>OY783222.1:0-2657529 GCA_963678705.1 Panorpa germanica
CGAATACCGCCTCCTTACATAGATTTAGGCCTATAGTTCACATTGCTATTGAAGCGTATTCGAGTTATGAGCAAAAATCCAAAAAAAATTTGATGAAAATCCCATAACTTTTACAGTTTTTATCACAGAAAGTTGAAATAGTGCTAAAACGACGAATTGAGAAAAAATAATGCGATTTACGTTATTTTGAACATTCTCCATATAAAATTGACTGAGAATCAGAAAATATTTTTAAAAAAATCGCTGTTACTTGTGAAATCTTATAGCTACAAAAAAACAATGTAGTAGACATGTGCGAATACCGCCACCTTACATAGATTTAGGCCTATAGTTTACATTGCTATTGAAGCGTATTCGAGATATGAGTAAAAATCCAAAAAAAAATTGATGAAAATCCCATAACTTTTACAGTTTTTATCACAGAAAGTTGAAATAGTGCTAAAACGACGAATTGAGAAAAAATAATGCGATTTATGCTATTTTGAACATTCTCCATATAAAATTGACTGAGAATCAGAAAATATTTTTAAAAAAATCGCTGTTACTTGTGAAATCTTATAGCTACAAAAAAACAATGTACTAGACATGTGCGAATACCGCCTCCTTACATAGATTTAGGCCTATAGTTCACATTGCTATTGAAGCGTATTCGAGTTATGAGCAAAAATCCAAAAACAATTTGAAGAAAATGCTATAACTCTTACAGTTTTTATCACAAAAAGTTGAAATAGTTCTAAAACGACGAATTGAGAAAAAATAATGCGTTTTACGCTATTTTGAACATTCTCCATATAAAATTGACTGAGAATCAGAAAATATTTAAAAAAAAATCGCTGTTACTTGTGAAATCTTATAGCTACAAAAAAACAATGTACTAGACATGTGCGGATACCGCCTCCTTACATAAAGTTAGGCTCATAGTTCACATTGCTATTGAAGCGTATTCGAGTTATAAGCAAAAATCCAAAAAAAATTTGAAGAAAATGCCATAACTCTTACAGTTTTTATCAAAAAAAGTTGAAATAGTTCTAAAACGACGAATTGAGAAAAAATAATGCGTTTTACGCTATTTTGAACATTCTCCATATAAAATTGACTGAGAATCAGAAAATATTTAAAAAAAAATCGCTGTTACTTGTGAAATCTTATAGCTACAAAAAAACAATGTACTAGACATGTGCGAATACCGCCTCCTTACATAGATTTAGGCCTATAGTTCACATTGCTATTGAAGCGTATGCGAGGTAAGAGCAAAAATCCCAAAAAAATTTGAAGAAAATGCCATAACTCTTACAGTTTTTATCACAGAAAGTTGAAATAGTGCTAAAACGACAAATTGAGAAAAAATAATGCGATTTACGCTATTTTGAACATTCTCCATATAAAATTGACTGAGAATCAGAAAATATTTAAAAAAAAATCGCTTTTACTTGTGAAATCTTATAGCTACAAAAAAACAACGTACTAGACATGTGCGAATACCGCCTCCTTACATAGATTTAGGCCTATAGTTCACATTGCTATTGAAGCGTATTCGAGTTACTTGTGAAATTTTATAGCTACAAAAAAACAATGTACTAGACATGTGCGAATACCGCCTCCTTACATAGATTTAGGCCTATAGTTCACATTGCTATTGAAGCGTATTCGAGTTATGAGCAAAAATCCAAAAAAAATTTAATGAAAATCCCATAACTTTTACAGTTTTTATCACAGAAAGTTGAAATAGTGCTAAATCGACGAATTGAGAAAATATAATGCGATTTACGCTATTTTGAACATTCTCCATATAAAATTGACTGAGAATCAGAATTTTTTTTTAAAAAAATCGCTGTTACTTGTGAAATCTTATAGCTACAAAAAAACAATGTACAAGACATGTGCGAATACCGCCTCCTTACATAGATTTAGGCCTATAGTTTACATTGCTATTGAAGCGTATTCGAGTTATGAGTAAAAATCCAAAAAAAATTTGATGAAAATCCCATAACTTTTACAGTTTTTATCACAGAAAGTTGAAATAGTGCTAAAACGACGAATTGAGAAAAATTAATGCGATTTATGCTATTTTGAACATTCTCCATATAAAATTGACTGAGAATCAGAAAATATTTTTAAAAAAATCGCTGTTACTTGTGAAATCTTAAAGCTACAAAAAAACAATGTGCTAGACATGTGCGAATACCGCCTCCTTACATAGATTTAGGCCTATAGTTCACATTGCTATTGAAGCGTATTCGAGTTATGAGCAAAAATCCAAAAAAAATTTGAAGAAAATGCCATAACTCTTACAGTTTTTATCACAAAAAGTTGAAATAGTTCTAAAACGACGAATTGAGAAAAAATAATGCGTTTTACGCTATTGTAAACATTCTCCATATAAAATTGACTGAGAATCAGAAAATATTTTTAAAAAATCGCTGTTACTTGTGAAATCTTATAGCTACAAAAAAACAATGTACTAGACATGTGCGAATACCGCCTCCTTACATAGATTTAGGCCTATAGTTCACATTGCTATCGAAGCGTATTCGAGTTATGAGCAAAAATCCAAAAAAAAATTGAAGAAAATCCCATAACTTTTACAGTTTTTATCACATAAAGTTGAAATAGTGCTAAAACGACGAATTGAGAAAAAATAATGCGTTTTACGCTATTTTGAACATTCTCCATATAAAATTGACTGAGAATCAGAAAATATTTAAAAAAAAATCGCTGTTACTTGTGAAATCTTATAGCTACAAAAAAACAATGTACTAGACATGTGCAAATACCGCCTCCTTACCTAGATTTAGGCCTATAGTTCACATTGCTATTCAAGCGTATTCGAGTTATCAGCAAAAATCCAAAAAAAAAATTTAAGAAAATGCCATAACTCTTACAGTTTTCATCACAGAAAGTTGAAATACTGCTAAAACGACGAATTGAGAAAAAATAATGCTATTTTGAACATTCTCCATATAAAATTGCTGTTACTTGTGAAATCTTATAGCTACAAAAAAACAATGTACTAGACATGTGCGAATACCGCCTCCTTACATAGATTTAGGCCTATAGTTTACATTGCTATTGAAGCGTATTCGAGTTATAAGCAAAAAACAAAAAAAATTTGAAGAAAAGGCCATAACTCTTACAGTTTTTATCACAGAAAGTTGAAATAGTGCTAAACCGACGAATTGAGAAAAAATAATGCGTTTTACGCTATTTTGAACATTCTCCATATAAAATTGACTGAGAATCAGAAAATATTTTTAAAAAAATCGCTGTTACTTGTGAAATCTTATAGCTACAAATAAACAATGTACTAGACATGTGCGAATACCGCCTCCTTACATAGATTTAGGCCTATAGTTCACATTGCTATTGAAGCGTATTCGAGTTATGAGCAAAAATCCAAAAAAAAATTGAAGAAAATCCCATAACTTTTACAGTTTTTATCACATAAAGTTGATATAGTGCTAAAACGACGAATTGAGAAAAAATAATGCGTTTTACGCTATTTTCAACATTCTCCATATAAAATTGACTGAGAATCAGAAAATATTTAAAAAAAAATCGCTGTTACTTGTGAAATCTTATAGCTACAAAAAAACAATGTACTAGACATGTGCGAATACCGCCTCCTTACCTAGATTTAGGCCTATAGTTCACATTGCTATTCAAGCGTATTCGAGTTATCAGCAAAAAACTAAAAAAAAATTGAAAAAAATGCCATAACTCTTACAGTTTTCATCACAGAAAGTTGAAATAGTGCTAAAACGACGAATTGAGAAAAAATAATGCTATTTTGAACATTCTCTATATAAAATTGACTGAGAATCAAAAAATATTTTAAAAAAACTCGCTGTTACTTGTGAAATCTTATAGCTACAAAAAAACAATGTACTAGACATGTGCGAATACCGCCTCCTTACATAGATTTAGGCCTATAGTTCACATTGCTATTGAAGCGTATTCGAGTTATGAGCAAAAATCCAAAAAAAATTTGATGAAAATCCCATAACTTTTACAGTTTTTATCACAGAAAGTTGAAATAATGCTAAAACGACGAATTGAGAAAAAATAATGCGATTTATGCTATTTTGAACATTCTCCATATAAAATTGACTGAGAATCAGAAAATATTTTTAAAAAAATCGCTGTTACTTCTGAAATCTTATAGCTACAAAAAAACAATGTACTAGACATGTGCGAATACCGCCTCCTTACATAGATTTAGGCCTATAGTTCACATTGCTATTGAAGCGTATTCGAGTTATGAGCAAAAATCCAAAAAAAATTTAAAGAAAATGCCATAACTCTTACAGTTTTTATCACAAAAAGTTGAAATAGTTCTAAAACGACGAATTGAGAAAAAATAATGCGTTTTACGCTATTTTGAACATTCTCCATATAAAATTGACTGAGAATCAGAAAATATTTTTAAAAAAATCGCTGTTACTTGTGAAATCTTATAGCTACAAAAAAACAATGTACTAGACATGTGCGAATACCGCCTCCTTACATAGATTTAGGCCTATAGTTCACATTGCTATTGAAGCGTATTCGAGTTATGAGCAAAAATCCAAAAAAAAATTGAAGAAAATCCCATAACTTTTACAGTTTTTATCACATAAAGTTGAAATAGTGCTAAAACGACGAATTGAGAAAAAATAATGCGTTTTACGCTATTTTGAACATTCTCCATATAAAATTGACTGAGAATCAGAAAATAATTTTTAAAAAATCGCTGTTACTTGTGAAATCTTATAGCTACAAAAAAACAATGTACTAGACATGTGCGAATACCGCCTCCTTACATAGATTTAGGCCTATAGTTCACATTGCTATTGAAGCGTATTCGAGGTAAGAGCAAAAATCCCAAAAAAATTTGAAGAAAATGCCATAACTCTTACAGTTTTTATCACAGAAAGTTGAAATAGTGCTAAAACGACGAATTGAGAAAAAATAATGCGTTTTACGCTATTTTGAACATTCTCCATATAAAATTGACTGAGAATCAGAAAATATTTAAAAAAAAATCGCTGTTACTTGTGAAATCTTATAGCTACAAAAAAACAACGTACAAGACATGTGCGAATACCGCCTCCTTACATAGATTTAGGCCTATAGTTCACATTGCTATTGAAGCGTATTCGAGTTACTTGTGAAATCTTATAGCTACAAAAAAACAATGTACTAGACATGTGCGAATACCGCCTCCTTACATAGATTTAGGCCTATAGTTCACATTGCTATTGAAGCGTATTCGAGTTATGAGCAAAAATCCAAAAAAAATTTGAAGAAAATACCATAACTCTTACAGTTTTTATCAAAAAAAGTTGAAATAGTTCTAAAACGACGAATTGAGAAAAAATAATGCGTTTTACGCTATTTTGAACATTCTCCATATAAAATTGACTGAGAATCAGAAAATATTTAAAAAAAAATCGCTGTTACTTGTGAAATCTTATAGCTACAAAAAAACAATGTACTAGACATGTGCGAATACCGCCTCCTTACATAGATTTAGGCCTATAGTTCACATTGCTATTGAAGCGTATTCGAGGTAAGAGCAAAAATCCCAAAAAAATTTGAAGAAAATGCCATAACTCTTACAGTTTTTATCACAGAAAGTTGAAATAGTGCTAAAACGACGAATTGAGAAAAAATAATGCGTTTTACGCTATTTTGAACATTCTCCATATAAAATTGACTGAGAATCAGAAAATATTTAAAAAAAAATCGCTGTTACTTGTGAAATCTTATAGCTACAAAAAAACAACGTACTAGACATGTGCGAATACCGCCTCCTTACATAGATTTAGGCCTATAGTTCACATTGCTATTGAAGCGTATTCGAGTTACTTGTGAAATCTTATAGCTACAAAAAAACAATGTACTAGACATGTGCGAATACCGCCTCCTTACATAGATTTAGGCCTATAGTTCACATTGCTATTGAAGCGTATTCGAGTTATGAGCAAAAATCCAAAAAAAATTTGATGAAAATCCCATAACTTTTACAGTTTTTATCACAGAAAGTTGAAATAGTGCTAAAACGACGAATTGAGAAAATATAATGCGATTTACGCTATTTTGAACATTCTCCATATAAAATTGACTGAGAATCAGAAATTTTTTTTAAAAAAATCGCTGTTACTTGTGAAATCTTATAGCTACAAAAAAACAATGTACTAGACATGTGCGAATACCGCCTCCTTACATAGATTTAGGCCTATAGTTTACATTGCTATTGAAGCGTATTCGAGTTATGAGTAAAAATCCAAAAAAAATTTGATGAAAATCCCATAACTTTTACAGTTTTTATCACAGAAAGTTGAAATAGTGCTAAAACGACGAATTGAGAAAAATTAATGCGATTTATGCTATTTTGAACATTCTCCATATAAAATTGACTGAGAATCAGAAAATATTTTTAAAAAAATCGCTGTTACTTGTGAAATCTTATAGCTACAAAAAAACAATGTACTAGACATGTGCGAATTCCGCCTCCTTACATAGATTTAGGCCTATAGTTCACATTGCTATTGAAGCGTATTCGAGTTATGAGCAAAAATCCAAAAAAAATTTGAAGAAAATGCCATAACTCTTACAGTTTTTATCACAAAAAGTTGAAATAGTTCTAAAACGACGAATTGAGAAAAAATAATGCGTTTTACGCTATTGTAAACATTCTCCATATAAAATTGACTGAGAATCAGAAAATATTTTTAAAAAAATCGCTGTTACTTGTGAAATCTTATAGCTACAAAAAAACAATGTACTAGACATGTGCGAATACCGCCTCCTTACATAGATTTAGGCCTATAGTTCACATTGCTATCGAAGCGTATTCGAGTTATGAGCAAAAATCCAAAAAAAAATTGAAGAAAATCCCATAACTTTTACAGTTTTTATCACATAAAGTTGAAATAGTGCTAAAACGACGAATTGAGAAAAAATAATGCGTTTTACGCTATTTTGAACATTCTCCATATAAAATTGACTGAGAATCAGAAAATATTTAAAAAAAAATCGCTGTTACTTGTGAAATCTTATAGCTACAAAAAAACAATGTACTAGACATGTGCAAATACCGCCTCCTTACCTAGATTTAGGCCTATAGTTCACATTGCTATTCAAGCGTATTCAAGTTATCAGCAAAAATCCAAAAAAAAATTTAAGAAAATGCCATAACTCTTACAGTTTTCATCACAGAAAGTTGAAATACTGCTAAAACGACGAATTGAGAAAAAATAATGCTATTTTGAACATTCTCCATATAAAATTGACTGAGAATCAGAAAATATTTTAAAAAAACTTGCTGTTACTTGTGAAATCTTATAGCTACAAAAAAACAATGTACTAGACATGTGCGAATACCGCCTCCTTACATAGATTTAGGCCTATAGTTTACATTGCTATTAAAGCGTATTCGAGTTATAAGCAAAAAACAAAAAAAATTTGAAGAAAAGGCCATAACTCTTACAGTTTTTATCACAGAAAGTTGAAATAGTGCTAAAACGACGAATTGAGAAAAAATAATGCGTTTTACGCTATTTTGAACATTCTCCATATAAAATTGACTGAGAAACAGAAAATATTTTTAAAAAAATCGCTGTTACTTGTGAAATCTTATAGCTACAAATAAACAATGTACTAGACATGTGCGAATACCGCCTCCTTACATAGATTTAGGCCTATAGTTCACATTGCTATTGAAGCGTATTCGAGTTATGAGCAAAAATCCCAAAAAAATTTGAAGAAAATGCCATAACTCTTACAGTTTTTATCACAGAAATTTCAAATAGTGCTAAAACGACGAATTGAGAAAAAATAATGCGTTTTACGCTATTTTGAACATTCTCCATATAAAATTGACTGAGAATCAGAAAATATTTTTTAAAAAATCGCTGTTACTTGTGAAATCTTATAGCTACAAATAAACAATGAACTAGACATGTGCGAATACCGCCTCCTTACATAGATTTAGGCCTATAGTTCACATTGCTATTGAAGCGTATTCGAGTTATGAGCAAAAATCCCAAAAAAATTAGAAGAAAATGCCATAACTCTTACAGTTTTTATCACAGAAAGTTGAAATAGTGCTAAAACGACGAATTGAGAAAAAATAATGCGTTTTACGCTATTTTGAACATTCTCCATATAAAATTGACTAAGAATCAGAAAATATTTAAAAAAAAATCGCTGTTACTTGTGAAATCTTATAGCTACAAAAAAACAACGTACTAGACATGTGCGTATACCGCCTCCTTACATAGATTTAGGCCTAAATTTCACATTGCTATTGAAGCGTATTTGAGTTACTTGTGAAATCTTATAGCTACAAAAAAACAATGTACTAGACATGTGCGAATACCGCCTCCTTACATAGATTTAGGCCTATAGTTTACATTGCTATTGAAGCGTATTCGAGTTATGAGCAAAAATCCAAAAAAAATTTGATGAAAATCCCATAACTTTTACAGTTTTTATCACAGAAAGTTAAAATAGTGCTAAAACGACGAATTGAGAAAATATAATGCGATTTACGCTATTTTGAACATTCTCCATATAAAATTGACTGAGAATCAGAAATTTTTTTTAAAAAAATCGCTGTTACTTGTGAAATCTTATAGCTACAAAAAAACAATGTACTAGACATGTGCGAATACCGCCTCCTTACATAGATTTAGGCCTATAGTTTACATTGCTATTGAAGCGTATTCGAGTTATGAGTAAAAATCCAAAAAAAATTTGATGAAAATCCCATAACTTTTACAGTTTTTATCACAGAAAGTTGAAATAGTGCTAAAACGACGAATTGAGAAAAATTAATGCGATTTATGCTATTTTGAACATTCTCCATATAAAATTGACTGAGAATCAGAAAATATTTTTAAAAAAATCGCTGTTACTTGTGAAATCTTAAAGCTACAAAAAAACAATGTACTAGACATGTGCGGATACCGCCTCCTTACATAAAATTAGGCTCATAGTTCACATTGCTATTGAAGCGTATTCGAGTTATGAGCAAAAATCCCAAAAAAATTTGAAGAAAATGCCATAACTCTTACAGTTTTTATCAAAAAAAGTTGAAATAGTTCTAAAACGACGAATTGAGAAAAAATAATGCGTTTTACGCTATTTTGAACATTCTCCATATAAAATTGACTGAGAATCAGAAAATATTTAAAAAAAAATCGCTGTTACTTGTGAAATCTTATAGCTACAAAAAAACAATGTACGAGACATGTGCGAATACCGCCTCCTTACATAGATTTAGGCCTATAGTTCACATTGCTATTGAAGCGTATTCGAGGTAAGAGCAAAAATCCCAAAAAAATTTGAAGAAAATGCCATAACTCTTACAGTTTTTATCACAGAAAGTTGAAATAGTGCTAAAACGACGAATTGAGAAAAAATAATGCGTTTTACGCTATTTTGAACATTCTCCATATAAAATTGACTGAGAATCAGAAAATATTTAAAAAAAAATCGCTGTTACTTGTGAAATCTTATAGCTACAAAAAAACAACGTACTAGACATGTGCGAATACCGCCTCCTTACATAGATTTAGGCCTATAGTTCACATTGCTATTGAAGCGTATTCGAGTTACTTGTGAAATCTTATAGCTACAGAAAAACAATGTACTAGACATGTGCGAATACCGCCTCCTTACATAGCTTTAGGCCTATAGTTTACATTGCTATTGAAGCGTATTCGAGTTATGAGTAAAAATCCAAAAAAAATTTGATGAAAATCCCATAACTTTTACAGTTTTTATCACAGAAAGTTAAATTGTGCTAAAACGACGAATTGAGAAAAATTAATGCGATTTATGCTATTTTGAACATTCTCCATATAAAATTGACTGAGAATCAGAAAATATTTTTAAAAAAATCGCTGTTACTTGTGAAATCTTAAAGCTACAAAAAAACAATGTACTAGACATGTGCGAATACCGCCTCCTTACATAGATTTAGGCCTATAGTTCACATTGCTATTGAAGCGTATTCGAGTTATGAGCAAAAATCCAAAAAAAATTTGAAGAAAATGCCATAACTCTTACAGTTTTTATCACAAAAAGTTGAAATAGTTCTAAAACGACGAATTGAGAAAAAATAATGCGTTTTACGCTATTGTAAACATTCTCCATATAAAATTGACTGAGAATCAGAAAATATTTTTAAAAAAATCGCTGTTACTTGTGAAATCTTATAGCTACAAAAAAACAATGTACTAGACATGTGCGAATACCGCCTCCTTACATAGATTTAGGCCTATAGTTCACATTGCTATCGAAGCGTATTCGAGTTATGAGCAAAAATCCAAAAAAAAATTGAAGAAAATCCCATAACTTTTACAGTTTTTATCACATAAAGTTGAAATAGTGCTAAAACGACGAATTGAGAAAAAATAATGCGTTTTACGCTAATTTGAACATTCTCCATATAAAATTGACTGAGAATCAGAAAATATTTAAAAAAAAATCGCTGTTACTTGTGAAATCTTATAGCTACAAAAAAACAATGTACTAGACATGTGCAAATACCGCCTCCTTACCTAGATTTAGGCCTATAGTTCACATTGCTATTCAAGCGTATTCGAGTTATCAGCAAAAATCCAAAAAAAAAATTAAGAAAATGCCATAACTCTTACAGTTTTCATCACAGAAAGTTGAAATACTGCTAAAACGACGAATTGAGAAAAAATAATGCTATTTTGAACATTCTCCATATAAAATTGACTGAGAATCAGAAAATATTTTAAAAAAACTTGCTGTTACTTGTGAAATCTTATAGCTACAAAAAAACAATGTACTAGACATGTGCGAATACCGCCTCCTTACATAGATTTAGGCCTATAGTTTACATTGCTATTGAAGCGTATTCGAGTTATAAGCAAAAAACAAAAAAAATTTGAAGAAAAGGCCATAACTCTTACAGTTTTTATCACAGAAAGTTGAAATAGTGCTAAAACGACGAATTGAGAAAAAATAATGCGTTTTACGCTATTTTGAACATTCTCCATATAACATTGACTGAGAATCAGAAAATATTTTTAAAAAAATCGCTGTTACTTGTGAAATCTTATAGCTACAAATAAACAATGTACTAGACATGTGCGAATACCGCCTCCTTACATAGATTTAGGCCTATAGTTCACATTGCTATTGAAGCGTATTCGAGTTATGAGCAAAAATCCCAAAAAAATTTGAAGAAAATGCCATAACTCTTACAGTTTTTATCACAGAAAGTTGAAATAGTGCTAAAACGACGAATTGAGAAAAAATAATGCGTTTTACGCTATTTTGAACATTCTCCATATAAAATTGACTGAGAATCAGAAAATATTTTTTAAAAAATCGCTGTTACTTGTGAAATCTTATAGCTACAAATAAACAATAAACTAGACATGTGCGAATACCGCCTAGTTACATAGATTTAGGCCTATAGTTCACATTGCTATTGAAGCGTATTCGAGTTATAAGCAAAAATCCCAAAAAAATTTGAAGAAAATGCCATAACTCTTACAGTTTTTATCACAGAAAGTTGAAATAGTGCTAAAACGACGAATTGAGAAAAAATAATGCGTTTTACGCTATTTTGAACATTCTCCATATAAAATTGACTAAGAATCAGAAAATATTTAAAAAAAAATCGCTGTTACTTGTGAAATCTTATAGCTACAACAAAACAACGTACTAGACATGTGCGAGTACCGCCTCCTTACATAGATTTAGGCCTAAATTTCACATTGCTATTGAAGCGTATTCGAGTTACTTGTGAAATCTTATAGCTACAAAAAAACAATGTACTAGACATGTGCGAATACCGCCTCCTTACATAGATTTAGGCCTATAGTTCACATTGCTATTGAAGCGTATTCGAGTTATGAGCAAAAATCCAAAAAAAATTTGAAGAAAATGCCATAACTCTTACAGTTTTTATCACAAAAAGTTGAAATAGTTCTAAAACGACGAATTGAGAAAAAATAATGCGTTTTACGCTATTTTGAACATTCTCCATATAAAATTGACTGAGAATCAGAAAATATTTAAAAAAAAATCGCTGTTACTTGTGAAATCTTATAGCTACAAAAAAACAATGTACTAGACATGTGCGAATACCGCCTCCTTACATAGATTTAGGCCTATAGTTCACATTGCTATTGAAGCGTATTCGAGTTATGAGCAAAAATCCAAAAAAAAATTGAAGAAAATCCCATAACTTTTACAGTTTTTATCACATAAAGTTGAAATAGTGCTAAAACGACGAATTGAGAAAAAATAATGCGTTTTACGCTATTTTCAACATTCTCCATATAAAATTGACTGAGAATCAGAAAATATTTTAAAAAAAATCGCAGTTACTTGTGAAATCTTATAGCTACAAAAAAACAATGTACTAGACATGTGCGAATACCGCCTCCTTACATAGATTTAGGCCTATAGTTCACATTGCTATTCAAGCGTATTCGAGTTATCAGCAAAAATCTAAAAAAAATTTGAAAAAAATGCCATAACTCTTACAGTTTTCATCACAGAAAGTTGAAATAGTGCTAAAACGACGAATTGAGAAAAAATAATGCTATTTTGAACATTCTCTATATAAAATTGACTGAGAATCAGAAAATATTTTAAAAAAACTCGCTGTTACTTGTGAAATCTTATAGCTACAAAAAAACAATGTACTAGACATGTGCGAATACCGCCTCCTTACATAGATTTAGGCCTATAGTTCACATTGCTATTGAAGCGTATTCGAGTTATGAGCAAAAATCCAAAAAAAATTTGATGAAAATCCCATAACTTTTACAGTTTTTATCACAGAAAGTTGAAATAGTGCTAAAACGACGAATTAAGAAAATATAATGCGATTTACGCTATTTTGAACATTCTCCATATAAAATTGACTGAGAATCAGAAAATATTTTTAAAAAAATCGCTGTTACTTGTGAAATCTTATAGCTACAAAAAAACAATGTACTAGACATGTGCGAATACCGCCTCCTTACATAGATTTAGGCCTATAGTTCACATTGCTATTGAAGCGTATTCGAGTTATGAGTAAAAATCCAAAAAAAATTTGATGAAAATCCCATAACTTTTACAGTTTTTATCACAGAAAGTTGAAATAGTGCTAAAACGACGAATTGAGAAAAAATAATGCGATTTATGCTATTTTGAACATTCTCCATATAAAATTGACTGAGAATCAGAAAATATTTTTAAAAAAATCGCTGTTACTTCTGAAATCTTATAGCTACAAAAAAACAATGTACTAGACATGTGCGAATACCGCCTCAATACATAGATTTAGGCCTATAGTTCACATTGCTATTGAAGCGTATTCGAGTTATGAGCAAAAATCCAAAAAAAATTTAAAGAAAATGCCATAACTCTTACAGTTTTTATCACAAAAAGTTGAAATAGTTCTAAAACGACGAATTGAGAAAAAATAATGCGTTTTACGCTATTTTGAACATTCTCCATATAAAATTGACTGAGAATCAGAAAATATTTTTAAAAAAATCGCTGTTACTTGTGAAATCTTATAGCTACAAAAAAACAATGTACTAGACATGTGCGAATACCGCCTCCTTACATAGGTTTAGGCCTATAGTTCACATTGCTATTGAAGCGTATTCGAGTTATGAGCAAAAATCCAAAAAAAAATTGAAGAAAATCCCATAACTTTTACAGTTTTTATCACATAAAGTTGAAATAGTGCTAAAACGACGAATTGAGAAAAAATAATGCGTTTTACGCTATTTTGAACATTCTCCATATAAAATTGACTGAGAATCAGAAAATATTTAAAAAAAAATCGCTGTTACTTGTGAAATCTTATAGCTACAAAAAAATAATGTACTAGACATGTGCGAATACCGCCTCCTTACAAAGATTTAGGCCTATAGTTCACATTGCTATTGAAGCGTATTCGAGTTATGAGCAAAAATCCAAAAAAAATTTGAAGAAAATCCCATAACTCTTACAGTTTTTATCACAGAAAGTTGAAATAGTGCTAAAACGACGAATTGAGAAAAAATAATGCGTTTTACGCTATTTTGAACATTCTCCATATAAAATTGACTGAGAATCAGAAAATATTTAAAAAAAAAAAACAAGTAATATCTGGTTCATGATTGAAACAATTCAAATTGTTAAAATGTATTTATTTAACAACATCCAATTCATTAGAGAGGTAACTCTGAGAAAAATCCATAATTCGTCAATATCTCAATACTCAAAATTGGGGCTAGACTCCTTAATGAACTAACCGATCGATATATACATATATAAAAATAGTTCATAATATTTTTAAATATGTATATGTAAAAAGAAATTTGGAATCACTGGAATGCAGGTATAAAAATATTAACAGATAATAGAAAATTGATTTACAACACACTATATGTTTATTAATAGTTGATATATTAATTAATGATCTATTTATAAACAAAGCTTGAACATTTATCTGACTCAAGTTTATATGGTTTAAATAGCTCAATCGTGTGCAAAGTTATTAACGTTTTTATATTTGAAAACATTGAGTGCTAGTACAAATTTGTAAATCGATTGTCATTTTAGTACACTATATCAATATGTTGCCATCTATATCTAAGTGCATAAGTAATGTTTCACCAAAAGATATATTTCAATCAAAAATTTAAAAAAACGACCCCAAAAAATAAGTGCAGAAGCCCATTCTAAGTTACTATAGTTCAAATTAAGAGAGTTCTGCGGGGACTCATAATTAAAACAAGTTGTCGAGTATAAACTGCTGATATAACCAAAAAGCATTACCTCACTTATTTTTCTATAGTTTATATAAGAATGAATAAGATAAAAATTCGTTATCGTATTATAGATTTATACCGCTCTTATAACCTCTTTTAAGTATAAGTCACCGCCGAACTATCGTGATTTGGACTATATCTGGTTTTCTTGGTCTGGTTTTTGTCGGTGAGTGCAAAACCCGCGATGGACGAATTTTAACCCAATATTGCTAGTACACATTGCGATAATTTCCTTTGTTTAACCGTTACATTGTATAAAATGGATTTATTATTCTGAGTGTTGAAGTCGAACGAACCACATCTCTTAGGAGAATTTCAAAGTAGGCAACTAAGTTTTATATTACAAAATGATATAGTGCGTCATAGTAATAAAAAGCATGTGCAGCCTAAAATGAAACTTAAAAAAAGACACACGATGTGACGGACGTGTTAGCTACTCTACTGATCGACTCGAAAATGACATAATAAAAACATGACATAATAAAAACAACGACGAACAACTTAGATGCATGAATAAAGGAAAAACCCACAGCCCTATTGGAAGTGCGTCAAGCTCTGATCAAAGACCATCGCCACAATTATGAAGAACAAAAGCTCTTCGTTATGTTCTCAGAAGACATCGACATGGAAGTAATAGTAAACGACAATGTAGAAGGTTCTCCCAAATGAATTCTCACACCAGAAAGGCCAGCCAGCATATACGTGAAAAATACTTTCCTCTTTCAAGCTACAACATGCAAATTTCTGGAAAAATTCACACAACAATCATACCTCTGGATAACTACTAGGCGAGTAGTAGACAAAAGCACATACCCTACAAATCTACAATGAGATATTTAGACAGTCTAAATTTAAGAACTTCTACCTTCCAACTGAAGGAGGAGATACGAATGCTATAAAGTTTCCCCTCTGAAGCACTAAATCCAGAGGAAATTAAGCTAGTGTTAACAGCGGAAGATATTAAGGAGAAACAGAATGAAGCCCATGAGAGCGTATAAAGCTTGGAGTTTTTGTTATACTTCAAACACTGTATAAACTTAAGGAATCAGCAATGTTCAAGAATCCACAAAAGTGGATAGAGTAGACCAAAACAAATCTGACCAAACCAAAAAGTCAACAGCAAACCAGTTTGTCCATAGAACTCAGGCAAATGACACAAAGCATTATGTAATGCTACTATATGACAACAACTGGATGTTGTGCTACGTTACAGACAAAATAGATTATTTTAGTTGTAAATTGTTACTTTTTTAAATTGAACTTCTTCGCTACTTCTTTTTCTTTTTTCTCATTTTTTATTTCGACGTCCTCTGCTTTCCCATCCTTTCTTAAGTTCGATCTGGCCTTTCTTTTCCTATCTGTATTCTGTTGTATTTCACTTGTATCAAACTTCGCTTTAACCACCGTCTTTACGGTATTCTCCATCTCAACAATTTTTTCTTTTTTCTTCTTTTTGTTTCGTTGTTTTTCATCCTCTGGTTTTTATTCGTCATCATCCCCTTCTTCATCATCTTTCTCTATTGATTATTTCTTGGTACCTTTCCTATGAGTATTACGTTTTTTATTTCTTTCTAACACTGTGCCGTTGCCACTTCTGTCTCCCCTTCGAGGAAAATGAACTGAAGTAGATTTTTTGCTCTCCTATCCATTTTGTAATTTTCTTAATGTAGCCAGATTCCTCACGCGCGAAACATCTCCTGGTCTTTCCCTTTTCAATCACTGTTGCCCATTTTTAATTTAAACATATTTTTACCGGGACCACTCTCTACGGTATTATCCTTAGAATCTTATACTTCGTTTCTATTTTTATTAGATCCTTCTCCATCCACACTTCCTCTTCGTACTTTATATCTTTTTCGTACCACTCTGCGTATTTCCTCCTCTGTCTAGATATCTATTCCCTATTGCAAGCAGACTGTCCTCTGTCTTAAATTTACAAATAACTTCACATACGTCATGTTTATGCCGATCATGTTCCCTATTTCTCTCTCCTTCAGCACGCTCCTCCACATCTAGTGCACTTCCAGCGGTGATGGTTCCTTTCCCACCGCTTCAAAATCCACCACCAACGTATTGTGTCTTTCCATCTTATTGCTTAATCCTCCTATCCTCCTATATTATAATGTTCCAGGTGTATCTGACTTGTTTATATGTTTATATGTTTGGTACTGAATTTTGTATGAAAACGCCTCCGTCAATGTTTTTGAAAATTGTCTATTTCGTAGAGAAAAAATTTCTAAGACTTTTGACGTCCTTGGATTTTCCCTTAAATTTCCTGGAAACCCGTAAAAAAAAATTTTTTCTTTTTGCTCTATAATTTTTAATTCGTAAAAGAAACAAAATGAAATTTTTGTGGTAAAAGATACAAAAATGAAAGTTGGTATGTGTATTTAGGTGTTTAATGTTAACATTTTTTGAAAATTAGTAATTAATAAGGGGGCTTTGAGAAAATTAGGGGGCCCGGAAGGAAACTTTGGAGAAAACTCGATTACTTAATAATGAAATATGTTATTAAAAGAAAAGAAATTCAAAGTTTCAAAATTTTAATTGGGGGCACGGGGGTGGTTTTTGCTGAGAGTGGAAGTTGTGCTAGAAAGTTTTGTATATGGGCTAACTTTGGCACCTAATTTACAAATATAAAAAAAATTCCCAAATTTTAAAAAAAAGTTGGTCAAATAACGAATAAATTGAAAATATTTTATATTTTGTTGAAAAATAATTTTTTTTATTCAGTTTATATGACGTGACGTTTCAGTGACGCAGATATATTTGAATTAATGGTAGTGGTACTATTTACATATACTAAATTATCTTGTATATTATGTATTATATAGATATATATTTGCAAATACGAAGTAAGTATTAATGTTTTTTAATCAGTATATTTATTAGAGCTGTGAAGTCAGAGTCGGAAGCAATTTCTGATCAATTACTGAACTACGTATGTCTTCAATAATATTGAGACTATTTGAAAAAAATCCATTTGAGATACGGGTATCAATGATACGGGGCTCCCGAGCTACAGGGGCCCCAAACATGTGTAAGCCAAAATTTATAAAATGTTATTCACAATCTCACTTACACTCTTAGGCTGTACTTCCCAAGAACAAATCATATATTAAAACAGTGTCCAACGTGTGATATTGTTAATTTGCTTGGTGCCACAGGTACAGAAAATATTGCTTTAGACATTGCAATTCCTTTTTGGGGTTAATAGTATTCAAACCAGTGCAGAAGGATTGAAAACTATAATCTAAAATACCATGAAATAATATGGAATTGATTTGTTCAAATGTAGATAGCAGGGCTACGATGGAGCAAATGTTATGTCTGATGTATATGGAGGATTACAAGCCCTTAAAAATGAGCATAACCCAATTGCCGATTATGTTCCTTGTGTGGCACACGCATTAAATTTAATTTTAAACGATGCTCCTGAAGTGTCCAATAGTATAAAATGCTAGTCAATGTTGATTAACGATTCATTTAAAAAATATAAAATGACCCTTAAAAGCATGTGTCCTACTAGATGGTCTTTAAGAAACGACGCTTTATCAGCTATTAGGAAAAATTATTCATTAATAATGAAAACTTTATACCAACTAAATTTAATTTCCACTAAAAAAGACGAATGTAAAAATATAATTAACATTTCAGAGATCTACGATTTTGTAGTGCTTGTCGCCATTTTTTCTTCACTATTTGAAATCATTAAACCTGTTCCTAAAGCTCTACAGCATGAAATTAATAACTTACAAAAAGCTAAGATTTTTCTAAGTAATCTTTTGAATAGACTGAGCGAAATAAGAAATCCAAATTCATTCCATGGTTTGCTGAACGAGTCCAGAGATTTAGCAAAAGAGTGGGTGTAACAACTGTTTTCAAAAATAAAAGAAAGAAGATAACGAAGCGCTTTTTTGATGAGTTATCAGAAGATGAGAGAATTTCAAACACGGAATTGATCTTCAAAATCAATATATATTATTGCTGTTTAGATAGATTAATTTCTCACACTAAACAAGATTTCAGAGCCTCTGTGACCTAAGTAATATGTTCGAAGTACAACCGAAGAAACTCTTATCTTTTTCAAACGAAATAATAAAAAAGTATGCCGAAAAACTTTCTGCTAAATACAGAAAAAAAATGTCAGTTGATCTTTATGAACAAATAACTGATTTGAAAACATGCTTAAAATCTGAAATTCAGAAAATTCATTCCGTAAGGAACTCATGGAATTATTACTGATAAAATTCAATAGCCTTGCATTCAGTTTCTCGGAAGTAATAACACCATGCTTTCTATTCTTGACCGTTCCGGTGTCAACTGCAACAGCTGAAAGAAGTTTTTCGAAATTAAAACTGATAATTTTTTATAAGTTTTAATTTCGAAACTAAAATCTAAAGACTTCTCTGGGACTGAAAAGGCCATCGGACTTGTTACTATTGTCTATAGAAGCAGAAAATTTAGAAAAACTGAAATCGTCTTCAGCTATAAATGAAATAGGCAGGGAAAGTGTATATTTGATTTGAATAGTTTGGCTACCTTAGTTCCTAAGAGTATTAATTGTAAATAATAACGTATAATCAATATATAATTATTTTAATTCAAAGCAAGCGTTTTTGTTCCTTTTGTCTTTACCCATTATTTGGGCTCTGCAACAAATTTTGATTATGGAGGATATGGATACGGAGGGTTAATTATGTATTTTTCTATGCATAACAATACATTGAATTGAAGTACAATTACAATTGCGAAATCTTTTTAGTGTGTATGATTTGAATTCAATAAAATAATTCGTATTTTTATGTTGTTAAGTTTTATAAAAACCCGTGGTTTTCTATAAGGGACTTTCTTTATTATTTTATTTTTTATTTAATTTAATTATATTTTTTTTTATTGTATAAATCTTATTTGTGATTTGTGATTTATTTGTGAAGAAAATAACGGATGTACGCTTAATACAATATATTTTAAACTTTTACCGCATGAACGTATAATTACAACTATTATTTTAGAACAATCTTAAAAACTAACAGAAAATCAAACTTTGACACAATGTACAATGGAAGAGGATAACAATATCAATAGACAGAAATTTCTTTTCTCTTGCGAACAATTATAAATATTCTGTAAACAGTGTTAAAACAGTATCAATTCAATAAATGCCTTGTTGAATTTGTCTGCAAGTCAATGAGAAACATTTAAATAAAAAACTATATAAAAATATGTTTGCTTCGATCTGCGCAATACTGAACAATATGCGCAATATTGAAGTATTTAACTATTAATTAATTAAAAAATTTAATATTGAATAATAATAAAATAATTTTTCATATAAACTGACCAAAAAAGTATACTTTTTCAACAAAATATAAAATATTTTCAATTTAATGACAGAAATTCGCGCCGCTTTTGAACTTAAACTTTGGATTTTCAATTATTGCAAAATGTGCATAATTATGATCTCAATAGACACCCTAATTTTATCTTTTCTAGTTCATGAGATAATGAAAAAAATATATTTCGTGGAAAATTTCAGGGACGCAGAAAGTCTTAGAAATGTATCCTCCTCCAAATATCAAATTTTAAAAAAGTTTGTAGGCGCCGTTTAGAAGATACCATATAGGATTTTGAGACCCGATAAATATAACACGGTTTTTCATACAAACGGTGGAATATTTTGACAACTACTAACATTATAATACGGAGTCAAGCGAGGACTGTCTTTTGTGTATATAATATTGCTTTCAACAAAATATAAAATACTACCGGTTATTCCCGTCGCAAGCGACGACCGTTTTCAAAAAAATTCAACTTTCTAGCACAATTTATACTCCCAATAAAAACCACCATCCGTGCCCGCAAATAAAAGTTTGCAATTTTGAATTTTCTTTTATTAATAACTAGCAAACCCGGCGAACTCCGTTTCGCCATCAGATGGCTTCGCTATGTAACATTTCGTTTGGTGATTAAAAGATGAAGAAAAATTTTTTTTTTGTTTTATATTTGAAAAGGAAAAATTTTATTTCATTTCACAACAGTAATGAATTCATTTCGATTAGTGTTATTTAGTTGAACTTCTCTAAGTAAATGAAAGTGATTCCAAAGTAAATACTGAATCGAAGCGTTATACGTGTCCGCAAATTATCCGTTTCATTAAAGTGCTCTTTGGTTAACCACATTTTTTGTTTTTTGGTCTGACGTTAACACAAACAAAGCGGATGGTTTCCCAACTCGTGAACACGCAACGTATAACTGCCCATGTGAAAAACAATGATTTTTTAAATTTATCCCGCAAACACTAAGCGATTGGCCTTGCGACTTGTTAATTGTCATTGCGAACGCAAGGCGAACTGGAAATTGCAATCGTTTGAAGTCAAACGGAAGATCAGTCGGAATCATTGGTATTCGAGGAATACATACATTTTCACCTGCGTACTTTCCGTTAATAATGGTTGCCTCAATCAAATTCGGCATAAGTCTTTTTATCGAAAGTCGAGTACCGTTGCAAAGTCGCGGTGGATTCAAATTACGCAATATCATAATAACTGTACCAAATTTGAGTTGCAAGTTATGTGGTGGAAATCCTGGTAACTCCAGAGAGTTCAAAAACTCCGTTGGATAATTTACTACATCATCGGGATTTGTTATGGAATCAACGGATTTGTATGTCACCAAATCGCCAGCAATTTTTGATTGAATGGTGAAATTCAGTGCGTGTACATCATTATTCTTTGCGGCAAGAATTGCTCGTTGACTTAACCAAGGCTAATTCTGATAATTCTCACTAATGTTTGGGAAAACATTTTCAATAAGAGCTAATTGAGAGTCTACAAATCGGCAAAAGTCGTTGGTAAGAGTAATTAATCCAGATGTCGCATCAACTGGGACTTTTCCATTTCCAACAGCTAACAATTGTTTGGAAAATTGTGCAGCACTCTGATCATTTTAAAGTTAAACTCTCATATTAGTGGTTAGCGATATTGTTTTTACGTTATTCTATAAAGGTAATGCCTTTAGGCAAGCATTCAATTCATCTGCAGTCGCCTGAAATCGCCTGCCAACAATATCATCATCACATGAAATTAACTGAGCAGAGAACAATGAGTAGCTGTCAAACAATGTATCACGCACCGGCGCTATCTACTTAAAATATTGGTTTGTATCTATGCTATGTATCAGAGATGGCGCTGTATGTGATAAAAGATTTTCCCGCTTTTCTGTTAAATTTTTTCCTAAATTCCTGAATTTTCTTTGCTATAAACCTCACGGAGCCCGAGACCTTTCCAACGAATGCAAAACCGTGAAAATCGGTTCGTGCGTTCTGGAGTTATAACGTCAGGAAGGAAAACCCGACTTATTTTTATATAGTAGATGTACTTAATTATTCTATAATCCAAAATATGAACTTTCTCCAAAGTTCTATGCCGAACCCCCTAATATTCTTCATGCCCCCTTTTTTAATTATTGAATTTCTAATTTTTGAAATATGTCAATTTGCTAACTACCTCTGTGATCTACACCGATGGCGGCTCTAAGCAGTTTCACGACCAGACCCTTCTGCGCCATGATTGAACACCGTAATACACATACAAAATTTCAACCTTCTATGTTATACGAATTAAAAGTAATACAAAATTATTTTTTTCCAAAAATTCGAGGATGCCAAAGGTCTTTTTAGAAATTTTTTTCTCTACACAATAGGAAAATTTCAAAAACATTGACGTAGGCGTTTTCGAGCTACCATACGAATCGCGTAAGCATATAAAACATAATGTTGGATTTAAATTTAGCGCCCTCTAGTAATTGACACTTCTACTCTTCTTTTCTAATTTTTACTAACTGTAATTCTGTACTCTGTGATACCCAATGCAAGTGTACTTTTGGTTAATAAAATATACCTGATTAATATAAAATAATAGTTTATTTCTGCTAAATATAATAGGTTATGGGTCCAGTTAAGTCCAGAGACGTTTTAGTGAGTGTTTTTCAAAAAGTAAACAGTGAATAAAGACTTTTAGTGGTGAACATAACCTTAAAAAAAAACGTGACTGTTGAAACTGTTTCTATTAAAAAAAAAAAAAAACTTCTTTGTGTTTAAAGTGTTCTCAACGAATAAAATGGCATCGAACAATTCACTGGCATTTATCGAGAAGTTAACTGGCCGTGAAAACTATTCGACTATACAACACGAAGAACTATGGGATTGCATTGAGGTTAACCCGGCGTCACCCGCAGATTCAAAACGTGATACAAAAGCGAAAACAAAGGTTCTGGTTGATCCGATCAATTACGTTCATATCCAAGAGGAAAACACGGCCAAAGGAGTTTGGGACAAATTGGCCGCAGCGTTCGACGACTCCGGACTTACACGCCGAGTTGGTCTGCTGCGTGATTTATGTAACACATCGCTCAGTGGATGTCAAAATATAGAAGAGTATGTGAGCAAAATTATGTCAACAGCTCACAAGCTGCGCAACATTGGCTTTAAAGTGGACGACGAGTGGCTCGGGACGTTGCTGCTCTCCGGTCTGCCCGAATCATATCAACCAATGATTATTGCGATCGAAAGCTCTGGCACAAAAATAACTGCAGACAGTGTTAAAGCAAAACTATTGCAAGATGTTAGAAATTCAGACAACAACACAACGGCTTTTGCTGTCAACAAGAAGTTTCATAACAACTCTGTAAACAAGAAGTTCTCCAAGGGTCCGAGATGTTATTCCTGCAATCAATATGGACATAAACGCTCTGAATGCAACAAACACAAACCCAAGAACAAGACACAGAAACCTAGCTCTTCTTATGCCGCTGTGTTTGTTGCATCATCCCACTATGATGATGCTTGGTACATAGACTCCGGTGCTTCGGCACATATGACTAAGACCAAGAATATAATTGTAAAGGAAACTACCCCTATAACAAAGAACATTCGAGTTGCTAATAACAAAGTGTTATCTGTGCAAAGCTCAGGAGATGTGAGCTTAAATATTTATTACCAAAACGGGCAAGAGAATAAGATTCTGTTCACAAATGTATTATATGTTCCTGAATTGGCAACTAATCTGATATCTGTAAGCCAAATTATTAAAAATGGAAGCCAAGTGAAATTTGATACCTCAGGCTGTGTGATCATGAACAGCAAGAATCAAATAATAGCAACTGCGAGCATTGTAAATAACATGTACCGGCTGAACATGCCTGAAAGCCTTGCGCACATGTCCAGTGTTGAACATGAACAAGATGCTTCTTGCTGGCACCAGAGAATGGGACATCTTAATTTCCAAACTTTGAAAAAAATGTCTGATAACACCGAGCATTTAACTTTCTCAGAAAAAACAGAAAATCTGACATGCATAACCTGTAAAGAAGGAAAGCAGACACGGTTACCTTTTAAAAGTGATAGATTAAGAGTCACCAAACCCCTAGAACTGGTCCATTCTGACGTATGTGGGCCAATGGAAACCCAGTCTCTCGGTGGGAGCAGATATTTTTTAACCTTCCTTGATGAATATTCCAAGAAGATTTCAGTATACTTTCTTCAGAACAAGTCTGAAGTGCTCAGTAAATTCAAAGAATTCAAGCAAGAAGTTGAAAATCAATTGGATGCTCGTATAAAGGTTCTTCGTACAGACAACGGACTTGAATACGATAACAAAGCCTTCTCTGAGTACCTGAAAGGTGCCGGAATCATCCATAAAACCACCACACCATACATGCCTGAACAAAATGGGACTGCGGAACGCATGAATCGGACATTGGTTGAAAAAGCGAAGTGCATGCTACTCAACGCTGGTCTGCCGAAGTTGTATTGGGCAGATGCAATACACACTGCTGCTTACATCATCAATTGTTCCCCAACCAGATCCTTGGTTTTCAAGACTCCTATGGAAATGTGGTCTGGACGCAAACCAAATGTTGATCATATGCGTATATTTGGCTGCGAGGCAATGGTTCATCTGCCTAAAGAAAAACGCAGAAAATGGGACCCATAGGCTCACAGAATGATTTTCATCGGATACTGCGACCATACAAAAGGATACAGATTCACATTACCAAATTCTAGAAAGGTAATAAAGAGCAGAGATGCTACATTTCTTGAATCCTCAGTGAAGAGAGACTTTGTTTCGGTAGAATTGTCTGAGACAGACACTGAAAATGACAAAATAAATACAAAAAAGGAAGAGGTAAGAGAGAAAGCAAAAAAGGAAGAGGACAGCTTGATTGACAATGACACAAATTCAGAAAGTTCATATGAGACAGTGAAAGGAAACAGGTCAACGTCCGACAGTGAATACTTACCTGACACCAGTATTGATTCTCCTCCTGTCAGTAATGTGACATTGAGACCAAGAAATAAAACAAAAAAAAATTTCAACTCATCATGTACTGAAGAACATACTCATCTGAGTTTATTCTCATCCTGTGTTCCTGTAACATATGAAGAAGCAGTACATTCAACAAATAAAAATGAATGGATAAAGTCAATCAATGAAGAACTTGATGCTCATAAGAAAAATGAAACCTGGACATTGATAGAAAAAACCTCCAAATGCCAAAGTGATCGGCAGTAAATGGGTGTTCCGAATAAAGGAAGAGTCAACGGGTCCACAGTTCAAATCGAGACTTTGTGCTAAGGGATTTGCACAAACCGCAGGTATTGACTACACAGAAACCTTCCCTCCGACTGTAAGGTATGATTCAATACGTTTATTGCTTTCCATGGTTGTCCAAAATAAACTTAAAATCTTACAACTTGATGTAAAAACTGCATTTCTATATGGTGAACTTGAAGAGACCATATTTATGTCTCCGCCTGAAGGTCTATCCTGTGAAAACAACATGGTATGCAAGCTCAACAAGTCGCTGTATGGTTTAAAGCAAGCCCCCAGAAGCTGGAATAAGAAATTTGACTCAATATTAAAGAAATTTGGCTTCATCAACAGCAAAGCTGATCAATGTGTGTATGTTAGTCATGTCAATAATGAGAAATGTTATCTTTGTCTGTATGTGGATGATGGCCTACTATTTTCTAAAATTGAATCCACTCTGAAAGAAATAACTAAAGAACTACAATCTGTACTGGAAGTAAAGATATTAAACACACCAAGTAATTTTGTGGGCATGCAAATTGAGATATTTAGCAACGGTATTTTTATACATCAGACCAAGTATGTTGAACAACTGTTAGAGAAGTTTAACATGACTGATGCTAACTCGAACACTGTTCCAGTGGACCCCCATGTCAAGCTACAAAAGGGAGATGGAGAACCAGAGAAAAACTATCCATACAGAGAAGCTGTGGGTTCTCTTATGCATCTGGCTACAGTTAGTCAACCAGAAATTATGTTTGCCGTGAGCCTGGTGAGTCGATTTTTAAGTTGCTATAACAAATCACACTGGAACGCTGTCATGAAGATCTTCAAGTACCTGAAGGATACTAAAGATTATGGCCTGTACTACTCATCAACATCAGAGCCACCAGCTGTTACTGGTTATAGCGATGCTGATTATGCAAATGATATTGATACAAGACGCTCAGTTACTGGCTACGTCTTCATAAAGAATGGTGCTGCTGTGACATGGTCCAGCCAACGCCAACAGACGGTTGCTCTGTCAACAACAGAAGCTGAATTTATGGCAGCCTGTGCTGCAACAAAAGAGGCTATGTGGATAAAGCAAGTGTTATGTGATATTGGTAAATATAAACAAGACACTATGTGTTTACATTTGGACAATCAAAGTGCCATTAGTGTAATCAAGAATATAAATTTTCATAAAAGATGTAAACATATTGATATTAAGTATCACTTCATAAAAGAAAAATATTTTCAAAAAAAATTATAGATCTTAAATCTGTAAGCACTGCTGATCAATATGCAGATATATTAACTAAAGCATTGTCAAAAGATAAATTCCAATTCTTTAGATCTAAACTTGGTATGTTTAACTACAACTCTGTTTCCAAGTGATATGTCAGAATATCTTGTAGTGTAACCTGATTAATATTTTCATGTTTTTGATACTCAATTAATTATGATTTATTGTTAGAATGTCTAAATTTAGAGGGAGTGTTGAATTTAAATTTAGCGCCCTCTAGTAATTGACACTTCTACTTTTCTTTTCTAATTTTT
The DNA here is from genome assembly GCA_963678705.1 of Panorpa germanica. Lineage (NCBI taxonomy): Eukaryota > Metazoa > Arthropoda > Insecta > Mecoptera > Panorpidae > Panorpa > Panorpa germanica. The sequence goes on from OY783222.1 coordinate 26,924, forward strand.
ACTAACTGTAATTCTGTACTCTGTGATATCCCAATGCAAGTGTACTTTTGGTTAATAAAATATACCTGATTAATATAAAATAATTGTTTATTTCTGCTAAATATAATACATACACCTGAAACATTATAATATAGGACCCTGATATTAGAGCCCTGTATTGAACAATGTCCAGTACCTCACCCATAAACACCAATTATCACCTTTTGGCTCCATAGCTCTCTATCGTTCCCGCACTTTAAATTTAATTCCTCTGCTGCTTCACCACAGCGCCCAATACCAGCACCATGGCACACGTTCCGAAACTATTTATCGCTTCTGATCTGAGCGCCGTTGCCCTTTAGAGCACTGCTCCAATATCCCGCTCCTGCATTTCGAATAAAATAAGACTGTGCTTTTGTTCTCCTGCATGCAAATCTCTTAACCATTAATTTTCTTTATTTTCTTTAATTCTACACAATAATTTTCCAGATTTGCACATTGTCTTTAAATAATTATTCCCGAAGATAATGTTTGCTAAAATTTACCCGTTCTCGCACATTTAATTTAATTTCACTCCACCGCCACCACTACTTCCAGCACCTCGGCACTTGCTCTGCAGCGGCTCTACCTCACAAAGACACTGCCCCATCGCCCTTACTGTCACCTTAAGTGTCACCGCCCTTTAGCGTGTTGACGCCCAGCACCGCCCTCCCCAATCCCCACAAACATGCACTTCCAATTCGATACTATGGCAGTTCATTTACATAATTAATACTGCACTGTAAATTTACAAACTAAATTTAATATTTATATCTGCAATATAATATCTCCTATTATCTCCGCCACTGAAGTAAAATTATCAAAATTTGGGCACAGAAACCTATTTTGCTCGTACCCAAGATTACATATGCTAAATTATAACTATTTACAAATTATAGCTCTCCAGCTTATTTAAGTGAGTGTTTATCAATCGCAAATGTTGCTTGATAGCAATGATGTTCGAAGACTTCGCAGGACTAAACCCTCGAACCTAGTAATCTCATCATGTAGAATTGTTCATTGGAGCAATCTCTAGCACACCGTGTATTTATAGAAATGTAAGCTACTAGATAAGTATATCTATACTTAGTTCTTGTATTATAGAAAAATAAAAAAAAATCAATTCAATCTACTATCCTACTGGATCTTAAGGAATCCTACTGGAAGTAATTTAAATATCTAACAAAAGAAAAGAACTATTTTGCTTCTACTTAATGTTCTGCATGCAAAATTATCGTTGTACATCTATATTTTTCACCAATTTTCGTTATTACTATGTCAATCTATATCTGCATTCAGCTTTGTATTTATATTTAAGCATAATCTACCACTGAACGAAATTTGTCAAATTTTAGGCACGAGTACCTATTTTATTAGTATTCAAGGGCATATATTCTAAATTGTAGCCTTTGATCTATATATATTTTATATTTCTGGTTCTTGTCCCCTGGCGACCGCTGCCCCTGAAAACTTGCTGTTTTCTATAGCTTTTATTTAATGAGCGTTTCTAATTTCAACGTTATTGCTTTTTTGAAACATTGCCCCTAAAATTTTCTCCGCTACTGAACAAAAATTTTGGTGTTACAATTATTAGCTAATATGCACAATTACCATAGTGTCTCAATACATACCCAAACTTTAAAATTTTTTTATTCAATATTTCTGACTTTTTCCGTCCCAACTCTCGTCGCTACTGGAAATTTGAAGTTTTCAATATTTTTCATTAATTAGTATACGCAGTGAACCTACATACTGAATTTCAACATTGGACCTCTATTCTAACGTTACTCCCAAAAATTCGCGCCGCTACTGAATTATAATTTTCGTGTTCTATATATTGTCAAATATGCTCAATTAGTGTATCTATACATATTCTAACTTAAAATTTTCTTCATTAAATATTTCTAGATTTCAGGGTCTCAACTCCCGCCGCCACTGAAAGTTTAGGGTTTTCTATTTTTATTTATTAGTTACTGTGTACAGTGAGTCTACATACCAAATTTCTATATTCTAACTCTATTCTAACATTGCCTCCAGAAATTCGCGCCGCTACTTTATAATTTATCATTTTGGTGTTCTGATTATTGGCCAATATGCACAATTAGTGTCTATACACGTCATAAGTTAAAATTTTCTTTATTCAATATTTCTAAATTTTAGTCTAAACTTGAGGTTTACATTTTTTCTTCCTTAATACTACAATACTTAATAACACTGTCTACAGCGAACCAAATTTCAACGTTCTAACTTTATTCTACATTGCCCAGTGAAATTCGTGTCGCTATTGAGTTCAAATTTCAGAATTCTAATTTTTGGAAAATAAATTAAATTATAAACTAAATTCTCAGTGTTCTATCAATTCTTGTTCATGGGATATTTGCAAAGGATTTTTTTTGGAATTTTCCAGTTTTTCCTAAAATACTTCTTCCAGGGAAATTCAGGAAAAATATATATAATATAATATATAGTTACTTACATACGATTTAAACATAAAAAAACATGGTTTTTTCGATAATATTTAACTTAATGTATAATATCGCCATCTATATTTCGTGAATCAAAATATTACACTCCTTAATCTCTAAATTTAAGCTTTGCAAAACAATAATTTAAAAAATAATTAAAAACACTATAGCACATGAAAATAATCTATAAGAAACAAATAATTTTATAAGACACTAAGTACACTAGTTTTAAAAATGACAATTTCATTTTTTGGCATCAGAAGGGCCTTCTTCGACATCTACATCGCATTGTTTTCTTTTTTGTTCATATGTCGTACAAAATGTTAAATTTGTTTTTATTTCCTCAGCAGATTTATTGCATATAAGAGGTGCCATAACCTGCGCAATTATCCGCCGTAATTCGATAACGCCAATCTGATTAGCATATTCTACTATATCAAGGGTTTCTTCATTCACAGGCTCGAAGAAGTGTCTATCCCAGTCTGTAATCTCAACGTCCTTCAAATTTTCCTTATGGTGGTCTAGCCAGTTAATTATCTATTAAAAATTGATTTAAATAAATCCTAACTACTGTTACAATCAGTTCCTACTTCGCTAGTTCCTGCTTCCTACTTCAATTCCGTGGAATGGAGTCACTTAGTTCCATGATTGACAATGAAATTAAGTCACCAATTAATAAAGAAATTATAAAAATCTATTTATATTATATAAAGTATATGAAGTAAATACCTTTTTTAGGGTGTAGGAGGGGACATCAATTTTTATATCAAGCTCTTCTTCTGGCTCCAGCGTTTGTAACATAATTTGAATGTAGTCCGAAGTAGAAAAGCACCTTTCATCGACTACGAAGACAATCTCATCACTAGATGTTAATTTGATACATCTCGGTTTCGGTTCGGTCTGCAAATAAATAATTTCAAGTAAGTTGTTTTCAACATTTTAACAAAATGACTTATAAACTCTTGTTATATATATATATATATATATATATATATATATATATATATATATATATATATATATATATATATATATACGAGGCGTGTTTTTTAAGTAAGTACCGTTTTGAAATTAAAAAAAGACGTGCAAAGATATCGCAATAATTTTATTTTTACATGAAAGCCTGTACCTTAATCTACTTTTCTACATAATTTCCGTGAATATTGAGGCACTTGTCATAACGTGGCACCAGTTTTTGAATACCCTCCTCATAAAATTCTGCCGCCTGACTTGTTAACCATAAGTTCATATTCGTTCAAATATACATTTATATGTCAACTAGCGCTTCTCCCTGTTGCAAGGCGACGTGCATATAATATTTGTGATTAAATTTAAATTGGACTGTAATTTGGTCTTATTTTTAAGTAATGTTGGCTAATATAAGTGTTTCTTAAAATCTATTTTCACCTATTTTACCCTGAACTTACCATTTACTGCCAATGAAGCTCTGTATTGAACAATACCCGACGCCACAACTCTTGCGCCATAGCCACTTAGCACCCCAACCCCTTATCAATCCTGTTACCGCACTTACAATTCAATTCAATTCCCCTACCCAGCATATTCATATGACATTGAACACGGTCAAATTTATTCACCTTTTATACCTGAGTGACTATACAAACCGCCGGTCGATCTAACGAATCGTATAAGAGAGTAAATTAACAAAATATAGGGATTTATAAAATACTATCAGCTTTTGGGTTATGTGAAATATTTATAACTTATTAATAACTATTATAAATGCTCAATGAATAGAAGCATCTCGGAATCTGTTCATGATACTGCCTGGAGCTGCCATCGGTGCAGATCTTGGTGATAGTAGCAAACTACTATTCCTTATTCCGATATTAAGTCCAGCGTTTGTCTTAACGCAAAACAATGTTTGTTTAATATATTTGATTTATATATATATGTGGAAAACGAGAGTACAATCCCAATTCTGATGTGGAAAATAAGAACTATCCAACTTCTTATGTGGAAAACAATAACCAATCGCACTTCTCTGATGTGGAATCAAGGTACCCTTATTTAATTTAGGGCAAATGTCAATTCAATTAATATTCAACTATGCAATATCTTAGTTACTTGTCAGGATGATAAAGAATCACATAATTTGTTTAATACATTTATTTAATAAAATAATAACGATGATAATAATAATGATAATAATACAATAAGGTTACAATATAAACGTTGGTATTTACTTTACAAATACAGAACAATAAATGCTCAAACCATCTTAAGTTCTAGTTAATATATACTCAGTCCTACATTAGTTTTCAGCTTGACTTAATAGGTTTATTTTTAATACTTTTAAGAATACGTTTAGTTAATTTCGGTAAGCACATTCCCTTACGTATTCAGTCAGTGGTTTAAAGTTTCACACATTTTAATTGCTTTAACCTTACACTTGGTTTCCGTTCAAACTATACCCTCATTAATCACATTCTTTACGACTTTCCTAGACCGGGTGTTATAGTTATGATTACTTTGTATGCTCGATTTATTTTTACAACCTACATATATATATATATATATATATATATATATATATATATATATATATATATATATATATATATATATATATATATATATATATATATATATATACAGCTCGCTCCTGAAAAAACGGAGGCAATCGTACTTTATGGTGGAAGAAAACTGAAGGAAATACCCTTGGAGGTAGGCACAATGAAAATTAAATCCAAAGAACACTTAAAGTACCTGGGGCTCTATATTGGAAGGAATGCAGACATGAAGCAACATGTTATACAAGCGGCCAAGAAATCCGAAGAAAAACTTATGACGTTAAGTAGACTAATGCCAAATCTGAAGGGACCGAAGGCAAGTAAGAGAAGAGTGTTAGCGTCGGTGGTTCACTCAATAATGCTGTATGCTGCACCGATATGGGAAGAAGCTGTAAAACTCAAAAAATATAGAAATATGTTATTGAGTGTGCAACGTAGAATGGCAATACGTGTGAGTAGTGCTTATCGCACAATCTCGGCAGAAGCTGTCCAGGTGATAAGCGGAATAGTACCTCTGGCACTACTGGTGGAAGAGCGGAAAAGGGTCTATATGGAAAAAGAAGAAAAACACCAGGAAGTAAGGAAAGAAGTTTTAAAAAAGTGGCAATGCGAGTGGGAGAAAGAGACCGGTAAAGCGGTGTGGATTAAAAGGCTAATACGGAAGATCAGTACTTGGAAAAATCGAAAATACGGGGAAATTGATTATTTTATAACACAATTTCTCGGAGGACATGGATGCTTTGGGAGTTACTTGAAGAGATTCAAAAAGAGAGAGTCCGACAAATGTTGGTACTGTGAACATGTCGATACACCAGAACATACGTTCTTCTATTGTGGCCGATGGACGATGGAAAGGGAAGAAGTACGGACGATAACGGGAACCACACTGACCGTAGATAATATTGTTAATATTATGGTGGAGAAGGAAGAGTATTGGAGTGCGGTTCGAGTCTTCGTCACGAAAATTCTCAAAACCAAGGAAGTGGACGTCAACACAACATCGTAACCGGAACTCGGGTATCAAGATCCAGTCTGAAGGAATGCAATTGCGGTACCAGAACGTCCCGACGGGCTGTCAGGCGACAGTCTTATAGAAGATTTCTCCTCCTCACCACAAAAAAAAAAAAAAATATATATACGAGGCATGTTTTTTAAGTAAGTACCGTTCTGCGTTTCCGCCTTTGCAGCGCTACGGTCGGCGTTCCGCGCATGCGCGCTGGTTACCTACATCTCTTTTCTACGCACTGACGCCATTACAGTCTGATTCTTCATTGTATACGTTGTTTACTGAGTGTTTAAGATGCTTCCGACAATCGTCAGTCCCGCCGATTGTGAAGTACGGGCTGTTATACGATTTCTTAGTGCTAAAGGCGTAAACCGATCGATATTCATCGTGAGATCTGTGAAGTTTACGGACAAAACATTATGAGTGATGAAATGGTAAGGAAATGGGTGAGAGCATTTAAATATGGCCGCACAAATGTGCATGATGAAGAACGGAGTGGGCGTCCTTCGGTCTTTAATGAAGATTTTGTGCAGAAAGTGGAAGAAAAGGTGAGAGAAAACAGACGCTTTACAATTTCATCAATGTGCGACTGGTTTCCTCAATATTCTCGTAGGGTTTTGTATCGCATTGTGACCGAGAACTTGAATTACCGGAAATTGTGTTCACGTTGGGTTCCAAAAATGTTGACGGATTTACACAAAACCCAACGTTTAGGCAGTGCATTGACTTTCCTTGAGCGGTACCACAATGAAGGTGAAGATTTTTTAGACCAAATTGTTACTGGTGACGAAACATGGGTGGCCTACGTCACACCAGAATCAAAACAACAATCCATGGAATGGCGACATTCATCATCACCCAAAAGAGTGAAGTTTAAGCAAACAATCTCTGCCCGGAAAATCATGTGCACAGTTTTTTGGGACAAAAAAGGAGTATTGCTAGTGGAGTTTCTGCCTCGTAATGAGACAATCAATGCAGCGTCTTATTGTGAGACATTGAACAATCTGCGTCGTGCAATCCAGAACAAAAGACGTGGCAAGTTGAGTAAGGGTATCGTTTTGCTGCATGACAATGCCCGTCCACATGTGGCTAATCGGACCAAAGATCTCATCAAATCTTTTAAATGGAAAACTCTAGATCATCCTCCATACAGCCCTGATCTGGTGCCCAGCGACTACCATTTGTTCCTGCACTTGAAGAAACACCTGGGTGGTCAGCGTCTTCAAGACGATAACGAAGTCAAAACAGTTGTGATACAGTGGTTAACAAGTCAGGCGGCAGAATTTTATGAGGAGGGTATTCAAAAACTGGTGCCACGTTATGACAAGTGCCTCAATATTCACGGAAATTATGTAGAAAAGTAGATTAAGGTACAGGCTTTCATGTAAAAATAAAATTATTGCGATATCTTTGCACGTCTTTTTTTAATTTCAAAACGGTACTTACTTAAAAAACACGCCTCGTATATATATATATATATATATATACGAGGCGTGTTTTTTAAGTAAGTACCGTTTTGAAATTAAAAAAAGACGTGCAAAGATATCGCAATAATTTTATTTTTACATGAAAGCCTGTACCTTAATCTACTTTTCTACATAATTTCCGTGAATATTGAGGCACTTGTCATAACGTGGCACCAGTTTTTGAATACCCTCCTCATAAAATTCTGCCGCCTGACTTGTTAACCACTGTATCACAACTGTTTTGACTTCGTTATCGTCTTGAAGACGCTGACCACCCAGGTGTTTCTTCAAGTGCAGGAACAAATGGTAGTCGCTGGGCACCAGATCAGGGCTGTATGGAGGATGATCTAGAGTTTTCCATTTAAAAGATTTGATGAGATCTTTGGTCCGATTAGCCACATGTGGACGGGCATTGTCATGCAGCAAAACGATACCCTTACTCAACTTGCCACGTCTTTTGTTCTGGATTGCACGACGCAGATTGTTCAATGTCTCACAATAAGACGCTGCATTGATTGTCTCATTACGAGGCAGAAACTCCACTAGCAATACTCCTTTTTTGTCCCAAAAAACTGTGCACATGATTTTCCGGGCAGAGATTGTTTGCTTAAACTTCACTCTTTTGGGTGATGATGAATGTCGCCATTCCATGGATTGTTGTTTTGATTCTGGTGTGACGTAGGCCACCCATGTTTCGTCACCAGTAACAATTTGGTCTAAAAAATCTTCACCTTCATTGTGGTACCGCTCAAGGAAAGTCAATGCACTGCCTAAACGTTGGGTTTTGTGTAAATCCGTCAACATTTTTGGAACCCAACGTGAACACAATTTCCGGTAATTCAAGTTCTCGGTCACAATGCGATACAAAACCCTACGAGAATATTGAGGAAACCAGTCGCACATTGATGAAATTGTAAAGCGTCTGTTTTCTCTCACCTTTTCTTCCACTTTCTGCACAAAATCTTCATTAAAGACCGAAGGACGCCCACTCCGTTCTTCATCATGCACATTTGTGCGGCCATATTTAAATGCTCTCACCCATTTCCTTACCATTTCATCACTCATAATGTTTTGTCCGTAAACTTCACAGATCTCACGATGAATATCGATCGGTTTACGCCTTTAGCACTAAGAAATCGTATAACAGCCCGTACTTCACAATCGGCGGGACTGACGATTGTCGGAAGCATCTTAAACACTCAGTAAACAACGTATACAATGAAGAATCAGACTGTAATGGCGTCAGTGCGTAGAAAAGAGATGTAGGTAACCAGCGCGCATGCGCGGAACGCCGACCGTAGCGCTGCAAAGGCGGAAACGCAGAACGGTACTTACTTAAAAAACATGCCTCGTATATATATTTTTTTTTTTTTTTGTGGTGAGGAGGAGAAATCTTCTATAAGACTGTCGCCTGACAGCCCGTCGGGACGTTCTGGTACCGCAATTGCATTCCTTCAGACTGGATCTTGATACCCGAGTTCCGGTTACGATGTTGTGTTGACGTCCACTTCCTTGGTTTTGAGAATTTTCGTGACGAAGACTCGAACCGCACTCCAATACTCTTCCTTCTCCACCATAATATTAACAATATTATCTACGGTCAGTGTGGTTCCCGTTATCGTCCGTACTTCTTCCCTTTCCATCGTCCATCGGCCACAATAGAAGAACGTATGTTCTGGTGTATCGACATGTTCACAGTACCAACATTTGTCGGACTCTCTCTTTTTGAATCTCTTCAAGTAACTCCCAAAGCATCCATGTCCTCCGAGAAATTGTGTTATAAAATAATCAATTTCCCCGTATTTTCGATTTTTCCAAGTACTGATCTTCCGTATTAGCCTTTTAATCCACACCGCTTTACCGGTCTCTTTCTCCCACTCGCATTGCCACTTTTTTAAAACTTCTTTCCTTACTTCCTGGTGTTTTTCTTCTTTTTCCATATAGACCCTTTTCCGCTCTTCCACCAGTAGTGCCAGAGGTACTATTCCGCTTATCACCTGGACAGCTTCTGCCGAGATTGTGCGATAAGCACTACTCACACGTATTGCCATTCTACGTTGCACACTCAATAACATATTTCTATATTTTTTGAGTTTTACAGCTTCTTCCCATATCGGTGCAGCATACAGCATTATTGAGTGAACCACCGACGCTAACACTCTTCTCTTACTTGCCTTCGGTCCCTTCAGATTTGGCATTAGTCTACTTAACGTCATAAGTTTTTCTTCGGATTTCTTGGCCGCTTGTATAACATGTTGCTTCATGTCTGCATTCCTTCCAATATAGAGCCCCAGGTACTTTAAGTGTTCTTTGGATTTAATTTTCATTGTGCCTACCTCCAAGGGTATTTCCTTCAGTTTTCTTCCACCATAAAGTACGATTGCCTCCGTTTTTTCAGGAGCGAGCTGTATATATATATATATATATATATATATATATATATATATATATATATATATATATATATATATATATATATATATATATATATATATGTAGGTTGTAAAAATAAATCGAGCATACAAAGTAATCATAACTATAACACCCGGTCTAGGAAAGTCGTAAAGAATGTGATTAATGAGGGTATAGTTTGAACGGAAACCAAGTGTAAGGTTAAAGCAATTAAAATGTGTGAAACTTTAAACCACTGACTGAATACGTAAGGGAATGTGCTTACCGAAATTAACTAAACGTATTCTTAAAAGTATTAAAAATAAACCTATTAAGTCAAGCTGAAAACTAATGTAGGACTGAGTATATATTAACTAGAACTTAAGATGGTTTGAGCATTTATTGTTCTGTATTTGTAAAGTAAATACCAACGTTTATATTGTAACCTTATTGTATTATTATCATTATTATTATCATCGTTATTATTTTATTAAATAAATGTATTAAACAAATTATGTGATTCTTTATCATCCTGACAAGTAACTAAGATATTGCATAGTTGAATATTAATTGAATTGACATTTGCCCTAAATTAAATAAGGGTACCTTGATTCCACATCAGAGAAGTGCGATTGGTTATTGTTTTCCACATAAGAAGTTGGATAGTTCTTATTTTCCACATCAGAATTGGGATTGTACTCTCGTTTTCCACATATATATATAAATCAAATATATTAAACAAACATTGTTTTGCGTTAAGACAAACGCTGGACTTAATATCGGAATAAGGAATAGTAGTTTGCTACTATCACCAAGATCTGCACCGATGGCAGCTCCAGGCAGTATCATGAACAGATTCCGAGATGCTTCTATTCATTGAGCATTTATAATAGTTATTAATAAGTTATAAATATTTCACATAACCCAAAAGCTGATAGTATTTTATAAATCCCTATATTTTGTTAATTTACTCTCTTATACGATTCGTTAGATCGACCGGCGGTTTGTATAGTCACTCAGGTATAAAAGGTGAATAAATTTGACCGTGTTCAATGTCATATGAATATGCTGGGTAGGGGAATTGAATTGAATTGTAAGTGCGGTAACAGGATTGATAAGGGGTTGGGGTGCTAAGTGGCTATGGCGCAAGAGTTGTGGCGTCGGGTATTGTTCAATACAGAGCTTCATTGGCAGTAAATGGTAAGTTCAGGGTAAAATAGGTGAAAATAGATTTTAAGAAACACTTATATTAGCCAACATTACTTAAAAATAAGACCAAATTACAGTCCAATTTAAATTTAATCACAAATATTATATGCACGTCGCCTTGCAACAGGGAGAAGCGCTAGTTGACATATAAATGTATATTTGAACGAATATGAACTTATGAGCTACAATTTTGCGGTACATCAGCTAACTGAAACATTGAGATCTTACAAATATTCTGATATAAAACATTCTGCATGACCATGTTATGCAACAAACCTACATACCTTACCATACCTACGGTGAGACAAGAATTTGAAACTCGAAAGGTGAAATACAAAGACTAAGTTGTAAACCATCCAAATACCTTTGTGACAGTGGCGTAGCGTGCCTTAGAGTGGCCCTGTATCAAAATTTGTTGGGTGGTCCAAATAATGGGTAAAGATTTTTTACAAAAGGAACACTAAGTTGTGAACCATCCAAATACCCTTGTGACCAACCTAATGGAGACAGGATTACCTTCATTAGAATGAAGAGGAAGGCGCCTCAGGACTTAATTAAATAAAATAATAATTCATCTATAGTTCATATGTCACTTGACACGTAATGTGCAAGTTGAATTCTATTATACACCAATCGTTAAATGTCCATATGACAGTTTCAATATACATAAAAAATAGAATCAGTGAATTACAAACTAACATGTGATATAAATGTATTATTTTGTTAGGTCTCTCTTGTGGAGAGATTGTAAAGAAAGAAAATATTTATTAATAGACGGGCAACGTTATTCAAAAATTCATTTATAAATGTTTAAAAGATTTGTAACCTATAAAATAACCTATTGCAGTTATTTATATGACAATAAACGCAATATGAAATATTAAAATTTATCCAAAATTAAATAATTTAATTTAAAATTCACTTTATTGACACTATATTTACCTCCATTTTAATTACGTCTGTTTATTTCGAGTAAAATATAACCTCTTGTACACAACGACGCACTGTGAATAAATTTAGTTTAAAATGATAACATTAAACAAACGAACGAACGCTATCTATTGTATCAATGAAACCATTATATTATTTTCTCTTTGTTCCTAAATAAAACTAGTTCTTCGTCCATCTTGCTTTTGTTGTTTACTAAAACTGATTAAAACGGTTGATTTATTTTTTAATCACATAAGGTTATGGGCCCAGTATGTCCTATAGTTTTTCTCAGAAGAAAGGGTAAGGGAGTACACTTCAAAATGTTTACACTTCACTGCCTTCACACTTCCTTCTCTTCAGATGTTGAGTCGCCGAGAATTTTACTTCATGGAAGATATAATATTCCAACTGGGGTCGCCTAAAGCTTCTAATTCTATGTCAAATAATTTTACTCTTATTGATAGTACCCTAGTTTTTCTAGTAGATTTAGTACAGAGATTTGTGACGATTAGGTACTTAGTTCGCAGTAAACAATTTGGTGAAGTGTCCCGGTTTGCGACGTTTCTATCACTATTGCTCTTCAATTATAGTTCGCATCAACTTCATCTTCATTTGTATTCTGACAGGTGGAATGGTTTCTCAATTTGTAGCCGAAAAAATAGACATACCATATGAACGACTGTGAGCCACTGTACACTAAACACTATTAATATATAAATAAAAAAAATAACAAGAATTTTAATTAGTTCAATGAAAAAAAGATAGATGGTTTATAAATTATATTTATTTATCAAAAAATCTATTTAGCAATTTATAATATATATAAACGGTAATCGTAAGTTACTCATCTTATTTAACTTAAAAGTCTATCGACGAGTCTTGGATAACTACATATTATTTTTGGTTTTCGTGTAGCAGCAAGTTTAACGGAATCCTGCATTGAAGTGGGAGTGTTCATGGACCTATGGCAACGTTTATTTACTTTTCTTTTAAATCACTGCTATGAACTCTACATACACAAATGAAAAAATCAACATTTGACTGCAAATTGCATTGACCTATTTCTGCAGTACAATATCATTCGCCCTACTTGATTAGGGTTTTCATACTGCTAACAAAATCTACGAAGTCATCTTCTTCACAATTTGTATTTATTCTATGGGTATTAATCGTATCGATTTTCTGCATAATACTGGCTTATTTGGATTTAAACCAAATCATTTTATTAAGATTCATACCATATGGTATAAAAAAAGCGCGGTGCTTTTAAATAATTAATTTTACATGTTTCTAATTTAGTATTTATATAGATGTAGAGTTTACATTAGTTCGATAATAAGATAAATAAAGATAACTATATATAATTACTAAATGAAAAACATGTAAAACCAAAAACCAAACATGTTATACCAAAACCGCCTTACCTTATAACAACAATTTTCATTTACTCTTAATCTCTTTAAATACATATAACTTACATATAAAGACTAAATTAGAAACATGTAAGATTAAGTATTTAGAGAGAGAAAAAAAATTTTTGTTATAAGAAAAGGCGGTTTTGGTATAAAAAAAGCGCGGCGCATCCTCATTATCTGACTCGGTAATTGTAGTTTCAGTTGTCGTGCTCTCATTCTTTTTCCTTTTATTTTCTATTCTTGAGCCTGGTACTTTAAATATATATTTTTCTTCGCCAATAATATTTACCGCTATTTTTCCCTTTGTCATTGACCCAATTTGGGAAGTCATGTTCGTTGATAACACCTGGTAATCTATTACCTATTGCTTCTATATTGTTTTCAGTTATTGTATTTTTTCCTATTATCCACGCATAGCTGAGAGTTGTCCTTTTTTCTGTAATTCTATTTTTAAAGTTTGTCGGACAATCTTGTCCCAAATGATCCAGGCTGTCACATAGTCTGTATATTTTCCATTGGTTTCTATAGCTTGCCCATACTTTTGTACGATGGGATTTCTTTTTTTTAAATCATTTTTACTGCTCGTATCCCATTATACACCAGAAATGGCATCTCTTTCTCCCAAGTTTCTTTTCTTATGTTAATTATTTTTCCATAATCTTGGAGTGCATGTTGTATGGTAATTTTTTTCATTTCATATTCAATATCGGGTAATTTTACTATCGTATACCTGTCAGCTCTTTCCAATATAACTTTGTATGTCTTGTTATCCGTTCCAATATATTCTATTTCTTCCTATTCTTCTAGTAGTTCATCAATTGGTCTGGTTTTTTTTAATTTCACTAATATTTTATTTCCATTGACTTGCATGGCCAACACATCATCTACATTTAGTTTTAACTTATTTCTCAGAAACAGATGCAGTTCAGTGATTCCTATATTCAACATTAACAAATTCCACACTCATAGTATTTTTCCTGTTTTGTTCCATTTTATTGTCTTATTTCATTTCACTTTAATTTAAGCTATTGATTTTTGTTTATGAAATAAACAATGAACAATGAGTTCATAGCAGTATTTCGCTTTACTGGAGTAATCACAAAAAGATGTTTAACCATCAGCGGTCGGATCGAGCAATCATTAATTTTAATGTGATTAAGAAAAAAAACAACTAATCTAATCTGACTAGTCTAATCTGATCTAAAATAGCTATTAACGTTTCAGTCTCATTTTCACAATTCGAATCTTCGATCTTTTTCTTATTAAAATAAATGTCTGGCTGTACCATATAAATATCTTCTTTGAGGTAACCGTTTAAGAAAGCCGTTTTAACATCTAAATGTGTTGCATTTACATTTAATTGAACTGACAGTGCAAATAACCATTTTAAAGTAGAATGCCTGACTACAGAGGAACAGTTTCTTCGTAGTCAACACCAGGCTTCTGCGTAAACGCATTAGCCACAATACCCGCTCTATACCTAACACTATTCACATTCTTTTTAAAAATCCATTTACACTAGAGTCACTAGAGTCTTGTCCAAAGGTAGATTGTCTCTGAACCCTTGCAGCTAGTCTTCCATAGCCTCGATCCACTTTTCTTTATCAGGATTCGACAGGGCTTCTTGAACGGTAACTGGATTCTGGGTAACATCTAAACTTGACGTTGTACACAGGCGTGCATAGCCAAAACACTCTGGTTGCCTTCTATCTCACTTGGTAGTTAAAATTTCTGGCTGCTCTGGTTCACCTTTATCTTTTGTGGTTTGCTGCAACGTAGAATCCAAATCAGTCAAAGAGATAAGATAATAAAATTCCGAAGAAATATTTGGGCTTTCAGTACTTGAAAGTTCTTCTCTTATTTCTTCCTTGATATTCTCAACATGACTTTCTGACTTATCTGTTTGGATTACGTCCCCAACTGAAACTGTAACACTATCATCCAGAATACATTTCTTTTTAGTATTTTCGTGTATTACTACGTCTTTACTCGTTTTGATTTACGCGTCACTAGATCGTACACCCTGTAGCCTTGCACATTTTCTGCAATACCAACAAGGATATGTTTCTACTTTGGAATGTGAACCATCACCTTACTACAAAATATTCGGATGTGACTTAAATCTGGTTTGTTTTCAGTGCAGACTTCATACGGAGTTTTATTATCTAAGCCTGAGGCAATGGAATGATTTCTAAGATAGACAGCTATATTTGTTGCGTCTGCCCAAAACTTCTTATCTAATTCTGCGTCAAATAGTAAACACCGCATTCTCTCAACTATATTTCTGTTGATACGTTCGCTCATACAATTTTGCTCAGAAGAATAAGCATTTGTCTTTTGATGCACAATACCTACATCCTTTAGAAAATCTTCAAACTCATTACAGAACTCTAAGCCGTTATCCGTTCTGAATATTTTTATTTTCTTATTCTGTTGGTTTTCTACCAATGCCTTGAATTCTTTAAAATACTTTAATACCTTACTTTTAGCTTTAAGAAAATAACAATAAACCATGCGTGTATAGTAAAGTGGCCCTTATTTCCAAAGTTAAAATATTTTTTGCGGCACCCTCACATTTGGTGCCAATGCTTAAAAAAATAATCTGTGTAAAATTTTAAGTCAATCGGATACCGGGAAAACGTGCACCAAGAGACCGGAAAATTGAAAAATCGCAGATTTTTCTTTTAAAATTGATATATCTTGCGAAATATTAATTTTATGCAAAAACTTATTATGCAAAAGTTGTAGATCTAATAAATATACATATATTATCATCTATTACTTTTTCTTGTACAACTGAAAAATTTCGAGAAATAGATGAAAATCAGTTCATTTACTAAAAATCCACGAAAATCGAAAAATCACAAAATCATGAAATAAAAATCGATTTTACTTATTTATTTTACAAAATATTTATTATACACAAAAAAGTGTTTTACAAAAGTTGTATATATCTATTAAAAATGCATATATTATCCTCTATCACTTTTTTTTATACACCTAACAGTTTCCGCGCAAATGATGAAAATCAATTCATTTTTCTAAATATTTTGACGCTGTAATAAAGTCGATATTGTATAGCCTGGAAACTTTCGGCTATAATTTACAACTTGAAGTACACACTGTTTCTGTTGTTCATTTTTCGTAAATAATTTATTATAATCTTTCATGAGCCCCCCTCTCTCGGCCGAATCATTTACAACTTTTAATTTATTCACTAATTCCAGACCTTTTATGTAACTTTCATTTTTATGCCACGCCGATGGTTCTGTCTAAGGAATTCATCATTCAAGTCAAATCTTATGAAAAATTGTCTAGTTTCAGAAGAAACGAATTGTTCAATTCCATCATTATTAATTTCTGGAATTTCATCTATTAGCATCTGTATTCGCTTCTCATTTGTTACTGATAAATCAGTTTCGCGATTCAAAGCATTGACCATTTTCATTTTTGAATCAAATGTCAAATTTGGAAATATAAAAGTTATTGGTCCTGATTGAAAAATTTATTACACTTCTTAACGTAAAATGTTATACTGATCCTATACATGCAATTTATTTTTTAATATCGCTTTCTGATTTCCAGATATTAGCGTTTCAAGGGTTACATAATAGAAATTGGGTGCTGGAAATTTGGCCACTCCACTAATTTCTGCAGAAGTGCTGAATGTTGCCAATTTTGTGGTGGAGATCACAGCTCTTTAAGTTGCAAGAAGGAGAAGTTATTTTGTCGCAACTGTAAAGAAGACCATAAAGCTGACGATAGATCCTGCAGCAAATACTTAGAATTGAAAAATAAAAACGAAGCTAAAGCTAAAACTACCTATATAGAAAAAATTAAAATTAATCGTGGGAAAGAGGTATTTACATTAAACCTTTTTGAGTTCCCTTCTTTGGAAGAAAGTATAAATAAAAATAAAATTACAGACTGTATTATAAGCGGTGAACCGGAAAAGAAAATCCGTAGAGTTTTGAAAATTTCAGAACCCCGCAGATCCCCCCGAGAAGTAAAGAAAAGGACGTGGAAACCTGACAATACACATAAGGCAAAGGAAAACGAACGCTCTAAGCCAATTCCCGTAAATAAAACCGATAAAGTGAAGAAACCAGAGATAATTAAGAAATCAGAGTTCGTTAAGAAAACTGATTTAGACAAAAATATTATTGAGAATTCAGAAGAGATCAGAGATTCAGAGGAGATAAACCAAAATATTGATACTGACGAAGTAGTTTTAGAAGCAGAAACTATTACTAATAATTTGAACCCAAAAATTGTAAATAACCATACTATTCCACCCCCAGATAATCAAAATATTGAAATGTTCTAATACAAATATTAGTTAACAAACATAATAAATAATGTATAAAAATACTTGTATAATGCAATGGAGCTGCCGCAGTTTAAA
This sequence comes from Panorpa germanica, assembly GCA_963678705.1. Taxonomy (NCBI): domain Eukaryota; kingdom Metazoa; phylum Arthropoda; class Insecta; order Mecoptera; family Panorpidae; genus Panorpa; species Panorpa germanica. Next base: position 44,763 of record OY783222.1, read on the forward strand.
ATCCAAATTGATAAATCTTAAACAACTAGTTTTTGAAAATAATATTGAAATAATCGCGCTCTCGGAAACCTAGCTTGATCCGTCCTTTAAAATCAAATGGAGAAATATGGAACTAGTAAGAGCAGATAGAAATAACAACGGTGGAAGCGTTGCTCTAGTAATAAACCACAACATTTTTATTGACAAAATTTTAATTCCTCTCTCAGGGGATATTGAAATTATAGGAGCAAAAATTAAATGGGGTAATGAGCATATTAATGTTGTATCTCTTTATGCCCCAGCAACAGCATCTATTACTACAGGAATATTGAATGCAATATTAAGATCTATTCCAGAACCAAGGCTAATTCTAGGTGACTGGAATGCTAAAGCCATTGCTTGGGGAAACACCTATGACTGTCCAAGGGGTAAAATTATATGTCAGGTGATGGACAATAACAACATGATGTTCCTTAATGATGGTTCTCCTACTCGAATCAACATCCATTCAGGAACAGCGTCAGCAATTGATTTATCATGGGCAACTCCATCTCTTGGTAGCCAACTTTCATGGAACGTTTCATGGATCAATTAGGTTCAGATCACGCCATTATACTTATGAATGGGGCACAAATTGGTCAATCAAGCAGAGGCAAGGAAAGATTTAAATTAAACATTGTACCAAATACAATGGACTGGGACAATTTGTCTAACCAAATAGAAGCAGACTTATTGGCAAACCAAATTCAGTCCAATACTACGCTGGAAAAAAAGTATAATTACCTCATTGACTCAATTGAGTCTGCAGCTAAAAAGTGGGGGAAAAATATTACAAACAATAAAATCTCAAAATATCCGCCAAATCCTTGGTGGGATGATGAATGCAAAGAGGCTGTGTAAAACAGAAAAAGAGCCTACAGAAGATACCACGGAAATAGTTCTGAAACAAATAAAGTAGCTTTAAAAAAAGTAGAATCTGAAACGACCAACTTACTAAAGTTCAAGAAAAGACAACAGTGAGGACTTGTTATGTGAACTTTCACAAGTAATAGCACCGCCCTGGGTACCTGAGCAAGAAAGCGTACTATATGGAGTCACTCAAGACGAATCTAGTAAAGTGATGATTAAAGAAGTAGAAATGTGGGAGCTACAATCTCACCTTATAATGACGAAAACAACCACGCCCGGTACAGATGGAATATCTTATGAAATGTTAGGCCATCTCCCATCAATCGCTAAAAAGTTATTATTAAACATATACAACACAATTTTGGAAGAAGAACTAATTCCTGAGTCCTGGAAAAATACTCAGATTGTTCCAATATTAAAAATAGATAAGCCAGTAAATCAACCAACCTCATATAGACCTATAACTCTCATTAATTGCTGCAGAAAAGTCTTTGAGAAAATATTGAAAACGAGATTAGAATATTGGTTAGATTCTAAGTCGTTAATACCAAAGCAAATTTTAGGCTCTAGAAGAGGTAGAAGTACCAGGGATGGCATAGTTGCATTATCAGCTAGAATTGAAGCAGGAAAAAGCAAAGGCAATGTATCAATGGCCTGTTTTGTAGATATCAAAGCAGCTTTCGATAATGTAAACATCAATTTTTTATTAAGACAATTATATGTAATAGGAGTACCGAGAGTAATAATTAATATACTAAAAAATTTACTAAGTGGCAGGAAAACTCAACTATGGTTTAATGGATTACTATCGGACTGGAGACTATGTTCCAAAGGCATTCCACAAGACTCAGCACTAAGTCCTCTCCTCTTTAATATGATGGTTAGATCAATAAAACCGTATCTCAACCCAACAATATCATGGATATCATATGTGGATGACTTAGTTTTCTTATCACAAGAAAATACTATAAAGGAGACTGGAAAAAAAATGCAAAAGATTGTAAATAACTTAGAGAAATGGCTTAATGATGCTTGTTTAGAAGCATCAACAGAAAAATCTAAACTAATGATTTTTAACATGAGTTCAAAAATATCACAGCCACCTATAATAACTCTAGGTAAACAAAAATTGGAATACACAAATAATTATATATACTTAGGATTTCCATTTTCCACAAATAAATCTGAAAAATCAATAATACTCAATATTAAAAAGAAAGCTGAACCTGCAATCAATATACTCAAAATATTTGCTGGACAAAGATGGGGACTAAATACATCTTCGCTACTAAATTTATATAAATCATTAGTCCGCCCTCATTTGGAGTATGGTGCAGAGGTACTAATAATGTGTAAAAACAATACAATAGAATCACTTGAAAAATTGCAATATAAAGCTTTAAGAATAGTATTAGGAGCTATCTGTACAACTCATACCCTTTCATTACTAGCAGAGGCTTGTATGCCACCATTAAAAGAAAGATGGATAAAGAAAACGTCTTACTTTATGTCTAGCGCTTTAATGACAAATAACACATTAATAAGGGACGAACTTTACGAATTATCAAGAACAGGTTCAAGAAGTCATGAGCTTAATGCAATTTGGATAAATGAAAAAAGGAAATGGACAGAAAGAGGAACCCCAATAGAAATACCAATTTTCGAATTAGATTATTATTACTCAGGTAGAGGAACTCCTGCAAATATAACTATTGGCAAGAAGCTAAATATGAGTAACATATTACCTGAGCTAATAACTATAGACTTACAACAAAAATTAAATCAACAATTCCCGAATTATACAAAATTATATACTGACAGCTCAAACGAAGCAGATGGAGTGGGTGCAGCAGTAGTAGATATTAACAATAGCAGAATTTACAAGAGCTTCATAATCAAGCATCCATATATACAGCTGAGTTATGTGCCATAGATCTAGCTGTGGATCAAATCATTACTGATGACAGAGACAACACTTTAATATTACCCGACTCGTTATCAGTCATACAGTCGTTAAGCAGTAAGGGAATCAATACAAAATTAGACAACAAAATTTATTATGTCAAAGAAAAAATAAATAGGGAAATAGATAAGGGCCGAAATATTAAACTAATTTGGATACCGTCACATAAGGGAATTAAGGGAAATGAAAAAGCTGATCAAATGGCCAAGGTAGCTACTCCTGTGATAAATATATTTCATTTTTTATAAAATCAGACATGAAAGCAGAATTACAAAAAAATGAAATGAAACATTAGCAAGACAAGTGGGATAATTCTGATAAAGGTAGAGAATTTTATACAATACAACCAATACTGAGACATAAGCCATGGTTTGCCAAACTAAAATGGCCAAGAAGATTAATTACAATGACCTCAAGACTAAGAATGAATCATACTGGAGCTCCGAAACATCTAGCAAGAAACAAAATCATTCCAAACTCTAAGTGCGAATGTGGTGAAGAAGAGGCAGACCCTGACCACATTCTGTGGCAATTTAAAAATACATCAATGGCAAGAAATGGACTCCAAAGGGCGGTGCTACAGACTTCGCTCCTGTTAACACCGCTTTTTTGATTGAGAAACCGAGATTTATAACTGCAGTAGCCATGAATAGATCATTCTTGTTATCTGGGTATAATATATAAGAAGAGACAGAATAGTATTAGGGGCGATAAAAGGCTACGTGCCTACGAAGCCCGAGAAACTATATTTAAAAAAAAAAAAAAACCTTTAAAATTTTATAAAAGTTATTGGTCCTGATTGAAAAATTTATTACTGTTCTTAAAGTAAAATGTTATACTGATCCTAAACATGCAATTTTTTATGTATAGTCAAAGTTACGATAGATCGGCGATGAGTCATACTTTTAAAAGCTCAGCTGTATAAAGCTACGACACATTAAAAAAGCATTGTCTCACTCTTATTACTATAATATTTATGGGAGTGAAAACGATAAAAAATTCACCAGTTGTCTGCTATGTTAAGGATAGACTGATGTATAAACGTATGTCTGTGCTTATTTTGAAAACAAATTTAAATTTATTTATTTAAATAGAACGAACTGTCAAATTTATTGTCAAATATTATAATATTATAAGCATATAAGGTGTGAAAATATTTAGATCTTTGAAAAGAAAAGCATTGCGATATTTTGAAAATGATGGACCAAACATTATTGCCGTTAACATTTATAATATTGGTAAAGTTTAACATAAATATTGGATAATTATTCAAATATTACTTAAAGTTGCAATAGAAATACAATTCTGGATTAGCTTGAACCCCAGTTAGTCTGGTTAATTGGAGCCCTACAGTACAAACATTTTCTGTACGCGTAGAGGACAACAGAAGCATGTAGTATATAGGAGAAAAATCACTGTGAGTGTCAAAAAGTGTGTAGTTGCTGCTGGTTCTGGACATAGAAAAGAAAGTATATATAGAATGGAAACTCAGCTATATTTTGGGAACTTTTTTTAACGATAAACCAGTCGCAAGGCGCCGCTGCTGCGCTGCTATTTTACCCTGGTTTACAACCGCTTTTTTTAAATAAATATTGGTTCTCATAAACATCCTATATTATAATGTCCGAGGTGTATGTTTGTTTTCTTATATGTTTATATGTTTACGCGATTCGTATGGTAGCTCGAAAACGGCTCCAGGGAAGTTTTTAAAAATTTCCTATTTCGTAGAGAAAAAAATTCTAAGACTTTTGGCGTCCCCGAATTTTTCCCTGAATTTCCTGGAAACCCGTAATTTTGGAAAAACTGGAAAAAAAGTGATCCCTTTTTTGCTGTATTACTTTCAAGTCGTAAAAGATAGAAAGTTGAAATTTTGCATGTGTATTAAGCTATTTAATGCTGACATTTCCCAAAAATTAGAATTTCAAAAATAGAAAAAGGGGGGGTTGAAGAAATTCGGGGGCCCGGTAGGGAACTTTGGAGAAAGTTCATATTCTGGATTGTAGAATAATTAAATATATTATTAATAAAAAAAAATTCAAAATTTCAAAATTTTATTTGGGGGCACGGGGGCAGTATTTTCCGAGAGTAAAAATTGTGCTAGAAAGTTGAAATTTTGTATATAGGCTAACCTTGGTAACGTATTTACGAATCGAAAAAAAAAATCCCAAATTTTGAAAAAAAGTTGGTCAAATAACGCATAAATTGAAAATATTTTTTATTTTGATAAAAAAATAATATTTTTTTAGTCAATTTATATGTGTGTATATGTGCGCGAGTTTATTTATTATTTCAATTTAAAAATAGAACAGTTAAATATGAAATTTAATTACGAATTATTTTATTGGATTCAAATGATACACGCCAAAAAGACGTCGCATTGCGACGGGGGTAAACTCAAGTATATTATAATGTCCCAAGTGTATATTATATTCTTATATGTTTATGTGTTTATATGTTTGGTTCGAATTTTGTATGGCATCTCGAAAACGGTCCAGGGAAGTTTTTAAAAATTTCCTATTTCGTAGAGAAAAAAATTCTAAGACTTTTGGCGTCCCCGGATTTTCCCCTGAATTTCCTGGAAACCCGTAATTTTGGAAAAACTGGAAAAAAGTGATCCCTTTTTTGCTGTATTACTTTTAATTCGTATAAGATAGAAAGTTGAAATTTTGCATGTGTATTAAGGTATTCAATGCTGACATTTCTCAAAAATTAGAAATTCAAAACTTGAAAAAGGGCGGGTTAAAGAAATTCGGGGGCCCGGCAAGGAACTTTGGAGAAAATTCATTTTCTGGATTCTAGAATAATTAAGTATATTATTAATAAAAAAAAAATTTTAAATTTTAAAATTTTATTGGGGGGCACGGGGGCAGTATTTGCCGAGAGTAAAAATTGTGCTAGAAAGTTGAAATTTTGTATATAGGCTAACCTTGGTAACTTATTTACGAATCAAAAAAAAAATCACAAATTTTGAAAAAAAGTTGTTCAAATATCGCATAAATTCAAAATATTTTTTATTTTGATATAAAAAATGTATTTTCTTAGTCAGTTTGTATGAAAAATTAATTGTTATTAAATGTAAAATCAATATAGGACGAGTTCATTTATTATTTCAATTTAAAAATGGAATTAAATTTTGACATGAAATTCAAGCCACTCATAAAAAACAAACGTCGCTTGCGACGGGGGTAAAAGCTAGTATATTATAAAGATATAAATTACACCATTTTTAGTACAACACATTTATTTCATAAAAATATTTATTACATTTACAATAAACTTTTATTTTAATTGTTTCATGCATTTTATTTTAGATGCTTTGTTTTTAAATTTTTCATAATATTTATAAGCTGCATTACTTATTTCATCTTTTGAGTTTTTTTTTTCACCTCTTAGGGCTTTATTTACATTTTTAACCCACGTTTATTCACAAGCACTTTCATCATTTCATCGCATAGTTTTTGCAATATGTTTGCCTTATTTGATAATGATGGTAAGTAGTAATGTGCTACTTGGCAACATTTAGTAAAAATATGTACAAAAACAGGATTTGGATTTATTAAACATTTAGGCCCATATGCTTTCTCCTGAATTAGGATTGGCCGCGATAAGTTTGCTGATATCAAATTACCGCGACATTCGCAACATTTAATTTTTTTTAATAGTACCTTCGCTAAATATCCCGCTATGTAAGCATTAATTTGCTCAGTAATTTTATTTGGCGGAGCAAATGTGTGGATAGTTGGATGCAGTTCCAATTTGTCATCTACCATTTGTTGCTTCACGGCTATTTCGTCACCATCTTCTATGAATTCTCTTAAATTATTTAAGACAAAACATGTATCCTTCTCGCAATTTGCTCCAGGAGAATGCGGAGACATAAAATTATTTACTATCAAACTTTTATACGATGCCTTAAATGCTCTGCAATTTGGATTAATATTTCTTGCACCATGGCTACGTATGCAGCCAAAAAAGTTTTCCAGGGGATCTTGATTAAAATTCCTTAAAATAAGGTACTTAAAACCAATTGGCTGTAGTTGTTTCCAGATGTATCTGAAACAAATAAATTATATTTAATAACATTCAAAATGTTAATGCTGCGAAGAGCCATGTATTTAATATTGTTATACACACCTTAATCCTTGAATTGTTGTAATAAAATTTTTCACTGACGGTGGAGCATAATTTTTTCCTTTATATTTTAAAGTTCTTAACACTGGCAGTGCTTCGTTGTTCCAAAACTCTAAATGCTTGGAATTAGCAGTAATAGCGCACCTCAACATGTTTTTCTTTTGGGATTCAATTGCTGCCCCATTCACGCTATCAAATAATTTATTGATAAACAATAAAAAATCTGCAGTATCATTAAAACTTTTGGGACAATTATTTGCATCTGAAAAATAACAATTTATTCATAAATTTATTCCTCCATAAATGTTATTGTAGGTTTAATACAGTTTTTGACACTTACTTAAGCGTACTAATGTTCTCATACATGCAGATACACTTCGTGAAAAAACTTGCGCTGCTCTATTTACTTTCATTTTCTTAATTTTTCCTTTGATAACATGGGATTCTGTCAATTTGTTGCACATTTTCTGTTCGTAATCTCCGACATCTAAATTATAAAATGTTACTACATCATTCCAGCTGGCAATTCTGTTGATGTCGCCGTTAAGTTTAAATTCGACGTCGGTTTCAAGCAGCATATTTCTAATGCCTTTTAGCAAGTGAGGTGGATCATACAGATGTATAATCTCCAACTCACTTGTTATATAGCCTAAGCTTCTATTTTCTATGCCTTTGCGCCCGCAATTTATTGTAGTCTCTTCTTTTAACATTTTGATAGCTTTGGTGTTTATGGAAAATTGGTCAGAAACTGTAGCTACCACAGTAAGGCCACATTCCTTTAAGTTTGAAACGATCAATTTTATGTTTCTTACTAAATGCGGTGCACCCATACCAGCATTCGTGAAGAAATAAGCAATTGGTTGCTTCCATTTCTTCCTAATTCCCCTTGCCATAAACACCATCGCATGGTCCGCAAAAATGGGTTTTCCAAACTCATCTCCATTATTTTCAAATCCATCAATTTTATCGCTTCTGGGATCATATGTAATTGATGCATCTAGAGACATTTCATCAAACATTAATATGCAATATCTGTTTAGTTCAGGCATTCTCTCCACAGATTTCTTTAACGATTCCGTTATTACTGTATTAATTCCACATTCAAATGGAATTTTGTTTAATAACGTAGTTAATGTTTTTCTACATGGAAGTGCAAACATCTGCCTCAGAAATCTGTAAGCTTTAGGACCTTGTTTTAACAAAGATAATGCAAATATCTTGTCATTCATGGTGTATCTCCTACCATTATTATTTCTTTTTTGCATTTTCAACTGCGAGATTAAAAATTCGTAGGTGGTGTTATTCAAATTTTTATTTAAATAGCTATGCGTATTAGCATATCTCATACACTTTTTTAATCGTAGTTTTGCACAATTTTTTAATATTTCCTGCTTCCTTGCGTATTTCTTTAAATCTTTTGCAATACTATAGAAGTGCCTTGCTTTTGGATTGAGATCTGCTGACCTCGTCACATTTGCAGATTTCAGTAAAGGACGTTTTTCTTTAATACTTTTACCTGGAAATTAATTTTATAACTATTATCAGTAGCAATGTATCAAGAATAATTTAAATTATAGTTAAATATATTATTTGTAAATTTAATATTTACCTATTTCAAACTGAACCTGAGTTTTTTCAATATTAATAATTTCTTTTGATTTAATCCCAGTTTCCACGCTCTCTTTTTTCTCAATCTCAACACTTAAAACTTCATTATTACTAGTGCTTTCTAAAATTGGCCGAGAAGTAAAAGGCAAAATAGAATTTTCGATGGTGGGTGCTTCATGAAAATCTAAAAAATAATCATATTGTTAATACTCTTTCACGTTCTATAAATAAAGTGTGTCGTTGCGAGTATTACTCACTCAAAGCAGCAAGTCCTGTTATTATTTTCAGGAAATCTGCAATGGTCACTAAAATGAATGGTACATAATCGTCTAAGTGCATATACCCTTTCCTTATCCATTTCAAAAAGACTTTGAATGTTCAGGCGTTTTAACCATGCTTCATATACCTGTAAATACATACAATCAAATAAATTGTAGTGCACAATATTAGATAAAATTATTAATAAAAGTTACTTACATCATTATCAATTGGAAATCTGTGAAAAGCATATGCTTTATTAGACGACTTGCAATTTGGTACACAGCACTTTAAAACCATTTTAAATAATATTAATAACAATTATTATTATTATGATAAAAGAAGTCTCTAAGAATAATATATTAAATAAAATGCTTGCTGAGAACAAACAACAAAATTGATACACTGATTTTTCTTTTCTAGGAAACTGATATAAGAGTACATGTCCTTTTTCAATTCAAACAACTTGTAAACAATATAAACTAGTACAGTGTAGTACAGTCAAACATAAAAACAGTCAAAAACTCTTCTTATTATTATTTCGGATATTTCAGCAGATTTCAGAGCATACCAGTGGCGCCAATGTGAATGATTTTGGCGTTAGTCAGTAAACCAACTGCTTTATACTAAGGTATCAGCCCAAACGTACCCATTTCTCCACAGAAAACACGTAATCCTGTCAAAGCTCAGTCGGAAGATGCAGATGAATTTGTTAAATATGCCATAATTATACCGTAATAAGCGATTAATTTATGAGAAGAATTTTCAATGTAAGAATATATTTAGATGTATGCACTTAAAAAATATTTTGAAATATTAATTATTTGCAAACTAATTTCAGTAGAGAATGCGCCACTAATATTTTCAACAAAGTGTCAGATATTGGATTACCATGACAATATGAACGCGGAATTGTTCAAGAAATGGCTTAAAGAACAACTGATTCGCAATTTACAAGAGCCATTATTAATGACCATGGATAACGCTACACACATTCCAAATAATATTGTTATAAAAATATTGGAACCGCTACCTAATACAACATGGAAAAAAACGATTTGGTTATTTATCTACAAAAAAATAATATCTCAACCACACCAGAAATGTTAAAAACCGAACTTTCGCGTCCTGCTAAGGAAAACCGTCTATCAAAAGTATATAAAATTATATACTTGTAATTATGTATTGCGTCTTCCACCTTATCACTACGATTTCAATGCTATTGACCTAGTATATGCCACCTGTAAAGAATTTTATATCAACAAAAACATTGACTGAAATAGACTGAAAAATCAAAATGTTTTATTTTTATCTATGTGGCAAGAATCGTTAAATAGTGTGGATGCGGCGTATTTTAGAAATTGCATAAAGGCTGTGTAAAACAAGATTTTGCAATGGTGGGATATTATAAAAAAGCACGACCGAAGATTTTTTTGTTATATAAATAGGAGATCCTGACAATGATATGAATAGTAATTAAAGAGGACTTATTAATAATTGTTAGCGTTCTAACACTGACGACCTTAGAATATTGGAGTGTCGTCACCTCACATATGTGAACAACATCGCTGCTTTATAAGTATTATTATTATAAGCGCATAGTAAATTTAATTGTTGAAACAACTAAACCGAACAAGAAGACACACAAGCATAATTGCTCTGTGCTATTGTGCCATAATTATTAATTGTACATATTACATTATAAACAAATATAAAAAGAAACGTGAATAAAGAATTAAATTTTAACTCATATATTTGTTATTAACAAAAGTAACAGGCATTACAAATATTTCATATGTATAAATATTAATTAATAAACAAGAAGTGCATGAAAACTAAATTTTTAATAAGTTAATTTAGTAAAAAATGGTTAATTTCAATATGAATCATTTCTAAACGTACTCATACATATATTTTTCAAATTATTTCACAATAGCTCTCATAGATGACGCTCTTTTAAAATATATTTTGATGTATAATAAGAAAAATACGTTCATCAAATCTTGATCCAGGCATTCCCTAGCCATACGTCACCGCCGATCTATCGTAACTTTGACTATAATATCGCTTTTTGTTTTCGAGATATTAGCGTTTCAAAAGTTAAATAATAGAAATTTTCTAAAATGGTTGCTAGATTTAAAATCAGCAAGAAAAAGTACGTCCAAAAACATATTTAAAAGTTGAATAAAAAAAATTTATTTTTTGAATAAAACAGGAAATTTACAAGGGGCTAACCTTTAAAATTTTATAAAAGTTATTGGTCCTGACTGAAGAATTTATTACTGTTCTTAACTTAAAATGTTATGCTGATGCTATATATAAAATTTATTTTTAATATCGCTTTCTGTTTTCGAGCTATTAGCGTTTCAAGGGTTACATAATAGAAATATTCAAAAATAGTTTTTAGATTCAAAATCAGCAAGAAAAAGTACGTCCAAAAGCGTATTTAAAAGTTAAAATTTTTTTTTTATATATTTTGAATAAAACAGGAATTTTACAAGGGGATAACCTTTAAAATTTTATAAAAGCTATTAGTCCTGATTAAAGAATTTATTACTCTTCTTAACGTAAAATGTTATGCTGATCCTATACATGCAATTAATTTTTTATTATCGCTTTCTGTTTTCGAGCTATTAGCGTTTCAAGGGTTACATAATAGAAATATTCTAAAATGGTTTCTAAATTTAAAATCAGCAAGAAAAAGTACGTCCAAAAGCATATTTAAAAGTTAAAAAAATTTTTTTTATATTTTTTGAATAAAACAGGAATTTTGCAAGGGGTTAACCTTTAAAATTTTATAAAAGTTATTGGTCCTGATTTAAAAATGTATTACTGTTCTTATCGTAAAATGTTATGCTGATGCTATATATGAAATTTATTTTTTATTATCACTGCGTTTTCGAGCTATTAGCGTTTCAAGGGTTACACAATAGAAATATTCTAAAATGGTTTCTATATTTAAAATCAGCAGGAAAAAGTACGTTTAAACAAATATATATAAGTTAAAAAAACAACATTTTATTTTTTGAATAAACCAGGAATTTTACAAGGAGTTAACCTTTAAAATTTTATAAAAGTTATTGGTCCTGATTGAAAAATTTATTACTGTTCTTATCTTAAAATGTTATGCTGATGCTATATATGAAATTTATTTTTTATTATCACTGTGTTTTCGAGCTATTAGCGTTTCAAGGGTTACATAATAAAAGAAATATTCTAAAATGGTTTCTAGATTTAAAATCAGCAAGAAAAAGGAAGTCCAAAAGCATATTTAAAAGTTAAAAAATTTTTTTTTATATTTTTTGAATAAAACAGGAAAGTTGCAAGGAATTAACCTTTAAAATTTTATAAAAGTTATTGGTCCTGATTGAAGAATTTATTACTCTTCTTAACGTAAAATGTTATGGTGATCCTATATATGCAAATTATTTTTTAATATCGTTTTCTGTCTTCGAGCTATTAGCGTTTCAAGGATTACATAATAGAAATATACTAAAATAGTTTCTAGATATAAAATCAGCAAGAAAAAGTACGTCCAAACACATATTTATAAGTTAAAAAAAAAACCTTTTATTTTTTGAATAAACCAGGAATTTTACAAGGGGTTAAGCTTTAAAATTTTATAAAAGTTATTGGTCCTGATTGAAGAATTTATTACTCTTCTTAACGTAAAATGTTATGCTGATCCTATACATGCATCTTTTTTTTATTATCGCTTTTTGTTTTCGAGATATTAGCGTTTCAAGGGTTACATAATAGAAATATTCTAAAATTGTTTCATGATTTAAAATCAGCAAGAAAAATGTTGGATTTAAATTTAGCGCCCTCAAGTAATTGACACTTCTACTCTTCTTTTCTAATTTTTACTAACTGTAATTCTGTACTCTGTGATACCCAATGCAAGTGTACTTTTGGTTAATAAAATATACCTGATTAATATAAAATAATAGTTTATTTCTGCTAAATATAATAGGTTATGGTTAACCTTAAAAAAAAACGTGACTGTTGAAACTGTTTCTATTAAAAAAAAAAAAAAAAACTTCTTTGTGTTTAAAGTGTTCTCAACGAATAAAAATGGCATCGAACAATTCACTGGCATTTATCGAGAAGTTAACTGGCCGTGAAAACTATTCGACTTGGCAATTCGCAGTGAAAACATACCTACAACACGAAGAACTATGGGATTGCATTGAGGTTAACCCGGCGTCACCCGCAGATTCAAAACGTGATACAAAAGCGAAAACAAAGATAATTCTTCTGGTTGATCCGATCAATTACGTTCATATCCAAGAGGAAAACACCACCAAAGGAGTTTGGGACAAATTGGCCGCAGCGTTCGACGACTCCGGACTTACACGCCGAGTTGGTCTGCTGCGTGATTTATGTAACACATCGCTCAGTGGATGTCAAAATATAGAAGAGTATGTGAGCAAAATTATGTCAACAGCTCACAAGCTGCGCAACATTGGCTTTAAAGTGGACGACGAGTGGCTCGGGAGGTTGCTGCTCTCCGGTCTGCCCGAATCATATCAACCAATGATTATTGCGATCGAAAGCTCTGGCACAAAAATAACTGCAGACAGTGTTAAAGCAAAACTATTGCAAGATGTTAGAAATTCAGACAACAACACAACGGCTTTTGCTGTCAACAAGAAGTTTCATAACAACTCTGTAAACAAGAAGTTCTCCAAGGGTCCGAGATGTTATTCCTGCAATCAATATGGACATAAACGCTCTGAATGCAACAAACACAAACCCAAGAACAAGACACAGAAACCTAGCTCTTCTTATGCCGCTGTGTTTGTTGCATCATCCCACTACGATGATGCTTGGTACATAGACTCCGGTGCTTCGGCACATATGACTAAGACCAAGAATATAATTGTAAAGGAAACTACCCCTATAACAAAGAACATTCGAGTTGCTGATAACAAAGTGTTATCTGTGCAAAGCTCAGGAGATGTGAGCTTAAATATTTATTACCAAAACGGGCAAGAGAATAAGATTCTGTTCACAAATGTCTTATATGTTCCTGAATTGGCAACTAATCTGATATTTGTAAGCCAAATTATTAAAAATGGAGGCCAAGTGAAATTTGATACCTCAGGCTGTGTGATCATGAACAGCAAGAATCAAATAATAGCAACTGCGAGCATTGTAAATAACATGTACCGGCTGAACATGCCTGAAAGCCTTGCGCACATGTCCAGTGTTGAACATGAACAAGATGCTTTTTGCTGGCACCAGAGAATGGGACATCTTAATTTCCAAACTTTGAAAAAAATGTCTGATAACACCGAGCATTTAACTTTCTCACAAAAAACAGAAAATCTGACATGCATAACCTGTAAAGAAGGAAAGCAGACACGGTTACCTTTTAAAAGTGATAGATTAAGAGTCACCAAACCCCTAGAACTGGTCCATTCTGACGTATGTGGGCCAATGGAAACCCAGTCTCTCGGTGGGAGCAGATATTTTTTAACCTTCCTTGATGAATATTCCAAGAAGATTTCAGTATACTTTCTTCAGAACAAGTCTGAAGTGCTCAGTAAATTCAAAGAATTCAAGCAAGAAGTTGAAAATCAATTGGATGCTCGTATAAAGGTTCTTCGTACAGACAACGGACTTGAATACGATAACAAAGCCTTCTCTGAGTACCTGAAAGGTGCCGGAATCATCCATCAAACCACCACACCATACACACCTGAACAGAATGGGACTGCAGAACGCATGAATCGGACATTGGTTGAACAAGCGAAGTGCATGCTACTCAACGCTGGTCTGCCGAAGTTGTATTGGGCAGATGCAATACACACTGCTGCTTACATCATCAATCGTTCCCCAACCAGATCCTTGGTTTTCAAGACTCCTATGGAAATGTGGTCTGGACGCAAACCAAATGTTGATCATATGCGTATATTTGGCTGCGAGGCAATGGTTCATCTGCCTAAAGAAAAACGCAGAAAATGGGACCCAAAGGCTCACAGAATGATTTTCATCGGATACTGTGACCATACAAAAGGATACAGATTCACATTACCAAATACTAGAAAGGTAATAAAGAGCAGAGATGCTACATTTCTTGAATCCTCAGTGAAGAGAGACTTTGTTTCGGTAGAATTGTCTGAGACAGACACTGAAAATGACAAAATAAATACAAAAAAAGAAGAGAGAAAGCAAAAACGGAAGAGGACAGCTTGATTGACAATGACACAAATTCAGACAGATGATAAAGTTCATATAAGACAGTGAAAGGAAACAGGTCAACGTCCGACAGTGAATACTTACCTGACACCAGTATTGATTCTTCTCATATCAGTAATGTGACATTGAGACCAAGAAATAAAACAAAAAAATATTTCAACTCATCATGTACTGAAGAACATACTCATCTGTGTTTATTCTCATCCTGTGTTCCTGTAACATATGAAGAAGCAGTACATTCAACAAATAAAAATGAATGGATAAAGCCATTCAATGAAGAACTTGATGGTCATAAGAAAAATGAAACCTGAACATTGATAGAAAAACCTCCAAATGCCAAAGTGATCGGCAGTAAATGGGTGTTCCGAATAAAGGAAGAGTCAACGGGTCCACGGTTCAAATCGAGACTTTGTGCTAAGGGATTTGCACAAACCGCAGGTATTGACTACACAGAAACCTTCGCTCCGACTGTAAGGTATGATTCAATACGTTTATTGCTTTCCATGGCTGTCCAAAATAAACTTAAAATCTTACAACTTGATGTAAAAACTGCATTTCTATATGGTGAACTTGAAGAGACCATATTTATATCTCCGCCTGAAGGTCTATCCTGTGAAAACAACATGGTATGCAAGCTCAACAAGTCGCTGTATGGTTTAAAGCAAGCCCCCAGAAGCTGGAATAAGAAATTTGACTCAATATTAAAGAAATTTGGATTCATCAACAGCAAAGCGGATCAATGTGTGTATGTTGGTCATGTCAATAATAAAAAATGTTATCTTTGTCTGTATGTGGATGATGGCCTACTATTTTCTAAAATTGAATCCACTCTGAAAGAAATAACTAAAGAACTACAATCTGTACTGGAAGTAAAGATATTAAACACACCAAGTAATTTTGTGGGCATGCAAATTGAGATACTTAGCAACAGTATTTTTATACACCAGACCAAGTATGTTGAACAACTGTTAGAGAAGTTTAACATAACTGATACTAACCCGAACACTGTTCCGGTGGACCCCCATGTCAAGCTACAAAAGGGAGATGGAGAACCAGAGAAAAACTATCCATACAGAGAAGCTGTGGGTTCTCTTATGCATCTGGCTACAGTTAGTCGACCAGAAATTATGTTTTCCGTGAGCCTGGTGAGTCGATTTTTAAGTTGCTATAACAAATCACACTGGAACGCTGTCATGAAGATCTTCAAGTACCTGAAGGATACTAAAGATTATGGCCTGTACTACTCATCAACATCAGAGCCACCAGCTGTTACTGGTTATAGTGATGCTGATTATGCAAATGATATTGATACAAGACGCTCAGTTACTGACTACGTCTTCATAAAGAATGGTGCTGCTGTGACATGGTCCAGCCAACGCCAACAGACGGTTGCTCTGTCAACAACAGAAGCTGAATTTATGGCAGCCTGTGCTGCAACAAAAGAGGCTATGTGGATAAAGCAAGTGTTATGTGATATTGGTGAATATAAACAAGACACTATGTGTTTACATTTGGACAATCAAAGTGCCATTAGTGTAATCAAGAATATAAATTTTCATAAAAGATGTAAACATATTGATATTAAGTATCACTTCATAAAAGAAAAATATTTTCAAAAAATTATAGATCTTAAATCTGTAAGTACTGCTGATCAATATGCAGATATATTAACTAAAGCATTGTCAAAAGATAAATTCCAATTCTTAAGATCTAAACTTGGTATGTTTAACTACAACTCTGTTCCCAAGTGATATGTCAGAATATCTTGTAGTGTAACCTGATTAATATTTTCATGTTTTTGATACTCAATTAATTATGATTTATTGTTAGAATGTCTAAATTTAGAGGGAGTGTTGGATTTAAATTTAGCGCCCTCTAGTAATTGACACTTCTACTCTTCTTTTCTAATTTTTACTAACTGTAATACTGTACTCTGTGACATCACAATGCAAGTGTACTTTTGGTTAATAAAATATACCTGATTAATATAAAATAATAGTTTACTTCTGCTAAATATAATAAAAAAGTACGTCCATAAGCATATTTAAAAGTTAAAAAAAAACATTTTATTTTTTGAATAAAACAGGAATTTTACAAGGGGTTAACCTTTAAAATTTTATAAAAGTTATTGGTCCTGATTGAAAAATTTATTACTGTTCTTATCGTAAAATGTTATGCTGATGCTATATATGAAATATATTTTCAATATCGCTTTCTGTTTTCGAGCTAATAGCGTGTCAAGGGTTTCATAATAGAAATATTCTAAAATGGTTTCTAAATTTAAAATCAGCAAGAAAAAGTACGTCCAAAAGCATATTTAGAAGTTAAAATAAAACATTTTAATTTTTGAATAGAACAGTAGTTTTACAAGAGGTTAAAATTTAAAATTTTATAAAAGTTATTGGTCCTGATTGAAAAATTTATTACTGTTCTCAACGTAAAATGTTCTGCTGATGCTATATATGAAATTTATTTTTTAATATGGCACTCTGTTTTCGAGCTATTAGCGTTTCAAGGGTTACATAATAGAACTATTCTAAAATTGTTTCATGATTTGAAATCAGCAAGAAAAAGTACGTCCATAAGAATATTTAAAAGTTAAAAAATAATTTTTAAATTTTTTGAATAAAACAGGAAATTTGCAAGGGGTTAATTTTTAAAATTTTATAAAAGTTATTGGTCCTGATTAAAAAATTTATTACTCTTCTTAACGTAATATGTTATGGTGATCCTATATATGCAAATTATTTTTTAATATCGTTTTCTGTTTTCGAGCTATTAGCGTTTTAAGGGTTACATAATTAGAATATTCTAAAATGGTTTCTAGATTTAAAATCAGCAAGAAAAAGTACGTCCAAAAGCATATTTAGAAGTTAAAATTTTTTTTTTATATTTTTTGAATTAAAATGGATATTTGCAAGGGGTAACCTTTAAAATTTTATAAAAGTTATTGGTCCTGATTGAAGAATTTATTACTGTTCTTAACGTAAAATGATATGCTGATGCTATATATAAAATTTATTTTTCAATATCGCTTTCTGTTTTCGAGCTATTAGCGTTTCAAGGGTTACATAATAGAAATATTCTAAAATTGTTTCATGATTTAAAATCAGCAAGAAAAAGTACGTCCAAACACATATTTATAAGTTAAAAAAAAAACATTTAATTTTTTGAATAAAATAGGAATTTTACAAGGGGATAACCTTTAAAATTTTATAAATGTTATTGGTCCTGTTTAAAAATTTATTACTTTTCTTAGCGTAAAATGTTATGCTGATGCTATACATGCAGTTTATTTTTTAGTACCGCTTTCTGTTTTCGAAATATTAGCGTTTCCGGGGTTACATAATAGAAATATTATAAAATGGTTTCTAGATTTAAAATCAGCAGGAAAAAGTACGTCCAAAAGCATATTTAAAAGTTGAAATTTTTTTTTTTATATTTTTTGAATAAAACAGGAATTTTACTAGGGGTTAACCTTTAAAATTTTAAAAAATTTATTGGTCCTGATTGAAAAATTTATTACTGTTCTTAACGTAAAATGATATGCTGATGCTATATATAAAATTTATTTTTCAATATCGCTTTCTGTTTTCGAGCTATTAGCGTTTCAAGGGTTACATAATAGAAATATTCTAAAATTGTTTCATGATTTAAAATCAGCAAGAAAAAGTACGTCCAAACACATATTTATAAGTTAAAAAAAAAACATTTAATTTTTTGAATAAAATAGGAATTTTACAAGGGTGATAACCTTTAAAATTTTATAAATGTTATTGGTCCTGTTTAAAAATTTATTACTTTTCTTAGCGTAAAATGTTATGCTGATGCTATACATGCAGTTTATTTTTTAGTACCGCTTTCTGTTTTCGAAATATTAGCGTTTCCGGGGTTACATAATAGAAATATTATAAAATGGTTTCTAGATTTAAAATCAGCAGGAAAAAGTACGTCCAAAAGCATATTTAAAAGTTGAAATTTTTTTTTTTATATTTTTTGAATAAAACAGGAATTTTACTAGGGGTTAACCTTTAAAATTTTAAAAAATTTATTGGTCCTGATTGAAAAATTTATTACTGTTCTTAACGTAAAATGATATGCTGATGCTATATATAAAATTTATTTTTCAATATCGCTTTCTGTTTTCGAGCTATTAGCGTTTCAAGGGTTACATAATAGAAATATTCTAAAATTGTTTCATGATTTAAAATCAGCAAGAAAAAGTACGTCCAAACACATATTTATAAGTTAAAAAAAAAACATTTAATTTTTTGAATAAAATAGGAATTTTACAAGGGTGATAACCTTTAAAATTTTATAAATGTTATTGGTCCTGTTTAAAAATTTATTACTTTTCTTAGCGTAAAATGTTATGCTGATGCTATACATGCAGTTTATTTTTTAGTACCGCTTTCTGTTTTCGAAATATTAGCGTTTCCGGGGTTACATAATAGAAATATTATAAAATGGTTTCTAGATTTAAAATCAGCAGGAAAAAGTACGTCCAAAAGCATATTTAAAAGTTGAAATTTTTTTTTTTATATTTTTTGAATAAAACAGGAATTTTACTAGGGGTTAACCTTTAAAATTTTAAAAAATTTATTGGTCCTGATTGAAAAATTTATTACTGTTCTTAACGTAAAATGATATGCTGATGCTATATATAAAATTTATTTTTCAATATCGCTTTCTGTTTTCGAGCTATTAGCGTTTCAAGGGTTACATAATAGAAATATTCTAAAATTGTTTCATGATTTAAAATCAGCAAGAAAAAGTACGTCCAAACACATATTTATAAGTTAAAAAAAAAACATTTAATTTTTTGAATAAAATAGGAATTTTACAAGGGTGATAACCTTTAAAATTTTATAAATGTTATTGGTCCTGTTTAAAAATTTATTACTTTTCTTAGCGTAAAATGTTATGCTGATGCTATACATGCAGTTTATTTTTTAGTACCGCTTTCTGTTTTCGAAATATTAGCGTTTCCGGGGTTACATAATAGAAATATTATAAAATGGTTTCTAGATTTAAAATCAGCAGGAAAAAGTACGTCCAAAAGCATATTTAAAAGTTGAAATTTTTTTTTTTATATTTTTTGAATAAAACAGGAATTTTACTAGGGGTTAACCTTTAAAATTTTAAAAAATTTATTGGTCCTGATTGAAAAATTTATTACTGTTCTTAACGTAAAATGATATGCTGATGCTATATATAAAATTTATTTTTCAATATCGCTTTCTGTTTTCGAGCTATTAGCGTTTCAAGGGTTACATAATAGAAATATTCTAAAATTGTTTCATGATTTAAAATCAGCAAGAAAAAGTACGTCCAAACACATATTTATAAGTTAAAAAAAAAACATTTTATTTTTGGAACAAAAGAAAACCTAACATGGAATTAAATAAAGAAAATTTAGTTCCGATGGTAAAATACGGTGTTGGTTTTGTTTTGGCTTGGGGTTGTATAAGTGGTACAGGAATGAGAAAACTTGCATTTATTGATGGAATCATGGATCAAAAATTGTATATTCAAAAATTGTATAGTGATATCTTAAAGGAGAATCTTCACGCCAATGTGACAGAAATGGGTTTTAATAATGGTTGGATATTTTTACAAAATAACAATCCGAAACACACATCGTGGAATACTAAGATGTGGATCCTTTTCAACCCTCTAAAACACCTTGTAATGCCTTCTCAATCACCCGATAATAATGTTATAGAGCATGTGTGTGTGTTATTATCTCTACAAAAAAATTCGAACATGATGAGAGACATAACGTTGAAATTTGGATAATGGGCTCTCTATAGACGGTCTTAAAGATAAACTTTAAAAATCTTCTAGTTTCCAGTGGCGGCGGGCGTCGAGGTCCTAAAACGAGAAATATAGCAATCATAGCAATTTATTTTGCTCGTACCAAATATTCTCTCTGCCTTTTATACATGACCGTTTATAGAGACTCTCCACATACTAAATTTCAAAATTGACCTCTATTGCAAAGCTGTTCTTGCCATCACTTCCCCAAATTCGCGCCGCTGCTGAGGTACTGAGTTATTTTTTTTCGCAATTATGGCAAATATGCACATACATAGTTTTTATTTTGTATTTGGAATTATTGACTATCTCTCCTCTACTCCTCTTCCTCCCGTCCGATTTCGGAGCACTTTGCCTACAAACGCACCAAATATCAATCCAATTCTTCTATTGCATGTAATTTGAATATCTAACATATTGAGAACTATTCTGCTTCTATGTAGTATTCTATATGCAAGTTATCAACAAATATGTACCTCTATATTGTTCTTATCATCAGTTTATCACCCCTGCCCTAAAGAACACTTACACTTAAGAAATGTAGTTTCTTTATATTTTTATTGTTATTGTCACTCTATATCTGCATACTAAATTACATCTTTGTATTAATATTTTACCCCCCACATACTTCCGCTACTGAACAAATTTGTCAAATTTTAGCCCGGGGATCTATTTTGTTTGTATCTAACAATATATATTCTAAACTATTTTCTTTCATCTCTATATATTTGATATTTCTGGTTTTTGGCTCTCAGCGCCCGCCGCCTCTGGAAATTTGCAGTTTTCTATAGTTTCTATACATAGGGCCACGTCCAAAATTTCAATGTTCTAGCTCTGTTGCGACATTGCCCTCAAAAATTCACGCCGCTACTGAATTAAAATTTTGGTATTCCAATTATTGGCAAACACGCACAATTAGTATCTCAATATATCATACTCCAAGTTTTAATATTATTTTTTCAATATTTCTGGCTTTTACTGTCTCAAAGTGATGTGATCGAAGTGATGACGTCACATACCAATGACTGAAACGCTGTATATTTAGGCGGCATTGGCTTAATCCGATTGAATGATTAAAAATAAGTAATTTCCATATAAATATATCCTAACTTTTAACTAAGAAGAAATGGTAACACCGTTCAAAAAGTACGTGCATTTAAACTATATATTGTAATTCTGGAAAATATGTCAAATATTTCCGCAGATAATTTAAAAAGCAGTCAACTAGAGTAAATACCGGTTATGTGCCGGTAACGTTGGAAATGGCATATAGTCAGTGAAATTCAAAATAAAAACAGATCATACTTCAAGAAATGAATAAAGGCAGTTTGACACCTAAATTTTTTTCTTGTCACAGCTTTGTCAAACTTATTACTTTTTACCAATATTTAATTTGACTTTGAATTAATATGAATTTGACATTAATTACATGTAATTCTTAATTATTAAACTATTATATGCATCAAAAAATAATTGCATTAAAATCATTAAATTAGGAATTAAGAAATTCACTTTAAAAAGTACAGTCTCGATAAATGTTCATCCTTCCTATATTTCGTGTTTCGCATTACCGAGAGTTACACCTTTTGCATTAGCGGTACGTCATGTACCTCCTTAAACAATCGAAAGTCGGTTTTCAACCCGTAGACCTTGCCATCCCTATTAAATCGTCACTGCCTTATCAAAGATATTGCCGGCCGTTCTATACGCGACTGATGCTCTGGACGCGACGTGGTCAGAATACTTATCAGGTTTATATTATAATTACAATACTTTACTTTTATGCATTTGATAGCTATAGGTATCATAAATATCAATGAAGGAATAAAATAATAAATACCCCTCCAGTAAATTATAATCAGAATCCCAATGTACATTTATTTACTATACATATTTATATACATTTACAAAATAAACATTTTACAAAAGTAAATACAAGTAAAATATATATTTAAATAATATTTTTTATAGCATATAAATCCAGACCCTTCGGTATACAATTCTTTTTATGATGGTTCGTTTCTGTTTTATCGAACCTTTAAGACAAAATATTAAGCGAAAAGCATAAAAATGTATTACAACTTGTTAACAAAAATCCATATTTCCGAATTATCAATAAATGTGAAACGTATTATTAGTTTTTCATTGTTATTTGACAAAGTTTCCAGTACATTATTTCACAACATTTCATATTGAATTTGTGAATTTGAAGCAAAGAAATTAGATTTAAATAAATACGTACACTACAAACGAAGCGAAGATATATTTCATACATAGAATAAATTCACAAGAAGAATATTTTATGCACAAGCCGTGCTATGAAAGATATTCAACGCATGCGCAGTATTGTAATGGTTTGAATTTCAGTCTCGTATCAAGAGATGATGCACCAACGACGATTGCAAGTATAACTACAAACAATGAACAGTGAGTCATGAAGTTATTAAGTCAATATTAACAACTTAACAAAAAGATAAAAATTTTGCGTATAAAAATTATTTGTGTATGTCATAAGATAGGCGTTAAAAAGAATTAGTGTATAAACAAAATATTTTTAGTTTATATAAAATACTAAAAATATATTAGTTAATTTTTATTTGGTAAAGGGTCTTTCTTTTATACTTAACAGAAGTAGTACCTAAAAAACTAAATTATTCTGTAGTTCTTACATCCATCAGGAAAAGTTATCTTAAATCAATTTGGTCAGAATAGCAAGAAATTTGTGTGACGTAATTTATGGATGACCTCAAAGCAACTCATCAACACCATGAGATTAATTTTTTAATTATTTGAAATGCTTCAGGGTGAATATTTCAATATTTAAATTCATATTAGAATACTAGCTGTCTCGGCCACGCGTTGCTGTGACTAACGTTTTTGTCATATTACATTACATAGCGCCATCTATTGAATATTTACTCAATCTAGTCAACAGATTTCGATTTACTCAACAGAATATTTACTCAATTTAGTCAACAGATGTCGCCATCATCGTCGCCCGATGTCATATGTCATATACAGATAATTAATAGACAAATAATTAGCAATAAGATAAATAAATTGAGATGTAAGCTATCCTATCTTTCAAGTTGGGTCAAACTGCACACGGTGTACAAATTTCATTAAAATCGGTTAAGTAGTTTAGGAGTCCATAGCGGACAACACAGTGACACGTAATTTATATATATTAAGATACCAATAAATAATTAATTTGAACAATAATGCTTTAAGAATTTATTTGTAATGTGTACTCACCTGATAACTTCTTGTTCACGAATTCCCACTGCTGTCTGACTCGATACGATCACAAACCACAGAATTATAATATTACATGGATTGTATTGTGTCGCCATAGCTTAGTTGTGTATTAGAACCCACGCCGTTCGATTGGAGTGCAAAACAAAATAGATGAAATAATTATATATAATAGTTTTAGTTGTTGAGTTAGATGTTGACATATTTTATTAAAGTGTGTGAAATTTTTCTCGAAGAATTAATTAGTGCCTCGTACATATAACGTTTGCATAAAATCTTGTGTAAAATTAAATTTGATATGCTTAATGTTAACTTCTCTGCAATTTTAAAATCACTCAAAGCATTTTATGGCTAATGACGAATAAAAATTACGCGGGAATAAAATCGCATCGGTAATTTGTATCATACTGTATATGAAGTCGTGTGAATTTAAAATGACGAGTACGCGTACATTCTTATGCTTCCACGTGTTAGATAATGAATTATTTGTTTTCGCGCGCTTTTTGTTCGTAGCGCTGGCTTTGAAATATGAGTGCATACGTTATCAAGTAAGTAATATCTTTTCTAAATTTTTGATTTAAGATTAGTTTACTATATGTTTATATATTATCGTATATATTCTATTAAATTATTTAAGTACTGATCGGAAAACAGGTTTTTTCCTGTAGTAATACCGCAGTACAAATATAAATCGCGCGGGAATAAGTTCACACCGCTTATTTACACTAATTTAAAACCGCCTGTGCGCATACATTCTTATGATTTCATGTGTTAGAGAATTGCGTTTCTATTTACAGTGCGGGTTTATTTTTGCACATTTTTTTTATAGGTTAATATTATAGCAGGGATGAACGTTTTGCATTATCGCCCTTGAATTTGGCGGGCTTTGGTAGTTATTAGAAAACAAATTAGAATACCATCAAACTTGATTTTTTTAATACGCTTAACAAAATAGTACCTTTTATAAACTCTTTTTGACAATTGACCTTTCTTACCACCTGTTATCTATCGAAGACCGAGACTCGAGGGTCTAAAAGTTCCAAATAGTATCCAAAAGTTCTTAACTGCTATCAATCGAAGTGTACACCTAAAGAAGAAACTTAGGTAATTATTCGTTATAGCCACTATTGCTTATAAATAACGACTGCATTCTCATATATTTTATGCCGCTTTTAATTTTAACGTTTTTATACGGTATATTCATTAATAAAAAGTGGTATAATGAATATTACATAGTAATATGTACAATGTACATGTTTTAAGTCTAGAACAATTCAGCATATATCATGAAAATCACCGAGGACATTTCAAATAAAATCAATGCCAGAATTAACAAATTAACACGGTTATTTTTTAATAACTTCAAGCAGTGTGGTAATGTAACTAGTTATTGTTTTTATTTAGGTAAATCTATTTGTAACTATTGTTCATATTTTTTGGTGTAATTGAATGACTAAATTACGTTTAGTTACAAGATATTTATTTGTATAACCCAGACCGAACGATCCATTGTTTAGTATTTTTGAAGTTTTACAAGTACATCTATAAATATAATCTGTAAGCAATAAAACCTTTTCACAATAGAGGTATAAATATTTTTTTTTTTATATTTTTAAATATTTCTACTAAGTAGTATATTAAAAATAGTTTTGTGTTTAAATTACTCGTATTATATTATTTAATTTAAAAGTGGGAAACTTTTGGAACATTATAACCATTAAATGAGATTATTTTTTATTGTAAACTTTTTCAATTAAATTATTTGTTATTTGGATTTAAATGAATAAGTACTTCAGGTCAATGTGACCTTTCAATAGACCTTTCTAATTAAAGGATTCTAACTTAATAAAAAAAAATCATTTTAACGTAGAAACAGTTACGTTAATGTCGCACTGCGCACTGAAATATACTCATATATGTCATCCGCTGTTTTGAACCATTACTTATTTTTTGTGAAATGCATAATTCATTGTGGTGTAGCTCAGTATCTATCAGATATGCAAAAAAAACTGTTGTTTGCATAAATTGTAGAAATTTGAGATCTCAGATTAACAATAACTATTTTTATAACTATAGAAAAACTTTGATTTTGAATATTCACGATGCGTGCTCCTATTATTAGGTTATTGTTATTACTCTAGGTCTAACTAAAATATTATGCATATACAAAATAAAGCGTCCGCATTGAAGTTAATAGCGCGTCTTTAAAGCTGCATGCATCATGTCAAATGATTTTTAATTATTATTTCAATCGATAGTTTCGACAAGTGCTTTCATTTATTCACAATGGATCGATGTATCCTCTGTATTGTAACTTTTTATCCTTCATTAGTAACTTTTAGATGTACGTCTATATTTTCCTAATCCCTTTCTCTAATGACAACACACAGTAAGTTTAAAGAATCAAAAATGATTATTTTAATTGTAAATTTTATATAATATTACGACTAATTAAAAAATTATTTGACACTTGTTGTATAGTTTTATAAAAATAAAGAAATGGTTCACAACCACATTGATTGCTATGAGACAATGAACACTTATCTACTACTAATCGTCAAAATGTGTGAATTCGTAATTTGAATTGTTTAAAGGTAAATGTCGGAATATTAAAGTGTATACATATAGTAATACACAAATAAATAATTGATGCAAATGGTTAAAAATTCAATGCGAATGTAAAATAAGTAAATATGAGAATATGTATGCTAACATTCCCCCTACTCCTGAGGGGAATGGTTCGTAAAACCTTTGACATGACGCCGAATGGTTGGTTGATGCAGCACACTCGTATTTCTCGTTTATTAATAACTAGCTGTCCCGGCCACGCGTTGCTGTGCCTAACGTTTTTGTCATATTACATTACATAGCGCCATCTATTGAATATTTACTCAATCTAGTCAACAGATTTCGATTTACTCAACAGAATATTTACTCAATCTAGTCAACAGATGTCGCCATCATCGTCGCCCGATGTCATATGTCATATACAGATAATTAATAGACAAATAATTAGCAATAAGATAAATAAATTGAGATGTAAGCTATCCTATCTTTCAAGTTGGGTCAAACTGCACACGGTGTACAAATTTCATTAAAATCGGTTAAGTAGTTTAGGAGTCCATAGCGGACAACACAGTGACACGTAATTTATATATATAAATTAATAATCTACATGAAAACAAAAAAGTGTTATTATTGTGTAACTAAATACTATCCTAAAACAAATAAAGTACCTACTATATAGAAAACAACTACAAAATGAAACTGTGTTTAAAAAGTAATATTACGATGATAATTATATCGCATAAACAAATTAGCGCTGCATTCAACCGTTCAGTAGGGAGCCGACCGCGCGAGTGAGCCGCGCGGCATGGTATCTCGTTGAGCTACACCCCCCTCCCGGCTTGCCCGCAAGCACCGCCTCTCTCCCGCCGCGCCGGCCAGCGCAGAGAGCGAGTTGGTTTTGTTTCGGAGTTATTTATCATTGTAATCTTTAAAGTTTTTTGTTGAAATTAAGTTATGTCAAAGACAATTTTATTCACAATGAAGTACTCTTAACCAACAACATATTTATTTGAATAAAGATTAATATTATTATGTTGATACAACTTAAACAAATTATTTCGACCAAATTAGGTACCATAAAAACGGTTTTTGTGAGTTAATCTTAAAAGATAGACATATACTATCGCGGACTGTTTTTTAGATCATTAAAAGAGCTATTATTCTTTAATACATATTTTTTGTGTATCTTGAACCGTTTTCACGGCGCACGCAACGGAAGGCTTCAAAGATGAAATAATTTCTCCCGTTTTTTACACATTTACCACTATATCTTTGCTCCTATTGGTCGTAGCGTGATGTTATATAGCCTATAGCCTTCCTCGATAACTGGACTATCCAACACAAAAAGAATTATTCAATTCGAACCAGTAGTTTCGGAGATTAGCGCGTTCAAACAAACAAACAAACAAACAAACTCTGCAGCTTTATAATATTAGTATAGATTGTAAATATTTTTCTTATTTTTTTTTCTTATTATTTAACATGTTAAAATGCTTATACTTATAATTAAACATAATCCTGTAATAGTTAGTATTTATATAATAGTTTTACATATCTATGTTAGATTCTTTTCGAGATTTTAATTCACGATATTGTTTTCTTGAATATCATTGAATTCGTCTAGTTTGATGTTAAAATCTAGATTTTCGATTTGTTTATATAATTCGTTGTTCTGTAAATAATTCTCATTAGACAACAATAAATATTTCTTAGAAAGGATTATTGTTTGTTGAAGGGAAAGGTGTTTTACAGGTATAGAGTACTGGTGATAATTTTATAGGTTATCTTTTATTTAAATAGGATTTGTTGTTAAATCGTAGATTCATTATCTTCTGTAATAGTAAGATTTGTTTTAGTTTTTTCTAAGTCTCTAATATGTCTAATTAGTGTTTGGTTGTAGCTGTATTTTTTGATATAAGCTCTTTGCTTATCATCTAATTTGGTTATTATATATGGCCCTTCTTTAAGTGGTTGACTTTTCAATCTATTTTAATTTTGATTAAGGTTTTAGTGTTGTTTATTCTGTTTACAGTATCATTCTTTTTTTTGATTATATTGTTTTGTATTTTATCATGCAATATTTTCATATTACTATGGTAATCTTTTATTTTGTGTTGAACAATTTCAGTGTTGATATTTAGGTCAAATATATTTCTTCGAGGTGGTTGTTCTAGGTGGTTCTTAAATTCTAATCAATTATACATAATTATTGTTTGCGGTATACCGTGGTGTTAAAATAGTTTCAGAATTCCTTCAGTTATTTCTAAGTTTTCTTTGCTTTGATGGGTTCTGCAATTGCAAACTTTGTTAATACATCTAGCATTGTTATAAAATCTTGTTTATCGATTGTGAACGTGTCTATATATAATACTTGAAACGGCCTACTGGGTGTTTCAGTTAGATTCATAATAGTATCTAATGGCTTTCTGTTGTATTTATTATTTTTGCAAAGAGTACAAGTGTCTACATAAACTTCAATTTCTTTTTACATATTATACCAATAATATTTTTCATTTAATCTTTTTATTAAATCTGTATAATAGTATTTCAATTTGAATTTGTAGGTTATGAGTTTCAAAAAGTCTTTGGCTTATGGGTATCCCTGACGCATCTTCTTTTCGTATGTTATGTAGAATTGTTTACATTCATTTCTTCGTTCGATAGAGATTCATTGTGTAAGCAAGGTTGTTATACAACGCGTCACTCTCTATTTCATAGTCGATCATATTATTTATATGTTTAATAGTTCAATTCTTCATACGGATTCTAAATCCAAGACGACTTTATTTAGTTATTACTATATTCGTAGATTATTTTAGATTTTTTTTCGATTAATTTGAATTTGGGTTAAATATTTTAAATTTAAGTTGATTATACGATCAAAAGGTTTTATACTTCTGTATTTTAAGTACAGCTTACTTCTGTATGCTAAGAGTTAAGCGTATGAAACGTGTTGATATAATTTTACATATATTTAATTGTTTGTTTAATAATGATTTGTGTATGTATTGATTATTTAGTTCAGAATTTTTTTTTGTTTTCTTTAAACAGTATACCTTATTGTTATTATAGAGTAATTATTTGGTCAGTGTCATAGCTTTTTGTTAACATAATTTTAATTTAATTCTAGATAAAGTGAACTTTATTAAGTTTATTAAATTTTATATATTCGAGTGAGTATATAGATATTATTTGAGTAAGGTTTTGGATGTTGGTTTTTACTCTAATTATTTTTATCTGATGGATGTTAAAAATCATAGTCTTTGCATTGTTGAGTTTCACCATGCTGTTCGTAATATTTATAATATTCGGCAGGTATTTTCTCAATTTTTCTCGATGTTATAATACCAGGTTGTTTGTGAAGCGGATAAACATACTCTTGTTAAATTTTAGTATTTTTTATTCCAGCTTGTAGTCTGTATGGAATATAAGTACATATATTTTCTGATACATATTTTATTTTTGGTTGTTGTTCTATGTATTCAAAATATTCTTCTCTTCTGGTGCATCTTTATTGTCCTCTTCTTTTTGTTGTTGAAAATATTCATATTGCTCTTTAGATATATTTTCTTTGTCAATATCGGGTTTTTGTTTTCTATAAAAGATATCAGGTAATTTAAACGTGTCACTTGTGAAGTCTTGATGCGCTCAAAGGTTCAGATATCAAAAATGAAATTTTTATTTTGAGGTTATTAATAAAAACATGTAACAATTTGTA
Source organism: Panorpa germanica (assembly GCA_963678705.1). Classification (NCBI taxonomy): domain Eukaryota; kingdom Metazoa; phylum Arthropoda; class Insecta; order Mecoptera; family Panorpidae; genus Panorpa; species Panorpa germanica. The sequence continues at coordinate 75,173 of OY783222.1, forward strand.
ACATATATGTATATGTAATTGAAAATGGCGTTATATATATTTCACATATACATGTAAAATATGACGTCATTTTCACTATGGTCAACTTTAAACATAAATACTGTTTCTTTTTTAATAAAAAGTCTTTTATAAAATATGTAAAAAGTGTATAACAAATATTACTTTGTGCTTTGTACATCTTCTGACTATATTAAAGGCGCCATAAAACATACAAAAGTGCAGTATTTTTTTTCAACTTTCAAAACAAATGACTAGCTAATCTAAATAATTACCAACACCTTAAATATGTGCGTGTAATATGCAAACATTTTAAGTAAACATTCAAATAGAAAAACGAATAAATGGGAGATATGTCGAGTCGTTAACATATAAAATAAATAATAAAATTTAAATGGTCGTATGCAACAAAAATATGTGGTAGCGAGATAAATATCTGCATTTTCCCTAATATATGTGTAGACTTTTTATCGTCTACATTAGTAGTTTTTTGAATCTATTACCATCCCGGTACAGACTCCGCTTTGCAGGTTAGAATTTACAACCACGTGTTGCGATTCTATTATGCAGCCTAGAACTATTCAATCCCTGTTGATAGCTCACACTTTGTAGGTTATATCTCTAACCATCTGTTGAGATCCTAATTTGTAGGTAATTTCCCACAATCATCAATTACAATTAACATCAGCCCTAGGTTGATGTACAATACAACAATACAGTTTCTTTTAAAACGAGTAAACACATAATTTGGCTATTAATAGTTTAATCACTTATCAAAGTCATAAAATTACATCTAAATAAAGTTAATCAATCTTAATTATATTCACAACAAAATACACTAGATTAAATACAATATAGTTCTTTACAATGTTTATGCTTTACACCCGTAATACGCAGTACAATTGTCCATAGTTAACAACACAATATTCTTAATGAAAATAGACACTAGTACTAAACATTACATTTGCTGTCTAACTCTATTGTTTACGCTAATCACAATATCAATTAAATTACACCTAGTAATAATTCAACTATGATTTTATATTCACAAAATAGCAACCAAATACAACTAGTATTATTCTTTCGCCATTTTCTATTGAACACTTTTGCACACGACACGTTGTACGTGTATCCATGAGACAACGCCTTGATGACTCATCATCTGGAACAGCTAGCATACGTCGTTCGGCTGTTTGCTGTAAGCGAACTGCTAAGTATTTACCATTGAACGGCTATAGTGTCTGTCACTGGTTTATTTATACATTTAAATATACCCCGTTCTTATCCAAGATCTCTACCCTAGTTTACAGTTTACTTATTTCTATTTCTTAAAACTAAATATAATTTAACTTAAAATTACTGCTTAAAAAATAACCCCACATCTCGGCCCTTCCTGACTAGTAACTGTCCTCAGTTGCTACATCCATCCTTGCCCTTGATGTCATCTTGTCTGCAGATGTAGAAGTCCTGTCTGGCCCTTCACACTCTCCTGCTTCCTCCACGTCATAACGATCATTTCCTTTATTTTTCGTTATCTTGTATGGTCCTTTGGCCTCTTCTGCTCCTGTTGCTTTAGTAGGTAACAACCAAACAAACTTTGTAAAAGCATTTACTTTAACGAGAATATGTTTATACTTTTTGCTTGTTGTTTTACATTTTCTACCGTAGCTAATTCTGTATTCTTGCTGAACTTTTAGAATAATACCTTTATCCTCTTCTCTCAGCTTTTCACGTTTTTCTACAAACTCATTTTGTATTTCTTCTGCTTGTATCCTCTTCTTCGGCTTCGGAAAATGCTTAATGGCTTCATCCTTATCCTTCGAGGAACGAACAGTGTCTTGATTGGTTTTTATTTTAACCCCAATCATCAATTCATTTTCTGTTATACACTTCCTGGTATAATTCTTTGCTTGTTGCGTCTTCTTCGGCTTCGGAAAATGCTTGTCTGCTTTGACCTTATCCTTAGAGGGACGAACATTGCCTTGTTTCCTCATCTTCGGCTTCGGAAAATGCTTGGCTGCTTTTACCTTACCCTTAGATAGACGAACAATGTCTTGTTTCACTGCACAACCTAGGTCATTCATTTCCTGGGCTGCCTGTATGACATCCTTTTCTAACCCTTCACCCCGCTGCTCTGCAACAACTAGTCGATCTGCAGGTGGTAGTTTAAGCGGTCTAGAAAATAAAGGAGTATCAATTTTCAACGTAATTGTCTTTTCACTTTCAGAGTTGCGTAACTCTTTTCGTTTGTCATTGTCCACTGACTCGTGTATTTTATTAACAACAATTTTATCGTTTATATGAGATAAGTCTAGTTCACTTTCTTTATCACCATAGTCTATTTTCATTGTCATTAATTGTTTAACCTCACTTTCATCTACATCTTTATCGCTATAAAGTTTATGAAATTTAACACCGGTTTTATCAATAACTACTTTAGCTTTAGCTATAATGTCCAATCCTATCACCATGTTCATATGCATTGCATGAGATGGTAACACTTCAAAATAACCCACGTAAGGTTCTGAATCAATTTCAATGTCCAATTCAATTCTACCTAAAGAATTTACTCTTGAGTTTGATAAACCACGTATTGTTATTTCAGAGTCATATAATTTAACATTCTTTAATGTTTTAAAATAATCTTTCCGCACTGCTGACAAATCACTGCCAGTATCTATTAAAGCATTTACATTACTCCTGTTATTAACACAAATTGATTTTATCATTTCTACTTTCATAACATTATGTTCCGCTTTAACAGTTTTTATTTCAGTATTACAGTTTCGGCTAACATGTCCATAATTACCACAATTAAAACATTTATAACCCTTGTCTTTATCAGGACACACTTTAGATGAGTGTGATAACGAACCACAATTAAAACATTTAATCTTCTCACCTGTTGTCTCAATTTTAGTTTTTGTACCTGGCCTAGATCTCCTATCATAGTCCTGGGTATCCATTTTCATTTTTTCATATTGTTCCAGCTTACGTCTAAGTTGTCCAATATTCTCAGCTCCATAAAGTATTACCTTGTTGGCTGCACTGTCGCGAATTCCTGCTATGATATAATCCATAATAGCTGCTTCTTCGACGTCTGCTTGTCTAGCTATATCTAAAATATCATACACATATTGACGAATAGTTTCCCCTGGCTTCTTCACCCTTTGTTGAAGCATTTTGTGAACCTGTGCGCTATTCAAACTCGTATCGAATTCATCAATCAAATACGATTTAAATGTATCCCAATTTATTATCCTGGTTTCAAAATTAACTAATTGTTTTGCTGTATCAGTCAACAATCTCCTGGCATACAAATATCTGTATTTTGCATCTATTTCTGCCTGGTCGCAGAAATCATCAAATTGTTTAATCCACAATCTGACATTTTTAAGCCCATCATATTTAGGTAAAGCCAATTCTAAATCTAAAAATGTATAATTAGTTTTATTGACTGTTTCATTGTTTACAGACCTATTATTCTGTTCACCGACACGGCTATTAAATGAGTTCATTCTTGACAATAATTCTGCACGATTCCCACGCTGACTAAGTCCAACAAAATTAAGTTCCTGACGTAGCTCTGCCACTGACAAATTGTCTAATTCTTGTGTCATTGTTATAATTTTCACTGCTGTACAATTACTTTAATGAGCAAATTGCACACTAAGTTTTCCTCTTGATTCCGCTGATCAATAAGTCTGGATCTAAGGTTAAATATATTTTTGACTAAATATACTTGGTTTTGCCTTATCCCGGTTGATCAATTAGTCTGGTTCTAAGGTTAAAAATAATCTTAACTGAATATTTTTGGTTTTGCCCTTATCCCGGTTGAGAACCCAATTTGTAGACTTTTTATCGTCTACATTAGTAGTTTTTTGAATCTATTACCATCCCGGTACAGACTCCGCTTTGCAGGTTAGAATTTACAACCACGTGTTGCGATTCTATTATGCAGCCTAGAACTATTCAATCCCTGTTGATAACTCACACTTTGTAGGTTATATCTCTAACCATCTGTTGAGATCCTAATTTGTAGGTAATTTCCCACAATCATCAATTACAATTAACATCAGCCCTAGGTTGATGTACAATACAACAATACAGTTTCTTTTAAAACGAGTAAACACATAATTTGGCTATTAATAGTTTAATCACTTATCAAAGTCATAAAATTACATCTAAATAAAGTTAATCAATCTTAATTATATTCACAACAAAATACACTAGATTAAATACAATATAGTTCTTTACAATGTTTATGCGTTACACCCGTAATACGCAGTACAATTGTCCATAGTTAACAACACAATATTCTTAATGAAAATACACACTAGTACTAAACATTACATTTGCTGTCTAACTCTATTGTTTACGCTAATCACAATATCAATTAAATTACACCTAGTAATAATTCAACTATGATTTTATATTCACAAAATAGCAACCAAATACAACTAGTATTATTCTTTCGCCATTTTCTATTGAACACTTTTGCACACGACACGTTGTACGTGTATCCATGAGACAACGCCTTGATGACTCATCATCTGGAACAGCTAGCATACGTCGTTCGGCTGTTTGCTGTAAGCGAACTGCTAAGTATTTACCATTGAACGGCTATAGTGTCTGTCACTGGTTTATTTATACATTTTATAGTACTAAAGGTAAATGTATGGCTGTGTTACTCCTTCTTTCCCACTTTTCCTTTTCCTCACATATCTCTCTTCCCTTTGTTAAGTTATTTATGTGTTTTTTTCTTTCTTTATACATACATTAAAACTTTTTTTGGTTTAATTATTTTAGCTTGGCTACATGGAGTTCTTTGGATATTGCTAAAAGTTTGACAAGAACAGAAGTATAAGTAAGTTATTTATTTTCATATTAGTTTTATTTTTGACTCCTTGACATAGATCTCAGCGCTAGTTTGTAATACTTTTTGTAACTCTTTGTAATACTATTTCATAATTTCAGAATACTATTTGACCGAAAGAGTTACACACATGTTCTACTGAGAATAAATGGAAGTTATGGTTGTTGACATTTTTACGGGTTGAGGGGCGGTGGATGTAGTAATTTCTGTAGCAGGTTTTGTTCCGGGATTAAGTTAAGTAAAAGAATTAATTTGGTTTTTTAAAAATGATATTTATATTTTGAGTTTGAAAATATATTCTGGTTTACAGAACCTGCAATTTCCAATAATTAACACATTTACCTTAATTCCGGGATGTTGTAAATATTATAACCATTAATAACAACTTTTATAATATACAAATGAAACTAATATAATATCTAAATAATTGTTAACTACATTTAGTCCAGTTAAAAAAAGATAAGAATACCAACATTTTTAATAATAGTAATGGAATAGCAAAAATGTAAACAATATACTTAAGTGGCAGTGAAAAGTTTTCATTATAAACTTAATTACTTCAATTTAATTGTAGTGTGAAAGTGTTTTACTTTTTTTTAACTTTCCAATGGTCCAGTATTTATTTCTAGAAAATCTTTTGCATCATAAAATTCATTATCATTATCACTCAATATCTTTTTTGCCTATTATGTATAATAATATTTTAAACTGTTTCAGACATTGATCTACGAATTCGTATATTAGTTATTATTAAGCCAGAGTTTCGGGGAGTTACTGATAAAGACACAAGATAAGTCAAATTTAAATAAATTATAAAAAAATTCAATTCTCATTAAAAATATTAAATTTAAAATTATACCATATTTGTTTTTTAGTATGTACCGACCTGAATATTATTTTGGATAAATTATTTGAAGAAAGTAGCGAATGTGGTGTTCTCTGCTTATCCTTGACTCGATACCAAAAGTGATTTGATCATCTCCCAAGATAATATTTGATTTTTTTTGTTGTAAACTTCAAGTAAGTAAAATAGCGAATATCTATATTTTGTGTTGATTATGTTGATATTTTACAAATATTCTTAGGAATATTTTGTGGAATTACATTTTTCTTTTTAACATTTGCTAATTGTATCTAACATTACCTATATAGCGTAGCATATATATTTGTGCAAGATAATTAAGAATACAACACTTATAACGAAATTTATTTTTCATTTAAAATCATTTTAATATATTTTCAGTTTGCTACTGTCTGTGGATTGTACAAAACGTAAAGGCCAGAAAAGATGAAATCTTGAAGTAAATCAGAACAAATTTGGGTTTTAAGGTAAACTTACATGTTTTTACATAAGATATATGCATGCATTTACTTTTTAAGTGGTTTATATACTTCAATTACTACTTAAAAATGAATTTATTATGTCGAATATAATAACGTTATTGTTTTTATAATTATTAACCAACATATTTATGTATTTCAGAACTCACGCGCAAAACTTTTTTGTTACTTCAGTAATATATCCGCTAAGATGTTGGTTGCTAATTCTGGACCAGATTACAAATAAGATCTTTTAAGTTATTATTTTTGAAAAGTCTTACTCATCTTGCTGCGGCTGGGATATTATTATCTCGCGTTTGTACAATCACAGCGATGTACTAAAGGTAAATGGTATAGCTGTTTTATTCTTCCTCTCCCCCTTTTCTTATTTCTCAAATATCTCTTCCCATTGTTAAGTTATTTATATTTTTCTTTTCTTTTCAGCTTGGCCGTTTGGAGTTCTTTGGAGAGCAAAACTCGGTAAGTAACTTAATACAATTTCTATTACATGACAATAGTACTAATATTTATTTAATGTAGTAGTGTATAGAAACAAAGAAATTACTTAGAGCTACAAATTTGGATTTCTTTTACACTTAAAGCTTAATCATATTAGTTAACCTCTCACCCTCTTAACCCTCACAGTTTAATTTTTTACTTTTTGACATAGATAGTTAGCGCTCGTTTGACTATTTGTAATGCTATTTTTTTTTTTTTTTTTTCATAATTTCAGCTTTCTACTTGACCAAAGGAGTTACACATATGTTCTACTGAGAATAAAAGGGAGTTAAGAGTACTGATTTTAGTAGGGGATGAGTGGTGAGAGGAATGTAGGATCTTCTGTTCCGGGATTAAGTCAGGTAAGAAATTTATTTTACTTTTTTTTATAATATTTCAATTTTTATTTGGAAAATATATTCTGGATTATGAAATCTGAAATTCTCCAATAATTATACACATATACTTTTGGGCTGTTGTAAATATTATAACAATTAATAACAACTGTTATAATATATAAATAATAATAAAAATAAGAGAACCAACCTAAATATTTATTAATAATAATAGAATATCAAAATTGAAAACAGTTATTAGTCAATAACAGTGAAAAGTTTTCATCATATAGTTTAAATTATGAGAGTTCGACGGTGACTTATTCTTATAACAAGTTTTGTCGTATAAATATTTCTACGAATCAATAAAAAAGCATGAATCGCCAGCGATCGCCCTCTTAATTTGAACTATAATAGTTTTGTTCCATTATAAAATACAAGATATGAAATGACATCCGTACAAAACCCCGAACACGTATAGTGTTATTTTTTTTTTTTTATAAAATTTGTATAAAATAATAGGTTTCATAAATAAAATAAACAAAGTGAAAGTGAAGGTGATTAGCTAGTTTATCCTAAGTCACAAAACTTTAAGCAAAGTCGCAATAAATAGTAACTTTTTTTTGTATATTGGTTTATATGTTGTTCTATTGTAAACCGCCGTACACCTAAACGAAAGGCGGCTACTTTTTTGTTCGAAACATACAAATACAGAATTTTAAAAAATCAATATTTTTTAAACCAATTTTATGAACTTAATCTCATTTACTTTTTAAGTGCTCATATATCGTCATTCATTGTAAGTGAATATCCATTGTGCGGGTATCTTTTATCATATTTTTTTTTTAATATTTAGTCATAAATAAAATAATATTAGAATTTAAATCTAACGAATGGACATTTTAAATGATAACTAGTTTTTAATCAGACTGTTCCGAATATAATAATAAATTCGGACATACATTTAAAATAGTTCTATCTGAACATATGATCGATAAAATTATTTTTAGTAAAACATATGACTTGCTAAACTGCAAGTTCATTTTTAAGTGACGCTGAAGAATAACAAAATTTGAGTAGTAGTTATTCTTTAGTCAAATTTAAGCTTGTACTATTTGCAATATGCTAAGTTGAATATTTATATTTCAATGAAATTGAAGAATAACGAAATAAAAGAAGTCTTTCTTTTGTACGAGGCATTAAAGTTATTAAGATAATTAATAATCTTCATTATTCTCTAGAATATGTTAAGTTGCATATATAACAATGTTTCTGAAGAATTAAAAAGAGAATCTTCCAGATTCTGCTACTAATATTGGTATTGCTATTACAATATCAAAATATGCACTGAAACAGTGAATGCACTACATTTGCGCAAATTTATAAATGGAATCTCCTACCTCTGAATTATCCTGGAAGACAAACATATATTTTCTTCTCTAAGATCTGCTGCTTCTATTTGCTATCTACTACTTCATCTAGACAAGGTTATAAATCGAATATATCTTTGCTGTTACTCTGGAAAACAAACACAAGTCATCCCGTTTTTGAAGTCCTGCTACTCCTATATTCGGTCAGGATTTCATCTCTAAAGGAAAGGTGTTCTGCATTTTTGCACTAGGTTATAGATGGAATCTTCTAGCTGTGGATTACTTCGACAGTGAATTCATTTCTAACAAATCTTTTCCATATTTTGCTGTAGCGAAGCTGCTGTTAGGATATCATCTTTACGGACTAGCAAATTCTTCATCTAGACGAGGTTATAAATCGAATATATCTTTGCTGTTACTCTGGAAGACAAACACGAGCATCCCGTTTTTGAAGTCCTGTTACTCTTATCTGCTGTCAGGATTTCATCTCTACTGGAACACTGTATTCTGCGCTTTTGCACTAGGTTATGGATGGAATCTTCTAGCTGTGGATTACTTCGACATTTCTTCCAAATCTTTTCCATATTTTGCCGTAACGCAGCTGCTGTTAGAATATCATCTTTTCAGACTAGCAAAATCTTCATCTGGACAAGGTTACAACTTGAATATATCTTTGCTGTTACACTGGAAATCAAAAAGAAGCCATCCCTGTATTGAAGTTCTGCTACTTCTATCTGCTGTTAGGATTCATCTCTACCATAACGGTGTTCTGCACTTTTGCACTAGGATATGAATAGAATCTTCTAGCTGTGGATTACTTCGACAGTGAATTCATTTCTAACAAATCTTTTCCATATTTTGCTGTAGCGAAGCTGCTGTTAGGATATCATCTTTACGGACTAGCAAATTCTTCATCTAGACGAGGTTATAAATCGAATATATCTTTGCTGTTACTCTGGAAGACAAACACGAGCATCCCGTTTTTGAAGTCCTGTTACTCTTATCTGCTGTCAGGATTTCATCTCTACTGGAACACTGTATTCTGCGCTTTTGCACTAGGTTATGGATGGAATCTTCTAGCTGTGGATTACTTCGACATTTCTTCCAAATCTTTTCCATATTTTGCCGTAACGCAGCTGCTGTTAGAATATCATCTTTTCAGACTAGCAAAATCTTCATCTGGACAAGGTTACAACTTGAATATATCTTTGCTGTTACACTGGAAATCAAAAAGAAGCCATCCCTGTATTGAAGTTCTGCTACTTCTATCTGCTGTTAGGATTCATCTCTACCATAACGGTGTTCTGCACTTTTGCACTAGGATATGAATAGAATCTTCTAGCTGTGGATTACTTCGACAGTGAATTCATTTCTCCCAAATCTTTTCCATATTTTGCCGTAACGCAGCTGCTGTTAGGATATTATCTTTACAGACTAGCAAAATCTCCATCTGGACGAGGTTACAAAACCAATAAATCTTTGCTGTTACTCTGGAAGACAAACAAAAGCATGCTGTTTCTGTAGTCCTGCTACTCCTATCAGCTGTCAGGATTTCATCTCTTCTGGAACACTGTATTCTGCACTTTTGCACTAGGTTATGGACGGAATCTTCTAACTGTGGATTACTTCGACAGTGAGTTCATTTCTTCCAAATCTTTTCCATATTTTGCCGTAACGCAGCTGCTGTTAGGATATCATCTTTACAGACTAGCAAAATCTCCATCTGGACGAGGTTACAAATCCAATATATCTTTGCTGACAAACAAAAGCATCCCGTTTCTGAAGTTTTGCTACTCCTATCAGCTGTCAGGGTTTCATCTCTACTGGAACACTGTGTTCTGCACTTTTGAACTAGGTTATGGATGGAATCTTCTAGCTGTGGATTACTTCGACAGTGAAGTCATTTCTCCCAAATCTTTTCTATATTTTGCCGTAACGCAGCTGCTATTAGGATATCATCTTTACGGACTAGCATAATCTTCTTCTGGACGAAGTTATAAATCGAATATATCGTTGCTGTTATTCTGGAAAGCAAACACAAGCATCCCGTTTTTGAAGTCCTCCTACTCCTATCTGCTGTCAGGATGTCATCTGTACTGGAACGGTGTTCTGCACTTTTGCACTAGGTTATGGATGGAATCTTCTAACTTTGGTTTACTCTGGAAGTGGAATCATTTCAGATAAATCTTTTCTATGTTGCGCTACAATGTAGCTGCTTTTTGGATATCAGCGTCACGAAAAAGCACAAACTCCATCTGGACAAGGTTTTAAATCGAATATATCTTTGCTGTTACTCTGGAAAACAAACACAAGTCATCCCGTTTTTGAAGTCTTGCTACTTCTATCTGCTGTTAGGATTTCATCTGTTCTGGAACGGTGATCTATAATTTTGTACTCGGTTATAGGTGGAATCTTCTAGCTCTGGACTACTCTGGCAGTAAAATCTTTTCTATATTTTGGCGTAATGCAGCTGCTGTTTGGATGTTATCTGCACGGGAATAATAAAAAATACGTCTGCAGGAGAAGTTTAATGGAATTTTCTTGCAGTTACTCTGCAAAGTTGCATAATATTGTTTATATCTGTTTGATTTAAAGTTACTAAGGAAAATAATCATATGCAGTACTTGATTGTGTCATAACAGACACTTGTTTAATTTATACCAGAAACCGTGGTATTTTTATCTTCATACTTCATTTAAATCAAAAATATCCATGCCGACTTTAATGTTGTGCTAATTTCATTGTATAATAATTAATCATGATCAGTTTGGATAGAACATTTATAATTTTTTTGTATTACTTTTTTACATCCAATTGAGTCTTATCCCGGTAAAAACAGCGGTTGGTTGTTATAGATTTGCAACGGTTAGCTTATCCTTGGATATGTAAGTAGCGTGAGTGTTTGTTAGACAGGCGTTAAATACATCAGTATTACGTATGCGGTCATTCGTCAAGCGCTACATAACAGCAATTGACATAGCGACTCAACTGGTACGGTAAGTCTTATGGACTGGCTGTACTACCATTTACTTATATTGGTTATTCTCATTAGTGGATTAATCCAGTATAATTCGTCCATGTAGATATTAAGTTGAGGTAATAATGCGAATGAAGAGTAACATTCTTATCTCATCCTCTACTTTAGCGCGTTCTAGTCTTGGTGCGTTTGTACAAACCTAGCGTTTGTACAATCACAGCGATGTACTAAAGGTAAATGTATGGCTGTGTTACTCCTTCTTTCCCCACTTTTCCTTTCCCTAACATATCTCTCTTCCCTTTGTTAAGTTATTTATGTGTTTTTTTCTTTCTTTATACATACATTAAAACTTTTTTTGGTTTAATTGTTTTAGCTTGGCTACATGGAGTTCTTTGAAAATCGCTAAAAGTTTGACAAGAACAGAAGTATAAGTAAGTTATTTATTTTCATATTAGTTTTATTTTTGACTCCTTGACATAGATCTCAGAGCTAGTTTGTAATACTTTTTGTAACTCTTTGTAATACTATTTCATAATTTCAGAATACTATTTGACCGAAAGAGTTACACACATGTTCTACTGAGAATAAATGGAAATTATGGTTGTTGACATTTTTACGGGTTGAGGGGCGGTGGATGTAGTAATTTCTGTAGCAGGTTTTATTCCGGGATTAAGTTAAGTAAAAAAATTAATTTGGTTTTTTAAAAATGATATTTATATTTTGAGTTTGAAAATATATTCTGGTTTACAGAACCTGCAATTTCCAATAATTAACACATTTACCTTAATTCCGGGATGTTGTAAATATTATAACCATTAATAACAACTTTTATAATATACAACTAATATAATATGAAACTAATATAATATCTAAATAATTGTTAACTACATTTAGTCCAGTTAAAAAAAGATAAGAATACCAACATTTTTAATAATAGTAATGGAATAGCAAAAATGTAAACAATATACTTAAGTGGCAGTGAAAAGTTTTCATTATAAACTTAATTACTTCAATTTAATTGTAGTGTGAAAGTGTTTTACTTTTTTTTAACTTTCCAATGGTCCAGTATTTATTTCTAGAAAATCTTTTGCATCATAAAATTCATTATCATTATCACTCAATATCTTTTTTGCCTATTATGTATAATAATATTTTAAACTGTTTCAGACATTGATCTACGAATTCGTATATTAGTTATTATTAAGCCAGAGTTTCGGGGAGTTACTGATAAAGACACAAGATAAGTCAAATTTAAATAAATTATAAAAAAATTCAATTCTCATTAAAAATATTAAATTTAAAATTATACCATATTTGTTTTTTAGTATGTACCGACCTGAATATTATTTTGGATAAATTATTTGAAGAAAGTAGCGAATGTGGTGTTCTCTGCTTATCCTTGGCTCGATACCAAAAGTGATTTGATCATCTCCCAAGATAATATTTGATTTTTTTTGTTGTAAACTTCAAGTAAGTAAAATAGCGAATATCTATATTTTGTGTTGATTATGTTGATATTTTACAAATATTCTTAGGAATATTTTGTGGAATTACATTTTTCTTTTTAACATTTGCTAATTGTATCTAACATTACCTATATAGCGTAGCATATATATTTGTGCAAGATAATTAAGAATACAACACTTATAACGAAATTTATTTTTCATTTAAAATCATTTTAATATATTTTCAGTTTGCTACTGTCTGTGTATTGTACAAAACGTAAAGGCCACAAAAGATGAAATCTTGAAGTAAATCAGAAAAAATTTGGGTTTTAAGGTAAACTTACATGTTTTTACATAAGATATATGCATGTATTTACTTTTTAAGTGGTTTATATACTTCAATTACTACTTAAAAATGAATTTATTATGTCGAATATAATAACGTTATTGTTTTTATAATTATTAACAAACATATTTATGTATTTCAGAACTCACGCGCAAAACTTTTTTGTTACTTCAGTAATATATCCGCTAAGATGTTGGTTGCTAATTCTGGACCAGATTACAAATAAGATCTTTTAAGTTATTATTTTTGAAAAGTCTTACTCATCTTGCTGCGGCTGGGATATTATTATCTCGCGTTTGTACAATCACAGCGATGTACTAAAGGTAAATGGTATGGCTGTTTTATTCTTCCTCTCCCCCTTTTCTTATTTCTCAAATATCTCTTCCCATTGTTAAGTTATTTATATTTTTCTTTTCTTTTCAGCTTGGCCGTTTGGAGTTCTTTGGAGAGCAAAACTCGGTAAGTAACTTAATACAATTTCTATTACATGACAATAGTACTAATATTTATTTAATGTAGTAGTGTATAGAAACAAAGAAATTACTTAGAGCTACAAATTTGGATTTCTTTTACACTTAAAGCTTAATCATATTAGTTAACCTCTCACCCTCTTAACCCTCACAGTTTAATTTTTTACTTTTTGACATAGATAGTTAGCGCTCGTTTGACTATTTGTAATGCTATTTTCTTTTTTCATAATTTCAGCTTTCTACTTGACCAAAGGAGTTACACATATGTTCTACTGAGAATAAAAGGGAGTTAAGAGTACTGATTTTAGTAGGGGATGAGTGGTGAGAGGAATGTAGGATCTTCTGTTCCGGGATTAAGTCAGGTAAGAAATTTATTTTACTTTTTTTTATAATATTTCAATTTTTATTTGGAAAATATGTTCTGGATTATGAAATCTGAAATTCTCCAATAATTATACACATATACTTTTGGGCTGTTGTAAATATTATAACAATTAATAACAACTGTTATAATATATAAATAATAATAAAAATAAGAGAACCAACCTAAATATTTATTAATAATAATAGAATATCAAAATTGAAAACAGTTATTAGTCAATAACAGTGAAAAGTTTTCATCATATAGTTTAAATTATGAGAGTTCGACGGTGACTTATTCTTATAACAAGTTTTGTCGTATAAATATTTCTACGAATCAATAAAAAAGCATGAATCGCCAGCGATCGCCCTCTTAATTTGAACTATAATAGTTTTGTTCCATTATAAAATACAAGATATGAAATGACATCCGTACAAAACCCCGAACACGTAGTGTTATTTTTTTTTTTTATAAAATTTGTATAAAATAATAGGTTTCATAAATAAAATAAACAAAGTGAAAGTGAAGGTGATTAGCTAGTTTATCCTAAGTCACAAAACTTTAAGTCAAGTCGCAATAAATAGTAACTTTTTTTTGTATATTGGTTTATATGTTGTTCTATTGTAAACCGCCAAACAAAAAATATTATCAGATGCTAAAAGTTAAAAATCTGAAATCAGCGCATTATCTCTAATTAATACTAAAATAAATTAAGAATACAAAGCCAAAAGAAAATAAAAGCATAAGTAATTATACATGTAAAAATATTTAATGAACTAAATAAAAGTTATATCAAATATTGAGTGATACTCTACTGTTTACAACAAAATATATTTCGTAAAATATATAGATTGTCGGTCTTTTATACATTAGATATGTAACAATTGTGTCCTCCCCATAAGGTATTGAACACACTGCGATTTAAATCGCGTAGTTTTTTGTAGTACTTTTGTAACACATGGAATCATATGAGCATGCACACACCACGGCCGCCAGAAACGCTCGCTGAGATTTAAATCGCAGTGTGTTCAAGCTCTAGCAGTCGCATTTTTATATCCATTTCAATCAAAATAAAGATACAATGATTCAAAGTGTTCATGATTTTAAACTCATTCAGCAATACGTTCCAACACATAAAGATGAAACTGAACTTGACTTATGAAACCATCTATTGTGTCCATTTCCGTGAAATAACATAACTATAAAACGGTTACGTTGATCCAGTTGTTCTTGATCAAATTCATAGAGTTAAACGTAAAGTGCCTTATCAAATAAACAAAGTGCCTTGCAGACCGTGTTCAATTAAGTGTAATGAAGCTGCAATAAATTATTATTAAAATAAAAAAACGATTTTATTTAAAAAAAATTCATTTACTCACCAACTTTCATACAATTGCTAATTAATTGAAATAAAAACAGATAAACAGGCAATATATCGTAAAATAAAAGTAATACAGGAGACAGAAACGAAAGTCATTCATACAATTAATTAGATATATTTAGTGTTATTCTCTATTAGATCTTTGGATTAGTTGTTGTCCAATGAATTCATTCTTTAACTGTTAAAGCAACCACGCGTTCTTCATCATGAAATATCAGCAAAAACTTGTTCAATTTGGCTGAAATATAAAAAATCAAATTATTAAAATACTTTTCTGCAAGTAGACAATAACTAGTTATTTCTATTACTTACATTTGAATTTCACATGCCTTTAGAGTAAGATATATGTAGTATACTCGCATACTAATATAATTACTATCTTGATATGATCCATTTTAACAAGATACTAGAACGGTATTAAAAATGCGTTCATAATGCCAAGAGCAAAGTAAAACAAAAACTTGCACTAGAATTTACGAAATGATTACATTATTTTGAGTTCTAGTCACTCAACATTGACGATATTGATTTATAATTTAAGCAGCTCTAGCCTGAGCAATACTGAGGTACATAAGTATAGCATCGATAAAATACGAAACTAAATTCGTAGACCATATTAATTTAACGATAAATAACGTTAACTGCAATACCGCTTTAAAAGTGAGCAGATAGTTTTTCCATATGTTCTTAGTTTGAATCATCTGGTAATGGTCAACCACTACGAAGACACTGAAATAAATATCGCAAATGATTATACGTAACATAAAAAATGTATATAATAATTTACTTTGTCATTCTTACTCGTTGCATAATGTCTTTAACAGTGGATGTGTTGCAAGGAAACATTTAAACTGTATTGTGCTGTATTGCAACCAGATAATGTTAACAACAGTTAACCACAACTTTAACAGCAGTTAAACAACATTTATAGGGATTGAGAAAGAACTGTAGAGGCAGCACTACTGCTGAAAGTGGAGCGCTCTGGTGTCATAAATGTAAAGGATTGTGATGTAAACAGCGTAGAAATAGTATTAATTAAAATAAATAATGCAAAAAATAATTAAATTCGGGTTCTTGATAATCTTGAACCTTGATAATCAGATTTAATAGGATCTGGAGTAATTGGATCACACCCAACATCTTCAACATTCTTTCGTAAAAGCGGCAAATTAACATCACACATTTTTTCGGCTGTCCTTTTAATTGGAATGTTTACTTGCACTTCTGCAGTAGTTACACCATCACGGGAATTTATGTTACAAAAAAAATACTTATGTTCATCTAAAACACTTTCATCAATAATTTCATCAGTTTGACATGTTATACTACGAGTTGTTTTTTGTGGAGTAGCATCAGAAGCATAATGATCTTCAACGCTCTGTGTTTCAATATCTACATAATTATCCTCTTGAATTTCAATTTCATTATTATTATTATTATTAATGATATTCATTTCACTTCGTACATTCCGTTGCCGTAATCGTTCGAAACGTTCAAATGACTGAGTGGATTTTTTGGTATTTACTTTACCAGGAAAAATTGTTGGTGTATGAAGGATGTCGAGGATGTTCTGACTTTTGATTATTCACAAAATGATCACTACAAATGCGTGTATTTTTAGTTGGTTCCCAATCCTTTGGATATTTTCTGAAACACAAATTTTTTAAATTTTACTTTTACTTATTACTATTTTATTCATTTCATAAAATAATTATTATATAGTTTAATATTCTATTTTATAATACTTAGCTTTTCAAATTTGATTGTGATTAATTAAATTTTTTTATTAAAATAATTTACTTACACATAGTTTTTCACTGCATTTATCCATTGTTGACGTTTAAGGGTTATCCATTCAGAGTACTCGCAGGGAAACGATAAAATTTCACACTTGTATTTTGGTTTTTGTTTTTATATGGCATATTGAAACAGCCACATATACAGCACGATACTTTTGAAGAAGACATTACTTAAATTATTTCGATTAGATTAAATAAATTATTAATTTAACAAATTCGTTAATGTTTTGTATACCACTTGCCACCACTTTGCTTTACATTTTTCTCGGCAGTTGGCGTCAAGATCATCTTTCTCAATCCCTTATAGGGATATATTCAACTGGAAAACCGCCAGATGTTAAAAATAATTAATGTTTAATACAAACTAAATGAATTAGTTTATTATATAGATATGTTAATTTATGTACTAATAAAATATTGTGTTATTATAAGAAAATGTTATTTAATTCATTACAAGTAATTTAAAGTTTATAATTTATAATATTGTTTTGATTTTGATTAACGCAGTTTGCTACGTTCCGCTACATCTAGCGGTAACTTTTAACAATAGTTTCTATTTCCGCTGTCTACTACACAATCGCTTATTTGACGTTTGAACAAGTTTGAACCTGCACTGCACTTCTCATATTTGAATTAATTCTTTATTACACAAAAACTACAAACATTAAAAAGAATAATATAAAATATAACAAATAAACACA
Source organism: Panorpa germanica (assembly GCA_963678705.1). Lineage (NCBI taxonomy): Eukaryota > Metazoa > Arthropoda > Insecta > Mecoptera > Panorpidae > Panorpa > Panorpa germanica. The sequence continues at coordinate 93,049 of OY783222.1, forward strand.
GGTTTTTAAAAACGGAACACTAAAAAATATGGAGCACGAATCTGCAGCTAACTTTGAGTCTCAAGTAAATATATTATTTGAATATTCGTACATAAAGAAACCTTTGATAAGATTTGACATAAATGTTTTAGAGTATGGACTATCTAATACCAAATGAAAATGTAGATAATATGCCATATTCACCTGCATCTACATTTCATGTATCTAATGAAGGTGACTTTTTGTCTGAACCTTTTGAGGATACTAGATTTGACGATCTTAATATGGTACCGAGCTCCGTTGCTGAGAAGATGAAAAAATTGTATTCTGACTTTCATAAAGTCGAAAATAATGTTGATAATGAGTTTAAACAATTACTTACTCAAAAGGTAATTGACTTTTTAATATATTTCATGTTGTTTTATGTAATTCATGACATTATATTTGTTTAGACTAAAATGGATAATCACCTACATCAGTTAACTCGAAAGCTTCAAGAGTCTGAGGATCTCAGACAACGACAACATGAAAATTTAATCTCTGCCCAAATGACGTGTGAGACTTTAACTGTAAAGTTGCAGAGAGAGGAAGAACAACGGTCTGACATAATAAAACAGTATGTAAATAATGTAATAATAGCAGGTGCGGTGTGTTTGCGCTTATTCATATTTCTGCTGTTTTCAGTGTTGCAGAACTAAAAATGAATTTCCAAGCTCTAGAGGAACATTATGTAGCCGTTTCTGACAAATGCAATCAACTCGAACAGCATATTGCTTTTGTTACTGTAAATATATCAACAGTTAACGCAGAAAATACACAGCTTACTGAGAAAAATACAGGCCTAAAAGAGCAAAGTATTCTACAAAGATTTAATAAGATATATAAATAACTTATAATATAATTAAAGTGTTATTCTTGTTATAATTTTAGTTAATTCATTGAAATATGCTGCTGAACTTCTAAAAAAGGAAAAGGATGAGATGCGAAGTAATTCTGAAAAACAAATTACACACTTTCAAGAAATATTGGAACATAGAGATGAAATAATAAAGAAAACTGAAAAAGTTCTTGAAACTACTCAAAAAGAACATAATATAATCGCTGAATCTAATAAAACGTTTCAAAACTTGAATAACGAGGTATTATTTAAATATAGTTGAACCTCCATACATAATGGTGTTGATACATATTTTTTGTTACAGTATTATTGTAAGATAAAGGATCTTGAAAATCAATTAGAGTCTGTTAAGAAGTCTCTAGAATTGAAAACTAAAGAGTAAGTATTGACCCATGATATAAAACCTGCATGTAATTTATTTTAAAAGACTTGTTATGGTTCTAACCGTTCTAACTTATATACTCAGCATAAAATCATTGTCTTCCGAGCTTCAAGCCACGAAAGAAGATTTATTAACATATGCGGAAAGAAATGACCGCGAACACAGTCAATTTATGACACTAAAAGAAGAAAAGGTCAGTTGGTTTTACATATGTGTTATTATTGCAAGTATTGTAATGTAGATTGTATTTTAATTGCTCGTGTAGTTAGCAGTGCAACGACAATTAGAAGAAATAAAGCAACAATCAGCTAAAGAAATTGAAAATTGGCAGAAAACAGTAAATGACATGTTGGCTGAAAAAGAAAATAATAATAAAGATACAAAAAACTTCATTAAGGTAATGATTATTTTAAATACATTTATATTAAAATGCTTCATTAAAAAAAATATTTTAAGATGTTGGAAAATACTAAAGCAGAGCTGAACAATGAAATTGTAAAACAATCAAAGAAAATAGAAAAACTAACAAAAGAACTTGAAAATTCTAATGAAGAAGTTGCACAGAAAGAAAATTGGGTAAAGGTATGTATATATTATTATTGTCATCAAATTGTTTGTTAATCATTTGTAATTTAATAAAATAATACATTTTAGAGTATGGCAAAGGAATTGGAAAATTATAAAATTGAATGCGAGAGAAAAGTTAAAGAGACACAAGAAATATCTTCATCTAAATTACAAGAACTGGAAATGGTTAATAAAAATTTGATGAACCAGATAAACTCAACTGAAACAAAATGTCAAAAATCTCTAACTGAAAAGGAATCAGAATTATCTGCTCTGCAAATATCTTTAAAGGAACAAAACGAAACTATAGTTAGAGCATTTATTTGTATTTTAAACTGTTTATATTATTTTACCATATTTTTAATCATTATTTCTTTAAAGGTTAACACAAATAATAAACTACAAGAAAAAACTGAGGCATTGAATAAAAGTTCATTGATGATATCGTCTAAACAATCTGAGTTGGATACTCAATTAAAACTTACGGAAGAATTGAAAAAGAAAATAGCTGATATGAAACTATTTCCCACACCATCACCAATGTTTAATTACCCTAGAATTAGACCTAGTGCAACCCCTGTGACAAGCAATACCTCTTCGGAAGAACATAACATAAAAGGAATAAATGACAATGTCCTTAAGATGCGTTTACTAAAAGCACAAGGACTCTATGAGTCACTTTCAAATGATTCCATGTCTGACAGCAGCTTGGAATGCACACCAGTAATAAATTAATAATTTATTTATCAGTTTTAATTATTAACAATGTTTAATACTTTTATTCTTTAGGTTTTACAAAAGAGTTATCCATCCCAAACTAGAATGCCCCATTTCTCAGAAAGTGTGTCACGACTACGATCAATTCCAAAAAGGAAACTGAAAGCTATTACAGGGCAGCCTGAATCAGCACCGGCTAAGTTGGATATAGAACCATCTCCGGGAGTTCCGAAAGTACCCAAACTTAAGAACATGTGGTACGATGGTCCAAAAGGCGATTAATTCGTTATTCATAAATTTATTTGAATTATTTCCAGTTGGGACAACATTATTTTTAACATCATATCTGGCGGGTATATTCGAATATATTCAACTGGAAAACCGCCAGATGTTAAAAATAATTAATGTTTAATACAAACTAAATGAATTAGTTTATTATATAGATATGTTAATTTATGTACTAATAAAATATTGTGTTATTATAAGAAAATGTTATTTAATTCATTACAAGTAATTTAAAGTTTATAATTTATAATATTGTTTTGATTTTGATTAACGCAGTTTGCTACGTTCTGCTACATCTAGCGGTAACTTTTAACAATAGTTTCTATTTCCGCTGTCTACTACACAATCGCTTGTTTCACGTTTGAACAAGTTTGAACCTGCACTGCACTTCTCATATTTGAATTAATTCTTTATTACACAAAAACTACAAACATTAAAAAGAATAATATAAAATATAACAAATAAACACAGGTTTTTAAAAACGGAACACTAAAAAATATGGAGCACGAATCTGCAGCTAACTTTGAGTCTCAAGTAAATATATTATTTGAATATTCGTACATAAAGAAACCTTTGATAAGATTTGACATAAATGTTTTAGAGTATGGACTATCTAATACCAAATGAAAATGTAGATAATATGCCATATTCACCTGCATCTACATTTCATGTATCTAATGAAGGTGACTTTTTGTCTGAACCTTTTGAGGATACTAGATTTGACGATCTTAATATGGTACCGAGCTCCGTTGCTGAGAAGATGAAAAAATTGTATTCTGACTTTCATAAAGTCGAAAATAATGTTGATAATGAGTTTAAACAATTACTTACTCAAAAGGTAATTGACTTTTTAATATATTTCATGTTGTTTTATGTAATTCATGACATTATATTTGTTTAGACTAAAATGGATAATCACCTACATCAGTTAACTCGAAAGCTTCAAGAGTCTGAGGATCTCAGACAACGACAACATGAAAATTTAATCTCTGCCCAAATGACGTGTGAGACTTTAACTGTAAAGTTGCAGAGAGAGGAAGAACAACGGTCTGACATAATAAAACAGTATGTAAATAATGTAATAATAGCAGGTGCGGTGTGTTTGCGCTTATTCATATTTCTGCTGTTTTCAGTGTTGCAGAACTAAAAATGAATTTCCAAGCTCTAGAGGAACATTATGTAGCCGTTTCTGACAAATGCAATCAACTCGAACAGCATATTGCTTTTGTTACTGTAAATATATCAACAGTTAACGCAGAAAATACACAGCTTACTGAGAAAAATACAGGCCTAAAAGAGCAAAGTATTCTACAAAGATTTAATAAGATATATAAATAACTTATAATATAATTAAAGTGTTATTCTTGTTATAATTTTAGTTAATTCATTGAAATATGCTGCTGAACTTCTAAAAAAGGAAAAGGATGAGATGCGAAGTAATTCTGAAAAACAAATTACACACTTTCAAGAAATATTGGAACATAGAGATGAAATAATAAAGAAAACTGAAAAAGTTCTTGAAACTACTCAAAAAGAACATAATATAATCGCTGAATCTAATAAAACGTTTCAAAACTTGAATAACGAGGTATTATTTAAATATAGTTGAACCTCCATACATAATGGTGTTGATACATATTTTTTGTTACAGTATTATTGTAAGATAAAGGATCTTGAAAATCAATTAGAGTCTGTTAAGAAGTCTCTAGAATTGAAAACTAAAGAGTAAGTATTGACCCATGATATAAAACCTGCATGTAATTTATTTTAAAAGACTTGTTATGGTTCTAACCGTTCTAACTTATATACTCAGCATAAAATCATTGTCTTCCGAGCTTCAAGCCACGAAAGAAGATTTATTAACATATGCGGAAAGAAATGACCGCGAACACAGTCAATTTATGACACTAAAAGAAGAAAAGGTCAGTTGGTTTTACATATGTGTTATTATTGCAAGTATTGTAATGTAGATTGTATTTTAATTGCTCGTGTAGTTAGCAGTGCAACGACAATTAGAAGAAATAAAGCAACAATCAGCTAAAGAAATTGAAAATTGGCAGAAAACAGTAAATGACATGTTGGCTGAAAAAGAAAATAATAATAAAGATACAAAAAACTTCATTAAGGTAATGATTATTTTAAATACATTTATATTAAAATGCTTCATTAAAAAAAATATTTTAAGATGTTGGAAAATACTAAAGCAGAGCTGAACAATGAAATTGTAAAACAATCAAAGAAAATAGAAAAACTAACAAAAGAACTTGAAAATTCTAATGAAGAAGTTGCACAGAAAGAAAATTGGGTAAAGGTATGTATATATTATTATTGTCATCAAATTGTTTGTTAATCATTTGTAATTTAATAAAATAATACATTTTAGAGTATGGCAAAGGAATTGGAAAATTATAAAATTGAATGCGAGAGAAAAGTTAAAGAGACACAAGAAATATCTTCATCTAAATTACAAGAACTGGAAATGGTTAATAAAAATTTGATGAACCAGATAAACTCAACTGAAACAAAATGTCAAAAATCTCTAACTGAAAAGGAATCAGAATTATCTGCTCTGCAAATATCTTTAAAGGAACAAAACGAAACTATAGTTAGAGCATTTATTTGTATTTTAAACTGTTTATATTATTTTACCATATTTTTAATCATTATTTCTTTAAAGGTTAACACAAATAATAAACTACAAGAAAAAACTGAGGCATTGAATAAAAGTTCATTGATGATATCGTCTAAACAATCTGAGTTGGATACTCAATTAAAACTTACGGAAGAATTGAAAAAGAAAATAGCTGATATGAAACTATTTCCCACACCATCACCAATGTTTAATTACCCTAGAATTAGACCTAGTGCAACCCCTGTGACAAGCAATACCTCTTCGGAAGAACATAACATAAAAGGAATAAATGACAATGTCCTTAAGATGCGTTTACTAAAAGCACAAGGACTCTATGAGTCACTTTCAAATGATTCCATGTCTGACAGCAGCTTGGAATGCACACCAGTAATAAATTAATAATTTATTTATCAGTTTTAATTATTAACAATGTTTAATACTTTTATTCTTTAGGTTTTACAAAAGAGTTATCCATCCCAAACTAGAATGCCCCATTTCTCAGAAAGTGTGTCACGACTACGATCAATTCCAAAAAGGAAACTGAAAGCTATTACAGGGCAGCCTGAATCAGCACCGGCTAAGTTGGATATAGAACCATCTCCGGGAGTTCCGAAAGTACCCAAACTTAAGAACATGTGGTACGATGGTCCAAAAGGCGATTAATTCGTTATTCATAAATTTATTTGAATTATTTCCAGTTGGGACAACATTATTTTTAACATCATATCTGGCGGGTATATTCGAATATATTCAACTGGAAAACCGCCAGATGTTAAAAATAATTAATGTTTAATACAAACTAAATGAATTAGTTTATTATATAGATATGTTAATTTATGTACTAATAAAATATTGTGTTATTATAAGAAAATGTTATTTAATTCATTACAAGTAATTTAAAGTTTATAATTTATAATATTGTTTTGATTTTGATTAACGCAGTTTGCTACGTTCCGCTACATCTAGCGGTAACTTTTAACAATAGTTTCTATTTCCGCTGTCTACTACACAATCGCTTATTTGACGTTTGAACAAGTTTGAACCTGCACTGCACTTCTCATATTTGAATTAATTCTTTATTACACAAAAACTACAAACATTAAAAAGAATAATATAAAATATAACAAATAAACACAGGTTTTTAAAAACGGAACACTAAAAAATATGGAGCACGAATCTGCAGCTAACTTTGAGTCTCAAGTAAATATATTATTTGAATATTCGTACATAAAGAAACCTTTGATAAGATTTGACATAAATGTTTTAGAGTATGGACTATCTAATACCAAATGAAAATGTAGATAATATGCCATATTCACCTGCATCTACATTTCATGTATCTAATGAAGGTGACTTTTTGTCTGAACCTTTTGAGGATACTGGATTTGACGATCTTAATATGGTACCGAGCTCCGTTGCTGAGAAGATGAAAAAATTGTATTCTGACTTTCATAAAGTCGAAAATAATGTTGATAATGAGTTTAAACAATTACTTACTCAAAAGGTAATTGACTTTTTAATATATTTCATGTTGTTTTATGTAATTCATGACATTATATTTGTTTAGACTAAAATGGATAATCACCTACATCAGTTAACTCGAAAGCTTCAAGAGTCTGAGGATCTCAGACAACGACAACATGAAAATTTAATCTCTGCCCAAATGACGTGTGAGACTTTAACTGTAAAGTTGCAGAGAGAGGAAGAACAACGGTCTGACATAATAAAACAGTATGTAAATAATGTAATAATAGCAGGTGCGGTGTGTTTGCGCTTATTCATATTTCTGCTGTTTTCAGTGTTGCAGAACTAAAAGTGAATTTCCAAGCTCTAGAGGAACATTATGTAGCCGTTTCTGACAAATGCAATCAACTCGAACAGCATATTGCTTTTGTTACTGTAAATATATCAACAGTTAACGCAGAAAATACACAGCTTACTGAGAAAAATACAGGCCTAAAAGAGCAAAGTATTCTACAAAGATTTAATAAGATATATAAATAACTTATAATATAATTAAAGTGTTATTCTTGTTATAATTTTAGTTAATTCATTGAAATATGCTGCTGAACTTCTAAAAAGGGAAAAGGATGAGATGCGAAGTAATTCTGAAAAACAAATTACACACTTTCAAGAAATATTGGAACATAGAGATGAAATAATAAAGAAAACTGAAAAAGTTCTTGAAACTACTCAAAAAGAACATAATATAATCGCTGAATCTAATAAAACGTTTCAAAACTTGAATAACGAGGTATTATTTAAATATAGTTGAACCTCCATACATAATGGTGTTGATACATATTTTTTGTTACAGTATTATTGTAAGATAAAGGATCTTGAAAATCAATTAGAGTCTGTTAAGAAGTCTCTAGAATTGAAAACTAAAGAGTAAGTATTGACCCATGATATAAAACCTGCATGTAATTTATTTTAAAAGACTTGTTATGGTTCTAACCGTTCTAACTTATATACTCAGCATAAAATCATTGTCTTCCGAGCTTCAAGCCACGAAAGAAGATTTATTAACATATGCGGAAAGAAATGACCGCGAACACAGTCAATTTATGACACTAAAAGAAGAAAAGGTCAGTTGGTTTTACATATGTGTTATTATTGCAAGTATTGTAATGTAGATTGTATTTTAATTGCTCGTGTAGTTAGCAGTGCAACGACAATTAGAAGAAATAAAGCAACAATCAGCTAAAGAAATTGAAAATTGGCAGAAAACAGTAAATGACATGTTGGCTGAAAAAGAAAATAATAATAAAGATACAAAAAACTTCATTAAGGTAATGATTATTTTAAATACATTTATATTAAAATGCTTCATTAAAAAAAATATTTTAAGATGTTGGAAAATACTAAAGCAGAGCTGAACAATGAAATTGTAAAACAATCAAAGAAAATAGAAAAACTAACAAAAGAACTTGAAAATTCTAATGAAGAAGTTGCAAAGAAAGAAAATTGGGTAAAGGTATGTATATATTATTATTGTCATCAAATTGTTTGTTAATCATTTGTAATTTAATAAAATAATACATTTTAGAGTATGGCAAAGGAATTGGAAAATTATAAAATTGAATGCGAGAGAAAAGTTAAAGAGACACAAGAAATATCTTCATCTAAATTACAAGAACTGGAAATGGTTAATAAAAATTTGATGAACCAGATAAACTCAACTGAAACAAAATGTCAAAAATCTCTAACTGAAAAGGAATCAGAATTATCTGCTCTGCAAATATCTTTAAAGGAACAAAACGAAACTATAGTTAGAGCATTTATTTGTATTTTAAACTGTTTATATTATTTTACCATATTTTTAATCATTATTTCTTTAAAGGTTAACACAAATAATAAACTACAAGAAAAAACTGAGGCATTGAATAAAAGTTCATTGATGATATCGTCTAAACAATCTGAGTTGGATACTCAATTAAAACTTACGGAAGAATTGAAAAAGAAAATAGCTGATATGAAACTATTTCCCACACCATCACCAATGTTTAATTACCCTAGAATTAGACCTAGTGCAACCCCTGTGACAAGCAATACCTCTTCGGAAGAACATAACATAAAAGGAATAAATGACAATGTCCTTAAGATGCGTTTACTAAAGGCACAAGGACTCTATGAGTCACTTTCAAATGATTCCATGTCTGACAGCAGCTTGGAATGCACACCAGTAATAAATTAATAATTTATTTATCAGTTTTAATTATTAACAATGTTTAATACTTTTATTCTTTAGGTTTTACAAAAGAGTTATCCATCCCAAACTAGAATGCCCCATTTCTCAGAAAGTGTGTCACGACTACGATCAATTCCAAAAAGGAAACTGAAAGCTATTACAGGGCAGCCTGAATCAGCACCGGCTAAGTTGGATATAGAACCATCTCCGGGAGTTCCGAAAGTACCCAAACTTAAGAACATGTGGTACGATGGTCCAAAAGGCGATTAATTCGTTATTCATAAATTTATTTGAATTATTTCCAGTTGGGACAACATTATTTTTAACATCATATCTGGCGGGTATATTCGAATATATTCAACTGGAAAACCGCCAGATGTTAAAAATAATTAATGTTTAATACAAACTAAATGAATTAGTTGATTATATAGATATGTTAATTTATGTACTAATAAAATATTGTGTTATTATAAGAAAATGTTATTTAATTCATTACAAGTAATTTAAAGTTTATAATTTATAATATTGTTTTGATTTTGATTAACGCAGTTTGCTACGTTCTGCTACATCTAGCGGTAACTTTTAACAATAGTTTCTATTTCCGCTGTCTACTACACAATCGCTTGTTTCACGTTTGAACAAGTTTGAACCTGCACTGCACTTCTCATATTTGAATTAATTCTTTATTACACAAAAACTACAAACATTAAAAAGAATAATATAAAATATAACAAATAAACACAGGTTTTTAAAAACGGAACACTAAAAAATATGGAGCACGAATCTGCAGCTAACTTTGAGTCTCAAGTAAATATATTATTTGAATATTCGTACATAAAGAAACCTTTGATAAGATTTGACATAAATGTTTTAGAGTATGGACTATCTAATACCAAATGAAAATGTAGATAATATGCCATATTCACCTGCATCTACATTTCATGTATCTAATGAAGGTGACTTTTTGTCTGAACCTTTTGAGGATACTAGATTTGACGATCTTAATATGGTACCGAGCTCCGTTGCTGAGAAGATGAAAAAATTGTATTCTGACTTTCATAAAGTCGAAAATAATGTTGATAATGAGTTTAAACAATTACTTACTCAAAAGGTAATTGACTTTTTAATATATTTCATGTTGTTTTATGTAATTCATGACATTATATTTGTTTAGACTAAAATGGATAATCACCTACATCAGTTAACTCGAAAGCTTCAAGAGTCTGAGGATCTCAGACAACGACAACATGAAAATTTAATCTCTGCCCAAATGACGTGTGAGACTTTAACTGTAAAGTTGCAGAGAGAGGAAGAACAACGGTCTGACATAATAAAACAGTATGTAAATAATGTAATAATAGCAGGTGCGGTGTGTTTGCGCTTATTCATATTTCTGCTGTTTTCAGTGTTGCAGAACTAAAAGTGAATTTCCAAGCTCTAGAGGAACATTATGTAGCCGTTTCTGACAAATGCAATCAACTCGAACAGCATATTGCTTTTGTTACTGTAAATATATCAACAGTTAACGCAGAAAATACACAGCTTACTGAGAAAAATACAGGCCTAAAAGAGCAAAGTATTCTACAAAGATTTAATAAGATATATAAATAACTTATAATATAATTAAAGTGTTATTCTTGTTATAATTTTAGTTAATTCATTGAAATATGCTGCTGAACTTCTAAAAAAGGAAAAGGATGAGATGCGAAGTAATTCTGAAAAACAAATTACACACTTTCAAGAAATATTGGAACATAGAGATGAAATAATAAAGAAAACTGAAAAAGTTCTTGAAACTACTCAAAAAGAACATAATATAATCGCTGAATCTAATAAAACGTTTCAAAACTTGAATAACGAGGTATTATTTAAATATAGTTGAACCTCCATACATAATGGTGTTGATACATATTTTTTGTTACAGTATTATTGTAAGATAAAGGATCTTGAAAATCAATTAGAGTCTGTTAAGAAGTCTCTAGAATTGAAAACTAAAGAGTAAGTATTGACCCATGATATAAAACCTGCATGTAATTTATTTTAAAAGACTTGTTATGGTTCTAACCGTTCTAACTTATATACTCAGCATAAAATCATTGTCTTCCGAGCTTCAAGCCACGAAAGAAGATTTATTAACATATGCGGAAAGAAATGACCGCGAACACAGTCAATTTATGACACTAAAAGAAGAAAAGGTCAGTTGGTTTTACATATGTGTTATTATTGCAAGTATTGTAATGTAGATTGTATTTTAATTGCTCGTGTAGTTAGCAGTGCAACGACAATTAGAAGAAATAAAGCAACAATCAGCTAAAGAAATTGAAAATTGGCAGAAAACAGTAAATGACATGTTGGCTGAAAAAGAAAATAATAATAAAGATACAAAAAACTTCATTAAGGTAATGATTATTTTAAATACATTTATATTAAAATGCTTCATTAAAAAAAATATTTTAAGATGTTGGAAAATACTAAAGCAGAGCTGAACAATGAAATTGTAAAACAATCAAAGAAAATAGAAAAACTAACAAAAGAACTTGAAAATTCTAATGAAGAAGTTGCAAAGAAAGAAAATTGGGTAAAGGTATGTATATATTATTATTGTCATCAAATTGTTTGTTAATCATTTGTAATTTAATAAAATAATACATTTTAGAGTATGGCAAAGGAATTGGAAAATTATAAAATTGAATGCGAGAGAAAAGTTAAAGAGACACAAGAAATATCTTCATCTAAATTACAAGAACTGGAAATGGTTAATAAAAATTTGATGAACCAGATAAACTCAACTGAAACAAAATGTCAAAAATCTCTAACTGAAAAGGAATCAGAATTATCTGCTCTGCAAATATCTTTAAAGGAACAAAACGAAACTATAGTTAGAGCATTTATTTGTATTTTAAACTGTTTATATTATTTTACCATATTTTTAATCATTATTTCTTTAAAGGTTAACACAAATAATAAACTACAAGAAAAAACTGAGGCATTGAATAAAAGTTCATTGATGATATCGTCTAAACAATCTGAGTTGGATACTCAATTAAAACTTACGGAAGAATTGAAAAAGAAAATAGCTGATATGAAACTATTTCCCACACCATCACCAATGTTTAATTACCCTAGAATTAGACCTAGTGCAACCCCTGTGACAAGCAATACCTCTTCGGAAGAACATAACATAAAAGGAATAAATGACAATGTCCTTAAGATGCGTTTACTAAAGGCACAAGGACTCTATGAGTCACTTTCAAATGATTCCATGTCTGACAGCAGCTTGGAATGCACACCAGTAATAAATTAATAATTTACTTATCAGTTTTAATTATTAACAATGTTTAATACTTTTATTCTTTAGGTTTTACAAAAGAGTTATCCATCCCAAACTAGAATGCCCCATTTCTCAGAAAGTGTGTCACGACTACGATCAATTCCAAAAAGGAAACTGAAAGCTATTACAGGGCAGCCTGAATCAGCACCGGCTAAGTTGGATATAGAACCATCTCCGGGAGTTCCGAAAGTACCCAAACTTAAGAACATGTGGTACGATGGTCCAAAAGGCGATTAATTCGTTATTCATAAATTTATTTGAATTATTTCCAGTTGGGACAACATTATTTTTAACATCATATCTGGCGGGTATATTCGAATATATTCAACTGGAAAACCGCCAGATGTTAAAAATAATTAATGTTTAATACAAACTAAATGAATTAGTTGATTATATAGATATGTTAATTTATGTACTAATAAAATATTGTGTTATTATAAGAAAATGTTATTTAATTCATTACAAGTAATTTAAAGTTTATAATTTATAATATTGTTTTGATTTTGATTAACGCAGTTTGCTACGTTCCGCTACATCTAGCGGTAACTTTTAACAATAGTTTCTATTTCCGCTGTCTACTACACAATCGCTTATTTGACGTTTGAACAAGTTTGAACCTGCACTGCACTTCTCATATTTGAATTAATTCTTTATTACACAAAAACTACAAACATTAAAAAGAATAATATAAAATATAACAAATAAACACAGGTTTTTAAAAACGGAACACTAAAAAATATGGAGCACGAATCTGCAGCTAACTTTGAGTCTCAAGTAAATATATTATTTGAATATTCGTACATAAAGAAACCTTTGATAAGATTTGACATAAATGTTTTAGAGTATGGACTATCTAATACCAAATGAAAATGTAGATAATATGCCATATTCACCTGCATCTACATTTCATGTATCTAATGAAGGTGACTTTTTGTCTGAACCTTTTGAGGATACTAGATTTGACGATCTTAATATGGTACCGAGCTCCGTTGCTGAGAAGATGAAAAAATTGTATTCTGACTTTCATAAAGTCGAAAATAATGTTGATAATGAGTTTAAACAATTACTTACTCAAAAGGTAATTGACTTTTTAATATATTTCATGTTGTTTTATGTAATTCATGACATTATATTTGTTTAGACTAAAATGGATAATCACCTACATCAGTTAACTCGAAAGCTTCAAGAGTCTGAGGATCTCAGACAACGACAACATGAAAATTTAATCTCTGCCCAAATGACGTGTGAGACTTTAACTGTAAAGTTGCAGAGAGAGGAAGAACAACGGTCTGACATAATAAAACAGTATGTAAATAATGTAATAATAGCAGGTGCGGTGTGTTTGCGCTTATTCATATTTCTGCTGTTTTCAGTGTTGCAGAACTAAAAGTGAATTTCCAAGCTCTAGAGGAACATTATGTAGCCGTTTCTGACAAATGCAATCAACTCGAACAGCATATTGCTTTTGTTACTGTAAATATATCAACAGTTAACGCAGAAAATACACAGCTTACTGAGAAAAATACAGGCCTAAAAGAGCAAAGTATTCTACAAAGATTTAATAAGATATATAAATAACTTATAATATAATTAAAGTGTTATTCTTGTTATAATTTTAGTTAATTCATTGAAATATGCTGCTGAACTTCTAAAAAAGGAAAAGGATGAGATGCGAAGTAATTCTGAAAAACAAATTACACACTTTCAAGAAATATTGGAACATAGAGATGAAATAATAAAGAAAACTGAAAAAGTTCTTGAAACTACTCAAAAAGAACATAATATAATCGCTGAATCTAATAAAACGTTTCAAAACTTGAATAACGAGGTATTATTTAAATATAGTTGAACCTCCATACATAATGGTGTTGATACATATTTTTTGTTACAGTATTATTGTAAGATAAAAGATCTTGAAAATCAATTAGAGTCTGTTAAGAAGTCTCTAGAATTGAAAACTAAAGAGTAAGTATTGACCCATGATATAAAACCTGCATGTAATTTATTTTAAAAGACTTGTTATGGTTCTAACCGTTCTAACTTATATACTCAGCATAAAATCATTGTCTTCCGAGCTTCAAGCCACGAAAGAAGATTTATTAACATATGCGGAAAGAAATGACCGCGAACACAGTCAATTTATGACACTAAAAGAAGAAAAGGTCAGTTGGTTTTACATATGTGTTATTATTGCAAGTATTGTAATGTAGATTGTATTTTAATTGCTCGTGTAGTTAGCAGTGCAACGACAATTAGAAGAAATAAAGCAACAATCAGCTAAAGAAATTGAAAATTGGCAGAAAACAGTAAATGACATGTTGGCTGAAAAAGAAAATAATAATAAAGATACAAAAAACTTCATTAAGGTAATGATTATTTTAAATACATTTATATTAAAATGCTTCATTAAAAAAAATATTTTAAGATGTTGGAAAATACTAAAGCAGAGCTGAACAATGAAATTGTAAAACAATCAAAGAAAATAGAAAAACTAACAAAAGAACTTGAAAATTCTAATGAAGAAGTTGCAAAGAAAGAAAATTGGGTAAAGGTATGTATATATTATTATTGTCATCAAATTGTTTGTTAATCATTTGTAACTTAATAAAATAATACATTTTAGAGTATGGCAAAGGAATTGGAAAATTATAAAATTGAATGCGAGAGAAAAGTTAAAGAGACACAAGAAATATCTTCATCTAAATTACAAGAACTGGAAATGGTTAATAAAAATTTGATGAACCAGATAAACTCAACTGAAACAAAATGTCAAAAATCTCTAACTGAAAAGGAATCAGAATTATCTGCTCTGCAAATATCTTTAAAGGAACAAAACGAAACTATAGTTAGAGCATTTATTTGTATTTTAAACTGTTTATATTATTTTACCATATTTTTAATCATTATTTCTTTAAAGGTTAACACAAATAATAAACTACAAGAAAAAACTGAGGCATTGAATAAAAGTTCATTGATGATATCGTCTAAACAATCTGAGTTGGATACTCAATTAAAACTTACGGAAGAATTGAAAAAGAAAATAGCTGATATGAAACTATTTCCCACACCATCACCAATGTTTAATTACCCTAGAATTAGACCTAGTGCAACCCCTGTGACAAGCAATACCTCTTCGGAAGAACATAACATAAAAGGAATAAATGACAATGTCCTTAAGATGCGTTTACTAAAAGCACAAGGACTCTATGAGTCACTTTCAAATGATTCCATGTCTGACAGCAGCTTGGAATGCACACCAGTAATAAATTAATAATTTATTTATCAGTTTTAATTATTAACAATGTTTAATACTTTTATTCTTTAGGTTTTACAAAAGAGTTATCCATCCCAAACTAGAATGCCCCATTTCTCAGAAAGTGTGTCACGACTACGATCAATTCCAAAAAGGAAACTGAAAGCTATTACAGGGCAGCCTGAATCAGCACCGGCTAAGTTGGATATAGAACCATCTCCGGGAGTTCCGAAAGTACCCAAACTTAAGAACATGTGGTACGATGGTCCAAAAGGCGATTAATTCGTTATTCATAAATTTATTTGAATTATTTCCAGTTGGGACAACATTATTTTTAACATCATATCTGGCGGGTATATTCGAATATATTCAACTGGAAAACCGCCAGATGTTAAAAATAATTAATGTTTAATACAAACTAAATGAATTAGTTGATTATATAGATATGTTAATTTATGTACTAATAAAATATTGTGTTATTATAAGAAAATGTTATTTAATTCATTACAAGTAATTTAAAGTTTATAATTTATAATATTGTTTTGATTTTGATTAACGCAGTTTGCTACGTTCTGCTACATCTAGCGGTAACTTTTAACAATAGTTTCTATTTCCGCTGTCTACTACACAATCGCTTGTTTCACGTTTGAACAAGTTTGAACCTGCACTGCACTTCTCATATTTGAATTAATTCTTTATTACACAAAAACTACAAACATTAAAAAGAATAATATAAAATATAACAAATAAACACAGGTTTTTAAAAACGGAACACTAAAAAATATGGAGCACGAATCTGCAGCTAACTTTGAGTCTCAAGTAAATATATTATTTGAATATTCGTACATAAAGAAACCTTTGATAAGATTTGACATAAATGTTTTAGAGTATGGACTATCTAATACCAAATGAAAATGTAGATAATATGCCATATTCACCTGCATCTACATTTCATGTATCTAATGAAGGTGACTTTTTGTCTGAACCTTTTGAGGATACTAGATTTGACGATCTTAATATGGTACCGAGCTCCGTTGCTGAGAAGATGAAAAAATTGTATTCTGACTTTCATAAAGTCGAAAATAATGTTGATAATGAGTTTAAACAATTACTTACTCAAAAGGTAATTGACTTTTTAATATATTTCATGTTGTTTTATGTAATTCATGACATTATATTTGTTTAGACTAAAATGGATAATCACCTACATCAGTTAACTCGAAAGCTTCAAGAGTCTGAGGATCTCAGACAACGACAACATGAAAATTTAATCTCTGCCCAAATGACGTGTGAGACTTTAACTGTAAAGTTGCAGAGAGAGGAAGAACAACGGTCTGACATAATAAAACAGTATGTAAATAATGTAATAATAGCAGGTGCGGTGTGTTTGCGCTTATTCATATTTCTGCTGTTTTCAGTGTTGCAGAACTAAAAGTGAATTTCCAAGCTCTAGAGGAACATTATGTAGCCGTTTCTGACAAATGCAATCAACTCGAACAGCATATTGCTTTTGTTACTGTAAATATATCAACAGTTAACGCAGAAAATACACAGCTTACTGAGAAAAATACAGGCCTAAAAGAGCAAAGTATTCTACAAAGATTTAATAAGATATATAAATAACTTATAATATAATTAAAGTGTTATTCTTGTTATAATTTTAGTTAATTCATTGAAATATGCTGCTGAACTTCTAAAAAAGGAAAAGGATGAGATGCGAAGTAATTCTGAAAAACAAATTACACACTTTCAAGAAATATTGGAACATAGAGATGAAATAATAAAGAAAACTGAAAAAGTTCTTGAAACTACTCAAAAAGAACATAATATAATCGCTGAATCTAATAAAACGTTTCAAAACTTGAATAACGAGGTATTATTTAAATATAGTTGAACCTCCATACATAATGGTGTTGATACATATTTTTTGTTACAGTATTATTGTAAGATAAAGGATCTTGAAAATCAATTAGAGTCTGTTAAGAAGTCTCTAGAATTGAAAACTAAAGAGTAAGTATTGACCCATGATATAAAACCTGCATGTAATTTATTTTAAAAGACTTGTTATGGTTCTAACCGTTCTAACTTATATACTCAGCATAAAATCATTGTCTTCCGAGCTTCAAGCCACGAAAGAAGATTTATTAACATATGCGGAAAGAAATGACCGCGAACACAGTCAATTTATGACACTAAAAGAAGAAAAGGTCAGTTGGTTTTACATATGTGTTATTATTGCAAGTATTGTAATGTAGATTGTATTTTAATTGCTCGTGTAGTTAGCAGTGCAACGACAATTAGAAGAAATAAAGCAACAATCAGCTAAAGAAATTGAAAATTGGCAGAAAACAGTAAATGACATGTTGGCTGAAAAAGAAAATAATAATAAAGATACAAAAAACTTCATTAAGGTAATGATTATTTTAAATACATTTATATTAAAATGCTTCATTAAAAAAAATATTTTAAGATGTTGGAAAATACTAAAGCAGAGCTGAACAATGAAATTGTAAAACAATCAAAGAAAATAGAAAAACTAACAAAAGAACTTGAAAATTCTAATGAAGAAGTTGCAAAGAAAGAAAATTGGGTAAAGGTATGTATATATTATTATTGTCATCAAATTGTTTGTTAATCATTTGTAACTTAATAAAATAATACATTTTAGAGTATGGCAAAGGAATTGGAAAATTATAAAATTGAATGCGAGAGAAAAGTTAAAGAGACACAAGAAATATCTTCATCTAAATTACAAGAACTGGAAATGGTTAATAAAAATTTGATGAACCAGATAAACTCAACTGAAACAAAATGTCAAAAATCTCTAACTGAAAAGGAATCAGAATTATCTGCTCTGCAAATATCTTTAAAGGAACAAAACGAAACTATAGTTAGAGCATTTATTTGTATTTTAAACTGTTTATATTATTTTACCATATTTTTAATCATTATTTCTTTAAAGGTTAACACAAATAATAAACTACAAGAAAAAACTGAGGCATTGAATAAAAGTTCATTGATGATATCGTCTAAACAATCTGAGTTGGATACTCAATTAAAACTTACGGAAGAATTGAAAAAGAAAATAGCTGATATGAAACTATTTCCCACACCATCACCAATGTTTAATTACCCTAGAATTAGACCTAGTGCAACCCCTGTGACAAGCAATACCTCTTCGGAAGAACATAACATAAAAGGAATAAATGACAATGTCCTTAAGATGCGTTTACTAAAAGCACAAGGACTCTATGAGTCACTTTCAAATGATTCCATGTCTGACAGCAGCTTGGAATGCACACCAGTAATAAATTAATAATTTACTTATCAGTTTTAATTATTAACAATGTTTAATACTTTTATTCTTTAGGTTTTACAAAAGAGTTATCCATCCCAAACTAGAATGCCCCATTTCTCAGAAAGTGTGTCACGACTACGATCAATTCCAAAAAGGAAACTGAAAGCTATTACAGGGCAGCCTGAATCAGCACCGGCTAAGTTGGATATAGAACCATCTCCGGGAGTTCCGAAAGTACCCAAACTTAAGAACATGTGGTACGATGGTCCAAAAGGCGATTAATTCGTTATTCATAAATTTATTTGAATTATTTCCAGTTGGGACAACATTATTTTTAACATCATATCTGGCGGGTATATTCGAATATATTCAACTGGAAAACCGCCAGATGTTAAAAATAATTAATGTTTAATACAAACTAAATGAATTAGTTGATTATATAGATATGTTAATTTATGTACTAATAAAATATTGTGTTATTATAAGAAAATGTTATTTAATTCATTACAAGTAATTTAAAGTTTATAATTTATAATATTGTTTTGATTTTGATTAACGCAGTTTGCTACGTTCTGCTACATCTAGCGGTAACTTTTAACAATAGTTTCTATTTCCGCTGTCTACTACACAATCGCTTGTTTCACGTTTGAACAAGTTTGAACCTGCACTGCACTTCTCATATTTGAATTAATTCTTTATTACACAAAAACTACAAACATTAAAAAGAATAATATAAAATATAACAAATAAACACAGGTTTTTAAAAACGGAACACTAAAAAATATGGAGCACGAATCTGCAGCTAACTTTGAGTCTCAAGTAAATATATTATTTGAATATTCGTACATAAAGAAACCTTTGATAAGATTTGACATAAATGTTTTAGAGTATGGACTATCTAATACCAAATGAAAATGTAGATAATATGCCATATTCACCTGCATCTACATTTCATGTATCTAATGAAGGTGACTTTTTGTCTGAACCTTTTGAGGATACTAGATTTGACGATCTTAATATGGTACCGAGCTCCGTTGCTGAGAAGATGAAAAAATTGTATTCTGACTTTCATAAAGTCGAAAATAATGTTGATAATGAGTTTAAACAATTACTTACTCAAAAGGTAATTGACTTTTTAATATATTTCATGTTGTTTTATGTAATTCATGACATTATATTTGTTTAGACTAAAATGGATAATCACCTACATCAGTTAACTCGAAAGCTTCAAGAGTCTGAGGATCTCAGACAACGACAACATGAAAATTTAATCTCTGCCCAAATGACGTGTGAGACTTTAACTGTAAAGTTGCAGAGAGAGGAAGAACAACGGTCTGACATAATAAAACAGTATGTAAATAATGTAATAATAGCAGGTGCGGTGTGTTTGCGCTTATTCATATTTCTGCTGTTTTCAGTGTTGCAGAACTAAAAATGAATTTCCAAGCTCTAGAGGAACATTATGTAGCCGTTTCTGACAAATGCAATCAACTCGAACAGCATATTGCTTTTGTTACTGTAAATATATCAACAGTTAACGCAGAAAATACACAGCTTACTGAGAAAAATACAGGCCTAAAAGAGCAAAGTATTCTACAAAGATTTAATAAGATATATAAATAACTTATAATATAATTAAAGTGTTATTCTTGTTATAATTTTAGTTAATTCATTGAAATATGCTGCTGAACTTCTAAAAAAGGAAAAGGATGAGATGCGAAGTAATTCTGAAAAACAAATTACACACTTTCAAGAAATATTGGAACATAGAGATGAAATAATAAAGAAAACTGAAAAAGTTCTTGAAACTACTCAAAAAGAACATAATATAATCGCTGAATCTAATAAAACGTTTCAAAACTTGAATAACGAGGTATTATTTAAATATAGTTGAACCTCCATACATAATGGTGTTGATACATATTTTTTGTTACAGTATTATTGTAAGATAAAGGATCTTGAAAATCAATTAGAGTCTGTTAAGAAGTCTCTAGAATTGAAAACTAAAGAGTAAGTATTGACCCATGATATAAAACCTGCATGTAATTTATTTTAAAAGACTTGTTATGGTTCTAACCGTTCTAACTTATATACTCAGCATAAAATCATTGTCTTCCGAGCTTCAAGCCACGAAAGAAGATTTATTAACATATGCGGAAAGAAATGACCGCGAACACAGTCAATTTATGACACTAAAAGAAGAAAAGGTCAGTTGGTTTTACATATGTGTTATTATTGCAAGTATTGTAATGTAGATTGTATTTTAATTGCTCGTGTAGTTAGCAGTGCAACGACAATTAGAAGAAATAAAGCAACAATCAGCTAAAGAAATTGAAAATTGGCAGAAAACAGTAAATGACATGTTGGCTGAAAAAGAAAATAATAATAAAGATACAAAAAACTTCATTAAGGTAATGATTATTTTAAATACATTTATATTAAAATGCTTCATTAAAAAAAATATTTTAAGATGTTGGAAAATACTAAAGCAGAGCTGAACAATGAAATTGTAAAACAATCAAAGAAAATAGAAAAACTAACAAAAGAACTTGAAAATTCTAATGAAGAAGTTGCAAAGAAAGAAAATTGGGTAAAGGTATGTATATATTATTATTGTCATCAAATTGTTTGTTAATCATTTGTAATTTAATAAAATAATACATTTTAGAGTATGGCAAAGGAATTGGAAAATTATAAAATTGAATGCGAGAGAAAAGTTAAAGAGACACAAGAAATATCTTCATCTAAATTACAAGAACTGGAAATGGTTAATAAAAATTTGATGAACCAGATAAACTCAACTGAAACAAAATGTCAAAAATCTCTAACTGAAAAGGAATCAGAATTATCTGCTCTGCAAATATCTTTAAAGGAACAAAACGAAACTATAGTTAGAGCATTTATTTGTATTTTAAACTGTTTATATTATTTTACCATATTTTTAATCATTATTTCTTTAAAGGTTAACACAAATAATAAACTACAAGAAAAAACTGAGGCATTGAATAAAAGTTCATTGATGATATCGTCTAAACAATCTGAGTTGGATACTCAATTAAAACTTACGGAAGAATTGAAAAAGAAAATAGCTGATATGAAACTATTTCCCACACCATCACCAATGTTTAATTACCCTAGAATTAGACCTAGTGCAACCCCTGTGACAAGCAATACCTCTTCGGAAGAACATAACATAAAAGGAATAAATGACAATGTCCTTAAGATGCGTTTACTAAAGGCACAAGGACTCTATGAGTCACTTTCAAATGATTCCATGTCTGACAGCAGCTTGGAATGCACACCAGTAATAAATTAATAATTTATTTATCAGTTTTAATTATTAACAATGTTTAATACTTTTATTCTTTAGGTTTTACAAAAGAGTTATCCATCCCAAACTAGAATGCCCCATTTCTCAGAAAGTGTGTCACGACTACGATCAATTCCAAAAAGGAAACTGAAAGCTATTACAGGGCAGCCTGAATCAGCACCGGCTAAGTTGGATATAGAACCATCTCCGGGAGTTCCGAAAGTACCCAAACTTAAGAACATGTGGTACGATGGTCCAAAAGGCGATTAATTCGTTATTCATAAATTTATTTGAATTATTTCCAGTTGGGACAACATTATTTTTAACATCATATCTGGCGGGTATATTCGAATATATTCAACTGGAAAACCGCCAGATGTTAAAAATAATTAATGTTTAATACAAACTAAATGAATTAGTTGATTATATAGATATGTTAATTTATGTACTAATAAAATATTGTGTTATTATAAGAAAATGTTATTTAATTCATTACAAGTAATTTAAAGTTTATAATTTATAATATTGTTTTGATTTTGATTAACGCAGTTTGCTACGTTCTGCTACATCTAGCGGTAACTTTTAACAATAGTTTCTATTTCCGCTGTCTACTACACAATCGCTTATTTGACGTTTGAACAAGTTTGAACCTGCACTGCACTTCTCATATTTGAATTAATTCTTTATTACACAAAAACTACAAACATTAAAAAGAATAATATAAAATATAACAAATAAACACAGGTTTTTAAAAACGGAACACTAAAAAATATGGAGCACGAATCTGCAGCTAACTTTGAGTCTCAAGTAAATATATTATTTGAATATTCGTACATAAAGAAACCTTTGATAAGATTTGACATAAATGTTTTAGAGTATGGACTATCTAATACCAAATGAAAATGTAGATAATATGCCATATTCACCTGCATCTACATTTCATGTATCTAATGAAGGTGACTTTTTGTCTGAACCTTTTGAGGATACTAGATTTGACGATCTTAATATGGTACCGAGCTCCGTTGCTGAGAAGATGAAAAAATTGTATTCTGACTTTCATAAAGTCGAAAATAATGTTGATAATGAGTTTAAACAATTACTTACTCAAAAGGTAATTGACTTTTTAATATATTTCATGTTGTTTTATGTAATTCATGACATTATATTTGTTTAGACTAAAATGGATAATCACCTACATCAGTTAACTCGAAAGCTTCAAGAGTCTGAGGATCTCAGACAACGACAACATGAAAATTTAATCTCTGCCCAAATGACGTGTGAGACTTTAACTGTAAAGTTGCAGAGAGAGGAAGAACAACGGTCTGACATAATAAAACAGTATGTAAATAATGTAATAATAGCAGGTGCGGTGTGTTTGCGCTTATTCATATTTCTGCTGTTTTCAGTGTTGCAGAACTAAAAGTGAATTTCCAAGCTCTAGAGGAACATTATGTAGCCGTTTCTGACAAATGCAATCAACTCGAACAGCATATTGCTTTTGTTACTGTAAATATATCAACAGTTAACGCAGAAAATACACAGCTTACTGAGAAAAATACAGGCCTAAAAGAGCAAAGTATTCTACAAAGATTTAATAAGATATATAAATAACTTATAATATAATTAAAGTGTTATTCTTGTTATAATTTTAGTTAATTCATTGAAATATGCTGCTGAACTTCTAAAAAAGGAAAAGGATGAGATGCGAAGTAATTCTGAAAAACAAATTACACACTTTCAAGAAATATTGGAACATAGAGATGAAATAATAAAGAAAACTGAAAAAGTTCTTGAAACTACTCAAAAAGAACATAATATAATCGCTGAATCTAATAAAACGTTTCAAAACTTGAATAACGAGGTATTATTTAAATATAGTTGAACCTCCATACATAATGGTGTTGATACATATTTTTTGTTACAGTATTATTGTAAGATAAAAGATCTTGAAAATCAATTAGAGTCTGTTAAGAAGTCTCTAGAATTGAAAACTAAAGAGTAAGTATTGACCCATGATATAAAACCTGCATGTAATTTATTTTAAAAGACTTGTTATGGTTCTAACCGTTCTAACTTATATACTCAGCATAAAATCATTGTCTTCCGAGCTTCAAGCCACGAAAGAAGATTTATTAACATATGCGGAAAGAAATGACCGCGAACACAGTCAATTTATGACACTAAAAGAAGAAAAGGTCAGTTGGTTTTACATATGTGTTATTATTGCAAGTATTGTAATGTAGATTGTATTTTAATTGCTCGTGTAGTTAGCAGTGCAACGACAATTAGAAGAAATAAAGCAACAATCAGCTAAAGAAATTGAAAATTGGCAGAAAACAGTAAATGACATGTTGGCTGAAAAAGAAAATAATAATAAAGATACAAAAAACTTCATTAAGGTAATGATTATTTTAAATACATTTATATTAAAATGCTTCATTAAAAAAAATATTTTAAGATGTTGGAAAATACTAAAGCAGAGCTGAACAATGAAATTGTAAAACAATCAAAGAAAATAGAAAAACTAACAAAAGAACTTGAAAATTCTAATGAAGAAGTTGCAAAGAAAGAAAATTGGGTAAAGGTATGTATATATTATTATTGTCATCAAATTGTTTGTTAATCATTTGTAACTTAATAAAATAATACATTTTAGAGTATGGCAAAGGAATTGGAAAATTATAAAATTGAATGCGAGAGAAAAGTTAAAGAGACACAAGAAATATCTTCATCTAAATTACAAGAACTGGAAATGGTTAATAAAAATTTGATGAACCAGATAAACTCAACTGAAACAAAATGTCAAAAATCTCTAACTGAAAAGGAATCAGAATTATCTGCTCTGCAAATATCTTTAAAGGAACAAAACGAAACTATAGTTAGAGCATTTATTTGTATTTTAAACTGTTTATATTATTTTACCATATTTTTAATCATTATTTCTTTAAAGGTTAACACAAATAATAAACTACAAGAAAAAACTGAGGCATTGAATAAAAGTTCATTGATGATATCGTCTAAACAATCTGAGTTGGATACTCAATTAAAACTTACGGAAGAATTGAAAAAGAAAATAGCTGATATGAAACTATTTCCCACACCATCACCAATGTTTAATTACCCTAGAATTAGACCTAGTGCAACCCCTGTGACAAGCAATACCTCTTCGGAAGAACATAACATAAAAGGAATAAATGACAATGTCCTTAAGATGCGTTTACTAAAAGCACAAGGACTCTATGAGTCACTTTCAAATGATTCCATGTCTGACAGCAGCTTGGAATGCACACCAGTAATAAATTAATAATTTACTTATCAGTTTTAATTATTAACAATGTTTAATACTTTTATTCTTTAGGTTTTACAAAAGAGTTATCCATCCCAAACTAGAATGCCCCATTTCTCAGAAAGTGTGTCACGACTACGATCAATTCCAAAAAGGAAACTGAAAGCTATTACAGGGCAGCCTGAATCAGCACCGGCTAAGTTGGATATAGAACCATCTCCGGGAGTACCGAAAGTACCCAAACTTAAGAACATGTGGTACGATGGTCCAAAAGGCGATTAATTCGTTATTCATAAATTTATTTGAATTATTTCCAGTTGGGACAACATTATTTTTAACATCATATCTGGCGGGTATATTCGAATATATTCAACTGGAAAACCGCCAGATGTTAAAAATAATTAATGTTTAATACAAACTAAATGAATTAGTTGATTATATAGATATGTTAATTTATGTACTAATAAAATATTGTGTTATTATAAGAAAATGTTATTTAATTCATTACAAGTAATTTAAAGTTTATAATTTATAATATTGTTTTGATTTTGATTAACGCAGTTTGCTACGTTCTGCTACATCTAGCGGTAACTTTTAACAATAGTTTCTATTTCCGCTGTCTACTACACAATCGCTTATTTGACGTTTGAACAAGTTTGAACCTGCACTGCACTTCTCATATTTGAATTAATTCTTTATTACACAAAAACTACAAACATTAAAAAGAATAATATAAAATATAACAAATAAACACAGGTTTTTAAAAACGGAACACTAAAAAATATGGAGCACGAATCTGCAGCTAACTTTGAGTCTCAAGTAAATATATTATTTGAATATTCGTACATAAAGAAACCTTTGATAAGATTTGACATAAATGTTTTAGAGTATGGACTATCTAATACCAAATGAAAATGTAGATAATATGCCATATTCACCTGCATCTACATTTCATGTATCTAATGAAGGTGACTTTTTGTCTGAACCTTTTGAGGATACTAGATTTGACGATCTTAATATGGTACCGAGCTCCGTTGCTGAGAAGATGAAAAAATTGTATTCTGACTTTCATAAAGTCGAAAATAATGTTGATAATGAGTTTAAACAATTACTTACTCAAAAGGTAATTGACTTTTTAATATATTTCATGTTGTTTTATGTAATTCATGACATTATATTTGTTTAGACTAAAATGGATAATCACCTACATCAGTTAACTCGAAAGCTTCAAGAGTCTGAGGATCTCAGACAACGACAACATGAAAATTTAATCTCTGCCCAAATGACGTGTGAGACTTTAACTGTAAAGTTGCAGAGAGAGGAAGAACAACGGTCTGACATAATAAAACAGTATGTAAATAATGTAATAATAGCAGGTGCGGTGTGTTTGCGCTTATTCATATTTCTGCTGTTTTCAGTGTTGCAGAACTAAAAGTGAATTTCCAAGCTCTAGAGGAACATTATGTAGCCGTTTCTGACAAATGCAATCAACTCGAACAGCATATTGCTTTTGTTACTGTAAATATATCAACAGTTAACGCAGAAAATACACAGCTTACTGAGAAAAATACAGGCCTAAAAGAGCAAAGTATTCTACAAAGATTTAATAAGATATATAAATAACTTATAATATAATTAAAGTGTTATTCTTGTTATAATTTTAGTTAATTCATTGAAATATGCTGCTGAACTTCTAAAAAAGGAAAAGGATGAGATGCGAAGTAATTCTGAAAAACAAATTACACACTTTCAAGAAATATTGGAACATAGAGATGAAATAATAAAGAAAACTGAAAAAGTTCTTGAAACTACTCAAAAAGAACATAATATAATCGCTGAATCTAATAAAACGTTTCAAAACTTGAATAACGAGGTATTATTTAAATATAGTTGAACCTCCATACATAATGGTGTTGATACATATTTTTTGTTACAGTATTATTGTAAGATAAAGGATCTTGAAAATCAATTAGAGTCTGTTAAGAAGTCTCTAGAATTGAAAACTAAAGAGTAAGTATTGACCCATGATATAAAACCTGCATGTAATTTATTTTAAAAGACTTGTTATGGTTCTAACCGTTCTAACTTATATACTCAGCATAAAATCATTGTCTTCCGAGCTTCAAGCCACGAAAGAAGATTTATTAACATATGCGGAAAGAAATGACCGCGAACACAGTCAATTTATGACACTAAAAGAAGAAAAGGTCAGTTGGTTTTACATATGTGTTATTATTGCAAGTATTGTAATGTAGATTGTATTTTAATTGCTCGTGTAGTTAGCAGTGCAACGACAATTAGAAGAAATAAAGCAACAATCAGCTAAAGAAATTGAAAATTGGCAGAAAACAGTAAATGACATGTTGGCTGAAAAAGAAAATAATAATAAAGATACAAAAAACTTCATTAAGGTAATGATTATTTTAAATACATTTATATTAAAATGCTTCATTAAAAAAAATATTTTAAGATGTTGGAAAATACTAAAGCAGAGCTGAACAATGAAATTGTAAAACAATCAAAGAAAATAGAAAAACTAACAAAAGAACTTGAAAATTCTAATGAAGAAGTTGCAAAGAAAGAAAATTGGGTAAAGGTATGTATATATTATTATTGTCATCAAATTGTTTGTTAATCATTTGTAATTTAATAAAATAATACATTTTAGAGTATGGCAAAGGAATTGGAAAATTATAAAATTGAATGCGAGAGAAAAGTTAAAGAGACACAAGAAATATCTTCATCTAAATTACAAGAACTGGAAATGGTTAATAAAAATTTGATGAACCAGATAAACTCAACTGAAACAAAATGTCAAAAATCTCTAACTGAAAAGGAATCAGAATTATCTGCTCTGCAAATATCTTTAAAGGAACAAAACGAAACTATAGTTAGAGCATTTATTTGTATTTTAAACTGTTTATATTATTTTACCATATTTTTAATCATTATTTCTTTAAAGGTTAACACAAATAATAAACTACAAGAAAAAACTGAGGCATTGAATAAAAGTTCATTGATGATATCGTCTAAACAATCTGAGTTGGATACTCAATTAAAACTTACGGAAGAATTGAAAAAGAAAATAGCTGATATGAAACTATTTCCCACACCATCACCAATGTTTAATTACCCTAGAATTAGACCTAGTGCAACCCCTGTGACAAGCAATACCTCTTCGGAAGAACATAACATAAAAGGAATAAATGACAATGTCCTTAAGATGCGTTTACTAAAAGCACAAGGACTCTATGAGTCACTTTCAAATGATTCCATGTCTGACAGCAGCTTGGAATGCACACCAGTAATAAATTAATAATTTATTTATCAGTTTTAATTATTAACAATGTTTAATACTTTTATTCTTTAGGTTTTACAAAAGAGTTATCCATCCCAAACTAGAATGCCCCATTTCTCAGAAAGTGTGTCACGACTACGATCAATTCCAAAAAGGAAACTGAAAGCTATTACAGGGCAGCCTGAATCAGCACCGGCTAAGTTGGATATAGAACCATCTCCGGGAGTACCGAAAGTACCCAAA
This sequence comes from Panorpa germanica, assembly GCA_963678705.1. Classification (NCBI taxonomy): domain Eukaryota; kingdom Metazoa; phylum Arthropoda; class Insecta; order Mecoptera; family Panorpidae; genus Panorpa; species Panorpa germanica. The sequence continues at coordinate 122,219 of OY783222.1, forward strand.
CTTAAGAACATGTGGTACGATGGTCCAAAAGGCGATTAATTCGTTATTCATAAATTTATTTGAATTATTTCCAGTTGGGACAACATTATTTTTAACATCATATCTGGCGGGTATATTCGAATATATTCAACTGGAAAACCGCCAGATGTTAAAAATAATTAATGTTTAATACAAACTAAATGAATTAGTTTATTATATAGATATGTTAATTTATGTACTAATAAAATATTGTGTTATTATAAGAAAATGTTATTTAATTCATTACAAGTAATTTAAAGTTTATAATTTATAATATTGTTTTGATTTTGATTAACGCAGTTTGCTACGTTCCGCTACATCTAGCGGTAACTTTTAACAATAGTTTCTATTTCCGCTGTCTACTACACAATCGCTTATTTGACGTTTGAACAAGTTTGAACCTGCACTGCACTTCTCATATTTGAATTAATTCTTTATTACACAAAAACTACAAACATTAAAAAGAATAATATAAAATATAACAAATAAACACAGGTTTTTAAAAACGGAACACTAAAAAATATGGAGCACGAATCTGCAGCTAACTTTGAGTCTCAAGTAAATATATTATTTGAATATTCGTACATAAAGAAACCTTTGATAAGATTTGACATAAATGTTTTAGAGTATGGACTATCTAATACCAAATGAAAATGTAGATAATATGCCATATTCACCTGCATCTACATTTCATGTATCTAATGAAGGTGACTTTTTGTCTGAACCTTTTGAGGATACTAGATTTGACGATCTTAATATGGTACCGAGCTCCGTTGCTGAGAAGATGAAAAAATTGTATTCTGACTTTCATAAAGTCGAAAATAATGTTGATAATGAGTTTAAACAATTACTTACTCAAAAGGTAATTGACTTTTTAATATATTTCATGTTGTTTTATGTAATTCATGACATTATATTTGTTTAGACTAAAATGGATAATCACCTACATCAGTTAACTCGAAAGCTTCAAGAGTCTGAGGATCTCAGACAACGACAACATGAAAATTTAATCTCTGCCCAAATGACGTGTGAGACTTTAACTGTAAAGTTGCAGAGAGAGGAAGAACAACGGTCTGACATAATAAAACAGTATGTAAATAATGTAATAATAGCAGGTGCGGTGTGTTTGCGCTTATTCATATTTCTGCTGTTTTCAGTGTTGCAGAACTAAAAGTGAATTTCCAAGCTCTAGAGGAACATTATGTAGCCGTTTCTGACAAATGCAATCAACTCGAACAGCATATTGCTTTTGTTACTGTAAATATATCAACAGTTAACGCAGAAAATACACAGCTTACTGAGAAAAATACAGGCCTAAAAGAGCAAAGTATTCTACAAAGATTTAATAAGATATATAAATAACTTATAATATAATTAAAGTGTTATTCTTGTTATAATTTTAGTTAATTCATTGAAATATGCTGCTGAACTTCTAAAAAAGGAAAAGGATGAGATGCGAAGTAATTCTGAAAAACAAATTACACACTTTCAAGAAATATTGGAACATAGAGATGAAATAATAAAGAAAACTGAAAAAGTTCTTGAAACTACTCAAAAAGAACATAATATAATCGCTGAATCTAATAAAACGTTTCAAAACTTGAATAACGAGGTATTATTTAAATATAGTTGAACCTCCATACATAATGGTGTTGATACATATTTTTTGTTACAGTATTATTGTAAGATAAAGGATCTTGAAAATCAATTAGAGTCTGTTAAGAAGTCTCTAGAATTGAAAACTAAAGAGTAAGTATTGACCCATGATATAAAACCTGCATGTAATTTATTTTAAAAGACTTGTTATGGTTCTAACCGTTCTAACTTATATACTCAGCATAAAATCATTGTCTTCCGAGCTTCAAGCCACGAAAGAAGATTTATTAACATATGCGGAAAGAAATGACCGCGAACACAGTCAATTTATGACACTAAAAGAAGAAAAGGTCAGTTGGTTTTACATATGTGTTATTATTGCAAGTATTGTAATGTAGATTGTATTTTAATTGCTCGTGTAGTTAGCAGTGCAACGACAATTAGAAGAAATAAAGCAACAATCAGCTAAAGAAATTGAAAATTGGCAGAAAACAGTAAATGACATGTTGGCTGAAAAAGAAAATAATAATAAAGATACAAAAAACTTCATTAAGGTAATGATTATTTTAAATACATTTATATTAAAATGCTTCATTAAAAAAAATATTTTAAGATGTTGGAAAATACTAAAGCAGAGCTGAACAATGAAATTGTAAAACAATCAAAGAAAATAGAAAAACTAACAAAAGAACTTGAAAATTCTAATGAAGAAGTTGCAAAGAAAGAAAATTGGGTAAAGGTATGTATATATTATTATTGTCATCAAATTGTTTGTTAATCATTTGTAATTTAATAAAATAATACATTTTAGAGTATGGCAAAGGAATTGGAAAATTATAAAATTGAATGCGAGAGAAAAGTTAAAGAGACACAAGAAATATCTTCATCTAAATTACAAGAACTGGAAATGGTTAATAAAAATTTGATGAACCAGATAAACTCAACTGAAACAAAATGTCAAAAATCTCTAACTGAAAAGGAATCAGAATTATCTGCTCTGCAAATATCTTTAAAGGAACAAAACGAAACTATAGTTAGAGCATTTATTTGTATTTTAAACTGTTTATATTATTTTACCATATTTTTAATCATTATTTCTTTAAAGGTTAACACAAATAATAAACTACAAGAAAAAACTGAGGCATTGAATAAAAGTTCATTGATGATATCGTCTAAACAATCTGAGTTGGATACTCAATTAAAACTTACGGAAGAATTGAAAAAGAAAATAGCTGATATGAAACTATTTCCCACACCATCACCAATGTTTAATTACCCTAGAATTAGACCTAGTGCAACCCCTGTGACAAGCAATACCTCTTCGGAAGAACATAACATAAAAGGAATAAATGACAATGTCCTTAAGATGCGTTTACTAAAGGCACAAGGACTCTATGAGTCACTTTCAAATGATTCCATGTCTGACAGCAGCTTGGAATGCACACCAGTAATAAATTAATAATTTATTTATCAGTTTTAATTATTAACAATGTTTAATACTTTTATTCTTTAGGTTTTACAAAAGAGTTATCCATCCCAAACTAGAATGCCCCATTTCTCAGAAAGTGTGTCACGACTACGATCAATTCCAAAAAGGAAACTGAAAGCTATTACAGGGCAGCCTGAATCAGCACCGGCTAAGTTGGATATAGAACCATCTCCGGGAGTTCCGAAAGTACCCAAACTTAAGAACATGTGGTACGATGGTCCAAAAGGCGATTAATTCGTTATTCATAAATTTATTTGAATTATTTCCAGTTGGGACAACATTATTTTTAACATCATATCTGGCGGGTATATTCGAATATATTCAACTGGAAAACCGCCAGATGTTAAAAATAATTAATGTTTAATACAAACTAAATGAATTAGTTGATTATATAGATATGTTAATTTATGTACTAATAAAATATTGTGTTATTATAAGAAAATGTTATTTAATTCATTACAAGTAATTTAAAGTTTATAATTTATAATATTGTTTTGATTTTGATTAACGCAGTTTGCTACGTTCTGCTACATCTAGCGGTAACTTTTAACAATAGTTTCTATTTCCGCTGTCTACTACACAATCGCTTGTTTCACGTTTGAACAAGTTTGAACCTGCACTGCACTTCTCATATTTGAATTAATTCTTTATTACACAAAAACTACAAACATTAAAAAGAATAATATAAAATATAACAAATAAACACAGGTTTTTAAAAACGGAACACTAAAAAATATGGAGCACGAATCTGCAGCTAACTTTGAGTCTCAAGTAAATATATTATTTGAATATTCGTACATAAAGAAACCTTTGATAAGATTTGACATAAATGTTTTAGAGTATGGACTATCTAATACCAAATGAAAATGTAGATAATATGCCATATTCACCTGCATCTACATTTCATGTATCTAATGAAGGTGACTTTTTGTCTGAACCTTTTGAGGATACTAGATTTGACGATCTTAATATGGTACCGAGCTCCGTTGCTGAGAAGATGAAAAAATTGTATTCTGACTTTCATAAAGTCGAAAATAATGTTGATAATGAGTTTAAACAATTACTTACTCAAAAGGTAATTGACTTTTTAATATATTTCATGTTGTTTTATGTAATTCATGACATTATATTTGTTTAGACTAAAATGGATAATCACCTACATCAGTTAACTCGAAAGCTTCAAGAGTCTGAGGATCTCAGACAACGACAACATGAAAATTTAATCTCTGCCCAAATGACGTGTGAGACTTTAACTGTAAAGTTGCAGAGAGAGGAAGAACAACGGTCTGACATAATAAAACAGTATGTAAATAATGTAATAATAGCAGGTGCGGTGTGTTTGCGCTTATTCATATTTCTGCTGTTTTCAGTGTTGCAGAACTAAAAGTGAATTTCCAAGCTCTAGAGGAACATTATGTAGCCGTTTCTGACAAATGCAATCAACTCGAACAGCATATTGCTTTTGTTACTGTAAATATATCAACAGTTAACGCAGAAAATACACAGCTTACTGAGAAAAATACAGGCCTAAAAGAGCAAAGTATTCTACAAAGATTTAATAAGATATATAAATAACTTATAATATAATTAAAGTGTTATTCTTGTTATAATTTTAGTTAATTCATTGAAATATGCTGCTGAACTTCTAAAAAAGGAAAAGGATGAGATGCGAAGTAATTCTGAAAAACAAATTACACACTTTCAAGAAATATTGGAACATAGAGATGAAATAATAAAGAAAACTGAAAAAGTTCTTGAAACTACTCAAAAAGAACATAATATAATCGCTGAATCTAATAAAACGTTTCAAAACTTGAATAACGAGGTATTATTTAAATATAGTTGAACCTCCATACATAATGGTGTTGATACATATTTTTTGTTACAGTATTATTGTAAGATAAAGGATCTTGAAAATCAATTAGAGTCTGTTAAGAAGTCTCTAGAATTGAAAACTAAAGAGTAAGTATTGACCCATGATATAAAACCTGCATGTAATTTATTTTAAAAGACTTGTTATGGTTCTAACCGTTCTAACTTATATACTCAGCATAAAATCATTGTCTTCCGAGCTTCAAGCCACGAAAGAAGATTTATTAACATATGCGGAAAGAAATGACCGCGAACACAGTCAATTTATGACACTAAAAGAAGAAAAGGTCAGTTGGTTTTACATATGTGTTATTATTGCAAGTATTGTAATGTAGATTGTATTTTAATTGCTCGTGTAGTTAGCAGTGCAACGACAATTAGAAGAAATAAAGCAACAATCAGCTAAAGAAATTGAAAATTGGCAGAAAACAGTAAATGACATGTTGGCTGAAAAAGAAAATAATAATAAAGATACAAAAAACTTCATTAAGGTAATGATTATTTTAAATACATTTATATTAAAATGCTTCATTAAAAAAAATATTTTAAGATGTTGGAAAATACTAAAGCAGAGCTGAACAATGAAATTGTAAAACAATCAAAGAAAATAGAAAAACTAACAAAAGAACTTGAAAATTCTAATGAAGAAGTTGCAAAGAAAGAAAATTGGGTAAAGGTATGTATATATTATTATTGTCATCAAATTGTTTGTTAATCATTTGTAATTTAATAAAATAATACATTTTAGAGTATGGCAAAGGAATTGGAAAATTATAAAATTGAATGCGAGAGAAAAGTTAAAGAGACACAAGAAATATCTTCATCTAAATTACAAGAACTGGAAATGGTTAATAAAAATTTGATGAACCAGATAAACTCAACTGAAACAAAATGTCAAAAATCTCTAACTGAAAAGGAATCAGAATTATCTGCTCTGCAAATATCTTTAAAGGAACAAAACGAAACTATAGTTAGAGCATTTATTTGTATTTTAAACTGTTTATATTATTTTACCATATTTTTAATCATTATTTCTTTAAAGGTTAACACAAATAATAAACTACAAGAAAAAACTGAGGCATTGAATAAAAGTTCATTGATGATATCGTCTAAACAATCTGAGTTGGATACTCAATTAAAACTTACGGAAGAATTGAAAAAGAAAATAGCTGATATGAAACTATTTCCCACACCATCACCAATGTTTAATTACCCTAGAATTAGACCTAGTGCAACCCCTGTGACAAGCAATACCTCTTCGGAAGAACATAACATAAAAGGAATAAATGACAATGTCCTTAAGATGCGTTTACTAAAGGCACAAGGACTCTATGAGTCACTTTCAAATGATTCCATGTCTGACAGCAGCTTGGAATGCACACCAGTAATAAATTAATAATTTATTTATCAGTTTTAATTATTAACAATGTTTAATACTTTTATTCTTTAGGTTTTACAAAAGAGTTATCCATCCCAAACTAGAATGCCCCATTTCTCAGAAAGTGTGTCACGACTACGATCAATTCCAAAAAGGAAACTGAAAGCTATTACAGGGCAGCCTGAATCAGCACCGGCTAAGTTGGATATAGAACCATCTCCGGGAGTTCCGAAAGTACCCAAACTTAAGAACATGTGGTACGATGGTCCAAAAGGCGATTAATTCGTTATTCATAAATTTATTTGAATTATTTCCAGTTGGGACAACATTATTTTTAACATCATATCTGGCGGGTATATTCGAATATATTCAACTGGAAAACCGCCAGATGTTAAAAATAATTAATGTTTAATACAAACTAAATGAATTAGTTGATTATATAGATATGTTAATTTATGTACTAATAAAATATTGTGTTATTATAAGAAAATGTTATTTAATTCATTACAAGTAATTTAAAGTTTATAATTTATAATATTGTTTTGATTTTGATTAACGCAGTTTGCTACGTTCCGCTACATCTAGCGGTAACTTTTAACAATAGTTTCTATTTCCGCTGTCTACTACACAATCGCTTATTTGACGTTTGAACAAGTTTGAACCTGCACTGCACTTCTCATATTTGAATTAATTCTTTATTACACAAAAACTACAAACATTAAAAAGAATAATATAAAATATAACAAATAAACACAGGTTTTTAAAAACGGAACACTAAAAAATATGGAGCACGAATCTGCAGCTAACTTTGAGTCTCAAGTAAATATATTATTTGAATATTCGTACATAAAGAAACCTTTGATAAGATTTGACATAAATGTTTTAGAGTATGGACTATCTAATACCAAATGAAAATGTAGATAATATGCCATATTCACCTGCATCTACATTTCATGTATCTAATGAAGGTGACTTTTTGTCTGAACCTTTTGAGGATACTAGATTTGACGATCTTAATATGGTACCGAGCTCCGTTGCTGAGAAGATGAAAAAATTGTATTCTGACTTTCATAAAGTCGAAAATAATGTTGATAATGAGTTTAAACAATTACTTACTCAAAAGGTAATTGACTTTTTAATATATTTCATGTTGTTTTATGTAATTCATGACATTATATTTGTTTAGACTAAAATGGATAATCACCTACATCAGTTAACTCGAAAGCTTCAAGAGTCTGAGGATCTCAGACAACGACAACATGAAAATTTAATCTCTGCCCAAATGACGTGTGAGACTTTAACTGTAAAGTTGCAGAGAGAGGAAGAACAACGGTCTGACATAATAAAACAGTATGTAAATAATGTAATAATAGCAGGTGCGGTGTGTTTGCGCTTATTCATATTTCTGCTGTTTTCAGTGTTGCAGAACTAAAAGTGAATTTCCAAGCTCTAGAGGAACATTATGTAGCCGTTTCTGACAAATGCAATCAACTCGAACAGCATATTGCTTTTGTTACTGTAAATATATCAACAGTTAACGCAGAAAATACACAGCTTACTGAGAAAAATACAGGCCTAAAAGAGCAAAGTATTCTACAAAGATTTAATAAGATATATAAATAACTTATAATATAATTAAAGTGTTATTCTTGTTATAATTTTAGTTAATTCATTGAAATATGCTGCTGAACTTCTAAAAAAGGAAAAGGATGAGATGCGAAGTAATTCTGAAAAACAAATTACACACTTTCAAGAAATATTGGAACATAGAGATGAAATAATAAAGAAAACTGAAAAAGTTCTTGAAACTACTCAAAAAGAACATAATATAATCGCTGAATCTAATAAAACGTTTCAAAACTTGAATAACGAGGTATTATTTAAATATAGTTGAACCTCCATACATAATGGTGTTGATACATATTTTTTGTTACAGTATTATTGTAAGATAAAAGATCTTGAAAATCAATTAGAGTCTGTTAAGAAGTCTCTAGAATTGAAAACTAAAGAGTAAGTATTGACCCATGATATAAAACCTGCATGTAATTTATTTTAAAAGACTTGTTATGGTTCTAACCGTTCTAACTTATATACTCAGCATAAAATCATTGTCTTCCGAGCTTCAAGCCACGAAAGAAGATTTATTAACATATGCGGAAAGAAATGACCGCGAACACAGTCAATTTATGACACTAAAAGAAGAAAAGGTCAGTTGGTTTTACATATGTGTTATTATTGCAAGTATTGTAATGTAGATTGTATTTTAATTGCTCGTGTAGTTAGCAGTGCAACGACAATTAGAAGAAATAAAGCAACAATCAGCTAAAGAAATTGAAAATTGGCAGAAAACAGTAAATGACATGTTGGCTGAAAAAGAAAATAATAATAAAGATACAAAAAACTTCATTAAGGTAATGATTATTTTAAATACATTTATATTAAAATGCTTCATTAAAAAAAATATTTTAAGATGTTGGAAAATACTAAAGCAGAGCTGAACAATGAAATTGTAAAACAATCAAAGAAAATAGAAAAACTAACAAAAGAACTTGAAAATTCTAATGAAGAAGTTGCAAAGAAAGAAAATTGGGTAAAGGTATGTATATATTATTATTGTCATCAAATTGTTTGTTAATCATTTGTAACTTAATAAAATAATACATTTTAGAGTATGGCAAAGGAATTGGAAAATTATAAAATTGAATGCGAGAGAAAAGTTAAAGAGACACAAGAAATATCTTCATCTAAATTACAAGAACTGGAAATGGTTAATAAAAATTTGATGAACCAGATAAACTCAACTGAAACAAAATGTCAAAAATCTCTAACTGAAAAGGAATCAGAATTATCTGCTCTGCAAATATCTTTAAAGGAACAAAACGAAACTATAGTTAGAGCATTTATTTGTATTTTAAACTGTTTATATTATTTTACCATATTTTTAATCATTATTTCTTTAAAGGTTAACACAAATAATAAACTACAAGAAAAAACTGAGGCATTGAATAAAAGTTCATTGATGATATCGTCTAAACAATCTGAGTTGGATACTCAATTAAAACTTACGGAAGAATTGAAAAAGAAAATAGCTGATATGAAACTATTTCCCACACCATCACCAATGTTTAATTACCCTAGAATTAGACCTAGTGCAACCCCTGTGACAAGCAATACCTCTTCGGAAGAACATAACATAAAAGGAATAAATGACAATGTCCTTAAGATGCGTTTACTAAAGGCACAAGGACTCTATGAGTCACTTTCAAATGATTCCATGTCTGACAGCAGCTTGGAATGCACACCAGTAATAAATTAATAATTTATTTATCAGTTTTAATTATTAACAATGTTTAATACTTTTATTCTTTAGGTTTTACAAAAGAGTTATCCATCCCAAACTAGAATGCCCCATTTCTCAGAAAGTGTGTCACGACTACGATCAATTCCAAAAAGGAAACTGAAAGCTATTACAGGGCAGCCTGAATCAGCACCGGCTAAGTTGGATATAGAACCATCTCCGGGAGTTCCGAAAGTACCCAAACTTAAGAACATGTGGTACGATGGTCCAAAAGGCGATTAATTCGTTATTCATAAATTTATTTGAATTATTTCCAGTTGGGACAACATTATTTTTAACATCATATCTGGCGGGTATATTCGAATATATTCAACTGGAAAACCGCCAGATGTTAAAAATAATTAATGTTTAATACAAACTAAATGAATTAGTTGATTATATAGATATGTTAATTTATGTACTAATAAAATATTGTGTTATTATAAGAAAATGTTATTTAATTCATTACAAGTAATTTAAAGTTTATAATTTATAATATTGTTTTGATTTTGATTAACGCAGTTTGCTACGTTCTGCTACATCTAGCGGTAACTTTTAACAATAGTTTCTATTTCCGCTGTCTACTACACAATCGCTTGTTTCACGTTTGAACAAGTTTGAACCTGCACTGCACTTCTCATATTTGAATTAATTCTTTATTACACAAAAACTACAAACATTAAAAAGAATAATATAAAATATAACAAATAAACACAGGTTTTTAAAAACGGAACACTAAAAAATATGGAGCACGAATCTGCAGCTAACTTTGAGTCTCAAGTAAATATATTATTTGAATATTCGTACATAAAGAAACCTTTGATAAGATTTGACATAAATGTTTTAGAGTATGGACTATCTAATACCAAATGAAAATGTAGATAATATGCCATATTCACCTGCATCTACATTTCATGTATCTAATGAAGGTGACTTTTTGTCTGAACCTTTTGAGGATACTAGATTTGACGATCTTAATATGGTACCGAGCTCCGTTGCTGAGAAGATGAAAAAATTGTATTCTGACTTTCATAAAGTCGAAAATAATGTTGATAATGAGTTTAAACAATTACTTACTCAAAAGGTAATTGACTTTTTAATATATTTCATGTTGTTTTATGTAATTCATGACATTATATTTGTTTAGACTAAAATGGATAATCACCTACATCAGTTAACTCGAAAGCTTCAAGAGTCTGAGGATCTCAGACAACGACAACATGAAAATTTAATCTCTGCCCAAATGACGTGTGAGACTTTAACTGTAAAGTTGCAGAGAGAGGAAGAACAACGGTCTGACATAATAAAACAGTATGTAAATAATGTAATAATAGCAGGTGCGGTGTGTTTGCGCTTATTCATATTTCTGCTGTTTTCAGTGTTGCAGAACTAAAAGTGAATTTCCAAGCTCTAGAGGAACATTATGTAGCCGTTTCTGACAAATGCAATCAACTCGAACAGCATATTGCTTTTGTTACTGTAAATATATCAACAGTTAACGCAGAAAATACACAGCTTACTGAGAAAAATACAGGCCTAAAAGAGCAAAGTATTCTACAAAGATTTAATAAGATATATAAATAACTTATAATATAATTAAAGTGTTATTCTTGTTATAATTTTAGTTAATTCATTGAAATATGCTGCTGAACTTCTAAAAAAGGAAAAGGATGAGATGCGAAGTAATTCTGAAAAACAAATTACACACTTTCAAGAAATATTGGAACATAGAGATGAAATAATAAAGAAAACTGAAAAAGTTCTTGAAACTACTCAAAAAGAACATAATATAATCGCTGAATCTAATAAAACGTTTCAAAACTTGAATAACGAGGTATTATTTAAATATAGTTGAACCTCCATACATAATGGTGTTGATACATATTTTTTGTTACAGTATTATTGTAAGATAAAGGATCTTGAAAATCAATTAGAGTCTGTTAAGAAGTCTCTAGAATTGAAAACTAAAGAGTAAGTATTGACCCATGATATAAAACCTGCATGTAATTTATTTTAAAAGACTTGTTATGGTTCTAACCGTTCTAACTTATATACTCAGCATAAAATCATTGTCTTCCGAGCTTCAAGCCACGAAAGAAGATTTATTAACATATGCGGAAAGAAATGACCGCGAACACAGTCAATTTATGACACTAAAAGAAGAAAAGGTCAGTTGGTTTTACATATGTGTTATTATTGCAAGTATTGTAATGTAGATTGTATTTTAATTGCTCGTGTAGTTAGCAGTGCAACGACAATTAGAAGAAATAAAGCAACAATCAGCTAAAGAAATTGAAAATTGGCAGAAAACAGTAAATGACATGTTGGCTGAAAAAGAAAATAATAATAAAGATACAAAAAACTTCATTAAGGTAATGATTATTTTAAATACATTTATATTAAAATGCTTCATTAAAAAAAATATTTTAAGATGTTGGAAAATACTAAAGCAGAGCTGAACAATGAAATTGTAAAACAATCAAAGAAAATAGAAAAACTAACAAAAGAACTTGAAAATTCTAATGAAGAAGTTGCAAAGAAAGAAAATTGGGTAAAGGTATGTATATATTATTATTGTCATCAAATTGTTTGTTAATCATTTGTAACTTAATAAAATAATACATTTTAGAGTATGGCAAAGGAATTGGAAAATTATAAAATTGAATGCGAGAGAAAAGTTAAAGAGACACAAGAAATATCTTCATCTAAATTACAAGAACTGGAAATGGTTAATAAAAATTTGATGAACCAGATAAACTCAACTGAAACAAAATGTCAAAAATCTCTAACTGAAAAGGAATCAGAATTATCTGCTCTGCAAATATCTTTAAAGGAACAAAACGAAACTATAGTTAGAGCATTTATTTGTATTTTAAACTGTTTATATTATTTTACCATATTTTTAATCATTATTTCTTTAAAGGTTAACACAAATAATAAACTACAAGAAAAAACTGAGGCATTGAATAAAAGTTCATTGATGATATCGTCTAAACAATCTGAGTTGGATACTCAATTAAAACTTACGGAAGAATTGAAAAAGAAAATAGCTGATATGAAACTATTTCCCACACCATCACCAATGTTTAATTACCCTAGAATTAGACCTAGTGCAACCCCTGTGACAAGCAATACCTCTTCGGAAGAACATAACATAAAAGGAATAAATGACAATGTCCTTAAGATGCGTTTACTAAAGGCACAAGGACTCTATGAGTCACTTTCAAATGATTCCATGTCTGACAGCAGCTTGGAATGCACACCAGTAATAAATTAATAATTTATTTATCAGTTTTAATTATTAACAATGTTTAATACTTTTATTCTTTAGGTTTTACAAAAGAGTTATCCATCCCAAACTAGAATGCCCCATTTCTCAGAAAGTGTGTCACGACTACGATCAATTCCAAAAAGGAAACTGAAAGCTATTACAGGGCAGCCTGAATCAGCACCGGCTAAGTTGGATATAGAACCATCTCCGGGAGTTCCGAAAGTACCCAAACTTAAGAACATGTGGTACGATGGTCCAAAAGGCGATTAATTCGTTATTCATAAATTTATTTGAATTATTTCCAGTTGGGACAACATTATTTTTAACATCATATCTGGCGGGTATATTCGAATATATTCAACTGGAAAACCGCCAGATGTTAAAAATAATTAATGTTTAATACAAACTAAATGAATTAGTTGATTATATAGATATGTTAATTTATGTACTAATAAAATATTGTGTTATTATAAGAAAATGTTATTTAATTCATTACAAGTAATTTAAAGTTTATAATTTATAATATTGTTTTGATTTTGATTAACGCAGTTTGCTACGTTCTGCTACATCTAGCGGTAACTTTTAACAATAGTTTCTATTTCCGCTGTCTACTACACAATCGCTTGTTTCACGTTTGAACAAGTTTGAACCTGCACTGCACTTCTCATATTTGAATTAATTCTTTATTACACAAAAACTACAAACATTAAAAAGAATAATATAAAATATAACAAATAAACACAGGTTTTTAAAAACGGAACACTAAAAAATATGGAGCACGAATCTGCAGCTAACTTTGAGTCTCAAGTAAATATATTATTTGAATATTCGTACATAAAGAAACCTTTGATAAGATTTGACATAAATGTTTTAGAGTATGGACTATCTAATACCAAATGAAAATGTAGATAATATGCCATATTCACCTGCATCTACATTTCATGTATCTAATGAAGGTGACTTTTTGTCTGAACCTTTTGAGGATACTAGATTTGACGATCTTAATATGGTACCGAGCTCCGTTGCTGAGAAGATGAAAAAATTGTATTCTGACTTTCATAAAGTCGAAAATAATGTTGATAATGAGTTTAAACAATTACTTACTCAAAAGGTAATTGACTTTTTAATATATTTCATGTTGTTTTATGTAATTCATGACATTATATTTGTTTAGACTAAAATGGATAATCACCTACATCAGTTAACTCGAAAGCTTCAAGAGTCTGAGGATCTCAGACAACGACAACATGAAAATTTAATCTCTGCCCAAATGACGTGTGAGACTTTAACTGTAAAGTTGCAGAGAGAGGAAGAACAACGGTCTGACATAATAAAACAGTATGTAAATAATGTAATAATAGCAGGTGCGGTGTGTTTGCGCTTATTCATATTTCTGCTGTTTTCAGTGTTGCAGAACTAAAAGTGAATTTCCAAGCTCTAGAGGAACATTATGTAGCCGTTTCTGACAAATGCAATCAACTCGAACAGCATATTGCTTTTGTTACTGTAAATATATCAACAGTTAACGCAGAAAATACACAGCTTACTGAGAAAAATACAGGCCTAAAAGAGCAAAGTATTCTACAAAGATTTAATAAGATATATAAATAACTTATAATATAATTAAAGTGTTATTCTTGTTATAATTTTAGTTAATTCATTGAAATATGCTGCTGAACTTCTAAAAAAGGAAAAGGATGAGATGCGAAGTAATTCTGAAAAACAAATTACACACTTTCAAGAAATATTGGAACATAGAGATGAAATAATAAAGAAAACTGAAAAAGTTCTTGAAACTACTCAAAAAGAACATAATATAATCGCTGAATCTAATAAAACGTTTCAAAACTTGAATAACGAGGTATTATTTAAATATAGTTGAACCTCCATACATAATGGTGTTGATACATATTTTTTGTTACAGTATTATTGTAAGATAAAGGATCTTGAAAATCAATTAGAGTCTGTTAAGAAGTCTCTAGAATTGAAAACTAAAGAGTAAGTATTGACCCATGATATAAAACCTGCATGTAATTTATTTTAAAAGACTTGTTATGGTTCTAACCGTTCTAACTTATATACTCAGCATAAAATCATTGTCTTCCGAGCTTCAAGCCACGAAAGAAGATTTATTAACATATGCGGAAAGAAATGACCGCGAACACAGTCAATTTATGACACTAAAAGAAGAAAAGGTCAGTTGGTTTTACATATGTGTTATTATTGCAAGTATTGTAATGTAGATTGTATTTTAATTGCTCGTGTAGTTAGCAGTGCAACGACAATTAGAAGAAATAAAGCAACAATCAGCTAAAGAAATTGAAAATTGGCAGAAAACAGTAAATGACATGTTGGCTGAAAAAGAAAATAATAATAAAGATACAAAAAACTTCATTAAGGTAATGATTATTTTAAATACATTTATATTAAAATGCTTCATTAAAAAAAATATTTTAAGATGTTGGAAAATACTAAAGCAGAGCTGAACAATGAAATTGTAAAACAATCAAAGAAAATAGAAAAACTAACAAAAGAACTTGAAAATTCTAATGAAGAAGTTGCAAAGAAAGAAAATTGGGTAAAGGTATGTATATATTATTATTGTCATCAAATTGTTTGTTAATCATTTGTAACTTAATAAAATAATACATTTTAGAGTATGGCAAAGGAATTGGAAAATTATAAAATTGAATGCGAGAGAAAAGTTAAAGAGACACAAGAAATATCTTCATCTAAATTACAAGAACTGGAAATGGTTAATAAAAATTTGATGAACCAGATAAACTCAACTGAAACAAAATGTCAAAAATCTCTAACTGAAAAGGAATCAGAATTATCTGCTCTGCAAATATCTTTAAAGGAACAAAACGAAACTATAGTTAGAGCATTTATTTGTATTTTAAACTGTTTATATTATTTTACCATATTTTTAATCATTATTTCTTTAAAGGTTAACACAAATAATAAACTACAAGAAAAAACTGAGGCATTGAATAAAAGTTCATTGATGATATCGTCTAAACAATCTGAGTTGGATACTCAATTAAAACTTACGGAAGAATTGAAAAAGAAAATAGCTGATATGAAACTATTTCCCACACCATCACCAATGTTTAATTACCCTAGAATTAGACCTAGTGCAACCCCTGTGACAAGCAATACCTCTTCGGAAGAACATAACATAAAAGGAATAAATGACAATGTCCTTAAGATGCGTTTACTAAAAGCACAAGGACTCTATGAGTCACTTTCAAATGATTCCATGTCTGACAGCAGCTTGGAATGCACACCAGTAATAAATTAATAATTTACTTATCAGTTTTAATTATTAACAATGTTTAATACTTTTATTCTTTAGGTTTTACAAAAGAGTTATCCATCCCAAACTAGAATGCCCCATTTCTCAGAAAGTGTGTCACGACTACGATCAATTCCAAAAAGGAAACTGAAAGCTATTACAGGGCAGCCTGAATCAGCACCGGCTAAGTTGGATATAGAACCATCTCCGGGAGTACCGAAAGTACCCAAACTTAAGAACATGTGGTACGATGGTCCAAAAGGCGATTAATTCGTTATTCATAAATTTATTTGAATTATTTCCAGTTGGGACAACATTATTTTTAACATCATATCTGGCGGGTATATTCGAATATATTCAACTGGAAAACCGCCAGATGTTAAAAATAATTAATGTTTAATACAAACTAAATGAATTAGTTGATTATATAGATATGTTAATTTATGTACTAATAAAATATTGTGTTATTATAAGAAAATGTTATTTAATTCATTACAAGTAATTTAAAGTTTATAATTTATAATATTGTTTTGATTTTGATTAACGCAGTTTGCTACGTTCTGCTACATCTAGCGGTAACTTTTAACAATAGTTTCTATTTCCGCTGTCTACTACACAATCGCTTGTTTCACGTTTGAACAAGTTTGAACCTGCACTGCACTTCTCATATTTGAATTAATTCTTTATTACACAAAAACTACAAACATTAAAAAGAATAATATAAAATATAACAAATAAACACAGGTTTTTAAAAACGGAACACTAAAAAATATGGAGCACGAATCTGCAGCTAACTTTGAGTCTCAAGTAAATATATTATTTGAATATTCGTACATAAAGAAACCTTTGATAAGATTTGACATAAATGTTTTAGAGTATGGACTATCTAATACCAAATGAAAATGTAGATAATATGCCATATTCACCTGCATCTACATTTCATGTATCTAATGAAGGTGACTTTTTGTCTGAACCTTTTGAGGATACTAGATTTGACGATCTTAATATGGTACCGAGCTCCGTTGCTGAGAAGATGAAAAAATTGTATTCTGACTTTCATAAAGTCGAAAATAATGTTGATAATGAGTTTAAACAATTACTTACTCAAAAGGTAATTGACTTTTTAATATATTTCATGTTGTTTTATGTAATTCATGACATTATATTTGTTTAGACTAAAATGGATAATCACCTACATCAGTTAACTCGAAAGCTTCAAGAGTCTGAGGATCTCAGACAACGACAACATGAAAATTTAATCTCTGCCCAAATGACGTGTGAGACTTTAACTGTAAAGTTGCAGAGAGAGGAAGAACAACGGTCTGACATAATAAAACAGTATGTAAATAATGTAATAATAGCAGGTGCGGTGTGTTTGCGCTTATTCATATTTCTGCTGTTTTCAGTGTTGCAGAACTAAAAGTGAATTTCCAAGCTCTAGAGGAACATTATGTAGCCGTTTCTGACAAATGCAATCAACTCGAACAGCATATTGCTTTTGTTACTGTAAATATATCAACAGTTAACGCAGAAAATACACAGCTTACTGAGAAAAATACAGGCCTAAAAGAGCAAAGTATTCTACAAAGATTTAATAAGATATATAAATAACTTATAATATAATTAAAGTGTTATTCTTGTTATAATTTTAGTTAATTCATTGAAATATGCTGCTGAACTTCTAAAAAAGGAAAAGGATGAGATGCGAAGTAATTCTGAAAAACAAATTACACACTTTCAAGAAATATTGGAACATAGAGATGAAATAATAAAGAAAACTGAAAAAGTTCTTGAAACTACTCAAAAAGAACATAATATAATCGCTGAATCTAATAAAACGTTTCAAAACTTGAATAACGAGGTATTATTTAAATATAGTTGAACCTCCATACATAATGGTGTTGATACATATTTTTTGTTACAGTATTATTGTAAGATAAAAGATCTTGAAAATCAATTAGAGTCTGTTAAGAAGTCTCTAGAATTGAAAACTAAAGAGTAAGTATTGACCCATGATATAAAACCTGCATGTAATTTATTTTAAAAGACTTGTTATGGTTCTAACCGTTCTAACTTATATACTCAGCATAAAATCATTGTCTTCCGAGCTTCAAGCCACGAAAGAAGATTTATTAACATATGCGGAAAGAAATGACCGCGAACACAGTCAATTTATGACACTAAAAGAAGAAAAGGTCAGTTGGTTTTACATATGTGTTATTATTGCAAGTATTGTAATGTAGATTGTATTTTAATTGCTCGTGTAGTTAGCAGTGCAACGACAATTAGAAGAAATAAAGCAACAATCAGCTAAAGAAATTGAAAATTGGCAGAAAACAGTAAATGACATGTTGGCTGAAAAAGAAAATAATAATAAAGATACAAAAAACTTCATTAAGGTAATGATTATTTTAAATACATTTATATTAAAATGCTTCATTAAAAAAAATATTTTAAGATGTTGGAAAATACTAAAGCAGAGCTGAACAATGAAATTGTAAAACAATCAAAGAAAATAGAAAAACTAACAAAAGAACTTGAAAATTCTAATGAAGAAGTTGCAAAGAAAGAAAATTGGGTAAAGGTATGTATATATTATTATTGTCATCAAATTGTTTGTTAATCATTTGTAATTTAATAAAATAATACATTTTAGAGTATGGCAAAGGAATTGGAAAATTATAAAATTGAATGCGAGAGAAAAGTTAAAGAGACACAAGAAATATCTTCATCTAAATTACAAGAACTGGAAATGGTTAATAAAAATTTGATGAACCAGATAAACTCAACTGAAACAAAATGTCAAAAATCTCTAACTGAAAAGGAATCAGAATTATCTGCTCTGCAAATATCTTTAAAGGAACAAAACGAAACTATAGTTAGAGCATTTATTTGTATTTTAAACTGTTTATATTATTTTACCATATTTTTAATCATTATTTCTTTAAAGGTTAACACAAATAATAAACTACAAGAAAAAACTGAGGCATTGAATAAAAGTTCATTGATGATATCGTCTAAACAATCTGAGTTGGATACTCAATTAAAACTTACGGAAGAATTGAAAAAGAAAATAGCTGATATGAAACTATTTCCCACACCATCACCAATGTTTAATTACCCTAGAATTAGACCTAGTGCAACCCCTGTGACAAGCAATACCTCTTCGGAAGAACATAACATAAAAGGAATAAATGACAATGTCCTTAAGATGCGTTTACTAAAGGCACAAGGACTCTATGAGTCACTTTCAAATGATTCCATGTCTGACAGCAGCTTGGAATGCACACCAGTAATAAATTAATAATTTATTTATCAGTTTTAATTATTAACAATGTTTAATACTTTTATTCTTTAGGTTTTACAAAAGAGTTATCCATCCCAAACTAGAATGCCCCATTTCTCAGAAAGTGTGTCACGACTACGATCAATTCCAAAAAGGAAACTGAAAGCTATTACAGGGCAGCCTGAATCAGCACCGGCTAAGTTGGATATAGAACCATCTCCGGGAGTTCCGAAAGTACCCAAACTTAAGAACATGTGGTACGATGGTCCAAAAGGCGATTAATTCGTTATTCATAAATTTATTTGAATTATTTCCAGTTGGGACAACATTATTTTTAACATCATATCTGGCGGGTATATTCGAATATATTCAACTGGAAAACCGCCAGATGTTAAAAATAATTAATGTTTAATACAAACTAAATGAATTAGTTGATTATATAGATATGTTAATTTATGTACTAATAAAATATTGTGTTATTATAAGAAAATGTTATTTAATTCATTACAAGTAATTTAAAGTTTATAATTTATAATATTGTTTTGATTTTGATTAACGCAGTTTGCTACGTTCTGCTACATCTAGCGGTAACTTTTAACAATAGTTTCTATTTCCGCTGTCTACTACACAATCGCTTGTTTCACGTTTGAACAAGTTTGAACCTGCACTGCACTTCTCATATTTGAATTAATTCTTTATTACACAAAAACTACAAACATTAAAAAGAATAATATAAAATATAACAAATAAACACAGGTTTTTAAAAACGGAACACTAAAAAATATGGAGCACGAATCTGCAGCTAACTTTGAGTCTCAAGTAAATATATTATTTGAATATTCGTACATAAAGAAACCTTTGATAAGATTTGACATAAATGTTTTAGAGTATGGACTATCTAATACCAAATGAAAATGTAGATAATATGCCATATTCACCTGCATCTACATTTCATGTATCTAATGAAGGTGACTTTTTGTCTGAACCTTTTGAGGATACTAGATTTGACGATCTTAATATGGTACCGAGCTCCGTTGCTGAGAAGATGAAAAAATTGTATTCTGACTTTCATAAAGTCGAAAATAATGTTGATAATGAGTTTAAACAATTACTTACTCAAAAGGTAATTGACTTTTTAATATATTTCATGTTGTTTTATGTAATTCATGACATTATATTTGTTTAGACTAAAATGGATAATCACCTACATCAGTTAACTCGAAAGCTTCAAGAGTCTGAGGATCTCAGACAACGACAACATGAAAATTTAATCTCTGCCCAAATGACGTGTGAGACTTTAACTGTAAAGTTGCAGAGAGAGGAAGAACAACGGTCTGACATAATAAAACAGTATGTAAATAATGTAATAATAGCAGGTGCGGTGTGTTTGCGCTTATTCATATTTCTGCTGTTTTCAGTGTTGCAGAACTAAAAGTGAATTTCCAAGCTCTAGAGGAACATTATGTAGCCGTTTCTGACAAATGCAATCAACTCGAACAGCATATTGCTTTTGTTACTGTAAATATATCAACAGTTAACGCAGAAAATACACAGCTTACTGAGAAAAATACAGGCCTAAAAGAGCAAAGTATTCTACAAAGATTTAATAAGATATATAAATAACTTATAATATAATTAAAGTGTTATTCTTGTTATAATTTTAGTTAATTCATTGAAATATGCTGCTGAACTTCTAAAAAAGGAAAAGGATGAGATGCGAAGTAATTCTGAAAAACAAATTACACACTTTCAAGAAATATTGGAACATAGAGATGAAATAATAAAGAAAACTGAAAAAGTTCTTGAAACTACTCAAAAAGAACATAATATAATCGCTGAATCTAATAAAACGTTTCAAAACTTGAATAACGAGGTATTATTTAAATATAGTTGAACCTCCATACATAATGGTGTTGATACATATTTTTTGTTACAGTATTATTGTAAGATAAAGGATCTTGAAAATCAATTAGAGTCTGTTAAGAAGTCTCTAGAATTGAAAACTAAAGAGTAAGTATTGACCCATGATATAAAACCTGCATGTAATTTATTTTAAAAGACTTGTTATGGTTCTAACCGTTCTAACTTATATACTCAGCATAAAATCATTGTCTTCCGAGCTTCAAGCCACGAAAGAAGATTTATTAACATATGCGGAAAGAAATGACCGCGAACACAGTCAATTTATGACACTAAAAGAAGAAAAGGTCAGTTGGTTTTACATATGTGTTATTATTGCAAGTATTGTAATGTAGATTGTATTTTAATTGCTCGTGTAGTTAGCAGTGCAACGACAATTAGAAGAAATAAAGCAACAATCAGCTAAAGAAATTGAAAATTGGCAGAAAACAGTAAATGACATGTTGGCTGAAAAAGAAAATAATAATAAAGATACAAAAAACTTCATTAAGGTAATGATTATTTTAAATACATTTATATTAAAATGCTTCATTAAAAAAAATATTTTAAGATGTTGGAAAATACTAAAGCAGAGCTGAACAATGAAATTGTAAAACAATCAAAGAAAATAGAAAAACTAACAAAAGAACTTGAAAATTCTAATGAAGAAGTTGCAAAGAAAGAAAATTGGGTAAAGGTATGTATATATTATTATTGTCATCAAATTGTTTGTTAATCATTTGTAATTTAATAAAATAATACATTTTAGAGTATGGCAAAGGAATTGGAAAATTATAAAATTGAATGCGAGAGAAAAGTTAAAGAGACACAAGAAATATCTTCATCTAAATTACAAGAACTGGAAATGGTTAATAAAAATTTGATGAACCAGATAAACTCAACTGAAACAAAATGTCAAAAATCTCTAACTGAAAAGGAATCAGAATTATCTGCTCTGCAAATATCTTTAAAGGAACAAAACGAAACTATAGTTAGAGCATTTATTTGTATTTTAAACTGTTTATATTATTTTACCATATTTTTAATCATTATTTCTTTAAAGGTTAACACAAATAATAAACTACAAGAAAAAACTGAGGCATTGAATAAAAGTTCATTGATGATATCGTCTAAACAATCTGAGTTGGATACTCAATTAAAACTTACGGAAGAATTGAAAAAGAAAATAGCTGATATGAAACTATTTCCCACACCATCACCAATGTTTAATTACCCTAGAATTAGACCTAGTGCAACCCCTGTGACAAGCAATACCTCTTCGGAAGAACATAACATAAAAGGAATAAATGACAATGTCCTTAAGATGCGTTTACTAAAGGCACAAGGACTCTATGAGTCACTTTCAAATGATTCCATGTCTGACAGCAGCTTGGAATGCACACCAGTAATAAATTAATAATTTATTTATCAGTTTTAATTATTAACAATGTTTAATACTTTTATTCTTTAGGTTTTACAAAAGAGTTATCCATCCCAAACTAGAATGCCCCATTTCTCAGAAAGTGTGTCACGACTACGATCAATTCCAAAAAGGAAACTGAAAGCTATTACAGGGCAGCCTGAATCAGCACCGGCTAAGTTGGATATAGAACCATCTCCGGGAGTTCCGAAAGTACCCAAACTTAAGAACATGTGGTACGATGGTCCAAAAGGCGATTAATTCGTTATTCATAAATTTATTTGAATTATTTCCAGTTGGGACAACATTATTTTTAACATCATATCTGGCGGGTATATTCGAATATATTCAACTGGAAAACCGCCAGATGTTAAAAATAATTAATGTTTAATACAAACTAAATGAATTAGTTGATTATATAGATATGTTAATTTATGTACTAATAAAATATTGTGTTATTATAAGAAAATGTTATTTAATTCATTACAAGTAATTTAAAGTTTATAATTTATAATATTGTTTTGATTTTGATTAACGCAGTTTGCTACGTTCTGCTACATCTAGCGGTAACTTTTAACAATAGTTTCTATTTCCGCTGTCTACTACACAATCGCTTATTTGACGTTTGAACAAGTTTGAACCTGCACTGCACTTCTCATATTTGAATTAATTCTTTATTACACAAAAACTACAAACATTAAAAAGAATAATATAAAATATAACAAATAAACACAGGTTTTTAAAAACGGAACACTAAAAAATATGGAGCACGAATCTGCAGCTAACTTTGAGTCTCAAGTAAATATATTATTTGAATATTCGTACATAAAGAAACCTTTGATAAGATTTGACATAAATGTTTTAGAGTATGGACTATCTAATACCAAATGAAAATGTAGATAATATGCCATATTCACCTGCATCTACATTTCATGTATCTAATGAAGGTGACTTTTTGTCTGAACCTTTTGAGGATACTAGATTTGACGATCTTAATATGGTACCGAGCTCCGTTGCTGAGAAGATGAAAAAATTGTATTCTGACTTTCATAAAGTCGAAAATAATGTTGATAATGAGTTTAAACAATTACTTACTCAAAAGGTAATTGACTTTTTAATATATTTCATGTTGTTTTATGTAATTCATGACATTATATTTGTTTAGACTAAAATGGATAATCACCTACATCAGTTAACTCGAAAGCTTCAAGAGTCTGAGGATCTCAGACAACGACAACATGAAAATTTAATCTCTGCCCAAATGACGTGTGAGACTTTAACTGTAAAGTTGCAGAGAGAGGAAGAACAACGGTCTGACATAATAAAACAGTATGTAAATAATGTAATAATAGCAGGTGCGGTGTGTTTGCGCTTATTCATATTTCTGCTGTTTTCAGTGTTGCAGAACTAAAAGTGAATTTCCAAGCTCTAGAGGAACATTATGTAGCCGTTTCTGACAAATGCAATCAACTCGAACAGCATATTGCTTTTGTTACTGTAAATATATCAACAGTTAACGCAGAAAATACACAGCTTACTGAGAAAAATACAGGCCTAAAAGAGCAAAGTATTCTACAAAGATTTAATAAGATATATAAATAACTTATAATATAATTAAAGTGTTATTCTTGTTATAATTTTAGTTAATTCATTGAAATATGCTGCTGAACTTCTAAAAAAGGAAAAGGATGAGATGCGAAGTAATTCTGAAAAACAAATTACACACTTTCAAGAAATATTGGAACATAGAGATGAAATAATAAAGAAAACTGAAAAAGTTCTTGAAACTACTCAAAAAGAACATAATATAATCGCTGAATCTAATAAAACGTTTCAAAACTTGAATAACGAGGTATTATTTAAATATAGTTGAACCTCCATACATAATGGTGTTGATACATATTTTTTGTTACAGTATTATTGTAAGATAAAAGATCTTGAAAATCAATTAGAGTCTGTTAAGAAGTCTCTAGAATTGAAAACTAAAGAGTAAGTATTGACCCATGATATAAAACCTGCATGTAATTTATTTTAAAAGACTTGTTATGGTTCTAACCGTTCTAACTTATATACTCAGCATAAAATCATTGTCTTCCGAGCTTCAAGCCACGAAAGAAGATTTATTAACATATGCGGAAAGAAATGACCGCGAACACAGTCAATTTATGACACTAAAAGAAGAAAAGGTCAGTTGGTTTTACATATGTGTTATTATTGCAAGTATTGTAATGTAGATTGTATTTTAATTGCTCGTGTAGTTAGCAGTGCAACGACAATTAGAAGAAATAAAGCAACAATCAGCTAAAGAAATTGAAAATTGGCAGAAAACAGTAAATGACATGTTGGCTGAAAAAGAAAATAATAATAAAGATACAAAAAACTTCATTAAGGTAATGATTATTTTAAATACATTTATATTAAAATGCTTCATTAAAAAAAATATTTTAAGATGTTGGAAAATACTAAAGCAGAGCTGAACAATGAAATTGTAAAACAATCAAAGAAAATAGAAAAACTAACAAAAGAACTTGAAAATTCTAATGAAGAAGTTGCAAAGAAAGAAAATTGGGTAAAGGTATGTATATATTATTATTGTCATCAAATTGTTTGTTAATCATTTGTAATTTAATAAAATAATACATTTTAGAGTATGGCAAAGGAATTGGAAAATTATAAAATTGAATGCGAGAGAAAAGTTAAAGAGACACAAGAAATATCTTCATCTAAATTACAAGAACTGGAAATGGTTAATAAAAATTTGATGAACCAGATAAACTCAACTGAAACAAAATGTCAAAAATCTCTAACTGAAAAGGAATCAGAATTATCTGCTCTGCAAATATCTTTAAAGGAACAAAACGAAACTATAGTTAGAGCATTTATTTGTATTTTAAACTGTTTATATTATTTTACCATATTTTTAATCATTATTTCTTTAAAGGTTAACACAAATAATAAACTACAAGAAAAAACTGAGGCATTGAATAAAAGTTCATTGATGATATCGTCTAAACAATCTGAGTTGGATACTCAATTAAAACTTACGGAAGAATTGAAAAAGAAAATAGCTGATATGAAACTATTTCCCACACCATCACCAATGTTTAATTACCCTAGAATTAGACCTAGTGCAACCCCTGTGACAAGCAATACCTCTTCGGAAGAACATAACATAAAAGGAATAAATGACAATGTCCTTAAGATGCGTTTACTAAAGGCACAAGGACTCTATGAGTCACTTTCAAATGATTCCATGTCTGACAGCAGCTTGGAATGCACACCAGTAATAAATTAATAATTTATTTATCAGTTTTAATTATTAACAATGTTTAATACTTTTATTCTTTAGGTTTTACAAAAGAGTTATCCATCCCAAACTAGAATGCCCCATTTCTCAGAAAGTGTGTCACGACTACGATCAATTCCAAAAAGGAAACTGAAAGCTATTACAGGGCAGCCTGAATCAGCACCGGCTAAGTTGGATATAGAACCATCTCCGGGAGTTCCGAAAGTACCCAAACTTAAGAACATGTGGTACGATGGTCCAAAAGGCGATTAATTCGTTATTCATAAATTTATTTGAATTATTTCCAGTTGGGACAACATTATTTTTAACATCATATCTGGCGGGTATATTCGAATATATTCAACTGGAAAACCGCCAGATGTTAAAAATAATTAATGTTTAATACAAACTAAATGAATTAGTTGATTATATAGATATGTTAATTTATGTACTAATAAAATATTGTGTTATTATAAGAAAATGTTATTTAATTCATTACAAGTAATTTAAAGTTTATAATTTATAATATTGTTTTGATTTTGATTAACGCAGTTTGCTACGTTCTGCTACATCTAGCGGTAACTTTTAACAATAGTTTCTATTTCCGCTGTCTACTACACAATCGCTTGTTTCACGTTTGAACAAGTTTGAACCTGCACTGCACTTCTCATATTTGAATTAATTCTTTATTACACAAAAACTACAAACATTAAAAAGAATAATATAAAATATAACAAATAAACACAGGTTTTTAAAAACGGAACACTAAAAAATATGGAGCACGAATCTGCAGCTAACTTTGAGTCTCAAGTAAATATATTATTTGAATATTCGTACATAAAGAAACCTTTGATAAGATTTGACATAAATGTTTTAGAGTATGGACTATCTAATACCAAATGAAAATGTAGATAATATGCCATATTCACCTGCATCTACATTTCATGTATCTAATGAAGGTGACTTTTTGTCTGAACCTTTTGAGGATACTAGATTTGACGATCTTAATATGGTACCGAGCTCCGTTGCTGAGAAGATGAAAAAATTGTATTCTGACTTTCATAAAGTCGAAAATAATGTTGATAATGAGTTTAAACAATTACTTACTCAAAAGGTAATTGACTTTTTAATATATTTCATGTTGTTTTATGTAATTCATGACATTATATTTGTTTAGACTAAAATGGATAATCACCTACATCAGTTAACTCGAAAGCTTCAAGAGTCTGAGGATCTCAGACAACGACAACATGAAAATTTAATCTCTGCCCAAATGACGTGTGAGACTTTAACTGTAAAGTTGCAGAGAGAGGAAGAACAACGGTCTGACATAATAAAACAGTATGTAAATAATGTAATAATAGCAGGTGCGGTGTGTTTGCGCTTATTCATATTTCTGCTGTTTTCAGTGTTGCAGAACTAAAAGTGAATTTCCAAGCTCTAGAGGAACATTATGTAGCCGTTTCTGACAAATGCAATCAACTCGAACAGCATATTGCTTTTGTTACTGTAAATATATCAACAGTTAACGCAGAAAATACACAGCTTACTGAGAAAAATACAGGCCTAAAAGAGCAAAGTATTCTACAAAGATTTAATAAGATATATAAATAACTTATAATATAATTAAAGTGTTATTCTTGTTATAATTTTAGTTAATTCATTGAAATATGCTGCTGAACTTCTAAAAAAGGAAAAGGATGAGATGCGAAGTAATTCTGAAAAACAAATTACACACTTTCAAGAAATATTGGAACATAGAGATGAAATAATAAAGAAAACTGAAAAAGTTCTTGAAACTACTCAAAAAGAACATAATATAATCGCTGAATCTAATAAAACGTTTCAAAACTTGAATAACGAGGTATTATTTAAATATAGTTGAACCTCCATACATAATGGTGTTGATACATATTTTTTGTTACAGTATTATTGTAAGATAAAGGATCTTGAAAATCAATTAGAGTCTGTTAAGAAGTCTCTAGAATTGAAAACTAAAGAGTAAGTATTGACCCATGATATAAAACCTGCATGTAATTTATTTTAAAAGACTTGTTATGGTTCTAACCGTTCTAACTTATATACTCAGCATAAAATCATTGTCTTCCGAGCTTCAAGCCACGAAAGAAGATTTATTAACATATGCGGAAAGAAATGACCGCGAACACAGTCAATTTATGACACTAAAAGAAGAAAAGGTCAGTTGGTTTTACATATGTGTTATTATTGCAAGTATTGTAATGTAGATTGTATTTTAATTGCTCGTGTAGTTAGCAGTGCAACGACAATTAGAAGAAATAAAGCAACAATCAGCTAAAGAAATTGAAAATTGGCAGAAAACAGTAAATGACATGTTGGCTGAAAAAGAAAATAATAATAAAGATACAAAAAACTTCATTAAGGTAATGATTATTTTAAATACATTTATATTAAAATGCTTCATTAAAAAAAATATTTTAAGATGTTGGAAAATACTAAAGCAGAGCTGAACAATGAAATTGTAAAACAATCAAAGAAAATAGAAAAACTAACAAAAGAACTTGAAAATTCTAATGAAGAAGTTGCAAAGAAAGAAAATTGGGTAAAGGTATGTATATATTATTATTGTCATCAAATTGTTTGTTAATCATTTGTAATTTAATAAAATAATACATTTTAGAGTATGGCAAAGGAATTGGAAAATTATAAAATTGAATGCGAGAGAAAAGTTAAAGAGACACAAGAAATATCTTCATCTAAATTACAAGAACTGGAAATGGTTAATAAAAATTTGATGAACCAGATAAACTCAACTGAAACAAAATGTCAAAAATCTCTAACTGAAAAGGAATCAGAATTATCTGCTCTGCAAATATCTTTAAAGGAACAAAACGAAACTATAGTTAGAGCATTTATTTGTATTTTAAACTGTTTATATTATTTTACCATATTTTTAATCATTATTTCTTTAAAGGTTAACACAAATAATAAACTACAAGAAAAAACTGAGGCATTGAATAAAAGTTCATTGATGATATCGTCTAAACAATCTGAGTTGGATACTCAATTAAAACTTACGGAAGAATTGAAAAAGAAAATAGCTGATATGAAACTATTTCCCACACCATCACCAATGTTTAATTACCCTAGAATTAGACCTAGTGCAACCCCTGTGACAAGCAATACCTCTTCGGAAGAACATAACATAAAAGGAATAAATGACAATGTCCTTAAGATGCGTTTACTAAAGGCACAAGGACTCTATGAGTCACTTTCAAATGATTCCATGTCTGACAGCAGCTTGGAATGCACACCAGTAATAAATTAATAATTTATTTATCAGTTTTAATTATTAACAATGTTTAATACTTTTATTCTTTAGGTTTTACAAAAGAGTTATCCATCCCAAACTAGAATGCCCCATTTCTCAGAAAGTGTGTCACGACTACGATCAATTCCAAAAAGGAAACTGAAAGCTATTACAGGGCAGCCTGAATCAGCACCGGCTAAGTTGGATATAGAACCATCTCCGGGAGTTCCGAAAGTACCCAAACTTAAGAACATGTGGTACGATGGTCCAAAAGGCGATTAATTCGTTATTCATAAATTTATTTGAATTATTTCCAGTTGGGACAACATTATTTTTAACATCATATCTGGCGGGTATATTCGAATATATTCAACTGGAAAACCGCCAGATGTTAAAAATAATTAATGTTTAATACAAACTAAATGAATTAGTTGATTATATAGATATGTTAATTTATGTACTAATAAAATATTGTGTTATTATAAGAAAATGTTATTTAATTCATTACAAGTAATTTAAAGTTTATAATTTATAATATTGTTTTGATTTTGATTAACGCAGTTTGCTACGTTCTGCTACATCTAGCGGTAACTTTTAACAATAGTTTCTATTTCCGCTGTCTACTACACAATCGCTTATTTGACGTTTGAACAAGTTTGAACCTGCACTGCACTTCTCATATTTGAATTAATTCTTTATTACACAAAAACTACAAACATTAAAAAGAATAATATAAAATATAACAAATAAACACAGGTTTTTAAAAACGGAACACTAAAAAATATGGAGCACGAATCTGCAGCTAACTTTGAGTCTCAAGTAAATATATTATTTGAATATTCGTACATAAAGAAACCTTTGATAAGATTTGACATAAATGTTTTAGAGTATGGACTATCTAATACCAAATGAAAATGTAGATAATATGCCATATTCACCTGCATCTACATTTCATGTATCTAATGAAGGTGACTTTTTGTCTGAACCTTTTGAGGATACTAGATTTGACGATCTTAATATGGTACCGAGCTCCGTTGCTGAGAAGATGAAAAAATTGTATTCTGACTTTCATAAAGTCGAAAATAATGTTGATAATGAGTTTAAACAATTACTTACTCAAAAGGTAATTGACTTTTTAATATATTTCATGTTGTTTTATGTAATTCATGACATTATATTTGTTTAGACTAAAATGGATAATCACCTACATCAGTTAACTCGAAAGCTTCAAGAGTCTGAGGATCTCAGACAACGACAACATGAAAATTTAATCTCTGCCCAAATGACGTGTGAGACTTTAACTGTAAAGTTGCAGAGAGAGGAAGAACAACGGTCTGACATAATAAAACAGTATGTAAATAATGTAATAATAGCAGGTGCGGTGTGTTTGCGCTTATTCATATTTCTGCTGTTTTCAGTGTTGCAGAACTAAAAGTGAATTTCCAAGCTCTAGAGGAACATTATGTAGCCGTTTCTGACAAATGCAATCAACTCGAACAGCATATTGCTTTTGTTACTGTAAATATATCAACAGTTAACGCAGAAAATACACAGCTTACTGAGAAAAATACAGGCCTAAAAGAGCAAAGTATTCTACAAAGATTTAATAAGATATATAAATAACTTATAATATAATTAAAGTGTTATTCTTGTTATAATTTTAGTTAATTCATTGAAATATGCTGCTGAACTTCTAAAAAAGGAAAAGGATGAGATGCGAAGTAATTCTGAAAAACAAATTACACACTTTCAAGAAATATTGGAACATAGAGATGAAATAATAAAGAAAACTGAAAAAGTTCTTGAAACTACTCAAAAAGAACATAATATAATCGCTGAATCTAATAAAACGTTTCAAAACTTGAATAACGAGGTATTATTTAAATATAGTTGAACCTCCATACATAATGGTGTTGATACATATTTTTTGTTACAGTATTATTGTAAGATAAAGGATCTTGAAAATCAATTAGAGTCTGTTAAGAAGTCTCTAGAATTGAAAACTAAAGAGTAAGTATTGACCCATGATATAAAACCTGCATGTAATTTATTTTAAAAGACTTGTTATGGTTCTAACCGTTCTAACTTATATACTCAGCATAAAATCATTGTCTTCCGAGCTTCAAGCCACGAAAGAAGATTTATTAACATATGCGGAAAGAAATGACCGCGAACACAGTCAATTTATGACACTAAAAGAAGAAAAGGTCAGTTGGTTTTACATATGTGTTATTATTGCAAGTATTGTAATGTAGATTGTATTTTAATTGCTCGTGTAGTTAGCAGTGCAACGACAATTAGAAGAAATAAAGCAACAATCAGCTAAAGAAATTGAAAATTGGCAGAAAACAGTAAATGACATGTTGGCTGAAAAAGAAAATAATAATAAAGATACAAAAAACTTCATTAAGGTAATGATTATTTTAAATACATTTATATTAAAATGCTTCATTAAAAAAAATATTTTAAGATGTTGGAAAATACTAAAGCAGAGCTGAACAATGAAATTGTAAAACAATCAAAGAAAATAGAAAAACTAACAAAAGAACTTGAAAATTCTAATGAAGAAGTTGCAAAGAAAGAAAATTGGGTAAAGGTATGTATATATTATTATTGTCATCAAATTGTTTGTTAATCATTTGTAATTTAATAAAATAATACATTTTAGAGTATGGCAAAGGAATTGGAAAATTATAAAATTGAATGCGAGAGAAAAGTTAAAGAGACACAAGAAATATCTTCATCTAAATTACAAGAACTGGAAATGGTTAATAAAAATTTGATGAACCAGATAAACTCAACTGAAACAAAATGTCAAAAATCTCTAACTGAAAAGGAATCAGAATTATCTGCTCTGCAAATATCTTTAAAGGAACAAAACGAAACTATAGTTAGAGCATTTATTTGTATTTTAAACTGTTTATATTATTTTACCATATTTTTAATCATTATTTCTTTAAAGGTTAACACAAATAATAAACTACAAGAAAAAACTGAGGCATTGAATAAAAGTTCATTGATGATATCGTCTAAACAATCTGAGTTGGATACTCAATTAAAACTTACGGAAGAATTGAAAAAGAAAATAGCTGATATGAAACTATTTCCCACACCATCACCAATGTTTAATTACCCTAGAATTAGACCTAGTGCAACCCCTGTGACAAGCAATACCTCTTCGGAAGAACATAACATAAAAGGAATAAATGACAATGTCCTTAAGATGCGTTTACTAAAGGCACAAGGACTCTATGAGTCACTTTCAAATGATTCCATGTCTGACAGCAGCTTGGAATGCACACCAGTAATAAATTAATAATTTATTTATCAGTTTTAATTATTAACAATGTTTAATACTTTTATTCTTTAGGTTTTACAAAAGAGTTATCCATCCCAAACTAGAATGCCCCATTTCTCAGAAAGTGTGTCACGACTACGATCAATTCCAAAAAGGAAACTGAAAGCTATTACAGGGCAGCCTGAATCAGCACCGGCTAAGTTGGATATAGAACCATCTCCGGGAGTTCCGAAAGTACCCAAACTTAAGAACATGTGGTACGATGGTCCAAAAGGCGATTAATTCGTTATTCATAAATTTATTTGAATTATTTCCAGTTGGGACAACATTATTTTTAACATCATATCTGGCGGGTATATTCGAATATATTCAACTGGAAAACCGCCAGATGTTAAAAATAATTAATGTTTAATACAAACTAAATGAATTAGTTGATTATATAGATATGTTAATTTATGTACTAATAAAATATTGTGTTATTATAAGAAAATGTTATTTAATTCATTACAAGTAATTTAAAGTTTATAATTTATAATATTGTTTTGATTTTGATTAACGCAGTTTGCTACGTTCTGCTACATCTAGCGGTAACTTTTAACAATAGTTTCTATTTCCGCTGTCTACTACACAATCGCTTGTTTCACGTTTGAACAAGTTTGAACCTGCACTGCACTTCTCATATTTGAATTAATTCTTTATTACACAAAAACTACAAACATTAAAAAGAATAATATAAAATATAACAAATAAACACAGGTTTTTAAAAACGGAACACTAAAAAATATGGAGCACGAATCTGCAGCTAACTTTGAGTCTCAAGTAAATATATTATTTGAATATTCGTACATAAAGAAACCTTTGATAAGATTTGACATAAATGTTTTAGAGTATGGACTATCTAATACCAAATGAAAATGTAGATAATATGCCATATTCACCTGCATCTACATTTCATGTATCTAATGAAGGTGACTTTTTGTCTGAACCTTTTGAGGATACTAGATTTGACGATCTTAATATGGTACCGAGCTCCGTTGCTGAGAAGATGAAAAAATTGTATTCTGACTTTCATAAAGTCGAAAATAATGTTGATAATGAGTTTAAACAATTACTTACTCAAAAGGTAATTGACTTTTTAATATATTTCATGTTGTTTTATGTAATTCATGACATTATATTTGTTTAGACTAAAATGGATAATCACCTACATCAGTTAACTCGAAAGCTTCAAGAGTCTGAGGATCTCAGACAACGACAACATGAAAATTTAATCTCTGCCCAAATGACGTGTGAGACTTTAACTGTAAAGTTGCAGAGAGAGGAAGAACAACGGTCTGACATAATAAAACAGTATGTAAATAATGTAATAATAGCAGGTGCGGTGTGTTTGCGCTTATTCATATTTCTGCTGTTTTCAGTGTTGCAGAACTAAAAGTGAATTTCCAAGCTCTAGAGGAACATTATGTAGCCGTTTCTGACAAATGCAATCAACTCGAACAGCATATTGCTTTTGTTACTGTAAATATATCAACAGTTAACGCAGAAAATACACAGCTTACTGAGAAAAATACAGGCCTAAAAGAGCAAAGTATTCTACAAAGATTTAATAAGATATATAAATAACTTATAATATAATTAAAGTGTTATTCTTGTTATAATTTTAGTTAATTCATTGAAATATGCTGCTGAACTTCTAAAAAAGGAAAAGGATGAGATGCGAAGTAATTCTGAAAAACAAATTACACACTTTCAAGAAATATTGGAACATAGAGATGAAATAATAAAGAAAACTGAAAAAGTTCTTGAAACTACTCAAAAAGAACATAATATAATCGCTGAATCTAATAAAACGTTTCAAAACTTGAATAACGAGGTATTATTTAAATATAGTTGAACCTCCATACATAATGGTGTTGATACATATTTTTTGTTACAGTATTATTGTAAGATAAAGGATCTTGAAAATCAATTAGAGTCTGTTAAGAAGTCTCTAGAATTGAAAACTAAAGAGTAAGTATTGACCCATGATATAAAACCTGCATGTAATTTATTTTAAAAGACTTGTTATGGTTCTAACCGTTCTAACTTATATACTCAGCATAAAATCATTGTCTTCCGAGCTTCAAGCCACGAAAGAAGATTTATTAACATATGCGGAAAGAAATGACCGCGAACACAGTCAATTTATGACACTAAAAGAAGAAAAGGTCAGTTGGTTTTACATATGTGTTATTATTGCAAGTATTGTAATGTAGATTGTATTTTAATTGCTCGTGTAGTTAGCAGTGCAACGACAATTAGAAGAAATAAAGCAACAATCAGCTAAAGAAATTGAAAATTGGCAGAAAACAGTAAATGACATGTTGGCTGAAAAAGAAAATAATAATAAAGATACAAAAAACTTCATTAAGGTAATGATTATTTTAAATACATTTATATTAAAATGCTTCATTAAAAAAAATATTTTAAGATGTTGGAAAATACTAAAGCAGAGCTGAACAATGAAATTGTAAAACAATCAAAGAAAATAGAAAAACTAACAAAAGAACTTGAAAATTCTAATGAAGAAGTTGCAAAGAAAGAAAATTGGGTAAAGGTATGTATATATTATTATTGTCATCAAATTGTTTGTTAATCATTTGTAATTTAATAAAATAATACATTTTAGAGTATGGCAAAGGAATTGGAAAATTATAAAATTGAATGCGAGAGAAAAGTTAAAGAGACACAAGAAATATCTTCATCTAAATTACAAGAACTGGAAATGGTTAATAAAAATTTGATGAACCAGATAAACTCAACTGAAACAAAATGTCAAAAATCTCTAACTGAAAAGGAATCAGAATTATCTGCTCTGCAAATATCTTTAAAGGAACAAAACGAAACTATAGTTAGAGCATTTATTTGTATTTTAAACTGTTTATATTATTTTACCATATTTTTAATCATTATTTCTTTAAAGGTTAACACAAATAATAAACTACAAGAAAAAACTGAGGCATTGAATAAAAGTTCATTGATGATATCGTCTAAACAATCTGAGTTGGATACTCAATTAAAACTTACGGAAGAATTGAAAAAGAAAATAGCTGATATGAAACTATTTCCCACACCATCACCAATGTTTAATTACCCTAGAATTAGACCTAGTGCAACCCCTGTGACAAGCAATACCTCTTCGGAAGAACATAACATAAAAGGAATAAATGACAATGTCCTTAAGATGCGTTTACTAAAGGCACAAGGACTCTATGAGTCACTTTCAAATGATTCCATGTCTGACAGCAGCTTGGAATGCACACCAGTAATAAATTAATAATTTATTTATCAGTTTTAATTATTAACAATGTTTAATACTTTTATTCTTTAGGTTTTACAAAAGAGTTATCCATCCCAAACTAGAATGCCCCATTTCTCAGAAAGTGTGTCACGACTACGATCAATTCCAAAAAGGAAACTGAAAGCTATTACAGGGCAGCCTGAATCAGCACCGGCTAAGTTGGATATAGAACCATCTCCGGGAGTTCCGAAAGTACCCAAACTTAAGAACATGTGGTACGATGGTCCAAAAGGCGATTAATTCGTTATTCATAAATTTATTTGAATTATTTCCAGTTGGGACAACATTATTTTTAACATCATATCTGGGGGTATATTCGAATATATTCAACTGGAAAACCGCCAGATGTTAAAAATAATTAATGTTTAATACAAACTAAATGAATTAGTTGATTATATAGATATGTTAATTTATGTACTAATAAAATATTGTGTTATTATAAGAAAATGTTATTTAATTCATTACAAGTAATTTAAAGTTTATAATTTATAATATTGTTTTGATTTTGATTAACGCAGTTTGCTACGTTCTGCTACATCTAGCGGTAACTTTTAACAATAGTTTCTATTTCCGCTGTCTACTACACAATCGCTTGTTTCACGTTTGAACAAGTTTGAACCTGCACTGCACTTCTCATATTTGAATTAATTCTTTATTACACAAAAACTACAAACATTAAAAAGAATAATATAAAATATAACAAATAAACACAGGTTTTTAAAAACGGAACACTAAAAAATATGGAGCACGAATCTGCAGCTAACTTTGAGTCTCAAGTAAATATATTATTTGAATATTCGTACATAAAGAAACCTTTGATAAGATTTGACATAAATGTTTTAGAGTATGGACTATCTAATACCAAATGAAAATGTAGATAATATGCCATATTCACCTGCATCTACATTTCATGTATCTAATGAAGGTGACTTTTTGTCTGAACCTTTTGAGGATACTAGATTTGACGATCTTAATATGGTACCGAGCTCCGTTGCTGAGAAGATGAAAAAATTGTATTCTGACTTTCATAAAGTCGAAAATAATGTTGATAATGAGTTTAAACAATTACTTACTCAAAAGGTAATTGACTTTTTAATATATTTCATGTTGTTTTATGTAATTCATGACATTATATTTGTTTAGACTAAAATGGATAATCACCTACATCAGTTAACTCGAAAGCTTCAAGAGTCTGAGGATCTCAGACAACGACAACATGAAAATTTAATCTGTACAAAATGAAACTGATGGAACGGAAACGTCGGAATTTATTTATTGTAAACCGGACGACCCCTATCTTCAATGTTATTTGGATAATATGAGGCGCGTGTATAAAGCTCTAAATCTCGTGGAAGGGTAAGTCTCGTAAGGTCATGTTTATTCGAAGCGATTTCAGCCTGAATGGGCTTGTGTCCTATGTCTTAATTTCTATAAAACTGTACTATATATTGATAAAGTGGGTTACTAGAACCTCAAATGTTCAATTATTTTTTAATAACTCCTTGTATGTTAAGAGATATTAACAATTAAAAAAGTCATTTTGTCTCTTTAATTATTAAAGGGATTCAACGTTGTACACATTCCAAATGCATGTGACATCACAATCGCTGCCAACCTTACAGCTCATAAATCTCTGCTATATGTATTTATATATCAAATATTATTTACAGCTATTTCAACGAACAATAAAATTTAAATATTATGTCTGCCGTAACAGGGTTAAATCAAATAAAGACTTATTATTCTTTGACTTGACTTGATTATTTGACTACCAACAGCTACAAAACATTACCACAGCACTGACCTACTCAAGAAATAACTGACGTTAAAATGAATTTCACTTCATACAAATATGGCCGACCATTTCTAACGCTAAAATTACAATTCAAATTTTTAATTACTATATCTTCGTCAATATTTAGATATTTAATAAAATAGACACGCCAAAACACATTTATTAACATCAATTTCAATCAACAATTGAAAAATCGACTACTAAAAAATGAAAAACAAACAACCAGAGAAGTTCAGAGTCAGAGAATGTCAGCTAAAAAAAAGATTCACTCAAAAAGAACACCGTCTTCCTGTGTTTAGATTTGAAGTCAATTCCAAATTTTTTTATATGAACAAATTAAAAATGTATCTTTACGAACTATATCTCCATCACAAACGTGCTCTCACCATCACTAACTGTTGAGTAACACAAATGTATTTTTCTCAGAGCAACTGAGGACACCTTGGAGGAGGGTAACATTTATACATCGACAGTAGCAGAGCGAGTTCAGGTTTTATTTTAATTACATATATACAATTTATAAAAACAAAAAAAAAAAAAAAAAATATTTAATAGATCCTTGCAAGATTTGTGCATCATCAAATGTGTGGTCCAGAACCCGGAGACCAGTGCGGCAACCACATCATGGAGCTACATATGAACGAACTAAAAGTTTGTAGTTGCATTTAGTACACAAAACAAGTCCTCAAGTTTATCAACATTACCGAATTAATTCCATCCCTTTATTCCAGTGGGAACTTATGACTAACGCGATTCCCATAGGCTACATTCGTGTTGGAGGATTTCTAGAACGGTCCGTGTTATTTAAAGTGCTGGCTGATAGATTAGGGATACCTTGCGCTTTGCAGAGAGGAAGACAAGGAAGGGCGTGGATAGAAGTTGCAATTCCTGAGACTAACATGATACAAACAAATATTTTCTACTAATATCACGTTAAGCTATATATAACAATTTATAAAAAAAGCAATAGAAATAAGAACATGGTATACTTTGGCTATTCAACGGTCGTTATTGCTTTAGTTATAATATATAATTGTTAATTTTTAATTGTTTTCAACAGGATTCTCCCGGTCCCTTCCGGTTACCAACTCGGCTACTACGCCCAAGCCACATTGTCAATCTCATGGACCAGCCTGGCAAACTCATGCAATTATTAACCGTGGAGGCCCAACGTTATCAAGGACTCGATTCTTTGGATTTGCTTTAATTTGTAAAACCATAAACAAAATTTCTGTTATTTTGTTTTTTACATTTATAAATCAAATATAAACATTATTTAAAACGTTATTTCTTATGCGATGCATCCGTTAATTAATAATTGTAATTTACTGTCTCGATGGTTGTTGTTATATGGAAATATGTGGATAATTTCAATGTAAGAATAACAACAAAGTTGTTATTTCAATTCAACTATTATATTTTCATATATTGATTCTTATATAATATATTAATTTGTATATATTTAAATCAATTATAACAAAACAAACGTAACAAAATAAAATTATATAGTAGTAGTACTAATTAATCACGCCGTTATATTATATATATGTATATATTTTCCTCTAATTATTAATGAGGAAATAATAAGACTAATTTTATTCACAGATTATATGTGCCTATGTACACCAAATGGCCATCACTTCAAATATACAGTGTAAATTTAAGGTCAACTAACATTTACTAAGATCTAATGCAAATTTACACATATACATTGTTATAGAATGTTTTGCAGTAAAATACACCGATGCAATAAACAAAATAATGCATTTTCGAAGACTAAACATTTTGAAATAATTTGAAAACGCTTCCTAGGCACTTCTATCAATCGATAAGTAATATCGATATCATCGATTAAGTAATTTTACCAGCAGAATAACATAAATTTTATTCATAATTTAATTATGAATCAAAAAACCGATTAAAAAACTAAACAAAACGAGTTTTAATTAAAGTTTACTATTCAACAATCTAAATTTCTATTTTTGTACGCTGTTATATAATTCTTTACATTTCCTGCCATAATTTTCCAAACGCGCAAGTTTTTAAATTAAAAAGTTAATGAATATATTTTCGTTATACACCTAGTTTTTTAAAATATGTCTGTTGTATATATTTATTCCCTTTATGGCTTACATTATTCATTGACAAATAGATAGGAAGACTTCATATTACGACTCCACTAAAATCTTGCCAAATTTGGACACATGCTAGTGCTCTAAATCTACCTATCTGTACTTGAATTATTCTGTTGATTAGAAATTGATGCTGATTAGCAAATATATCCTATATAATTGGAATGTGGATTTGAAGAAATTGGCATATAAAGTAATCTTTTTATATTAAATATGGTCCACAACGGCTTGTCATAAAGCACATCAAAATAAGTATAAAGTTGTTTTAGCGATTATACAGATTCTAAAGAAACGTGAATGGAATGTCGAAAATGAACAGAGGTATATGTTTCGAAATCATTCGTATAAAATATACATAGATAATTTTTATACAGATAATATATACTTCCATTACAGGATATGGAAAACAAATTGTATAGTTTCGATATTGTCAAATAATTACTATGTTTGAATATAAGAACGTAGTAATGATTGCATAAAATAAATCCACTTATAAAATGAGGTTAGCTATTTGTTTCAAAGTTATGTTTTTAAATAAACCTTTCTACCCATGCAATAGTTTAAAATCCTACCTTATAATTTTACAGAGTCAAAAATTGTTTAAGTAATTCCATCTCCTCATAGATTGATTGCACTTAAAGTCTTAAAAATCAACACTTGAAAAATATTGAAATTTTGAAAATAAGTCATTAACCATACATAACATTATTATAAACACCCACACACTTGTTAAGTTAACTAATACCAATAACAATTAATCTAATTAATTATCTCTTTTATTAATTAACTATTTGTTAAACACGAAAAGAGAACGGAGCAACACGTTTTTGTTAAAGTAATGGCGTTTCACTTGTGAAAAAAAATCGGGGGTACCAACATTGTTCAAAAAAAATGACGTCATTTTATGCAATCATTACCAATACTCAAATGCATTCTTCTAGAGCTAGTCGGCAACATTTGGCACATTTAAAATACATATTTTTTAAGGAATATGCCTATTGCCTACGAATGACTTTTTATACATTTTTAAATCATATTCTTACACATTGAATACATTATACTACTATAAACTAATTAACTTATTTGTTATTTTAACTACATAATTCTTTACATTTGTTTATAAATAACAATTGCTTAAAAGCCTCAAGTAAATTAACGATATTTAGTAAAATAGAAAAAGGATTATATATGTATAAATCTTACGAAATAAATTATCTTTAAAATAATTATGAATTGACTAATAGAAAATTTGAATATCATAGCAAAATATCATTAAAGTATACACAGTAACCGTGTTCATAAATATAATATGAGTTACGTAAAACGAAGACACTTGCATTATACAGCGCATAGTTCACAACATACTTAATATCATTTTTACAAAACCGAGATTATTATGCAAATGAATTCGAACATTTATGTTATATTTATACGCGTACTTCGCCTTTCGATTGAGCTGGTGAACACAGACAAATTTACTGGGTTTTATTTTGTAAATAAAATATTAGCTCAAAAAAGTCTTTAAGAAAATATGAATAAACAACCGATAAGATTATTGGGTCAGTATTTTTTAATTCGCTATCAATGTTATTGATCGTTTCTATGTTGTATGGGTTAAAATTGTTCCTAACTGACAAGAATAACTAACCCACCGGATCTCAGAAAATATCCGTCACTTCCCCATAATTCCTGTCCCAGTATCCTCCGCTGTAGAGCCAATCTTCTTGCTTTTTGTGAGGATTTGATCCATGACAGAACCATCTTGAATGAAAATAAATATTTCATTTGTTCACATTTGTTTTTGAGAATTTAAATTACGTGTATTTACCTTGGAGCCCATTCCGGTCCCTTCTTTCCTTTCCGTTCTTTTCTGGCATCACGCTGTTTCTCCTCCAGGCGGGTCTTTTCCAGAGCAGCACCGTCAATGTCACAGGA
The DNA here is from genome assembly GCA_963678705.1 of Panorpa germanica. Classification (NCBI taxonomy): domain Eukaryota; kingdom Metazoa; phylum Arthropoda; class Insecta; order Mecoptera; family Panorpidae; genus Panorpa; species Panorpa germanica. The sequence goes on from OY783222.1 coordinate 164,158, forward strand.
CAATTTGGACCTACATACGTCAAGGATCTTCAGGTCTTGAAAGACATGTGGAGCAGGCCTTTTCCGTGAAGTAATAATTTCAAAATGGGTAAGTTCTAATGTTCATTGAATAATAATATATATCAGCGACCTCCTGATTTTAATATAAATTTTTACAATTATTGTTTAAGTTAGTTTTATATTGTACAAGAAGAGTAAGTGCATTTTTTTAATACTAAGTAAATTTCAAGATTTAAACTTTTTCAGATTTCATATACTCTGGAGCAGGAATTTGTTTGGAAAAGACAAACAATAGTTCCACGAAGTTTTCTTGGGCGAAAATGAGTTTCGTAAATGTTCGGGATCACCGACACTATACATCAGTTTAACGCAAGGGCATTGGACAAAGTGATATAATTATTACAATTTTTAGATAGCTATGATTATGAAACAAATCACACGTCTCTCCTCACCTTCACCCCTTTCCCTTAAAACGCAAACTCAATAACTTACTATTAGATATTGTTTTGGACTTGTATGGGGACCGTCACTCGAAGTGTTACTACTAATTTTCTTTTTTTTATCGTTATATTATGAATCTTTTTATTTAATATTTTAAGACAATGTTATAAATACAATAACGTTATCGATGTTATTATAGTGACCCTTTAACAGTGAACACATAATTATTATTGATTGTATTAATTTTATGCACAAGGCCGCCTAAAAATTATAGGCATCTTTCTGAGGGCATCCGCAGACGGGGCGGCGACTGGTTGCAAACCTTAGCCCCGAATAATCTGCCGAACCGAATGTGATTACAACTGCGTTGTTAGTAAAAGAACGAACGTGTTTACGAGTGAGATAAAACACACGGCACAAACGTAACTAAACTGATTTTAAACTGGTTTTGAGCATATATTCAGCGACTATATTTCTCGGTCGCAGGGCACTGTTCGTTTCATCAACAGAGATGTTTACAAATACAATTCAAAAGTATTTAAATACATACATACAATCAAATATAACACAATTGAATCACCTGTTTTGCTATTGTTAAAAATTCTATAAAGTCACGATACACGGCTCGTGCTCGTTTTCGTTGAAAACTTCGTTTCTCGTTTAGTTTGCAATCAGTCGACTCGTGTGCCTTTTCTCGTATTTTATCTCACTCGCATACACGTTCGATCTCTCAATCTTAATCAATCAATATCAATTACCCTTGAAAGAACATATTCATAAACATGGCAAAAAATTAATTGCAATTCACGAAAAGTCAATATTCTACTTATAAATTATCTGCAACAATCTACTAATAACTACAATCAACTAACCTCTTAATGCATCTTAAACAATATTTATTACACCTTAAACAATTAAACACAAAAAACTAAAGCACGTTTTCACTACATTTGCTACTTTCAACAAATTTTTACAACAAGTGCTCCATAGCAATTTTCTAAACCAATTCTAGTGTTCTACATTTTAGGTACAAATTATTGCTTCATATATTAATGAGGTAAATTGATTTTTAAAATGAAAAACTTTTTCATAGTAATTTTCTAAACCAAAGGTGCAAAGTTTGCATTAAAACGGTGGACAAGCACAATGGAGAGTTTGTTATATGAAACCTCGTAAAAAAGCGTAAAAATCGAAAAAACAAAACATTATACTACTAACACAACATAACTCTATATTAGCATTTTAGGGCATATATATATAAAGAGAGAGAGAGACTGATGACCTGAAAGTGTGTTCCGAGTTGTGTAAGACAGAGAAAGATATATGATACTCTATGCACATGTGTCGAAGGTGACAATTATTAAATATAACATATTGATGTAGATATGTATAGTTCAAATTAGGAGAGTTCGGGGCGACTCATACTTAAAATAAGTTGTGGGCACTGGCGTAGCTAGGTATGGGCCAGTCGGTGCTGTGCACCGGGGCCCCAAGCTCAGGGGGCCCTCGGACTTTTATAACTCATATTTTAACGGTTTCACCGTGAAGTAATACGCTTAGTAAATAGTTATTCCCAACAATGCATACAAAACTTTTAACAAAATTAACAAAAATTCTAAATAGCATACTAGGTATTTAATTCTAATGTGAGGTATGCAGTAATACCTAGATCGGAAAATGGGCAACCAGTTGATATAGAAGTAAAAAAAACGTTTTAAGGTTTTTATGCATCATTCAAACATTTTTCTAAATATATAAATAGTTTAAAGTAATATATTGATTGACTTATACAATTACTAAAATTAAATAAAATATAACACAAACTCTCAAAAGATAAACTATTGTTATCTACTTTAAATTATACGTCTTCTAGAAAGTTTTCTTATTGTATGTATATTTCTCATAATGAGCGTTTGACTATTTTTATTTAAGAAAAGTAGCGAAATCATCTATATTCGCTGTTGTGAAAACTTAATTGTTTTAATAGAATTATTGTTATTATAAATAGTTTTCAACAAATTTATTTATTTTGGTTGAGAAAAAATCTTCACAAACACACAATACTTATTGAGGTCGTTATTTCTAATTAATCTAAACACATCATTCAATTATCTATTCTTTCAATGAGTATTAATAAATAAATATGCTCTTACAATATATGTATAACTTATCATAGAAGAGTAGTGGTTGCTGTAATATATTATATTTATATTGAAAAGAAAAATAAGACACATCATTAATTCTTAAATTACAATTCTTTTCAAACTTAATTTTTTATAATAATCAGGTATAAAGTAATTTCAATTAATCTATACATTTTATTTATTATAAAAATATAAAAATTTGTAATTTTAACACATAAATATATAATTGTTAATACTTTCAACTTAATGAATATTTCATAACATGATTTTTCACAGCGTTTGTTTTTCTTTTTTATAAATTCAACTTATTTTAATGAGTTTTTCCTTGTTACCGATTGATTGTTATTATTTTTTGTAAAAGTTGATTTATATAATTCTAAGTTACTCCTATGTTTTAGATCTTTTTCATTGTTTTCTTAAATATATTTTCTTGTATCTTTGGATTTTTATAAATTACTCCGTTTTTATATTTTAGTTACCTTCATTTAAACTAATATTTCATATATTTTTAAATTCCATTTACACGCTACCACATATCGTTCGATAAAATCAGATCGCTTTTCAGATAATTGTTGTAAACGTACTCGTCCCTGTAAATCTTCTTGTCATGCTCCAAAATGTCACCGTTCAGGTAGGGATGGTGTACCGTGTTTTCAACCGGATGCCAAGGTTGCCCTAACTGACTACCCATTTCCTTCAAATATAATAACATTCAATTATTTACTTGTATAGACAAAACTTTACTTGTATAGTTATCTTTCTGAAATTTACCTCTAAAAAATCCTTACAAAAATCGTCTTCATCTTCTATACCTCTAATTCCCACATCCCGTAACTCGAGTCTACAAAGCCCCGGCCCTCTTAGACGAGCAATTGCAACAAGACTATCAGCATCCATAGAATAACCTTCACAAAAAGTTAAATGCGAAGTTAAATGCGATTGATTGACATTCATTCATAAAATAAGTTCATTAATAAAACAATAAGATTTTACTAATCCATTTACCATGGATTATTATTTCCGTTAATTGTTTGCACCTCCAAGCCATCATTACGAACGGGTCCTGTTCTTCGTTTGTTGTGTCCATTGGAATTAGCTTAGGGAAGAACATGGACACCGTTAATTAAATGATATTTACTTTAATTAAATGCAAGTGCGTATTTTACCTCGCCGTGGCTGTATATTTCATCGACCCAAGCAACACTTTCGATTGTATCTTTGTAGTTTCTGGAGATGAATTCGATAGCCTCAAGATTTAGCTAAAAAAATTATTATCATCATATATTATTATATCTATCTTATATTCTTATGTTTGATACTGAATTTTGGATGATGCCTCGGTTTTTCAAATCTACAAATCATAATTAGGCATCATAGATTATTTAATATACGCAATGTGTAATTAAAAAATGAACATATTTTATTTTTATGTTTGCAAACTATCATTGTATAACTATTTATACATCATAAATTATTGTAATCCTATATTATAATGTTTCAAGTGTATGTATGTTTGTTTATATGATTCGACTTGTATGGTGGCTTGAAAACAGCACAGCGATGTTTTTGAAAATTTCCTATTTCATAGAGAAAAAAATTCTAAGACTTTTGATGTCCTCGGATTTTCACTGGATTTTCTGGAAACCCGTAATTTTGGAAAAACTGGAAAAAAAAGTAGCCACTTTTTGCTGTATAGAAAGATGAATTTTTACATGTATATTACACTACTGAATGCGAACATATTTCAAATTCAATTTAGAAATTCAAAAATGGATAAAGGGAGTTCTTGAAAAATTGAGTGCTCTGTAAGGGAAACTTTGAAATAGTGTAATAATTTAGTGTCTTATTAAAAAATAATAATAATAACGAATTATTTTATATAATTCAAATGATACATACAAAACAGACGCCGCTTTGCAACGGGGTAAACTCTAGTTATATTAATTAGATATTAGATATTAGAAGACCATAACTCTTTGCGCCCATTGATCTATGGCTATTTTAAAAGTGATTTATCATTAAACAGGTATATTTAGAATTGTATAATTCATTATACAATTAATACAATACAATATTAATTAATATCAATGTGCAAAACAGTAGAAGTCATTTCAAAGATGGAGAAATAATTATTTATAGAGAGGTTACTTTAATTATGTTAAATAAACTTTAAATATACATAATTATGTTTAGCGGGTATACAAAATAAAAAAATTCTCTACTAACTAATTTGTACTTACCATAAAACAGAACAATACTCGGAAATGAGTTAACGGAATACTTGGACGTAAGATTTTATTTGGTAATACTTCAACAGCCTCTAAAGCATTTATCTATAGAAGAAAAAACATTGGATAAGTAATAAGTCATAATGAAAATAAACTATGAATAATTGACAGATACGCGTATGTAATTACAATTACCAATGTCATCCGGACTTTAGCTTCAGGATTGTGTATACGAAAATGTTCCCAACATTCGTCTGGTAGACCTTCGTGGCCGTGCTCTAGACCATGTACATGAATTATTAAACGTTTTAAATTACGAAACTCGGTGAGTAAAGTCTCGTCAAGAATATCATAATCTAAGGAAATAATCTGAAAAAAAATATAAATCGTTATAAGAAGAAACAAAAATGAAAATAGAACTGTGGTAACAGTCCAAATAGAAATTTATGTCCTTTTTTGTTGAAATAAACACATACTTTAATACTTATTTTTTAATAGTTTGCTTCGTATTAGAAATTTTTGTTGTTCTAATTTATACGGAATGAAATATTTAAAAAATATATATAAGGAGGTCTGGATATATACAAGATAGCTATTTTACTTTTCGTCTGATCAACGAGATCATAAATAAATCGCAGTAAAATGGGTACAATATTCTGCAACCCAAAAGAGATAATTTTATAGTATTGTTGTTTTACGTGTTTTGATACAGAGTCAAATAGCCTCTGAAGGAGGTACAGGACGTGCCTTCAATGCAAAAAGTTTATCTCTCGGTAATACGAAATGCAAAATTAAGACGAAGAGCAAATATTAAGACTGTACCTTTGAAAATTAATTTTTAATTCTCTATTAAACTGCTTTTTACTTGTTAAAATGATTTTTTTATACATATAATAGTTAAATAAATGAAAAATTACCTATAATTAATATCAAATTTATATTAATTCAATTTAAATACAAATTAAATATTTTGAAAAAAGGAATAATAAATTTAGCAACGCTGCAAATTTACGTGTGTTAACGCATGCGTGATTTGGTTCTTCGACAAATAAATTGCTATTTTATATAATATTTATTGATATTTTGAATTTCCCACTCAAATTGGGATTTGCAACGTTGCCGGCTTATAACCTACACTTACTGTTTCTTAAAGGTTTTATTTAAATATTTTCGTAAATAGGTTTCCCTTTAATAATTTTTTTTTTGCAATAGTTACAGAAAAGATTATTTTATATACACCTAGTTTTTGAAAGCCGTGTCACCATTTTTTTACAGTTAAAAGTTGTATAATGTGGTGAAATTGAGTTAAAAATTATGATTTGTATGGAAAATGACTATTTTTAATCATGTAGAAAAAGAAAACTATGAACCGTAGGTCTCTAAAATTTTGAGACAGAATGTATTTTAACTATTTGTATCGACCCTCCAAATTTCACGACGTTTTCATCATTTACGTTAACGTCCTGTACCTCCTTAAACTAAACATCCCATTTCGCTGGACTAATATACTGTATATACTATAATACCTATAAGACCTATTGAACTTTATATTGGTAACAAATTTAAATTGTTTTAATTTTAATGACAAATTTACCTGAAGAGATGTAAACCTTGCAAAAACGGTAGGAGAATAAAAATCAGCAAGCTCGTAACCACCTGGGTCTTCCTTAATCGACGCAAAGCCTAAAGTAGTTACTTCTTGAGGTCGAGCAAATGTTGCAAGGATTTCGTTCCCAGATAAACATAATCGTTCAAATCCACCAAAATCCAAGACTCTTATAGACACATTACGTAGTAGGTTAAGAATGGGCGTTAAGAAGAATCTGATAAAACAATTATTATTGGACTATAAAAACTGTAAAACATTTTCAAGCTTCGACTTTTTGTACATTGAAACATGATTAAAAGGGTGTGTAAAATTTTAAATTTGAAAAAATTACCTAATGCTAAAATCTGACTTTGAAATATACTAGTTTGATATAATAAATATATCTTATGTAATGGTGACTACTATTTCAGTCTATAGTAAGTATAGTAAAACCAAAGTTGTCAAAGACATATCATATCGCTCATTTGCTTCAAGTCTTATTACATCCAAATCAAATCCTTATGTCCCTTATGGGACAAAAGATAGACAAAAATGACTTAAACAGTAAGAAAAGTTGTTAATATATCTGCACTACTTGTTACACCACCCCACATTATACTCTCCAACGCCTCTTATGGATTTTCTTTTTACTAAATTCAATTATGTCTACTCTAACTCTATTTGTAAATATCGCTCTGCTAAGTCTCATCATTTAATTATCATTTGTGATCATTTGATTATCATTTGTGATGTGCAAATGGAATTTCTAAAGCATACTTACTCAGTAACATAATCATGCACATTACTTTTACTGTCCTTGTCCTTGTCGATGGGAATATTTAGTTCTCCGCATTGCGGTTGCAAAATTAAGGACTGAATGCAGGTACTGTTGGATAACCTTGACAAAAATATTATAGATCTTTTAATAAAAAAGTAACTAAATATAACAAAAATAATATAAGTATATTATTTACATACCTGTCTAACAATGAGATTGTTTGCAGAATGGAAATACGATTTCTTGGCTCAAAATTAACCTGCACTGTTTTGTATAACTGAGCTGTGTTTAAATTTATAAATGCATTTTTACTACTATTACGAGCTGTCGCTTCAAAATGTAAAGTATCCCAAAAGCTGGAACAATGTTTACTTAATTAAAAATAGAGCTATTAAAGGCGTTAAGTACATGGTTTAAATTTTGGTTTTTTTAAATATTGCAATAAAATATGATTGATTTTGTAATATTTACCACGATTGATATAAAGCATATCTCCAATTTTTACAAGTAGTGGACACAGTCAATCGTTCATTATGGTTTAAATATTTATATAATTCTGTTAATATAAGATCTGGTAATTCCGACCAGCATCCCTGATAATCCATTATAATTCAATGGACTCCACCCCTGCAATGTGAAAGGTATATCATATGGCGCATCAAATAAATATTATTTTCCTTTATGTAAATTGTCTGTCAACAGAATGCTAATAAATATATTTATGAAGCAATACGCTTGTGAAACATTAATTAGTAAGTAGTTATAATAAACTAAAGAATTAATATGCAAATCATTGATAAAACTCACACTTTTCGTTTGTTTATTCTTGTGGCATCCACAGCTCACGACAGGTATTTGTTTCTCTTTCTTTATTTTGACAAACTGCAGATGCATGAGATAGCAGTGCTTCCAATTTTTAAGAATCTAACTAAACAAGTAGTGCCAATACTGTATAGAATTTAAGAGATGAAATATAGTGTTACCAGATTGGATTTTAAAAAGTGGTTGGTGATTATTTCAACATAGAATCAAGAAAACAGTAAACAAAAATTTATAAAATGATAGTTTTAATTTTCTTTTACTTGTGATTTATCAATTTTTAAGTCGTTTTAGTTTTTCGCCTTTTTTATAAAACAAGAAAAGTATGAGATATTTTTATATCACAGTTCCTTTGTTTTTTTCGCAAAATTATCGAACGTTTATTATTTCTTTTTTATATTGTTATTAAATTTAGGAAGTTCATTGTAGAGTTAATTATTATATGAAATTATATAAAAGATATTTATTAGAATAAAGCTTGTGTATTTATTGTATTTAATTTGTATTTAAACACCATGTAATTACCTCACAGTAAATTAAAAAATATTCTATTTAAATAAAATAACTTTTAATATTACAAATTGTTTTATAAATATCTTTAATTTGTGTAATATAACATAGTACTTAATTTCCTACAAACTTTCCTGCGTTTGTTGCGAAAGAATAATTTTAAATTTATTTTAAACTGTTCTGAAATATCTTTTTATATTTCTGGCCGCTTAAATTAGGTTTTTATTATTGCACATTGTCTACAGCACAGACTGTACTGAGTATAGTCTGTGGACCACTTTTGGTTGTGATTTAAAAAATTGCTCATATGTTTATGACAGTTCTATTGCAAATTTTCAAGTTCATTTTTGACAACGTAATCTGACGTTTAATTATATATACATCCAAAATATAATCATGATAATATAAAAAAATTGTTATGTTTATAGTATATTCAATCTGTTGAATTGTATTAATTAATAATTAATATATTGTGAAGTAGCTTCTATGAAATCTTATAAATAGAATTAAAAAAATACCGATATTGGAAATACAAAAGTGAAAATATGCTAAGGAAACTGTAAATATATTTGTGATTAAATGTATATTAAATATAAAAATGTCACACATTCGTTTGAGGATGATATATCTTGTGTTAATAGTTTTCGTTTGTCAAGTTCCTTACATAACCTCAAAAAATATTGAATCTTCACATAATAATGGAAACAGAGATGAGCCTATTAAAACACCAGATCCAGCTAATAATAATAGGGAACAATCATTAAATGCCTCAACATTAGCGTTAGCTAATGCTTCTAGTACAGACGTGGACATAGTTCCTCAAAAGCCGGCAAATGCTACAAGTCCGGTTGAAAATGTTACTAAGCTCACAGGCTTAAATACTCTGAAGCATATGTCTATGAACTCGGGGGCCATGTTACGAGGATTTTATTTGTTACTAGGCCTTAGCGTACTATTAATTCTATATTTTGCTTTCAAAGCATTTAGGTATGAATGTTGCTAATAGAAAATAAAGTTATAATTATAATTTTATAATATGTGATTATTAAAAATCTTTTTCAGGTTACGCAAAACTCGTGCTGAAAGGAAATATGGAATTCTACGGCAAGATAGTGATAACCAAGAGTTAACACCACTTCCACTTGGTCTCGCTGAGGAAGAAAGCGATGGAGAGGATCAAACTGTCTTCGAACTGCACCGGACAACTGATCATGTTTAAGCATAACGTTCACACCACATATATTACGAAGCTTTTTTTTGTTTTATGATACCTGAAAATATATTTTTATAATAATATATCCATGTTTTATTATATTATATATATATATATATATATATATTAGGCACTTAATGTACGTTGTGTATTTATAATTCTTTTAATAGTTTAATGATCTGCATTTTGTCTTACTGCAAAATTCTGATTTAGTTTTATAATTTCTTAGTTTTCTAAGTGAAATTATAAAGGACTAATTGTGCTTAATAGTTAATAAGGCTGTGTCACTAACAACTTATTTTTTTATAATAATTATAAAAATATTATTTAATAAACTTAAATATACGAATTCTTTTTTTTTTTTTGACTGCCACAATTTGCTAAGTGTTTGTTGGTTTCCATTTTGTTGTCTCGAAATAAATAAAATAGACTTGTCATTTAACGTCAAAAATACGTGTAAAAATTGCGCGGTAACAACTTTAATAACTAAAAAATATAGATGTAGTATGTATATCGAACCCAAAAGCAGCCGAATAACGCCTATTACATATAAAAAGGAGCTTTATAGGAATCTATCTGCCATCTAAGAACAGAACTACAAGAAGAACATTCATTTTATGTATTTACAAACACTGTATTTATTTATGCAAGCATTTTGAAACATTTAAAAAACAGTATGAGCATAATATTACAATTTTTTTTTGTATGTTTTTTTGATTTAGCATAACCATTTTATTTACCTATAATCTTAACTTATGTATAACTATAATATTTCTTTATAACATGGCTGTTTTTCACTTTTGTCTTTATTTGGACGATTCACGTATGTGTTTAATTTCATTTAAAAAATGTACGTACTTTTGACCGCTAAAACACAAAAAGTAATATTACTTAAAATACCGATAACATAAATAAATGCACTAATATATTACGGTTTGTTATTTGCGATGAATTACTATTACTTATTGTTAAAAGAACCTTTTCTGGTCCAGAAAGACGAGAAGGATGTTGTGCAGATCAACATTTAGTGAAGGTTCGGTGCATACCTGGCTGTACATATCATACTAAGGGATAAACATACTTTTATCACAGATAAGAGCTACCCGAAGTAAAAATACGTACATTTAAAATGTCATATAGAAATATTGGTTTCATTCATACTCGTACAAGGATCGTGATATCCTGCTGCCTAATATAAATAATTTAATAACATCCTTATTTGTAAGCAATAACAAGAAAAGTTTTAATTTTCTTAAATTTGTAACAAATTCACACTAAACTCAGAATTTCTTAGCGACTTGAGTGTCTTCTTGATGCTCTGGAAATCTGCACCACATATTATTAAATACATTTTTCATATTTACATCTATTAAAGATGATTAAGATTTAAATAATTAAACCGAAGATTAAGAAATATCATTAATACTTTAGTGTGCAAGCCATGACACAAAATAGGTAACACAAAGTCATAAAATATAAATATTATGTAAAATTTATAATTTCACTTATTTTTAAGAAATATAAAAGTAGATTTAAACTCAATAAATTTTAGATATGTGCCATAATGTTAAAAACTAATGCAGCAATAGATATCATTTTTAAAAATAGAATAGAAATAGATTTATGGATTATGTTAATAAATATGAACTTTATATGTAATAATTGGGCCAGTTAAATAAGGATTTCGTCTTCATAACCGTAGAACATAGAGAATAGATTCAGAGCAGCGGTTCTTAACCTTTTTTGTGATCGTGACATCACTTAAATCTCAAAAAAAATACTCATTTTTTAACAGATATATTAATATAAAATATTGTTTTCATATAAAGATGTTACAAAATCTATCGTAAAGTTGCACTTAAAAAATTTTTTGCACTCCAAATTAAGAACCGCTGGTTTTAGAAAGACAATAAAGAATAATTTGAGGCAATCTTCTCATATAACTATTATTACCAAATATTAAATAATGGTGAAGATATCAGCTGTTCCGTGAAATACATTTGCCGGGAGATACGCCGAATAGTTAATCAAAAAAATGATTATCGATTTTTTTAAAATCTCAGAATGACTCTTAAATAACATTTACGTTGGTTGAAGATATGTTTTTCGTTTACTGGTTGCAAGTGCATTCAAGTTAATTTTTTCGTACTGGTCACATATAAATTGCCAAAAAGTCTTCGCTGGAATTAGAAAGCTGAGACATTAGAAAAGCCTTGTTTTTAGTTTGGAAATTAGAAAGTTAGAATGTGGAGGCTGTAGAACAGATCGTCCAAGTGAAGTCACATGAATATGTATGGAGTACGTGTATAAAATATTATGAAGAAAAGGGTAGAATTGTTTAAAAACACAGAGCAGATAGAAAATATCAGTTTTCCTATTTATAAATATATTTTTCAGTCAAATAATGCACATTTGATTATTCTATAGCACAGGGTGTAGGTTGATCGCGTAACTATTTTTTATTCTGGATATGTTCACTAAATCTATGAAATTACACTTAGATATATTCGTACATAACGTAATGATCTAAACCTTATTATTTCTTTAATACTCGGTTTTTATATTTGAGGTACTATTCTATTTTTAATTAATCTATATAATGATTAATACCGTATTTGTAAAACATGTCAACGTAAAAAGGAAAAAGCTTGAATTTCATTTTCAAATAAATTCTCATAAAGTTGAAGATTGGTTATATAAAACTTTTAAGTAATATTTTTAAATGAATAAATGTAACTTCGATTGACATGTATATTTGAACATATTTGCCATTTTATTGTCATTCCATTTCGTTTCTGCAGGTCATTCTTATTGTATAGATCACATATACGGTATTAAAAACTTGCTCATTTTATTAAAACGCAAAGCACATAGAGGACTATAAATGGGCAGCCTATAAAATTAGAAGGCGCAGGACAATGTACAAAATGGAATTTAAGTATACGACATACAAATATTCACAACAAAAGTAGATAAATGTAACATATACATCACCGTTATTACATAATTACGTAATAAATATAAGAATATTTATTATATAATTGTTGCAGAGATTATGACACATTCTTTTTACTTGCATTTTCAGGCTTGTTCAAATAAGCAGAACAATTATTTGTTATATTTGAATGTAGCGTATTCCTAAACCCAAACTATTCTATAATTAAATCTATTCTAACTACATATCACCAGTTTATGTAGTAGATACGTTGACGTAAACAATATGTAACTACTACATAAATGTGTTGACTAGAAATATGGAATACTGAGACAACTATCCTATAACTAGTAGTTTGTCTTTGTCTACAATTAGTTTCTTTATTTTCTAATTAACAACTAATACTAGTTGCATCATTGCATAATAATTTGGTTTTAACAATTTTTTAACATTGTACACACCTATTTTTGTTGCAATGTGTTTTATTCTGTATTTGAGGTGGTGATTTTTTATAACTAGTGATCAATGCAATGTAGTAACAACATGAATTGTGTAGTGTAGAAAAATTTTTACAATACAGTAGAGATACAATTTGTTCAGTAATACAATTTAATCGTAGCTTCTCCAGGTCCTTGTAAAATCTCTGTGACGCACACAGGATACGGAAGAGAACTAACGTCTAACTATATTTAAAATACAAAATATACTACCATTTCTTGAACAAATACTTTTTATTTTAATGGAGTTGAACCTTCACATTACTGACTTATTAGTTAAGATGTAAATATTAAAAATAAATTACTTTTTCAGTACCATTTATATAAAACATATAATATGTATCAAGTATTTCTTCAAGATAGCGGAAGTTTCTTCATTCTAAATGTTATGAAAAATAACTGTAACATTTAGCAATTGCATGATTTTAATAATGTGCGGTTTTGTGATATAAAAATAACAACATTAATATTAATAAGCAACTTAATCGTTAATAACATTTGTTTATAAAATTATCAGTCTTGAAAAAGCAGACTAATTATTTTAACTAATCCATATAATTTAAATTTTTTTATTTATCTTAATATAAGTGGGCACTTTATGCATTTAAAGCCGTGGTTTGTTAAATTATTGATTTTTGTAAATAATTATTTAATGGTGTATTTGCATATATAAGGGGGAACGAAACGATAACAAAAAAGTAACTGTAGTGTGGGACCACCTCACTACGGCTTTGATAAAAATAGAACTTCATAATGACTGTATTTGAACATTTTTGTCATGGTATAGCTAAATCTGGATGGAATTTGAACTACGAATAATATAATTGATATAACAATGAATAGATTAACGATGAAATATTGCGATGAATAATTACTTAATTAGTTTATTACCTGACTTCAACGAGATTTTATAACAAAAAAATATCATTATTCATATCTTCATAGTAAGAAATATAAAAAATATAATTTTTCTTATTTTCATTTAAATTCAAAAATTGAAAATTTAATTTCTCACTATGGTCACTAATTTAATTCAACTTTACCTTTACTTTGAGGTACAAAATAATTGCGATTTTATAATATAACTACTCAGCAAATCACTTCAGAGATAAAAATGTCAACATCAACAAAACAAAATAGTCGAAGGTATAGCTTAGCAAAGAAGATGATTTGAGGCTGAAATTTGCATAGACGCATTCGTGTCCGCAAGTCAAGATATTCGAGGTCTAAGGTCATAAAATTCAATGTCATGCCTCATGGCATTCGAGGATATTATAAAACTTGTAGATTTTGACTTTGAATTCTCTACAAATTTCATTTTCGTATGATTAACTGTTTCCGACACATAATACGGAGAGTAAGAGTTGCGCAAAAAAATATTTTTCTATAAAACAGACACATTGAACCAAATTTATTTACATTCTACTTAAAGGAAAATACTTATCTGAACCTGATGGCTAACAAATTGTCTAGTAGTTGATTTACTGCGTCTTATACTCGTATTTCCAAGAACTGCACATCTATGAGGTTCCGGAATTATTACGACGCCTCATTACGTCGTCTACTTGTATTAATTTTTCTATTGGAATACAGGACAGTTCTCCTCCACCCATTTGAGGAGGTGGAGGCGTTTTCACCTGTATATGTCAAAAGAGGAAAAATATATATATTTTCTTATAAAGAAATATAAAACGCAATTTGTTAACAAAATAATTAAAAGGTATAAAGTGAAATAAAAATATATATACCTTTGCTTGTTCCGCATTCGCCTTCTCCGCTGCAAGGGCTCGTCTTTCTTTTAATTTTAAAGAGAATATTGCAACTGATCTTGCTCGTTTAACAAGACTCTGCTTAACACGGGACTTTTTAGCAGCAATTTCAGCAGCTAATTCAAAATTATATAAAAAAACTTTAATACATAGTTTGAAATATAAAGACCGTCTTCGAGATCGATCCAGAATCAGGTACTGACAGGGGGGTTGAAAGTTATGTTACGTTATTTAATCATAATAAATGCAGCTTTGGTTTCAATATTAAAATATTTATGCTTGTGTTTCAATTTGGAATGTAATACAACAAGAATTGTAATAAGTTAAAGTATGATAAATAGAAATAAAATATAAACAATAAAAAACCTTTAGCTGCAGCCGCTGCATCATCTTCGACGGTAGTGGAATTTGTAGGTGTTTCTGGTGGCGGTCCTGTAGGAGTTTTAACGGAAGGGGCACTATTAACAGTTCTTCCAGTAGCTTGTACAGGACTCCAGGGAGAACAACGGAGTAAGTCTGAATCGGAACTAGCTGCTAATTCTTGTTGCTAAAAATTAAGATTAGTGACAATCGGAGACAAAAGTTGAGTCGTGCTAGTATATTCAGTACAAGCATTACGTTCATTCCATATGAGATAGTTTTCTATTTTTTTTTACGAAGACTTTACTCAATTTACTGTTGAGAAATATTACAACGCAAGAATTGCAGTATAGTAAAGTATATAATTCTCATGCTAACGCGCGTAGATTATGACATATACAAGCCAAGCTTCGATAGCTGGTTGCTCTCTAAATAGTGTGCTAATGTGGAATAACCCAGAGTTCACAAACAAAGCCGCACAGTCTGGATCGGCCTTAGTTTTGTTTGGATTCCTTACTGTAAATAATATTAAAATATTGCTAATAGAAGTGTAATGAATGAATTATACAAAGATCAGCTAAGTTTATTCTACCAAATTCTCTGTGTATTACATTAAAGTGTATTTTGTGTAATGCATGTACATAAACGATACATGTAAATAGTAAAGTACTCTCAGACATACGGTTTACATAATTGACTTTTCACTACGTACAAAAAACTTTACTTAGAAAATATAAAAATCGGCTATGAAGACTTCATTCGTTACTTACTTTAGGAGCTATGCAGTCAGTACTACGGTGAATTCCTCCTTCTCCACGCAATCTTCGAGCCCATTCAGCACCACCACCCGGCCCAATTGTAAGATGATGCCCCATTGGACCATCATGCTGAAAATACAGTATGTATACAAACAGCAACTCTTATGAACACATTATGAAATTGTGAGTGTTCATTGTGTTATAATATACCTCTGGAGGAGTCCATTCTTTTGACTTTCTTGGTTTGAATGGCGGTATCTCTGCTATCTTCGCAGACATCATTTCTGGTGATATTTTAGGTGGCACTGTTGGAGTAGGTGTAACCGGTGGAGTAGGTGTTGTTTCTGGAGGTGTTGTCTCTTTTGTTATCGTAACTGTTTGTGAAGATGACACCGGTGTTGTTGCACCTGGTGTCATAGGAGATGAAGGGGCTTGAGAGATTTGATATGAGATTTGTTGAATTGGTACATCTGCAGCATCCTGACTTGTTGATATTAAAAATCTGTGTGATAAACATAATAAATAATATATTATATAATATTGAATATATATGAATTTAAGTACGATAAAAAGACATTGTAAGAACGTCTACCTGGTTTAATTAAAAAAATTATTTAGAAATATATTATTTTATTACCTGCCGATCAATTTTTCTGGTACTTCCGGTGGTGAGGGTGATGCGCTTTGTACTGATCCTGGTGTGGCTCTAGGTGAAGATCCTTTTCGAGCCGCTTCTCGTCGTACATGTTCAGCCCGAGCTATTTCAGCAGCGAGCCAAGCAGGCAATTCTGGTAGAAGCCAAGTTAATGCAAAACGAAGACCTAACATTAGATGCTGCAAACAATAAATGTAAAAAAAACATGTTAAAAAAATGATAAATGACAGTTAGAAGGTCGGGGAATAGTCCAGATAGTCCAGATCTCTACTGTCTCTATATTAATTCTAAGACTGATGTTATCAAATTATAAAATACATTGAATTCAAATATATCGGGTACACATATGATAAACTAGACGGTATGCTACTAATTTAAAGAAATGAAACTTATTTCACTATTCCAAAAGGTACTATAAAGTAAGTAGGGTAATGTAAAAAATGGAGAGTTCAAAAAATTACCTCCAGCGCAACTATAAGTAATATTGTATGAGAAGGAGTAAGTCCTGGTAGGAGCCTAGTGACAGGTCCGGACAAACCAATTAATGCACAGTTAACCAGGACCGCCACAAGTCCTAGTAGACCCATTGCACTCTGCCATGTCCCTAAAGAGATATATTTTTGTTATAGATATAATGCACATGTGTATAGACTTTAAATATTCTCTTACCTATATTGGCAACTCGTTGGCCAAATGGTCTTTGATGAACGTGCGCTAATTTAAAAGCATCCGATCTTATTTCTAGAAGATTATTTAATAATGCACAAAGCGCTGCTAACGGGAATGCCGAAGAAAATAGAACTACATATCCCATCTGAACGAGCATCTCCAGGTGATCGTAGAATGTTCCGTCATACTAAAATAAATATTAGAGCAGGGATAAAAAACGCACCACTCTACTTTAATATGCAGTGCAGTCATAATATTAGTTTAATACTCAGCTCTGTATTAGAGCAATTATTGTGAGTGTACATTGTATAAATAAATCTAAATATAATTTTACCTTATATAAAGAACTTTCCAGTTCCGCTTGTCCTATGGATCTAGAAGGTGTGGGAGGCTTTCCTTCCGGTGCTTTTGCTTCTGTAGGACTTAAGGCACCCCATATTTTAAAACTTAATCTAGCTAAACGCCATTGTTCTAATAAATATGGCCACGCTGATTCTCTTACATTTCCAATGACTTGTCGAGCAATTAGAAGTCCGGCCAATTGCTGGAAGAATGTAAAATATATATGTTCAGATTCAGAATAATTAGCGCAAGTGTTTATAGGTGGCACAATAGAATGCAGTCATCCATAAACAATATAATAAATTGTAATACACTAACTTTGTGCAAAATAAAAATATATATTACTTCACATTACTAGTGAGCGAAAGTCAGTAATAGGGCCCCCAAGTGTGGTGCTAATGCGACTAAACCTTATTAATGTGTGTATCTATAATTCCTATACTATCCTACATATTATACTATAATTTTCATCATTTACACAAAAATAACATACCTCTTTCAGTCGTTCTTGATCTTGTAAATAAAATGCAATGTAAAATAAAGATATGAAGGAGTTGACAAACTGAAACTAAAAAATAATTATATTATTTACTTCAATTTATGGAAGAACTTAAATGATATTATTAATTTTTATGTGGTACATATTAAATTTTATTAATACTCTATCTACAAATAAGCTTCTAAGTTAATTAAGGGGTTAGACCACCTAGAGATTTTCAAAAAAATAGACATTACTTTTTTTGTGGGCATATAGTAACTATACTTTAAAGAATATTGAGTTTACCCATCGCAATATTTGAAAATATTACCTGAGTTATTGATTTCACCTGACTCACATTGTACATACTTAATCAATACTATTTTTTCTCTTGCGTTTATATCGAAACTACTTATCAGATTTTAATTAAAAAAATTACACCATATCTTCTTTATAAAAGTATATATCGAAAAGGTTCAATAAATGGTTTTCTTTTTATGCCAATTTCTTCGATTTGGCTAACCCCTTAACGAAAGAAACTTGGTACGACAAAAAGCTGAAAAATATTAAAATACAAACCAGTGCTACTTTAGCTATAAGATGATTTTCATATTTAGACTCCAAGCGATGGTTTTCTAATAAAGCAGCATGAACAGTAATATTTATTTAATATAAAAAAGTTTATTATTTTCAATGATAGAATATTTGACTGAGTACAAACCTTTATCATTCAACCATACAGCTAATTTAAAATAGGCTTCATCCATTAATGTTATTGTGGCTGCTAATAGAACCTTAGGCAACACACCTAAACAAACCCACAGACCTCGGGCTTCCACCTGTACATCCCACCAGTCCTAGAATAAAATAAATCGAATGTTATTATTCGAATATATAAATCGAAAATTATTAATCCAATGTTTAAAGCTCAAGAAAGAAGCTTTCATGATTAATTCTTGCGATTTCTTAATCAAGAATTTAAAAAAAATTGTAATAATAATTAAAAGATGTGAATTGATTATTAAAAAATTTAAATAATTAAGAAATTATTTTATGTAATAAATGAATAAACATCAGTGGATTTAAAATAACTAAAATTATTAGCGAGAAGATTAAAAATCAAGATCCATCCTTGATAAGTTTACCTGTAATTGTAGCATCAAGATCATGACTATAAATACAGCAACCAGACTAAGGCCAATCAAAGGAAAACTAACGGCGCATCTAAATAAGCGTCTTCTCCACGCTGGAGCTTCCGCGGGTTCCAATCTGCCCGTTACCGGACTTGGTTCTAAAGGGCCCTGTGAAGAAACAGAATTAATAGCAAACTACGATCTGTTTTGCATAATAAATTTTAGCACTATTCTGAGAAGAACGCAGTCAAGAGTCTTTGCACAAACGAATCTTTGGGCTCCTTAAAAATACTCATAAAAGTGTATTAGTTATTGCTTACTGTATATAATGGTCTCGGAGGTTCCAAAAGGTCCGGTGGTGTTCCAAGGGTTCCCCATCTAAAAGCTAGTTGCGCTGAATATCTTCTCCAGGCCTCAAGATACAAAGATGCCCAAACAACGTTAAATAACGAAAATAAAACGTAACCTAGAATTAATCAAATTTTCGTTATAGTTCTGTTTGAGCACAAATACATTTAATTTTTTTTTTTTTACCAATATCTTGAGCAGTTTGACCCAATCCTAAAAGTCCAAGCCATAAAAGAGAGCCTACTAAAGCTGGTACACAAAGTGCCATAGTATAATGACCGAGCCAAGCAAAGTAGAGGCCGACTTTAACTCCAAAATAACTGCAAATATCATCTGAAAAAAAATTAATCAAAATTCAGAGATACATACAGACAGAAGTTCTGAATTACTTATACTAAAATTTGACATAAAAAATAATACATAAATAATTGGACTACGTAAATTAGTAGCTGGTGTTTACCGTACAATTTTGCCATTATTTTATATCACAATTATGGTTCATATATAACAAAAAGTTCTTAAGACACTTTTACATTCAAAGAATCTCAAAAAAATAATTTGTCAAAGGTTTTGTAAAATCAACATGTAGCAATCAGATGTAGTAGTTCATAGGACTGCTATTTCTACTTTGTTACTATTCGACAACAAATGATTCTCTATTTCTCCGAAGTATGTTGAAGTACCTAAAAAATAAAGTCGACATACATACCAAGAGGTTGTGGTGCTAAGACATCTCTCACCCAGGATGACTGTAACTTTCCTAAAGCCTGAGCTTCATGTAGAGGAAAAACTTGTGATATAACACCTGCTTCTTGCCAACCAGCCACTTAAACAAGAAAGAAAGGATGTAAAAGTGCTTTTGTTCTTCTATTATAATGAAAGTTATTTAAAGATTTCTTACATATAGATTGTCCTTCTGTTAAAGTAACTCCTTCTAGAGCTCCCATATCCAAAACTCCAACTCGCATTCCTTGAAGAAGTTGCAGCACTAACCACTGCCTCTCTTGTGATGTAAATAATACATCTCCATCCTGTAAATTAATTTGTGTTTTAATATGAGTCTTTATTCAAAAATCTATGTGCCGGCGAATTTTATAAATATAATTAATAATGAAAATTTTAATTTGTGGAAACATTATACTTAATTGCAGATTGGAGCAGATTTAACATAATAGTCACATAAAACATACCTGTTGTTGAAAGCAATTCATTTCACGTGCTGAGAACTCTCTAAGACCGCCTCCAAGTTCTGGTTTTAGTGTTTTTGGAAGTCTTGCTTCTTCGGCTGCGCGGATTAGCCTAAGAATGAACGTATAAAATATGGAATGCTATTAAAAATGAATAAATTTTCAATTATATTTATAGCGATTCAAATATCTGCTATGTTACTATGATTGCGTTTTAATTATCGCAGGCGCGTATAGATATTTCGATAAATTAATTATGTAAAACCTATGAACAAATAATTAATAATAATAATAAAATCATCGCTTTAGTGTTATAACCAGTACATAAGAATACGTTCGGACCAGTAATTAGTTGGGTTGTTGCCAGTTTTCGGATGCGTATTCCTGGAAAGTGAGTGCTGCGACCTTCTTCTGCATAAGAAGAACTAGGAGGAAGAACATCATTTGGGAGAGCAAATAATTTTACAATACTGCAAAAGTTGGGTTACAAAATACACTACACTAAATAATACAATTGTTCAATTCTACAAAAATAGCTTAAAATACTTTTGCATTCCAAAGCTAAGCATCCACCAAACCCGCAGAACGGTAACGAATGTTGGAACTGTATTTTACATAGACCGCTTAAACGGAACATTTGCCACTGTTCCGTTTGAACATCATCAAAAAACTTTGTTGTAAAGGATTAATGACAAATATTTTGAGGTGGATACGCAGCTTAACAAATTGACACAAACAAATTGATTGATTGATTGATTCTACCATATATAAAG
The DNA here is from genome assembly GCA_963678705.1 of Panorpa germanica. Lineage (NCBI taxonomy): Eukaryota > Metazoa > Arthropoda > Insecta > Mecoptera > Panorpidae > Panorpa > Panorpa germanica. Next base: position 185,783 of record OY783222.1, read on the forward strand.
AAAACTCACACTTGCAATGGACCGCTGATATAAAACGCAGTGCTTTGTGTAGTGTCATGCTTCCTGACTTGCACAGTTAACCCGGGCCCCGGGTGTGCACTTCGTAACCTATTCAGCAACCACAAAAGAGCTTCGTCCGGAGCATCACCGGGAAACTCTACGACAACGTCACATTGCTGGCAAAGGACAAGAAAAAGAAAAGCTATTTTTGGTTCACACAAAAAACGGTTGCAAGAAAAATCTAGACTCAAAAAAACACTTTGCTTTTTAAAAAAAACAATAAACATTGTTTCATTACCTGAGTGGGAATTTTGTTCAACCATAAACGTCTAGGAGTCATCAAATGCCCAGTGCAAGGAACCCTTCGTCGCAGAAGCCGGGAGGCTATCGAATAAAGAACAAGAAATTAACATGATATATAGAACAGAATCATTTTGAAATATGAAAAAAACCGATGCATATAAATAAACTACTCCTGATTTTTTTTATTCCTGGAATCAAGAAATACAAAATCAAACTTCCCAAAAGTCACATATTGTAAAAAAAAATTAAAATAAATAGAATATTACAGATTAAATTACAAAACTCAGCTTTCGTTTTGTAATAATACCTTAGAATATTTAATAATACGTTTTTAATTTAGTTGAAGCCTAAGTTACATTTTATTATTATTTGGATTTTTACCCAAAACATGCCTATTCAAAATGTATACATATATCTAAATTGACATTAAAAACATTTATTTACCACTTTTATTATATTTATTTAACACGTATTTAGTTAAAATTCCCCTTTTTATTTGAAAAAAATCATTATTTTTACGTTTACAAATATATCTATGTCAGAAATTTATTCAAATAAATATTGAGTTAGAATAATATTTATGACATTTGCGTGCTTAACGATGTTGTTGATTAGGAACATTAGGAATATAAACACGATCTAATGTTGGAATAAGGTTGATCAAATATTTTAAGAAATATCGATTTAACAAAATATTATTAAGAACATAGTATACCATTTTCTATTGTTTCCCTGGCACAAGTCATTATTTTTCTTTTACCAATCAAAGGATCACTTTCAGAATCCAGAAAAGTAGAAGATTCGTCATCTTCATCATTTGTTTTCTTTTCACTTTCCAATTCAGTATCACCGTTTGGTTCCATATTTTAAACAATTTTTGTGTAATATTTAACACGTTTTAACAACAAAAACCTACACTATTTAATATTTTTACTTTTTCATTTATGATTATCAATAAAAATAATGTTATTAAATTCACAGAACGCCCCCACAGCAGTGTTGCCAAACTAGAAACTAGAATTTCGGTAGTACTTTTATGAAAATAAATCCAGGAGATTTGCAGAAAAATTAAGATTGTTATTTAATATAAATAAACAAATTGCTTAATAATATTTGAAATAATTTACATATGAAATACACATGAAATGTATACGAAATATATTTTTATCCAAAGAAATAAAGAAATCAATGAAAATTTCTCAAGTATCGTATACTATATACTCGAGGGTTCAACTCCTAGATATATATATCCTTTGCTTTGATAAGAGTTGATTCTTTGATATAGTAACAATATTCTAAACAATTCTAAACATTATCGTATAACCAAACGTATTATATTTACTTAAAACGAATGAAAAGTTTAAAAATAAGACATGTTTTGATTAAATTTAAGGGACCGTTATTAACCACGATTTTTTTTAAGACAGCGTCGCAAGCGGATGTCCTTCAACGAGAAAAACGTGAAACAATTAACTTTCAAACATATTCATTAAACTTTAAAGCATATCCGAAGACCAAAACTACAGTGCATGATGTAAATTTACATTTTTTATTTTCTCCGACAGATTCTTTTATTTTCAAAGTACTTATTTAAGTTATTAGCGATTTTATAATACTTGCACTCTTTATTATAATCTTTTATAATATAAACAAGTAACGACATTAGCGACGTTTTGTAAAGTAATATTTTAATTACGATGCCATATCCAAGAATATATTTCAAATTATTTTCATAAAAATATTATTTTGTATAACCCATATTCCAGTAAACGCCGCCCATTCAGCTTGCACCTTCATACGTTTCTGTATATGCATATATAAATAATAAATAAATTAATTTGTTTCAATTAATCATGCTCTTTATCCAGATGCAGTAACAATCCGTGCCAAATATTTAAGGGGGATATACTATATATTGTAATAATTGAAATATAAATGAGCTAGCTACCAGATCCAGCGACAGAAGGAACTTGTAAAATAGCCGATCTCAGAGAAAATTATTGTAGATGTGAGATGATGATTTGGCTCCCCTTCTACCCTAATTGTTAACCTACCCTAAGTTGAAATACTTTGAAATTTATTTACTTTATTAGACTCGAACTTCGTATTTTTCCTTGTCTTCTGAAATACAGTCTCCCTTCGCTCTTTTCAAGAATCATTTCAAGGTTATTTTCTTTACCAAATAGAGCCCCCTTAATTACTCAGCTGTGGAACTGGTTATTACATTTGAAATACCTGTTTGTTTATTTGAATATTAAATGATCAATTAATTACATTGAACACAGTTTGTTTTCTGTCGTGAGGTGAAGTGCAGTGCTTACGGTGCTTACCTCTACTTGTGTGAAACCCATAGAACATAGAAACGCAGTGAAAAGAAGTTATTTATTTCACGAGTTATTATTTATGATTTTGTTGAGGACAGGTTATTCAAATAACAATTTTAATACTGTAACTAACTGCGTCCGCTGAACACACTTGTTACCATGTATTTAAGAATTATCTAACATAACAAAAGTTACATGTTAAGCAAATAATGTTGTTACCTAAAATACAACGTTTTGTTACCTATATTATTACTTTTTGAAAAATAAATCTACCTTTACCTGCTAACTTCATCATAAAACATCTTAATTAGCCCGTTTTAGGGATTATAGAATCTTAAGAATTCTTTGTTAAGAATTAAATAGTAATAAAATATCCTTATTTAAACCGTTTTACTTTAAATATTACCAGTTTTCGTTTAGATAAAATATTACATGAAAAGATAACATTCACGTTCTGAGTTTAGCAGACGTAGTTTTTTACTTATTTAAATTGTGTGACTGCCACATTTAATATGTTTTATTTTGGCAGGAAATTGTGATTAGATACAATTTATTGTGCGTTTTTAGCCTGAGGTCAGTGTGCGAATTAAAATTGCGCCACCAAAATCTGACAAGGTTTTCAAATATAATTTCTGTGATAATTTATATCTAATAAACTTTTTATAAATGTCGGAACATACTCCATTAATTCAAAATAGTGTAAAGAAAAATGTGAATTTAAGGACCTCCTGGTGCAGATACGTAACGGTGGAACCTGCTGTTTTCTTTTTCTTTTTCTCCATAACTTTTACAGGTAGATCTCTGTTAATTGATATATTCATCTACTCCTAATTAGGAGAGACATTCTTTCCTTAAGGTACTTTTAAGTCTGTTTACACTTCAACGGACATCGATTTTTTGAGTAGGGTGCAGTCGCATTAGCACACATTATTATGAGAGGGAGCAATATTTTTGTTTCTGCTTATTATGAATTCGCAATGGAGTCCGAATGGTTTACTAGAAATTCGAGAAATTCTTTAAAGATCTTTCTAGTTTAGGTAATTCATTTGTTTCTATTTTAGGTGCCGTTTTTGATAATGAGGTCCTTTACCGGACATGCCTCATCACTTTGGACCTCGACAATTCCAGCTGTAGATCAGTCGGGGCTTCCAATGGTACGGCGAACACACAACTTGAATCCTTAGTTCAACTTTCAGCAGCTAAAGTCATTATGGTAGCAAGCCTTCTTAGAGCAATTCCTCCTGCGGTTTCTAGTCTATTTTTAGGATCTTGGTCCGATACAAATGGACGTAAACCTATTATAATATTGTCATTGACAGGTAATTGTAGGCATTGTAGCTAACGAAACATATTTGCTTGTAATATTTATTAATTATTTGTATTTGCTTCTTTCAGGTTGGTTTCTTAAATACACTATACAGCTATTCATCATCCTGTGGGCTCCCAATTGCAGCCCATGGTGGTTGGCTTTAGCCTACATACCGCTAGCATTCTCTGGAGGAGAATGTGTCCTGACATCTTGTCTGTATAGCTACATAACTGATATCATTCAAGAAGACAACAGGGCTGTCAGGTGAGTGTCCACTTGTATACACTTGTGTACAGCACCGCAGTTCCATATCAAATATAAAAAAATATTTGATGCACAAATTGAGGCAACTCTTCTTGAATAATCAATCTATCTGACTCAGAACAATGATGTCACTATATCAGTATACAGACTTTTGATATATGCATCATTTCTTTTAATAATTATGTTTGTGCAGAATACGGTACAGGTTTTCTATTAATATGTTATGTGTCTTTGCAATCAACCTTGCCAAAGATATTTTAAATATTGTTTACTTAGATTAACAAATAAGATTTTTGATATTGTTTAAGAATGAGCACTATGGAGGCGTCTATGAGTTTCGGACTGTTATTGGGGACTATTAGTGCAGCTCCAGTTTTTAACACCTTCGGCTCAGCTACTGTATTCGCAGTTGCTGCAATCAGCATTGCTCTTGGGATCATTTACGTCCAAACTGCTATAAGTGAATCAATTTCAGATATACCGAAAAAACAGGTGATACCTCAGTTTAACAAATCTTATATCTGATCTGATGTACCTGTCTTCCGTGAGCATTTTAAAATATTTAAGATGGCGTCAAACATTTCTTTTAAATGCTCATATTAGTTTATTATAGTTTGTTACATGGTACAGATTAAGCGTTCCTGTGATGAATGAAATAAAACTCCAGTTATGAAATATTTACTGAATCTATTCTTAATTTTTCTCTTGGCCTTATGCATAAGATAAAATTCACGAGTGCAGAATCTGTAGTCTCAGCCTCAGTTGAACCACGACATATACTTTATTTTATAGTTTAGACTTCAGTATCTATTTGATTTGGCGCTGGTAACCGAATTATTTAAAGCCTGCTTCAAGTCAAGAGAAGGCTACAGCCGTATCATCATGTGGGCGCTCAGTTTATCACTAGCGGCTATTATCATCCCACTCGTCGGAGAAAATATAATAACTTATTTATTTGTTCGACAAAAATTCCATTGGACGCTAACGGACTTCTCAAGGTTAGAAAAATATTCATTCCTTTCGCTATTGTTGATCCATTTTCTCTCTATCAACCCTATTTTTCCAGATGATATAAAATATAAAAGACAAATTTAATTATCAGGTACGACAGCGTCTCTATTATAATGCAGATTGTTGGAACTGGAATTGGAGTTTACGTTTTGAAAACATTACTGGGCTTATCAGAAGACATATTAGCATTGCTTTCTCTAATAACACTTATTTTAAATTCGTTTATTAAAGCGTGGGCTTCAGTGGGATGGCATATGTATCTAGGTAAGTACATTTTTACGAGCCAAAATCCAATTTATCTCAATGTGCTGAACATATTAATCGATATAACAATTTATAATGTTGATTTCAGCTGCTGCTTTTGTTCTTTTCGGTGGCATCTACATTCCTATGACAAGATCGATTTTATCAAAATTAGTTTCTGTAAATGATGTTGGAAAAATTCATGCATTTACTTCATTTATGCAATCACTATCTCCATTGGTCGCGGCTCCCATCTACACATCGGTGTACACAACAACGTTGTACACATTTCCAGGGGAATTTTTTCTATACTCTGCAGGATTTTATACCGTCATCATGATAACTTTTAGGTTTGTTGTTCAGAAATTGACGTATTCATCGTATTATAAGCTATATCTATATATATAACAGAATATAATATGAGAGTCTGTTGTACAATTAGTTAGAAATATCATTTACCCTCTTCAAATATCATATAATACTGCCTCTTAACTGAATTAGATTTAAAATTGATTTAAGCAAATTTGTCCGTTTAGTTTTACTTTTCTAAAGTAACGATATAACTTACATAACGTTTTATTATTTCAGCATTATCTACGTTTATCAAAGAAGGAATGGAATATAAAAATGGCAGTACTGAAAATTTTAAAGAATAATAAAACATACCTCTTATTATAAATAGTATTATTTCTTAGCATAAACTTCGTATAACAACAATACTCCTTTAAACTTGAAGAACTTTGATCTTAAAGTTCTATTTTACTTAATCCTCTAGATATATCAACATTTCCTACTGCTTCTGTAACAATCCCGGTTCCTACAGTCACATTGTTTTCTCGTATCGTGAAAGGTTGTCCTTTAGACATAACCATCCGCCTGTGTAAACTCAAATACACAGATCCGTGCTCTCCAGGCATTAGTAAATTTGTATTATCTAAAACAATCAAATGACTTGGTATTGTTTTTATAAATATAATGAGTTAATAAATATTTATTTACCTAAATCTATTCTAACTGGAACATTCCACGTTCTAGAAAATAATTGTTGTATATATTTCCCGGTTATGGGTCTAGATCTGCCACCTTCTGCTCTACTTAGTAAATACATATTTGCTTTGAATTTATTATTTAAAGTTTCACTATTTGCAGCACATAACAGCATTCCTCGTTGCACAGCTTGAATTCTTACTCCACGTAAAAGAGCCCCAATATTATCACCAGCTACAACCTAAAATCATATTACATACTAAATGTATATTTCTACATGCTTAGTACAAAAAATTTAACCAGAATTCTATAAATCTTCCACAAACTCACAACGTACATTAGGAAATACTTGAAAAATAGAAATTAATAGGCTCACAAAACTTCTTATTATTAAGAAAAGCTTCTAAAAGAAAAGAACCAAAAGCCATAAGAAGTTCTTGTAAAGATAAAGGATTATATATTATCTATAATATAATATGGAACTATGGGTTGTTTCTTTATTATTAATACCTGTGGTACTGATTTTTTGAAGACTTGTACATCCGAAACGGTTGTCTTAACATGTTCATCGAAACCTAATAAGTCAGCAGCAGCATTTTTCTTTATTATGCCACGTTTCAATGTTCCGATGACAACTGTTCCACGACCAGGAACTGTGAAAGCATTATCAATTGGTAACAAGAAGGGAGATTCCAAATCACGAGTAGGTGTAGGGATATAAGAATCCACTGCGTCCAGCAGGTGGAGTACTGATGGTTCTCCTATTTTGAAACAAAAGACCAAATGACTTTTACCATGTTGAAGAACGTCTTTCTCCTAAATAAATGTGTATAATTTTATTACAATATTCTACCTGCCTAATGGTGATGTATCGCCTTTTAAAGCTTGTAGAGCAGATCCACATATAACTGGACAATCTTCACCATCAAAACCAAAATCAACCAGTAATTCTCTAACTTCTAGTTCAACTAGATCTAATACTTCTTGATCAACCTGGTCTGCTTTATTAATATATACCAATACTCGATCAATCCCCACTTGTTTAGCCAATAACAAATGTTCCCTCGTTTGAGGCATTTGGCCATCATCTGCAGCAACAACTAATATGGCACCATCCATCTGAGATGCCCCAGATATCATATTCTTAACATAATCTGCATGACCTGGACAGTCGGTATGAGCATAGTGACGTTTCGAAGTACGGTATCCTATGTGAGCTGCATTTATTGTTATACCCCGTGCTTTTTCTTCAGGTGCCTTATCAATTTGATCATAAGAAATATAATCTGAGAAACCTTTCTTGGATAAAATTTTTGTAATTGCAGCTGTCAGTGTCGTTTTGCCATGATCCACATGACCTATCGTTCCAATATTTACATGATCGGGTTCTGTTTTCGTACAAAATAATTTTTTTTGACTGTTATATTTATTTAAATTAGTACTAACATTATCTTTTGGCAGCAATGTTAAATGATTTTGCAAAATATAACATTTATTTCTTACTGATGTGTATAATAAATTATTTTTATTATAAATTACACGTGCATGTTTAGTAGTGGATAACACATTTTTTAATATAATTATCATTTTGCCGTATAAAATTTAACCTAAAAATTATTATTAGACAATTAAATACAAGTTAGGAAACAATAGAAAATACAATAGTTGGGAGAACAGGACACAGAAATAATAACTAGCGAAATCTATCAACGCTATTAAAAGTAAAGGTACGGGTCTTGGGTGCACCACTTATATGCTTCAACCTATAGTTTTGACGTAAAATGTTCAGCGGAAAATCAATTGTATCTAATCACAATCTGTTTTCGCCAAAATCCATTGTATCTAGACACAATACGCTTTCGGCTGGTTTAAACTATTGGTTATCATAGGTTCTAAAAGAATGACAGTAAATAATTTAGGTTTGTCTTCAAGACAACCGGGCTGCCACATAATGGTCATAAGGTCATTGATGTGCAGGGTTGCCATATTGACAACAGCTCTTCTGAAAGGCAATTTTATGGGCTAACATTTTCCTGTGTAATCGAAAAGGTTTGTCAAAATTAAAGTTATAATTATTTCATACTTATGCTTTTGGATTAATAATTTAGTTTTCAGACATAACAAATTGTACTAAATAATCTAATTTTTATATACAATGTAGTTTCATGTAATTAATAAAATTTTCGTAAATCGTTGCAGTTATGTAAGATTCCAATATGCATGTAATTTGTAAATTTTTCATATCTTTGTGCACAAATGTATTCACTCTGAATAAAATTATACTTTCAATATCTGAGAACTTGTTGTTTCTCTGACAACATAATGTACTTGCTATGTTACACAAAAAAGTTATACAATATAACCTAATAATACGTGGGTTTATATTATTATCTAGCTAAGAATTCTGCAAAATGTTGGGACGTATGAGTGGCTCTTTCGCCCCGGCCTGCAGCCAAGTGGTTTTAGCAGCTGCTCAAGGGCAACAGCAGAGGAATATGGCCACATTGAAAACCATCTCTATGCGTTTGAAGTCCGTTAAGAACATCCAGAAAATTACACAATCCATGAAGATGGTGTCAGCAGCTAAGTGAGTTTGCCTTTCTTTGTGTCATTACCTTCAAAATTGTAGTGAAACGTCAATGTTATAAAACTGTATTATTCTTTAGGTATGCTCGTGCTGAACGTGATCTTCAACAGGCAAGACCGTATGGTCTAGGGGCTCAAGCTTTCTATACAAACACCGAAATTGCAGCTCCAGAAGATTCTAATGATTTACTGTACATTGCCATCACTAGTGATAGAGGTAACGTTGAAACGTAAAAGTAATTGACATAATTTATATTGACCCATTGAACTTTTGTACTTTATTTTATTATTTTAGGTCTTTGTGGAGCAGTTCACTCTGGAATCTCAAAAGTCATTCGCAAAGAAATGGTCACCCCTAAGGAAAATGTTAAAATTGTTTGTGTAGGTGATAAGTCTCGCGCTGTTTTGGCACGTCTGTATGCTGGTAATATCATCCTGGTTGCAAATGAGGTAAGACAAATGTCACTATCTTGATTTTCTTCCTCAACCCCACATCTTACTGTAGCCTACATCTCGCGATCACATTAATTGCTTTACTTCACTTAATTAGATCATAACTAACATATTGTTATTTAATTTATAGGTTGGACGCAAACCACCAACTTTCCTCGACGCCGCTAAACTTACAGATGCTATTTTGAAGAGTGGACACAACTTCTCTGTTGGTAAAATCATTTACAACAAGTTTAAATCTGTAGTTTCTTACAACGCATCCGATATTCCAGTATTCAGTCAAGATACTGTTGAAGTAAGTATTGCACTTCCTAGAGTCAAACAAGTAGAACTAGCTTGTAGCGTAGGAACATATTAATTTGAATAAATTAGAAGCTACCCAGTGTGAATGATGGGACGAAATCATTGTATGTTATCTGTTTAAACTTACCTTTATTTATTGTTCCATACAGGCTGCTCCAAAATTAGGAATATACGATTCCTTAGATTCCGAAGTAATAAAAAGTTATCTGGAATTCTCTATCGCCTCGCTTCTGTATTACTCAATGAAGGAGGGTGCTTGCTCTGAACAATCTTCTCGCATGACTGCCATGGACAACGCCAGTAAGAACGCTGGAGAGATGATAGACAAATTGACTTTAACATTCAATAGAACCAGACAAGCTGTCATCACCAGAGAGTTGATCGAAATTATTTCTGGAGCCGCTGCTTTGGAATAAACATAAAGATACTTCTTTTTATTTTAATTTATTAGAATAAATTTTAAATAAAATATAGTAATATCAACTGATAATAACTACTGTCTTTGACAATAGTTATTTAAAAATCTAAAAGATTTTTCTGATAAATTAAAATGAAACGATTTAGTTGAAATTATTTTAGAGGGGTCGTAATCAACATTAAGTACAGGTCTGAATGTTAATAAAGCTAATACAAAATTAAGCCTGAAAACACTGGAATTTTTTTGACATCATTTAAAATAAGATTAACATCAGCTTATTATTCTTGGCCTATTTTTTAATTAACTTTATTTACATTTGTATATCTAATACATATTTTTTTTATTTCATACAAATTTTCTTTAAATTTATTATAAAAGAATTGTTTGTTATATCATTAAATAAAATTGCAGAGACCCGATATTAACTTTAAATATTGATTTTTCTTATGATATTATTTCATTTATTGATACTTTTGTATTTCAAGAGGAATTCTTACGGATGCAAAGTGTTAAAAGTTACATAAATGTTATGTTGAAATGAAGAAACTGAAGGGACTCGGCTTTAATTTTCGAAGAATAACAATGTTAAGGAATGAATCTTACTAAACAAATGAATATTACATATGTAAACACATTTCTTTGGAAACAAAAGAGAACTTATATTTTGAATCAGCCTGGTTTTTCTAAAAGTTTCTTTACTAAATCAAAATAACTTTCTTCTAACTATGAGTAACATTTAATTAGTAATTAGAATAATCAATCTGGAATAAATCTGGTTTTCGGAATCACAGTTTCGTTATTTTTATGTATTAAAGTTACCGAAGAAATCTGCCTTATTTCAGTCACGTAAGTTTGCATTGTTTTTTTTACTCAAGTACATTAATATCTTTTATATAACTAATGAAGATTTTTGGTTTCTGAAACCTGACAGACATTTATTACTTTTCTCTGTAAATTCAATTTATTTTAGAACAGGTTTTCAGTGTACGACCTACTTGAAGACAATTTGTATCTCTTATAATTTTATTCAAAATGTTGGGTCGTTCGATTGAAACATGTACCCCAGTCTACAGTCTAATGGCGTTTGCTGCTGGACAATGCCATCAGCAGAGGGGAATGGCCACATTGAAAACCATTTCCATGCGTCTGAAATCCGTAAAGAACATTCAGAAGATTACACAATCTATGAAGATGGTTTCTGCTGCTAAGTGGGTTTAATAAACAATATTTTCGTAATGTGTAGTGTACAACTACTCTATAGAGAGTTTCTTCCAGGTATTCGAAAGCTGAACGCGACCTTAAGCAGGCTAAAGCATTTGGTGAAGGATCCCAAGTATTCTACAAAGTTACTAATATGAAACCAAAGATAAATGCTACAGATTTACTTTATATTGCAATTACTAGTGATAGAGGTAGTAAATATACAAAGAAAAAAAAAGTTATATCTCTACCACAAATAATGTTGCTTACTTTGGTTTTTGTTACTGTTTTTTCAAATTCTAGGATTGTGTGGCGCTGTGCATTCTGGAGTTTCGAAAATAATTCGTAAAACTTTAGCTGGATCTTCCGACAAAGTGAAACTGGTTTGTGTTGGAGACAAGTCTAGAGCCGTTTTGTCGCGTATGTTTGCTGACCATATTATCCTTGTTGCCAACGAGGTATGTAACAAGTAATTATCTTACGATTAAGTGGTAATCCCAAATGAAATCTAAATTTGCTTAAATACAACTTATTTTTAGGTTGGACGCAAACCACCTACTTTTCTTGATGCGGCTCTGCTCATGGATGCTATTTTGAAAAGTGGCGTTCAATTTTCTGCTGGTAAAATTGTTTTCAATAAGTTTAGGTCAGTGGTTAAGTACGTAGCTTCTGATGTTCCATTGTTCAGCAAAGAAGCTATGGAGGTAAATACATGTCCAGATGATATTTAGGGGTATTTAGACCGATTCACAAAAAGCTTGGAAATACTTAAAAAGTCGATTGCAAAGTTTTGACCCAGCGACAAATAACATGACAAAATTAAGCAGCATATTGAAAACAACTTATACTTATTACTGCCAGATTAATTTTGCATTTACTTTAGGAAGCAGAGAAAGTAATTCAATACGAAGGCCTGGATAAAGAAACGATGAACGATTTCTTTGTGTTTTCATTAACTGCCCGACTATATTACACGATGGTAGAGAACTACTGCTCCGAGCAATCATCGAGAATGACTGCAATGGACGGATCTACTAAAAATGCCAAGGAGATGATCTCCACCATGTCCGCTACGTTCAACAGAACTCGACAAGCCGTCATCACCAGAGAGCTCATCGAGATTATATCTGGAGCGGCTGCTTTAGAAGAATCCCATTAGAAATATTCCTAATTCACTCGTATATAGAAAAACTATACTTTGTATTAATATTAATAAATTATACTTGGGATCCAATTTAAACTTGTTGCAGTATTATATTTTTAGTAGTAGTAAAATTGGGTGAAAGATTGTATACCAGACTAAAATATCAAGAATTATATTATAGGGAAATTATTAAGTAAGCATTAAGTAGTAAAGTTAATAATGGGCACTATTTCTAATTCTCACAACCAGCTTCCTCGCAAACCTAATTCAAAAATGAAGTAATGTTTTACAATTTTATTATATATTCTTTGTTTCAAACACATTTTTGCGGTTTAGTTTTCATTTTACAATAATAACAGCTCTACATTTCTTATATATTAATCTTAAATTCGAGTTGGCGTACGTTTTTTATTTTTTAAATTATGTTTTTTTACTTGGGAAATATTTAATATTATTTCGAAAAATTATCACAACTACAATATAATTTCAATTGTAAAAAGAAATATTTTAAAATAAATTAATCGACCGCCAGCGGCCTATAGTTCTCTATGTAAAGTGAAGAGAATTTGTAATGAATTAATTATAAAAAAAATTCTTTTAGATTAATATCCTAAATTCATTAAATATGGTTTGTAAATTTGTACCAAAAACTGACTCAAAACTACCGCACGTCTAAAGTAGAGTCATTTTATTTATTTAACTTATTCTACTGCAATTCAGACGGCAGACGGCCAGAAAATGTACCACTGTACATTTTGTACACAGATTTCTGTATCATATGTAAAAGTGTGTAAAAGGAAAGGCACACCAACTACAGTCCGGCTCGGCTCACCTTTTGCGATTCGAATGGCACCTGCTTTATATTAGAGTAGAGTAATAACAAATTTATTGTAGTTTACGAGCCAATTCTTATAACAATTATTTTATCATTTTTGTATAGACTCTCTAGTGTATATAATAAAATAAATAACATTAAATATTTCCCAAATAATTACGATATATTTTATCTTACATGTTATTTTATTTTATTACAGTTTATATTTAATAGTATTGCGTTATTGCTAATTATCTAACAAGCTTAAACAATACACTGCCTCCGTCGCGTTTGAACCACAAATGGGTTAAAATATCATTCCTTTTTATTTTTTATGTATTTAAATTTTTTTTATATATATTTAACGCACTAATATACGTTGTGCTTAATTATTGCACATATAGTTCGTTTCGATGTTAACAACTATTATATATTATCTTATTAGAAACATAACTATATTATATAATAGCACCAACTCTAAATTCGCATGAGTGTTGTAAGTCAGATTGAGCAAATTTACTTTAACAAAATACATCGATATTGCTAAGTGCAATGAACGTAAAGGACACATACTAGTTTAATCAACAAAAATCTGAAGAATAATTTAAATAGACCTTTGACTGTACTACCCCATTAAACATGATACATATCAACTATGTAAATTTTATTTGGCTGCAACTTACATATTAGCGTACTCACACAAGAATCATTTATAATTACGAAGGTGGTTACTTTAATTTAAACCGGAATAAATCTAATCTTTTTTAAAATACGGAAACTTATCTGTAAGTGCAGAAGTGTTACGAAATAAATCTCTTACAACATATTTAGTATTTAATCATTAAGTATTATTAAAAAAGGTTTACAATAAACAACATTAATATGTAGAACAGAATGTGAACCTGAAAGTAATACTTCGTAGGGCTGAAGCACTGTTTTAAAGAGCATTTATGTACGTTTGCTCAATCTGAATCCATCCGCAATATCCTGATGCAACTATAAGTTGATTTTTATTAACAATCTCTAAAAAATATAACATGGCTTATAACAAATTACTGATTGAAAGTGTTAGGTCAAATGATGCATGAGTATTTAATTTAAACAAAAAATTATACCATAGAATATTTTTGTACCTTTATAAAGAATATAAATGTATATTTTTTACTATGTGTTTAGTTAGATGCTATTATTATTTTATGCCACATATTTGTTTGTTTCCTACATTTAAATTGATATGGAAGAATTATTTTTAATATACATAAGTATGAAAACATAAAATTATACCATACATATTAAATGGAAAACTTAATCTTAAATACTGTCAGTAATAATATTAAATTGAAATATTTATATAAAATTTAGTTTAAAATATTAAATTAACAATTGTTATTAATAAGTACTAATTTCTAATATTTATTGCGAAACATAAAAGCTGTCAATTTGATTGATCTGTACGTGGGAATTAATATTTGTCTTGTTTTAGTTTTTCTTTTAGAAGAACAGTCCCAGACAAATGTATACATCACGTTTAAGCAATATCTAGTAAATGATGCAGTGTTACTTTGAGAGAAATAACGGTACTTCGTAAATATAGAAAAACCAACACGTACGTATACATAAGTTTGTCGCAATTATTTATAAATCCTTGCAAATAACGAAATCATACATAAAACATAAAATAGCAAAGAAAAATTATATTTTATTTTATCTCACACAACTAATGACTAGGACTTCCTAAAATTCAATCTAAGTTATTTCAAAAAGTCAAATATTTATTATTTGTTTTATAAAAAGTCTTCAGTTCGAGATTATATTAGTAATCAGTTGAATTAAACTAAAACATCTATGAGATTTATAAAGTTAAAAAATGTAAAAATTGTGCATGTTTAAAATTACACGATACATATCGAAACGTAAATAATACTTAATAAATAAATTACACCAAAACTTATATTTCTATATTCAGGTAATTCGAATGTCTGTATTAAACAAAAAGACAATGGAAGAAATAACCAGATCGATAACAATATTGTTAATTACGTTAAACCAGTGTCCCGTTAAACACAAAAGGTACCAAAAGCACCATCCCCATCCGAACAAAACTCTACAATGCAAAGACACGGGAAGTTTGGGGAGAGTCACAAATACGTTTTGTACTTAGCGGGATAAAACACGCATTGCAGCACTAAACCCGTAGTGCCACTTTATTATGCATTCAAATTCAATTTATGTTACTGTATTTATTTATCTAATTTATTGGCACTACTATTTTGTATTTTTTTCAACGGACGCGTAGCTAATAATAACGGAAGGCCCGTTTTTAATTCAGTGCCATTTTGAAATTTATTTAATGATTTAATCACATTTGGTGGTAATACACGAAAACTATTTGACCTTGATGGAAAACTTTTATTAACTTTATCATTATCAATACTATGAGCACTTTCAACGTTTATATCCTTATCTACATCTAAACTTAGATCCGGGTTTTTGTCATTTAACGTATTGCTTGTACTCTTTTGACGTAGCCACCCTTCTTTCGACGTACTGGAATTTACATCAATTATTTTACATTTATTGGTAATAATATCACTTAAAACAAGCCCCTCTCCTTTACGTAGCCCATCCACTCTCGGTGATGGTGCAACAATACTATTAATATCAGTTTTTTCATATTCGTTTAGACTTATTACTCTATTTATATTATACGACTCTTTACCATCCCTTATCAATTGTTCAATTAATTCCGCTTCCTCAGAAGTATTCTGTAATTTTACATTGATACTACTTACATGTTTTAGACCTAGTTCTGTTGATTTCACTACAGCTTCAAACTTTTCATTACATTCTGTCCATTTAGCAAGTAGTTCCTCTTCCGCTTGTGTGGTACTTTTGGGCCACACCCCTTCGGCCGTCTCTCAAGTTTGCAATGCAGTTGTTACCTCTCTATGAATGATGGCTAAATCGTTCAATTGTTGCGCCAACTGGTTATTGAGAGTAACAAGGACTTGACGCTGTGAATCATGCGCCGACATAGTCATGTCCAGCTGATTTTGTGCTATTTTCAAGGCTTGCTGCAGCTCCGCGTTCTCTTTTTGCAACACTAACTGTAAATAGAGAATAAGAAATAGTCTGTCTTATAGACGTTACAAGTAAATAATTAAGTGTAAATAAGAAGTATTGTTACTGCACGAAACATTACTTGCTGCTCAGTTATTTTAGGTGCGGACTGCAATGCTCTAATTTCGTCATTCCGCGCGACCAACTCTCCTTCAAGAGCCTCCACTCGGTGCCTTAATGAAGAGATTTCTTTTCTCAGTTCATCAGCAATATCGCCACCTCCTGTATATCACATAATTTATTACAACGTAGAATATTAAATATAAAACATATGTTACATAAAATAATGAAATCATTTCCGCTCTGTTATATTACCTAGGTCATGTTATATTACCTTTGGAGTTCTCCAGGTCTTGTTGATACTTAAGTTTAATGCGTTGATTTTCCTCTTTATAGCTGTGCAGTTGACGCTTCCATTCATCTACATTTGCAGTAGATTCTTGCAAAGCGCTTGTAAGCCTCACATTATTGTTCTTTAACGTTGATAATTCAATTTCCCATTTTTTGGCATTTGCTGAACTGAAATAGTAATATGATTATTAAAGATTCTTTAAATTCTAATTATAAATTTTACAATTTGCTAGACCTACCTTTGTGCTAGAGCTAATTTTAGTCTATCGTTCTCATATTTGAGTTGTGTATCCGCTGAGTTATGACTGGGGCCCCCTTTATCGTTGGTCTTATGACTTGGACTCTCACTTTGAAGTGCAGACACGGAATGACTCCGTTGATGCGTCATCGGTTCATCTGGTTCAGTCTTAATGTTAGTTTGTTGCGGTGCTGGAGGCATCATTGAACTATTTGGGGGTTCTATCAAGTTTTCTTGAGGTTCAGACGGCCCCAGTGCTGCTCTGGAACTAACAGGACTGGCATTTGCGCTAGTAACAGGAGTTACTGCAGAGCTACCATTAGCATTTACTTTTGCAACTGCTGACCGAGTAGCTTCTTTTACTTCTTGGAACTTTTCTATAAACTGAATTGTTGGGATTGAGAATTAGTTACAAAAATAATTAATTTATTTAAATATAAACACTGTCATATGTGGTTGTGTCCTGGAGGTCTATTAATTTTCAGAAATTAACTTACCTTTCCGAGTTCTGCCTCTGAAGAAAATCCTAAGCCGTAAACTGTATTTGCCCTTACATCAGACCACTGTCCAAACTTTTGAGAAGTTTTTGTGAAGGACATATTTGGGGTTATTGTACTATTTATAACAGCCTAAAAATTATATTACAACATTATAAAACAAATAATGATTATTTTTGTTGTAATTGCACGTTTATATTTTATTTTATAATTTACCTTACTACCCTCTACGCTGATAATTCTATACAGAGACCTAGAGGAATCATAAAAGAAAGACACAGAAACAGCTGAGGTTGAAGCCGACATCCACGATCGTTTTGTTTTGGGGTCGATGTGGAAGACGTGTGCCTTACACGTAAAAATCGGCTGCTCCCTGTAAAATAATCATATCATTAATTGTGTGTGAAAAATAAGACTAAATATTGTTTATTACTGTTACATTTTTCAATAGTTTCATGTGTTTATAAACTACTTGTGTTGGAAGTGATTTTAAATAATGTAAGTAAGTTTCTTTTATTTTAACCTAACAAAATATTATTTCATAACTGCCAATTAACTAATAATCGATCAATAAATCTTAACAGTAATTCTAATCTAGCTAGTAAATAAGACAATTATGATATCATAATTAAGGAATAATAAATTCCTTTAATATGTAATCTATAAAACTGTTTATGATAGTATTAACTTATTTAATATTTTCAGTGGAAATAGAAAACTGTAAACCGCAGAATGTTCTAACCAAACTCTTTTATTGTATTTATATCTAGATAGAAATATTGATCATAAATACTACAACTGTATATTTATTACAGATAGTAGTTTTTAATTTGAAAATATTACAAAAATTAATTGTTTATAACAAAGGTTTAACCAATGTAATTATAAATGAAATAATAATTTGTTAGGTCTCATTTATTTTATATTCATAATAACAAAATGTAAAAAATTCAACGGTAATACTAAAGCATTTTAATAAAAATATAATTTTATTCCGGATATGAATAATTGAAACCAATATTAATAATTAACAAATCTCGTACGTATAATAATATATATATACATATATATATATAAAACTTAGAAACACCTTTTTCGAGAGGTCACTGACAGTGTTTCAAAAGTATATAAATATATCAATAATTAGATCAATTAATGATAAAATTATATTTAAAATGTATTTGTTTATATTATTTAATACACTTACCCCA
This sequence comes from Panorpa germanica, assembly GCA_963678705.1. NCBI lineage: Eukaryota > Metazoa > Arthropoda > Insecta > Mecoptera > Panorpidae > Panorpa > Panorpa germanica. Next base: position 204,559 of record OY783222.1, read on the forward strand.
TTGTTTCTTTTCCTGACGTCATTTATCACGCGAAAATTATAAACAAATTTTTAATAATTCCATCACTCAGATCTGTCACAAACGCCATTAGGCATGTAGTTCGTTAAATGGACGAGTAGAATGGACTAAATGAGCAGCACAGACTATCATATTATGTGGTGGGACATTCAAAATAAATAATTGAAATATCTGCGTCTGATAAATGTTATAAATAAATATAAGAAGATAATAAAATTCGCGCAACGAGTATTCACAAAGTTAAAACGATGCTAAATATTTTATACCAAATATAAACTCATTTCTGAAAGTAGATTTCTTGTAAAATATGGTTGAAGTTACGAGAGTTCGGCGGTGACTCATATTTAAAACAAGTTGTGGGGTATAAACTGCTGATATAACTAAAAAGCACTGACTCATTTATTTTTCTATAATGTGTATAGAAACGAATAAGACGAAATTCATTATCGTATTATAGATTTATACCGCTCTTATAACCTCTTTTAAGTATAAGTCACCGCTGATCTATCGTGATTTTGACTATACCACTGGATTAAAAAAATGCTGGCACTGCTTCTAAGATCTATACTAAGATTTAGGTATTTTAAAGTTAACTTAATAAAATTTTCTACGGTGTTTTTATAGTGTCGAGACCTCATATAAGTAACTACACCATCGTCTAATCTAATCGAGCCTGTCAGAAAAAGCGTGAGGTCCAGAGAAACTAATATTTTTTAACCGCTGAGTCCACAGCAGACTTGTGCTTGCTTTAGTCCACTAGGCCATTAGAGTCAATTAAAAATTTTTAAAATTAAGACATTTAATGCACACACTAGAAAGCAAAGTGTTATTTGTGTTGCAGCAATTTAGGGGCAAACTTTTACACTTTTTCGTGTGAAGGAAACGAACATTGTAATAATTACATTGGTTGGAACCTGATTTATTCCCACAAGTAACGGTATGTGGACTACACGGCTGCCTAAAACGCGTAATAATACATTTATGTTTTGCACGGAACAAACACACAAACCTTTATTACATACTAAGTGTTAATATATATTTATATACAATAAAATATATTGCAAATTTTTTGATGCAGATATGTACCTTATATTTTAAAACAAAGAACTGATTCATTACATTTTAAATAGCTATGCGGGCCTGGCATTTATGCGACCTTTTCTAAATTCATGGACATTTTTTTAAATTTTACTTTTATTAATTTCTTAAATTTGTTTACGCAGTTATATCTGGCACACGTTAAGAAGGCGAACTGTGTCAACAAATTTAAAATATTATATATCATATATTTATAATATTAATATAAAATATACAAATATGACAGAGTGACGGTGCTTATGATGAACATTTAAATGCTTTATCGACCCGTTTTAATTAATGTTCTCATGTTATCAAATCATGCTCATGTTTTTTCTCATATTCTCATCAAAGCATGTTCTTCTTGTCTTGAAAACAACATATCTTTATTAGGGAAAAATAACACAAAAAAGTGTAAAAGTTTACCCCTGAATTGCTGCAACACAAGTAACACTTTGCTTTTTAGTATGTTGCAGAGATGTGTGTGCATTAAATGTCTTAATTTTAAAGTTTTTTAATTGACTCTAATGGCCTAGTGGGCTAAACCAAACACAAGTCTGCTGTGGACTCAGCGGCTGGACCATTGCTTTTGCAAGTACGAGTCCTAGGGTTCAAGTCGTTTGGATTTTTAATCTCTTTTGCATGTACTTGCATGTTGCATATACTATATATTGTTCTTTCTTTATTTTATCAATGTAATATAATAATTTCTACGTATAAATTAACGCAGTTATATCCGGCTCACGTTAAGAAGGCGAACTGTGTTAACAAATTTGAAATGTTTTAATTTTTGTAGATTTTATAAGGGGTTTTTAAAATTCATAGACTTTTTTTTAAAACTTATTTTTATTAATTTCTTAAAAAAATTTATGCAGTTATATCCGCTACAGGTTAAGAAGGCGAACTGTGTTAACAAATTTGAAATATTTTAATTTTTGTAGATTTTATAAGGGGTTTTTAAAATTCATGGACATTTTTTTAAAACTTACTTTTATTATTTTCTTAAATATGTTTCTGCAGTTATATCCGCTACACGTTAAGAAGGCGAACTGTGTCAACAAATTTAAAATATTTTAATTTTTGTGGATTTTATAAGGGGTTTTTAAAATTCATGGACTTTTTCTTAAAACTTATTTTATTGATTTCTTAAATTTTTTACACAGTTATATCCGCTACACGTTAAGAAGGCGAACTGTGTCAACAAATTTGAAATATTTTAATTTTTGTAGATTTTATAAGGGGTTTTTAAAATTCATGGACTTCTTTTTAAAACTTACTTATATTAATTTCTTAAATTTTGCAATGCAATTATGTTCGTTATAATTTATAATGAAGAACTGCATCATTAAATTTTAAAAATCTAAGCGTGTCTCGTTTTTATGCGACTTTTAAAAAATCCATGGACATTTTTTTTTTAAATCTTTTTTTCGATTTTCTTGAAATATTTTGATGCAGTTATGTTTCTTGTAATTTGTAATAAAGAACTGCATCATTAGATTTTAAAAATCAAGCGTGTCTCGTTTTTATGCGACTTTTAAAAAATCCATGGACATTTTTTTTTAAAATCTTTTTTTCGATTTTCTTGAAATATTTTGATGCAGTTATGTTCCTTGTAATTTATAATAAAGAACTGCATCATTAGATTTTAAAAATCTAAGCGTGTCTCGTTTTTATGCGACTTTTAAAAAATCCATGGACATTTTTTTTTTAAATCTTTTTTTCGATTTTTCTTGAAATATTTTGATGCAGTTATGTTCCTTGTAATTTATAATAAAGAACTGCATCATTAGATTTTAAAAATCTACGCGTGTCTCGTTTTTATGCGACTTTTAAAAAATCCATGGACATTTTTTTTTTAAATCTTTTTTTCGATTTTCTTGAAATATTTTGATGCAGTTATGTTTCTTGTAATTTATAATAAAGAACTGCATCATTAGATTTTAAAAATCTACGCGTGTCTCGTTTTTATGCGACTTTTAAAAAATCCATGGACATTTTTTTTTTAAATCTTTTTTTCGATTTTCTTGAATTATTTTGATGCAGTTATGTTCCTTGTAATTTATAATAAAGAACTGCATCATTAGATTTTAAAAATCTAAGCGTGTCTCGTTTTTATGCGACTTTTAAAAAATCCATGGACATTTTTTTTTTAAATCTTTTTTTCGATTTTCTTGAAATATTTTGATGCAGTTATGTTCCTTGTAATTTATAATAAAGAACTGCATCATTAGATTTTAAAAATCTAAGCGTGTCTCGTTTTTATGCGACTTTTAAAAAATCCATGGACATTTTTTTTAAATTTTTTTTTTCGATTTTCTTGAAATATTTTGATGCAGTTATGTTCCTTGTAATTTATAATAAAGAACTGCATCATTAGATTTTAAAAATCTAAGCGTGTCTCGTTTTTATGCGACTTTTAAAAAATCCATGGACATTTTTTTTTTAAATCTTTTTTTCGATTTTCTTGAAATATTTTGATGCAGTTATGTTCCTTGTAATTTATAATAAAGAACTGCATCATTAGATTTTAAAAATCTAAGCGTGTCTCGTTTTTATGCGACTTTTAAAAAATCCATGGACATTTTTTTTAAATTTTTTTTTTCGATTTTCTTGAAATATTTTGATGCAGTTATGTTCCTTGTAATTTATAATAAAAAACTGCATCATTAGATTTTAAATATCTAAGCGTTTCTGGCTTTTATGCGACTTTTAAAAAATCCATGGACATTTTTTTTTTAAATCTTTTTTTCGATTTTCTTGAATTATTTTGATGCAGTTATGTTCCTTGTAATTTATAATAAAGAACTGCATCATTAGATTTTAAAAATCTAAGCGTGTCTCGTTTTTATGCGACTTTTAAAAAATCCATGGACATTTTTTTTTTAAATCTTTTTTTCGATTTTCTTGAAATATTTTGATGCAGTTATGTTCCTTGTAATTTATAATAAAGAACTGCATCATTAGATTTTAAAAATCTAAGCGTGTCTCGTTTTTATGCGACTTTTAAAAAATCCATGGACATTTTTTTTAAATTTTTTTTTTCGATTTTCTTGAAATATTTTGATGCAGTTATGTTCCTTGTAATTTATAATAAAGAACTGCATCATTAGATTTTAAAAATCTAAGCGTGTCTCGTTTTTATGCGACTTTTAAAAAATCCATGGACATTTTTTTTTTAAATCTTTTTTTCGATTTTCTTGAAATATTTTGATGCAGTTATGTTCCTTGTAATTTATAATAAAGAACTGCATCATTAGATTTTAAAAATCTAAGCGTGTCTCGTTTTTATGCGACTTTTAAAAAATCCATGGACATTTTTTTTAAATTTTTTTTTTCGATTTTCTTGAAATATTTTGATGCAGTTATGTTCCTTGTAATTTATAATAAAAAACTGCATCATTAGATTTTAAATATCTAAGCGTTTCTGGCTTTTATGCGACTTTTAAAAAATCCATGGACATTTTTTTTTTAAATCTTTTTTTCGATTTTCTTGAAATATTTTGATGCAGTTATGTTCCTTGTAATTTATAATAAAGAACTGCATCATTAGATTTTAAAAATCTACGCGTGTCTCGTTTTTATGCGACTTTTAAAAAATCCATGGACATTTTTTTTTTAAATCTTTTTTTCGATTTTCTTGAAATATTTTGATGCAGTTATGTTCCTTGTAATTTATAATAAAGAACTGCATCATTAGATTTTAAAAATCTAAGCGTGTCTCGTTTTTATGCGACTTTTAAAAAATCCATGGACATTTTTTTTTTAAATCTTTTTTTCGATTTTCTTGAAATATTTTGATGCAGTTATGTTCCTTGTAATTTATAATAAAGAACTGCATCATTAGATTTTAAAAATCTAAGCGTGTCTCGTTTTTATGCGACTTTTAAAAAATCCATGGACATTTTTTTTAAATTTTTTTTTTCGATTTTCTTGAAATATTTTGATGCAGTTATGTTCCTTGTAATTTATAATAAAAAACTGCATCATTAGATTTTAAATATCTAAGCGTTTCTGGCTTTTATGCGACTTTTAAAAAATCCATGGACATTTTTTTTTTAAATCTTTTTTTCGATTTTCTTGAAATATTTTGATGCAGTTATGTTCCTTGTAATTTATAATAAATAACTGCATCATTAGATTTTAAAAATCTAAGCGTGTCTCGTTTTTATGCGACTTTTAAAAAATCCATGGACATTTTTTTTTTAAATCTTTTTTTCGATTTTCTTGAAATATTTTGATGCAGTTATGTTCCTTGTAATTTATAATAAAGAACTGCATCATTTGATTTTAAAAATCTAAGCGTGTCTCGTTTTTATGCGACTTTTAAAAAATCCATGGACATTTTTCTTAAACATTTTTTTTCGATTTTCTTGAAATATTTTGATGCAGTTATGTTCCTTGTAATTTATAATAAAGAACTGCATCATTAGATTTTAAAAATCTAAGCGTGTCTCGTTTTTATGCGACTTTTAAAGAATCCATGGACATTTTTTTTAAATTTTTTTTTTCGATTTTCTTGAAATATTTTGATGCAGTTATGTTCCTTGTAATTTATAATAAAAAACTGCATCATTAGATTTTAAATATCTAAGCGTTTCTGGCTTTTATGCGACTTTTAAAAAATCCATGGACATTTTTTTTTTAAATCTTTTTTTCGATTTTCTTGAATTATTTTGATGCAGTTATGTTCCTTGTAATTTATAATAAAGAACTGCATCATTAGATTTTAAAAATCTAAGCGTGTCTCGTTTTTATGCGACTTTTAAAAAATCCATGGACATTTTTTTTTTAAATCTTTTTTTCGATTTTCTTGAAATATTTTGATGCAGTTATGTTCCTTGTAATTTATAATAAAGAACTGCATCATTAGATTTTAAAAATCTAAGCGTGTCTCGTTTTTATGCGACTTTTAAAAAATCCATGGACATTTTTTTTAAATTTTTTTTTTCGATTTTCTTGAAATATTTTGATGCAGTTATGTTCCTTGTAATTTATAATAAAGAACTGCATCATTAGATTTTAAAAATCTAAGCGTGTCTCGTTTTTATGCGACTTTTAAAAAATCCATGGACATTTTTTTTTTAAATCTTTTTTTCGATTTTCTTGAAATATTTTGATGCAGTTATGTTCCTTGTAATTTATAATAAAGAACTGCATCATTAGATTTTAAAAATCTAAGCGTGTCTCGTTTTTATGCGACTTTTAAAAAATCCATGGACATTTTTTTTAAATTTTTTTTTTCGATTTTCTTGAAATATTTTGATGCAGTTATGTTCCTTGTAATTTATAATAAAAAACTGCATCATTAGATTTTAAATATCTAAGCGTTTCTGGCTTTTATGCGACTTTTAAAAAATCCATGGACATTTTTTTTTTAAATCTTTTTTTCGATTTTCTTGAATTATTTTGATGCAGTTATGTTCCTTGTAATTTATAATAAAGAACTGCATCATTAGATTTTAAAAATCTAAGCGTGTCTCGTTTTTATGCGACTTTTAAAAAATCCATGGACATTTTTTTTTTAAATCTTTTTTTCGATTTTCTTGAAATATTTTGATGCAGTTATGTTCCTTGTAATTTATAATAAAGAACTGCATCATTAGATTTTAAAAATCTAAGCGTGTCTCGTTTTTATGCGACTTTTAAAAAATCCATGGACATTTTTTTTAAATTTTTTTTTTCGATTTTCTTGAAATATTTTGATGCAGTTATGTTCCTTGTAATTTATAATAAAGAACTGCATCATTAGATTTTAAAAATCTAAGCGTGTCTCGTTTTTATGCGACTTTTAAAAAATCCATGGACATTTTTTTTTTAAATCTTTTTTTCGATTTTCTTGAAATATTTTGATGCAGTTATGTTCCTTGTAATTTATAATAAAGAACTGCATCATTAGATTTTAAAAATCTAAGCGTGTCTCGTTTTTATGCGACTTTTAAAAAATCCATGGACATTTTTTTTAAATTTTTTTTTTCGATTTTCTTGAAATATTTTGATGCAGTTATGTTCCTTGTAATTTATAATAAAAAACTGCATCATTAGATTTTAAATATCTAAGCGTTTCTGGCTTTTATGCGACTTTTAAAAAATCCATGGACATTTTTTTTTTAAATCTTTTTTTCGATTTTCTTGAAATATTTTGATGCAGTTATGTTCCTTGTAATTTATAATAAAGAACTGCATCATTAGATTTTAAAAATCTACGCGTGTCTCGTTTTTATGCGACTTTTAAAAAATCCATGGACATTTTTTTTTTAAATCTTTTTTTCGATTTTCTTGAAATATTTTGATGCAGTTATGTTCCTTGTAATTTATAATAAAGAACTGCATCATTAGATTTTAAAAATCTAAGCGTGTCTCGTTTTTATGCGACTTTTAAAAAATCCATGGACATTTTTTTTTTAAATCTTTTTTTCGATTTTCTTGAAATATTTTGATGCAGTTATGTTCCTTGTAATTTATAATAAAGAACTGCATCATTAGATTTTAAAAATCTAAGCGTGTCTCGTTTTTATGCGACTTTTAAAAAATCCATGGACATTTTTTTTAAATTTTTTTTTTCGATTTTCTTGAAATATTTTGATGCAGTTATGTTCCTTGTAATTTATAATAAAAAACTGCATCATTAGATTTTAAATATCTAAGCGTTTCTGGCTTTTATGCGACTTTTAAAAAATCCATGGACATTTTTTTTTTAAATCTTTTTTTCGATTTTCTTGAAATATTTTGATGCAGTTATGTTCCTTGTAATTTATAATAAATAACTGCATCATTAGATTTTAAAAATCTAAGCGTGTCTCGTTTTTATGCGACTTTTAAAAAATCCATGGACATTTTTTTTTTAAATCTTTTTTTCGATTTTCTTGAAATATTTTGATGCAGTTATGTTCCTTGTAATTTATAATAAAGAACTGCATCATTTGATTTTAAAAATCTAAGCGTGTCTCGTTTTTATGCGACTTTTAAAAAATCCATGGACATTTTTCTTAAACATTTTTTTTCGATTTTCTTGAAATATTTTGATGCAGTTATGTTCCTTGTAATTTATAATAAAGAACTGCATCATTAGATTTTAAAAATCTAAGCGTGTCTCGTTTTTATGCGACTTTTAAAGAATCCATGGACATTTTTTTTAAATTTTTTTTTTCGATTTTCTTGAAATATTTTGATGCAGTTATGTTCCTTGTAATTTATAATAAAAAACTGCATCATTAGATTTTAAATATCTAAGCGTTTCTGGCTTTTATGCGACTTTTAAAAAATCCATGGACATTTTTTTTTTAAATCTTTTTTTCGATTTTCTTGAAATATTTTGATGCAGTTATGTTCCTTGTAATTTATAATAAAGAACTGCATCATTAGATTTTAAAAATCTAAGCATGTCTCGTTTTTATGCGACTTTTAAAAAATCCATGGACATTTTTTTTTTAAATCTTTTTTTCGATTTTCTTGAAATATTTTGATGCAGTTATGTTCCTTGTAATTTATAATAAAGAACTGCATCATTAGATGTTAAAAATCTAAGCGTGTCTCGTTTTTATGCGACTTTTAAAGAATCCATGGACATTTTTTTTAAATTTTTTTTTTCGATTTTCTTGAAATATTTTGATGCAGTTATGTTCCTTGTAATTTATAATAAAAAACTGCATCATTAGATTTTAAATATCTAAGCGTTTCTGGCTTTTATGCGACTTTTAAAAAATCCATGGACATTTTTTTTTTAAATCTTTTTTTCGATTTTCTTGAAATATTTTGATGCAGTTATGTTCCTTGTAATTTATAATAAAGAACTGCATCATTAGATTTTAAAAATCTAAGCGTGTCTCGTTTTTATGCGACTTTTAAAAAATCCATGGACATTTTTTTTTTAAATCTTTTTTTCGATTTTCTTGAAATATTTTGATGCAGTTATGTTCCTTGTAATTTATAATAAAGAACTGCATCATTAGATTTTAAAAATCTAAGCGTGTCTCGTTTTTATGCGACTTTTAAAAAATTCATGGACATTTTTTTTTTAAATCTTTTTTTCGATTTTCTTGAAATATTTTGATGCAGTTATGTTCCTTGTAATTTATAATAAAAAACTGCATCATTAGATTTTAAAAATCTAAGCGTGTCTCGTTTTTATGCGACTTTTAAAAAATCCATGGACATTTTTTTTAAATTTTTTTTTTCGATTTTCTTGAAATATTTTGATGCAGTTATGTTCCTTGTAATTTATAATAAAAAACTGCATCATTAGATTTTAAATATCTAAGCGTTTCTGGCTTTTATGCGACTTTTAAAAAATCCATGGACATTTTTTTTTTAAATCTTTTTTTCGATTTTCTTGAAATATTTTGATGCAGTTATGTTCCTTGTAATTTATAATAAATAACTGCATCATTAGATTTTAAGAATCTAAGCGTGTCTCGTTTTTATGCGACTTTTAAAAAATCCATGGACATTTTTTTTTTAAATCTTTTTTTCGATTTTCTTGAAATATTTTGATGCAGTTATGTTCCTTGTAATTTATAATAAAGAACTGCATCATTAGATTTTAAAAATCTAAGCGTGTCTCGTTTTTATGCGACTTTTAAAAAATCCATGGACATTTTTTTTTTAAATCTTTTTTTCGATTTTCTTGAAATATTTTGATGCAGTTATGTTCCTTGTAATTTATAATAAAGAACTGCATCATTAGATTTTAAAAATCTAAGCGTGTCTCGTTTTTATGCGACTTTTAAAAAATTCATGGACATTTTTTTTTTAAATCTTTTTTTCGATTTTCTTGAAATATTTTGATGCAGTTATGTTCCTTGTAATTTATAATAAAAAACTGCATCATTAGATTTTAAAAATCTAAGCGTGTCTCGTTTTTATGCGACTTTTAAAAAATCCATGGACATTTTTTTTAAATTTTTTTTTTCGATTTTCTTGAAATATTTTGATGCAGTTATGTTCCTTGTAATTTATAATAAAAAACTGCATCATTAGATTTTAAATATCTAAGCGTTTCTGGCTTTTATGCGACTTTTAAAAAATCCATGGACATTTTTTTTTTAAATCTTTTTTTCGATTTTCTTGAAATATTTTGATGCAGTTATGTTCCTTGTAATTTATAATAAATAACTGCATCATTAGATTTTAAGAATCTAAGCGTGTCTCGTTTTTATGCGACTTTTAAAAAATCCATGGACATTTTTTTTTTAAATCTTTTTTTCGATTTTCTTGAAATATTTTGATGCAGTTATGTTCCTTGTAATTTATAATAAAGAACTGCATCATTTGATTTTAAAAATCTAAGCGTGTCTCGTTTTTATGCGACTTTTAAAAAATCCATGGACATTTTTCTTAAACATTTTTTTTCGATTTTCTTGAAATATTTTGATGCAGTTATGTTCCTTGTAATTTATAATAAAGAACTGCATCATTAGATTTTAAAGATCTACGCGTGTCTCGTTTTTATGCGACTTTTAAAAAATCCATGGACATTTTTTTTTTAAATCTTTTTTTCGATTTTCTTGAAATATTTTGATGCAGTTATGTTCCTTGTAATTTATAATAAAGAACTGCATCATTAGATTTTAAAAATCTAAGCGTGTCTCGTTTTTATGCGACTTTTAAAAAATCCATGGACATTTTTTTTAAATTTTTTTTTTCGATTTTCTTGAAATATTTTGATGCAGTTATGTTCCTTGTAATTTATAATAAAAAACTGCATCATTAGATTTTAAATATCTAAGCGTTTCTGGCTTTTATGCGACTTTTAAAAAATCCATGGACATTTTTTTTTTAAATCTTTTTTTCGATTTTCTTGAAATATTTTGATGCAGTTATGTTCCTTGTAATTTATAATAAATAACTGCATCATTAGATTTTAAAAATCTAAGCGTGTCTCGTTTTTATGCGACTTTTAAAAAATCCATGGACATTTTTTTTTTAAATCTTTTTTTCGATTTTCTTGAAATATTTTGATGCAGTTATGTTCCTTGTAATTTATAATAAAGAACTGCATCATTTGATTTTAAAAATCTAAGCGTGTCTCGTTTTTATGCGACTTTTAAAAAATCCATGGACATTTTTCTTAAACATTTTTTTTCGATTTTCTTGAAATATTTTGATGCAGTTATGTTCCTTGTAATTTATAATAAAGAACTGCATCATTAGATTTTAAAGATCTACGCGTGTCTCGTTTTTATGCGACTTTTAAAAAATCCATGGACATTTTTTTTTAAAATCTTTTTTTCGATTTTCTTGAAATATTTTGATGCAGTTATGTTCCTTGTAATTTATAATAAAGAACTGCATCATTAGATTTTAAAAATCTAAGCGTGTCTCGTTTTTATGCGACTTTTAAAAAATCCATGGACATTTTTTTTTTAAATCTTTTTTTCGATTTTCTTGAAATATTTTGATGCAGTTATGTTCCTTGTAATTTATAATAAAGAACTGCATCATTTGATTTTAAAAATCTAAGCGTGTCTCGTTTTTATGCGACTTTTAAAAAATCCATGGACATTTTTCTTAAACATTTTTTTTCGATTTTCTTGAAATATTTTGATGCAGTTATGTTCCTTGTAATTTATAATAAAGAACTGCATCATTAGATTTTAAAAATCTACGCGTGTCTCGTTTTTATGCGACTTTTAAAAAATCCATGGACATTTTTTTTTTAAATCTTTTTTTCGATTTTCTTGAAATATTTTGATGCAGTTATGTTCCTTGTAATTTATAATAAAGAACTGCATCATTAGATTTTAAAAATCTAAGCGTGTCTCGTTTTTATGCGACTTTTAAAAAATCCATGGACATTTTTTTTTTAAATCTTTTTTTCGATTTTCTTGAAATATTTTGATGCAGTTATGTTCCTTGTAATTTATAATAAAGAACTGCATCATTTGATTTTAAAAATCTAAGCGTGTCTCGTTTTTATGCGACTTTTAAAAAATCCATGGACATTTTTTTTAAATTTTTTTTTTCGATTTTCTTGAAATATTTTGATGCAGTTATGTTCCTTGTAATTTATAATAAAGAACTGCATCATTAGATTTTAAAAATCTACGCGTGTCTCGTTTTTATGCGACTTTTAAAAAATCCATGGACATTTTTTTTTTAAATCTTTTTTTCGATTTTCTTGAAATATTTTGATGCAGTTATGTTCCTTGTAATTTATAATAAAGAACTGCATCATTAGATTTTAAAAATCTAAGCGTGTCTCGTTTTTATGCGACTTTTAAAAAATCCATGGACATTTTTTTTTTAAATCTTTTTTTCGATTTTCTTGAAATATTTTGATGCAGTTATGTTCCTTGTAATTTGTAATAAAGAACTGCATCATTAGATTTTAAAAATCTAAGCGTGTCTCGTTTTTATGCGACTTTTAAAAAATCCATGGACATTTTTTTTTTAAATCTTTTTTTCGATTTTTCTTGAAATATTTTGATGCAGTTATGTTTCTTGTAATTTATAATAAAGAACTGCATCATTAGATTTTAAAAATCTAAGCGTGTCTCGTTTTTATGCGACTTTTAAAAAATCCATGGACATTTTTTTTTTAAATCTTTTTTTCGATTTTCTTGAAATATTTTGATGCAGTTATGTTCCTTGTAATTTATAATAAAGAACTGCATCATTAGATTTTAAAAATCTAAGCGTGTCTCGCTTTTATGCGACTTTTAAAAAATCCATGGACATTTTTTTTTTAAATCTTTTTTTCGATTTTCTTGAAATATTTTGATGCAGTTATGTTTCTTGTAATTTATAATAAAGAACTGCATCATTAGATTTTAAAAATCTAAGCGTGTCTCGTTTTTATGCGACTTTTAAAAAATCCATGGACATTTTTTTTTTAAATCTTTTTTTCGATTTTCTTGAAATATTTTGATGCAGTTATGTTCCTTGTAATTTATAATAAAGAACTGCATCATTAGATTTTAAAAATCTAAGCGTGTCTCGTTTTTATGCGACTTTTAAAAAATCCATGGACATTTTTTTAAAATTTTTTTTTTCGATTTTCTTGAAATATTTTGATGCAGTTATGTTCCTTGTAATTTATAATAAAAAACTGCATCATTAGATTTTAAATATCTAAGCATTTCTGGCTTTTATGCGACTTTTAAAAAATCCATGGACATTTTTTTTTTAAATCTTTTTTTCGATTTTCTTGAAATATTTTGATGCAGTTATGTTCCTTGTAATTTATAATAAAAAACTGCATCATTAGATTTTAAAAATCTAAGCATGTCTCGTTTTTATGCGACTTTTAAAAAATCCATGGACATTTTTTTAAAATTTTTTTTTTCGATTTTCTTGAAATATTTTGATGCAGTTATGTTCCTTGTAATTTATAATAAAAAACTGCATCATTAGATTTTAAATATCTAAGCGTTTCTGGCTTTTATGCGACCTTTTAAACATTTCTTAGAGAAAAAAGATCCATCATAAAAATCCACAAAAATTAATATATTTCAAATTTGTTAACACAGTTCGCCTTCTTAACCTGTAGCGGATATAACTGCATAAAATTTTTTAAGAAATTAATAAAAATAAATTTAAAAAAAAAAGTCCATGAATTTTAAAAACCCCTTATAAAATCCACAAAAATTAAAATATTTCAAATTTGTTAACACAGTTCGCCTTCTTAACCTGTAGCGGATATAACTGCATAATTTTTTTTAAGAAATTAATAAAAATAAGTTTTAAAAAAAAAGTCCATGAATTTTAAAAACCTCTTATAAAATCTACAAAAATTAAAATATTTCAAATTTGTTAACAAAGTTCGCCTTCTTAACCTGTAGCGGATATAACTGCATAAACATTTTTAAAAAAATAATAAAAATAAGTTTTAAAAAAAAGTCAATGAATTTTAAAAACCCCTTATAAAATCTACAAAAATTAAGATATTTCAAATTTATTGACGCAGTTCGTCTTGTTAAAGTTTAATAGATATAACTCATTAATAAAATTGAAGAATTGTAAAACTTCCCATTTAGCAAAAGTCAGCTTCCCAAGTCCCAGTTTTACAAAACTGTATTTGCAATTTGTTTCTAGGTCGTATACAATTCAATAGCACTACTTAATAGTAGAAAAGTATTATAATTCCAATACATGAAACTAAAATTTTCTAAAATATATAAAGAAAAAGCTATTTGTAATTGTAATATTTGTTAATGAAAAAGTTAAAAATCCAAAAGCATTTGAACCCGTGATTCGCACTTACAAAAGAAATGCTGTATCGGTGAGACCACAGCAGAGTTGTGTTTGATTTTGCCCACTAGACCATTAGAGATAATTAAATACTTTAAAATTAAAACAGTTAATCAGAATCAGAAAGTATGTTATTTGTGTTGCAGCAATTCAGGGGTAAACTTTTACATTTTTTAGTGTAATTAGTAAATACACAAACCTTTACTTATAAAAATTTAAACAAAATAATTATTTTTAATTTAATATTGGTTCCATTGTTCATGTAGAGACATTTATAGATCATCTGTAATTAAATAATAATCAAAATAATTAATGAATAAATATTTGTTGATAAAAAAGTTAAAAATCCAAAACAATTTGAACCCGGGATTCGTACTTGCAAAAGAAGTGTTCTGCCGGTGAGACCAATGCATAGTTGTGTTTGATTTTGCCCACTAGGCTATTAGAAATAATTAAAAACATTATAATTATAACATTTAATTAACCATCAAATAGTTGAGTGTTATTTGTGTTGCAGCTATTCAGGGGTAAACTTTTACACTTTTTAGTTTAAGTAGTAAATACACAAACCTTTACTTATAAATATTTAAATAAAATAATTACTTTTAATTTAATATTAGTTAACATTATTCATGTAGAGACATTTATAGATGAAAGAAGAGTAGGATCCACCCCAGAACTTGAGACCTGGACCTCTTAGTGCAAAAAGAATGCCATAGGTTTGAATCTTTAATAATGGATGACATAAGAAAGTACATAACTTATAATAAATAATTTAGAATGCTATTTGATAATTTATAGATAAGTATAAATTTGATTATTTAATATTACTTTTAATCTTTAACTAGCCACATTACATGAGATTTATGATAACTATGATTTCAGCTTCCGGCCCATAGATGACTACATGATAAATTTTAATTAAGATTTTTAGCAGAGACTCTTACCAACTTCTCCAACAGCTTTGGTTTAATTAAACAATTAAATGCAAAAAATTATCCCCATCACTATAATTATTTCGTTTTAAAAATTCCACAGAATCTCAAACGTTATTCTAAATATAATTTTTAAATAATATTCAAGTTATATGTTAAACTACCACAGGTTAATATTTTCAAGGTAGATGTGTATTACATATTTATGAGTTCTTTATACCATAGAACTGCCAACATTATCAAGAGGTCGTATATGATAAAATTACCATTGGGACTTACTGTTTGGCATCTAGTCCGATTTCTTATCGTTTTAATAAAAATTTATAACATCTTTGTAATTACAAATGTAAAATTTATATTATATTTACGTACCTGATATTTTTAAACATAAGTAAAATGCAAATGGTCCATAATTTTATTTAGCGGGTTACTTATTACTATTAACTTTTAAATTATTTATTTTAACTTAATTAACTTCCCTATGGAACCATTAATTGTGTAGAAAGGTTCTATGTTCTTTTTTAACATTTATGTGCAACAGATTATTTTTTCGATAATACTTAATATTTTTAATGATAAAAATTTGTTAAACAAATACGTAGAAAAAAAGATATATATAGTTTGAGAATGTTTCATCTAAGATAAGTACACTAAAATTATTTATCTTTAACCATGCGTTTTTAGGAATGCAGGGATATACTGATAACAGAAGATACAGTCAAAGTGTTTGAATAAGGCTACGTCCTAAGACATCGACGCAAAGTATGATGCGCAGTGGCCATCACGACCTATCGGCAGCCTTGAGATCTGCGGCCTGCGGAAGGTCCCCCCGCCCCACCTATCAACAACAAATTTGTGCTAAACTACAGCATACTGGTATTTGCACTGAATGGAATGGAGATATATTTGCACTGGATACAATAGAATCTGTGAACAGTATAGAATCTAAGATAAATAAAAACCGACGATCTCCTACTATGTTGGCAACTTTTGTGGTGTCGTGACCTCATATATTTTAACTGAACCGCTGCCAATAAGTTTATGATTATGTATGTACAGTCGTAATCAATTTAACTTGATAATAAGCAAACCCAGTAAATATAACTCTGGCCCGGTAATCGAATCCAAAAGCACAGCAGTCAGTGTCGTCCACTGTGTCGTCTGGAATTTCATAGAGGATGAACAATTGTAAAGACAGACAGTAAGATATAAATGAACACATCAGAATAATTGAAATAAATAAATATTAAATATACAGAATATAGTAGACCCTCTATAATGCGAGTTCCTAATACAACGCGAAAAAAAGTATCTCGCGTACATCAACTGGTTTTCTTTAACGCGTTTTTTTATACAATACCACACTCTTAAAAATATTTACGATATTTTTAATATTTCAATGCGTCGATGTTAATGATGCAATGGACTAAATCTTCTTTTCGTTCGAATGTTTCTTTTGATTATAATGTGCAGTGTCTTTCAGATATGAATATTTGCTTACATAAGACTTAAACTTAAAAATATTATAGACAATACATAAAAGGGAATAATTGTAAAAAGCAAAATTACTATATCAATATATTTCAAGTTAAATTATCAAAAGAGTAAAACTAATTAAAAAACTATTTAATTCCAGTAACAGTTGTGTGAAAAATGAAAAAACTAAAACAAATACGACAAATTATAATTTCAAATTATTAAAATAGGCGCGTAGGTAATTAAACATTAAATAGTAAAAGATTGCAGCGTTGATTCCTGCGGTCAGGGCGTTCAGGCCCACCCAGACTTCTTGGCGCAATGGTACTTGTAATCAGTGGTGCTGCAATGGCTGCTGATAACTGAGTTAATGAGGTATTTTCACAAAAAAACCTTATCAAAAATCCAATTTAATTAATAATGTCTTAAAATTCATGTAAAATTGACAAATGACTAATTTATTATTAATTAATAATTAGTTAAAATCGTGATTTTACTTAAAAATCATATTTTTTATAAGATTAGTGTTCATCATTTTATATGTACTACAAAAATGCGATGTTTTTTATTGAAGCCATTGTGTTTCATATTATAGAAAAGTATTACTTTTATACGACTGCATTTGTTTTAATAAATTTTACTTTCTATTTCTTTTTGGATTCCTTCCTGAAGAATACCAGCACGTGAGGAATTTTCCGGACATCATCACAGCTGCAGGTACCTCCTGGTGGACTTGGAAATGCTTTACTTTGTAAGTACGCTGTTTTTTTTTATTATCAGTTGCATATTATTCGAAGTACTTTTATAATACATTATAAAATATTTTATTTGTAAGTACGTCGTTTTTCTATTGAGATATATTAATATGCTCTGTGATTTACACTGCTCCCATTCTAACGTTATCTCATGTGCTTTAGTTACAGATGGACAGCGACTTCTGGGGGGCCTTCACTGCACGTGCACTACGACTAGACCCGACGGGACACCTGCACCTGGACTCCTGGAGCAGACACGGCGACGCTACCTTGTGATTCAAACGTAGGTTTTTTAACTTATTACATTAATTTTTATTTAATACTTTATTTTAAATACGTTTTGTACGAATTCTTTTTATTTTATAGAGAAATATTTCTAAATATAGAATTGTTATATTTATTGCATACGGAAACTGTGAATTGAATAAATTTTTTGTTTCATCATGTAAGAAGATTAAACCTGGATTTATATTTTAATTTTTGGGGCCGGGGCGCCTCTATTCGATAGTCATTTTCAGAATAAGGGTGTAAACAGTTATTTTTGTTTATTTTGAAACTATATGTCGCACAGAAATTTTACAACAAATCTACAAATTTTGTGAATAACTTATTGTTGTAACTTGTAGTAAAAAAGTTAGGAGTAAAAACAAATCTAAAATTGATTGGTGTTATGACCAGGTTGTGTTGATTGTAACTTTTTTATTATAAAAGTTACTACAGAAAGTTGTTAACAAAAGTTTTAGGTAATATTATTATCTGCAAAAACACATATTAATTTTTGATGTGAGAGTTATGGTGATTAAGATAAACAAAGAAAATGATTACACAGTTATTCTGAAAATGACGGTTTCTATGGTGTTGAGATCTTATGCATGTTTACGCCGCCCCTGCCTAATGAGTTTATGATTATGTGAGCACATAAAACATTACAAATTAATAAGAATCAAACCTAGAAAATATAACGTTGGCAAATAATGATATTTTTAACAAATACTTAAAATATATAACTATTTAAAATTCGCGCGTTTCAAAATATTAACGCCATAAACAATTCAGCCAATCAGACATCGCTTGAGGTTGGCTGTCATGTTGCTGGCCGCTTGTCTATGTGGCAATGTATTGTTCTTTAGTACTACACAAGATGGCGCTGGCAAAAAACGTTTGTAATTAATCCGCATAAAAAATGTCTTTTAAATTATAAAATAGATTGTGAGGTTTTAGAAACATATTAAATATGCTAATTACTTCATCTACGACTAAATAGTGATAGTTTATTTGTCTGATCTTACTTAACAATTATGTTTTTTGTGAAATTAATGTGCTCTATATTATTACGCAATAGAGAAAATGTCTTCCAATACGTGGCTTTTGAGGTGACAGTTTTTTCATTTACTCAATTCGATAATAAAATAAATGATTTTAATTTTTTGCATGAATTGGTTGATAGAAAAACATTACAAATGAATTTCAATTAACCTTAAGTTGTCTTAACAAATATCAACATTAACAGGTGGTCTTCATTGTTTGCAGGTTATGACATGTCAGTGGATTTAGATGCCCTGGGTTTTAATGTCCTGCGTTTAACGAACTTCTGGAGATTTCAACACTAGTAGACGACGACACTCTACTCTACTGGAGATTGAAACGTACAGTAAGTTGTTTTTCTTTTAACAAATTTTCAATTTATTTTTCTAACCTCTTTTAAGATGCAAATAATTACGTAGGTGTTAGGTTTATTTCAACCTTGAATTAAAGTGCAAATTAAACTTTTAAAATTTGTGTTTTAATAATTACTGAATATCTTATAATGTTTATAGTTTCTTTTAGAATCTAGAAATGTTTACTTCAATTATGATTTGGTAATAAAGTCTTGAAAACTAAACGTCTCACAGAAATTTTGTTACGAGTTTTTGTTGTAGATAATAATTTAACATTATGTGGAATATCATATTGTTTACAGATGAGGACTTATCTGTAGGTCTAGATGTCTTGCATTTCTTTCTCTGCGTTCAGCGACGGACTCCTGGGGATTTCGGCCCTTGCAGACGGCGGCATTCTAGTGGAGAATAAAACGTAAGTTGGTTCTCTTTGCTATTATTTTTTAAATTTATTTATGGTTTTGTAATATTTTTAAAATTGAACATTTTATAATTTATTATAATTTAGAATCTAGAAAATAGTTTTTACAATATTTCAAATATTTACTTCAGTTATGATTTGATAATAAAATAATTTTTCCAACTTTTGAAACACAATTTTTTGAATTGTAGGACACCGACGAAGAGTACTTCGAAGAAGGCTACATTGGTGCTGTGATGACATCTAGTTGACATCTAGTTGCTGTAGTGCAGAGTACAGATCGTAAGTCATATTCAATTAAGGGTGGTGGGTTAATGCAACAAGTGTCCCTTAAAATTAAATCCATTACAATTTGATTAAATTTAATCGGTGACGCGTGCCGTCGGGTTGAGCTGCCGGTTAAATTGCCGAAATTTTCTTATGAATTAATAAAGACGAATTATGACAGACTTTTACAATGTAGACATTTAAAAATACGACTTTAATCATTTAACACCGGGTTCTGTTTATTGTTTATTTGTTTGGGTATCTTACTTCCACTAAATACAGTTACGTTTATTTAAGGTTTATCTAACATAACAGAAGTTATCTGTTATGTAGACAATGTTACCTAATACACAACTTCACACACAATACAACTACACAATAACTTTTTGATTTGCTTTACTGCTTTTCAAAAATACATCTACCTGTTTGCCCATTAACATAATCATAAAACTTCTAAGGTGGAACTTTTTAAGGATTAGGACCATTAATAAATTCGTGACACAAATTAAACCCCTCTCTCCCCCTTGTCTTGCCATGATGTCAGATTTGTAAACTTCACTCCCCCGTTGTCTCAAACACGCCTCACTGCCTGTAGCGTCTTGTCACACTCTAACGACTATCTTATGAAACACCTTAAGAAACCCAACTAGTTTAGTAACATAATTTATATAAAAGGTAACTTTTGTTATGTTAGATAAACCTTTAATATTCTCAGTTGTATTTAGCGGGTTTATGTTTTAATTTTTTTACGAGATTTTTACGTTTAAAATAATAGAAATAAAATTGAGAAGTAATTAAAATAATTCTGAAATTTTTAACAATTTTTGAATGCATTTACATTTTTTATTAGTTGACAATTCGTGGGGGTTCGTTAATTTTCTGTTCATCGCTGTGTAATTTAGTCGGCCTACAGTTGCATTCTTAAAATATCTACATTGTCGAGGGCTGTCATAATTTAAATAAATTAATTAATAAAATAAATTAAAAATTAGTTTTTCCGAATCGAAAAAGAAAGTGAAAATTGTGATAAACAACGGACAAAAGTGCAAGACATTAGACAAATAGTGATTAAAACAAATGTTTAAACAATTGTGAAGTGTGGAAGCAGAGCCGGCTGGGAGCCCTCGTGCGCTGGACTTTTAAGAAAAAGGTAATTCACAATTTCAATGACGATATCCTATTATTACCTGATATTGATTGTAATCTTTCTAACCAAAGCTTCTCTATTGTTGCAGATGAACTCCTAGACTTTGAGCAGCCCCCCTCGCCCCATTTACAGCAGGTCATTTGGAGCATTGATTTTTATTTTCAGGTAAACCAAACACTTTTTGTTAAAGTTTTAAATGATATTTAATTTATGAAATAATTTTTCTAACCAGAGTTTTCTATTGTTGCAGATTTCTTTGGGAATATCCGTACCAGTTCATCTTTAGCGGCTGGAGTCATCTTGCACCAGGACATTAAGATAAAGGTGATTGTCGCACTACACACTGTTTTACCTAATTTGTCTTAAATATTTATCTAATAATAATCTTTTAGTTTCAGCTCACTTCATGGTTCAAACGCAGTGACAATGAGCTCCGGTGAGTGATTTTAAATTTTTCAGTGGTTTTCAAACTTGCATTAGCTACAGATAAAAGTAGTACCGTCCTCCTCTTTTGCCCTCTCTTTATTTTTTGTTAAAATATTCGGTATTTTTAGTTAAATATAGGTTTTAGGTAGGGAATTAGGTTTTTAGTTAAATATAGGTTTTAGGTAGGGAAATAGGTTGCTGTCGATAATGAACATCATTAACTCCCGTGCACCTTAAGTGCCATATCCCACAGTTTGGAAATCACTGCTTTTTTGGTGTTGGGATGAAAATATATTTCTATGTTTGACACTTGTTGCATTTCATTGTATTTCAATTTGAATTTTTTGTATTTTTTTTCCAGGCTTGTTTTTCTTTCAGATTTGTTTTTTTTCAGGTTTGTTTTTCTTTCAGCTTTGGTAAAAATCTTTAAAGGACATAATTTTGCACCGTTGAAGCAAAATTATCTCCTTACAGGAAGCATTACTTTTATACGACTGCATTTCTTTTAATAATTTCACTTTCTATATCATTTTGAGTTCCTTGCTTAAGTTCACCAGCACGTGGGGCATTTTCCAGACATCATCACAGCTGCAGGTACCTCCTGGTGGACTTGGAAACACTTTACTTTGTAAGTGCACTGCTCGTTTTAATTATCAGTTGCATATCACTCGATGTAGGTCGTAGGTACTACTGCTAGTCGAGCCGTAACGGTCAATGAATTGTTAGCAATGTTTTATGCTTACGGTAAATGGAGTAGTAGGTGTGTCTTGGATCAATTAGAAAGGTTGTATTTATATATTATATGCTTGGAGACATCGTTGCTTTAGATGTACGAGTATAGACAGTATCTACATAAAATGTTTCAGAAACGTTCTGACGTTCTGAATCCTTCTTGATTACACCACTACGTGAAAATGTAATCTGCGCTCTCGTACTGGAACTGAGCTATAGCCGACTGAGTACAACTAAGTTTACGGTCGCACGTAATCTAATCCAGTGGGAGAGCGCCTTACGAGTCTCTTTATACAGAGTAAAGTGTCGATGATCGAGTATTAAGAGTTTTTATAATAAAACCGTGATATTATTATCAAAAGCGCCCCTCACTTTTATTATTAGACAATGTGATAAATTATATTTACTTTGCACTAAGAGCAAATTATATTTTTCTTGTTATTATGCCGGTTTCACACCAGAGAGACAGTTTTGCAAACAGTTTTGTTGTCAAGAAACAAAATAAAAACATGTTTTGTTTTATTTTAAAACAGTTCGGTTTTTAGTGCTTTTCTGTGTGTCACATAATTATTTTACACATAATAAACAACATCAAATGACAAGGGCGAATGTACACAAAATACAAAACTAAAAAAAAACAACAAACGTATTTTCTTTAATGTTACCGACTCCAGATGGAAATGTGTTTTGGTTACTAAAACAGCAACATAAGACAGAAATGTTTTAAGAACTGTCTCTCTGGTGTGAAACCTGCATAACACGTTGACATTAAATAGTTAGAATCGATCTAGAGATGGGGCATCCTAAACTTAACGTCGGAATTAAGTTTTAACATATTTAACGTGGGGCATTGCCCCTTTATGCTCCTCCTAGATACGGCTCTTGCAGCACCAGGTTCGATGAATTCAAAATAATGTAAATGAGAACAAAATCGAGATCGAATCGTATTTCGTACGTTGCACACCAACACAATATTAATTCAAATGTGAACAAGTTACTACACAGCAACTGTGAATGTGTTGAATGTTGATTGTTAATGTATTAAAAAACACTTTCACTGTCAACTCAGAACTAGTTTTGGTTTTTATTTTTGGTTTCTTTCTTTAACTAAACATGACGTCATCTACTACGTACAGTCAACCATACATGAATTTTATTGAAAACAACATAGATTGTTCGTTCCATGCCTTTCACAATGCCTATTCTTTTTAACTTAGTATACCATACATACATTGAATATAGATTATGTTAAAAAAGTTGTAACAATTTGTTCCACATTTATTTTTTAACCGTTTTTAATGTGGTGGAATTTTGAAATGTATTTTAATAGTCTGCGTTTTTTAACATGAAACATCAATGATTGGAATAATACAATATCGGTATCTGGAAATGGAAAAAACTGCAACGGGTAGGACAAATAGCATGAGTGAAACAGCAGTGAACGCATTCGTGCCGAATAATTGAATTTGTCGAACTATCTCGAACTCAAGCGGTGCCGGTATATAACAAAATTTTATAGAGATTAAGATATGGTTCACAACACAATTTAGAAATGAGAAATTTTGAAATATACTCGTATGCAGGTCATAATTATTTTCACGCTAAACTACAAATCAAATATTATAATAGTAAAGATGAATAAAAGATCAGTTTTCTTTTTATGATACTACTATCATATTCATATAAATTAAGTTATATTTATTTTTTATACTATAAGTACAAATTTATTTGAGAAATTTACAATATTTAGTATTAAATATTTACATTTAACGTTATTTAATTTACATTTACATTTACATTTACATTTATGGTACATTAGTACACAGTACTTCTACTTTACGTCATTAACGCTATAATTATTGTATAAAATAAATATTACAAACTAAAATGGAACAGCCACCTAGTTACTTTTGCTGGAACTTCAAAATAAAATACAGTAATTAATTAAAAATTTGCCTAAGAGTTAATTAAGCATCCTTACTTAATTAATAATAAGAAAATTCACACCTCATCAAATACCTAAAACATGTTAATATAAATAAATTTGATTTCTTGCGAATTATTAATTGTTTAATTATCAAAACTATGTTTGAAAGAGCAAAATGTGGCGCGAATATTAATAACTAAAATATTATTCGATTGGTGGCATGAAAGGTCCGGAGACCCTTCGGTTCCGGGAGAATCCTTTACTTCCGTCCGGACCATTTGGGGTCCGCACTACGTTCTCCGGTAAATGACACGCATTAGAATTGCTTCTGGATCGGAAACCCCCAAAATCGGAAGCCATGCTACCGTTCGAGAATCTACGTCCGCATTCCGATCCTGACATCGATCCGCTACTGATTCGTCGATTCAAGAAGGATTCGGATCCTGAATCCCGAGATGAGTTTGATAGTCGACGTGCCTGGAAGAATCCGCTGCTGTCTGAAGAGAAACTACTGGCTGACATCCGTCTCTGCATCCAGCTTTGAGGTTCGGGTCTCATCTGGAAGGAATGCGAGCTGGATCCTCGGCGGAGTCTTCGACGAGGGTCTTCCGTGTCAGAAGAGGAATATTCACTTTCAGTTAATAAGCGGGTTATTGACGTTTTCTTGACAGGCGTTTTCTTCTTGCGTTCGTTGTGAACGCAATTCAACTCATAAACCTTCATACCGTCTTCCTTCGTAAGTTTAATTGCATTCCTTGCGCTTTCTGATTCAACAAACTCAACCAACGCGCAAACGACGCCATTCAAGGAAGGATTCTTGTTGATAAATTGACGCACATCCGCCGGAATTGGATTACCGGGTCGAAGGACTCTGATTAGTGCAATTTCTCCGCAAGAACGAAATATTTCCGCTACATTTTCAATAGTAGGTTTTTCTAAGGACATTTCAACAGCAACTATTGTACGGGACGGTGTTGTTTCATCGTACTGTGGTAGCGCATCCAAACGACGTATTTTGGTGCCCAATTCATTAATCTCCAGTCTCACCGAACGTGTTAAAGCATGCGCCACAACTCTCCAATCTTTCGTCAAATGTTTAACTCGTTTAAAACTGGAAATCAATTTCAGAGAAACGTAACCTTCCTTGTTGCGTTTTACATGCTTCAATAGAAAAGCATCTTTTGTTATATTAGCGTCAGAAAAGTAAAACTCAACTTGTGTTACTATTTTCTCGGCAAGTTCATCTGATGCTGGTACGAATGGCACTTCCTGTGGTTCGGCGGCAACCTCACATCCAGAATCTTTGCCACCGTGAGTTGAACCGGCTTCCGACGCCGTATCTGACATATCGCCCATGTGAGCCCCCTCATCCTCAGCTGGTGCAGATGCACTGGACCCCGCAGACCCCCGTCTGTCATATGACATGGACACGTCACTATCGACGGACGAGATACTGTCTTTAGTATCAGAATGCTTCATCGGGGGTGGATTAAAATTCAAACTTCCAACGCTGTCCATCACTTCAGATAATTCCTGTTCTGTAGCCATATTTGTATTAAAAGTATCACAGCTCTTCACAAAAACTAATTAACACTATTAATTAATTTTAAAGTTAGGTTTTAAATCTAAAAATCAGTAAAAATGTTTTTTTTAAAAAACTCCTGTAACAATATTTAAAATTGTGCGGTTTTATTTATTATTTAATCACATTTATTTTTCAAAGTATTTAAAACTATTATGGCATTAATACGAACACAAAATCAATTAATTTTAATAAATAACTAATCACAGAGATTCAGTAAAATGATTTTCAAATGTCACACACAGTGTATTTTATATTTTACACAGCACGATTTCTTTAGATGTTCAATAATGTGTTTGTTTGTGGGCGAATTTGATGATATTGCCCGTGAGATTGACTACTGCCTCTACCAGTGACCTAGCCGTCTCGAGCCTCAGTGCTAAACTAAATCACGCCGCGTTTAAATCAGGTTTATATAGGCTTCAGTTGACTTCGGATTAAAATTATATAGGTATATGTTTTAATTTGTGAATTGTTTTTATATATGTAGTATTTTGCTACAATTCTCTAGACAGTAAGGCTGGTAAACAGTACTATACTGTCCTAGTGTTTGTGTTGAGTCTTTCTTACGCCCCCTTCTACCTTGACGACTTACTACGGCTACCTTACAATGCATAAGGAGTGTAGCCTTATGACCACCTGCGTTGCGTTGAAGACTTTATTCTAACTTTAAAACTTTATTCTAAATTTACTGAATAATATTGACGCCAGGCTAATAACAAGCTTAACATGCAAAGCAAGATACACTTTGTAGACCTAACTAATATAATAAACGAAGCTTGTTAAGATATCCTCCTATATAATAATGTTCCAACTAAAACTTTATATGTTTATTTGTTTGTTTATTTATATGTTTACGCGATTCGAAAACGGCACCGCGCAATTTACGAGAAAAAAATTCTAAGACTTTTTGCGTCCTCGGGATTTTCCCTGAATTTCCTGAAAGCCCGTAATTTTGGAAAAACTAACAAAAATTTTTTTTACTTTGTGCTCTATAACTTTTAATTCGGTGTTCAATGCTAAATTTTTTTGAAAATTAAAAATTAAAAAACACTCAAACTTTGGATTATTTAATAATGAAATTTGTTATTAAAGAAAAAAATATTTAAAATTTATTTGGGGAAACGGGGGCAGTTTTTGCCGACGGCAAAAATTGGGCTAGAAAGTTGAAATTTTATATATGGGCAAACTTTGGTACGTAATTTACAAATCGAAAAAAAATCCCAAATTTTGAAAAAAAGTTAATCAAATAATAAACAAATTGAAAAAAATATTTTTTTTTTAGCAGTTTATATGAAAAATTTATTAATATTTCAATTTAAAAATGGAATTAAAATGAAAGTCAATATATACACAAAATACAGTCGTCGCTTGCGACGGGGGTAAACACCAGTAATATTTTAAATTTAATAATAAAATATTTGATTTCATCAAAAACTGTTTTCACTGAATATACCTGGCATACACCACTGGGTAAATTGGATCAAAAACAAATATTCTAGAAACTTTCATGTCATGTTACATGTAATTTTTTAAATAAAAAATAACTGATTTTTTAAAATTCATATAGATAATTATTACACGCACAAGTACAAGACCTTGCGCAGAAATTATAAAAAAAACAAAACGTGCAACCTTTCGCAAAAATATTGGGCTTGCTCTGGGTATTAATTATCTTGAGCTAATGAATGATGACAACGGTAGAGCCATTAGAGTATTAGTACAGTACAGTAAACTTACTTTAGTGTTGGTTACTTTCATCCATAACGTTATTGCAGTTAGCAATTGTTTTTTGATTGTATTGTTTACTGTTTACCTCGGCGACCCTGTACAAAATTATGTTACCTTACAATAATACCATGGTTACATGACACTCGTTGGCTGTCATGATTTGTTTTATGTAAATTGGTTCTAAGTGCTGTAAAGCAAATATATGAATTAAATAAAATTCAGTGTTATGTCTCGAACAGATTGGTGCGACATAAACATGCGACATCCAACATTTATATATTAGTTCAGAAGTTAGACATTAGTGTACTAAATGTGTTGTACTTTTAACGTACAGACTAGTGCGACACTAATAAAACCGTTAATTATGCTGTTTTTAAAAATCCTAGGTAGTATTTTTTTCAGAACATCTAAAGAAATTGCGGTTTTGAATGTGATCTCGAACAAAAGGGTCGAGTACTTACATAGTCTCCAATATAATCTCATTGTGCGTTGACATTTTTTAGGGTAGAGTTTAGGGTACTCACAAGTTAGCAGAGGCCTTGTTAAATAACGTGAGTTTTATTACTTTTTTTTCTAAAAATTTGTTGTAATTTTTTCTAAAGCAGGTTGAGGGAAATTCGTTCGAAATGTCGCATGTCGCATGTCGCATGTCGCACTAGTGTGGACGTTGTGTGGTGTTGTACAAGTTTTTACAACAAACTTATTAATATAGGTACAGTAAAAGATAATTGTTGTTAATTTGGCATGGTCAGTATATTAATATTTGGCTTTAGTTAGAACTGGTAATTGTAATCTAGAAGAATTTGTTGTGGTTCGCAGTGTTATTGCATAAACAAGTATTTTGTAAAGTACCAAGATTTGCGAGTTGTTATTTCTGTATTTGTGGTTTAAAATAACGTACGGAAGGAGGTCAAGAGCGTCGAAGATGATTCAGCTAGATCCGCGAGCATAAAATGCATACTACACGAACATATGGCTAAACCACTCGTTGCATGATGTCCTGATTTGTTAATGCCATTTATTCTGCTGTTAGAACCTTAAAATTCCTTTTTTTATTGTTTCTATAACTTGGATGTAAAGAAAATTTATTATAGTTCAAATTACGAGAGTTCGGCGGCGACTCATACTTAAAACAAGTTGTGGGGCATAAACTGCCGATATAACTAAAAAGCACTGACTCACTTATTTTTCTACAATGTATATAGAAACAAATAAGATAAAATTCATTATCGTATTGTAGATTTATACCGCTCTTATAACCTCTTTTAAGCATAAATCGCCGCCGAACTACCGTGATTTGGACTATAAATGTTAAATTTAACAATCGTGAATTTAGCCTACTACTTTTAGGGGGGTAGTATGCTTTTGAACAATATAGGTCACACGCTTAATAAATTGTATCTAGTCCTGAAAGAGTTCAACCCGTTCGTGCGCACAATAGGTTAGTCACTTCTGCACTGTACCATAAGTTTCGCACATGCTACTACTTAAAATCGTAAACGAAATTGAATCCAGTCCAAATTTATTAAGTTGGTAGCACGGACATTAGCTTCTCTTATACATCACTTTGTGAACATATTGTTATGCTAATTTTAAATTGGTTACGTACATAACCAAAAATTAAATGATCAAAAGTTATAAAGATTAACTGTATTTTTCTGACGTCACGTTCGGTTCCTACTCTCATCTCTTCTATGTATTGCTATCTCTTTTATATAACAAGTTGCAAAATATATGCGTAAGAGTGCATACTCAAATATATATTTATATATATATATATATATATATATATATATATATATATATATATATTTTAGCCACGCTACAATAATCAGGTAATACATATTATCTCTTGCCTTGGGTTACCGCTTACCGCTGCTTTTATTCTAGTAATGAAAGCATATTTAGTTATTAAATAATTTTCATAAAATGGCATTGTAATAGTTGGACAGTTGATAACATTGGAAATTTAGATCACGATGGCATTGGCGCTCTGACATTGCAGACAGCCACAGAAAAACAGCATAAAAATAACTAATACAGTAATGACAGCATGACAAATGTTCAGCATAGCGCGAAACATTAAACATCTAAGATAAACGAGAGTGAAAAACGAAGAAATTGTTTAAGATGTTTCAACCAAGTTTACTAAAGGTGGGCATCGAATTTATCTTTCAAACATAAAAAGAAGGGAAATGGGTAGTCTGAGAAGAGGGAAAGGTCTAACCTAATTTGCGGAAGGGGGGACAGAATTTTCAAAAAATCAATTTTTGTTTTTTTTTAATATTTCGAAAGTATAGTCTTTTTAGAATATGTTGTTAAATTTTTGTAAGGATATTAGAATCTAGAATCAAATTAGGATATTACATAACTAGAATCATTTTTTTATTTCAATAATTTCGTATTTTTTTCATTAAATAACTGGTTAAAAAACCAAGTCAATTGTCAATTTTAAATTATATTTTTTCTCTAGTTCCGACCATGAGTGTACTCATACTAATTAATAATTTTCTTGGTTTTTATTATTTAGATAAAAAGAAGAGCCAAAATCAGCAACACCGTCCAATTCCAATTTTTTGATAGGGTCTACTTCAGCGTCATTTTTAACATATTTAACAATATTTTTAAATTCCAAAAATATCGTTTTTCATTATTTTTATTATAAAAAAAACAATCCTCAAAATAACTTAAATTTTTGAGCTGTAGACCACCTTCCCCCCTTAAGAATTTGTTACTTAAGAGTCTAGATCGAGCACTGAGTGTATCCATCTAACTGGATATAAATGAATTCAACATTTTTCATTTTTATCAGTCTGTGAGTCTCGTATTAAAGTGTATGAAGTTTGTAAGAGTTTTACATAAATGTTCGAAAGTTCAGTCGGACCACTTTATGTTTGACCATATAAGGAAATTCGTTTTGCATTGTCGTCAAATCGATATAAGAATGTTAAATCGCGAAGCCAGGAAAGTTTAAACCATCCATCCAGTCCAGATGGGTGGACAAGGGGTTTGAGAGGGGTGAGAGAATCGCATGACACTTGACCAGATATGCAATAAGGGAATTAACGTAAGCTTGTTAGGTTTTATATAAGATTTTCTTTGTGAAGTATTCAGTTCTCATTTCATCACTCATTTATTGTTGCAAACGTTATTAGTGTTAAAAATTTGTTCCAAATTACTCTAATTAGTAGGACGGTCTAGTCGTAAGAGAACCTGGAGCCGCCATCGGTGCAGATCTTGTTGGTAGTAGTAAATTGTTTATTGTCCAAATACATCTCGCTAAACACAAAATATTCATGTATTATTTTTACTAAATAAGGATACTTTCTAACCATTTAATCCTTAAAAAGGAATTTTTAAAATTCTCTCTCAGAAAATATATATCTGGTCCGGAGATCGATCCCGAAGACACTGTTGTCTGCACACTGCATTACAGTTACAGCGGACAACGTACTCCGGTTCATATATCTGAATAACCCGATCAGCCCATAGGTTTGACTCATTCAAACAACATTACAGAAGCCCTTGGAATGCAGCTTTCTAGGAATGTATAATCCTTTTATGCACTATTTCATCATGGTGGGTGACTCCAATAATTTCGTTCAACTCCCGAATCGCCTGATACTGTCATACTGTCATACTGTCATATTGCGTAAGAAACTTATACAAGTAAGCGCCTTAAAATAATCTTTGGGCATTTACGAAAAATGGTGCCATGTTCTTTTACGTAATAGTAGTCAATCCAGTCCAACAAAATAGTTGTCTAATTACTAATTAGGTAGCTTCACAGCAACGTTAATAAATACCGAATTCAAACCAGGCAAGAACTGACCTCGTTAAGCCTTTTTACGGGATTTACTCGTATATGTAACCTGGAGGAGTCAGGTTAGTAACCATTAATCATTTTGGAGTCACTTTGACTTTGCGTTTGCGTTGACGTTGACAATGACGTTGACGTGCGTTTACGATGGCGTTACGTTGACCTTACCTTACCTTACCTTACCTTACCCTTACCCTTACCTTACCTTATCTTACCCTTACCTTACCTTACCTTAACTTACCTTACCTTACCTTACCTTATCTTACCTTACCTTAACTTACCTTACCTTACCTTACCTTACCTTACCTTACATTACCTTATCTTACCTTACCTTACCTTACATTACCTTACCTTACCTTACCTTACCTTACCTTACCTTACCCTTACCTTACCCTTAACTTACCTTACCTTACCTTACATTACCTTACCTTACCTTACCTTACCTTATCTTACCTTACATTACCTTAGATTACCTTACCTTATCTTACCTTACCTTACCTTACCTTACCTTACCTTACCTTACCTTACCTTACCTTACCTTACCTTACCTTACCCTTACCTTACCCTTACCTTACCTTACCTTATCTTACCTTACCTTGCCTTACCTTAACTTACCTTACCTTACCTTGTTACGTTGACGTTACGTTGACGTTACGTTGACGTTACGTTGGCGTTACGTTGACGTGACGTTGACGTGACGGTGACGTTACGTTGACGTTACGTTGACGTGACGGTGACGTTACGGTGACGTTACGTTGACGTGACGGTGACGTTACTTAGACGTTGACGTGACGTTACGTTGACGTGACGGTGACGTTACTTAGACGTTGACGTGACGTTACGTTGACGTTACGTTGACGTTACGATGACGTGACGGTGACGTTACGTTGACTTGACGGTGACGTTACTTTGACGTGACGTGACGGTGACGTTACGTTGACGTGACGTGACGGTTACGTTGACGTGACGGTGACGTTACGTTGACGTGACGGTGACGTTACGTTGCCGTGACGGTGACGTTACTTTGACGTTGACGTGACGGTGACGTTACGTTGACGTGACGGTGACGTTATGTTGACGTTGACGTGCGGGTGACGTTACGTTGACGTGACGGTGACGTGACGTTGACGTTACTTTGACGGTGACGTTATGTTGACGTTGACGTTACGTTGACGTTACTTTGACGTTGACGCTACGTTGACGTGCGTTTACGATGGCGTTACCTTACCTTACCTTACCTTACCACGTTGACGTTACGTTGACTTTTAAAAACATGAATTCATTCTCTGCAAATATCAACTGTGTTGGCCGTTATCCCCACAGCGAAATCTACGAAGTTAAGAGCATCTACAATCTCTTGTTTGTATAGCTGAGTATCATTCAAGAAACATATAATACAACTAACAATGTATCTATATACATTAAGTAACGTAAAAGGAGTTAAGGAAAGTAAAGTAAGGAATGTAAAGTAAAGCCTACAAAAATAAAGTATAACGACTTTGAAGCGAATAATAGTCTGACTGTATGACATGAATAATATTTTTAAAAAAATGATAAATGCGTTTCAAAGAATGGTATCAAAGAGGCCAAGGTGTACAATGTTCAATTTACATTTTAAAATAAATAACGTACAATAGCGAACTGGCGATAGTTCGTAAAGTATTAATCAGTAAAGAAAAAACATTTAGTAAATATATCTTTAGAAGATCAAAACCGAGGTTATTCACAACAGTCCAAAGTAAAAAAACCACATGACAATGGCCAACGACCAGTCAGTCAGTACAGTCAGTCATTGATAAATAGGGCGTGCAAAAGATAGAATGTGCATGAAAATCGGTTGTCCAGTGCAGAGGCGGAGCATTACAGGATGAATATTACAAATGGAGCTCTGCTAATCGTCTTTTCTAGTTTATTCTAGCTTTCTCGCACTGTTTTCTACGAGATTGAGTTTTATGCAGAATGAATTAGCAAGTTAAAGAAATACGTATGACAAGTGGCGACCCTCGTTAGTTAATAATAAACGCAGAGGCGGCCTTACTCGCTCTTGTAGGGGCCTCGCATCATCGCGCAACAACCCAAGTAGAAAAATTCATTACTATATATGTATTTGAATCTCGCGCCTCGCTCTTCAGAAATCCCACTAGAATCACTGCGTATATCTTTTAAGACACTCATGTGCCTTAGTTTATTATTATTAATATTTGTCATCTTTGTGCTTGTAAACATCCAATATAAAATTTTATTTCTCGTCAATTATCATCAAAAATACTTACTTACAATTTACATAAATTATACAAAGAACAAGTGCCTCGCAAAGATCTGTCAACCGGGGCCTTGCAATGGCTAAGGTCCGCCGCTGAATAAAGGATCACATTATTAGAAGAATTTACAATCAAGAATATATAAGGAAATGTACTGGTTAAACTCAGGTTGTACTCAGTGAAACAAATGAAATCGTTAAAGATTAGGCATGACCAATTAAGCCTTGATAGCGTTTGTACGAGTACCACACATCTTTATTTTCAGCACTTCGATCAAGTGTTTCTTCGTCCTTCCTCAATGGAATTCTCTGTACCAGTAATCGTCCCTGTATCGATGTATCGATGTATCCATCAGCGCTGCTGGAATCACTCTCCGTCTCCATGGTATGGAGACTTAACAATAAGTCAAGCCACATGCTGCTCGGCTCAGTGTTCATGCATAAAATGTGGGTCAAGTGTAACGAGCGCCTGCAATCACGTAATCACGAACTTATACGTACAACGTACGTATGAAACTAACAACCCATAATAACCAACAGTACTGTGTGTAAAATATGAGTAACAATGGTTACATAAAGGTCTCGTCTTACTACACCGTATCTACGAATACTTCACCACACCGTGTGTGTTTTGAAACTAATTTTACATTTTCACTTTTCACTGTGAGTTTACAATTGTAAGAAAATGTAAAGCCCACCGCACACGAGTCGACTGATTGCAAACAAGTCAACAGTTAAGTTAACAGTAACATAACAGGGGATTTTATTGTGTCGTATTTGTATATATTTAAATACTTTTGAATAGTATTTGTACACATCTCAGTTCATGATGTCACCATCAAAAGCATGCCATGCAACCGAGAAACAGAGTCGCTGAATACATGCTCAAAATCAGTTTAGTTTCGTTCGTGTCGTGTGTTTTCTCTCACTCGTATACACGTTCGTTCTCTCACTAACAACACAATTCCATTCTCATTCGGTTCGGGCAGATTCGGGGCTAATGTTTGCAATCATTCGCCTCATGTGCGACACCCTAATTCCCTAGATTAAGTACGAGATTAAATACGGATGAGTTTTTTTTTGAGACTGTACTCGGTATGTATATCTAGGCGAGTTGAACACTGAATTAGAATGAGAGGAGATGAGAGGAACCACTTTGCCATCAGATTGAAGATGCGTATGATTTTTTTATCATGAAGAAGTTCAGTTTTTCACAGTCGTTCATATGAAATGTTTATTTTATCGGCTACAAATGAAGATAAAGTTGATGCGGACTACAATTGAAGTACTATAGTGATAAACGTCACAAAACAGGACACCTTACTGGGTTATATATTAAACTGAATATTTGCAGACCCTTAGTGCTTATTCACGTCGTTCAAAAAGTTACAAAAGTTGATGAAATCTTACGTATTAATAATTAGTTGTTTACTTAATTTTATTTCTAGGAAATGTAAATTTCTATTCTTTCAGACATGCCTATTACAAATATGGCGACCTCGGTCTATGCCTCTTCGAGTCGGTCAAGCGTGAAAAAAGTTTAAGGCTATTCGGTGTGCCGTCACCTTCCTACTTAACGTAACTTGTTGGCATTTTATTACATAAATAATGTAAATAAATTTATGATATTTATCTCGTATAGGAATTAAACAAATCAGGAAATTTGTTGGTAAAAATGTGGCGCCGTACGAATAGCAAATAATTTATTGAAATGACTTTGTTGATAAACATTTAAAGAGTTATTCTTTGAAGTAACTTCATTGGCAACGCCACCGTTTACACATTTGTACGATTAACCACTTAGTGTTTGCATACATATCTCCCCTCCCTTTTCACTGATACGATAAATGCAATGTGTTTGATGATTTAAAAGGATTTTTAAAATACGTATTTTGTATTTAAATACTAACATGAAATTTATTTTTTTTTTTTTTTTTTATTTATTTTGTTTGTGCATCAACTTTTAGAAGTTATTAGCACTTATATTAGCAGATATACAATAATTTATAATATATAATTTGTAATTTATAATTTATAAATATGTTTAAAATAAGGAAATTAGGTTTGTTTTGTTTATAAATTCAATAAGGTTTTTCAAATTTTCTTTGTTTTTATATATTAGTCTATATTCTTCAGGTATATTATATTCTTGTCTGAGCGACGAGTATTTTGAGCAATGGAAAATAATATGCTTTACTGTTAATGGGTTATTGCATTGTTCACATATTGGTTGTGGTTCTTTTTTAAATAAGTTAGTATGAGTATAATTTGTATGGCTTATCATGATTCTACATATTACTACTTCCATATTATTTTTTATTTTGTATTTGAACTAGGAAAATAACGAGGTATTTGCATTTTGTATTTAAATGCTTTTGAAAAGTATTTGTGCACATCTCTGATAAATCCAATGTGTTTAATGCGGGCCGGACCTGCGAACGCTTACCTTAATGCAAGCAATAGAACTATTGGTTCCTGCCAGATATTGAATTTATAGCATAAAACAAACAGGCTTAATACGAGCTTACTATTATAGTAAAACAAAATGACACAGTATATTATCCCCTTGCGGCAAACTCTGATTATTATTCAGAATCTGTGTTTAATGTTTAGTTGTTGATAACTATTTTTATATTGAACTAAATTAAATATGATTCTGGTTCAAGGCAGTCTTGTTTTATAATTTGTGATTAGAGATCGAATATCATACAATAAAACGATAATCTCGATCTTATGATCTCGTTATCATCTCGATGATAATTCGGCACCTTGTGGGCCCTATTTCAAAGATTTGTCGTATTGTTTACCTCTTGCCCTTTCACCCCTCCCAATTCACAAATGTACTGTAAAATGGAGCAGTAACCATCTGCCCAATAACTCAAAAGTTTACGTTATTATTTTCTGTACTAATATTCAATATTTGAATGCAATTGCCGTCACTGTCACTGGATAAATGTGTTCTTGGTAGTCACTCTTATGAAGGACAATGCACTATGCACGTCGTGCAAGGCCCCAAATAGCCTCCAGGTCCGTGGACTACGGACCGAGGAGAGTCTTGTTACAGGCACGGTACTAGGGGGTACAGAACACCGGCCCGCATAGCCGCAGGATCCAGCATAGGACGTTAAACGAATGTAGAACGAGGTCTTGTACATATCTGATGTTGTCTAGATTTCATTAGCAGTTGGTATTACTGAACAAGACAAAATTGTTAACAAGAACATTGATCAGAATGTCTACATACTCGTATTTCTAAAATACGTCTGAAATGTATAGCTAGATGTTCTGGTTCATTCACAGTAAACATTTTGGAGTCACTTTGACATCATATTGAAGATGCGTCATGATTTTTTTGTCATTAAAGAGTACATTTATAGTTCAGTTTCTCACATTTTTTCATATAAAATGTCTACTTTATCGGCTACAAATGGCGAAATTACTCCACCTGTCGGAATACAAATGAAGATAAAATTGATGCGAACTATAATTGAAGTGAAATAGTGATAGAAACGTCACTAAATAGGACACTTCACCAAATTGTTTACTGGTTGAGTCTTCAGGAGCGAATAAACTTCCATCCCGAATTCAAATTAAAATTTATGATTACTTAAGGGGAACGGTGGTCTAGCGCTCGAAAATTTAAGGTTTTCGGAAATTTTGAGGATTGTTTTTTTTATAATAAAAATAATGAAAAACGATATTTGAACTTTTTAGGCTTATTATTACACTTATTCTACATACAAAAAAATCTTTTTTGAAGTTTAAAAATATTGTTTAATATGTTAAAAATGACGCTGAAATAGATCCTATCAAAAAATTGGACGGTGTTGCTGATTTCGGCTCTTCTATTTATCTAAATAATAAAAAGTAAGAAAATTATTAATTAGTATAAGTACAGTTATGATCGGAACTAGAAAAAACAATTGAAAATTGACAAAATGGCACGCTTTTGAAATTGAAATTCTGTGTTTTTTTACAAGTTAGTTAATGCAAAAAATACGAAATTATTGAAATAAAAGAGTGATTCTAGTTCCAACGATAGCTATTGGTGTTGTGAATAACGTATTAAAATTTCAGACGATTCGGTTGAATAGTTTGTTTTTTTTTCTACAACACCATGCCGAAAAAAGTAGTTTTAAAAGAAATCAGATTAAAGTTTTAAGTATGCTGTAGCGATATCCTTACAAAAATTTAACAATATATTCTTAAAAGAACATACTTTCGAAATATCAAAAAAAAACAAAACTCGATTTTTTGAAAATTCTAGACCTCCGTTCCCCCCTTAAGTTAGACTAGTAATTCGTACAATTTTGAAGTGGACGTCAAAATATTTTTTGTTTGTTGTCTTGTTCATGTTACTGTACTAGATACGAAAAGTCCTTACCGATACTTTTACAGGGTGACTTTTTTAGTTTGTTTTACAATATCTTTCTATTTCTAATTTCCTCTCAATAGAGAGCGAGCCCCAACCAGCTTAATATTTGTTCTCTATTAATTGCCACAAATCCACTTTTCACTCGGCATTCGACAACGCCCATTCGCATTTCAATTTGATCCAAAATTCAAAGTTGCTTACATAACAAGTTGAACTGTAGTACTTTTTTTATTTTTAATTATATGAATCCATATCAAGGTTATACTAATATATTTAGTGAGATAAAAATGAAAGTGCCTTGCATGTCAAATATGAGTATTGACTTGCACCAGGAAAGAGAAACCTTTTTACCATGGAAATATTTCATTTCTCACAATCCAGCCCAGCAGCTGTTACATCTTACGTCATTGCCTAGGACCTAAGGTCTGCTAAATCAATTCAAATAATCAATCAGGCCGTAGGCACTAAGTACTAGGAGTCCTTGGACTGTCTGCTTTTTTGTACGTGTTTTGATTGCATCCAAAGATCTGTCATTCGCTTATTCTCCAAATCGTGAACAGCCCTCTCCCCTTTCCTCGCAACACCGTCGCCAAGGTGGTTCACCTGGCTGTTCAATATTGACCTAAATAATTCTGTACTTGGAAATACTCTATGGCCTTCTTAAGTTGTATTGTTGATGAATAAGTTTTTGATTAATTTATCAGTGACCATACGGCTGCATTCATATTTTTGTTTTTTTTATTTGATGAGAGATAATACGAGAAAACTGGTTTATAGAATTTAATTAGACAATATGAACACGCAATTAAATATTGATTACATCATTATTGAATAATTAAGATAGTCTTGTCTTAGGGCCTATTTCACTGGGCTGCACGCTGTGAAATAGAGTACTTCACTGAAAATTAGTATTGAGAAATGCTTAAGCTTAGCGTTCCATCATACGTGGTCTGATTTTCTGTTCATTGATAGGGATGTTGAACGTTACAAGGCAGTTAGCTGAAAGTAACAAATTCATTTCGAGTAACAGTAGTTGCCGTTCTCTTTTAGCTAGGCGCTAACTGATAAACAGGTGTAAGATATGATAATATATATAACATATGGTTGTATTTTCTAGTAGATTAATTATTTTATTATTAATCAAATTAATTTGGTTTTTATGTTTTAAATAAATATACATATTGTTGAAAGGAATATATGGTATTGTGACAGCAGTATTAAAAGTACTAATATTTTGACTTTGTACAATGTGTCAGGATGGCCGAGCGGTCTAAGGCGCTGCGTTCAGGTCGCAGTCCACTTCTGTGGGCGTGGGTTCGAATCCCACTTCTGACAGTTTCTTTTTTAACTTTTTACACAAATTACTTTATATTTATGGTTCCAATGTGAGCGAGGCCTTAAGCATCTACGGGTCCGTAAACCAGTTACGTAAAAAAAGATATAAAGGTTTAAATTTCATATTCTTTAAATTAGCATATGCTTAGCGATAACCATCGCAACTTGGCAACGTATAAAATCGAAAAATATTTTTAAAAACGAGTGCGAGTAATATACTACACTGGGTATAGTATGATCGGTTAAGATCTTCCTCCACTCCTGGAGCTTTGCGATCCCAGCCTCTTATGAGGCCATAACTCGCGCAAATTAAGTACAGAAATCACATCTGTATGTGTAACACGGACGGTTGTAGGAAGTCAGGTACCTTGGATAAGGGGAGATACCCCTATCAGATATTATTCGCTGAAATGTGCTCGCCTGGAAAGGTAGTATGAGCGGTGACACCGAACACTGCGCACCATTGGCTAGGGAGGTGCAATGTCAACGGGAACCCCCGTACGCATACCCCCGCAATGCTTAGCGATAATGGTTATCATGCAACTTGGCAACGTATAAAATCGAAAAATATTTTAAAAAAACAATCAAAAAGTAAATTTGTGGAGGAGCTGGGATTTGAACCCAGGACTTTCAGCATGCGAAGCAGACACTCTACCACTGAGTTACACCCCCTTTGGAAATGTAATTGAAATATTTTATTTAAGTACAACATCATTTTCAATCAGATTCTATTTATATACAAAAGTGTTATTGACTAAATACAATGCATTTGTATGATCCGAATTATCATTGTTTCGTATGTATGTATTGTAACAGTTACATTTTTTGTTACATGGATGTAATGTTACAGTTAGATATACTTTTTAAATAAAGTAACTATAGTTACATCTATAGATACACATATAGTTACTCCGCTACATTTTCAGTTACAGTCTACTAAAGTCACATGAAACCTTAAATTCTGCATTGTATTTTACCTGTAAATTCATATTTTTAAATTTATAGGCAGTTAAACCTAATCAAAGGCCATACTTCTTCTTAACTATACCAGTAAGACTTTAAA
Source organism: Panorpa germanica (assembly GCA_963678705.1). Taxonomy (NCBI): domain Eukaryota; kingdom Metazoa; phylum Arthropoda; class Insecta; order Mecoptera; family Panorpidae; genus Panorpa; species Panorpa germanica. The sequence continues at coordinate 244,752 of OY783222.1, forward strand.
TATACTGTAAGTTTTTCGATCCCTTGACTAAAGCATGAATTATCGATATATCGATACTCAAATTTCTTTATTGATTTGAAATTCCTAAATATTATGTGTAACTCGAATATAATTAACTGTTGCAAGACAATCATTTTAACATGGGCTTGTGTCCTCATTTTTTAGTGGTCGATGTTTCAATTGTTGATTGAAATTGATGTTAATAAATGTGTATTGGCGTGTCTATTTTATTAAATATCTAAATGTTGACGGAGATATAGTAATTAAAAGTTTGAATTGTAGTTTTAGCGCTAGAAATGGTCGGCCATATTTGTATGACGTTAAATGCATTTTAACGTCAGTTATTTGTTGAGTAGGTCAGTGCTGTGGTAATGTTTTGTAGCTGTTGGTAGTCGAAATAATCAAGTCAAGTCAAAGAATAATAAGTTTTTATTTTATTTAACCCTGTTACGGCAGACATAATATTGAAATTTTATTGTTCCTTGAAATAGCTGTAAATAATATTTGATATTTTGATATATAAATACATATAGCAGAGATTTATGATCTGTAAGGTTGGTAACCTTACACAAGGATTGTGATGTCACATGCATTTGGAATGTGTACAACGTTGAATCCCTTTAATAATTAAAGAGACAAAATGACTTTTTAATAGTTAATATCTCTTAACATATAAGGAGTTATTAAAAAATAATTGAACATTTGAGGTTCTAGTAACCCACTTTATCAATATATAGTACACTTTTATAGAAATTAAACATATGACACAAGCCCATTATTATTTGATCACATGTTATCTATTGTTATCTATCATTATCTGTTACGATCTGTTATATAGGTAAATATTATTAGTGAATCAGAGATGTCGCTAGTGGTCCGGTTACTTTGCTATTCTATTTTTTGTTCGAATAGCAGCGCTAGCTGTCTATCCCATTGCGGTTAGTCCGAGAATTATTAAATTTCGTTTAAGCACATCAACAGCTGTCCGCTTTGTTTCTTTGGATTTTATACGCCATTTGTCGAATAAATTTTCTATAAATAATTTCAATATGGGCTCAAGATTACAAGAATGTAAAGACAGTTTAGAAAAATCATTACACGATCCGTCAAAACCATGGACTTCAGCGTTAGCATTTGCCGAGCAAAAAACCGGCTTTAATCGGTTATATTTATTTGTTGGTAATTATACATATTTAAATTATTTTCTTATTATATATAGAATTAATATTACAATGTTCACCAATCAATAATTACTTATAACAATTTTGTTATTTCGCAACCAAACAATAGATACCAGTCAAAATATAATACTGTTATACGTTTCTGATTACTCATACTTTTTAAATGGTAATGAGCTAGTCCGGGTATCCGTACTTAATATAAATACAATTGGTTACCTTGGGACCATTATAATTACTGACGAGACACGTAGCTTATCAATAGGGATTAGTTTTATTTATAATTTATAAAGAACGTTCAGTAAGTGATAATCTCTAGTGAAATATAGTAATATTTAGAAAGATGGAACCTATTGCACAAAATGCAGTTTTTTATGGTAAAGTCTACAAAGAGTTAATATATTTGTGATTTAAAATAATGAAGTGTAATTTCCTATATTCTTTTCGCAGGGGTTATAGCGTTTACCGCCATATATTTAGTCTTTGGATTTGGGGCTCAACTTCTTTGTAATGTAATTGGCTTTGGGTACCCAGCATATGCCTCCATGAAAGCAATTGAATCTCCGCACAAAGATGATGATACTAAATGGCTTACTTATTGGGTTACATTCGCTTTATTTTCAATTGTTGAGTATTTTTCTGATATGATCGTATACTGGCTACCCTTGTATTGGCTTATTAAGGTACATATAACTCACTACTATAAATTCACTACTGCACTATTATTTGTGCTGATTATTATATAATATAACAAATTATATTTTATTTTACAGTGTGTGTTCCACATTTGGTGTTTTATTCCTTTAGAGATGAACGGATCTCTTATCATCTACAGGCGAATAATTCGTCCTTATTTCTTGAAATATCAAGGCACTGTAGATCAAGCCATAACAAACTTGTCTGACCAGGGTAAATACATGCAGAAGTACAGTCCCAGCCAAGATGGTATTCCTTTCCTGTTCCTTACTTCTTTATTTTTGTTTCTATACAAAAATGTTCACTTAACAGAGTTGCGTATAATTTGATTATAAATGTTATGCTACATTTGTGTTCAGAGGATGCATTGTACTTTTAATTAAATTCTTATGCAAGAAGGGAATAATTTTTGCCAAGCTAACAAATAAGTCTTGTATATTACATATTTTTATATATTCAGTTACCAGATATATTGCAAACGAAATAGGATTGCAATAAATAATTCAATAATATTTAAATATTGAAAATTAGGCAATTTCGTTTGCGGATTATGTTGTAAATATATTTGAGTCGCGGTGACGAATTTACTTAGTAATTCAAATGAAGTAGATAACATTTCCGAAAAATACGATAAACATTTAGATAACAAATAATCGATTTTCTGCCATAAATTTAAAAGAGAATACTACAAATATTAATCTACATGTTCCATGTACTGTTATGAATATAAATTAACAAATATTTATTAATGGTCATCTGGAATTTATTTTCTTTTATTTATATCTTATCTATTTATTTTATGGAGCATTATTTGTTTACCTGGCTCACATTTGTAATATACAGATAAGAATTAAATATCGATATTAATTATTGAAGAAAATGCAATGCAATAATTTAACATATAATTATCTTTTCTTTATTTAATAATATGTGCAGCAAGCATTTCAGTTTCGGTTTATTCAAGACTATGTACTCATAATAATATTATTTTTTGCAAGTGGTTATAACTCTGATCCCTATTCCTGTCTTAATATAATCCTAAGTCTTAGTAGAAACATGCAACAGAATATCGTGAGATAATAACATCGCGTATATATATTCTTCAGCGCACCGAAGTTAAAATATGATTAACGTGCTGCTCTAGAAGTTTGACCAAATGTTTTTATGCTTTTTCTCAGATACGCCTCTCTAGAATATCTTATTAAAATATTATGCTGAAATCTTATGAATTAATTATATCTAAAGCTCTACTCTAAGAGGGGAAGGTTACAATCGTCGTATATGTTTTTAACTTTTGCCAATGAAGAAATTAATGTGAATATGAGATTTAATTTTTGATGTACGCGACGTATATATTTTGTTGCATGTCTTATTTCTAAATAATCATTTTTTTATAAGATGTTATCATGAATTGCATTTAATTCATTCTATTATTTTTCAGCAAAAAATGTGATTGGAGATGCGATCAAGAAAGGACTTTAAATAATAGTTAAGAAGTTCTAAAAAAAAATTAACCAAAAGTTTTCAATTTAAACTTTCTAAATTTTTGTTTATCTACAAATTATTTTGAATAGGATTAGGGTTGGTGTTTTATTTTTTAAATTCATTTATGATTTACCTTTTTTATTATGTGCACACATTTTTATAAAAAATATATACAACATTAAATCTAAATTTAAATAGCATCATTTTTAGTATAGTACGTACATAACTCATTAGACTTAATAATTAAGTATATATAGAAGAATTTTGAAGCCATTTCAATGCACTTTTTAAAACTACTTGCAAATATTTGCCCTCTTTGGCTGTGTTTCTTTGTTTTTATTAAATCCACCATTTTATGAAGACGCATACGCAAAAAGTATTTGTAATTATTCGGGTGATGTTACCAAATATATAAATTTTAATCAAAATACAATATGTATGTAATAGAAATTGTTATCAAATGTTTTACTTGCATAAAGAAAAATGTCGCTTGAGATATTGTTTTCGTTAATCCCATTTGAGTAAAATACATTTAGAGTCAGTTGTTGAACTTCTAGTTGGCAGAGTAAATGACACTAATATGTTGTTTCTCTTAAATTATTTTTTGCTGGAACTAGGAGTTCAACAATCAGCTCTTAGTATTATATAGTTTGTAATATATGTTAATTTTTATATTATCACAAAATAATGTACATATATCTGGATGTAAGTGTAATAAGCTTAGTGTAAAGTTATTTTTCGGAAACCTTCAGATAGATGCAATAAAATTTAGCATTGTTTATTGTTCTACATTACTCGCATTGGACAATTACTTATAAAACTGAAATTACTACACTTAATGGGAGGGTTAAATAATGAGTAAAGTAAATACATATTTGAAATTAAATAATGATATATATTTAAGTTAAACATAGTGTTAACAAAAAACAAAGACTAATAAGTTTTCTATTTCTATTAAACTATTTTATCTTCTGTTGATGCTTCGGTAGCATTTGTATCTGCTTTTAGTTGTGCAGCCTTTCGTCTTCTCCAAGCTGTCATGTATGTTCTAGGATGAATAGGTAAAAAGCCTGCAATGCCTGTTAAGAAAATAGCTTTTAGAAACATGGACAATTAATTAAAAAGAAGTTAATGAAGTCCTACCTAATAGTTCTGCTACAGGATTTGAAACTAATGCACCATGTCCGATCCAATGTCTTACTCGTTCGAAATTAAATGAAACCAGTTTCTCATTATATTGATTTGGTAGTGGGTCATATGTTCCAATTTGTTCTATCACAGGTTGATGTTGATTTTTACGTTGCTAAAATTTAATTTTAACATATTTCAATTTAACAAATTCGTGTAAATGTAAAGATAATAAGGTAATGTTTTCTAACCTCCATTACAACTATATGATAAAAAGGTCGATTTGCACATCCATGTCTTGCGAATCTTATTACTTTTGTAGATGTTCTCATGAATTGTCCAATTCCACTCGCAGGTGACAATGCCATTTTCAAAATCTTTTTATATTTTTCTTATTACAATTAACAAACAAACCTCATTAGTATAGTATAAATAATTCTTAAATTGTCATCTGTGTGCAGTGCGGGGATAGGACAAAAAAGGAGACACTAGTATTGCCATTGCAAGTTAATTCATATTTTGTTCTTATATAATTAATTTTGTTTATAATTTTTCTATTTTCTGTTTATAATTTGTTTATATTAGTTTGCTTCAAAATTTTTATAGAAATATATAGTGTTTTGGGTTTCTTTTTATAAGAATATATAGATATATTAAAATCTTTAGTTCAAATCAAGACTATCATTCCTAATTAAGACATCTATCGCACTCTTCTGGATTTATTAAGAACTCGCTAGCCTCACTATCGCTCACTATATTCTTGCTTCTGCAGAAATACGTTTGTTTATGACCATACGACATACGACCATTGACGACCATTTTGTTAGTTCACTGTAGTGGCAGCGTTGGCAGTAGCAGATTTTAGGTTAGTGAGGTTAGTATTGGTTGGTATAGTGGTGAAGGTGGTGAAGATTTGTGAGTCACGTGACTGTATTTCCTAGCCCATAGACCGATTGCGTTTTTGAGCGCACTTAGCAGGTATGGTTTATATCTTTTACTATAAATGTTTTTTTTATTGTTTTTTATAAACATTCCAGTTATATATTAATGTGTATGTGTAATTAAAGCATATGTTTTAAGTGCAGTGAAATAAGTGGTAATGTATTATAAATTTAATATAAGAGTTTCAAATAAGAAATTAAAAATGTGAGGGTTGTGAATAATTGTCAATATCTAGGACTTTTCTCTAAACAAGCATTTATCAATGGCGTCTTCCACATGTTTTAAGTAGCTTTTTTTAGTAGAAATACACTTTCTTATGATATAAAAGCAACCTACTTATATATGTGGTTCTATATTTAATATGTAGTAAATTTTTAATAATAAGAATACAAAATATTGTAATTGTTTTTTATAATCAAAATGTTTCTTTTGTCCGGCGCCCATTGCTTAAGAGTCAGTGTTGCCTGACGTTACATTGAAATTATTATAGATCCAATTTTATATTTGTTAAATTATAACCAAAATTTGGCTGGAAATGCCTCACTTTGTTCTTGTTCTACATATAGGTTTCTTTATATGTCATTATTTAAATTAAAAATTGTAATTTTGTAAACAAATTTGTTTGTGTTCCAAAATAGATGCATATAAGGTATCTTTATCCATTTTTAATACTTGCAATATTTATATTATATAAGCGAAATTAATATAAGATTGGTTGGGTTTTGATATATGCATTATTTATTGTAATCAAATTGTTTTAGGACCTTTTTGTTACTTTCAATATTTTATTTAGTGCTTAATACTGTATCAAATTTCAGGTATTAAACTTGAGGTGAATAAATGTCAATGATTATTACCAGTAAACAGTTTTAATCTAATATTAGAATTGTATTTTTTTATTTGTCATATTTTACGTATATTATATACTAGTGGATTTATTTTTTGTAAAAATGTATAACAAAGTTTCCTCATGAATATTGTTGTTTTTAAACACATGGTTTATTTAACGAAATACAATAATTTCGTATAAAAAGTCCTAATTTTATTGGTAATGACATCCAAATCAATTATTCTTCAATATGCTAAACATTACGAAATAGTTTTGCTTCCTAAATCATTAGTCACGTTTGATAAGTTTTATTTCAACTGCCGTATTATGTTCCAAGAATCTCTTCTACGTATACAATCCTTTGTTAGCAATAGTTAGTTTATAGCTTCTATAATATATTGAAACAGGTTTTTTCAAATTTAGTGCAGTTGTGCTGAAACTAAAATTTTAAAGATTTGCGTAATGTTATTCTGCTTTTTTTTATTTTTTTAGCCAAGCCTTTTCAGAGTTGTGAACAAGAGCGACTGTAGCCCCTGACCGCCCAAGTTTAGGAAGCCTCCAAATTCAGTAAACTATCTGAAGTTGGAATTTGAATTCGAAGTAGAATTTGACTTTTCACTTTTAATTTAATTAAAAATATTAGTTGTCCGGAACCTTTAAGAGGTCCTGTAAATATTCATTATTAATCTTCAATCCTATTTATAAATAATATTAAATATTTCTGATATGAAATTCATAAAATGGCTTTACATGCACCTGTGCTTAGGATTTTTTTTTTTAGAAAAGACAGCTTTATTTCAACAGTTAATATATGGATAGTACAGTTATAAAATGTATATACTCCAAACACTGCAATTTCATTGAGCATCCCTGACTAATTTTGTTGCTGTAACTTGTATAATAATTTTAAACATCTAAGGATAATAATTAATTGCTATAAGTTATTGTTTCCTCAGTATCTTTTGAATATCCCATCTATTGAACACCACGTTATTTCCTCATAGCACTGCTATTTCATTGAACACAACAGTATCTATGTTTTAAAAGTGATAACATATATTTATTAATACTACAGATTTCGTAAATATAAGTCACATTTTTTAAATGCAAATAAAATAGCAATACGATAAAATAGTTAGGAAAACAAAGCTGAATCGTTAATAATCATTTCGATTTTTTATATGCATACTTATAGTTTTTTTTCGATATTTCGATAGAATACAATTTATGCTTTCCATAACAGTTAATTAAATAATTCGATTAAAAAATGTTCCATAAATATAACCAATAATCCTTAGCAATCTTTTAATTTTAGGTTTTGTCTCAGGAAATATTTCTTTTAATTGTTTGTTCAGATTTATGTGCAGAGGAGAATTTATGGCTCCGAAAGCTAGTCATCAATGTATAGCTGAAAGTATATTATCATTTAAATGTTCAAACACTCAATATATAATTAATTTATTTCATGTTTTACAAAATTTATTAATTTCATGAACTCATAATTATTGTAGATTAAAATCTCTTAAGCAACTTTATAAAACTTAACGAACTAAATGCAACCTCAGAATGGCTAGATATTTAGCCAATGTACATAAATGTAATTATGTGCCAGAAAGTGATCGATTATGATTTCCTCCGTTGTTAACATTTCATTGACTGTATTTCCTATAACATTTATTTATAACCTCTTATACATTGCATGTATGCTACATCTGTTTTTATCTAATAATACAATATTTTTGTTTTTGTTGCAGATTGTAAATACAGTTGTATATAGTTGTAAAATGAGCTCGACTACTCGCGCTCAGCGCGGAAATAACAAAGGGGCACAACAAAATAACCCCAATACTAAGCACAACAAAAATACGGATAAACATTCGGGCGACACACCTAAAAATCAGGATAAGATACAAGCAAAGGTATATCTTTAATATATTACGATCAAATACCAATTGTCAAAGATGTATGTTTTCTTTAATTCAATAAAATAATTATATTAACGGTTTTGAACTTTGCTTTTCTTAGCCCACAGCGGAACAGATGCGCATAGCCCAAATTACAGATGTGCACATGGAAAATCCAGGTATTCGTGAAATGGTGACTACTATTATTGAGATGACCTGTCGCTCGGAAGAGGAAGTTTGTTCTGCCCTGCATGACTGTGACAATGACATGGACAGAGCGGTTAACATGTTATATGAAAATAACACACAGGTAAGTAAAAAAAAATATTTATTTTTTTAATAAAAATATTGTTTATTTATTTGTTATTTGTTAATTGTTACAGAGTGGTTGGGAAACGTCAGTAAAGAAAAAAAAAAGTCGTGTTGGTAGTACAGGTGGTGGAACAGGGGGTGAAGGTGAAGAATGGGATGCATCTGCAGGTAATGGAGGACATATAGAACAACCACGAGTTAGATCTCGAGGTGGTTCTGGAGGTCCCCGAGGAGCACGTAGAGGAAATCTTGATAGTAGAGGATGGCGGGGGCGGGAGCAACGTGAAAATGAACGTAACCTTGATGAAGGTAGTTATCGTGGTGACGGTGGCTATCGAAGGGGTGGTGGTCGATCTTTGAATGGTCCAGGAGGTCGTGGTGGTGGTTATGGAGGAAGAGGTGGCAGAGGAGGTGGACGATTAGGAGGGCCAAGAAATTACCAGTCGAGAGGAGAATTTCAGTCAAGAGGTCCACGGCATACGGAGACTTCAGAAAGCTGGGATGAACCTCAAGCAAATACCTATAACAATCACAATCAGACGGGTGAGCGCATAATTATAACGTATAATAATTAAATAGCAAATAGAAGCCCTAAATAATCTTCCTGAGTTTGCAAATTTATAAATTTCCGATATTTTTATTTCTCGTGTAAAGAAATCTCAGTAATGCAATAACTGCATTTTATTGCATTACTTCATTAGTAAATAACTTTTAATAATAAGTCTTTCTTTTCTTTTAAGTGTGCTCATGTTTTGTTGACCTGTGCAGCTAAAATAGCGTATTTACATTGCATATATTTATGCATGTCAGTATTATTCCTAAAAGTATTAATACCAAAGTTTTTGCTAGTATAGGTATGGAAAAAAATGTTTGTTATTTTATATTCATTATCTAGAACAAATATTTGTCTACCAACAGGAAGTAATACATACATGACATTCATTATAGACTAATGTAAGATAAACAATGAACCATTAGATTATGCTTTTGTTTTACATTTTTCAGATAATTGGGGTGAGAAGTTCCCTTCGCCCGAGGATTGGGATAATGAGGAATATACCGGTAGCCTTGCAGACACAAAAGTATTTACTCCGAGTGGAAACATTGAACCCATTCAAGGAAATGTATCAATTACAGAACAATCTGTTCAAGATACTTCGATGCAAGAACAAAACGATATTATCCAACAGTATTCAGCAACAGTGGTTTCGTCTTCTAATCTTCCTAGTTCGGACACTGGAAGATCAGATCAGTCTCTTTCACCCCCACAACTGCATCCTGATACAACATCAAATATTCCAGGATTTACTTCACCGAAAAATCCAGCTGTGATCACACCATCTTCAAATATGTCAATTTCTGTACAAGGCTCAATACAGAACACTTCTGGAATTGCGACTTTGCCCTTAAGTCAGCCCCCGCCACTGCCTGAGGTACATTCAGCACCTACGGCGGCACAACAATTAACACAAGCCTTGGAGGTTCATTCTTCAGTGGCTGGAACACAGGTATTTTATTTGGAGATGCATAATATATGTTTTTATACTCCTATTCTATATATAATTTAAATTTCAGAGTTCCAGTTCGTTATCAGCGGAGCAATCACAGTATTTTTCAACATTATCGCAACAAAATAACGATTTAAAAAATTCAGCCTATGGTTCACATCCTGCTGGGCAACCTGTAAGTGCAGGCTCGCCATATTCAAACTCTGTTAGTTCTACATATAATACGCAAGTATATGGCAACGGTAGCAACTACGTCGTTACTGGCAGGGAACCCGTTGTATCTGCAGCTCCTCAACCACAAAGAAAGCAAAGGGCGCGAGTACCTCCACCTTCAAAGGTAATTACTTCAAAGGTTTATGTAAAATGTTACCATTTTTGATTGAATTACACGGTATCTATTAATACACATTTTCACCAAGCGTTAGCAAACTTTATATTCCAAGATTTGTGCACACTAATGTGAAACTAATTGTAAATTTGTGAGCATGTGTCATTTGGCTTCAATTCGAACAATGATAAATGTTTGCTGCTGCGTATTTGATTAGATATTTAGTTCATACTCTATATCATACGATTATATGTTCGTAGATTCCAGCAAGTGCTGTAGAAATGCCTGGAGATGTATCAAGTTCAATTGGATTTTTGGATGTTCAATTTGGTGCTTTGGAATTTGGAAGTGATACAAGTTCATTTGATGGCAATGCTACTGAATCAAAGTATGAAGCACCATCAACACCTCAACCACCTATAGATATTGTTCAACCTTTGGAAACATATAAATCAAGTACAACAATTAACACAAGCCTAGGACAGAGTCAGATGGTGAGATTTGATTAGTGTTTTACAACACAACTAATTAAAGCTTAATTCCACATCTCTTATTTCATAAACATTTTGTTTTAGCTTTCAAATACAGACACTCTTAGTCAGCCAAGTAACGAACACAGTTTGAATTCTGTATCTGTGCAGAACTATTCATCGCAATCAAGAAGTGGTAGTGCTGCACCTCCAGTAGTAGTTAGTGTAACAAATACACCTAGTACAACTAATGCCAGTAAGTGTTTTATTTTCTTAAGGAGCCTAACTCTGTAACCAATATTACAAGTTCTAAGATTTCTTTTTTATTTTATTTTTTAGCGTTAGAGCAACTCACAAAATCCGATAGTCATACCGGTTACGGTTCAGCCTCTGCTAGTACTGTTTCTCAGTATCAACAAAACAGCTACTCCAAATCGCAGTCTGCTTATCAAACACCTGCTCCTTATTCAAATAACTATTCAAATACACAGGTATGCGTTGTATTTTAATAATAATTCTTTTTTAGATTTGATTGAATTTTCTAGATATCTAATAATAGTGTGTGAATGAGTGTGGACAAAGATGATGTATTTATTAAATGCTAATATTATGATTGTTCAATTAAATTGGCTGTGATGCTAGTCTTATTATTATTCAGTTATGGCTTGACTGAAGTTAAACAAAAAATGGAATGGGAAATGGGAAAAAATAACGAAGAATGTAAGAGTATTGTAGGAAACATAATATGATTAACTTTTCACAATCATACTAATGCGGTGTGTCTGACTTATTTATAAATATAGTTTTTGGCGTACATGGGATTATGAATGGGTCATGAATGAAGTAAAATTTGTTTATTCAGATCAATATTAATATTCCATATTAAATGACCCTAATTTTTAACAGGTTACAACATCTTATCCACAACAATCAACGGTAAATAGTTATAGTAACAGTTCTGGTTATAATTCAGGCAATGTAAGTGCCGTTTATCAACCAAATAATTCCAACTATTCGTCACCATCTGTTCAATCGGTTTCCGGTTATCCTACACATTCGCAAGGATTTTCTTCAATAACTCAACCTGCTGCGTTTCCAACACAAAGTCAGGGTGCATATCAGACTACTAATGCGAACCAATCGGTGTATGGCGCGGGGACGGGTCTAAATACAAATTATGCTGGATCAAATAGTGCGAACAGTGTTTCCGGCAGTCAGTACAATAACTATACGGCAAGTGTGGCAACAACACACTCGCACAAACTGCCAAATAAAGACCAACAGGTGTTTATTTCAAATATATATGGTTTTCGGGATTTGGGTGTATGTTTTATCATTTATTTTACTGTGTCGTATTTATCAGACATAACATAACATGGTGTGAAGTAGACAAAAAATAACTGCAACAATATAGACATCATGCAATTGTTGCGTTGATTTCATTGTATAACATCATCTTTGATACCAGCAGTCAATTTCACAACACTTCAATTTAACAGGAAGTTTTTATTAGAAATAGTTAATTTATTTTAATATATTTAATATAAATTGGATATTTATAGTGTCACTACTTCTGCAAGAAGCGTTATTTTATGTCAAAAGCAATTATTATTTTATTTTATTTAAAAGTTAATGAAGCTCTAGGAATAAACTTTTAAAAATCTGATTTGTAACCTATTTTATAGGAACCTTCCTTGTATTGTTAGTTATTCAATTTTTTTAAAAACAACATTATTTATACTAATATTAAATTAATCGTTTGTAGTATGATAGTCCAGTAAGTACAACTGTAAGTCTGTCAACAACAGCAACTAGTGTTAATTCGTCAGCATTGGTTCTTACAACGCAACCTTCAGCGACTGTTACCAAAACGACAAATTCTTCAGGTAAAATAAATATATTTACATTACAAAATTCATAAATATCCATTTCCATTGAACCATTATTGTAATTACACAAATAAATTACAATCATAAACTGTCTCTTAAATTAGAAAAACATTTATTTCAGTTGGTACAAATAAAAATGCAGTCAGCACAACAGGCACAGCTAATTCTGGAGGCATGGCTGGCGTAGCACCCGTGATGGGGCAATATATTATGGGCCAACCTTATTATCAACATCCTTTATACTCATATGAGGAATTGCAATTGTTACAGCAAAGGATACCACACATGGTAAAATATTAATAACCAAATATCATATAATAAGTATTTGGCAAGTTAATTTGTTAAATAATTTTATTTTTAGACAACGGGATATTATGATATGGGGTATCAAACCACCCCCACTACTCTTGGAACAGGCAGAGATGCTGCTTTAGGATCTGTGGCTTACTCAATGTCTGACGGCAGATTTGCGCGAGCAGACAATAATGCTAGCCCTGTTCCTAGTACAATGTCTCAACAAACTGGATCTGGTGCAGGTCATGCGGGTGCTCCAATGCTTAATCACACCTTACCTCCTGGTTATGCATATTTCTATGGTGGTGGCGCGATGATGCCAGGCAGCTTCCAATATGGTACACCGGCCATTTATCCGGTGAGTAAAGAAATGGTATGACTGTTATTTTTGTGTTTTCGCAGTTGCGTTAATATGCGGTGGTAATACACTGTTAATCAGTTTTATTATTTACGTAGTGGAGTATAACTAATTTAAATAATTGAACGGACTTATTATTATTTTATTTTTACAGCAAATGCCCACAACCGCGAATGCTCATGGATCAACAAACACGAGTCAGTACCCAAAACCATCTTACTCCGGATACGGATCTGGATATGACAGCTTGTCGCAATCTCAAGACTACAGTAAGCCAGGAGGTTATCCTGGTGCTGTATCTGGTGGTGTTGGAAGTGCTCAGGGTGGTCCACAAACAGGAAACAAAGGTGTTACTGGTGCCACAACCCAAGGTGCGGGTCCAGGGGGTGCTAATACGGATCTCAGTAGTGCTATGTATGGCAAAAGTCATGCTGCACTCAACAAAGTTAATGTAAGTGAATAACTTTGTAATAATATCGTTCAGTGGAAGACTGTTGTATTGTATGTTAGAACATCCTAGAACAAATTAACTGTATTTAATTGCTTATATTTTCGTTATAATGAGATGTATTTATTAACTTAAAGTTTGATATAAATTAAGATTTTGGTATACACCGAACTCTGTTTTCATTTTCTTACGCTATATTCTTAGCTTATTTTCTGTGTTAAAAATTTACCATTTATTTAATACTTTTTGTTTTTAAATTCGTCAAATTAATTAGTATATTACTTAGTACAAGTTAATAATATTTTCAATTTATTAAAGCATATTGAGTAATTGTAATTCGTTCAGAAAATAAAATATTTAATTTATTATAATTTTTAATTACAATTAAAATTGATTAATTAATTGTAAACATTTTTAATTAAGAAAAAAATGTTTGATCTTATATTTTAAGAATTTTATGTTTTAATTGATAAAATATCGCGAAATATATGGAACACATAAATATTTTAGAATCTTTCTTCGTTCACACAAGTCTAAATTTGGCTGGTTCAGTTTCTAATCAGTAAAACAGAATCGTTACATTTTTGGATATATCAGGTATATTTTTTTAGAATATCCTTATTTTTTAACCGTACTCTTTATTTCATTTGTATATATGCCATCTGACTATATTTTAGGTGAAAGGCTTAAACTTCATTTGCATAAATTAATATTAACGTTTCCTTAAAGAGTTTCTTTGAGTTATTTGGAAGAGTTAAAGAATATCTTGTGTTGTGTTTCGTAGATGGTACTTCTTGCAAGTATTTTAAAATCTACTATTGATGATTTGATAAGAAATATAAAAGGATGATAGCAGATAGTATGTATTATTTTTGTCATTCAGTGTTCAAAATCGACGTAAATAATATTTTTGAAATATTCCAACAGTCTTACGAGAAGCAAGGCTTCCATTCTGGAACACCCCCACCGTTTAATCTAACTGGTACGAGCAATAGCGGACTTGCCCCATCTGGTACATATGGGGCCCCCCATTTGTTTATACAGGCGATGCCACAGCATCAACACCATAACACACAGTTGCTTCATCAGCCACTGCACCAGGTGAGACACGCAGAGTGGTAGCATCTTATACACAATCAAGATAGCCTTTAAGAGTAGTTTAGAAATAGATACGCGAGAAAAATCTAAAAATCATCCAAGAAAAAAAATTATTTATAAAAAAGAGTTGGTGTCTGGTAAATGTACAAAATTGTGGTGAGTGTTTTTGGTAAATTTGTTGTTTTTCTTTTTAACTGTGCTGTCTACATTTATAATTTTTTTTTTTATAAATTTTTAATTGAAAAATTTACATATTACTTTTCTTTTTTTATTTTTGTATTATTTACTTTAAAGTACACCTTATAACTGTACTCTATACATATCTATTTTTTATTTGAACTAACTAAAGCTACTAAAGATTTATTTGTTACAGTTACTTACAGTTAAATTTTGTTAGTCTATTTTTATTTATATTAATAAAACATGTTTGTGATCAAACTTAATACGATGGCTTTTAGTCTAATAGGTACGACTTTTTAAATATTTAAAGTAAATTTCTACGATTAAAAAAATACTTAAAAATTTTGTTATGTTTCAAATATTACTCGAGACACATCACAAAGTGTGTATAAATATTTAGAAACCAAAAGTGAAAGAGGTTTAGTAGATCTGTTACTAAAACTAAAGAGAATATTATTTATTCGTCAATAATAAAAAAAAGACTTTGGCTTCTGAGTGACTCAAGTAATAGTCAGTGCTAAACTCGTACTTGTAGAACGCATAAAAAGAAATCAAGCAGTTAATTATCGTACAGGAACCATAGGTTTAATCGAATCGAATATAATGAAAATACCAATTGATTCATTTGTATAGTGCGATATTTATTTGTAGTTCAGCATCGTGGGTTGATTGTTCATTGGTTGATAATGTACTAATTTTTCTAAAAGCATGTTTAATTTTAACACTTGTATCGTAGAAACTTGATAAATTGAAACTTGATAATCGTGGTTCATTAAACATTTGCCTTAATGATCTGTAGTAAAACCTGTAAAAGTTAATTTTGTTCTTTTATTTATACATTTTCTATTTTTCGCTACTTTGTAATAAACAAAGGAGCTGTAAATAGAAATTGAAGATTTTTTTAATTCATAGGCAAGTAGTTAATAACATAGTACTCTTAATTCTTATTTAAATTATCTCTGCGACTAAACCAGAACTTTTCAAACGTCCAATGTTAATTGTTATCTCTTAGATAACAATAGAACACTTAGTTTCTATACCCTTCTTGTAAGCTATAGAAATTACTGACTACTTGACATTGGAAAGCTTTTGTCTCAGAAAGAATTGCAGTTATTTTTATAAATTGAAATGCCCCCGTGCCTTTTTCCTATTGATGAATTGAATTAAAACAATTCCTTACAATTGTGATTCTTATTAATTTCTAAAGTACGAACATATTTCCATTGGTGCGTAAAACTATTTAACATAATACAAAGTTTCCTCTTTACTAGTGTTAATTAGTTTTCTTAGATTGAATGTTTGTTGCATGATTTAATTTTTTAAAAGTTATCTTTATTTTCTTTTCTGATTGTTTTGTTTTTTCCTAGATGGATGGACGGTCGCATGTTAATAACCGCCGGGTGAGTTTTCGATGCAGCTCTTTCGCCTTCCTTTAAATCCTAACATTTTTTTAAATCTTAGTTAGATTTCATTTTTTTTTTAAATAATTAATCCACGTATCATTTTATTAGCATCATTTTTCTTTGTTACTTATTAAAGAATTTAAATTTTGATTGAAATTTCTCACATTTTATAACTAACCTTTATGCAGCGATAACTAAAACATGCTTCTAGTAATTTTTATCCCTTTTCTGTCGGTCCTAGTGTTATATAGCGCCCTGCCATTTTGATATATTAAAATAATATTGAATTAATAATTTTATACATATTTTATAATGGCAAGCGGGAGAACAGTGAAATTATTTTATTTCTGGAGTTTTCCGGCCAGAAGATCGTCGGTGATCGAACTGCGTCGAAAATAGGCCGACGTTAAATAGATAAAAACAAAAGGGGAACCAACGAACTATAGAAATGTTCATTACTATTTGAACATCCTTATTGCATGAAACTGTTGGCTTTGTATAGAATATTTGAATCTTAGTTACTTTGCCCATGAAAGCGGAAGTTGCGCTGTTAATTGTAGTAGTGATTCTGTGTTTAAGAAGTGAATATTATTTTTGCAATGATATTAATCTAATTTCTCCAGGAAGAAGGTAAATTTCATTTGTTCGTCTCACAGCTACTCAACGAATGTTTAATCAACTCGTATTAATCATCTTTTCGACAAATCAATTGTTTCGTTACATCAAGATGCATGAACTAACCTGCACCTAATTACATTTGTAGAAGCACATTATAGGAAGGCTTAATTTGATGGTAGAGTAGTCCGTACGGGTACAATGAGTACCATAATGGGGTTGGGTTATTTAACAAAACTATGTATGTATGTAAACGAGGGCTTGTGTGGGTTATATGTATTTGTAGTTTCTGTTATAATATTTAATAGAATTAATGATTATTGTAGGATTCGGGAAATTCTTCTGGACAACGTTCTCAAGCGTCAAGCCAACCAAAAACTGGAACAAAACAAGGATATTCTCCGTCGACTTACTGGACACCAAACTAAAATTTATATTATATGAAATGAAAAATTAACACATTCATAAGATAAATCAAACCGAAGACTTCTTCCTAGCAAATGATAAAAGGCCGAGTTAAGTCTCTTATCAACAAACACATAGAAAAATATATAAAATGAGACATCCATCGTTCAGAATTGAAATGATAAAAGATTAAATAAATGACAAAACTCCAAAATATGAATGAACGAACATGTACTATATAATTTAAAAATAAGTAAATTACAATAAAATATGTAACACATTAAATATATA
The DNA here is from genome assembly GCA_963678705.1 of Panorpa germanica. NCBI lineage: Eukaryota > Metazoa > Arthropoda > Insecta > Mecoptera > Panorpidae > Panorpa > Panorpa germanica. Next base: position 262,513 of record OY783222.1, read on the forward strand.
TTTTAATTTTTTTTTTAGATTAAGAGTAATTTAGATGAGAGTATTAAGAGAGTCCTGTCAATTCTTCGTTTGAGCTTTTAAAATCATTTTAAAATAAGAGGTTTGCGTTTTTTTTATCTGATATGTATGCCGTACGATGAATAAAATCTTTAATAAATAAAATTGCAGTTATTTATTTTATTTTTTACGTTTTTTAAATTATTTAGATTGGTTTTTGTTCTAAAGAATTGTTTTTGCAAAAATTGAATTGTATAGTATAGTATTTTAAAGTTTTGTCATTATAATCTTTAAAAGAAATTAAGAGTTGCGACTTAAATTAATTAAATAAATTCATGCATGCCTAAACTATAAATTCGTAAAGAATTGTAAATTGGAAATGATAAAGCGCATGAACGAAAAAAAATTAGGTGAATGAAAATATAAGAAATGACGAAATAATACATGCAAATAACAAATCTGTATTTCATAAGAAAATTCATAATTTAGTTCATTTTTTTTATATAAGTTTTTATATGTCGTTAATATTTAATATATCATTATAATCAGAATATTTCTTTTGTGATATAGATAAATAATATTACGTCATTTTTTAATATTGATTGATATCAAGTTCAGTTTATAAATAATAAAAATATTTTGTGTGATTTAAAAATATTTTTTATTGTTCTGAAATTTAGTATGAATTGTATAGAATGGAATGGTCAGTACAGTATCCATTACTCTGAAATGTAAATTACTTCAGCTTTTTGGTTTTTTTTTGTAATATTTAGATTATATTGTCAGAATAATGGAAATTATTTATCATTTTAATTGGCAATAGCAAAATTTTATTGTATTAAAGTATTATGCAAATGACAGTAGAAAATTTAAAATTTGCTTTTTATTTCAACTGTATACTATATACTATATACTGTATACTATACACACCTACAAAAACACATTTTTACATACATGCACACTTTTCTACAGCTTGGTCCTTTACTTGTTGGAACCTCGAATTTACTTAGCTTAAGAATTTTATTTTATTTAGTAAGGTGTACAGCAAATAAATATTGCAACTGTTAGCAGATTTTTTTTTCAAATGTAAATTCTATGTAGATGAATATAAATGTGAAAATATTATTTTTAAAATAAGATAAATAAATACGGATTTAAATGAATATAATGTTTTGCATGACATACATACAATTGAATTACAATTGAAACATAGGTATATCTAATAACTGTTTTGTTTACTGATAATATGTAAGATCTTTGTAACAATAATTAAAATTATTATGAAATTTTTAAATTTTTCTGATCAAAATTGCTTTAATACTTCCTTTCACACCTGAAATCCTATGCATAGAATTGGGATATGTTCGTAGTCTTAAATTCTATTAAATTATACTATAATATAAAAGCAGGTTAAATGGAAAGTAAGTAATATAATAATTTTCATTAGTTACTCGTTGTAAAGCATTTTGAGACATTTTTTTATGTTTTTCAGTTAAATTGTATAAATTCTAGGGGATATCTCGGAACGACTGCATTAACAGCTGGACATCGAACCATCATTCGACCCATGTGATATTTAATCACATAAAAACGTATATTTCAATATCCCTTAAAAACAGTTTTAATCTTATAAAACAATTTGAAAGCCACATTTTCTCAGAACGTGTTTTGAATAGTTAAATATATAAGCTGGAAACCTATGTTATTTAATTTTTAAGTTCTGAGTAGTAGGAAAGATGTACTGGAATCGTCGTTAGCGCCAGAAAAGCTTTTAACAGTAACTGAACAATGGGAAAGACTAATACTTTCATTTTGACAGATCAGTTTTAGATATGAATCAAAGATAATATATACTAATGAATGTTGTATGTTATATATGTTGAATGTCTTAATGAATGAATCTTTGTAGTTATGCAAAAGTAATATGTAATGGAGGAAGTTCGCAAATTTAAGATCATTAAGAAAATATAAATGTTTCGGAACGAAAAACATTCTTCGTACTCATGAAGAAACTCAAACAAGGAAGTCTTTATACATGAACAACATTTTAAAGGTACTTCTATCGTTTAACTATCTTCTGAGGTGATTTTATCAATGTAACGAAAGAAATCTTGTACTAATCCAAGATTGTTTTTTCCAGGATCATGCACAGCGTAAACATTCCCAACGGCGCCCAGTCACTTGTCATCACTTGTCATATTCTCCCCTACACTCAAGATACTTTCTACGTTAAAAGATCGTCATTAATGCTGATAAATGCACAATGGCAATGCGATGAACAACATCTCCAGGTATATGTAATATACATATATATGTAAAATGTAGGATAGAATAAGAATTTCATAGAATGATTTCTGCACATATTTGTAGGTTAGATTTGTCTGCAATTAATTAACCAGGTGTAATATATTATATATACTTGTAAATAGAGTTGCTTATTTTTCTTCAGGATTAATAATAAACTGATAAGTATCTATCTGTCATTAGATTTATAAACTGCAAAAAGGGTTTGTAAAAGCGAAAAAAGTTCTTTTTGTATCAGAAAGTGACAGATACTTTGTCTTTTATAGTTTTTACCATTTTTCTAACTAGTCAAAACTTAAATATGTTTTTCCGTGAGATTTTATTTTTTTGTTTTAACAATATCAGGGCACCACAGTCATTTTATCTTCATCAATACCTTTATATTCTTAGTTTCATAATTTCATTTTCTTTTCTAGTGGACTTCAGCGGCTTGGAAGGACATAATTCTCCAGCTGATGAATCTGCTTCTACAAGGACAATCTCTCGGTGATAAATCTCTCAACTCCTGGTGATAACTTCGTAATGCATGAGGTATGTATCAATTACCAGATTCAATTAATTATGTAAGTTGTTCAGAAAGTTTGCACATGAGTACGTGAGTTTAGTGGCCCGTGTTTTTTTTTCTCTGTAGTGTATTGTTGAAATTATAATAAATATCGTTCAGGTTGTTTGCGAATTGATTTAGTTATTTCAAGGTTAATTGATAAAGTATTGACTAAAGATTTTATATATATGTAATTAATATTTTAGTCATTATCTAATTAGGTTGTGCTCTAAATGGTTTTGGAAGTCAAAAAATTATGAGGTATATTTTCAATTTCTTTTTTCTTTGTTTCAGGTTTCAAGGAAGATGCTTCGGGTGATTCTTAGGTGAAGTTTCATCACAATTCATCCCCTGGTGAGTGCAGTTCTCTTATTAATTTTATCGTAGATTTTACTCGCCCAACAATTAGTCAACTCATTTGCCCAAAAGAGAAACGAAAATTAACAACATCGCAATCGTTGTAGGATAAACCATTTGCGAAATAAAAGTCCCGTTTGCCTTCACTTTAACTGTGTTAGGGCTGTCTCACACTACAACCATTTTCTTGTGACGCTTTATCATAAGACTGATTTATTATATTTGAATGTCTGTTAATACACCACTGTATGTATTTCATACGTCTGGATATCAAAGTGCCGTGAGGAGATGTAGTTCAATCTTGGATCATGCATCTACGTAAATAACGTGAGCAGTGTCAATGCCATCATTGCGTTTATTATTTATAAGCAATACAGGACTGTCATTAAAATACAAATGTACAGTTATGTATTCGTAAATATTAAAGATCATCTCATGATACAGTTTATTAATGCGAAACAACTCGAATAAACCCTGCTCCAAAATATAGTCATCGTCGCATGTAGTAGGCTACAGTGTGAGACCGACCTTAAGCTGTTCTCACACTGCAACCGACTATTTGCAATGCTGTCTCTTCTTTCAGTAAGGTGTATTCCAGTTGTTACGCATTGGTACACTTTACCATGATATGAACTTTTACTTAAATGTTTATCAATACATCACTGTACTGTAGCTAATAAAAATGTGTCCAATCCAAATCCAGTGTCAGTTGTCCGCTCACGTTATGTACGAAGTTGTATGTTTGCAAGAATGCTCGGATATATTCGACTGCGAGTAGAACGTAATGCGGTACTTTGATATACGTACGAATGAAATACATATTTCTACGGTACTTAAACATTAAAGTAGAATCTTCTCTCGTGATTAATGTACTTATGCGATCACCCTACTGAAATGTTGGAGGTTTCAACTACACGGTTCCAGTGTGAGAGCCTCCTTATTCTGACTAGCTATTTCTATTGCTTTTATGCCGGGTGAAACAGATATTTTAGAATAATGAATCATTTATATATGATTCATACAACTATGTTCATTTTATAATATAATATATTTGATTCACCCCGCACTCAATAGTAGATACTTGTAGCATGTCAAAAAGTAATGAAACATTTACTCAGTATGTTTGTGTCAGTCAATATTCTTTCAATGAAAAATATTAAGACTATCTACTGACAAAAACTTCGAATAGCAAATAGAACACATGTTGATTAGAATTTTTTTTTAATTTCAGTGGACTGACATCGGAATCTTCGTTGTTTCTTCGGACCATTGAAATATACAAGTTTAATATATAATGTCTGTATATGCCTATCTAAATGTATATAAAAAAATTGTAAGTTAAGTAAAGTACATAAAGTATGTACATAAAAAATTTAAATGTAATAAAAAAAAATTTAAAAAAAAAATTTTTCATTAAAAAAAATTGCAAAATGTTGTCATAGATTGTATTATTTTCGCCGGGTATATTTTTTGCAGGGTTTGTATGGGATATGCAGGGGGGGAGCTGTGTACCGTGGGTAGGGGGGGTCGGTACGCCGGGGTTCGATGCACGGTGGGTGGGGGGGTCGGTGTGTACGCCGGGGTTCAATGCAGGGGGGGGTTTTGGGGGGGGTCGCAGCAGTTTTTTTTTCAGTTTATATGGATCCGGCCGGGTCGACCCAGGCCGCACGGTTACGAGGCAACGATGCTACCGCTGAGCTAATAAAAAAAAAAACTTATATTTGAATATAGTTTCCTTTACTTAAGTATATGTATATACATTATAGAAATATATATATATATATATAATATTGTCAGACGAGGTATGTATATATATATATATATAGTAAAAATACAATGGAGGGACCTCCGGTGGGTGGGGGTACATATATATATATATATATATATATATAGTAAAAACAGAATAGGGGGACCCCGGGTCCGAAGGTCCCTGTACTGGTTTTTATTGTATATTAATTCTATTCATTTAAACATACTATATATATATACTAGCTTTTGCCCGCGACTTCGTCCGCGTGGAATAGTGACTTCCGGCAGATTTTTGGTTTTTCCCACATAGTTCCCGTTCTTGCGGGATTTTCGGAATGGTCGAGTTCCCGCAGAATTTTCAGGATAAAACCTATGTTTTTTTTTTTCGAGTTCCAAACTATATCTGTACAATTTTTAAAGTAAATTTAATTATTTTAAAGAACTTCTGCATATACTACATTTTTTGTTTTATTATCTTGTGGCAGAAGAACATATTGATTTTCGCCACAACCCGATCTTGATAACGCGACATATAACTGGCCGTGCGAAAAACAGTCTTGGCGTAAATCGATCCCCACGTGTTTGAATGTTTGCCCCTGTGATTTATTTATTGTGACTGCGAAAGATAATTTAAGCGGAAATTGTATTCTTTTAAAATTGAAAGGTAAGTCGTTGGGTATCATTGGGATGCGGGGTATGAGGACTGTTTGCCCAAATGCTGGACCAGTCAAAACTATTGCAACGATGACGTTATTGCGCAGAAATTTTACTTGAAGTCGGGTCCCGTTGCATAAATTTGGTGGTTTGAGATTTCTTAGTAAAATTATTGGGGCACCTATTTTTAACTTAAGAGAATGTGGGGGAAGACCGCTTGGGTTCAAGGAATTAAGGAACTCCTGTGGTTAATGAACTACATCTTCTTGATCCATCACGGTATTAATGGATGTGTAGGTTACAATATCTCCTAGGAGTTTACTCAAAATGATATCATTTATTTCGTCAACGCTACTATTTCTTGCCGCCAATATTGCTCTTTGACACATCCATTGATGGTCCTTGTAAATTAATAATCTACATGAAAACAAAAAAGTGTTATTATTGTGTAACTAAATACTATCCTAAAACAAATAAAGTACCTACTATATAGAAAACAACTACAAAATGAAACTGTGTTTAAAAAGTAATATTACGATGATAATTATATCGCATAAACAAATTAGCGCTGCATTCAACCGTTCAGTAGGGAGCCGACCGCGCGAGTGAGCCGCGCGGCATGGTATCTCGTTGAGCTACACCCCCCTCCCGGCTTGCCCGCAAGCACCGCCTCTCTCCCGCCGCGCCGGCCAGCGCAGAGAGCGACTTTCGGAGTTATTTATCATTGTAATCTTTAAAGTTTTTTGTTGAAATTAAGTTATGTCAAAGACAATTTTATTCACAATGAAGTACTCTTAACCAACAACATATTTATTTGAATAAAGATTAATATTATTATGTTGATACAACTTAAACAAATTATTTCGACCAAATTAGGTACCATAAAAACGGTTTTTGTGAGTTAATCTTAAAAGATAGACATATACTATCGCGAACTGTTTTTAAGTTCATTAAAAGAGCTATTATTCTTTAATACATATTTTTTGTGTATCTTGAACCGTTTTCAAGGCGCACGCAACGGAAGGCTTCAAAGATGAAATAATTTCTCCCGTTTTTTACACATTTACCACTATATCTTTGCTCCTATTGGTCGTAGCGTGATGTTAGATAGCCTATAGCCTTCCTCGATAACTGGACTATCTATCCAACACAAAAAGAATTATTCAATTCGAACCAGTAGTTTCGGAGATTAGCGCGTTCAAACAAACAAACAAACAAACTCTTCAGCTTTATAATATTATTTTTCTTTTTATATTTATTCACTTATTTGCCTTGACTTTCTTTCGTCATAGCCACCAACAATCTTTTTTAAATACATCTTTTATAATTTATAATTTAATTTTACAAATTTATAAATATTTCAATATTTCACTAATTAATTTCCGTCCGTTCCACTGTATAATATCAATTTCTAGAAACCTTATTTACGAATAGACGCTATTTAATAATTATAATTTTATATGTTACTCTAATATGTATGCTCTTATATTATATTATTTTTATAATTTCGCTATTTTTTTCTTCCTCTTTCTATATTTTCAAAAATAGAAAATTTATTTGAATCCGTCATGAATTTATTTCTATCTTCATTTTTATTTTCACTAAAATTTTGTGATACTAATAATTTAGAGTTGGATTGAATTTTTGGTACTTTTATGGACCTCTGAGAATTATTTTCTGTTTGTTCCTCGTCATTATCTTGTTCATTTTTTCTGTAATTGTTCCTTGTATTATAAGTTCTAGTTGTAGAATTTGTAATATGATTAATGAAACTTTGTTCTTTCTCATTCTGTTTATTTTCAATTTTATTATCATTTATATTATTTTGTTTTTTAATATTTTCCTTTTTACAGTTTCTATCTAAATATGTTCTTTTTCTAATGGGTGCTGGCTTATATGATGGTATACTATTTTCACAACTTGTTAAATTTTGAGGAAAGTCCTTTTCATAATTAGATAATATATCAAATCTATTTTTTGTAGTTACAGCATACGAATTTTTGTCTTTCCAAATTTGAGGTATTTCAATAGCGGCTTCTTGATAACTAAGATTTCTGTTTCCCATTAAAATTTTTATTTCTTGTTGCCTTTTTCTTTCTTTGCAATTTTTATCAGTCGCATCATGTTCTTCATCACAATTTACACATTTTATAATTTCATTTTTACATAAATTTAGCGTATGTTCATTTGAACCACATTTGCTACATCTACTCTTTCCTTTACATTGATTGGCCGTATGGTTATATCTTAAACATTTATAACATTGTCTCGTATTTTTAATAAATGGTTCACAGGGTAATTTAGCATTCCAAATATAAATATATTGAGGTAAATTTTGGCCTTCAAAGAAAATGATAATATTTCTAGAGTCCTCATATTTAATTTCATCTTCAACTTTAACTCTCCTTTTTAATCGCCTTATGGAGTGGATTTTATAAGGGTCACTATAAATGTTTTCTTTTAATTCTTCCTCCGAAAATTCAATATCTACATTTTTAACAATTCCAATTCTTGTAATCCAAAACATTGGTATAAACATATCAACTCCTGATGTTTTCTTGTTATTCAATTTCACTAACATATTAGCTGATTTAGGATTTTTACATACCGCCATTATTCTATTTTTCCCTATTTTCTTTATTTCTGTAATATCTTTTCCATATTCTGAATTATATAGCATTTTTGCTGTTCTTAATGTACTGATCCCATATTTTTCATTTAGAATATCTTCTTTCTGAATCATAATTTTATAAGAAGATAAAGTTAAATTATCTTCATTGTATAAATTTATATTGGGGTCAACTTCCACTTTCCCCTCAGAATTCAAATTCATTTTATAAATTCAGAAAATTTGAATATTAAAATAATAATATTTTAGATAATGCAATTTTACTTTAAATTTAAATTTACTTTTTAATTAATTTATATATATATATTTAATAATATTAGTTCAATTAAATTATTTTAAGGAAACAAACAAAACACGTCTATCACGTATCGAATGACTACTCGATTTATAATATTTATAACTTTATAATATTAAGTATTTTACACATTTACCACTATATCTTTGCTCCTGTTGGTCGTAGCGTGATGTTATATAGCCTATAGCCTTCCTCGATAACTGGACTATCCAACACAAAAAGAATTATTCAATTCGAACCAGTAGTTTCGGAGATTAGCGCGTTCAAACAAACAAACTCTTCAGCTTTATATATTAGTATAGGAACCTACGGTTCCTCTATTGTGTTTTTACTATATATTAACCTCGTTTAACAATATTAATTCTATATGTATATATTCATATATTTTTACAAATTTAATAGCATTTTCAATACATTTTTGTCAAAAATTTTTGTTTAGAAATTGGCTTAGTGGTTTGGAACTTCGCTAACTAATATAGACGTGTGTCCAACCAAACATTCAAAATGGTTTGAATCTTTGCTTAATTTTTTTGACAAAAACTTTTGTTTAAAAATTGGCTTAGTGGTTTGGAACTTCGCCAACTAATATAGACGTGTTTCCAACCAAACATTCGGAATGGTTTGAATCTTTGCTTAATTTTGCCAAAAACGTTTGTTTAAAAATTGCTAATGGTTTGGAACGTTGCTAATTAATATAGACGTGTTCCCAACCAAACATTCAGAATGGTTTGAATCTTTGCTTAACAGTTTGAAAATCAGCTTCCCGCTATCGCCATCTAGGTCTATGATCTGTTAGTTTAATTTTTCGGTTTGAATCTTTGATATACACTATTGCCCTCTATGTTCCAATATTACAACTTCATTGGCTGGAATCCTCGCTACTATGTTACTGTTATCTATACCCCGCGAGTTTAATTCAGCGTTTAAAACTATGCAAAGCGCTATCTCTTTTTTTTTTTCACAATATCCTACTAAAATATTCCTTTAAATATATAATTTCTTATAATCTTATTTATAATCTAATTTTAAATATTTTCTATTAAATATATATTTATTAAAAGAATTATATAGGTAAAAATAATTTTATTACCAAATATTTTCCTAATTAACATATCAATTAAGAATAATTTTATTTTTCATGTCTCATCCAAATGTTGCTATCCCAGGTCCTTTTGCAGTCAAGTTACCAAAGGGTTTTCCTGAAACAAATAATAATAATATATTAATAAATACTAAAATAATAAAAATATGTACGAAGCATAAGAACTGACCTTTTAATTCGTTTCACCATTAATTCCTTCTGAGGAATGTCTTCTGTAGACATCTTGACGGACGAATCATTATCATTTCAATCCGTCTTGTTTGACAACTCGTTTCAACAACTGCAGGATCAATGTTCCTTCAGTCAAGTTTAAACGACCCAAGTCATAGCTGAAAGAGTTTCAATTAAATTAGTAAAAACGGTTACTCGCTTTTATTGTTATTGTTAAACTCAAGTAAGACTCAACTAAGTCCTTGTAAAAACGTGAACAAGAAGACAAAACCTGACATTATAGAAACACCTAACACTGTAATACGTTTACACAGGGTCGTAAAATAAGAATTAAACAAATTTGAAACAAAATACAATAAAATATGGAAAAATGTGTTAAATAACAAATGTATTTTTTAAAGTTTTAACTTAAACAAAATCGATGTTTAATTCTTATTTCTTGAACCGTTGCAATGTTTGACTTACTTCCTATTATCGTGACGTTATCGTTTCTCCATCAAATCTCTCTGCATTCTCGGTTTTCTTATTTCACCAGGAAGCGACTATTCGCCTTGTCAATCCCTGTTACAATTTCCCTGCATTTGACCACCTTCATAGATACGAGCATCTTGGAGCTTTGAAGCAAATACAAAAATCTGTAAATAACGAAGACATGTTATTAATATGTATTACTTAGATGTTACTCTATATGAAACCGTTATAGATTAACCCACGGTAAAAATAAACGTCAGACTCCGACTCTGACCAAATTAAATCCCAAGACATTTCAGGGAGTGTCTAACAGAAAAATGAAAAATATTTAAATTAAAGATTCAAAATTTAGCTTGAACTATACATTCAAATGAATCTCAATCGTGGACAAAGATAACTATCTCAAAGGTGATTTCTTTTAAATAGTCGTATATTATTGCAGGTATAAGCATTTAAAAATAGTCATATAATGAACCAGGATAATTAAAGGGACAAAACTCTACAAAATATGAAATATATAACTATAAATATAACATTTATTATAACTTATAACATTAATAAATACTTCAATATAATAAAATAGCTCAATATTTTAGTAAGATCAGTAAAAGTGTCATGTCTTCACTTTACGAAGTCCATGCAGAATCTATACATTTTTCCGACAGCCCCATATAAACTAATATTGTTCGGAGAGTTTGGACAGTATTCTAGATGAACTAAGCCGCAATATATTCAACTAATTCAATTATCAAAAGCTGTTCGACAATTTATTGAAGAGTTTGCGGCATATTGTAATCGAGCAGTAACTGAAAATATTATATTGCGTTTACAGAAGACATTTATTAGTGAATATTTGGTAATTATTCGATATAGCTACATCTTTTGTTTTGAATCTTATAAAAAAACTATTGCACTTTCGTATATTGTCTGGCACTTTTAACATGTACAAATCCTTCGTAATATACATTAAACCATTTATTATTAAAAAATAGACAGTATTTATGCTTAAAGTTGACCAATAAATGTAAAATATGACGCCATTTTCATTTATATATGGAACAATGTCATATTATTTCTAACCTCAAATTTGAAATTTTAACTTTAATCATTAATATTGTTTTTTCCTAAATAAAAAATGGTATAATGTATATTACGTAAGATTTGTACATGTTTTTAATATACAACAAATGCTATAAAACATATATAAGTACAATAGTTTTTTTTATAAGATTCAAAACAAAAGGTGTTGCTATATCGAATAATTACCGAATATTTAATCAGTTTTATCATACATAGAAATGTTGTTAAGTTATGAAAACAAAGTATTTGAAAAAGCTACCTTACCTTATTCAAACTATGATGCAGCAAAATGAATTCCATGTAAAACCCAATAACTTTCAATTATAAATATTGAATATCGATATAATTTTTCGTGCTAATTACACATATCACAAATATTAAAACCACTTCCAAACGTAAAAAGACATGTGAAATAAAATATTAGTACCAGAGTATAATAGTATAATCTGTTGGCCAGATCTACAGTTGGCTAAATGTGGCCTAATGTGGCAACACTGACTACGAAGAACGAATGAGAGATAATACTTCGTTGACATATTCATACACATACCAAATTAATATTCCTTATCAATCATGTAGAAATAAATACATGAGTCAATAAATAACACACGTTTTATATTACTATACTACCGAAATGATAAAAGGTTGTATTTTGCTATCGTAAACGTAATAGATTTCTGATTACAGAAAATATCCGGCCACGCCATATTGAATCAGGCATTTTAGTTAATTTTTCTTAAGATACAAGGAGATTCATTCCATTTTGTTAAAATTCAATATAATTACCTCTCATGGTGGTGTAAAATGTAATAATTATATAATTAACGTAGAATAAAATAATGGTCAAGTTTAACCGTATATGTTACTGATAGTAATATTAAAATGTGTTTCAATAAATACAATTGTTTTTATCTAAAGTGTATTTTTTGTACTTTAATAATCGATTAGCATTTTGGATTTATTAATTTTGTTCGACTCAGCTGCAGGTAATTAGGCTATATTTTTTAAAACATAAATGTTTTTCTTAATAATGGATGTCATTTGTAGTTTTAAAATATTTTGAATATTTGATAATAATAAAATTTTGACTGAAAAAGCATTTTGGAGTTATCTAATTATGCGATTTTTTGTTTGATATCATGATATGTATCAGTATGGTGATTTATAGCATTCTTTGCGTACATAGTGTTGAATCTATAAGGAGCAATAATTAATTATAAAAATATTTTATTTCAGGATTTGTTATAGTTATACATAATGGAAAAAATGGATCTAGATGACAATGTTGTTGATTTAAGTGTCAGGTAATTTCTATTTATTTTGTTTACAAATTATCTATTGTGATATGCCTCTTAAAATATTTTGCAATCTAAACATTTTATTATTAGCTTTAATTTTCTGTGCATAAGTTATAAATACATAATTGTATTCAAGTTTTTATTATTATTATTATTGATTTTTTAATTATTATTCTGAATTTAGAATATATATAATGATATTTTTAATATTGAAGCCTAAAGAGCAAAATATGTATTGGCAATTTAATATAATTGAATTTAAGAATTTATAATTTATACACATAAAATTTTCTTTTAAAATTCCATTCTGATTTTAATTTAACAAATTATAAGTATTTTTTCTCTATGTGTTATAAAATATCTTCAATTTTACCTTAAACAGAATCCTGAGTAATATTTTTACGTTTTGTACTAAAGAATCCTTATTTATCTATTCAAAAACCCAGATGTTATCAATATTACAATTGTTATACCTTTTAAATTTAATATTTACTAAAAATGCCACAATGATATCATTCTACTACAAATAACTACTGTTTAAATATTGACACAAGTACTGAAATTATTTTGTTCTTTATTTCGTTTTAATGTACTAATTGCAATTAGCTATTATTTTGTTTTAAAGAATACCCCTTAAACAGAAAATTATGTTATTATTGCTGTCGCCATACAAAGCTAAAAACGAATCAAACAATACTTTGTTTATATTTATTAAATATATTTAATCATGTGTTAACCTAAACAACTGATTACAAAACATGCAATTAAAATATTTATTATCATTACATTCTATTTTATTCGCATAGAAAGTTTTTCACGAAATCTTACAGTACATACATACATGTCCACGATGGCCCCCCAATTTTTTTAATTATTTATAGTTTTACATTATGTTATATGTTTTATCTCCGTACGAAGAGATAACCATTAAAGGCGAGGGAAATCTGGGAAAATCTGTTGTACAAGACTTAGGCATAATTTACGGCTACTCTTATATTTCTAAAAGAATTCTTATTTTTTCTTGTCAAAATCTCGGTTTACCTCTACTATATATATACATATATATATATACATATATATATATATATATATATATATATATATATATATATATATATATATATATATATATATATATATATATATATATATATATATATATATATATATATATATATATATATGTATATATGCATAATTATCAATTCCAGTAGAACATAAGAATCATATATTGTAATATCTATCAGAGTTTTAAAATATTTATTACACTCGTATTTCATACATGTAGTTTTGTAATAGTTATAGCTAGAAATAATTTAATAATTTATCCGCAGAAAAATACAATGGCCACAGGAAAAATCAGAGCCTTTAAATTTACTCTCAGACTCTGGAGTTCGCCCTGAAATCTTTAAATGTAATTTTAGTAAAGAAAGTGATCTATTAAGAAAGAAATTATGTTTATTGTCAGAGTTAACAGTTACTCAATATATATTAAGAACGCGTAAGCAAAGCAATCCCCGAAAACTCCAAACAGAAAGTGACCTAGATTATTTTAAATATTGCTATCATATGTTCCACATAAAGGAAAACTATCGTATCAACTATTTGGAAGACAAGATTGAGTTTAGCACAGAATCAGAAGATAGTAGTAGTGAAACGGAACAGGCTAGTTATTTTACAAATAATGTTAGAAGGAGATTTTTAAGAATCAGAGGTCTTAATGAAGATGAGGGCAATTATTCTGAAAGTGGGAGTAGGACATCTGTATTGTATATGTAATTTATAAAAACTTATTAAAATATTGCAACAACCGTACTCATAATTCTTTATATATTCGTATTTTATTTCTATTTATTCTATTAACACTTGTAAAGTCTCATTCAGTACTCGGCGAGAACCATCCCTTACAATTACCCCAGCAACGGCTCGTGATCTTCGAGCCCTAACAGGATCTGGTCTTACAATTACACCGGCACTACCTCCTCCTGTATCACTTATGCAAGAGGGTGGAAGACCGCGAAGAGTACTCCGCCCTCGTACCGAACCACGAAGCTATGCTGAAAGTCCAGACATAGTACTCCTACCAGCACGGTTGAATGGCAATGCTAAAAGTTTTATGCAGACTAACGGAAACTATGATTCCGATTCCGATGAAGGAGACATGCCTCCTCTGTATCCCATTAAGGTAGTAAATATAATGAAGCTCTTAAATAACAAAGACGAATAAGGTATAATATATACTTCTTTGTAAATGCAGGAATTGACTGCAGCAGAAATTTGGGAACGTGAAAAGGGACTTAGGAAACTACGCGAAGAGTTGCGAGGCGAAGAAACAAAATTAGTCCTTCTGAAGAAATTAAAACAGTCTCAACAACTGAAGGTAACAGCTGGAAATGTTTTATTTTATAATATATGTGTCGTTCAAAATATATAGATAATAAATAAGTGATACAATTAGCTCATGATAGATATATATTTTCAGGAAAATATAGCAGTGATTCCTACAACGGCTCCCTCGATTTTGCAGCCAGCTGTAGCTACCTCACTCTCATCTAAGGGATCTTTGAGCGTTACTCCAGCCCTTCCATCGCAACAACAACAGCCCCAACCAGCTCATGCTAGGATTTCTAAACCAGCTAATGTATTAAGAGGGGTATGTTTGTTTAGAAACAATAACTAAATTGTTGTGATGAAAGAAAATGAATTAGTTGGTTGTTGTATTACAAGAAATTTTGTTAAATATATATACAAATTGTTTTAGCAACCGCCACCTGCCAGAGCTGGCGTTCTGCCGCCTCCTAGAAGCAGTCTACCTGGAGGAGCAACACTAACACCGGGTCCAGCACATAGAACGCCACTAAGTCGACAACCTAACTTGACAATAACACCTAGTGTAACGATAACACCAACGTCAGCACCACCACAGAATAAAATCAAAACTAATGTAACCTATTTTCTACATTACTTATTATATTTTATTATTTTTCTATTTGTATATGTTGAAAACTGGGTAGAAATTTATAGACTGTTGAAAATAATTTGTAGTTGAACGGTATTCATAATTAGATTTCGTTGTCTCGTTTATATTTAAAATTTTATATCTTATATGAACATGAATTTTCATATTCATTTAATATGGACGCAGCTTATTGCTCCTCCAGAGCATACAGGGCCTCCAGGTCCTGGTAAGGCTGTGGGGGCATGTACAATTGGTGTTACTATAACTCCTACCCCATTGCAGGCATCTTTGCCACCAACTGACCAGGTAAAGAAATTACCGTAAGTCGAATAGTTTAAAAGTACATATTCCTGTAAATATCTACAGAAATCTGTAAACAATACAAAAAGTCAAGCCTATTTTCATTCTATTTTTTTTTTGATTCGTATTCAAATTTTAAATTAATTTCAAATTTAATGAAGGAAGTGCTTTCACTGTTTATGTATATAAATTATTTAAAATAACTTATTTATGCATATTTCAGTCTGAACGAAACCGAGATGATGGACAAACACCAGCGCAAAGGCAAGCAGCTGCAAAATTGGCTTTACGGAAACAGTTGGAGAAAACATTGTTACAGGTAAGAAATTTATATCTTAAAAATGCTGTAGCTACGACCTCGACAGAAGTTTACGAAAACTTATCTTAAGAAAAAGAAAGTTAGAATCTTAAGAAAAAGAAAGTTAGAAATTGAAATCCTATTTTTCGAAGCAATAAATACTATCAATAAAATGTTGTTGATATATCCCTAATACAAAAATCAATATTTAACATTTCAAACATCTTATATTAATAATGTAATTTGTTTTTAGATTCCGCCACCAAAACCCCCACCACCAGAAATGCATTTCATTCCAAATCCCAGCAACACAGAGTTTGTATATTTGCTGGGGCTAGAACATGTGGTTGATTTTATAACAAAGGAACGCAAGGGTCCACCAGCACCAGAACCATTTAGATGCCAACAGTGTCGTAGTGATTTCACACCTGTATGGAAATGGGAAAAACAGGGAAAACACAGACCAGCGAATGCTACTTTTCAGAATCCACAAGGTAATCTTATAGTGGTAGTGACATTAAAATCACTCTTGACCACTCTTGTTAAATAAACTTTTTAATTATAGGAAAAGATCCTCGGGTTATTTGCGAGCAATGTGTTACTAGCAATGTAAAGAAAGCTCTCAAAGCAGAACATACAAATCGTTTGAAGACAGCTTTTGTAAAAGCTCTTCAACAAGAACAAGAAATAGAACAGAGATTAGCTAATAGTCATCATTCGTCTAGTCCATCTCCAGCTGTTATAGAACCGGTTCAACCACCACCTCCTCCACCGCCTGTTACACCAAAGGCTGCTCCGACTCCACCAGCACCTAGACATGTTCCAACGCCTCCGTCGCAACCAACGCCACCGCCACCCAGCAGTTCTAGGTATGTTTGTATTCACACTTCCAATCTTTATTCTATTTTGTCTTGCTGATATTTCCATGACAGTATTGCAATTTAGAGTATGATCTACTAGAGAGAAAATATATAAATATCTTGTTTTCCAGATCGTCACGTCATGAGAGTAATGCTGATAAAAACTTTTCACATTTAAGTGCTTTGGGAAATAATGCAGCATCTCAAGCTGCAATGCAAGCCTTGCAGCAACAATTATTTAGAGGTAATTATTTTTAAAGTTGATGTATTAATTTAAAATATTTCATCTGTAGAAGACGAGGGCTTGTATGACACTACATAATTATATTTATTAACATTTTAGGTTTGTCTCAAGCAGGTTTATCAAGTGCTCCACCACATATGATGTCTTTTAATCCTCTATATTTGCCGTACCAACTTGCAATGGCACAAGCAGCTGGATTTGGTACGTATTTGGTACTAATTTGCATTTCTATTTTGTCTTTAAATAAACGGGAGCAATTAATAATCAACAATAAAATACGTTGACCGTTGAGCTAAAATTAAAATATCTTAGTATTTAATATAATAGAGTTCGATTTTTATTTTTACCGACTAGCAGTCTCTTGTATAGCTCTGCCATGCGCAGTGATAAAAAGAACTTCTTCAAATTTCAGCAAATTCTTAAAATTAAAATTCATTTCAGCAAAAAACAACCCAAGTATAAGTGAACTGCAAAGAGCTGCAGAAATACAACGGCAATATCTACTAGATATGATTCCAGCTCAACCACAAGGTCCACCATCTCAAAGACAAGGAAATTGGAAAACATAGACGTAGCATTTTTAAGATAGTATTGTCGTATGTTGTCACTTGCTACCAATTTTAAGTAATATAATTGTAAGTTATTTAAATAATTACAACAAGAATTTGAAAAATAATTTCAAATAATAATTTTTTGCTTTTTTTAATATAAGACTACATTTTTTAATCATATTTACCTTTTTGTTGTCTGTATTGCAGTAAGTACAATGATCCCTCGCGTTATATAGTTTTACGTTTATTTGGTAATACAATACCATTTAGAATACAGTAATACTAAATAGTGTATTCAGATTTTCAGTGTTTTCGACATTTTACAAATATTTGTAAACTTTAAAATCAAGCTTAATTGTGTAACTTTGTGAGCTGCATTTTGTTTATATGATTATAAAGTATAATTATTATGGTTAATTAATTATAAAGAAATGTTTTTCCTAAATATTTGTACTCTAGATATCAATCCGATTGATTATAAAATTAATTAATTCTTTTGTATTTTTCTTTATAAAAGAATTTTTAAATAAAATTTTACCTAAGTACATTTGTAATAAAATTGTTCTTTATTTTTTTAATTTAAATTTGATAAATCTCTAGTTCCTTCCTAATATGGAAACTAAATAATTATTGAGATTTACCAAATATAATAGTTATTTAGGAAATCACAGGAAATATTCCATTTGGAATAAATGAAAATACTAATACTGCTCAATCGAAGCTCATATAATTCATTTTGCTAATTCCCGATAATTGTTATTTATTTCATTTTAAATAACAAGTAAACCAAAACGAATCAGAATGAATTAAATGAAGTACTCTACTCAATATTATCGAAATATCTAAATGTAATTTTTGTATTCGCATATAGACAGAACATTTCAATATATTAAAATCTTAAAGTGTATATAGTTTTTCTTCATAAAGAAAAACAAAAAACTGTTTAGTGTAATTTAAGAATAAATATTATAAATATAAAATATGTTAGCAAATTTTTTTAAATATTTAAATGTCACACAATATTCTTAACTTTTCTTATATAACATTATTTAATAATTTATATTGTTTTGATCATTTATTGATCTTTTTCTTAAAATATTGTTGAAATGCTATAAAAGTAAGTGCAAGGTCAGCGTTTATGAAATAATTATGGAAACAAAAGTATATTTTTTTGCATATCCTATACGTAAATCTCAGATATATTTTCCATGCTTAATTCAAGAGTAATAAAAATTACCCAAGCTTACTTTTCATAGGAAAAATAATATAATAAATAACAATTACTATTAATTTGCTAAAGTGTGTGACATAAACTATTAAGGATCTTATATTTAGTTAAGTAAATAATTACTTTCTTTTTTTATATTGTACATATATTATTTCCAATTAAGTAAAATATAAATTTGTAATATATTCTAGTTATGTAATTAGAAATGGTACAGAGTATTCCTCTATAATTCTTTAGGCTATCTTAAGATACAATTATTTTAAGTAATATTTTGGAATATTCTGTCATATTTTAATTAAAATAACAATTGTAATACTTTATATATATGATATAATATGTTTTATTGAAAACGTTATTACAATAGTATCATGGACACATCGCTGTTCAAATATTATTTTGATTGAATTTTCTTTTTGTAATAATACGAGTATAATATAATCTTCAGTGTTCAAAATATATTAATGTATTGTACGAGTATTTGTATTCAGTAGGTTATGATGAAATGATTTTTAAAGTAATAATTCAATGGAATATACGTTAAATGTCTTATAAAACAATTTTAAATATACTGTTAAATCATAAGTATGAAAATGTACATTTGCAGCAGTGTTTATGAAAATAACATGTCAATTCAAAGGTTACGATAACATCAGATATCAAAAAAATTGACCGCTAAATTTTGTAATAAATGTAAACTGTTCAATTGCTTCTTTGGGAACATGTAAAAATAAAATGGTGATAAAAACAAAAATGTTGTTTCACTTTTCTTTAAATTTATTAGGTTTTGGCTTATTCAGCATTCTTGTCATGTATATATTTATTTTGCGTTATTTTCAAATTATTTAATTAGTACATCAAGAAAGTAAAATTTAGCGTTAAAAGTTCTTGTTTTCGGAAATTTTTTTTCATTCATAATATAGAAAAAACTACCTTTGTTATTAGAAAATAATCAAAAAGCAATATATTACTGTAATAATATTGATTGCACATTAAATTAAATGAATCATCTTTTATCCTAAACATATATTATTATTGTAATTTAACTAAGTACACAGTTCATGAAAACATGCACTAAATCAAACAGATACGAGATGGTCAAACAGGTGTGAGATAAATGTACAGGACTCGTTGTTAAAGAGATGTTATTCACATTATATGAAACACACACTTCTTCAATATAGTGTCATGATGGAGTGTGCTAATGCGACTATATACTACTGGAAAAGTCGGGGGTCTCAAGTAGTCATTCTAGTGCGAAAGACAAAACACTAAATATTGGATGAGGTCTAAATGCTTAAAGAGATTGAAATTTCATAGTGGAAAAGTTTGATAGCGAATCGTTTATTACAATACAGAACGCAATACCAACAGAGATTTTTCTTGTAGCTAGTCGACTACAGCCTTTGTTGACAACAATAAGCAACTCGCAAATAAACTACGTAAACATGCTAATTGTGTAATTACATTAAAGTACACCGTGTACAGTCAGAGGCATGAGTACTTTATTCTAACAAGTAATTTGGTGCACGGTTGTGAACGGCCGGGACAAAAATGAAACATTTTGTATCTAGTCAAGTTAGCCTGGTCCTATACGGAACAAATGACTCGTCCGCAAGCCTAATGCGCCACTGGTTTTCTGTATTTTGAGTCATGTACACCGTAACCGCTAGCCACAAACAGTTAACCACTAATTCTCTGATTTCAGTTAAATATCGAATAACGAAAACAACAAAAAAGTGAAGTGCATGTACTCGTTGTACTTTCAAAAGAAATGAAATGGAATGACTCATACAGTCAGTCAGTCGAGTCAGTCTGTGTACCCTGTCCGTCCGTCATCATTTGCATTTGCGTTTTATATTTGTTAACGCAGCCAAGCCAAGTAACGGAACCAGATGATTGCTCGTGCCCTGCAGGAAAGAGTTTATGACACCAACACCAAGCGGGACAAAGGTTCACGTACTTCCGGCATGTCTAATGACTTCCTACACGTGCATTTGTTTCACAAATTTAAGGGCTTTCACATTGGAACTAACTACCTACAATCTCCGATTTTTTTTAGTAGGGTTCAATCACACTTGCACACTTTATCATGTTAGGAAGTTTCTACTGCACTCAATACTCCAATGTATCGAAGAAGTCTGTTTTTCATACGTTTTTATTCATGTTACTAGAGTGTATCCCAGTCGCGAAGCGACGTCTTTTCAGTGTGTTCTATTTTCAAATTGAAATGTTTCAATAATAAAATAATTTTTCATGCAAACTCATTAGGTAAGGTAAGGTAAGGTTGAGGTCAACGTCAACGTAATGTCACGTCAACGTAACTTAACGTAACGTCACGTCGACGTAACGTCAACGTCACGTCAACGTAACCTTACCTTAACGTAACAAGGTAAGGTAAGGTAAGGTATCTAGACAAAAAGTAACTAGACAGTAAGTTACTAGATATATTCTGAAAAGTATCTAGATACATTCTGAAAAGTATCTAGATACATTCTGTAAAGTATCTAGATACATTCTGAAAACTATCTAGATACATTCTGTAAAGTATCTAGATACATTCTGAAAAGTATCTAGATATATTCTGTAAAGTATCTAGATACATTCTGAAAACTATCTAGATACATTCTGTAAAGTATCTAGATACATTCTGAAAACTATCTAGAATGTATATTATACATTACATTATGAACTTTCACCTGGAATATTATAATATAGGATGGTTCATACGTCATAATATTTTCTTAATTGGTGGTGAGTTTTCTATGAGTGTGTGTTATATTTTATTAGGGTACAGAGTATGTGTTTTTATTTCTTGTTCATAATTAGTAATGTTGTGTAATTAAAATTTGATGAGTTTTGCACCTAAACGACACTTTTAATGATGTTTAAACAATACGTTTTTACGAGTAAGTTAATGTTTCTCGTTTTCCATAATTAATAACGTTTGAAATTCATGTCTACTGAACAAGAATGACACCGTACCGTGCCGTCGGACCTTGGCGATTTGAATTGCTTCGAGTGCTTGTTATTTTTAAAAGGCAATATAACATTTCACAGTCATTTCGTTAATAAATTAAAATGCAATAATATTCATTAATGACTCATTTGACTTATCTTTTCCGAGTCTGCAAAATATTACAAAGATATAATATCATATCATGGGTAAATCCAATAAATGAAAAAAATAACCAAATCCAAGAAATATAAAACATAGTGAATCGAACCCAAAAACATAATTAATCGACGATAATAACGAAACACAGCAACACCAAAATGTTTTTTGTTATCTGCATTAATTAGAATCTTTACTTGGTTCATTATACTTCTATTATGCATAATTTCAATAGATTAACTCTAAAAACATATTTTACATAACAATATATTTCATTATTACGTTAGGAAATGTAAATAGGTCTATATTGTAGTGTTTCGTTTAGTTAATTAGAAAAACAATACAACAATAATTATGTATGTACATTCTCCTATTTACGTACACATGCTCGTAATTATTTTTCATGAGCTCAAGGTTGCACTCCGACACAATGCTAGTATGACCAACCAAGAACAGCTGGTTGTGTAATAAGAACTAAGCAGTATGTATTCAGGAAATGGTGTGTGCGAAAAGTTATCGCTAATTTAAAAAACTGAATATAGAGACAAAACTATATGTTAAACGTTGAACAGGAACAAAGCAGTTCTTGAAGCACATTCTGATTCGATTCGCGGACCACCATTATATTATCAAAGTGAAATTGACTATGTGTTCACATACACATAAAAACTTGATAGGCAACGGTGCAGTTATATAAAAGCACCAGAAATAGGCCGATATTAAGGGGTTATATACAGTTATTATTTTAAAAATATTTTTTTTATTATTATTTCATTATTTAAGTACACACACTGAAAATTTCATGTCAATCCGGCGATTATTTTCGAAGTTATGTAAGTTGTTAAAAAATATTTTTTACTCTATGTATACTGAAAACGGTGTTTTTAAAATCAGTGACCAAGATTTCTCAGAAACGACTGAACCGATCAGTTTCTAATTTTAACACAAGTTTCTTAGGTATATTTTTTAGTAATTAATCGAAGGTTTTTTCTCACCGATATATATTTTTTTTTTATTAATTTAAGGATAAAATTTTAGTCAAAAACAGATTTTATCTTTCGAGAAGCCGCCATTTTGTCAAAAAAAATTATTTTGCTTATTCCTTCGATTAATCACTAGATTATACATTACTTTAACGATATCCGTTTGGTTTTTTTATTTCAGATGATTCAGTCCAGAGATATCGTGGTCACCGCAAGATGCCTTTTTTTAGAGGACCTTCGGGAGATCAGCTATAGCATCTTTAAAATTATTATTTTTACAAATATAAAAATGTTAAAATACAATTAAAAATTACCATAATATGTGTACAAATTTTTGCATTAATACATTTAAAAGTCTTCTCAGGAAAAATTCTTAAAAAATCGCTTTTTTGGGCCTAATAACTGATATAACCCCTTAAGTGAAAATCGCTGCAAAAGTATAGTACTTTTTAGGGACTGAATTCAACAGATGTAACCTTTTATATACATATACAGACTAAATAGAATCACAATGTTGAGAAATATGGGGCTGAGATGAGTGGCTCTGTGCTAAAAGAAGATAGCGAACAGTTTGAAGGAAATACATTGAAATTTTTTATCTAAAACAATTTTAACAGCAATTTACATAAAGTAGAATATTTGTTTCCACTTTGTTTGAAAAATAGATACCATATATGTTTTGAAAAATGTAATATTTTGAAGAGAAAAAATAACATTTCCTTTTAGCACAATACACACTGAACTAATACATGAATTTATGTTTAGTGTAATTGGGTTAAGGCAATTTGAATAAAGACAAATGTTGTATGCTGAACGTTGAGTCTAAAAACAAAAAGGTGAATCAATAGAGATAATGCGCTAGTCTTCATAAACATTATTCGTTATCCCCGTACTATATAGAATACTGAGTAATAGCGATTTATAAAATTAATTTATTTTTCATTCTTTCCCTTCGTTGCATATTAGTGATATTGGAATATCACTGGAAATAAAACATAAAGAACAAACACTGAAAAGTAAATACACAAACAATTAAAATATAAATTATATTTATTAGTGCCTTGTATTCATAAAATATTCAAGCAATGAAGTATGCTCGATCTGAAAATTATAACAAAATTTATAAATATGTATAATGGTTGACAATATGTTTTAAGTTAAAATAATATTTAATAACGTAAAATATCCGCGCACTACAGCCCATTTCGTCCTTATCAGTTTGTAAACAAAGGATGTTTCATCGTGTTTGCTTTGTCTTATTAGATCCGGTGGAACAGATTACGGATTTAGATTAGTATTTAATAATTACAGTTATAAACTCACTCACGTAATTTAAATGTAGTTATAAATTCTTGAATAATAATGCACTATTTAAAAGTAACAACAGTCACAATACAATACAATAAGGCAGCCATGAAAAAATTCATGTTTGTAAACTTTTATAAAAATATGCATTGAATGTATCACAAACATCATTTATAAACTTAACTATCTAGTTATTGTCATTGTTAGTTGATTAATTATTGCTATAGGAATTTCGAGATTATTTCAGTCATTTGATAAGTCAACGTTCGTTACCCAGTAGCTGATTTTTTGATTTGTCATCAGGATAATTTTTATTCACTTCGATACCTTTCGTTCTAGATAATGGTTTTTTGATAAAATCCTCGTCATTATTTTGTGTGTTCTGATGATTTTTCGTATTTTTATTAACTATATAAGCGTTATTTGGTCTAAATATATCACCAGAGTCTAATAATGTTTGAGCCCAGTCTGCAGGATTAAATGACGGCCCTTCGCCACCTAATTCTGCTGGAAGAATATCTTTTGCGACGTAGTCATGCAGTGTAGACAAGTTATTGCCATGTAAAAACATCCGTTCTTTTGTTTTTTCTTTTAAAAACGGTTTTATAACGGCGAGAGCTGCTTCTACGTACCACGGTTGTGCTATAAAATGTATTCCCTTAAACCTAGCGGGAAAGCAGTCTTGCAAACCTTCAATCATCAGTTTCAGCACCTTCGGATTCAAACTAGAGGACTGCCTAAATGTGAATTCTGACCAATCAACAACGACAACAAATCCTTTTGCTTGATTTTGAGGAACTTCCAAAAGTTTTTCAAGAGACAACAATAATGCACGATATATTGTTATTAAAGAATATGAACAATGATCCCAATTTTGTGTAAAAAGAACTAAAACACATCTTCCACGACGGTCACGTTCTGGTAGAACTCCTGGAAATCCGTCGCGTAATGCAAGTTGAACGGGCTCATCAACTGCCGTTAATCGATCAAACAGAGCACTGTTACGCTGTCTGTATGCATGGTAACTTATAACTAACTCAAAACTATCAGCCACATTAAATTTACGAGCGTATAAAAATCGTTGCAAGAAATCGTCATCTTGACTGCATGACTTATCCTTCAACGCGAAATCAATGCTTGCACCAATCAAATCCTTTAATTGTTGTAACGCTAGTTTTTGATCAACACTTTCATGGTTTACTTTTAAATTAATGTTTGTTATTCGACGCATTGTCCACGGAAATTCACAAAACTCCGCCATGGTACACTTTATATCACTTAATTTCTTAACAATTCTTTTAATTCGCTTTATGTTATTCGTAGTTGCTAACAAACCACTTGCTTCAATGACTTACAATGTTCAACTACGTCAGTTAGTTTCAACATGGTCAAAGAATGACTAATGCAGATACTTTTATGGATCAAGCTACGACTTCCTTTTATATAATTCCCTGATACTAACGTTGAACATTCTGATGTGACGTATGTGACTTATTCAATGCATATTCATTACCTTTAAAGAAGCATGGTTAGTGCTTTTTATCCACCGTTCATATGCTACTTTCACAAAACTGCGTCTGAATGAGATAACTATATGTTTATAATATAGTTTTATATATGGTAATACGAGTTCCGTCTCTTTTTACCTGGTTGATACACCTGGTTGATTAATACAGATTGGAAAAGAAGTTGTGTATTGTTTGACCACAACATTATATTCGTATCGTATGCTATGGTACATATTTCACTGATTAATTTATACACTAACATAAAGCATTTCTATATCAACGGTATTTATACCGGTTAAAGGTAAATCAATATATTATTACGTTGTTTAAAAAAACCTTCAAATATTTATAAAATTAATCTTTTAAATATATATCGTGACTTTTAAAAAACTTTTTAATCCTAACCTACATTGATAAAATAAATTTAAATCGATATTGTACCTGTAATCTTTTGCTGGAGATATCGGCCAGCAATTTCATATTTTTATCAATCGGAACGAATTTTAGTTTCATATGTATAAGTTAAAATATTATGTACCTCAAGGATTCCCGAACTTTAAAACCTCGAAACCGCATTAAAAAAAAGTCTTAAGTATCATTCCCACTCACTGCTTTAATTTAATTTAAATTGTTTAGCACATGACAATACGAGTAGACATTCACAGTACCATTTTTATTTAATTTATTTTGTAAGTTTTCTTATTTTTTTTAGAACCTTACAAGGTCCAATGTTTTAAATTAAAAATATTAAATTAAGAAAAAGTATATTATATTATAATCTCCACAACGTGACAATCTGTCAAAATGCAGTAGGATTTACTTTTAAAAGAAGTTTAATGTCAGTTTTTGAAAAATATAGAAGAGAAAATAATTTCTATTACTAATTGTTATTAAAAATAGCAATTTTAATTATTTCAGATACAATTTTGTCGAACTGTCGAAATTTATATTACTTACGATGCAACGCAACAATTAAATTAACTAAACTTAAATTAAAACACAAATGTGAAAAGGAATGCTTAAACGAAAACTTAAAATCTAGATTACAATATTAAATAAAAACAGTAAATTAAATATCAAAACAGTGAGTGGGAATGAGGCTTTATACTTATATACAATTATAAAAGTACTTTTGAAATGACGAATATAAATTACTGCTGAAGAAATAATAGGCAAATAAGTTTCAAATAAAAGATTGTTCAGTAGTGTACTTGCATTTGTTTCTGATGTATGTTTCTATTTTTTTAGAAAGAGTCGCGGGCCGTATTTTGAGGACCACTGTGCAGATAAAAACTTAATAACGTTATCAATATTAAACCTCGAAATAATATTTGTGATACCTGCATACGACAAATCAAAACCAGGTATTCTACGGTAAAAGAGTTAGAAAAAAAGGCAGCAATATTTTATTGTATAGTCGAAATTGCGAGAGTTCGGCGGTGACTTATGTGTGAAAGAGGTTATAAGAACCGCATAAATGATGACACGATGGTGAATTGTATCTTATCAGTTACAATATGCATTATAAAAAAATGTGTGAGAAAGTACTTTTCCATTGTATCGCAGATTTATACAGCACAACCTGTTTTAACCATGAGTCGTCGGCGAACTCTCGTAATTTAAACTATAGCTAAGTTTTCGGCGCCCTTATTCAGACTCCATATTGAAATAAGGGCGTAACCAGTCTCGTAATAACTTTCCCCAAAATTTGTGCCAAACTATGTTTGGAATCATTATGACTAGATAAAATAGATTTCAGGACAAAGCTGAAGAAAGAAGACTACGGCAAATTGATAGAGAGCTGCAAAAAAGACATTTAGATAATTTACCGGCTGCTAACGAGATGGCACGAGACGCGTCGGGACGCTGCAACACGAACGACGGAAGCTGTAAAGATAAAAAACACACCCACCGAAACAAAATTAATCACAATCAAAAATAATTTCAAAATAACTAAACTGTATAAGTATAATTTTAATAAATTTATAGGTGATTTAAGTCGTTAATTAAATTTTTGAAGGATTATAAACTAAAATGAAAATTACTCACAGTTAAAACTTTGCTATTAATTTACAGCAAAGGAATGACGTCACAGCTTCAGTGTAGCCTTCTTTGTAGTAGTCTTCGTCATCGTTCTATAAATACAATTCAAACATTTAAAAAATTGTAATTCAAAAGTAAGAAAAGTTTTTACATTAGCTATAATCAAAATCTAAAAATATTCAATATATTTCATTTTCATTCATTTAAAATGAAAAAAATTCAAAATTATTTGTGATATTTAACCCTCAGTGTGAACACTATATTTTTCGAGTCATGGTGTGTACACTGGGTCTTTGAGTTTTTCGAGTTTTCTAAGCTTTCAAAAAATCTGAAAAAATCTCGGATTACTTCTTGAAGAGTCTACTACATGGTCCAGAAGTTGCCAAAGTCCAAAGTTTAAAACCGTTGTTAATAAAAATTGACAAATAGCAAAAAACGCGTAGATAACGGAATGTTGTTAAAAAATTTGTAACTTTATAACAAACAAATCTTAAGAAAAACGGTTGTAGACTTTTTTATCTTAGACTATAAGCTTTCGAAAGAATGTAGTGTCTTTGGCGTGGACTCCAAAAAGTTGAATTATTTGCGCATCTGAAAGTAGGGAATATTTTACAGAGTTAGGCAAGTCATAATAAACGGAACGGTGATTATTCGGCACAAAATAAGTTTGTATTGATGAAAATACAAAAGTTAGGAAATAATAATTAATAATAGTTAATAATAATTAGCGTCAAAAAGAGAATTTACGATGCCTAAGTGGTACAAAAGATTACCATGGCTACAATGATTATCGCAAACCGCAGCCCCGCACGATACACAAGAATACATTGTTTTTTGTTTTCTAGTTTACCTGTTAAATGGTCACCCATCTTCAAAAACTTATTGTAGTAAAAAGACAAACTGATAAAAAAAATCTATATACAGGGTGTCCCAAAATTCAACGATAAGCCGGCACCAGAAGATGGTCCTGCTCATGACTACACAAGAAAAGAAGAAAAAAATTTTTTATCTCATTTTGTTTAGGAATTAGAAAAAAAATAATTTTTTTTTCGAAAATTGAAACACCTTAAGATGTTTTTAACTACCATGACCACAATTTTTCAAATATTTCGGATTTTTTTTTTGTATCGGCAACCTAAATAGCACTGCTATCCATCAAAATCATTAACACTCCCAGAATGCTAGTAGTTTTTACACAAAAATCAATCGAAATTACTTTTTTCCCTAAAATTTTTAAAGATTTTTACTTTCAGTCCAGTTTAACTCATCGTGGTGTAAAAAAAAAGTATGAACACTACTATGGCAAGTTTTTTAAAAATTGGCGCAACTCTTCAGGATTCCAAAATGGTATAATACTCCAGGAAAACTAGCAATAAAAAAAAATTATGCATACTATTTCTAAAAAAGAACCATATTTCATAAATTGTTGTTGTTGATAGTTATCATTTTTACAATACCCAAAAGAGGTTTTTTATTGTTGAATGAATTAAAACAAGTGATACAAACAATTTTTCATTTATTTTATAAATTTTATAGTTTATTTACATTATAGTAAATGTTCAAAATGTTTTCCACCAGCACAAATACAGGCACGACATCGCCTTAAAAGAAATCTTTTTCATATCATATCGTTTACCTTTCATATGATGTGCAACCTGAGTATTTCTTTGTCGAAGCTCGTCCAATGTTGCTACGGGTTTTGAATAAACTCTTTCTTTAAGACAACCCCAATAGAAGAAGTCCAGGGGGTTTAGATCGGGTGAATGGGGTGGCCATAATATAGGACCAAATCGTCCAATCCAACGCCCTGGATACTCTTCGTTTAAGTATTCTCACATAGGGCGAGCATAGTGAGCTGAGCAACCATCATTTTGCAACCGAATGTTTTGTAAATCACGTATGGGCACGTCTTCTAATAATTCTGACAAATCATTTTGTAAAAAGTTCAAGTAATTATTGCCATCTAATTTCCTTGTACCTCAAAGGGCCCAAGTACTTTTCCATTTAATATGCCCGTCCATAGGTTAATCTTAAATTGATATTGGGATTTGTCTAGTCTCATTAGGTGCGGATTTTCATTGCTCCAGCTATGTAGGTTATGCAGGTTTAAATAACCATCTTTCTTGCAGGTTGTTTCATCCGACTATAGAATTTTACCTAAGAATTGGGGATCTTCCCTGAGCTTTTGCAGCATAACACGGCAAAATGCGACCCGTTGTGGATATTATCCAATGGTAATAACGTCCGAAAAAAAAACAATCTTTTTTAAGGAGGTGTTGTGGCTGTATTAATGCTAGTGGGAAACAATTTGAACATTTACTGTAATGTAAATAATGTAATAAATTTATAAAATGAATTAAAAATTGTTTGTACCATTTGTTTTAATTCATTCAACAATAAAAAACCTCTTTTGGGTATTGTAAAAATGATAACTATCAACAACAACAATTTATGAAATATGGTTCTTTTTTTGAAATAGTATGCATAATTTTTTTTTATTGCTAGTTTTCCTGGAGTATTATACCATTTTGGAATCCTGAAGAGTTGCGCCAATTTGTAAGAAAACTTGCCATAGTAGTGTTCATACTTTTTTTTTACACCACGATGAGTTAAAGTGGACTGAAAGTAAAAATCTTTAAAAAATTTTAGGGAAAAAAGTAATTTCGATTGATTTTTGTGTAAAAACTACTAGCATTCTGGGAGTTTTAATGGTTGTGGTGGATAGCAGTGCTATTTAGGTTGCCGATACAAAAATAAAAACCGAAATATTTGAAAAATTGTGGTCATGGTAGTTAAAAACATCTTAAGGTGTTTCAATTTTCGAAAAAAAAATTATTTTTTTTCTAATTCCTAAACAAAATGAGATAAATTTATTTTTTCTTCTTTTCTTGTGTAGTTATGAGCAGGACCATCTTCTGGTGCCGGCTTATCGTTGAATTTTGGGACACCCTGTATATAATTTAAGAAATGATATATCAAATTACATAAAACATTTATTTTAACCATGAAAAAACTGTAAAGCAACGAGAAAAACAAAGAAAGTGCATTTACTAACATTGGAAAATAATAACTTCGGTTATACACTGACCCTTTTAGGCACAGGAAAGTTTCACTGGCTCACTTTTGCACATAAGCTGCCAGAGCCGAACGCAGTGGAACCACTACCTAGATTTTTTAGGGGGCATAGGTGGAGCACGCTGTATAATCATAAGAGAGAAATAGGCGTTTGAAATTTGAACGGTTTCTTAAAAGACCCAGTGTTTAATTTTGATTTTCTTTTAGAGATGTTAAAATATATCTAACACATACGAAATTATTTAATCTGTATCTATAATATTCCTAAAAGAGGTGAGAAAAATAAATTAAATAATAAAAGAACAACTCAACTAAAAAATATAACGCTTTAAGTAACAAATACTAAAATAGCAAATGTAAAACTGCAGTGCCAAGTAAACACTTTTATATGGAACCAATAACCAGAAATAATTATTTTAAAGAAAAATAGAAACGCATTATTTAATTACTTAGAGAAATAAACAATAGAAAAAAAGTAACTTACGTTTCAATGTCCACCAGTGTTGTCCTTCGTCTACAAGCGTCGAGATCCCCAGCTGTCAGGGCAACAGGCAGATCACAAAGCACAGACATGTTTTAACCTGCAAACCATATATTGATAATGATAATAACTTATTAAGAAAATGCCATGATATATTTAAATCCATTTGTAATGTTTTTCTATTAACCAAGTTATGCAAAACAACAATAAAATACTTAAAAGCCACATGTTGAAAATATTTCTGTATTGCGCAATACTATGGTGCACTTTAATTTCACCAAAATATCGTTTTTAAGTAACATCACACAAATAAACAATTACTAATTAGTCTTAAATGAAGTACTTAGTCTAATTAAGTTATTTCTAAAGTATGACAATATATTTTCCAGTGTAAAACATATTTTTTCTTACGATAATTTACAAAGATTCCACATCTGCCACCATGTTGCATAATTTTGCAAAAGCACATAGACACGACCGGACATTCGGCCATAGACATGCGGCCAGGAACAAAATGGGCAACCATTTTGAAAATAGAAAATTCAAATTTATTAAAAATTTATAATATTTTAATTCGTCATATTTTAATATATTGAAGAACCTTAATCGGGAGAATTGATATGTCATCATTCGCACCATAGGATTCATCGTTCAATCCAGTGTTAATTTTAAGCTATGACGATACTTAACGGACTGTACTATTTAGTACAGTCAATTCATTACACCACTATTACAAAGATACAACAAAAAGTTATTAATACAAGTTGTAGATAATGTCATCATCTAAAAAAAAATAGTTCTGAGTTATGGGGGTCTATTGTAGTTAATTTAATTGATCTGCTATTAGCAATCGCATTATTGGTTCATTACTCAATAGGTTTTAATCTATCACATTTGTTTGAATAACTCGTTTATCGGACTTTAGTATCACAACAAATAACCTAATGTACCGTGAAAGAAATTAATATCACTAAATTTACAAATATGTAGTATTTTTTGCTATTAACAAATTGTGAAGATTAAAAATCAAAAGTCAGACAGATATTAAAAACCTGCTACAATATAATGCAAAAGTTGTGTGAGGGGAACTGCGCAGTATGAGGGGAAAGGGTTTGCAGCAAAATAAGCAAAGGTTTCTGTACAAGCAAAGTGTGATCGTTAGTTCTATAGATATTTCGACAATACCACGAACTTTTTATGTTTTTTCGACTGTTGCGATCTTTGACATCCTACTGTATAATTTTTAACACACAAGACCATCGCCAATGCCACAAGAGCTCACATACAGTATGTACTGTATCCTTTGTGGAGTGACTCACAGTTACAAGTCAACCGCGGTTAAAACAGTCGCCCCCCAGGGGCGTTACAGTCCGCGGAGATGCTTGCTTTTTCTTATTTTGCCTTTTTAATGGACTTGAAGGACGCCTGCACGGCTACACGGTTGCATGTTCAAACTCGATTCAAGATACAGGGTGTGGGAACGATGGATGACATCAAAAGACAGATAGCCAGACAGTGACATGCTTGTCATTACATTTAATATATTCTCAATGAAGTTTGAAAATAATAAATAAAGAGATGTATAATAACGAAATTTCTGCATTTTTGATGGGGAATGTTTTGGGGACGACCTCTAAATAAATCTAATCATTATTTCTAATTGACGTCAATGTACCTAGTACCCTGATGCATTACAGTTTATTTATGATTAGACTTCTATTCTGATCCTTTTTTATCTGTCAAAATATTTTATATTTTTTGTATGTATGTAATGAAATTTCTGAAATTATTCGATAGAGCTACACCTTTTGTTTTGAATCTTATAAAAAAACTACTTTCGTATATTTTATGATGCATTTATTATAGTGAAAATATGTACAAATCACACGTAATATACCTTATACAATTTATTATTAACAAATAGACAGAATTTATGCTTAAAGTTGACCAATAAATGTGAAATATGACGCTATTTTTATTTACATATGGAACATTGTCATTCTATTTCTAACCTCAAATTTGAAAATTTAACTTTAACCATTAATATTGCGTACTTCTAAATAAAAAGAGGTATAATGAATATTACGTAGTCATTTGTGCATGTTTTTAGTGTACAAGAAACGCCATAAAACATACAAAAATGCAGTAGTTTTTTAATGAGATTCAAAACAAAAGGTGTAGTTATATCGAATAATTACCGAAATTTCTTGGTATAGTTCATATTACGAGAATTCGGCTGCGACTCTTACTTTGAAACAAGTTGTGGGGTATAAACTGCCGATGTAACTAAAAAGCACTGACTCACTTATTTTTCTATAATGTATATAGAAACGAATAAAATTCATTACCGTATTATAGATTTATACTGCTCTTATAACCTCTCTTAAGCATAATTCACCGCCGAACTGTCATAATTTGGACCACACTACATTTTTTTATTGTTCACGCAAAGAAGTGTATTAGGTCACTATCTCACTATGGAATATTTCTGAGCTGTTTTTTGCGTGGCTTTGTAACACATGGAGTCATATAAACATGCACACACCACAGGTTTTAATTCTGAGCGACAAACAAAAATTTTGTGTGCTAGGTATGCAGAATATAGTATACAGAATTAAAACCACAAGGAAAAAACGGCGCACAATTATTCCGTAGCGAGATTGTGGCCTTACGTTAGACATACATTTTAAAATAAATAATAAAATCATTTCTAACCAGACCACGAATAAGATGTAACCATGCTAGGACCATGTATAAGATGATAAAAACAGACATAATTATATTAAAGAAAAATAGTAAACACATAATTTAATTACTTACAGAAATAAAGAATAGAGAAAAAAAGTAACTTACGTTTCAATGTCCACCAGAGTGTTGTCCTTCGTCTACAAGCGTCGAGATCCCCACCTGTCAGGGCAACAGGCAGATCACAAAGCACAGACATGTTTCAACCTGCAAACAATTTTAACCATATATTGATAATGATAATAACTTATTAAGAAAATGCAATGATATATTTAAATCCATTTGTAATGTTTTTCTATTAACCAAGTTATGCAAAACAACAATAAAATACATTTATTTTAATATCTACTTTAGTTGACATGAAAAAATAATCACCTCAAAAGCCACATGTTGAAAACATTTCTGTATTGCGCAATACTATGGTGCACTTTAATTTCACCAAAATATGATTTTTAAGTAACATCACACAAATAAACACTTGCTAATTAGTCTTAAATGAAGTACTTAGTATATTTAAGTTATTTCTAAAGTATGACAATATATTTTCCAGTGTAAAACACATTTTTTCTTATATTACGATAATTTACAAAGATTCCACATCAGCCGCCATGTTGCATAATTTTGCAAAAGCACACAGACACGACCAGACATTCGGCCATAGACATGCGGCCAGGAACAAAATGGGCAACCATTTTGAAAATAGAAAATTCAAATTGATTAAAAATTTATAATATTTTAATTCGTCATATTTTAATATATTGAAGAACCTTAATCGGGAGAATTGATATGTCATCATTCGCACCATAGGATTCATCGTTCAATCCAGTGTTAATTTTAAGCTATGACGATACTTAACGGACTGTAAAAGACTGATAAAGAAAATAAAATTGATTACAACCTTATTTTCAAGATGACTTGCCCTTCCCCTGTAAATTTTAATCCAAGTTTAATTCTTTCTGCCTACCTGATTTACTGTAGTATATCTGATAGAGCTAGCTATAAAGTTAAAAACTTCCTTAATATTTTTGCCGAGTTGCATGAAATAAAGTCGCCCTACCGCTCGCACTGCACTTCGCCCGCACCCACGATACAGTCCGTAGAGATATTTGCTTTTTCTTATTTTACTTTTATAATGGACTTGAAGGACGCCTGCACGGTTGCACGGTTACACGGTTGCATGTTCGAATTCGATTCAAGATACAGGGAGCTGGAACAATGAATGCCAATCTTCAATAACCTTTATCAAAAGACTTGATGACATTATTTGCAACAGAACTTTACGTATTTTAAATAAAGTTTTGAACTAATAAATACATTTATAATTGACGAAAATACAGCATTTTTGATTCGTAATGTTTCGGGTGACGTCCTCTAAATAAATCTAAACACTATTCGTAATTGATGTCAATGTACCTAGTACCCTGTGGATTACATTTTAATTATGATCAGAGTTTTATTCCTTTTATATCTGTCGAAATATTTCATATTTTTTGTACAGAATAAAAAATTATAAAATATAATAATTATAAAAAATTACTTGTTACAACATTTTTTATTGTTCATGCAATGAAATGTATTACGTTAGACACACAATTTAAAATAAATAATAAAATCATTTCTAACTATCCATACAGTGGAGTACTTAGGCACGGGCATATAAATAATACACCAAGAGAGTAGCCAAGGATCTAGGTTTTATTAAAAGTGGTAATAAATATGTCAAAATTATATATATTTATGCAACAGGAGAGAATGGGAAAAATCGAAAAAAGCAACTACAATACAAGATATAAAAGGTTATGGGAAAATAATGTGCCTCAGTACCTTATAGAAAAAGACATAAAACACATAAGAAGAACAGCAAGGTTTAGATTAGGAAATGAGGAAAAAGGAAACAGATACTGGGAAAGTAGTGAGGAAAGAAAGTGTAGAGTGTGCGGAGCGGAGGACGAAACACTGGAGCACATTAAGTTTGAGTGTAAGGAAAAAGTAGCGAGCGAAAGGAATATTGGCCAGCTATTAAAGGGAGGCAGTGAAGGAAAGAGGTGGATGGCGGAAATAGTAAGAAGGAAAGAAAAAACAGGAGAATAAATAAGCTGGTGGCTGGGTTGCACAAGGAACAGGAAGAGAAAGGAAGTACTAAAAGAGGCAGTGAAGGGAAGCAGACGAAAGAAAGAAGTAGCGAGGAAACAGTTAAACTTCAGCCCAGAAAAATAGACTAGGGAATAGACCAGTACAGAAGGAAGACTAGGGAAAATGAAGGAAGAGGGTCAAGAGAAGAAGAAGCAGAAAGTACTTTTGGAAATAAAAAGGTCTAGAATAATGTAAATTTAATTGTAAGTTGAAGTATATGAAATGTATTAAGAATGTAGATTGTAAAGCCGAAAGGCGAACAATAAACAATTAATAATAATAATAATATATATTTATGCTTCTGTATAGTTTCTATCACAGTCTGTACCGCGTGCTATTAATTATGACAAATTATGAGCATTCTAAATTCATTACATACATATTATTAAAACTTACTAATAAAGTAAAGTAAAGGTGTTTGTAACCCAATGATTGAATCAGGTTCAAGGTACACACGTGAGGGGGGCGGTGTGAAGTAGATATTGATAACAATCACAAACGTAAACAAACTGGTAGACACAATGCAACTGCATAATCGTAATTTTAACAATGCTTGACAGATACTCAAGCCATGGTTTAATGACTTATTTCAAGTAACACTTAAAATTACTACTGTTATTAATTATAGTAAAAAAAGATTAGAGATTATCTGACAGATCTGAAGATAAGACACAAACTTCTTATCAAGGATACCCCCTTGATAACCTGTACATTCGAGAACTCATCATTTACTCTGACGTATCAAACTAATTTAAAATATTTCAAATATAATCGTCCTATGGAATGGGTTACAAAGGGTTAATGCAGCGACTGCTGCAGTTAAACCAAAGATACACACCGAAAACTCTATAGGAATCTTCGCTAATAGAAATCAAACTTGTTTATGCAGTACCAAGTAGCCATCTATCAACGGAATGGGTAACTCAGTTCAAGGCTGCCGATAGGTCCTAATGGCTAACGCGCATTATAATCTGCGTCGATGTCATAGGATGTAGCCTTATCCAAACACTTATCAACACTTTTAGTTTTACTCCCGATATACGGATTCCTAAAAACGCAAGTTTAAAGTTAATAGGACAATCATATATTTTATAGATGAAATATTCTCAAACTATATATTATTTTATTACAAATAAATTATTTTCTAAAAACTAATGTAAAGCACAAAAATGTTAGAAAAGAACCACAACCCGCTTACACAACCAATGGTACGATAGGGAAGTTACATGAAAATACATAATATAAAAAGTTAATAGCTATTCACTAAAGGAAATTATGGATATAATTATATATTTATTTTATAAATATAATATAAATTTCAACTTTATGTTTACAAAGATGGTATAAAACTTTGTAAAATCGGTAGGACAATGTATTCTATAGGACGAGATGCATAAAATTAAATTATAGCAAATTAAAAAGATAACTACAAGATATGGGCTAAAAGAAAGACTGATTTTATTGTTAGTTCTATCATCTTCGAACTCCTGATAATGTTGACAGTTCCATGGTTTAAATAACTCACAAATATGTTATACACTACACACAAATGGAAACATCACACAATTTTTGTGGGCGTTGAAACGTATATATCTTTCTGCTACTGATCATCAAATTTTTCTTTCATTTCTTAAAAATTATTTAAAGAATAACGTTTGACAATCTGTGGAAATGTTAAATTAAAATATTTAAATTGGTGGGGATAAAATGATAATGGTTCATGAATACATACATTACATCACGCCGGCAGAGCTCTGCGAATTCAACTTTAAAATGTAGGAGATGTTATTAATTAATAAATGTGTAGAAATTATTAGATTATATTAGAATTAGAATAGAATAAAATAAAATATTACAAAGTATGTTTAAGTACATGCAAAAAGATTAAAAAATCCAAAAGAATTTGAACCCAGGACTCCTACTTGCAAAAGCAATGGTCCAGCCGCTGAGACCACAGCAGACTTGTGTTTGCTTTAGCCCACTAGGCCATTAGAGTCAATTAAAAAACTTTAAAATTAAGACATTTAATGAAAACACTAGAAAGTAAAATGTTATTTGTGTTGCAGCTATTCAGGGGTAAACTTTTACATTTTTTCGCGTCAAGGAAACGAACATTGTAATAATTACATTGGTTAGAATGGAACCTGATATATTCCCACAAGTAACGGTATGTGGACTACACGGCTGCCTAAAACGCGTAATAATACATTTATGTTTTGCACGGAACAAACACACAAACCTTTATTACATACTACGTGTTAATATATATTTATATACAATAAAATATATTGCAAATTTTTTGATGCAGATATGTCCCTTATAATTTAAAACAAAGAACTGATTCATTACATTTTAAATAGCTATGCGGGCCTGGCATTTATGCGACCTTTTTTAAATTCATGGACATTTTTTTAAAACTTACTTTTATTAATTTCTTAAATTTGTTTACGCAGTTATATCTGGCACACGTTAAGAAGGCGAACTGTGTCAATAAATTTAAAATATTATATATCATATATTTATAATATTAATATAAAATATACAAATATGACAAAGTGACGGTGCTTATGATGAACATTTAAATGCTTTATCGAATGCTTCTCATGTTATCAAATCATGTTCATATGTTTTTTCTCATATTCTCATCAAAGCATGTTCTCCTTGTCTTGAAAACAACATATCTTTATTAGAGAAAAATCACACAAAAAAGTGTAAAAGTTTACCCCTGAATTGCTGCAACACAAGTAACACTTTGCTTTTTAGTATGTTGCAGAGATGTGTGTGCATTAAATGTCTTAATTTGAAAGTTTTTTAATTGACTCTAATGGCCTAGTGGGCTAAACCAAACACAAGTCTGCTGTGGACTCAGCGGCTGGACCATTGCTTTTGCAAGTACGAGTCCTAGGGTTCAAGTCGTTTGGATTTTTAATCTCTTTTGCATGTTGCATATACTATATATTGTTCTTTCTTTATTTTATCAATGTAATATAATAATTTCTACGTATAAATTAACGCAGTTATATCCGGCTCACGTTAAGAAGGCGACCTGTGTTAACAAATTTGAAATATTTTAATTTTTGTAGATTTTATAAGGGGTTTTTAAAATTCATGGACTTCTTTTTAAAACTAACTTATATTAATTTCTTAAATTTTGCAATGCAATTATGTTCGTTATAATTTATAATAAAGAACTGCATCATTAGATTTTAAAAATCTAAGCGTGTCTCGTTTTTATGAGACTTTTAAAAAATCCATGGACATTTTTTTTAAACATTTTTTTTCGGTTTTCTTGAAATATTTTGATGCAGTTATGTTCCTTGTAATTTATAATAAAGAACTGCATCATTAGATTTTAAAAATCTAAGCGTGTCCCGTTTTTATGCGACTTTTGAAAAATCCATGGACATTTTTTTTAAATTTTTTTTTCGGTTTTCTTGAAATATTTTGATGCAGTTATGTTCCTTGTAATTTATAATAAAGAACTGCATCATTAGATTTTAAAAATCTAAGCGTGTCCCGTTTTTATGCGACTTTTAAAAAATCCATGGACATTTTTTTTAAATTTTTTTTTCGGTTTTCTTGAAATATTTTGATGCAGTTATGTTCCTTGTAATTTATAATAAAGAACTGCATCATTAGATTTTAAAAATCTAAGCGTGTCCCGTTTTTATGCGACTTTTAAAAAATCCATGGACATTTTTTTAAAATTTTTTTTTCGGTTTTCTTGAAATATTTTGATGCAGTTATGTTCCTTGTAATTTATAATAAAGAACTGCATCATTAGATTTTAAAAATCTAAGCGTGTCTCGTTTTTATGAGACTTTTAAAAAATCCATGGACATTTTTTTTAAATTTTTTTTTCGGTTTTCTTGAAATATTTTGATGCAGTTATGTTCCTTGTAATTTATAATAAAGAACTGCATCATTAGATTTTAAAAATCTAAGCGTGTCTCGTTTTTATGAGACTTTTAAAAAATCCATGGACATTTTTTTTAAACATTTTTTTTTTCGGTTTTCTTAAAATATTTTGATGCAGTTATGTTCCTTGTAATTTATAATAAAGAACTGCATCATTAGATTTTAAAAATCTAAGCGTGTCCCGTTTTTATGCGACTTTTAAAAAATCCATGGACATTTTTTAAAAATTTTTTTTTTCGGTTTTCTGGAAATATTTTGATGCAGTTATGTTCCTTGTAATTTATAATAAAGAACTGCATCATTAGATTTTAAAAATCTAAGCGTGTCTCGTTTTTATGAGACTTTTAAAAAATCCATGGACATTTTCTTTTAAATTTTTTTTTCGATTTTCTTGAAATATTTTGATGCAGTTATGTTCCTTGTAATTTATAATAAAGAACTGCATCATTAGATTTTAAAAATCTAAGCGTGTCCCGTTTTTATGCGACTTTTAAAAAATCCATGGACATTTTTTTAAAATTTTTTTTTTTCGGTTTTCTGGAAATATTTTGATGCAGTTATGTTCTTTGTAATTTATAATAAAGAACTGCATCATTAGATTTTAAAAATCTAAGCGTGTCTCGTTTTTATGAGACTTTTAAAAAATCCATGGACATTTTTTTTAAAATTTTTTTTTCGGTTTTCTTGAAATATTTTGATGCAGTTATGTTCCTTGTAATTTATAATAAAGAACTGCATCATTAGATTTTAAAAATCTAAGCGTGTCCCGTTTTTATGCGACTTTTAAAAAATCCATGGACATTTTTTTAAAATTTTTTTTTTTTCGGTTTTCTGGAAATATTTTGATGCAGTTATGTTCTTTGTAATTTATAATAAAGAACTGCATCATTAGATTTTAAAAATCTAAGCGTGTCTCGTTGTTATGAGACTTTTAAAAAATCCATGGACATTTTTTTAAAAATTTTTTTTTCGGTTTTCTTGAAATATTTTGATGCAGTTATGTTCCTTGTAATTTATAATAAAGAACTGCATCATAAGATTTTAAAAATCTAAGCGTGTCTCGTTTTTATGAGACTTTTAAAAAATCTATGGACATTTTTTTTAAAATTTTTTTTTCGGTTTTCTTGAAATATTTTGATGCAGTTATGTTCCTTGTAATTTATAATAAAGAACTGCATCATTAGATTTTAAAAATCTAAGCGTGTCTCGTTTTTATGAGACTTTTAAAAAATCTATGGACATTTTTTTAAAATTTTTTTTTTCGGTTTTCTTGAAATATTTTGATGCAGTTATGTTCCTTGTAATTTATAATAAAGAACTGCATCATTAGATTTTAAAAATCTAAGCGTGTCTCGTTTTTATGAGACTTTTAAAAAATCTATGGACATTTTTTTAAAAATTTTTTTTTCGGTTTTCTTGAAATATTTTGATGCAGTTATGTTCCTTGTAATTTATAATAAAGAACTGCATCATTAGATTTTAAAAATCTAAGCGTGTGTCGTTTTTATGCGACCTTTTAAACATTTCTTAGACAAAAGATTCCATCATAAAATCTACAAAAATTAAAATATTTCTAATTTGTTAACACAGTCTTCTTAACCTGTAGCGGATATAACTGCATAAATTTTTTAAGAAATTAATAAAAATAAATTTTTAAAAAAAAGTCCATGAATTTTAAAAACCCCTTGTAAAATCCACAAAAATTAAAATATTTCAAATTTGTTAACACAGTTCGCCTTCTTAACCTGTAGCGGATATAACTGCATAAATTTTTTTAAGAAATTAATAAAAAAAAATTTTAAAAAAAATGTCCATGGATTTTAAAAACCCCTTATAAAATCCACAAAAATTAAAATATTTCAAATTTGTTAACACAGGTCGCCTTCTTAACGTGAGCCGGATATAACTGCGTTAATTTATACGTAGAAATTATTATATTACATTGATAAAATAAAGAAAGAACAATATATAGTATATGCAACATGCAAGTACATGCAAAAGAGATTAAAAATCCAAACGACTTGAACCCTAGGACTCGTACTTGCAAAAGCAATGGTCCAGCCGCTGAGTCCACAGCAGACTTGTGTTTGGTTTAGCCCACTAGGCCATTAGAGTCAATTAAAAAACTTTCAAATTAAGACATTTAATGCACACACATCTCTGCAACATACTAAAAAGCAAAGTGTTACTTGTGTTGCAGCAATTCAGGGGTAAACTTTTACACTTTTTTCGTGTCAAGGAAACGAACGTTGGAGTAATTACATTGGATAGAATGGAACCTGATTTATTCCCACAAGTAACGGTATGTGGACTACACGGCTGCCTAAAACGCGTAATAATACATTTATATTTTGTCATTTAAAAAAGGTTTAATAATAATGAAATACACTTACATTACAGAAATACCTCGGTGTCCTGAGCAAGTTTATGAATGTTGTTTTTGAAACTCATTATTCACGCTCCTGAAATTATAAAAATAAATATAAGAAAAAAGCACACACGTGAAGATCTAATAAATTGCTGGTGGATAGAATATAATCTGAGTTAAGGTCCGGTTCAGTATCACTTGCTATGTCAAAATTTGGTGAACCAGAAAAATTGAGATAAGGTTATCTAGTGTGCGTCAGTCTATTTGGGGCACATCTTGTTATGTTTGCATTGGCAGACACACAATGATAGATCAATCAATTAAAAGAACTCCCGGTGACCTTTCGTGACCACGGAGTCTGAGCTAAGACGGTCCTAAGTCCGCGATAATCGTACTACACTATGTAGCAAGTCATACAATTTGTATTACAAATGGAATCGACGGCAGAGACTGCAAGAATGGGCTTGTGTCCTCATTTTTAGTGGTCGATTTTTCAATTGTTGATTGAACTTGATGTTAATATATGTGTAACGTCAGTTATTTGTTGAGTAGGTCAATGCTGTGGTAATGTTTTGTAGTTGTTGGTAGTCGAAATAATCAAGTCAAGTCAAAGAATAATAAGTTTTTATTTTATTAACCCTGTTACGGCAGACATAATATTGAAATTGTATTGTTCCTTGAAATAGCTGTAAATAATATTTGATATTTTGATATATAAATACATATAGCAGAGATTTATGAGCTGTAAGGTTGGCAGCGGATGTGATGTCATGACCTAACTGTGACAATAACTGAGATCGGGTTTATACGCTTACATTTTCGAACTCAAATATCAAGATAAAATACTATTATTTCATTCATCTTAAATAACCGCCAATTTCACACAATCCTGCTAAAAATGAACGTATCTCAAAACCGCAACTAATGTAAACATGATTGTAGCATAGGGGCCTACTCTGCTATCATCTGCAACCGGATCGTAGAAACACAGGGGCGGCTTTAGCCATTACGAGGCCCTGGGCGGCAGAACTTTGCACTTGTTTTTTGTATAATTTATGTAAATTGTAAGAAAGTATTTTTGAAGATAATTGACGAGAAATAAAATTTTAGATTAGAAGTTTTTTAAAAGTTAACAAGCACAAAGACGACAAATATTAATGATGATAAACTAAGGTACATGAATGCCTTAAAATATATACGCAGGGATTCTAGTGCGATTTCTTAAGAGTGAAGCACGAGATTCAAATACATATATAGTGATGAAATTTTCTACTTGAGTTGTTGCGCGAGAATGCGAGGCCCCGGGCGGTTGCCTTGCTTGCCACCCTCTAAGGCCGCCTCTGTAGAAATATTTTTTGTTGTTGTACAAACTCCAGTTATTGCTGATACGAAAATATCGTATATATAGGTGAAGAGTAGAGTTTGCAGAACAGTTAACCGTTTTAAAAGTGTCTGAGAAACAGATCTCTGCTAGTACCAAAGGAATTGTGCGAAAATGGACCACTTTACTAAGATATGTCATTTTGTGTCGTTAGCCAATTATGTTTCAGGAATAGTATATGCTAATCTATATCCAATATGGCCGCCAGAGTTTGAATTATTAGTTGTTAAAACTGGAACACCCTTAAAACTATTTATAACCTACT
This sequence comes from Panorpa germanica, assembly GCA_963678705.1. Lineage (NCBI taxonomy): Eukaryota > Metazoa > Arthropoda > Insecta > Mecoptera > Panorpidae > Panorpa > Panorpa germanica. The sequence goes on from OY783222.1 coordinate 306,921, forward strand.
GGAATTTGGTGAGTAAAACTTTCTCTCTCTCAAATGCAACGCATTTGATTTAATGAGTGAAACGTAGGAGAGAAGAGAAGTGGAGTGGAATTTAAATACAGCAGTATTTTGTTTACTAAAACGGTAAACATATACCGCACGCTGCTTGCATACGACTTCCACTGCTCATTCATTCTCTCTGTTCATACGGTTCATTAATTAAATTCAATGCGTCAAAAACCATCCATGTTTGTGTTTAATTTAGACCAGGGTTTAGAATTCCTGAGTCTTGCGAACAGTGATCTTATTCGAACAGGTCTGATTTATATGAGTAAAACAATTTACGAATCACTTTTAAAACAGTATTCCTGTACTATTCATGAATGTTATTATTAATTATTATTATAGTACAGGAATACTCGCTTAAAAGTGATTCGTAAAATGTTTCACTCATATAAATCATCAATCTGTTCGATCACGATTATTGTTTGCAAAACTCAGTAATACGGGCACATTAGTTTAGACTTTACATGTCACTAATGTCAATTTAAATTTACACGGTGTGCGATCATAGCGCCATCTCTTTGAAGGTTTACGAACTAAATATTCCCCCACTTATTTAAATTCAAAAAAATATTCGTGCTCTTTGCCGATTGTTAGATTAGTGTTCAGAGCGCGCTTGTGTCCCAGGTTAATCCATTAATAAGATAAGAGATTAACGAATATGCGTCAGTATGTGTGTGTTGTACTTTTATACAATATGGCATGTTTTAGGCAAAACTTAAAGAGATTAATTTGCAACGCAAAGTGACAATGCAGCAATCATAAAAAAATAAATACACTCAGTGACCTTATGAGACATCAGAGTGGCACGGTCCAACGGTCAGTTAAAAACTACAAGCGATAATGGTACACATACAAATGTTGCAAGTCACTCATTGAACGTTGACGAAAGAAATCGGCGGCTGAAAAAAGATAGAAATCGGTAAAATGACACTTGTTACATATAGGCGGGCCCCTCGACCTTCTCTTAAATAGTTACACAGTGTTCCTTCAATTCCACACAGTAAATAATATTAATATCTACAAACAGAGGCGGCATTAGAGGGTGGCAAGCAGGGCAACCGGCCGAAGCCTCGCATTCTCGCGCAACAACCCAAGTAGAAAAATTCATCACTATATATGTATTTGAATCCCGCGCCTCGCTCTTTAGAAATCTCTCTAGAATCACTGCGTATATCTTTTAAGGCATTCATGTACTTTATAATATTTGTAGTTTTTGTGCTTGTTAACTTTTATAAATCTTCCAATATAAAATTCTATTTCTCGTCAATTATCATCAAAAATACTTTCTTACAATTTACATAAATTATACAAAGAACAAGTGCCTCGCAGTGGCTATGGCCGCCCCTGTCTACAAAGATAAATAAAAATAGTGAATACAACGAAATTTGGCAAGTTGGTAGACGAATAGGGGCACTCTTCACCCCAAATAATTAAATTCGAAGTCAGGTTCCCTACAAACAATTTGTCGTATCTTAGCAATCTCGTATCAGAGAGCGGTTAGACAGTAGTTAGACAGTGTTCGGGAGAACATATGTGGTAGTACTACGACTTCCACCTCGGCAAACCTCGTTTGGAAAGTATTAGGAAGGCAATCAGAGGGGGTACGGAGCGTTCCGGTTTCATGTAATGTCTCACTAATATCTAATAGGATTCCAATCACCATTCAGAGTGATACGATTCGCTTCTAATTGGATTCCGATCAAAATTGTTTGTAGGTTAGTCTTCTCTACATTCCAAACTGTCGTTATCGATTTAAATGTATGTAAATAACCGCCAGTTCCACAATTTAGGAACACGTACCGCAATTATTATGTAAACAGGCGGTAAAGACGGAGTAGGACTTGTTATCATCTAACCGGATCGTGCTTAATAATAAATGAACGTACATGATTGTCTCTTAGCGTACAAACTCCAGTTAAAACACTGATATGAATTACATGGTACATGGTGTATGGTATATAGTAGAAGACTTGACTACCTTCAACGTTATAGCAAATAAAAACAGCTGAAATAAGTTTGGCCGGCTTTAGAAACCAAACAAAACACAGAACTAAACGTTAGAAGGAGCGACGTTTTTATTAGTGCGAGTGAAATTGTGTCGCCATGGATAGCTTAATTAAAATATCTCATTTTGTGGCGCTAGGAAATTATGTTCTTGGAGTAATATATGCAAATATTTATCCCCCATTCCCTCCAGAGTTTAGTGCGATATTTATTAAAACAGGAGCCCCCCTGAAAGGACAATTGCTATTCTTAACTTTCTGGAATATGGTACGTACAATAAATTAAACTCGTCATTTTAAATAATATTTCATTTATAATTTAAAATTTCACTGTTTTTGTTCATTTGTTTTGTACACTAGAGGTGCTCAAAATATTAGTGCTGTCATATTTTTGAAAATATTTAATATAGTTCAAATTACGAGAGTTCGGCGGCGACTCATACTTAGAACAAGTTGTGGGGTATAAACTGCTGATATAACTAAAAAGCACTGACTCACTTATTTTTCTATAATGTATATAGAAACGAATTCATTATCGTATTATAGATTTATACCGCTCTTATAACCTCTTTTAAGTATAAGTCGCCGCCGAACTACCGTGATTTGAACTGTATCAATAATTTAATGAGTCTTACGGTTCGATGCTCGGACAGGTCGATTTTAAAACATTAAAACGGTTTTTAAATTCGTTATAAACCGAAATTTGAACAAGAACGAAACCTTAAAGTATTTTAATCTTCCATTATTTCTTATATTCTAAAACCGTGATTATTCAAATTGTGACCGGATAGAAATAAATTTGATTACAGTTTTTAATATATTGTGGCTAATTCCTATTTAGAAGCTAATCTGTATTTACCCATGACCCAATTAATAAAGGTCAAACTATCTTTGATATCGATACGAATGCAGCATCATCGGTTATCATTCCCGATTCTTATCTCTACGCACCATACACTCCAAAATTCAATGTTTATTCAACTGACACACAAAGTATTGATCCAGTACCCTTCCCCTTTCCCCCTTCCCTCTTCCACGTTCTGTGTTCCACTGTTGTTAACGTCCGGACGTGACGAGGACGATTGTGGCATTTGCCGATAATCAAAATTGACACAATGCCTCGACAAACTATATATAGTTTTACTTTATAACTTTATAAGCAGATAAAATTCTATTTTTATTAACTGTAATAAACTAGAGTTTTCACCTCATCGCAAAGCGCGCGTAAATCAATTTTATAATTTAAATGTAATAGCGGAATCTCTTATGACGTCACTATTTACCTAATGACCTCGCTAAATTACAAGCTATTTGCATGATAACCCGATAACCCGGACCTGTGTCGCAGAGATAAAAATCCTCATTTGGAAATTAGAGATTGAAGGTTATCCTCCCTAATCTTTGGTTGCCGCTGTATAATTTATACCGTAGTCATTGCAAATGGCCAGGGGCCTTCACTCCTTCGTTGCCCCAGGCCCTCCACACCTCTAAATGCGGCACTGCAAATGGTCGTAAGTCGGGAGCAGGCTGTAGTAAATATGATATAAAAGATAATTACCAATTGAAGTACCCATGATGGATAGCATGGTGGCCGTCGATAGCATATTGACGGCAAAGTGCTGTTTTCGGGTTCGATACTCGGACCAGTATACACAATACGTTATATGTACATCCATGTAGAACTGTCCTGATAATAAGGAAAAAAATATAATTTAAAAGATTGCATGCTAAGAAATAACTAAATATTTTTAAACGTAATAAGCATCTCGTGCTTAAAAGAATAAGGATGTTGACTAACTACAAAAATTTAGAAAAATTAAATTTATTGTCTGACAGCTGCATCTGTATATGTGTATTCCTATTCCAAAATATTGGTGGTATTGGAATACCTTTTAAGGATCGATTTTTTAATTTTCGAATAGTTGTAAATGACGTATCACACAGACACTCGTATGCATTTCTGCTGTATAAAAGAGATAGAAAATCGTCGGACGTGACGTGCCATGCATTGTCATTTTCTATAACCGCTGAATAAATAAAGAAACAGATATTTTTTTTATTGTTATTATCTTCTAAAATATAAGGAGTTACTAAAAAATAATTGGACTAGTAGCCAATTTTATCAGTGCACACAAGCGTGTGCAACCAGGGTACGTAAATAATCCCCCCCCCCACTCATCTATCTCAGTTGGTTTAGTGACTACTTAGTCCTACAGTTTCCAATAAAAATACTGAATCGATATTCATTTTACGCAGTGTTTTCCACTTAATGTCGGAATAGACTTTTTACTCTAGCTCAGGGGCGTAGCTACCGCCGTATCTGCCGTATCAATTATACGGGGCCCCCGGGCCACGGGGGCCCCCAAAGTGTGTAAGGAAGGTTTTTTTTCTTTTGTGAAAAATCTTTACCCCCATATAAGGGCCTCCAAGCAAATTTTTTATACGGGGCCCCGACAAGACACGCTTCGCCACTGCTCTAGCTACTTTGATATAGCTCGGAGCTCGATATTGGTGCAGCTGTTGCAAAAGGTACCTGTAACCTCTACCTGTAATAATCTATTATATTGCCTTAACTTTGCATCCTTGCAACGTAAAATAGCTTTGACATGATTCCCTTATTATTTTATTATAAATTACCGATAAATTGGTCAAGCAAATCTAAAGTAGTTAGCCACTCGCACACAGAATTAACCAAAGAAATAATCCATTGAACAGATCAAATTCAAATAGTGGTCCATCGGAAACGGAAGATAGCAATACTCAATATGAAATTTATAAACATGGAAAGTTTTGTTCAAATTTGGCATGCAGTTTCTTTATCAAATTCTGCTATCGCTATTTTTTATTCAACGGCTATTTTAGAATTTCCGTCACCTCTAAAAGAAATATTTATTGAAATGGGGTTACACCCTTTTGGGCATGTGGTCTACATTACTTTCTGGAATTTGGTACGTATGAACCTATGTAGATAATTTGGTTAACGCAATATTTACGACTCAGGAAAAGATAACTACAAATTATTTACAAAGCAAAGTAACCTATTGATTTCCGAAGCCAATAAATGTCCCCGTGTGCATTTTTTGCTTCTCTCTAATTAAGAATAGAAATATGTAAAAAGTAACTTAGTTGGTTCGAACAGTTAACACAGTCGGTTCTTTTTATGAACAACACAAATTTGTAACTAATTAACAACAATGAACTCTTTTTTATTAGTTATATTTCATTTAATTGCAGCAATGCAATTTATTTTTAGTACTTATTTTATAAGTTTCGTGCTTTATATGCCGAAAGAACATCTGCCTCGGAATCTACAAATTGGATTATCCAGTTTCTTAACAATGTGGAATCAGGTTTGTCAAGGATATCTATATTATTAATAAACGTAGTATTTACGTAACATTCATACGTTAGAGTCAATTGTGCCGGGCGGAATTTGTACTTCAGATTACCCAACAGCAAATTAAAAAAGAACGACAATGCATTGCAAGAATTTCTCTACTAAACTAAATAACGAATTGTATATTAAGGGAAAAAACGATAATATATTCTTATTGTTCAATAATGTAGTAGTTTCATAAATATTAAAACGTTCTACAAAGATCTACGTCTATAACCTTGACATAGCATCGATGTAAACGCAGCAACTCATAGTTCATATTATATAACAGTATAGTAGAAAACGTCAGTGTCACAATATTTTTTGTTGTGCTCCTTTCACTCATACTTAAATAACCTCAAAACTACAATATAATATGCTTACAATGATAAAATCTGTTTAAACAAAGCTCAATTGAGATATCAGGCAGCTGATAAACCGTCAAAGTGCAATCTCATAATTGATAAAGAAGTTTTAACATTAAATTTACAGCACAGTAATCATTAAAAATAGTATCGTGCCTTGTTAGTTTGGATACAGTTAATATTTAAGCAGTGTTGTTCTCGAAATTGTAGTGAATTGTTTTGTGAGAAATTTGCAAAATGAAGAAACGTGGCGCAGCAGATTCTTGGGGTCAGGGTATATTTGGGGCCCTTCGTATTTTATTACATTTAATTGCTGCAACTCATTTTTCGTATGCATGTTATTATGATTGGAATTATGTAAAAGTTCCAGAAAATTTACATCGTATGGGAAATGCATTTGGTGGAAAATTGAAGTACTTAACATTTTTAGATGCGGTTTGTAATTTTGTAATATCTTATTAATTAGGTTAAACTTTTTATATCGTTTGTACCTTACTTTCTTATGTAATATGAATATTATTTCCTTTTCGGTAATTGACACTTGTGTTTATCAACATTAAACACGCTTCATTGTTAATGTGTAATTTTCTGCTTGTTGATAAACAATAAACATTAGATTATGATGTTAATGTTTATTGTTTTAGTTATCATAGTTTATTTGCATAATTATATACTACAGCATTTTGCATAAATAGTATTCATTTTTCTATTTGTTTTCCTTTTCGTAACACAAGAGTTTACTTTACTGTTATATTAATCATTTATGGTCCATATTATTAATCATGTATGTACGATAAGTCTAATAATATGTATTTCTTTTCAGATTCTTCAGTCTGTATACTTCACAATATGCCTAATCAATGACTTCGTTGGAACAAATGAGGTATCACCGAAAAAAGTACCACTTATCCGCAAAATTAAGGACTACGTAATAGCAGCATTTGCATTTCCTGTTGCAATGAACGTGGGAATAACATTCTGGGGATTGATGGCAGTAGATAGAGAGCTTGTTTTCCCGGCAGCATTTGACGCGTTTTTCCCTAGTTGGTTGAACCATGTCATGCACACAAATATTATGCTATTCATTATTATTGATATGTTTATAACATTCCGCCGATATCCCTCCAGAACAAAAGGTCTAGGAGGACACGTCCTCTTCATGCTTGCATATTTAATTTGGATGCATGTAGTGAAATACTACTCTGGCATTTGGGTTTATCCCATTTTTGATGTCCTGGATGTAACTGGACGTATTGTGTTCTTTGTGGCAATGTTTGTCTTTGCTATTGCAATGTATTTCCTAGGAGAATTTATTAATAACAAAATATGGGCAAGAGAATTACGTGCTATTAATAAGAAATACAATAAAGTAAAATAAGTCTAGATAATTTTAATACACCTAAACATTATTTTTTATTGTTTTTTTGATGTTATGTTAGCACAAAAATATAGATTCAATAAAAAAAATGTGCCTATTAAAAATTAGTGAGAATTTAATAATAACTAATATAGGCAAATTGTAATACTATAGCCCCGTAGTAGCTCTTTTATTTACATTCTATTTAACTAACTCTAAGAGTCCTTTACTATTGTGATCCTGAAGAAGTATTTGTGGTAGGAATTACTTTTCTGTTGGGTGTTACAAATTTTTCATTATAGTAGTAAAGTAATTAAAGCCTTATTAATCATAAAAGTCGTAATCGGAAATGCCTATTTAAGTATTCTTTACATGATTTAAATTTGAAAACTAAAAATACAAATTTAGCCGCAGTTCATGAAACATTTTTATACATAATATACTGAATTTGTCGTAGTGGTAAAAAAAATTTATGAATCTTTTGAGAACATGATATAAAAGACAAATCAATAATATAAGAAATTCATAGTAGGTCATCATTTAAATTGTAAAGTAGATTGACAAATATCAGTTTCAATTTTATATAATGCTTATTATTTTATTATAAATAAGTTTCTGGTAAAACTTTTTGCTATACAGCTACGCAGAAAACAATGAAAATAGTTGAGCTATCGTGCTACTTATCTTAATAAGGTTCTATCTGAGTTCTCTAAGGCAAATGTTTAGATTTATTGGCCAAGCAAGATGACTATATTGTCTTTACTTTAAAGAATTTTAAAAAGTGTAAATTGTAATAGCAGTGTTTTAAAATATTGAAATACTATTTTAATGTAAAGGATTATCACAAAGTTGTTAATAAATTTGATTTGAAATTGTTTAGCTAATAAAATGTATTTAAAATATTATAATTTAGATCAGATTTCAGATTATCAAAAGTGGCATTTACTTAATTAATGAATCTACTTAAAAAGTTCAAATAAAAATTATTTACAATAGCTTGTCCTTGCCTAGACTAATAAATATATATTTTGAAATAATTTGTACAAACGATTTGTGTATTATCATACACCAAAAATTATTTCTGCTAACATAACTATTTTGTGTGGTATATCTCGGGTAGAAGGCTTATTTAGGATTTTAAAATAAAAAAAAAATCGTTTATGTAACTATTATTATGTCAGATAAACTTAATAAATACATGTAACTGTGTTTAGTGAATAGATATATTCTTTATAGTTGTACAAAAGTTTATAACATTCCGATGTTTATACCACGTCAATCTACTTAATTATTGATACCGAACCAGGTTCACTAAGTCGTAAAATGAGGCAGATTAAAAACCATTCCGCTTTACGACATAGTGCATCTGGCCCTACATCAATATTTTAGGTGGTATAAACCTCGGAATGTTATAAACTATTGTATAATTATAAAGAATACATTTATCTATTTGCTAAACGCAGTTAAGTGTTGCTGAAACATTGCAGTTACATTACTGCGACAACAAATAACACTCACCTTTAATCAATTGCAGATTTTTTTTTGTATGATATACAACATTATCGGGCCTAGTGTCCAAATAATTCATATTAATTTTCTATATATACGTATAGGTAATACATAATTGTATTTAGTATTATGTCTAGCCCAGGGATTAAAAGCAATAATATAAAACAATATTCAATATTTCGAATTATTGTACTTAGACCACATGAATTAAAAGGATAATAGATGTAAGAATAATGAATATGTAAGAAAAACATTCCTCAAGATTAATTAATTTTTGGTAAAAAAAACTAATACATTATACTCATTGCATTAAGAAAACAAAATAAAATAAAAAATTATATACATACATGTGGTGGTTTCTCTTCATTGTCACATAAAATAATTTGCACTGTCTAAATTAAATGATTGAATCAGGTTTCATGGTGAGACGAGATTACTACTTGAAGACTAATTCCAAATATCTAATTTAAATTTCTATCTTCTGCTATTGGGGATGATCTTTTAGGAAATTCAGAAACGTATATTCTAATCCACTGTTAATCCAAATCGACGCATAACCGACGAGTAATCGCATTAATTTCTTGTTGTCTTCACGTACCTGTTTTTTAAATCAAGATTTTTTTATTTGTTCATTAAAGTATGGATGAGTAAATAATACAAGCTCTTAACAAATTAGTTGTGGGAATAAATATGTGACAAATTTACACTAGATAGAATTAAATCTATATCAGAATTACATATACTTAAAATTATTATAGCCGGTAGAAAATATTATTTTAAGCATTCAAGGTAGAATAGGTAAGTTTAACAAAAACAGAATTGAATTACTGAACTATACAAAATGTTTATTAATATAAATGTACACATTATTTGAGAGATTATAAACAAATTTATTAACTTTAATAGTTACCTACTGAAACACAGCTCATTAACATTTACGTATTATTTAGTCTGGCTACATAAATGTTACGTAAATGCTATTTAAATATTTATTAGAACTACACATTTACAAGAGAGAAATGTCGCTTCGATTAATTTTATAGTATATATAAGTATAGTATAGTATTTATAATATATAAGTATAACAATTTCAGTCTTAAAATAAGTTTTAAACCTATGTTATTATAAAGAATGTCATTATTTGATAAAATATTTCTTATATGAGTATTAATATAGTATATATAATTGAGAATCATAAATAGAGAGAGCATTAATATGGCTTGAGAATTACTTTGGTGTTACTTGGTTTTCCTTTAACTATATGTCATATTCATTACTTAAAATTATAAATATCTTATCAAATCTTCACGATCAGAACGTCATATTTACTGAGCTAGTCATTATCCTAGATTGTAATTATTTATCAGAATATAACTATAATTTAAATGTATTAAATGATAATAAATATCAGAAATGACAATAGTTTTAATAGCACCATTGATAAAATGAATTGTAAAATTTACGAACACAAGTAACACCAAAGCAGTAATCGTTTTTTTAACTAAAGAGAGCGTTATTAAAATTATAATAATCTTAAAATTATGTTAAGGCACTAATTATAAATATACAGGAAGTATCTTCATGGAAGAACTGTTTAAGATAGAGTAAATATATTTTTTTATAAAATGCACTTGTCAAATTAAATTCTAAAACAATCACTGGGGGAGTATGCAAATTATTTCTTGGGTTTACTATAAAGAAGTCTCTACTCATAAAGACTTAGTAATATACTTATGTATATTTATTATAATAATATATAAAAATATATAACGACTCATTAGTCATAATGGAACGCTATATGCCAAACTTTAAATGTATATAAATAAGCCTCTATGAGTATTTATAATTATGAATAAATAATTTTATATCGTTTTCTATTCTGGATTCAGAGTTTCACTTGGTATAAGCAAGTGAGAATCTATATTAACACGAGAAAAATTTGTAGGACATAATTTAGCTTATTAGATTTGGTTCTATACGCCGCAGAACCAATTCATTATGCGATGAACTGTTATAAGATGCTTCTGCGATGAAAAATAAGCTATTTTGTAAGAAACTTATGGAATTTATTCTATCAGTAATAATTAACACAACCCATTTAGACGAGCCGTAGTAAAGTCTTCGGCACCGTTTGGAGAGAAAAATAAAAGGCAACATTTTATAGAATAGAAAACGTTATAAAAAATAAAAGCAACACATACCATTAAAATAATTTGCAGGCTACTTTGAAGGTAAGAGCAACAGTTTTAGTTTTTCATTTTCACTAAGGCAATTCCTCGTTAAACTTTCACTTCGTTTCTTTGGCACAATAATAGGATCCCGTTTATTCGGTAAAAGTAATTGTTGTGTTTCATTTTCTTCGCTATAGCTATCATTTCTTTTTTTGTTTTTGGAATGAAATGAGTCGCTTTCAGTCTGACATTCAAATGTTCTTTTAGGTTTCGGTGGCGCAATATGTTTTTCACCACTTTTATTTGGTAAAATGTCATCAATATTTTTATATTTATCAAATTCATATGAAGACATTGTTTGTGTAGCTATTTCATGAGCATTTGCTTGAATACCTACATCACAACTAGTCTTACTATTTCGAGAGTGAGTTTTTCCAGCTGATACGCCAGAAAATGAACTTTGAACTGCTAATGGTGACAATTCGGAACAGTACGAAGTAAATGATGATTCCAAATCTGAGATTTCATTATTTTTGTTATATTTTTCTACTAAGCTATCATTAGCTTCTTGTTTTTTCTCTTTTGTTCCATATTTTGTGTTTGAATCTCTAAGTCCTCGACCCCCACGAATATTTCTTCGATTTCTTTTTATGCTCTGTCTCGAAGATTTTCGACTTTTATTACTATTACCACTGCTTCGTCCATCTTTTTCCTTTTTAACTGGTGTATTATTATCTCCACCACCAAGTTCATTTACATGGTGAAATGTTGGATACACTTTATTTTCTTCATCATCAGTCGTTTGGTATTCCTCTATACTAACACCACCCTTACATGAATATTCTCTTGAAGTTTTCTTATTAAAAACAATATCTTGGTTACAAAAAGATTGACTTTCTTCTTCATCGCTGCTTGTTAAATTTGAATTTTTGAACATTGGCATTAGTAATTTACTGTTAGATAAAAGATTTTCAATTTGAGCTGAATCCAGCCCTGCATTTGCTTTACGGCGATTTAAATTAGGAATAAGCTTAGTTTGTAAAATTTGTGCAGCAATTTTGTGACTATCAATCGAAGTACTACTATTTCGTCGCTTGTTCTTATACTCCCCCCTTCTTCTGCCATTTCGTTTGCCTTTTCCGATTTTTCTTGCAACCTTTGCTTTTACTTCCGCAAATTTAACAGATACCTGGCTTTCTAGAGAGTTTCTTCTAGATTCCAAAGACACATGCATAACACTAACGCTAATTTCTGAATCCATAGAATTTCTACGACTTTCTATGGAATTTCTTCTAGATTCCACAGACATGTGCATAACGCTAACACTAATTTCCGAATCCATAGAAGTTACAGGAGCTTGGCTAGAAGATTGTGGAGCACCTGTTATAGCACATCTGCGGTTTACAAAATGTAGAAGATTATTCGCCCAAGTTGAACTAAAATCGTTGCTAGCGGCTGAATTCAAATCGAAATTCAGGCCCACTGGATCTGTGTGTATGTTGCCAAAGTCTATCGATAAGCGGCCATCTTCGTCAAATTCGTTTCTCTTTGCAAATGCTTGAGCTATCACTCTATGCTTTTGGATTTTTGCAGGTTCTTCAATTTCACAGCCAAATTTTCTGCAAGTTACACATAATTTATTTAGCAAATAATTGTCATGCTGTATTAAACAGTGATTATAGTAAATTCATTTATAGATTCAACATAATCATCGTAATGAAACTTTGAAGATGGGATAAAAAGAAGAGAAAAAATTACATACCAAATTGTAACTTTATATTAGGAATATTAAATTATTTTTTTTTGTAGAAATCATCTTTTGTGAGGGTTAGACAAGTAACTACTTTTATAATATACATTAATTAATTTAGCGTACACAAAATAAGTACGCTTCACAGACTTTCAAATTACAATTTACCTTCGTATAAATCTTTTCCAACGGTTGACAGAGGAACATGTCAAGACCCACGTAGACATAACGACTCCAGCACTAAATGTGCACAGTAATTGGAACTGCAATTTTCCTACGCTTGGCCTAGAAGTCATTCGACAGTTTTCTGGGTCTTCAGAGTACGAAGAAATAATACGGCATCTGCAATTAATTTTACAGAAAATATAATAACGTATAAGTGAGTCTTAGAATTGAAGAAATACTAGTTCTTTATACTTAATGAAAGAAGTGTTTCTGAATTAATAGGAATTGTATGTGTTATATTATCAACTTACATTATAAATTCTCTAAGACTCTTTCCCCATTCAATAGTGTTATTGAATTGATGTATGTAATACTCCAACGTGCAGGCAACTATAACTAATATCAGAAACGTACAAATTCCCAATCTAATAATGATTCCTCCTATTCTCTGACTTGCTCTTGGCGATAATATTTCTTCATCAGAACGTTTTAAATTACTTAGTTTCTTAAGAGTACGAATTATGAAATAACCTCCTATAATAACGGTTACTACTAGGGGAGCTAGCAACAGGATTTGAAAGAAGAGGTTCAAATATCCAACAAAACATATTCCCACAATACTTATGCCATCGACTTTACCCATCGCTAGTATTGCTATTGTTAAAACCAATGGTAATAACCACGCAATTATATGAAAATATGCATTATTCTTGTCGATTTTATTTTGAATATTATCTGAAATATATAAAAAGTATTATATATATAAAGTAATAAAGTTATACAAGTAAATGAATTATTTTACCTCTAGCGCGGCTTTCCATGTACAATGTGTAGTTGAAAATGACGAACCAAACCATCGCAGCTATCATACAGTAGTATATTACAAAAAAAGTAGTAACACATGATAGGTTTCCTCCATTTGGTTCCGATTGACGCAGGGTACCATCTCTGCGACAAACAATATCTTCGCGAGCTCCAGGTACAAATTGAGCTAACCAACTGAAAGTTATTAACATGCACAAAAATTAATAATTTGTATTACATACTTTACTTTTAGGCAACACTGAGTATAATCGAGAAAAGCAGAGTAAATAAAATGGATATACAACTGAAATAAATAAAACATGCCTCGGTTGAAATGATTTGAGGATAATTTGAGTTTTTTATATTTTCTTACCCAAAACAAGACATCAGAAAACATAAATTTATGTAGAAGACAGCAACTCCAGGATATTTATTTCCAGTTTTCCAGTCGATTATGAAGGTGAGAACAGCGAAGGCATTAAAACCAAAACAAATGCCAGCCCACCACCCAATGAATGTGTGAATTTGTTGATGCTCGTCTTCAGTGTACATGGGGTCCTTGCATTGTAGTCCACAATCATCAATTTCTGAAAATATACAATTCTTTTTTGCATTTAATTGTAAAAAAGAAAACTTAGTTTTAAAAGGTGGAGTCTCGCAGTGAACGTAAATCACAACGCAATTTATGTGTTTTAAATTAAATAAGTAATGTAAGACTCTTTATTATTCATATTACAAATATATCGCATTAATTTATCAGTAAGTTGTTACATTCTTTACAAACTTGAAAAGGAAACTTGATTTCGAAACACCTATTTAATAATGTCAATGTAAAGAATATCGGTAGCATACAATATTAAATATATAATAAAATGTAGTTTCTAATAATTATTGATTTAATGTAAGAAAAGATAAGTACCTGGATAAAAATGTTCATCAGTATCCACCAGAGGTGATAAACATTGGCGTGAGATATTAAATTTCATTTCGGTGACATCATTTTTACATGTAGTAGAGTACAAAGATTCGTTACATTTTAAAAACTCAGGAAAAAAACTTGTGTTATATAAAATTTTACAAGCTTCAAGAGTTTTGTTACACATTTCGAACGATGGTACATAAACCATCTCTTTTTTGCCAACTTTTTCACATCTTGGAAAATGTACAGCACAAAGAAATGGTTGTATAACAGACCAACACTTGGGGACATGTTGCAGAGCCCTATATGACAGTAGTCTTTCTATAGTTTGTTGTTGGCTATAATAATGTGTTAACTCCAGCGTAGTAGATGTATATGGTATTTTTGCACCAAGACATGTTTTTATTTGTAGTACTTCACATTTTGCTGGACGAACACAATAATCTGCGGGATAGGACCATGGATGGTTTTCATTTATTTTACTTCGAAGTCTTTGATTTATGGATCCATTTATCGGCTCAAGTTTAGGTATATCTTCGTAATCATTAGCTGGTTGTAATTCCGAATATGCCAATATTATATTTACAAATAAAAAGTATAGTGTTGTAAAGTGAAGTAACATATTAAAAATACATCAATACGTATTAAAGAAAATCCAGTTATTTTCATTCGATGTATATAGCGTAGTCTTTGATATATAGTTTGAGAATCTGATTTATAAATACCGTTCGAAAACATTACACTGAAATGCATGCATATAGAATATAAATCGGCATAATTATTTTTTGAGGTTATCACACATAATAGACGTTTTCAAATTTATTTACAAAAAGCCGTTATTTATCTTAAATAATAATCACACTAAAAACAAATACACCTGCTTATTAGTATTAAATATGATATTAATGTTAACAATGAATAATGAGATACAAACTAAACAGACAGAAAAGAAATAACAACGCAAACTTAAAAACATATAAAATACTTATTTGAAAGGAAAACAATATATAAGAAGGAGACATACATATACAAATTGCTTAAAGGCCACCCATGCAACAGATCAAGAAGTGGAACCTTGAAAGATATATGACCACCCGCAAGTCAATGAAGAAACAGATGCATTCAACAGTTAACAGTTTTTTCCTATCCAAATGAAGATGGCACTTACTTTAAATCTAATTTCAATAAATTATAAATTCAATATAATGTTAAAATAAAATACTCTAAAAACATTTCCTAATATATTAGTTATGTCGGATTGAATTAGATTAAATTATATTTAAGGGAACTATAAATTATTTCTTTTTTTACAATTCAAACTTTTCAAATCGTTTTATTAAAGAATAAATAGATGGCAGCAGCCTGTCCAATATCTTTGGATTCTGATTTGTATATAATTTAATATTTGCAAATGGCGAAAAGTGAGTTCTTGTGTCCGGAGAAATACTAATCTTTTTTTAAATTGTTTAATGTTGTTTGAATTTAATAAATATAAATAGTGTTATCTATGTATTAATCGAGTGCTTTCTTGAAATGAAATATAACTTTTAAGTAAGTAACATATTTTTCATTTAATATTACTTTTATTTATACTGTTTACATTCCCTTGTATAAAATGATCATGTCATATGTAGAAATAAAACTGCATATTATTTAGGCATGATTTATTAGAAAGTTTAATCATTTTAGATCAACCATTGACATTATCATTAAAATACAAAATGCACAACAGGTTTGAAATTGTACCTTTAAATATATGTTATTTATTGTTTACATTCTGGATTTTTTAAGTGTATAATTGCACTTAAAATATGCATTAGTTGGAAATGCAACTTGAGTTTATTCAACTTGATTTGGGTTTGCAATATTTCTAGT
The DNA here is from genome assembly GCA_963678705.1 of Panorpa germanica. Lineage (NCBI taxonomy): Eukaryota > Metazoa > Arthropoda > Insecta > Mecoptera > Panorpidae > Panorpa > Panorpa germanica. The sequence continues at coordinate 323,260 of OY783222.1, forward strand.
ATGCGTATCATTTATAATATAATAATACTCATAGATGTTTCTCCGAACACTGACAATCCTTTTAACAGATAAAATGTCTATTATAAAAGTATTAAAGTAAAAGCTCTACATGCAAATAGAAATTGTTTAATTTAATGTTACGGTATATCTGAATCATATTGTTGGTGATTTTCCATGACAACAGTAATAGGGTTGTCACACCTATGTATACAAATAAGCAATCACACATCTATTTTTATATCCAAATCATTTTCTAAATATAAATCTACGTGGAAATCTAAACGTTGATCATGTAAAACAAATTCCGGTGTGATTTTAACACATGTCATAGTGTATAATTATTATGCTCTTTCTATTTCAGCATATTCTATACCAAAACCAAAAGATACATAAATAGATTTGTAATAATAACTTATATGTTTAGGTGTAGTTTTATCACGCATATTATTAATTAACAGTCGCATGTATTACAATTGGTAAATTTCAAGTAAAATCGAACTACAGGTGTCAAATTGTTTTTTTTAATTTTTCGTTGATTTATAAAAGAAATTAACATATGACAGATGGGTTTTAAAGGACACGGAAACAAAATAGATATATATTAGGTCATTTTTAGTTCGTTGACGTTACTTTTTGATATTTCTACATGTAACAGAGAAATGTTATGTGTAGGAATGAATATATATTGGTAGTTTCCGTAAATATAACCGCTACATGCTAATTAAAGTGTAAAAAGGTAGTCCCTATTTGGTTAGACACATAATAACCTTGACTGTTATATTCAGTATAATCATTATGTAAGTTAGAAGTTGTGTCCTTTACGTAAAATCTTATGGCGTTTTTTATTAAAAAACGGTTGCGTTTAGTTTGTACTTCTTTTTGATCATCAGTTACGTAATGCATCGCGTATATGCTGTAGGAGACGGTGAAATTTAGAGAACAATACTTTGCAATAGAACACAAAAATACTGCACTGCACCAAAACAAAGCCTAGACAATAGTTATATATTTTTTAATAGATAATGTAATTAGATTCATACAATCTGTGTAAATATTTCTAGTTTTAAAAACTTTGAGCAAAACCTTAGATTCTATTCCATAATATTCAGTGTACATGTATATTATTAATTCAAATTTCTGCTTGACTATTTCTTTTTCTAACCCTCTTCTTTATGCATTTTGGGGACTTATTCAAATTCAGCAGCTATATCAATCGTTTCCACCCTTGGGTCAATAATGAAATAACATCAACTTGTTGCTTACATAATTATAAAGATATAAAAATATAATGAGCTGTTCTACTAACACGCAATGTTCAAATTAAAAATAAACTGGTAATTATTTTTATAGCTGAATGTCCACGAATCTAATACGATGAAAAAACGTAACAAAAATATGTACTTGTGTTATTATTTTCCGACAATTAATTCTATGTAGCTAGACTTAAAAAAAAGTAACTTTTATTACTTGACCTACTTTATATTTGCGAAGTGGTTTAAGCAAGTAAGATCAACAAATTATTAAACAAGAAAAAAATAATGAAATTTAAACGAGCCGACGGTTTATCAAATTCTTGAATTACTTAAATTGTGAACTACGGTTCAAACATTATCGTGTATTGATTAGCAACCTATCAATAATGTAGAACAGTGATTTTTAATATCTGATAACTAATTTAATCAAGCCCAAAATATGCGTTTACTACTATATTACCCACACCAATTAAAGATCTTTTATAAATTTTTCCGAAACCGGTTTCAAGAGAATCCAAATGTATGATTCACCAAATCAATAAACCAGTAATTAGTTTCAAATTGCTTTTGAGTGGTATAGGTTCAAGCAGTAATTGTATATGGCAGTTAAGTATTGTTTCAGTAATTACATCGTGTCCATATAGATACGTTTAATAATATTTTGATTCATTTATTACATATGCAAATAATAACATCCATTTGTAAATAAGTTTTTATATTAGTCATGCGTTAAGAATTTCAAAACTAAATATGTACAAAGAAATATTATTGAGCGTCGTCTCAGGAGGATCATTTTTCAATTGTTTTATAGCAAATATTATTTATTGAGTACAAATATATACATTTTATGAAACCCTAATTAAGGTTTTTATATTCCGGGATTCACAGAACTTATTCCAAGCATGTATTTAGGAATCAGCATTCTTGATAACGTTTATTTTAATACCAAACAGAACTAACCTATATTATAATATTCCAAGTGTATATTTATTTGTTTATATTTAATAGTCTTTAAATGGATTGCACATAGTTTAACTATATTTACAATTGTACACTCAAATCTAATCACATTTCTAGAATGAGTAACAATACCTAACAAAATTATTTAAACATAATGTGAACATACTAAAGACTTTGGACCTTGACTATTTCTAAATTTGACACCAAACACAATGGGTTTATGTCCTCATTTTTTAGTGGTCGATTTTTCAATTGTTGATTGAAATTGATGTTAATATCTAAATGTTGACGGAGATATAGCAAATAAAAATTGGAATTGTAATTTTAGTGCTAGAGATGGTCGGCCATATTTGTATGACGTGAAATGCATTTTAACGTCAGTTATTTGTTGAGTAGGTCAGTGCTGTGGTAATGTTTTGTAGCTGTTGGTAGTCAAAATAATCAAGTCAAATCAAAGAATAATAAGTTTTTATTTTATTTAACCCTGTTACGGCATATATAATATTGGAATTTTATTGTTTTTTGAAATAGCTGTAAATAATATTTGATATTTTGATATTTTATATATATAAATACATATAACAGAGATTTATAAGCTGTAGGGTTGGCAGCGGTTGTGATGTCACATACACTTGGAATGTGTACAACGTTGAATCCATTTAATAATTAAAGAGACAAAATTACTTTTTTATTTGTTAATATCTCCTAACATATAAGGAGTTATTAAAAAACAATTGGACATTTGAGGTTCTAGTAACCCACTTTATCAATATATAGTATACTTTTATATTTTTTTTAAGACATAGGGCACAAGCCCATTCTTTAGATTGCGATCCCCTAGTAGGACACCAAATTTTGAACTGCGATGTTTAAAATAATCTCTAAATAGCAATGTCAAATCTTTAAATTTAACTTTACTCATAGAATAAAATAAGAAACTAAAAATGACAAAAAATAAAGTATATTGGTTCATTATTCAATATCACAAAGTTATTTTATTTGCTCAGATTTATATTTAGTAAATAAACAAGTATTCTATTTTTATACGAAATGAGTAACCTTTTATTGATATGCAAAAATGTAAATAAACAAACATGCGATAAAAAGTAATTTTTTTAAATCGCATTTAAAATATAAAATTAAATAATCTTACGGATGTTGTATCGGTACAGTCTTTCGGAAAGTTTCGTTTTTCGTATTTATGCTAATAACTCGTATATAGAATAAATTTGATAATGTAATCACATTTAACATATGTAGTTAAAGAGAAGTAATAGTAAGGACTCTTGCATATTGGAATAGACTACGCTTTAGTAAGACATGCAAAAATTGTTGTGTACATAATTTGCAGGAAATTGAATTCTCTATCAGATTTAAATTATAGCTATTTTTTTTAAGATGGCGGTGCCCACGAATTTCCACGATGGATAGAACTTAAAATTTACATTAGTAGTCTATTAGCAAACTTTTAAAAAGTTACTACTACTGAGTTATTTAAAAATGTATAATAAGAGGTTCGACCTTCACGAGGTCGTTGATATCATTTATATTTTTCTAGTATAAACATTGAGAGAAAAATGTGAATAAATTTAAATATTCGACCTTGTGATAATTGTATAACTATTATATAATTTTCATTTGCCATTTTGCCACGCCCCATTATCTGTCATCTAGCGTTATTTAATCATCGCTAGCTTAATGCAGGAATAGAATAATATACGGTTTATGATGAGTTGTAGTTAGCTAGTGCTGTCTACTGTACTAATAATAACGGTAGACACTGATAAACATCGATAATCGATATCAAGTCTTACCTTTGCATACCTATGAAGCTAGAAAATAGTTATTTTTATTTGTTATCCGGGATTAAAACTAAAATCTTTTTATTCTAATTTGCTCTGTTAGATACAGCAAATGTATTTACATGCAAAATGGGACGTTAGTATGAAATCTTACAACGATGTAATCGATATACTTCTTCGAATATTTTCTAATATTATTGATTGATGTTTACACCCTTATTTACTTACATTAATACGTGTATTAATAGGTGTTGTGTGTGGTTGTTTACACATGTGTATGGGTCTGAGTTCACGCATCGAACACAAACCGCGGGATGCTATGATTACGTCATCTGCTGTTTGTTTTTGCCAATTTATTTTCGCTGCTTGCTTTTTGGCTTCAAATGTGAATGTATTTTAGGTGACAGATCACTAGCAGCTGGTCACAAAAATATTTCTCGTACAGTCTCTTTAAAATTACTATATTTGTCTATTTACAAATTGAAAAACATATCGTACTGTTGAATCATATACTAGCAATACTCCAGTTATGGTATTGGTATTTTCTGGGTTTGGTTATTATCGATTAAAATGTACTTACATAAACTTATTAGGCCGCGTGTTATACTTACATATGAGGGCTTAAGGGGGTGGGGCAAGGTTTTAACTTTTTTTTTAAATCCTATATTATAATGTTCCAAGTGTTTATTTATATTCTTATATGTTTATATGTTTATATGTTTGGTTCAAATTTTGTATGGCATCTCGAAAACGGCTCCAGGGAAGGTTTTGAAAATTTCCTATTTCGTAAAGAAACCAATTCTAAGACTTTTGGCGTCCCCAGATTTTTCCCTGAATTTCCTGGAAACACGTAATTTTGGAAAAACGAAAAAAAAAATTTTTACTTTTTCCTCTGTAACTTTTAATTCTTAAAAGATAGAAAGTTGAAATTTTGCATGTGTATTAAGGTATTCAATGCTGACATTTCTCAAAAATTAGAAATTCAAAAATTGAAAAAGGGGGGGTTGAAGAAATTCGGGGGCCCGATATGGAACTTTGGAGAAAGTTCATATTCTGGATTCTAAAATAATTAAGTATATTATTAATAAAAAAAAATTCAAAATTTCAAAATTTTATTTGGGGGCACGGGGGGCAGTATTTGCCGAGAGTAAAAATTGTGCTAGAAAGTTGAAATTTTGTATATAGGCTAACCTTGGTAACTTATTTACGAATCGAAAAAAAAAATCCCAAATTTTGAAAAAAAGTTGGTCAAATAACGCATAAATTGAAAATATTTTTTATTTTGATAAAAAAAATATATTTTTTTAGTTAATTTATATGTGTCAGTATATGTGCGCGAGTTTATTTATTATTTCTATTTAAAAATAGAATTAAATATGAAATGTAATTACAAATTATTTATTGGATTCACATCATACACGACAAAAGGAAGTCGCATTGCGACGGGGGTAAACTCTAGGGATCTTATATGTTTGGTAGTAAATTTTGTATGGCAGCGGCAAAACGGCTCTGTCAATGTTTCGGAAAATTGCCTATTTCGTAGAGAAAAAAATTCTAAGACTTTTGGCGTCCCCGGATTTTAATTCGTAATTACATTTCAATTAATTAATTATAGAAAGTTCATATTCTGGATTCTAGAATAATTAAGTTTATTATTAATAGAAGAAAATTCAGAATTTAAAAATTTTATTTGGTGGCAGGGAGGGCAGTATTTTTCGAGTGTAAAAATTGTGCTAGAAAGTTGAAATTTTGTATATAGGCTAACCTTAATAACTTATTTACTAATCGAAAAAAAATCCAGAATTTTGAAAAAAAGTTGGTCAAATATATTGTGTTTGATATTTTGATATAAAAAATATATTTTCTTAGTCAGTTTGTATGAAAAATTAATTGTTATTATATGTAAAATTAATATAAGACGAGTTTATTTATTATTTCAATTTAAAAATGGAATTAAATTTTGACATGAAATTCAAGCCACACATAAAAAACAGACGTCGCTTGCGACGGGGGCAAAAGCTAGTTATTTATATTATTGTACAACATATTAACTTTAGTGTAAAAATTTGAAGTAGATTGGAGTAAAACTGTGTGAGATATAGAGTTTTAAGTCTTCACCTCTCTGGTTTGCTTTCGTGTTACTTTAAAAACTTTTAAATGCGGTTTCTCACGCTTAGCTTTTTCAGAGTCGGTGCCCTCTCTAGCTCAAAATCTACTGGACCGATTCTTTTGAAATTTTGCACAGTTTTTCTTTACATAAATGCCGAGGTAACACTGTCGAGTTTTTTTTTATTTTTTTATTTTAACGTATTTTAAAATAACAAAGTTTCTGATTTTTTTCATGGAAAATGTTGTAAAAAAAGTGCCGTAAAAAATTGAAAATTGGTTTTTCGATTCGCTGTCAATGCCTCATTTCTTGACATTTATTTATGAAAATTTCACAAAGTATTCTTCAAATGTCATTTTATCATGTAGTTATCATAGAAATAATTATATATTAACTGTGTCGTCAAAAAACATTATCGAAAATATGCTTCTTTTTTAACGTTTTAACCTTACTCCCCCCTTAACGCAATAAATGACTGGAGATAGAATTCCGTATCGGAAAAAACCTCATAGCATTGTTATCCACAAAGAGCCAGTATGCAGTAGTAGGAAGTAGTTTAAAAATTGACAACAAAGTTTTGAGTACAGTGACAAATAACGCCTTACAAAGATATCCTCGAAATAACATTTAAATGAAGGTTTAAACAGGGACCGTGTTAAAACAAAAACAAAACGACTTTCAGAGGCCTACACCTAACGCTGCAATAAAAACAAAAATACCTGCACGTCGCATTGGATATTTAAAAATGTAAAACGAAGGTAACATTTTTGCTTGACATACTACTTGATTTTCTATGATTAGTTGCGGGAGTAAAAAATTGTTGAACAGCTACCGGAAATACGTAATGTAGGTGGTCTGCAGATGTTAGATATTCTGGCATTTCATTCGCAAACTGACATTTACACATCACGTTACATATTCAGCTAAAAATATAATAAAAATTCTAAATATTTATACTAGTAAAGTATCATTCCCATTCACTGCTTTAATTTTATTTTGTATTTCATTTAAATTGTTTAGAATATGGCAATACGCGTAGTCATTCACAGTACCATTTTTAATTTAGTTAATTTTTGAAATTTTCTTAGTTCTTTTAGAACCTTACAAGGTCCAATGTTTTAAATTAAAAATATTAAATTCAGAAAAACTATATTATATTATAACCTCCAAAATATGACAATCTGTCAAAATGCAGTAGGATTTACTTTTAAAAGAAGTTTAATGTCAGCTTTTGAAAAATATAGAAGAGAAAATAATTTCTATTACTAATTGTTATTAAAAATAGCAATTTTAATTAGTTCAGATACAATTTTGTCGAACTGTCAAAAGGCATACGCACCAACTAAATTAACTAAACACAAATTTAAATACAAATGTGAAAACGAATGCTTAAACGAAAACCTGAAATCTAGATCACAATATTAAATAAAAACAGTAAATTAAATATCAAAACAGTCAATGGGAATGAGCTTAAGGCTAATATAGACTACAGTAAGTATGTATTTACAGGGTATATGTTGTATGAAACTGTATTATGGAACCAAATGAGGACGTAGTTAGTTAACTTGGAGAGTTAAAATTAATTTATTTTGTAACACATATTGTACATATGTAGGTAGTGCAGTTTGTCAGTCTGAGATCGAAATAATAGAACTGAAGGATATATATTTGGGGTATATTATTGCATATTAATTATTCGTACAGTTTCCAATAGTACTAACAGGTCTTATGTGACAGCGGCCTATCGGAATAAGCGATAAATGAAATTTAAAAAAATATTACAAATATATTGTGTTTCTATATTTTGTAGTTTGTATATAAATATAACTTGTACATTGTATTTACTACTAAAGTTCACGGTATTTCTTTTTTAACATAAAATTTCTTATCAGTTTAAATTATCAACAAGTAAGTAAATGTAAATGACGGATCGGGCTGGCCACCAGGGCTAACTGGAACGGCATTTTTTTACGGAATGGCAAATTTTATACATAGATATATCAGTTTAACAAAGTTAAATATGGTCTAAATATATGTATATTGTACAAGTATATACTTTACTATAAAAAAATTAATATTTAAGACGTTTTTATATGGCAAGCTAATTGTTAATTGCAACCGCCTACTTGCGATCTGCGAGATTGTCAGTAGAGCATATTCGAGTTGTTTAGCAGAGTACCGTAGGAGTATGTATTTTATACGTTCGTATTCATAATATGGTTTGTATGTATGTAGATCAAAGTGGCATACTCCGATTATACGTATAAAGTGTATAGTGACACTTAGATCTATATACGTGTGAACTTTAAAATGAGCAATATGAACTGAAGATTATTTCACAACAATGGGGTACTGATAAACTTTAAAAGAGAAACTTTCCCAGTAAACATTTTGGAATCATATTGAACATGCGTATGTTTTTTTTGTCATGGAAGAGTTTATTTATAGTTCACTTTCTCATAATCGTTCTTATGAAATGTCTATTTTATCGGCTACAAATGGCGAAACCACTCACTTGTCGGAATACAAATAAAGATAAAGTTGATGCGTACTATAATTGAAGTGCAATAGTGATAGAAACGTCACAAAACAGGACTCTTCACCAAATTTTTTACTGAGTTATCTTATGATAAAGTGAAGGTTCGATTCAGCCCCTGATCTAGAATTTTTTTTTAACTTGTTGAATACCGCTAAGATATCTCACTAATGAACTGGAAGATCGATATGTATATTATTAGTAAAATCTAATTTTCAAAACACCGACGCTTTACAATGAAAAGATGATGTTTGCAGAATTTTGTATAATTCGTTGCATTTGAAAAATGAAACAAAATTTATTTATTAAATAAACTCAAATTATTATCAACGTAACAACATTACTAGAAAAAATCCGTTATAGAAAAAAACCAGTGATGGAAATTTACAATTTGTTCATTTCCATTGTTGTGTAACTAACTTATTTCATAGAATACCAATCAACAATACAAGTTTGTTTTATTTGTTGTTTGTTTTTAACTATTGTTTAACGTTTCTTTGTTATGTTATAAACATAAACATACGACGCTTACTTGTTTGTTTTTTGTTAAATTCATAGTCCGTACTTAGTAGCAGATAGAATGTCTTAACGCATTTGCTATTTCGACGTCATAAACGTCAAATTTATAATATACTAGCTGTCCCGGCCACGCGTTGCTGTGCCTAACGTAGCGCCATCTATTGAATATTTACTCAATCTAGTCAACAGATTTCGATTTACTCAACAGAATATTTACTCAATCTAGTCAACAGATGTCGCCATCGCCCGATGTCATATGTCATATACAGATAATTAATATACAAATAATTAGCAATAAGATAAATAAATTGAGATTTAAGCTATCCTATCTTTCAAGTTGGACCAAACTGCACACGGTGTACAAATTTGATTAAAATCGGTTAAGTAGTTTAGGAGTCCATCGCGGAGAGATGCAGTGACACGTAATTTATATATATTAAGAATAAGATATATCTTCATTTTTTGTCGATGCTAATGATGACACATTCTGAAATATTTCCAGATCTTTGTTGATAAATATCACTTTACGAATTTAACCCATGATTCCAGATACAAAACGGTTCGATTTCTGTCAAAAATGATAAATAAATAATAATCAATTTTTAACAATTAATACATTACAATTAATAATTAAATTGCGGATATTTAACATGCATGAGACCTACAAAGTATAACAATGTTTTCCAATGTTTTTAACGTTTGTGTTGAGAACGAACTAGAGATCTAGAATAAAAAACGAATACAGAATAATAAACTAGGAAGGTTTTTACAGCTTGTGTCCTCCTTTTTTAGTGCTCGATTTGTTAATAAATGTGTATTGGCGTGTCTATTTTATTAAATATCTAAATATTGACGGAGATATAGTAATTAAAAATTTGAATTGTAGTTTTAGCGCTAGAGATGGTCGGCCATATTTGTATGACGTGAAATGCATTTTAACGTCAGTTATTTGTTGAGTAGGTCAGTGCTGTGGTAATGTTCTGTAGCTGTTGGTACTTAATTAATCAAGTCAAGTCAAAGAATAATAAGTTTTTATTTTATTTAACCCTGCTAAGGCAGACATAATATTGAAATTTTATTTTTCCTTGAAATAGCTGTAAATTAATATTTGATATTTTGATATATAAATACATATAGCAGAGTTTAATGAGCTGTAAGGTTGGTAACCTGTAAACTTGTCAGAGTTCAGTCAAGAATATATCTCTTTTACGCTCTGTTGTATAAAAGAATGTGTACAACGTTGAATCCCTTTAATAATTAAAGAGACAAAATGACTTTTTTAATTGTTAATATCTCTTAACATATAAGGAGTTATTAAAAAATAATTGAACATTTGAGGTTTTAGTAACCCACTTTACCAATATATAGTACACTTTTATAGAAATTAAGACATAGGACACAAGCCCATTGCTTGACTATTTGACAAAGGTTTAAAGTTTTTTTTAAATAGTATACACGTATAAAGGATAGTTATTGCAAATTGTAAATATAGTGTGTGGTCTATGTTTTAGCACGTGTGTTCATGGGACCACAGTGGTCGTGTACCACTGGGGCAGCGCTGCTGGTATACTTTGCAACAATATCTTTTATATGTATATGAAAGCTGACCAGTATAATTCAGTATGAAAGCTGATTCAGTATAATCTTAAAAAAAGAAATACGTTATATTTTGATTATTATTAGTGATCCTACCTCAACTGGCTACAAATCCATAGTTTGATAATGACAAAACGGTTTATCGGAAAATATTCCAAGGTGTCGGGTTCATTTATATGTCAATTGTATTAGGCTTGCATGTGTGTGTATGTATGTAATAAGAATTTATAAACATCCTTTCCGTTGTGCAAGTATCAGTTACCATGAGAAACAATTCAAAACAATATAAAATTACCTGTTCTAGCGATAATCAGCAAGTATACTGACAATCTCGCAAATGCTCGTTAATTATTTCGTATTATGTTGCGATGGTAAAATATATATTGGCATTGACATCTCTAGAATCTAGAAGTTCACGTGTAACCGTGTGACCCCCTTGCCGATATCCCCTCTTGTCATGAGGGGTAAGGATTTTATTTTTTTTAATCATAAATAATTTTACAAGGTAATATTTTTTATTTATTTATTTATTTGCCTTTTTTACATTTTTTATACATATTTAACATTTTATAATTCTACTAGTGTTTACCCCCGTCGCAAGCGAGACGAGTGTCTTTTGTGTATAAATTAAATTTCATTTCAAATTTTAATTCCATTTTAAATTGAAATATTAAACTCATTTCATATTTATTTTATCTATAACAACAAATAATTTTTCACATAAACTGACTAAAAAAATATATTTCAATTTCTAATTTTCAAAATTTTTTAGCATTAAACACCGTAATAGACATGCCAAATTTCAACTCTCTATCTTTTATGAATTAAAAATATTTTTTCTAGTTTTTCCAAAATTACGAGTTTCCAGGAAATTCTAGGACGCCAAAAGTCTTAGAATTTTTTCTCTACGAAATAGACAATTTTCATAAAGATGCATGGAGCCGTTTTCGAGCCACTATACGAATCGCGTAAACATATAAGAATACTAGCTGTCCCGGCCACGCGTTGCTGTGTCTAACGTTACATAGCGCCATCTATTGAATATTTACTCAATCTAGTCAACAGATGTCGCCATCATCGTCGCCAGATGTCATATGTCATATACAGATAATTAATAGACAAATAATTTGCAATAAGATAATATTGCAATCATAAATTGAGATGTAAGCTATCCTATCTTTCAAGTTGGATCAAACTGCACACGGTGTACAAATTTGATTAAAATCGGTTAAGTAGTTTAGGAGTCCATCGCGGACAACACAGTGACACGTAATTTATATATATTAAGATAAGATAAGAAAACAAACATACAGTTGGAACATTATAATTTAGAGTCATACTGCTTACAAAGTCGATTTAAAATTGTCTTTTACTTTTCTATATAAGAGAATTAATTGACTTTTACAGATGTGCCGCTGATAAACAAGATTTAAGTGAGAAAATACACTTACTACGTGACTCAGTTCACGCAGAATTACACCCAGCAAGTGTTTTAATAACAATTCTATTTATAAATGCATTTACGTCTTTCTGGACCACACCAGTTAGAGTTTCAGTTCAATCTATTTTTATTTGAATCCATTTATTTTTAAAATCTGATTAAAGATATAGGTATGTGACTTAACTGGGTGTGCACTAGACTCACGCCGCCAACATTGCATTAACATAATGTTTAGTATTTTGCGGAATATACCCCAAAATAGCATTATTTCTAAAAAGAGAAACCGTGTGTGCTAAATTTGAGCTCGATAACTTTCAGGAAATAATTTAAAAAAAGATTTCAAAGCTTATAAAAACTTAAAATAAAAAAAAACATAGTTTTTGTCGGTTTATTTCAGATGCTTGCCCTATCGCCTACGACTTCCTTTAATGTTATTTGTTGTTATAACGTATATATGTGGGATACATCAAGAACTAAACCTAGAAAATAAAGTGTAATATGTATTAATACCCAGTGTAGCAATTGCAAACGAATCGTTCGTCTTTAATGGAGCATTACCGTTCTATAAAAATCTTTTTATTTCAAGATTCCTTTAGCTGTGCAAAACCAAAACTTAAAGACAGATACAAAAGATAACAGCAAAAACAATAAATTAAGTTAATTCAAAAGTAGTTTTCCCTTTAACATTTTCTAACATGAGTATACTTTCGCATAGTAAACTGTCATTGGCTGAAAAGTCTTGGCATTAATGTAGTACGTACTAGTAGGTACATACCGTTCAGAAGACATCAATATCTGTACGCATGCGCAGTACCACTGGTACTTTGTAGGATATGTATCAGCAAGGAGAAGACCATGTTTTCATATCCCGTATACCTCCGTATCCGCTATATATACTGTAAGTATGGAAGTAAGGGAATAAAGGAAGCATGAGGGATATAATTAAAAACTAGAAATGGCATACTATTCTATAATACACAATTACGTCATTCTAATCTGATGAAAATTATTCCCTACCCCTCTCCCCTCAAACTTACATGTTCGTATTATTACTTTGATATAGAAAGTTTGGTTTTTCTTAGCTATTTATATATGGTTGAACTACTGAACGTGGTGTCAAATGTCAGAGTTCTCCAACCTTTTCTTACTAACGCATATTCAACAAAAAATTAAGTTTATTGTGTAAAAATTTGAAGTCGATTGGAGTGAAACTGTCTGAGATATAGAGTTTTAAGTCTTCACCTCTCTGGTCTGCTTTCGTGTTACTTTGAAACTTTTAAATGCGGTTTCTCACACATAGCTTTTTCAGAGTCGGTGCCCTCTCTAGCTCAAAATCTACTAGACCGATTCTTTTGAAATTTTGCACACTCTTTCTTTACATAAATGCCGAGATAACGCTGTCGAGTTTTTTATTTTATTTTTAATTTTAACGTATTTTAAAATAACAAAGTTTCTAAATCTTTTCATGAAAAATCGGTATTTTGACTTTTAAGTGCTGTAAAAAATTGAAAAATCGATAAAAAAAGAAAAACTCGACAGCGTTACCTGCAGAAACTTATCAACTAATGAAATCATTTTGGTTTTTCGATTTCAGAAAATCCAGTGATGAGTTATGATGAGTGGCACGCAATGTTACTTTTTTTTGTAACGTCTGCTGAGATTCGCTGTCAATGCCTCATTTCTTGATATTTATTTATGAAAATTTCGCAAAGTATTATTTAAATGTTATTTTATCATGTAGTAATTATAGAAATAATTATATATTAACTGTGTCGTCAAAAAACATTATCGAAAATATGCTTCTTTTTCCCTTCTCTTCCCCTCAAATTCAAAGCTGTTTTAATTTAGAATGCAATAAGAGTGGAAAGAATTGTTTTTTGACAGTTCAAATTTGGTAGATAGTATGTTCTTTTTCCTACAAATTAGAAATATTTACAGATTGAGGACACGTCTTCTTGGAGCGGAGTAAAGCGCTAGTAATTAATTAATGTACTTAATTACTTTTTAAAAGTTAAATAGAAGAATTTCTTGACTGTACGTCAACTTATCGTTTCCTTTTCCTACTTCGTGAATACTATGCTTTCTCAACTTAACGAATATTCTGGATTGTATACGAAGTATCAATGTATCAAGTATGTATCCTCTCGTTTCCTTTTCCAGCAGTTTTCTTCCATCGGAATATTTTCTACGAAGTGTTACGAGAATATACGAATGCCTTAAACAACACACACAGAATGTGTTCTATTTATCTGTTGTCTCCCTCTAACACCAACTGACACGGTCAATGAATGCTAGGCAACGTCATTCTCTATGTTCAAGTTGTATAACTCGCAACTGACAAACGCTTCGTTGTGTAAAAGTGCATCTGAATAAACCTGAACCGCTGAACCTATATATAAACTGTATGTATATATTATATATCAGCATATATTATACTGATAGTGAGTGAAACAATACAGAAAATTTAAATTAATATATGGTACTATATAACTTCAAGGTGAAAGTATGTAGGTTTTGTTAATTAAAAGGTACGTTTGTGTTTCTCGCTGTTGTGATGTTTTTTTAACTGATACTACACCAGGTCAGTGTTGCTAGTTTCAATTATGATTAATTATTTATTTGCCCATTTCCATTTGTCCTTGTTTGAAATACTTACAATTTTGTAAACCGGCATGCTCTAATTTTTCATTTCAAGTTATTTCATTTTCTTTTTGAGGTTATCTGTTTCGTTTAATAGAGACCCAGATACCGGTGTAATTGACATAAGTGAAGCTTCGATATCACCAAATATTTTACCGTGGAATTCACAGCTATATGGAAAATTTACCATTCCATACAGAATATGTTTTCAAGAGATAATTTGTAGCTTTGTTTCTTGCAAGACAGTGGTGTATTAAACATATGAAACAAGAACTTTGCACTCATGACAGTTTGCTAATGCAAAACAACTAGAATACATCCTTCTGACAATAGACATTCAGCGGTCGGACGTAGTGTGTTCCACTTATGTGACAGGTTATATATCTCTATCTTTAAAATGACAAAATTAGATAATAGGAAGGGTTGTTAGGGGTGTAAATGGTGGTGTTTAGACCAGGACGAAAGCAATAGATATAAAACATATTCGCAGTATTTAGCTTATTAATTTTTTTATGACTTTTGCTTTATAACAGTACGTTGTTTTTTATAATATCTAATTGTTCTACTTGTCTATTTACGAATGTCTCCATTCTCCAGTTATTCTGCTTTTATACCATGAAATAATTGAGCTATAAAAGTGCACCTTTAATTGTTATTTATGTTCTAATGGCTTATCATTGATTTTTAATTGAACTGCATCAATTATAAGTTCAATTTAATAACCGTTTCATAACATGTTCCATTAGCTATCATATTAATAGACAAACATTTTTTGTTGGTAATGAATAAACAAGTAGAAATTTAGCTTGAGTTCAATAATCAACAGATACTGCAAAATTAGCTCAATTTTTTGCAAATTTATCTTGTAGGGTCTAATTAAGTCTAGCACAATTAACATAGTATAGAAATAAATGCAATCTGTACGTTTACATTACACCTGGCTTACTTGCAAGTGCATCTTAAGATGAACATATACGGCGACGGTTTTAGTTTGATGTTTATTTCACAACTATTGCGATTTAATTTGAATTGCGACTCCATCAGTGTATCATTTTGATTGCAGCTTCATTTTTTTACAATAAGATCTGCCAACCTTGTAGCAAGGACTGGATTGACCGAACGATTTAACTATTCTGATAACTATGAATTCAGTAACTGTATCTAAATTCATTTTTAATTACAGATACAGGTTATGGAAACGATTTCAAATTTAGTAAAAGTATTTAAAGGTTTAACCCGTCTCAAAGATTAATACAAACAATAACTTTTTATATAAAATAGTGCATTTACGAGCCAAATTTGGTAATCATATAATAGTGCGTATATCCGGAGATCTCGATTTTTGACGGTTTGAGAGAGGGTGTGCGGGAGCGGGAGTATACTATTTTCTGGGTTGCACTGTTGTGCCTCAGTTACCCTAGTGCTACCGGTGGGTGGTTTAAGAAGGGGTTGGTATCTATGTACTACGTCGTTACTCGAAACCCAACAAAATAAAACAACGACGTAAATACGTGACTTTTACGTGTCCTTGAATCAATCTTTAATGTATTTTAGTTTAACGACCGAATTTTAGGGTATTCTTCACTATATTATTTGTTGTGGCTAACAGTACTAATTGAATCGTTACTGTCTTAAAACGAGAATGTTATTATCAGAATTTATTAAATGAATTAAATTAAATGAATCCGTACACATCGCTCTTATTTCTGTTCGTTGCCATTTGAAGTATTACAGGTGCTTCTCTGTCTTGCAGAAGAAATCTATTGGAAATATGGGTTGGATTATGTTAAATAATTAAACACTGAATTAATAATACTTTGATGTCTTTATTTCTTTAAGCGCATTTAAAGGAAATATCTGTTCTGCTTGAGTTCTATATTTCGTCTAACTTAAATCGCATATACTCCTAAGTTACATCATGCTTATGAATAATCCTCTGTTACTTAATGACCTCTCTCTCAGACTCATTATATCTGTTAATTGGACTCTTCACACACATTGCCCTTATGAGTTATGACAATAAAGTAAACATAACTTAAATATCATCTTACTTAAAATACTGATTGTATTTATGTATCTAAACTCTAGCGATATAGTCAGAGTAAACTTTGAATATGACGTAAGTGTTTTGATAAGAAATAAAAACACATAATTCCAACACGCCTCCTCAAAGTTTAATCAGGTTACTTTAATTACTATCATACTTATTACTAGTATATTTAAAAAAACTTTATAAAAAAAAATTCCTATTATAATATATCTATATTATTATTATTATTTCTCAGATATTCCTTTTTCATGCCTTCTGGGGAATTACACGTGGCTTAACATTCGTTCTAAGTATTAAGGGAAACCCAGGAAAACCTTAATAAAGCCACCCACTTCGCTAAATTTATCATTAATTTAAATTTAATACAATCTTAGATAAATTATTATTATTGTTATTATTATACAAAACAATCGTTCTTGTTTTTAATTCTAACTGGAATATTTAATTTTAATTATTTTATTCCAGTCCCTGTCCAGCTCGCAGTTTTAGAAACCTTGGCCCTGGTAAAGGTTTTGTTAATATGTCTGCTATTTGTCTGCGACCTGTAGGAATATAAACATAATTTTATTACGTTTTCTTAATCTGTTCAAGAGAAATGAAATTTTATACTCGTATTAATATGCTTAGAATGTTTATACATTCGTTATTATTTCTTTTTTATCTTGAATTAATATTATTATTTGTCTTCATATATTTTTCATTTTACAATTAGCTAACGATTTTAAAAACAACGCTTCTCTGAGCGTCTAACTTTAAACTCAGCCTCTGTTGAAGAAGCTGCAACTGAAGCTTGTTTCTTTGTATTCCAGCATATGGTTTGTACAAAGCTGAAATATATTAAACAAATAACCTGTTGTACTTTTATGATTTAAAATATCATTTCCTTCTCAATCGCAATCAATGTCTCCCGTTGAAATGTCATAGTATTTTGTTTTATTGTATGTTAATTTAATGTCCTATGAGTCTTTTAATTATCTCAGCACTCATTTTTAGACATTTCCACAACTCAATGTTATTTTTATTTGTATATCTACTCAAGATATTTTCAACTGTACTAAGTCTGATCTTGTACATACCATAACATACATTAAACAACCAATGACACTTCGGCAAGACGCGCTATACTCTTTATCTGAATTTAGAGCCTCGTTATCTAATTTACTCTCAAGCGGTGTAGTCACCGGCTTACCATCATGCGTATTAAATTTTGTTAAAATTGTATTATTTTATTATTTTCCGTTCTAACTCTAATCCGCAAGAAAAATTTAATTTCTTTTAAATCAACGATGTTAAATCTATGTATTAAATAATTTTTCAAACTCGCTTTAAAATTAGCTGTAGCTATTATTAAGTAATAAATATTTTTCCAAATATTTCTATTTTATTTTTAAAGATATTAATGCATCTATCTATAGGATAATCTTGAAAACCCTTTTATTTAAGTGCATTCTCAATTTATTCAAACCAGCACCGTGCTGCCTATTTTAAACCAAACAAAGCTCTATTAAGTATTTAAACTTAATTTTCTTTATAGCTTACTTCCTCGGGAACTATTATAAAAATTGCTCACTTTAATTTCCCGATTAAAATGCTATTTTAATAGACATATGATGTATCATCATATTAGATTAATTTGCAAAAGCTAAAATAAATCTAAAACTAGAAATTCTCACGACTGTTGCAAAAGTCTCATTTTAATCGATTTTATATATTCTACTTAACCCTTTTGCTACGAATCGTCCTTTATATCTTACTGGTATACCATACCCATCATTTTTAATTATAAATTCGC
This sequence comes from Panorpa germanica, assembly GCA_963678705.1. NCBI lineage: Eukaryota > Metazoa > Arthropoda > Insecta > Mecoptera > Panorpidae > Panorpa > Panorpa germanica. The sequence goes on from OY783222.1 coordinate 341,956, forward strand.
ATTTACAATCTACGATATTTTTATTCTGTGGCTTCGGTACCAAATTGACTAGAAGTTAATTTATTTCACCTCCTATTGCATTTTCCCATTTATCCATATCATCTCTATTTTTAATCTCTTAATATGACATGGGAATTTTACTGATAACCTATTTTGCACACAGTAAATAATCGTTTGTTATTTTATCGTCGGTATTATAAATATGTGGATTCCTTTTAATTCGATCACTCATTCGCTGCTTAGAAAGTTCTCTTTTTACTTTGAAATGAAAATTCCCCTGTGCTTACTATATCACCTTTTTAGCTATATATATCTATATTCAATTTATCTAATTTCTTTTCTTCAGACTTTGCCAACCCGTCTACCGATTTTGACTTTATGTCAGTAACATCAGTTCCTTTAAATTTATCTGAATTTTCGAAAATCAGTGTCTCTGATTATTATCAGATTATTTTCAACTCTATTGATTTTCGACCTTTATGGTCAATAACATCAATTTTTCATTTACCTGAATTATCAAAATTCAGTGTATCTGATTTATCATATCAGATTTAATACCATTATTGATTTTTGACCTAAAAGTCAATAACATCAATTTTTCCATTTATCTGAATTTTCACAATTCAGTGTATCTGATTTATCATATCAGATTTAACAACATTATTGATTTTTGACCTAAATGTCAATAATATCAATTTTTCATTAATATGAATTTTCAATATTCAGTATATCTGATTTATCATTATCAGATTTTTAGAACACTATTGATTTTGACCAAAGGTCAGTTACATCAATTTTACTCTGAGGTTTTTCCCTATCAACCTCTTCAACTCTGTTGGGTCTGAATTTCAAGAAATTAGATTCGTCTAATATTACGTCTGTTACTTCAACGTATTTTTCTTTTTCTACATCTCACTCACGATAATCATTTAAGTCATAACCCTACTAAACCTTATTCTTTAAATTTATATTTACTAGTTTTGTTATGAAAATAAAATGTTGAACCAAGAACATTTAAATATTTTACTTGTGACTTTTTACGATTATTTTGTTTACCGCTCTAGTCGGTATTTTATTTATTAAATAATATAAATTAAATACGTAGCAGTTAATACTGTATTATCGTTTAATTGTGGGATACGTGCTATAGTTTGGTAATAACTTATGCCTTTCTCAACACAGTAACTTTTCAGTTTACTTGATTGTATTGTACTATATTTGTATTAATTTATTTAACGTCGCCCTATTTCCGATGCAGTATCCTATTACCATCGACTTCATTCAATCTTGGTAGTAGTTGTGGTGTCGTGGTCTCATATATGTGGTCTACACCACTTTACCTAATAAGTGTACGATTACGCATGTACATAATCAATATAAGTTGATAATTTTCAAACTCAGAAAATATATATCTGGTCCGGGGGTCGAACCCGAAGATTCATATTGATTAATTGTATATGCCTTCTTGAGTTACAATCTGCTTATATTAATCTCACATTTCATTTCCTAAATTAACAAATATATATCACATATATTTCATATATGTTTATCTTATATTTAATATATATGTTTAAATTCAAACTAGATTTTTTTTTTTCAACGAAATCTTTAAATACAGGAAATAAAACTTATTTCAAAACAATTAAATGTGTATCACAATATTGAGTTTATTAATTTATAAATTAAGCAAAATAATCTTTCTTCTGAATTGCCGAAGGAGTGAACGGACCACATACGTCGCAATGTATTATAAATAATCGTCTAGATATAAAATTGTTATCTTTATATTTATTGAATCGTAACCGCATTTGTTTACCTTTGATAGAAGCTCACCCAAATCGTCATTTGCTGAAACTTGATCAGTTAGTTCTGAATCATTTGTTTATTTTTAAACTCTAAAAATTTATTTCTACTAATTTTGACTCAATCGCTTATACCATATTTCATAAATATTTCTCTACAATACTATTTACTTATTTAAAAAGGTTTTGTTACCTAATGTAAATTTAATTGCAGTTAAATTGTTTATTGACTTACCAGCCATTACAGTCTTACCACTTTTTAAGACCTTACTTCCTTATCATAGAAGCTGACCGTCATCCCTGCGTTGTGTTATCGACATCAAGTTGTAGGGGACAACAGGTGAATGCAGAACATCCTCCAGCCCTGTATCACTGACGCCATTCAGTGTTTCTTGCTGTGTCGCATATGTGAATGTACTATTCTTTGCAACGGATATCTTTTGGAGTCTCAACGGAGGTTTTCTCAGAATCTTAGAATTCTTGGATAAGTCTTCTTGCATACATGCAAAACCTGAAACGTCATCTGAAGTCCTGGCTCTCATCTTTTCGTCCCTACTCTTTCTTGTAGTAGATGTAGGCTTCTTTATGTGACTTCTTCTACCGCAGCAGTAATATTCTATTGACGATTTCTTCCCTTGTTTAAACTTCATATTTTTGTTTAAATTATGCGTGGTTCATTTAAAACGATTTTTCGTTAATAATTAATTCTATTTTTTTTTAAATTGTTGTCTCTTCGAAAAACTGTCATGTTTCGTTTCTACTTGAAATACTTTTACAGCAGTGTCTTTAATTTCTTGCATTAGTTTCACTATATGATTTACTAGTCTATTTTGACAAATGTTAGTGTTATTGCGTGATAAGTAAAAACTATAAAGTGTTTGTTAGTGGTGTATCACTTTGTAATTTTAACGTCAGTAACTTTTAACGAATTAAAACTTGCGGTATAGCACATTTTCGTTTTAGCACTTAGCATTATTCACCACTTATCAAAATTAAACACTTACATATATAAAATTTAATTTTGCACTTCACTAGTATAACATGCAAATATTTAATTATAAAAACATCAAATTGAAATTTCAGTTTTTCCACTACGCGTGTACTGGGCCCATAACCTATTGGAAATATGGGTTGGATTATGTTAAATAATTAAACACTGAATTAATAATACTTTGATGTCTTTATTTCTTTAAGCGCATTTAAAGGAAATATCTGTTCTGCTTGAGTTCTATATTTCGTCTAACTTAAATCGCATATACTCCTAAGTTACATCATGCTTATGAATAATCCTCTGTTACTTAATGACCTCTCTCTCAGACTCATTATATCTGTTAATTGGACTCTTCACACACATTGCCCTTATGAGTTATGACAATAAAGTAAACATAACTTAAATATCATCTTACTTAAAATACTGATTGTATTTATGTATCTAAACTCTAGCGATATAGTCAGAGTAAACTTTGAATATGACGTAAGTGTTTTGATAAGAAATAAAAACACATAATTCCAACAAAATCTTATAAATAAGTTAAATCATCGCCATTTCTAGTAAATACCGATGGTGTTTAAGCCGCTCATATTAAAAGGGTATACCACCCTGATAGAAGTTTATTTTTATGTTTTGTTTGCAGCTAAACTAATGCATATGCTTTATTTTTATACGAAATACAGTTTTGATACATCTTCTGAGTTCCTTACGATCGCTCCCTAGTAAAGTGACGGTTCTTTTTTCTAAATAAATAAGATGAAGTGTTTTCGTCACATTAATAATGCTTAACGTCAGGAATAAAATTCCAAATAATGGGCTTGTGTCCTCATTTTTTAGTGGTCGATTTTTCAATTGTTGATTGAAATTGATGTTAATAAATGTGTATTGGCGTGTCTATTTTATTAAATATTGACGAAGATATAGTAATTAAAAATTTGAATTTTAGTTTTAGCGGTAAAAATGGTCGGCCGTATTTGTATGACGTGATGCATTTTAACGTCAGTTATTTGTTGAGTAGGTCAGTGCTGTGGTAATGTTTTGTAGTTGCTGGTAGTCGAATAATCAAGTCAAGTCAAAGAATAATAAGTTTTTATTTTATTTAACTTTGCTAAGGCAGACATAATATTGGAATTTTATTGTTCCTTGAAATAGCTGTAAATAATATTTGATATTTTGATATATAAATACATATAGCAGAGATTTATGAGCTGTAAGGTTGGCAGCGGTTGTGATGTCACATGCCAAAATGACTTTTTTAATTGTTAATATCTCCTAACATATAAGAAGTTATTAAAAAATAATTGAACATTTGAGGTTCTAGTAACACATTTTATCAATATATCATACAGTTTTATAGAAATTAAGACATAAGACACAAACCCATTGTAATCAGCGTTAATAATATAATTTCTTTTTGTTTCAGAGATTTCTTCAAGTGCTAACTGCTACGAGAAGTGATTTAATAAACTCATCGACATAAAAAGTGTGCGCGTAAATAATCATTTAAATAATAAATACACATAAAGTAAAACGTGTAATTGAACAAACTGTAATAATTCGTTCATCGTAGTCAGTGTATTTTTGCTATATTTATGCTAACATACCGTCTCGTTTCAACACATTTCTTGAAACAGCCATAGTCAACATAATGTGCCGTGAGTGGGATATGCACTAGGACTCAACAAAATCATTCAATATTATTCAGTATATCAATAATAGTGTCCAGTGACAAACTACGTCACATTCAAAATATATCGGACTAAGAATACAGCTGGTTCTATGCCACATGGCTTATTTATTCGTATTTCCATTTAACATCAAAATAAAATAAAATATATATAAATTATTAATGTACATACATCATTTTTCTTTAATACATACTCCTAATAAATAAGTGTTAAAAATAATATCAATATAATTAAAAATATATATATATATAAAGTAAAATTATAAATTATATTATATAAAGTTATAGTTAATGTTTTTTAATCTGGTGATATCTTTTATATAGTAATCTAAAATATATCTAATATATGTTAAAATGTTTCGTTTCAAATTTAAGTGATTTTTAGTGTGATTTACATATAATTATAAAATAAAAAAGTTATTTATTCATTTATTTATAAAACTTCGACAAGATTGAAAATTTCAAAGACGACTTCTGGCAAATTATTGGAAATTGTTTTGTAAGTATGCATTTTAATTTATTTCTTTTATAATCTACGTACAGAAGAGTTCTACCCAAAAGAGGCAGTGTCATTTTTTCTATTCAAAATATTAAATTTTTCCATGATCAAGTTAAAACAGAAATTTTACTTCGTCTATTAAAATTAAAATTAATTTAGATAAAAACGTTCAATGCGATTTTTTTCAAACTCTCAACTCGGTCCCAAATTTAGAATTTTGACATTGTCTCTATTAGCTCTCTGGTATATTTAATTAAAAGATGGTACAAATAGCACAGGTTCCAGGCACCTGGCTTTTGGGAATAATTCACATCAAACAACTTTTTTCTTTCTTTCATTTTACACAGCTTACATCATAATGTAAGATCATTCCATCTTAAGGTGAAACGATACTTGACCATTTCTCGCGAAATATAGATGGCGATACTATACAGCAGGTTAAATATTATCAAAAAAACCATGTTTTTTATGTTTAAATCGTTCTATGTAAGTAACTATAAACGCGAATCAAAATCTAAAGCTGCAATTAGTTAGATGAATAACGTATCTAGTAATCTGGAATAGTCTATATATTTTTAAGTGTTAAGCGTAAGTTTGAGAACCATAATAAAGGTTATAAAATTTATGACAAACCCTTAGAAATGTTACCAGTCTTATAAAAATTGGAATTTAACTAGAAAGTATAGCAATATTCATTTTCAAAACTTATTTTTGCGGTTCCAACTCATTAAAAGTCAGTGAAAGAAATCTTAAAATGTAGATACGTTATTCATTTAACTAATTGCAGCTTTAGATTTTGATTCGCGTTTATAGTTACTTACATAAAACGATTTAAACCTGTTAATTAACCTGCTGTAATAGTATCGCCATAATATATTGCGAATCAAAAAATGGCCGAGTATCGTTTCACCTTAACTGAACCAATGAAAAATTCTCACTATTTTGATTTTTTTAAAAATCTCGCTCCTTTTTAAATTGTCAACTTTTTCTACTTCTACTTGCATTCGTTTTTAAGCTATAGTTCTCTGAAATATACTACCATAAGTGTAGTATCCGGCTTGAATCGTGCATTTTGGATTGTGAGCAATGTTGGACTTGAACAAAAGTGACAGCTGAGAAACAAAATTAACAAACAAAGATTATAATAATCCTTAGCTATAAATAATTATACCAAAAATATAAATATACGTTTTCTGGTGCAAATTTAACTTTTTATGCAAAGTTATAAAACTTTTCATCCCAAACTACCATATTTCTAAAAGATTTTAGTAGTATTTTTATTTTTAACTTCGATAAAATTTGCATTAAATAATACATTGAAGTATTAGTGAATATGTATTTATGGTAATGTGCATATTTTGTGTTTAGCGGTTTCATGATTATATAATTTGAATATTTTTCTTTGTTGTACATATATAAAATTATTTGCTCTGGCATTCGCTTCTGTGTGTTCATTTTGGGTGATAAAGCAATCTTTACCGGATATAACCTGATATTGTTTATTTACATTTGTAAATCTAATTTCAACTTCAGTGAAACACAGAATTCTTACGTATTCTCTTATATAAATAAATAATCTATTTACACACAAACACATGCACGCATACCCGTATGTATATAAATAAAATATTGTATTTTTCCTTTGCTAGTTTAAATGTATCTAATTGTATTCATTTTCTAACGTGACCGATGCACATAGATATATAGCTAGTAATTATTTAACTTATATCGTAATCTCAATCATGCATCTCACATAATTTGGCAGGTCTTTGTTGACATCGATTCATTTTGCTTGACGTATTCAAAATACTCGAGATTATAGATAAGTTAAGTGCTAAGATTTTAGTGATTGATTTAGTTATTTAGTAAGCTAGGTGTATATTCTTTTAAATATCAGAAGTTTAAAAACATTAGATTTATTGTGTTGGTTAACATATTCATAGACGTAGTTTTATTAAAAATAAACACACACACAACAAACCTAATGTATTTTACTTTTAAAATCTAAAATTTTCGCGCAGACCAGGTGAAAAATTTTATTTTTATGTAAATTTAGATTCTTCGGAGGTATCTGACTAATAACTTGAACGAATGATATGATTTTAAATGGTCGTTATTGTAAAATGTAGTAGAACCAGAGGTACTTGTCTCTGCTTTGCTTGCTAAAATGTTTATAAAGGTGATAGTAGTACTTAACCTTACACATAGACGTCGTTGTCATAGTCTTTAAACATGCGTCATGCATTTTACTAGTAAACAAATTTAAGTAGAAGAAGCTACACTCTTTATAATTGAAATTAGTGACAATGTTATTTTATTAACACAAGTGAATATTTATAACTAGCAAACATGTCATTGTGTCAGGTACGTTTATTAATAGGTTCTAAAATTAATACATGTAGTCTTATAAGTGATTTTTTCTTGTTTGTATTTATCAGTTTCTGGGTTTCTAACCTCGAAATTTTAAGTTAAACAAACTGACAATGCTTCCGTGCTCTCTTATTTAAGATATAACAACATTCCTAGATAAAGAATCTTTCGATAAATTGCAGTACTTCATTATAATATTGATTGTAGGTTAAATATGTTTTCAATAAATCATAAAATTGTATTGTCAATCCATCAACCTGTCACATCGGTGGTATAATCTTAGTCATGGCATAGAAATTGTTATCAGTGAAATTTTAGTGAAATTGATATCGATGTTTTTCTGCAAGATTTAAAATCTTACGAGTAATTTTATTAAAATAATTTTTATTAACATCTTACGTAGGATAATAAAGATAGTACACAAATTTAAACATAAAAGAAGTATATTACCTTCTATAAAAATTTAAATATTTACATTTAAAACTTTTTACGAGTATATTAGTTTTTTATGTAATATTATATATATCAAAGAGATAGACATTAGAGATATTAATGTTAACGTGAAGTTGTCACTTCTGTTTTTGTCACATTTTTCTATTAAATAAATTGTAAATATTTTATTAACTTTAATCTTAAAATAAATACTGAACTTTGAAGAAGATGAACCATTAATATCTAAATTTAAGAAACGAGTAAGATCGCGCGTGTTTTCTTCATACGTAGATTAAATTTAATATGATAGTACTTATCATAAATATTAAAATAAACAAAGAATAATTTACGAGTGTCTAAATAAATCAAGTAACAAACAAAATACAAAAGTTATATTATTCTTACGCTAGTGCATTTATGATAAATTTAGACACGCACATGTTTGAACATGTTATTAGCACATACAGGTAGTTCTAATTTGTAAGGTTACTAGCGTTTCGCTACAGCACAGACGTGTCATTTAATACTTCTTATTTAAATATAATAAGATAATTTATAATTCCCTACAAAAGTTCGTTACGCTAGTTTATTTACAATTAAAGGTAATAATAAACCTCAGTAAAGAGGAGTTTCAACTTATTTTTTTTTATATTTTAATTTTTTTTAATTTACTTATATTATTATACAACATATTAAGTTTATTGTGTAAAAAATTTAAGTCGATTGGAGTGAAACTGTCTGAGATATAGAGTTTTAAGTCTTCACCTCTCTGGTCTGCTTTCGTGTTGCTTTGAAACTTTTAAACGCGGTTTCTCACACATAGCTTTTTCAGAGTCGGTGCCCTCTCTAGCTCAAAATCTACTAGACTGATTCTTTTAAAATTTTGCACACTCTTTCTTTACATATATGCCGAGGTAACGCTGTCGAGTTTTTTTTTTAATTTTTAATTTTAACGTATTTTAAAATAATAAAGTTTCTGATTTTTTTCATGAAAAATCGGTATTTTAACTTTTAAGTGCTGTAAAAAATTGAAAAACCAATAGAAAAAAAAAACTGGACAGCGTTACCTGCAGAAACTTATCAACTAATGAAATCATTTTGGTTTTTCGATTTCAGAAAATCCAGTGATGAGTTATAAGTGACACCGCAATGTTACTTTTTTTTGTAACGTCTGCGGAGATTCGCTGTCAATGGCTCATTTCTTGGCATTTATTTATGAAAATTTCACTAAGTAATCTTCAAATGTCATTTTATCACGTAGTAATTATAGAAATAATTATATATTAACTGTGTCGTCAAAAAACATTATCGAAAATATGCTTCTTTTTTATCGTTTTAACCTTTTTATATCCATTTAATTCCATAATTCCATTTAATATCCAATATTCAGTGATTATATATCTGTATTTACGTATGTCATTACCTCTTGATCTTTGACTGCTATGTATTTAAAAATCCATGTTTACAAGATAATATTTACAGTATTAAACGACTAACAGCGTTATCTAGTTCTTATCAATCATTGTATGTACATAGTTCTTAGTCTTACACTTAGTACTCAGATACTGCAGTTCACTTGATCGTAGACTTTCTGGCAAACCGTTTATTAAGTGTTCTTATTAATTACTAGTTTCAATTATTATCGAAATATGCAGGTAATATGTTTTTATTAAAGTAAGCGTGATTTAATTTTTAAATGTACCAGCTACTAAATTGAGGCATGAAGCAGACATTTTTTCTTATAAAAAGCTCGAAATTCGTTGTATTTTCGGTTTGGGGAAGAAAGGAATCTTATAGTTGTAACACGTAATTTTTTTACATTTTCAAAATTGATATATATATTTAGTTATATTCATATTTTTATTTATATTCATATTTTTATTTATATTGAATTTATTTAAAATTAAAATGGTAGAGGTAAAGTAAGAGTTCGTTAGCAAAGTGCCTAATTTAAAAGAGTGTGTATTTTTCATTGAGAAAATATACAATACGGAGTTTTTTAGAAGTTTAGTAGAAGTCCACTTACTAAACAACTAGAAATCTATAATTTTATAGTCACCAGTCTATAGTACAAGTACTAATTGCCAAATCTAAATTTGTTCCATTCGGTCCCCGCTACATTGACCGATTGGAATCTTGCCAATTAATATTTATTGTGTGTCAGTATAGTTCGAACTTACACTTGACTGAACTGTCTGATAATTGTGTTTTTTTTATAATTTGCAGTGCGGTATGCGTCGTCCAACATTTACATACAGTGCAGGCGATTCTTCTTACTATGGAGGGGGCAATAACAAATTGCAAGTGCGGATGGAGAGGGAATCAGGGTCAATTGGCAGTAGCGGCGGTCACAGTGGAAACCGATGCCAAACTCCGAATTTCGCTCCTTTACATCACTCGAAAGTAATAGTTGACCAACGGTCGCTCAGACATATTCAGGACTCGGAGCCAAACTTTGAGAAAATCAAGTGCAAGAGCAGTGATCAATTAAAAAGCATAGTGACCGAAAACCGTTTTCTCCGTATGGATGATAATTCAGTTGTGATAACAAGCTGTTCTACAGAAATGGGTACTTCATGTATTAAACAAGATAATTGCTTTACGAACTCCTCCGTCAAAGCAACCTCTGCCAGTACGAAAATAAAAGATATGCAAAAAGTAAAACAAACTGATTGTGAGAATAAAATCGTTTCAGAGGTTGTTTCAATTGAACCATGTTTCGTACAAAATTCTAAAAATAACTATCAGCATTACTTACGAAATAAAATGGGTTGTGGTGTAATTGTGGACAGTGAAGTGCAGGTTTATGGCAACTGTGAGCCTCACAAGGTGTCTCATAATACAGTTATCTCTGTTGTTGAGCTTCAAAAGCCGCGAAAGAGAAAAGAGCGCCAAGACAGCACATCGTCGATAACCCAAGAGCGCAAATTAGTGCGTTCCAATAGCGAAGAGCGAATTAATGAAGTAATAACAAACCCGTCAGAAAGAATTCGACGAGTTGTAAGTCATGAAGATTTTAAAAAGTATCCAAACCATAAGCCTAGTAATTCATCTAGCCTACCGTTGCATGAACATAACAGCCGCGACGACTCTTACAAGAAAATTACTGAACCAAACTATGGTATCATTGACTCCCCAGCTAAATTCAACGATTTTAGCAACAACTTCAGCAACAGTGAACTCTTAAACGATTTTCAGAAATATCGCAAGAACGATAGTTCACCAGCTCGTTCACGATTTAATGATTTCTCTCCAAAACTAAGAATTTCTCCAAATCGTGATATTTATTTACCAAAACGGGATGGAGGCAATGATTCTGAGGAGTACGAATGCGAGCACGAGAAGCGTAGGAATTCGGAGCGATTCTCCAGAGCCCGTCTGGTACCGGGAAGGAAAGCTCCATCCAAAAGCCGAAAAGGAGGAAGTAAATCTTCAAAAGTAATGAAACATGTTCACGATGAAAATGACTACATGAATACTAACTTCCTTAAGGAGAAGGATAGTCGGTCGGAACAAATGAAGTTCGTAAATAAGGATTACTTTTATGGACACAGCTCCAAGAAAAGCGAACACGTGTCGCTTTCCGCGGAGAAAGGAAAACGTCGCCATCACGAAGATATCAAAATTGATATTCCAGACAGACCTTTAGCGGTGGCCGAGAAGACGCGCTCTATGGACGATCAGAAGTCTTTATCAGAGTCAGTACCAAGTTCTACACCAAAGACTGCTGATAATAAAATTCAGAATACAAATTTTCCATGGGACCAACCAACAGAACCAATGCCAAGCTATCATTCTGTTTGTATAGAGGACTCGGAACAAGTGGTTCCATGCAGTAAGAACGAATGTGATGTGAAAAAACCGCAGGTCGTTGATCAAGTTGTGAAAATGACTGAGTGCCATGCACGCAAATATGAGTATCACTCGAATGCTTTGAAAGATGTTGAGGGGTCGTCAAGATCGGACTTGGAGAGCAGAGAATTTATCGCAAAAACAAAAACACCGAATTTTCTAACACCTGAAAATCGATTAAAACAAATAACAAAAAGAATTTCAAGCTTAAAAAAGAAAATTACTAAATATGAGGAAATTTTTGAACAACAAAATGGTTACAGAGCATCGCAGGCTGATAAATTGGCTGATAAAAATATTAAGAAGATTTATTCGGAAATGCAGAAGTTACGTAAAGAGAAAATGCAGCTGAGAATAGATCCGATGTCTGCAATACTTAGTTTTAAGCAAAATGGGAGCGAAATGGCCAATCTTGGAAGTGAGGAAGCGTCGTGTCCGATACGACAGGAAAATATGAGGGAAACTTTAAATGAAATAGAGAAAGTAAGAATCTCATTTTTTACTATAATGACTAATATTTCCTACTAGCAAAACGTATTTACAATCTCACAAATATTGTGTTTACTAATAATTGAGAATTTTCAGTTTCATAAATTCATTACCAGTATATAAATGATTTTCTTATGATTTTTGTCAAATTTTGTTAAATTATTCGTATAATTAACTACTTCTACAGAAATTTATTTATAGAAGATATCGTAATAGCAGTAGACAGTAATGCACCTGTTAAATATATTCCTTCAAACAAATGACCCTACTCAATGCGATCATTTACTTGCTAGCTGCTATAAGAGTATCTTTTAATAATAAAGTATTAATGATTTATGTTTTCTTATTGCAGCGTTTGTGTGAGAAGCGCTCGAAATGCAATCGACCATTTGACCTTGAACAAATGACATTTAATCAACTGATGGATGAGAAAATTGAAATCCAGAAAGCGCTCCTGTATTTAGAATCTCTTTACGGACACCCTGCATCTCGCGAAGCGCGAGATATTGCACATCCGATTTATGACAGGTATCGGCTCGTTAAGCGTATGGTTGCACGAGGAAATTCGGTAAGAATCTTAAAATGTTTTGCGTTTTACATATAATGAATAAATTCTGATTTAATAGTATACTATATGAGTCTTTAATGTAATTACAGTGCAAACTAAACTCCAGTGTAAGTGAACTGCAAACAATACTCGAGCATGAAGCAATGGATTTTATAGTTTCTGAAAGTCATCTTCCATTATCAGAGGCTGCAAGAACGACGCCACAGTCGTCATGTTTATATGGAATTCAACAACAAATTGAAGATTTGAATATAAAAGAGCAACAGACCGATCGAAATAACGAGGGCCTCGTACGAGATATTGAATTGCAATCACAAGAAATTGCAAGACCATATTTGTCATTATCATCCTCGTCATCAGTATTATCAATAAAGCCGGATATCTTAAAAATGGAAAAATCTTTATCACTTGGAAGTAAAATAGACGAATCTCCCCCATCTTTAAAATCGACTGATTCAAATTCAACATCTAGTAGTTCGGTTAATGAGAACTTGCACATTTTACCATTAGAAGAATTAAAACAACAATTAATTTTAACGAGAGATGAAAAGAAACAATTACGAAGAACTATTAAAGAATATGAACATGATTTTGTTGATATTAACGGAAGAAAAATGCAAAAAGATGACAGAATTGGAATGGAATCAACATATGCACTATATAAACAAATAAAAGCAAAGTTAAGATTATTGCAAGCTTTAGTTAACAAACATAAATTTAATTGAATTTGAAAATTATGTTTTAATAATGATTATGAAGAAAATATATTTTATTTATTTCGTTTATTTTTTTTTATATATATATATACACATATATATGAAATATAAATTTTTTATATGCTCTTTATATTCTTGTATTGTTAAGAAAGTATGAAATAGAAATGTTTTACTTAAAACAGAATAAATCCAAAAGTCTGTTTTAACAAGCTTTCTTAAATATGCTAACTTCTCTGTGATTGCTTTGGACTTTCAAATTGAATTGATTTTTAAGGAATTTCAAATCAATGAATTTATATTTGTATCACTTTTACAAACAAATTGTTTATAAAAGAAAACTACATATTAGCTATTTAGGCATATTATACAGTAACTATTTGGGAATTCGGTATAAATCTGTGTAATTGTGTAATTTTGTTCTTTTGGTTTCGTATATATCATATAAATGATATAAATGACTGTTAATGTACCAAGATTACAAAAATGACATCATTAATATGGAATAATTAATAATTTTGTTTTCAGAGTTATTTTCAACAGTTACTCATTACTGACAAAAATGTGTTTGCATCTTTGCATTCTATTCCCTGGAAAGGTCCCTTCATTGTGTTTTTACTATATATTTGAATATAGAAAATCTTTGTAATATATAGCTCTAATTGTAAACGTTTTAGTTTAGTCACGAAATGGAACTAATTGCATATATTTATACCTGATCCATAATTTAGATAAATTGGAAAATAATGTCTGACAATAACCGTTTGATGTTCGATAGTCAGATAAAAATAATAATAAGTACCAAATTCTTCGAACGATCTGACTATGTGAATGTTTTTCAAATAATTTCCAATATTGAACCACGTTGAAGTACGGTGTTCGATTATATTAAATGCAAAACCAATTCATCTGTTTTACGACAAATTGTATAAGTTAAAATCTTAACTAAAAACAAGTTATGTAAAATAAAAATTCGTCGACAGAATAATTGGTTTATCGTCAGTGAAATATTCACTCATATATCATTTTTTAAACATAATTAAAATGTATTAAAATGTTTGAACGCCAATGATGTCGAAGAAGTTTATTCAATTTTATGAATTAGAATAAATTATTTAGGTTGAGTATTAAATAAAAACAACAAATAAAAATGTTCATGTTTAGCTAAAATATTTTCTGTATTCTATTTGTGTTTGTTACAGATCCCAGTAATTTGGTAGATAGGTTCCTGCATAATGCGGTGTTTATGAAATCGTGTTGTATGAGACTAGACGTCGATACAAAATCAAATAGTTTTTTTTTTAATTCATATGTTCCAGGAATCCATCATTGAACTGTGCATTTTGGTGTAGCAATTTTTTTATTATTTAAAAATTTTAAGAGCTCAGCTAATTTGAATTTTCGTTGTGGGTGGCTTCTTTTATTTAAACCCTTTTTTAATCGAATAAATATTGAGATAGAAATGTTGTAGATGACACAGATAATATCGTGACAATGAACACTATTACAAAGGACATATACGAGGTTAAATTGATTGGGTTAGTAATCTCCTATCCTATTTAATGAAAATCTGCAGAAAAATTAAAAAATTCTTTTTAAACCTATGAGTATTTAAAAATTTAACCCATACAGTAATCGATAACATTTTGGTTTGCGTCTTAGATTAGCTGCCATCTTTTTTTATTTTGACAGATGTATAGTGTGTCTGGTCCATAAACCACTGGTCGTCTCGTATATATTAAAAACATTAAACATATAATAAAATAATAATTATATTAAAAATGATTTCAAAAAGTAATCTTTAAATACTGAAAGCGTGATGAAAGGCAATTTAATTAAATATGGAGATAAATAGGTACGATTTTTTTTAAATTTTGTTTAGCCCAAAACAAATAACCTTAAATTGTCGAGTCAAAGATGCAGACAAATATACTCTCAGAACATTAACAGCTTTAATTACAATGTTTTTATACAGAACACTAAATATTAAACAATTTACAGATTTTTGCATTTACTTCAAGGCGCTATGATGCACGAAATCTTAAGTGGTCAACCTCAAAGAACACTGGTGACATATCATGAGATATCAATACCCCAATATCTTGTTTGAATATTCAAGGTAACTATTAAATTAATTTAATTTAAATTTTCTCTTATATTGTGGGTTCTTAAGATCACGTGAAGTAATAACCATAATTAAACTTTGTGCATTGTTTTTAGTGATTGACAAGGCGAATAATTACTCGTTTCCTGGTCAAATAAGAAAACGGAGAATGCAGAAAGATATTGGATAAACGATCTCGCAATAGGAAGTAAGTTGAACATAATTTTAAATATATTTATGACAGTTCATAAGATAAGAACTAAACATTGATTTGTTTCTATTTTATACTATTTTATCTTATTCGTTTCTTTACACATTATAGAAAAATAAGTGAGTCAGTGCTTTTTAGTTTATCGGCAGTTTATACCCCACAACTTGTTTTAAGTATGAGTCGCCGCCGAACTCTCGTAATTTGAATTATTATTTTATATATTTGGGTTATTATGAATATTTTTGACCACCAACAGAGATGGCTTTGAAAAACATCTTATTTTTGACTTCATTCAAGCTTCATATACAAAAAATTAACAATGACACATAGTTTTGACATGAGTTCGTAAATGTAAATAAACATGTTTTATTTTTCTGAGTGTTTCTGTGGTTAATTGTTGAAATTTTAATGAATTATGTTTAAAATACGTTAAAAGGTTCGTACAATACTGATCATTTATAAGTAGAATATAACCTTTGCGTGAAATAGAGTTAAATTTGTTTACAAGTTGTGTTGTTTCAAGGTTTATTGATAATGCATTAAAAAAGAGATTTACTCTTAACATGTATAACATATATACGTCCATTTTTATATATTTTAATGAATAAAATCAGCAGGTACCTATAAAAAATACAAATGTATTTAAACAATTAATATCCCAGTCATTATCTCACGTTCTAATAGTATTTAATTCGTTCTAATATGTTATGTTCTAAATAGTTTTGGAAGTAAACAAATTATGAAGCATATTTTAATTTTTTTTTTCTTTGTTCCAGGGTTCAAGAAAGGTGCTTCGGGAGTTTTGCAGTGTTTTGTAAGCCGAAGTTTCTTCACAATTCACAAGATTAACTGGTGAGTGACAGTTATCTTATTAATTTTATTGTAGATTTTATTCGACCAAAAATATTTAAAAAAGATGAAAACCCATTTCAGTTGTGCTCAAAAGAAAAACGTATCGAACCTAAACTGTTTGTTAGGTAATAAATTGTAATTTTCTTATGGTACATAGAATATCTACATTATTCTATATTAATATGTTATATTTAATATTGTCACTTTCGACGTATATCTGATATAGGAGTTATGTTGTGTATAGTGTTTGGTTTTTTCATTTTAAAAACAATTAATATATGAAGCAATAATTTGCACCTAAAATGTAGAACACTAGAATTGGTTTAGAAAATTGTTGCACTTGTTGTAAAAATACTGGTTGTGAATAAAAGATGGCTCTGAAAATCACCACATTTTTCGCAATCGATAATTAATTTATCTTAAAGCTACAACAAGGAATCATAGATGGCCTCAAGGTTTATATACAAAAAATTAATAAAGGCGTATTATTTTGACAGAATGTAGCAAATGTAATTAAAACGTGCTTTAGTTTTTTGTGTTTAATTGTTTAAGGTGTAATAAATGTTGTTTAAGATGCATTAAGAGGTTAGTTGATTGTTGCAGATAATTTATAAGTAGAATAATTTTCGTGAATTGCAATTATTTTTTTTCCATGTTTATGAATATGTAATTTCAAGATTAATTGATATTAATTGATTAGGTGGGTAATCAAGTTTATTAAATGTATATAAACATTTAATAAGTCATTATTTCATTAGGTTGTGCTCCCAATAGTTTTATTAGTCAACGAATTATGAGATATATTTTCAATTTTCTTTTCTTTGTTCCAGGTTTCCAGGAAGATGCTTCGGGTGATTTGTTGGCTGCAGTTTCATCACAATTCATCACTTGGTGAGTGACAAATTATTTTATTAATTTTATCGTAGATTTTACTCGCCAACATTTATTTCTATTTTCTACGACATAATGTCTTGCTTTATGCTAACAAGACGAAATGTCATTTTATTTGCGTTTTAAAAGTGTGTAAAAGAAAAACGTAGCTAACATAAACTGTTCAGGCTGGTTGTCATTGTCAAGACACTTTCTTATTCCTGTACAATTGATATGTGGATGCAATAAAAGAAAATCTATCGATGTCAAAAAATAAGAATTTAGTGACACTTATATTGAAATACCAGACCGGCAAAACTTGGTCGAGTAAAATCTACTGATGTGGTGGAAGGAAAATGTGGAGGCTATTTTAAAATCCGCACTTTCAAAATGAACCGTCTTATAATTTAACCTTGTTGCTTATTTTTACCTAACAAATTGAGGCTCTCTGCTAAGGGTTCTTCTTTCGTTTTTACTTGTGATTCTTAGGGTCGTCTAACATATTATTTGTTACCAGTTACATCCAGAAAATATAGAAATATTAGCTTTGCTTCATCCGTCGTTAAAAAGAGAGGACAGCTGTGTATTTTGGGTCCAATCTGAATTTATGAATTATAAGGATTAGGGGCGCCCCATTCTGTCGTCTGCTTGAAGATGAGGGTGTTATCAGTGTTTTGTTTATCTTGTACAATCATGTTGCAGACAGATTTTTGTAGATAGTGATGCTGAACTTATTCTTATAATCTTGTAAGTGCTTTAAGGAACACACGCTGTACAGTCTGGTTCATTAAATCACTTAGGTTAAGATTGTGTTTTTCTTTGAACTTCTTAATTGTAAGAATTACAACAAAAAGTTTATAGTAATGGTTTTCAAGATAAACAGACAAAATAAAATGATTACAACCTTATTTGCAAGATGGCGACCGAATGGTGGAGGCAATCTCCACAACGAAAATTAAGGTTTTGAATCCTTTACACGATGAGAAAGTAAAACAACTGCCTCCCCAAAACGTGGGGTTCAATGAGGGATGTATCCGGTTGTAAATGATGTGTTTGAAAAGTGTTGTTTTTGAAATGGTCTCCTGTATAACTTATTCTATATGTGCTTTGCAGTAAATGAACATGTTTTTAATAGTGGGTCAAACGAAACTTAATATGTGTCCGTAATTTGGGAGTCTATCAATTCCACTGCGATTGCGATGATTTGTTTTAATTTAGTTAATTTTTAATGTTATTAAAACCATTGCAAGTTAACAATTGACACTGCAATCAAAATTAAAATTATACGAGTATACCTGTTTCGTTTGTTCTCATATTACATACACACACATAGGTGCTTCTCGCTTACTCATTAATGGCAGCGAAATAAAATTATTGGTTTCCTATTATTTGAATGAAATGTATAATTATTGAAAAATATATTTTAGGTGAGAAGCACTTATGTGTGCTTACTATGAGAAGAAACGAGGCAGGTATATAATTTAATTTTTCGAATTTTTAACTTATTTCCCGATTAGAGCGTTAAAGTTTGATTTGTTAAGGTTTTAATATTTTAAATTAACATTTAAAAAAAAAATCATCGCAATCGGAGTAGGATAAACATTTGCGAAATAAAAGTCCCGTTTGACTCCACTATAACTGCGTTAGGGCCGTCTGACACTACAACCGTTTTCTTGCGATCTGCGATTTTTGCAGTACGGTGTAACTTGCAGTAGTACACTTTATCGTAAGAGAAAATTATATTTGAATGTCTGTTAATACACTACTGTATGTATTTCTTACGTCTGGATATCAAAGTGCCGTGAGGAGATGTACTTCATGTCGCATAGATCACAACAATGTTGGATCATGCATCTACGTAAATGACGTGAGCAGTGTCAATGACATCATTGCGTTTATTATTTGATATGGGCGAAACGGTGGTAAAAGGAGGTAAAAGCAATACAGGACTGACATTAGAGTACAAATGTACAATTATGTATTCGTAAATATTAAAGATCTCATGATACAGTTTATTAATGCTGTACGAAATAAAACCATGCGAGTAAGATAGATTGAATAATTTATTCAATTATTCAACAATAAAATTAATTTACACTTTTATTAAATAACTTTAACCAAAATTCTTATAATACAAAATGGTTGCGAATCATGAAACTTGACAGTGTAAAAGCCAAACCACAACTGACTGCCTCGGCATATGCCCGTGGCGTACAATGCAATAGTCGTAATGTTGCCATGCGTATAACTTCTACCAGAGACAACAATACATTACAATGTTGGAATGTCAGCAGAGACATATCTTATGTTCTGTACTAATTTTGTACTGAACATAAATTGCGAGCCCAGGATAAATAGATAAGCTCACAACCAATATCAAATTATACAATATTACATAAAATTATTATAAACAAAATCACACAAAATAATATAAACTTCTTAATTCTAATTCTTCTTAAAACTATTATAAACAAAATTACACAAAATAATATAAACTTCTTAATTCTATGGTAGTCTACATAATTTTGTGAAAATAATATAAAACAAATTAATAACTATCCTAAATATAACAGAAACCGTACTTATCAATGTAGCATACAATATCATTAACATAATTGGCACAACAATCATCAACTTAGTTACAATAATAGTAATGAGCCAAAAATGTTTCAGTTTAATGATGTTAGAAAATTCTTTAAACAAATCCAACAGTAAAGGTGCTTGTTCTTCTTCAATGTTGTAAGCATTGCTATTAGTATCTTCACCTTCTGATGGAAGTTTTGTATTTAAATCAGAAATTTTATTTGTTGCTTGTTTTATTTGCGCCAGCAACACTGCGCTAATAAGCTCAAGTTGGGGTATTGTAAGTACCTTACTTGATGGAGCCACACTTGGTTTGTAGCAAATTAAATTTGTTTTTATCTTACTATTTATAAAAATAATATTGTGTTTCAAACCTAATGTCATTACAATGGTTGATTTGTTTAATAATGTTTTATAGACCTCCAATAGTGAAGGATTGCGTCTAAATCTTTTTTCTAACACATTAAATCTTTGCAGGGCGACTGAGAAAGAATCCCCCAATTCTATTTTATTTACTGGGCTGAGTAATGGCAAATCAACAGTTAAATTATTTTTAAGTGCTACTGAATTTTGAAAATTGTGTTCAGCCTTTAAGTATTCCTCAGAAAACTCATCTGATTCCTCTGGGACTTTCTCAGTCGTCCAAGATTGTTCCATAACATTCTCAAAGTTTGTATGGTTATAAATAGCAAGATTACATACAATATTATTATGTGAATACTTATTTTGATTATGCAACTTTCTTGGAACCACATTTCCAAATGTGTTTTGTTGATCAATAAATTTTTCTTTATAATTATTGTCATGTGACATATTTTTATAATCTGAACTATACTCAAGTGCAATTGCACGTCTTTCTAAAAATGAAATAAATTCTGCCATAGTAGGCAGTTTTTCTAAATTTCTTTCCATGTGGAAAGTGCGGTTAGTAAGGATATCTAATTTTCTACTTAAGGTTGAGATTAAAATCATATCCCATTTGTCTACAGGCTCATCAAGATTTTTTAACGCTTGTAATTGCTGTTTGACTTGACATAAAAAAGCCCTTATAGCGACTGCAGTACCTTTCTGCATGTTTGGAATATCAAGTAGTATACTAATATGATTAAAGATTAATCTCGCCTTATTTTCATACCGCGCTAACAATAAATCAAGAGCCTCTTTGTATGAGCTGTTCACAAGCGGCAGATTTATAATTATTGAGAGAGCCTCATCGAGGAGATACTTTCTCAAATAAAAAAGTCTTTGTACATCGGACAATGAGGTATTATTATGAACAACTGCTTGGAAGAGCTCATAAAAGGGCTTAAACCTGGTTATATCCTTGCCATCGAAGTTTGGAATTTCCACCGCTGGAAGCTTCGATGGAACTAAGTTAGGCCTATTAACTTCTTTTAATCTATTGATGCTAGCATTTAATTTTGCTAGAATATAAAAATACTTTTCTTCAACTTCTTCTATGTCTTCCTCATCTTGATCATCAATCTCTAAAATGCTGTACTGCGTGAGCTCGTACGATTGAAATGTAGTCATCAACTTTTCTTTTTTCACCTCCAGCAACTCCACTGTAGCGGAGTCGAGAGCCCTTGGGTCGCTGACGTAATTGTCCATCCTTGTTATTGAACTTTTTGCAGTCGTCCGCGCCGTTCTAAGCCTTTTCAATCCCTCCATCTTGCTTAGGTGATAAAATCGTACTTGTATGATAGATGAAACGTGGATGACAAAACTAATCCAGGTTAATCCAGCAACTTAAGAAGTTTTTAATAAATTGGTACTTGTAGATAGTAATAATAGCTTTGTACCTTCATGAGTAAAAAAGTATTTTACTCTCTTCCAGCATCCATGTATCCTTTTCCGTAATGATAATTTTTCTTGAAATATAAATGTGTAGTAATCAAACCGTCTGTGAATCCGTCTAAATCAAGCGTTGCATTACCCAATCAATGGCAATTGATGACTTGCCGGGCCGCCATAGGGTAAATGTAAAAAATAGCTTGTACACGTGTCGGGTATTATAGATGTAACCTCAAAACACAACGAGACCACACGCGGTTACCAATGGCTTGTAAGACCAGTTTTGTTTGTAGGAATTAAAACCTTCTTGAAATGTAATTGTAATATCCAAATCCTCCGTGAATCCGTTAAAATAGAGCGTAGCATTACCCAATCAATGGCAATTGTGACTTCTAGAGTCGCCAAGGGGTAAATGTAAAAAAACGCCTCAAAACACAACGAAAACACACGCGGTTAATAAACTCGAAGGACCGGCTTTGCTTGTAAGGCTCGAAGGACCAGCTTTGCTTGTAAGGCTCGAAGGACCAGCTTCGCATGTACGAAATAAAACCATGCGAGTAAGATAGATTGAATAATTTATTCAATTATTCAACAATAAAATTAATTTACACTTTTATTAAATAACTTTAACCAAAATTCTTATAATACAAAATGGTTGCGAATCATGAAACTTGACAGTGTAAAAGCCAAACCACAACTGACTGCCTCGGCATATGCCCGTGGCGTACAATGCAATAGTCGTAATGTTGCCATGCGTATAACTTCTACCAGAGACAACAATACATTACAATGTTGGAATGTCAGCAGAGACATATCTTATGTTCTGTACTAATTTTGTACTGAACAAATGCGAAACAACTCGAATAAACCCTGCTCCAAAATATAGTCATCGTCGCATGTAGTAGGCTACAGTGTGAGACCGACCTTAAGCTGTTCTCACACTGCAACCGACTACTTGCAATGCCGACTCTTCTTTCAGTAAGGTGTATTTCAGTTGCAAATTTCCAATCCAAATCCAGTGTCAGTTGTCCGCTCACGTTATGTACGAAGTTGTATGTTTGCAAGAATGCTCGGATATATTCGACTGCGAGTAGAACGTAATGCGGTACTTTGATATACGTACGAATGAAATATTCAGTGGTGTATTGATAAACATTAAAGTAGAATCTTCTCTCGTGATTAATGTACTTATGCGATCACCCTACTGAAATGTTGGAGGTTTCAACTACACGGTTCCAGTGTGAGAGCCTCCTTATTCTGACTAGCTATTTCTATTGCTTTTATGCCGGGTGAAACAGATATTTTAGAATAATGAATCATTTATATATGATTCATACAACTATGTTCATTTTATAATATAATATATTTGATTCACCCCACACTCAATAGTAGATACTAGTAGCATGTCAAAAAGTAATGAAACATTTACTTATTATGTTTGTGTCAGTCAATATTTTTTCAATGAAAAGTATTAAGACTAGCTACTGACAAAAACTTCGAATAGCAAATAGAACACATGTTGATTAGAATTTTTTTTAATTTCAGTGGACTGACATCGGAATCTTCGTTGTTTCTTCGGAACATTGAAATATACAAGTTTAATATATAATGTCTGTATATGCCTATCTAAATGTATATAAAAAAAATTGTAAGTTAAGTAATGTACATAAAAAATTAAAAAAAAAAATTTTTCATTAAAAAAAATTGCAAAATGTTGTCATAGATTGTATTATTTTCGCCGGGTATATTTTTTGCAGGGTTTGTATGGGATATGCAGGGGGGAGCTGTGTACGGTGGGGAGGGGGGGTCGGTACGCCGTGGTTCGATGCACGGTGGGTGGGGGGGTCGGTTGTACGCCGGGGTTCAATGCAGGGGGGTTTTGGGGGGGGGGGGGGTCGCAGCAGTTTTTTTTTTCAGTTTATATGGATCCGGCCGGGTTACGAACCCAGGCCGCACGGTTACGAGGCAACGAGTGCGAGTAGTATACTACACTGGGTTTATGATTTTAGTTAAAATCTCCCTCCACTCCTGGAGCTTTGCGATACCAGCCTCTTATGAGGCCATAAACTCGCGTAAATATGGCACAGAAATTACGTCTGCATGTGTAACACGGGCGGTTATAGGAAGTCAGGTACCTTGGATAAGGGGAGATACCCCTATTAGATATTAATCACTGAAGTGTGTTCGCCTGGGATGGTAGTAATGATACTACCGTGGTGTGTAAGCGGTGACACCGAACACTGCGCACCATTGGCTAGGGAAGTGCAATGTCAACGGAAACCCCATACGCATACCCCCGTCGCCGCGGTTCAACTGACGTGCACGCAACGGCACGTCGAACCACGACAACGGTCACCGTCAACCACTAATTTGAACTGGGTGCCAGTCCTACACCCGTCCAAACTGCGGCTGCCCACTGTGATGCTTAACCCCAGTGATCGAACGAGTGCGAGTGTGTCGCGAAGCGACAGAGAAAGCTGCACAGGGCAGGACTTACTCTTCCTCCACCCGAAGAGGCTATAGCGATTCCAGGCTCTTAATGAGCCCATTAACTCGCATAGTCAAGAACCAATCACTGTTGACAAGCAAGCAACAATGGACGAGTTATACTGGATATTGGACTCGGCACGGGAAAACCGCGTGTCTATTTATTGATAAAAAAAAAAGAAAACAAAAAAAAAATATAAAATTATATACAGGCTTAAGCTAACTTAAAACTAAGACATAGGTATATAGAAGTGAAATACAATTTTAAAATTAATAATTAATTCTAAAAATAAAAGATAAAGTCCGGGCCTGTGATCCTGTGCAGGTCGGCTAATGTTACATGGTGATAAATGATAGTATTGAAATTAAAAGTGAGGCTGAAGTAATAAAATATAAATAGTGGTAATATTTTAATTTGAGAGTATTTGAAAATAATATTTGAAAATAATTTTTGTACTTTAGTTTTATGACCTGACCCTTATTTGCTTGTAATGGATCATTTATTTTGGGTAGGCCATAAAACGGACACTAAAATTGTGTCCTAGAATTAATATTAATATATAGAGAAAGTGTCACTTTGACAGAGGCGCCGATTTAATGTCTTTTACGCTTGGTAAAGAATGTGCGGTATTTCTCTGTCAAAGGATCTTTATCGTTTATTACATAGAAAGTGACTTAATGTTATAGAAATATTTATAAAATTTTAGATATGAAATATAAAATGAAATATACTAAGAGTAATATAAATAAAAGTAGTATAAACATAAAAGTATTGTGCTTACGTGCTAAAATATAAAGTAACTTATTGCTAGAATAATGATTGTAGAATTTATATTACAAAACATAATATGGAGTATCTTAAGACTATATGAAATGGTATTTACAGAGAGAGAATTGCATTGTTTGTTTGTTTGTTAAGTCCTTGCTGAAAATAAACATATTGTTTCACTTTCACTTTTTACTTTCACTTTTTAAACACTTCCTGCGTTGTATAGTGAAAGTCTGCAATTCTTGAAGCTAAAATTAATTTTATATCATTCCACAAAGTTTGTAACAATAGTGTATGGCAATATTGATAACATTTAATTGTGGGGATAGGAAGTTTGTGCCAGGGTGTAAAGTTATTAAGTAGGAAGTGAGGTGTGAAAAGTAACACGAGATGTTAAAAGGTTTTGGAGGGTGTGAAATAGGATATTAAAGCGGTATGGGTAAAGGAAAGTGTGGAATGCGGAATGCAGGGTGACATATTACAATTGTATTCCCTTTGATCAAGCCGTCCGCATACATTTCCATAAAAACATGCGGGTTTCTTTATTGTGTATCATCTACCTCGGTAGACATTTCACAGGCGGAGTTAAAGTCAAGTCTGCATAGTATGCTTTTAGGCATTCTAGACAGTGCCGTATCCGCCTGATCGTATTCACCGAGGGCTTTAATAAGCGGATTTTCAGAATTCCGCGTGTTTTCATAGAAACGCGCGGCCTTGTCGTGTGTGATGGAAGCTAAGGTGGGAATGTCAAGTTCGTAACGTATTCTGTCATTGCGGATATACCAACCACAGCCTGTTATGAGGCGAAGCAATTTGTTTTGTATTATTTCAATATGTTTAAAATCAACTGTTTGGCCCCATATCAGGCTGTCGAAGAGCAGGATTGGGCGTATATAAGTCTTGTAAATCGTCAGTTTGTTTTGTAGGTTTAATTTGGATTTAGGATTAAGTAGTGGGCGAAGGATGGCAATTCTTTGGTTCGCTTTATTAGTTCTGCTCTCAATCTCGCTTCTGAAGTTCAGAGTCGGATTGAGAATAGTTCCTAGGTACGTCACTTTGTTTATCCAGGAAATTTCCTGGCCAAACAAAGTGATATTCTTACGGCCCTCAGAATTGCGTAAGGATGTGAAAAGGATACATTGTGTTTTGTCAGGATTGATCTTGACCCGCCACTGTGTGTAGAAAGTCATTGCCTTAACTAAAGCGTCTTGGAGGTATGCAACTGCCCACTGCCTAAGTGCTGACCTGGACAATATGGCTGTATCGTCTGCATAGAACGTTGATTGTACCGTGGTGTTTGTTCGTCCCAGGGTTGGAATGTCCGAGATATAAATGCTATATAGCGTTGGAGATAATATGGTTCCTTGCGGAACTCCTGCTTCTATAACATGTATATCAGAACATTCGTTCCCAACTCTGACTGCGAATGTTCTGTTTTCCATGTAAGATTTGATAAACCGTATAAATGATGGAGGGAAATTGAGTAGATGGAGTTTGTACAGCAGGCCGTTATGCCATACTGTATCAAAGGCTTTTTGGATATCTAAGAATGCGCCCGCGCAAGTTTCACCAGCTTGTAGCGTTTTGCCCACCCATTCCACTACGTGTAATGTTGCATGGGTAGTGGAATGTGAGTGACGGAAACCAAATTGGTTGTCGGGAATGATTTTATGAGAGTCTAGGAATGTGATTAATCTCTCATACACTATTTTTTCGAGGATTTTGGAGATGGCTGGGAGTAAAGAGATAGGCCTATAACTACTTGAAAGTTTCGGGTCTTTCTGTCCTTTTCTTACAGGGGTTATAATCGCGTGTTTGAAGCTAACGGGGAAATACCTTAGCTGAAGACATCGGTTTAATATATTAGTGAGGAGCGCGAGAGATTTGGATTTGAATTGTTTAAAGTATTCTATCGGAAGGTCGTCAAAACCAGGCGATTTACCATTCTTCATTGAGGAAATGATTTTCATGACGCAATCACTGGTTACGAACTTAAACATGTCGGAATTACATTCCGCCATATTAGGGTATTCCAGCGCACACCAATCGTTTACCTCCTCAGTGAAGGCAGGTATTTGAATGTCCACATGAGTTTTAAAACCATCCTTCAGGTAATTACTAATTTCATTAGCAATTTCCCGAGGGGAGAATTTCACCCCATGCGGCGTTCTAATTTCCTTGATCTGACGACCAACTCTTAGAATATCCGCGGGAAGTGTGTGGAGGTTATGAAGTTAATGTTTGCATTTTCTAACTGGGTTTGGTAAACGAGATTTTTATGAATTCTAATGGAGGTTTTGACTAATTTTTTAATTCTATAATACATTTGTTTGTCTGAGGGGACACGTCTCTCCTGCCATCTGCGGCGTGCCCGCCTCAGTAAACAAACTGTATTTCTAATGTTAGAGGGGAATTCCTGAAGGGTTTTATTGCTATGTGATATGCTATTGGTGTCTCTAGACCTTCGAGAAGCGTCGGCCATCTTTTCAGAGAGGGTATTTATTGCTACGTCAATATCGGAGGGTGAATCTAAAATTGGTTTTGCTGAGGGCAGGGTTGTATTAAGAAGTTGGGTAAATTTAATAGGATCAATATATTTAAAATTAGGGATTTTGTTTTTACGTGGGTTGGAGTTGATGTGACTAACGAACTGGAGGATGACTGCCCTGTGATCGGAGGACAGGTCCGAACTAGTTTCTATCTCTTTATGGTTAAAAATGTTTTTGAAAAGGAATATATCAATGATATCGGGATTAAGGCGATGATTATAAGGGTATATTGTGTAACTATCGGGCCCCATAATGTCGATAGAATTCAATTGCGCAAACCTTTGCAGGGTTCTCCCTCTAGTACTAGTCCAGCGGGAGTTCCAGGCTTCATGTTTTGCGTTTAAATCTCCACCGACAATTACGCGGTCGCTAGTAAACAATGGGGATAGGTTAGAGTGTTGTAAGGATTGACTTGGTGGGAAGTATACGCTAATTACAGTAGTGGTTTGGTGGTCTATGGTTACTTCAACTGCGGTGTTTTCTAGATATCCGGTGTTAGGGATGTGAATTGCTTTGTGGGTGATATTGGGAAGTATAAGGATAGCTGTGCCGCCTCCCAGTGCGGTCCTGTCGGATTTGTATGTGAGATATGGCGGAAAGCTAATAGGGTTATTAGGTGCTTTGGTTTCTTGGAGTAATACTATTTGTGGCTTCTCGTCTTGCAGAAAGACAGACAGTTCGGCGCCGTTGGCTACGATACCGTTAACATTCCATGAGACGATCTTAATGTTTTTATTACCCCCTGGGTACATACTTTAGTTGTCGGCAAAGACTTGTAAAGCAGAAAGGTCAAGACCGGGTAGGAATGCTTTTATTAGGGGTAATGCTGCCGCGATGAGCGACTTAATTGTAGGGATCAATTGTAATACGGGTGTTAATGATTTTAGAAGGGATTCAATGTCAATGTTATCAATGTTATTGCCACTTACATTGTTCTGCGCGCCGCGGCTTCTACTGCGTCTGGGTGCAGGCTTCGGTATTTGAGGGAGGGTTTGTGGGGCTGTATTGTTCGCTTTGTCATCAAAGCGAACCGCCGAGTTTGCCCTGCTCTTGGAACGTTTTCTCGAGCCAGGGCCGGAGCTGGGTTTCCGCTCGCTAGTTTTTGATTGTTTTTTGCTGCTAATGGGGCGGTGCAGTGGAGGGCGGGCGGGCATCGTTTGGACCAGCTCCTCGTCCGTCAGGGGAGCGATCACTGGCTCCTCTGCAGCGGTGTTGACCTGGAAAGGGGGTTCCGCAAAGTCTTGTAGAGCTTTGAACGGGTTCCCCCTTTTCCAGGAGTTGCTCTGGGGGGCGACGGCATCTACGTATTGGGGTCGCAGCACATGCGCTTGCGCAATTTTGTTTTTGTTACGCTGCCATATGGCCGCCTGCTCGGCACGGTAGGTGGGGCAACCTTTATAGTTGCCGTGGTGGTTCCCGTGGCAGGAGGCACATTTTAATAACGTTTTCACGTCAGGTCTGTCCTTGACCGGGCAGGCATCCCTGACGTGCGCGCCAGCGCATATATTGCAGATCTGCTCAGATCTGCAGTTGGCTGAGTTGTGCCCCATCCTGAGGCACTTCCAGCACTGGCTGGGGGTGTTTGAGCCCCTGTACTCCTCAACCCGGGAGTTGTATATGTTTAAAAAAATTTTTGTTTAGGTTATTTATCTCCCGGTTGCTAGGAGTATTTTCAAGTGTTACTAGAAACAACGGCATGGGTATGTTGCCGTTGTTTCTGGATTTGAGTTGATTAACACTTTTGGCATGAATACCGTTGTCCGTCAGGTACTCTATTATGGAGTCAATAGGGGTGTCGATGGGAAGCCCCCTTACGACCTTCCGGAGCGGCATGTCCTCCGGGCTGCGGTTTATGACCGCGTACTCAATATGAGCGGCATCAAGAGCTTCTGTTGCCGCTCTGTGCTGATCTGTGTTCTCAAAGAACACAGATGTGGTGTTATTGGCGGTGTTTAGCCTGGTATAAAGCCTTGCCATGCCGGTGCTGGCAAGGATTATTTTTGATATCGCGTACCATGTTTTGCGCGTTTTCTGGACGCCCATTATGTGAATTGCTTTCACCTTTAGAGTGAATGGCGTTTGGCTTGTTGCCGATGTTGCAGGCGGTGTGATGGTGGTTGCTGCTGCAGCAGGCGCTGTTGGAGCATGTACTGGTGAAGTGGTCACGGGTGGGGTGGTTGGAGTAGCTCCCGTGTATCTTTTAATAGGGGGACTTCCAGCGCTCCCCTGGTGTGGCCTCTTGCCTACTGTAGGCGAGGCTGGGACGTCTACAACAACCTCCATTGCTGTAGTTTCCATCTTGTTTAGGATTTTAATGTTTTTGAACGCGGCGATAATGTAGTTGTTTAGTGGGTTTACACTACTGCACATGTCCTAAAACCGCACATATTTTACAGAGTTATTCACTAAGTATAAAAGTACACAATGTTTTATTGGTCACTGAATCACAAATCACAGATCACTAAGAGTTTTAAATGTAACTATTGTTTGTTAATTCACTAATGTTTAAAGCACTGATAATCCGCGATGTTTTCACAAAACAAAACGAAACACGTGTGTAGATCACAAAGTTATTCAACACAGTCGGTTGACACAGTAAAAAGTACAAAGTATTTTATATTGAATAAAATATGAGTATAAAACACGGAAAATTACAAAAATACTAAACTTAAAACAAAGTAAAAATATAAAAATAATTTATATATATATAATATATAAATATTTAATATTAATTTTTATTTGATTTGATTTAATATTATGCTAAGAAAATAAATACTATATTTATTTTACGGAGCGAAGTGAAACACGTCCGCTCAACTCAGTGATCGAACGAGAACTGGTGGGTTCAACACAGAGATAATAGTTCAACATGGTATGGCCGTTGACGGTTACGAGGCAACGATGCTACCGCTGAGCCACGGGGCTCGGTTGCTAATAAAAAAAAACAACTTATATTTGAATATAGTTTCCTTTACATAAGTATATGTATATACATTATAGAAATATATATATATATAATATTGTCAGACGAGGTATGTATATATATATATATAGTAAAAATACAATGGAGTGACCTCCGGTCTGTTTTTACTATATATATATACGTATATTAATTACATATATATTACATTATGTTAATGCAATATATATTAATATACAATAAAAACCAGTACAGGGACCGAAGGTAACAAGGGACCATAATGTAATTAATATATATATATATAATTAATAGGGACCGAAGGTCCCTGTACTGGTTTTTATTGTATATTAATTCTATTCATTTAAACATACTATATATTAACCTCGTTTAACAATATTAATTCTATATATATATATTCATATATTTTTACAAATTTAATAGCATTTTCAATACATTTTTGTCAAATTTTTTTGTTTAATTGGCTTAGTGGTTTGGAACTTCGCTAACTAATATAGACGTCGCGTTTCCAACCATATATTAGAATGGTTTGAATCTTTGCTTAATTTTTTTGCCAAAAACTTTTGTTTAAAAATTGGCTAGTGGTTTGGAACTTCGCTAACTAATATATACGTGTTTCCAACCAAACATTCGGAATGGTTTGAATCTTTGCTTAATTTTTGCCAAAAACCTTTTGTCTAAAATTGGTAGTGGTTTGGAACATCGCTAACTAATATAGACGTGTTTCCAACCAAACATTCGCAGTGGTTTGAATCTTTGCTTAATTTTTGCTAAAAACTTTTGTTTAAAAATTGGATAGTAGTTTGGAACTTCGCTAAGTAATATAGACGTGTTTCCAACCAAACATTCGGGATGGTTTGAATCTTTGCTTAATAGTTTGAAAATCAGCTTCCCGCTATCGCCATCTAGGTCTAAATTAGGTAACTAAGCTGGTTTGAGTCATCGCTAACTGCTGCTGCCCCCTATGATCTGTTAGTTTATTTTTCGGTTTGAATCTTTGATATACACTATTGCCCTCTATGTTCCAATATTACAACTTCATTGGCTGGAGTCCTCGCTACTATGTTACTATTATCTATACCCCGCGAGTTTAATTCAGCGTTTAAAACTATGCAAAACTCTCTATTTTTTTCACAATATCCTACTAAAATATTCCTTTAAATATATAATTTCTTATAATCTTATTTATAATCTAATTTTAAATATTTTCTATTAAATATATATTTATTTTTAAAAGAATTATATAGGTAAAAATTATTTTATTAACAAATATTTTCCTAATTAACATATCAATTAGAATTAATTTTATTTTTCATGTCTCGTCCAAATGTTGCTATCCCAGATCCGTTTGTAGTGAAGTTACCAAAGGGTTTTCCTGAAACAAATAATAATAATATATTAATAAATACTAAAATAATAAAAATACGTACGAAGCATAAGAACTGACCTTTTAATTCGTTTCACCATTAATACCTTCTGAGGAATGCCTTCTGTAGACATCTTGACGGACGAATCATTATCATTTCAATCCGTCTTGTTTGACAACTCGTTTCAACAACTGCAGGATCAATGTTCCTTCAGTCAAGTTTAAACGAGCCAAGTCATAGCTGAAAGAGTTTCAATTAGTAAAAACGGTTACTCGCTTTTATTTTTATTGTTAAAGTAACAGAGACTACCCATTAGACAAGTTCATGTATTATGTAATGTAATATTAAACACATGTAATTGTAAGTAGCGGGTACTCAAGATCTTAGACGTGCATTTACTTGTAAGACATTCTCACATTACAATCGACTACTTGCGAAGGGTGTTGTTTCATTGTCACACCTTATTAGAGGAAGTTTCCACTTTAATATTTATCAACACACCACTATACCGTCGAAGTAAGTATTTAATTCGTTCGTATTCATAATGATTCATACGTATGTACATCAAAGCCTTATCATATCATGATAAAGTATACCAATACGAAACAACTAGTTTACAGTAGTAGTCTGTTGCAATGAGAGAACCCTACTCGATTTTTATTCTGTAAAATATTGCCTTCCTTTTGCATTTTTTTTTGGAACAGTTTAAAAATTGATTGCAAAACTTGGACCATGAATGAGCGAAATAAATATAATTTATGAAAGAGTGTAAAGAGTTCAACACTATAATAATAATGGTATAATTAATAAATAAAATAACAGTAATATTAATGGATTATTGTCTCTTAAGCATGCTGTTAACAAATGAGACGGTATGCTAAATGAGCTAAGTCGCAATATTCAACTAATTAACAAAAGCTATTCAACTCACATGAACAATTTTTCAACTACAGCATATGCAGAATCTTCCAACACCACTTGAGGGGGCTGCTGCTCTCTGGTTGTCAGGTTCCAGTTTCATTCTTCCAGCAAAAAAACATCACGTAGAGATTTCTATTATATTGTAGCTCCTGCAGCAACTGAAAATATTGATTTTATTCCATTCAGACCTGTCAATTATAAGACTCTGATCAAATTGTATATTACACTACTAAAACATATTTATAAGGTAGAATTCTTAAAAGATTTGATTAGTTTTATCATGCATAAAAAAGTTTGGTTATGGAGACAAAGAATTTTATAAAAAGTACCTCTTTCAAACTATGTTATTTTCTTTAAAACCCAATAGCTTTCAGTTATAAATAATGAATTAGATATCATTTTCACTACTATACTACTATATTTCAACTTTTTAACAAAATTAAACTTGGTGTCAACGTCAAAAATTGTCACGTTTAATGAGGTCAACGGGTCAGTATAAAATTACACCGAGCTCACAATCTAAAGAATTTATTAATAAGTTCCAATGTTTCACACAGATGTCTACCGTAATAGCAAAGATTTCCACCTTATTTAAGAATTTAAAATTAACTATTTCGTCTAACATAATTTTAAAATTTGCTTTCCTAATTGAAAATTACATATAATCTACAACTTATCTCATGATAAAGTATACAAATTCAAAACAACTCATTTACATCCTCATCACAATCAGTATCAGCAGGCCCCTAAATACGGCCCCCAGTACTGACACTGCGAACATTTGCATGAAAGCATCGATCAATATTGCAATAAAGTTAATGAAGTACATAATGTTGTGGGTTGAGTGTACCAGAATACAGTTATCATTTTGAACTGTTAACCTTTGCAGTTAGTTGGCTGTTGGCTGTTGATAACAAATACATGATGTTGATTATTCGCAATTCATTTGACTGTTTCGTTTCTACTTGAAGTGACCGTAGGATCTTTACATTCGTTAGACGTTTGCATCATTAACACTAGCCAACATTCTGCGCACCTGCACGGCGCAGTACCTGTTAATAGAATAGATAACCGTACAATCATTAACAGAGCAACGACATATTTGATGGTGATTTCCGCTGCTTTTTTACAACATCACTTTTCAATCGGCTTTTGGATTTACCGACAGGAATACTTGCACCAAACTAATTACAATAGAAGTAAGTGCTTATCGCATTTTTATATTATGTTTCTGATGGTTTATTTTTAGATGACCTAGAATGAGAATGTACTTTGGCACATTAACGGAAAATTTCATACAATGATAATTTGTAGACGATACATTCGCAAAAGGGAGTCTCCCTCTTTCACTTCAACAGATTTATTTGTGTTTTGTTTCACATTAGTACACTTTATCGTGAAATGAAGTTTCTACTTTAATGTTTATCAATTCATCACCTTTCCTTTATAATATCAACACTTTATGCACTGTCTGGCGTATCAGTAAGCTCTCTTATGCATCTCTTTCACACTCTCTTGTGAAAGAGATGCATAAAAAGAGATAGGAATTCATAGAAGGGAAGAGGGTAGGAATCGAACATGACCCTCATGGAGATACAGAGTTTGTATCCTTCAAAGTAGTAATTTTCTTTCACCATGAAAAACAACTTTTCAGAATTTTCCCCCAAGAGTATGGCGGCCATCCCGAACGGAGCATTTGCGGCGTGCAAGGCACGGCAGAATCGAGAGAGAGAATGTAAGTTAATAGAAATTACAGCGAAACAAAAAATTGACTCGCGAAATATAGATGGCGATACTATAGAGCAGGTTAAATATTATCAAAAAATCATGTTTTTTTTATGTTTAAATCGTTTTATGTAAGTAACTATAAACGCGAATCAAAATCTAAAGCTGCAATTAGTTAGATGAATAACGTATCTATATTTTAAGCTTTCTTCCACTGACTTTTAATGAGTTGGAACCGCAAAAATAAATTTTGAAAATTAATATATTATTGCTATATTTTCTAGTTCAATTCCAATTTTTATATGACTGGGATATTATCGAATACTTTATATAATTTTAAGTCTTAAGCGTAAGCTTGTGAACCCTTAGAAATGTTACCAGTCATATAAAAATTGGAATTTAATTGGAAAACATAGCAATATTCATTTTCAAAACTTATTTTTGTGATTCCAACTCATTCTTTCACACAACTCATCACAACGCATACTGTTATTGGGTCCTCGCACTATGTGATGTTGTGAAATAAATATTTTACAGCCCCTGAATTAACCCCTGTCAAGTACAACAGCAAACTGATGGACAGCATTTGGGGAATGTACAACCGTTATTCGCCGTACAATTTCAAGAAGAACAACCCAGCTGCAGCGGGCCTATTTGAAGCAGGATATCAACTGTAAGTTAATTGAGTAAACTACCCTGATAAACATTAATGTAGAAACTTTTCTGAAATATATTTTTGTTCTAGACCAGTTGATATTCCTGCAGCCATGGAACAGAAATCCATGGATATTGGCGGTGCTGCGTCCGGTTCCGGCCAGAAGACACAACAACAATTGCAGCAGCAACCGCAAACCCCCTGGTGGGAGTTCTGGCAATCACAGACGCAATAACTGATTGCCTATAAAATAATCACAATGTGGGGCACAAAATAGTAACCTACTGTTTCTTCTTATATTCAAATATAAATAATGATTGTATAATACATATAATATATTGTCAGCTATTGCTTTTACATTTGAAATGATATTGTTTTTATTATTATTAACAAATAAAACTTTTTATATGATTAACAAGATTTATATAATTAACAATTGGATAGATATGCAATAATAAATAATATAACATTGCTTAAATTGTGTTTAGATCATAACAATAAAATTAATTCATTTTTAATATGGTACATAATGATTTAAAATATTTATATTCGAATCGCGAGCCAAGGGGTGGTTTAGGTTTAGTTGATCAATTGTGTAGATATTTATTTATTATAAGCTTAAAGTAAATGTAACATAATCGATAATTAGTGAGAAATATCCATTTCATCAGAATTTTGAACGTAAAATTATACCACTCACTCATGATGGCTGGGACAAACTTTTATTCAATCAATAAAAAGTTGATCAACTAAACATATCTTTATTTAAACCAGACAAAACGCAAATAAAATATTGTCAGAAGGGAAAACTTTTTAAACAAATAGTTTTTAATAAATAGTATACTTTGTGTTTTTTAAAATATTTACAAGAAAAAAGTCAATATTATTTATTACTCAGCCTTATTGTGTTCAAAGTTTCGTTGTTGTTTTCGTAAAATGTAAGGGGTAGAAGAGGGAGGAGGGGGGGGGGCAAAATTTGGTAGGTGAGGAATGCATTTGAAGATTTCTTTTCAAGTGGACTCCTTGACTTAACAAAAATAAATGTGTGAACAAAAATGTATATAGCCATCATATTGAAAATGTATTAAAAGAAATCAATTACAGTTCAGTTTCTCACAGTTGTTCGTATGAAATGTCTATTTTATCGGCTACAAATGGCGAAACCACTCCACCTGTCGGAATACAATTAAAAATAAAGTTGATGCGAACTATAATTGAAGTGAAATAGTGATAGAAACGTCACAAAAAAGGACACTTCACCAAATTGTTTACTGAGACCCAATAAACAGTTATAATTCATTTACGATCAAGTATTTGTTACATAAATATTATGTAAATGCGACGTTTATGTTTACAGAGAAATAGTTTTAAAATTTTTTGAAACTGGACATTCATTTTAAAAGAGTTTACCCCTTTATATACTAGGGGTGCTGAAAATTAAATTACATCTACAAGATATACATTTACACAAACTTGATAAACATAGTCATGCCATTTGAGGTATATTTTACAGAAAACTATTGTTATGGTTATGTAAGAAAGTTTATGTTAAATATTTCATTAACATAACATTTTTTTCACCAATTTCTATGAGTCATGAGAATTTAGACCAGTGCTATATTGAACGAAAGGTATCGAACACAATAAGGCGGGGCAATAAAGCCAATATTGATAATAGTTGGAATAAGGTAAAGGTACTCTAAATGGGTGTCAGTCCAAATTTAACAAACATTCGGACAATTCGGACAAATGACACCATGATTTGTTTTAATATCCCTATCTTGATTAATTCAAGAATTTAAAACATTTTAAATATAGTCCATCGAATCGATAATATCACCATTCATCACAAATACTGATTCATATTTTACTGATGTGATGACATTTTCGTCGATTGTCAAAATCTACTGTCTGAAGTTGGGATGCCGCCATGCTTGATGGTTAGCATCCGGTTCTCATTATTAGGTCTGCAAAGCGAAACACCCTCAAGGAAGCCCAAAATCCTCTGGAGGTGGTCACCCCAAATGTTCTTCCATTCTCTGATGCAGGGGGGCTTGCAGGGCGCTCCGGTGTGGTTTTATTTTGTTTACCAATTGCTGGTGACGTCATCATTAGATCTTGCGCTAAAAATATAATAATTAACACCAACCCTTAGATGAAGTTTTAGAGGAAATCGATTTTATTTTTCGTTATTCACAATGATCAAAACATTATGGATTGTACGAGACGAGACGATGAGTTGTAAATGACAACTGAGGTATTACTGAAAACGATAAAAAAGAAGCATATTTTCGATAATGATTTTTGACGACACAGTTAATATATAATTTTTTCTATAATTACTACATGATAAAATGATGTTTGAAGAATACTTTGTGCAATTTTCATAAATAAATATCAAGAAATGAGGCATTGACAGCTAATCTCCGCAAACGTCACAAAAAAAGTAGCATCGCGGTGCCACTCATAACTCATCACTGGATTTTCTGAAATCGAAAATCCAAAATAATTTCATTAGTTGATAAGTTTCTGCAGGTAACGCTGTCGAGTTTTTATTTTTTTATTGATTTTGAGTCAAAATTTTCCATGAAAAAAATCAGAATCTTTGTTATTTTAAAATATGTTTAAAATAATTTTTTTTTAAAAAACTCGACAGCGTTACCTCGGCATTTATGTAAAGAAAGAGTGTGCAAAATTTCAAAAGAATCGGTCCAGTAGATTTTGAGCTAGAGAGGGCACCGACTCTGAAACAGCTATGTGTGAGAAAACGCAGACCAGAGAGGTGAAGACTAAAAACTCTATATCTCCGACAGTTTTACTCCAATCGACTTCAACTTTCCACACAATAAACTAAATATGTTGTACAATAATATAAATAAATAAAAACAAAATGAAAAAACGAAAGTTGAAACCTTACTGTCGCCTTAAATAAATAAATTGACATTATGGAAAAGGCAGAATCGAGCCTACTGCTTTCTTTCCGTGCGGGCCTGTCCACGGACTAAGATTAAAACAACTTGTAGGTGTAGAATTAGAACGACAGAAACGACGAAAACAGGTTCTACAGGTATCACAGCACAGTCGATCGATGCGAACACTCAGATCACGACTGATAAAGACGTAGGACTGTACGAGATCGTTAAATTATGCAACAAATATTCAAAATGGCGATTTAAGTACTACACGATTAACTACTTTCAAACATCGCAACACAACGAGTATTATATCATTACAATCAAATAACTTTCTTAATAGTTTATATGCTAATGCAGTCGACAGTGGTGGAATCAGGTCTAAACCTTACTAACCTTAGCCTTCACCATAGCCCAGGGAACAGTGATGTGTTTTTCATGAAATTTAATGTTTTTTCAATATATTAAATAAAAAGATTCATAATTGACGAAAATACACCATTTTTAAATGTCAAGGAGTATCTATAGGTTAAAACCAAAGATCCTCAAACTCTCTTTACTGCACGGTACTTCTTTCTGTAGTAATGCTCCTGTAAAATTTTATTTTATTTTGTATTATTCTTAATGACCATTAGATGACCTTCGCCAACTCTTCCGAGGACGACGAATCCCGAGAACACGGACCACAATCCACAATTAACTTCAAGGACAAAATAAATCAATAATTCCGCAACATACATAATAAATCACAACACGTGGGGCACGGGGCACCGGGGCAAGGTGCGACAAATCGTAAAAGTCTAAAATGAATATTTTTAATTAGCATAACATGCAATTAGGCACCACCATCAATCGCACTGAGAAATTAGCTCAATTACCGCGTTGCCAAAAATACGCTAAAGCTAAAATAGAATAGATTATATATCTATTAACAATAGTCATCTAATTTCGATGTTAAGACATAGTCTGTTTCAGTGTGAGAGCAGCCTTAATCACTCCAAAACAGACTAACTATACCCGCTAAACACAATTCATGCATATCACTCTAAACCCATTTAATATTTTACTGAAGGCAAACCTATTAATATTTAATCTAAAATGTCAATATTATCTGAAATAGATACTTTACACGCTTTAATATCTATAATTTGTTAGAGTAAATCTAGTTTATATTAGTCTATCAATAACATTCACCAAATACAGCCGAAAGATTGCATAACAGCAGCATCTGTATCTCTTAATTGCATCTATGTCAAATCTCCAAATGTCAAACGTCACTTGTAATAAACATTAGCCTAATTAGCCTAATTATTATATTAAAAGAAACGATGGAATATATGTAAATACGTCATAACATGTTATTTCCAAATAAAAGGTAAAGTGAAAAAACTTGAATATTATCAAATAAACACAAACACATATAAAGTTGACATACACGTATATGAATCAGCTGGTAAACGTATGAATGTATAAGTAGCACACAGTATCAAGTATTGATGTTTTCGAAGTAAACAAACAGAAAAAAAAAAACAACAAGAACTGAATAATGAAATGTCAAAGAAACCAAACTAAAAACAATGTCAAGATAAAAATAATCAATAGCAGTAGTTCGAAAATTAACCAGCTTAGCTTAATACAAGAACACGAAATGAAATTATGTTTTCTATGATTTCTGATCAGGTTATGATATGAATATCTGTGTCAATATCAGAAAACATAGAAAACAATTTAAGAATTAATTAATTTAAGTGTTATTCATTATGAAATATTATTTAATTAATAAATACACTTACAATTTATTTGATGAATTAGTTTTTTTAATAATAAATATTCTCTTATTCCAGTCAAACACTGTATACTTGTGGGTGTTCTTTTGCTTTGTCAAGTCCCTGTCAAATGTTTGTAGGTCGTTTAACGTCGGGTAACATCGGGTGTGTTCGCGTGATAACTGGTGGGACACAAAGCGCGAAAAGCGCATGTGCCGTGCCGCGGTGCTGCGGGTGAAAGCGGGATTCCTAGAAATGCTGGATTCCATTATCCAAACATATAACCCTTAAATTATCCAGGAAAGGGATGAACTTCGATTTTGACTAACTAGTACTAATGGGGTTGTGAACTCTTTTTTCTTTATAGGATACACAACGCAGCTGTTATGTAGTAAATGTCGTCTCACACACACTGTCGTGTGTCTGTATTGTATAAAAGAGATGGTAAATTGTCGGATGTGACGTATCAGGCATTGCATTTTTTTTATAACGTTGGACCACTTAATAATTAAAGAGCTAAATAAATGAGTTTTAAATGAGGAGTTATTAAGAAATAATTGTACATTTGAGGTTGTTGTACCCAACTTTATTCAAGATGACAAAATGAAGAATGAATGCTTATGAAAGAATTCATATATAAAAGAATTCATTATTAGATCTAAAGCAAGCAAGCGAAGGACTTGTTCTTCAACATCAACAAGTTTTAAAACTACAAATCTTCTTTCCGCAAATACAAATGTCTGATTTCCATTAATTCTATTTCGGATTGTTTACACAATCGGCTTTTTAATTAACGCAAACACATAAAGTTTGGTCTTGTGGTCGGGGGCCCCTCCCCTCAGAGCCCCTCGGGCTCATCTTAGCTGCGCGATTACACAATGTTTCTTGGTTCGCATCTTTAAACATTTTTATGTAATTATTATATTTTAGAATGTTTTCTTTTATTCTACTAGCAATCAACCTACTCAACAGTGGTGCAGTTCTTTCTTGTTGCCGTTTAATTTTGTAATTGAAAAAACTAACCATGATACGGATCTGGTATGCCGAGTTAATTCATCATTTGCAAAAAGAAAACTATGAATATTTGTATCCAGTACAAATTTTTCTTCTGCAGATAACTTGTAAAGTAAAATTTTATAGCCACAGTTATCTAATTTGTCCGGTCCTACATACAAAGAATATTTTTTGTTCTCTGCAGTGGAAAATTCTAAACGTACTGGAAGACTTGTGAGCCCCAAATGAAGCCACAACCTTACTAACATAATGGGATTATACTCGTACAAAAACAACGGAAATCTCGTGTTCTATCGTTCTATAAGAAAATAACTAGAGCAATTGATAACGCTAGAACTAGAGCAGTAGATAGACCTAGTTAAAATTGTCAACTGTTAACAAAAATTATAAATATGAAAATGGGACATGTTCAAATACGCATGCGGTACACATATGGTAGGCACAGGGGTGCAGAACCTTTTACTGAAACTTTAAATATATGTAACGTAACTTTAGATTTTGATTCGCGTTTATAGTTACTTACATAAAACGATTTAAACATAAAAAAATATGGTTTTTTTATAATATTTAACCAGCTGTATAGTATCACCATCTATATTTTGCAAAATCTTCCAAAAATTCCGAGTATTTCTAATTATTTCGAAAATAAAATAAATAAATTGAAAAAAAGTCATGAAATTTAACACTTTTTCTTCAGAAGTCTGCCAAAAAGCCAATTTTCAGTATTTTTAAATGACTCTAGTTTATTCCATGCATTTTGGTCTATAGATAAAAATGCCGTTTTTTTCTATCTTTCTGCAAAATCAATGCAATCAGCAAAAATCGTGGAAGAAATCAGCGCCCCTTTTTTTGAGGCAGCTATCTTCAGAGTGGTACAGCATACGTTCTAGTGAAATTTTTTACATTAAATTTGTTTTATATACTTTTGAAATAGTAATAAATAACTGATAAAAATCTCAAAGTTCTATCTTTTCATTGGACGTCAAAAAAGATTATCAAAAAATAAATAAAACTTTTCACAACCTTCAGAATATATTACTTCATGGTTTTTTTTTTAAGTTAACAGCGACGTCGATTGATAACAATAGCAACAGACCACCGTGGCAGCGGCAGTAGATGATTGTCAAATGGCCAATGCGAGTCTGGCCTTGTATTGTGCTCTGCGCTTTATGTAATTGCTTGATTATATAACAAAACTGGGCCAAAGAAATAAATTTTATAGTTTATATACACAAGTGCTATTTAATTGAATATATTAAGGCTATATAAGTACAACAAAGACAGCAGCTGTAGCTTATTGGTGAACCAGTATCAGGGGAGATCAACTTTAAAATATATTACATTTGAAAAAATGTTAATTATAACAATAAAGTTCTAATATTATGTCTGCCATAACAGGGTTAAATATGCTACATTTCCGTCAACATTTAGATATTTAATAAAATAGAAACGCCAATACACATTTATTAACATCAATTTCAATCAACAATTGAAAAATCGACTCCTAAAAAATGAGGACACAAGCCTATTTATAAAAGAAGAAAAATAAGTTTAAATTATTTATAGCAAGTATAATTTTGCAAACGATCTCGTTTGTACAGACATTTACTTGATGCATATAATTCAGCTGATCGTCAGCATTGTTTTGGTTCATTTTGGATCCTTCATTATTCCTTTTCTAACAATCTGTTACAAAGTACAAACTAGGACAAAATGCACAGCTTAAATCTAAGCTGTAGCCGAGATTCAAACATCCCCCCGAACTTTGGTACAGCTAGAAACAAATATAGGTCAACCTCATGTAATCGATAACAACTCTAGATTCGTAGTCATTAAAAATACCCAATGCAACACAATGTTATCATTTACGCAAAAATACGCCTGCGAGTATTGTGTAGGCAACAAGATTAACACGTTTTACAAGGTCAATTAACAGATGTCTGTCAATGATAACGAGAGTATCATATCTGTGTCACTTATATCATAATTAATATTTAATCTTTCAGTGTTCAATTTCAACCGTAGATAAACAATAATAATGAAAATGAACATTGAAACCGAATTTAAAGTATGAATCATGATTATGTAATTGAGTACGTAAAAAAAAACCATAAGGTTGGCATATGGTAGCACCTGAATTGAAGAAATATTAAAAGGTTAAATATGTAATTGTATAACATATTTAAATATTATCGGATTACATTATTTAGATTAAAAAATTATTGCTTTTCTTTTAAATATCATAGATATTTTTATAAAGCGTTCTGTAATACCGACACATTGATAGTAATTAAAAAATCCGCAAGTAGCGCTGAAGTGTTACGAATATATCGAAGCTTCTCAAAGGTCGTCCATTTTTATTAGCAGTGGCTAGCAAGAAGCTGCACTAGCTCATCTTTTGAAGTTAAATAAATAAATCAGGTTAGAACAAAATTTAATTATAACATTTTTTATATCTGAATCTATTACCTTTTTCTAAATTTAACAAACATATTGAAAATTCCTTTTTTACCTGTGAAAATAATATTCGCGGTATAAATCACATGGTTCTAAACATTTTTGTAAAAATCATTTTTTTTATATATATAATAAAGTATCTGAATTTCTAAAGTAATAATTTGTAGAATTTAAAAAAAAAAGGAATTTTTCATATGCTGTTTCAACACCATAAGACCACGGTCTTACGTAACCTAACATTGGACGTTAGCCATGGCATATGATTGACGTAACTAGGACCTTCTGTGCAAAAAAAAATAAATGAACAGATTTAACAT
This sequence comes from Panorpa germanica, assembly GCA_963678705.1. Lineage (NCBI taxonomy): Eukaryota > Metazoa > Arthropoda > Insecta > Mecoptera > Panorpidae > Panorpa > Panorpa germanica. The sequence goes on from OY783222.1 coordinate 385,650, forward strand.
CTTTCATACAAAACTATGTCATAGTTTCATTTTCACTAAAGCGTATTACTTAAACCTGATTCTGGTTACATCATCTTTTCATATTAAGGATAACTAATTTGTATAACACAATTAATTTTAACTGAAGTAAAACCTCTCACGTGTTTACAAAAACTTCCAATATTATAATCGAATGTATTACATGATCTTGATAAGATTGTAGTTTCCTTTGCTGTAAGAAAATGTATTATCTGAGTCATTATTTGTTCACAATATAATTTAATAAATTCCGACCTTTACGGCTGATTCATGATATTTACAATAACATAGTGATGATTAGCATGTAAAACTTATCGCTAATTATTGTTGACAGATTTTAATATTCATAATGGGTGTTCCTGCTGGAGATGTTGAAAAGGGAAAGAAGTTGTTCGTACAACGTTGCGCACAATGCCACACTGTAGAAGCGGGTGGTAAACATAAAACAGGCCCCAACCTAAATGGTCTATTGGGCAGGAAAACAGGTCAAGCCGCTGGATTCGGCTACACCGATGCTAACAAAGCTAAGGGTAATAATTACATTTCTTAAAGTATCCATTGTTGAATATTCTTAAATACAATATCTAAAATATAATTTATTATGTAGGAATCACTTGGAGTCCAGACACACTCTTCGAGTACTTGGAAAACCCCAAGAAATACATTCCCGGAACAAAAATGGTGTTCGCCGGATTAAAGAAACCTCAAGAACGAGCTGACCTCATCGCTTATTTGCAATCTGCCACTAAGTGAAAACTTTATGACTAAAATATTAAAAAAAACAATTAGGAAAATTATAATTCATCAACTGTTACCATGTTTAATGTAGTATAATTATCATTAAGTAATTAAGAAGCTAAGCAACACTCAAATTTATTTATATCAATTTTCGTCAATAGTTTTTTTTCTATAATTTGATTAAAAACTAATCAAAATTAGTGTTGAGGAGTGTTCTAATTGACAATTAATTTAAATAATAAAAATATTTTAAACTTCATTTAGTCATAATATTTATTAAATCGAAATAAAATGTTTTTAGTTATACTTTGTAAATATATACCCAAAATTTTAGTTCATTCGATAATTTTTTATTATCTTATCTGAACGTTTACCACGAGTACTCACAACAATAGGACAATTTGTAAATCACTGCCTCCATGTTGATAACTATATATAAAAGGCACGTCGATTTATTTTAATGTAAGGCATTCTGTAATATAGCGTACATAAATTTGTTCATATATGTATTTACAGATCAAACTGAATAAATTATTTAAACTAATTTGACAAAATCAATTCCTTTTTTTTTTTTTAATTGATTGTTTTAATCAAGAAGATGATAAGATTATATAGATGTGAATCAAACATGATTTGACGTCATGAACGTTGTTAATTTCGTAATATCAAAACTTGTTAACCGAGACAAATTTAAAGAATCTTTGCGGCATTTAGGACACAGTAAAATATATTTAATTCGGTTCTTTTTTCTTGCCATGAATCAATTATAGAGTAAATTAAAATAAAGTGTTATTAAAGCATTGAATATATTTTCTGTTTTTCGTTAAAGCCCGCACTTGCTAGAATGTGGAAATACCCTTTCGAATTTCCATATCGTCTACACAGGTGCACTTTCATCCCGATCGGGACACACCAGATGTATATACATATTAGTTCTCTGTTGTATGGCAATTGAATAAAATGGAAGGATTTTTTATAAACTTTTATTTCTTTAATGACGATATCGACCAATATTAATATTTTATTTATCAATACTTGAAGTCTCTCATATTATGCACCCACAAGTAAGTACAACCATCATTTCAACATTAATAAATTTACATCTAACATTTAATTATTTTTAAATTTCTTTACAAGCAATTTTAATGTTTAGATTAACTGCACTTAGTTGTGTAACAAGGTATTTAAAGATATATGGTATTTCAATTGAATCAACTTTATCACTACTTTCACAAAATTTGCAAGTTTTTTCTACCCTTCCCATTTTTTCACCTGTAAGTAAAATTGTTGAAAGAGGACCCAAAAGTGTTTCGCAGCCGTGGCATATTAATACCTAAATTCAAAAATATTTATTAATAAAATGTATATTTAAAAATATAACAATTTATATTTTCTTACCGTTGTTTTATCAGAACAATGTAAAAGTCTATCTTGTAACAAGAATGAAGCTCCGTGGGATAACAAAGAATCGCGTTCCATTTCTCCGAAACGCACTCCACCACCACGCTTTCTTCCCTTAATGGGTTGTCGGGTCAATGCATCAATGGGCCCGGTTGATCTTACCTAATTTATGAATTTTAATAAGTTGTGTAAGGGTTTTTAGATAAGAAAATAAACCCTCTGTCCATCAAAATTAAAAATCATTACATTTTCATTTATAATGTATAATATTATAAATCTACGTCAAGTGTGGAAAGTTATTTTTCGCAAGACATCTTGAATTTATTATTGATTTATTTATAGCTTTTGGAATAGTGAACCATTTTTTTAAAGGCTGATTTTCTATTATGTCAAGTTACTTTTATAGTAAATAAATTATAAGAACAAATATACAGTCCTATTTAAAACATAAAGAGGTTCAAAAAATATATGTCGAAACACTTAATAATTTGTTTTATCATGGTCATGGAGGCATTTACGATGATTGAAAAATAAACATACCTGCCACTTATCGGATACCATATGCCTAAGTCTTTGATAATGTACCACACCAAAAAAGATGTCGGCTTTTAATTCCCTACCATCAATCCCAGAGTACAAACGTTCTGTTCCATAATAATTGTAACCCCCAGCTTCTAACAGTCGTCCAAAATAATCGATGGCTGTATCTTCCTCTCCAAAACGGAAAGGTGTGGCATCATGAACCTTTAATAAAAATAATTTGCAATTTTACCACCTTTAGATTTTTCAGTAAGTTTTTTAAATATTTAACTAACCAATCCGTGAAGAGAAGCTGTTTTTCCAGCCATACATTCAATCATCATAGCAATTGTCATCCGGGATGGAAAACCGTGAGGGTTAAATACAATATCTGGAACTAATCCAGTTTCCGTCCAAGGTAAATCTTCCGCAGGCCACTTTTGTGAACAAATTCCTTTTTGACCAGCGCGAGAAGCAAATTTATCACCAACTGAAGGATTACGCTACAAAGATTATAGATGTAAAAAAATGATAACACAAAAAGTTATAGTGAAATAGTGACTGAAAATACTAACCGGTATTCTAGTAACAATGCAAGCGGTACGCGGACCTGTCGTTGAAAATGTACCTAAACGACGAACCGAATCAACTATTGCTTCTTCTTCATATTTATATTTCACAACTTTATATTTATTTTCTTCTACGTTGAAGAAACAATACAAAGGATCCATTAAATTCAATTTGGTACCAGGATGTGGTAGACCATCTGTATCAAGTTTATCTAGAAGTAATCCATTTTCAGGATCTCGACAAAAATAGTTTTTATTTTCTTCTAATGTTACAAACTGTGTCTTATAAACCGATCCATGAGCAAATCCTCTTTCATGGGCAGATTTGTTAATAATCATTGCATCTTCCATGTCATATCCCTATTTAAAACATAAATAAAGCTTCATAAAAATAAAAATAAAACAAAATTTTTGTATTTAGACAATAATTACTTAAACCACCAAATATGAACATAACAATTATACGAATGGTTAGAAACTTAATAACATATTCTTACAGTATACGAAATTACAGCCACAATTGCATTGGTTCCCATTCCGAATTCATCAAGATTTATTTTGTCGTGGTGAACGGGTCGAAACAAAGGACTCGTGGGTGTTTGAAGTCTATACAACTTTGTTTCTGATTGCTTACTCCAGTTATGTAAGGGTGTCCCCATAGTTTGCTTACCCATCTGACACTGATACATATTTCTAGAAGAAATCAACAATTCATATAAAATAACAGAGAATACAATATAAATATATAATTTCTACTAAATAAATCAAATAAATAATAAAGGTGTTTACCTAGGTGATTGATTACAATCCGGCATCGGAATTAAATTAGCCAAATTACTCATAAAAGATATTTTTGATAACTCCATATGAGTTGTGATACCAGGATAAGCTTCTTCAGGACAAACTGCAACGTCTAAGTAAACCTGTTCAAACGTTCCAATTAATTCCACCTTATTTGCTGCTAAATTAATAACTGGCCTCATCATTCTTGCTGGCCCCGTAAATAAATATAGGCCAGGATATTGAGAGCAAATCTTGAAAAGAAAAATTAATCAATATTATTCGTCAATTTAAAGAGCAACATCCTACATTGTTGGTTTCTTATCTAAATATCTTTAAAATAGCCAATTTAATGATAAATAATAAAAAAAATTAATTTATTTACCTCTCTAATAGGAACTAATACAATTTCTAAAATATTTGGAATCTCTGCGCCCTCAATTTTTAACATTCTTAATTTGTTTACGACTAAATTAACATCATTTTCCAGGAAACGACCGAGGATTCTTCCATCTAATGACACTGTATAACCTTTTTTTTCATTAATTTGAAGAGGAGATTCTAGTGGTATCATTCCTACAAAAGAACACAATCTTAGTCCAGTTAACAACGTTTATCTTATAAATTTAAAATAAAATGATTGTTACCTAGGTTAACAAGAACTTTTGGAATATTTTTAGTTCTTTCTTTAGATATAAAAGGAGTTGCTTTACAATGCATAGTTAAATGATTCAAAAGACCACAAGGGGCTCCATCAGGAGTATGTACTGGGCAAATGAAGCCCCACGCATCAGGTAATAACTGCCTAGCCTCTGTAGTTCGCATTTTTTGGAAGAATGTACCCCTATGCACACATCTGAAACAATAAATATTAGTATATAACAGTCATCCATCCTTTATATATATCAATTCAGTAAAAACAGAGTTTCTATACCTAAAATGTGACATGTATCTCATTCTGTTAATATTTTCTGCAACAATAGTCATACCATTTGACTGCATTAGACCAAATCCAGATTTACTAGGAATATTACCAGTTGAAATAAAGTTAGCCATTTGACCTTCAATCGTTCCGCATCGTGAAGCGGCATATACAATTTCAGTGTGGTTCATGTTGAATTTTACAACAGTTCGATACCGTCTCAAAAGTAAGGCTTTCATTACTTGAATAAGACCTTGAAGTTTGTCTTTAAGAATTTGTAAATACAAATGTCCACCGAGCAAAATTTCTTGCATCATAACAGAATCGACACCTTCCAACTAAAAAATACAAATACAAATCTATAATGTATGTAAATTAAATTAATAAATGATATAGGTATTGATATTTACCTTACACTTATTTTGAACGAATGCAAATAATTTTTGCGTCATGAAAACAAGAGCATTAAATTTATCTTCATTAGTATCCAGGTGAATAAGGACATTTGTTTTAATAATATATTCTGCAACTTCTGTAGTAGTTGCCCAACTAGGTAATACATCAGCACGGGAGCGAAACATTTCACCCACAAAATCTAAGCATTGACTTTGTGTGTGCAAATGGTTTTGCTCATGCAAACCACGGAGCATATTTTGAATACAAGAAACATAATATGTATTATCCTCATAACCACGGACTAAAGCATCGTAGATGTATTTATCTGTGCGGTCTGAGAAACACTTCAACATAAGAATCAGCGGAACGTAATACATGCATTGGTTATGGCTGAACATAAATTTAGCTGTTCCATCCAGGACAAAATGTAGTGTGTTGTTCTGAAAATTAAATATATCAAATTATAAAGCAAGGTCAAGGACCAAATTTGTATATAAACTGCAAAACTCCTTAACTTTAACAAATTCATTAGTTAAACCACTTTCATAGAGAGTTGATAAATTTAAATATGATGTTAATACAAGAGTTCTTAACTTAGTTACAAAATTTCAAATGTTTTGACTAGCTGTAAAGCGAGATATTAATAAATAAAGGGAGCATATTTAACATGGAGGAGGCCTACAAAATATAAAAATACAAATTAACGTGTCGACAGATTAGAAAAATAAATTAGGAAAATAGTTTTGATTGTTTCTTAGATTGTTGTAGATATAAATGTTAAAAGTTAAACGATATAATATCGAACTATACTTTTGCTTACGATTGCTACTAATCAATTATCAAAATAATTGAAGATAAGTAATAAATACTTTTTATATAAAATACTAACTGTGGTTGTTTGATCCTCAGCTACGCTTCTCAATAATATCCCCAAATCACTAAACTGTAATCCTCTAGTTTTCCAAGACGATCGTTGAATTGTGACCGGATAATTTCTTCTCGTTTGCAGTAACATACGTATCAATCTTTCATGACCTTTGACAATAAAATAGCCACCCCATTCTTCTGCATGTTCATTGCGATTGATCAATTCAGCTGGGGATAAACCATCCAAATGGCAAACTTTGGACTAAAATAGGAGGCCATAAATATAAAGAACCCACGTCAGTAGAAATATTTCCATTTAAAACTTACTTTAACCATGACTGGAATTTCACCCAAATCCTTAATAAATGACTCCATTTTTCTGCCATTGAGATACCAACCAACAGTTACAGAGATTTTGCCTTTATATGTTTCTGCTCTTTGACGACATTCTGTTGGATAAATATTGGGATCCAGCACACCCACTGCACCTCCTGGTACTCTTGGTTTTAAAATAGTAGCATCTTCAATTGTCAAACGAACTCTATCTGTATTTGGAAACTCAAATTCGATGTCTGTCAAATTTTTAACAGCATCAGTTAATCCCTCTTCCAACAAATAATTAAAAGATTCTATGTGTGGTTCCCCCAAGGTTTGTAACAGCTGATAAAATTGTATTGGCATTAGAAAAATACATAATATGTAAAATACACAATGAAATGGAAATCCTCATACCTCATTTTGCTGTTTCTTAGGCAAGCCATAATCAGGTTCTGTTAGATTTTTTAAACTTGGACTTGTCATCTCATATAATTAGATACACATTAATTAATGTAGAAATAATAAAATAAAAATCAAACTATCTTTATAAAGCTAATTGTTAACACAGAACAACTCGTCTTAATTTGAGGTTATGGTTTATACATAAACCTCGTGTAGTGAATGTGACAGGTAAGCGCCATATGCAGCCACAAAGATAATATATACTAGCCATGCAGCCATATGTATCTACGTGCTGTAACATGCAAGCATAGACAAGAAATTCACTTCACTACAATCATCTGCGAATTTAAAAGAAAATTAAATCAATTTAAATAGGTTAATTATATTCATTTGAGATGTAATACGAATTTGTAGTATTACCTCTTATTTGTAGAGGTTTTAAGCAGTCAGATTAATGGGCAGATTTACATTTATCCGAAAATAAGTTAGTACATCATTCTGCGTGTATAAATTATATAGTTTAAATTACGAGAGTTCGGCGACGACTCATACTTAAAACAAGTTGTGGGGTATAAACTGCTGATATAACTAAAAAGAACTGACTCACTTATTTTTCTATAATGTATATAGAAACGAATAATATAAAATTCATTATCGTATTATAGATTTATACCGCTCTTATAACCTATTTTAAGTATAAGTCGCCGCCGAACTCTCGTAATTTGGACTATATGAAAAATAAAACAAAATTTTAAACAGAATTTGTTTATTTACTTCAAGTTAAAGCAAGATATTGTGACCTGGATGTCGAATATGTAGACTTTCCCTTTAGAGAAATAATTTACTTTTGTACAACGTTGCATTTTGACTAACCCGCACATCAAACCCTTATCGTATTTCACCCTTACGCAATCGATATGCAACATATAAACACCTTTTAAAATTTGGTATGTAAAGCGACAGAAAACAATTTTCAATTTCTAAAAGAAACCACCAAAAGATGTAACTACTGCAAATAAATAGCTAAAAGTTATTGCAAGTTATAATTTGCTTTTATTTTGTATTTACATGTATATATTTATTTCTGTTACATTATTTAAAATAGTGTAGTGTCACGGAAACATATTAAAATAAAATATTTTTATATATTCATTTCGAATTAAATAAAACTAAAACAAATTATTAAAAAAAATCTGAACAATAATTCAATAACCATCTGGTAAAATCTCTCGTTTAACATCGACAAACTCAATATGATTTGCATTGGGGTATTGTTCGCTCTCTCGATAATTGTTCTGTCGTCGCTTTTTACGTTTTGTCGTTTCATTATGCTCCGAATCGGAGGGTACTTCCACTTTAACAACAAACGTATCTTTACGTGGAGAAGAGTTTACGTCAGAGTATTTATAACTTCGTCTCCGACTGCTATTGGACTTTTTATTTTCTATTTTTGCTCTATTATCAGAAAGTAATTTTGATCGAGATTTCTTCCTGTCCAGCGGGGTTGTTATAATGTCAGTATGCTTCGGTGCAAATTTATTGAAATGTAAATTACTTCTTGACGGCTTATAAATCAAAGGAGGGGGTTCTGCTGCATTATTCAAATGTTTCTTAGATGTACGAGCCTTCTTCAACGCTTCATCACGAATCTTCCTTGCCTTAGCCACAGATTTCGGCATCATACTATATTTCGGACGTTTGCGAGCTACTGCTCCAGGCTCGTTTATTTTAATAGAAGTTTCTTCTTTGAAATATCCTATTTCATTCTTATCACTAAATACATATCGACTATTTATCATTTCCTGGTGGTCATCAGGTGCATTTTCCGGTTGAACAAAATAACCATGATCATGTCTAACACCCATGCAATCGATTTTAGATTGAACCCCTTTTTGTAATTTTTCATCAGACTTTTTACATTCCTCTCGGAATTCATAAAACAGTTCCAATAATCGTAGACAATACTGACATATAGTTGTAGGTTTTTTGTCGTCAGGAGTCATCTAAATAAAACGTTCAACAATGATTTAGCAATGATTTAGGATTTAAATTCAAAACATTTTATAGAATACAGTCATAAACAAACATAAAAATAATAAAAGTATAAATATATTGTATACCGTAACATACTCAGCTCTGAAACTACTGATAAACTTACATCCAAGCTGGTACACTGTGTGAAAATGGTTGTGTATGGAACTCCTGCAGCATTTTTCATTTTATGAATGTCAAATATATTTTTTCGATTTCGTAAACAAATACGACACATTTCATTGACATGGACCTTGGCATTATATTTCGTTGGTACTTTGAAGATAGGTTTTATATCTACCTCAGTATCAGCTTCAATTATTTGTTCGGTACATACAGTTTCTTCTTGTATTGATTCTGGGATATTATTATATTCTACAAATTCTTGTAGATCGTACTGAATTCCATCTTCCATATATTCAAGATTGGATAATTCAACCAATGATGGAGGTTCTTCATTAGAGTGTATACCAATAAAAGGATCAACGGCAGAAGAACTATATGTGATATTGGTACTATTCTGCAAGAAAAGATGCACATTTCAATATGGAATACAACAATCATGCAAAAGCAAATCGAATTCCATTGCTTATATTTATTACGTACTTGTTGGAAATCAACCATCTGCGACCCAACTGTTTTAACTATCTTAGGGAAAACCACAGACTCGCTTTTAACAGGTTTTTCAGGAACCAATAGCTTTCCATTATTAGCTGCATTATTTGTGAGCATTGCAGTAGGTAAAAGAACAATTTTATTCGATCCTATAGAGAGATTCTTAAATGCACCATCTTGTATATCTCCACGTTTAAAAGTCAGTGGTCTAAGAGTCACTAACTTATTATTAAGCATTGAAGGTTGAAATTTTTTTATAAGAACTTGTTGTTTTGGTACCTGGAAAATATTATATTTCAATTATATTAGATACAAAACGGATCATATTGATAAAATTAATGTTTTTAAACAATCATTCTATTTATATGGAAAACTAATAAACCTTTGTGGTCGTATACTTCTTCTAAGCTATAAAGAAATTTATTAGGCTTCTGCACACTAAGGACATGATTGTTTTAAGATAGTCTGCATCATGAAAACATATGAAAATGTCCACACTTACAAAAAATCTTAAGACATCCGTGTTCTCAGTGTGTGACAGCTCTTATACTAAGTCCTTAATATAGAATATTCTAGTGGTAAAAAAAATGTTTGCATCACGAAATTATAATTGGGTATTACGAATTTTATTTTGGATCTTTAAACTCTTCGTATACAGTGTACAGTTTGTATACACAATACAGTGAAGATTAAAGTAATTCAATAAGAAAAAGTAAAAATTGGATTATTTATTGAAGAAGTTGACGGAGATATATCTATTTAAAGTTTGATTTTTAAATAAGTGTTCTATAACAGAAATGGCGATTGATAAGGTTTTTTATTACATTATTATATCAGACTTACCTCAGAGTGCGCTACATTCGATGGATTAATTGTTAAATATGGTACTTCAGAAGTAACTTCTCTCTCAACCTAACAAAAGTATATTTTATTTAAAAACATACCTTATTACATTAAAACGCTATAAAATAAATTAAAAATACTTCACATTTAACAATGTAGCTGCCTCGGCTTTTGTTTGTTCTTCAAAATAGTTGCTGTTGATGTTATGTTGTGTACTATCCGCCTAAAACAGTTTTTGATTATAAAACAAAATGGAAATATTTGACATAACTATAACCTCAGTTATCCGAAATAGCTTTTTTTCAATTGTTTACCGAGAAAAAAATATGTGTCACATATTAATATTTACGTCCAAATACTTGCTTAAACAGTAAACATACATTAAACGTAACATTTACATTTAAAAGTACCTGTCACATAAGTATTACATATTGGAAATGTTTATGTTTACAGAGATCTTAAACTTGTCAAAAAAAATATCTGACTGATACAGTACCTTTTCCAAACTTGATAAAACTTCAATAAAAGCCAAATGAAAAATACCTATTACGGATAGGAATTGTTTGCAGAGTAAATATTAATGACATAGATTTCTTACACTAGGGATATCTTCAGAAATGTCAATACGATCGCTTATAGTTTTACCTCTGCTATTTATTTTAACAAATTTAGAGTTTCCCAATTTTTGAAAGGTCATATCATCACTAGAGCCTAATATTTTCTTCAGCTTTTCAATCTACAAAACATTTGACACTTTTAATGCTAATAGATATATTATAACAACCAAACAAAGGATTTAATACGTATAGAAAAAAATCTACCTTGTCCATATAGAATTTCGATGGATATGGGTCTGGGTGTATCTCAGTAGGCCCAAAATTTTGTGGAAAATGTTTCGCACAAATGTAAGTCTCTTTAGTTGCATCTACTAGATTTTTATATGTGGGCCGAGTTCTTTGACATAAGCTTGCCCAGCGTTGCGACTTTTTACACTGTACACAGTTAGTTATATCATGTTGCAAATTGAGGATAACTCGATTTTTTTCTGCTAAATTATAATTATTACTCCTTGTATAATTACTACAAGGCTTCGGAAAAGAAAACAATGAAAACCTATTTTTATTAGCTTCAACTTCTAAATTAGAAGTTAAACAATCACTATGACAACATACGCGCAAATTGTTTATTTTAACAGTCTCCGAAGTTTCCATTGCTAAAAATAACACGATTATAAAATATATTTACAAATAAACTCTTGTTTGACAATAAATATTTCCCAAAACAAATTATTTCAGAAAACTAAGAAGCCTCCGACATTTTGTACGTTTTTAAAAGCTATTGGGCGGTGGCGTAGACAAAACAGAATAAACGTGCAATAAAGAATGCCAATACAAGCATTTGTAGATCCAGACATGCGCAACTATTGAGTCAATTGAAAACCTGCAGCTAACTTAATGCTCAAATAAGGAATCGGAGGGTACTGCGAGAAAGAGGAACAGGAATGCTTTTGTACACAGTATTGAGTGGTATTGAGGATTTCATAATCTGCTTTAGAAATATAGTATTGAAAAACTTGTCCGATTAATGATTCAACAAGTGATTTATAGTAGAAAACCCCCTTATTCGGACTCCATGTTATCCGAATCCATAGAATAAGGTCTCGACACACATTACGCTAGACGCCGTGCGCTGGTGTGTGCCTAGACCTTTACCTAGATGTCAGACGATGTTACTGTACCCTTGGTACTTCACAGAGAGAATCCTTCATTTGTTAATTTATGCCAATTTATGCTAACATACGGTAGAGATTGTCTATTTAAAGGTCTCTTATTATTGCTTATTTGGTCGTCCTTTATATTGTTTCGGTTGATTGCTCTCATAATCATAAAACTTATGATACAGCGGTGTATTAAATATGCTATTTTACAATTTTGGCATAATATTTAAACTGGATATTGTTGGGATAAGAATCTTTAGGAAAACAATTTTTCCGACAGTCAGATTGAACTAAATGAAGTAAACCAACAAAATATTTTGTGATGGTTGATAATTTATTTATAATATAATAATAATAATAATGGAATTACATTTAATAAACATTTATTTGAGAATTTATGATACATGGTCATTAGTAATATCTTGTTTATAGATGAATTCCTCTTTGTATGCGGGGCCATCATTACAACTTTCTTTACATGAATAAACACAAATGACGCCCCAATCGAGACTGTGCTCTGTGGTATCAACATTTAGTGAATTCAAAAGTTGAGGCATTACCTTAAGAAATTCATGTTAAAAAAAGACCTAATTATTGTTTGTAAGATATTAATAATCAACTTACTTGAAATTCAAATACTCTAGGGCTGTTGCAATATTGACATGTTGGAATTTGTTCAGGTAGAAGTACAGGTTGTGAAGCGATCCATAATGGCTGGCCCCCACGATCAAATCGAAGCACCTTTTGAATTGTTGGAATATAAGCCTCATCGGTAGAATGTTATATAGTTATTGTACAATTATAAACAAATGATATCATTATCTAATTATCCTGAACCTTTGAAGTCGATTGATAGTTTCGAACTAGAGATAAATTTAATAGAAATTCGAATCATGTACATGGGGAGCAATAAAGAGTGTACATTGGACATATATTAATCATTTCTAATCAATACAAAGTATCATTAGAATCATAAAATGTTTAATTTATAAGTTTATATGCTTGACGGATATTAACTTACTTGTTGCGGATTGTATGTTACTCTTTTAGAAAACTTTTGAAAGACTTTGTCATGTTTTCCTCCGCTATATAACATGAGCTCGCTTTCAGACACATTACTTAGGGATCCTTCTCTTTCAGTAGATATAATATCTTGATATTCCGACATTCGACGTTGTTCTGCTTGTTCCTCAGTTTCTTCCGAACCAGGGAGCTAGAATAATGTTAACGTTTACAGCAATGTTTTCCCAAAATATGTTTTCTTCCATTTTATAGAATCCAATATCAAAAAGCATCTTAACAAATACTTTATTGAATGGAGACTATAGATATAAATATACAGAGTAAATATTATATAATAGTATTATATAATAGTATATTTATACACTAATCTTTAAAATAAACTGATATATTACAATAAAAATAAAATCAAATACGCAGGAGGAAAGACCTTTACGAATGATTCAGCACTCCTCTTGCAGTTCTCGATTTATTAATAAATGAAATACTGAAAAGTTCGTATCAATGTATAATAAGTTCGGCGAAAGTTAATTGAGATTGTGATTTCTCGCAATTAGGTCATATCTAGCGGGACACCCAAAAACAGATGGCAATTTTAACAATATAATAAATACAATTATAAGATAATCCAGGCTTCAATTACTTGTTTAGAACAAAAATAACTAGTGTTACACTGGAGCACATTAAGTTTTCTTGTCAGAAAAAAGTAATGAGCGGTGAAGAGGTGGATGCCGAAAATAGAGAAAAGGAACAAAGAAAGAAAAGTAACGCCAGAGCAGGTGATTTTAATCTCAAGTGACAAAGAAGACAAGAGATGTAGATATTTTTTTCTTTTGGAATTGGAATGTAATTAAGCACAATAATATGTAATTTCTGGATTTAAGGCAGAAGAATGTAGTACCTAATGGCAAAAACATTACAATTAATAATAATAATAACTAGGGTTACTACTGGCAAAAACAATATTAAGATAACTTCGACAATAATTGATGTTAATAAATTATGGATATCTCTATTTAGAAAATGATTACGCTAGTATAATTACCGCTGGCTCGGGTTCCATATCCATTAGCCATTCCCTTAGTAATATCAACTGACTAGCACGACTTACAGTTGTTGGCAAAATAGACAAACCAGCCTGTGAGGTGAAGACAATATAAAATATTAAGTATAGTTCAAATTACGAGAGCTCGGCGATGACTCATACTTAAAACAAGTTGTGGGGTATAAACTGCCGATACAACTAAAAAGCACTGACTCACTTATTTTTCTATAATGTGTATAGAAACGAATAAAATTATCGTATTGTAGATTTATACCGCTCTTATAACCTTTTTTAAGTATAAGTTACCGCCGTACTATCGTGATTTGGACTATAGTTAATAATTAAAGGTAATCTTTAGACATGTCTCATTCTATCGGACCTGTCGTCTGCCTACAATTTCTCGACACAGGGGTTTATGTCCTGCTCGCCAATCGGCAGTTTGATGGCCCCGGCTGCAATATCGAGCTGCGTGACAGCCCCCACACTGAGAGCGCCCCACACAACCACAGACAAGACATAGTGGTGGAGCCAGAGGGTGGGGTATATTCTACAAACACATGATACTTTCTTAAGTAAATTTATAAACAAATTTTAACAATGCATATCGTATTAATAATGTAGCAACCTCATCATCCTTTTCTTCTGGAGGATCAGGTGAATAAAAATCGTTGAGGCGTGGTAGTTGACTTCTAAATACCTTTAAGTTCCTACATATTCAATTTTTAGGGTTAATTGCTGGTTGTTAAATTTAGTTTACCATAAAACGTCTACTTACTTAGCTTTGTTTGGTTCACAACAAGATCCATTTAAACAAGTAAACAAAAATAAAGTACGGTGAAAGCAAGTAGGTTTTTCATCAACAGGGGCGTAAACCTTTAACAACAATTAAAAACAACACTGGTTAATTATATATAGATAAGTTTACACATAAAAGATATTTAATTTATTTACCTGACATAATAGAACACAAGGTTCTTTGCAAATTTCACACTGAAGGCTTTCAGCACTAGGTAGTTCTTTTAAGTCTAACCAGGCCGGTTTTCCTCCTACTTTACTTGGAAAGAACTTGCTGGTTAAAAACCAAGCTTCGCATTCATCAAGAATACCAAGGTCAACGTCAGTAGTCATTATTTTGATAGTTTCATCAATTAAAAACAATTACACGTGAACACCTAAACTTCAAAGGTGTTTAAAGACAATAATGATAATCTAGGTTATGTTCGGAGTTGTCAGAGAAAGCTGTGATAAAAACAAGAACTAGTAGACCCGTATACACCACACAAAGATGTATACTTATTGTTCAACAAATCTATTGACCCGCAAATTAAATGTTCTTTTGTTTTATTAAAGACCATTAAAGACAGAAAATGTTTCTTTTTTAACACAATTTTTTTACTAACTTGCCACTTATATGATATTATTTTTATTTATACAATAGTTTGTACAGTGTCATACTGGCTTTATCGAAATTAAAAACCCCAAACTGATTAACTATGATAAATAGTATTTAAACAACATTTTTAATTACTACATAACTAACTATTCTCTTATATATTGAGCAACTTGATTCCAATATATAAATTTTATTTGTATGTTACAGACAATAAATTGTATAAAACTTAGTTTGTAGTGAAGACTTAAACCTATAATGCAGGTACTGCAGATTTCATATGCAAAAATAATATTGTATTGATTTTAAGCGTCGCGACGGCTGCAAAAGTTTTGCTTAAAATGGACGGTGACCGATTGTGATTACAAAACTCTAAATAAAAAAGAGTTTTGAACGAAAAATTAACGCGATAATAATAAATAATGTGTATAAATAGAATTATGTGATGATATTTTAACTTTTGTAAATAGAGGTGTATAATTTGTAATATTTCTGTGATTTATTTAAGAGTTGTGTAATCAATTTTTTGTAGTAAATTAGTCACTTTACTTATTTTTTATTAAACATGGGTTCTGTCGTACTTAAAAGTCTATCTATTTTACTTGGTGTGTTCTTTGTATTTGTTGGTACGATGAAACTTACATCGCATATTTCAAAAGATTTACATAAAGATTTGGTAAGTGGAAAAGAATTGCGCACATACAGCGAGTTATATCTGTATATTATATTATTACGTTAGAATACATATTTGAAACAGGTGACAAATTGCGCTTGTTAGACAATCTACATGAACGAAGCGATGAACACAAACGTTGCAAAACAAGTGATTCTATTTTAGTGCATTGGCTATGTCTAAGACGTTGTTAGATTACTTTTTATGTTAATTATATTAAGCATTGCCAATGTATGGATCACAGTCTTAACGCATAGAATTACAAATATCTTATAAATTCAAATAATGAATGTACCTACGCCAAGTGTTCAACAAATCACGCTTGATATCAAATTTTTAAACTTTCGAAATAAATCTGGCGCTAAAAACATTTTTTAATCGTAACAAGAAAATTTACCATGAGAATTTCCAAATAAATTTTGTAGAAGTTTGATAAAAGAATTTTATTTCAGCGCAAGGAGTACGTCAAGTACGCAAAAGTGTTCCCCTTGAGCGAAACGTTTGACTTTAAGCTGCCTTCAAAATGGTACCGTAGAATTGTGGGAGGCTTGGAGATTACGTGCGGCTTGGCCATGGCTTTAATTCCTAACCGTAAGTTACTTGCCATCTTGCTGATAGTTCGTTTTTCTTTGAAATGAACTCTAATAAGAAATTTCTTTCAGATAAGGTTAAAAATGGGGCTAATATAATCTTGCTGCTGCTGATGATTTTGGCTGTGTACTCCCACCATATGGTAAACGACCCGTTCGAGCGATCCGCCCCAGCCCTAGTGTTCCTGTTTATGCTAGCTGGTCGTCTGGTGGTATGGTTCCAGACAAATCGAAGGGATTTCATAGATTCTGGAGCTGTTACAGCTAACGGAAACGGTGTAAAACAGGATTAAACAATAAGTTCAAGAATCAGTCGATGAAGAGGTGTGGAAACCCCCAATGTGTTCTAAATCAACAAAACCTTCAACAATGCTGCAGGACAATTGTCCTAGGATTGTTTCATTTGGCAATAAATACAATTTAAAAAAGAATCCAATAATAACCCGAGTAGAAATTGGCTCTAGATTGTTCTAGAAAGCAACATGAGCATATCTACTCGGTAAACCAATAACCTACGAACTTAAACAAAACAAACCAATTAAACGAAAATTACGAAAAAAAAATATGACGTCGCGCATTAACTAAGATTTTTCACCACCATTTTTGACCCCGAAACCGTTAAATCACTGCCCTCAAATTATGCACAAGGGTAGAAACGTTCACCACTCGTTCCGTAAAAGGAAAAAGATTCGAAGAATAATATTTCGTGGAGAACGTTTGCATCTCGTGTATAATTATTCTAGGGTTACAAAATTATATTATTTTCCAAAAATTTTCATCACCGAGATTTCCCCGCAAAACCATCTTTAGCTCAGACTTTTAATGAATTACAAAGATAATGTAATTAATAAAATTTAAAGAATAATTCAGCAGAAATTCTATTCTATCCTTTATCAAGAAACATACGATTCCTTGGATTCCATCGGAACTTGAAACAGCTTAGATTAACTTCTAAATTATCTAGTTGTCTAAATCGGACAAAATCCAAGAAATAATATAATTCGTTTTTTACGTGTGCGTTAAATAAGAAAACATTACAATGCTCAGAAATATTACTAAGTAAATAGTAAAACAAAATAAATATATTTAGGAAATATTACATCGTGAAAACCCCTAAAAAATCGGCAACACGATTTTCACTTTTATGCACTTTTATATAAATTTAATCATTAAGATGTAGGGATTATTCAGGGCCACTAAAGATCACCCGCTAAACACATACATATTTTATGTATGTTGTATATAATCAAATATTTACATTTACTATGAAAAGAATTCGTAATAGTTTCATACATCATTTGGAAAATTTACTTTTAAATTACGTAAAAAAATAGATAAGAACATATTCATACAAGAGCTATCACTGTAAATTAAAATTATGATTCACAAATAAAGTGTATGTTATATTGAATATAAAACTGTTTTTAAAACATATTGATATGTAAATAAATATATAAACATACATCTAGAACATAACAATATATGATTGACAAAATAAAATTAATTTGTAAAAATTATACATAAAAAATATGTAAAATATTAGTAGGTTCGGTGTTTAGCGGGTAGAAAAAACAATCAATCAAATTTTATTTGCAATTCTCCAACTCGAGCTTCATACAGGGGACGTAACTAGAAGGGAATTAGGGACAGATAGGGCATACGATATTTAAGGCAGGGCATTACCCCTTTATGCTAATAACGCTCTTAACTTGGGCCCTGGTTTCACAGCAATCTAGTACAACAATAGTCCCTCCTTGTAAAGAAGTCTGTAGCTAAAAAACTATAACTTTATATAAATAAAAAATGTTTTATTATTTTCAAGATGCTAGTCAATTCCTTAACTGCTGAAATATTAATTATAAATTAAAAGATAAATAAAGATTTGTAAATACACAGAAAGTTTTTTCTTTTACTTAAAAAAAAATCTAATTAAATACATTTCTTTAAGTGTACTTTAATTTTTGTAATAATTAATATAAGGACCCAAATGTTTCACAACTCTAATCACATATAATCAATAAAACATATTCTAAATATTCCTACTTTTGACGTATTGTTAAAATAATTTATAATTGAGTGTCGTCAACATTATAACATATTAAGTCATCAATATTATATTATTTTGAGCACATACATTATGTTGGTTTTGTAAAAAAAAGGAAATAATAAACTATTGTACCCATAAATAACAGAATAATAAATAAAACGCTTTTCATTTAATTTTAAGTACAATTAATATGCAAAGTTATAGAGTATGGTACTTACATTATTAAATGTATTTAAACCGTTGAAAGAAACAATAACTAAACCGGGAAAATGTAGCGCTGGTTTTGAGAATCAACCCGTTTATCTATTTCCAATATCTTCATACTTCTTAGCTCAAGTATATACAAGACTTACATGATTGAATATTTGACTTACCAAATAGTGTTGTAAAAACATGGCATTGCGGTATATATCGATAAATTTAATGTTTCTCATTCTGGTCCAGGATTCGTGGATGTTAAAACCTCTTGATAGTTTCATGCGGTTGAACGATTAATAATGTCTGCCATTATCTTGCAGACTACAGTCTGTAAAGCCTGCTATCCTAAACAAGTGGCAGGATTACCCATATTTATTACTTCTGGGGTCACAGGGTACAGCAACTTATTCCATTTTGAAACCTCAGTAACATTAACGTTGTCTTTATGCTGGTCTCACCATTCAATAATCTGTAAGAAAATTGCTTAATAAGCTTAAAGAAAATCCTAATCTTAAGTCTATGAAATAACATAAATACCTTTTTCCTTCTTGATATATAAACTAGTATTTCACAGTTAAAAACTTCTTCTACTTCACAAGTTTCAATCATACCTTCCAGCTACACTCTACACCTTAGTGAATTATGATTTCAATTATATATTTTACTAAAGTTTAATCCTGTACGATGTTCAAGCAAGGGTCACTACATGTTTGCACCCTCCGATACCACAGCCCTGGTATACCCCCTTTCATTTTACATTGAGATAATGAATGAAACATTAAACAACATTTAATATATTTGTATTTGTCAATAGAGATAGGCGATTCATAGGCATTAGTACATATTATCCTTAAAATATGTAAATTAAAAAAAATATATACAAATCATATAATGAAAATATGAAATACGTATTCAGCAATATTTACCTAAAATATATATTTAAATTAAAATCAGTTCAAAAGTAGACAACTAGACATTGGTCTAATAGAACGGCCAATATGATGACATCATCTTCTTAATAATATGTAAAATGATGATGACGATGCTAAGTTATATACTTAAACAAGACACATGTAGAAAATCTGTTTTAATTTCAAATATATTTAAGCTGGATCATTTCCAGTCTGTAGCAGTTGTAGAGCTTTCTGCAGATTCGTGATAGCCGTCTTAGTGTCGTCATAGGTCAAAGCTGAGCTTGCCCATTTACAATACTTCTGTGCTTTAGCAACTTGATCGGCAGTCAAAGACACCTACAAGTAAAGTTAATAAATGTGCAAATATTGTGAATAGTTTTATTAGCTTTTTAATTTATGTTTACCTCAGACTGATACGCATTTCCTATTGGATTGTTATAAGGAACAAAATCTGTCGGATTCTTAAACTCGTTAGGCGTTTCCGCATTGCTTCCTGTGTCTCCAGAAATCGGTTTAAAAGTAGGATTAATAGCAGTGTCTAATTTAAAATAAAAATAACATAAAAAGGAAAACTAAATCATATCAAATTATATATTATACAGTACGTAGGTAAAGTTAATATAAAAGAAATAATACTAAAATAAAATTACAATAATTAAATATAGTACTAATAATACCTGGAGGTGGTGCAAAAGCGTTGAATCCTTGTGGATTACTGTACGGAACGAACCCTCCTGTAGGTGCTTTTCCTCTCTGATCTAAATCAGCACCAGAAGGGGGTGAAGAATCAGAGTCTGAACGATGTGGAACATCTCTTGGACCAGCACTAGACGGCCCTGGCTGATCTATTAAATCTTCATCATCGTCTTCAGATCTAATGGGCCCCGGAACTGGAGTTTCACCACTTTTTAAACAATTATGAATATAAGCAGCTTTCCATTTCGCGTATTTTCTGTTTTGAATAATATCTTCACTTAGTTCACCAAAGGTAATGAGAACATCGAATATAATTCCTGCAGTGTAGAAAGCTTTTACGACGTTCCTATATAAATATTTTTGATAAATATATTTGCTTTAAATATCTGAAAATGATTCAAAGGTAATATGTTTGAACTTACTTTCCAAAATTAGCTTCTCGGTCTTGTTTATCTGCGTAATAGAATAATTTCAAACCGTAGTTTTCGAGATGTGCTTGTGCAGCTAGTTCATTCGTTATTGCCTCATTATCAGAAAGATTGCGTTTTTGAACTTCCAGCCAATCCATTAAACCTGTAGGAAATATAAGTACATATTAACCTATAATATAAAACTAATTGTAATTACAATTACAAATGTCAAATCCACTACTTTAATTAGCAGTCTTCATGTCTAATTAACTAATAAAGCAGTGTTAAATACAGAACCGCAACAACTAGAATTATGATTAATACTCACAAGAACAAACACTTTATCTGATATGACATAATAGTAGCACAATTATATTGCAGTTTGTAATTTGACAATAGATGTGTGAGTGACAATATCTTACCATTTACACCCTTTGAAGAATAATTATTGAAGTACACATGCATATATCACTGATAAACTATTTTTATATTAATTTCAATCCTTACCCATCAATAATTTTGTTTCTTCTGGTGTTTTGGTGACTGACAGTTTAAGCCCAACCTGCAAGGCATGTAATCTACACCAATAACTAACAACAGGATCACGAGTATCATGTTCTACAGCTGTTTTTAAATAATGCTGTATAGGTTTAAGACTACTAGGACACTCTGGTAAATTAACCGCCATGATTAGAATACTTTATGAACAAAATTATGAAAATATCATTAAATGGTTAAAAATGACGTCTTGTGTTATTATTAGTACGCCATATTATTTTATAAACGTCACGTTAATCTTTATGTATTCGTATGGTTTCGTTTTATATTATGATGTTGGTAACAAACATAGAGCTGACAGATACAATTAATTAGGAGCGGAATTTTTAAATTTATATAAAAATTATTACACGTTAAAATCGTTTGATATAATGCGTATGATGTGGACCTGGAGTAAATAATTATAATATATTCTAACAGATACATTAAAACATTAGATACATTTAGATACATTGAAACGTATCTAGACCATCTATGCATCTAGACTTTAGAAAGTATCTAAAGCAATGTATCAATTTTTATTTTATAAACAACGATGTAAAGTAGAGAGAAATAAATTCATTTTCTTATTAAATAATTAATTCAATAAAAGAAAAGATATATATCCATTTTGGCCGTGTCTACCACATTCATTTTACCCTTACGCCTTCGTACTTCACCTGCTGATAAAAATAATATTCATATACATATTCTACCTTAATAGATTAATCCTTCATTCAATATATTAATGTTTAATAACTGTATTTTGTTGGCCATTTGGCAATTTGGTTTTGTGCAACAATCAACACGGTCTGTCATTAACATACCAAACGAATCGACGAATTATTGCGTGGCCTATGAACTTGACGATGAATACACAACTACAGATGCAGAGTTCGAGGTGTCAGAATATTTATATTTCTTTATTAAACAAAATCTAAATATAGGTAATAGTTTAATTGGGCAATTGACACAGATGCTGTTTCCTTGAATAAATACAGCACAAGGTGACTCAGAAACTGATTAGCCAGAACTTGTAGTGAACCTATGGATTATCTGATTGATTTTATTTCATTATTCATCTAAATTCCGTGTCTACAACAATGATATATCAATTTTTGGCAACATATCGTTTATAGATAAATATAAGAAGGTTTATATCCGTTATAATTTTTTTAAACACCCTGTTCGTCAAAAACCACTTAAAATGAGTGACAAGAGTTCAGGGTCTCTAAGGCGCTATTTCTAAAAGGACCTTTAAAACAAATGAGTACTCTGTAGCACGTATTGATTAATTATTGGCACGATCAAATCATAATAATTAAAGTCAATATATTCTAATAAAATTATTTCCAAAACCTCGGCTTGAATTTCGACATTTAAATCCTAAAACTAGGTGAAATATTTAATGGATTAGAACAAAGAGATCATCCGAATTCGAATCCGAATTATGAGGTAACCTTGATGTGATTTTAAAATGATTTAATTAGTGAAAGTCATTAGTTAGTTTTAAGCCAACGTGTAGAGTATGAAATTAACAGAGACTGCAGAGCTTGCAGCACGAATAATTTGTGATTAATGACAGACACTTGTAGTGGAATGTGATCATTAGAACGTGAAGATGACGCCATTACGTCATAATAATGGTAATCAGACGTTTTTCATTTAGAAACTTATCTAACAAGTATTTGAACGTTTAACGAATTAGTGGTAATATCAGTAACATATAACATATACGTTAACGTCAACGTCAACGTCATCGTTAACGTAACATCGACGTCAACGTCAATATCGACGTCAACGTCAATATCGACGTCAACGTCAATATCGACGTCAACGTCAATATCGACGTCAACGTCAACGTCGATATCGACGTCAACGTAACATCGACGTCAACGTAACATCGACGTCAACGTCAACGTCAATATCAACGTCACGTCAACATCAACGTCAACGTCAACATCAACGTGACGTCAACATCAACGTCAACGTCAACATTAACGTCACGTCAACATCAACGTCAACGTCAAAGTCAACGTCAACATCAACGTCACGTCAACATCAACGTCATGTCAACGTCACGTAAACGTCACGTCAAAGTAACGTCAACATAACGTCACGTCAACGTAACGTCAACGTCACGTCAAGGTCACGTCACCGTCACGTTAACGTAACGTCACCGTCACGTCACGTCAACGTCACGTCAACGTAACGTCAACGTAACGTCACCGTCACGTCAACGTAACGTCACCGTCACGTCAACGTAACGTCACCGTCACGTCAACGTAACGTCACCGTCACGTCAACGTAACGTCACCGTCACGTAACGTCAACGTCAACGTCACGTCAACGTCAAAAAGTATCTAGATACATTTTGAAAAGTATCTAGATACATTTTGAAAAGTATCTAGATACATTCTGAAAAGTATCTAGATACATTCTGAAAAGTATCTAGATACATTCTGAAAAGTATCTAGATACATTCTGAAAAGTATCTAGATACATTCTGAAAAGTATTTAGATACATTCTGAAAAGTATCTAGATACATTTTGAAAAGTATCTAGATACATTCTGAAAAGGATCTAGATACATTTTCAAAATTATCTAGATACATTTACATAAGTATCTAACAAGTAATGCAGATACTTTAATAAACATATCTAACAATCAATTTGCACACGGTGTCGTATATTTCCCAAAGGACAGTGGTGTATTGATGAACACTAAAGTAAAAGTTTCATCTCATGATAAAGTCTGTTAATAAGGAACAACTCGAATACACATACTGAAGAAGGTTATCGGGTGGTCTTACAACAGAAAAAACTACGCACAAACTATAGAGCACTATTGTTAGTAAGATGGATTACCGCATTACCACTAATTCGTTAAACGTTCAAATAGAAGTTTGTGAATACTTGAACTAAAGACAGAAGTCAGATAATAATAGATTCGTAATTAATGACTTAATTAATAATGCCCAATGCTTACTAATGCGGAAGTGTCGTGCCGACTGATGCGTTAGTTCATTGCTATAATAAGACACCCACTTATCAAGTAATAAATGCTAAAATGTTTTCGATTTGTGATTTGACAAATGTGTGTTATATCAATAGAAATTTACAATAAAATTTATAGTAAACCTCTCATATTCGCGTATTGAATTACAGAATTATTAATCTATTGAATATTAAACAATCTGCATATGTGAGAAGTTTACTGCATTATACTCGTGTATTATTATATATTAATATTGACATTCACGCTGTGTGCTTTTTCTAACATTAAGTAGAATTAGAAAATGAGACATTGAGTGAGCTAATCGATTGGGCATGATTATTTTTTATAAATCGACACTCGGTGCTGCTATCAATAATTCGTCATTGAAACCATCACGAATTGCTGAAGACTGATATAAAAAAATATATATCGCTTCTTAAAAGATTTATTTTAGTACAAAGAATTATTTCGGTTGATTTCTGGTTTTCGATTTGAAAATATTCGAATCTGGAGATTATAAGAAGATGAAGAGAAGTATAAAAGGATAACAAATAGGAATTACAGTCCAATAAATTATTTTTAGACAGATTAATGGGGCATTACATAATCAATTTGTATTTAGTGCACGACTCTGTGGGCTGAACACGCAGACGACGATCATCTTCATGCATTTTGCGGTACTTGCTCTAATTTATTTTGTATTCGTACTTGATTCCTTCACCTACACGTGGAGGAAGAGTGTGGTAGAGAGGACTCTCTCGACGTTGCTCCCACGTTGGTCTCGGCGTTTAGTTTACTTCTGGCCATGAACTCGTTACTCATTATTTTAAACCCTGTTGTAACTCGAGAGCATCGAGAGTGAAGTGAGGTCCAGCCTGAAGACAACATTCAATCCATATCAAAGTACTTTATTAAATAGATCGCTTCTGACGTCATCGTTCGTGTCGATGTTATTCAATGAAATTGATAGTGTTAGTGCTCTATCGGAGCGGCGCCTTCATCCGCGAGGCAAACGAGATCATCTTCAGATAATTTTACTTTTAAATTACACCGTTAGCACAATTACTTCACTTTTAGTTTCATTAAGTATATCTGTGCATTATAACTATATGGTAAGTCCTCGGATTTACGCGGATTCGAGTTATGCGAATCAAACATGTGTATATTACATAAGTTTTTATATATGCTTGAATTTTCCTTTCAAATGAGCACATATAATATACATGTACAAAGCAGATCGTATTAATAAATTTTTATTGATGGTTCTAAGACAGTATTCGACTTACGCTGTTGTTCAACTTATACGGAAATCCGTTGTAAGTGAAGGACTTACTCTGTTCTGTTTTGAAAAATATTATTATCAGTAATTAGGCAGCCTGAAGATAGACTGAAGATATTTAACATCTAAAATGAAGTATGAAGTAGCTGCATAGTTTGATTAGCATTGTTCCGGGTATTGCAGATCTCTGTACCGGTAAGGCACCATCATTGTTGAATGTCAGTTGATTGACGAATATAACTATTAGATCATAAACACAGCTGGATTCGGACTCGGTGAAAGTCATTCAAAGGAGCATCGAGGTCCCAGCGGCATATGCCCCGGATGTCTTCTTTTCGCAATATCAGAACATCTTCTTAACACAATCTCGAGAGAACCTTAACAGGCTTTTAGTTACTTATTGCCTATATCAGTGATGGTACACCTTTTTTCATTTGATTTTCTTTAAAAAATATATGGAAGGAATGACTTTGAGCGTTGAAGAATTGACACAACATATAAATATAAATTACGCTAGCAATAGATTTCCAAACCCTGATCTTAAAGAGTACATACCATTTGCAATATGTAATATGCTATTTACTTGTAACATATTTCCAGATCTAAGAAGATCTGCATCTTGCGCCACCAACCTTTATCAGACTACGTTGATGCAATTTGACATGATTTGGTATTGATGATCAACAATATTTATTTCATCATTAATTAACTATATTGTACTGTGACGGTATTGACTTGTAAGTACGTATAGTAACGTGAAGATACTTTTTTCACGTGAAGATACTTTTTTCACGTAAAGATACTTTTTTCACGCGAAGATACTTTTTTCACGCGAAGATACTTTTTTCTCGTGAATATACTTTTTTCACGTGAAGATACTTTTTTCACGCGAAGATACTTTTTTCACGTGAAGATACTTTTTTCACGTAAAGATACTTTTTTCACGTGAAGATACTTTTTTCACGCGAAGATACTTTTTTCTCGTGAAGATACTTTTTTCACGTGAAGATACTTTTTTCACGCGAAGATACTTTTTTCACGCGAAGATACTTTTTTCACGTGAATATACTTTTTTCACGTGAAGATACTTTTTTCTCGTGCCGATACTTTTTTCACGTAAAGATACTTTTTTCACGTGAATATACTGTTTTCAGGACAGACCATGGTTCCAACAAAAGACACATATGAACCCGCACATTAATCATAGTGACATAGATGTAACCATAGACAACGAGCCTGAATTATAATGACTACAAACAAATGATCTTGAATTGTGCGTAGAGTTGCACGTCACAAGCAACAGGCAATCCATATCCGTACGACGTAATGGTGTTCTTATTCGAATTGTATGAATTACAGCTAATTTGTGAACAAAAGGTTAAATTATTTAAAATAAAACAAAATGTTTAACCTTCAATGTTCGAGTAGATGTACCATATACCGCGCTACAGGTCCGTTTCAAATGTTAGTGACCCAGGCCCTTGCTCATTTCACAGTCACTGTTGGTACAAGATGTGTAAACGTGTGCAGCATCGAAAGGAGAACTCCGTAAAGAAGAATATAGATGGTCTTATAAATGTTACATATGTATATATATATGTGGTAAAGCTGTTTTGACTAAAATGGTTGCCAACCACTGTAGTAAACTATTAGAATTTGTAATTGACGCATTGAAAACAACAACGTAGTATACTACTTTGCTTCTCATCACTCATTACTTCAGTTGTCATTTTCTGCTTCTCGTTTTTTCTCACGGTTTGTGATTTTTTAAGGTCTAATGTACTAAAATACTTCACATTCATTTAAAACATTAATTATTTCATTAATGACATCACCTTGGCAGAAGTTCAGTAAAGCACAAGGTTAGTGGCAAACGGATAATTCAATGTAAGTACCGGAACTGCTAAATAATGAGACGATTAGACAAACTAAAATGAACCCAGACCATCGCTTAAGTATTTTCCCGCTAAACAGAGTTGTTAACATAAAAAGTTTGTTGTTTTTTACTTGTTTTTTACATCGATATAATGTAAGGTTATATAACAGAATTATGTTAAAGTTCGATAAATAACAATACGTAATCTAAGGTAAAAACTACTACATTAAATAATACATGTATTTCGTTTCAGTAAATAAATGTGAATTGTAAAACCATAAATTATTTTATGGTATTTATTAATTAAATTATAATGTTTGTTAGTTAATTTTCTAAGTTGCTCAGCATCCTGCTGTGCGACGCTAACCGCAGCTTCTGTTCGATTCACGATCAACGGTTACGTCAGCGTTAATCACAATATCAACACCTTAATTCAATTAACCAAATACAAACAAACATAACGTCTGCAGAGATTGTTAACAAATTAATCTTAAATGTCGCTTTTTTACAACTTATTTGCTAAAAACATAGGTCACACTTTTTGTATTTGAAGATGCCGTCATTTATATATGCAGACCATCTAAGGCGCTCAACACATGGGGCGACTGGTTGCCAAACTTAGCCCCGAATCTGTCCGAACCGAATGAGAATGGAACTGTGTTGTTAGTGAGAGAAAGAACGTGTATACGAGTGAGAGAAAACTTAATGCACGAATGAAACTAAATTGGTATTCGATCCGTGTTCCGTGACTATAGAACGATAGCATAATAGGGGATTTTATTATGTCGTATTTGATTGTATGTCTTCTTCTTCTTCAGTGGCTCGACAGCCCTGGGTGGGCCCTGGCCTTCTCAAGATTTTTTTCCGAATGATTTAATTACTTGAGATTTCGTAACAAGATTTTTTTCACGGGGTGGAGTTGTTAACACCACGCCCAACCCCAACCTGGAGGACCAGTCCCCTGATATAATCCCCAGGGGCAGGGTGCCCGGCTATACCCCCAGGCACTGGGTAGACATTGGGACTATTCTTTCACACCCGGTCACCACTCGGGAAATTTGATTGTATGTATGTATTTAAATACTTTTCAATAGTATTCGTAAATATCTCTGTCGATGATGTTATCATCAAAACCATGCAACCACATGAAACCAAGGATGCACTGCGGTCGAGAAATTGACTCGCGGCAAACGTACTCAAAACCAGTTTGAAATTAGTTTAGTTACGTTCGTGCCGTGTGTTTTATTTCATTCGTATACACGTTCGTTCTCTCACTAACAACACAATTCCAATCACATTCGGGGCTAAGGTTTGCAACCAGTCGCGTCGAGTGCAGAGGGCCTAACAGTCAAATACTATTAGAGACAGATTTTCTTTTTTTTTGGTCTTACATAAAAGTCAATTGTATCCAGTTATCATATTTTTTACGTAATGTTACGTAAAACAAGTGCGATACAAGGGTATTATAAAAAGATTCTTCAAGTGTTACGTCACTATATTTCTGGTACTTCCATGACATCATTATTACCATCTTCCTGATATTGCCATAAATAGATGCGGTCATTTATGACCCAACACCGGACATAAAATTACCATTTCTTTAACAAAAATGTTAATAGAGTATTGTTCAGCAAAGTTATTTTGTAAAACTACCATTAAAAGGCATGTGATCACTGATCGCACCGAGTTATTATATCTCATTGAAACCTTCAATTCAGGCGTTCATATAATAGGCAATCTGTAATTACTTGTATCATCATAAACTTCATGCTTTGCGAGACCTTTGACCTTACATCTTTGTGGTCTATAGTTAAACTGAGCAAGTTTACCTTTTAAAGGACAAAATAATATGATAATATTTAACGTCGCCCTCAACACGATACATGAGATCTAGATCAATCACTGATTGATCCAAGTCTTCAACAATGTGTGACCTACTTACAGTCGCTGATGAAGACGACGCGGCGGTGACGAAGCAATTTAGAAATTTCAAGTCGAATCAAAGCCATTGTCAATTAATTTAACATACAATGCTCTGTGATGGACCTATGTTAGCTGGAAGCTTTGCAATCGTTACATACTTCTTCTCCTTCTTTCAAATTAATCTCTCTCCCTTCTTTTTCCAACTCGTATCTCATTGTTTATTTCATGAAAATAATTAGCTCTGAAAAGTCAAGGATAATTATTTCATTTATTATTTGATTACAAATATTTAATAATTGTTTTTTAAATTCATCATTCTCTTTATAGAACACCTTGTATCCGTACATTTTTAGGTAGAAATTTAGAATTAAGATCACATGAGATTAAAGCCTAACTTTCAATTATTTTTAGTCCACATTAATTTAAAACCACAATCGCTTTGACAGGTTTATGTCTGCAGGTTCATCTACAGCAGCTACTTCTTAGTAATCTGTGGTTTTTGTGGCCCTCCCAGAATATGTACATCACATCCGAAGGTGATTGTCCCTGAATTGTTGACTCGTTAGTTACGACACACATTTGCGGTTTCGATCCTATTTTAAATCCGCGTCCAGAATATCGCAATTCCCATTCCCCGTCTTACTTACAATTAATGACACTTCACTTGTTATCGCACGTTTCTTTTCTTTTGTAGATATTTTTCTGCAAGCACTATTAGGACGTCCGCACATGGGTCGATTGGTTGCAAACTCATGCACTGAATCTGCCCGAACCGAATGAGAATGCAACTGTGTTGTTAGTGAGAGAACACACGGCACGAATTAAAGAAAATTGATTTTAAACTAGTTTTGAGCTACTGTGTTTCTATGCTGCAGAGCATGTTTGCTTGCTTTGATGGTGACATCATGAGCAAAGATGTGCACAAATACTATTCAAAAGTATTTAGATACGTACATACATACAAATACGACACAATAAAATACCCTATTATACTCTGTTATTGTTAAAAATTCTATAGAGTCACAAAACACGGCTCGTTTTTCGGCTAGTTTGCAATCAGTCGACTCTTGTGCGGAGGACCTAAGAGAACAAAAAGGTCTTGATTTCTGTGGTAGGGATTAAAGTACAGATAATTTATATAAATTAGAACATTCATTAGCTGGATTAATTACTGAAATTGAGAGTGGCAGATTAAAATTAACAAAACGTGAACCTTGAACAATTTAAGTGCATGAACCTGCTCCTCTCAGTACCTGGAACAACAGGTTCCTGCTCTCATTACAAACGCGATTTCATCGAGAAACCTAATAAAGTATTTTTATCAGAACACTAAAATGCTTTTAAGAGGAGCTATGATTAATGTGAATAATGTCCACTGGATCTGCAAGTGCAGTAGATTGAATCATACTTATTATTTCACCTTGCAAAGGTTTCGCTGTAGATACGCAATGCCGACCAATTTATCACGTTGAATTTACATGTCAAATAACTTTATGATAAGAAGCCGCTCTTGGCTTGGAACATTCTTTAGCACAGATTTATTAACATTTTTAAATCATTAATAAGAGATTATCCTTTGAAGGATTTTAATATACGAATATCTTCATGTTTTCATGAATAAGTTTGTATCAGTAATAGTTTTGGTTTGAGTAGATTCTGAGAAACATTTCAACCTTCTTACAGATTATAAAATATTAATAAATCCCTTTTTAAGGTTTAAAGGATTAGCGCTAATGAGCTTCTACTATTTTGACAGTTATCATGATGTCAAAACTATAATGCTGAGGTAGTACGTTTTAAAATAATTGTATCGTGATAGACCAGGGTAGATAAATTTAGAAACATAAAAAAATTAAAGTAGAATGAAACCTATTGGAAATGGAAGGGAATACTACTAAAATGAAAGGAAAAATAAATTACAGTCGATCTGAGGTTGGGAAGAGGTAGGGGGTGAGGTTTTAAGGGTGAAAATCGGTAAATCTCGATTTCCGGCAAAACTACAAGTCCTATCGAAAAAAGTTAATCGCAAAGTTGTAGATAATAAAAAGATCTACAACTTTTGTATCTACACTTTTTCTCCATAACCTCAAAATTCATGTAGAAAATCCAAAAAACCACATTTTTGATTTTTTATTTTTATCTTTTACAAAAAAATTTTTTTTTCATGATATTTGGTGAAAACTTACCTCTTTATGTCCCAAACACACTGGAATTTTGAAGATTTAAAATATTAATTTTTTCACCCTATTTTGACTCGATATCGAAAAAATAACCCTAGTTTTCAATCGAAAATTCTCACGTCAAAATATCTGATTTTTCAAAAAAGTCGGTGGGCTTTTTGTTCGTTGAAATCTCTATTTTCTGATGGTGTAAAAAAAAATATACATTACAATGGAAAAAATTTTCAGAAAATGCAAAAAAACGAAAAATACTAAAATTCGAAATTTTTTTTTTAATCTTTATGTACAATTTTGAGGTATTCATTAAAATTTTTACTTTAATTACTCGAAAAACGTTAGGGACCATGTTAGATTAATAAACAAAAAATTGCAAGTCGAAATGTACTACTATAATTAACAACTAAATAAGTTAATAAAGTTAATATTTAATATGACATCTACAAAATTTTGAGAAAATTGTCGAATTTTCTTTAAATTATATGCGTAGATGCCTATTTATTGCTATTTTAAAATTATACCTTTATACCTGAGTGACCTGAGTGAAGTCTTGTCTCTAAAAACGGTCCAATCTTCTGTTAAAGTAAACGGAGATATTATAGCAATTGATCCGTTATTGATATTTCAAAGAATATCTCTAATGATCGACAGTAAAAAAGATATGGAAACTTATTTACAATACAAGCTTGCACCTTTTCCATTATCTCTTTTTACCGAAAATGGCTTCAGAAAAAACGTTAAATCTCAGCTCTACGAATTATTTGTGAGTACGAATAGATCAACGCATTTTGACGGCATTGTGCATGTCGTCGACGGTGGATTTTTACTACACAAAGTAATTTGGCAGAAAACTGAAACGTTGGAAGAGATCATGAATATATATTTACGCTATGTAGAAAAACATTACGCAGCAAACAGCTGTATAGTTTTTGATGGGTACCATGAAATTGAAAAATCAATTACTGTGTCAACAGTACCAGCAGTTCATTCAACTAAAAAAGGAGAACGTAGTCGTAGAAAGACGTCAGACAATATTCCAGAGTTGAATTATCAAAACCATACAAAAATATCATTTTTGCAAGAAAAATTTTTATTTAATGAGAAAAACAAAGACAAAATAATAAAGTCGTTAATGCAAGTATTACAGTCAAAAGGATTTTCCTGTTAACAAGCTAAAGAAGATGCTGATGCTGACATTATTAAGACCTCGATAGAAATTGCCAAAGATACTAATAAAACTGTCATTGTTGTAGGACAAGATATTGATCTTTTGGTCCTTTTGAATCAATTAAATTCTAATAATCATAAAATTTATTTTCTCAAGCCCGGTTCTGGAAATATAAAAGATCTTTTTTTCACGTCTAATAGTTTCAAGTGTGAATCCGTCAAAAAACATCGTTGCATTTCTGCATTGTTTTTCTGGTTGCGACACAACATCTGGATTTGCCGGAAAAGGAAAGAAAACTATAGTAAATTCATTATTAGGCAATCAAAATTTGTCAAATTTGGCTAATATTTTTTTTAAAAAAGATGTAAACAAAGAAGATATAAAAAAAAATGGATTGAAATTAATTAAATAAATTTATAAATGTAAAAAGGATAATATATCACTGAATCAATTAAGATTTCAAAAATTTCAATTGGCAAAAATTAAATCATCTTTCATATTGGCAAATCTCCCACCCACAGAAGGTGCAGCAGAACAACATTGTTACAGGGCATATTATCAGCTTCAAACGTGGCTGGGTAATGAATTGACAGCAACAGATTGGGGCTGGAAGCAACATCAACATGGAATTATGCCCAAATTTACAGAAATTGAATTAATTCCGGAAAAATTGCTGAAAACTATTTGCTGCAGCTGTGAAACTGGATGTAATAGTTTAAAATGTGGCTGCCGAAAACATGGTTTAAAATGCACAAATTTATGCTCAAATTGTGATGGTTCTGAACAATGCGCCAATGTGGAGAAAAAAATCTACGAGGAAGTTAATGATTCAGATGAAATTGCGGATGAAGAACCAATGCAGACCGAAAATAATGTTAGAGACGAAGACGGTGATGGTCTTGAAGATGTCGAAGATCTACTAGAATCAGAAAGGCCTGTCGAATCTAACGATCAAGAAATACCATCAAAAAGACAGAAACTGATGAATAAGTGATTCGAATTGAATACTATGTTTTGATAAATACAAAGATTAATGCTTTTAGAAATAATAGAATGTATAGTGTAATCATTAAAAAAAATCTCTACTCAATAGTACGATTTACGTGAATATTTCTATCTAATGAGATTTTCTAATACATAAATGTAATGAAAATTTAATAAATCAACTTTTATTACTGAAAAAAATAGCAGTAGTCACATTTTTTTAATAAAATCCCCTTTTAAATCGTATTTTTAATATTTACGACAACTATGTTTTTTGCGATATTTATGTTTAATTGGTTTGTAATTTTTTTGTTTATTAATCTAACATGGAACCTAACGTTTTTCGAGTAATTAAAGTAAAAATTTTAATGAATACCTCAAAATTGTACATAAAGATTAAAAAAAAAATTTCGAATTTTAGTATTTTTCGTTTTTTTGCATTTTCTGAAAAATTTTTCCATTGTAATGTATATTTTTTTTTACACCATCAGAAAATAGAGATTTCAACGAACAAAAAGCCCACCGACTTTTTTGAAAAATCAGATATTTTGACGTGAGAATTTTCGATTGAAAATTAGGGTTTTTTTTTCGATATCGAGTCAAAATAGGGTGAAAAAATTAATATTTTAAATCTTCAAAATTCCAGTGTGTTTGGGACATAAAGAGGTAAGTTTTCACCAAATATCATGAAAAAAAAAATTTTTTTGTAAAAGATATAAATAAAAAATCAAAAATGTGGTTTTTTGAATTTTTTACATGAATTTTGAGGTTATGGAGTAAAAGTGTAGATACAAAAGTTGTAGATCTTTTTATTATCTACAACTTTGCCATTTAACTTTTTTCGATAGGACTTGTAGTCTTGCCGGAAATCGAGATTTACCGATTTTTACCCTTAAAACCTCACCCCCAACCCCTTCCCAACCTCAGATCGACTGTAATTTATTTTTCCTTTCATTTTAGTAGTATTCCCTTCCATTTCCAATAGGTTTCATTCTACTTTAATTTTTTTATATTTTTAATTATTTTTGACGGCTTCTACCCTGGTCTATGAGTCCACAGGAGCTCTAAATTTATTGCGTATTGCGTAAATTTATTTATCTCTTAAATCAAATAGACAAATAAATAAATATTGATTCAACAAATTAAAAACACTTCAAATCTAAATCTAAATGTACTTGACATTAATTGCTGTTGCAATAAATAAAATATTAATAAAGCGAATAATGAACAAAACAAATAAAATATTGTCCTATGGAATCATCTTGATTCGTATCTTGAATGATCTCAACATAACTATGTGGTTCTCTCCATAAAAACTATATTTGATAACCATTAGAATTAGAATTGTTATCTTAAAATCAGTAATGAGTAACCTCATTCTGATCAACATTTTATAACCTAACAAAAATATGTAATAGATGCTTGTGTAAACAAACAAGTTAGAACTGATTTAAACGATAAATGGTACAGATGATTCTAATAAACATAATCTGTCCGATCCCAGGGACAGAACTACACTTAATGTCACTAATCGTAACAATTTAATAGCTTCTGTATTCCCGCGTCAATATTCTTGCCCAATAATTTCATATTAACGAAATAAATCAATTCGAAATTTTCATACATTGACAATTTAAAATAAAATATGTCCCGATTATTGTACAGTTTTATGTGAAATGAAAATCAATTTATATTTTTATTATGCAGATCAATATCATTTAGAAATATCAAGAATTTTGATTTGAATATGATGGCGTAATGATAGTTTATTGTGATTTGAATTTATTTATAGGTAGAAGTACTGATCTGGAGATCAAAATTGAAATTAAATAGCGGCGAGGTTCAGTAAATTATATTTTCAGTAATTATATTATTGTAGTACTGGTGACAAATTACAAGTGTAAGTGATTTGTTTGACATTAAAATATTTTAGCAATTTATGCAAATACTTAACAGTTAATATTATGCACAAGTGAAATACCAATCCTAGTCGTAACCACAAGCCTAGTCGCAGCAAAGTGAATTCATTACAAGAACAAGATGCCAGGCATCTAATCTTAAAATCTCTCTAATTATTACGCAACGTGTCATCTCCTGTCTCTTCCCTCATTGTTCATCGTTTATAAATAAATAAACAATAGAATGTTAGTTCGTATCAGGGGTGATGAGGGAGGGAGGGGGCGAGTCAGAACCATAATGGGAGTGCTTTTCTTGTCGCGTAACTGTGTTTCATGTTCGGTACACAACAGACATCAATGGCTCTGAATTAAACACATTGATATTACCCAATGGGCTTGTGTCCTATGTCTTAATTTCTATAAAAGTGTGCTATATATTGATAAAGTAAAGTGGGTTACTAGAACCTCAAATGTTCAATTATTTTTTAAAAACTCCTTATATTTCAGGAGATATTAACAATTAAAAAAGTCATTTTGTCTCTTTAATTATTATGTGACGTCATAAGATATTCGTTTATTACTTTACATCATTGCTCTAGTAATGCCAATTGGAACAGAGCATTGGTTCGCATCCTCTAAACGTACTGTTGGATCAGTTATGTGCTTGCCTACACTTCGCAGGGCCGCCAATACAACTTGACATGAATTGGAATTAACATTATTTGTCAATCCTTACAAGTTGGAGGCGTGGATTAAAATTCTTCACTCTTGTAGCTGTCATAATTCTGTTTTATTAGTTTTACGATTTTGCATATTGTAATTTTGAGGTTAAAGTTTTTACGCAATATTGCCAATTTAATAATAATTAAATACAATTAAATAAATTCTTTGTTGATGATTCTTAATATTATTATTATCAAGGTCGTCTCACTGAATGAAAAATGAATTTATATCAATATTTTTTAAATGTGTTTTATTATTTGAAGGCCAATTTTGTAACTATGTCAACAATTTAAGCGCCTGCTAATTTGTGGGATTCTAATCTAACTGTTTTGAAGTTATCAAGGTGTTTTATGAATGAATAATTAGCGACTAAATTTGAACAATCTGCATCAATAACTGATAATACCAAAATAAAGAATAATACGCTATATGTATATTGACTTTATTATGGCTATTAGCAAGCTTGCAGAGGAATCTTGAAAACCAATTGTACTGCTTGTTTCGTATTACTTGTCCAATAATTTACCTAATTTAATGCACATGTGAAATACAATTAAGTTTAAAAGAATTTTTCCACAAGTTTACGTCACGGGTCGTGTCCTGCAGGGATAAACTTTTAACTTTCCTCTAAGCAATGGTGTCCAACATCTTAAAGTACAGGGTCTCCGAAGCTCTAACCCTAAATTCAGTGGCGTAGCTACCGCCGTATTTGCCGTATCAATGATACGGGGCCCCCGGTCAACAAGGGCCCCAAACTTGTGTAAGCAAAAATTCGTAAAATGTTATCCACAATCTCACTTAAACTCTTAGGCTGTACTTAGCTTAGCTCTTAGGAGTATTAATTGTAAGTAATAACGTATAATCAATATAATTATTTTAATTCAATGCGAGCGTCTTTTGTAAAAAATCTTTACCCATTATTTGCGCCCCCCAAACACACTACTTTTTTACTTTACTGCCTAAATTCAATTCCATCCTGTGTAAATTTGCATTACTATCGAAAGTAACCTTTTATTTTTAGGGTTTACCGCAATTATATCGCGTCTTAAGTTTCGTTAATCGTTGCCTGGGCCAAATGCGGCTCGCGGACCTGTATTTGGACAGCATTTTCTCTTATTAAGCGAATGTTTGCAATAAAACAAGATAATACGTATAACATACTCGTACATCCAGCGCTCAGGTAAAGAAATAAAATAAAACAAGTAAACATTATCTTGTGTACGACTGGATCCTATTTCCAAAAACGGGCGTTTGAGTGGGCGCTTAAAACGGACTGCAAGCTGCGGGTTATAGATTCTGTAGTATTTCAGAAACTAAGGATGGTCTCGAAACCGATAATTCATTGACTAAACTTTCTTTTGTCCGGGTTTTAAGACACTTCAACTGCTGCATCAGCTGGGGGGAAGTTTCATCAAGTTAAAACCAATCTCAAAATCGTTTATTTGGATCATCAATTCTTGAATCATGGATATTGATGATGAAATCAAGAATTTGTTTTTCTATCTGCTTTTACATCACGGGCTTTAACACTGGTACTTGCTGCATATGTAGCAAGGTCAACGATCTTGTTTTCTGTGGTATAAGTTATTCTGCATGGACTCCACAATTCGCAAAATCTCAGCAAATGATCTTTCCATCTTTACCATATACAAATCGTATGAATCTCTTGTTGTTGACGGATTGTGTGCTCTCACAACGTTTATCTCTGGACTTCAACTTATCTATTCGGCGGGCAGCTTCTCAGAATGCGACGACACTGTTGGTTTTACAATGACCGAAAGATCTACGTGGTTTTCATCTGTGCCTTGTATGCTGTGTTCGTGAATTTCGCGGAAACTGTTGTTACGATTACAAAACTATTGAAATAGTGAAATAACGTTTGATGAATAATAATTTATTAGTTGTACGAATACACCGAAATAAATAATGTAAACAGAGACGGCCTTAGAGGGGGGCAAGCAGGGCAACCGCCCAGGGCCTCGCATTCTCGCGCAACAACCCAAGTAGAAAAATTCATTACTATATATGTATTTGAATCTCGCGCCTCGCTCTTTAAAAATCCCACTAGAATCACTGCGTATATCTTTTAAGGCATTCATGTACCTTAGTTTATCATCATTAGTATTTGTCGTCTTTGTACTTGTTAACTTTTATAAATTTTCCAATATAAAATTTTATTTCTCGTCAATTATTCATGTATGTAATATATCTAACGTAACGTTACGTGTTATTATTTATCGAAGTTTATATTCATTTAGCTTACATTGTCATTAAATAAATCTTGTTCTAGTATTTAATCTATGCAATTCTTCAAGCGCATTCCGTGACCTTTGCCTTCTGCACTCAGAGTTCTTAGAACACATGTGATGAACTACGCGACTTCCAGCTCCTTACAAGAAATTCAACACAACGACAAAACAGAAGATTGTTTTGATTTCTCACAAAATTGTAAAAGTTATTTACATAATATTCAAATTGTGTAGCTGCGCGTCTTGTAGAAATATGCATAAATTGAGAAATGAGCCGTTTGCAATGGAGGATTCACACTACTTAGTAAACAATTTGGAGAAGTGTCCTGTTGTGTAATGTTTGTATCACTATTGCACTTCAATTATAGTTCGCATCAACTTTACCTTCATTTGTATTCCGACAGGTGGAGTGGTTTCGCTATTTCTAGCCGATAAAGTAGACATTTCAAACAACTGTGAGAAACTGAACTCTTTCATGACAAAAGAATCATACGCATCTTCAATATGATGACAAAGTGACTCCAAAATGTATCCAAATTGCATTACATTTTCTACTTGAACAATGGTCTTCATATTCCTGACGATTGCAGCTCGTCATTTTCGTAGAACTTGTCTTTATTTTAATTGCGTACGCCCCTTTATTTTTGAATAAATAATATCTATATAAATATATATTTTAAAAAGGAACTAATCCGAAAGGTCTATTAATATGAGGTTTAGTATGTTAAATATCTTTTGTAAATAATTGGGAATACCTTTTAAACGTCCAGAGTGGTCCAGAGCTAATCCTACTTATACGATATTTAAGTGTCTAGGGTCAGAGTTCACAATAAATCACAACGAAGCGAAGGAAGGAATTTTAAATGAGATGCACTTTTTTTTTTATTGGTAAACTATTTTGACAACTTATAAAGATTGTCTTAAAATATTAAATTGAAAAATTCAAAATTCTAATTGAATTAATTGTGATATATTTGAGACGCTCGAAAGCCAATCGAGAAAATAATATTTCTTTAAGAGCTATGAAAAGAAGAAGTTAATCCTTTACTACGTTTGTTATTTTTTTCATTAAAATTTACGAAAATAAGAAAATATCAAAAAGTGGACTTAGCAGCATTGCGTTTTGAGCGATTCATTTATCGTGTGAAATCCATGGGGTATTTTTATATAACCAAAAAAAATCCATACGAAAATAATTTAGATATTTATGACATTTCATAAATCTAAATAAAACGTCTCTATTTTTAATGCCTGCATTTTATACGCGATATGATAATTTTCGCGAATACTTATAACTCAAATATTCTGGACAAATGGACGGATTTATGTTTATATGGTACTACCCGAATAAGCCGATCGTAAATTGCAACGGTTTTGTTTGTTTTTGGATTGGTAAACTTGCCCGAAGCGCGAATCCCCAAGATCCGGGATGTTGATCTCTGGGACTCAAAGGAGAGCAGGGGGTGAGGATGTGAGGCTGTGGCTACAGGATTCGGTTTCAGAAATCAAGAAAATAAGTTTCTTAATGGATGATACTTATTTGTATAAATAACATATTTATTACTTCGTTAAGTAAGTGTCGCCCACCTAAGCATATTACAAAAACCTTATTTAAATTTTATGTAGAAAAGAAATATTATTTCTCTAAAAATATCTTCTTTTATTTTCAAACAATCGCAGCAAAAATACAAGCAGTGGTGCCGATTGTTTAGAATAATAGCCTTAGAATAGCCTACTGTGAAATTAAATTACAACAGGGACAATTTTTTTGTTACAGTTTGGCGCCACCTTTTCCCTTGGCCCTCGGACCGGCCCTGTAAATCAGCAAGACGTTTTTTTCAGTTACCTCTATATGACATTTAGGGTTCCCTGCCATCTTTCTCTATAAGAGAAATATATAATATATATATATATATATTCCTGGTCCGCTAATAATTCTTTCAAATTTATTACAAAACGAATATGCCAATTAAAATTTATGAGAATATCATCTGAGCACATTCAGTTTAGTTTCAATTTAACAAAGACTTAACACAGACTGTTAGGAACTTAAATATCAATTTTAAAAAGTGGTTAGTTTTAAATTAAGAATACATTTAATAGCATGAGATATTTTTCAAAATGGCACAGGACTAAATGAAAAAGAATTCTTGTTTAAGGTCGGGTTAATTAATTATTTTACTTCAAGTTTTATTTAATGCGCTTGCACGAATATCTAAACAGGCTTGGTCGCCATTTGTCTGAGCTTTCCTTAATATAAAATTAATGTAAGGTCTCTCATCGAATTCCAAATCAAAATTAAGACGCGCCAATACACACAAAACACACCCACTTAAATACCAACTGAAAGAAAGAAAGAAAAACAATCGCGAAATCATCTAAACTAGATGAAAGTGTTGATCCTAGAGGTCAGAATAAATTAAGACTTAAGTTAAGCCGAGATTCGCGACATCGTTTCACTACTATAGTCCAGGCAAGACCGTGAAATTAATGCCTGAGATAATTCTTATATACTTGTCTTTAGAGATATTGTGATATTAGTTTATTACATGCATTAACTGGACTACAGAATTGGCATGTGTGTAATATAATTTGGCAAATGTAAAAGTAATAAATTCGTACTTCTGCAAAAGCGCAAGTACAATACAAAGGCATGTGTGTGTCATTAATCATATGAAAATGTAAGCCAACGCCCACGTAACGAAGTCGTTAAATTTGCATGATGAAATCTATTGGAAACGATAACTCAAATCGCCAGTCCGTTGTACCGTCCCGCTTAGCGCTGCTTCTCAGGCGTGATTCAATTATTATCGAAGAATGTTTTTTAAAGATAATTTTAATTAAATTTTCTTGTCTTTAACTGGTGACTCTTTTTTGGTGTATGGACAATTACTTTTCCATAATTTTTAGTTAATACTTTCTTTTATTTTTAGCAGACAATTTATTTTGAATCTAATCTTATTTCAATAGGCTTGTGTCCTATGTCTTAATTAGTATAAAAGTGTATAATATATGTTAACAAAGTGGTTTACTAGAACCTCAAATGTTCAATTATTTTTTAATAACTCCTTATATGTTACGAGATATTAACAATTAAAAAAGCTATTTTGTGTCTTTAATTATTAAAGGGATTCAACGTTGTACACATTCCAAATGTATGTGACATCACAATCGCTGCCAACGTTACAGCTCATAAATCTCTGCTGTATGTATTTATATATCAAATATTATTTACAGCTATTTCAAGGAACAATAAAATTTCAATATTATGTCTGCTGTAACAAGGTTAAATAAAATAAAAACTGATTATTCTTTGACTTGACTTGATTATTTCGACTACCAACAGTTACAAAACATTACCACAGCACTGACCTACTCAACAAATAACTGACGTTAAAATGCATTTCACGTCATACAAATATGGCCGACCATTTCTAGCGCTATATCTCCGTTAA
The DNA here is from genome assembly GCA_963678705.1 of Panorpa germanica. NCBI lineage: Eukaryota > Metazoa > Arthropoda > Insecta > Mecoptera > Panorpidae > Panorpa > Panorpa germanica. Next base: position 428,036 of record OY783222.1, read on the forward strand.
CATTTAGATATTTAGAAACGTCAATACACATTTATTAACATCAATTTCAATCAACAATTGAAAAATCGACCACGTAAAAATGAGGATACAAGCCCATTGCATTTCTCCTGCAATTTTTTGAAGACAGCTTTGCTTAAGAAGACTGTACGAAATAAAACCATGCGAGTATTTGTAGATTGAATAATTATTCAATTGTTTTAATGATAAAATTATTTTACACTTTTTAATATAAATTTAACCACAAATTCTAATGATATAAAATGGTTGCGAAACATGCTACGACAGTGCAAAAGCCAAAACACGAGTGACTCGAATGCCATACGGCTGTAGCGTGCACAGCAGTCGTCGTTGTGTTGCCCAACACGTCGCTGTGTTGCCCTGAGTAAGATTTCTACCAGAGACAACAATACAATATTAAACTAGAATGTCAACAGAGACACATTTTATGTTCTGTGCTAATTTTGTACTGAACATAAATTACCAGCCAGCAGAACGTAGCTGATCCCACAACCAACTTAAAATATATATAAAAATACATTAATACATAGAGCTACATAAATTTACAAACTTCTTAAATCTATGATAGTCTACATAATTGTATGAGAATAATATAAAATAAAACAAAATAACAATTATTCTAAAGATAACAGAAAACGTAATTAACATTTTAGCATACATTATCAATTGCATAATGTACACAACAATCAATTCAGTGGTAATCTACACAATTTTGTGATGGGTCTGTTGTAGATCTTATCACCGATTTTTATTTCCGCCACTCTCACTTTTCCATCTTTACCAAAAAAGACCTTTGTAATTCTGGCCATTGGCCAATTTAATGGGGGTGAGTTTAGATTCTTTACAATAACTTATAACATTATTTCTATGAGACTTATTAGTCTGTAAATTATACAACTCTTTTAATTCATTAGCAGCACCCTTGAATGTTTTAGCATTGTCACAATAAATTTTAGTAGGCATGCCTCGTCTAGAAATAAAACGATTGAGACATGCCAAGAATGTTTCAGTTCTTAAATCAGAAACCACTTCCATGTGTATGGCCTTTGTAGAAAAGCAAACAAACAATGAAATGTAACCTTTTGTAATCAATGGTTTACGTATGCGAGCTATCTTTATGTTAAAAGGTCCACAAAAATCTACACCTACATGCTGAAATGGTCTTGTAGCTGTAACTCTGTCAGCTGGCAAAGAACCCATCAATTGTTTAGCAGATTCAGCCTTCAATCGTGAACATATAACACATTTGTATAGTACCTTTTTGACCTCCCGTATGCCATTTATAATCCAGAACTTTTGAGACAAGGAGCTGAGTACTAATCTAGCACCAGCATGGAGCAAACGTAAGTGCTCATTTTTGATTATGATAGAAGTGATATTGTTGTCCTTTGGCAGTATGACTGGGTGCATTTTATCTTTTGCAATGCCTGCATTTTGCAATCTGCCACCAACACGAATTAAACCAGTGCTGTCTATGAAAGGGTGGAGATTACCTATACCGGTCTTGATAATGATACCACCTAAGAGACATTTTATTTCTTTAAAAAATATTTGCCTTTGAACTGAGCGAATGATAATTAATAAAGAATTATGAAGTTCTTGTGGAGATAAATGTCCACTTGAACTGTGTACTGTCTTTCTACAATTATTAAAGAATCTGTACACATAAGCTAATACACGCTGTAGTTTATTGATATTGGAGAATTTTTTAAACAAGTCTAGCATTAAAGGTGCTTGTTCGACTTCAATGTTACAAACATTACAGCTTTTATCTTCATCGTCTGATGGAAGTACTGTATTTAAATCAAAATAATGATCATGTTTAAAATGAGAATTGGATAGATACTGGGGACCGTTCCACCAAAGATTTTGATTTTTTAAGTGTTGTGGTTCTATACCACGAGAAATTATATCAGCTGGGTTATCAGCTGATTTTACATAGTACCAAGAGAGTTTATCTGTGAGCTCTGTTATTTTCTTTACTCTGTTATTAACATAGATATTGGTTTTTAATTTGTCCGCTTGAATCCAAGCAAGGACTATTTTGGAATCACAATAAAGGAAAAGTCTATGTTCCAATCTAGTTTTGAGTAAATTACTAACTCTAACCGCAAGTTGTGCCAACAAAACTGCACTATTTAGCTCTAGTTGGGGTATTGTAAGTACCTTACCTAGTGGAGCCACACGAGACTTGGCACAAATTAATTTTGTTTTTACGTTGTCATTTGCTGTAATGGTTCTTAAATATAGGCAGCACCCGTACGCCTTCATAGATGCGTCTGCATAGCCTATTAACTCTGCAGTGACAAAATTTTCCTTCTTTATAAGTCGATCTATTGAAATGCTGTCTGCTATCTTTAGACCATTAAGGAACTTTTCCCACATCTGTAATTGCTTGTCAGGCAGCGGTGCGTCCCAATCTATTTTCAAAAACCAAAGCTCTTGCATGATTAACTTGGCAACTACAATTATAGGGCCAATCAATCCTAACGGGTCAAATAAAGTCCCAATAAAACTAAGCACTTTTCTTTTAGTATTCAAATTGTTACTATTCGTGTTAGGACATTTAAAAGTAAATGTATCCAAAATAACATTGTATTTTAGACCTAATGTTTTAATAATGGCTGATTTATTCAAATCTAATTCATTGATATATTTTTTATCACTAGAGATGTCGTCGAGCACTGGGGGATGATTGGAAGACCATTTGTGTAATTTAAAATTACCTAATTGTAACAAACCAATTAATTGAGACTTTAATTCAGATAACTCTTCCACGTCATCGCACCCAACTATGACATCATCAACATACGTATTATGGCACATTGCTCTCGCTGCGAGAGGATATTTATGTTTGTAGCGATGGGCAAGTTCTATGAGACATCGTGTGGCCAAAAAGGTAGAAGATTTGAGTCCATATGTTACAGTTTTTAATTGCAAACAACTGATGGGCTTACCTGGATCATCTCTCCATAAGATATTTTGTAAGACATTGTAAGTGTCATTTGTGAGAATACAGCGGAACATTTTTTCTATGTCACAGACAATTGTGTACACATAAGTTCTAAACAGTAGGAGAATATCGAAGAGCTCGCCTTGAACCACAGGACCATTCAGCATAACATCGTTGAGAGAAATCTTATTTTTAGAACGCATGCTCCCATCAAAGACCACACGCAATTTAGTAGTTTTGCTATCATCGTTTGTAACTGCATGATGCGCTAAAAAATAATTAGGAGTATTATAAACATCATAAGAATTTATGTCTATTTCCCTGGCATGTCCCATCTCTATATACTGATCAATGAATTTTTTATACACCTTCAATAGTGAAGGATTTCGTTTAAATCTGTTTTCTAACACACAGAATCTTTGCAGGGCGACTGAGAAAGAATCCCCCAATTCTAGTTCATTTACTGGGCTGACTAATGGCAAATCTACAGTAAAAGTATTATTTTCAAGTAGTACTGAATTTTTAAAAATATGTTCAGCCTTTAAATATTCCTCAGTAAACTTATCTGTCTTTTCTGGGACTTTCTCAGTCATCCAAAATTGCCCCATAACATTCTCAAGGGTTGTATGGTCAGAAATGGCAAAATTAGATACTATAATATTACTTGAATAATTATTTTGATTTTGAAACATTTTTGGCTCATTAATAACATTATAATTAAATTGATTATGCAGTTTACCTGCAACTACATATCCAAATGTAGTGTTCTGTAAAACTGAGCCATTATTTAATTTAATACAGCCACCTAATAGAATGGCAAAATATACATCCGCACCCAATAGCAATGATATTTTCGAGGGTACATTATACTGCTCATCAGCTAGCTTAATATTTTTGGGAAAAATAACTTTGGATGTGTCAATAAAAATTTGAGGCAAATGCGTAGTGATAGATTCAACTACATGACAATTCACTTTGTGATTAATATTTCTGTCGTAATTAGACTGTATGTTTATAATTGCTGAGTGATATAATTTTGTGGCTTTATTGCCTATACCAATTATTTTACTAGGATGAGTGTTTGTGCGTAAACGCAATTCTTTTAAGAGTTCAGCAGTCACTAATGATGCTTGACTACCGCTATCGAGCAATGCACGAACTAGAAACTCGCGACCAAAATTGTCAACAATTTTTACCTTCATAGTAGGCAGCAATATGGTACCCCCCAAGCTATCATTGCTACAGCACATTACAACTGGAGATTCAGTTGTCTTGCCAGCCAGCGAACCAGCATCTGTTTTATCACATAACAATTTGCTATGCATGCCTTTACATTTATGACATTTATAATTATTCTCAAGGGAGCACCTGCCACTATGGGCTTTTAAACATAGCGAACATAATTTATGTTCTTGAACAAATGAATTACGCGACTCTAAAGGAGCCATTTTAAATTTTGGACATCTAAAAATGGGATGGTCCATATTACAATATCTACATGCTAAATTGTAGCGAGTAGTTACATTGGAAACTCTCGAGTACGAATACTCTTTATAATTTTTGTCATTTGACATACTTTTATATGGTGAGCTATCCTCAAGTGCAATCGCACGTTTTTCTAAAAATGATATAAATTCTGCCATAGTAGGCAGTTTGTCTACATTTCTTTCCATATGGAAATTGCGACTAGTTAATAAATCTAGCTTTCTACATAATATTGAGATTAGAATCATATCCCATTTGTCTACAGGCTCATCAAGATTTTTTAACGCTTGTAATTGCTGTTTTACTTGACATAAAAAAGCCCTTATAGCCATTGCAGTACCCTTCTGCATGTTTGGAATATCAAGTAATATATTTATATGATTAGTAATTAATCGCGCCTTATTATCATACCGCGCTAACAATAAATCAAGAGCCTCTTTATATGAGCTGTTCACAAGCGGCAAATTTATAATTATCGAGAGAGCCTCGTCAAGGAGATACTTTCTTAAATAAAAAAGTCTCTGTACATCGGACAGTGATGCATTATTGTGAACAACTGCTTGGAAGAGCTCATAAAAGGGCCTAAACCTGGTTATATCCTTGCCATCGAAGGTTGGAATTTCCACCGCTGGAAGCTTGGATGCCACTAAGCTAGGACAAGTAGGCCTATTAACTTCTTTTAACTTGGTGATGCTGGCATTTAACTTAGCTAAAATATTAAAGTATTTTTCTTCTACATCCTCGATGTCTTCATCATCCTGTTCATCAATTTCTAAAATACTGGATTGCGTGAGCTCGTACGTGTGATAGGTAGCCATCAACTTTTCTTTCTTCGCCTCCAGCAGCTCTACCGTACCGGATTCGAGGGCCCTTGCGTCGCTGACATAATTGTCCATTCTTGAAATCGAACCTTTTGCAGTCGTCCGCGCCGTTTTAAGCCTCTTCAACCCCTCCATCTTGCTTAGATGATAAACTCGTACTTGTATGTTAGATGAAACGTGGATGAGAAAACCAATCCAGCTTAATCCAGGAATTTAGCAATTTTTTAATAAATCGGTACTTGTAGATAATGATAATAGAATTGTACCTTGATGAGTAAAAAAGTATTTTACTCTCTTCTAGGTTCCTTGCACCCCTTTCCGTATAATAAATTTCTTGAACAATTTTTCTTGAAATGTGAACATGTAGTATCCAAAATATATGTGAATCCGCTTAAATCAAGCGTTACATTACCCAATCAATGTCAATTGATGACTTGCCAGGCCGCCATAGGGTAAATGTAAAGAAATAGCTTGCACATGTGCCGATTACTACACAGATGTAACCTCAAAACACCACGAATTCACACGCGGTTAATAATGGTTTGTAAGACCAAATTTGTTTTAATTCTCGACCAGCTTCGCGTTTACGAATTAAAACCTTCTTGAAATGTAGTTGTAAAATCCAAATCCTCCGTGAATCCGCCAAAATAGAGCGTCCCAATTACCCATTCAATGGCAATCACCAAGGGGCAAATGTAAAAAAACGCCAAAAACACAATGTAAAACACACGCGGTTAATAAACTCGAAGGATCGGCTTTGTAAGGCATCGAAGGACCAGCTTCGCATGTACGAAATAAAACCATGCGAGTATTTGTAGATTGAATAATTATTCAATTGTTTTAATGATAAAATTATTTTACACTTTTTAATATAAATTTAACCACAAATTCTAATGATATAAAATGGTTGCGAAACATGCTACGACAGTGCAAAAGCCAAAACACGAGTGACTCGAATGCCATACGGCTGTAGCGTGCACAGCAGTCGTCGTTGTGTTGCCCAACACGTCGCTGTGTTGCCCTGAGTAAGATTTCTACCAGAGACAACAATACAATATTAAACTAGAATGTCAACAGAGACACATTTTATGTTCTGTGCTAATTTTGTACTGAACAAAGACTATTTTTATTGTCTTGGTTTTAAATGATTCAACCTCTGAAATTTGATAAATTATTGACGATGATATCATTTTGATTTATGAGTGAAAAGTTTTATATTCATCGTATTCTTCTTCCTCCCACAATAATTAAAAACAGTTGGTCTAGAAACTAACTAAACATCAATAAATTTTCAGTCTGCAATTATAACAAGATTCCATATATGATCTTGACAAGACAAACAATAGACAACTAGGTACTCAAGGTATGAAAACGAAATGAAAGCTTTCTGTCAAGTGGCCGCAAAGCTTGCACGCACTACGTAGTACAGCCGATCACCGAATGAGCGCATCGGTTGACAGTGTAGCTTGCAGCCTGGACCACAAATCCCACCTCACTGCCTCCGCCTCCCACTCATCCTGGCCCAGGCGCTAGTACCAGGCGGTGAATCTGCTAACCAGGTAAGCACCTAAGAACATGGGCCATCACATCAAACAACCTGGGACGACTTAGTTTGCATGTGTTAAATAAAAGAGAACCAATACAGTGACAGTTCGCAGAGAGGTCTTAAAAGGAGACATCCCAGGTTGCAATCTTCCAGTGTCCGGTAAGAAGTCCGGCCGGTTAAAGTGAATCGCGATTCGTTCAACGATTTTGAACCCGAACGGTTTGACGATTTTGAGATCTTTAGATTTAAAGATAATCTGCGTGAAATTCATCGCGGATTCAGTGTCTCACGACTACAAGCAAATTGTTTTTAATTATATTTTTAAGTATATATTTATATATACGAACATTATAAAAAGTTCTACCAACATAAGGGAAGGTTTTTTGTGATGGGTGGCTATGTCGTGTGGTGCCTGGTGAGTGCAATATTTTTAACATAATAATTTTAAGTGATTCGTTTTCAAAAATTATATGAAAGGTACATTTTTGGAAAATAAAATTTATGTTTATGTGTATATCAAATATGTTTTAAGATGTGTTTGATCGGAAAATATTGATTCACAATAAAATGTGATGCTAGTAAAAACTATATTTCCAAAAATTGTATCTTTCAGTAGTCAGTAGAAAATTTCAAACTAGGTTTTACGCATCAAAAGTTGGTACCAAAAGAAGAAATGGTAAAATAAAGATATGTAAAAAACAAGTTTCTGTTCTATTTAAGTAAAATATTTACATACAATGTTTAAGTAAATATCATGTAACATCCCAGTAAACATTTTGGAGTAAATTCTATTACTTTTCATGAGTTTTTTGTCATAAACGCGTTTGTTTTCTATTCAGTCGTTCATAGGGAAATTCTCCTTTATGAGCTACAGACGGCACAACGACTGCTCACTGTTGAATAAAAGCGACTTCTGTGACAGGTAGGGAATCGATTTGAACTAAAATTAATTTTCTGTGTGTTGCTCCAACCTGTAAAACGTTAGAATTGAAATGTAAGAGTGACTAGAACTTCACCAAGCCATTCTATTTCACCAAATGTTACTGGGATTTTATACTTTACACATTCGTCGCCGTTACGTTTATTTAATAGAAAAAAGTTTACCTTTTACATACAATTTTTTAGGCTAACATAATGTAAGACACAAAAGTTACATAGCAAAAGTTATCCTTTGTATATAAGATTCAGATTTATTAAAATGTAAAGGATGCTACTAATTTAACAATCCCCCCCAAATTGTATTTTGAATGGAATAGAATCATTGCTCCTCGCATTGCGGCACTCTGGTGGCAGGCATCAGTGAGCATCTCCGAGATGAGAGCATCCGCGAAGATGTGTGTGTAACATCTTAAATAAAAGTAAAAGTACGAGCCCGGCCGTAAACAAACATTAAATGTGATCGTTTCATTTATTTATGACTTGTTTTTTAATTATGTAATGAAACAATAATAGTGTTTCTATTTGAATACATTACTGGAGTCAATACGAAACCTCGAACATTCAATAGACCTGTTGATAAAACAGTGATGGTCACATTTAATTAATGAAGAGCCATATCCTGTTAAATTTACCGGTGACTGGCGGATCTACTGTAATTATAAACAACTTATAAATGTTTCACTGCAGACAGTTGCATTTGAAGTTATTTATACGCGGGCCATAATTTGTGAGCTCCTGTTCCTTGAAATAAATCTCTGCGGGCATTCACGGTGGCTAATTATACTAATCACAGGGAGTTATTACAACCCACGACCACAACAACGACGACATATCGCACCACACAACTCTGCAAACATACAATCAACTCATTTATAAATTATTTGAGCGTCATGTACATATATCCGCGTGAACATCCGCGTAGCTATGTAACAAATAATAACGTAATCACTAAATAAATAAAAAAAAACCATTTTTAAAAATGCCTACATACTATTATACAAACAATCAATTAGTATACCTTTAAGAAAAGGAATTTAACAAATTACAAATGACAACAGATTAATCAATGAGATATATGAACATGTACACGCTATGACTTGCTGATACTTTTCACTTGAGTCACTCTCTTTAATCCGGCATTCTACGGTTCGACATATTCTATATTCCGGCACTAATTGAGCCTTATTTATAAAAATTACCTCGTCCACATTACCCTTAGTCATTGCGAGGCACCGAGGTTGCAGATCTTTGCGAGGCACTTGTTCTTTGTATAATTAAAGACACATATATTTAGCGGGTAATTTAATTATGGTTATACATTGGGGTAATACTCAAACATGTCACGTAATTTAGCTCGAAATGCCCATTTCGATGCTGTCTAGATAGTAAATTCAAGTTGTCGAGTAACATAAAAAAAATTTCATTTGCAGAATTATGTATGAGATAGAAGAAAGTCCAAAATAAAATAGAAAAAAACCAGTGGTTTAAATTCACATCCAATCTTCAAACACCTCATGATTAATTCAAATGATGTGACGTCATCAGAACTTTTACTAGATTCTCACCAAATCGATATTTACCGAAGAAATCAATTCATTCCATTGAAAATACTTTTAATTACTTGTGGGTGGAGTTTCTTGTATTAGCGTGAGGTCATTTTGTTTGTGATTGTGATTCATTGCCGAAAGAAAACACCTTCGTTTCTAAAAGACATTCGTTTTTTGATACTATTACTTTTGTTAATATTAACTCTGCTTTCTTCTTATTTATTTCAAGGTATATCTCTATACTATAATTGATATTTGATGTCGTTAGTCTGAACTACTACCCTGTAAAGATATAAACGGACTTTCTGTAATATTGCGGCCCTCGAATCGTGTACGATTCGGCTCTGCAGATCGTTATTAAGGAATCGAACATTCCTACCGCACTTTTTATAAATTGGTATTTAATATAAATATAAACGTATAATTATAAAAATTCGCAACAAGCGAAGCCGTTCAGCAATTGAGGAAGTGTCTCTTTATGATTATATTTATACGTAGCGGAGGGGAAGTGGGGTGGTGTGTCTCAAAGGTTAACTACAGCGCGTGCTGGTCATACTTACGTAATTATTAAAACCTTAATTTAACGTAAAATTAGCTGCGTAATCAGTAAAACTGTTTTTAAAAGTGAAAACACATATGCCAGTAGTCTGGCAATGAACCGTCGCAATCGCGGAAGTGCGGTTTTCATTAGTTCAAATTATCATCATTAATTCCTGAATGTACAATTCCTTCTCCGTTAAGTCGTTTATCGTACGGAGGTGTTATGCTCAAGATGTCTGTCATAAAAAGAATCCCGTCGTTATGATAGAATCAGAAATTTACCATTTTTGGATTATTGAAATCATAAAAAGGCCTCTGTAGAGGTTACTGAACTCATAAAATAATGTTTTTGTATGTTTAGTATTATTAAAAGAAAATAACAATTTGGAAAAAATTTAAACCTGTTAAAATATAGTATTATAACTTTGAAAGACAGTCTTAGTCAGAGGCGGCCTTAGCCATTGCGAGGCCCCGGGGTGACAGTTCTTTGCGAGACGCTTGTTCTTTGTATAATCTATATAAATTGTAAGTAAGTATTTGTGATGATAATTGACGAGAAATAAGATTTTATATTGGAAGTGTTATAAAAGTTAACAAGCACAAATATTAATAATGATAAACTAAAGCACATGAATGCCTTAAAAGATATACGCAGTGATCCTAGTGGGATTTCCAAAGAGCGAGGCGCGAGATTTAAATACATATATTGTAATGAATTTTTCTGCTTGGGTTGTTGCGCGAGAATGCCCTGCTTGCCACTTCCTAAGGCCTATTTCCACAACTTTCTTATGACTAGTTAAGTAGAGTTTCCATTCAGGACCTCTGCTCTTCGCATAACATGACCTTCAACATTAACATCAATGTATTTAGCACCCAGTAAATTATGTATTACATTAAGATCTTTGTAAATTATGTATTTACTAATTACTAACATAAATAAGTCTACCATACAGCTACTAGTACCTCTTAAGAACCTTGATTTGACGAGGTTGCTTTAAAGTGGGTTACAATTTAACATATTTCATATCCATTAGCAATTATTTACACATTATGGCTATAAATTAATTTCACAGTCTAGTAAATCAATAATTATGTAAATACAACACGAAAAATAGTTTTAAAAAAACGAATAGCTAGTGCAGATGATCTCTTTTGATTAATTACTATATCTAAAGGATACAAGAAGTAGGACTAAATAAATTAACCAAAAGAAAAGAGAAGGAAACATCAGAAAACGACGTCTTCCATTATCAACTAAATGCATTATTTAAGTTCACTTAAATTACCTATTTTCAGGCGACAAACTTTTGTGTTAATGACGCTCGATCCAAGAAGTGTAGTGCCATAAAACTCAAAGCTAATTCCAACCTTAGCATTGAACTTGATGCGCAGGTCTGTCACTAAACGACATTTTCATAATATTCATATTATCATGCTACATGCATAATGCATTAAACAATTAAATTTATCTCAACACACACTTACATCAGTATACAATTCCTTACAAGTACATTTTTGTTCTCAACTCAATTAACACTTGTTTGGCATGCTCCGGTGCATTGATGTGTTATCAGTAACACGATCTAGAATTGTACAACAATCTATTAACGATGTTCCTAAACTTTGCATCAAATCCTTGAGTCCGGTGTCGCACGATGGTGACGCAATTCTCCGAGGCGTTTAAAATCATTATTCATAATTGTTCTTTCGATTTAAAAAATACAACTATTACTGTTGTATCTAATTATTATTTACGTAACGGCAAACAAAGATGTATGTATTGTAAATGATTAGTTAATATATGCAGTAACGTTAACTACCAATACTATTACTTGCGTAGTTAGTTATCCTTGCTTTAAATTCTATCAAACTGTAAATAGCTTTAGGGATTGAATGCTTGTCACTGAATTTAGGCTGCTGAGATTTTACAGCTTTTATTAATAAAGTTTGGTCAGCACTCCCATTTTAAATGAGATCGTCGAATTTATCTCAATGGATACTACAATCAGAGGCGGCTTTAGGGGGTGGCAAGCAGTGGCAACCGCCCGGGGCCTCGCAATGGCTAAGGCCGCCCCTGATACTACCTGTGACTCTTAGCTCTTCAATATTCAATTACTGTTGCATCGATAACTAGATAATAACCGCTAATTATCTCTTATAACAAAAATAGATTACAAATGTCAAATTCTATACAATATAAATGATTGAGATAATGTAATGATGGAGAATGAATCTTCTAAGACTAAAAACAGGTATTAGTATTAATTCTAACAATGAGCGATGCCTCAAGAATGTTGCTTTGCACTTAACCTATAAGTTAGAACATAATACAACTAACAAAATAGACCAAGTAACATTTTAAGTGAACGACGGGCAAAAGCAGTGGCGTCCCATTCATAAAATGAACTTCATTGTTCACTTTTGGTTGAATATTGAGTTATTATTTTTATTTAATTTGTTTAACGTCGGCCTATTTCGAGGCAAGTGATTAAACACACAGCACTGTGTTGTTTTTAAATCTATATAGATTTCTTTTTACTCAGCCCCACTTATATATATTTTTACAAACCGCCACTGGAACACAGAGAACGTTTTTCCATATCCGCATTTAATAAAATAAATGTATAAATCTTCGGTGATTAATTACTATTATTATGTCATACATTAAATTGAATTTTCATAAAAGGTTAAGGCTTCCTTGTCCGGTCATGGCGTTATTCATAAACATAACCTAACATATAAAACATATTTCTTAATATTTTTAACAACAGCCTTGAAATATTAACAATATTTATTTATATAAATCTTTCCTACTTTCCATAAGTAGTAATTTGTCCCAACTAAAATTGGAAATAATAATCGACATTGACATCTTGAATTAAAAAGTATTGATAAAATTATCCGATACCAAATGAACGTTTTAGCTTTTTAATTTTTTTGAGGTTGTTAGAATCTGTTAATAAAAAAACGCGTGACGTCACTCATTTATTTTCATCGTTTGTGCACGTCGTTAAATGAATAACTTCACAAGTGACACTGCCCCTGACCTCTCGTTATTTATTGAATGCCTGAAAGGGAATCGAAGTGTTTGTTGCGTAATGCAATTAGCTGTCAACATCCGCTACGTTCACGGTCTTATATACAGGTCTGAAACCTGACAGTTGAGAATGAGAAATGTAACCGATTTATTTGTCAACAAAAATGAGAGCTGAAAAACAAAAGTAACAACCAAGGAATTTAAAAAATATATGAATGTTAAAAACAATAGAAACTAATCGTTAAATTTATGGCTATAACTAAAGACAACAAATTACAACACAATTACGGACCTCAACATGACGTAATGCTTGTCCTTTTAACTTATCCGCGCTATTCTAACATATGCGGTAATATTCTAATTTAAAATTTATGAAATGAATGTAATTGCGACACCGTTCGTATTACGATTCCACTAGATTTTGATTAATTACATTTTAATTAAAATGTTAAATGTTTAATTATTAATCTCTTGGCCAATTTGAAAATATTGATGATTTATTATGATACTCGCAGTATTCTAAGTCTTTTTAAGACATTTTACGGGGATGAAGACGTTGGAATGTCGTTTGTTTAATACAGTTCACCCACTTTTAACTATCATTGTGTCACCGTGCCACACCGTGTGATAGCATTATCAATAAACAAATATTATTCTTTTTTATTCGTTTTGAAACCAGAGGACAATAGCATTAAACTTTCGATTTAAATGTTAAAAAAATGTCAAGTTAATAATTCATGTTAATTTTATTCATATTAATATTCAATAAAAGTGTCCAAAAATTATTCAAATGTTTAACAAATTCATAAAAATTTCGTATAATTTGTAATAAAAAATTATCATTTTCAACAATCACTGAAATCTTAGTCCGTTTAAATTAGTTGTGCCTTGTATGTATGTATGCGTCAGGAATAAAAATTAATGGTAAATAGAATGTGAATAGAATGAACTTGATTGTAACGGATTACACTCCTAGCTTGATCTTAAGATAATAATCTAATATTGTTGTTGGCGCCCGGTCCAAGAGAAATTTATTTTTGTTACGATACAAGGATTTGGCGTTCTCTCTCTCCCTTATTTCACAGATTCACTCGTATTTTAGAATAGCATCCTGTATGTACTGTAAGCACCTCTTTCTTTACATTTTGAGGGCCCCTTTTTGGCACTCGATGCGATGGTATAGACCTCTGACAGGCTCGGAACGTTTGAACGAAAATTGTGTTAAAAAAATTGACTATTTTTCTAGTAACAACAAAAAACCGCAACACCCGATGACGCGTTATTGCGTCATGAAGGACGTTCGATGGTCCGCGGTCCGCGTCGATGTTCCAATAGGTCGCTGGACTGACATTTTGATGTTTATTTCAATTCTAAGCAAAAACTATCATTAACAATTAAATAATACTAATAAATTATGTAAAAAGAAAAAAATAAAATTACAAATTTATTACTCAATAATAATTAACTTTTAAAAGACATTGTCTCGACCATAAAATATTATTTATTGTACAAATGCGTCATCAGGTGAATTGTTATTGAATCTGAATCGTACGTTGTTTATTAGTTGTGATTATTAGCAAAGTAAACTAATTTGTTCACACTGGTACTGGTGCCTTAAAATTATTTAAATCTCTCACAGAACATCATATTATGTCATGTTAAAAATGGCGTTTTTTTAATAATCTGATAATAAAATACACCTACGTTTTGTTTTGGCATTGAATTTGTTTTGGTTCCATTAACTCGAAAGAATTTCAAGTATGTGTTACCTTCAAGTTATTGGTGATTAGCAAAACGCTAAAAAAGGAATTAAATAATTTAATTTCTGCCAAACTGATAGATACTTTGGATCAGCAGCTAAAAACGGGACATCAATCTAACCAGGATAATATTTTTATTATTTTTTCTACTGTCTATTATTGGTCTAATCCTGTAATAATTTCTAAAGAATAATTATGTAATCTTCAACTTAAATCATCCGAAAAGTAAGCGAAAAAGGAATAATTCATTAATTGAATTCACTTTCTCTAAAGAACAAAACCAATATAAGCACAGAGTGCCGCGCCGTGGAAGATGGTAAATCTCTCACGCGACCTTCAGATGAACGGCGAATGGCGAACGTTTGTTCAACCGCGTCCAAACTCCATTATGAGACACACACACACACACACACACCGACACAGGAAGTCCACGCACAGGCTGTACCATGTACCATCCATAATCCCGTACTAAATCACTGCTTGTATTTAAACATTAAGTGGGAACGAGATGGTTTCTTATTATTATTATATTAATTGTGTGCCTTTCGGTTTTACAATCTACATTCTTAATATATTTCATAGAACTTCAACTTGAAATTAAACTTAAAACTGTTCTAGACCTTTCTATTTCCAAAAGTACTTTCTGCTTCTTCTTCTCTTGACCCTCTCCATTCATTTTCCCTAGTTCTCCTTCATCCTGATCGTTTCCTCATCTCGTCTCTTTGTCACTTCAGATTAAAATCACTTCTACTCTGGCGTTACTTTTCTTTCCTCGATCCTTTTCCCTATTTCCGCCGTTCACCTCTTCCCTTCACTGCCTCCCTTTAATACCTGCACAATATTTTTCTCACTCATTACTTTTTTCTGACATGAAAACTTAATGTGCTCCAAAGTTTCAATCTCCGTTCCGCACACTCTACACATTCTTTGTTTCTTCCTCGTTTCCCAATCTCTCATGTTTTTTGTTTCTTTTTCTCTTAAGTAATGTGGTATCTCTCTCTTCCAAATCCTTTTATATCTTGTGTTGTAATTGCTCTTCTCGATTTTTTCCATTTTTTCCTGTTGCTATATCTCCTTGTCTCTTCTTCCACACTTGTGTCTCCTTCTCTTCTTCTCTCTGCCTCTTCTATTGCCATTCCATTCCTTTCGTAGTACTCCTTTCTCGATTTCGTTCGAAAGAGATCAATATTTTAAAAGAACTAAATTCTTTGAATTTTCACAAGCAAACCAGTGCCTCCTTATTGAAACACAATACATAAATAATACGATTGTACACTTATTGAACACTGAACGGTGCCACATAAAACGTTATATAATGCCAATTACCCGAAAGAGCACCTAGAACAGCTGTACAATTTTATGCGAGGAAAATGCAACCCGGGGGACGGGAATGCAGCAGGACGGCGGAAGAAGGTGTTTCAATCGTTTAGCGATAAACTGATGTCGTTTACATAGTATTTATTATTAAACATTGGGAATGTTAGTTGCTTAAATACCAGTAAAAATCACAAATGTCAGCCGGTATATATTCAACCTTTCTTAAAAATAAAAAACTCAAAACAGGTCGAGCTTTTAACCAGAGATTTAATGGCTAAAAGGAATTATGTTCTTGCGCTTGTTCTGCAAAGTTGGAGATTGTAATGCAGTGTGGTTACATTTATGAGTTATCACTACAGTGATAATAAAATATGCGGTTGGATTCAAACCCAAACTTTTTCGCAAGTCCTCGCAAAACCATCAAATTAAATTTGTTATTACTCAATCTATAGCACTGCCTTAAAAAATGTCTGTTTGTCCATCTTTGTTTGGTACGGAGATTTCGTACGACCTAGCCGCAGGCTCCAGGGCCCGTCGATGTAATCCATCGTCCATCGAATTCGAATCGTTACTTTTAGCTAACAGCCCGCTACTAGTTAAGCAAAAACTAATCTGTTGACATTTTATTAATAACATATTCAGCTATTTATAGCCATGTTTTAATCATGAATAAAGATCCAACCAGTTAATGTGTAGCTTTTTTGCTCCTTGTATACTTCTAGTATAGACAAGTAAAACTATGGCAAGGAATGGAATGGAATAAATAGTTTTTATCACTGGATCCAACAGAAAACCCATCTCTCTCGGGGAATTTCGTCAGAAATCTGGGCCTATATTCATCATATGGGCAACCACTGCTCGTCTCGTGCGAGGTTACCGACTCTGAAAAAGCAATGTCTGAGAAACCGCAGTTAAAAATTTCAAAGTAACACGAAAGCAGACCAGAGAGGTGAAAACTTAAAACTCTATATCTCCGACAGTTTTACTCCAATCAACTTCAAATTTTTACAAAATAAACTTAATATGTTGTACGATAATATAATATAAAAATAATAAAAAAAATGAAACCTTAGCCCCCTTAAGAGGTCTCCAATTCCAACATTTAATCATTATTTATACATATAGAAGATTTGTATATTTACACATAAGAAGCAAAATGATGATGATAGAAATGCAAATAAGAAACTTTCCCCAAATATTACATCACACATCACCTCTACCATCATACGTCTACTGCAATGCTAGGTACGTAGGTAAGCATCAACAGGCCCGCATCATGTCATACTCTTTTTTAAATGTCATAAATTGCAAATTAGCGAACAATCGTTTATTTGTGACGTAAGCATGGGATCGATAATCGCAAGGTTTTCCATTGTAAAATCTCACAACATATAACTTAAATATCTCGTATTAAATCATAAAATCATAAAAACTTTCTACAAAAAAATAACGGAATAATGAAGTTAATAAAGTGAAATGTCAGATGCGCATAAATTCGTAATGCACATGTCGAATACCAGTGTTGCAGTTGCTGAGTTGATGATGGTGTGTCCCTCTCCCTCCCCACTCCCTCCTCTGTCATCCCCAGGCTGTCATTTATCAGGAGTGTCAAAGTAATTTATTTTGTTCAAGACTTATGGAAGGTTACGGACTGTGCAGTAATTTTATTGACCTGGGGTCATCTTATAAAATATTACATTTGAATAACGGATGTTTATGTTGGAACATTTTAATCGAAAGTAAATAACGTTTGTTCATCTAATGGATTTACGTCACGCAAATGTTGTCTGAAAAACTTAGAAACTATTTTACATATACTTCTTTAACAAATGAAATTTTGAACTTGAAGAATGAGTCCTTGCTCTAAAATATGAAATACCTTTCAACATAAACGTTGTACTTATTTTTCATATTTTACACTACATTTTAGCCACAAATAAACGTAACGGTTTATCTAACAGGTTTGCCTGTCTGGTAAAACGTAACATACAAAATTGGAGGCGACTGACTGCAAACCTTAATCCCGAATCTGTCCGAACCGAATGAGAATGCACGAAGAGACGGCCCGAAGGAAACTAAACTAGTTTTGAATACGTTTTCAGCGACTTTTGATGGTGACATCATGAGCAGAGATGTGCACAAATACTATTCAAAAGTCTTTAAATACATACATACATACAAATACGACACAATAAAATCCCCTATTATGCTATTGAGTCACGAAACACGGCTTGCCACGGTTCGTTTTTCGTTTTCATTGGAAACTTCGTTGCTCGGCTAGTTTGCAACCAGTCAACTCGTGTGCGGAGGGTCTAATTATACGTAATTACATTTTATTACTAAATAAATATATATACAAACTGCAAGCATGATCTCATTATTCCCTAAAGGCGCTTTTACGCACAACTAACGTAATTCACGTACGAGCATGAAGCAATCCAGCATGATTTGGATAATCGATGCTCAAGCCGTTCTCTTCTTCATGTTGATATTTATTTTTTCATGCACATGTTGTTGCAACACATTGTGTCTACTCATCTTCGGAGCGCCGAGGAGCGGAGGAGCGCAGCATCGCAATGCTCATCTTATAACCCCGGGCTATATTTTGCATAAGTTATACACATCTTATTTATTAATATGGAGGTTTGAACGAACATTATAGAAAGTAGGGTTTCTAGGTTAGGTTTGCCGTTTAAATAACGGCGGGAATTTATGTAATTTATTTCATAAAAGTGTATTTAGCAAGCGTTTAATAAATTAGCCAATGATGAATATATTAGTAAGCTTGAAACGCACGCAGTTATTTATCACCTGTCTAATTTATTGATCTGTAAACTTATAAAACACCGCATTCCCTGCTAGATCAGTAATTATATGTTATTAATCAATGGTCACAGAGAACGCAAAATACATATATTACATTTTACATTTGAAATTTTTTTACTAAATGGTATTTTTATGTATTTATAAATTACTTTTATTACTCAGCGCCGTTCTGAGGGGCAAGCGAGTGATGCCCATGCATCGGGCGTCTATTGTGATTTAATTACACCCCAGTAAACATTTGGTGAAATAGAATGGCTAGGTAAAGTTCTAGTCACTCGTACATTTCAATTCTAACGTTTTACAAGTTGGAGCAACACACAGAAAATCAATTTTAGTTCAAATTGATTCCCTACCTGTCACAGGAGTCGCCTTTCTGTCTGTAGCTCATAAAAGAGACATTCCCTATGAACGACTGCATACAAAACAAACGCGTTCATGACAAAAACTCATGAAATGAAATAGAATTTACTCCAATATGTTTACTGAGACAGTAGATAAATCTAAGTGCGTTTTTTATATACGGCACCTTATGAAAACGAACTTTCTTTAGCATTGACTCCCGTAATAATAAATAATAAATTGATACTTGAATAATAAATGAAGTTCCTACTCAATATAATATTATTCATTGAAACCGTAAATTTAAATATTATAAAACTGCATATTATCTATCAATTAAATCGATAACCTCGCAAACTTTATTGTCTTTGATTTCGCTAGATTAGTCACTAATACTAACTGCAGTTAGAATGTGTAAACTGCAGGGTTCAGTATCATTCGGCTTGATGCACGGCGGTGCAATACGTGCGCTGTGGCAACGCGATGTATGGAATTCAATCCCGTTCTGTGACGTATAATGTATTGACAAGGCCTGTGTGTGTGTGGTTTCAAGCGGTGGCATTCTTTGATAAGTCATTTGCATCAAATAACGATTATTTGTTTTAGTATCACTTCATAATATTATTCATTGCAACTTTTTATTGCACTACGATGATTTAGAACTAAAATAAATTAATGCGAATCGTGTGTTTACAAGAAAAAAGAAAGAAATGTGCGGTATCCCTGTACTCTAAGATTTGTACAACTTTGCGTTGATGAGTCGTATTATTTTTTTTACTGAAATCATCATTAGGCATTAATTTTAAGCGCAAACCACCGTAAAAGGTCATAATGTACGTTAGTGGTCATCAAACATTAAACAAATTATTTCACCACGCTTCCGGTTTCTGTCATGGCATTTGGCAGAGTGATTTAGTCTAGTGTAGCGTAATAATTCTTCTTTAATGAGATAATAGGATGAACGTGCGAATAACCTTGATATTACAACTCTTGGAATTATTCTTCTGGGATAATGTTTTATCTAACGTAATACTCGAAATGATGAAATCAGGCAGCTGGCATTCACTAAGCGGAAGATGAAGATAATAAAAATAGTTTTGGAGAGGCATTTCTAGGGACTCATCAGAAAAATTCTTTATAACGAATTATGCAAATGATCAATTCGTCCGTTGTTAATTTTGGAATGTTTCAACTAATATTATCTCTGCCCGTAAAACACGATTCTGTATTTATGATTCTAGTGGTGTTAAAAGACAAGACAAATAATTGCATTTATGCATTTTTGTCTCTGAATAGACAAACAACATTATCAAATAAATCAAATCAGAAAACAATGAATAGAAATAAATTTCTAAGCGCACAAGGCGTCCATTTGAATTAGAGAACTTGTTATAAATAATTATGGATTCATATTTGCATATCTATAAATAAATATACACCCAAAAACCTGTCAAAATCTAAATCGGTATCTCGCAATATATTGCGTTGGGAGAGGTGGACAACCTTTTTGATTAGGAGCCTTAATATGTAATGTTAATATGTTCTTATCAAATTTATTATCTTGTAACAATATAAGACAGCGTTTGATGAGAACCTCTACCTTTAGAAAAAATATTTTCAATTGTTTGAAACATAAGAAATGCAAATTGACTTCGGATATACTATTGTGCATTTGTATAAATTTAACCTACAAAATATAACAAATAGAATACGGTGACCATAGATTGCAAAGCCCTGTTACAACGGTTTACGAATTATGATTATATTTTTAAATGAAATTCAAATATAAAGACTGACAGTATGGTTCACTTTGTCCGTACACACATGTATTTTTAAATGAATATGGGCGAGGACATATTGTTCTGATGACCTATTAAGATTTGACCTTTATTATTATGATTTATATTTAATAATCTTTCAAAAATATCAAACGATATTGTTAATTAAATTATGATAATTAGTTATTTCATATATTTTATAGACTATTACTTATTATGAAATCGTCAGAAATATCATTCTGATTGAGATAAATATATATTAGTCTTAAGATTATATACGAAGACAATTTTTGTATAATGCGACATGTAACAATTGAATTACTTTGTAGCTTGTAGCAAGCTAGCAACTGCAAGACAATTTTCTACATAAGATGAGAATATACTATAAGTAGTTAAGGTGTTTCTTATTTTTTTAAATATTCAAAAATTGAAGAAGATACAGTCATTTAATTTGAATTGATACTTTCTCTTCTTCTTTAAGAGCGTAACAACCCTCTTCAACAGCACTTTATCATTCTGTTGAGGTTTCGTAACAATAGTTTTTTTTACTGGGTAGGGCTGTTAACCCTACGCCCAACCCCATTTTAGTCGCCTCTTACGACATGCATTGGGCTACATTGGGACTATTCTTACCCCTTGGTCACCATTGGGGCACCCAGGTCACCACGCAGGGTTTTGACGCAATTCATTTAATAATTTTTATATAGGAATTTTTGTCATAGCACCCAGGTACTATATCGCATAGTAATTTTACCGAAAACTTTCTCACAGTGTACATTTTGCTTTAAGTTAATTTAAAGAAATGTCTCTCCATATATTTTATTGCAAAATAAGAATCTAGTTTTGTGCTAGTCTAGGAATGTCAAGGCTTACGTCAAATTGAAACGAACCTAAGTGTTAATACGGTGACAATCAAATCAGGTGTTCCACATCTCATTATATTGTAATGAGATGTAAATATTTGAACACTTACAATTATTATGAAACAACTAATTTAAATCCATTAAATTTGTTATTTTAGTTACACTCTCCTTACACAATTAACTGTGTAATGCAATGATTATTTGTAACAGTGTGGTAATGGTCTGGTCTGGTCTGGTCTGGTCTGGTACGGTCCATCCTCGGTGATCTTGACATCGTTATCATCTATGAAAACCGAATGAAACTAAAAACCGCGTGATGTTGCTCTAGATTCACGGGCACGACGTATGTACATCTGGAGGAACGCATCTCTTGTGGTCCATTAACATAACACGTAACCATCGAACAGTTATTGGAGATGACAGGCTATTGGTGCGCAAGTTTCTATTTCGAAAACAATGTTATTCTATTTTTAATATTTTTTTGAATGAACTGATATGCAGTATTATAAGTCTCTTTTTTTTTCGTTGGTTTTAACTGTACTATTTTTCATTCTACGATATTTTGAAGTTTTTGAAGATGTAACTATTTAAAATTTAAAAGTTATATTCGGGTGCAAAGGCGGGTTCAAACCTGGGATCCTATTCCTGAGTCTTGCGAGCAATGATCGTGATCGAATAGATCTGATTTATATGAGTGAAACATTTTACGAATTACTTTTAAAAAAGTATTTCTGTACTATAATAATAATTAATAATAAAATTTAGGAATAGTACAGGAATACTCTTTTAAAAGTAATTCGTAAAATGTTTCACTCATATAAATCAGATCTGTTCGATCACGATCGTTGTTTGCAAGACTCAGGAATAGGGCCCCTGATCACAATGGACAGGGGCGGCCTTAGTCATTGCGAGGCCCCGAAGCAGCAAATCTTTGCGAGGCACTTATTCTTTGTATAATTTATGTAAATTGTAAGTAAGTATTTTTGATGATAATTGAGAAGAAATAAAATTTTATATTGGATGTTTTATAAAAGTTAACAAGCACAAAGACGACAAATATTAATGATGATAAACTAAGGTACATGAATGCCTTAAAAGATATACGCAGTGATTCTAGTGGGATTTTTAATACATACATAGTAATGAATTTTTGTACTTGGGTTGTTGCGCAAGAATGCGAGACCCCTACAAGAGCGAGGCCCCGGGCGGTTGCCCTGCTTGCCACCCCCTATGGCCGCCTCTCACAAGTGACAATAGGGAATCACAATGACGAGCTTCTAATCATTCTTGTATATCATGTACATAAACCTAATAATGTAAAATGTCTCTTATTATACGTTACTTCTATTTATTTAGTTTCAAGTCTGTTTAAATAGATGGCGCTAGTTTTAATTTAATAGTCTCACTCTCATTGTATGTAAATTATATTCAATTGAATTAAATTATAATATTTTGGTAATAAAGTAAGACAATTAACTTAATCTCAAAAGCAGTTACAACACCATGTAATGCTTTATTACTTAGAGAAAGTCACTCATCCAAACAAAAACGAATTCATCTTGTTTTTCTCGAATCACCTTGACGCATATTTTAACGATTATTTAATAGAAGAAAAAATAAACGATTCTTTTGCAAGCGGAATGAATAAAGATACTAAAGATTTAATGATTGTTTTCTTTTATTTTGTTGAGGAAATATCCTGATGCTATTGTTGTACATGCCCATTGTTATATCAATGTTAGTCAAACTCAATAAATTAGTATTCTGTATTAAGTTTCTAGTAACATACAAGTATTTGTAGGTTATGTTTCTCCATTAAATTCAAATAAATAATTTTTCTTTATGTATTTCCATTTCCAGTGTGTTTGATAGAGCTGTTGTTTAAATAATACGCAATTTCCGGTTTATTTAAAAGAGGAAACTCTATTACTTTTATTTGCATGTAACGTTTAAATTAATGGAAAACAACGGCCGGAAGAAAGTTAATCAAATCAACAATAACATAAGTCCAGATCCTAAAGCATTGCCCTGTCACGAGCACCTGACAAGGACCCCATAAATAAATTCATAAATTAGTTTTGAAAACATATGTGCTAGAATAATTTCTTTTACAACCCAATATTAGTTCAAATGTTTCTCGTAATTTACTACGACAAATATGGACAGTATGTCTTGAAGATTCTCAAGCTATTCGACGGGTTGTTGCTTCTGTTGTTTGCCAATGTGTGGGAGACACTGGTTCCCGGATCTTCGCAGATGACGCTAAAGCTTTGTTACAAAGCGTGGGGTCTCCTGATTCACTCAACGAACGCCTTTCTAAGTTTATTTATTATTAAATGCTATAAACAAGAGAATTGTTAACAAATGTGGATTTATGCGAACTCTGAACTATTGACAGATCTAGCTAGATTGTTGAAACCAGTTGTTCATATTTACTTTAATAAAGCGATATATCGATATTTGTTTTACACACTCCTTGTGCATGACGAGATAAGATATAAAATTCTTATTGGATTGTACTCAATGTGCCGGGAGAAGGGTGCAGTGGAGGAGCGGGACACATTATTTAATCTTGCATAAAAGGCTTTATAACAAAATATTTAAAAAAAATTATGAAAAAGGTCAAGCGCTAATGTTAAATAACCCAGAATTGTGCCAACTGTGTCTGTGGGTTTTTAACACTAGGATTAAAAATAACCTATGTGGTGCAAGCTTCTTTTGCAGAAAAAAAGTAGCAAAAAATACACTTCACGCAAATAAAAATAAATATGGTTTATATATATAATAAAATAAATATTATTAAATGAATACATCATAACGAAACTTAATAATAATAATAAAAAACTTGACGAGTTATTAGACACGATTGGTTTGACTTTTGATCTTTCCAATTAGCCATGTGATAATAAATAATAATTGATCTTTTGTGAAATCGAAAGTTAAAGAAGATTTGTAACAACTATTTTTTTTACTCGTTTTATTCGTTGCTCCACGTAGCTGTATATCAGATACGAGTATCGTACGAGTTACGCAAGATTACTGGTTTTAATGTGATTTACGAGACCATGGACCATGAGGCGAGTTAATAATTGTGTTTACTGATACTTTGATTGGTACGTCTGATACCATTTGTTGCTGAAAATAGGTCATCAATCATTTTTTTTTGTAGATTACATTAAATTTAAAGGTCAGTTATTTGTATATTAATGGTAAAGTTAGAAATACCCTAGAAAGTTTATATTTACGTCTCTCAAACTTGACTTGGGTTTACTGAAAGGTTTTCCTAATACTTTGATTACTTGTATCTCTTATCAAGTCTTATCACCGAGGACCCCCAACAATGTTGACAACGTTGGCAATTGGCAATCTCCTGTGGCGAATGTGATGCACCTTGAAGCATAGCTTGAGTGCATTGACCATTCATTTTAGGAACCCACGCATCCAACTTACATTTTGGCACATTATGTTTAAAACCATAAGAGAATATATTTAAATCTTTACGTTATTAGAATAAATAATCTCAAAAGAGAAGTGACAGGTCAGGTTACCATCAGATCCAGGAACTTTTTGACAAGCTCTTCAGGTGTCTGCCTGTATAGCGGTAACGTAGAAGCTGTTCAGAATTGCTTATGAATATTTGTTGACGTGGGTTTAACTTATTTTTTTTGTGTAGCGTCTTAAAGACTGTTAAAGATTATACCTCATCTTTATATTCGTGTCAAGTTGCTTTGATTTGAAATAAAATTTGAGTCAAGACCTGTTAAACTTTTTATATCTCTTTTAAAATTATTTGAAGGTACATTTTATTAATGATGTCTACCCAGTAAACATATTGGAGATGCGTATGTTTTTTTTGTCATGAAAGAGTTCATTTACAGTTCAGTTTCTCACAATAGTTCATATGAAATGTCTGTTTTATCGGCTACAGATGACGGAACCACTCCATCTGTCGGAATACAAATGAAGATATAGTTCATGTGAAATATAATTGAAGTGAAATAGTGATAGAAACGTCACAAAAAGGGACACTTCACTAAATGTTTACTGGGTAGCCGTGCTAATTTATTTTAAAATATAAAATAATGACGATTCGAGACGATAGACGTCAACGACCAATGATAAAATTTAAATATTTTGTAATACATCTAGTTGCAACACAATTTCTAAAATTATCTCTAATTCACTATTTTCGAACATTATTCAATGATGTTAAATAAATCTCATGTAACTGTTTGATGTATAATTAAAAGATATCTACATCATTAGCGGCCACGCCTTCATTTGAATGTCACATCATTTGTTATATCATTAAAACACCATGTTCATGTCCATCTTGTAATATCTTTATCTAAGTGTCTTTCACTGTATCTGTTGATGGCTTGACTTGTGCCAGACAGCTTTTACATGGTTTGTTCAACATACTCTATACAAAAATCGTAAGAACTACGTAAATTGTAATTTTAAAATGTTAAGTTAGTTATATTAAATAAACCTAACATTATACGAAAGTGTGTTTAGAGAAAAATCGAGAAAATATAGCGCTGGTTCAGGATATCGAACCCGAAAAATTCAAAATAATGTAGAGAAAACTTTAATTATGAAAAATAATATTTTAATAAATTTTGCCAAGGACTGTACTATAACGAAATCGACTCTGACAGTGACAGGTGCGACATCTCCGTTTGATGATGACGTCTCTAACCATCCTGATCTATTCAAACATTCTATAACCTTTAAAGCAGCGCTGTGCAGACATTTAATACAGAAATTATTTATTTGTTGCTAATTTATGGTACATCATGAATTATTCCTCATTTTAAGTAACAGTTTATTTTGTTAGATGCGCGTCCTTCACGAAATCGTGATAGCTGATATTATGGTTCATTGATTTTGAAGAAAAATCATAAACCATTGTATTCAAATATGCATAAATATTTAGTTATATGTATAAACTGCATATATGTATGCGTTTCATGTGAGATAAAGCTTTTTAAGAACGTGAATGATACCTTAATAAAGAAAAAGCTATCCGAACATAAGTTTGCAGTGCCAAATTATTTAAAAGTCGTTGATATATGTGTGTTTAAACAATCATTTTTATTTCTTTATATTTCACATGCTAAAACTCAAGAGCTGGGAATAACTTGACTGTATCAGCAGCAGAGGCGGCCTTAGGGGGTGGCAAGCAGGGCAACCTCGCATTCTTGCGCAACAACTCAAGTAGAAAAATTCATTACTATAGCTAGATATATGCATTTGAATCTCGCGCCTCGCTCTTTAGAAACCCCACTAGAATCATTGCGTATATCTTTTAAGACACTCATGTGCCTTAGTTTATTATCTCCAATATAAATAATCTTCCAATATAAAGTTTTATTTCTCATTTACATAATTATTCAAAGAACAAGTGCCTCGCAATCGCTAAAGCCACCCCTGATCAACAGTAAGAAACCTACAACCAATTTAGATAATTTAAATGTAAACATAAATATTTTGCAACTCTTTCCGAGTTTCTGTAGGGTAAAGAAAACTATTCTGCAAGTTGTTGTGAGCAATGACTCATACAATTTATCCAAAATAAATGTCAACAGCTAATATGTATGACTTGTATATTATGTGTGGCTAATAAAAAATTGACAAGATTTTTGAAACAAGAAGTGACCTTGATATTTTCAAATACTTGTATTTTTCTACTCTTACTTTTTGAATTGTTATTTTACCCATATTAACAAAACTTGTTATCTTTTGTTAGTAAGAGGCGCGCCGAACCCATGGATCAATATATGTTAATATCCTCTGCTCAAAGAATTGTAGAATTATTTATTGGTTTGTGTCCTACTAATAAATGTTGGATAACATTAGAAATATATTAAATCTTTATTAAAAGTTCGCATCTATTTTTGCATCATTCCCATGCCTCTAAGACTGACTCTGTTTTGACTAGCTACAATTGTCTTCGTTCGGGACCTGATAGAACTAAAGCTACAAACTATGTAATTGTAACATTCTCCCAATGCTAGCGCTAGACCGGTGATGACTCTATCGCACATAAATAACTTAAACTTGTATGAATTAGCAATAAAAAATGTTGTTTAACAGGTTGTTAAGATCAGTTGTTTTAAAAATCCACAACAACATAAGATCGAAACAAACCAAATATATTTGAAATCGATGATTTGATTTTGTAATTCTTTGTGAGAGATATATACAGTAAAAATTATTATGCGAACATAGTAAATAAAACTGCGTATAGCTTTAAATAAAAATTAGAGATGTCACTAGCATAATTTGTAACGAACAATTTCTAAACACGAAGTAAATTTCTTTGCGATTAATCACAATATTAAGTGGAATCATAAACAGAGCCAATATGTTGATTGTCTGTAAGTATTACGTAATTCCAAAATTATTATTCCATTCGTGGTCACATCGAGGTCATCGTGATAAAGAATCTGGCTGCTTCGTCGACTCAGTGGCTCAGGTGTGTCTGCAGACTATAGCTAAAGTACGACACCGACGAGATGGTCCCAAGAACAGCTATGGACACTTGACGCAAGAAAGTGCTATTATATAACTTTATTATAGGAAATAAGTAGAAGAGTTGGAAAAGAGATAATGGGAACAGGGTGGGGGGCGAGTGGTTAAAAAATCATTATCACATTTTGTAAGATTGTACTACAACAAAATAATAAACAGAAAAACGGTACAGCAATTTTCTTGATTTATTTCTTAAAATTCATCACAATGTTAAAGAATCTGATTCTAAGTTATATGCCTACTAAAAGGAGGTTATAAGAGCAGTATAAATCTATAATACGATAATGAATTTTATCTTATTCGTTTCTATATACATCATAGAAAAATAAGTGAGTCAGTGCTTTTTAGTTATATCGGCAGTTTATACCCCACAAATTGTTTTAAGTATGAGTCGCCACCGAACTCTCGTAATTTGAACTATACTTATACTTACTATATTTATTGAAATTTATTTATATTTAACCTAGACTAATATTATTTTAAAAATTCCTATCACAAATACAAAAAAGAAACTTTTAATGTAGAAACCACGAAATTTAATTGAAATCCATTAGAACAAATAAATAATATGGAATAAAAATCCCCAAAACAGAATTCTCATCTTAAACCATAGTTTTTATAAGACCTTAAGAAACAAACACTGTTTTTTTGTTGGTGGGCGTAAAGCTATGCATAAAGGGTGGTCCAAGAGTTCACTGTATATCGAGTTTTCGATAGTATAAATTACTAGTGATTCAGTAATCGGTTTCGACGAAGGAAATGCGATAAATGAATGTATAAAACCAAGGTCCTAGCAAACTGTACATACCTGAGATGCTCATATACTTATTTTATAAATAATGAATCACAAAGACTGTTGGCCCACCCTTTATCTCGTCGAGCGTATGTGAAACCTTGGCTTGTATCATCCTAAAGATATTCACCAATTGACACATAAGAGCTAATTTAATTATAAATATTTAGTAAAATAATTATTAAATCTAATTCTATCAATTAGTGAAAGTGCCTTAGTAATCCAATCTCTTGTAACCTATTAGCGAGGACAAACGAGCACATGACGTCATCAGAACCGCAAGACTTCTCTGGTGAAAAGATTTCCACGAAAATATTTGCGATATAATACAGAAGATATTTGCAATGGGATTGTGTAATAGGTAATAGGAAGGGTTGTGAAAGAACAAAACCCTTATTAAGATCGCAGCAATATAGCTTTATATACAGGGGCCATCAGTTAACTGAGCTCAAATATTTTTACATATTTTATTATTTGTTATCAAGTATTTGTTAATTAAAATAGTTAATTACTTGTTATACTTCATATTAAGATTATTAGCATAAATATAAGGAGAGATCCTTGTTTAAACAGACGCACGACGCATCGTATCTTTTACTTTAAAAGAAGTAAGCACAAGAATTGGCTCTCCTTATGCTGCCGAGGTGTATTTAGTACCAAATTAAACTATGTAATTGTTTATAATGTTTTTTTTATATATTTCAGGTGTTCGCAACCTTGTGGCTGCGACTCATCAGGGCAGATGACGCTAATGAAGTGATAGTATCAATTGAAGACACAGATAAAACTCAATATCATGAAGCTAATTTTAATACAAGTAATATTTATAAGTTATCGCGCATTAATTTAAATGTAGAAAGTGTATAAAATGTTGCGTTATTTCAGGCGCATATGAGTTTGGTTATGAGGTCGGACCGAACGGACAGTTCCACCATGAAACTCGCGGACCGGACGGCGTTACGTACGGATGTTACGGATACATAGATCCTGATGGACTGCTACGAGCTACACACTACGTCGCTGATGGATGGGGCTACCGTGTTGTGGAGCCCAAAGAACCAGTTGAAATATACCCCAATTTACACCGAAAGTAATATCAATCGTATTATTATATTCCAGTACGTATTGCCTGGTAAACTTATCTAACATATTTATTCTAGGGAACTAACAATAGAAGAAGAACAAAATCTTCCTCGCAAGAAGGGTCATATCACGCCCTGGAAGGAACTTTATTTTCCCAAGAGTTGTGGAATGTTTGCGGGCGGGATAAAACCTGGAAAGCCTATCACCCCGATAACCGGTCAAGAAAGTGGACCTTCTGGAGTAACAAAACCTGGAAACGGTGGACATCGACCAGGTGGAGTAGGTGGTCCAGGCTCACCAGGCTCACCAGGTTTACCAGGAATACCAGGATCGCATGGAGGTGAAGGACCCAATGGACCAAATAATAACAACCAAGGACCTTTCGGACCAAGTAATAATAATCAGGGTCCATTTGGGCCGCAAGGACCCAACGGACCCAATGGTCCTGGTGGCCCGTTCGGCCCAGCAGGACCTGGCGGTTCTTATAAACCAGACAATTCAGGAAATTATTACCCTGGATCTCCAGGCGCACCAGGATCACCAGGAACACCAGGAAGACCAGGTGGCCCAGGAGGACCAAGTAATAACAACCAAGGACCTTTCGGACCAAGTAATAACAACCAAGGACCTTTCGGACCAAGTAATAACAACCAAGGACCTTTCGGACCAAGTAATAACAACCAAGGACCTTTCGGACCAAGTAATAATAATCAAGGACCTTTTGGACCAGGAGGACCAAACGGACCTAATGGTCCAGGAGGACCAAATGGACCTAATGGTCCAGGTGGCCCATTCGGCCCAGGAGGACCAGGCGGTTCTTACAAACCAGATAACTCAGGTCAATATTACCCAGGATCTCCAGGATCACCAGGATCACCAGGATTACCAGGAACACCAGGAGGTCCCGGAGGACCAGGTATGCATGCTATTAAATATATATTATAATTATTACTTCTCATTTATTATTTCAAATAAAAATAATGTGATACATCTTACAGGTGGTCCAGGATCTGGAGGAGGATTTGGACCCGGATTTGGCGGTGGTGGTGGTGGAAACAGACCTGGAACACCAGGAGGACCAGGTGAATATTTTGCTCAAATATTGTACAGTAAAATAATATATATAACTATATATTGTGTAGCAAAATAATGAAATATTGTGGCACCGAAACTCGTAATGTCTACAAACAAAACAATTAACCATTACCATAATAACATTTCTTCAAATTACGTCTTTTAATTATTTTACATTATTTATTTTTATTATATATATTTAACATTATTAAACATAATGCGAAGTATAATCTAACTGTTGAAATCGTTATAATAAAATAAAATTTAAAAAAAAATACCTCCACGTATTATAATATTAAACTATTTAATAACTCAGGAGGTCCAGGAGGCCCAGGAGGTCCTGGCGGTCCTGGATTCGGAGGTGGTAGCGGTTCTGGTTCAGGACCAGGTTCGGGATACAAGCCAGATAACTCAGGCAACTACCGACCAGATAACAATAGACCAGGATCAAATGGGCCCTACGGACCCGGAGGCATTGGGGGTGGAAATGGACCTCATGGTCCGGGCGGTATTGGAGGTGGAAATGGGCCTCATGGTCCAGGCGGTATTGGAGGAGGTAATAGCCCAGGAGGCGGATATAGACCAGGAACACCTGGAGCACCCGGGGGTCCAGGTAAAAATATTAAAAATAATGGTAGCTTTAGAAATCGAATAAATATAATTAAAACTGATTAATACCAATATGTGTTAAAATATTAATCGATTTAATAACATAGGAGGGCCTGGCGGTCCTGGATTCGGTGGTGGTAGCGGCTCTGGTTCAGGACCAGGTTCGGGATACAAGCCAGATAACAACAAACCAGGATCAAATGGGCCTTACGGACCTGGAGGCAGTGGGGGTGGAAATGGACCTCATGGTCCAGGCGGTATTGGTGGAGGAAATGGGCTTCATGGTCCAGGCAGCATTGGAGAAGGTAACAGCCCTGGACCAATCGGAGGTGGTGGATATAGACCTGAACAATCAGGAGGACCCGGTGGTATAGGAGGCGGGTATAGGCCAGGAACACCTGGAGCACCCGGCGGACCAGGTAAAAAATATTGAAAATAATGGCTGTAAAATCGAAGATATGTAATTAAAAAGAAATTAATACCAATATGTATTATAATATTATACAATTTAATAATATAGGAGGCCCAGGCGGTCCTGGCGGTCCTGGATTCGGAGGTGGTAGCGGCCCTGGCTCAGGGCCCGGTACAGGATACAAGCCAGATAACTCAGGCAACTATCGACCAGATAACAATAAACCAGGATCAAATGGGCCCTACGGACCAGGAGGTAATACAATTTAAGTAAAAATTAAAATTCCATGAAACCATCAATGTCAGGGAATTTAGATATATATTATTATTCAAATAGGTAAAGATCACATAACTATTTTAACCATTTTGCGTTCATACTAAAACTTTAATTAACTCAAGGTGGACCTCATGGTGGCGGAAATGGTCCCTATGGTCCCGGTGGTATTGGCGGTCCAAGCGGAATTGATGGAAGTGGACACAGACCTGGGCATCCCGCAAGACCAGGTATGTTGTGTATAATTCTAAAAAATATAAATTTTAAGATTCCCACTTTAAATATTAAATTATTTTTTGTTTTAACAAACAAATAAACATTAATGCAGTAATACATTCTCCTATAAACAAAATCTTGAGATACTTAAACAAAAGCATGCATTCTGTATTCTACTACAAAAACGTAAATGTCATAATACACAATGTTGGATTGCACGTGCAATGCATACTATGCGTTAAGTACTTAGCACCTAAAATACCAAATCACGATTCATTTACTTCAGAAGGTCCCGGAACACCTGGACAGACTGGTTATCCAGGAAATGGAGGCTATTTCCCAACACAACCAGGACAACCCGGTAAACCTGGAGTTACACCGCCTTCTCAAGGTAACTTAAATTATACTTATTTCTAATTTAGAGCAACAGTTATATACATTTACTATACAGACTTTCGCTTTAAAAAGGTGGATACTATCCTGCTCAACCAGGATCACCTGGAAGTCCTGGAACACCTGGACAACCCGGTAGACCCGGAACTCCTGGAGTAACACCGCCCTCTCAAGGTAAAATCACTTATATTTATTTGCTATTTTCAAAGCAACAATTATATGGTTTTTGATTTAAAAAGGTGGATACTATCCTGCTCAGCCAGGATCACCTGGAACCCCCGGAACCCCTGGACAACCCGGTAGACCTGGAACTCCTGGTGTAACACCGCCTCCTCATGGTAACTTTAATAATACTTATTTCTTATTTCTAATCAACAACTATATGGTTTTTGATTTAAAAAGGTGGATACTATCCTGCTCAGCCAGGATCACCTGGAACCCCCGGAACCCCTGGACAACCCGGTAGACCTGGAACTCCTGGTGTAACACCGCCTCCTCATGGTAACTTTAATAATACTTATTTCTTATTTCTAATCAACAACTATATGGTTTTTGATTTAAAAAGGTGGATACTATCCTGCTCAACCGGGATCACCTGGAACCCCCGGAACCCCTGGACAACCCGGTAGACCTGGAACTCCTGGTGTAACACCGCCTCCTCATGGTAACTTTAATAATACTTATTTCTTATTTCTAATCAACAACTATATGGTTTTTTATTTAAAAAGGTGGATACTATCCTGCTCAGCCAGGATCACCTGGAACCCCCGGAACCCCTGGACAACCCGGTAGACCTGGAACTCCTGGTGTAACACCGCCTCCTCATGGTAACTTTAATAATACTTATTTCTTATTTCTAATCAACAACTATATGGTTTTTGATTTAAAAAGGTGGATACTATCCTGCTCAGCCAGGATCACCTGGAACCCCCGGAACCCCTGGACAACCCGGTAGACCTGGAACTCCTGGTGTAACACCGCCTCCTCATGGTAACTTTAATAATACTTATTTCTTATTTCTAATCAACAACTATATGGTTTTTGATTTAAAAAGGTGGATACTATCCTGCTCAACCAGGATCACCTGGAACCCCCGGAACCCCTGGACAACCCGGTAGACCTGGAACTCCTGGTGTAACACCGCCTCCTCATGGTAACTTTAATAATACTTATTTCTTATTTCTAATCAACAACTATATGGTTTTTGATTTAAAAAGGTGGATACTATCCTGCTCAGCCAGGATCACCTGGAACCCCCGGAACCCCTGGACAACCCGGTAGACCTGGAACTCCTGGTGTAACACCGCCTCCTCATGGTAACTTTAATAATACTTATTTCTTATTTCTAAGCAACAACTATATGGTTTTTGATTAAAAAAGGTGGATACTATCCTGGCCAACCAGGATCACCTGGAACCCCCGGAACACCTGGACAACCCGGCAGACCTGGAACTCCTGTAACAATTCCGCCTTCTCAAGGTACCTTCAATTATACCTATTTCTTATATTCAAAGTAACAATTATATGAATTTTGTTTTAAAAAGGTGGATACTATCCTGCTCAACCAGGATCACCTGGAAGTCCTGGAACACCTGGAAGTCCTGGAACACCTGGACAACCCGGTAGACCCGGAACTCCTGGAGTAACACCGCCCTCTCAAGGTAAATTCACTTATACTTATTAGTTATTTTCAAAGCAACAATTATATGGTCTTTGATTTCAACAGGTGGATACTATCCTGCTCAGCCGGGTAGACCTGGAACTCCTGGTGTAACACCGCCCTCTCAAGGTAAATTCCATTATACTTAATTCTCATTTTAAAAGAAACAATTACATGGTTTTTTATTTAAAAAGGTGCATACTATCCTGGTCAACCAGGATCACCTGGAAGTCCTGGAACACCTGGACAACCCGGTAGACCTGGAACTCCTGCGATAACACCGCCTCCTCAAGGTAAATTCACTTATACTTATTTGTTATTTTCAAAGCAACAATTATATGGTTTTTGATTTAAAAAGGTGGATACTATCCTGCTCAACCAGGATCACCTGGAACCGCCGGAACCCCTGGACAACCCGGTAGACCTGGAACTCCTGGAGCAACATCGCCTCCCCAAGGTAACTTTAATTATACTCATTTTTAGAGCCACAAGAATATGCATTTCTTATGTAAAATATCGAAAGTAGAGAAACAAGTACATGCACTTATTATACAAACTGTTAACTGAAAAAGGTGGATACTATCCTGGACAACCTGGATCACCTGGAACTCCTGGACAACCTGGTAGACCTGGAACTCCTGGAATAACACCGCCTCCCCAAGGTAACTTTTATTATACTAATTTTTAGAGTCACAAATATATGCACTTCTTATGTAAAATTCTACTTTCAAAAGGTGGATACTATCCAGGCCAACCAGGATCACCTGGAAGTCCTGGAACACCTGGACAACCCGGTAGACCTGGAACTCCCGGAGCAACATCGCCTCCCCAAGGTAACTTTAATTATACTAATTTTTAGAGCCACAAAAATATACATTTCTTATGTAAAATTCTACTATCAAAAGGTGGATACTATCCTGGCCAACCAGGATCACCTGGAAGTCCTGGAACACCTGGACAACCCGGTAGACCTGGAACTCCTGGAATAACACCGCCTCCCCAAGGTAACTTTAATTATACACATTTTCAGACCCACAAAAATATACATTTCTTATGTAAAATTCTACTATCAAAAGGTGGATACTATCCTGGCCAACCAGGATCACCTGGAACTGCTGGACAACCCGGTAGACCTGGAAATCCTGGAGCAACATCGCCTCCTCAAGGTAACTTTAATTATACTAATTTTTAGAGCTACAAAAATATACATTTCTTATGTAAAATTGTACTATCAAAAGGTGGATACTATCCTGGCCAACCAGGATCACCTGGAAGTCCTGGAACACCTGGACAACCCGGTAGACCTGGAACTCCTGGAGCAACATCGCCTCCTCAAGGTAACTTTAATTATACTAATTTTTAGACCCACAAAAATATACATTTCTTATGTAAAATTCTACTATCAAAAGGTGGATACTATCCTGGCCAACCAGGATCACCTGGAACTGCTGGACAACCTGGTAGACCTGGAACTCCTGGAATAACACCGCCTCCTCAAGGTAACTTCAATTATACTAATTTTTAGAACAACAACTATATGCCTTTATTATGCATAATTCTAATTAATAAAGGTGGATACTATCCTGGTCAACCAGGATCACCTGGAACCCCTGGACAACCCGGTAGACCTGGAACTCCTGGAATAACACCGCCTTCTCAAGGTAACTTCAATTATACTAATTTTTAGAACAACAACTATATGCCTTTATTATGCATAATTCTAATTAATAAAGGTGGATACTATCCTGGTCAACCAGGATCACCTGGAACCCCTGGACAACCCGGTAGACCTGGAACTCCTGGAATAACACCGCCTTCTCAAGGTAACTTCAATTATACTAATTTTTAGAACAACAACTATATGCCTTTATTATGCATAATTCTAATTAATAAAGGTGGATACTATCCTGGTCAACCAGGATCACCTGGAACCCCTGGACAACCCGGTAGACCTGGAACTCCTGGAATAATAC
This sequence comes from Panorpa germanica, assembly GCA_963678705.1. Lineage (NCBI taxonomy): Eukaryota > Metazoa > Arthropoda > Insecta > Mecoptera > Panorpidae > Panorpa > Panorpa germanica. Next base: position 464,828 of record OY783222.1, read on the forward strand.
CGCCTCCTCAAGGTAACTTCAATTATACTAACTTTTAGAGCAACAACTGTATGCCTTTATTATGTATAATTCTAATTATTAAAGGTGGATATAATCCTGGTCAACCAGGATCACCTGGAACCCCTGGACAACCCGGTAGACCTGGAACTCCTGGAATAACACCGCCTCCTCAAGGTAACTTCAATTATACTAACTTTTAGAGCCACAAGAATGTGCAATAGTTATGAAAAATTCTACTTTCAAAAGGTGGATACTATCCTGGCCAACCAGGATCACCTGGAACTGCTGGACAACCTGGTAGACCTGGAACTCCTGGAATAACACCGCCTCCTCAAGGTAACTTTTATTATACTAATTTTTAGATCCACACAAATATGCATTTCTTATGTAAAATTCTACTTTCAAAAGGTGGATACTATCCTGGCCAACCAGGATCACCTGGAACTGCTGGACAACCTGGAAGACCTGGAACTCCTGGAATAACACCGCCTCCTCAAGGTAACTTTTATTATACTAATTTTTAGATCCACACAAATATGCATTTCTTATGTAAAATTCTACTTTCAAAAGGTGGATACTATCCTGGCCAACCAGGTTCTCCTGGAACGCCTGGACAGCCCGGTAGACCTGGAATTCCTGGAGCAACATCGCCTCCTCAAGGTAACTTTAATTATACTAATTTCTAGAGCCACAAGAATATGCATTTATTATGTAAAATTTTACTTTCAAAAGGTGGATACTATCCTGGTCAACCAGGATTACCTGGAACCCCTGGACAACCCGGTAGACCTGGAACTCCTGGAATAACAGCGCCTCCTCAAGGTAACTTTAATTGTACTAATTTTTAGATCCACACAAATATGCATTTTTTATTTAAAATTCAACTATCAAAAGGTGGATACTATCCTAGCCAACCAGGATCACCTGGAACACCTGGACAACCCGGTAGACCTGGTACTCCCGGAGCAACATCGCCTCCCCAAGGTAACTTTAATTATACTAATTTTTAGAGTCAAAAAATAATGGACGTCTTATGTATAATTCTACTTTCAAAAGGTGGATACTATCCTAGCCAACCAGGATCACCTGGAAGTCCTGGAACCCCTGGACAACCCGGTAGACCTGGAACTCCTGGAGCAACATCGCCTCCTCAAGGTAACTTTAATTGTACTAATTTTTAGAGCCACAAAAATATGCATTTCTCATGTAAAATTCTACTATCAAAAGGTGGATACTATCCTGGCCAACCAGGATCACCTGAGAGTCCTGGAACACCTGGACAACCCGGTAGACCTGGAACTCCCGGAGCAACATCGCCTCCCCAAGGTAACTTTAATTATACTAATTTTTAGAGCCACAAAAATATGCATTTCTTATGTAAAATTCAACTATCAAAAGGTGGATACTATCCTAGCCAACCAGGATCACCTGGAAGTCCTGGAACACCTGGACAACCCGGTAGACCTGGAACTCCTGGAATAACACCGCCTCCCCAAGGTAACTTTAATTATACTAATTTTTAGAGCCAAAAAATAATGGACGTCTTATGTATAATTCTACTTTCAAAAGGTGGATACTATCCTAGCCAACCAGGATCACCTGGAAGTCCTGGAACCCCTGGACAACCCGGTAGACCTGGAACTCCTGGAGCAACATCGCCTCCTCAAGGTAACTTTAATTATACTAATTTTTAGAGCCACGAAAAATATGCATTTCTCATGTAAAATTCTACTATCAAAAGGTGGATACTATCCTGGCCAACCAGGATCACCTGGAAGTCCTGGAACACCTGGACAACCCGGTAGACCTGGAACTCCCGGAGCAACATCGCCTCCCCAAGGTAACTTGAATTATACTAATTTTTAGAGCCACAAAAATATGCATTTCTTATGTAAAATTCAACTATCAAAAGGTGGATACTATCCTAGCCAACCAGGATCACCTGGAAGTCCTGGAACACCTGGACAACCCGGTAGACCTGGAACTCCTGGAATAACACCGCCTCCCCAAGGTAACTTTTATTATACTAATTTTTAGAGCCAAAAAATAATGGACGTCATATGTATAATTCTACTTTTGAAAGGTGGATACTATCCAGGCCAACCAGGATCACCTGGAAGTCCTGGAACACCTGGACAACCCGGTAGACCTGGAACTCCTGGAATAACACCGCCTCCCCAAGGTAACTTTTATTATACTAATTTTTAGAGCCAAAAAATAATGGACGTCTTATGTATAATTCTACTTTCGAAAGGTGGATACTATCCAGGCCAACCAGGATCACCTGGAAGTCCTGGAACACCTGGACAACCCGGTAGACCTGGAACTTCTGGAATAACACCGCCTTCTCAAGGTAACTTCAATTATACTAATTTTTAGAGCAACAATTGTATGCCTTTATTATGTATAATTCTAATTAAAAAAGGTGGTTACTATCCTGGTCAACCTGAATCACAATTATATAACATATTTGAATAATAACTTATAATCTTTATGTTTCATTTAGGAACAGGTGGCGGATACTACCCCTCGAGACCAGGTATTTTTTTTTTTTATTACTACGGTTTAGTTTCTGTTATGTCAACTCTTTTTCCAATAACCTTATATTATTTCAGGTTCTCAACAACCAAATGGACCCTATGGACCTGGTGGAATTGGAGGTCCAAGCGGCCCTGGTTTGTGTTTTTGTACAATATTAATATTACTGAAATTAACAACTAATATAACCGTAATTCATAAATTATGTAGTTAAATATGGAATGGATTATGATATAAGATGTATGTATTATCATGCTAGTGGCGGAGGTGGTGGTGGTGGTGGATCAGGAGGAGGAAATCGTGGAGGTGCCGGTGGACGGAGAGGTTTAAATTTGAAAGAAACCGAAGGAGAAGATAGTTCAAGTAGTTTAGAAAAAGAAAGCAACACAGATGAAGAGGATAGGAAAGATGGAAGAGGTGGAATAGGTGGAAAGGGTGGTCGAGGAGGAGGAGGTGGTGGTGGTGGTGGTGGAGCGGGAGGTAGTGGACGAGGAGGTGGTGGAGGAGGTGGTGGTGGAGGAGGGGGATGCACTGGCGGTCGTGGGGGTGCAGGAAGTAACAGAAATGTAAAGAATAACAAAGGAAAATATGATTCAAGTAGTACAGAAGACGAAGAAGCGACAAATAATAGAGATGGACGAGATGGTAGAGATGGAAGAGGCGGTAAAGGCGGAGATGGTGGACAGGGAGGGGGAGGAGGTGGTGGAAGTAGAGGAGGCCGTGGAGGTTCTGGTAGGAGAACCGTCAATGCAGCAGGTATCAAAAATAGAAATTGTAATATAGGAAGCGTTAGTTCAAGTAATGTGTTAGTAGAAGAAGGAACTGATAGCACAGATGAAGAGAATGGAAGCGATGGAGCAGATGGTAAAAATGGAAAAGGTGGAAAAGGGGGAGATGGTGGTGGAACTAGAGGAGGTCGAGGAGGAGCTGGAGGAGTAAATAAAAATTAAGAAAGGAATGAAGATGGAGAAGAAAAATGAGAAAATGATGAACGACGAAGTGGTGGTGGAGTAATAGCTATTTAGGTCATGTAAGAATATACGCTTTTAATACTGTCGCATAAATATGATTGTAATAGAAATTTTTCTTTTCTTTAACTACTCTTATATTACTATAAAATCATATAATAACCTTGTTTAACTAACTTATGTAAGAATGTTTGCTTATAATTGTTTGCCACAAAGTATATTTTTTTGTATTATTAATCCAAATGTATATGCAATTAAAATAGAAATAAAATACAAATGTAATAATATATAAATAAATTAATTATAACATATTATATATTAGGTGGAGTAACACCAAGCAGACCTGGATATCCAGGTTTGCCTGGACAGCCTGCACAACCTGGCCAAGGTATAAAAACCTCAATAAATATGTAATAGTATGTATAAAATAATGCAATAAATTATTCTAATTGATTTGTTTTAAAGGTGGTTATCCAACATATCCAGGCCAACCCGTTATACCTGCTCAACCGGGATATCCAGCACCAGAGACTCAACCCGGTAAACCTATTCAAGGTATTAAATACAAGTATATTTAGAAAATTATATTTTAATATTATGTTATTGTTTTTTAAATTGTTATTAACTTTTAGGAGGACATCCTGGAATTCCTGGAATTCCTGGTACACCTGGATACTACCCAGATTACAATGGAGGGGCTATAGGAGTTCAACCTCCTTCAGGTTCACAAGTTACACCAAATCCTGGACTAATAACGCCAGGATCTCAACCTCCGCTGTATATAATTCCTTATCCACTGCCAGGAATAACTCCAGCATCACCTGGATCTTGTCCTTGTTACTTGGTCGAACCCGGTAAAAATGCAACTCAACCACCAATAACGCCAGCTACACTGCCTCCAGCTCCAATCCCCTCACTGCCACAGACATCTTACCCACCCAATTACGTACCCCCCTATGGAGTTATAGGATTCATTCCAGTCATATTCTTCCCATACTGTCCTGGCAATGACACAGCAGCAGGACACGAGGCTATTCAACCAATATTCCCTTCAGCACTTCAAGTGCCCTATCCCTGTTCACAGTGTGCTCCAGGAAGTGGAGGTGCCTTGGCATTCCCGAAGATTATTGGAGCTGATTCAATAACGCTGGCAGCAGATAGCTTTAAACAGGTTCTTGCTCAAGCAAACATTGGTTTATTAAATGGAGGAGCATTGAGGTCACCGCATCGACGATCGATGCGCGTTAGAAAAACTAAAACTGCAAACTGAACAAGGAACAAGGAACCGTAACGCTGATTGACACTGACCACATCTCATATAAGTATTATAGAAGTAAACGCAGAAGAAAGCAGCGATTTGTGTTGTGTTGAACAGCTGAACGAAACTGAAACTCACTAACGAAATACTCAACAATAGAATTAGGGAAACAATAGTATTTTTCATAGAGAGGCAATACTGAATGTCTGAATACGAATATAGAGTAGCTCTAAGAGAATGTTTGTTGTAAATTAAAGAAACATGTAATTGTGATAATTAAACATTTAAATTTAAAGTAGCGTTAATTTCAAAATGTCCTACTTTACAATCACTTATTCTCTTAAAATCGTTGCAGTTCAGGAAATACAGTTACGCAATTAATTAAGCATTTAATTGCGAGTAACGTAACTTCTGAGCAGCCGCGATAAAAGTAACAGTAGCACAAAATTCAGCACAAAGCGATGGCTTTGGTGCAACGATATTTCCTGAAGCCATCCCTTAAAATGTTTGTATGTAAAACTCTAAGAGCAATTTCACATCGAATGCAATTAATGTGCCTTCGTTTTCAAATAAATGCCATGGTCATGAATGATTATTCTTTTAAATAGTGATTTTGAATTTATTTATTTAAGAATTTTAATTTAAATCAACCTTAGTTCTTATAATTTACTTTAGGATAATATATAAATATAATTTATCGGCTTTTTTTATTAAAAAAATTAAAAAATTATAAATTGTTTTTATTTTCCTTGCAAAATAATCGAAAGTCATAGTAATAATAATAAATTGATTAGCAATATTGACAAAGTTGAAATAAAATAATCGGCTCGTCTTATTTAAGCATCAAGCACGCTAGTTCCCAAGCACGATAGTATGCTAAGGACCTTAAACACATACGAGTCATTTTTTACGTCTTGTCATACACATCTGCAGTATTTGTTTTCGATATCAGCAGCGATACCGAGTCGCATATTGAGCGCAGTACATTACATTTACATCTGCGTGCATTTTGTTGTTGCACGTCTGTATTCTATTTACTCTTTTCGACTGACTGTTTACTTTTCCATATGCATTGATAAACGATTTCGCAAATATTTTCTAAGCTGTATATCTTGTCTATTATTAAGGAGCTACAGCACCCATAATCAAGTCAACCCTATGATTTCTTTGTAAGACCGTCCGCACATTGGTCAACTGGTTGGAAAGGCGAGCCCCGAATCTGCCCGAACCGAATGAGAATGCAACTGTGTTGTTAGTGAGAAAACGCATGTGTATACGAGTGAGAGAACGCACAAGCTCGAATGCGAAAAAACTGATTTAATTTATTTACTTATTTGCCTTGACTTTCTTTCGTCATAACCACCATCAAACATTTTTTATACATATTTTACAATTCAATTTATAATTCAATTTTACAAATTTCTAAATATTTCAATAATTCACTAATTAATTTTGAATCACTTAAAAAAATTTAGTATTAACAGGAAAAGTTTTAATCACATCTAATATATCACTATTGAATTTTGATCTTTCTAAACTATAATTTATGTATTCAAATATAATATGATCCAAAGTTCCTTCTTCACCACGTCGGATTTAATATTAATTTTGTACAGGTGAGCTGGAGTTGATATAATTTTGCGGGATACGACTCAATAAAATCCAATATTATGCTATTGTTAAAAATTCTATAGAGTCACGAAACACGGCTCGACATGGCACGTTTTTCTTTTTCGTTAATTTGCAAAACCAATGCATATTTTTTATTCATGTTTAAAAGCGCACAGGCGACGCCAACCGCTAAGTCTCCGGGCTCTACCCCCGGACCAGAGTTGGGTTTAGTTATTATTAAGTTAAATTAAATACAAATACAATCATAAACTTAAACTTAATAGACAGCGATGTTGTTAACATATATGAGGTTACTACACCACTAAAGTTGCGTAGTAGGTGATAAGACAGCATCGGAAATAGAATATAGACCAATGTTAACAAAATTATATAAATAAAAAGAAATGTCCTATAACCTAGGTAATTATATTAAACAAACGCACACAATAAACTAAAATAGCAATTGCCAGTCTGCAAGATTCGAGCCCAATTCTTCGACATTATTATAACGTTAAACATATTATTTAATTTATTAAAACGCCGACATTTACATATCAACACACACATCTACATATGCAAATGCAAATAAATGTGTAATATCAATAAGACTTATGTTTACGTTTTTACTTTATCGAATATTTTTATCTGCTTTGTGAGCGATGTGGACTAATGTTTGTAAGCCCCCTTGGTCTTCTTAAACCCGTGATCGGTAGTCCGTAGATTTAGTGCTTAGCAGTCAGCCGTTTTAGATACAGGGTTTCATATCAGGTATCTCTGTATCTACAATTCCCTGATAACGATTCAATATTTAGTTCGGTAAAAAGTTTTGAAATAGAAAGACGCTTATTGAAGCCTTAAGATGTACGTAATCTTGTTATCCACTATTTTAATTAACTCTGTGATTTTAGTTTCTGGGAATCCCGGTAAGTGAAAATTATTAATTATTTTAGTTTGTTTATATATATATATCATATTAATCATATATATATATATATATGATTTAAAAAAAAATTATAATGTAAAATCGGTAAACAAACGTAAACACAAATGTATTTCAGTTAACCTTAAATATAGTAAACGGTTTCATAAACCGTCATTTATAAAAATTGTGACTAGATACAATGAAATTTAATTTTAGAACTTAGACTGAATATAATAAAAAGCAGAGAGAGAAAAAATCATATGAATGGATTTGTTTGTACAAGAAAAACATTTATAATTAGTTTTCCATTATGATACAAAAAAACAGAAACGTTTTTTTTTTAATAAAAAGCAAGAAAGAAAATACAATTTAATTTTATTTAAACAGAAAAATACAGAATGACGTTTAAAAGTTTTGTTTTAACATAGTTTTGATTTATTTAGACCATTTAAAAAATCAAAAAGTATTATTTTTTCTATAAAATCTTACAATTTCTCTTGAAACAATTAGGATAAAGTTTAATGGTGATCCCTGGACAAGATCCCTTGGGACTCTCACCATCTTTCAATAAATTAATCAACGTATCAATTCCCTTTCAGGATCTGTGAACTGTACAACAAATGATCATTGTGGCGAAAACGAAAAATGTTCCAGGGATGAATATTGCAAGTGCCTAAATACTTATGTATTCAACAAAGTGATGCACAAATGTGTAAAGCCGATACCGCTTAATGGAAACTGCACGACAAACGCGGAATGCAACTGGACCGGATCTTCTACAGATGGCATGGTATGCCATAACGGCAGATGTCACTGCGAAGACGGATACGAAAAAGGACCAAAATATTGCATCGAAAAATCGAAAACAACAACGCCGAAATTTGAAGAAGGTCTATCAAATGCAACTCAATCGTTAAGGAATGACACAGCTTTTGAAAATGCAATGAATACGACGATTGGAAATAATTCTACCCTGCTGAACACGACGATGACGGAACACCACTCTGTACCTGCAACAAACTTCACGAATGGAACTCATGTACGTCATGAAAATAGCACCCGATCAAATCAATCGCATCACTCGCATCACAAACATCACAAGACGGGCCATGGTAAGCATCATAACCGCACCTCGGCCTTCAATGCAGCAGATAAGATTATTTTTAAGACTATTTTATTGATTGTTAGTTTACTTGTTGTCAGTAGAATGTAAATTTCTAGTTTTAAGTTTTCCTTGGTATTAAGAAAACCTCACGTAAATATGTAATACATCTTATGTATCCTCAAAAAGATGAAATAAAGATAATATTAAAAAAAATCAAACGATACGTGTGTCTGATTGAATTCAAACCTGCTTAATTAAGTTCTAATTTATTCAATAAAAAAGTGGAGCGATCCAAATTGTATGTATACGAGTTAACATACGATTACGTAATACCTATAGCTTTGTTATATTTACTTAATATAAATGCACTATTATATCCAAATGAACTGATAAATTATATCTACTATGAACAATGAATTGAAATATCAAATAACTCTAATATTCTGTTGACTCAAATAACAAATAACTTTCAACGCATTTCAACATAAATAAAATAGGACCATTAAAAATAACTATGAAATTAAAACCTTAAGTGTTTATCAGAAATATAAACATTGTCATTGCGACCTATTTTAAAAATGATTACCTAAAGAAAAAAGCCAGTGTAAATACATTTGTTTGACATTGCCACAAATTAGATTTAAGAAACAAAAGTCGAAATAGTCACAAAAACACAAAGTGCAAAATTTAAATAAAAAATAAACGATACGAAAAAAGATCCAAAAAATTAGGTTCCTAAAAAAAATAATAAAATGAAAAACAAACGATACGAAAAAAGATCCAAAAAATTAGGTTCCTAAAAAAAATAATAAAAAAGGAAAAAAAGGATCTTAAAACAATAATAAAAAGAAAAACAAACGATACGAGAAATTTAAAAAAAAAAATAAACGATATCAAAATAGATAAAAAAAAAGGCGGTTCCTAAAAAAATTAATAAAAAAGGAAAACAAACGATACGAAAAACGGCGCAAAACAATTAAGATCCTAAAAAAATACGAGAAAAAGTTTAAAAGGAAAACAAACGATACGAAAAAAAATCCAAGAAATTAGGTTCTTAAAAAAAATAATAAAATGAAAAACAAACGATACGAAAAAGGATCCAAAAAATTAGGTTCCTAAAAAAAATAATAAAGTGAAAAACAAACGATACGAAAAAAGATCCAAAAATTAGGTCCTTAAAAAAAAATAATAAAATGAAAAACAAACGATACGAAAAACGGCGCAAAACAATTAAGATCCTAAAAAAATACGAGAAAAAGTTTAAAAGGAAAACAAACATACGAAAAAAAATCCAAAAAATTAGGTTCCTAAAAAAATAATAAAATGAAAAACAAACGAAACGAAAAAAGATCTAAAAATTAGGTCCTTAAAAAAAAATAATAAAAATAAAAACAAACGATACGAGAAAGGATCCAAAAAATTAGGATCTTAAAAAGATAATAAAAAGGAAAACAAACGATACGAGACTTTTTTTTTTAAAAATAAACGATACGAATAAACCTAAAAAAAATGTCGGTTCCTAAAAAAAAAAATTAAAAAAAAAACAAAGATACGAAAAAAGATTCAAAAAAATTAATAAAAAGAAAACAAAGGATACGAGAATCGGTGCAAAACAATTAGGTTCTTTAACAAACATGAAGCTCAAATGACGTCATTATTCAGCGAGCTCATTATTAACCCCACCCATTAATTCATAAATTCTTCAGATTATCAAACAGGATTTAAAAATTTCCTGTAAGATTTAAAAGAAGATGTCCTTAAGGAATTATACACAAATACAAAAAATTCAAATTCAATGAAATGCAACAAGTGTCAAACATAGAAATATATTTTCATCCCAACACCAAAAAAGCAGTGGTTTCCAAACTGTGGGATATGGCACTTAAGTTGCACGGGAGGTAATAATGTTCAATATCGACAGCAACCTATTTCCCTACCTAAAACCTATATTTAACTAAAAACCTAATTCCCTACCTAAAACCTATATTTAACTAAAAATCACCGAATGTTTTAAGAAAAAATAAAAAGAGGGCAAAAGAGGAGGACGGTACTATTTGTGTCTGTAGCTAAGTCAAGTTTGAAAACCACTGGAAAATTTAAAATCACTCACCGGAGCTCATTGTCACTGCGTTTGAACCATGAAGTGAGCTGAAACTAAAAGATTATTATTAGATAAATATTTAAGACAAATTAGGTAAAACAGTGTGTAGTGCGACAATCACCTTTATCTTAATGTCCTGGTGCAAGATGACTCCAGTCGCTAAAGATGAACTGCTACGGATATTCCCAAAGAAATCTGCAACAATAGAAAATTCTGGTTAGAAAAATATTTCATAAATTAATCATTATTTAAAATTCGAACAAAAAGTGTTTGATTTACCTGAAAATAAAAATCAATGCTCCAAATGACCTGCTGTAAATGGGGCGAGGGGGGCTGCTCAAAGTCTAGGAGTTCATCTGCAACAATAGAGAAGCTTTGCTTAGAAAAATTACAATCAATATCAGGTAAATTTAGGATATCGTCATTGACATTGTGAATTACCTTTCTCTTAAAAGTCCAGCGCACGAGGGCTCCCAGCCGGCTCTGCTTCCACACTTCACAAATTGTTTAAACATTTGTTTTAATCACTATTTGTTTTGCACTTTTGTCCATTGTTTATCACAATTTTCACTTTCTTTTAACGATTCGGAAAAACTAATTTTTAATTTATTTTATTCATTTATTTATTTAAATTATGACAGCCCTCGACAATGTAAACATTTTAAGAATGCAACTGCAGGCCGACTAAATTACACAGGGATGAACAGAAAATTAACGAACCCCCACGAATTGTCAATTAACGTACAATTTCCCGTTACTAAACAAAATGCATTTAAACATTGTTAAACATTTCAGTATTATTTTAATTATTTCTCAATATTATTTCTATTATTTTAAACGTAAAAATCTTGTAAAAAAAATTAAAATATAAACCCGTTAAATACAACTGAGAATAATAAAGGTTAATCTAACATAACAAAAGTTACCTTTTATATAAATTATGTTACTAAACTAGTTGGGTTTCTTAAGGTATTTCATAAGGTTAGATTGTGAACAGAGTGTGACAAGACGCTACAGCCAGTGAGGCGTGTTTGAGACAACAGGGGAGTGAAGTTTACATATCTGACATCACGGCAAGACAAGGGTGAGAGAGGGGTTAAATTTGTGTGAGAGTAACTAATCCTTGAAAAGATCTAGTTAAAAGTTTTATGATTATGTTAATGGGCAAAGAGGTAGATTTATTTTTGAAAAGCAGTAAAGCAAATCAAAAAGTTATTGTGTAGTGAAGTTGTGTATTAGGTAACATTGTTTACATAACAGATAACTTTTGTTATGTAAGATAAACCTTAAATAAACGTAACTGTATTTAGCGGAAGTAAGATACCCAAACAAATAAACAATAAACAGAACCCGGTGTTAAATGATTAAAGTCGTATTTTTAAATGTCTACATTGTAAAAGTCTGTCATAATTCGTCTTTATTAATTTATAAGAAAATTTCGGCAATTTAACCGGCAGCTCAACCCGACGGCACGCGTCGCGACACTGCAACGCGAACGAACGGAAGCTGTAGGGATAAAGTACATACACATTCAAAAAATATTAACTAAATCCATTAAAAATGATTTGTCCAAATGCAAAAAATAAATTCAAGTTTGTAATAAATTGTGAAATTTAAATTTAATCAAATTGTAATGGATTTAATTTTAAGGGACACTTGTTACTTAATCCCACCACCCTTATTTGAATATGACTTACGATCTGTACTCTGCACTACAGCAACTAGATGTCATCTAGATGTCATCACAGCACCAATGTAGCCTTCTTCAAAGTACTCTTCGTCGGTGTCCTACAATTCAAAAAATTGTGTTTCAAAAGTTGAAAAAATTATTTTATTACGAAATCATAACTGAAGTAAATATTTAAAATATTATAAAAACTATTTTCTAGATTCTAAAATTATAATAAATTATAAAATGTTCAATTTTAAAAATATTACGAAATTATAAATAAATAAAAAAATAATAGCAAAGGAAACCAACTTACGTTTTAATCTCCACTAGAGTGCCGCTGTCCGCAAGCGCCGAAATCCCCAGGAGTCCGTCGCTGAACGCAGGAAAACAAGAGCAAGGCATCTAGATCCACAGACAAGTCCCAACCTGCAAGCAATGTGATATTTCAGATAATGTTAAATTATTATCTACAAAAAAAAACTCGTAACAAAATTTCTGTGGGACGTTTAGTTTTCAAGACTTTATTACCAAATCATTACTGAAGTAAACATTTAAAATGTTATAAAAACAATTTTCTAGATTCTAAAAGAAACTATAAACATTATAAGATATTCAATAATTATTTAAACACAAATTTTAAAAGTTTAATTTGCACTTTAATTCAGGGTTGAAATAAACCTAACACCTACGTAATTATTTGCATCAGTGACATTCTTAAAAGAGGTTAGAAAAATAAATTTAATAATAAAAGAACACCCAAGTAGAATAATTAAAAATGACAATAGAAAAGAAAAACAACTTACTGCACGTTTCAATCTCCAGTAGAGTGTCGCCGTCTACTAGTGTTGAAATCTCCAGGAGTCAGTCGCTGAAGGCAGGACATCAAAAGCCAGGGTATCTTGATCCACTGACATGTCTTAACCTGCAATGTGAACCACCTGTTAATATTGACACTTGTTTGACAATTCATGGTTAATTGAAATTCGTTTGTAATGTTTTTCTATTAACCAAGTTATGGAAAAAATTAAAATCATTTATTTTAATATCGAATTAAGTAAATGAAAAAACAATCACCTCAAAAGCCACGTATTGAAAAACATTTTTATTGCGCAATATGTTGAAACCTTACTATGTGGTATGGTGCACATTAATTTCACAAAAAATGTGCTTGTTAAGTAAGATCACGCAAATAAACAATTACTAATTATTCGTAGATGAAGTATTTAACATATTTAAATTATTTCTAAATCGTAACAATATATTTTTTAATTTATAAAACATTTTTATGAGGGTATATGCAGAGGTTTTCTTCCGGCAGCCATCTTGTTATGTAATAATAAAAAACAATACATTGCCACATAGACAGGACCGAATACTTGACCATAGACACATGTGGCCAGCAACACGACAGCCATACTTAATCAAGCGATGCCTAATTGGCTGAAGTGTTTATGGTGGAACATTTTGAACCGTGCGAATTTCAAACAATAGTATATTTTAATTATTTTTTAAATATATTATTATTATTTAAATTTTAATACGGTCATTAATATATATTCAGCAGCAATAGATGTTTGACTACTATGCTTGAATAGATTACTCTAACCAGCGTTATAATTTTGATTTCGTCCTTATTAAAATTTACATAATCATAAACACATTAGGCAGTGGTGTATAATATTACTATCTACAAAAAAACTTCTAACAACATTTCTGTGGGACGTGTAGTTCTCAAGAAAATCTAATACAACTGTTGATACCTTTATTCTCAAAATAGCGGTCGAAAGGGGGCTCCCCGGCCCCAAAAATTCAAATATAATTCCAGGTTTGACCTTCTTACATGATGAAACAAAAAATTCCCCTAACTATATTCGCAGTATTCATTTTGAAATGCAATAAATATTTATAACAATATTTCTATATAAAATAAAAAGAATTCATACAAAACGTATTTTAAATAATGTAATAAATTGAAATTAATATTTTGAATAAAAGTTGTACCTTCATAACATAAAAATAAATCTAATTAGTTAAATAAAAAACTTACGTTTCAATCGGAAGCTAGCGTCGGCTTGTCTCCTCCAGGAGTCCAGCTGCAGGTCCCGTCGGGGTAAAGCGTAGAGCGTCAGCCCCCAGGAGTCGCTGTCCATCTGTAACTAAAGCACATAAGATAACGTTGGAATATGAGCAGTATAAATCACAGAGCATGTTAATATATCTCAAAAGAAAAACGATGTACTTACAAATAAAACTGTTTTGAGATACCCCAGGAAGCCGTAGGTAAGGTGATGCTAAAGCAGTACAAAAAGCAAGGACATCTGCGTTGCTGGAGTTACAAATGTTCACACTGCAAATATAAAAGAATGTAAATAAAATATTTTTAGTAGGAGACCTGTATTATAAAAGTACTTCGAATAATATGCAATTGATAATAAAAAAATAGCAGCGTACTTACAAAGTAAAGTATTTCTAAGTCCACCAGGAGGTACCTGCAGCTGTAATGATGTCCGGAAAATTCCTCACGTGCTGGTATTCTTCAGGAAGGAATCCAAAAAGAAATAGAAAGTAAAATTTATTAAAACAAATGCAGTCGTATAAAAGTAATACTTTTTTATAATATGAAACACAATGGCTTCAATAGAAAAGTCGTCATTAGCTGAACAAGTTGGAACATGTGCTTCTTTTGTACTACATAAAAAATGATGAACACTAATCTTATAAAAAATATAATTTTTAAGTAAAATTACGGTTTTAACTAATTATTAATTAATGATAAATTAGTCATTTAACAATTTTACATGGATTTTAAGACATTAATAATTAAATTGGATTTTTGATAAATAATTTTTGTGAAAATACCTCATTAACTCAGTTATCAGCAGCCATTGCAGCACCACTGATTACAAGTACCATTGTGCCAAGAAGTCTGGGTGGGCCTGAACGCCCTGAACGCAGGAATCAACGCTGCATCTTTTATTATTTAATGTTTAATTACCTACGCGCCTATTTTAATAATTTGAAATTATAATTTGTCGTAATTGTTTTAGTTTTTTCATTTTCAAACAATTGTTACTGGAATTTAATTAGTTTTTAATTAGTTTTACTCTTTTGATAATTTAACTTGAAATATATTGATATAGTAATTTTGCTTTTTGCAATTATTTCCTTTTATGTATTGTCTATAATATTTTTAAGTTTAAGTCTTATGTAAGCAAATATTCATATCTAAAGACACTGCACATTATAATCAAAAGAAACATTCGATCAAAAAGAAGATTTAGTCCATTGCATAATTAACATCGACGCATTGAAATCTTAAAAATATTGTAAATATTTTTAACAGTGTGGTATTGTATAAAAAACGCGTTGCAGAAAAACAGAGTACGTTGTTTGTTTTATTGTTTCATTTTAAAGTTTTAACTTTGATGTACTTAGTACACATTCGGGGCCTATCAGTAGTATACTTTATTTAATATCAATTATTATTTTTTATATTTAAATATTTATTTCTCTCACACTGGGATCGCCTACTTGCGACATCCGACTTTTGCAGTAGGGTGTAGTCGCACTAGCACACTTTATCATAAAATAATTTTTACTTTAATGTTTATCGATACATTATTGTGCGGTAGTCATACGATTTATGATATAATCATAAAATTAACAAGACTAACTGAAAACTTCATCTCATGATAAATGGTGCTACTGTGAAACCACTCGAATAATACTTTAGTACTATTCAAAATAATCATAAAATAGAAAGGTAAACTAAATTGATAAGAACTAAGTAAAACAAACGTAAAGTTAATTTTATGTTAGATTATTCGTATAAGTGTATTGTGTAGAGCGTAGCTGATTTGAATAAATAAAAATCAATAGTTAATTCAATGTTTTTAGGTTAGATTAGGTTATCGATAGTATGAATAATAGTTTTGTATACATTATTACCGTCTCAAGGTTATCACTGCAACTGTAACTATTAAATCAATAAGAATAAATTATCAATAAGTTATCATGACTGTATGTGTGGGAATAAAACAGATGTGCACTTGCTGGAACTGCGACTCACTTGTGATAGTGCCACTCATATAGGGTTCAGTGTAACAGTGGACAGTGCTTAGTTGATCAAACTCTAATCTATTGTTAACCTTTTTACGAAATACCAAGTTACGTTTCTTATTACTTCCAAAATAAATAAGTGTTTTAAAAGTTTTTCGACTTCAGTGGTTTTTAACATTCATTATTTTATAACTACCCGCTAAAAACTGTTTGTTACATGCATGTAAGGTTTATTTAACATAAAAACTAATTACGTAACATATTTTAGGTAAATATAATGTAAGATTTCATAACAAAAGTTATCTTTCAACATAAATATGTTGTGTTACATATCAAATTAATATATTAGTACAAGATTTTTAATATCTTTTGCATTCATTTAATGATAATGTAATTATAATGTAACAGAGTTATGTTATTCTTCCGTAAATAATAAAACTTAATGCTAGGTAACAAGTATTCGTGTTTAGCGGGTACATATAATAATGCGGACCCACCGAAACTAACTAAATTGTTAAAGCATTACAAATATAATAACGAATTACAAACATCTCAGTAAACATTTTGGAGCATTTTGGAGTCACTTTGACATCATATTGGAGATGCGTATGATTTTTTTGTCATGAAAGAGTTCATTTATAG
Organism: Panorpa germanica; assembly: GCA_963678705.1. Taxonomy (NCBI): domain Eukaryota; kingdom Metazoa; phylum Arthropoda; class Insecta; order Mecoptera; family Panorpidae; genus Panorpa; species Panorpa germanica. The sequence continues at coordinate 481,704 of OY783222.1, forward strand.
TTCAGTTTTTCACAGTCGTTCATATAAAATGTCTGTTTTATCAGCTACAGATGACGGAACCACTCCACCTGTCGGAATACAAATGAAGATAAAGTTGATGCGAACTATAATTGAAGTGAAATAGTGATAGAAACGTCACAAAAAGGGACACTTCACCAAATGTTTACTGGGAGCTAACTAATTCTAGCTCTCACGTAGAAATTTTAGCACAGTGTGCAAGATTCAACTTGTTAACGTACTGCAAGTTAATTCTAACGTTACATTTCTATCTCGTTTACTTGAAATATACTTTTGTCGGTATTGCTCAATGTAGTTGCTTCAGAAAAGACACTTTGACAATGTATGACGATCTCCTTTTGTTGAGTACGTCTTCCCTTCCGCTTCTCGTCTCTTCACGTTTTATTAAATAAAAACAACGTGTTGGTGCGAGCAGTACGGACGATTACCTTTTAGCTGCGACACAGCACTGCATAAATAAATGCATGTGCAATTTGTATTTGCAGAATGACTCACTCCACATGGGCTAATACACAATATCCGTTGGATTGTAGCACCTCCTTCTTGTCTAACATGTTTCCTACTGTGTGCAATATGATTGTATTTCCAAATCAAATATAATGCAATGCATACATACACATGCAACCATACACACATGGCGTTCAAGGAATTTAACGAAAAATATGTTTGTTTGAAATAGTTTAGTAATACCTTGCTGCAACCATTGCTCACGCCTGAGCCTCAGACCGAATCGACCAGATAGCGGGACTCCTTATCACAGGTTCTTATCAATTGGATGAAGCATACTGTCCAATTAGATAAATAATTCACTGTTTGTCAAATATTTAATAGTGAGATATTTAAAAAGTAACATATAGGTGAATGAATTCACAAGCCCATTACAACTTTTACGAGAATAATAATTTACCGTATCAATTGTTTTCATTCTGCAAATTAATAATTAGTTACTAATTAAAACACTTTGAATCGTTGTTTATATTTATTAAATATAATTATATTAATTACTTTATTATGTAGAATCACGTGTATTTAAGATTTATCTAATTTAATTACACCCCAGTAAACATTTGGTGAAATAGAATGGCTAGGTGAAGTTCTAGTCACTCGTACATTTCAATTCTAACGTTTTACAAGTTGGAGCAACACACAGAAAATCAATTTTAAATTAAACTTCTTAAGAACAGCATTTTAAGTAACTTAAGCAGTCCTACTTAGGGATTAAAGGCTTTTAGAATAGCTATAAAGTAGTATAAGAACCTAGGTTTTGCGTAAGTAAGTAATTACTAATGAAAGGTAACATTGTCGCTTTCTTCCAGTGGCGTTATTAGGCCGGGACAACCGGGGCCCCAAAGTAATGCATAAAGATAAAGTCATATTTTCAGTCGGTTTACAGTGAACAGAAATTTTTGAATCGTGTGAGAGTAAGGTCGTAATTTGAATTCTTTTCCAGTTACGCCTCTGAGAAAAACCATAAGAATTAACATAAGGAGACTGTTTTGCATCACATACTGTGTCTAATAGATTACTTTACACCTGTGCAATATGGAATTGAAGATTGAGAGCCAGTGATCGCACGAAATAGAGTATAGGCGCGATCCTGCTAATCACCTTAGCAGAACGCGACAGGTGAAATGTTAATCTTCAAAAGCAGTGTACGGCAATGAACAATTTAAAATAATAGTGAATTAATTATGGATAAAATGATGCGAATTTTAACCGCATTTTTAGTGCAATATTTAGTTTTATGTATCCTAAGTGTCAGTGTTAGTGTTAGTACTACGGAAGATAGGACACAAAGACGTAAGTGTTTGGAATATGTGTTTGGTTAGTAGCGATGGCGTCAGACTACAGTCTCTGGTAAATTGTAATGTGTAAATAGTTTTATAGATTATCTTTCCTTATTCATTTTGCTTTTGTGGCGAAACTATATGAAATAGATTTTTAGTGATTTGTAATGCAGAGAAAAGAAGTATGAAAAAGACAACATGCTGTGTACCAAAACCGGTTTTGTTAAAAATTAAAAACTGTTTCAACAAAGTTTTTGCTTGAATGCACGACCAACTGGAAGCACTACGTGTTGTCAGAAATTAGGGCGTAACATTAGGGCTGGTCCGAGAGAGATTAATGGTAGTTGCGAGTTGATGATTTGCTTTGAAATTAAATACAATTTGGTGCCCCTCTTATCTTGTCCCCTGATGCGAACGCCTTCTCGTCCTTCATGTCCCTCGGACCGGCTTTGCAATATGTACACAAGAATATTCCTTTAAAATATATATATATATATATATATATATATATATATCCATTGCTATTATTATAATCTTTATGTTAATTTTTATTTGGTTTAATATATTTATTTATATATATATATATATATATATATATATATATATATATATATAAATAAATTATATATATATATATATATATATATATATATATATATCCATTGCTATTATTATAATCTTTATGTTAATTTTTATTTGGTTTAGGTTCAAGTAACGTTTGTAAGGCACAATTCGATTGCCCTTTAAATGCATTTTGTGAATTAAAAAATGACGTCATCGTTGGCTACTGTGTATGCAGGGAAGGTTACGTCCTAGCCCTTGCGAACAACACGAGTGACCGTCAGTGTATACCAGGTAAGTAAGGGCTTGGATTATATAATTCAAATTTTGAGAGTTCGGAAGCGACTTATACTTAAAAGAGATTATAAGGGCGGTATAAATCTATAATACGATAATGAATTTTATCTTATTCGTTTCTATATACATTATAGAAAAATAAATGAGTCAGTGCTTTTTAGTTGTATCGGCAGTTTATACCCCACAACTTGTTTTAAGTATGAGTCGCCGCCGAACTCTCGTAATTTATATACTTGGTTACATCTACTACAATAGTTCGAGGCCGAATAAATAACAATATTAGTGAAGACTTCCTAGGAAAACTGGTACAGGTTTTCAGATATTTCTTTTTTTATATTAAAGAGTATTGTTTTGAGTATCTTTAAAAATATATTTATTATTATGGTAGCCACAATGACTTGAGAAGACTGCTCGGGAATAAATCACCTGAAAGAAAAAAATCTAACGCAGCGGTTTTTTAAATATTGTGTATCAATTTTGAACGGATCGGCTTGAAACTTTTACGGAATATTTGCTAAATGTTATATTTTGATAATTTGTCCTAAAAAAATTGTAATATGAACTAGATGTAACTCCATGAAGTAGGGTAAATCGGATTTTAATTTAATTTCTGCGAGCCATGTAATCGTTAAGACATATTATTTTTCACAGTTGCTGTAAGGATTGGCGACTCCTGTGAGCAGGACACTCAGTGCACGATAGCATTTTCAACAGAAGCTGAGTGTCGAGAAGGATACTGCCAATGTAAACCTACTGCACATTTCAAAGAAAACGCCTGTTACTTCACAGCAAGTAAGCACTTTTACTGAAAAACTTAAAACCATTTCCATAATTATAATATTTATGAACTTTTCCACTGCAGAAGTCGGCGAGAGATGTAAATTTAACAACAACTGTTATATCGGTGAAAACCATCCTATTTTCTGCACTAGAGGTTTCTGCAGTTGTTCATTCAATCAACACGCGCAGGATAATGGTACCAGGTGTGTGGATGATGTTCTACTTGGAGATTTCTGTTACATCGATGATGACTGCGTTGTCGCCAACTCCAGGTGTCATGATATCTGTAGATGTCAGATCAAATTTGTCATCAGCCAAAATGGAACGCAATGCCTGAAAGGTTAAAAGCTTGCTTGCTAGGGATATTATAGCGTAGTTTTACTGTATTCATTTATTTAAATATTTCAGCCGCATATAATCTCCTCGATGAATGTGTGGAAGACGTTCAATGTACCGACCTGCTTCCCAACACAGTTTGTCGGAGTAATAAATGCCTGTGCAAAGTAGGGTACCATCATGTGGACCAGGTAGGTTTACAAACCGTCCCTGTCAAATTTTGCGAACTTTCACTAGAAACGCAATAGGAAGTACTGATCTATTTTTGTTTTAATTGTTCAAGAAATGCTGGGACTCTGTTAGCCTCCGAGGCGTCTGCGAACTGGACCAGCAGTGCGTCGTAGAAGGCGCCAAGTGCTCTGCCGGAATTTGCGAATGTCCTGACGGCTACAATGGGGAGACGGACAAATGCATTAACACAGCTGCTAGCATTACTTTGTCTTTAAGTGCTATAGTTTCATCTATTTTATTTATAGCAATAAATTATTTAACATAGTTAGATTTACAAGTAGATATCCTAATAATTAATAGGCCAATCTGTAAGCTATTACTGAAAACTATAATATTTTTAATTTGTTTTTTATAAATTGGTTAAATAAAAAAATAAAGATACGTTTTCTCTTTTTCTCATTGTGTCCTCATTTTTTAGTGGTCGATTTTTCAATTGTTGATTGAAATTGATGTTAATAAATGTGTATTGGCGTGTCTATTTTATTAAATATCTAAATGTTGACGGAGATATAGCAATTAAAAAAATCAACAGTAGTTTTAGCGCTAGAGATGATCAGCCATTTGTATGACGTGAAATGCATTTTATACGTTATTTGTTGAATAGGTCAGTGCTGTGGTAATGTTTTGTTGCACTTTATCAATATATAGAACAATTTTATAGAAATTAAGACATAGAACACAAGCCCATTCCCTAATTTCTCTAGAAGCAATTTGTTAACATAATTTAAAAATATTTATTTACATATTTAGTATTTCTCCTTACATTAAATTTTTTATAAACAATTAAAATTACGTTATTAATTATGTTAACTTTTATTCTTGTCCTTTGAATTTGAAGCATAGGTGTCTCCACTAGTCGTTGAGGTAACATCACATTGCGATGGGTTCTGAATTTGTGTGGTAGATGGCACCACAGGCACAGGTGAATTTAAAACAAGATCTAATAAATTTTTATTCGAAAGTTTTTCTTTATAATTGTAGTAGGGACGTATATTACTTTGGCAATTTGTTAAACTTTTACACATATTTATGCAAGCGGAAGTACCATGTTTAATTTCATTTTCTGGTAGAGTAAAATCCCCAGAAAATGCTGGTGATTTTATAATATTAGTATCACTATTAAAAAGAAGTTTGCCAATCGTTGGATTCTGGTCTCCAATGATCGACAAAGGTTTATCGGCTGCTGCGACATCTAGAAGCATGCTTGATAACTTTTGTTGCGTACTGTTAGTTTTAATTTTTGTTTCTGATTTTGATTTCTTGTTACAAACTTTGTTACTTTTTGTTGACAATAACAATTTTGAAAAACTTTTCTGCGAGTTTCCTGATGAGAGTATTGATTGCTTGCTTGTACAGTCGAAGCCTTCCCATTCGAAGTCAGACTCGTCGTCGAAGAAGATGATGCCGTTGTAGATGGACTCCGAGGACAGCGATCTGTTCAGCTTGCCGTTGAACCACGAGTTGTTCACGATGGACGTTGTAGGATATTTAGAATTCAGCATCAAGGTGTCGTTGATGTCTTCAAATTCTTCTCGGCTTCGACGATTCTTTGAGATTTGGTCGCATAAATTGGTTTTCGATAGTCGTCGCTCCAAGCCGATGGTTTCGCGGTCTCTGCTGGTTAGTTCCATATCCGTTGAAGTGGTCGCGCTGAAAACATATCATATCTTTCGGTTATGTACACAAACAAGAACAAATATTTAAAGGAATATTAATAATACAAGTTTCGTCATTGTCGTATCTCCGCAAAGTGTTACTCAGAATTTTTTCTACGCCCCCTTTTTCAATTTTTGAATTTCTAGTTTTTGAAAAATGTCAGCATGGGATACCTTAATACACTTGCAATATTTCAACTTTCTATCTTTTACGAATTAAAAGTTATACAGGAAAAAGTGATTATTTTCCTGTTTTTCCAAAATTATGGGTTTCCAGAAATTTTGCGGGAAAATCCGAGGACGCCAAAAGTCTTAGAATTTTTTTCTCTACGAAATAGGTAATTTTCAGAAACATTGTAGGAGCCGTTTTCGAGCCACAATACAGAAAAAAATGATTATTTTTTTCCTGTTTTTCCGGGAAAATTACTGGTTTCCAGGAATTTTGCGGGAAAATCCGATGACGCCAAAAGTCTTAGAATTTTTTTCTCTACGAAATAGGAAATTTTCAGAAACATTGAAGGAGCCGTTTTCGAGCCACCATACAAAATTCAGTACCAAACATATAAACATATAAACAAGTCAGATACACCTGGAACATTATAATATAGCAGGATAAGAAGGACCAAGATAGAATTCACCATCGCATCGTAGATTTATACTGCTCTTATAACCTCTTTTAAGTATGAGTAGCAGCCAAACTCTTATAATTTAAACTATATTATCATTTTGTTTGTTAAACGCTATTTTTTTTGTAATTTCTGTTTCATCGCAACTGTCCATGTGCTTTTACGATTTGTTTTAAAAACTAAAGACATTCAGCCTTACCTGGAACACTTCTTCAGGGAGTTGTGTGCATAGCATTTGTGCAAATTCTCCATGGAGGCGGTGATTAACTCCTTCACACAGCTACTGACTGTGTCGCCATATTGTTGTGGTAGATCATTTTTCATAAATATTTTAGAATTGCTATTGTCAACATTATCAGTTGTTTTATCAAAATCATTTGACATTTTTACAATTTAATTAAAATAAATAAAATAGTTTTCACTTTAATTTTGAAACAATTAACAACTTTATTTTGTTCAATCAAGACTTACTTGATAAACCAAGTCTGACAGATTTTGTTTGAGCAAGTTTTGTGCGCCTGTAAATAGGCAACATGACGTACACGCATTGTATAAGTTTATTAATTATGTATGTACTGTACATAATCAATTTAACCTAATAATAGATAAACCCAGAAAATATGACGCTGATCCACAAATCGAACTCGAAGACATTTAGGACATTCTTGTAGAAGACATACATTATTTTGCTTCTATATTTAATTCATTAGCTTAAACATTACATTTACATTAATTATATTATATTTAACATAACCTTTACTCCAGAATATACTTTTAGACGTACTATTGAGTTGTCGGGTTTCAATTTTTATAAAATTAAACATTTATTAAAATTCAATTACCCAATTATCTGACAACTAGTCGATCTATATTATGTTTGCATTTTTTAGCGTGAGTCCTCATATTGCTGGACTGTGAGAAGCTCTGCCCGCACGGCGGATGTGGACACGTATATGGTTTACTTCCGGTGTGATAATTCATATGAGTTTTCAGATGATGTTTCTTACTGAATGACTTTGGACACATTGGACACGAAAACGGTTTCACTCCTTGAAAAGAAAATGCGATTATTTCATGATAAAGAATGATCTTTTTTTTTTGCTGTGTGTCACAAATACTTACCAGAATGTAGTCTCAGATGCAACGTCATATTGGAACGATCTGCGAAGGGTTTTCTGCATTGGGGGCACTCATAAGGCTTTTCGCCACTGTGCGTTCTGGAGTGTTGCCTTAGTAGCATTTTTCTACTGAAGCTCTTTCCACAGTCCTGACATTTATGCGGCTTTACACCTGAAAACATTTATATAATTCTTAAAAAACCCAGTAAAAAATTATTCGTGTCCCATCATTTATTGGCATCTTCGCAAAGCGCAAAGCGAAGATAAATTAACAAGTTAAGACAAGTTGAAACCCACCAGTGTGAATCCGAACATGCATATTGTAGGCGACTCTCTGGTTGAAACATTTAGGGCAATGAGGACAAGCGTATTCTTTCCGATTCCGGTGGATCTTCATGTGACTGCTCAAATATCCCCGGTCGTTAAAACTCTTGCCGCATTCTGGGCAAGTCGCGCGAAATTCTCCGGTGCCGCGATGAACGGAAATATGATAACGGAAGTTTCTGAGTTGAGAAAAACCTTTTCCACATTCGGAGCACCAATAGCGAGGCACATGACAGGACGTGTGAGCCTGGAAAGTAAAAATAAATTTAAAATAACTTTTATATTCATGTAATATATTGTGTAAAAGAAATTTTATTATTTTATAGCTATTTTAAGAGCCATTTTATATTCCTTAAAGTGTCCTTAAAATTGTTTACGTAACACGTAACTTTTGTTATATTATATAAACCTTAAATATACGTAACTGTATTTAGCGAGCCTCCGCACACGAGTCGACTGATTGCAAACTAACCGAGCAACGAAGTTTCCAACGAAAACGAAAAACGAGCCGTGTTTCGTGACTCTATAGAATTTTTAACAATAGCATAATAGGGGATTTTATTGTGTCGTATTTATATGTATGTATGTATTTAAATATTTATAGTATTTGTGCACATCTCTGCTCATGATGTCACCATCAAAAGCATGCCCATCGGCATAGAAACACAGTCGCCCAAAACGTGCTCAAAACCAGTTTGAAATCAGTTTTCTTTCATTCGTGCCGTGTGTTTTCTCTCACTCGTTCACTCACTAACAACACAGTTGCATTCTCCTTCGGTTCGGGCAGATTCCGGGCTAAGCTTTGCAATCAATCAACTCGTGTGCGGAGGGTCTTACAGTAAATTGATAAAAGAAACACCCATACATAAAACTTACTTTTAAAATCAATTCGTTGGTGAAGATCTTGTGACATACTTCACACTTCATAGACGTCTCATTCCATTGTCTTGAGACTTCCTGATCCAGATCTTTTACTTCCGGTTTTATCTCGTTTATTATTTGGTTATCATTAAGATTTAGAATTGTTACACTGTAATCTGCATCATTTACTACTACACTGTCATTATTAAATACTTTACAATATTTGGCATCGTTATTATTATTTTCATCGGCCAGGTACATTTGTTCACATTTATTATTAGAACTCTTTTGGTGTTTATAAATTAACGGGCCTCTGTGGGCCCACGGACCAGCTATTGGACTATTCAACGGCAGAACTCGAATTTTATTTGCAAACAAATTCAAGTTAGGATTTAACCGTAGATCAAGCTCACGATCACGATCGTCGTTTGGTTTCACTTCATTCTTTAATATATTATTGATACTGAAGTCAGTCATATTCAGGTAATTCTTATTGATATATTGAACATTCGTATTTTGAATATTATTTGAATTGTGTATTAATTTTAAATAGACATTATTTTTTAATTTGTGATCAATAAAACTTCTGTTAGGCTCGTATGATTCATTAGAGGGGCTTCTTAATAAATCTTTTTCCATTTTGAAATACTTCAATTTAAATATGTTATTTAATAAATTTATTAAAAATATTATAAGTTGTTAATATTTATGTTTTCTGTTCTTCATGATTACGCACAGGATGTGTTGTTCTGTGTTCTTGTAATCTGAAATAGATTTTAATAATACATTATTAATAATATAGACAGTAGCTATGGTATAAACAGAGGCGCAAGAGGCAAGTAACGATGGGGCCTTTGGACAAATAATCTTAGGGGGTGCACGTCATTTCAACACAGCCGTCTTTATTTAACCCTTGAAACGCTAATATCTCGAAAACCGGAAGTGTCACCAAGAAATAAATTGCAGATTTAAAATCAGCATAAATTTTTACGATAAGTACCGTTATAAATTTTAGAATCGAAGACCATCAATTTTTTATCAAATTTTTAAGGCTAACAATTTAAAAAGAAATTTAAAAATTAAAATATTTTATTTCGAACTTTTAAATATGTTTTTGAACGTACTTTTTCCCGCTGATTCCAAATCTGAAAACCATTTTAAAATATTTCCATTATTTAACTCTTGAAACGCTATTATCTCGAAAACCGGAAGTGCCACCAAAAAATAAATTGCAGATTTAAAATCAGCATAAATATTTACTATAAGAACCGTTATAAATTTTACAATCGGAGAACATCAATTTTTTATCAAATTTTTAAGGCTAACCCCTTGTAAAATTTTTAAAAAAAATTAAAAATTAAAATATTTTATTTCGAACTTTTAAATATGTTTTTGAACGTACTGATTCCCGCTGATTCCAAATCTGAAAACCATTTTAAAATATTTCCATTATTTAACTCTTGAAACGCTATTATCTCGAAAACCGGAAGTGCCACCAAAAAATAAATTGCAGATTTAAAATCAGCATAAATATTTACTATAAGAACCGTTATAAATTTTACAATCGGAGAACATCAATTTTTTATCAAATTTTTAAGGCTAACCCTTTGTAAAATTTTAAAAAAAAATTAAAAATTAAAATATTTTATTTCGAACTTTTAAATATGTTTTTGAACGTACTTTTTCCCGCTGATTCCAAATCTGAAAACCATTTTAAAATATTTCCATTATTTAACTCTTGAAACGCTATTATCTCGAAAACCGGAAGTGCCACCAAAAAATAAATTGCAGATTTAAAATCAGCATAAATATTTACTATAAGAACCGTTATAAATTTTACAATCGGAGAACATCAATTTTTTATCAAATTTTTAAGGCTAACCCTTTGTAAAATTTTAAAAAAAAATTAAAAATTAAAATATTTTATTTCGAACTTTTAAATATGTTTTTGAACGTACTTTTTCCCGCTGATTCCAAATCTGAAAACCATTTTAAAATATTTCCATTATTTAACCCTTGAAACGCTATTATCTCGAAAACCGGAAGTGCCACCAAAAAATAAATTGCAGATTTAAAATCAGCATAAATATTTACTATAAGAACCGTTATAAATTTTACAATCGGAGAACATCAATTTTTTATCAAATTTTTAAGGCTAACCCCTTGTAAAATTTAAAAAAAAAATTAAAAATTAAAATATTTTATTTCGAACTTTTAAATATGTTTTTGAACGTACTTTTTCCCGCTGATTCCAAAGCTGAAAACCATTTTAAAATATTTCCATTATTTAACCCTTGAAACGCTATTATCTCGAAAACCGGAAGTGCCACCAAAAAATAAATTGCAGATTTAAAATCAGCTTAAATATTTACTATAAGAACCGTTATAAATTTTACAATCGGAGAACATCAATTTTTTATCAAATTTTTAAGGCTAACCCCTTGCAAAATTTTTAAAAAAAATTAAAAATTAAAATATTTTATTTCGAACTTTTAAATATGTTTTTGAACGTACTTTTTCCCGCTGATTCCAAATCTGAAAACCATTTTAAAATATTTCCATTATTTAACCCTTGAAACGCTATTATCTCGAAAACCGGAAGTGCCACCAAAAAATAAATTGCAGATTTAAAATCAGCATAAATATTTACTATAAGAACCGTTATAAATTTTACAATCGGAGAACATCAATTTTTTATCAAATTTTTAAGGCAAAAATTAAAAAGGCCTTGTAAAATTTTAAAAAAAAATTAAAAATTAAAATATTTTATTTCCAACTTTTAAATATGTTTTTGAACGTACTTTTTCCTGCTGATCTGAAAACCATATAAAATAAAAATAAATACATATTGAAATCAACTTACATTAGTTTTGAAAACAACATCTAAGTAACAAAACACCGCAAAACATTGACACAATTTTCGTTCCTAATCACTGTTTAACTATGTAGAATCGCGCTTAAAATGAAAAGTGACAGAAATTTGGGTGAACTGGTCCAAACAAGCTTCACATAATCCGCGTTATTTGCCATTAAAACTTTTTTCAAATAAACCAGTTCCCATTCAGCAAATGAGTTAACAACGACGAACATTTTATGAATATGTTGAAATTATTTGAACCGCTATTTGTAAAGTAATTAATGAATATATCTATTAGCGTTGTTAATTAGTCTACAGTCAACACACAAACAAACACAACAGCACTTTCGTTTTGATAATTATTCGTTTCTAAATCTGTATCAGTTTTACTTTTATTGATTCATGGACCGTTTGTTTCACTATCTGTGCAATTAAACATATTCACAATATGTAACGCATGTAACTTCTATTATTCAACAGCTGCTTGCTTTTACGCAACGCAAATTCTTTATTTAAATAAATTCGGCTCAATTCAAATTTGATTTTACAGATTCTCATAGATTCTTTCTTCTGCAAAGAAATACACTTTGTGATACCTTTATTTTTTCTTTCTTTATTTGAATTAAAATATTAACTTAGAATATAAATTTAGAATTATGAATTTAGAATAAAGAATATAATACTAGCACAGATATCAAAACCGAAGACACTATAGTCTTGCTTCACATTTAATGGGCTTGTGTCCTCATTTTTTAGTGGTCGATTTTTCAATTGTTGATTGAAATTGACGTCAATAAATGTGTCTATTTTATTAAATATCTAAATGTTGACGGAGATATAGCAATTAAAAGTTTGAATTGTAGTTTAAGCGCTAGAAATGGTCAGCCATATTTGTATGACGTGAAATGCATTTTAACGTCAGTTATTAGTTGAGTAGGTCAGTGCTGTGGTAATGTTTTGTAGCTGTTGGTAGTCAAACAATCAAGTCAAGTCAAAGAATAATAAGTTTTTATTTTAATTAACCCTGTTACGGCAGACATAATATTGGAGTTTTATTGTTCCTTGAAATAGCTGTAAATAATATTTGATATTTTGATAAGCTGTAAGGTTGGCAGCGGTTGTGATGCACTTGGAATGTGTACAACGTTGAATCCCTTTAATAATTAAAGAGACAAAATGACTTTTTTAATTGTTAATACCTCCTAACATATAAGGAGTTATTAAAAAATAATTGAACATTTGAGGTTCTAGTTTTATATTATAATATTGTTCAGTAAATTTTTGTATTACTAGAATGAAAATAACCTAACGAAATTTTGATATTATGACAAAGTGTTCTAGATTGTGATATAATATCTAGTTTTCTCTACTAAAAAAATGTCAAAATTACCAAAAATCAATACAACAACATTTTTGAAAAATTCCATTAAATCTGAAATAAAAATTAACAAAAGTAAACATAAAAATCGTTAAAAAATGGGCAGCTTTCTAAGTAACTTATGTTCAAAAAATAATGAGTTTATCATGTACAGTTCTTTCATAGTAGTACCTTGCATAGAGATACTGTGGGAGATGTACCTTCACATACGTCAGCAGAACGTCTGCGTGATAGGTCAAACGGTTCCTTCAGAGCTAAAGGGGGTTTTAAGGGAAGACACCATGGAAGAGTCCCGTCAATATCTCGTCGATGTCCTGCAATGCAATATAGCGTTCTACCTCTACAAAGCTGCCGTTCTTATCTATATATATAAATCTAGGACTATACATAACTACTGGTTTCAAGGATTATGGTTTAGCACAATGATTGGGTTCCGCCCAGAGAACGAATGGGCCGCTAGCATCGTATTCATCTGCCTTTATCAGTTTCTAAAAACGCTGGTGTTGCTCCCGTTGAAATTATACAAGGCAGGCATTGAATGCCACTACGGATTCAATTGCAACTCGTTCAACTACTTCATCATCGGGCAATTAAAGTACTTCCTGTGGATGGTCCTAGCTGGAGTGCTTCCGACGGACTTCATATTAATCTACATCGCGAAAAACGGAGGTAACTACTTCTATCTGTGGGCATGGATTATATTTGTCAGTCTTAGCATTCCACTGAACATACTACTAAACAATTACATCATCCCTTTGATGGACGACCTCCAGCCGTTTCCGGAAGGGTCGCTCCGGACATCCATCGAGGAGTTAGCAGCTGCACATGACTTCCCAGTTGACGGGTTGTACTTCACGGAGGCATCAACGCGATCGTCACATTCCAACGCTTACTTTGTCGGCTTGTTTGGCAGTTTTAGAATTGTGTTATACGATACAATCTTCTATCGGGTTGATCCATTGACTGGGAAAGAATTCGGGTTGAGAAAGAAGGAACTTCTAGCTGTCCTTCTTCACGAGATTGGGCATTGGAAGATGAATCACATAGTTAAAGCGATAATGATGATACAACTGCTGTTCCTAGCTAGATGCTTAGCGTACGGGGGGCTACTAACCCACCCTGTCTTATACAAAGTCTTAGGATTCTCCGAGGGGGTCCAGCCAGTGATTGTAGGGTTTACAGCTATTGACTTAATCATGGAACCGTATGACGCTCTTCTAAGATTCCTGACAAACATAGTGTCAAGGATACACGAATCCAAAGCTGATATGTATGTCGTTCAGTTCAACTATGGCAAGTATCTAAGAAGAGCCATTTGTAAACTAGGAAAGGACAACCTGCAATATCCGATTTGCGATTGGATGTTTTCTGGGTGGTACTTCTCGCATCCGACGGTCTTACAAAGGGCTAGGATGCTAGAAAATGTGTTAGAGGCATCGGTAGCCGAAGGGGACTCGTGATGGTGGGGTGCAAATTGTTATCATCTAGGAGATCAATTAATAATTAATTTTGAATCTCTTTATATTGGTTTTAGTGTTTTGTATATAGCAGTGAATATAAAAATTAAGTTGTGGATGAGTAAAACAATTATATTTTGTGTGAACTATTAATAGAAGTACAGGGTCTCATTAAAAGATTTATACCGCATTTGTAATTAAGTGTATTTAGGTAATTAAGTAATACATGTAACCTTCAATTCTATAAAATAATAAAACAGAAATATGTTTGACTTGTTCGCTCAAAAATCAATAAAAAAAGAAAAACTCGATAGCGTTACCTGCAGAAACTTATCAACTAATCAAATCATTTTGGTTTTTCGATTTCAGAAAATCCAGTGATGAGTTATGAGTGGCACCGCAGTGTTACTTTTTTTTTGTGACGTCTGCGAAGATTCACTGTCAATGCCTCATTTCTTGATATTTAATTATGAAAATTTCACAAAGTATTCTTCAAATGTCATTTTATCATGTAGTAATTATAGAAATAATTATATTTTAACTGTGTCGTCAAAAAACATTATCGAAAATATGCTTCTTTTTTATCGTTTTGACCTTACCCTCTTACCCCCCGCCCTCTCCTTAAATACACCCACGACTGTGATAGCATTTTCTAAAATATACGGAAAATTTCAGAGTTACTTATAAATTGTATTGTATGAAACGAACAAGAGAAATGCAGAATTGTAAAAGTAACTTTGCCATTTATTTAATTTACTTGAGCAATCCATTACACTTAGCTTATAATTCGGACAATATCATTAAATTTAGCTAATCACTTACAAAATACGCGTTTTTTTTAATAATGCAAAGCACACGTAATAATAAATAGCAAATTCGTTCATTAATTAACTATAAAAATCATTAAAGCGATAATCAGCTGGGCGAGTTAATCTTATTATTTTTATAGCACCGGTTTAATGGCTTCTTGTTGCTCTAGATATTGCAAAACTTTTTCTTACACTTAGCTGACTGTCAAAAACTTTAGGTCCAGGTCTATACGTATAAAATAATTCATTTATTACTCCCGGACGATCGTCTAGTTCATTAAAAGGACAACCCCAATATTGAGTTTTGAGATAACGACGAATTTAATATTCCGGTGCATGATGTCAAAGTCCAACTATGTCCGTCGGACTTATAAACGATCAAGCATGTTGGCCGAGCTAATTAGCTACCAACCGAACATATTTAAGTGATTATAAGGCTATAAGGAATTTAACAAAAATCTGTGCAACTTGTTCCGCTATTCATGAGGAATTTGCACACATTATTTGTGACAAACTCATGGAAAAATTAAATAAATATAAGTAATTTATTATTTTTAAAATTGCTGACATAAGGAGCACTGTAATTGCATTCCAGCAATTATAAACCTAGTTGTGTAGATATTGCGCAATAGTTATTATTTTCATTTATGTTTTATTTAACGCAGGCTTACTTCTGATGCTGCCTTTCTTATCCGACGGTTGGCTTCGTATATAGAAGACCCCCTATAAACAATTTGGACTCCATTTTAATTTATAGTTATTAAACTACCCCAGTAAACATTTGGTGAAATAGAATGACTAGGTGAAGTTCAAGTCACTCGTACATTTCAATTCTAACGTTTTACAAGTTGGAGCAACACACAGAAAATCAATTTTAGTTCAAATTGATTCTCTACCTGTCACAGGAATCGCTTTTATTCAACAGTGAGCAGTCGTTGTGCCGTCTATGAACGACTGAATAGAAAACAAACGCGTTCATGACAAAAAACTCATGAAAAGTAATAGAATTTACTCCAAAACGTTTACTGAGCATAATCCAGTAAAATAGCGCTGGTCCTAGGATCAAACTTGAACCCAGTAATCTAAACATGATAATATCTAAACCTAGAACATATAGTGCTAGTCTGGGGATCGAACCGGAAGATATTAAGCTTAGTCTTACATTAAGATATTAGCTACTATACCATCTAGAGCGGGACTACCGTACTTTCCGTCTTACTGATGTGTTTGTTTCATTGGTGAAATGTAAAAATATTTCGATTAAATCGTACCGACTGTAATCTACGTTTTCAGTGTGAGAGCAGCCTTAACCGATCTGCTTCTACCATACATAGCCTAGGCATGTCACTACAATTCCGTATGCAGTTTTTTTATTTTTTCATTAGTTTCATTCAAGTACACTGCAGTACTAATAATTCATAAGCAAGTGCCGTAACAGGAATTGGCGGGAATCCACTACACATCCTGTTGCTTCTTTGCTTTGCTTTGGTGTTGATGCTGCGATGCATTGACTGCGATGTACGCATCCAGACAACAACAGCGACATCGCCAGCATCTTTTAATCAACCTCCCATCCATCGACTCGCGATAAACTTGATTGGAAGGATGCGACAAATTTTATAGTTTTTTTTTACTTCCTGAATTGTTTTATTTATTACTTAAATGGTATTTGTAGCTTATTTTCTCACGTTTTCGAAAAATTAATATTGTTATAATTACAAATGAACAATAGTGTAGTATAGTTCAAATTACGAGAGTTCGGCGGCGACTCATACTTAAAACACGTTGTGTGGTATAAACTCTCGATATAACTAAAAACACTGACTCACTTATTTTTCTATAATGTGTATAGAAACGAAAAAGATAAAATTCATTATCGTATTATAGATTTATACCGCTCTTATAACCTCTTTTAAGTATAAGTCACCGCCGAACTACCGTAATTTGGACTATAGGATACTGCTAAATACGAAATATAAATTTATGCGATAGATATAACGAGAAAATTACTCAAAATATTTCTTCTTGACGCTACCGAGTAAACATTTGATGAAGTGTCCCTTTTTGTGACGTTTCTATCACTATAGCACTTCAACTATAGTTCGCATTAACTTTATCTTATTTGTATTCCAACAGGTGTAGCCGATAAAATAGACATTTCAAATGTACGACTACGAGAAACTGAACTCTTTCATGACAAAAAATCATACCCATCTTCAATATAATAGCTAAGCGACCCCTAAATATTTACTGGGGTGTTAGAATACTTTATTATAAATTTAAAAGCTTACCTGCAAAACTCTTGCAAACTTTTCACTTAACACTTCGCTAAATAAATATTCAAATCACTGCGCTGCTAAACGCCGACCTGTTGAACGCAGTTGACGTCACTACGACGCTGGTTAGTTTTTAAATGCGTCGATTTAAAACGCTCTCTTTTCTTTTATACTCTACTTAAAGATCTGGATGCTGATGATCTGGAGACTAGGATCACTTCAAGCTCTCGGCTGTAAGCCTGTATAATCTCTTGTCTGAACTGACCGCTTGCTTTCCGGTGGAACCCTACCTCATACTTGGGTTACTCTTATTAAAACATACCTGGTGTAATTGTCCACAGATTTATAACATGTCACTTGAAGCTGCTTGATTACTAAATGATTTACAAACAAACTAATTGTTCTCTCACACACACATACACTTAAGCAGAGCTAGTCTGTCTACACCTTGTTAACACAAAACGTAAATTTATGAATTATTTAACGTAATATTTGTTACATTGTCTTTAAATAAATGCAAAACACATTAAAAATCTGTTATTGATATATTTATTTAATCTGAAATAATAAATAATTTGGCATAGAAAGCTTTGTTAATGTCAGAAAATATCAAGTTATATTGAAAGATAACTTTAGTTATGTAATCTTACATTATATTGATCTAAACAATGTTATTTAATTATAAATGTTATTAAATGAACCTTAAATATGTGCATCCCTGTTTACCGATTATAAATCAGAATTAGTGACAGAATAGACATCTTCCAGAACCCAGAATACAATAACTCAGACAAAAACAAAATCAAAACTTTAAAATATCAAAATTTTGTGTATTGCTCGAGACATTCTTAAGGTAATCGTCCACAGGTCTACGTTAAGCATAGAAGAGAAGGGGAGCGGAAAGAAAGGCTACAATGTTGGTAGTATTTATGTTGTATATATATATTACATCGATGCTTTATAAGTTTAATGATTATAAATTAGTTTTGATAACTATAAAACCCAGATAATATCTCAGTAAACATTTTGAAATCACTTTGCTATCATATTGAAGATGTGTATGATATTTTTATTCATTTACAGTTCAGTTTCTCACAGTCGTTCATATGAAATATCTATTTTATCGGCTACAAATGTCGAAACCACTCCATCTGCCGGAATACAAATGAAGATAAAGTTGATGCGAGCTATAATTGAAGTGCAATAGTGATAGAAACATCTACTTCACCAATTTGTTTACTGGGATGGCACTGGTCCGGGAATTGAACCCTGACTTTATGTTTGAAATCAGTTTGTAATTTATAAACATATTTCTTCAAGCTTTAACCCGTAGGAATTTATAAAGCAGTTACAAATAAAAATAATTAAAACAATTACACGGGTAATTATAAATATAATGTAATGCAATGATGACGACTTGTCCAGTGACGGGGGGGAGTGGGGACTTAAATGGAGGCTGCGTAAATCACAAGAAAGATGAGCACAGTTTCATTGGCCCATTAGGTGTTTCTACTCAAAACATAAAACACTAAAAAATGTTGTGACAGTGACAGTAATCAAGCGATGATATATTTGTCATCAGTGGCCTTTAGCAAACACTTTACAGTGTGGAGAAGCACAGTGATGCTCAAACTGTGATTTGTGTGAAGATAAGAAATGAAGACAAAGAAGAACCTCAAGAATGAAGCGCCCTGCTCTTTAAAATTATCAAAAACTAATGTTAGGAGATATTAACAATTGAAAAATCGACCACTAAAAATGAAGACACAAGCCCATTAGAATTTCCGATTTCAGTAGCTATTCGATAAAGTCAATGCGTATGATAAGAACATGCGGACGCTTATCTAAATACAGTAACAAAGTTAAAGATTTAATAACTCTGTTACAAATTAGTACATGGTCTTTCTCACAGAGAGCAGGAGCAGCAGAGCACCTATTGCATTACGTCAAAAATCATTCCAAAGATAAAACCACATTTGTCACCAACACACCAGCATGGCTATTAAGTTACCATCACACCATTTATTGGTGTATAGTAAGGATAAAAACCTATTTCTCATTATGTAAATTTTTCACTACACAAATTTATCAACGTGTGCTCTATTCGCTTTTTTGTGTTTCTTTTCTAGTGACTCAATAAACCTTATAAACACTTTTTGTGACGTTTATTTTACAGTCAAGCATGTACTTCTCAGGTATGTGGTAAATGACATTTTTATTTTATTGTCATTAATAATTTTTCTTTTTGTCAAGATTGTAAAACACCTGTTAATTGTTACTGGGCGACATTTTTGGTTTTAATTTGTTAATGTATGTGTCATAGGTCACGTTTTTTTGTTTAATTATAATTATTTTGATTATAAAAATGTATACTCTATTGAAAAAGTATTGTTCTCTTTTTATTTATAACATATAGATAAATATATAGTTAAAATTACGAGAGTTCGGCGGCGATTTATACTTAAAACAAGTTGTG
This sequence comes from Panorpa germanica, assembly GCA_963678705.1. Taxonomy (NCBI): domain Eukaryota; kingdom Metazoa; phylum Arthropoda; class Insecta; order Mecoptera; family Panorpidae; genus Panorpa; species Panorpa germanica. The sequence goes on from OY783222.1 coordinate 501,551, forward strand.
CGGTGTAAACTGCCGATATAACTAAAAAGCACTGACTCAGTTATTTTTCTATAATGTATATAGAAACAAATAAGATAACATTCATTATCGTATTATAGATTTATACCGCTCTACCTCTTTTAAGTATAAGTCGCCGCCGAACTACCGTGATTTGGACATATGAAAATTTGAGCAATATTGACGATAACACACTTGTATGACTAAACCATACAAGTAATACAAGCAGGTTGCATATTTGTACATTTAAGAGCTAAAAGAAAAAGAGTACCTTGCAAAATTACTTACATATATATAACAAATATCTATTCCTATAATCCACCCTTACGACACCCCTAAATGTTAGCGCCCCAAAACCACATACAGATGACTATTAAAATACGAATTCCTGAATCGACTGCTTTTATTCATATTAAAAATCTGTATTTTATCAAAAAGCAGTTCTCAGTCCGGTCACTATATGAGATACTCACATTTTTCTCAACATACTGTACCCAGCAATGGACCTGTAATCTTCCAAATGAAATGTACGAAGTATAATCATCTCTCATCTTGAGCGGTATTATATTATCAACATAGAAATTAATAACATAATGTTTGTAACAACGTCCAGTCGTTCTCGTAGTTATGACAAGACATCCAGCTATACAGCCATCATCGTTCCACGCAATTAATTTCGTTCTCGCGACATTTTTATAATTAACTCTAGGTCATTACTGTTTACATCTGTGATTTAGGTGAGACGTACAGACTCTGAGCCCTGGACCCCGGGTCAAACGCAAAACAAACCGTTCCATTCCTGGAATAAGACATTTTAATTAAATTTCTACAATAAACACATTTAATATTTAAGATGTGTGACGCAAATTGTAATTGTAAGCAAGGGAGTGGAAACATCCATATTCCTTTTCTACCTAAAGTAAATTTGTCACAGAATTAATTAAAGAATCGTAATGTATTTTGCATTTATTTAATGATAATACTTCGATAAATAATAAAACATAAAAAATATTACATAAATAATACATGAATTTGATTAGAACAAAATAAAATAATAAAGAATTCATATAAATATATAACAATTTATTTAAAACATATACTTATAATTTATACAACAAATAAGTACATTTTGTAACACTAACACATATATTACTACCTTACATCTTCAAAAAATATTATCTGGTCAATACAGGTAAAAATATGGACTTACAGGCCTGATCATGTAGCTTAAGCCACAAACAATTTGCCAAATTTAAATATAGTTTTCCTTTGATGAAATACTGAAAATAAAATCAAATTTAAAAAGATAAATATTGCTGAAATATTAAAATTAACAGTAAGATTACTACTGCGTATATAAAATATATTTTACATTTATATTCCATACGCCGTGCTCACTTTTTACACATTTGGAGTGTAATACAGTCATAGTTTGGACCAGTTTTTTACAGTTTTACATTCTTTTTACCTATTAATTATTAGCACTAATAATTATTTTACAAATACATAGTCTTCTTTGCTAGTAATGCACAGAAAACTGTATTTTTAGTCGAGTGCATGAATAATAGTTCTCATTCAAACACAGTGCAAAAAAATTATCCAAAATTGCATATAGGGCAAAGGTTTTATAAAAAACCACAATAAAATTTAGAGGGACTCATTTTTCAATAGCACAAAATATAACTAAACGATACTGAAAGTAAAAGACAGAGTGTAAAGTTGAACACATTGAAGGTAATACCCAGTAAACAATTTGGTGAAGTGTCCTATTTGATGAAGTTCGAGTCACTCGTACAATTCTATTCTAACGCTTTACAAGTTCTCTACCTGTCACAGATTTTGTGTTAGTTTTTCATAATAATATTCTTTCTTTTTCCAACATCATTCATTAAGTATTTCTGTTTCTTTCCCACATGGGTATATTTTTATTATCCGGTCATAAATCATAAACCTACTCCGCTTTTAATTCAGCAGTGAACCGTCGTTGCAATGTCTGTAGCTCATAAAAAGGACCTTTCCTTTGAACGACTGAATAGAAAACGAACACGTTCCAGACAAAAAATTCATGATACGTAATAGAAATTAAGTAGAATTTACTCCAAAATGTTTACTGGGTATGCTCAACTTGTAATATATATTTTTGGTAACGTAAATCAAAAGTTAATTTAAAATAAAGTTGTGGTCATCAAAGTTTCTACATGTACACATTTAAAAGTAACACCTCGATTTCTCAAATGTTTTCCTAAATCTAAAATATTAAATTCGGACTACTCACTTCATTTTGATTACATTGTGCTCGTAGTGTACTAGTCTTATCATTCCATTCATCAATTAAAACTAAAAATCAGTATCTGGAAAGAGTTTAAAGTTTTAGGAGAAACACCACTGTTACAGCTCAAATTTTCAGGAAAATAAGATGGAAAATTGTTTATAGGCTGCAGATCGACAAATCTTCGCGGTTTGGTTTATAGGACAATTAATATAATGCCAAAAAAACTGTAACAATGGTTTTCCCTTTAATTTACATGATAATTTACATTTTTGGATTGTTAAGTATATGTATAATACTAAAGTTAAAAAAATTGTTCTAACAGGTTTTACAATCGTAAAACATTTTAAATATAATTATAATTTAAATAAAATTAATAAAAAAAAACATTTGGAAGAAAGTAAACTAATAAAATGTATAAACTTATAAATAAGGTAACAGAGAAAATAATTAAAAATATTTGTTTTCAACTATTTTCAATCACATTTTAATTTTCAGATCTAATCCAGTGTTAATCACAATTAAATTATTAATTTAAAATATACGATTCTTTAAAATTTCACTTTGAATTAAATATTATTTTTATAAAAGACCAAGAAGTATTAAAGTTTTCTTATTGAAATTTTAAATAAATCGTTTAAATAGTACAAGTTTCAAAATTAAATATTTATTTAAATATTATAAATATAATTCAAGACAAATGTTAATAACGTAATGGAAATATTAATGAGATTACAGTAGATTACAAAAATACGTGCTATAAATTATTATAATTAGGGAATGTATACAGACTTGCTAAAGGCTGGGATTGGAGCTCTAAGGTACAACACTTATGAACATCATCTCGGAGCATCTTACTCGTTGCTCGTGCTATCTTACACCAATTGAAACAGACTGGCCATTTCTTTCTTTTTCTAAATCTTCAATAACTGCAAATAGTCGCTGTCGAGCCTTTTTGTTATTAGTGCACGTACAAGTCACTAAACCAACCATATGCTTTGCAGAATATTCCGTGTGTTCTTTTATAAAATCATCCAGTCCTGATTCGGGTAGATAGTAAGCCTTTACATAAAGTTCAACGTATTCACGATGTGGTATAGGTTTCAATGTAACCATCTTCTCAAATTTAGATAGAAACTGTGTGAAATCTAATTGCATTAAAGCCCTGCCACCTGTCGAACATTTATTTGCATTGGAATAACCTTCGACGAGGGTATGCGTCACGATATGAGCGATATTTTCCCACAGCGTTTCATACACTTCAACTGGAATTGGTATCCTATTTGATATGTCTTCCAATCGCATAGAAAATATTTGTACTTCACGGAGCAGAACATCAACATAGTTACTATGTTGAATCATTACATCAGAAACTTCCCAATTAACTTTAGAAATTGATATCAATGTTTGTCTAAGATCAAAAGCTCTGGCTGCGACACACATATAAACTGGACGTCGCAGATCTTGTGCTATATTAATACTTTGATTGTAAAACTGCTGCAGAATATGTAAATGACTAGATGGGACTAAGTGCTCCAAGTATGATTGCAGGAACTTAAATTGTTTTGCGAGAAACAATAAACTTTCTACAGCTACGATACGCTCAGACAATCCATGAAGGTTTTCAGTTTGGTTTAAATCAACAATAGCTGATATAGAGGGACTTGTAATTTGTTCCCTATCTACTCTATTGTCGTTATCAACGACTGACAAATTTGGATCATAAATTAGAGTTTCCGTTATTCTACGTAAAGTATTTGCTAATTGTTGAGTATATAAAGAATTTGCTCCAACGGGTAAATCACTAGCAAAAAAAATATGCACCGCATAAAAATAATATTCGAATAACTGGCTCATGCAGATAATAATATCCAGAGCAATTGATCGCAACAAACGAGACATTTGCAAGTACCTACCACAATGTCGCAATACTGTAAGGGTTGTATTCGCAATTAGTGGTCCTCGACGTTTTGGTAATTGACTCATTTTGTTTTCCTTTAATTCTGTGTCGTCACTATCTTCGGAAAAGTACCCGGAGGCTTCTTCCATAGCGTAAAAATCTTCCTCCACCAACGTTTCATCTAAACGGGAATCAAATGGTGTTCTTTTGGTATTGTAACGTGCAAAGAAATTGCCAACTACTGAACTACCGTCGTGGGAATGATTTGAAGATGAACAATCCGTAGAATTCATTTGTTGTGAAAACGGTAGCTGCTGCGGAGGTGATGTCGGAGTGGAACTTGGACGAAAATTTTGTAAAACGGAACGTAATGGCTTAAATTCTTGTAACTGTAGTATATTAAAATTTGGTTTAACTGGGCAAATCTCCCATCCTTCATTTTCAAGGAAAATTCTTAATTCTTCTAACCGACTAGCATGATAATTTTTAAAATAATTTACACTATGTTTTTTAATCAGATCTTGTAATTCTTCAGATTTACTTCCAGAGAATTCATCGCCAATTTCAATTAATCTATGCACAATTCCTAATACTTGAAGAAACTGTTCAAATTTATAAAATCCTAAATCAGCGCTGACTAAGAAAGCGGATATTTTTGATTGCACATCATGCCAAATTCTAGAAAGACCGTTCTCCAATTTCTGCTTGATGTAATCAGTGTTTGTGTCATCCGCTGTATCCATACGATTCGAGTGCCAGGATATTACTTCATGATAGCTCGCCATTATATTCCACAGGGATCTGCAGAGCTCCACGAGACAAGGTATGAAATCGTCTTTTGATACACATTGACACAACTGTTTGTATTGCTTCTTTTGGCCTTGCAGTGGTGTTTCAGGTCTGTCAGCAAATCCATGAACCACGGAAAAGGCAGTTGAATGAATCGCTGAGGTAAAATGCATATGCAGTTGATCCATGGCAATTTGCGTCTTACCCAAAAGTCTATACCCATCTTGTAATTTAGTGTAAGTTTGAGTATCGAACATAAAACATATTTTAGCTAGCGCAACATCGAGGTGCTCTTCCCCCATTACAAGGGTATCCTTCATTTTTGCAACTAAAGCAGCTACACAAGAGAAATGACTATAGTTTTCAGCTTGTTGTTGACACTCAATAAGTAATGTTATAGCTGCAGGATAATTACCTTCGGCAAATAGTTCTTGAAGCTGTGTTTCTTTTCGTTGTAATGACTTTATTGTGCTTAATGAATGCAGAAGACCTTGAACTAATTGTCTTTTACGATAATTTGCTAATATCCCGAGACTTGCTGTTGTAAATTGCTTTTTTGCTAATGCTAAATTGCCTCTACCATCCTGACAGATTGAAACAGCTTTGACAAGCTGTGATTGCACATCTAACACTTCGGCAAATTCCTCATTACAAGCTGACTGTTTTTCTAATATTAATTGCAATACTTTCTTAGAAACCACTTGATGTTGTAACTTTAATTGGTTAAAATCTTCTTCTATTTTTGTACATTCTAAACAATCTGGTAACTTGTCTAAGACGTATTTGTTCGGATCAAACGTTTCATTTTCAAAATATACTTTTTCTATACTATCCAAAATATCTTGATCGGCTGGACGATTTTCTTGTGTAGCTGTTTTGCTATTGACGGATAATATTTGTGGCTCTGATGAGGACTCATAAATATGGCCATCAGAAAAGCCCATTGATGGTATTCTGGAATTTTGGCCTTGTTTATTTATGAAGCCAAGAAACTTGTGTTTAAGATCTTCCATGGTTCACACTAATATTAATAATCTATTTAATATAACTTATAATAATAAATATTTATTTTAAATTGAGATTCATTACGAAAGGTTGGTTTTGTCCATTTGACAGCCCTACCACTGAGTGACAGCCCTCAACTATCAATGAGCGACCATTTTATATTCCATATAAATTGGAATTAAAATTAATTAGATAATTTGTTTAAATAATAAATATTTGGAGAGCCCTTAAAGTTGCCCTTGAAATTGGTCACTTAGAAGTTATTACAAATAAATCAACTATAAATTATATAAGAAACAAATTAGAAATTTCGCTTTTTCAAAATATATAACATTTAAATGCATCCTTTTAAGTGTAAGCTTCTCTGTGTCTCTGCCAATACTGTCAAAATAGAATGCACTCAACTTTCATTAATATGGCGTATGTTGATGCTAAAATGTAGCATTTGTATTTATTACAATAACATATAAATAAAACGAATATATAACGTTTTTGGTTCAATAATATTGTAAATATTGAAGATTATAATATTGTGTTGAATATAAGCGATAAATATTTTGTCATAGTGCTTGTGTTACACTACATTATCAATTTAAAGTTGCATATAATCTGGTGATTCGTTTGATCCATAAATGTTAATAAAAGTATAATATTGCAAAAACTTAACATATTAATAGTTATAAATTGTTGACATATAATATTACTATAAAATAACATTTATTGTTGTCAGAATTTTAGGAAATGTTCTACACAAAATTTATGTATAATTCGTGTTTAAAAATAGGATCACAACAAAGTTTAAAGAAACTGTTTTATGGCGTGATTTAAATAAAGTGTTTTAATAGTTTTAGCATATAATGGGGGAAAAAAGTGAGAATGAATTTAATGTGATACAGTTTGAAAAGAAATTGACAACTCTTAAAGATACACAAGAATGTATACAACAGTTGTCAGCTTGGTGTTTGCACCGGCGACAACATCATAAGAAGATTGTTACCAGCTGGTTGAACGTTTTAAAACGAGGTAATTTAGCTTTTAATAACTCATTATTAATATATTTATTCATTGTAAATTAATAATTATTATCATAATATGTCATTATACTAATATTAAACAACTAATATTCGTTAATTACGTCATTAATCGAACAATAGTTTTTTTTGTAAATATTATTTCAAATCAAATTCATGAAAATTTCATCTTAGTAAAATATACTTAATAAATTAATAAACGGTATTAATACGGTTTTCCATGTTACAATTTTTGTTATTTCAGTTAAAGTAGAGCACAGACTGACATTATTTTATCTAGCAAATGATGTCATACAATATAGCAAACGGAAGAACTTTGAGTTTGTGGAATCATGGGGCACCACTTTACAAAAGGCCACTACAATGGTCAGGTAAGTGACAAGTTGTGATTAATTTACTTTACTACTCCATACTTTGGACTTATTACCTATTTTGTAATAGAGATGAGAAAGTTAAGGATAGGATTCTGCGTATATTCAAAATATGGGAGGAACGTGCTGTATACGGAGAGGACTTTTTGCTAGATTTATGTGGCCTTTTAAGTGCAGCTGCAGGAAAAGTCAAATCCGATGACCCCTCAGAGTTTCAGGTAAATTCAATTTGACTGTATGTTATTTCTTGCTGATGTTTTACTATAATTATTCTATTTCATTCTGTGTAATTTTTATAGACTTCTCTATTAATCTCAAAACTACGACAAGTTGCTTCGTTAGAAAGCGATACAGATAAAAAATTAAAGACATTAACAGAAAGACCACTTCTTGAATCTGACGCAATATGCACAATGCTAAAAGGTATTTATAAAAACTTTACATGTCAAAATTAGAATTCGTATTTCTAACATCTTTAATTCTTAATTTCTCTAAAGATCGAAGGCATGTTATGGATGTTGAGGAACAAATTGAAGATAACGTCTTGCGTATTGAGGGCTATGTAAATGCTCTTAACGCAGAATTAAGAGCACGTAGTTTTTTAATATCCTCACTTGAACATGCGGAGCAGTTTTACAATAGTCAACGTGGGGAGGTGAAAGTCGTTTCAAACGTAAGCACCATATTATTAGTTTCTTAGTTTTAAATGAATAATGCATTATATTACATTTACACATTTTATCTTTCACTTTTAGGCGTATCGTAATTTTGGTAGCCGTGTTAAAGGGTTAAAACGTAAATTGGATGAGATAATACCAACGTTGAATAGTCCAATACCTTCACCAGATATTAATGCACCTTCGCCTAGTCCGGATTCCGATATAGATCTCCCTGGTGATGATATGAGAACCAGTTTAGGTGGTTTATCCGATCAAAGCATGTATTCCGTAGATCAGACCTTTAACCAGTCTGGTCCAAATGGATTTACAAGTTTTATGGACGGCAGTATGCCATTCAATTTAAGCAACATGTTTTCGGAACGTTCATCAAAATCACCTTCACCTATGAAAGAATCTGGAGGAGGTACGTGTGATATTACGTGTGTCAAACATTACTTACTTATTTGAAATCTGTTGCGTAAAATAAATCAGTTGATTTTTTAGGTAAACCAATTGAAGTTATTAATCTACGTCCTAAAGCTGAAGACCAGTTTAACATTACCGCCTTTTTAAAGTCACTATTACCAACAACTGGTCCTAGTATCAGTCATTCAATATCAGATTATCATCCGCCAGTGGGACCTCCAAGTCATGATTCATCTTATTCCAATCCTTCAGGAATTCCTATATTACCTGTTCCTGGAACAAACGTTCCGCAAACAATACCGGATTACCAACCTCCTTCGTGTACACCTTTACATAACACTCACGTAACGTATTCTAATTCTTCAGTGGCGCCTTTACTACCCCCGCCGATGCCTCCAGCAATTCTTGATAATTCAGACCCCTATGTTGATTCGTATCAAGACCAGGATCCCAACCAATGGAACGATAGCTGGAATATGGATGTACGTACTGTAATAAATTAACTTATATAACAATTAATCCGGTCAAAATAAACAATAAAATATGGGTAAATTAGCTATATTTCGCATAGAGCTGAAAGTTGGTATACACCTTGGGGACATTATGACAAGTAAAATACTAAAAGTCCTCACCGATTGCACATCTATATAAGAAGTTATTCAAGGTCAAAAGTCAATGAAAATGGTTTTTTCAATTTTTACGGTAAACTGTAAGTTTTATCATAAAAATAGATTAGACCAAAGTTGTAGATCATGAAATTATCTACAATAATTGTTCTTATACTTTTTTTTTCTAAGAATCACCATTCCTGAGATATTGCGATTTTAATTCACAGAAAACAATCATATGTACGCTGAACTGCCTTTACAGTATACACGCCATCGGATGTTTAATATGAGTAAAAATATTGGTTTGTGTAACTTGTAAATACAAATTATACAATTGTGAGAATATACATATTGTTAAGGAAAATATGGACATTTCAAAGTGTTCCAAAATTACACAGTTTTGCAATGTGATTTTTGTGAGGACTTTTAGTATTTTATTTGTAATAGTGTACCCAAGGTCTGTACCAACTTTCAGCTTTATGCGAAATATAGCTAATTCAAATGTCCGGGTTAAATATTATTTTGCTTATTTGTTAAATATACAGTAAGTTTATTATAGTTATATAAGTTGAATAAATCATGAAATATTTGTACAGAGTGGGTCCGTACTGGAAACACCAGAATCACCTCCACATTACGAACAGGAGAGTCTAATTGAACCTGTTGAATATAACGATCGATCGATTGGGCAAATGGGGTCCGGTATCGATGTGGATCACAGAATATTGCCGCCACCACCACCTCCAGCTATGGTTTCTTCACGATTAGATATGCAAGGTATGGATTTTTTAATCTTATATCCACTTTCAATCGTTATAAAATGACGTGACTTGACTTAAAATTATTTTCAGATATCGATCATCGTGTGAAGGACATAGATCACCGTAATTTAATATCATTAACAGGCTCTCCAGGATTAAGATCATCACCTATCACAACGTCATCATCGACGATGCCAATGCAACTCCCACCCCCTCCACCTATGCCACCATCTTGGGATAATGATCAGGTGTGTATCTACCAGTAGATAAAGTAATATACTTTGTATAGGTTCAAATCAAATAAACTGTTTCTTTTAATTAGATATATCATAACAATGAAATCGATCGTGACTATAGAATGCCACCAATGCTTCATAATAATGTGTCAGTAGTTGGTAATCATGTTAGAACTTTACTAACAACAACAACGGGTCCTCCAATTCACCATTCTCCACATAGACTAAATGGGGCACCAATTCGTGCTCTTCAAAGTCCTAGATTCTCAAGACCGCCGCCACCACCACCGCCTATCTTATCACCTGTGCCAATCAATTCTGGGTATCGTCATTCTTTTCATCAAAATCAAAATAGCAACAGGATAGTACCGATGGAAAATAAAAACAAAAATATGAAGTCTCCGCCATCTAAACCTAAATTTACCAGTCCGTTGAAGTTATTAGAAAAAGAATTAATGGGATCTAATTCGAAAATGATACCAACTACTGAACAGAGCATAACAAAATCTGAAAGAAGTGCATCCGGGTCTAAACAAGATACTGGTGAAGGAGCTAATATGGAAAGTATCGATATGGAGATGTCTGATGATGAAGATAGTTTTGAACATCATAGTGGTTCACAACCTAATCAAAACCTAAACGCATCTAAATCAGCGTCACCGTCCAGTTCAGGTATCTATCTTTATATATATTTATCATGATTTTTTTTACCTTATTATAAATACATTATTATAATACGATAGGTATTCGAAGTACTTTATATCTAATCGGTCTATTAGTAAGATGGTAGCAACATAAGATTTAATATAATTATTGTAGAAATTTAATTGTTTGTAATATTAAGAAAAAGAGATATCCACATCAAGAAAATGATCTGAACATTGTTATTTAATGTAATATTGTAATCTATTTCAGTTATGGCTTTAATTTAATTCTTCTGTGTCCTTTTTTAATTGTATTTTATGGGAATTAACTAATTGTCATTATGTGTAGCAGATTTAGCGTTTGACCGCCTGCGAGATTCTCCACAGAATCAGCAATCTGAACAAAACCGATCTGAAAATCAAACTCCAAATAAGCTAACAGAATCGCAAGATTCAAAAGGAAATAATAAATTAATAGAAGATAACAAAATTGAAACCCAAATTGCAGGCTCGATTGAGCAAAACCAAACAATGAAGGAAAATTCTCCAAATGAACGAATAAATCAACCTTCTGAAGAAGAATTAAATCAAAATGCTATGCAGCAGGATTCGCTGCAACAACAGGCAGCTGCATCGCTTATGCATCATCTTCGTCCTCCACAATTACAACATCAGCATCAGCACCAGCACACGCCTGTAATAAAACATTTTCACGAAGATTTCGATGATTACGACATGGCCAACATGAGCAATCTTCAAAGACCTCCATTCCGAGGAAGAGGGCATCCATTACGGGGAGGAGGTGTTAATTTTGGTGGGCAATTTGTTCCTATGTTTAGAGGTCGAGGTATTAAACCACGACCTTTTCATCCTGGGGGTCCCGGAAATAATAGAGGTCGTGGTTTTAGAGGTGGCTTTAGAGGTCGTTGGTAGCGTTAAAGGTGTAGTTATATAAATATTTGCAAAATATAAAAGGTTATTTTGTATTGTTATTTTGAAATTGTGTTTAGAAAATAATGGAAAAACCAATAAACTTGAATTTATCTTGAGAATTTTCTTATTACATCATTGAACCTTACAGTATATGTTTTATTACATAAAGTTGTTACACTGGTATAAAGTATACTGTTAGGTTCCTGTAATTTGAATATTTTAGGTTTCTTTAATATGTAAATATATAAAATTAGATTTACTTTTATTAGAGACTTACTCCACATATTATAATTATATATTAGTTATATGTTTTTTAAAATCTTAAATATAAATATGTTTAGAAAAATTATTATAGAATTTTCGAATATATTTATATTTATGTAATAATAAATTTAAATTTATATTTCTATATCTACTATAAGCAGTTCTTATCTGAATTAATGTTCTATTACTGATATAATTTTTGTAATAGTGTTTCCGTGACTGTCTTATTTTATTAACTGTTATAGGCAGTAAATATCAAATATACAGCCTTAATAAAAACCGATGTAGTTATAGTATAACATATTTTTATATACTGTAGATTTTGACCACTATATCATCCTCCCCTCTCAAGATTGTTTTTTAATATTAATACCTTGAATCCTCTTTACTTTGATCTTACAATTACTGAGCAAATTTTACTTTTATCACTAATTCGTCACTGTTATTTTTATAATGAACTTCTATTTGGTTTTATTAAACGTAGTTTGTTCTTTTAATTGCGGAAATGAATAAATGTACATAATATATAATTGATCGATAATTAATACCTAATGAAGCATACTAATTACGATGTTGGAATTATCTTAATCCATTTATTAAATAAATTTTAACAAATAGTTCAAATGTTATGTTTGAATTTTGCTTCTTTAAAAAAATATATTTATATTTTTATAAATGTTACATTAAATTTTTTATTATATTTGCATAGATTAATATGCTTTATTATAAAATTATAATAGTGAAGAATTCTGCTCTGATCAATTTCAAAATTACAACAATGCAAAATAAACTTTTGAATAAAATTGTTTTATAAAATTTATAGTAACATATTGTCCCATGTTAAAAAGTGTACCTGAACAATGAAATAGTTCAGATTTTTATTTAGTATACCCCACAACACATAATCAAAAATAAAATGAGAACAATACAATTTGCACAAACCAGATTTTATAAATGTAAAAAAAAATTTAATGTTCAAAATTTATATTTCGTAAAAGAGTGAACATAATATTCAAAGTTTTTGTATATATATTTTATAGCTTATATGTTTAGTAAGAAATAATATTTCTCGAAATATAACAATCAAGCTTTCTATGTCTCTCGAGGATTAGAATATTTTTTGCAGTTGCTGTAGTTTTTAAAATTTATGCTTTATATTGTTGCATAAATAAACATAAAATAACAGTTGAATGGTTTTTGTAATACCCTTCTTAATTTTATATATAATTAATTCAGATTTTTTAATTTGACATTGCAAAGTCCCCGACATACGTGATTATAAATGGGCTAAAATTTCTGCTAACAAAATTATTATCAACGTAATCGGATGACATAATAAAAATACAGTGAAGGTTCTTTGATCTTTTTCCCTAAAATAAATTATGTTTAATTTTATTGTATTATATTTGAAGTAACAACAAAAATTCTGTTATAAAGAATTGTTTCAATTCAATTATTTGAGTGGCATTTAATTCAGATCGGAAAAGACAAATTATTGGGCATCAATTTACTGTTTCCAATCTATATATCTTTTGTTTACAGAATTATAGCATCCTCTCTTGGTTTGAGTTGCATAAAATCAAATTTAACTAAGATTTTTAACAATCAATACGAAGATAAATATTTAAAATTTAAATCAGAATAAAGTCTTGGGTGTGCTAACAGATTTCTTCTCCTTAGTTCATCTTTATTATATTTTAACTTTATTAGTTTTGTGTTTTTTTAAACTATTTTCTTTTTACATTACTAATAAACAGTTGAATAATATTTTAACTAAGACTTATATTTGTGTGTAATTGTTTATATAATCAAACACATTTGTAAGTATTTTAGTTATATTATGTTGATTGTACAACTGTATTGATGCATATATCATAATTGTTATTATGGAATACCAGTAAATTAATATTTTAATTGTGTAAACAGGTGTTCCTAATGTAATGTTTTTTATTATTAAAATTAGTTATGCGGACGTAAAATTGATAAATAAGGCACTCGTAACAATTATCAAGTGATTCCAGAACCAGAGCTAACAAAGGACAATCAATGGTTTAATCAATTGCTTATCACGCATCAAATTAAATATAGAAACAATATTTGTGTTATGATATGGTTTATTGAATTTATATGTCTAGACAAGCCGTGTTTTCACGTCACTCTTAGGCTCTTATTCTGAATTAAATTTACGATTATCTAATATTTCTATAAGAATCTTATGAAGCTACATTAAATAATGGTCATTAGATAATTTATAAATGCAATCTTACATAAGGTTGCTGGAAATTACAAATGCAAATAATACCAAACATAATATTTTACCAAAAGCTGGTAATATTTAATCTAAAAAGGCCTAATTTTGGGATCTTAAAAAGGGAAATCTTAAGCAGTTTTATGATTATGTTAATAGGCAAAAAGGTAGACTTACTTTTCAAAAAGAGATTATTAAAGTAATAGGCAACTTTTGTTGTAAATATAATTTATGATTTCAAATTGTTCAACTGTTGTATTTTCAGATAATATTTATTTTATTTTGAGTAAATATATAAATAATTTTGTTTAATTTTAAAACATTAGATAAGAAATTTATAGCTATCTCCTGCAGACCAAATAATTAAATTACATAAAATCTGGTTGTGTGAATTGAAAACTCATTTTTAATAATTTGGCTAACTTGAGACTTTAGGTAAATTTTGGTGTTGCAAATATAATTCCTTTAAACTCATTGTTTTTATTTATACAGTTAATGTTGATATATTATTTCTAGTCTAAAATGATTATTAGTCTTTAATTATTGTCCAGTTATTGCATTTCAATTTGTTAACTTATTTTATTAAATAATAATGATCTCTAACATGTTTTCTGTTTTACTGATTTCATTAAATTGTGATTTTTAATTTGTAAGATTTTATTATTAGTTTCTTATGAGAATCCATCTTATTTTATTTTAGATATGAATGATTGCAACTACAGAAACTATTTGGGAGTGGAAGGTTTTCCGGATTAATGAACTGTTGTAATGATAGATTTTAATATTCCATTGGAAAGTATCTTCAGAAAATATTGGATTTCTTAAACGTGATGTAGACTTTAGCAAGAAAAAGAACAATTTCTCGTCTCAAATAAATATTTTAGTACATGGTACATAATTTATTCGTAAGTTAATTTTTATATAATTTTATATTGTGATATCTATTTAATTATTTTTTTTATTTTTATATTTTTATAATAATGGAACAATATGTTACAAGAATATTTTCTACTTATTACATTTGTAAATATTTTTGTTAGTTGATAAAGAAACTTTGTGATATTATCTGTAAATTGTAAATAGATATTTTGTAGGTAATTAAGTCTAATTAGTATATTATTATACTATGTTTAAATTATTATAAAATGTTTATATAAATAGTGTTAAGCATATGATTAAGCAGCTAAGAAGAATGATGATTATATTTTATTTCATAAAAATGCTATTGAATTACTTCTAGTAGCAAAATGCAAGAATTTACTTTTAAAATAGATCTGTCCTGATAATTATTAAATTTATAGTAAAGTCCCATTAGGGTTTAACATACAAGAAGATGTATCACAGTGTGAAAGTCTTGTTTATGTGTATTTCAGTTAATAAACTATTAATGTTTACCATATTTCTTTTTCTTAATATATTTAAGTCATTAATCAGAACATAAAATAAAGTAATAAGATTAATTTCAAATGGATGTTCTTGCAATTTTCTTAGTATGCTCACTGCCATAAATGCAATTTATTCATTCAAAAATTGTGAGAAACTTATAAATCGATTAAAATTATTAATATTTCAACACTTGGGACGGTCACACATTGGAAATACGACTATCTTCAAATAAAGTTGCTAGTTTCGTCTCTATTTATGTGTTCACATGGTATCTATATACAACTGAGATAAAATTGTCTTAAGACAGTCGAGTTTTCAGTGTGAGACCACTCTTAGATCATAGTGGAATTGAATTACTTTAATGTCAGCCTGTTTTCGATGCTAATCGTACAGTCGACGACATTTTTATATGTTTGGAGCTTTAAATGTGTCGAGGCCTTATATATCTGGAATATTAAAAGACAGTAGCCTTCAATATAAATGCATTTGGTTACTGTAAGGGCTGGAATGATACATTTTTAACTTTATAACATATAAAGGTGAGGAGACAAGTTGTCTAAAATAAAGATTAGTTACAATAAGTTTATTATATTTATTTAGATGTGTTAAAAAGGTTGCATTTATGTTATAAGCAGACGCAGTGCTTCCTTCCATGTACTTGTAATATTATAAATTAATAATAAGTAATTTATTAATAATAATAGTAATATATAGTATTATATTTTATTATTTTATAAAATGATAATTTGACTGAATAAATAATATATATATTTTTCAAATGATTCTTTGAACTCATTTTTTAGTTGTTGCTTTTTAGTTTTTAAATACCTAAATTGGACGGAGATATAGCTATTTAAAATTTGAATTTTTGTATTACTGCTTAGTTTGTTTTATTAAAGTCTGTAGATTAATAAATTACCATGATCATGATATCAAAATTTTATGTGTTGTAGGAACCAGCTATAACCTATGACTAACACCTTTTTATTGGTATCTCTATTGTATAACAGAGGGCACAGTGTTTGAATCGTGTGTGATGTTGAGGGACAACTTATATTCCTTCCTTTAATGATTCAAGAAACAAAAGTAATTATTGTAATTGATAATATCTCCTATAATATCGGCGTATTTATATAGTATTTATTAATATGTGGCATATTTTTATAGAAGTTAAGAAATGATTCGGAACCCCAATTAGAATTGGTTCGTGTCAAAGTTTATACCAATGAAGACTCTAGTATTATACAATAGATGTCTCAGTAATCATTTGGACGATCAAAAGAATAAAATTGTAAGGATTATTTAATATGTCCTTAGTAGCGTATTAGGGTCCCGTAACCCTTAAAGTTGTACACATGGAAACGAGCTTGCAACGACCATTAGAAAAGTGGAAAGTAGTGTTTTGCAGAACCCTTCAGAAGTCGGCGTTTAGGTTCGCGTCCTCGGTACATCCATTGGTAAGTACGCCTCTGTCTCTCCTGTTTATTTAATATATATAATATATCCTGTATATATATATATAATATGAATTGAAATGAAACTTGTCGTTTTTAAATTACTACAATTGATTCATTGAGACAATGAATAACAATAGATTCATTGAGACATTGAATTCATTTTGAGACACAGATCCTTCTATATGATTAAATGAAATAAATTTATTAAGGGGGTGTAACTCAGTGGTAGAGTGTCTGCTTCGCATGCTGAAAGTCCTGGGTTCAAATCCCAGCTCCTCCAAAACGGTATTCTTTTTGCAATTTGAAATTATTATTATTATTTTATTTATTAAATATATCATTTACATATATATTTTATTTTTTTCTTTCTTATTATTCAACGTTTTTAAGTATTCATTGTCCTTTATAATTAGAGGTGAACACTTGGCCTGTTGTAAAAAATGCTATGCTGTTTCATCATTTGCTTATAAAATATATTAGCATTGTTAAGGAGATTATACAGCCGTGTAGTTCACATGCCGTTACTTGTGAGAATAATTCAGATTCCATTCTATCCAATGATTATTCCATTTGCCTCCGCTTGACAGTAAAAAGTGTAAAAGTTTGCCCCTGATTTGAAGCAACACTAACAACACTATACTTTCTGGTGTGCTGCGGAGATATGTGTTGATTAAATGCAGAAATTTTAAAGTGTTTTAATTGACTCTATTATTACGGGTATTAGACAGTCGTGTAGTCCACATACCGTTACTTGTGAGAATATTTCAGATTCCATTCTATCCACTGTAATTATTCCATTTTCCTTCGCTTGACAGTAAAAAGTGTAAAAGTTTGCCCCTGATTTAAAGCAACACTAACAACGCTATACTTTCTGGTGTGCTGCGGAGATATGTGTTGATTAAATGCAGAAATTTTAAAGTGTTTTAATTGACTCTATTATTACGGGTATTAGACAGTCGTGTAGTCCACATACCGTTACTTGTGAGAATATTACAGATTCCATTCTGTCCACTGTAATTAGTCTATTATTCTATCCGTGGCACAAATATCTGTAAACGTTTACCCCTGAAACGCTGCAACATAAATAACACTACATTCGTATGTGGATTAAATATAATATATTGATTAATAAAAAACTAGTTTATTACATTTTAAATATCTACGTGTGTCTAGCTTTATTGATTTAAAATAAAGATCTGTATCATTACGTTTTAAATATCTACGTGTCTCGCCTATGCGACCTTTAAAAAATTCATGGACATTTTTTTTAAAATTTTTTTTTCGATTTTCTTGAAATATTTTGATGCAATTATGTTCGTTATAATTTATAATAAAGAACTGCATCATTAGATTTTAAAAATCTACGCGTGTCTCGCTTTTATGCGACTTTTAAAAAATTCATGGACATTTTTTTCAAAAAAAAAATTGTTATTTTCTTGAAACTTTTTGATGCAGTTATGTTCGTTATAATTTATAATGAAGAACTGCATCATTACATTTTAAAAATCTACGCGTGTCTCGCTTTTATGCGACTTTTAAAAAATTCATGGACATTTTTTTCAAAAAAAAAATTGTTATTTTCTTGAAACTTTTTGATGCAGTTATGTTCGTTATAATTTATAATGAAGAACTGCATCATTACATCTTAAAAATCTACGCGTGTCTCGCTTTTATGCGACTTTTAAAAAATTCATGGACATTTTTTTTTAAATTTTTTTTTCTATTTTCTTGAAATTTTTTATGCAGTTATGTTCCTTATAATTTATAATAAAAAACTGCATTATTAGATTTTAAATATCTACGCGTTTCTCGCTTTTATGCGACCTTTTAAACATTTCTTAAGAGATAAAGAATCCATCATAAAATCCACAAAAATTAAAATATTTCAAATTTGTTAACACAGTTCGCCTTCTTAACGTGTGCCGGATATAACTGCATAAATTTTTTTAAGAAATTAATAAAAATAAGTTTTAAAAAAAGGTCCATGAATTTTAAAAACCCCTTATAAAATCCACAAAAATTAAAATATTTCATATTTGTTAACACAGTTCGTCTTCTTAACCTGTAGCGGATATAACTGCATAAATTTTTTTAAGAAATTAATAAAAATAAGTTTTAAAAAAAAGTCCATGAATTTTAAAAACCCCTTATAAAATCCACAAAAATTAAAATATTTCAAATTTGTTAACACTGTTCGCCTTCTTAACGTGTGCTGGATATAACTGCATAATTTTTTTTAAGAAATTAATAAAAATAAGTTTTGAAAAAAAGTCCATGAATTTTAAAAACCACTTATAAAATCTACAAAAATTAAAATATTTCAAATTTGTTAACAAAGTTCGCCTTCTTAACGTGTAGCGGATATAACTGCATACAAAAAATGCAACATATACTTAGTAATTTGCAAAAATTGACAACAGTATATAAAGAAGAATTAAAAATTTCTATGTATGGAGTTCATATTTTACAACTGTATATTTGCAATTTGTTTCTAAGTCGTATACAATTCAATAGCACTACTTAATAGTAGAAAAGTATTATAATTACAATACATCAAACTTAAATTAACTAAAATATTTAAACAAAAAGTTATTTGTAATTAAACAATAGTTAAAATAATTATTGAAGAAATATTTGTTAATGAAAAAGTTAAAAATTCAAATGAATTTGAATCCGGGATTCGTACTTGCAGAAAAATGCTCTGCCGGTGAGACAACTGCATACTTGTGTTTGATTTTGCCCAATAGGCCATTAGAGATAATTAAAAACTTTAAAATTATAACGTTTAATTAAACATCAGATAGTATAGTGTTATTTGTGTTGCAATAATTCAGGCGTAAACTTTTACACTTTTTAGTAAATACACAAACCTTTATTTATAAAATTGAAATCAAATAATTACTTTTAATTAAATATTAGATTCCATTATTCATGTAGAGACATTTATAGATTAAACAAGATTAGGATCCACTCCAGAACTTGAGACCTGGACCTCCTAGTGCAAAAGGAATGCCATAGGTTTGAACCTTTAATAATAGAGTTATAACTTTAAAGAAAGTACATAACTTATAATAAATAATTGAGAATGATATTTGATAATTTATAGATAAGTATAAATTTGATGATTTAATGTTTCTTTTAATCTTTAACTAGCCACATTAAATAAGATTTACGATAACAATTATTTCAGCTTCCGGCCCATAGAGGGCTACATGATAACGCTTAATCAAGTTTTTTAGCAGAGACTCTAACCGACTTTTCCATCATAACCGAGATACAAAAAATCCCCACCACTTTAATAATTTCTATTTAAAAATTCCACAGATTCTCAAACGTTATTTTTGAATTAATTTTTAAATAATGTAAAAGAAAATAGAATGTGTGATGAAACTAATTGTGTGATGCTCACATTGCAGATCAGACATATTTTATACTAGTTATATGTTAAAACTACCTAAGCACAATATTTTCAAGGTAGATGTGTATTACATATTTGTGAGTTCTCTATACCATAGAACTGCCAACATTATCAAGAGGTCGTATATGATGAAATTATCATTGGAACTTAATGTTTAGCATCTAGTTCTATAGGAAACGTTTTGATAAAGATTTATATAATCTTTGTAATCACAAATGTAAAATTTATATTACATTTATGTATCAGAAATATTTTACATATCAGATATAAAATTAACTGCTTCATAACTTTGTTTAATGGGTTAGTATTGTTTTATATTATTTATTTTCAAGCAACTTCCCTATAGAACCATTGGTTGTGTTAGCGGGTTGTTGTTCTTTCATGTGCCTTAGATTAGTTTTTAGAAATTAATTTATTTTTCAAATAATAGAAATTTGTTAAACATTTGTGTAGAAAAAGAATAATATATAGTTTGAGAATATTTAATCTATTAAATGCATATTAAAGTTATTAACTTTAACCATTCGTTTTTAAGAATACTGATAACGGGAGTAACAGTAAAAGTGTTGATAAGTGTTTGTATAAGGTTACGTCCTATGACACGACGCAGATTATGATGAGCAGTGCACATCACGAGCTATCGGTACAGCCTTGAACTCTGTGTTTCGCTTCGTTGAACAATTGAATTCAAATTAGTTTGCAATTTTATTATTTGTTTGTAAATATATAAATATGACAGATTGACAGCGCTAATGATTGAATCAATGCATGATCTCAATATATAAAAACTACATATCTTTATTAGGGCAAAATGTACTGACGCTGACAGTTGGGAAAATGACAATACTTTTTACTAAGATATTTTAATAATATAAAAGAAGAATAGTAACTAAGGTGGACAGTGTAAGGAAGGACATTGCATTATATTTTTAATTTTTTGTAGTACTTGGCACCTTTAATTGTCCTGTTTTATAAATGACTATTTTAATTTTTGGGGGCTCATGTAGGGCAGAGGCCTGTGGCTTCGTGTACTAGGCTCACTTCAATGTGAGAATCCCAAACTGTGTACGGAACGGTAGCATATCAACTGAATTGACAGGAGATAAATTTGCACTAGCTATAATATAATCTATGAAAGATTTATACTAGGGCTATAGTGCAACCTCGTATAAATTTAGAGAGAACATGGTATTTCAGTTTTTAATAGAAACCAAATTTGGATTATTTTGAAGTTGAATTTCATTCATTCCTTTAATTATACATATATATATCTACATTTTCTTTTTTTATCGCACACTCTCTAGATGTTTTTTATCGACTACGATCTTTGATTTTAACTACATATAAAAACTATATAATTCATTCTTCAAAATAATACAATAAGGCGAATGTGTTTAACAAATATTTAAAATAAAAAACGATTTGAAATTCGCGCGATTCAAAATGTTTGCTCCATTAACACTACAGCCAATCACGCATCACTTGATTAAATATGGCTGTCGTCTTGGTGGTGCATGTCTATGGCCTAATGTCCGGTCCTGTCCATGTGTCACTGTTTTGCTCTACAGTATTATGCAAAAAATGGCGGCTGGCAGAAAACCTTTGTAAGATACCCTCATAAAAAATGTATTTTAATTAAAAAATACTTTATTACGATCTGGAAATAACTTAAATATGCTAAATACATTATCTACGACTAATTGGTAATTGTTTATTTGTCTGATCTTACTTGAAAATCTTTTTTTTTGTGAAATTAATGTACCATGTTATTACGCAATACAGAAATTATTTTTCAATACGTGGCTTAAAAAGCTACCTAAAAGGTAACTCTCTTCATTTAAATAATTCGATATTTAAATAAATGATTTTATTTTTTGCATGAGTTGGTTAATAGAAAAACATTACAAATGAATTTTAATAAGCCATAAACTTTCTTAACAAGTATTAACATTAACAGGTGGTCTATATTCTTTGCAGGTTAACACCAGAGATAATAACTTGTCAAACAAGTATCACCATAACAGGTGGTCCACATGTCAGTGGATGTCCTGGCTTTTGACGTCCTGCTTTCAGCGACTGACTCCTGGAGATTTCAACACTAGTAGACGGTGGCACTCTAGTGGAGATTGAAACGTACAGTAAGTTGTTTTTCTTTTCTATTGTCTGTTTTATTCATCCTACTTGGGTGTTCTTTTATTATTAAATTTATTTTTCAAACCTCTTTTAAGAATGTCACAGATGCAAATAATTACGTAGGTGTTAGGTTTATTTCAACCTTGAATTAAAGTGCAAATTAAACTTTTAAAATTTGTGTTTTAATAATTATTGAATATCTTATAATGTTTATAGTTTCTTTTAGAATCTAGAAAATTGTTTTTATAACATTTTAAATGTTTACTTCAGAAATAATTTGGTAATAAAGTCTTGAAAACTAAACGTCACACAGAAATTTTGTAGATAATAATTTAACAATATCTGGAATATCACATTGCTTGCAGGTTGAGACTTGTCTGTGGATCTAGATGCCTTGCTTTTGGTTTCCTGCGTTCAGCGACGGACTCCTGGGGATTTCGGCGCTTGCGGACAGCGGCACTCTAGTGGAGATTAAAACGTAAGTTGGTTCTCTTTGCTATTATTTTTTAAATTTATTTATGGTTTTGTAATATTTTGAAAATTGAACATTTTATAATTTATTATAATTTTAGAATCTAGAAAATAGTTTTTACAATATTTCAAATATTTAGTTCAGTTATGATTTGATAATAAAATAATTTTTCAACTTTTGAAACACAATTTTTTGAATTGTAGGACACCGACGAAGAGTACTTCGAAGAAGGCTACATTGATGCTGTGATGACATCTAGTTGGCATCTAGTTGCTGTAGTGCAGAGTACAGATCGTAAGTCATATTCAATTAAGGGTGGTGGGATTAAGTAACAAGTGTCCCTTAAAATTAAATCCATTACAATTTGATTAAATTTAAATTTCATAAAATTATTCTCAATTTATTACAAACTTGAATTTATTTTTTGCATTTGGACAAATCATTTTTAATGGATTTAGTTAATATTTTTTGAATGTGTATGTACTTTATCCCTACAGCTTCCGGTCGTTCGCGTTGCAGCGTCACGACGCGTGCCGTCGGGTTGAGCTGCCGGTTAAATTGCCGAAATTTTCTTATGAATTAATAAAGACGAATTATGACAGACTTTTACAATGAAGACATTTAAAAATACGACTTTAATCATTTAACACCGGGTTCTGTTTATTGTTTATTTGTTTGGGTATCTTACTTCCGCTAAATACAATTACGTTTATTCAAGGTTTATCTTACATAACAAAAGTTATCTGTTATGTAAACAATGTTACCTAATACACAACTTCACTACACAATAACTTTTTGATTTGCTTTACTGCTTTTCAAAAATAAATCTACCTGTTTGCCCATTAACATAATCATAAAACTTCTAAGGTGGAACTTTTTAACGATTAGGAGCCATCCATAAATTCATGACACAAATTTAACCCCTCTCTCCCCCTTGTCTTGCCATGATGTCAGATTTGTAAACTTCACTCCCCCGTTGTCTCAAACACGCCTCACTGCCTGTAGCGTCTTGTCACACTCTAATGACTATCTTATGAAATACCTTAAGAAACCTAACTAGTTTAGTAACATAATTTATAGAAAAGGTAACTTTTGTTATGTTAGATAAACCTTTAATATTCTCAGTTGTATTTAGCGGGGATATATTTTAACTTGTTTACAAGATTTTTACGTTTAAAATAATGAAAATAAAATTGAGAAGTAATTAAAATAATTCTGAAATGTTTAATAATGGATTTAATAATGGATTAAAATGGATTTTGTTTAGTAACAAGAAATTGTACGTTAGTTGACAATTCGTGGGGGGTCGTTAATTTTCTGTTCATCGCTGTGTAATTTAGTCGGCCTGCAGTTGCATTCTTAAAATATCTACATTGTCGAGGGCTGTCATAATTTAAATAAATAAATTAATAAAATAAATTACAAATTAGTTTTTCCGAATCGTTAAAAGAAAGTGAAAATTGTGATAAACAATGGACAAAAGTGCAAAACATTAAACAAATGAATAAAGTGATTAAAGCATATGTTTAAACAATTTGTGAAGTGTGGAAGCAGAGCCGGCTGGGAGCCCTCGTGCGCTGGACTTTTAAGAGAAAGGTAATTCACAATTTCAATGACGATATCCTAAATTTACCTGATATTGATTGTAATCTTTCTAACCAGAGTTTTCTATTGTTGCAGATTTCTTTGGGAATATCCGTAGCAGTTCATCTTTAGCGGCTGGAGTCATCTTGCACCAGGATATTAAGATAAAGGTGATTGTCGCACTACACACTCTTTTACCTAATTAGTCTTAAATATTTATCTAATAATAATCTTTTAGTTTCAGCTCACTTCATGGTTCAAACGCAGTGACAATGAGCTCCGGTGAGTGATTTTAAATTTTCCAGTGGTTTTCAAACTTGCATTAGCTACAGATAAAAGTAGTACCGTCCTCCTCTTTTGCCCTCTCTTTATTTTGTGTTAAAACATTCGGTATTTTTAGTTAAATATAGGTTTTAGGTAGGGAATTAGGTTTTTAGTTAAATATAGGTTTTAGGTAGGGAATTAGGTTGCTGTCGATATTGAACATCATTATCTCCCGTGCACCTTAAGTGCCATATCCCACAGTTTGGAAACCACTGCTTTTTTGGTGTTGGGATGAAAATATATTTCTATGTTTGACACTTGTTACATTTCATTGTATTTGAATTTTTTGTATTTTTTTCAGCTTTGTTTTTCTTTCAGGTATGTTTTTCTTTCAGGGTTGTTTTTCTTTCAGGTTTAGTTTTCTTTCAGGTTTAGTTTTCTTTCAGCTTTGGCAAAAACCTTTAAGGACATAATTTTGCTCCTTTGAAGCAAAATTATCTCCTTACAGGAAGCATTGCTTTTATACGAGTGCATTTGTTTTAATAATTTTACTTTCTGTTTCATTTTGAGTTCCTTGCTTAAGTTTACCAGCACGTGGGGCATTTTCCAGACATCATTACAGCTGCAACTACCTCCTGGTGATCTTGGAAATACTTTAGTAGTAAGTACACTGCTATTTTTTAAAATAAGTTGCATATTATTCGATGTACTTATTTTAATGTAACTCTCATACTAAAAATATTTTATTTGCATTATTTGCAGTGTGTACATTTGCTACTTCAGCGACGTAGTGTTCCTACCTCTTGTACTGTGACTCAGCATAGGACATCAGTGGGCACCCGATCTGGTTTGTAGGCATCACCTTACCTACAGCGGCTTCCTAGGGCATCTGAGAACAGTTTTATTTGTAAGTACATCATTTTTCTATTGAGATATATTCACATACTCTGTGATATATGCTGCTGAAATACTTACGATATTTTTTGTGCATTAGTTACAGATGGACAGCGACTTCTGGGGGCCTTCACTGCACGCTGCATTCCGGCGTGACCTGCAGCTGGACTCCTGCAGCAAACAAGACGACGCTTGGTTTTGACTGAAGTGTATGTTCTTTATTTAACTGACTAGATTTGCTTTTGTGTTACACATGTATAACTTTTATTCAAAATAATAATTTTAATTTAATTCATTATTCTAATATTTATTACATTTCAAAATGAATACTGTGAATATAGTTAGGGAATTTTTTTCTTTTATCATGTAGGAATGTCAAATCAGAATTTATATTTGAATTTATGGGGGTCGGGGCGCCCCCATTTGGCAGTCATTTTTAGAATAAGGGTATAAACAGTTGTATTTGTTGTACTTGAAATTTTATTAGGAGTTTTTTTTTGTAGATGATAACAATATCTGAAATATCACATTGCTTGCAGGTTGAGACACGTCTGTGGATTTAGATGCTTTACTCTTGATGTCGTACGTACAGCGACTCCTGGGGATTTCGGCGCTTGCAGACGGCGGCATTCTAGTGGAGATTAAAACGTAAGTTGGTTGTCTATGCTATTATTTTTTTATTTATTTATGATTTTGTAATATTTTTAAAATTGAACATTTTATAATTTATTATAATTTTAGAATCTAGAAAATAGTTTTTATAATATTTTAAATATTTACTTCAATTATCATTTGGTAATAAAATAATTTTTCCTACTTCTGTAACACAATTTTTTGAATTGTAGAACAACGACGAAGACCTCTATGAAGAATGCTACATTGGTGCTGTGATGACATCTAGTTGGCATCTAGTTGCTGTAGTGCAGAGTACAGATCGTAAGTCATATTCAATTAAGGGTGATGGGTTAATGCAACAAGTGTCCCTTAAAATTAAATCCATTACAATTTGATATAATTTAAATTTTATTACAAACCTAAATTTATTTTTTGGACAAATCATTTTTAATGGATTTAGTTAATATTTTTTGAATGTGTATGTACTTTATCCCTACAGCTTCCGTCCGTTCGCGTTGCAGCGTCGTCGCGTGCCGTCGCGTTGAGCTGCCGGTTAAATTGCCGAAATTTTCTTATAAATTAATAAAGACGAATTATGACAGACTTTTACAATGTAGACATTTAAAAATACGACTTTAATCATTTAACACCGGGTTCTGTTTATTGTTTATTTGTTTGGGTATCTTACTTCCGCTAAATACAGTTACGTTTATTTAAGGTTTATCTTACATAACAAAAGTTATCTGTTATGTAAACAATGTTACCTAATACACAACTTCACTACACAATAATTTTTTGATTTGCTTTACTGCTTTTCAAAAATAAATCTACCTGTTTGCCCATTAACATAATCATAAAACTTTTAACTTGATCTTTTCAAGGATTAGTTACTCTCACACAAATTTAACCCCTCTCTCACCCCTGTCTTGCCATGATGTCAGATTTGTAAACTTGTTGTCTCAAACACGCCTCCATGCCTGTAGCGTCTTGTCACACTCTGTTCACCCTCTTACTCTTATGAAACACCTTAAGAAACCTAACTAGTTTAGTAACATAATTTATATAAAAGGTAACTTTTGTTATGTTAGATAAACCTTTAATATTCCCAGTTGTATTTAGCGGGTTTATGTTTTAATTTTTTTACGAGATTTTTACGTTTAAAATAATGAAAATAAAATTGAGAAGTAATTAAAATAATACTGAAATGTTTAATAATGTTTAAATGCATTTTGTTTAGTAACGGGAAATTGTACGTTAGTTGACAATTCGTGGGGGGTCGTTAATTTTCTGTTCATCCCTGTGTAATTTAGTCGGCCTGCAGTTGCATTCTTAAAATATCTACATTGTTGAGGGCTGTCATAATTTAAATAAATTAATTAATAAAATAAATTACAAATTAGTTTTTCCGAATCGTTAAAAGAAAGTGAAAATTGTGATAAACAATGGACAAAAGTGCAAAACATTAAACAAATAGTGATTAAAACAAATGTTTAAACAATTTGTGAAGTGTGGAAGCAGAGCCGGCTGGGAGCCCTCGTGCGCTGGACTTTTAAGAGAAAGGTAATTCACAATTTCAATGACGATATCCTAAATTTACCTGATATTGATTGTAATCTTTCTAACCAGAGTTTTCTATTGTTGCAGATTTTTTTGGGAATATCCGTAGCAGTTCATCTTTAGCGGCTGGAGTCATCTTGCACCAGGACATTAAGATAAAGGTGATTGTCGCACTACACACTGTTTTACCTAATTTGTCTTAAATATTTATCTAATAATAATCTTTTAGTTTCAGCTCACTTCATGGTTCAAACGCAGTGACAATGAGCTCCGGTAAGTGATTTTAAATTTTTCAGTGGTTTTCAAACTTGCATTAGCTACAGACACAAGTAGTACCGTCCTCCTCTTTTGCCCTCTCTTTATTTTGTGTTAAAACATTCGGTATTTTTGGTTAAATATAGGTTTTAGGTAGGGAATTAGGTTTTTAGTTAAATATAGGTTTTAGGTAGTGAATTAGGTTGCTGTCGATATTGAACATCATTATCTCCCGTGCACCTTAAGTGCCATATCCCACAGTTTGGAAACCACTGCTTTTTTGGTGTTGGGATGAAAATATATTTCTATGTTTGACACTTGTTGCATTTCAATTTGAATTTTTGTATTTTTTCTTTCAGCCTTGCTTTTTTTTCAGATTTGTTTTTCCTTCCGCTTTGTTTTTTTTTTTCAGGTTTGTCTTTTTTTTTCATTTTTGTTTTTTTTTTCAGGTTTTTTTTCTTTCAGCTTTTGCAAAAACCCTTAGGAAGCATTACTTTTATATGAGTGCATTTGTTTTAATAATTTTATTTTATATTTCATTTTGAGTTCCTTGCTTAAGTTTACCAACACGTGGGGCATGTTCGAGACATCATTACAGCTGCAGCTACCTCCTGGTGGACGTGGAAATACTTAACTTTGTAAGTGCATTAATATCAGTTGCATATTATTCGATGTACTTTTATACACGCAGCTCTCATACTAAAAATCAAACGTGAAACATAAGTCCTTAAGAACATAATTTTTTGAAAATAATTTATTTAACGTTGGTCTATTTCTGATGCTAAACCTTTTGAGAGAACACCTCCTACTGTGTTGGCAATATTTATGGAATAAGAATATTTTGCGGATGGAATCTCGGTCGAAATAAGTAGTTTTAGTTTTGGTCGCAGGGTAATGATATTATGGATTGCTTTGAACAAAAGGAAGAAATGATTTTTGATTATTTCAAA
Source organism: Panorpa germanica (assembly GCA_963678705.1). NCBI lineage: Eukaryota > Metazoa > Arthropoda > Insecta > Mecoptera > Panorpidae > Panorpa > Panorpa germanica. The sequence goes on from OY783222.1 coordinate 530,677, forward strand.
AAGTAATCAATCAAAAATGAATTAATTAGGGGACACCCGGGTTTGAACCGGGGACCTCTCGATCTGCAGTCGAATGCTCTACCACTGAGCTATATCCCCTATAAAATTATTGCAATTTTTACTTTTATGTAAAGTTCGTCAATAGGATTTTGATGATTTTATTGCGCTAAGTAAATTAATTTTGCAGTAGTCTATTCTATGAAGGAAGGAAATAATACAGCGAATCTTTGAAATAAGCGTCTACAATAAGTTTGTCCCCATACGGAACACTACTACGCTAACTGAGATGTGTTTTTTAACTCCCTACTAGCCTATCAAATCAATTAATTGTATCTAGTCAAACTGTTTATGGTGCTACGTGCCTGTAGCGAAACTACTGGATATTTTTAATTGTCCTTTTCGCATTCTAAGAGATTATAGTAATACTCTTGCAGCGATGGAAAATTAAGAAAAAAGTAGGAATTTGGAAGTAGTAGATCGACCATTAAGGGTTTGTAGGGGGTTAGACGGTGGGTAACGTTAATTACCAAAAATAATTTATTTAAGACAAAAAGTAAGCGCCCAACGTGGGGCTCGAACCCACGACCCTGAGATTAAGAGTCTCATGCTCTACCGACTGAGCTAGCCGGGCTATACAACTGCTAGAAAAAAACTGTTATAAAAATCCGTCTCGAAATAAAATTGTATAATTATAATTCTAATTATTTATATTTATTAAACTTAAATTAAAGGTATAATATCATGTAATAAACAATTTATTCTTTACTAATATTACTGCTTAAGTAATTACTCGTTCTTGATAACGCGTAAAATTCAATTTCATTTATAAGCCTTCGATAGCTCAGTTGGTAGAGCGGTGGACTGTAGAGGAAATAGCTGAAGTCATCCATAGGTCGCTGGTTCAAATCCGGCTCGAAGGAGTATCTATATTTTTTTTAAATTTTACATGCGTAGAGCAGTGGTAGTGAACCTGCGGTCAGACAACCAACATCTAAGAAATTTCTCTGGTTGGTCAACTGCTTGAACTCAACCACGATTAGATACAATCTGTGTTGTAACTCAGTCAATCGTGACTAGATACAATTAATTTAGCATCGATCTAAAAAGGATTGATTTTATAGCATATTTGTGGTAGAACTCATAAAAAGATTCGCCACCATTGCTTTACAGACTCGCGATAGTGGACTATGGCATACTATAATATTCACCCCATTTATTCTATTTGAAATTAGTCATTTAGACCAGTTATCTGATCGTTGAACAAAACATGTTGTCATTATCACGTTAGATAAAAAACGAACACCACTGCAATGCTTCATTACTGTACAAGAGCAGAGCCGTATTTAGGGGTAGTGAGTGAGTGGGAGGATGGTATATTATTTTTAATACCTTAACACGCCTGATATCAAATTTAATTTTAATTTCGGGCCTGGACAAGAGTCCGTTTAATAGTTAATTGTATTCACTATGTGTTCTATATTTTTTAATATTAGTTTCATGGAATTATTCCCCTGAGCGCCACTGCGGACCGGAAATACCGCCCGCGCTGAACCTCTCCTATTTTTATCAGAAAACAACAACAAAAATTTATATTTGTTTAAAATGAACTGTACAAGGTTTTGTTTTACTTTGTTGGGATCGTTTTTTTAATTTTTGATTGACCATAAAACTATCTGTCTCGCTCACACTTCGTAAAACGACTATCTCCGCCTCTGTTACGTCAGCGATACTATCTGTCTCGCTCACACTTCGTAAAACGACTCCCTCGGTCTCACTCAAAGTAGAATCATAAAGTTACGGCCATTAGCAAAGCTTTGGGTACACTATAATTATTTTTAAGTTAGTAAGAACAATTGGTCAAAATCTGGGTTACTTTGCAAAAGAAGAAATTGTCCAAAATTTAGGAAATATTTTAGCAAGTGTCATACCATTTTGGAATCCTTATTAAATGCGCCAACTTTTAATGTTACTTGCCAAATTCGCATAGTACATGTTTTTTTCAGTACAGTCACTCAAAGTTGGGCGAAGAATTAATTTTGAATATTTGGTTGGAAAAAAGTGTCAATTTCTTCCAAGCTGGAGCAGTTGCCTTTACATTTTAGGCAAAAGTTTACAGAAACATTATTCAGGATCACATAACAAAATTTTTTTTAAAAAAAGTTAAGATTTGTAGCAACTGGAGTGAAAAGACTGTCACAGGGTGCAGATTTTTTCAATTTCTTTTAAATGCCAATAATTTTTAAAATATTCAACTTTTAATTTTTTTAATATTTTTCTGATAACTGTTATGACTTGGCCTATGATCCACTTCCAGTTTAACGTCGACTTCTGGGACACCCTGTATATGTACGTTTCTATTTTTTTAAATATCCAAAAATTGCCGCTTGTTTTAAGTCTGCCTATGATGTCACAAAATATTCGAGAAAATAAGTAGATTAGTTTTTAGAGATTATTTTTCCTTTTTCACAACCATCGTAATATAAAACTTGATGCAATGCACAACCCGGGTGACGTATCACACACAGACTCGTATGTATCTTTGTCGTATAAAGGAAGCGGTTGGGATAGCCAACAAACTGTTTTATAAAAATTAAGTCATGGTTCACAAGCCTATTATTACGGGAAAATTGTAACTTGCATGAAACAAACCATAATGTTATTTATGTAGATGTCGAGTATAATATTCTATAATCAATTTTTTAGCCTACATGTGGACTGACATGTCGTTATTATCCATAACATACTATATACCCTTCCCCCTTTCGTTCCTCCACTCACAACTTGGCCAGTATTTGTATGACTAATTTTTTTAATACTCCTATATTATGGTTGTTATGTTTTCCCTGTCCCAGTCCTCTTAGGAAAATATTTTCATAAATTATCTGTATTATACGATCATTTAATGAAAGAATATCACGTGACATGCGTAAATGACACGCCTACTTTTACACATCGACGGTGACGCGACGCCAACGTGTCGGCCAGCGTGTCAGAAACTCGAAGTCGGGAGTCGGGACTCCTGCAGCATGGGATCTGGGGACTGGGAGCACTGCAAAACACGCAGCCCGTGGGTATTTCAACGACAAAGTCATAAAATCGCAGAAAGCATGAAAATTATGATTACCCGAATTATATTTTATTTAGATTAAATTTGGGGCGCCTATAGCAAAAAGTATCCCGCAAAACCTAGTAATCTTTAATCTGAAAGTTCTGTTTTCTAGCTATTCTAAAAGCCTTTAATCCTAAAAAAGAACTGATTAATATTTTGTAATCCTTAAGTAGGTGTTCTTATTATATATTACTTAAATATACTTATTTTTACAAGAAATAAAATAGGTCACAAATAGGTTTTTATTTATATTGTAATCTAGATTTTAAGTTTTCGTTTAAGCATTCCTTTTCACATTTGTGTTTTAATTTAAGTTTAGTTAATTTAACTGGTGCGTATGCATCGTTAGTAATATAAATTTTGACATTTGGACAAAATGAAATATTTAGAATTGCTATTTTTAATAACAATTAGTAATAGAAATTGTTTTCACTTCTATATTTTTCAAAAACTGACATTAAACTTATTTTAAAAGTAAATCCTACTGCATTTTGACAGATTGACACATTTTGGAGGTTACAATATAATATAGTTTTTCTTAATTTAATATTTTTAATTTAAAACATTGGACCTTGTAAGGTTCTAAAAAAAATATTTCTACGACAGCAATACACTTCACTTGATTAACAGCGATGGAAATGATATTGGAGAAGAGAATAAGGAGGGAAATGACGTCAAAAAGTTTTTATTTTTTTGTAAATTGATATTTGAGGTCCTGATAGCCAACTTTATCAGTATATTGTGCAGTTTTATATATGTAAATATGTAAAATAATGTAGTGCACATCTGCTCTACATTGAGACACAGCCTTTGTCCTCGCTTTGACTTAACAATAATATCAATGCGCGCGCAATTTATCGATCTACTGAATACCGCGACAAAATCCGTGGTCCGTGGTCCAGCAGACGATATAATGTTCATTTAATTGTTTATCTGGAATCGTGGATGACGTCACATTGGCTTATGAGATACGTCACCAATGCTACATTAAACCGATTGTAAAATTATCAGCGAATGAGCAGGCGAGCTGCGTTATTTCGTGGAAAAAAACGCTTTTTTGCGTTTTAATTTAAAACGTTTTATAAGAGGATAGACCGATCCAAGTGGCCAGACATCCCCTAGACCCAATTTTAATTTCGCTATGAGTAGGAGCGAGAAGGCCTTATCCGTGTGCATGAGAGTGAGTGAGACATAAACCTTGATTACCTGATACCTGGAAAATGGCCGCCTGGTCCATTTAGCAGGTAGGCATACGATCATTGTACATACTTACACTACTCAATCTTACACATTTTGTTCATCAGAAAATAAGTGATGTGTGCCGGCTCTGGGATCTCACTCTATAACTATTGTGAAAATTTGAAGTCGATTGACTGTTTTATAATGGAGATAAATTTAATCAAAGTTCGAAAATTATTGCCTGTGTCATTAATTAAAAAAGTCAACGTAAAGTTAAATATTATTCAATATTTTATTAAAAATGAAGATATAGTTTCAAGATAAATATAATAAAGACCTACATATATTGGAACGCCCTCTGCCTGTGCGGTATGCTTCTGCTTTTAAAAACAAAATAGAATGCGTGTATTTCGAAGGTCAAGAATCCGGTTGCTTCAATCACTCTTCGTTGCGCAATAAAATAACTTTGGCCTTCTACTAGTTTTGACGCATGCCATGACTACACTGAATATCACCAATCTGAGGAAGTCCGATCATACTAGTAAAACCAGTTCATTTTTAAAGTGGGGCACGTACGATACATTTTTTGTTACTATGACATATTCACTCTTGGTGAAGAACACATGTAATTTTATATATGTAAATATTTCACATAAATTTGCAGATCCCTGTTGGAAGATGTACAGTCGACTTATGCGGATTTGTATAACGCGATTTTTCATAAACATACACTATTCAACAAAATATGAAACGCATATATGAATGCAGGTATAAAAACATTAACAGAAAAGGGAATTTTGATTTTCAACACGCTATATATTTCTAACTAATTGATATACTAATTAATAATCTATTTAAAAACAAATCTAGAACATTTATCTGACTTATAAAGTTGATATAATTTAAATAGTGCAATCATGTGCAAAGTTATTAACGTTTTTATATTTGAAAACATGGAGTGTTAGAACAAATTTGCAAATCGATTGCCATTCTAGTAAACTGTTGGCGTCTATATCTAACTGTATAACCATGAAGTAATGTTTCACCTTAACGAATTAATCGCGTAAGTTGTAGACTTAGGCACTCCGCACACGAGGCAACTGGTTGCAAACCTTAGCCCCGAATCTACTCGAAGCGAATGTGATTACAACTGTTGTTAGTGAGAGATGGAGATATGAGATTAAACACGAGAACGGCACACGAGTCGGCTGATTGCAAACTAAACGCGAAACGAATTTTTCAACGAAAACGAGCACGAGCCGTGTATCGTGACTCTATAGAATTTTTAACAATAGCAAAACAGGGGATTCTATTGTGTTATATTTGATTGTATGTATGTATTTAAATACTTTTCGTAAACATCTCTGTTGATGATGTCATCATGAAACCAACAATGCCCTGCGACCGAGAAATCTAGTCACTGAATATATGCTCAAAACCAGTTTTTAAATGAGTCTAGTTACGTTCGTGCCGTGTGTTTTATCTCACACGTAAACACTTTCGTTCTTTTACTAACAACACAGTTGTAATGACATTCGGTTCGGGCAGATTCGGCGCTAAGGTTTGCAACCAGTCGCATCGTGTGCTGAGGGCCTTACTGTTGCATACACTCAATAAATAACTTTTCTAAATATAATTTGTTATCTATTTTATTGCTATCGGAATAATAATAGAATCATAATATGTCCTCTTCTTTTTATCGTTTAATTACTGTTAAAAATTCAGTAGAACTATTTAAAAGACACAGAAGCACATTTTGTCTTTTTAGAATCATAAAGTAAAGAAATTTTTCCATGTTGGTAACATACCAATTAATAATTTAAGTATCTTAATAAAAATCTTAATAAAAAGTATTAGTCAAAAGGTTTTGCGTATTCCATAAACATATTGGGTTAAAGCCTTAATAATTACAATATAAAAATACATAAACAAAATACGTTACAATAACTTGTCTAGTGTGGAGGAATATGTTGTAGCAAAAGGTTTGCCCACATTGAACCGACCCAGTGCGTCCTTAGCCCCGCGCTTCCGTATCCGTCAACATTCCGCGACCGTCCCTGTGCACGGTCAGGTTCAGTGTTCAGTTCCGAAACGTCAGTTCGCGAATAAGCACCTCGCCAAGCTAGTATTATATATTTCTAATTTTATGTGTACATTTATGTCATATGCTTTATGGTAATTAACATAAAGCTATCATGTGTGACATGTCAATGTGTAATACTAATACATTCTAACTCAATAACCGTGATTGTTTAATAAAATTAAGTGCCGTGATGTCATTAGTGAAATTTCTGTGCAAATAAAAGTGTTTTTGTTTTTATGTTTCGGCTTTTTGTTCTACTTTATGAGTAATTATTGTTTCTATGTTTTTTTAGTTATTAAACGTATAATTAGTACATTAATTATACATAATTGTCATAAACATATTCTGTTGTTGCTAATGATTAGAATCAGAGGCGGATAAGATGGCTGGGTGCCCCTGGATTGGTATAATTTAATAATTTACACGTATATACGCTTTAGGTGTTCCTATTTATTATAAAAATGTGTATTTGTATCTTTAATTATTGACATGTGTCAATGACAAGTGTCAGAGATGCACTAAAAACTTATTTAAAGTCACTGTACTCTATTTATTCCATTGTCAAATTATGTAGTTGGATACATTTGTTGTTACACTTGAGATAAAATCAAAGTTATGTATAATGTTTAATATAAATATCTTGATATGGGCATTATTAAAATAATAATAGTGGCATCTGATATCACACCTGACAGATGTGAGAATTTAAAATAAACAAAACTAACCTATATGTGTGTTCAATTTTGAATATCGGGCAAGTGGATGTTTGACAAAAGCAAAGATGAAAATGATGATGATTTTAAAGGTTTTAAAACATAATTTTAACAATTCGGAAAAGGTTTTTATTATCTAATATGTAATTTAAGTAATCTGGAAAAGGTAGTTTTACAGTTTTGTTAATACCAGCATTTAGCAACATAACCAAACTTTATACATAACACTATAAATTTATGGTGAGTCAATTTTGTTTATTTATTAGGAATTATAATAACAAAGGATCATTTATTCTAGTGTCGTTAATACATCGTGCAGTACATTGAGTTGAAAGTATATTTTAGGTTATTAATTGCTTTTACTAAGTAGTAGGTTATTTTTTAGTGCATTTTTAATTCTCGTGTCCTGTCATTCTATCTTTATAATTCGTTATAATTTCTGCAGAAACGTAGTTTTACTAGTGACCTACTATTAATTTAAAGTAATAAAGTAACTAGTGAAGGAAATAGTGTTTAATGCAAAATTTAAATCCGTCGTTTTTATTGGGGCACCCTATATTTTACAAATATGTCAGTCATAATACTTTGATGCTAATAATTAGTTCCTAAAATACATTTAAACGTTTTAATTACACATTTGCACGAACTCGCTCTGTGTTACATGAATGCACAACAATAGTAATTAGTTTTTGAATATTTAACAGCGTTTAAAATCTTTACAATGACTTTATTCTTTAAACATATTAATTCAACACAACAACTTAACTTAAAAGACATGAAAATAAAATAGAAATGTGTATTTAAAAAAGAAATGATAAAAACATATTAAAAAATGTGTAGTGACAATTTAAAAGAAAAATGAAAATAAATTTAATTGAAGCCATTAGATATGGAAGAAGATGAAATACTGAAAAGTGTGGGTTTAAATCCCATTTTATGTGGAAGAGATTGAAGAAACTGGAATACAGCATCAAAAGAGAACGGGAACGATTGAAGCATAAGAACAAGAAGATTATAATAATGGAAGATTCACCAAGTATGTTGCATGTTTCATATATAATATGTTGTTCAGTCAATTCTCTAGTAAACGTAGTGGAGGGTCTCTTTAGCCTTTTGGAATATACAAGTAGAAAAGCACCCTTGAATAGAATAGGGTTAAAAAGGTTTTCTTAGACGTGGTGTATTTGCTGTACTAACGGTTAATTTAAACGTAAAGTGAAATTATTGTGTCAGAATGACATTCCTTTATAACAACATACTTAAAGGGCTCGATCCTTTCTTGTCAATTTATAAAAGCTATTTTGTAGCATATTGTGTACAGTTCCGGGCGGGAATTCCCGGGACATGAATTTTACTTTGAAATTAACACTAATAACTTTCCATTTCTATTTATAATACTAATTTATTTTTATTTTACTTTACGTTTCACTTTCAACAGCCCTAAGCAGGGTTATGTAGCTTTTAAATATCCTCGTTAAATAAGACTCGTACTAAACCGCGCAATGCGAACATGGAACAATGAAATAGCTTTTATGTTTAAAATAATGAAGTGACCTTTGACCTCTGCAACATTTCAACCCCTGTTATTATTTTGAATAACATGCGGACTATAATTTTTAGTCAAAATAATTATTTCATTTAAAAATCCATTATACTACGTATTATATACTTTTATATTCATAGCTTAATTATGGCTTTTAGTAATTTATATAATTTAATTTGTTTTGAAAATTGATTTTTTAAGATCTTAGTCTATATTTCCACATTAATTGTGAGAAGTTCAATTTTTCAATAGTTAGCTGAAGGTTATTATAAACCTTGGTTGATATTTTTGTTTCTCGGATCTGATTTTGGTTCGAATCGTTATCGTATATTAATTAAGGTCGTTCTTTGTCAAAATTAGAATGGTCTTGTGACCCTGACTTAATTTCTATAAAATAGAACTATATCTTGATGTAGTGTAGTAATAACACTATATATTTTAGAAGATATTAACAATTATTAATAAAGGGATACAACGTTATAGAAAATTTTAATGCATGGTACACATACATCACACCTGTCGATTTTCTATCTCTTTTATACAAGAGAGAAATATACGAGTGTGTGTGTGATGCGTCACTTACTACTAACAGCTGGATTATATTATGATGGTTGTGAAAAAGGAAAAATAAACTTGATTACTTATTTCTTCTGTGACGTGTTATGCATAATTAAAAAAAGCGACGAAACTGAAATTCAAATTGATATAGCTATAACTTCGTCAACTTTTGGACATTAAAAAAAATAAAAACGTAAAAATAATACATATATAAACATTTATTTAAAACAAATATTTACAAAAATGACCACTAAAAAATGTGTTCACAACTCCATTGAAAAACTCATTTTTTTTGGTTAATGTCATAACTGTCACTATTTTTCTGCCGTTAGAAATTTTTTTCCACACTTTTAAATATTTAAAACTATAGATTATAATGCATTCTAATCTTCATTTAAAAAATGTAGAAATGTGCATGTGGTAGAGATAAAGTTGGAAACTTGATAATATTTAAAATTATCTCGGTGGCTAAAGATTATAATAATTATATATTTATAATCAGCGCCTTAATTATTTTTACAATTTTTGCGTTGTTCCTGTTATATATATATAGTTAGTTACAATATCAACCGCAAAGAAGAAGAAAGAGCGCCGGTAGAATCAATGTGGTTTTTAGGTTAGGTTTTACCTTATGGAAATCCACTTATATTTTAGATTAAAAACGTCAAATTAAAACTAAAACAAGTAGCTGGGAATGGGGCTTTACAACAATAAACTCTAAACATCACCCCGTAAACATTTTGGAGTCACTTTGCCATAATATTGCAGGCGCGTATGATTTTCTTTGTCATGAAAGAGTTCATTTACAGTTCAGTTTCTCACAGTCGTTCATATGAAATGTCTATTTTATGCGCTACAAATGGCGAACCACTCCACCTGTCGGAATACATATGAAGATAAAGTTGATGCGAACTATAATTGAAGTGCAATAGTGATAGAAACGTCAAAAAACAGGACACTTCACCAAATTGTTTACTGGGTAAGCGCTTTTTCAAAGGTTTGTGTTTTCTAATTAGGTTATTTATGCCTGCTGCAAGACACGGCATTTATTTAAGGTCAGTTGATAGCTTTGACAGGCCCGCTTTTAGAATCGGTGAGCTATTTTGCTCAAATTGTGGTGCCCCAATTTTTTTTAAAAACCGCACAAGAAAAACTAAGAACTTCAAAACTTAGTACTTGAACACAGTATTACAAAAAATGTCATTTCTTTCAAATACTTAAAAATTGTTACTAATGGAAAAAATTAATAATTCTGAAAAGATTTTTTTCTTGGTTTTTTTCTTATAATAATATTGTTCGAAGTTTTTTTGTGAAGTTGGCAGCACTGGTATACCTTCACAGCTCCACCACGTATAAAATAAGGATCCTAAAATTGTCAGACTTGTACACAGGTTCACGCCGTTCCATATATATTTATATTATAAATAAAAAGAGTAATTTTTTTAACTTTGAATTTAATATACATAAATTCCATAGCATTACATAAATTTATCTTCCATTAAAAATAACATTTTCAAACATCCTGTTTTAGCTTCTTCGGCTTTGGCATCTCCGAATTGTCGTCACTTTGTTGACTCTCCTCTTTCTGCAAGTTAGAACTTGTACTACTTTCATTCTTTGACGAGATTGAAAGTTCACTCATTCCAAAATTTAATGCATCGCGGACAGTCTCCTCACTTTCTTTAGATATAATATTTGCAAGGGTCATACCAATCACATTCATCAGTCCTTCTAAAGACCATTTATGAGCTGTCTCCATTAAGGTGTACACCTCTTTGGTTAAAGGATTTAGGAAGTTTTTATCCCAATCTGATAGCTCTTTCACCATTATATTTCCCTGGTGATGTTCCAGCCATTCCAAAATCTATTAAACATTATACAGTGAGTTCAAACAAAATCCTAACCTATAATAATTTGAATCACGTTAAATAAATACATAGTACTTAGTACCGTAAGAAGAACCAGACGAAGTGTCTAAAATGTGTGCGAAAGAGGAAGGTATATGTTACTTATTGTTCTCTATGCGCATGCGTCGAAAGTGACAGTTGTCAAGTCAGAGCTGTCTAGATATAATACGTGACACTTGTTAAATATGACATTATATTGATGTAGAATAATTTATATAAATAAACTATATATAAATATAACTAAACACGTGATTTCTGTCCACTCCAAATATCAACTGTGTTGAGCGTTATCCGTACAGCGACATCTTTGTCGTTCATGAGTATATGTTATCACTGAATTACCGACAGACTAGCTTTGTACCAACTAAAGAAATATAATTTCTTTACATATATTTTATTTATTATATCTTAATAGAATATTTATTATATCTAGACAGCTGGTACTTTCGACACATGCGCATAGAGAACAAATAGGTACATATACCTTTCTCTCTCGCACACTTTTAATCTATAGGAAACATAGACTATTCACACTGCATATATATATGCTCTAAGATTAAGGGCCGTTTGACAAATAAACAAAATTGTTGCGGTGAATTTTTGTCATTGTTGGGTTTACAAGCTTCATACCTTCATTATACTAAATACAATAAATACCTTTTTCAATATGCAGGAAGAGCTTGGAATTGGGAGAATTGCATTATCAAGGTTATCAATTCCTATATCTTTAAGCATAATTTGGACGTACTCCACATCTCTGAAGATGTTGACATCTGCTTCGAAGATATCACCATCTTCAGATTTCAGCTTGATTATTTTCCTTTCAATCTGCAATAAATTATGTGTTCGTTAATTATTATATAATTTTGTCACATTTTTATTAATTTTTCATGTTGCTTAGAAATCTGGTTCAAATTATATATCACACGTGATCACTTATTTTTAGATTTATTTTTGTAAATAATTTTTCATTTCTTTCACAAAACTTACAACAAAAAGTTAATAGTGAAAGATGTTATTATCTATAGAAAAGCTCTTTTCAAAATTTTCGAGGTAAAAAAAGAAGTCTAGACCATTTAGGACAGGATTGTCCGACAAACTTTAAAAATAGAACCTTAGAAAGAAGGACTACTCTCAGCTATGCGTCGATAATAGAAAACAAGACAATAACTGAAAACAATATAGAAGTAATAGGAAATAGATTACCAGGTGTTATCAACGAACATGACTTCCCAAATTGGGTTAATGGAAAAGGGAAAAATAGTGCAAGGAAAGAAGCTGAAGCGGTAAATATTATTGGCGAAGAAAAAGATATACTCGTATTTAACTACCAGGCCCAAGAATAGAAAATAAAACGAAAAAGAATGAGAGCACGACAACTGAAACTACCATTACCGAGTCAGATAATGAGGATGATAGCTCGTATTCAAACATGGTATTGGAAAAAGAAACATCAGACAATGACATAACAAAGAAAAATGCGAAAAAGATATATAAGAAAACAGAAAGAGTTACTAGAGCAACAGAAAAGAAAAATAAGAATTTATAATTGAAATTGAATGATGAACGAAGCTGAAAGAATTGTATAAGTTACGTGTTATAAAAAAAATGTATATAAAAGTGCAATATTGATTTAAAGTGCTACAAACTACCAATAGTTGATGCACTCAAAAATAAACATTAAAAAAAATTATTCAAAAAGTTGATCAAAAGTTATTCAAAAATTTGTAAACTGTCAAATTTTTCTCTGTGACAGTATACACAATATAAAATATGAAAGTTTACAAATAAGAACAAAAATAGAAAGAAAAAGTCTTACCTCCATTTTAATTCCATATATTTATTTAAATTTTGAAGATATATAATTCCATAGATAAATATATAATTCGTTAATTTCGAGTAGAACACAATCACTTGTTCGAAAGACAATCAATGAATGACAGAATCAGAATGAATTTGACTTAAACATGGTTTCAGGTAGGGTTGCTTTCTTTCCCTTCGTATCACAGAATAATACATAAACAGCAACGTTGCCAACTTTTCTATCTCTGTCACTCTTGATTGAGATGATATGGTTTAAGCGGTGCTGATTACAGTGCTTTCTATCGGCCACTTTTACTACTTTTACCACCAAAGTACCAACGTTTGAATTTAATATGGGGTATTTTATCGTGGTAATATATAAATATAAGCTATTATTAGTTTTAAATTTTTATCACTAGGTGTCATCACTTCAAAATAGTAAAAAATGTACTTGTTACTTCGGAAAGGTTACAAGTTACTGCTATGGTCAATATTTAAAAGGTTGTAACCTACATCATGATCACATATCATTTGGAAATAAAATTTCATCCTTTGATAAAGTAAAGAGCTACCAAACTCGCTATATTTCTTTCAGGACTTATAAAATATCCAATTTTATGTTTACTTATCCTAAATAACAAAGATCAATACAAGTTGGAAAAATGGAAATGTGTGTCGGAAGATCACAGGCTTGGGAGACATGGCAATGCATACAATAAAGGCAATTTCCGTTTTCTTTTTGCTGTATCTCTTTTTATTGTATTGGAACGAGCACATATAAATTAAAGCGAGTTCATGTTACGTGAAAAGGTTTTCGCGGTTGGTGCTCTTACACGATCTCCATGTGGTAATCCCTTAACAGCCTTATCTATCAGTTTCTCCTACAGTGAATTTTCATGAAAAGAAAGTAACAGAAAACACAAGCAGTAAATCAAAACATTTCTGAAATTTTTTTGAACACATTTGATCTTTCCACTGATGAACTTCTACTACGCCTTAAATATGTTGACAGCATCGCATCAAATTAACGATGATTATAATCAAACTCAGAAAACGTGATTGAACTCAAAGACACAACAGTCGAGTCTAAACATAAATGCTCCTTGAGCACTGTGCTATGCCGTATTTGGTATAATACTTAAAGTAGTATTATTATATAAATTATTTTCTATATATGAATCGGTGTAATGTGGATTGCATACTATTCAGGCGTATTAATTCTTTAGCACTTTTTCAATTTCAAAAATAGTGCACCTATTTGGAGCATATACTATAGATAACATATATTCAGTGGCGTCGTTATCGTCGTATCAATGATACGGGGGCCCCAAATCTCACTTTAACTCTTAGGCCGTGCTTAGCTTAGTTCCTAGGAGTATTAATTATAAGTAATAATGTTTAATCAACATGTAATTATTTTAATTCAATGCCAGCGTTTCTGTTCCTTTTGTAAAAAATCTGTACCCATCATTTGAGCCCCCCAATAAATTTTGATACAGGGCCCCTCTAAGGCACACTACGTTACTGCATATATTATTACTGTGTAATTAAAAGAATTAGAATATAATGAGTTATGAATTGGTTTAACCAGCTTCCAATTTAGTTGCGTTCTTCATTGTAAAATTACACTAAAACAAATTTGGTATCATTAGAAGAAATTGTATAGTTACTTCAGGTTTTACAGGGCCCAGGTGCGCGTTTTATTTGTTTGCCATTAAATCCGTCACTGATTATAGACTTCTTTTTCTGGATATCGTGTTCCAGCACTTGCAAAATGTTACTTCAATTAGTCAAAGGTTTTGCCAGTAATTACCCGTGAAGCGCCGTTCTTCCGGTAAGGTATAATATATTATAACGTAATTTATTACAAACTTAATGTCATTACCAACGGGTTCTCCCCTTTCCTTCGTCGATACGCCTAGCTTCGCGCATAAAGTTCCCTCTAGCTCCTGTAGTGATTTTCTTCTTATTTCTAATTAAACAGACATTCAAATTAATATTAATTAGTGGTATCTCGTATAATTCAGAAGAATTTTACATTATTATGTACGAGGGATGTAATATAATTGAGCTAGTGAAACAATTATAACTTAATTTCTATAAAACTATACTAAAGACTAGAGTTTACCCCCGTCGTAAGCGACGACTGTCTTTTATGTGTGAATTGAATTCCATTTCAAATTTTAATTCCATTTTTAAATTGAATATTAAACTCGTTCCGTATTTATTTTACATATAACAACAAATTATTTTTCATATAAACTGACTAAAAAAATATATTTTTTCCAACAAAATAAAAAAGATCAACTTCTTTTTTCAAAGTTTTGATTTTTTTTTTAATATTCAATTATTACAAAATCCAAAATTTGAGCTTTTACCAAAGTTTCCTATCGGGCTTTCCTCTATTTTCTCGGCGCCCTTTTTATTAAATTTTGAATTACTAAGTTTTGAAATATGTTCGCATTCGATAGCGCAATACACATACAATATTTCATCTTTCAATCTTCTACGAATAAAAAGATGTACAGCAAAAAAGAGCTCACTTTTTTCCAGTTTTTCCAAAATTACGGGTTTTCAGGAAATTCAGAGAAAAATCCAGGGACGCCAAAAGTCTTAGAATTTTTTTCTCTACGAAATATGAAATTTTAAGAATATAAACATACAGTTGGAACATTTTAATATAGGAGGAATGATAAAGTTGGCTACCGGAACCTCAAATGTCCCAAAACTCCTTATATTTAAGGAGATATTACCAATTTAAAAGTCATTTTACTTATTAAATGGATTAAACTTTAATGAAAATTCTACTGCATGGTATTTCACATCCGATGATTTTCCATCTCTTTTATACAACAGAGGCGCAAATGTAAATAATAGATCACAATAATCAACACGAAAAAACCAATTACTTATTTCATGTGTTTTTATTTAAAAATCACAATTTCTTCTTTTTCCCATTACTGGTAGGAGGTGCTTGCTTGGGCACCATCATCTTCAGAATGTTTTCTTTTCTGTCCTTGAATCCCAAGCGCATCTAAATTTCTTTTCATTTCCTCACTAGTTTGTTCACGAACGAGAGGTGCAATAACGTGCGCAATTATTCGCTGAATTTCTTTTAAGTTTATCCTATGAGCATACTCCACAATATCCAAAAGTTCTTTAGTTTTAGGCTCGAAGAACTCTCTGTCCCAAATTGTAAACTCAACGTCCTTTAAGTGATTCTTATGGTGTTCTAGCCATTCAATAATCTAGTAAAATTCAAAGAATTAGTTTATGATTTAAATTTATTCCATGACTCAATTAATAAAGAAATTATAAAATTAACATGTGTGTCAAATATTTGTATATTTAGTTATTTATTTGCCTTGACTTTTATTCGTCATAGCCACCATCAAACATTTTTTATACATATTTTACAATTTATAATTCTATTTTACAAATTTCTAAATATTTCTGTTAATACTAAATTTTTGTTAAGTGATTCAATATTAATTAGTGTATGTAAAATACGAGTATGTACAAGGTATTTCTATTTTAGATAATATTTACCGTTTTTAGTATCCTGGAAGGCACGTCCAGAGCAATTTCAAGGTCGCCTTCTGTTTTTAGGTGTTGATCCATAATTTGAATATGCTCGATGGTAGAAAAACATTTTATATCGGTTTTGAAGACAACGCCATCGCTAGAAGTTACTTTTATACATTTTTCAGGTTCAGCTTCCTATAAATTATTTCGAAAAAATTGATAATATGTTGTAATGAAATGAGAAATTTAAGTAGCTTTCGATTCTTTCTTCTTCAAAGAAATACAGTTTATTATTATTTTTTAATTTTTGTATTTTATTTAGAATGAAGTATCATTCCGACTCAGTGCTTTTATTTAATTTAAATTGTTTAGCAAATGGCAATACGCGTAGTCATTCACAGTACCATTTTTAATTTAATTTATTTTTTAAGCTATCTTACTTTTTATTAAACCTTACAAGGTTCAATGTTTTTAATTAAAAATATTAAATTAAGAAAAACTATATTATATTATAACCTCCAAAATGTGACAATCAGTCAAAATGCAGTAGGATTTACTTTTAAAAGAAGTTTAATGTCAGTTTTTTAAAAATAAGGAAGTGAAAACAATTTCTATTACTAATTGTTATTAAAAATAGCAATTTTAATTATTTCACATACAATTTTGTCGAATTGTCAAAATTTATATTACTAACGATGCATACACACCAACTAAATTAACGAAACTTAAATTAAAACACAAATGTAAAAAGGAATGCTTAAACGAGAACCTGAAATCTAGATTACAATGTTAAATAAAAACAGTAAATTCAATATCAAAACAGTGAGTGGGAATGAGGCTTAAGAATTTAGTATATGAATTTAGAATTGTGAATTTAGAATAGTTCTTATTTTAAAAACAGAATAAAGGAAGTACAGGTAATACTTCTTTCTATTACTTGAGGTACCAACAGTCTAGATCTAAGGATTAGTATTAATTTATATGAATATATAACAGAATGATTACGCTTATATTATTAAAAATTAAATTAAAATAGTAGCTGGGAATAATATTTTATTTTATTCACTCGTTTTACTTGCCGACAAAACAACAGTCGAACACAAATAAAAGAATTTAAGAAACAGAACAAAGCATATGATTCTTTATCAATTTAAAAAAGACCTAAATAATTTACTACTCGTATTAAACAATTAATATTTGTTCTCACCGCCATTTTGATGTTGTTGAAATCACCAGTCTATCACTGTCGTTGCACTGTTGCAGTAACAATGAATGAATATCTGTTTTGTCCAGCTTGTTTAGATTTTGCACTGCAATGACCTTGCATAAAATATGTGTTCGTATTCAATAGAATACACCCTAAGATTTCTAAAATATATTAGTTTTATTTTATAATTTTTATTATAAATATAAGCTACTTGTTTCCATATCAGTTTTTTTAATATAAAAAGTTTGACAGAGATATATTTATAATTTGAATTTGTTGTATATATTTAGAATAATTATTGAATTATTTAGAATTTATTTAAAGTAGAAAAATATAGACCTATGTATAGTGGTTAAGCAGAGATGTTGTCTTTACTACCGTGACAAGTTGGCAAATTTAACGAAAGCCATATTGTCAAGTCAACAATAATACGGCCACCCCGGGCTACAAGGGGCCCAAACTTGTGTAAGCAAAAATTCGAAAAATGCTATCCACAATCTCACTTAAACTCTTAGGCCGTACTTAGCTTAGTTCTTAGGAGTATTAATTGTAAGTAATAACGTATAATCAATATATAATGTTCCCTTTGTGAAAAATATTTAAGCCCCCCCAACATATTTTGATAGAGGGCCCATCTAAGGCACGCTACTTTATTGCAAGTTAACCTGACCTGTACTTTACAAAAATCCACCGTTGTTATATAACAATTAATAAGATATTTAACCTAACTATAAATCGCAGAAATATAACAAAAAACTATAATAAAAGTTGAAGCAAAAATTGAGTTCCGAAATTAACACTGTGGTGGATTTGGACATATGCACTGTTAAAAATTACACTCTTTCTGGGCACACTAATAGACATTTATAATAAAACACGACTAAATTTAAAATCAGATACTTACAGAAAAGAATATCACTTAGATATGTTGTCAAACTGCATGCTAAGTTGAAAGGTAGAAGCCGACTGGTGTTCGGAGTTGCTACTCATGAATTAGGGGCTCGTAAGTTTGTACCCTACACTGTACGCATTGTAACTAACTGTGAGTGCATTCCAACCAATTTCTCACTATCTGTTTGTACAGCGCTGTTGCCATACTTTTCGTAGGTAATAACGGGGGTGTGAAGTACATCTTATTTCCTAATTAGGCTTAAGGTTTCAACTTTTTCTTCTTCATTTTTTTTTATTTATTTATATTATTGTACAACATATTAAGTTTATTGTGTAAATATTTGAAGTCGATTGGAGTAAAATTGTCGGAGATATAGAGCTTTAAGTCTTCACCTCTCTGGTCTGCTTTCGTGTTACTTTGAAACTTTTAAATGCGGTTTCTCACACATAGCTTTTTCAGAGTCGGTACTCAAAATCTACTGGACCGATTCTTTTGAAATTTTGCATACTCTTTCTTTACATAAATGCCGAGGTAACGCTGTCAAGTTACCTTACAAGTAAAAAATTGAAAAAAAAAAAAGAAAAACTCGACAGCGTTACCTGCAGAAACTTATCAACTAATGAAATCATTTTGGTTTTTCGATTTCAGAAAAACCATGAGTTATGAGTGGCACCGCAATGTTATTTTTTTTTGTGACGTCTGCGCAGATTCGCTGTCAATGCTTCATTTCTTGATATTTATTTATGAAAATTTCACAAAGTATTCTTTAATTGTTATTTTATCATGTAGTAATTATAGAAATAATTATATATTAACTGTGTCGTCAAAAAACATTATCGAAAATATGCTTCTTTTTTATCGTTTTGATTTATTATAAACTTTGGGGACCTCTGTCTTACCATAAGTAAAGCCTCGTTGAGTATTACTATCTGGTAATGAAACCAAGTAGCTCTAATAGACGGAAAACTGCTGGAAACCGTTAAGGATGAAGCCAAAGCCGTTATAAGTACGTAGAAACGAAGATGAAGTAAGCCCTATCCCTAATTCCATATGGGTTTAACTGTAAACCTATAAAGACATTTATTATTCTCCATAAAATGAAATTAAAAATTGGATCAGTTTTCACCGAGTTCAGTTAATAGGTTTATAGATTATTTTTACCTTAAAGCTAGGTGCACACTTGACACAGTCTTTAGACAGAAAACTATTATCCAACTCTTTGTTTAAAGGGAGTTCTCACGGAGCGATCCGTCCGTCGGACCGTACGAATCTAAACATCAGTTAAATTAAGGAAGCGGATAATAAGATCTTTGTTTTTCTCCGTGTATTTTTTCTTTTATATTTCCCCAATGCTCTATAAAGGTCAGAGTTTATCAATCCACCACAGTTTTTTCGTATTCTATCTCTCTCTCTAACAACAAGTTTCCAGAATCTATCTATCCTTTTCTAACTTTTAATTCAATATAACTTTAGATTATGTTTACATTTCGTTGTGCTTCCTATTCTTTGTTTATTTTATTTCCCCTAAATATTTTGGGCTTTTTACCGTTTTTAGTCGCTTGCCATGTTAATTAACGTTCCTGTTATTTTATGTTGATTTAGAATTTGTAGCTCTTGTATAACAAGAAGTTATTTGTGAGATACAACGAAAATTAATCAAGATCATAAAAATATTGCAAGTCTCTTTATGTACATGCAAGTAATTATTTTAATTTAAATTTCAGCCACTTCAATAATTTCTATATATAGTTCAAATTACGAGAGTTCGGCGCGACTCATACTTAAAAGCATCTTGCGGTGACCACGATATCTCTGAACTGAATCTCTAAAATGAAAAAAACAAATGGATTACGTTAAAGAATTGTATAATCTAGTAATTAATCGAAGAATAAGCAAAATAATTTTTTTTGACAAAATGGCGGCTTCTCAAAAAAGGAATCGATTTTTGACCAAAAATTTGAACTTTAATTGTTCAGAAAAAAAAATTTATTGGTGAGAAAAAACCTTCGATTAATTACTAAAAAATATACTTAAGAAGCTTGTGTTAAAAATTGAGACTGATCGGTTCAGCCGTTTCTGTGTAATCTTGGTCACCGATTTTAAAAAACACAGTTTTCAGAAAAACTTGGAGTAAATTTTTTTATTCAACAAAAATAGATGCATAACTTAGAACAAAGTTCACTCCCTAGTATTGTGTAGGTGAGGGGAATTCCATTGAGAGTTGCAGGGGATTACAGCTTGCACCTAGTAGGTATGCAAGACACTAAGCACTATTTAATTATAAAAAGAAGAAGAATAATTTTAATTAGTTCAATTAAAAAAAGATAGATGGTTCATAAATTATATTTATTTATCAAAAAATATATAGCAATACATAGTATATATAACATATACATATTAATCCTGGGTTACTCATCTTATTTAACTTAAGAGTCTATCGACGAGTCTTGGTCAGCACATTATTTTTGGTTTTCGTGTAGCAGCAAGTTTCACGAAATCCTGCACTGATGGTGGTAGTCTTTCTGGATCTATGGCCACGTTTATTAACTTTTCTTTTAAATCACTGCTATGAACTCTACATACACAAATGGCAAAATCAACGTATTGTTTGACTGCATCAAAAATATCTGCAACCTGGTGATGATTTTGGCAGCATTTCAATTACAATATTTTGTATTATTGGGATATTGCAAGTTTTGTTGTCCATTTAATTATCTTTCTACAATAAATTTGTGTATTTCAACTGGACAATTTCCTGTAAGGGTCCTGTAGGCTTTAGGAACAATTCCCACCAAGACAAAGATATTTTCGTTCACAAAATATGCCATTTGATACTGGCATACTTAAATTAATTCTTTGGCAGATTCTTTAGTATTTAAGGCAGAATAAACGAAATCCTTTTCTAACTGGCCAACTTCTGGAGTACAATATCCTTTCGCGGCAAAAAAGTTCATTTCATTTCATCATTCCACTTCTTTATCAGACAATTTATTAACACATTTATAATCCTTGCAGTAGAAGACATGCCATGTCGTTCACATGCTCAGCCACGGTTTATAAAATAATGCATTTCTAAAACCAAAACATTTATATAGATAAGTTACTATAATTATTATTAAACATATATAAAATATTATTTAAAACACTTACCCTGTTTAATAATCAATTAATTTTGCAAAATATCCTCATGCTTAATAAAATGTAGAAAAAAGGAAAACATATCGATATTATATTTATAAAAATATATTTGAATTAAATGACAGCACAGATCATAAAACATAAAACAAATAAATTAATATATTTGTAGGTTAATGTAAACAAACTAATGTCAAAAATTCAAGTTTTCAAATAGAGAGGTCACTCACAATGCTTGACAACTAATAGAATGAGATAGACTGCTTTCCCCTTACCCCGGGTAATGGATTCATACCCCTCAAAATGGAAAAAAATATTTGTTCACAGTGAATCGTCTATTTAATATGTGGTTTGTGGTGTGTACTTAAATATATGTACATTACGAAAATGGAAAATTTTTTAAAAAAATATTTTTATTAATATATTTTCGTCAATAGGATTTAAGATAATATTCATGTTTTGTGTTTATAAGGCATAGCCCATAGTATCTTTCTAATGAATGCGGCACTGGTGCAAGATATCAAGACTCATATTTCAGCTGCTCCCTTTGTTTCAAGTTCTATAATTACTTCTTTTTACTTTATTTATAAAAGAAAACCAATTTCTAAGCTCATATCGTGCTGGGATAATGTCAAAGCCTTCCAGTTTTTATAACTTTCTTCAGTTTTTATCTCTCTCTCTCTGTTTTCATTTATTAAAAGAACAAAAACCGCTGACATTATCGCTGCTCGACTTTTATACCATATATAATATATAAAGGTACTTGCGATCTTTAATAAAAATATATAATTTCCAAAAAACATTGGCTAACCATCAAAACTCTGAAGACAAAAAAGAGCTACATTTTCTAAGAAGGGAAAGGTTGTAAGTTAAGTGGTACATCAAGAATAAGGGTGTAAACAATTAAAGCACGATCACAAATGAAGCTAATAGAAATTTAAACAAATTAGCTTAAAAACAAGGGATTATAATAATTAAAACACTTCCAAAAGGTAATTACTAAATGAAATTTTTATTGAATACATAAAACCAGAATTTAAGATTATTTAGAACAGTGTTCCGCATCCCTACTCCTTTAATTTTATACAATTAGAATAATACTAAGAAAATGAAGTTATAGGAACTGCGCCGGGGTTAACTTCTGGCATTTACAAAGTTGTGATACAGAGGGGGAGGAGGGGTGGAGAGCAAGCGGCTGGGAAGCTGGTGGTGAATAAGCAGAATTGATTTTATCTTGTTGAGAATGTGTGTAACGGGCACAAAAGAAAGGAGTTTCACGAGTAAGGTAGAAAAGCAAATTTAACAGAAAACTGAAATAAGGATTTTAAAAAAGGTAAAATAAAAAGTGGTTATTTTAAAAACAAAGGGATTAAGTGAATAATTCCACGAGAACAATAGCTATTGGGGTAAAATATTTATTCATTAAAAATACAGATGCAAACATATATACTAACGAAATTACCTAATATATTTAACCTATTTAAAAACCAAATGATTTTATGATAGCGATAAAATAAGATCTTTTTGAAATTGATATATATTACTTAAGGTGAACCGATACTTGGCCATTTTTTCTCGTGAAATATAGATGGCGATACTATACAGCAGGTTAAATAGTATCAAAAAAAACATGTTTTTTTATGTTTAAATCGTTTTATGTAAGTAATTATAAACGCGAATGAAAATCTAAAGCTGCAATTAGTTAGATGAATAACGTATCTACATTTTAAGCTTTCTTCCACTGACTTTTAATGCGTAGGAACCGCAAAAATAAGTTTTGAAAATGAATATTGTTATATTTTCTAGTTAAATTCCAATTTTTATATGACTGGTAACATTTCTAAGGGTTTGTCATAAATACAGGTTATAAAATTTATGAAAAAACATGTTTTTTTTGATAATATTTAACCTGCTGTATAGTATCGCCATCTATATTTCGCGATCAAAAATGGTCAAGTCATTTTTGCAGCTCCTTTTGCTGTAATTACGTCACTGAATAGTCTTTTTATTATATTTTGCTGGCATTCAAAACGAGGTTGATTTAGAGGTATAGGTTCAGATTAGGCTAAAAGTATTCACTAAAGAATTGTCCTTATCAAAACACAACATCGAAATGGCGCCGGGGTACGAATTTCTTATCATAACAAACGATTGTCTGTTAAATAAACAAAAGAGGGTAGAAGAAGGATGGAGGGTGACTTATCTAGCATTCAGTATCATACATCCCTTGAGTCCAGAAAGACTTCAGATAAATTGTTAATATTATAATGCCATCCTTGTGTCTTCCTATTCGTATCTATTCATCGCGGATATTCTTGGCACGAGTTCCGAGTTGATAACAATATAGTTCACCGTGTGTTCGTCCCTCACCCCTCTCCCCGCCCTCCACATCGTACTCCTGTTCGCCATTACGTGCTGAAATATTTATGTTAAATATTCCAACTGGAACAATTTAAATGCATAACAAAGTATAACATTTGAATTCTGGAATTCAACTCTCGGAAGCTAATTTACGTGAACTTTGGTAATTTTGTGCAAAAATTAAATAACCACCTATTCCTGACTTTATTCATTTCTACTAAATTCTATTTGATTTTTCATATGGAAATATTATATTATGTTGTCTATGTATTATTTTAACTCGTTGTTAGTGTTGCAGTGCATCAGGCGTTAACTTTCACAAAATTATTATGTACCTACATATTTGCTAATTATTTCAAACGAATGGAAATGAATGTTAGATACTTTTATAACCCTTCGATAGCTCAGTTGGTAGAGCGGTGGACTGTAGAGGAAATAACTGAAGTCATCCATAGGTCGCTGGTTCAAATCCGGCTCGAAGGAGCTTAATTTTTTATATATTAATATGTAATTCATTAATAATTTAATTAAAAACTCTCAAGTTTAAAAATCCTACATACTTCAAGATCAAATACAAAATACCGCAATACATAATTCTTTAGAACAACAGAGCCAGATTAATTTTTTTTAAATTTAATTAATTAATTTCTTTTACATCAAATTTTACCACAATTGGTACAGTATCGGTTATAAACTAAAGAAGAGAGAGTTCAATAAAACACGAACAAAAACTTGTTTTGTGAACAAAAACACCAAAAAGACAGTTCTTAAAACATTTTTGTCTTTAAAAACTGTTACTAAACAAAACACATTCCCATCTGGAGTCCGTAAGATCAAAGAAAAACACGTTTGTCGTTCTTCTTTACTCTGCTTGGTTCTAACAAGCAGATTTGTTTTTTGTGAACATTTGCGCTTATCAGTTGTTGTTTATCATGTTTATAATTTTTATGGGACACACAGAAAAACACTAAAAACAAAACCAGTCTGTTTTCGAATAACAGAACTGTTTTAAAATAAAACAAAACATATTTTTGTTTTGTTTTTTGACAACAAAACTGTTGAATGTTTCGCTGAACATCATCCTCCGTTCTTGCTAAATAATGAAACATACGATGATGACTTCTATCATACTTCAATTGTACAACAATATCTCAGTACAGCAACAAGTGCCAGCTGAGAAATGTTGCTAGACCTTTATGGATTATAAATATACTTATACATTAAAAAACATACTTCCTGTGCATGATACGATTTCCGCCTTCCTGGATATTACGCCTGGCAGAGTTCCAGATAATTATACAAGTGCAACAGAAAAACAGTCTGAGCTAGGGGATAGGTAGGGAACGAATGGGGAGGGCGGCATGCAATATTCACATTACACGTGCTGAATAATTACTCTCGGGGATCGATTCGCAATCTACTGACTCATTTCATAATAAAAAATACTAGTAGTTTCTGCTTTGAGGATAATGACTCGTTAAAAAACAGCTAGCGAGCGAAACTAGCTTACGCAAGCCTATCGATTCAAGGTACTTCGTTTTAGCCAAATTGAAACAAATATTCTACTTGAAATTACTATTATTATAGATAAAAACTTTCAATGAAATTGTATTAAACTTTCATTTTATTTTGACATTGACACTTTTAGCATCAAGCCCAGACTGAATGTTAAAAAGGGCTTGTGTCCTCATTTTTTAGTGGTCGATTTTTCAATTGTTGATTGAAATTTATGTTAATAAATGTGTATTGGCGTATCTATTTTATTAAATATCTAAATGTTGACGGAGATATAGCAATTAAAAATTTGACTTGTAGTTTTAGCGCTAAAAATGGTTGTGCATCGTATTCGTCAGTTATTTGTTGAGTAGGTCAGTGCTGTGGTAATGTTTTGTAGCTGTTGGTAGTCGAAATAATCAAGTCAAGTCAAAGAATTTTATTTAACCCTGTTACGGCAGACATAATATTGAAATTTTATTGTTTCTTGGAATAGCTCTTGGAATAATTTCTTGCAATATTTGATATTTTGATATATAAATACATATAGCAGAGATTTATAAGCTGTAAGGTTGATGACCTGAAAATTTGTCAGAGTTCTGTCAAGAATAAATCTCTTGTACGCTCTGTTGTATAAAAGAGATAGCAACTAGCGGTTGTGATTTCACATGCATTAATGAGACAAAATGACTTTTTTAATTGGTAATATCTCCTAACATATAAGGAGTTATTAAAAAATAATTGAACGTTTGAGGTTTTAGTAATCCACTTTATCAAAATATAGGACACTTTTATAGAAGACATACGACACAAGGCCATTAAGAATGGTTTGTTTCTCGGGATTATAATTTATATAACAGTATTACATTTATAAGTAATAAATAATTAACTATCTAATCTTAAAATAATGTCATTAATTTGACAGATTTCTCCATTTATATTCAAAATTCTATTATCTCGTTTTTACGTAGTTTGAAGCTTGAACTCTGACCTCTCAATAAAGGTCAATGTGTCATGTTGCAAGCAGCATCTGTGGTTTGGTTACACAAAACCTAGTTAACATTGTCTGCAACAGATGTCTCTATTGTCATGTTATCTTAGCAGATTTATTATTCTGAAATATCATTAGTTTTTATTTATTTTATATTTAACGATGTACAACATTAAAAATAATGTAAAAATAAATAAAATATAGTATAAATAAAGCTATTTAGTATATCCTGTAGTTGTAATGGCGGGAATATAAAACATTTTACGAACCTATAAACTTTGTTATTTAATATTCTGGGGCATTGAGCACGGCCTGAAGGAGTGACAGCGGGTTTAAGGGGTAGAAAGGCAAATGTCGTCGTTTCAACTATTTCAGAGACGAACTTTTTAGTGTGTGAAAAATATAATTTAATTTTTTGTTTGATATTTTGTACTTCAATATAGATGCTCCCATTTATAAACGTTACGAGCCGCCCCTGCTTAAAAGTAATTTCTATTTTAAACGAAAGCACTTTAAAGAAACTATGTTTTATACATAAAGTTTATGTTTCTTTTTGTGAACTAATACATTATTTTTTAAGTTCAATAAATATTTGCGAACAATCATAAAGTAGTTATAGAACTTTGTAAGTTCTTTGTTGTTAGAAATTTATTTTATTTTAAGTTAGAAATATTACATCATATGGAGGCGTCGTATCTGTTACAACGGAACAATAAAGAATTAGGTTAAAAAGAGTAGAGATGTAAGACGGGTTCTGGCCCACCGACTGACTCATAACATAATGTATTCAGTCGCTGTTCTAGAGTAGGGATGTTAAAAAATAATCGATTTTTCTTTTAATCGATTATTATTTTCGTATAATCGATTTTTTATAATCGATTTTCAAAGCCATATTAATCGATTTTTAATTAATCGATTAATAAATTACGCGATTAAATCGATTTTCATAAATAGCACCATCTATGCGCCGAATGAAAAAACTCGAAGCATTATTATTTGCAAGTTAGTAAATAAAAAACGGTGCCATCTGTAGTTATGTCGGCGAGTTAAGTAGTTTCAGTTTAGTGAGTGAGATCTTCTGAGTCAGTTAAATGTATCATTTAATAGCATCATGTGACAACATGTTAACGTTGTCATTTAGCTTTTTTTACTTATCGTTTAATTTTATTTTAATACTACTCTTACATAAAACGAGAGTGAAAATTAGTGCCAATAATTATTTATCATTTTGTTGAGGTGCTCATTTAATTTATATTATAATAAAACGTTTAATGATACTGAGAATTTGTATCAATAATGATTTTTGGTTTTATTATTCCTTACCATGAAAGTTTAAAAGAACATTAATTGCTATGATTCTTAGTTTTGAATTGTTTATTTTTTTATTCATATTATTTTATTTCATTTTTAATCTGATTAATTGTTAAAATGAATCTCTTAGGTTTATTATTGGAATATGAAAAGCATGGAGAATTTTAAATAATAGAAAAAAAATCGATTTTTTTCGAAAAAATCGATTATTTATTTTCATTAAAATCGATTATTGACAAATCGATTAATATTTAATAAAATGAAATCGATTTTTATTAAATCGATTCTTTTCCATTCATCTCACATCCCTATTCTAGAGACTAGTAAAAACTTTAAAGATAAAATCGATAAAAATAAAAAGGCTTAAAATGTATCGAGTATCAACTGCCTTGGACGGTTCGCAATTTTTTTAATTGTCTGATGAACTGACCTATTGCAAATCAGCGTAAACTTATTATGCCGGTACCAAACGATGCTACGAACACCTTCCACCGTTGGACGCTTGATACGCACTATTCGCACTGTTCGCACTATTCCCACAATTTGCACTATTCGTACGTTTGCACTATCCGCAATATTCGCACACAACACTATGAATATTGCCAACATAGTAGGAGGTCGTCGTTAAATAAATTATATAAGAAAACATATCCGGGCTTCCGTGAATTTTAACCTTATGATTCACCTGTTTCGTCATGCTTGTATGCTAACAATAATAAAATTTATGTATTAAAACTTAGGGCGATCGCAAATTCAATGCACGACTGTCTTAAGACAGTTTTTGCTTTGTTGTAGAAATCTGAACACATTTTCACATACGACATATGTTTGATTAACTTCTAATAACGAGTAAGCGAGATGCACTTATGTCTGATTAGTATGAGAGTAATTGAGAAGGATATATAAACCTTACCAAGGAATTAAAAATAGTTTAATAAATTTTTATTTTAAATTTTATTTCAACATTTAGTTTTTAGTAAGTATATTATAATAATGCATAACTTTTATTTCCAGAACGATCGAATTTGAATCTTGAAGCGCGGGGATCCTCCTCGCTAGCACGCCACCTAAGCAAGTCGGCTTCGGAGTTGAGTTGCACCAGGGAGAACCTGGAGTGCCCCCTAACAGGACAACCGCGAGCCAAGAGTGCTGCGGCTCCTATTTCTGTTGTACAAAAAACCCACAGCTTCTTTCACACTCTAAAAGTAAGAAATTATACATACATTCTTGTATATATAATATTTACGTAATTTTTTGTATTTAATATCGGGATATACTTTTTCTAAAATACTTTACGGTGATATTGATTCGTGTGGTAAATTTATGCTGACCTCATATATATACCAAAAACAAATCATCTATATTATATTCTTGTAAAAGTTCACTGGCTATTATGAAATTCATTGTGGCCTGGCGGTGGGCCATAAGGGCGTGGAAAACTAAACATAATTTGTCAATTACGAAACATGGATTATATAAAGGAAACGTTGTATAAGTATTGCATAATAATCAGGCGTATTATTTAAATATTATCAAATAATATGAAAGTATGTGTCAAGACCTTTTAACGGTTGACAAGATAATCCAATTTAGTAGATTTAAAAGCTTTTGATGTCATAACAAATGTCAGATTAAAGCGGCAGATTATATTAGTGGGATTGGACCCTCAAAGGCATTGAACCGAGAATCATAACCTTGGCATTAAAATATGATGAATCTTAAAGAATAATTTGTTTAACCGATCCCTCTATATAAAACAGACGTCGCTTTGCAACGGGGTAAATGCTAGTATTAATATAGTGTTCCTAATTTAATAATTTTTTCTACTATTATATTAATTTGATATGTAACATTATATAATCTTTCAAAATGTTATTCTTATCCCATAAGGAGTAAAAACCAAGAAGCGATTACAAACTTAATATCCATCCATTTCTCTTGGATGAACAATGATGTCAACTTACATAATCAAAGAACTATATTTCTCAGAGTCGATGGTCTCGGGGGCGCAGCAGAGAGCGCCGTCGATCCCCTGGTCCCGATGGGAGTGCTGGGGCTGAAATGGAGAGGGGTGACTCCCAGAGTACGGACTACGCCGCGGACAATAGTAGCGATCACAGCAGCTCGAACACCCCGCGGACACAGTCGCCGAGACATCGAGCCGGCACACTGGGAGGTAGGAACTTGAGAGCCTTGTTTCACTAATACAATGAACTTTTAATGCATTTTAGTGTAGCTACATTTTAAAATGAGCGTATGCCTATTAAAGAGCATTCGCTTTTTGAGAAAAATATGACCATCAAGCTGATAGAATTTCTACAGAGGCGTAACTAGACTAGCCCCTAATTTCCATGACCCATGTATTGCCTATATATTTATCATTTTTTAATGCTTATTTCACTATTGGCACTATTCGTACTATCCGCACTGTTTATACTCTTCGCACTATCGCCCTGTTCGTACCTTACGTTGACGTTACGTTGATGTTACGTTGACGTTACAATAAGAAAGGTATTACAAAAATTAATTAAGAAACGTATCTAACAAAAGGTATCTAGATACATTTAGAAACGTATCTAACAAAAAGTATTTAGATACATTTTGAAAGGTATCTAACAAAAAGTATTTAGATACATTTTAAAAGGTATCTAACAAAATGTATTTACGTGCTACATTGCAAGCATATATCGCAGTTCCAGTATGAAAGCACCCTTACACAATCAAAACCAGAGTTATCATTTTTTTCTTTTATTGAATTGAACTGTAAAATAAGTTTGCATATTTATACGTGCGTATACACCTACATACATAGTACTCATATATTATACATTGGATTTTTATTAAGAATTTCCAAGTTAGTGCGGACCATCACGAATTCAGCAAGCCATTTACCGATATTGTGTCACAGAAAATTGTAGAATAAAAGTTGAAAGGAAAAAGGATGCTAGAGGATAAGGATAAGGATAAGGAACGACTCCCACGTGATTCAAACGACAAATGGTTGACCGAGAAAACTTATCCTGGAAACAGGATGTAAGGAATGGGGGGAGGGGTGTATAGAGAGGAGAACGGTTCCAAACTCATCCGTGTTTTGATGCAGGTGCGCTCAAGATTATTTTCAGAAGGATCTCAATGAATTACGCTGCACACAGATCCGTATTAACTAAGGCGCTTACCTTTGAAATAGGCCTAATTGCAACTAGATACAATTGACTTAGCCTGGAGGTTATTGTAACTAGATACATTTAATTCTGCGGAAAGCCAATTGTGAATGGATGCAATTTTTATCTCGCAGTAGATTTGGTGTATCCTTTTTTCTTCTTTTTGAGTTTTTACGTCAGGCCTCCTCTTAACATACCTATTACAATGGGCTTGTGTCCTCATTTTTAGTGGTCGATTTTTCAATTGTTGATTGAAATTGATGTTAATAAATGTTGACGAAGATATAGCAATTAAAAATTTGAATTGTAGTTTTAGCGTTATTTGTTGAGTAGGTCAGTGCTATGGTAATGTTTTGTAGCTGTTGATAGTCGAAATAATCAAGTCAAGTCAAAGAATAATAAGTTTTTATTTTATTTAACCCCGTTAAGGCCACATATTGAAATTTTATTGTTCCTTAAAATAGCTGTAAATAATATTTGATATTTTTAAATACATATAGCAGAGATTTATGAGCTGTAAGGTTGGCAGCGGTTGTGATGTCACATGCATTTGGAATGTGTCCAACGTTGAATCCCTTTAATAATTAAAGAAACTAAATGACTTTTTTAATTGTTAATATCTTTTAACATATAAGGAGTTATTAAAAAATAATTGAACATTTGAGGTTCTAGTAACCCACTTGATCAATATATACTCGTAGTATACTTTTATAGAAATTAAGACATGGGACACGAGCCCATTATTGTCTAATGCAACTGCTAGAAGGATCCTTGTACATCAGTGTACCATTTTACAATTGAGAAGTAGCAGACTTTCAAAGCACCGAATCTGTAAAGTTACGTAATGAAAAGTATCTAATATATATTCCGATGACAGCAACATCGTTCACTTAGCGAAAAACATTCTGAAACAACATGTCCATCGCCGTAGGCCTACAACTATCGTCAAGCTATCGTTTGGTGTAACTGAAGTTGCTGCGTATCGTTTTGTAGGCGTTCTACAAGTAACGATGGACGTGTCGGTATATTAGATAAGCATTCATTCTTAATCTTTTAGTAGTAGGCAATTATGTTAATTGCTAAGTACATATGCATGTGCTTCTACAATAAGCGTGCAATTTTGTAATTAAAGCAGTTCTCGGTTCTTACAACATTTGTACAAGAGAAGATAACATACAATTTAATTTAATAGAAATATTCTTGGCAAACAACTAGACCATTAGTTTGAATGTATAAGCGTGTTGAAAGTGTTGCAGCTATAATAGGCGCCGATAATATGTGTTCATTGTCAGTATTACATGCACACATAATAAAATTGTTATCTTATCTAACTTGGTATCATTAACAATAGATATTAACGATTAATAATGAATGTATTGGTCCTCTTTTTTATACTAGTTTTTATACTATACAAAGTAAATTATACTATATTATATTAGAAATATAATTAATTTTAAAGCAAAACTATCCGAGGAATTTGACATATATCTAATCTTCAAGTAAATTTAAAAGTTTTTCAGAGGCCCATTAGCTCAGTTGGTTAGAGCGTCGTGCTAATAACGCGAAGGTCGCGGGTTCGATCCCCTCATGGGCCATCTTTTTACTCTTAGATCCATTATCATAATATTTTTATATTAATTAATTAAACCCACACCCTACAGCATTTATTTAATTAAATATAAAGGCGGCCGTGACAACGATGACACAATTATATGACAATGTCTGCTTCCATTTGACATGAAGGGACGCACCTCTATTCGCAAGGACACGGGAGGGGGGTCACTTTCCAAAGAATAACATCATTTATTATTAAAAAAATATAATCAATAAAAGCAATTACGTTATATTTTTAAAAGAAATCACATTACAAAGTGGACGGAAGTCGAGACAATTTTGTGGGTGGTCTATTGTAGTTTTCTTTCATTTCCAGTGTGAGAGAGGTCAGACTTCCGCTACTGTTCGACTCTAAATACATCTAATTTATATGTACATGCATTTGCACTATTGTCAAGAAATTGATTTAATTTAATTAATAATTAATACGACCCCGAGAAAATCGACCGAGACTGATTGTCGGTCATGTCGTGTGACCTTTTGTGAATCATCCGTCGCTCATTATCTTGTGCGATTTATATATATATATATATATATATATATACATCTTACATGATTACTTATATCGCTCTAATATTCTGTATTTAGGTCTGCTTTAATGTCCCGCCCACGCGAAGTGACATAACCTCTATTTTAGCAGGTTATTTTCAGGCGCGTAGCTAAAATCGAATTTGAGACAGGGTTTTATGGTAGAACATGTAAATTCTACCACATCTAATAAGTCTCAGACTTAGGCGTCTATTTTGTAATCGTCGGTTAACTTCTGACAATTTTTCAAAGTTCTATATTTTATAAATTAGACTACTTATGCTAGCCCTTATGCTAAGGCATGGGATCTATTTTGCTCTTTATTTTAGGTCCTCTGATAGTTTTGTGTTAACTTACTTAACTTAGTTTAGAAAATATAGGCATTTGAAAAATCGTCAGAAGTTAACCGACAGTTAACCAACAGTTAACGGACAGTTAACAGTTAACCAACAATTAACGGACAGTTAACAGTTTACGAACAGTTAACAGACAGTTAACAGTTAACGGACAGTTAACCAACAGTTAACGGACAGTTAACCGACAATTAACAGTTAACGGACAGTTAACAGTTAACCAACAGTTAACCGACAGTTAACAGTTAACCGACAGTTAGCAGTTAGCGACGGTAAGAAGTTACAAACTAAGTCCGTTAGTTTTAAAAAGTATAAATAATTATTTTATTATAACTGTTACTGCCTTAAATATTTTCATTTCAGTTCTTTCAGTTCGACCATAGAGATTGTGTCACTATATTATATTTTACTTATGCGCAGGCGTAGAAATTGAAGTTCCAGTAGCTATAAGCTTGCTGAACTCCTAGTCATCGCAAAAGTTACTTGCATGAAATATGGAACCGAATTTCAGCGAATTTTAACCAAGCGTATACATAACCTTAAACCTATCCGAACCTTGTAAGTGGAATCAGCCGGCTCAGACTGAAAGGAAACAGTGGTGTATCGATAAACATTAAAGTAGAGGTTTACTGTTAAATTAAAATGTGTTCCAATCCAATATACCTTATTGATGACAATCGACGTCACAAGTAGTTTCTAAGTCTCACCGTTCTCTGCATATCACATAAATTGTACGAATTAATTTGAATGTCACATGCAAAGTTATTTTTACGTAATGTACCGGCAAATATATAAATAAATAAATAATAATTTATAAATAAACCAGTAAAGACTTGTGTAACATTAGATTTGGGTCGTATCAATAACTGAAAAAAAACACAGTTTTCTATTATTCATAAGGTACTTGGTCATGGTTGCGACCTGCGACCTGCAGGTTCAGCTCTTGACTTAGAGACAGTAGCATACATAGACAGTGGTACACAGCATGCTGCTTTGACCTTTGACACTGTCCTCAGAGCCTATACTAAAACACAGGACAGAACACATAGAACACAGAACACAGACAGACTAAAATGATTGGCCCTTGCTTTGTTAGTTCAGTATGTCGTGGTGTTTTGCTAGAGATAGACGCTGCAGACCGTTACAGACGGTTAAGACCGCGACGTCAAAGAAGACGTTATTTCGATGACAATCTGTCGCGAAGGTCAATGACGAGGTTAACAACAATTATCAGTGTCAATTGGTATTTAGGAAGCAGTTATATGTAACGCGTTAAAACGTTATTGTTACGATGATTTATTGTGTTTGTGAAGTGTAGGAATTTGGCAGTTCGCTCGTTCGCAAATATTATGGGTGAGAGATTTAAATAGAGCATGAGGATTAATGCGATTTAAATTGTTTGTTTTTACTTTATTAACATAAATCTGTTTACACTGATAATCTGGTTATTACACTAATTAAATCTCATTCCCAATCACGATTTCAGGTTTTCGTTTAAGCATTCCTTTTCACATTTGTGTTTTAATTTAGTTGGTGCGTATGCATCGTTAGTAATATAAATTTTGACAGTTCGACGAAATTGTATGTGAAATAATTAAAATTGTTATTTTTAATAACAATTAGTAATATAAATTGTTTTCACTTCTATAATTTTCAAAAACTGACATTGAACTTCTTTTAAATGTAAATCCTACTGCATTTTGACAGATTGTCACATTTTGGAGGTTATAATATAATACAGTTTTTCTTAATTTAATATTTTTAATTTAATACATTGGACATTGTTCTAGAAAAACTAAAAAAACTTAAAAAATTAATTAAATTAAAAATGGTACTGTGAATGACTACGGGTATTACCATATGCTAAACAATTTAAATTAAATACAAAATACAAAATTTAAAGTAATATTTAAATTAAATTAAAAATCTACACTAGTAATAAAAATTATTAATAGACATTTCCAACAACGAAATATTTATAAGAATGAAATTTTGACCCACATCTTAGAAGGAGTTCCAATCAAGAAAATAAACACGTTCTTGTGCACATTGTTAGAAATCTTTGTGTCGCTAAAGCAGACCACGATTCTAGGTGGACGGGGTGGAGGGAAGGCATCCTCTAGACAGGTTAATTTTAGAAACTCCTTAGGGTGTACATTAAAGCTCTGAAACCACATTCGGAGGGTGAAAGCGGAAAATTAATGCTCCTATTACGTTTCGAATAAAACGAAGAGACCTGACAACTCTCTCTCTCTCTCTCTCTCTCTTATTTCAAAGGAAAGTATTATGTAACAAGTTGTTATATTTTAGTGGTTGCATTACTTGTTAGATACGTTTCTTACCTTACCTTACCTTACCTTACTTTACCTTACCTTATCGTATCTTGCCTTACCTTACCTTACCTTACCTTTCCTTACCTTACCTTTAAAAATATTAAAAAAGGGGTCCCGAATCCATCCCTGTAAAACCGTTTGCATCGAATTTACTAAGATTGCATTCCTGCCTCCTTCCAGGTTAGGCGCAGTCACGTGACAGTTACTTTGTTATCAGCGAAACCAATTCACGTGACTTCGCAATATTAATATTTTTATTGAATTTGTTTTTGAACGTTGAGATTTATTTATTTATATGTATAAAATAATAGTAATGTGTCACAACCCAGCGTCCACTGACGACATGACGCAATGTTGCGTCCACAACGACTCAAAAATAATAACAGAGACATTTTAATGTAGCGTCGTTAATTTAAGCAGAACGAAGCCTTTGAAAATTAATTACTTTCTTCAGTTCGATGGCGATTTACGAGCTGGGTATGTTTTATGTGTCTAAATAAATATTTTACTATGCGGGTCCATGGCTTGATAATAAAATTTGCAGGCTTAATGTTTAGAAAATTATTGGATCTTGAATAATAGCTCTTTCAATGGGTTACTCATAGGTAATAAAATTTACTTAAGGCACATTTTAGTTTCTAGAAATACCTATTTAAATACCCATAAGTATAAACGATTTTATCTAACACTCAACGTTGTGTGACTTAATTTTAGCTGTTTTAAAAATAAGTTTACCTTTTCGTTCATAATAATCATAAACTTCGTACTTGACCGGTTAAGTTTCGTGTTTCTTCACTGTTATGTAACTGAAATAGATATCTACTATATTGGGACATAAAATACCTTAAACGTATTATAACCCTGATAGCATTTTAATATGAATGAAAACTAAATTATTAAACAGCGATAAAAGTTAGAGTTTTATCTATTTTATTAAATCCACTTTATTATTTTCAGATTCCCCGCTTGCTAGGCAAAGCGATCCGACATCTACAGCACCTGACTCGCCCAGGTTCAAGGTGAAAGCTTCCGTAGAGGCACAGGGGTCTGCAATACCTGTAGATCTCTTACAGGTAAATGATACCATCATTTGTAGCATGTCGTTCCTTGAGAGAAAGATATTGAATCAGTTCAGTTGGTGAAGCATGAGCGTCACGTTTTCGCAATGGGCTTGTGTCCTCATTTTTTAGTGGTCGATTTTTCAATTGTTGATTGAAATTGACGTCAATAAATGTGTCTATTTTATTAAATATCTAAATATTGACGGAGATATAGCAATTAAAAGTTTGAATTGTAGTTTTAGCGCTAGAAATGGTCGGCCATATTTGTATTACGTGAAATGCATTTTAACGTCAGTTATTTGTTGAGTAGGTCAGTGCTGTGGTATTGTTTTGTAACTGTTGGTAGTCGAAATAATCTGCAGACATAATATTGAAATTTGATTGTTCCTTGAAATAGCTGTAAATAATATTTAATATTTTGATATATAAATACATATTGCAGAGATTTATGAGCTGTAAGGTTGGTAACCTGTAAACTTGCCAGAGTTCTATCTTGAATATGCTATCTCTTTTACGCTCTGTTGTATAAAAGAGATAGCAACTAGCGGTTGTGATGTCACATGCAGTTTGAATGTTGTCCAACGTTGAATCCCTTTAATAATTAAAGAGAAAAAATGACTTTTTTAATTGTTAATACCTCTTAACATATAAGGAGTTATTAAAAAATAATTGAACTTTTGAGGTTCTAGTAACCCACTTTATCAATATATAGTACACTTTTATAGAAATTAACACATAGGACACAAGCCCATTACTGAAATAATTAAATATTTATTTTTATAAAACATGTGTAAAAATTTCCAATTATCTTATATATTGATATAAATTTTTATTTTTAGCCTGTAGATGAAGCACAACGCCGAAGGGAAGCCTTGCTAAGGCAGCATTCCTTCTTTCAACTCCGAATACACCTAAGAAAAGGGCAGAACCTAGTTGCCATGGATAAAAATGGTAATACTCTTTAAGAAAAGAAACTCCGTGATGCAAATTCAATTTACATATTACTTATATCTTATATTATATTAACTAAAAATTATGCAACTTATACTTTTGCCAAAAATTATCAGAGCATTTCCTTTTGCATCTATTTTTATTTTAAGAAATAGCGAATAATAAATTAATTATATAATTTCTGTTTAGGAACCAGTGATCCGTATGTTAAATTTAAACTTGGTGGTAGGCTTCTGCACAAATCAAGAACCCTTCATCGAGATCTGAACCCAGTCTGGGATGAGTGTTTTACATCACCTGTGGAAGATCCCTTCCAGCCTGTACAAATTAAAGTAAGAAGATACTCATCATTTCTACTAATAAGTAGAGTCCAAATTTATATTTATTTTAGCATATTTATCTCGCTTTTACATTTTTTAATTTAATTAATAAAAATAAATTCGGGTCCCAGTAATAACTACTAGTACTAAATATGAAAGAAAAAATATATATGCATTTTCAATTTGTTTTTTTCTTAAAATAATAAATAACAAAACGTAATCATAAAAATAAATTACTGTGTAATTAAATTGATTACATTTTCACGCCTTCTAACTATAAATTACTAAATGGTTTGTTTCTCAGATAGAATAGATTTAGATAACTCGATAAATATATTTATTTGAATAAGTTATACACAAATGTAAAGGGTGTTGTGAATAATGTCTTAATTTGTATTCAATTTGACTAAATATTGATAAAGTTATCGCTGATGATGTAGAGATAGGTGTATTTCTGTACTTACTATACGATTTTCTCCATTCCAGGTCTTTGATTACGATTGGGGCCTGCAGGATGATTTCATGGGCTCTGCACGACTAGATCTGACTACTCTTGAGTTAGGAAGGCCTCAAGAACTAACGTTATCATTAGTAGATCCCTCGCGGCCTAATCGAGCCCTAGGAGAACTCCATTTAACAATAACCCTATGGCCTAAATCTCAAGAAGATAAAGAGCAGGTACGAGTACAACAAACTTTTATCAATTCTCAAAAAATTACTGGAAACATATTATATTAAAACTTATAGTCCAAAAGCAAAACAAAAAAAAAGTGCAATATATTTTGTTTTTTAATTATTAGAAGTTTTTAATCAATTAAATTAAATAAACGAAATAATGCAAAGTATTTATTACATAACTGATCAACTTATTAATTTTGTTTTAGTACTTCCAACGAAATCCGAGATTGAGTGACGTCAATAAGAGATTGAAATCACAAATTTGGAGTTCGGTTGTTACAATAGTCCTTGTTGAAGGGAAAGGACTTCAATCATTGGATCCAGAAAGTCCATCAATAGATCCCTATGTCAAATTCAGGTAACTTCTTTGTACAGAAGCAGTAGTACCCAGTAAACATTTTGGAGTAAATTCTATTACTTTTCATGAGTTTTTTGTCATGAACGCGTTTGTTTTCTATTCAGTCGTTCATAGGGAATGTCTCTTTTATGAGCTACAGACATAAAAGCGACTCCTGTGACAGGTAGGGAATCCATTTGAACTAAAATTGATTTTCTGTGTGTTGCTCCAACTTGTAAAACGTTAGAATTGAAATGGACGAGTGACTAGAACTTCACATAGCCATTCTATTTCACCAAATCTTTACTGGGTAGCTTCATTAATTAGCAGTTGTTTTTGTCGTAGTCCTTGTCACAACTTGTGACACTTTGTGGTTTAATTTTTAATTAATTTTTAATAATTTCAGACTTGGAAATGAGAAATATAAAAGTAAGCACTCATGGCGAATGCGGTGGCTAGAGCAGTTTGACCTTCATCTGTTTGATGACCAGGAGCAAATCTTAGAAATGACAGTATGGACAAAGAACATCAGTGGTAGCAGGAACAGAGAGGAGTTTATGGGAAGAACTATTATCAACCTGGGACTCCTGGAGCGGTAAAACATAATCTATAAAGTTATTATGCTTCAGATAGAATAAAACTTATATTTTTCGGGTTTAAACAAAGTAAAAAAGAAACCGAAATTTGGAACAACCTTAATTTCGTAGGCCCCGACGAGATTCGAACTCGTGATCTCCTGTTTACTAGACAGGCGCTTTAACCAACTAAGCCACGGCGCCATATTTATCCCGAAAAATGTATTGCATAAGCTCCACCAAAAATATGATTCCGATCTTTATTTACTACTATAATTTCCTGCATCACAAATCAACTGACAACATCTGCTACACTTGACAGATGCTGCTGTCACAAGAATTGTATTACGTAATCTATAGATGCTACAATTTAAATTGGTGGCCCCTTTAAAAATGCTTTGCTAAATCTGTCCAACATGTGGGCATCTTGCCAAAATTTAAATCATCAGTATACAGTGTAAATTAACTATACAACGTTTAGAATAAGCTTTCTGACAGTTATATTACTACATTAATTCAATCAATCTTTTTCAACAGGGAGTGTACACATGGCTTATGGAAAGAACTAGAAGATGGTCCAGGCGATGGTGAAATCTTCCTCTTGTTGACAATCAGTGGAACAACAGCGTCAGAAACGATTAGTGATCTGACAGCCTATAGGGAAGATCCTAGAGAACGCAGTATATTAGAAAACAGATATGTAAGGGTATAATTCCTGCTATCTATGCACAACCCTTCAAACTGTTTGTAAGATAACATTGACATTTATTTTTTGGTTGTAGATTTGGCATCGCGTTTTACAAAATCCTCGCGATATTGGACATCTGACAGTTAAAGTTTATGGAGCTTCCGGTTTAGCTTCTGCTGATCTTGGCGGCAAGTCGGATCCCTTTTGTGTACTGGAATTAATCAACGCTCGACTTCAAACTCAAACTGAGTACAAAACTTTAGCTCCGAGCTGGCAAAAGATATTCACATTGTAAGAAAATTTTATTTTTGCAACATTTTTAACTATAGACCAAAAATAGATACAAACACAAAAACAAATTTTGGCAACCAGACTAATTCGATTTAAAATCATATTAAAATGCTATGATGCATACTTAAAACAAGTTGTGGAGTATAAACTCTCGATATAACTAAAAAGCACTGACACTTATTTTTCTATAATGTGTATAAAAACAAATAAGATAAAACGCATTATCGTATTACAGATTTATACCGCTCTTATAACCTCTTTTAAGTATAAGTCACCACCGAACTACCGTGATTTTGACTATTTACCGTATTTAAAATTAAAGAAGGTTTGGTACTACAGTTTATAATTAGAATTATTTTATTTTATTTAGCAATGTCAAAGACATCACATCTGTCTTGGAAGTCACAGTCTATGATGAAGACCGTAACAACAAAGTAGAGTTCCTTGGCAGACTTTCTATTCCTCTGCTTCGAATACGCAACGGTGAGAAAAGATGGTACGCTTTAAAAGACAAAAAACTGCGCTCCAGAGCAAAAGGAGCTGCCCCACAGGTAAATTAATTAATAATTATTGTATACATTAGATTTTGTGTATCATCTATTGCTTCAGTGAAGATAAGTGTTCAACAAATATAGGCCCATTAGCTCAGTTGGTTAGAGCGTCGTGCTAATAACGCGAAGGTCGCGGGTTCGATCCCCTCATGGGCCAATTTTTTTCAATTTTTATATATTCTTGCATAGTATAGTAGTTCCGCAAATCTCCAGGATTATAGAAACCCATCATTTTCTTCTTCAATTCTTTCTCATTCAATTCTTTAGAGTTCACTTTTTACAAATTTCTCGTTATCATCATTGCGCTACAGCCCTTTTAGAGCTTTGGCTATACAGGTAGTATAAATATTTCCCAGTGATCAGTGACAGTATTTTCTTCATTACAGATTCTTTTAGAGATGACTGTTGTTTGGAGTTCCCTTCGTGCAGCTCTGAGAGCCCTAACACCGAAAGAAGAAAAATTAATGCGGCCCGAAATAAAATTTAAAAGACAAGTTTTTGTTAGGAACGTGTTGCGACTTAAAGAAATAATTATGTACTTCCTGGAAGTTGGTAGAATCGTGCAGTAAGTTTATATTATTTATTTAAAATGATATGCAATTTTTAACATTTAAAATCAGTTGACTGGAAAATAAATATTTAACTTGGAGATGTCTTTATAATTTATCTCGTTTATTTATAAGCCTTCGATAGCTCAGTTGGTAGAGCGGTGGACTGTAGAGGAAATAACTGAAGTCATCCATAGGTCGCTGGTTCAAATCCGGCTCGAAGGAGTATCTATATTTTTTATATAAAATTACAAATCCATTTATAATTTTTATCAAAAGAAATTATTTAAAAATGTAAGACTTGTAACTCTTTTAGCTTTTCCTTTAACAAAGCTCATCAAAATTGTAAAGATTCTTTAATATATAGTAGTAGTTGAATTTCTGATATTTACACCGTCTCTATTTGCAGGAGTTGCTTCGAATGGGAATCAAGAGCAAGATCTCTAGCTGGTCTCCTAGTTTGGCTCGCAATTTGCCATTGGTTTAACGCCTGTATGATCCCATTAGCTGGCTTAATGCTGTTTCTACGGAACTGGTTAGTTTTATGGTTGACCAGCGGTGCTACTGTTACAACCAATGGTACTACGCAAGGGGGCAGTGATGAAGATGATGTTGTCAGTGAAGATGATGACGATGATGAAAAGGATAAGGTTGTAAAATATAATTTATGCAAAACTAGTGTAATAAGCGTCGTTATGTAATAAATTAAATGCTTTTTTGCTGCAGGAGGAAAAGAAATCTCTTAAAGAGCGACTACAAGCAATTCAAGAAGTTACTCAAACTGTGCAGAACTCGATTGGATATCTCGCTTCGCTGGGAGAAAGTGTTAAGAAGTAATCACTGAAATTATCCTTCTCTTTTATTTGTATTATTCTATATGGGTCATCTTCATTTTAAGAATCAGGAAAACACAATACGATAGTGATAGTATCCTCGAACTAAAATAAATAAAAAAGACAAAAATGTTAATTTAATAAAAAATATTAAAGATATTACATCATATAAAAAATCCTAAAAAAATTGCACTAAATAATATTCTTATAAATAAAATACTTACATACTCTGCCAAAAAAATTAATGCAAAGCCTCCTATTCTATATTCTACATTAAACCCAGAAACTAATTCAGATTCTCCTTCTGCAAAATCAAAAGGAGTTCGATTAGTTTCTGCCAAACATGAAGCAAACCAAGATAAAGCTAAAGGAAAAGTAATAATAATAAATCAAATATACTTTTGATAATAAAAAAAAGATATTAAATTATAATTTCCAATTAAAAAAACCAGTTGTTACAAAAGTTAGACAAATTATTAGACAAGTCACACTTATTTTTCTAGAAATGAATATGACCCATAAAATTAATCAATATTGCAGTAATTTAGAAACAATAAATTTGTAGCACTTTCAACTTCTCCGTCCCCGAGTTAAGTTGGTTGGCAGCAGTGCTATTGTTTGCTGCAACCCTAGTGCTGTATTTTATCCCAATTAGAGTTCTGTTAATGGGGTGGGGAATTAATAAATTTGCTAGAAGAATATTAAGACCTCATGTGGTCCCCAACAACGAAGTACTTGATCTGCTTTCCAGAGTGCCAGATGACGATGATCTTGTAGGTTTATATTAAATTATTAAAAGTTTTGAAAGCATTAAGAAGCATTAATGTCAAATTGTTTTATAGATTGCATTTCGTGAATTAAGACTTACTCAAAGTCCAGATGCGGAAAGGAGACGAGATGTCAGAAAAAAACATAAAGTTTCCTAGTAGCATAAGGACAAGGATGGTGGGATGCTTAATGTCATAAGGAAAAGATTCACATTAAAGTATCCTTTTACGAAAAGTTAATTGACTGAAAATCTTGGATCAACAAGTGAGTGTGTGATTTACCACCTGCGAATACCGACTTCAGTTTCGAAGAAGAAAAGGTTGCCTTGATGTTTTTAGTAATATTGACACTAACTTTGAAACAAATTTGCAACACAAGGAACAAAGGTTGAGTATGCTAAACCACATGCCTATTTTATGCTTGGTCTAAGAGATAGTATCAATTTATCAGTCAATTATTGGGAGACCTGTTGCAAAAAGTTGTTATTTTCGTAAAACCCAAATGTAAATAAACACCAAGTAGCTAAAATGTGAAAATTTAACTTTATTTCTAACTTCTCGGGGTGTTGAACAAATAAAAGACAAATTTATTGTTGATGGACAAGCAAAGGCGTAAAAATGTGTTCTTTACATTTCTTATTCTCTATTCTCTCAGTAAAACGTTTAAATTTTAGCAAATAAATATAAATGAGGTTGAAAAATCATATTATTTAAGATACAGCAAAAGTAATGGTAACTAAAATTGAAGTTAGAAATAAACTTTACCCTTTTCTATATTATTAAAAGCTACAAAACATAGTATAATATTAAAATCTTGAACATAATCAAATAATTACTATTTAAACTTTCCTCTAAATCTTAAAAATAAATCTTCCTCTTTAATATTAAACTATATTAGTAACAGCAATGTTGCAACCGTTGATTTTAAAATTAGATTATAGCAACCATTGATGCTACAAATATATTTTAAGCTTTTTTATAAAA
Organism: Panorpa germanica; assembly: GCA_963678705.1. NCBI lineage: Eukaryota > Metazoa > Arthropoda > Insecta > Mecoptera > Panorpidae > Panorpa > Panorpa germanica. The sequence continues at coordinate 575,061 of OY783222.1, forward strand.
TTAGCCAAGTACTTAATCCCTATTTCTGTATCTCCTAAAACTTTCACATAATTTTTGAACTCATATCTAATGTAAAATAATTATTTGTGAATTATTAAATTATCAGATGCGGTGATATTGATTTTGATGAACATCATTTTCAGTCTTATGCATGCTGCATTTTTAATGGAACTTTTCGGAAAACTGCATTTTGAAAATTTAAAAGAAGAGATAAAACGATTTCTAATATGTATTGTCTTTGTTAATGTTAAGGGCGCACAAAAGTAGATTAATTTACAAAAGTTATTATAGAGATAGGTCCATCTTCGTCAGAAATATCAGTTCATTATAGATGATTAGTTTATTACAGTTAAATACGAATCTATTATCATAATTTCACCAAAATCAATATCACATTCATTAACTAAAACAAAGCACACATCCTATTTCTTCCATTTTTTAATATAAATTAAACTTCTAATAAAAAAACATTCGTACAATTTTTGAAGATGTAATTATAAAAACATAAAATAAAACAACCTATTTTGTTGTGTATTATTTATTTAAAATTAATATATGAAATAGTTTATTATTAATATATACAAAAGTATAATAAGGTGCTAAGTTATATGGTCTATTAATTATTATAAATGAATGACAATTGTTAAATTTGTATGTAAATATTTTTGACATAACAATTTCCAAGATTCTCTGTGTATTCTACAACTAAGACATTTATTTTAGGATTATCGTGTGGATTTTTACAATCGTTCATGTTTTCGTCACGTTAAAACCTTATGCACAAGAAACGATTTAATAATTTGTTTTTAAAGGAACCTAAACCATTTCGGAAGATTCGAAATTTATATAAGACAAGAATGTAAGACTTATGAAGCTGTTAATTTTTGGAAGTCTATTAAAGTTTGTTCCTGTTTGCTACATTTCACATCTATTTCTAAAACAATTATTTTATCTTTCTTTTGTCTGAAATTCATTGTTACTCTTAAAATAAATAAATCTTTGCTTTCTATGAAGTATTCTTTCCACATCGGCTGTTAAATATTATTACGTAATTTGCTTCCAATTCGTTTAGACATTCAGTTATGTGATATTTTAAGTAGAATTATAAACACATATTTTTGTAAATTAATGTAATTTTTTTAAGTTTATAAAATCTATCGTTAACATGTTTTTATTTTTTCGTAAATCAGAATACAATATAGAAATTTATTCAAAAATGGAAACAACCGTCCAATCGAAATTTGAAATATAATAAATACAACATACAAGTGAAATTGAATTTATATTTCAAATACTCTAGAAACTGACGGAGTGTGTTGTTTAGAAATATATAATTAGCAGCAATGTTAAAATCTAACAAACTAAGAAAAACTCCATGTGGTAATAGAAAATAGAAGTCTTTTCTTAGTTTGTTGAAGGAAACTTTTGCATATGTTATTGTTATTTAAAATCTAGATGTTTACATATTCATAAAATACATTTTCATGCTGTAAAGATTGAATCTTTTATTGATTTCTAAATATTTCAATTAATCATTTGGTGAAATGTCTTGCTGGATTCGGTTAATCTGAATTGGGTATTTAGCAAAAATCTGTGCAGATAAATAATAATATTTTTAGTTAACCTGAGTGACATTTAAAATTTTCACCACTACAGAAATCGATAATTTTTTGGTTTGTGTCTTAGATTCGTTAGCACCATTTTTATTGAGTTTTAAATTTGACAGATGTATAGCAGAGATAATTGGATATAATAATCATAGCGTTTATGTGTTGTTTCTTTTAAATATTATAAGTTAATTAAATATCATGTTAAAAATAATATTTTACTGCTACAAGCATAATGAAAGGCAATTTACTTAAATGGAATACAAAAAGGTACAATTTTTTTAAGTTTTGTTGAAGAAAAAGTAAACATAGCCTCAAAACTGTCAAAGTAAATTCTCAGAACATTAGGAGGCTATACTATAATTTTTTATACCGAATACTATTTATTAATAAAACTGCATTGTTATTTACAGATTATTGCATTTGCTTGAAGACACTAGGATGTACCAATCTTTGAAAGTGATCGTCTGCAAAAAAGAACTTCAAACATCAGTGGCTTATCGATACTATAGGAGTCCTGATGTCTTATTACAAGATCCTAGGTGACTATTTTGTCAATTTCATTTAAAGTTTCGTTTATATTGTTGTGATTTAAGATTTAGTGGAATAGTAATAAAAATTGATCGTTTTCTATTGTTTCTAGTGATTGACAAGGCGAACCGGGAGTGCAGTAAGAAGTGATACTGGAGAAATGATCTCGTAACGACAATAGGACGTAAGTCCTTTTGAATGACACATTTTGGAATGTAATGATTCATGAAATAAGAACTAAACATCGATTTCTTTTTTGAAGTTCAGAGGCTGTATTAATCAATAAATAATTTAATCGATACCTTACACTGTTACAATTGTATTTTGATTGAAATTCGTTTAGTTCTTATTTTATGACCATATATAAAGGTATTATAGTTTTCATTTTCCCCACGTTTTCGTTATTCTTAAAGTTTTGATCTTAGAGCACAGATATTTTCATAGTTTAGTGCAAATTAATCCTTGCTCTCTAAATGTTATCGTATTTTGTAGTGAAATTAAAGTATATCATATCATTCTAAAAATCAATTTATCTCATTAATACATGATAGCAATAATTAGCACCTAAAATGTAGAAATCTTGAACTAGTTTAGAAAATTGCTATGAAGCACTTGTTGTAAAAATACTGGTTGTGAATAAAAGATGGCTCTGAAAATCACCACATTTTTCGCAATCGATAATTAATTTATATTAAAGCTACAACAAGGAATCATAGATGGCCCCGAAATTCATTTACAAAAAATAAATAATGACATAAGCTAGCAAATAAACATGGTTTAGTTTTCTGTGTTTAATTGTTTAAGGCAGCGGTTCTCAAAGTGTGGGGCGCGACCCCCAAGGGGGGCGCAATGAAGACTTAGGGGGGGCCCAAAGCTTGGTTGAAAAATTAATTAAATTTACTTACAAAGTAATAAAGCAAACTTTTTATTTTTAAAATTACAACAAGTGTATAATTTTTAGTCAACGTCGTAAGAGTGCCGAACATTGTACTTTTTTTAGTTTATCAGAAAATACGGAAAAAATATGCAAACCTTCTGCAATGGACTGAAAAGGGGAAAAGCTTTGTAATGAAGCTAAGTTTGTACGAGTGCGGTCTGAAAAGTGACAATTTGGAGCTATTTCCTAATCTTAAAATTATGATTGAAGAAATGGATCTCAAAACTATTCCAACCAATGCAAAGAAATGCTCTCTTAAACACTTAGAAATCCTCAAATCTCGTTTTGAAAAATATTTTAATGAGAATTTGGATGGTTTGGCATGTATTCAAAACCCGTTCAAATCATCAGTCGATGAATGCTCCCTCAACATGAAGGAAAAAGAAAATCTCATTGACCTCCAAGGTGACACTGGGCTTGAAATGAAGTTTAAATAATCTTCTCTCACATTCTTCTCGATTGGTGTATAAAAGGAACACCCAATTTTGAGTGAAAGGGCATTGAAAATACTCACTACATTCGCAACCACTTATTCTTGTGAAACTGAGTTTTCTGCTCTAGCTGCCATGAAGAGTAAAAATCGCTCAAGGCTGGATGTGACCAAGGAATTTAGAGTAGCGTTATCCGAACTGACACCACGTTTTAAGAAACTATGCGCAAAAAACTGCATTCACACTGAAGCTCTTTTAATTATTATTGCTTTGAGTTACAAATATCAATTATGTACTATAGTAGCTAAAATAAATAATTAAATTGTAATAGTTTGTATAGAATTTGTTGTTTGATTACGATTAAATCAAACATTGCCCCATTAGAGTAAGCATAGAATGTGTAAAACTTAACCAAATAATAATTGACTGTAAAATGTCAAATGCAACTTATAATATATAGTACGCTTACATGTAGGGGGGCCCGGCTTACAGCTGGATTATGCAGGGGGGCTCGAAGTAAAAAGTTTGAGAACCGCTGGTTTAAGGTGTAATAAATATTGTTTAAGATGCATTAAGAGGTTAGTATAAGATTGTTCTAGATAATTTATAAGTAGAATATCAAGTTTTCGTGAATTGCAATTATATTTGTTTGCATGTTCATTAATATGTTATTTCAAGGTTAATTGATAATGTTCACGTTTATTTTAATGAATGGCATATCTGTCAGTTGCTGTAGGAAATACAAATGTATATAAACATTTAATTAGTGAATTTTCTTAGTCATTATCTAATTAGGTTGTGCTCCCAATAGTTTTGAAAAGTCAAGTAATTATAAGACATATTATCAATTTTCTTGTCTTTGTTCCAGGTTTCCAGGAAGATGCTTCGGGTGATTTGTTGGCTGCAGTTTTATCACAATTCATCACTTGGTGAGTGACAAATTATTTTATTAATTTTATCGTACATTTTACTCGCCAATAATTTTTTATTTCTACTTTCTACTACATAATGTCTTTAATGTTTTTATGTCCTTTAAATTGATTTTGAAAGTCTTTTACGTAATTTAGATGTAACAAGACGAAATGTCATTTTATTTGTGTTTTAAAAGTGTGTAAAAGAAAAACGTAGCTAACATAAACTGTTCAGGCTGGTTGTCATTGTCAAGACACTTTCTTATTCCTGTACAATTGATATGTGTATGCAATAAAAGAAAATCTATCGATGTCAAAATTCAAAATTGTAAAGTCAGTGCACTTGCCCGATTTAACAAACTGATAATTTATGTGAAATACCAGACTGAGTAAAACTAATTCATATACCCGTTTGCATCCACTATAATAACTGCGTTAGGCCCGTGTATAGTAGGGCGATTTTTGCAGTAGGGTGTAAGTTGCAGTAGTACACTTTATCATAAGAGAAAATTATTTTTTAATGTCTGTCAATACACCACTGTATGTATTTCATATGTCTTAATATCAAAGTGCCGTGAGTTCTAGTCGCATAGATTACAACAATCTTGGATCATGCATCTCCGTAAATGACGTGAGCAGTAACAATGGCATCATTGCGTTTATTATTTGATTTCGACGAAACGGTGTGAGGTGAAAGCAATACCGGGCTGACATTAGAGTATAAATGTACAGTTATGTGTTCGTAAATATTAAAGATCATCTCATGATACAGTTTATTAATGCGAAACAACTCGAATAAACCCTGCTCCAAAATATAGTCATCGGCGCATGTAGTAGACTACAGTGTGAGACCGACCTTAAGCTGTTCTCACACTGCAACCGACTACTTGCAATGCCGACTCTTCTTTCAGTAAGATGTATTCCAGTTGTTACGCATTAGTACACTTTACCATGAGATGAATCTTTTACTTAAATGTTTATCAATACATCTGTACTGTAGCTAATAAAAATGTGTCCAATTCAAATCCAGTGTCAGTTGTCCGCTCACGTTATGTACGAAGTTGTATGTTTCCAAGAATGCTCGGATATATTCGACTGCGAGTAGAACGTAATGCGGTACTTTGATAAACGTACGAATGAAATACATATTTCTACGGTACTTCATACTTCAGTGGCGTATTGATAAACATTAAAGTAGAATCTTCTCTCGTGATTAATGTACTTATGCGATCACCCTACTGAAATGTTGGAGGTTTCAACTACACGGTTCCAGTGTGAGAGCCTCCTTATTCTGACTAGCTATTTCTATTGCTTTTATGCCGGGTGAAACAGATATTTTAGAATAATGAACCATTTATATATGATTCATACAACTATGTTAATTTTATAATATGATATATTTGATTCACCCCACACTCAAGAGTAGATACTAGTAGCATGTCAAAAAGTAATGAAACATTTACTTATTATGTTTGTGTCAGTCAATATTTTTTCAATGAAAAATATTAAGACTAGCTACTGACAAAAACAATTCGAATAGCAAATAGAACACATGTTGATTAGAATTTTTTTTAATTTCAGTTGACTGACATCGGAATCTTCGTTGTTTCTTCGGAACATTGAAATATACAAGTTTCTAAATAAATAAAGTTTAATATATAAAGTTTATAAATGTCTGTCTATGCCTATATAAATGTATATAAAAAAATTGTAAGTTAAGTAAAGTATTATTATGTACATAATAAATTTAATTTAATTTAAAAAAAAAAATTTTCTTTAAAAAAAATTGCAAAATGTTGTCATAGATTTGTATTATTTTCGCCGGGTATATTTTTTGCAGGGTTTGTATGGGATATGCAGGGGGGGAGCTGTGTACGCTGGGGTGGGGGGGGGTCGGTACGCCGGGGTTCGTTGCACGGTGGGTGGGGGGTGGTTTCGTGGGGCGGGGGTGTTTTGGTGGGGCGGGGGTCGCAGTAGATTTTTTTTAGTTTATATGGATCCGGCCGGGTTACGAACCCAGGCCGTACGATTACGAGGCAACGATGCTAGCCTTTATTTTTATTGTTAAAGTAAAGGAGACTACCCACTAGACAAGTTCATGTATTATGTAATGTAATATTAAACACATGTAATTGTAAGTAGCGGGTACTCAAGATCTTAGACGTGCATTTACTTGTAAGACGCTCTCACATTACAATCGACTACTTGCGAAGGAAGGGTGGTGTTTCATTGTCACACCTTAAAGTTTCCACTTTAATATTTATCAATACACCACTATACCGTCGAAGTAAGTATTTAATTTGTTCGTATTCATAATGATTCATACGTATGTATTCAAATATGTATCTCATCAAAGCTGGGAAACTAAAAATCTATTGGAAAAAGTTTTACACCCGGATATTATTCCAGCACAATGCACAATGCATTATGTGCAAGATAGTTCGATAGCATTATCACAGAATAGTACAAAAAATCGATTGCAAAGTTTGTTGGACCATAGTGACTCAACTAAGACCTTGTAAAAATGTGTAACAAGAAGACAAAACCTGACATTATAGAAACACCTAACACTGTAATGCGTTTACACAGGGTCGTAAAATAAGAATTAAACAAATTAGAAACAAAATACAATAAAAACTGTAAAATATGTAAAAAGGTGTAAAATAAAAATCGTATTTCACGGTTCCAGTGTGAGAGCCTCCTTATTCTGACTAGCTATTTCTATTGCTTTTATGCCGGGTGAAACAGATATTTTAGAATAATGAACCATTTATATATGATTCATACAACTATGTTCATTTTATAATATAATATATTTGATTCACCCCACACTCAAGAGTAGATACTAGTAGCATGTCAAAAAGTAATGAAACATTTACTTATTATGTTTGTGTCAGTCAATATTTTTTCAATGAAAAATATTAAGACTAGCTACTGACAAAAACAATTCGAATAGCAAATAGAACACATGTTGATTAGAATTTTTTTTAATTTCAGTTGACTGACATCGGAATCTTCGTTGTTTCTTCGGAACATTGAAATATACAAGTTTCTAAATAAATAAAGTTTAATATATAAAGTTTATAAATGTCTGTCTATGCCTATATAAATGTATATAAAAAAATTGTAAGTTAAGTAAAGTATTATTATGTACATAATAAATTTAATTTAATTTAAAAAAAAAAATTTTCTTTAAAAAAAATTGCAAAATGTTGTCATAGATTTGTATTATTTTCGCCGGGTATATTTTTTGCAGGGTTTGTATGGGATATGCAGGGGGGGAGCTGTGTACGCTGGGGTGGGGGGGGGTCGGTACGCCGGGGTTCGTTGCACGGTGGGTGGGGGGTGGTTTCGTGGGGCGGGGGTGTTTTGGTGGGGCGGGGGTCGCAGTAGATTTTTTTTAGTTTATATGGATCCGGCCGGGTTACGAACCCAGGCCGTACGATTACGAGGCAACGATGCTAGCCTGAGCCACGGGGCTCGTTGCTGGTAAAAGAAAAAAACTTATATTTGAATATAGTTTCCTTTACATAAGTATATGTATATACATTATAGAAATATATATATATATATATAATATTGTCAGACGAGATATGTATATATATATATATACTAAAAATACAATGGAGGGACCTCCGGTAAATTAAACCCGGGGTCCCCCTATTCTGTTTTTACTGTTATATATATATATATATATATATATATATATATATATATATATATATATATATATATATATATATATATATATATATACGTATATTATTTACATATATATTACATTATGTTAATACAATATATATATTAATATACAATAAAAACCAGTACAGGTAAAAATATATGTAAAAATATATGAATATATATATATAGAATTAATATTGTTAAACGAGGTTAATATATAGTAAAAACACAATAGAGGAACCGTAGGTTCCTCTATTGTGTTTTTACTATATATATATATATATAGTATGTTTAAATGAATAGAATTAATATACAATAAAAACCAGTACAGGGACCTTCGGTCCCTGTACTGGTTTTTATTGTATATTAATTCTATTCATTTAAACAAACTATATATTAACCTCGTTTAACAATATTAATTCTATATATATATATTCATATATTTTTACAAATTTAATAGCATTTTCAATACATTTTTGTCAAAATTATTTGTTTAATTGGCTTAGTGGTTTGGAACTTCGCTAACTAATATAGACGTCGCGTTTCCAACCATATATTAGGAATGGTTTGAATCTTTGCTTAATTTTTGCAAAAAACTTTAGTTTCAAAATTGGCTAGTGGTTTGGAACTTCGCTAACTAATATAGGCGCTTATTTTGCAACTTCGTCGGGTAGAGACCAGGCGTCGCGTTCGAATTTGTATCCGACGGGGCTGTTTCACGACGGTCTGGTGTCGTGCCATCAATTTAGGTATTGTGAAAGCCCCGTCGGGAGTGTTTGGTAACTATCAGACGTCTAAGTCGATTGGTTGAAAACATAGGTGAAGTTACCAACAAAAATTTAAAATATTAACCAAAAAAAGTCCTTTTTAAATTCAAAATGTTTTGATTAATAAATAAAATACACTTGTATTTAACAGTACAAACGTTTGTATTAAAATTGATTTAATGATAAAATGCGAAAATAACAATGAGACACCTAAAGTTACAGGAAAATAAATACAACATGTATTGCAATTAATTTATTATACTTTAATAATTCTGTACGTATAATTCATAATAAAATTGGAAATATATGATACAAACTAATAATATTAACAATATAACATAATTCAACAACACTCCTCAGAGTAATACAAGTACATTTTGTTTCATTTAACACTTCAACATTTATACTATAATAACTCCATCTATTCATATGTGCATATATGGGTAGGGTGGAGGGTATACAGGATCAAAGAGGTTCACTATTCGTATATGTGTACCATCTGTAGCACCTATTACTCTCTGCATGATGTATTTATTGTAAAATCTGCAATGACAGGTTTATACATAAAAATATATAAGATATAGATATCGTTGTTTTCATATAATACTACACAGCTTTGATATTATTCTTTTCATTTCGGGAATCAGATGTATTTAGGCATCAAGTATTTCATTATCAAATCAGACTGGATGTATAACTTTTACTAACGATCATCTGTGAAAGTGATACATTGTATTTTCCTCCTACAACTCGTTGATAACCTTTATGCAAAGAACTGTAGAGCAAAAAACTAAAACATTAGAATAACAATTAAAAACACAGAAACCTAATACAATCGTATAATTATATTATAAAAACATATCTTCTATCAATATAACTTCTAACCTTGCTATTAAAAGATACAGCAGATCTTCTAATTTGTTTTGGCGCGTGCGGCTTCAGTGTTGCGATTATCATATTAACTATTTTCTTCGAAAATCTAAAGCTATTTAAAATGGATCAATACAAGATCTCAATGTTATTCATCTTAGGTATTCTTGATGGTAAGCAGCAATTACCTAAAGAAGCACATCATCGAAACTGTTAAATAACTACATTATTATAATCGTTTGTTGCTCCTGTCCTAACCTATAATTTTTTAAAGTCAAAGTATTAAATATGCTAAATAAAAAATATTAAAACATAATTCGTATTTGCAAATATACTTACCTTATATTAAAAAAAATTATAGGCAATTATTTAATTAGCTAGATCACTTTTCTTTAACTTGTACAAAAATTACTGTATTTTTATATGATTTATGTTCAATATCATTCAATATTTCAAAAAAGATTAGATTTTTATATAGAATAGTGTGGATTTCTACCAAGTCCGACGTCGGATCAGTGTTACCAGGCACCTTATTAGATGCCTGGTAAATAGCGTCGTATTCACGGCGTTTCATAGACACACTCCTGCTATGAAATGTCGTTCAAAATGCCGTTTTCAAAATTCAGCGTCGTGTCGTCGTGTGTCGGACTGGTACACGACGACACGACGTCGTTGTCAGAGTTGCAAAATAAGGCCCATAGACGTGTTTCCAACCAAACATTCGGAATGGTTTGAATCTTTGCTTAACTTTTGCCAAAAACGTTTGTTTAAAATTGCTAGTGGTTTGGAACTTCGCTAACTAATATAGACGTGTTTCCAACCAAACATTCGGAATGGTTTGAATCTTTGCTTAATTTTTGTCAAAAACGTTTGTTTAAAAATTGCTAGTGGTTTGGAACTTCGCTAATTAATGTAGATGTGCTTCCAACCAAACATTTGGAATGGTTTGAATCTTTGCTTAATAGTTTGAAAATCAGCTTCCCACTATTGCCATCTAGGTCTAAATAAGGTAACTAAGCTGGTTTGAGACATCGCTAACTGCTGCTGCCGCCTATGATTTGTTAGTTTAATTTTTCGGTTTGAATCTTTGATATACACTATTGCCCTCTATGTTCTAATATTACAACTTCATTGGCTGGCATTTTTTTCACAATATCCTACTAAAATATTCCTTTAAATATATAATTTCTTGTCTAATCTAATTTTAAATATTTTCTATTAAATATAAATATTTATTAAAAGAATTATATAGGTAAAAATTATTTTATTAACAAATATTTTCCTAATTAACATATCAATTAGAATTAATTTTATTTTTCATGTCTCGTCCAAATGTTGCTATCCCAGGTCCGTTTGTAGTGAAGTTACCAAAGGGTTTTCCTGAAACAAATAATAATAATATATTAATAAATACTAAAATAATAAAAATACGTACGAAGCATAAGAACTGACCTTTTAATTCGTTTCACCATTAATTCCTTCTGAGGAATGCCTTCTGTAGACATCTTGACGGACGAATCATTATCATTTCAATCCGTCTTGTTTGACAACTCGTTTCAACAACTGCAGGATCAATGTTCCTTCAGTCAAGTTTAAACGACCCAAGTCATAGCTGAAAGAGTTTCAATTAAATTAGTAAAAACGGTTACTCGCTTTTATTTTTATTGTTAAAGTAAAGGAGACTACCCACTAGACAAGTTCATGTATTATGTAATGTAATATTAAACACATGTAATTGTAAGTAGCGGGTACTCAAGATCTTAGACGTGCATTTACTTGTAAGACGCTCTCACATTACAATCGACTACTTGCGAAGGAAGGGTGGTGTTTCATTGTCACACCTTAAAGTTTCCACTTTAATATTTATCAATACACCACTATACCGTCGAAGTAAGTATTTAATTTGTTCGTATTCATAATGATTCATACGTATGTATTCAAATATGTATCTCATCAAAGCTGGGAAACTAAAAATCTATTGGAAAAAGTTTTACACCCGGATATTATTCCAGCACAATGCACAATGCATTATGTGCAAGATAGTTCGATAGCATTATCACAGAATAGTACAAAAAATCGATTGCAAAGTTTGTTGGACCATAGTGACTCAACTAAGACCTTGTAAAAATGTGTAACAAGAAGACAAAACCTGACATTATAGAAACACCTAACACTGTAATGCGTTTACACAGGGTCGTAAAATAAGAATTAAACAAATTAGAAACAAAATACAATAAAAACTGTAAAATATGTAAAAAGGTGTAAAATAAAAATCGTATTTCTTCAGGTTTTATTTATTGATTAATGCCGCCTCTGAACTTAAACAAAATCGATGTTTAATTCTTATTTCTTGATTTAAAAATACGTTTGACTTACTTCCTATTATCGTGACGTTAACGTTTCTCCATCAAATCTCTCTGCATTCTCGGTTTTCTTATTTCACCAGGAAGCGACTATTCGCCTTGTTACAAGTTCCCTGCAGTTGACCACCTTCATAGATTGGAGCATCTTGGAGCTTTGAAGCAAATACAAAAATCTGTAAGTAACAAAGACATGTTATTAATATGTATTACTTAGATGTTACTCTATATGAAACCGTTATAGATTAACCCACGGTAAAAATAAACATCAGACTCCGACTCTGACCAAATTAAATCCCAAGACATTTCAGGGAGTGTCTAACAGAAAAAGGAAAAATATTTAAAGAAGTGATTCAAAATTTAACTAAAACTTCAAATTCAAATGAATCTTAATTTGTACTCTATTAAAAACAGAATTACTAAACTCTCTACTATCAGTGGGTTCCATTTTATTCAGTTACAGACTTATCAAATATTCTAAATTATCAAAACTCTATAATGAAATGACATTGTTATATTTAAAGGTTATGATTCTTAAAAAATTTAATATATGTTATGTTATGGAAACAAATAATTTAAAAAGAATTACCTATTTCAAACTACGATATTTTCTTTAAAAGCCGATAGCTTTCATTTATAGAAAATAGATTTGATAACATTTTCACTCCTATATTTTAACTTTTCAAACAAAGTGCTGTTAACATCAGAAATTATTACGTTTAATGAGGTCAATCAAGGTCAATATAAAATGGCGTTACCATCTGTCAAACCCAAAGCAAAAGAATTTGTGTAATAAGTTCCCATGTTTCACATAAATGACAACCGTAATAGCAAAGATTCCCACCTTTATCTTATTAAAGTAGAAATTTACCCCCACGATACTAGATACATGACTATAATAAAAAATTAAAAATGTATCTTTAACGTGAAACGATACTTGATACGATACCATTTTTGATTCGCAATATAGATGGCGATACTAAACAGCTGGTTAAATATTATCAAAAAAGAACCATGTTTTTTTTCTGTTTAAATCGTTTTATGTAAGTAACTATAAACGCGAATCAAAATCTAAAGCTGCAATATATGTGGGCTACACTACCGCCTAAACTTTGACAATAACCAATCCCAGAAAATTACATACAATTGTTTTCGTCGTAGCAATAAGTCGGTTTCAATGTGAGAGCATCATTATATTCATCACACTTAAATTAATTGCGTTCCAATGTTGCAATTATTATTATTATTATATTTAATATTTAAATACAGCCGGTGAAATCCGTCGTTAAAACAAGAAAAAAGACCAAAAAGAAAAGCGCCGCAAAGTAAAATACTTTACTGAAAATTTGAAAATGCTGTGCTTATTTGTGAATGATTATATATTAAGTGATATTAAGAAATTATTTATTGCGTAGGAATTAACTCTTTTCCACACCACCCACCACGAGGTAGAGTCGACGGCGCGTTTTATTTTTCTGTGGTTTCCCCAGTAGGCCTAATCCACAACAACAATCATTTTTGCCATCAAAATTTTGTAATTACGTTTTTCGTAAAAATTAAATCATCTACAACTTTTTGTAGTAACTTATGCAATAAATGTTATAAGCAAATATAAATCTTAAATTAAATGAAGTCTGCTGTATTTATTGTTCGTATTACACTATAACGGTAGTAGAAAAATAAAGTGCAAGTTTTAACAACGGATTTCATCGACTATAAATAATATTACATTTTTGCGATGTGAAATTTCATAATACTGAAAAAAGAATTATAAGCTGTCTTAGACTATATTAGTCTTTAAATCAAAAGGATTACACTAACTAAAAGAAAAGTTATACTGATATTTACCTTATAGTATTAAAAGAAGTTCCCTGAGTCACAAGAAATGTAGGTTTCTCGGAAAGTCCAGAAATTAGCCCTTAATGATGAAGATGTTCCAAAAGTGCATAGGACAGACCTCTATATTTGTAACTCGCTGGAGGCACGGGTGGTCAGGTAAACCTCCAGACTATGCGTCGTACCCATTTTAGTTGTCTCTTAGGATATATATGCGGTGCTATACAAGCAAATCTTATTCAAGACTTAATTGATATCTGAAACAAAATAAACAATTATAATAATTTCAAAAATAAATATAAATTGTACTAATATAATATGCAACGCTGTAGTTACCTTTATTTTATCTATAAGAAAGGCTTGATGCTTCTATATTAATATCCAATATTAATTTTTGACATATCACATTATCACAAGTCCATATCCAAGGCATCCTGACGAAGGAGAGTCCCAACACCTGAAACAGACTTCAATATCTTTCAAGATTAATAACTATTTTCAAAATAACATTATTTGGACCATTTTTCTGAAAAGAAAGTGATTTTCAGTTAGTGGGGCGGGGCCATGCTTAGAAATAAGTTCCACTTACTTGGAGCTCATTGTTACTGCGGTAGAATCCTGATGTGAGCCTAAAACAACAAAGATTACAATAAGTTTATAACAATAAATAAATCAGATGATGGAAATCTGTAAAAGATACTAATTTCGAATAATACCTTTACTTCCTTAGTCCTAAGGCCGGACGCCTCCAAGCGTCTTGAGTAACTGCTACGATCTTCTGCATTTAAATTATGCTGAAAATTATAAAAAAAATTGTTAAAATCTTGTACAAGTTTGTTGAAATAAAGTAGAACATATTATTAATTAGATTCTTTACCTCTCCCATGACGGTGGTGTGCCCGATGCCTCCTGGCGTAAGGGGGACCTGCCTCCCTAAATTTCACTAACACAAAACACTACACTAACACTTTTACACACGCGCCACTAGCACAGACCACTTTATAATTAGTTTATTTATTAGAACAATCAATTAACTTAATAATATCACGTAAAATGTTTTAAATAATCTCTGGCATCACTGTTAGTTCTTAGTTCTTGAAAACAAATTCAAAAATCGTTCATTGGTTTTTATTCATAATTCAGATAAACAAAGTCAATAGTTTGAATGCTGCGAAACAGTCCTAGCACTCTAAAAATTGTAAGGTCCTTAAACGTTCAACGCACAAAATTGATTAGCAAATGTTCTGAACTTGAGGGGGCCCATTGTTACAACCGCGGTACCGTATGTGAGACTGAAACAATAAGAAAACATTATTAAAAGAGATTCTTCACATTTTAACAATTAAAATATAACTATCAGATGGCACTGAATTCGTTTAATTGCATTTAAATAATTATTTAGTACCTTTAGAATTGTCTATAAATGCCGGGGCCTCCATTTGTAACTCGCTGGAGGCACGGGGGCCCTAATAAACCTCCAGAGCTCTTCTATTGCAAAGTCACTTCCATTTTAACTCTAAAACAAAACAGAATTAAAAAAAAAACTTCTTAAAGCCTCTGAAGTTATAATATTTTCTAAAATAAATATAAATTGCGTTAATGTAATATGCAATACTGTTTACCTTTATTTAGTCTATAAGGAAGGCACGATGCTCCAATAATTCGGACATCCGTCTAGGCAACCTAAATCCTGAGAAAAAATCTGAAATAAAAAAAACACTTGCTTTAGTTACAAAAATTCCAAACACTAATTTTTACTTATTATTAAAGAAAAGAAAAAGAGCCAATAATTAGTTAAAAAGTACAAAGGGTTAATAAATACCTTTAATTAATTTTATTTCGTCTGTGATAGGATTCAGCATCGGAAATAAACGACGTTAAAATTAATGAATTCCGTCTTTCTAGTCATCTCTAGGCATCGAAATTAATTTTTGAAATATCACATTATCACAAGTCCATATCCAAAGCATCCTGACGAAGGAGAGCCCCAACACCTGAAACAGACTTCAATATCTTTCAAGATTAATAACTATTTTCAAAATAACATTATTTGGACAATTTTTCTGAAAAGAAAGTGATTTTCAGTTAGTGGGGCTTAGAAATAAGTTCCACTTACTTGGAGCTCATTGTTACTGCGGTAGAATCCTGATGTGAGCCTAAAACAACAAAGATTACAATAAGTTTAAAACAATAAATAAATCAGATGATGGAAATCTGTAAAAGATACTAATTTCGAATAATACCTTTACTTAAAAGTCCTAAGGCCGGACGCCTCCAAGCGTCTTGAGTAACTGCTACGTTCTTCTGCATTTGAATTATGCTGAAAATTATAAAACAATTGTTAAAATCTTGTACAAGTTTATTGAAATGAAGAAGGGACATATGTTTATTAATTAGATTCTTTACCTCTCCCATGACGGTGGTGTGCCCGATGCCTCCTGGCGTAAGGGGGACCTGCCTCCCTAAATTTCACTAACACAAAACACTTTTACACACGCGACGCTAGCACAAACGAAATTATAGTTTATTTATTAATCAATCAATTAAATTTATAAAGTTCACGAAAAATGTTTCAAATAATCACTGGCACATGACTATTAGTTTTTAGTTCTAGAAAACACTTTCAAAAATCCTTCATTGATTGTTCTCAATTATTTAGCAATGTCATTAGTAAAAAAGTTTATAGTTTGAATGCTGTAAAAATGTCTTCAAATGCCCGATTTCTTCTGGCGAGATGTGGACCTGCCTCACTGATATAAAGAGTTCTATATTTCACACACACAAGGTCACACAAAACATATTTATTTGTGAGAAGTGTGATTGTTTAAAATTGAGTCTGGAACAAGATAAATATTATATTTTCTGAAATAAAAATAAATAGCACTAATGTAATATATAATGTTTTATTTACCTAATAATATTGAAGAAAATCGATTAACTGATCGATTTCACAAGAAAGGTAAGTTGCTCGGAAAATCAAAAATGCGCACTTGATCAACGATGAAAACTGTCCAAAACCCTGACATGAAATCTGCAACAATTTTTTTTTAAATTACTTTTTTTTATAAAACATTCGTGTATAAATCAAAAACTCTCCGATTTTAATTGAAAAAGCTTCAACGTAAAACCGAAATAAAGTTTATATAAAGTAACATTTTACACAGTTACCCTATAGAACTGAAACCCTACAGAAATGTAATATTTACATAATGTTTATGTAGCAAGTAAGGGATTAGTAAATTCGCACTCTGTTGTATAACAGAGATAGCAATTTAAAGAAGAGAAAACGTCATAACGAGAGCTTAGTGATTTTTTATAGAGTTTTGATCGCTTTAATAATTAAATAGACAAATATAACTATTTTAATGGTAATATCTCAGTCGGATTAAGAGAGTTCAATGCCACACAGGACTATACATTGCGGCGAACGACAAAGAAAACACAAAGCAGAAGGATAAACACATTTGCTTGTTGGACAAAAGGAATACAAATACTGAAGTACAGTGTTCTCAAACGAAATATAATGCGCTTGCGCATATACATATAATATGTATTACAAAGAGATAATATTACTGTCTAGCGAATATAATCATCATCTACTATTATAATGTTCGTAATGTTCCAATTTAACATGGAAAACTCATAAGAACTCATAGATATTTATATATATATATATATATTTCCGGTAACAAAATCTGTATGGTATCTTCTAAACGGCGCCTACAAAGTTTTTTAAATTTTGATATTATGTAAAGGACAAATTTCTAAGACTTTCTACGTCCCTGAATTTTCCCCTGAATTTCCCTGGAACAAATTATTCTGGAAAAACTGGAAAATTCGAAAAAATACTTTTGCAAATATCTGACGAACTAGAAAAGATAGAAAACTGAAATTTGGTGTGTGTATTAAGGTATTCAATGCTGACATTTCTCAAAAATTAGAAATTCAAAAATTGAAAAAGGGGGGGTTAAAGAAATTTGGGGGCCCGTTAGGGAACTTTGGAGAAAGTTCATATTCTGGATTCTAGAATAATTAAGTATATTAATAATAAAAAAAAATTCAAAATTTCAAAATTTTATTGGGGGGCACGGGGGCAGTATTTTTCGAGAGTAAAAATTGTGCTAGAAAGTTAAAATTTTGTATATAGGCTAACCTTGGTAACTTATTTACGAATCGAAAAAAAAAATCACAAATTTTGAAAAAAAGTTGGTCAATTAACGCATAAATTGAAAATAATTTTTATTTTGATAAAAAAAAAATATTTTTTTAATCAATTTATATGTGTGTATATGTGCGCGAGTTTATTTATTATTTCAATTTAAAAATAGAACAGTTAAATATGAAATTTAATTACGAATTATTTTATTGGATTTAAATGATACACGCCAAAAAGACATCGCTTTGCGACGGGGGTAAACCTTAAACTTTAAAAGAGACTTTAAAGAGAAAAAAATCTAAGACTTCTAGCATCCCCGGATTTTTCCCTGAATTTCCTGGAAACCCGTAATTTGGGAAAAAATGGAAAAAAGTGAGCCCTTTTTTGCTGTATTACTTTTAATTCGTAAATTATAGAAAGATGAAATTTTGCATGTGTATTAAGGTATTCAATGCTGACATTTCTCAAAAATTAGAAATTCAAAAATTAAAAAAGGGGGGGTTGAAGAAATTCGGGGGCCCGGTAGGAAACGTCAAAGAAAGTTCATATTCTAAATTCTAGAATAATTAAGTATATTATCAATAATAGAAAATTCAAAATTTTATTTGGGGGCACGGGGGACAATATTTTTTGAATGTAAAAATGGTGCTAGAAAGTTGAAATTTTGTATATAGGCTAACCTTGGTAACTTATTTACTAATCAAAAAAAATCCCAAATTTTGAAAAAAAGTTGGTCAAATAACGCATAAATTGAAAATATTTTTTATTTTAATATAAAAAATATATTTTTTTGGTCAGTTTATATGAAAAATTAATTGTTATTATATGTAAAATTAATATAGGTCGAGTTTATTTATTATTTCAATTTAAAAATGGAATTAAATTTTGACATGAAATTCAAGCCACACACAAAAAACAGACGTCGCTTGCGACGGGGGTAAAAGCTAGTCCTATATTATAATGTTCCAACTGTTTGAATCTATTCTTATATGTTTATATTCTTATATGTTTGGTACTGAATTTTGTATGGCAGCGCGAAAACGGCTCCCACGATCTTTTTGAAAATTTCCTATTTCGTAGAGAAAAAAATTCTAAGACTTTTATTGTCCCCGGATTTTCCCCTGAATTTCCTGGAAACCCGTAATTTTGGAAAAACTGGAAAAAAGGTGAGCCCTGTTTAGCTGTATTACTTTTAATTCGTAAAAGATAGAAAGTTGAAATTTTGCATGTGTATTAAGGTATTCAATGCTGACATTTTTCAAAAAATAGAAATTCAAAAATTGACAAAGTGGGGGTTGAAGAAATTCGGGGGCCCGGTAGGGAACTTTGGAGATAGTTCATATTTTGGATTCTAGAATAATTAAGTATATTATTAATAAAAAAAAAATTCAAAATTTCAAAATTTTTTTGGGGGGCACGGGGGCAGTATTTGCCGAGAGTAAAAATTGTGCTAGAAAGTTGAAATTTTTTATATAGGCTAACTTTGGTACCTAATTTACGAATCGAAAATAAAATTCCCAAATTTTGAAAGAAAGTTGGTCAAATAACGCATAAATTGAAAATATTTTTTATTTTGATAAAAAAAATATATTTTTTTAATCAATTTATTATATGTGTCAATGTATTGTGCGAGTTTATTTATTATTTCAATTTAAAAATAGAACAGTTTATTATATTAGAACAGAACGAATTATTTTATTAAATTCAAATGATACACGCCAAAAAGACGTTGCATTGCGACGGGGGTAAACTATAGTAGAGTTAAATATGAATTTTAATTACGAATTATTTTATTGGATTCAAATATACACGCCAAAAAGACGCTTAACGACGGGGGTAAACTCTGGTGGAATTAAAATTTTTACATGAACTTCAAGTCACACACAAAAGACAGACGTCGCTTGCGACGGGGGTAAGAGCTAGTATATTATAATGTCCCAGGTGTTTGAATCTATTCTTATCCTATATTATAATGTTCCAACTGAATGTTTATATTCTTATATTCTTATATGTTTATATGTTTGGTACTGAATTTTGTATGGCAGCGCGAAAACGGCTCCGGCGATCTTTTTGAAAATTTCCTATTTCGTAAAGAAAAAAATTCTAAGACTTTTGGTGTCCCCGGATTTTTCCCTGAATTTCCTGGAAACCCGTAATTTTGGAAAAACTGGAAAAAAAGTGATCCCTTTTTTGCTGTATTACTTTTAATTCGTAAAAGATAGAAAGTTGAAATTTTGCATGTGTATTAAGGTACTTAATGCTGACATTTCTCAAAAATTAAAAATTTAAAAATTGAAAAAGGGGGGGTTGAAGAAATTCGGGGGCCCGGTACGGAACTTTTGAGAAAGTTCATATTCTGGATTTTAGAATAATTAAGTATAGTCTTAATAAAAAAAAATTCAAAATTTCCAAATTTTATTGGGGGGCACGGGGGCAGTATTTGCCGAGAGTAAAAATTGTGCTAGAAAGTTGAAATTTTGTATATAGGCTAATCTTGGTAACTTATTTACGAATCGAAAAAAAAAATTCCAAATTTTGAAAAAAAGTTGGTCAAATAACGCATAAATTGAAAATATTTTTTATTTTGATAAAAAAAATATATTTTTTTTAGTCAATTTATATGTGTCAATGTATATGTGCGAGTTTATTTATTATTTCAATTTAAAAATAGAATTAAATATGAAATGTAATTACGAATTATTTTATTGGATTCAAATGATACACGCCAAAAAGACGCTTTACGACGGGAGTAAACTCTGATAGAATTAAAATTTTTACATGAAGTTCAAGCCACACACAAAAGACAGACGTCGCTTGCGACGGGGGTAAAAGCTAGTATTCTTATCCTATATTATAATGTTCCAACTGTTTGAATCTATTCTTATATGTTTATATGTTTATATGTTTGGTACTGAATTTTGTATGGCAGCGCGAAAACGGCTCCGGCGATCTTTTTGAAAATTTCCTATTTCGTAGAGAAAAAAATTCTAAGACTTTTGGCGTCCCCGGACTTTTCCCTGAATTTCCTGGAAACCCGTAATTTTGGAAAAACTGGTAAAAAAAATGGGCACTTTTTGCTGTATAACTTTGAGTTGGTAAGAGATAGAAAGCTGAAAATTTGCATGTGTATTAGGGTGTTTAATGCTGATATTTTTCAAAAATTAGAAATTCAAAAATTGTAAAAGGGGGGGTTGAAGAAATTTGGGGGCTCGGTAGGAAACTTTGGAGAAAGTTCATATTCTGGATTCTAGAATAACTAAGTATATTATCAATAAAAAAAAATTAAAAATTTAAAAATTTTATTGGGGGGCACGGGGGCAGTATTTGCCGAAAGTAAAAATTGTGCTAGAAAATTGAAATTTTGTATGTAGGCTAACCTTAGTAACTTATTTACGAATCGAAAAAAAAAATCGCAAATTTTGAAAAAAAGTTTGTTAAATAACGCATAAATTGAAAATATTTTTTATTTTGATAAAGAAAATATATTTTTTAGTCAATTTATATGTGTGGCGAGTTTATTTATTATTTCAATTTAAAAATAGAATTTAATATGAAATGTAATTACGAATTATTCTATTGGATTCAAATCATACACGACAAAAGGACGTCGGGGGTAGGGGGTAATTGCGACGGGGGTAAACTCTAGGGATCTTATATTCTTAAATGTTTGGTAGTAAATTTTGTATGGCAGCGCGAAAACGGCTTCGTCAATGTTTTTGAAAATTGCCTGTTTCGTAGAGAAAATTTTTTTAAGACTTTTGGCGTCCCCGGATTTTTCCCTGAATTTCCTGGAAACCCGTAATTTTGGAAAAACTGGAAAAAAGTAAGCCTTTTTTGCTGTATTACTTTTAATTCGTAAAAGATGGAAAGTTGAAATTTTGCATGTGTATTAAGGTATTTTATGCTGACATTTTGCAAAAATTAGAAATTCAAAAATTGAAAAAGGGGGGGTTGAACAAATTCGGGGGCCCAGTAGAAAACTTTGGAGAAAGTTCATATTCCAGATTCTAGAATAATTAAGTGTATTATTAATAAAAGAAAAATTCAAAATTTTATTTGGGGGCACGGGGGGCAGTAATTTCCGAGTGTAAAAATTGTGCTAGAAAGTTGAAATTTTGTATATAGGCTAACCGTGGTAACTTATTTACTAATCGAAAAAAAATCCCAAATTTTGAAAAATAGTTGGTCAAATAACGCATGAATTGAAAATATTTTTTATTTTGATATAAAAAATATATTTCCTTAGTCAGTTTGAATGAAAAATTAATTGTTATAATATGTAAAATTAATATAGGACGAATTTATTTATTATTTCAGTTTAAAAATGGAATAAAATTTTGACATGAAATTCAAGCCACACACAAAAAACAAACGTCGCTTGCGACGGGGGTAAAAGCTAGTATTCTTATATTCTTATATGTTTGGTACTGAATTTTGTATGGCAGCGCGAAAACGGCTCCCACGATCTTTTTTAAAATTTCCTATTTCGTAGAGAAAAAAATTCTAAGACTTTTGGCGTCCCCGGATTTTTCCCTGAATTTCCTGGAAACCCGTAATTTTGGAAAAACTGGAAAATTCGAAAAAATACTTTTGCAAATATCTGACGAACTAGAAAAGATAGAAAACTGAAATTTTATATGTGTATTGAGATTATAATTGTGCACATTTTCCAATAGTTGGAAATTTGAAATTTGAGTTCAGTAGCGGCGCGAATTTTTGGGGGCAATGTTAGAATAGAGTTACGACGTTCAAATTTAATATGTATGCTCGCTGTAGACAGTAATTAATGAAAAAAAATAAGCAGCCCTAAATTTCCAGTGGCGGCGGGAGTTGAGACAGTAAAAGCCAAAAATATTGAAAATGTAGTATTATAACTTAGGGTATGTATTAAGACACTAATTGCGCATGTTTGCCAATAATTGGATTACCAAAATTTTAATTCAGTAGCGGCGTGATTTTTTGGGGTCAATGTCGCAACAGAGCTAGAACGTTGATATTTGGAACGTGGGCCCTATATAGAGTGTCATTAAAGACACACTATATAAAATTGCAACTTTCCAGAGGCGGCGGGCGCTGGAAGCCAAAGACCAGAAATATGAAATATATAGATATAGGGCTATAGTTTAAAAAATATCCTCTATTATAATGTTCCAACTGTTTAAATCTATTTTTATCTACTATTATAATGTTCCAACTGTATGTTTATAATCTTATGTTCTTATATGTTTGGTACTGAATTTTGTATAACAGCGCGAAAACGGCTAACACGATTTTTTTGAAAATTTCCTATTTCGTAGAGGAAAAAATTCTAAGACTTTTGGCGTTCTCGGATTTTCCCCTTATTTTCCAGGAAACCCGTAATTTTGGAAAAACTGGAAAAAAGTTTGTCTCTTTTTTGCTGTATAACTTCTTATTTGTGAAAGATATAAAGTTAAAATTTTGCATGTGTATTAAGGTATTCAATGCTGACATTTCTTAAAAATTAGACATTCAAAAATTGAAAAAGGGGGGGGGTTGTAGAACTGCGGGGGCCCGGTAGGGAACTTTGGAGAAAGTTTTTATTCTGGATTCTAGAATAATTAAGTATATTATTAATAAAAAAAATTCAAAATTTCAAAATGTTATTTGGGGGCACGGGGGCAGTATTTGCCAAAAGTAAAAATTGTGCTAGAAAGTTTAAATTTTGTATATAGGCTAACCTTGGTAACTTATTTACGAATCGAAAAAAAAAATCTAAAATTTTGAAATAAAGTTGGTCAAATAACGCATAAATTGAAAATATTTTTTATTTTGATAAAAAAAAAATATTTTTTTTGTCAATTTATTATTGAGCGAGTTTATTATTTCAATTTAAAAATAGAGTTAAATATGAAATATAATTACGAATTATTTTATTGGTTTTAAATCATACACGCCAAAAAGACGTCCCTTTGCGACGGGGGTAAACGTTACTGGAATTTAAATTTTTACATGAAGTTCAAGCTACACACAAAAGGCAAACGTCGCTTGCGACGGGGGTAAAAGCTAGTATTCTTATATTCTTATATGTTTATATGTTTGGTACTGAATTTTGTATGGCAGCGCGAAAACGGCTCCGGCGATCTTTTTGAAAATTTCCTATTTCGTAGAGAAAAAAATTCTAAGACTTTTGGTGTCCCCGGATTTTTCCCTGAATTTCCTGGAAACCCGTAATTTTGGAAAAACTGGAAAAAAAGTGATCCCTTTTTTGCTGTATTACTTTTAAGTCGTAAACGATAGAAAGTTGAAATTTTGCATGTGTATTAAGGTATTCAATGCTGACATTTCTCAAAAATTAGAAATTCAAAAATTAGAAAAGGGGGGGTTGAAGAAATACGGGGGCCCGTTAGGGAACTTTGGAGAAAGTTCATATTCTGGATTCTAGAATAACTAAGTATATTATCAATAAAAAAAAAATCAAAATTTAAAAATTTTATTGGGGGGCACGGGGGCAGTATTTGCCGAAAGTAAAAATTGTGCTAGAAAATTGAAATTTTGTATGTAGGCTAACCTTAGTAACTTATTTACGAATCGAAAAAAAAAATCGCACATTTTGAAAAAAAGTTTGTCAAATAACGCATAAATTGAAAATATTTTTTATTTTGATAAAAAAAATATATTTTTTAGTCAATTTATATGTGTGGCGAGTTTATTTATTATTTCAATTTAAAAATAGAATTAAATATGAAATGTAATTACGCATTATTCTATTGGATTCAAATCATACACGACAAAAGGACGTC
The DNA here is from genome assembly GCA_963678705.1 of Panorpa germanica. Taxonomy (NCBI): domain Eukaryota; kingdom Metazoa; phylum Arthropoda; class Insecta; order Mecoptera; family Panorpidae; genus Panorpa; species Panorpa germanica. The sequence continues at coordinate 599,909 of OY783222.1, forward strand.
GCATTGCGACGGGGGTAAACTCTGGGGATCTTATATTCTTATATGTTTGGTAGTAAATTTTGTATGGCAGCGCGAAAACGGCTTCGTCAATGTTTTTGAAAATTGCCTGTTTCGTAGAGAAAATTTTTTTAAGACTTTTGGCGTCCCCGGATTTTTCCCTGAATTTCCTGGAAACCCGTAATTTTGGAAAAACTGGAAAAAAGTAAGCCTTTTTTGCTGTATTACTTTTAATTCGTAAAAGATGGAAAGTTGAAATTTTGCATGTGTATTAATGTATTTTATGCTGACATTTCGCAAAAATTAGAAATTCAAAAATTGAAAAAGGGGGGGTTGAACAAATTCGGGGGCCCGGTAGAAAACTTTGGAGAAAGTTCATATTCTAGATTCTAGAATAATTAAGTGTATTATTAATAAAAGAAAAATTCAAAATTTTATTTGGGGGCACGGGGGGCAGTAATTTCTGAGTGTAAAAATTGTGCTAGAAAGTTGAAATTTTGTATATAGGCTAACCGTGGTAACTTATTTACTAATCGAAAAAAAATCCCAAATTTTGAAAAATAGTTGGTCAAATAGCGCATGAATTAAAAATATTTTTTATTTTGATATAAAAAATATATTTCCTTAGTCAGTTTGAATGAAAAATTAATTGTTATAATATGTAAAATTAATATAGGACGAATTTATTTATTATTTCAGTTTAAAAATGGAATTAAATTTTGACATGAAATTCAAGCCACACACAAAAAACAAACGTCGCTTGCGACGGGGGTAAGAGCTAGTAAGTTTATAGTGTTTTAACTTGTGAAATCATGTGGCGTTTGTCAGTAATATACTTCATTTAATAATTATTATTAGATATAATTAGTAATATTAATATAATTAATTTTACTTGTTTATATTTCACTAACTGAACTTATGATTAAGATTAAAACATATATTAAGTTAACACTAAAAGTAAGTGAGTGAGAATGGGGCTCTTAAATGTTTTCATAGTTTCATAATAATTTAATTAGTATTATAAATAATCTAGTATCTTTACAGGGTGCTTTGGTCATATCAAGAAGCCGTACCACAATGGATTACCGTGTACCCTAGGGTAGCTAATAGCTATTAGCACTTCCAATAAACAAGGCATCATATTAATTCTGATATTTTAGTAAGATGGTTACAATAAAGTACAACACTTAGAATATGACCATTTTTAATTAGAAAGACGCACAATTTCTTCGCATTAAATCTTATGTAAGTATCCTATAAAACTTTTTAACAACAGTACCTATACATCATTAGTGAGACAACTTTAAAAAATCAGAGTATGAGTTGAGTATGGAGTTATATGTAAAATTGTATCCTCTTATTTGATTCAATACTCTGATATTTCATAAAGACAACTAAACAAAATTATATTGCAGATTAAACTTATCGAATACCGTTGGAATGCATATGTCGTTATCTCAAAACTGAATATATTCGGAGGTGTTTCATAAATGAACTAGTGAACAAAAATAATTGCAAATGAATGAACATATAATAAGTTATATTTTAAAGTTGGATTTGCATTGTAACATATTCTAACATATGGTTCTGCTAACCAAACCAAGTAAGCAAATATTTTGAAAAATGTGGTTTGTTTTCCATGGTATGTTGTCTGTTTTTAATATTATTTATTTTATTACATATGTACGCTACTGGGATTGCAGTGGAACTATTTTTTGAAATCGACTGCCAGACTTGCAAATTAAAATATGTGAAATATTTTTTATTGAGAAGATAACACATTTCAACTCTGCAATTTCATCCTTTCACTGAATCTACAGTAAGTCATAATATCTAAGATTCATGACTAAGATGATATTGTTAATCTAATACAATAATATTTTGACAGAAATATTGCGCAATAAAAGAAAACCCAGTCCTTACTACCATAATCACTTGACTAATCCATTATTATTATTATTGAAGAAATATTTTGACAAGAACATCTTTAAAAAAAGGTTTGTGGTCTAGTTTATAAACGCAATTACCTTTTTACAATTTGGAAAGTACTCTTTAAGACAAAAATATATTTTAAAATTAAAAAAGAAACTTGTACTGGGATACAACCGTCGAATTGACAATGGGTTCAAAAGATTTCAGGTCGGAGGTTATAATTCAGAAAAGTATATTTTAAGTAAAGTAATTGCTTAAAATGAATCATTAACTATTAATTTAGTTCTACAATTACGTTTTTGAGCTCACAATAATGTATTGAGTTAAACTTTATGTATAAATGATAACAATATCGTTCGTACCTGTTGACTGGAGATTGACATTTATATACTTTTATTATTGTAAGAAATACATTTCAGAAAAAAGTAAATATTTTAAATGAAAAGTTACCTTCTTATTTATAAACTCAACCACTTTTTACGTTTTAAAAACACTTTTTTAGCACAAAAATATATTAAAAAAGTCAAAGTGCCACGTTTAACTTGGCTTAAACTCAAACTTTAAAAAACAATATGGCGGCGGTCATCGTTTACTTCATGGCGTGTGCCAACTTAAAAATGTTTTAAAATATAAAATTGTTAATTTTTGAAATTAATTTTTTTTTTCAAATTAATTAATTTCTTAATATTGAACAATAATTAATGAAACTTTTTTTAACATAAAACTATATATAAAAATTCAAAAGAATTGATGATATATGAACGTTACATATTCTGTAAAAATGACAACATACTTCTTACCTGTTGATGGAAGATTCACATTTACATACATTTATTATTGTTGACTGCTGATTGTCATTTATACACATTTATTATTATAAGAAACACGATCCATAAAAAAGTAAATATCTTAAATGAAACGTTGTATTTTTATTTATAAATCATCAACTTTGTACGTTTTAAAATACACTTTCTTATTACATTAGCACAAAAATATATTTCAAAATTCAAAAGTTCTTACGCAGCTGAAAACTCAAGGTAATAACCAAAATGGCGGACATCGTTAGATACGTGGCGGCAATTTAAAATATGAAATGTAATATTTTCTTATAATTAATTATAAACTCTTTGTTTTGATTGTATTCATTTCATTTAAAGAAGTTCTTACGCGGCTAAAAATTAAATTGTGAACGGGAAAGATTTATTCATTCTAGATAAAATAAGTCGAATTAGATTTTAATAATATAGAAGAAGCTAATATAATATATATGATATAAATAATTAAATTTATTTATTATTGAAATGTATAATAATACCATTCAGTCATTTTGAATCTCAATACCATCAATCAGTTTGAAATACACCTAATTTTTTATTACATACTAAACATATATTTTGAATAACAATAAATATTATGAAACAATTTTTGATATTATTTATTATATCGGTGTTTAATTAATATTGTACTTAAAAAATCAACGCTAAAGATTAGACAAAAATATAATAAAATAAATTAAAACGAAAAAGATTCCATATAATATTTATATTAATCCAGCAATGATGTTGTAGAAATGTTCATTTCTATACCACAGAATAAAAATTTATTTAATATATCATTTATTATATATAATTAATAAAATATAATTTGTTGGAATAAGGAGGGATTTAAAAGTGAGGTTGTACCCAAACTTGCAATGATTTCGACTAGGACAGGACAAAAAGTGTAAAAAGAACGACTGTCTTTCCTGAAAGAAAACGATTCCCAAGTTATAATCAATTATTCATCACCTGAGAGAATTAAAAACACATTATTTGACAACATTATATAAAAACTTGATCAGTAATCGCAAATGGAATTCAAATAAAACTTGAGAGAACTGTAATATCATTGCACTTATAAATGATACACTCTACAACTTAAATTCAAGTTCAACTATAAGATTTTTATTAGCTTTGTAAACAATCTATTATTATTAATGCTTAAGGGGGTAATATCGCTGTAAATACATAAATTATGAATATCCAAAGATTAAAATCTCTAGATGTTTATATATGCAGATTTTTTTTATTTAAATATGTATGTATAACAAAAAAATTAACATTTTTTACTGTTGAACCTCACCTAACACTTCCCATACATTTCTTCGTGGACACGTTGCATAAACAGAATTTTTAATCTGCTTTGAGCATCTGCCGGTAATTTCTTCATTTCATTACTTATAGATTTCATACACTCATCAGTTGCTCTTTCAGTATGTTCTCGAAATCTATCCTCAGCAGATTTTGTTGCACAGCTAACCAAATGTTGTTGTTTTAATTCCATGTATTTTAAAAATTCATTTTCAAGGTTTTTGTCTTTTGTTTTTCTTTTTTTTGCAAGTGAATCTGAAACAGAATTGTTCACGTCCTCCAACACTATTGTTTCGTAATTTTCGGCTTCTACATTATTTTCATTGTCACTGTCTTCTATCAAGAATTCTACAGCTCCATATTCATTATCGGAACCTTGTTGAGCTTCATCATAATTTACATCAGTGTAAGTGGGTTCTACTTTTATAACCATTTCATTCACTTGTGGTTTAGAACTGAAATCACATATATTTTATAATTATTAACTTTTATAATTGATGAGTACAGATTAAGTTTACAAATTGATGTTTACTTACAATTTCTCTCTATAATAATCATCCATAAAATACATAGACTCTGCAAATATCCAACGAGCTTGTTTCACTTGTTCTTCTCCGTAGCTCCACAATTTTCTATACTGCGAACGCAACACAGCCCATTTGTCCTTGCACTCGTTAACTACATAAGAAAATATCAATTTTAAACAAATAATTTGAGAATTATTCTTAGTATTAAAGAGTTTTAAGTTACGCTACAACAACACCTCAAACTACAAGGCATATTTGAATTTATAGCATTAACAATGTACATAAAAAATCTGTTAAGACGATTCATTACAAAAGACTTAATGTAAAACTTAATTGTGGCTCGACAGGTGCAATGGTCTTTTCGATACTGCAGTCTTGCAGTCAGAGTATTTGTATATAATTATTAAAAGCATATAGAGTAAAGTATAATCGAATATAATATACAAACAATAGTCAATTTATATTTCTGTGCTCAACATAAATGTAATATATTGTACGGTATATTTTATATGCGGTAAAAGGGTTATGTATACATAACTTGTTATGATTATAAATGTATATATTTATTCGCAACTGACAGATTAGAGGTTAGAATAATACAATAACAATCAGCATTTGATAAATAAACTTATTATACGACGTACTGTTACCTATACTACTTAAAATAAGGCAATTTATAATGTAGATTATGCATATTTAAAGTCTATTTAGTAACGCTGACAGTAATAAAAAATTAAATGAGATATTTACCTTTTCTACCAGGAAGCTCCTCTGTAATAAGTCTCCAGGATTCTTCAGTGGCTATTCTGTCATTGTATTTTTTATCCTTAATATCATATAAAAATGGAGCATTCTTTACCATTTGAATTAAGCATTCAACTTCATCATTTCTCCATCTTTTTGGCGCCATATTATATATTATTAATAAAATTGCTCTTGATGTCGTCTACTCAGTTGTCCCAGAGCTCGTATCAAGTCGTATTAAATAAAATTAATGTTAGTAGAAGTTGTGTAGTGCGTAGGTTCAACACCACCAGAGATAGGATCAAAAGATCTCGTTCAGAACCTCTACCATTATATCTCTGAAACGAAAAATTATTATTACAAATATAATAAGAAATATTATTTGTTACATTAAGAAAATATCCCAATAGCAGGATTGTATTATTTTTAAATTTCGTCAATATTATTTTTATAACTATTTCATTAAATATAAAATGAAAATATTACTTATTAAAATGAAGGCTAATTTTAATTGCAACTAAAACTCCTTAAGAATAAAAATCCACTATATAAAACAACGTATATTTAATTTAAATTAAATTATCATTTAATTTTTTTTATGTAAATAGTTTCCAGATAAATATTTTATATTCTGAACGTATTCATCTAAGCTCTGAAGTTGCAACTGGTAGACTGGCTATACTATATGGCAACTCTAATATAATTCCATACTGACAGTTGATTGTTGATTATTAACCTCGGTTAAATCTTGGTTAAATTTAACATATGCATTCTCTTATATTTGTTTGTATTTAGCATGTTCGTATTTGCAGTTTTTAATGGTGATTCAATTTATGTATAAATAAAGTTCTTTCGTAATTAAATATTTCTGTTTTCTGGTGTTTAAGAATGTGTTAAATGTAATACTGCTTATGGAATATCCAAACTCAATTAAATTAATGGCTAATAACAAAGAATTGTAAGTGTTATTTTGTATGTTTGCTACTAGTAATATATATCATTATTAATTTGTATTTCATTATTTCAGATATAAAAGTAAATTAAAATATGTTAAGAAAAAACCTGATAACATGAAAACAATTCAAGTACCTTCAAATCTCAATGAGATTAAACGGAACGCTGAACTTGAATACACTAACATAGAATTTCTTTTGGAGACAGATGATCAGGATAATGAGTTAAATGACTTTAAAGGTGAAGATGAAGATAAAGATAGTAGTTATCAAACTGTCGTAGAAGAAGACACTGAAAAAATATTATCCAATTCAAAAAGCAACAAAAGGAAATTTGAATCAACTAGTACAGAAGATAGATTGGAACTTTCTTTACATAGATATTTAGAAGCGAAACAACGAAAGTTAACAAAAAGTGCGGAAGATCAAGATAGAGAACGTACTGAACAATCAACAGATGAGACTATGAACTGTATAGCCAGTGAGATGAAAAAATTAGCTCCTGATGTCCAGAGCAAATTAAGAATAGAGTTTATGCGAAAGTTACATGAAGAGCTTTACGAGAAGTGAAATATTTGTGTTGCGATAATTCGATAATTAAGACATGGATAATGAAATAGAATATATGTTAATTTAGTTCAATTTCGGAATTGACGCTAATTTATTTTTACATTTCGTTTTATACAAAATAACTGTTCAAAGTGACTTACATGTAATGTATAATGTTAATCTTTAGTTTTGAAGATTTGACTGTTAATGTATTTGTATATTTTATTTAAGAATATATTTATAGTGATTTTACAATTATATTACTTGTATTTATTAAATTAACATGTCAAGCTTTATTCATCCCTTTAATTCTTTCCGTTAAATGTTTCGCATTAGCATTTTGTCATGATAATAAGTTTGTACTGTCCCTAATTATTAAAGAGACCTCTTTGAATCTAGACAAAAATATAATAAAATAAATTAAAACGAAAAAGATTCTATATAATTTTCATATTAATCCAGCAATGATTTTGTAGAAATGATCATATCTATACCACAGAATAAAAATTATATTTATTTAATATATCATTTATTATATATAATTAATAAAATATAATTTATCGGAATAAGAAGGGACTTAAAAGTGAGGCTGTACACAAAGTTGCAATGATTTCGGCTAGGACAGGACAAAAAAGTGTAAAAAGAACGACTGCCTTTCCTAAAAGAAAACGATTCCAAAGTTATAGTAAATTAATCACCATCTGAGGGATGTAAAAACACATTATTAGATAACATTATACAAAAACTTGATCAGTAGTCGCAAATATAAATTATTGCAAATGGAATTCAAACGAAACTTAAATTCAAGTTCAACTATTAAATTTTTAATTAAATAACTATTTAAAGTAACTTACATGTAATGTATAATGCTAATCTTTAGTTTTGAAGATTTAACTGTTAATGTATTTGTATTTTTTATTTAAGAATATATTTATAATGATTTTACAATTATATTACTTGTATTTATTAAATTAAAATATCAAGCTTTATCTCCCTTATCCTTTAATTCCATTCGCTTACTCCTAATAATAAAGATTCATCCCTTTAATTCTTTCTTTCTTTCCATTAGATGTTTCGTATTAGCATTTTGATCAGCATCATGATAATAAGTTTCTACTGTCCCTAATCTTAGGGAGACATATTCCAATATTAAATTTTGACACCGACGAGAATAATAAAGTCGTAAAATGTAATTAAAAATACGGAAAAAATATAGAAAGTAGCAGGTACATATACCACTTTAAGCAAAAGCATAAAGTAGTTTTACCTTTTTTTCTTTTGCACTGAACTATGAGTAATAAAACAATAAAAATAGAAATAGGGGTAGTAAAGTAAATAGAAAATAAAACTAAGTCTATGCACAAATAAAAAAAAATTGTAATGGAATGTTATTTGTACAAGTACCTAACTACCTATATGTACAAGAGGTAGAATGAGGTAGAGGTAGAATGCGATGACCAAAAATAATTCTTCAGAGATTAAAGATATGGGTAATAAAAGGATTTGGGTAATATTTTTCATAGGTAAAGGAAGGGATATCAAGTTTTAGACGGAATATCTCGTTGCAGATATACCAACCTCAGAAAAGTTTAGAACCACTGCTCAAATAATATAAAGTTTAGGTGAAAGTTCTTAATGCGTCTATTTTTTTTAACTTTATGTAAATTGGATAATAATATTGATTTAAGGATTATCTTCTTTTTTAAATTGATTTAAATTAAATGTATACTATATGCCTGGAGCGAAATTAACCGTCAAAGATATTTATTAAAAAGTGAAAAGATTTGGGAGCGTCTACAGGTTGATGTTTTACAAACCAATGTCAAGTAATCAATTGGCAACTAAATTGGAGATCGGAATTTGTGTAAGATTTGTTTCTTAAAACGAATGTTTGTCATAGTTGTCGGGTGTTACAGGTTCAAGGAAAATAGAGGATTGTCATGATGACCTACAGCCGGCAGCGTCCGCAACTGTACGAAGTATAACGAGATGAAAGAGAAACTGTGCACGCATTTAATAAAATAATCAATGGTTTCGTTTAGATAAGTTAATTTATATAAAACAAAGCTAATAAAGTTGGCTACCAGAATCTCAAATATCCAATAATTTTTTTAAGAACTCGCTGTATTTTAGGAGATATTAGCAATTAAAAAGGCATTTTGCCTCTTTACTTATAAAAGCGATCCAACGTTATAGAAACTTCTAATACATGGTACGTCAAGTCCGTAGATTTTCCATCTCTTTTATATTTACTGTAGAGATGCATATGAATGTGTGTAATATGTCATCAAGTATTATATTACGATGATTGCGAAAAAGGAAAAATAATCTCGATTACTTATTTCTTCTGTGACGTCTCATGCATAGCTAAAACATGCGACAAAACTAAATTTCAAAATTGATATAGCTGTCAATTTTTGGGTATTTAAAAACATAAAAACGTAATTATAGTTGTACTAGAGTTTACCCCCGTCGCCAGCGACGACTGTCTTTTCTGTGTGATTTGAATTTCATTTCAAATTTTAATTCCCTTTTAATAGAAATATAATCTGACTAACAAAATATATTTTTTTCAACAAAATAAAAAATATTTTTAATTTAATCGTTTTTTAACCTACTTTTTATCAAAATTTGGATTTTTTTTTGTGCCCACCCCCGCGCCCCCAAATAATAGCCGTTTTCGAGCTACCATACAAAATTCAGTGCCAAACATATAAGAATATAAATATACACTTGGAACATTATAATATAGGAAGGAAGATCAATTATAACACTTCAAAATGCTTACACTTCACTCCCTTCACCCTTCCTTCTCTTCAGATGTTGGGTCGCCGTGAATTTTAGTTCACAGTGATATAATATTCCAACAGGGGTCGCCTCAAGCGGTTTATTCCATGTCAAATAATTTTACTCTAAGTGATAGTACCTGATAGTACCCTGAGTACTTTTAAGTTCATCGTCAACCAGGTAGCACGTGAAAGAGTTTTGGTAAATTCTATAAAAAAAAAGTTAACCAAAATTTATAAAAATGTGCATTTCGAATTCTCTTGAAAACAATCTCTCTGAAAATATTTCAGTGGTAAGTTTCATACATAATTTTATTCAATTTACTCAAATATATAAATAAAATAATAATTAAATAAAATGTAGCGTATATTGACATTAAATGTTTCTTTAATTTTTGTTGATATGAACTAATAATTAAGGCTGTTTTAAAGAATAATGCAAAAGAAATTGTTTTTGGAAATGTACATATTCTTACATTATGTTTTTATCTTTTTTCATCGTTATATTTTGTTTTAGAATGTAGATGTCATAGAACCAACACTGGACCCCGTTGACAATGAATCTATTTCAATGCCGGCTTCATCTATGGAACCAGAAGATAAAGTGACGGACTCAGAAGATGAAGCAACACATAACCAACAGACAAAGAAGCGCATTACATTCAATCTTACGCCAACTTACCGCGTTTTAAGAACATGGGCGTTCGCACACCGACAAGCTAGACAAGTTAACCAACGCAATATCGATAAAAACTTTAAGACGAAAAGAATTAGCCCGATTTGTCTTCTAGAGGAGGAACTTAAAGAAATTCCACAAACTTTTGAGGAGGAAGACAGAAGCGGTGAGAGATTTAAACCGACTGAAACTTACGCGGTGCATAAAGTATGGGATTTCGCGATGCGAGAAGCAAAAAGGCTTACAGATCGTTATTTAAGTAATCCGCCGAAAAGGGAATTTTATCCTGCTTCATATTCCCCTGAAGATGAAGATGAAGATGAAGATGCAGAAATGTCATCCAAACCACAACGCTTGGGAGTTAAGAAGAATGTGCGGTTCAACCTGGAACCAACAGTTCATATCATCCCAGACAGTCAACATCACTGGGAAGCGAGGCTATTCGACACTCGAATTTTCTTATTAAATCTACTGATTAAATTAAAGTTTCAGAATCGAATTATGAGTTATGGTAGAAGATCACTTAATTACATTTTGGACCCTGAACACAGAGCCATAATATTCGAAGAAAGATTTCAGGAAAGTGTAGAAGACGATTAAATGAGAATATCAATTAATGTAATTAGTTTCGTTGTTAATAAAGTATATTTTATTAAAATTGTGTTGTGTATTTTCAAAAAAATGGTTCCAGCCGGGCTCGAACCGGCGACCTTCTGCGTGTAAAGCAGACGTGATAACCGCTACACTATGGAACCTGTTACAATAAAATCTACTACATATGGACCGATAGTTTCTTTTCCAATTAATACGATACTCTACAATGAAAAAGAAACTTATTACAAGTGTTTTTCTTTTTATAATTTAGACGGTCTGCCTTAAGACAGTCAGTCAGGTTAACACTTTACAATACATTTAATGGTACACTTAAAAATGGAACAAAAATTTGAAATGAAATGAATTCACATACAAAAGACAGTCGTCGCTTGCGACGGGGGTAAACTCTAGTAAATATATACTTAACTAGAGTTTACCCTCGTCGCAAGCGACGACTATCTTTTGTGTGTGAATTAAATTTCATTTCAAATTTTAATTCCATTTTTAAATTGAAATATTGAACTCGTTCTATATAAATGTAACATATAAAAACAAATAATTTTTTATATAAACCGACTAAAAAGATATATTTTTTTCAACAAAATAAAAAATATTTTCAATTTATTCGTTATTTGACCAACCTTTTTTCAATATTTGGAAAATTTTTTCTCGATTTGTAAATTAGGTGCCAAAGTTATATTTAATTTAATTTAATTTAGTATATTCAATTTCAACTTTCTAGCACAATTTTTACTCTCAACCAAAACTGCCCTCATGCCCTTAAATAATATTTTGAATTTTTGTTTTTAATATTATTTTCAATTATTACACAATTTAAAATTTGAGCCTTATCCAAAGTTCACTACCGGGCCCTCTAATTTTCTTAGTGCCGATTTTATAAAATTTAGAATTTCTATGTTTTGAAATATATTCGTAGTCAATAGCGTAATACACACGCAAAATTTCATCTTTCTATGTTTTACGAATACAAAGTTATACAGCAAAAAGAACCCACTTCTTTTCCAGTTTTTCCGAAACCACGGGTTTCCAGGAAATTTAGGGAAAAATCCGAAGACGCCAAAAGTTTTAAAAATTTTTTCTCTACGAAATAGGAAATTTTTAAAAAATTCACTGCAGCCGTTTTCGAGCTACCATACAAAATTCAGTACCAAACATATAAGAATATAAATATACACCTGGAACATTATAATATAGAATTTTTCAAGAAAATCGTAAGAAAAGGAATTATCTTGACAACGTCCTTATAGGCGTCACTTTTTTTTATCTCTCCATCGTTGCCAGGCCTGTGTACAGTACCATGAAGTTGGCAGGCCCGTCGTACCATTGCGTACTGAAAAAGTGATAGAAAAACAACTCTAAATAATTCTTTTGGTGTCAGCAGTTGCGAACACTTCTACGTATTATATATATAATGGAGGTAAGAAATAAAATAATATTATATTAGTATACCATAGAAGAGATTCGTTTCAATTAAAATCTAAGCAAATTTTATAAATTACTTTTAATTGAGTTCTATATTTAAATTATAAAATAATTTTCGTTTCCATTGTTTTGTCAGTAATACATAAAAGTTAATACAAGTTCTGAAATAGTTTACTGTAATAAGATATTATGGGTTTTATTTCAGCAACAACTTGATATGATATCTTTGAGATCTAACGACGATTATTATTTTTTCGCTGATCCAATGTGGTGTGATAAATCAGTGTTACTCCAAAATGTGATAGAAGTATATGGAACGGAAGATATTTGTTATTGTATAATTCCCGTTGATATCAAATCCACCGTATTAAAAAAGGTATTTCACATTTTGTGTTCATTTTAAGTGATTTACTATTTAGAATTACGTTTTTCACTAAACAAGAAACGTAAATTTATGTATTATATAATGTAATGTTGTTTATAGTCCAAATCACGGTAGTTCGGCGGTGACTTATACTTAAAAGAGGTTATAAGAGCGGTACAAATCTATAATACGATGATGAATTTTATATTATTCGTTTCTATATACATTATAGAAAAATAAGTGAGTCAGTGCTTTTTAGTTATATCGGCAGTTTATACCCCACAACTTGTTTTAAGTATGAGTCGAAGCCGAACTCTCGTAATTTAAACTATACTTAATGTTTTACACCTAATATTTTGTTTATTTATTAGGTTTAATCAGCCTAATCTTGCCTTAAAATGTCTTAACATTAAAAATCTTTAAAATAGTCCTGCAAATCACAAAAAATGAATGTTACATTTTATTCATGTAATATTTTACTTAAATAAAATCTATCAGGCACTTTACTTAAGTTTATCTGAAAGGGTTTTATTTTATTAAAAATAACTTCTTAGGATTTTGTTATCGTTAGAAAGGTATTGTTAAGAAATTTTATGAGTATATACTCGTTTTTATTCTAGTTTCAGGTACTTTTTAATTAGTTACTTTTAACTTTACATTATATTAACCAACAAAATTTTATGTTAAAATATGCAGCTATATTTTCCGAATAAATAATTATATAAATGTCAACAGCTGGTCGAATGGTTGGAACATTACAAAGATACCGAAACAGTGGAAGTAGTGACACAATGGGACAAAGAATTCCAACTGTCTTTGAAGAATGAAGTCGAAGATATGTATAATGCAGCAGATGACTTGAAAATAGCAGATCTCAAGGACATGATTCGGAGAGTAGAGTATAGATTAATTGTCGACTCCTCTTCAGACGATTCCGATTCTGACTCTTCGAATTATTTTGGCGATCATATAGAAAAAGAACCTGAGCATAATTCTGTCTAAAGTCTGAATCTAAAACCCTTTTTGTAAATTTAAGTATGATTTATAAATATGTATTAAATGTATAAAATTTAAATAAAAAAACCTATGTGAAATCAAAATTGTTTCTTTTCATGGATTGTACACACAGCCCCAAAACACAAAACATAACACGTGCAGTATTATGAACAACATACACGCGCTTGCGATTTTAAATTCACAAGTAAAAAAACAGCAGTTTTTTTTCTGTGCGATTTTTTTAGTTCAGTTGTCCTGCGCGCGCTGCGTCTTAAAATAACAGTGATTGTCCAAAGTAACAGAGTTCTTTATTTCTAAAATTTAACTGAATTAATTTTTTTCATTTTAAAAACTAAATTATATTTGTGATAAAAGCACATGGAATAAACGATCACAACCAATATGCAATTGTTAGCGAAGAAGGAATTACAGGAATTTATTACCAGACGGATTTTTATCAATTTCTTCTAGTTTGGACACTATCACCGGTGCGATAATAACACAGGTAAAGTTTTCTTGGAAAAGTTTCCTACCACCCTAACGGTCAACCGAAAAAATACGAGGACTACCGAACGATGGCTTCTTTATCTTTTTTTTCTTAAATAATATTTCTAAAATTCAATAGTTGTTTAATATTACTGTTTAAAGTCGGGTCGATCGTATAATCGAGTATTGACGAATTGCCAATATCTAATAGTTATAATACCCTAGCTATTACACAAATAAATAAAAAAAGCTAAATTTACAAAGCATCAATATTAAATTTGTTTATGGATTTATGAAAAGAAAAATTCTTGTAATAGTTTCAACTTTACATTAAAATTTTACAAAAGAATGAGTAATTTATTATTTATTTATTGCTTAGTTTGTTTAAACAATAAAGAAAATAGTAAGAAATATTAATTAACAGCTTGTTCTGTGACGTCACACTCGATTTCTACACTCTTCTTTTATATGAATTGTGAATAGAGTGTGAAAGAGATGATAGATAGATAGATAAAGTTTAAATATTATAACGTTGTAAATAGGGATGGCGATCTGAGATCGATTAATCGAAGAATCGATGTTTTGTATCGAAAAAATCGATCTCAAACACTCGAAAATCGAGATTCGATTTTTCTTTTGTAAGAATGCAACTATACAATTATTTACATATTTATTATAAGCTTGGACATGAAATATTGGGAATTATAATTATTTTATTCTATAATAAATAACATACATGATTTTATTGATTAATCAAAAATCACTCTTCACTTATCATTGTTTAATTATAAGAAAGGCTTGTATTTTTTTTACAAATTTAATAAAAATAAAATCGATAAAAGATCGTCTTCCTTTTTTTTGTTAGTGTCTTTTTTATATATAACATTTCAAAAAGAATCAAATTTTTTTTTCTGAATCTATTCTTTAGACTTTGGTTCGAATTGATTAAAAAATCAATATTTTTTAAGAAGAACCACCATCCCTAGTTGTAAACATAGAAAAATAAAATCGATTACTTATTAAAATTTTAAATAGCTATATCTCCAAAAACTTTTGGATATTAAAAAAAATAAACACACCATTATATACACCATATAGGATTATTTTAATTTATATTTTAATCAAAAATGAAAAAAGTGACCCTCTTGCCATTACAAATTATACGATCAAGATTATGATAACACAATATAACATTGGCTGTATGATCTAAGTTGTTAAAATCGCTGAGAAAGTGGAGAAAGAAAAACAATTTTGATTATTATTAGTTATTTATTTTCAACTTTTTGAAGAACACGAAAATCATAAAAAGTTAACACAGCTCAAATATGATGTAGTGGCGATATTTACTTTGGAGTACGTTTCACATATAAATTAAAATTTAAACAATTAATACAAATAGCACAGATCATTTATATAGTTAATGTAATGTAAAACATATACAACGATTGAATATTTCACATAAACATTTTGAGTGCGTAGGAGTATTTTCATGAACATCCAAATTATCTTACACGTGCGTTGAGTATTACGTATTTTAGGCCTTCTACGTTAAAATAAAAGGCCGCGTCCACAAATAACTTGTACTCCATTGGGCACATTTCGCTGAGGAAGAGACGATCCCACGCTACTACCTTTTTCACGTTTGGATTCTTGGAATGCTTATCAAGCCATTCTACTATCTGTTAAAATATGATGAAGTATCATTTTGAAGGAAAAACGAAAAAATTGAAGATTAAATACATTTTTATATAAATATATTCACTAATGTGTATTATATCCATAAATTGTCAGACATTTGAAAAAAAATATATCTTTTTAGTATTTTAGTTTTTATTTTTTGTGGACCCCTTCCACCTCTCTTCACCTGTTACGTAATTAACGGATGATTCATTAAGGGGTTATATACAGTTATTATTTAAAAAAAAAATAATATTTTTTATATTTAAGTACACATACAGAAAATTTCAAGTAAATCCGGCGATTATTTTCGAAGTTATGTAAGTTAAAAAAATAATGTGTTTTTGAAACTTTAAATGCGTTTTCCTGAAAACTGTGTTTTAAAAAACGGTCACCAAGATTTCTCGGAAACGGCTGAACCGATCAGTTTCAAATTTTAACAAAATCGAAGGTTTTATCTCACCGATAATTTATTTTTTTATAAACAATTTAAGGTCAAAAATCGATTTTTTTTTTTGCGTAATCGTCATTTTGTCAAAAAAAAATTATTTTGTCTAATCCTTCGATTAATTTCCCGATTATACATTACTTTAACGAAATCCGTTTGGTATTTTCGTTTTATATGATCCAATCCAGAGATATCGCGGTCACCGCAAGATGCCTTTTTTAAGAAAAGCTCCTGGAGATCAGCTGTAGCAGCTCCCAAATTATTATTTTTGCAAATTTAAAAATATTTAAATACAGTTAAAATAAGAGTTACCCTTACATATATACAAATTTTTACATTAATACAATTAATAGTCTTCTCAAGAATTTTTTTTGAAAAATCGCTTTTTTTTGGGACTAATAACTGTATATAACCCCTTAATGGTAATAAAAGAATTTTTATATAATTGAAGATTACGTCAAAAAGATATTGTTTTCTATACCAGTTCTTTCAAGTGCTAGAGTGGCCACCTCGTTAAATAAATATAAGATGGTACTAATCATTATTTCTTTAAATACATAAATACCTTCATCAAAATATCAGAATGAACCGCAACGTAGATAGACACGCCAGGTTGATAAATGTTTAAACGTGTCTTATCTTGAAACAGTCGCAATGGTTTTGAACTGGCAAATATATCATGCGCATCATTGATTTTTACCAGGCGCTTATCCGTACATCGCAGTATTATTTCTCTCTTTCTAGTCTACAATAAATCGCGTTATTATTTAACAATTATTATATATGTAAGTACGTTGGACGTTATTAATATAATATATCTTACCGTCATTTTAATGTACAAGACAAAAATATTAGAACGCAACTGGTAAAAGTAAATGAACGATTCAACTGGTTTAAAAGGAATACAATCTTCTCTAAACAATAAGATGCATCTACATCAAAACAATATTTTTACGTAAAACAATAGACAATAAAGTTATTCTCTAAATTGCATTGTTTCCAATAACAGCAAGTATTTTTTAAAAATTTATTTTTTTCTATCTAATAGCATTATTTTAATATAAGAAAGTACTAGAAACGCTAATTATTTGTTTTATAGCGCCTACGATTATTTAGAGGCAACTACAGTTACTTTTTAGTTTGAATAAAATAATAATCTTAATCTTATCTTATCTTCTTAATATATATAAATTACGTGTCACGTTGTGTGTCCGCGATGGACTCCTAAACTACTTAACCGATTTTAATCAAATTTGTACACCGTGTGCAGTTTGATCCAACTTGAAAGATAGGATAGCTTACATCTCAATTTATGATTGCAAAATTATCTTATTATCTATTAATTATCTGTATATGACATATGACATCTGGCGACGATGATGGCGACATCTGTTGACTAGATTGAGTAAATATTCTGTTGACTAGATTGAGTAAATATTCAATAGATGGCGCTATGTAATGTAATATGACAAAAACGTTAGTCACAGCAACGCGTGGCCGGGACAGCTAGTTTATTATAAAGACATAAACATAGACGATGATCTACTGGAAAGAAATGAATTTGATTTTCGAAAATGCGCGCACATTCGAATGCTTTAAGTTAATCGACTGACTGTTGTAGTTTTGTGATCACAAACATACGCAGGCTGAATTTTTATACGAGTATATAAAGACTTATATCTTCGAGAGTGTTTTTGCAGTAAAATTTTTAAATACACGATAACTACCCAGTAAACAATTTGGTGAAGTGCCCTATTTAGTAACGTTTCTATCACTATTTCACTTCAATTATAGTTCGCATCAACTTTATCTTCATTTGTATTCCGACAGGTGGAGTAATTTCGCCATTGGTAGCCGATAAAGTAGACATTTTATATGAAAAAATGTGAAAAACTGAACTATAAATGAACTCTTTAATGACAAAAAAATCATGACGCATCTTCAATATGATGTCAAAGAGACTCCAAAATGTTTACTGGGTAACTATGGACCAATGTGTAAATAAATTTCAATTAAATTTAATTTCAATCAAAACAAATAAGCTATCAGAATTACAGAATTTAATCGATGGGTACCCAAACTGCGCAGACGAATGAATTATATGAAAAATGATGGAAAACTGTAGAAGAGGCACACAATAAAATTGTATTTATCAGCAAACGTAGGTTCCTCTTCGAACAACCCACATAAGACCCGTTATGAACTTTGGTGAACTCTGTGAACATAAAATGATTACCAGCATATTCTGCTTTACTTTATAATTGAATAAAGCACCAGTATTTCAATTAAGTCCCTTTTTGTCACGTCTTGCGGTCTTCGCTGTTCTGCGGTAAGCTTTTCTCCGCGATTAACAATTTAAGAGCCTCTGGAGTGCGACACAGACTCTTGGGTTCGCAATACGCGCGCTACAGAGCGTGGAGAGCGGGTTCGTTTACCATAATAATAATTCATTGCGAAATAATTCAACGACGTTGTAAGCAAAGAATACACTAAAAGTAGGATGTGACCGGATCCGAGGGATCAACAGGATGTTCATTATACTTGACAGTATAATAAAAAAATTGATTTTATTGTTTATGTTACACTAAAACCCTAAAAAAAGTAACATAGGGTTATGTCCGGCCCTGCTTAATAACTTGATGCACTGTTTTGGTATAACCTCCTTTGTTGCTTGTGCGTGGATGTCTTAATACGCATCTACTACATCCGCTATCTACTATTCTTTGATTTCTTTGATATTTTATATCTTTCTTTACCATTTGACATTTCTTTCCATCTAATTTAAAGATTAATTTATTCTATTCTACTAAATATAGATATTTATATTTAAATATCTGTTTTCTTAATATTGTTTTTGCGTTGAATCTAAATCTATGTATCCACCTAGCGGTAATAATATTAACTAAAACATACATACACGTTATATTTCACAGTACATACTCAATATTAAATTTTGTTATTTCAAATTTATAACTAACCTTTTAAGGGGGGACAGTGGTCTAGAATTTTCAAAAAATAAATTTTTACTTTTTTTATATTTCGAAAGCATAGTCTTTTAAGAATACATTCTAAAATTTTTGTAAAGATATTCTGAATACTCTCGTCTGAAATGTTAATATGTTATTCACAACATCAATAGCTATCGTTGGAATTAGAATCATTTTTTTATTTCAATAATTTCGTATTTCTTTTATTAAATAACTGTAAAAGAAACCCAGTTTTTAGAATTCCTATTTCAAAACCGCGCCATTTTGTCAATTTTTTTCTCTAGTTCCGACCATAATTATACCTATACCAATTCATAATTTTCTGGTTTTTATTATTCAGATAAATAGAAGAGCCAAAATCGGCAACATGGTCCAGGTCCAATTTTTTGACAGGGTCTAATTCAACGCCATTTTTAACATATTTAACAATATTTTTAAATTTCAAAAAAGGTTTTTTTGTATGTAGAATAAGTGTAATAATAAGCCTAAAAAGTTCAAATATCGTTTTTCATTATTTTTATAATAAAAAGCAAAATTATTCAATATTCTTAATTCAATATTCAAAATAACTTAAATTTTCGAGTTCTAGACCACCGTTGTCTGGAATTTAAGTTTGTTTGCTATGTATGTAATGCAAATATTTCTCTGATGGATACGATACTTAAGAGAAATTTATTCCAAAAACCAGCTCCAGTAAATATCACTTTAATTTGTTTTTTTAAACTATGTCACACATCAACTTTTAAAAATGCATTTCCGGTTAAACGTAATTTATTTTACTGTCGTCTTGTGACGCACGGGGTCCAGAAGTCAACACTTGGGGTCAAAGATCACTTTATATTTAGTTCATTTTTGTATAACACTACTTTCTTCCATTGTAGTGTTAATACAATGAAAATGTTTTGGTAATTGCAATGGTAAAGATAAATGAAATCTTAGATTACAGTTTGAGATGCTCTGGCCGTTACGTTTATGTTATATTGAACGCATGTCCTAGTTTTCAACGTCCGCGCTAAAATGACCACCATCATTAGTTGGAGCAGTCGGCATAGGTTTGAAAGAGAAAACTTGCAGACAGATAAATGTATGGGCACCTCCATCTACCAACTAGTATACTATACATTTAATTTAGATCATTTTTTATTGAAATTTTATCTTTTTCTATTTTAAAGTTTCACTTCCTAGGGAATTAGACTGGACCACATTGCTGTCATATTTTTACATGCTATTTATGTTTATAATACGTCATTAACTTTTTAATTATTTATTAGTTGTAACGGATTCTTCTACATTTTAATCACAAGATCTTAAAGCAAATCATTTTACTTTCATTAAAAGATATTTTAACTGTTTCTTAATTTACGAACTTCGAAACGAAACGAAAAACCGAAGGAAGGTTCAAAGTGAGGTTCATTCTTAATTCGCCAGGATCAAGACAAGTTTTAGTTCTGTTATATTTCCGCCAATTTTTGGATATTTAACAAAATATAAACGTCAATATTTAGATTTATCAATTTATATTTCAATAAAAAAATAGTTTCATACTTTCGTTGAAATAATTACTGAAAATAAATATTTATATGTTGCCAAGCACATAAGGAGGTACAGGACGTACCTTCAATGCAAAAAGTTTATCTCTCGGTAATACGAAATGCAAAATACGAAGTACATGAGGGACGAGCAAATATTGGGACTGTACCTTTGAAAATGAATTTTTCAATTCTCTATTAAACTGCTTTTTGCTTGTTAAAATGATTTTTTTATGCATATAATAGTTAAATAAATGAAAAATTACCTATAATTAATATCAAATTTATATTAATTCAATTTAAATTCAAATTAAATATTTTGAAAAAGGAATAATAAATTTGGCAACGCTATAAATTTACGTGTGTTGACGCATGCGTGATTTGGTTCTTTGACAAATAAATTTTATAAAATATTTATTTCGATTTTGAATTTCCCACTCAAATTGGGATTTCCAACGTTGCCGGCTTTTAACCTACACTTACTGTTTCTTACTGGTTTTATTTAAATATTTTCGTAAATAGGTATCCTTTTGATAATTTTCTTTTTGCAATAGTTACAGAAAAGATTCTTTTATATACACCTAGTTTTTGAAAGCCGTGTCACCATTTTTTCATAGTTAAAAGTTATATTATGTGGTGAAATTGAGCAAAAGTAAAACTAGGAACCCTAGATCTCTAAAATTTTGAGATAGCATGTATTTTAACTATTTGTATCGACCCTCCAAATTTTACAACGTTTTCATCATTTACGTTAACGTCCTGTACCTCCTTAAAAGATTTAAAATATATGATAAATTCTACTTCCTGTTTATTCGGTCATTCCAATAGTCTTTCGCTACACTTTTCACAGGTACGCAATTATTGCATAGGGCAGGTGCAAGTCGACTGGTGAGTCAAACGACACGCCGCACCGTCGCGTTATGATGAAATTAATTTGACACTCGCTTACGATTTTTTACAATAAATTTACACACAAATTACATGCAGTACGTGCTGCTATGCATTGGTCTAATACTAATCTCGAAACACTTACCACATACTTTATAAATAAGCATATTTCACTAGTTATTTATTTCTGCGATGAATTACTTGCGATGACAATCATGTTCACAAATCTGGCAAAAACGGAACGATATTTCGGTCATAATTAACCGAAACACTAAGAAGTGAGCATAGAAAACAAAGTTTTGTGGCATTTCTAATATTGTTATATGAATTTAATGAAATCAATAGTAAGAATACTTTGGCTTGACATTAACGCCGTCCGCACATGGACCGACGGATTGCAAACGCGAGCCTAATCTGCCCGAACCGAATGTGAATGCAACTGTGTTGTTAGTGAGAGAACGCCGTGTATACGAGTGAGAGAACACCCACGGCACGAACGAAACTAAAATGATTTGAAATTAGTTTTGAGCGACTGTGTTTCTTGGTCGCAGGGCAATTACGTTGCATGCTTTTGATGGTGAGTTCATGAGCAGAAATGTGCACAAATACTATTTAAAAGTATTTAAATACATACAAATACCTCATAATACGACACAATAAAATCTTATGAAGTAACAAAACACGGCTCGTTTTTCGTTTTCGTTAGGAACTTCGAGTTTGCAATCAGTCGACCCGTGTGGGGACGGTCTTATTAGAACATACCATTATTTCATCATTTATATTAGAAAGAAAATTCTGTTATTGAACCTGATGTTAACTAATGGAAAATTATTTTATCTTAAAGCTTTCTATTATACTGATTTAATCCATAACCCAATGCAAAAGTTTCCAATAGAATAACCGCTTAATGTAACGGATACAACTCATCGTACTGAACCTGTAATTTCGTAATAATATTGCACAAGAATTAGGCGGAAACTATTATAAACTGTACATTTAAAAATAAAAAGTAATTTCTTTAATTTGTTAATTATTTTATCTTAATTAACAAAACTATAAAATTACAAGACAATAAATTAGTTTCGTTTGATTTTATTAAATAATGAATTGAAATTAGATTTTCTTTATTTTCTATTTGCGTAACAAAATAATAGTTCAGGTACACTGTGCAGTGACATGAACGATTAATTAGTTCTGTTGGCTGCCACCATGGATGCGTGGCGCTGGAATAGAGATTTATTATTGATGAAGTTGTGAATTGCAAAATAATAGCACAATCGTTAAATCAATGGATCTAAAAATATAAGTTTGTAGTCTTATATATATAAAGGTTTAAAGTCAATATTTTTTTAAAACAGTGTATGTGTACCAGCTATACTGAGAGAACGGACATGATTATATCCTACAGCGGTGCCATATTTCTGAAAAGTGTGATTGTATTTAGTATGTATATGTACAGTTTATGAAAAAAATAACATTTTATCTTATATGAATTGCGTTACTAAATATACTTTTGCCTACGTTTGTTAAAGTTAATGCTATCACTGTTTGCATAAACACCTAGGTGTAACAGTCCCATATAGATTCATTAATTATTGATAATATATTTTAACTAACTATTTAGGAACCATTGGATGGTTCAAATACAAAGTAGTTTTAATAGTTTTAGGCGTCTAAATGTCGTGAACATTATTTACATTAAGTATAGCTTTATCGATAGAACCATGTCCGTATATTAATATTATTGCTGACATAATATTTACAATAACTTTTAAGAGAAATATTAATTAACTTCCTTTGTTTAAGACACGTGTAGCTTTTGGGCGTGAGGCACGTGGAGATTCAAATAATGTTTATATTAAAACCAAATATGAAAAGTCCAAAGAACTGATGACGGAATGTCATCTGATTTTAGTAGTGATGACGAAATAACATTTGAGTTCAAACGAGTTCATATGTTCAAACAAAGGGTTTTAATCTATATAAGCTTAGTTTAAGAGAGTAGAGGGGGTCAGTCCATCAAGATCAATCAGCCAGTTAGTACGTCGAGACGTCAATCGAAAGGTCTGTCTAATCAGCTCCGTCAAATAAGGGAGTAGCGCCCCTTAGTCGGTGGTTCGGGTATTAGTCAGTCGCTTTGATATAATAATGATAAAATTACTAAGATTTGTATTAATTAAGTTTTTGAATAATAAAGAAAATAGTGTTAATGAATCCCTTGTTTTAATTATAAAAGTACTTAGAGTTAAGAATCGCATCGCGTTAAATAAAGTGATTGTCCAAAGCAGAGGAAGCTGCCTGCAAAAAGTACAAAAAGTAAGTAAAACCTAATATATTTATGTAATATGATTAGATGAGGTAATAAGTCCTGATAGATATATATACCTCCACAATTAGCTTAGGTCATCCGACTCAAGGAGATCCAGATCTCTAAAAGAATCTTCGCTTGAGACGATTGTAAAATCGCTCTCATAAAATAAGTAACTACCACCATATATAGATAGAAGATATAAGGGGTAGGGTTACATTTTGGTGTCAGAAGTGGGATCAATTAAAAGAAAAAGGGTATTTAGAAATTGTGGGGTCGTTTAAAAAGAGGTGCATTAAAAGAGAGATACGTTAAAATACGAAAATACGTGAGATACGAAAACTGTGAGATATGTTAAAAGAGAGGTATTGAAATTGTGGGGTCATTTAAAAGAAAAAGGGTATAGAAATTGTAAGGTATTTTAAAAGAGAGATATTTAAAATTGTGGAATGTTAAAAAAAGGCAGAAATTTGAGTAATTGGGAAAAAAGGCATTAAGTGCATAAATAAGGCATTAAGTTTTGAAAACAATGAGGTAAATCTTAGTAACTGGGAAAAAGATAAATTGTGAAATAAGGAATAAATTGTAGTAACTGGGAAAAAAGAAATATTGTGAAAAAAGGAATAAATTGTAGTAACTGGGAAAAAGAAATATTGTGAAAAAAGGAATAAATTATAGTAACTGGAAAAAAAGGATAAAATTGTATTAACTGGGAAAGAGAAATATAGCTTATTAATTGCAACTAGCAACTGCATATTAATAATTAAAAAAGAGATATAGTTTATTAATTGCAACTAGCAACTGCATATTAATAATTAGAAAAGAACAGATATAAGAATAATTGTGACGATACAGTACATTAAAGCTTGAAGCTGGTTTCTGTGTCTTCAGGTTCGATTCCTGAATCAGTTTATATTCATGTGTAATATATAGGGGTTTGGTAATTATTAGCTTATATTGTTTATGGACATATATGTAGTGAACGTATGCCTCATATATGTAATAGAAATAGTATGCCTATAGAAAAAGAATAATTGGAAAAGAAAAAGTTTAAATAATTGCAAAGGGAATAATGTAACAAGGGTCTAAGAGATTTGTACAAGTTTATTTAAGAAAAAGGAAAGATTTTAAAATGTCAAATAGTACTGCAGTTATGTATTTAAATTTCGGAGAAAGATATCAGTGTTGTATAACATTTAAGAGAGTAATAAACATGAGTGAGTTATTAGGGTCAAACCGTAAAGTATCGGTTCAGTTGGGTATAGCTATAGAAATATATACCGCATCGACAACAAAGATTATGACTACGAGTATGTAAAAGAAACAGATTTGGACAACGTTGTTTATATAAAGACTTGGAACGTAAATAAAGTAATTAAAGAGTATTGATTGAATTTAACATGATTATTATAAAAAGGGTAATATTTTGAAATGATTTTTGTAGAATGGTAATTAAATATAATAAGAAATAATAGGTTGATTTACGAGTATTAAAAAATGGATAATCTAATAGATAGATTTAAAAAGTTGGAAGAAGGTTTACAGTTTTTACAGGTATTTGAAGAAAAAGATAGTATTACGTTATTTTTGAATCAGTTAGAGGGAATATCAGAAGCTTTTAGTTGGAATAATAAAGAAAGGGTTTTTGCATTATCAGTAAAGTTGAACGCAAAGGTTCTAGAATTTCTACATATTGTTTTAACTCGAACAGAATTAAAAGATTATGGAAAAATTAAGATAGAATTACTTAACAAATATAATTGTCGAAGACCTGCAGAGTTAGTGAAAGCAGAATTTGATTTTAATTCATGTAAACAAAACCATGGAGAGTCAGTTTTTAAATTTTCAGAAAGAGTAGCAGAATTAGCTAGAAAAACAATTAATATCAGTTTTGAACAAAGTAAACGGGATTTACAATTAATGGAATTACAGCATAAGATTTTAAACAGATTTATATTGGGCTTACGTAACAGCTATTCTAGATTTGTTGATTACGAAAATCCAAAAACATTGGTCGAAGCCTTAGCTTTAGCAGAATATATAGAATTAAAAGAAAACCGAAGTACTTTAAGTAACAGATATGTACAAGACAGCGAAAATTTTGAAAGATTTGATAATGTTGAAAGCGAGGATACAAACTCTAATAAGTTTAGTATAGGACTACACGAAGTAAACGAAAGTTCAAAAGTAATTAAAATTGATAAAGATGACGTAAATACATCGATAGAATTATACAGTGACAGGACAGATTTAGTCCATAGAAAGGGTACGAACGAATTAGTTACCGAAGAAAATAATTTACAGGCAAATAATAATATTAAAGTAGAATTTGAACAAGATAGCATTGTTAACGGGTTAGTAGAAACATGTTGGGATATTAATGGCTTAAATAAGGATAGAATAGAAGTAAATAAACTATGTGAGAATATACACGAAAGTATAATTGATAAAGAGTTAGAAAAAATAGATTCTAGCCGCGATGATAAAGATTTATTCAGTGAGGGCACTATAAACGAAATAATTATTGATGAAAAGAGAATTGGAAAAAATGTAAAAGATGTAAGGGAATCTGTAACAGATAGAATAGTTGCGAATACTATTGGCTTAAGCCTGGAAGAAAATATACATGTTGAGAGAGATAATATTGCTATTGATTTAAGAAAAAGAGAGTATAATTTGCAGAATAAATTGATTGATTTATTAATGATGAGTAATTTTAAAAGATTAATTTTAGGAATTTTCGCACTTATTAAGTTAAGCATTTATTTCATGATTCTAATTAAGACGATGTTCAAGGAAACATTAGTAGTAAGCGTTAAACAGATTAATTTGCCGTTAGACATTAGAGAATAACAGAGGGTATTTTAACTAGAAAAATCGGATAAAAGATGATTGTTAATTGAACTAAAGTTGCATAGAATAAGAACATTGAAATGTTAGAATAGATCATTAGTATCATTTTATAAAGTAACAATAAGAGATTTTGGAAATAGGAAGGATAATTTTTGACAGTAAACGTATTCTAGGGTGTCGAGATAGTTTTGTTTAAGAGTTACACAGTTGAGCTATTAAAATGATTTTTTTTTTTTCTGAATATAAAGTAGTGTAGCATTGTTGTTATAGACGTATGATTTTAAAAAGATTTGATATGAGTGCTAACTACTAATTAAAGAGAACACAAGTGATTTGCTATGAGTTATTTATTGACTACGAGATACTTGAATAATGAAATTATGATGAAAATGACGTATATGGAACTATTGAGTTATCGCCGAAAATGGAAATCGGTATGAACGGGTAATAGGAAACCCAGATGAACGGTTTAATGGAAACCAGGAAATTGAATAAGAAAAAGTTATGAAGTACTAGAAAGGAGTACATGAGCTACGGATAAGTAGATATTTATTGAATATGTAATAATGATTAGTTGCAAATCGACGTTGATGAAATAAAGAACACTCAAATTTGAAAGAAGTAAAACAATTCGAAAAGTAATAAAGCATACGTTTAGCAAAACAAACATTAACATAATGAGTACAGATACAAGAAAAAGTAGATATTTTTCACACACTCTAGTAATATATTATAATACATTAAGATATAGGATTAACAATTAATTAATTATCATGATTAAATATATAATTAGGATTTTGATTTTAAGAAACAGAAAAGTAAATGATGGGATAAAGTTAAAGGAAACTTGAGATTTAAATAGAACGGTAAAAAAAAAAAAAAAAAACGATATCAAAGGGTTAAGAAACATAATAAATGAACAGCACAATTTGAATAATGTGTAAGAGTATAGAATTGGAATAAAAATATAAACTTTTGTTACAAACATAAATTAGTTTGAGGTCAATTTAAAAAAGGGATTATCGTTAAATTAGTTGTTAAATGAGAACTAATATTGTACTTTAATATTTTACGAGTAAAATAAACATAAAAACAGAAAGGTCATGAGTTAAGAAAATAAACATATAATTAGAGACTAAAGTTATTTGTAACAGATGTATTGAAATTCGAGTCAGAAAGGTCATAGAAGAAATTAACACTTGAGAATATAAGTGAACATAAAAATTGATTTTTAACAGAGGGTTTGAGAACATAAATTAGATAAAGGTACTTAATAATATACAAACTAGACCAGAAATTACAGATGTACGAAACATGAGTAACAATAACGTTTAAAGGATAATTATTTTTATGTTTTTATTGAGATATACTAATGCTATATAATTTCAGATGACAGATACATGATGAATACAGCAAGCAGAATAAGATGACTTAATTGAAGATTTTATATCATAAATATGGAATAAATTAAAATGTTTTTCTGTTCACAGATCGTTTTGGAAATTTTAATAGGGAAAGAAGAAGATTCGAAAATTGATAAGAGGTATTCATTGAAAATTTGAACACTTGTATTGTTAAATTGCATTGAGATATAATATAATATAAAGAAAAAGAAATTTATTTTTTTGGATCACATGTATTACTACATGCGAATATAAAAAGTTGTTTTAAATTCAAGTAACAAGTGTTGAAGTTTAATAAATATGTTTACCTTGACTATATTTGAGTAAAGTATCTATAAAATTAAGATTTTGTTGTTTAAAAATAATAAATAGATTTAAAAATAATTTTTGAGATAACCATGTTTAGAATAATGTTTTGATTTGAAAAAAAAATAAATATAATAAATTTGTTAAATGAAAAATACAGTAAATGAGAATAAGTTCATTAAAACATTCGTTAATAAAAGAATAAACTAAAGTATGAAATATTGATTCTAAATTTAAGAGAAAAGTTAAATTTGTATTTTAATTAAAGAAAAAAATATGTTTACATTAAATTTCATTATTATGTAGAATTAACAGTAGTTTGTAAGAGGTATGAAAATAATTTATGGCATAAATATTGCAAAGTTGGAAAACATATATAGAACAATCAAAGAAAAAAAAGTAAGAAGAGATTGATGATATTTAAAAAAGAAACACATGCCGTAAGATATTTACATGTTATGTTTAAAATATAATTAAAATAACTAGAAATTAAGATATGTTATGAAATAAATTCATATTTTGTAATAACTATAACTTCCAAGTAAAGTTAATCGAATTATTAGTAAAAGAGCTATACAAGAGCCAAATTTGTTATGTCAATTGTAAGAAATTATAGAAAAAGAAGACAGAAAATGAATTTATAATTAAGATAATTACGTAAGAGTATAAATTGCAGCATTTACAACAACGAAGAACTGAAGGAGGAGACTAGTAGTTGATTTTCATAATGCGTAAGACTAAGGTAATAAGTGTGAATACTTGAACGAGTCAATGATCGAATGTACGAGAGGAACTACCAGAATGCAAGTCGTTAAGTAGATGAAGATTCCGATGAAATCGATGCAAATTGAAAGATGAAGAAAACAATACAAAATGACGAAGTCCGTGAATAATCCAGAAGAAATTAAAGGTCTAAGTGAAGCAGTAATCACTTAAGAAGAAAACATATATCATATGTGTATTAATCTACAAGTATTGTAAACAGAACGAGAATTTACAAATGTAATGGACCATTAAAAATATCAGTATTGTTTATGCAACCTACGGAAATATGAAGCCAGATGCAAAGCAGTAGGACAAGGCCGCATTCGAAAACAAACCGAGGCAGAGCGTATTCGAAACGAAGAAAGTATTCACTTATTTATCAAAGTTGAAGCATTTTGAAATGAAATTATGAGAACAAAATCACCTACATAAAGCAGATAAAGAAGAATTATTTTAATTATCAACGATTATATATGATTGATTTATTGATTTAAATTTTAAATTACATTTATTTTATTAAGGTTTCAATTATGAATGAATCTAGAAATACGGGAAAGACTAATAAAATTATAATCATTGGATTATAGATTTTAATTTAAAAACGGGAAGCAATGTAACAGTCCCATATAGATTCATTAATTATTGATAATATATTTTAACTAACTATTTAGGAACCATTGGATGGTTCAAATACAAAGTAGTTTTAATAGTTTTAGGCGTCTAAATGTCGTGAACATTATTTACATTAAGTATAGCTTTATCGATAGAACCATGTCCGTATATTAATATTATTGCTGACATAATATTTACAATAACTTTTAAGAGAAATATTAATTAACTTCCTTTGTTTAAGACACGTGTAGCTTTTGGGCGTGAGGCACGTGGAGATTCAAATAATGTTTATATTAAAACCAAATATGAAAAGTCCAAAGAACTGATGACGGAATGTCATCTGATTTTAGTAGTGATGACGAAATAACATTTGAGTTCAAACGAGTTCATATGTTCAAACAAAGGGTTTTAATCTATATAAGCTTAGTTTAAGAGAGTAGAGGGGGTCAGTCCATCAAGATCAATCAGCCAGTTAGTACGTCGAGACGTCAATCGAAAGGTCTGTCTAATCAGCTCCGTCAAATAAGGGAGTAGCGCCCCTTAGTCGGTGGTTCGGGTATTAGTCAGTCGCTTTGATATAATAATGATAAAATTACTAAGATTTGTATTAATTAAGTTTTTGAATAATAAAGAAAATAGTGTTAATGAATCCCTTGTTTTAATTATAAAAGTACTTAGAGTTAAGAATCGCATCGCGTTAAATAAAGTGATTGTCCAAAGCAGAGGAAGCTGCCTGCAAAAAGTACAAAAAGTAAGTAAAACCTAATATATTTATGTAATATGATTAGATGAGGTAATAAGTCCTGATAGATATATATACCTCCACAATTAGCTTAGGTCATCCGACTCAAGGAGATCCAGATCTCTAAAAGAATCTTCGCTTGAGACGATTGTAAAATCGCTCTCATAAAATAAGTAACTACCACCATATATAGATAGAAGATATAAGGGGTAGGGTTACATAGGTAAACTTGTCGAGTTTTTTTTTATTCTTTAATTTTAACATATTTTAAAATAACAAAGTTTCTGATTTCTTTCATGAAAAATCGGTATTTTGACTTTTTAAGTGCTGTAAAAAATTGAAAAATGAATAAAAGGAAAAAAAACTCGACAGGGTTACCTGCAGAAATTTATCAACTAATGAAATCATTTTGGTTTTTCGATTTTAGAAAATTCAGAGATGAGTTGTAAGTGACACCGCAATGTTACTTTTTTTTGTGACGTCTGCGGAGATTCACTGTCAATGCCTCATTACTTGACATTTATTTATGAAAATTGCACAAAGTATTCTTCAAATGTTATTTTATCATGTAGTAATTATAGAAATAATTAT
This sequence comes from Panorpa germanica, assembly GCA_963678705.1. Lineage (NCBI taxonomy): Eukaryota > Metazoa > Arthropoda > Insecta > Mecoptera > Panorpidae > Panorpa > Panorpa germanica. Next base: position 631,194 of record OY783222.1, read on the forward strand.
ACGAGTATGTTAACTGTGTCGTCAAAAAACATTAATGAAAATATACTTTTTTTATCGTTTGACCTTAAGGAAACTAAGAAATACAATTACAGAACAAAGCAGTATACAAGTTAATTTATTAAATAACTTTAGAACACACAAATTATCGATCAGTGCGTCTACAAAGGGCTCAGGGCATAAATAATTGTAACAATGCTTCAAAGGCCTTACCTAAGATGTAATAAATATAAAGTTTGTTTCACTAATTTATTTTAACACGTCAGCCCAATTTATAAATGAGACTAATCAGTTGCGGACAGATTTGGCTGTTATTTGGCAGATTAGTTCCAAGTTAGAACTTCCTGGATAAATGAACTAAACAAACAGGAAGTAAATCTTTAGTTAGTTAATTTTATTGGGTAACCTAAAAGTACCTAATCTACCAAATTGCGTGTTATGATACAGAAAAGCGACCGCATCAGATCTACAAATGATTTTGCTTCAATTATAACAAAGAATATAAAAAAAAATAGTTTAAAGTAGAGTTTGTATGAATGTCGCATGTTGGAGTCGTACTAGTGGGACAACAAAAGTTCATGAAATTCAGTAGAATGTCGTTTAAGTGATGTCAACGTATGAAAGATAACTTTTCATTATTATAAAGCACAATTTCATAGAATTGCAACCGATTATATGATTTTTAAAGGAATGTAAAACAAAAACGCACCTCTTACAGTGATTGTACATTACAATCTACTGCATGAACATAGCCATAAGGCGCGATATGCTCCACATTAGTGTTATAAGTGGCACATACCAACATGAAGTGAGACAAGGATAGAATTATATATTAAATAAAAAGAGTGAATGTGCAGCTATAGTTCTAATAGTGAATATGTAATACTAATAAAATGAATTGCATGTAATTGAATTAATTCCCGGATATCGTTGAGAATGGTAAATTGCAAGAGCTGCAAATAGTTGCAGTACGGCCTTGTAACAGCTGTGACTAACAACTCGGGTCTGGAAATACGGATTTGATTGAAAAATAGACTTTACAAAATATTGTAAATATTTATAAGAAATTCATGCACAATTTTTGATATTTATTTTTTTACGCTTTTCTGTAACTCAGTATGATATGAGCTGAATGGAAAAGTAAATAAAAGACGCACACACAAACAAAGACGATGATCAACTGAAAAAAATGTCAAATAAAATAAATTTAAAAAGTTTAAATATGAACAAAAATATTGGAGACTGAAGTCGTACTACGCGCAACGAACCCGATCTCTGGATATCGAATATTTGAACGAAATAGGCTTGATCAAGAAGATATAAAAGAACTCAGCAAATTGTTCAAATCTGTCATAAAATTTGGAAAGAATTTTATGCTAATATTTTAATGCTCTAGGCTGCATGCCACCCCTGCTCAATAAGTTCGTAGGATACACTTCTCCCGCTCAATAAGTTCGTAGGATATTCTACCTTAATTTTTTAAAAAAGTTTTATCTTTCAAAGCCACCACATCAATTAATAAAACAAGAGTTTTCTTTTAATTATTAACAATAGAAATGTAAAACTAATTAATTTTGTAATTGACGTAAATTGTTTACAATTCAAATCACATTTTGTTCAAAATCACGCGAACAGCAGGTGAAATGTGATTGTTGTTTATTGAGATGTGTATTGTTGTTTTTAAATCTTCCAACGCTGTGGTGTGTCCAAACTAGTGCGACTCCAACACGCGAAATCCAACAATTACATTTACTTGTTTAATTCATAAGTTAACCAAGTTTTATTGACCAAGATCTAAATGTAAAGAATTGACCTGATTGTTATTACATGTTTTAATAAACATACTAGGTAAACCCGGCTACGCCTTGATGTGGCTCAGTCTGATATGAAATGAATCGGAAGGTAAATAAAAGAAACACAGACGACGATCAACTAGAAAAAAAACGAAAGAAATGAATTTGATTTTCGAAAATACAGGCTGAATTTTTCCGATAAAATATGTCGATGTATTAAATTGAATGTTAATTTTATGTGGACGTGTTGTACAACTTCTTCCAATAATGTTGGATGTCACACTTATGCGGACGACGCATTACACTTTAAACGCTACACCCTTTTGTTATTTTTGTTCAACACGGTGTTGGTACTAAAGATGTGCCCCCCGCACTACAGGTGCGATTTCACACCAGACACGAGGCTTGCAGCAACGACAAGTCGCCGTCGACGAACCCCTGGTGCTGAGTACACAGCCACCGGCATGGCAGCCACCCGGGCTGGAGCTGCTACACCAGACCTGATACTTTCACCGCAGTCAAAGAAGCGAGACGATATTTTAGACGTATTCATGTTCAATATGATCCAATACTGTAAAAACTCTCTCGCTTGTGTCCTCATTTTTTAGTGGTCGATTTTTCAATTGTTGATTGAAATTGATGTCAATAAATGTATATTGTCGGGTTTATTTTAATAAATATCTAAATGTTGACGAAGATATAGCAATTAAAAATTTGAATTGCTTTTTTAGCGCTACAGATGTCCGCCATATTTATGACGTAACATGTCTATACTATTAAGGGTAGGTAAGTTATTTTTCTATGGATAAGACTTCTTTGTTGAATATGCTATCTCTTTTACGCTCTGTTGTGTAAAAGAGATAGCAACTTAGCGATCGTGATGTCACATGTCTTGGAATGTTCTATAGCGTTGAATCCCTTTAATAATTAAAGAGACAAAAAGAGTTTTTTAATGGTTAATATCTCCTAACATATAAGGAGTTATTAAAAAATAATTGGACATTTGGACTTTACCAATATATAATACAGTTGTACAGAAATTAAGGCATAGGACACAAGCCCTTTAGATTGTTATCTGATTGTTTAGGGGCTGATTTATAAGGCGAATAACGCAAATTAAAATTAATTAATTATTTAATTAAAAATCCAAAAATTGACGTAGATTTCATTTTAATTCAATTTCATTTTACCGTCTGAAAAACTGTAGAATATAACAAGTAATTCAATTTATAGTTGTAGTAATTCATGAAAACTTGATGGGTTGTCACGACAGCTACTAATGCTGTGACTTATCTAGTTCAACAGTGATGGCAATAGTCGTGAGGAAGACAGTAAGGAAGAAAATGAGAAAGTAAAGAAACAAAATATAGAAAATAGAAAAAGGACATAGTGTAAATTGTTATTATTTTCATATTTCTTAAAAATCGCACATGTAGTTTTTACGTAATAATAAATAAATAAAAAAATCATAAAAGTACCTAATAATAAATACCTTATTTATACTTGCTGTCAATCCAACATGGCTTTCTCTATAGCCCGCAGTTAATATGTTTCAAAAGTCACTACTTTTTCTTACAGAAAACCATTTCTTTACCAGAATAACAGTGGCACGTCCGCGTAGAAGACCAGTCCATATCGAGCGGCAGAACGGCAACATCCTAATCAAGGAGAAATTTCTTGGATTAAAAATAAATAATAAAAGTTTTCTTAAATCAAAGACTTAGTGAATTTATTTTAAATTTCGCGCCACAAATTAGTGGAGTTTTAATTTGTTGAAATCGAACGTAATGCATTAACTGAATTAAAGTGATTAACAATTACTTTTCGGATTTTAACTGAAAGCGCGGTAAGTGTATTTTTATTTATATAAGATTTCTAAATTTGCCATATAGGAATAATAGATGAATTTTCTAATAATAATCTTAAAGTACTTGTATGTCCAGTGCCTCTAACGGGAACTTAATATTTGAAATTCACAACTGATTTTCTTGAAATCTAAAATATTTAAATATTATTACAAACAAATTAAATTACAAACAATATTTTCGAAATTTACAAACAAATTTCGAAAATATTGTTAATTTAAATTGCGGCAACCGCAAGATTGAACCACAGAAAAAACACTATTTAGTTTCCATTTACGGTCATTTTTAAATATCGGTCATCATCGTGATTTAAAAATCGTTTTCTACCCATGCTCTAGTTACAATTGGAAGCCAATAAACGAATTCTCTTTTATGCAATATAAGTAGAACTCGATAAAATTACAATCGGGTGTCTCGAAGAAGTTGGGCTCCGTAGCTATTATAATTACAAGAATTTCACAATTTATCGAGGTGTTCTAAACATAATATAAGCTATAAACATCATTAATAACGTTTTCATAATTTTCTCTAAAGACAGTCTTGTCTAAGTATAAGCGTCATAGTGCAGATTGTCCAAAGATAGACTATTGTCGCTAGTATTCGCCGTAAAATATCTGATTTTATAATACCAATACCATACACAAATAATATGTATATGTACAGTTTGTAGAAAATGAATCACTTTGATTTTTTTATGGCAAAATGCATTGCGGTCTTAGTAAGCCATACAAAATAATATTTAAAAATAAATTGATAGTATAAAAATAAAATACATTGTAAACAAACTAAATATATTGCTGTCTCGCTTACACATAGAAAATAAAAAATATTGGAAAAGAAACCAGCAATTAATTGTTATTAGCATACTTAAAAAATGTGTAAAATAGGTACACGACCTTAGAAACGAAAAAAATGAAATTACTACAACTGACTAAAGTTAATTAACAGTTTAATTAAATAATCCATTATCCGCATACGCACAGAATCATGCCCTCAATATTTAAATAATATCCAGTTACTCACTCACATAATCATAAATTAAATAGGCAGCGTTGTAGTTCACGTAGTTTTTGACACGGTTATTTACACACATTAATATTGTTTATTTTTCCATCAACTTCTTTCACAGAACCACGCAAACCTTAGTTATAAAATCGTGATTTATCATTATCAAATATTTGAGGTTATGTAGAATTGTCTTTAGCAAAATACCGCAAAACAAGAATAATATTATTATTACAGTAGGTTTGATTGTTTCTCATTTACGTTGTGCCACATTTTATATAAATATGATTAATAGCGAGAAGCATCAGCAATGAAATCATGAAATAAACATAACTGCTTAGCTTTCTTGTCTGTTTAAATACCATAAATTTATAACATTCTTTTGATAATATAACTAATTATACTAAATCTGAACACTTCACGGGCTTGCACACATTGCAGATTCCTCAACTGTAGGAAAACGTATTACTACTACTAGGCGTACTCATTTCGAGAATACTGCAATAATGAAATTAACGTCCAATTAAATAAAGGCTATTAAAAATATTTAGTTTTTATGACGTTCACATACTAGAAATAAGGAACTTCATTGAAAGCATAAGAAACATTCCGAATTAGAAGTAGAAATTGTAAAATATCTAACCCACTAAACACAAAACTTGAAGTTATCTTACATTTTTAAGTAGAACCTAGTAATATTTTATATAAATGGTTATAAATAGAGATACTTTACTGTCATTTAATCCTTAAAAAATATTTGTTAAAGTACACTTTGACAGATCACCATGAAAGTAAACGCACGTATCAAGTGGAAACGAATCTTGTACATGCGTTCTTAAATTAGTTTTTGTTGCTTATCATACAAATTCTTTTGTTTAAGGTTATGGTTATATTCATGAATAAAAAGTTTACTTTATTTTTCAAATAGCAGTAAAATAGATCACAAAACATTGCAGTTTTAACTGACTTTGTTAGATAAACCTTAAATACTAATAACTGATTTACCGGGAAAGATTCTTTGTAACGAATTTCCACTGCAGATTCTAATGGAACAAGCAATATATTTCTACCTTATGCAGTAATGCACTTGCATCATGCAAGTAGTTTTTTGCTTTAGTTAGTTCGTCCGTTCGAGTCCGGCTTGCATTTGAAAGTTTCCTCTTATGGAACACGTCAGCTTTCTTAATATCAATATGCGCACTGAATTGTAACAAAAAGGAACGAGAATGAGAACCAACCGTCAACTGAACCAATGATTCACTGTATATTACGCTCGCGAAACGCGAGGCATTTTTATCGGAACGCAAAACATTGGCAGTACCGTTGTTTTATTTTCTCATTCAGGACTAATTTATCATTTATTCTTCTTATTTGTATCACCCCGTACACTACCGAGTATCAACCCCACAGTTCACGAATATGTCTGATTGCATTAAACCCTCTCCTCCATATCTTAATAAATACCACACATTTTTATTTTTACATTTCAATATGTCTCTTGTTATTGTGCGCTACTGCACGTGAATTTATTACAGCTGGTACACTCATTATTTAACACGTTGGAAATTGCTTTAATTCATTATCAGCTCTGATTATTTCACTATTTGTTAATTACTGCATAACTTGGCATTAATTATTACAAACGCGAAAAATGTTGAACAAATTGACCCATTACAATGCGTGCGCTAGTTAAATACTTTTGAATGAGAATGGAATTCTTTCATGAATTTAAAATAAACTAATTTGCATATATATATATATTGTAATTTGTGGCAGGGAGCACTAACTCGATTTCCGAACCATTGATATATTTACAGATAGATCAAACAAATCATAAAACAGAAATTATTAATTATCCCCTACCGCACTCCCCCTCTAATAACAAGTACATTATATTTAATATTTATATATCAACATTCTAATTTTGCAGAAATAGTTCACTTTTAGAAATAAAATATATTGCGCAACATAATTAATAAAGTGCAACAAAAAATTTATACAATTAAAAGCCATTAATAATTAAACAGATTAGAATGTTGGCCTATCAAAGTCATCTAAGATAAGCTTGAAATCAATCAAGCAGAATATTTTACCTATGTAGCCTATAGATCCAAAATAATTAAATCCGACCCTAATAAAATGATTAATAAAACACCTATTAAAGAAAGTGGCAGGCACTATTAGCGACTGTCACTATCTCTTAACGTGTGTTCACATTTTTACGAAATTGCACTTCAAACCGATGCTATTAGCTATTAGCCATTAGTGACTAAGGCCAATTTAAAATTAAAATAAAATCGCAAATAAACCAGATACTACTACATTATAAATATACAAAACAAGCTTCGAAATGAAAGCAGATAAAAGATAGAAAGAAATGTAAAATATGTAACAACTAATAAGAGGAAGTGAGATACAAATATTTAATATATTCAGTTAAACCTAGAAGCACATAAATAGAAATTTTTATACTGATTTTATGTTAAATGATTTTTTTATTAATCATAGAATAATTACACCGTGCAAACTGAGCATAGAAATTCTAATTTATGTAATATGTTTTTGTCGAAGTGTGCTGCTTTACATTTGTGTGCCACTTTTATTAAAAACCGTCATAATTCCTTAATTAAATTCGTTGCTTGATGAAGCGTATAACTTTTGACTTAATTCGGATAGCTTTAAAGAAGATATACATATTAACATAAACCGAAAATCGATAGTAAAAAACCACTTATTACGATTCTAAATGGAAAAAGTTTAGTTTGGACATGATGTCAGATATTTCTTTAATTATCTTTCCCCTTTAATAGACTATGTTAATAAATAATATCTTCTAAAAACAATATTATCTTCTTAAAAATATATCAGAAGAATGCACGTCAAAATTACCATCAACAAATAATGTAAAAGTTAAAGTACAATACTTACAGATAGCCTTCAGTCTTGTTTAATTACAATGTAGGACGTAATTAGCATACTAGGTAATTCATTGTAATTATAATAATCCAATTAAGACTGTAGTAAAAGTAACTGACAATAGTCTTAGATATGGAGTACACTTAAAGAAGTGTAATTAAGATATACCCATTAATCTTAAGATGACACGCTAAAACAAGAGCAGAGCAATTTTAATACTAAGTCAATCAGAAATCTAAAGTAATTTTCTTTGTCCTTCACAAATCACAAACAATACATTAACTCAAACCACATTTCATAATTTTATAACCTCACTTTCTGTTTCACGTTGATACCACATTATTTTTCTATTTTCTATCACTTTAACGATTGTGATTTACAATTGATTTACGTTCATTAAATCGTAAATCTTTATTGGACCAGTTTCTCTTTTCAGAATATTTTAGTGAGAGTTAATTTTGATCTGATTTTAAAGCAATGGCGCAGCTTGGATCCAGTATGACATGCACAATACATATAATTAAACGTGCAAGTTGAATGAAACGAGAACACTTGTCATGCGCATGACATGTGTATGTTTGAAGATCAGGAACCGGAATATCACATACCTGTTTCTGGAGAAAGTGGTTCCTCCGCAAGGCTACCCAAATATTAATCATCATCGTCTTGTTGACATGACAACTTTGCACTGAATACAACAGGTTTTGTCAAAAAAGGAAGTTGTAATCTAATTTATTCACCAATTATAAGCTTTAATAAAACTTATTAGGCATTGGTGTTACCATATGTACATATATGAGGTCACGACATTATAAAAAGTGCCAAAATCAATATCAAACAAAATCAAATCAATGCGACGAGTATCGAGAACATTAATTACAAGATCCGACGTCATCTCTAATGCTCCCTAGCTTCAAAAGGCATAAGCCATTAGAATAACACAATGAATAAAAACATTAAATTAAAAAAATAAACACAATACAGGACGTATACGTGTCTCGCTTCCACACCAGTTAAACGCAAATAAAAGAGAAAATTGTAAAAAATATAATATAATTAGTACTATATGATCATTAAGCGTATCAAATATTTTATTTTCTAGAATGTTAATAATCATTTAAAATGTCTTTAAGACCTTGACCTTGTCATTGGTTTGTTGGTCGACTGATTTTCTATTTTGTTGTCCAAGTCGAATGTACACTTGTGCGTTTGTCCAGTGTCAGGCTTTAATATAACTAGATGTTGTGGTTTGTATAATGCGAAAGATATTTATTTGCAAATATGTATCACAATAGAAACATTAACACGGTAACACTCGACTTACGCGGATTCATAGGTACGCGATAACTAAAAAGCGAATCAATATGTTTTTATATATCAATAGACCAGATCATTCATGAATCATCTCCAACTAACAATTATTCGATTTGCTTGCGTCTCAGCGGCATTTTATGAATCTGCTTTTAGGATCAGAGGGCCCCTATGCACAACTTGTGCCCCTATCGTTAGAAGCGGCACTGTACTCTCGTATGTTTGATCATAATACCTGCATGTTCCATACTTTCCTTCTTTTGACTTAAACAATGAAACCACAAGACTGGGCGGGGTCGTACCAGGAAATCAATTTGATTTTTTATTTTTTTATTAATACTACATTTCGTAATCTCGGCGGTATGGCGTTATAATTGCAAACACGTAACAAAAAAGAAAGAATTTATTATTTGTATTTGATTGTCTTGAAGAATGGATTTTATTCTTTTAGTTATTTATTACAAAATTGCATAATATAGATTTAAAATAAAAAATAATTACTTTTAAAAATAAAATAAAAATGTCAATAAAATAATTAGGGCATACTAATTTGTTATGTAATTTTAAATAACAATCAAAGTGCTTTAAAGGTTGATATTACATGAATTTTATAACAATACTGCGTGGTATAAAGGTATGCGTTCACAGGTCAGCCGGTGATATGCATTAACATCGAAAATAGAACAATATAATATGCGTAATTATTAAACAAAAGGTGTAGCTATATCGAATAATTTCCATAATATGTACTTTGATATCATTCAACACAGTAGTGTATTGATAAAAATTAAAGTAGAAGCTTGCAGATAAGAAGTGCTAATGCGACTAGACCCAACAGAAAAAGTCACAGGTCCAGTGGAAAGATATGAAGTTATTGAATCCTTAAACTTCGTTTTACAGAGAAATATTTATTCGAAACAAATGGGCTTGTGTCCTATGTCTTAATTTCTATAAAAGTGTACTATATATTGATATAGTGGGTTACTAGAATTTCAAATGTTCAATTATTTTTTAATAACTCCTTATATGTTAGGAGATATTAACAATTAAAAAAGTCATTTTGTCTCTTTAATTATTAAACGGATTCAACGATGTACAAACTCCAAATGCATGTGACATCACAATCCTTGTGTAAGGTTACCAACCTTACAGATCATAAATCTCTGCTATATATATTTATATATTAAAATATCAAATATTATTTACAGTTATTTCAAGGAACAATAAAATTTCAATATTATGTCTGCCTTAACAGGGTTAAATAAAGTAAAAACTTATTATTCTTTGACTTGACTGGATTGTTTGAGTACCAACAGCTACAAAACATTACCACAACACTGACCTACTCAACAAATAACTGACGTTAAAATGCATTTCACGTCATACAAATATGGCCGACCATTTCTAGCGCTAAAACTACAATTCAAATTTTTAATTCCTATATCTCCATCAATATTTAGATATTTAATAAAATACACACGCCAATACACATTTATTAACATCAATTTCAATCAACAATTGAAAAATCGACCACTAAAAAATGAGGACACAAGCCCATTATACAAAGTACAGCTTGTCATTGCCCCACTGCACTATCACCAGTTGCAAACACTCGCTGCGCCAAATACGTCTGAGCGGACTAGGACTCATATACAAATCAACGTAAATCTTTTTGTGTTATTGTTTTTTTGTTCGTTTGTCAAACCTGTTTACAAACATTCTAACCAGCACTGTGCGGGGTCCACGGGGGCCCCAGTGTCCACAGGCCACGTCCAGCGAACATTGAACCACAAGCGAAAGTAGACCGGCATGGTTGTTTTTTTTGTATCTATTTTTAATAACACAAACCTACTGACAATCCGTACGATACGACCATACCCATACACAATTGTGGAATTTATTCCAAAAACATTATTTGAACGATTTTAAATACATTACCACTGTGTTATTGAGGTACTGATTTATATATAAAGAGGTTAATTTGTTTATATTATGAAATTATTAAGTCATAATACAAAAAATGCTAAATCATTTATTAAAATACATAATATTTAATGATTAGACCACCCTGATTTTTTATTTTAGAATTTGAGGCGATTCCAACAACAAGGTCATATTCGCCTGAAGTTAATTTACTTTAATTAAATTTGATTTATTATATTTATATCATTAAGGAATTCCAGCACTTTTTGAATTTTTTCTGTATTGTTGAAAGTATGTCCTTTAATTCGTCACTGATGTTGTGTTTTGTTCTTTGCGTGTGATATTATGGGCAGGTTATTAGTAGATGATGGACTGTTATTTGCGTCTGACAGTTGTTGCACTGCGGAGCTGTTGTTTTACTGATTAAATGTTGATGCGTCAATGTCGTATGTCCTGTTCTTAGTCTGAAGATGGTTTTTTCGAATTGTCTATTACTGTGTTAAGAAGTTTCCCTTGATTTTTTATTTCGGTAGATTTATTAACTATACTTCTAACTTCTAAGAATATGTTATGAATTGAGTTGAATTGAATTTGAATTGAGCGCGGTACTATATATTCCATTGTTTTGAAAATTACGAAAGTACTCTCACTGTAAATCCACTGTAATTTGTAAAGTACTATCACTGTAAATACACTGTAATTTGTAAACAAGTAATGATCGACATATCGTGAAATTTTGACACATATCGTTTGAAGGTTATGCTATTTAAAAATCATATGGACATGCCAATATTTATTTCAATATATCTCGAGAATGCCTAATCCGATTTTATTAAAAATTGCACCATATCTTCCTTATGATATTGTCCATAGAGTAGCATAAGATTTTTACGATTGGAAGCGTCGTTCATTCTCTTTAATTGTTTAACAAACAACCGTCATTTCTACAAAAATGAATATAAAAGTAATCCATTTCTAAAATTACGTTTTTGCACTTTCTACTAAAGTGAAATGTAATTAAAATGATAGATTGCATAATATTTATTCTTCTCCAAACAAATGTAACGCCAGCATGTTAAATATGTCACGTTTAGTAATATTACAGGCGTTAAATATAATATTGCAGTAAATTACATAAAATTAAAATGAAATCGAAATAGAAATGGAATAGCTTAATGTCTGTCTACATTATACTCGTAAATGTTGAGTAGTAATTAAGATATAAGGAAATAAGAGAATATATCTAATTGTCGCGCGCCGACTAAACTAATGAGTTCCACCTTCTATAAAATGTAGATTGTACAGACGACCTCATAATGTTCTATTATTGCAGCAATCTCGTCTATTGTTATATTTTTTATTGTTCTTTTACATAAAACAATTAAGATATGAATCGTAGTATATGTAGGAATTTTAAAAGCATTTTCTTTTGAAAGATACGTAATAGTATAATTGGTAGAAAAAGTATTTGCTAGTATTATATGCATTGATACAAAATATGATACTTGACAGATCGTTCTTATGTTATAATTATATTTAATTGATAGCGGCATGCACGATTTTTATTGTATAGGTTTTTTTGACAATTGTAATAACAATTTCTCGTTTCTTAATACATAATAACTATTGTTGAGGACATTTTTTGTAACTATATGTTATGGAGAATATTTTTAGACATTAGTAGCCAAATTACAAAATAATGGTCACACGCTTGTCTTGATAAAAAAAAGTCTGCGTGTAATGTAACATCTGATGAATGGGCTTGGTTCCTATGTCTTAATTTCTATAAAAGTGTCTTATTTTGTGACGTTTCTATTACTATTACACTTCAATTATAGCTCGCATCAACTTTATCTTTATTTGTATTCTGACAGGTGGAGTAGTTTCGCAATTTGTAGCCGATAAAATAGACATTTCATATGAACGACTGTGAGAAACTGAACTCTTTCATGACAAAAAAATCATACGCATCTTCAATACAAAGTGACAAAGTGGCTCCAAAATGTTTACTGTATTTGCAAAATATGTTTACACCGTTTAAAACATAAAACTTTCTCACTTAGGATCCTGTATACTCACATACGAATATTTTATACTCTCCCATTACAGAAACATAAGAAACAAAAAGTAAACACAAAATGTATAATTTCCGTAAATATAAAGGCGTGGCAGATTCTTGTATTATTAACCCAGCTGATGATTGTGTAGTGAAAGTCTTTAATAATTAGGTGGCATCTTTATGTCGGTCAATGTCCCCTGCTCCTCCCCACCCCACTCATCTTGTCTAACATAAGCAGTGGATAATTCAGCCGCGGGCAAGACGGATACACTCTTACAGGTCATACTTATTCATAATTTACGGCGAACAAGATGTTAATTGATTGAATATGTGAATGTCACATATTGACGGATCCCGCAAATGCTTGTGAGCTGCCTCCCACATACCACCTGCCTCGTCATATTGACACGACACGCTCTGAAACCTGTCAAAACAATTTCCATTTCTTGACATCAATTGACTGGCGACAATAAATTGTACAAATACAAAATAAACAATTAGGTCAAAGACACTTTTACCATTTTTATTTTTTGTTACAGAATTCTAAAGAAGATGATCACTCTTTTGATACTTGCGCTGGCGGTTAGCCCAGCAATGACTAACCGATGGTCCCGACAACTTCCCCAAGGTCAAATAAACAACGGAGATTGGATTCCAGTATCTCAACCGTGTCCAACATGTCGCCAGCAGGGTAGTAGAGTGTTAAACTACCCTCTTCAACAACCGCCAACGTACTTCCCTCATCCAATATTCAGTCCAGCTCAACAACCTTTCAGTTTATTTGGAGAGCCCTTCCAACTTCAACCGCAGTACTCTCCAATTTCGGCGCAGCAGTTTGTACCGCAAGCCCAAAAACCTCATAACATTCCGCACATAGTGCCTCAGCCGTTGATTCAACATCAAAACAACCAACCTATCTCACAACAACAAATGAACTTTAAGCAATTGCCAAAAGAAGAAAAGGAAGAAGTACAGTTGCTTTACGTACCACTGGAAACATTGCGACAACGTGGCAAGCATCAAAATGCACCAAACAGCAACGAGTTTTATCGCCAACCTACCCTTGCACCGCCGCCAATAACGACTACCAGAATTTCGACAACCGCAAAACCAAAACAAAAACCACACCAACCTGCTTTAGCTATGTTCATGTCAAAACATGATGATAAAGTTGGAGTGTCCGATGTTCTAACTCTTCTAAAGGATGCTAAGAGTATCCCAGTGCTGGACAATCTTGGAACACAATCTCCCGAAGTATTTGTCGGTCCTTCTCAGTTGAAAGTACCCGACAACTATGTGCGATTCGATTTGCCTTACCTATCAAGTATAGAACATAATCGTGTAGAACGTAAAGTTGAGGACTATCCGTTCTTTGTTGCTCCATTAAGTTACAAAGCTCCAGAAGGTTATTCTAAAATACCTTTCCCTGCTCCCCATGTTGGTAGTATTGTTGTTAAGCCGCCTCAAATTGCACAAGCTACACCTGCTTCATTTTTCTCGACGGAATCCACATTGCAAGGAAGCTTTGTACCGCTTTCGCATGCTGCTTACGTCACACCATTAGCACAAACTGATCTTCCAATAAACAATCAACAAAACCAAGGCCATTTTGTCACTCATGGAGTTCAACAATTCTCTACTGCTAGACCAATCCAAAATTTACAAAATACACAAAACTTCGTACAAAACACGGAATTGAAACAACAAAATTATAATAACCAACAACAATATAATAACGCACAACAACAATTCATACAAAACGAAAATGCGACACCAAAACCAACTCAGATTATAGAAAATCAACGTCAGCAGCAATACTACAGGCCACATGTGCAACAACAGCAAACGGAACTGCCAAGATTCGCTCAGGAAGAAGAACAACATATAAGAAGTACTCAAAAACCGATTTCCACCCATACACGGGATCAGCAGGATCAACAGAACTATCAAACAACGATTCCTGAACTAGTTAACACAAATCTTCCTCACTTTGTTCAATACGAGCCTATTCATGAAATAAGTAGTACAAGCAAACCGATTACCAGCGCAGACTATTCATCAAACGGTTATTACACACAGTCACAACAAGTGAGCCAACAAAGAGGAAACCTCGTCCGTCAGCAACAAGAGGATCAGTTAGTACATCAGCAACAAAATAATAATCAGTTTAGAAACGAAGAAGAAGATATTTTATTACGGAAACAAGCGGAAGAAACAAGAGCTCGAAGAGAACAAGAAGAAAAACTTTTACGGAAGCAACAGCAGGATCAAGCTTTAAGGCAACAGCAGGAGGAACAAATTCTGCGACAACAACAAGAGGAACAAATTGTACGGCAACAAAAAGAAGAGCAACTTCTAAGGCAGCAAGAAGAAGAACGAATTCTGCGACAGAAGCAGGAAGAACAAGCCCGTTTAGAAGAAGATCGGAAACTACGTCAACAACAAGAAGAACTTAAGCGTATTAAAGAACAAGAAGAACGAAAAATTCGTCAACGCCAATTAGAAGAAAGACAACAACGTGAAAGAATGCGCCAACAAGAATTGCGTCAACGACAAAAACTACAGCAACAAAAGAAACAAGAACAAGAATTGTTGCAGCAACAACAAGAACAACAAAAATATTTGCAAGATCAACTTAGTTTTGAAGAAGAACTTGAAATAAGGAAGCAAGTTCCCGAAGAACCTCAATATATTCAACTAAAAGAACTTACTCATATAAGCAGTACACTTAAGCCAACTACAAAAGAGCAAGAAGAGTTTGAAATGAAACAATATTTTAAGCAACAATCTGCGTTTAAATCACTTCCACAAAACCCTGAATACCAACAGCAAACTCCTGTGTATGCTACAGAAACTGAAGCTACTATAGAGTCTTCAACTCCTCAATACTCACTACCGTCTGAACTTCCTGCAATCAATGCTCATCTTCCTGGCTTAATTAATTCATTGCAAGATGAAACGCGACATTTTAACTTAGAATTAGGAACTGTTAGTACAACCACGGCGGCACCACCTTCAACATCAACATACTTTACACGAAGACCTCAAACACGTGGACGAAGACCGGTACCGACACGCGCTAGTACTGTAACAGATTCCACAACTCGTCGAACAACTAGAGGTAGGAGACCATACACTGGATCACGTTATACACCTCGTCCTGTTATTAAACCAGAATTTCAAGAAAAACAGCAGCAAGAAGAAGAAGTATCAGTGTTTGTTTCTAGTCCCCTTCCATCAGCCCATGAAGGATCTTCAACTGAAGAGCCCTCGAAACCCACAACCGCTCCAAGATCACACAGCAGATACCAGAACCGTTATAATTACAATAACGATGATTCCACCGATTCACAGCGCAAATCACAGGTAAGACAAAGATTCAGAACTCGAGGAAGGCCTCAGTACACAACTAAGAAACCAGAAGAAGAAAATTATCCAAAATTACCAGTAGTAGCAGTAACTGAAGAAAGTAGAATACCAGAGGTGTTAAATTTGGAGATGGTAAAGGAACCAGTAAGGGACTTTTACCCAACGCAGTCGCCATTAGACAGCTATATAGATATAACAACTGCGGCTTATGATAATGTTTCAAAATATGAACATATTACAGTAATAACTCCATCATCAACAGAAGCTCTGCAATTCACAAGACCACAAGAAAATAGAGAGCAAGTAAGTGAATATTATGTATCCCCGTCCGTACAGACCCAAGATGACATTAGCGATAATAATTTGCGGAAAGAGATGAAAGTCCAAGATGAAACATTTGTAGAAGATCCCGTTAAAAATGAAGAAGATTATGGTTTTACTAGAATACCTAACTTCCCTCCAATAGTTATGCAAACACCAGAACAACGTCATCAAATTCAAAACTCTCCAAATGTGCACCCGGTGTATGTACCGACTGATACCCATACTACAGAGGAGACAAGAGAAGTGGAACAACCAAAAATTCGTAAAAATCACTTCTTTAGAAGACCGTCTCGACCAATAACTACAACATCTACCCCCGCAACAACAAACTATCCCACAACGGAAGTTGTAAGGCGTGGTAGATACACGGTAAGGCCTACTCGGAGACCAGAGGCAACTAATCTGCCGAAAATAACAAAAATCCGAGGACGAATCCGAAAGCCAACAACCGCAACAACTACTACTGAAAAAGTTGACCCATCAAATGAAGTGGAATTTGATCAAGCGCCAACACCCAGACCAACGCATCGATATGTCTCAAGGATTAGGACGTCCGAAGCGGCTGAGGATCAAACAGAAGCCAGCAATTCTGCGTTTCGAATAACTGTTGATCCCGATGACCAGTACACGTATGAATCTATCAGAAGACCGCACTACCTAAACCTGGATGTTCAGGAATCACAGTGGTCTCCAAAGTTATCACACAACTCTTTCCAACCATATGTTCCACGGGGCAAAGGTGAAAGAGCTCTACATAATAAAGACCCTGCTGAAAAAGAAGTGGAAATCGTGACCTCAGGCAAAGACTTGTCAGAAATATTAACCCAAGAACCTTTGGAAGATGAAGACAATTTCATGATTACCGTAACACCGTCTATTTCACTTACAAGTGAAGAAGAAACATTACTTGAAAATGAACAAAAAGATCCCACTCTGGAACCAACATTAGCAGGAATGGTGGTAAACAAAATAATGGAAAAGATAGAAGAAATGGCGGAAGACAAAGATATAGATGCGGATATAACAAAGAAACCAACTGATCCATTGGCAGAGAAGAAAACAAGCGGCAGAAGACGAGGAAACTGGAGGTTAGTTAGAAAGCGACCTGTAGATAATTTAGAAGCTGCAGAATCGCAAAACTTTAGAAACACTTACCTAAACAGTGTAGAAGCAGTCGATAGAAAAACATCTTCAACACCGGAAACACCTGGTGATATTGATCTTGGAACCGGATCACCTATTGCATTTACCACGACAAGGAATTCTACAATTGAAGAAACAACATTGCAGCCAGAGGTGACCAGTGTGACTCCTGAAGTTACCACAAATGCAGAAGAAACAGAAGCCGAGGTGGAAGTAACAACATTATCCAATGTAAATATTACTGACATTCCTAACACGACGGAAACTCCAGATACTACTGATAGCGAAGATCATTCAGAAGTAATATCTACTGAAGTTGATACGACATTGTCTCCAATCATCAAAGAAATCGGTGGCCTCATCGAAGAAGCTATCGTAAAAATAGCTAGAGCGGAAAATATAGATGAAGAATCAATAGAGCCGACCGAAGCAACCACTAGTACAAGCACCGCATTGCTCAGCAATGGTTCATTAGACTCAATGGTTTTAGCAACATCCACATCAACAGAAATATCACATGAAACAGAAATATGCTACAGAGGTCGTTGCGTCAAAACAGATACAGATCTTGAGATGGATCAAAAATAGAACGGACTGATTTTTGTTTATTAATTTGTAGAAACACTAATTACACTGGCCAACAAAAGTTTTTCCCAAACCGCGATTTGGATTCTGGACTCAAAAGTTACCTAGAAACAGTTAAAAAATCGCAGGCTCCAAAATGTATCTTGACCAGTGTTATCAATTTCATCATTTAAGGAAGTTAAAGAGAAGAATATCTTTAATTTTCTTGACCAAATTATTTTAGTAATAGTTTTCTAATATCAACGTAGGTACCTTAATTCCGTTGACGATCTTTACTGTTTTCTCAGACTTGTGCTTAACTGTAGCTTTAACAAACTAATTTAAAAAATTAAGGAACCTTAAAAACTAGCTGCAAGTTATGTTATATTTGTAACTAGATTTTTTGTAATGAAAAAACTGCTTCGGGATTATATTGTAGTATCTCCTGAAGCTAGTATATAATTTGATACAATTAGATTTTGTGACATAAAGTGATTATTTTTATATGCATGTCATAACTTCAGAAATTTATATTTTTTCTATGAAGAAATTAAATATTATTCTAATATCGCTATTGTTTTAAAAGAAAACAATATAACGGAAGTTTATTTAATTAGAAAATACAAAAATTATTGGAAACTAAATTTTACGGCATACTTTTAAATTACAATGTGTTCCAATTGCAAAGTGACACAGATCAATCCTGAGAAAGCAGTGATTTGTAAAAAATGCTAATTTTATTTTAATTAATTATCTTATATAATATATTTAATTTTAATTTATATTTAAAGCTCATATTTATGTATTATACAATGTTAATTAAGTTATTAAATACAACAGTAAATATTTAAAACTTTGTTCAATTTTTTCTATCTTCCAGATAAATTGTGACACTAACAATATATTCAGTCAGACAGTTTTATATATTTATAAGAAAAGTAATACAGTAATTAAAATATCAGACAAATTTGAAATATTAATTATTGAAAATAATGTGCTAGACTTTATAGGAGCATTCTATAACAAATACATAATTCACACCCGTTGTCTCGCAACAGTGCGAAAAGCTAGTAAGTGGATAAACATATAACTTTTAGCAATAAAAGAATACTTGGGGAGATACACTAAGATAAAACAAATAAATAACACAAGTTTATTAAAGAAAGGAATTCCAAAAACTACTTAAACATGTCGCTTTTTGCTTCTAGATGCAATATATTAATCAATAATGCAATATTTTTTACAAAAAGTGTGACTGTTCTATTAAATAAAGTTTAAATACATATAACTAAGTTTAACAAATATTAACAATTAATAATACTTTTTAAATTTGTGCGGCAATGTCGGTATATAAATTATGATGCTTAAAAATGTAGTAAATCAGACATCTACAGAGTAGTAGGTAAAATAGTTTTCCAAGCTTACCTCCAAATAATACAGATCCCTTCGAACTTTCATAAACCAAGAATTGAATCAGGTTGACCTTGGTAATTCCGTTATCGCAGTTGGCCGTTCATTATTTATATAATTATTTAATAGAATCCGAAAAATGTTAATCTAATTATTCTCCAACTGATCTAATAATTATGTCACTTTTCTCTAAAATTTAGTTAACATGAGCTGTCAAAACTTCAAAATAAAATAATCGATGTAACAACAACAACCTAAAAAGTAAAGATTGGGATGTCACTATAAAATCGTTGACGTTTTTTATAAGTATGTACATATAACACATTACAAGAAACAGTAAAGATACACAATAATGTTGGGGAATAATAAGTAACATCAAAATTTAATTGAAAATATCTACAAATAAAACGCAATCTTCTATCTTTGAATCATAAGTGTTACGTAAACTTGAGGTGAACTATTCAGTGTGGTTCTAGCGGCTTGTTAATTTTTCGTTTTATATAGTTATATCAAACACAAATCATATAAAAATTCTAACAAAAATAAGGTAATTAAATAATGTCAAATGGCTGATGATATAGATCCTACTTCCTGGAAACCAAGACGTACTCGAGGAACTCCAAGTTATAAAATACGAAATTACTTCGCTTTAGCAGTTATTGGAGTAGGAGCAGTTTGCGGTTTATTAATGCAGTAAGATTGATATATTTTATTTCTTCAACTTATGCAAAATATTAACAATCAACTATTTAAACGCTTATAGTGAAAATGTAGCCGTTTTAACAATTGCTTATTTTTTTAACACATAACCTCAAATTATTTATCTGTATAATTTAATAATAAAAAATAAATGATAATAAATAATGTTACCTTTTCCGTTTTAGATACACACCAGTTTCTAATAAATTAAAAACATCTATTCGTGATTATTCAAAACCTAGTGAAGAAGAAATTGATCGTAAACTGTTAATGCAAATGATACCTGTCAAACGATCAGATTACATTAAAGATCAAATGGAACGCCAAGCTAACGAATAAATTAAGCAAAAACATTCAGTCATGGAAGTGAAGAAACAAAACAAAATAAAACTTTCGCGTTTACGGTTGCAAAAAAGCTCAAAAATAGTTCATAATAGGTTTGTATTTCATCCACCAATATTTTCATTCTAATCTGTTTTTAAAATGGCATGTGTATTTAGTGATAAATTGAAATATATTTGAGTATGTTAAAGCTATTTAATAATTAAACATTTTACAATCCTATAGAATTTCTTAGAAAATAAGAGTATATACCATCTTGTTTCAGCTGTTTTCATTATATTATTTGTAAATGAACATGATATATGTATTGAAAATACAAATAATAAACAGAATTTATTCTTAAATTGGTTTTGATTTGTTTTAGTAACTCTGAGCCTGTCAGCAGTCAAATATCGAAATATTTTAGAACAGAACGTTTCAATACTGAAAGTGAACCAATAAATATGAATATACATTCTCCAAATGTTTCCTCTAGCCAACCTATTATTACAAAAGCTTGTGTCATTAAAGAAACAGATAATTTATTGCTGGAAGAGTATAATAAAATAAAATCTAATCAAAATAATGCTTTTGAAAATAGTATATCAGATTTTACGGTTCCTGTAAAAACAAAACTTTCAAATAATCCTGTCTTTTCACCAATGATGACAAGGTCCAGAAAGAAAGAGCCTCCAAAGACAGTGCAAAAGAAAAAGGCTGTTTCTAAGCAAAAATTTGATAGGAAACAACCAAAAATTAAAAAGGCTATTTCAATGAAAACAAAAGAAGAAAATAAATTTTCTAATGTGTTGAATGAGCAGTGCATGGCTGAAGATATTAACCCGGAGCATTTACAAATTGCGATGGCTTTGTCTAAATCAATGATGACTGAATCAGATTCTGAAAATAATTCTGAAAGTACTTATTTTCCAGACACTCAGGAACGCTTAGGTTTAATTAAAAAAACATTAGAACAGTTTGGCTTTAAAAACTCAAGTAATGAAAACAATAAAAGAAATGAAGGATTATCGTTGAAAGAAAATAAACTTAAAAAATTAAGATGGAAGTCTGTGCTATTGAAACGAACTCCAGAAGACAGAGCTAAGTTAGTGGAACAGAAAGCAGCGGAATTATTAAGTGAATCACTTCCTGAAATGAATGTTGAACTAGTCGTTCAGACAAATAAAATACGTAGTACTATTTTAAAAGAGTTTTACAAAGAAAGAACTATTTTTTACTTAAATAATTTAAATCGTAATGAATTAAGTGAAGTTAAGCTATTTTATACCTATTTAATGACTCCAAGTAATGTTAAAAGCGGTACACTTTTAAAAAATTGGGCAGAAATTCCCGGTAGAGATAAAAGTCCGGAACGAATCAATTGCAGTAGTGATCTAAAAAACATTTCTCAAAATTTTGTAAACGAAGAACACGTTAAGTTAACAAATAATAAAGAATTATCACTACAGTTTACTGAAAACACAAATATAATTCCAGATATACTAAACATAGAAGAAAAATCGCTGGATTCAACATCAATACAAAATGGAACATCATTTGCAAAGGTAGCGAATAAAAGATCACCACGAAAATTAGCAAAAGCAAGAAAATTAGGTCTAAGCCTCATTAGATCAAACTCTGAAAGTTCGTTTGAAAAACATGAAGGAAAACACAATGTTCTGAACACAGTGCAGTTAAATACTTCTCTTAATTCCAGCAAACGAACAACTTTTGCAAATTTGGATTTCAGTGATATATCTCTTAATAAAACAAATACTGAATTGTGTGAGGAATCAACAAACACACATGTGGCCAATTTTATTTCTGCTTCCGATGAACCAAGAGATCATTGTACTTATTTAAATAATATTTCTTATGCGAATATTACAAATGATAGCTCTAACAATGTTACTGTTAATGATGACGATGGCGCTAATAATTTAAATGAAATTAGTAATAATTCAAAAAATATAACTCAACAATTTCTTACACCTATAATCACTTCTCAACCGCGAAATGTTTCGCCAGATATCTTTGCAGAGAGTTTTGAATGTGCTTACAATAATATTGAATCACCAAATAATGTAAATTTAAATATTAAGGACAGTTTGCTCAATGAAAATATTGTACCACCTCCTGCAGAGAGTGAAATTTGTGACTTAACACAAAATACAGACTTAGTGCAAACTGATGTAGTTTTGGATTTAACCCAATCGTCAGATTCAGATATTTGTGATGATATTTCACATATAACATCCTCTTCTGCTAAAGTAGACCATACGAAAACGAATGTAAAAATTTCAAAACTAAATAATTCACAGAAAAAAAATAAAGTTGATTTTGGAATTTTCAATGGTTTTTCCTCAGATGAGGATATTTTGGAAAGTAGTAATGGAATTTGTCATTTTGAAAATTTTTCTAAAAGTACAACATCTTCAGAAGCTAGTTTTAAAAGCAACAACCACTCTTTAGAAATTAGTAAGGATTCTTTTGGTAACTCAAAAGTTAATTTACATGATAATACAACATTCAAAACGAGTAATGTAGGCTTGACCACATCACAAATGGAGCAAATAATTCTGTTAAGTAATAAAACAGTCTCATCACCAATTTCACCCACTGCAGAAGTTAAAAAATATATAGAAAATATATTACGTTCACCAGTTGCAGAGAATTCTGAAAACCTAGTTGAACCAAAGAAACGAAATTATTGTCGTAATATTTTCAGGAAAAAAATGCTAACAGACTCCATATGCACTGGTAAAACAGACAGCTTACATGAAAAGGAATCTGAAGAAATGGAATGTGACCTAATAGCAGGAATTAACATTCACAATTATTCACCGATTTTCAAAGAAGAAGCAAGCAATATGACATTATCGCATAATTCAGCTAAGAAAAAGAAATCAGTATTAAAAAGCACAAAGTCATTTGAATCAACTTTTAACTGTAAGAAAAAAAGTCATTCACCAGTTTTAAACAAATCCAACCATAGTTTTACACGCAAAAATTCTTTTTTAAAAGAATCTAAAAGTTCAGATGATGAATTTGATTTTAATGTTAACAAATCTTACGACAAATCGTTATCCACATCTAGTGATAGTCTTTTGGTGATATCTGATGAAGAATTGAATTATTCTGCCAGTACACCTTATAAGAAAACAAACAATAATCTAAAAATTGATTTTAAAAGGCGATTATCAACAGCCAAAGATTGTAAAAATATATACGCTATATCGAGTGACAGTGAAGATGAAAAGCTGCAAGCACTGAAACAATCGTTGAATAGAAATAATAAAAAAATGGATTGGAGTTATAAATGGTCTTCAGATGATGAAAGTAATGATAGTATATCACATGCAAACACTGACTTGGTATCGGAGAACATTTCAACAAAAATTACGAACATCGCAGCTTCGACAAAATATCATCAGATCAGTACAGACTTAGATAATTCTGCAGAAGAGTCTTTATGTAACAATCTCTTAGGAATTGAAGACAATAAAGACGCACATTATTCGAGTAATGAAAGTGATGCAGAAGACAATATAAATAAATCAAGCGCAAAAGTCTTGCACGTTATTAGTTCGGACAGTGATTCTGATAGTGTAACAAAAAAGGAGCAGACCTTTGAATCTGATATTATATCTACTCCCAGATGTAAAGAGAAACGTGATATTTCTAGTTTAAGCGATAATAATTTATCTAGTTATGATGAAATGAAACAATACTTTCCTACTGAATCTGACGAAGAAGTTTCACGAGATAAAAGCAAGCGAGATAATACATTAAATAAAAACACAACATATCCTAAAAAATATTCTCCGTTTCAAGATTCGTTTGAAGTACCAGTAGATTTAACTCGTTTAGAAAATAACATTATAATAAATAATAGTTTAAGACAAAAACCTAAACCTCGAAGGATAACAGAACTTCAAGAAATCAAGACACCTAATAAAAGTAAAATACCCTTACTTGATGAATCATTGAATAATCTTGCTGAAGGAGACTTTGTAAATATTGATGAAGACCAAATATATAATTTAAATACACTTCCAGAATGCGCTCATGGTCGAACAAAGACTATTTCTAGAAATTCAACCGGCAGTAACTCTTCCGAATTGAATTTAAATGATGATTGTAGCATCTTAACAAATGATAAATACAATGAAGTTTTCAGTCCACCTGCTTCTAAAAGCGCGTTGGAAGAAATAAAATCTAAGCATACAGAAGGAGTTTGTACACCAAGAAATTCGAAAAATTTTCAAACCGTTGAAGATGGTCGTTACATGTATCGCACTAAAAATATAACACCAAAACCAGATTATGAGCGAATGGATACTCCTCAGAGGCTAAAAGAATTACATAAATATGGATTAAAACCTTTAAAAAGAGCACGGGCTAATAAAATGTTAGAATATATATATAATCAGACCCATCCATTAGCTGAAATACAGTTAGATGAAATGGAAAGTTCAAGTAAAAGAAGAAAGGTATCGGAATATGAAGTAGTTGATGATGAAGTTAATTGTAATAAATCAAAGGCCAATCAAGAAACTTTGTCTAATTACGAAGAGCTAGCAATAAACACTAATGATATTGATAGAAGTACAAATGTGTTATTGCAAAATGGTTTTAATTGTGCAAATAATGATGAAGAAGTTATTTTGCCTACAAAATGGACAAAAGGAAAGGTTGGTTATATTATTTAAGTATTTCAAATACAATTAAGCTAATTAATTTGTTACATTTTCTCTGTTCTTAAATATTCAATGCCTTTACGAATTGTTTCTTTGATTTATTAATTGATTTTCTTTGTTATAGTTTATTATACTCAAAGTTTGAAATAAAGATTTCTTCTAATAAAAAGCGCTTCTGAACTTTTATAAAATAATCAAATTTGCTAAACACAGCTTACGTGTATTTAAGGTTTATCTATATATATAAAAGAAAGTCGTGTTAGTTACACTATTTATAACTCAAGAACGGCTGAACCGATTTGGCTGAAAATTGGTGGGGAGGTAGCTTAGAACCAGGAGACGGACATAGGATCCCTTTTTATCCCGCTGCTAAAAATTCAATCTGCGTATATTTGTGGTGCCAAAACTCGAAAAGTTCGCATTCGAATACGCGCTTTTCTCATTTCTTTCCAGTTGATCATCGTGTATGTGTACTTTTTATTTACTTTCCCATTCATTTCATATTAGACTGAGCCACAACGAAGCGTGGCCGGGTTTAGCTAGTTTAACATAAACAAAATTGCGTAATATTTAACAATTTGTTACCTATTTTAACGCTTTTTGAAACAATAAATCTACATTTTTTTGGCTTAATAAAATTATAAAACTTCTTAAGAAGAGGATTAAATGATTATAACGTGTTTATTGCTATGTATGTAACTCTTTAAAGGGTTCCATTAACTTTAGGCGATTTTGTAAGGCCTATATATATTCCTTGAGATAGACTACTTAAGTTTACCGGAGTTTAATAATAGTAAATCGTTCTACCGTTCTTGTATCAGGTTTAGTCTTATTTCTCTTTAACTGACCATGTTAATTAAATGTTGCGATAATGATCTTATCTTATGACTTATTTATTTTTATAGATAGCAAGTTGCATGGTTCCTCTACATCTTTCATTCTTCAACCTGGTCTCATCTACGCCTGAGCTCAGAGAAGCTATATTAAGATACGAACCAATTGATTTGGATGATTTGCATGCCCAGTTAAAAGATCTTGGCTTTAGATATGATTCAAAAGTAAGTACACTGTTCCACCCTTTAGGACATTGAAATAAAAGAGAAATAACATATTTATTTTTGTATATAGGATTTAATTTCGTTTCTGGATAAAAGATGTATTACTGTTAAAATGAAAGATCGATTTAGGAAGGAAAAACAAATGAAAACAACACAAAGTAGTAAACACAAATCTAAGAAACAACAATCAAAGCAGACTGCCATGTGTTTGGAAACAGTGGACCTGGATCTTGACTTTCCAGACACTCAAAACCCAATCCCAGATAGTCAGAGAACTAGAGATAAAGTATTAAGTACTCACTACAGTTTAGATTTAAGTAGGAATAAACATTCAAATAAAATGGTAAATTTAAGAAAAGTTAAATCTGTTGAATTATGTTTTAAGCCAATTTCTGATAGTGAAAGCGATTAATAACTATATAAACACATATAGTATATAATATATATTTACAAAACTTATTAACTTTATGTATTTTATATCAATATTTGTATATTATAATGTTTATAAATATAAATAAATTTTTAAAGAAAATAGTAAAGTTTTTTGTTCTTACGTATATTCAAGCTTGAATTTCGTATCTTGATAAAAGATACTCTGGAACGAAACACCAATTAAAGTTCAAACTTAGTTATTTTATAGCAAGTTATTTTGCTTTAAAATTATTTATTATTATTTAAAAGTAAAACTTATTTAAATTATTAAATTATTTAAAAATATGCACCAAGTATATATTTGCTTTTATATATTCACCCTCTATTGACAGATTATTGAACTAAACTTTCAATTCATAGAAATTTACAACAGTTTACAAGCACATCAAATTGCATCAAATAAACTAAAAGAAACTTCAAAAGTTATTTCTAATTTCAGTAGTTATACTTCATTATTGAAAAATGGTAATTAATAAAGATAGTTTTTTTAATATTGAATATAAGTAATTTATTATTTATTGGCATGTATTTATAAATGTATAATTTGAGGTTACGTGAACTGCTTTGTCATGCAATGACAATTTGTCTTTTAGAACAGAAATAATAAATCTATTTTTTTCGTTTGTAGGCTCGTCGATATGACACAAGAACGACAATTTTCTCACCAGAAGGTAATGTTTAAAATTGTACTAATTTTAATACATCTTGTCATTATGTATGTACAAATGTCAAGACTGTTCTTATAATTGTTCATTGATTGTTATTGAACATAGGTGCACATTTATCATGAGTTATAGAGTGAAATACAAATATCTTGAATTTATTTATATTAGGGCGGCTATATCAAGTGGAATATGCTATGGAAGCGGTAAGTCATGCCGGTACCTGCTTAGGACTTAAAGCAGCTGATGGAATTATTCTAGCAGCTGAACGGCGAAATACCAATAAACTATTAGATGAAGTATTCCTGTCTGAAAAGATTTATGCCCTAAATGAGTAAGTTTAACTCAGTTGTTAGTATTTTATCATATACAATTCCTTTGTTATTTGTTTTTAAAAATCGACAATGATTTTAATAGTGATATGGTCTGCTCTGTTGCTGGAATTACTGCTGACGCAAATGTCCTTACTGCCGAACTTCGCCTTATAGCCCAACGCTACTTGTTGCAATACGATGAGCCTATGCCATGCGAGCAACTCGTTTCTTCTCTGTGTG
The DNA here is from genome assembly GCA_963678705.1 of Panorpa germanica. NCBI lineage: Eukaryota > Metazoa > Arthropoda > Insecta > Mecoptera > Panorpidae > Panorpa > Panorpa germanica. Next base: position 659,299 of record OY783222.1, read on the forward strand.
ATGTTAAGCAAGCATACACTCAATATGGAGGTAAATTTACACTAAATTGTTTGTGTTTGTGTTACGCATATCTTTTTCATATTATCATTTATCTAATTTATCTCGGCCAACAACAGGTAAACGTCCCTTCGGAGTGTCGCTGCTGTACATGGGCTGGGACAAGCACTATGGTTATCAACTATATCAATCTGACCCTAGTGGCAATTACAGCGGATGGAAAGCAACTTGTATTGGAAATAATAGCGCTGTAAGTTGGCATTTTTGTATTTCTCATTTTTTAGTGGTCGATTTTTCAATTGTTGATTGAAATTGATGTTAATAAATGTGTATTGGCGTGTCTATTTTATTAAATATCTAAATATTGACGGAGATATAGCAATTAAAAGTTTGAATTGTAGTTTTAGCGCTAGAAATGGTCGGCTATATTTGTATGACGTGACATGCACTGACGTTAACGTCAGTTATTTGTTGAGTAGGTCAGTGGTGTGGTAATGTTTTTTAGCTGTTGGTAGTCAAATCATAATAAGTTTTCAATCAATAATAAGTTTTTATTTTATTTAACCCTGCTAAGGCGGACATAATATTGAAATTTTATTGTTCCTTGAAATAGCTGTAAATAATATTTGATATTTTGATATATAAATACATATAGCAGAGATTTATGAGCTGTAATGTTAAAGATAAACTACAAAAAGAATATTTAAAGCATCAGTAACAATAATGTTCCAGGCTGCAGTTTCCAGTTTGAAGCAGGAGTACAAGGATAATATGTCGGTCCAGGAAGCTCAGGAATTAGCCGTCAAAGTGCTTAGCAAGACTTTAGATATGACTAAACTTACATCAGAAAAAGGTAACTTCAAAGTAAAATTATATTCAGTATGTAATGCAGTGGAAGAAAGCTTAAAATGTAGATACGTTATTCATCTAACTAATTGCAGCTTTAGATTTTGATTCGCGTTTAAGTTACTTACATAAAACGATTTAAACATAAAAAACATGTTTTTTTTGATAATATTTAACCTACTGTATAGTATCGCCATCTATATTTCGCGAGAAATGGTCAAGTATCGTTTCACCTTAATATAGTTGATGCACTTAAAAATAGTGAATAAAATAAAAAATTTACTGCTTTAATTTATTGTAATGTTGTTTTACAGTGGAGATGGCAACGCTTACCCGTGAAAATGGAAAAACTAAAATTAAGATCTTAAATAACGTAGATGTTGATGCTCTTATTGCTAAGTATGAGAAAACTGAGGCTGAAGCAGAAGCAGCACGTGCCGCAAGTTCTAATACATCAACTGGTCGATCAGGCTAAACCTAATCTATTACTTAAAACATACAATTAATTTTAAAATCAAATATATGTTTACAAATTACTTGATTTGTAATTGATACATTACTTATTATAAATTTTTTTTGTAAAACTGAAGAAATATTTTTATTATTAATATTCTTTTTATTAAGTTATGAAGACGGCACAGTGGCCAAGAGAGTTATGATTGTCTACAGACTGCTGCTAGATCTTCTGATCAGCGCTATATTTCCTGGATTTGGTTGTTATCATAATTAATGAGGAAGTGGTGTATTAAATATAGGTCGCCGGTGATAAAATTTTCATGGTTTATTAGAAAATAATCAAATCAAATTTGCCGCCGAAATAAAATGCTGCATTCAATGAAATTGATAGTAGCCCATTGTTTCTTTCATTAACTATCAAATAACTGGAATTGGGAAATATTTTAAATAAACAAAATACGATTTTGTTTTTTTACAGATATATGATTTTCATTTTTTTATTAATATTTAACTAATAATTAGTTATGTAAATAACACCATGTTGAACGTTTCCATACTCTCTAAACTAACACGTATTTCGCATTTTCGTAAAATATTGCCCTTTAATTAACGTTTAGCTTAAATTAGATATATATTTATAAACTTTATAATTTCAACTAATAAAAAAATATATTTTATTATTAACTTGCTAGTAACTTTTCAAAATTATTAAAATATATTTAAAAGAAGCGCTGGGTTGGAGATTATATTGGATGCGTTGCATTGTGGGACACTGCCGTCTTCATCATCGAGTTCTCCATCTTTTTACTCCTAGTTAAAGGCCGAAACAAAAATGTCTCTCCTATCTGCAAGATTGGCCGCAACTGTGGCTAGGCGTTTGCCTAACAACACTCTTCAGGTATTTGAAAAAGCTAAATTAATAGTGCATCAATATGATTATATTTGTGCAAACTGGAATTTTTTTGTGTTATGTGTTGAAAGTTTAAATGACCGACGTGATCAAATTTTTGACCCTTTATATTTTCATGGTTTATTATATAAAAGCAAGATATCGGTATAATTATATATTATGTTTGCCTTTTTATAACAGGTAAAATACTTTGTTAAATTATTAAATATTAATGTTACGCAACTGTATGTTATATCCTTTTATAAGAGTTATGTAACATGTCATGAGTATTTTGGAACACCTTTGCTCTTAAAATTACAATTACATTTCAACAATAATTATTACTGCCTAATATTTCTTTTAATTAGGATCTTTTGATTATAAATTTAAACGTCAAACTATAATACAAATTATATTTCAGTATGATATATGAAATAATCTTATAAGAATACGATATTGTAAATGAAATGATGAACCGATGACGAGACTGAGTATTAAAAATTTTACAAAACTAAGTTCTTTAGTTTTGTTACTTTTTTTTAACTACTAAGATGAATTGGCAAAACTGATCATTTATAAATATTCAAATTATTAAAATATTTAACATGAATTTCATTTCTATAAATTAATTAATAATTATGTAATAAAAGGTTGCCACAAAGCTTGCCATTCCTGCTACAAGCTTAGCCGCCCGCAAATTCCATGTATCATGCAGCAAACGGGCAGCAGAAATTTCCTCAATTTTGGAGGAGCGTATTATGGGAGCAGCCCCAAAAGCCGACCTTGAAGAAACTGGCCGAGTATTAAGTATTGGAGATGGTATTGCTCGTGTATATGGATTGAAAAATATTCAAGCCGACGAGATGGTGGAATTCTCATCTGGTCTTAAGGTAAATATTAAGTGAAAATAAATTCGGTAAATATCCAATAAAAATTGAATTTGTTTGTTAGGGTATGGCTCTTAATTTGGAACCCGATAACGTCGGTGTTGTCGTATTTGGTAATGACAAACTTATCAAGGAAGGTGATATTGTCAAGCGTACTGGAGCTATCGTTGATGTTCCCGTCGGCGAGCAACTTCTTGGACGTGTTGTTGATGCTCTGGGTAACGCCATCGATGGAAAAGGAGCTATCGACGACTCTGTTAGATTCCGTGTCGGTATCAAAGCTCCAGGTATTATTCCCCGTGTATCTGTAAAGGAACCTATGCAAACTGGAATTAAAGCCGTAGATTCCCTTGTACCAATTGGTCGTGGTCAGCGTGAGTTGATCATTGGTGACAGACAAACAGGTAAAACTGCCTTAGCTATTGACACAATTATTAACCAAAAACGATTCAATGATGGACAGGACGAAAAGAAAAAATTGTACTGTATCTACGTTGCTATTGGTCAGAAGAGATCCACTGTAGCTCAAATCGTAAAGCGATTGACTGATGCTGGAGCCATGAAATATACCATCATTGTATCTGCTACTGCATCCGATGCTGCTCCTCTTCAATATCTCGCTCCTTACTCTGGCTGTGCTATGGGAGAATTCTTCCGTGACAATGGAAAGCACGCTCTTATCATCTATGACGATTTATCCAAACAGGCTGTAGCCTACCGTCAAATGTCTTTGCTGTTGCGTCGTCCCCCAGGTAAATATATAAGCATAACAACACATTCATTGTAAAAGTTTATATGAATTTATAAAAATATCGTTTTCTCCAGGTCGTGAGGCTTATCCCGGTGATGTGTTCTACCTTCACTCCCGTCTGCTTGAACGTGCCGCTAAGATGTCTGATGCTCATGGAGGAGGATCTTTAACTGCCCTCCCCGTTATTGAAACACAAGCTGGTGATGTATCTGCTTACATTCCAACTAATGTAATTTCTATCACTGATGGACAAATCTTCTTGGAAACTGAATTGTTCTACAAGGGTATCCGCCCCGCTATCAACGTCGGTCTTTCTGTATCACGTGTAGGATCTGCTGCGCAGACTAAGGCCATGAAACAGGTCCGAGAAATATTTCACATAGGACCCCTTGCTTAATTAATAGCTATCACAAATCGTTCTTTTGTGATAACTATCGATAGCAGTTTAATCCGGTCAAAATAAACAATAAAATATTGGTAAATCAGCTATATTTCGCATAGAGCTGAAAGTTGGTATAGACCTTGGGGACATTATTACAAGTAAAATACTAAAAGTCCTCATCGATCGCACATGTGTATAAAAAGTTATTCAATATCAAAAGTCAATAAAATGGTTTTCCTCATTTTTACGGTGAACGGTAATTTTTATCATAAAAATAGATCAGACCAAAGTTGTAGATCATGAAATTATCTACAAAAATTGATCTTATACTTTTTTTCTAAGAATTACCATTCCTGAGATATTGCGATTCTAAATCACAGAAAACAATAATATGTACGCTGAACAGCCTATATAGTGTACACGCCACCGGATGTTTAATATGAGTAAAAATATTGGTTTGTTTAACTTGTAAATACAAATTATACGATTGTGAGAATATAAACATTGCTAGGGAAAATATGGACATTTCAAAGTGTTCCAAAATTACACAGTTATGCAATATGATTTGAATTGACTCTTTAATGTAAAAGTTAAAAAAATTTATGTAAAGCACCAATAAACTTCTAGATGTTAAGATTTTCACATAATACAAGAATTATGAGATCCTTTTACTTTCACGTGCTCAAGGATCTCTAGGATAACACCACAATAGTGTTATCTTGATTCAGTAATAGTCAATTTTTATCGCATATTATTGACATTACCACAAATTAGATTCATAAACAAACGAAACACTACCTCACAGGTGGTGCGGAAATGTGTGCATATTATGTAGAATACGACTTCTTCAACTTTTAGAATCGCAATATCTCAGGAATGGTGATTCTTAGAAAACAAATTATAAGAACAATTATTGTAGATAATTTCATGATCTACAACTTTGGTGTGATCTATTTTTATGATAAAACTTACCGCTTACCGGAAAAATTGGAAAAACCATTTTTGTTGACCTTTATTCTTGAATAACTTTTTTTGCAGATGTGCGATCGGTGAGGACTTTTAGTATTTTATTTGTAATAGTGTCCCCAAGGTCTGTACCAACTTTCAGCTCTATACGAAATATAGCTAATTCAAATATTTATTTTGTCCGGGTTAGTTGGTTTATACACATTCTGTTAACGATATATTTTAAATATTGTGTTTTATGATATATAGGTCGCTGGTTCAATGAAATTGGAACTTGCCCAATATCGTGAAGTAGCTGCCTTCGCCCAATTCGGTTCCGATTTGGATGCTGCAACTCAACAATTGTTGAACCGTGGTGTTCGTCTTACCGAATTGTTGAAACAAGGACAATACGTCCCAATGGCTATTGAAGAACAAGTAGCTATCATCTACTGTGGTGTACGTGGTCATCTTGACAAAATGGACCCCACTAAAATCACCACCTTCGAAAAAGAATTCAACGTTCATATGACGTACGTTTTATATTTTTTTATTTATACGAGATACGATGCTTCGATGTATGGTAAATAATTATAATGCTCTTCAATTTTTAGTACAAATTACACAGACCTTCTTTCAACCATTGCGAAGGAGAGCACAATCAGCCCAGCATCTGATGCAGCTCTTAAGAAGATTATTCAAGATTTCCTCGCCACATTCAATCTTAATAAGTAATTCATTTATCTGAAATTCAGATATTAGAAAAACAGACATTTGTAATAAAGAACAGCATAGTCAAATTAAGTACCAGCAACGCAATACAATACGAAAAGCTGGTGGAATCAGTGCCAGTTGTGAAATGTAAAAAACAGAACGAAAATTGTTAATGTGAATTTATAATTAATATAAAAAAATCAAAGAACTTGTTTTTTTTTTCTTAATTATGATATATAGTAAAATATGTATTGCATTTTTATTTAAAATAAAACCTATAAACTAAATTCTTTTATGATGTTTAAATTAAATGATATATGTGCTTTTGTTATCTATAATAATTGAGAGATTACTTCTGCTAAACACAGATACGTCTATTTAGGATTTTTCTAATATAACAAAAATTACGTATTGTTTACCTAATATTCAAATTTTTGTTAGAAGTTACTACTTTTTGAAAAATACTGACTTATTTAGATCTTGTTGAACATAAATATGCTACATCACTTTGATTAGTGACATCTATTGAATTGTTTTAGATTATTTAGATGATTTCATTTGAAAATGTAGCAGACGTTTTCTTTAGAATGTTTGAATAACTTATAGGTGGTACAAAATAAAGGTAATTATAATTATAGTAATTTTATTAATTAGTTTTATTTTATTTAAATAAAGATATATATATTTATATGGCGCCATCCGTTTTTTGAATCCTGGACAACGCAAGTATAATAAACATTTTCCGCATTTTCATGTATTCTTATAATCAAACTTTAATTATCATTTCTAAAAATTACTTTTTTTTTTTTGTCTATTATTATAAAACATAAACAATTATTCTTTAATTAAAATATGCTTTGTAGATAACAAAATAGTCAAAATAGTTTCCTGTAAGTTCGTAGATAATCGGAAACATTCGGTATTATATAAATTCTCTCAGAATTGTTGTCAAAATATCACCATCTGCGCATCATTCTTCTCCTTTGTGATTTCTAAGAGGGAAGGTGTTTTTGGCGGTGAGCAGCGTCTTCAGTTAGCCTTTCAGTCGTCCTTACTAAATTAAATAAAATATAATTAAAACGATTTCTTGTTTAATCAAACTCTTATTATTTCTAATAAGAAGACACAAGTGCTTCTATTTTTATTAAGGTAATTATATTCAACTAATCTCATTAACGCTTTTTTTTTGTTGTTGTCAAGGGCATCCAACACGTGCATGTACCGGGGTTAGTATTTGCATAATTTTGAGAAATAATCGCCGATTTTGATATGATTTTAATTTACTTCGTCAAAATATATATTATTAGAATAATTTCATCAATAGCATTTCGGCGCATTTAATATTGGCCAATGTTGTACATGTCCTTAGTAGTGTATATTATAGGTTTTAATATTCGCTGATATTCGCAATTTTTTTTATGTTTCAGAGAACTCAAGTACATATAAATTCCAACACAATGGATGACGAATGGGATATTGTAAGTATATTGTTATCTGAAATAATATCTTAATGCAAACATTATTTTTGTATTTTCAATTGTTTTCATCATAATTCCTTTCGCGCCAAATGACAAAACAAGGTTAACTGCCTTTCAAATATTAACTATAATATTTTTTGAAATATTTGTACCAAATTTCTAATTTTTTCATGAGATACTTTTTTCCCCATAAAATTGTTTATCATTTTCAGTGACATGTTATATAATCAAATATTACTGTTTTATAAAAAAAAATATTTCGGACGCCTTTTATAAAACCACAACAGATTGTGGTTTATTATTTTATATAAATTACATGCTATTTTATTTTACTAATCAAAAATAACACCATTTTAATTCTGAAGTGTTTAAAAGTAAAACTGTTCTGATAATATTATGTTATCTGATTCTACTTTTCTTTTCTAAAAGACTATTATTCTTAATTACATTACATATTTTTGTTTATGAATTCTCTTTTGTTTATATTTAATCCTTTTTGGAATACCTGATCTGAAATATGGTTTCAAAACAAGTAAACATTTGATTTTTATCTTTTATTGCGTAACATTTTTTACTTATTGAAATTAATACTAGATATATTGATAACTATAGCTGAGCGTAATGTAAAACTTAATATTATTGTTAGTTTTCATGTTTTTTTTTTTTTAATTTTATTAGCACTAGAGAATTTATAATCTGTTGTTTTTTTGTTTCCATGTGCATCACAAGTGCGTGTTGTTTATGATTCCATGTGTTACAGAATTACATTTCTCTGTTTTATAATTTATTGCTTCAACCTTATTACTCTTGAAATGAAATTCGACCCTTTTCGGTCGTTTTGTATCCATTTATTATTTGTTTAAGGTTTTCTTAAAGCCCATTAACTCAAATAACTTATTACTTCTTTTATATCGTCTTATTACTATGGCTACTTATTTAAAAATATATATATTGTATTATTTATGACCTTTTTGTATATTTAGTTAACAACCCTATTAACAAAAGAACTTTTGGGAACACAGGGTATCATTAAGTTTTATTCTAGATAAGGGATACCAGTATTTCAAAATACACATAAAATAAAAATGTGTGAAACCTATTTGGATTAGTTTTTGTAGCATGTAAACACTATTTTTCTTAATAATGCTTATCTTGTGAATAAAAGAGAATTTTGTTTTCTTTAAGTGTTATTTATTTTAATACAGTTATTACGGATGATATTTAAATAAACATTAATGCAACCCTATCATTAATTTGCAGGAATCAAGAGGCGGCAGCTCATTTAGCACAATTGGTCGTGGCAAAATTTTTTTGGAAGAAAAGCGAACAGTTGGTTCCACTTATGGTTATGAGGAAACTACTGATAGTTATGGTAAATATTAAACTCATCATAAATAAGTATATAATATGCTTTTGTCTAACAAATAAATGATTTTATAATTATTTAGCAAAAATAGAAGAAAACAGTGCATGGCCTAGTCCAACTACTGATGACAACAGTGGAGGAGGATGGCAACCACAGGCTTCTGAAGATGACGGGGGTTGGAAACCTGCAAGCAGTACTGATGATAGCGGATGGCAACCATCCTCTGCTTGGTCTGGAGATAATGAAGGAGGCGGTGACTACGGAGGAAGGGGCAGAGGTCGTGGCCGCGGTAGAGGTTAATAATTCTGATTATTTGTTAAAATATTAGAATGATAGGATATTTTATTTAACATGCTTGAACTTATTTATGTTATTGTTAAAGGTCGAGGAGGTAGAGGAAGAAACTCTAGAGATGATGACGCAGGCGGTTATTCTGATAATCGCAATAATGATAACGGAGGTATGAATTGTTTTAAACTGGAATGTAATCTATTTACATCAAAGTAGTAATTAAAAATTATTAATAGAAGATGGTGGATATGGTTTTGATGGAGAACGCCGAGGCCGTGGTGGTGGACGTGGAGGTCGTGGAGGGTGGAGTGGCGGTCGACGTGATGGCGATAATGATGAAACTGGAAGCAACGGTAAACATTTTACCTAAATTTTTTTTTTTTATTATATTATAATAATTGTGCATTTCGACTTTACAATCTACACAGTCAACTTAATTTCTAAATTTTACATGCGCATAATTTACATTTAGGTGGTGGTGAACCCGAAAAGCCTAGAGAAATATACATTCCTCCTGAACCAACGAACGACGAAGACGAGATGTTTGGATCCGGAATATCTTCAGGGATAAATTTTAGCAAGTATGACAAAATTAACGTAGAGGTAAATAATTTTTTTGCTAATCTTTTTAAAGTGTAATCAGTGTGCTGATGGAGTAAAACTGTCTGAGTCTAAGTCTTCACCTCTCTGGTCTGGTTTCGTGTTACTTTGAAACTTTTAAATGCGGTTTCTCACACTTAGCTTTTTCAGAGTCGTTGCCTTCTCTAGCTCGAAATCTACTGGACCGATTCTTTTGAAATTTTGCACACTCTTTCTTTACATAAATGCCGAGGTAACGTTGTCGAGTTTTTTTTTAAGTTTAACGTATTTTAAAATAAAGTTTTGGTTCTTTTCAAAAAAAAATCGGTATTTTGCTTTTTCAGTGCTGTAAAAAACTGAAAAATCAATAAAAAAAAAGAAAAACTCGGCAGCGTTACCTGCAAAAACTAATAAAATCATTTAGGTTTTTCGATTTCAGAAAATCCAGTGATGAGTTATGAGTAGCATCGCAATGTTACTTTTTTTTTGTAACGTCTGCGGAAATTCGCTGTCAATGCCTTATTTCTTGATATTTATTTCTGAAAATTTCACAAAGTATTTTTCAAATGTCATTTTATTATGTAGTAATTATAGATTAATTATATATTAACTGTGTCGTCAAAAAACATTATCGAAAATATGCTTCTTTTTTATCGTTTTGACCTTATTTCACGAATTCACTATTCTGCATAACATATATGATAAATAATATTAAGCTAAACTTTTTAAATTATTTGTTTGTAGGTAAGTGGAGAAAATGCACCACAACCTATAAGAAGTTTCAAGGAAGCTGGTCTTAGAAATATTCTTGTAGACAACATTAATCGCAGCAAATATACCACACCTACTCCTATTCAAAAATACACGATTCCCATTATAATGCAGAAGCGTGATGTTATGGGGTGTGCTCAGACCGGTTCTGGCAAAACTGTAAGCATCATATCAAACTATTAAATTCAGGCACTGTGCGTCTACTATAAAAATAATAATCTTTCTTTTATAGGCCGCGTTTCTTATTCCTATTATCAGTATGGTACTTGAAGATCCTGATTTAGTCATCCAAGGAAATTGCGTTCAGCCCCTTGTGGTTATCGTAACACCCACTAGGGAATTGACTATTCAAATCTTCAACGAAGCGAGAAAGTTTGCTTTAGGCTCCATACTTAAAGTTTGTATGGCATATGGAGGGACTGCTGTGCAGTATCAATCTCAACTAGTGATGGTATGTTTATAATATAGGCCAAATCACGATAGTTCAGTGGTGACTTATACTTAAATGAGGTTATAAGAGTGGTATACATCTATAATACGATAATGAATTTTATCTAATTCGTTTCTATATACATTACAGAAAAATAAGTGCTTTTTAGTTATAACGGCAGTTTATACCACACAACTAAGTATGAGTCGCCGCCGAACTATCGTAATTTGATTTATATATATTTTTTTTTTAAGTGTTATTTTTAAGTAATATAGTTTATAAAATATAATTTCACTTATAGAAAGGCTGCCATGTCCTTGTTGCGACCCCTGGTCGTCTAATGGACTTTGTTGAAAAGGGCAAAGTTTCATTCGGTTCTCTGCGTTTCTTCGTTTTGGATGAAGCCGATAGAATGCTCGATATGGGTTTTATGCCTGAAATAGAGCGTATGATGTCCCATCCATCGATGGTTGCTACTGGAGATCGTCAGACTTTGATGTTTTCGGCCACTTTCCCCGATGATATCCAACGAATTGCTGCGAAGTTCCTTCACAATTACCTATTTGTCGTTGTTGGAACGGTTGGCGCCGCTTGCCAGGATGTTCAGCAGAACTTCTTCCAAGTATCCAAATTTGAAAAGAAAGATAAGTTGAAAGAAGTTCTACAAGATGGAGAGCACACTGGTGAATATTAATTAATTATCGTTATCACTATGTTATATATATTTATTTACATAAAAATAAATTTTATGTAAAATGTCTTATTTGCGTGCGTGTACCAATATAACATTCACATATTTCATTTTTATAAAATAATCTTCAATAATATAATGAGAACATGCTCTTAAAATTTTTACATAAATAATACATAAACATCTGAAAATTCTTTGAACAAAACTTAAAATATTATTAGTGTAATATTTACATTTTTTGTTTAGTGGCTTACTACCAATTATGATTTGCCAATTATGATTATTTTACGACACTCTTTAAAATTGAACACTTTTGTAAAAACAAACTTAAGCCTCTATTTTCTACCTTTTAATAGCAATCGTCTAATGTTAAAGCACGTCGTTAAACAATTTTATCAGATTATTTTCTTTAATAAGCATTTTCTATTCTCAACAAAAATCAATAATTTTATAACTTTCTTTTCTTGTAGGACATATTTATGTGTCATTTACGTTTATACTTACCTTGCTAAATTTATTTCACTTTAATTTATATTATATTAATTTATTGCATTCTAACACGTATAAATTGAAGCGGTTTTTAAAACAAAACCAAACTTATGTTTCTTCTTTAAATTATAAATTTAATTTCAGGTACCATCATTTTTGTTGAGACAAAAAGAAATGCCGATTTTATTGCCGCTCTTTTAAGTGAAGCTAACTTCCCTACAACTAGCATCCATGGAGATCGTCTCCAGCGAGAACGTGAAGAAGCTCTTCGTGATTTTAAAACTGGCAAACGTGGTATACTAGTAGCTACAGCTGTAGCTGCTCGAGGACTTGGTTAGTAGTATTTTTTTTATTTATTTGCCTAAACTTTTATTCGTCATAGCCACCATCGAACATTTTTTTTACATATTTCACATTTTATAATTCTATTTTACAAATTTTTTTTAAATTTAAAATTTAACAAAAATTTTGTATTAACAGGAGAAGTTTTAACCACATCTAATATTTCACTATTGAATTTTGATCTTTCTAAACTATAATTTATGCATTCAAATATAATATGATCCAAAAAAGTTCCTTCTTCACCACATTGACATCTATCGTCGGATTTAATATTAATTTTGTACAGGTGAGTTGGAGTTTTACAATAATTACTTGTGATTCTGATTATAGTTGATATAAATTTGCGGGACTCATTTCTAAACCACTTTTCTTACTTAAATTTGGATGTAACATATAATAATCTCTTCCTTTTAACTGACTTCTGTTAATGAAATCTTGGTTTCTTAAATTGAAGTTTAATTTTTTGATTATATTAAAAATTTCATATGAAGGTAATTTCACTTTCATCTCAATTACCAAATTTATTGATTGCTTTGCCAATTTATCCGCAATTTAATTTTCTCTTATTTCACAATGTCCCGGTATTCACATAAATTTTATGGTATTATTTTTATTTATTATATTGAAATACAGCTCCTTAATTTTGCATGTCAAAATATCATTATTTGATTTGTAAAATGATTAGAATTTAAATTTTTTAAAACACTTAAAGAATCTGTTATTATTATAATTTTATTATTGTTCATATTTTCATTAATTTCCAATGCTTTTAATATTGCTAATTTTTCTCCAAACTTTGTTATTTAATTTAAATTTATCATATAATAAATGTATTTGTTCATATATAGCAAATCCTGCTTTATTTCTTTCTAAATCAATGGATGCATCTGTATATATTATTTTTGTAAAATTTGAATTAAATTGATGCATATGGTTAGTAGTATTATATTGATATCTAGAAAAAATAACGTCGGGACCTTCAAAGAGAGAGAGAGAGATCAAAAACTTATTGATTTATTTATGTTTTCAGATATCAAAAACGTGTCGCATGTTATAAACTACGATATGCCACAAAAAATCGACGAATATGTTCATCGCATTGGTCGCACAGGACGTGTAGGGAACAAGGGAAAAGCTACCAGCTTCTTTGACATGGACCACGACAGTGCAATATCCGGAGATTTGATCAGAACTCTTAAAGAAGCTGATCAACCGGTTCCAGATTGGATGACTGGTGGCATTAGCGATCTGTTTGATAACGATGCTGGTTTTGGTGGTCGCGATATCAGAGGGGTAATTATTATTTCATTTATTTTAAACAACAGAATACCGAACCACAAGTGTTAATAATCTTTTTTTTATTATTTTGAAGGACGATTTTGGAAAACCAGCTACCGCTGCTCAAGAACCGGATGAAGATTGGTGATTTTAAGTTTACCGTATTAGAAAGTCAGTTTTTTTCTTATAATTTAAGTACAATTTTAAAATTTAAGCATTTAACTATTAGGAAATATTTTTTTCTTATAATTTTAAAATTCAAGTATTCCTTACTCTTAACACAATCTGTGTTAATTTTTTTTGTGGTATTTCACAGATACTGTGATTATCCTTTTACGTATTTAGTATAAATTAGTATATATAGACATTTAACATTAACAAGTTTCAAGCTATATGCGTATATAGCAAGAAACCAATCGACACATTCTAAGACCTGTGATTAAAAAATAGAATAGTTTATTCTGTTAAGTATACATAAATGAAATCTCTTAAAATACTAAGAAAAAATTAATAATGAAATCTGTGATGATATTCGTGTGTACGAATATTACGAAAAGTATTTCTGTTCTCGCAAAGACTAAGCCAAAATTATGGTAGGTTAATAATTCTGTATTGAATTTTAATACTACTTATTGTTAAAATGTATTTTAAATTTTACTAATGTGTTCTCTGTTTATTCATTAAATGATATTGTTTCAAAGACTATTTTTATGCTGAATAAAAGCAATATAACTTTGTTTAAAATGTCCTATTTTTAATTATTTGTACTTCTGATATAAATTAATATGTTTTCTTTAACCACATAGGAAGCTGGAAAATTATGAACTTAATATAAATTTAATTCTCTTTCTGGTCGTGCTGAAAAAGTTATCTATAAACAATAGTTTTTTAAATAAAACAATTTTTAGCTGGAGTCGAGATCATCGAAATCTTTCAATGTTTGGATACGGTTTTTCTGATCTTAAATTAATTTGTAGCTTAAGTCTAGACTCATCTAGAAGAAGCTGAATAATTATTAAGCTGCGGTATTTATTAATAATATGAGCTTGATACAAATGTTTAGTGTTCAAATCAAATTCAAATCATTTCAATTATCTATTGTAAATTTAAAATCAAGAAGCGAATGCCGCGTTTTTTTTTAATATTACTGTGTGTTACTAGTCGTTCCATCTTGCGTTAAATGTTGTACTTATGAAATCATAACCTTAAAATTAAGTCATCAGAAAATCGTGTATTCCACTCAATTTACATACATTTAGAAAACTATTTCTTAATAATAAAAGTTGTTAATTTAACAATTTAGTATATTAATAAATAAAAATGTGTGATATTGAAGGTATTAATAAAATTGCAAAATATTTAAGAGTACCACCTGGGAAATTAACAATTAACAAAAGACAGGTATAAGTAAAAATAAATTATTCCGTCATGCATGTTTTTTATTAAAACCAAGTATAAATTAATTAAAATTCTTTTTATTTTATGTTATAATGAAATAGCTGATTACAAGATCTGCAAAAGATGAAGTTCTGGAAGGTTTTATGCAGATTGTTACATCATTAGCTGAAGAAAGTAATGTACTGAAAGATTTCAGTAATAACGTTGACAAATGTCTAATTTATAGATGGATAGAATTTGCAAAGTGTTATACAAATTCCTTAGATGATAAAAGTAGCAGGTTGACATTAAAGGTATGATAAAAGGTTAATAAAAAGAATTTAACTACATTTTCTTGTTAAAACTAAAAGCATTAAATAACTGATATTCTTTTTCTGCTTTGTTCCTCACTTTCTCTGCTGCCATTCAATACATTTCAATATAATAACGATACTAAAATTTAAAGTGTGTAGCAATTTTTGCACCCCTCTTATGTATATATATTTTAATTGATTTTCATCTTTTTTTTTAGGAGCTAAATAAAGCCTTGGAAAGCAGTTCTTATTTAGTTGGATATTCTATATCAATAGCTGATGTCGTTGTCTTCTACGGAATACAAAATCTTATGGTCCGATATTAATATTTACTATCATAATATCAATAAATGTTCCTCTAGTTTCCAAGTTTAAATATCTTAATCTTTATTTTTAGGCCACCCTTTCTCATGCTGATAAAGAGAATTATTTACATTTATCCCGTTGGTTTGAACACCTTCAGCAGGATAAAGCGCTAAGGCAAGGAGCTGCACTTGTCAACTTTAGTACCATTCATCTAGTGTAATTTGCAGGACAACTTTAGCAATGTTACGTTTTCTACCTGAGGTTTATAGTTTAAAAATTAATGTATTTATTTATTAACTTAAAATAAATAGTTTAATTTATAACTTATTATGTATTAAAGAAATAAGCAATTTAGTAATAATGGTAAAAGATATTGAAATTAAATCTTTCTCATATACTTTTGTCTGTAATCTCATTATATTTATATATAAATATATATTATAATATATAAATGAGACTCACAGTTATATATCTTTATTTAAAACAAATTACATAAAGATATGTAAAAAGTAAAATATTATTAAGTCTTTTACGTAAAATTTAATCAGTATTTTATATAATATATCATTTGTTTATAAAGGTAATAATACTTTAGGAGCGATTATGTTAGAATACTTTGATAAACAAATTATATAAATATACAAATGCTTGGTTAATGCTCTGTATTTCTAGTTAAAATAGAAGGACTCTTAATTTTTTCTACTAAATTACATTCCTAGTATTTTATAAAATACCTGCTAAACACAGTTACGTGTATTTAAGGTTTATCTGACCTAACAAAAATTACCTGTTACCCTATATTACTTTATTGATTTAGGTTTTACCTAATATGTAACCTGTATATGTCTTGAGAAATAAGTTTACGTTTTTGCGTATTAGCATACCTTTCCAACGATTAAAGGGTGTCAGAATAGCTATGAAATAATAAATACCCTTTTAGATTAAATATTACTGGGTTTCGTTTGAGTAAAATCATGTTTTGTGTTTTGCATGTGTCTTATTTGTAATGCGATTGAAGTTTGTGTATAAAGATACATATTCTATACACTTCTTCAAATAGAAATTAATGAAATTGCTTAAATATTGTCATGCTATATTATATCACTTTTTGTAATTAACATCTTATTGACATAAGAATTGGAGATAATTACAAATAGTTATACAAATACAATTGACTAATCGATATAAAGCATTTTCCTTATTTATTCATGAAATGTACTTAATATACTTGTAAGGACTTTAGGAAATGTTAGTTTTATTTATTTTTTAATAAAGATTTATTTGTGTTTATTATTAAAATTTTGATATTTATACTTTCTGTATTATAATTATCAATAATACATTATATTTTTGATTGCCAAATTTATAAAAATGAAGTGCTTCTTTTAAGATTCATAAAACCCCGCGTAAAGAATTGCTACCACGGACAAAAAATATAAGAAAACAGTAGCAGCGCTAAGAAACTATAGAGTGGCACAAAACCTCAAACTTAACAACAAACAAAATGTCGGCAAGTGTCAGTCTGTCAGATTTTAAAAATCAGGTAAATATGCATTAAAATTAGTTTTGTGTATTATACAATTACTTATTTTTTGTAGTATGGAATATTATACATTTCTTTTTAATATATTGTGACCATCTTATACTCATAAACCGATTTATATAACCTAAATATGTAATGACAGCTTTTGATGACATTTATCAACCATGATTAGAAATTATTTAATTACTAATTTAGATAACCATGCGTTCTAATTACATCATAATTGTTCGATTATAATTAAATATTGTTTATCATAGCACTATAAATTTAGAAACATGATTCTTATAATATTTATCATATTTTTTCCAAGATTTCAATGTTTGTTAAACCCATATTTCTTAAGACTAAAATAACTTCTGTGTTATAAAATTGCTTTATTATCAAGATGAAATTTTACTTTTTTTGGAGAATTATCAGTATTAAGGGGCTTAAAGTATGATAATAATTGATAATATTAAAAAATACTTAAAATTAATGGTGTATTTCGAATGTGGAACAAATTTATGGTCGAATAACAGTATTTTTATTTACTAATATAGGGGTGGAGAAATGCCATTTATTTATGTATAATTTAATGATGGTAATAAATGATAATAAGTAGGTTATAATTATTTCAGTAATTATTTGATTTATATATTTATTTATTTATTAAGTCAATATTGTTGGTTATGTATTTATAACGGTATTTAAATGTGTAATATATAAATTATAATTATTAAATGTGAAAAAAATGTCTAGTTATGCGGATGTAATGTAATATAAATCTAATAATAAAATAATCGTTAATTTCAGGTAGGATGTATGCTCAGATCAATAAATCATTTGGGATCCCCAGAGAGGACAGAAGCTCTTTGTTATTTACAACAATGTATGGATCAAAGTATAAAAAAGTATACAAATCCAGATGGAAGTAGTATATCAAGATCTGATAATAATCACATAAGACCTGACTTGCAAATGAACCAGTTCATAAAAACAGAAGATTATGAGAAACGGAATTATATGAATGTAGAGCAGCACCATAAATATCAAAATGAGCATAATAAATATTTCGATAATAAATTAACTATGGAATATAATGTACATAGTTTTGATTACTTAAATGAAATACCAAAACAAAATGACTATCAGAATCAGTACTACCAAACCGTAGTAAAAACAAATCCCCCCGAAATAGAATCTCCTAGTGTATCCAGTAACTCACATGTAAATGGGCACAGTAGTGTTAATATGGTAGATACCAGTAATACCACAAATTTAAAAGCAAACGTATTAGATGATAAAAATAATAGTTCAAATTTTAATAAGAAATCATCAATCCCAATCTCACCAAAATCGAAATCTATAAAGAAATCATCAAAAAAACCCAGTACTACTAAAATAAATAATAAGTCGAATAAAATTGTACAAGATATTAATATGAATTTAATTTGTAGTTATAAATTTTGTAATAAAGTGTTCAATGATAAAATCACATTTGTGGAACATTTTGAGACTCATTTTGATTTTCCATTGTCGTGTAAAAGCTGTAGAAAAGAATTCACATGTCTGGAAGGGTTTACTTTTCATAAAAATTTAGATTTATGTGAAAATTCTAAAAGCACATGTGATAAACGAAAATCCTCAGACGACGCAACAACTGAGATATATTCATGTGAGCCCTGCGGAATTAGTTTCACCAGAAAACAAAACATGGACAATCACTTTAAAGTAAGTAATCTTTTGTATATATTACATTAAATTAACAACCTATGTAATAATAATACAATCAATATTACGTTTCAGCATCACGATAAATATAAGTGCAAAGACTGCTCCAAAACATTTCCTTCACAAAGTTTGGCGCGTGTTCATCGTCAGGAAACCGCCTTAGCTGCTAAAAAGTTGGCCCAAACAGAAGCTGGCAAACAGGATCTTCTAAATAATACAAATACAACCACACCGATTCCACTTTATAAAATCGAAGGGCACGATGTTGAGGGGGCCGTTTTACAATGTCCTATCTGTCCGCGAACGTTCTATAGAAATAGCAGAAGGAAGGAACATATTCAGAAGCATGCTGGTAAGAAAATTGACATACATGATATATAATATACCACCTATAAATTTTAAGAAACTCATAAAATATAATTTTTCAATTACAGAAAATCTTTTAATAATTTGTAAAGAATGCAGTATGGGCTATCATTCAAAAGTATTATTTGAAAAACATCAAAGAGAATCAGGTCATTCTAATGATTCAAATAAAGAGAAAAAATCACCTGCATTAGAATTTGTTTGTGAATTATGTGGAAAGAAATATGTACGAAGATCTTCTTTGCAGCAACATATGAAACGATGCCATAATAAAGGTTTGTGACCATTATACGATTATATTCTTGTTTGTATTTACTATTAAGAGTTATTGTTTGTTTTTCTGTTTGTTTGATAAATATTACATAAATTCTTACTTTAATTCCATCTAATTGTGACTTCCGACATTGACACTCTTTATCATGAGAAGAGGTTTCTATTTTAGCGTTTATTAATACACCACTGTACCTTAAAAGTATGTATTTTATTCGTCCGTATTCATACGTATGTTTATCAGTGCCGCATTACGACCTACTCGCAGTCGCATAGATCTAGAATATGCTGGAATATTCACACATAATGTGACCTGTCGTTTTTGTGTTTATTATTTCGTTTAGAGCAGCATGTATAACAAGCACTTTTATTACCTTCAGAACGGTGGGGTATAGATAAATATTAAAGTAGAAGCTTCATTTCATGTTAAAATGTATATATATGCCTAAGTTATAAAAATTTTAATAATTAATTTTTCTTGTTTAGTTAATGACTTCTCGTGTAGTCTTTGTGATTACGTAACAAATACTAAAGGTAATCTTGATCGGCACGTTGCCTTACACACATCGGAGGAGTCTTCCAGGCAGGTTGTATGTGATCAATGCGGAGCTGGTTTCCTATCAGGCACGGCTCTCAAAGAACACGTTATTTACATACACAATCAGGTAAACATTTTTAACGAAAAGTTTTTTATGAAATTAACCAATGATTTATTACTTTAACCGCATCATTAAACGTTTTTTTAGGAACGTGAATTCCCATGTACAGATTGTGATAAAACATTTAAAGTAAAACCAGCACTTTCTCGGCACATGGTATCCTGTCACAGTGAAGATCGGCCGTATACCTGTAGTATGTGTCCACAAGCTTATAAACGCAGCTCACATTTAAGACGCCATCAACAGAGTGCTCATGGTGGAGAAGAAGGTGCTGCATGCTTAGAAAAAAGTCGTAAGGTGCAAAGGATGGTGACGAGTGAAACCGGTAATTATATTTTAACACATAATCCAGTTGCAGTGCACTTCTGCATAAAACTAGTACTTATACAAAACTGCAGACAACAACGAGTGCAAGTGCATGCAGTTATAATTTTGGCCATAGTTCTTAAACCCGTTATACTATATAAACATATCATATATCATTTAACGTTCTACAACGTTTATTTGAACATTTGTTTGATGAATTAGCGTATAATTAAAATTTCTTATTGTTTCAGGTGAACTAGTACCAGTGCCAGATGAAAAGAAAATATCTGTTAAAAAATCTAGTCCTAAAGCTTTACGACCTGAGACTACTGCATCAGGGAATGACAATAATAAACTGAGTACGTCTTCTATGTCTGATGTTTCGTCATTGACTGATGAAACTGGAAGTAATAATCAAATATTTAGTCTTATGGATGTACATTCTGGAGAATTAGTAACACTGTCTGTTGCAGAGATGTCGAAGAATTCAGTTATTAAGAATGTTATAGATATATCATCCCATGGAGATCTTCTCCAAACTGTACAAATGCCGTACCAGGTTCGTTATATCAATTGTACTTTGTTTTAAGTTACTTTATTCGTTTATTTCTTGATTGAAAATCTCACAACCAGTTTTATGACCGTATTTATTCTCATATGAAACTGCTTTCTAAAGAATTCTTAAGTTGGATTGTTAAATTGGCGACATTACTTATTTTGTTAATAATTGTTTTATTTATTTGTGTATCTTTTCACTGTGTAAACTCATTCTAGATCTATAAATTAAATAAAGGTTTTCATAATCTTATAATGGAACGTTAATCGTGATGTGAAATAAATACAATTGACTCTTAACGTGAGAAAACAAAATGTCATTTGAAACAGTAGCAGGAGATTAAAAAAGGTCTCAGACTACTCATAGACCACTGGCTTCTGATCTCTTAATGCGATACTACTAATGTATAATTATTTAAAAATTCATGTGTTTCGTTATTCCTTCAGTAAAAACAAACGTAGTGTTTATATAATTTTTATGTAACAGATATTTTATACTAAAGCTATATGTAAATGCAGCAGTGCTATGTTCTATAGCTCCGTAGCCTGTTCAGTTTGAGTTTCAGTTTTACGACATTTTTTAAAGAAACCTTATATTTTATTATACTGTAATAATGGCATTTCATATGCATATAACTATGAACAGGGTGGCCACAGACCTGGAAAACCTGGAAATCCGGGAATTAACAGGGAATTTAATGCAACTTGAAAATATCATGGAAATATCAGGGAATTTCAGGAAATTTCAAAAAATATCAGGGCATTTGATTGCGGCAACTATTTCATATATAGTATATTACATTTCATTTGAAATTCAAAATGAAATGAATCAGAAAATTTAAAAAGAAAATGTGACGGCAAAAAAAATTAAACTTTTACCTGAAACTCAAGTTACTGATGATCAATTTAAAAATCTTCAATAATTTTATCTATTATTAAATATTAAGAGTTAATTCGTTCTAGTTTATAGTAGCTTATTTTGTCTTACCCATTTTAAGTTACTTTTTATTGACGAGTAATAAATCGTATTTAATTATTTATTAAACGCCAATTAAGGCAATGAGATAAAAAATAAATAAGAAATAAATATTTCCAGATTATTAATTACAATATAATCAAAACTTTAAATATTTAAATGATATGAATAAAATTTCCAGATCCGGGAAAAGTACAAAAAACTTTACTGGAATTATCAAGGAAATTTGAAATCATTTTTTTGTAGCCACCCTGATGAAATATATATATCATTGTTTTCTTTATTCATCTCTCAATTGTAGGGGTCACTTACATTATCAAATCGGTTGACCACTCTGAATCACACTTTGCAGAGATAGTGAATTTATGGTTTCCATAGGAAAGTGGTGTTTAACCACTGGTTGTTTATTATAAGAATAAATTTATAACGATTAAAAAATATATATTTACCATGATATCCTTATTAAATTGTGCAGTTGGTGGCTAAATTGTCTCACTATTAACATTTGCACATGTACCACAGGTTTACCTGGCTTGTTATAAATAGCATTAGGCATTTATCAATCGGATCAACATCATTCGGTTTACCGATCTTAGTAGATTCGTAGGGGTCGGTGGTTACATCGTCCTTTCCCTTCCACGTTAATACGATCCGTTCAATGCGTACGATGCGGATCAGTGAATCCTTACTTTTAATGTTTCTTGCGTGTATGTTCTGCGACCACTGCCACGCTTGCATACTGTTTTTTGCAGTGTGTTTAGAAATTTCTGAATACGTTAAATATTTGTTTTGAAAAAAAATCGTATAATAATTATTAGACAACGGAGCAGAATTGTTTAACATTGTGCAATTCTTCCACAACTCATACTAATAAGAAGGTTTACCAGTACAGGTCATACAGTTCGCTTACCTATTTCAAAAAGCACTCTGAATTTTAAAATGATTGTTGAAGTCAGTTCAAAGTAACTTCCACTTATGAAAATGAAATGCTATTCGTTGTTACCTTGATATAAGTCTGATTTAAAACAAAATGGATATATTGCTAGATTTTAACATCGAGGAGTCTTTCAATAATAGTTATTAACAAGGATTTATTATTTTAGGAATTATGGCCACCTACAGATCCACAACATTTACATCATTTAAATATGGTTCCTCAAAATTCTTATATGATGAGACCGCATTCACAAGCTTCTAGCAGCAGTATTATGTCAACAACTACAAAACCAACATCTTCTATGGGCGGCTATGTTTCATCACTTGATATGGTACCAAGTGCTGGACAAATGCTGGTATCTCCAGATCAAAGTGGAAGCCCGTATCTTAGTGACGGGAGTACTACACACACACTAATGGATATTTCAAACACGTTCTTAAGAAGTTCAGATGTTCAACAAATGCACCAAACCATGTCGAGAGGTAAATATCTTGAAAAATAACTTATTCATATATATATATTCGCATGTTCTCTAAGCAGACAGTACGTAATGCCCATACCATATATTTATTTCACGATTAGTCGTTAGATATTGAGAAATCTGTGGAGATCATATTTTGTCACTATCGTTGGAATGAAAGGGTTAAGGATCTCTCAGATTTGAACTAACTGGTTGCGACTTTCAAATTTTTCAGCAGGATATATTGGAATTGTTTTGCATTAGCACACTTTATTATACTATGAACTTTCTACTGAATATTTATACATCTTTGTATTGTTAATAAAAGTGCATATCCTCTGCTCTTGAAATCTAAACGCAAAGAAGACGTTCTGTACGAAATTGTATGTTTTCAAACCAGGGGCCCTATTCCTGAGTCTTGCGAATTATGATTGTGATCGAACAGATTTATATCAGTGAAACATTTTACGAAATAGTTTTAAAAGATTATTTCTGAACTATAATAATAATTAATAATAGAATTCAGGAATAGTAAAGGAATACTCTTTTAAAAGTGATTCGTAAAATGTTTCAATCATATAATTTATATTTGTTCGATCGCGATTATTGCTCGCAAGACTCAGGAATAGGGGCACAGTTCGGAAATATAAGACTGGTGCATTGATAGATGTTAAAGTAGAAATTTACTCTCTAGATAAGATGTGTGATCTAATGCGGTCGGAAGTAGTCGGTTGGACCGAAGAAACACATTTTCAATAATGTTATTCAATTTTCTTATAATTAATATATTAAATGTATTTCACACACAGTTACCATTCCAGGGCTTGATGAAACACTTCAGTTGAACACTTTTCAAGGCCCTAAAACAGATCACGACTGTCCAGAAATGGTGATGATGACAGACCCGGGAATGCAATATGACCATAGCCTTAGCCATCCTCATTCAATGGACCACCATTCAGATTTGTCGATGAGCAAACCTTCAGGAAGTGAATTAGATAATAGTTCATTATTACTTCCAGACTACTTACAAAATCCATTTCAGTTTTTGTAACAACCTGTGAATGTGAATTATTATTGTAAATATTATATAAATCTAAAGAAATGCAAAACATTTGTTCCAAGCAAATTACTACATTGAATTATAGTAGTAGAATTCAAAATTAGAGCCGAGAATTTTGAAATTTTTTATTTTATTAATCTTATTTTATAACGCGTTATTTATATTGAGAAATTGTATGGAATCTAGTGTTTTCATTAATCTTTAACAAATGCCTTTAAGAAAATGCGCTCGAGTTGAAACCTCAAATATCATTTACGAACTCTAATGAAAACTCATTAGCTCATCTAGCTAGCTCTAGGGTATGTAAAATTAAAGCACGAAGAAGTGGATTAAGATTAAATCTAATAACGCTCTTAATTTCTGTATGACAATTAAATTGAATGAAATTTTTGTATATAAATTGAATTTAATTTAAAATAAGGCCCGGTATTTTAAACTTTGATTATTCATTAAAATTTTGATTTTGGTCGATAAATAAATATATTGATAATGTCTGCAATTAATAATAGCGAGTAACCTATCTATAATTAAGCTATTATACTTTTCGAATAAAATTTGTTATGTTGTTGGGATTTTATAACATGTTGGAATAAATTTATCTAAGAAATGTTACTAAGTGTAAAATCTTAAATATAAGAAAAAAAATCATATTTTTTGTATATAACTTTTTAGAGTTGAGAAAGGGTTGTGCCAGAAATAATGTAAAACTAAATGTGAATAAAAAAAATATCAATAACTGTATTGTTAAATATTTATTGTTATTTTTTCTTCATACAGTTTAGTTTTTTTTTTATATTTATAAATAATTTTTAAGTAATCCCATGAATAGAATATGTTTGTAACTTTGTAAAACAGATGGCACTGTAACATTAAAACCAGTTAAACGTTTCGTTTCGTATGCAACCACCGGTCATTGACATTGACTTTTGATTTTGACAGAAATGTCATCAAATGTCAATCATTAACAGTTGGTTTTTATATTAAGTTTTTATTAAATTTGTTTTGATTTATGTTTCTGTTAATGTAAATTACAATAAAGTAAATATTAAACAGAGATAATAACGAGCTCTGTGGTAGTGGTATAACTATATAATGTACTATAATAGTATAATTGTAAATGGTTATAAAATAAATATTGTATAATATTATCGTGTTATTTTTATACTTCAATCAATTTTAAGCGATGTTACGTAAAGTATGATTTATTTTATTAAACACTTATATTGAATAATTTATTTAAGCATTATTTGATGTATTATCTGTAAATTACTACATTTCATGTAACAATTTATGTTTTAAGTTTTTAATAAATATTTTTTTGTAAAATACAATAAAATGTATATTGCATAAATATGTAATTTTTATTGTTTATTTATCAGAATATGAAGAATTCACCTGATGATTCGGAGGGCTTAATTGGAGAAAGAAGACATTCTAAATACAGTGTCCATTCCATACCTTTAAAAGCCGCATTTATTTTATTTCTGGTTATATTGTCCATCTACTACGGAGTCAAACGAGTTGAAATTTGTTTACCAGCACCACTTATGAATCGGGATATTGTAAGTATTATACTTATGTCTTCAATGCCTGCTGCAACGCTTTACATTCTTCCTTTCATTATCTACTTTACATTTCATTTTCTCTTAAATTAATCTTAAGTCTATATTTATCTCTACTAATTTCACAAATTACATGGTTCTTCTTCATTTTTCTCTTCTCATTTATTTTAATTTATATTTATTTGAACAGGAAAAATACCCCGATAGATTCATAGCTGAACGCGCTAGTTTAGATTTAAAACATCTAGCTAGTATTGGTCCTAAAGTAACTGGTAGTTATGAAAATGAAGTACTTGCTGTGGATCTTATAAAAAGAGAAATAAGCTATATAACTCAACAATCAAATCGAAGACAAATTCTAGAACTAGATATACAAAAAGTTAGTGGAACTTATTTTATAGACTTCAAACCAAAAGGATATGTGCAAATGTATAAAAATGTACAAAACATTGTTTTGAAACTGCATGGGTCCGAACAAGGGGCCCAACATGATTTATTAATTAATTGTCACTTTGATTCCGTCCCTGGCAGTCCAGGTATTTAATCTTATTTAGGTAATTATTTGCCCATAGAATTATTTTGTTATTGGTGGTGAATTATTACAGGGGGCAGTGATGATGGTATAAATTGTGCTGTGATGTTAGAAGTTCTTCGAGTTTTATCAAGGCGCCCAGAACGTCTTAAACATTCCGTAATATTTTTATTCAATGGGGCTGAAGAGAGTCCCTTGCTTGCTTCTCATGGGTTCATTACGCAACATAAATGGTCCAAAAACATAGCTGCATTTTTAAATTTAGAAGCTGCTGGATCTGGAGGTAGAGAAATTGTTTTTCAAGCAGGACCTGATCATCCGTGGTTAATTCAAGTAAGAAAAATACATTTCTTAAACCAAAATAATGTTTTTTATATTTTCTAAAATATGTATAAATATATTTCTAGCATTATGCAAAATCTGCGCCGCACCCATTTGCACAAGCTGCTGGAGAAGAAATATTTCAATTTGGTTTAATTCCGTCAGATACTGATTTTAGGATATTTCGTGATTTTGGTAATATACCAGGAGTTGATATGGCTCACATTTATAACGGCTATGTTTATCACACAAAATACGATAATTTTGAAAATATTCCACTTGGTTCTTATCAACATACTGGGGACAATCTACTAGCTTTAGTTCAAAGTATCGCCAATGGACCAGAACTATCAAACACAACGGTAAAATTTAACTGCAATTAATCTCAAACGAAATTACACATTAAGGTGAAACGATACTTGGCCAGTTTTTGATTCGCAATATAGATGGCGATACTATACAGCAGGTTAAATTTTATGAAAAAATCATGTTTTCTATGTTTAAATCGTTTTATGTAAGTAACTACGTTAAGATACGTTATTCATCTAACTAATTGCAGCTTTACCACCATCTTTCACCATATATATTGCGAATCAAAAAATGGCCAAGTATCGTTTCACCTTAAGTAAATAACATATAAACTTACGATGTTACAGATTCACGCAAAAGGAAAAGTTGTATTTTACGATGTTCTTGGTCTTTTTATAATAAATTACACAGAAGCTACTGGGACTGTTATAAATTATTCTGTAAGCGCTGTCTCAATATTAATGATTATTTTGACTGTTAAATCAATTGGTTCAGGTGCGTTTTTTTTAATATTTAAAATTATTCCAACTATAAAAATCAATATTTATAATATTGCAGGACAAGCTCGTAATCATCTATATGAAGTGCTATTTGGTACGTTAGCTGCAATCTTAGGTTTAATTGCTAGCTTAGGCACTATTTTATTAATTGCTGTTTTTATGGATACGATGAACAAGTCCTTATCCTGGTACTCGGATACTTGGTTAATTCCTTTACTTTACTGGATTCCGGCGATTTTCTGCCAAATTATTGTCATATTAACCATAGAAAGATTACAACGACAAAAAGTAAGAATTATATTTCTTTAGTAATGCATCTTTTTGTGTACTCGTAGTTAAATATAGTCCAAATCACGATAGTTCGGCGGCGACTTACAGAAAAATAAGTGAGCCAGTGCTTTTTACTTATATCGGCAGTTTATACCCCACAACTTGTTTTAAGTATGAGTCGCCGCCGAACTCTCGTGATTTGGAACTATATTAATTTTTTATACTTATTTCAGAACTCACTCAGTGTAGCTTTACGGGTACAATTACGATCTCAAGGAGTCTCTTTACTATGGGCGATAATAATAACAGGGTTGACCTTTTTAGGAATCAGATCAGCATATCATCCAATGTTGATTCTTTTTTTTGCAACTATCGGAAACATTATTATATCTGCATGTAAATTACGAAACGCAGGTAAAAAACACACCTCTAGAAAATTGTTTAAGTATCTGTTTCTATAAAAGAATCTTTTTTCAGTATCAACATGGCTAATTCCATACTTAATCTGCCAGACATTATCTGTGATATTTTGTTGTTATACTTCACATATTATTCTAATGGTATTTGTACCAATTTCTGGCAGGATGGGCCCTCATAAAAATCCTGACATCTTGATTGCTGCAGTGTCAGCATTGATATGCTTTTTGTCGACATGTTTTTTGGTGAGAAACCTTCAAAAGTTGTAAGTTATTATATTTTTATGTATTTATTTATATAAAACATTTTATTTTAGACCCCTTTAATACTTCTTGTCCGTAAGCGTCTACATCTAGTCGCTGCTCTGGTGTTTGTTACTTTGGCGTCTATTATACTTATTTTCGCAACAAATATTGGGTTTCCATATAAAGGAGATGCATTATCACCGACACCGCAAAGATTCTATGTTTTTGTGAGTATATTGAACAGTTTCATGTTTAGGTGAAACGATACTTGGCCATATTTCACTCGCGAAATATATATGGCGATATTATACAGCAGGTTAAATATTATCAAAAAAACCATGTTTTTTTATGTTTAAATTGTTTTATGTAAGTAACTATAAACGCAAATCAAAATCTAAAGCTGCAATTAGTTAGATGAATAACGTATCTATATTTTAAGCTGTCTTCCACTGACTTTAAATGAGTTGGAATAAGTAGAAATAAGTTTTGAAAATGAATATTGCCATATTTTCTAGTTAAATTCATATTTTTATATGCCTATTACTATTTCTAAGGGTTTGCCATTATTTTTAAAACGTTTATTATGGTTCTCAAACTTAGCTTAAGACTTAAAAATATATAGAGTATTCGATAATATCCCAGTCATATGAAAATTGAAATTGAACTAGAAAATATTGTAATATTCATTTTCAAAACTTATTTCTGCGGTTCCAACTCATTAAAATTCAGAGGAAGAAAGCTACGTTATTCATCTAACTAATTGCAGCTTTAGATTTTAATTCGCGTTTATAGTTACTTACATAAAACGATTTAAACGATTTTTTTGATAATATTAACCTACTGTAAAAATGGCCAGGTATAGTTTCTCGTTTAAATTAAAAGTAAGTTAAAATTAAATTTAAAAGTATATTTACAGCAAACAGAACGTAACTTTTATACAAATACGAGTGCATCAATTCGTAAAAAAGATTCTGGATATTTTGTATTAAATGTAGATAGACTCGCGCCAAAATCTGTGGAGTCTGTAGTGAAATCTATGCAAAATGCTCGTGTATCGTGTGATGATGCTTCAGAAATATTCTGTGGGCTGCCATTATTCAGCCCCCGGTTAGCAGCTCTTAGGTGAGTAAGATAAATAAAGATTTTCTGACGAACATGAAACAATAACCGATTATTGAAACTATTTTTATCTTTCTATTTTAGCAACTACAGCTCCTGGATCCCTGGACCACCACCGATAATTCATCAACCAGTGCAGTTAACTGTTAAAGGCACACGCAAAGTTGATAATTTGAAAATGAAGATGATCTTCACTTTATCAGGTAAAGTTTTAGCTAGGATGAGAGATTATTTTAGCATAATTTTCTGTAACTACAATATATATTTTAGGCCCATCCCACATGGGGTTAACCCTCGTCCCTGCAAAAGACGTTTCTTTAGTAGATTGGAGCTTCCTGGATGAAGTTTCAAAACCAGGACATCAATGGGATAATAGAGACACTTATTTTGTTAATATCGTCCAAGGTTTAGAACCAAAAGCTGTTCAGTTTTATGTTACTCTTGCAGTTCCCGAGACGTGGAAGAATGGTGATCGTTTGCTTGATTTAGTTGTTGCAGGACATTATTTTGAACATTCTACAAAATCAACAGCATTTGTAGAGTTTGTTAATTCTTTTCCTGATTGGGCGTATGTTGCAGCTTCCGCAGCATTTTACAAATCTTGGCAATTTTAAAAATATTTTATATAATTCCAATTGAAGTTTAAACTAATTGGTGTTAAACAGTGACTGATTTTACATTCTTTTAATATAGAATAATAATGTTTATCAAATAAAAGGGCTTTTTTATAAATGTAGACCCCCGATTGTTAATTCTCTCTCACCCTTTTAGTAGCATTTATAATGAATCATATTCGTTTTTTTCTCTAAACAAACCCCTGGACATAAACAAAGCTTTTAGTAGCATTTATAATGAATCATATTCGTTTTTTTCTCTAAACAAACCCCTGGACATAAACAAAGAGTACACCGCACTCTATGTACTAAAATGGATTTACTCAATATGTTACGGGAATTACTTCTGCAAAATTCATTTTTTTGGTACAGTGGCGTTTGGTGCCCATCAAAGTAGAAACTAGATCTCATGATAAAGTGTGCTAATACGGCTACATCCTACAGAAAAATTAGAATGACACAAATCGTCGGTTTTAGTGTGACAATCTTAATCTTGCTTATTTTTTGAGCTAACAAAAACTGGAATTATGTAGTACATTAGCGCCTGAAATGATGCAACTATTATTACAATACGGTTGTCATCTATAAGAAACATGGGAAATAAATTCTTTTAGTTTGACAGGTGTGTACGCCATTTTATATTGACCTTGATTGACTTTATTGAAGAACGTAATAATTTCTGATATTAAAATCACGTATTACTTTGTTTAAAAAGTAAAATATGGTAGTGAAAATGATATCTAATCCGTTATTTATAACTAAAAGCTATCGGCCTTTAAAGGAAATATCATAGTTTGAAATAGGTAATTCTTTTTAAATTATTTGTTCCCATAACCTAACATTTTTATACATGATGGAATTTATCAAATCTTTTAGGAATCCTATTCTTTAAATATAAAAATGTCGATTCATTATAGAGTCTTGTAAATGACTGGTTTAAATGGAATATAATTATT
The DNA here is from genome assembly GCA_963678705.1 of Panorpa germanica. Taxonomy (NCBI): domain Eukaryota; kingdom Metazoa; phylum Arthropoda; class Insecta; order Mecoptera; family Panorpidae; genus Panorpa; species Panorpa germanica. Next base: position 690,568 of record OY783222.1, read on the forward strand.
GTTTTCAGCTACTGCATGTATCTTTCTTCAACAAGATATTAATCTGTACGTGATGTTTCTTTGCTGGATGTATCAAGGTGGAACCTTATAACCAGAGAGCAAGTGCAGCCCCTACAAGTAGTGTTGAACTTTCAGCATATGCTGTAGTTTAAAAATTGTTGATGTGAGTTGAATAGCTTCTATTAATTACGTGACTATTTTAATTGCTTATATCTTCAATAATATTGCGTATATTTTAAAGAAATCACCTTTGAGATCGTGATAGTTATCCTTGTCAGTACTATTATCTCTGGTCAGTACATGTCATATACATTTCTAGAACTTAAGATATTGTTCACAACCCCAATTAAAGAGTGACCCACTTAAATGGCATTGGTTAGAATTAAATCAGTCGCAGATTTATTGTTCATGATTCATTTTTTTTTAATAAATATTTTTCCTTTTTCTATTAGACACACCCTGAAATGTCTTGGGATTTAATTTGGTCAGAGTCGGAGTCTGATGTTTATTTTTACCGTGGGTTAATCTATAACGGTTTCATATAGAGTAACATCTAAGTAATACATATTAATAACATGTCTTTGTTACTTACAGATTTTTGTATTTGCTTCAAAGCTCCAAGATGCTCCAATCTATGAAGGTGGTCAACTGCAGGGAACTTGTAACAAGGCGAATAGTCGCTTCCTGGTGAAATAAGAAAACCGAGAATGCAGAGAGATTTGATGGAGAAACGTTAACGTCACGATAATAGGAAGTAAGTCAAACGTATTTTTAAATCAAGAAATAAGAATTAAACATCGATTTTGTTTAAGTTCAGAGGCGGCATTAATCAATAAATAAAACCTGAAGAAATACGATTTTTATTTTACACCTTTTTACATATTTTACAGTTTTTATTGTATTTTGTTTCTATTTGTTTAATTCTTATTTTACGACCCTGTGTAAACGCATTACAGTGTTAGGTGTTTCTATAATGTCAGGTTTTGTCTTCTTGTTACACATTTTTACAAGGTCTTAGTTGAGTCACTATGGTCCAACAAACTTTGCAATCGATTTTTTGTACTATTCTGTGATAATGCTATCGAACTATCTTGCACATAATGCATTGTGCATTGTGCTGGAATAATATCCGGGTGTAAAACTTTTTCCAATAGATTTTTAGTTTCCCAGCTTTGATGAGATACATATTTGAATACATACGTATGAATCATTATGAATACGAACAAATTAAATACTTACTTCGACGGTATAGTGGTGTATTGATAAATATTAAAGTGGAAACTTTAATATGGAAATTTAAGGTGTGACAATAAAACAACCACCCTTCGCAAGTAGTTGATTGTAATGTGAGAATGTCTTACAAGTAAATGCACGTCTAAGATCTTGAGTACCCGCTACTTACAATTACATGTGTTTAACATTACATTACATAATACATGAACTTGTCTAGTGGGTAGTCTCCTTTACTTTAACAATAAAAATAAAAGCGAGTAACCGTTTTTACTAATTTAATTTAAACTCTTTCAGCTATGACTTCGGTCGTTTAAACTTGACTGAAGGAACATTGGTTCTGCAGTTGTTGAAACGAGTTGTCAAACAAGACGGATTGAAATGATAATGATTCGTCCGTCAAGATGTCTACAGAAGACATTCCTCAGAAGGAATTAATGGTGAAACGAATTAAAAGGTCAGTTCTTATGCTTCGTACGTATTTTTATTATTTTAGTATTTATTAATATATTATTATTATTTGTTTCAGGAAAACCCTTTGGTAACTTCACTACAAACGGACCTGGGATAGCAACATTTGGACGAGACATGAAAAATAAAATTAATTCTAATTGATATGTTAATTAGGAAAATATTTGTTAATAAAATAATTTTTACCTATATAATTCTTTTAATAAATATATATATTTAATAGAAAATATTTAAAATTAGATTATAAATAAGATTATAAGAAATTATATATTTAAAGGAATATTTTAGTAGGATATTCTGAAAAAAATGCCAGCCAATGAAGTTGTAATATTAGAACATAGAGGGCAATAGTGTATATCAAAGATTAATTAGCGAAGTTCCAAACCACTAGCATTTTTAAACAAAAGTTTTTTGACAAAAATTAAGCAAAGATTCAAACCATTCCGAATGTTTGGTTGGAAACACGTCTACATTAATTAGCGAAGTTCCAAACCACTAGCCAATTTTGAAACAAAAGTTTTTGGCAAAAATTAAGCAAAGATTCAAACCATTCCTATATATGGTTGGAAACGCGACGTCTATATTAGTTAGCGAAGTTCCAAACCACTAAGCCAATTTAAAAATTTTGACAAAAATGTATTGAAAATGCTATTAAATTTGTAAAAATATATGAATATATATATATAGAATTAATATTGTTAAACGAGGTTAATATATATATATAGTATGTTTAAATGAATAGAATTAATATACAATAAAAACCAGTACAGGAACCGAAGGTCCCTGTACTCGTTTTTATTGTATATTAATTATATATATATTAATTACATTATGTTAATGCAATATATATTTAATATACAATAAAAACCAGTACAGGGACCTTCATAATGTAACATAATGTAATATATATGTAATTAATATACGTATATATATATAGTAAAAACAGAATAGGGGGACCCGGGGTCTAAGAAATGGGGTCCCCCTATTCTGTTTTTACTATATATATATATACATACCTCGTCTGACAATATTATATATATATATATATATTTCTATAATGTATATTCATATACTTATGTAAAGGAAACTATATTCAAATATAAGTTTTTTTTTTTATTAGCAACCGAGCCCCGTGGCTCAGCGGTAGCCTCGTTGCCTCATAACCGTGCTTCAGGATAGCAAGAATGGGAAATCTGCTGGCATTGACGATATTCAAATCGAATTTTTCAAAATTCTCGACCGGAAACCAATCGCGTTGCTGACGAACATAGTCAATAAGTGCCTTCTTTTCAAACACTTCCCAGCACGATGGAAACACGCAGTAGTTGTACCTGTTAGAAAAGGCACGAAAGATCCAAAACTTTTGAGTAGTTACCGGCCCATTTCACTATTACCCGCTATCTCCAAGGTGATGGAAAAAGTTATCAACGAACGTCTTACATTATACTTGACAAGACACAACATTTTGTCTAATGACCAATTTGGTTTTAGACAAAAACACAATACCACACACGCAACTTTGCGTGTCACCGAATACGTAGCAAAAGCGCTCAATGCAAGGGAACACTGTGCAGGTGCTTTCTTGGATGTTCAGGGAGCTTTCGATACTGTATGGCACCGTGGGTTGCTGTATAAGATGTACTTATTGAAGTTCCCATCCACTTTTATAAAGTTTATAGATTCCTACATTAGCAACAGGACATTTACAGTCAGAGTAGAGAAGGATTACTCCAGCACATACAAGATATGTGCTGGCGTGCCACAGGGCAGTATCCTCTCTCCAATACTCTACAACATCTATATCTCGGACCTCCCGGATCTGGGTAGAACCATCTGTAGGACTACGTATGCCGACGATCAATCCTACATATCTAGATCCAAAGATCTGCAACTTGCCGTTATTTACTTACAAAATGCGTTACATCGAGTCACCAGTTTCTGTACAAAATGGCGCATTAAAATTAATGCGTCAAAAACACAATGTATACTTTTCACTAGATCCAGGAAACTGACGCACCTTGCTAACGTTACAATATCACGTACAGGTTGCGAATGGCTCCCTAGGATACTTTACTTAGGTACTTTGTTTACACGCACTCTCAATTTCAATCCTGAGATTGAGAGTCGTGTAAACAAAGCAAACCAACGTATAGCTATCCTACGACCTCTACTGCACGCAAATTCAAAATTGAGCATACCGAACCGACTATTGATTTATAAGACATACATTAGGCCACTGTTACTCTTCGATTCGTTGATATGGGGTCAATCGCCGAACTTTGAACACCTTGAAACCGTGCAAAATAAACTTTTACGCTGCATTGCGGGATGTGGTTGGTACATCCGCAATGTACGCATCAGACACGAATTACACATTTCTACACTGGCAGGTGTTACACATGCAAAGGCAATTTCCATTTACAGATCTCTTCCAGCCAGCACGAACCCCCTGATACGAGAACTTGGATCCTACCAGGCAAGTGATTATACATTAGTCAAGATGCCGCGTTCAATTATAGAACGCCCTACTGTTCCCGCCGACGTATCGATAGTCTTAAACTATTAGGAAAAAATCAATGACGATAAATTTATAATAGTTCTTCTGGACTATTATAAGTTGGTCAGATTATTTCGACATTGGTGCATACTGACTGTAACTGGATTTTCTATATCCACCTATTTCGTCTCACGCTGTATTGGACATATAGCAAAGTTACGTTTTATAACTTTAGTCTGTGTACTTTTAACCATTTTACATATAAATCACTTGTCAAAATTATGTCACTGCAAATATTATGATATACTTCAAATTGTACACGTAAGGTGTACAATTGGTTGCATATCTGATATTTGCAAGGCGTTTTTCAAATATTGTTTATAAACAACCCCTAATCAGACTTCTTAGCTTTATTATTATTGCTATATTATCGTGAAATGTCCGTCCGGTCCAAAGGATGGCGTTAAATTGTTTTAAGCAGGTATGTCAACTAATTTTCTAATTCTTTTCCATGTTATTTTCAAAAGTTTACTATCGCAGGTTATGGAGGGCGTATCCTTCCGGCACTGCATCTATTACATAAAATGGGCTTAACTTCTTTGGCAGGGTAGGGGCTCTAAATGATGATCCGCCCATACCGACCGTACACATATTGGTGAACTTGCCCCCCCGGGGGGGGGGGCAAGTTTTCTGATAGTTCCCCTCTCATAACCGTGCGGCCTGGGTTCGTAACCCGGCCGGATCCATATAAACTGAAAAAAAAAACTGCTGCGACCCCCCCCCCCCCCCAAACCCACAATGCATCGAACCCCGGCGTACACACCGACCCCCCTGCCCATCTCCGTACACACCACCCCACCGCTGTATGCATAGCCCATACAAACCCTGCAAACAAAATATACCCGGCGAAAATAATACAATCTATGACAACATTTTGCAATTTTTTTTAATGAAAAATTTTTTTTTTTAATTTTTTTTTATTACATTTAAATTTTTTATGTACAATATACTTTACTTAACTTACAATTTTTTTATATACATTTAGATAGGCATATACAGACATTATATATTAAACTTGTATATTTCAATGTTCCGAAGAAACAACGAAGATTCCGATGTCAGTCCACTGAAATTAAAAAAAATTCTAATCAACATGTGTTCTATTTGCTATTCGAAGTTTTTGTCAGTAGCTAGTCTTAATACTTTTCATTGAAAAAATATTGACTGACACAAACATAATAAGTAAATGTTTCATTACTTTTTGACATGCTACTAGTATCTACTATTGAGTGTGGGGTGAATCAAATATATTATATTATAAAATGAACATAGTTGTATGAATCATATATAAATGGTTCATTATTCTAAAATATCTGTTTCACCCGGCATAAAAGCAACAGAAATAGCTAGTCAGAATAAGGAGGCTCTCACACTGGAACCGTGTAGTTGAAACCTCCAACATTTCAGTAGGGTGATCGCATAAGTACATTCATTAATCACGAGAGAAGATTCTACTTTAATGTTTATCAATACACCACTGAAGTATGATGTACCGTAGAAATATGTATTTCATTCGTACGTATATCAAAGTACCGCATCACGTTCTACTCGCAGTCGAATATATCCGAGCATTCTTGGAAACATACAACTTCGTACATAACGTGAGCGGACAACTGACACTGGATTTGGATTGGACACATTTTTATTAGCTACAGTACAGATGTATTGATAAACATTTAAGTAAAAGATTCATCTCATGGTAAAGTGTACTAATGCGTAACAACTGGAATACATCTTACTGAAAGAAGAGTCGGCATTGCAAGTAGTCGGTTGCAGTGTGAGAACAGCTTAAGATCGGTCTCACACTGTACTACATGTCTACTACATGCGCCGATGACTATATTTTGGAGCAGGGTTTATTCGAGTTGTTTCGCATTAATAAACTGTATCATGAGATGATCTTTAATATTTACGAACACATAACTGTACATTTATACTCTAATGTCAGCCCGGTATTGCTTTCACCTCACACCGTTTCGTCGAAATCAAATAATAAACGCAATGATGCCATTGATACTGCTCACGTCATTTACGGAGATGCATGATCCAAGATTGTTGTAATCTATACGACTAGAACTCACGGCACTTTGATATTAAGACATATGAAATACATACAGTGGTGTATTGACAGACATTAAAAAATAATTTTCTCTTATGATAAAGTGTACTATTGCAACTTACACCCTACTGCAAAAATCGCCCTACTATACGGCCCTAATGCAGTTATTATAGTGGATGCAAACGGGTATAAAAATTAGTTTTACTCAGTCTGGTATTTCACATAAATTATCAGTTTGTTAAATCGGGCAAGTGCACTGACTTTATAATTTTGAATTTTGACATCGATAGATTTTCTTTTATTGCATCCACATATCAATGGGCTTGTGTCCTATGTCTTAATTTCTATAAAAGTGTACTATATATTGATAAAGTTGGTTTAAAGAACCTCAAATGTTCAATTATTTTTTAATAACTCCTTATATGTTAGGAGATATTAACAATTAAAAAAGCCATTTTGTCTCTTTAATTATTAAAGGGATTCAACGTTCTACACATTCCAAGTGCATGTGACATCACAATCCTTGTGTAAGGTTACCAACCTTACAGCTCATAAATCTCTGCTATATGTATTTATATATCAAAATATCAAATATTATTTACAGCTGTTTCAAGGAACAATAAAATTCTAATATTATGTGTGCCTTAGCAGGGTTAAATAAAATAAAAACTTATTATTCTTTGACTTGACTTGATTATTTCGACTACCACCAGCTACAGAACATTACCACAGCACTGACCTACTCAACAAATAACTGAGGTTAAAATGCATTTCACGTCATACAAATATGACCGACTATTTCTAGCGCTAAAACTACAATTCAAATTTTTAATTGCTATATCTCCGTCAATATTTAGATATTTAATAAAATAGACACGCCAATGCACATTTATTAACATCAATTTCAATCAACAATTGAAAAATCGACAACAAAAAATGAGGACACATATCAATTGTACAGGAATAAGAAAGTGTCTTGACAGTGACAACCAGCCTGAACAGTTTATGTTAGCTATGTTTTTCTTTTACACACTTTTAAAACACAAATAAAATGACATTTCGTCTTGTTACATCTAAATTACGTAAAAGACTTTCAAATCAATTTAAAGGACATAAAAACATTAAAGACATTATATAGTAGAAAGTAGGAATAAAAAATTATTGGCGAGTAAAATGTACGATGAAATGAATAAAATAACTTGTCACTCACCAGGTGATGAATTTTGATAAAACTGCAGCCAACAAACCACCCAAAGCATCTTCCTTGAAACCTGGAACAAAGAAAAGAAAATGGGCTTGTGTCCTCATTTCTTAGTGGTCGATTTTTCAATTGTTGATTGAAATTGATGTTAATAAATGTGTATTGGCGTGTCTATTTTATTAAATATCTAAATATTGACGGAGATATAGCAATTAAAAGTTTGAATTGTAGTTTTAGCGCTAGAAATGGTTGGCCATATTTGTATGACATGGAATGCATTTTAACGTCAGTTATTTGTTGAGTAGGTCAGTGTTGTGGTAATGTTTTGTAGCTGTTGGTACTCAAACAATCCAGTCAAGTCAAAGAATAATAAGTTTTTACTTTATTTAACCCTGTTAAGGCAGACATAATATTGAAATTTTATTGTTCCTTGAAATAACTGTAAATAATATTTGATATTTTGATATATAAATACATAGAGCAGAGATTTATGATCTGTAAGGTTGGTAACCTTACACAAGGTTTGTGATGTCACATGCATTTGGAGTTTGTACAACGTTGAATCCCTTTAATAATTAAAGAGACAAAATGACTTTTTTAATTGTTAATATCTCCTAACATATATGGAGTTATTAAAAAATAATTGAACATTTGAGGTTCTAGTAACCCACTTTATCAATATATAGTACAGTTTTATAGAAATTAAGACATAGGACACAAGCCCATTGAAAATATGTCTCATAATTACTTGACTTTTCAAAACTATTGGGAGCACAACCTAATTAGATAATGACTAAGAAAATTGACTTATTAAATGTTTATATACGTTTATATTTCCTATAGCAACTGACAGATATGCTATTCATTAAAATAAAGGTGAACATTAACAATTAACCTTGAAATAACATATTAATGAACATGCAAAGAAATATAATTGCAATTCACGAAAACTTGATATTCTACTTATAAATTATCTAGAACAATCTTATACTAACCTCTTAATGCATTTTAAACAATATTTATTACACCTTAAACAATTAAACACAAAAAACTAAAGCACTACATTTCTACCTTCTGTCAAAACCATACGCCATTATTAATTTTTTGTAAATGAATCTAAAAGCCATCTATGATTCCTTGTTGTACCTTTAACATAAATTAATTATCGACTACGAAAAATGTGGTGGTTTTCAGAGCCATCTTTTGTTCACAACCAGTATTTTTACAACAAGTGCTTCATAGCAATTCTCTAAACCAATTCTAGTGTTCTACATTTTAGGTGCTAATTATTGCTATCATATATTAATAAGGTTAATTTGATTTTGAAAATGTATATATAATTAATATATTTAAGCAGGGGTAAGTGCCAAACTCTCGTAACTTGAAGTATAATAATACTTCAATTTCACTACAAAACAAAATAAAAAGGCAACGCTTAATCTGCAATAAAATGTAAAAATATTTCTATTGCACGGAAAATCCTGTTCCTCATATATTCTTTCTTGTCTTTTGGTCAGAACTTTGCAATCTCTCTTTAAACTATTTATTTTATAAAGAAGATATTATTAAAAAGCGATGAATTACTTGGAAAATTACTAAACGAATACTAATCTTTTTTAAAAATTTCTTTTAGTAAATATGAAGTTTATACTCGTATACATGAGATATAAAGAGCAAGAACATAATATTAGAATTATATAATAAACCGTAATAATGATTACCTTTTGCAATAAATATTCGTGGCTTTGTAGGCGTGGTTCGATTCTTAATAGGACCTGACTGCAGGGGGTACCGTCGAGCATTCTTCTGCGTCCAGAGTGTCATCGATCACGGGCCTGTAGCTGATGCTAACCGAGCCATCCTCAGGGTCTATGTGCGTCAAAGTGTGTTTCCGCCAATGGTTCTCATAAGGCACTCGTGTTTGTCCTTCCAATGGTTTACTGTAGTCATACTCATCAATTCTGGTCTTGAAATCCTCCCTAGCGTGTGCCCCACGACTTTCCTTCCGGTTTTCACAAGCAACAATCGTCTGTCGAGCGGAAATCATTAAATTTTGTAACTCCAACGCCTCGATTAACTCAGAATTCCAAATGTGCCCCCTGTCGTGTAGTTTAATATTGTTCAGCTTGTTGTAGATGTTAAGGGTTTTTTCGCAACCCTTCTGCAGTAAGCTACCTTCCCTGAATACGGCCGCGTGAGATTGCATTGTTCGCTGGAGTTCCAGGCGTAATTCTGCAATGCCGATATCTCCATTCGCATTGCGTAGTTTCTCCAGATTGTCTATTGACGCACTTCCAGCATTCTGTAAAAAAATTCTTATACAGTCATCCCTTACAAGTAATCCCTTAACAAAATGTTTGTCCAATATTTTAAAAGAATATTCTGCATCTGGATATAAATCAATGAATATTTATTAAATGGAACATTAATAATGCAACCTATTTTATGAGTTATAAAAAGAAGTGCAAATAACTATCTAAAAAGTATTATTTGTTTTTAAAATATAAAAATTCCAAAAAGGAAAGCGCCCAACGTGGGGCTCAAACACACGACCCTGAGATTAAGAGTCTCATGCTCTACCGACTGAGCTAGCCGGGCTTATATTGAATATTTTAAGCAGATATTTTCGCTGCAAGTTATTAAATTAGTTAGATCAAACAAACTTAATCTTCCTAAAACTTCTAATATGTAGTAAATAATCTCCAAAAGATCCTTCCCTTAACAGGGAGATAATGCCTATTAAATAATTCATGAAACGAAGATGTTCTTGATACCCCATCTTACAACTTTCTACCCAACTAATATTACATATTAAGAGTTATGTTTCAGGAATTCTTTTAAATATTCAACACGCTTAGTAGAGTGATTTTAAAAATAACAAGTTATTAAAAATATATTACCTGACTAAGAGGTCCAAATTTTTCTCCTGGTTTATTTTCTGCAGCAATTGCAATAGCACAGGCTCTTCCAAAGACAACCAAATCTAAAAGTGAATTAGCCCCAAGTCTATTGGCCCCGTGGACGGAGGCACATCCAGCTTCGCCGGCAGCGTAGAGCCCTGGGACAATCTAAAAATTATGGAATCGAAATAACATTTAAATAAAGTCAATAGTCCAAACACTCCAAAAGCAATACAGTGACAAATGAACAAGATGGCATTGTATTCTTACCTTATCTTGTCCATCTTGATGCGTTAACACTTGACCTTTGTAGTTTGTTGGAATCCCTCCCATATTATAATGCACAGTCGGTAAAACCGGAATTGGCTCACAGGTGACATCAACACCCGCAAATATCATAGCTGTTTCAGAAATGCCAGGAAGTCGAGAAGCTAATTGTTCAGCTGGTAAATGATGAAGCTGAAGGTACACATGGTCCTTTAAAGATCCGACTCCACGACCTGGTGATACCAAATTGTACATTGAATTAATACTGTTAACTATCAGAAGATCCAAAACTGTGTTAAAAGTAAAAATACCTTCATTAATTTCTATCGTCATCGATCTACAGACGACATCCCGTGATGCTAAGTCCTTTGCAACAGGAGCGTAACGTTCCATGAATCTCTCTCCCTGAGAGTTGACCAGAAAGCCACCTTCTCCTCTGGACCCCTCCGTGATGAGACATCCCGCTCCATAAATACCTGTTCAAAACATTCTCTATTTCAATATATTTATTTCTACGATTATAATCCTAGAACTAATTATTACGTTACCTGTGGGATGGAATTGTACAAATTCTAAGTCCTGAGATGGAAGACCAGCTCGTGCTACCATTCCAGTGCCATCTCCAGTACACGTGTGTGCGGATGTACAAGAAAACCAGGCTCGTCCGTAACCACCGGTTGCTAAAACTGTGTTTTTAGCACGGAACCTAATTTGTAGAAAAATATTTGTTAACATAAATAATTTAATAAACACATAAATAAAAGATTATAAATACCTATGAATTGAACCATCATCAAGACACAAGGCGATGACGCCCCTGCACTCTCCGTCTTCCATTAACAAATCCAGCGCGAAATATTCAACAAAATAATTGCAGTCGTATCTTAAAGATTGTCCATAGAGTGTGTGCAACAGGGAATGTCCAGTTCTGCAACAACAATTAATTATCCAAATAAAATATTTCGTCAACACCTTCAGTATTCTGATAACACAGTAATATCAAATTACCTGTCAGCTACAGCGCAACACCTGTGTGCCTGACCTCCTTTACCGAACTTTAAACTTTGTCCACCAAAAGCTCTTTGATAAATTTTGCCTTCAGGTGTTCTAGAGAAAGGCATTCCATAATTTTCTAATTCTACAACAGCGTGCGGCGCCTCCCTGGTCATGTAATGAATAGCATCTTGATCTCCCAACCAATCGGATCCTTTTACCGTATCATACATGTGCCATTGCCAATTGTCTTCTTCCATGTTGCCTGAAATGCAAATGTTCCATTTTTAGTCTTTAATCTTTTATATATCATAAACATTTGTAAAAAACACTTGAGTCCGACAAGTATGTTCCATCGTTACAGGTATAACACATATTCTGCTCCGCGATAATCTTATTATACGAGTATATATAAAAATGCATCATACCTAAAGCAGCATTGAGCCCCCCTTGTGCAGCAACTGTGTGCGATCTTGTGGGGAACAGTTTAGTAATGACAGCCGTTTTAAAACCCTCAGCTACAAGTCCGAAAGCGGCACGTAGTCCTGCACCTCCAGCACCTACTACTACGGCGTCGTATTCATGTTGAATTACCGTCCTTTCTTTGGACGTAGTGCTTGTAGTCGTAGAAGCATTGCGATGTTTATTGTATGAGGATTTAGGTAATACTGTAGGCCGCAGCTGAAACACAAATCGAATTAATTAGTTAATTAGTTAGCAAAAGGTGGTAACCCAGGAAACATTTGGTGAAATACAAAGGCTAGGTACAGTTCTACTCACTCGTACATTTCAATTCTAACGTTTTACAAGTTGGTGCTACACACAGAAAATCAATTTTAGTTCAAATTGATTCCCTACCTGTCACAGAAGTCGCTTTTAGAGACATTCCCTATGAACGACTGAATAGAAAACAAACGCGTCCATGACAAAAAAACTCATGAAAAGTAATAGAAATGAAATAGAATTTACTCCAAAATGTTTACTGGGAGAATGACACCCGGTTCGAGCATTAAACTCTGAGTTATATGCATATAGGTGTATATGTATTCCTATACCACACATCTATACACAGTATTGAAATACCGCCATTTTTTTATTTGATTTTGTGCCAGTTCATTAGTGAGACAACTCAAAATCTAAATTTATCTTTAATACGCAATTATATAACTATCAATGATATATTGTATATAAAAAAAATAATTTTACTTTCTTTTTATTTTTTTTAAAAGTTCTTAGATACCACGCAATCCACGGTAACTACAGAGCCCGATTAACGTTAAAAACGTATAAAAAGAAACAGTCACTCAATTGCATCTAGTCACAATTTGCTTTCAAGAGCATCAGCACTTACAGCCTTTTTTGATCGAGTGAATTCAACAATTGGTGATGTTTAAATATTCAACACTTTTAAAAAAACAATAATTATATACTGAGCTATTACAATTTTACGGAATCACTAAAATAAACACTGTGTATTTAATTAACCTTAAACTTTCATTCACAAAAATGTGCAACACTTTTATGAATTAATTATAAATAAATAAACATAAATACCAAATTTGCGACGTTTCTCGGATTCCTAAATAAACCACTCATGATGTGTAAATGTTAATCCTTGTCAATTAAAACATTTTTTCAATTATATATAACTTAATTGATCTGTATTAATTGTTAATTAAAAAGTAATCAAACAAAATATTAAATCAATGGAGAAATTATTCCAGTCCGACTGACTCTGAATACAGCGACTTGCAAACTGGTCTATCAAGTTTAGGGTCAGGAAAGGTCATTATATTTAAATGTGCATTTCTATAACCGCGATTCACAAAAATATTTAAATGTCTTTGCACATACCTACAAAAATGTTTCACACCGACAAGAGGTCCTAAATCAGTGGTCGGCAATTTTATTATTATAAGAGCAAAATGTCAGTATTCAACGATTTAGATAGCCAAATAAAAAATTCCTTTTTTTTTAAGTCCCACGTGAAATAAATTGTATCTAGTCACAAATTATTCTCAGTTTTTGCCTTTCATGTGGGAAGAGCCACACTCAGGTAGCCAGCCTCTGGCCTAGACTATAAAAGTCAGTTTATATGATTTCTAGCAGCTAAACTACTGTACACTTTAATTTCTCTTTTAGTATACTTTAAAAACATGTATCTACCTGTATCAAAAGATGTTCTTTTGATTCCATAAATATAAAAATTTTACAGTAACGCCTCTTTAATCCGGCGTATTCTGTAATATGGCACCATTCAAGAAATATAGTTTTAATATGGTAAAATACATTTTTGGTAATGTTAAAGCACGATTAGAAAAACATTGTTCTATGTTTACATTAAATTAAGTTATTTTCGTGTTATCTGAATATTTTATATTAGTATAGGGATTTAAAAAATATATGATTTAATATATTGCAGTAAATTGTACTATTTATTTGTGTACTAATTTTACAAAAGAAACATGTCAAAGTATATATAAATCTTTGGAGAGCAAAATACTGTTTGAGCAAATCATATCACTTGAAATACGATGAAAAGCGAACAATAATTAGCATGCATATACTAAATGAATTGTTAAGTAGTTAATATGTAAAATAAATAAATAAATAAATAATTGGTAACTTCGGTACAACCAGATATTAAGTAACATTTTTTATCACTGCTTTACATAATTGCTTTTTCAATAATTATCACTAAATTCTAAAAATGTAGATTTCAAAAAATAAACTTATTCAAAATACTGTAAATATACTTTCAAAATAAGATCTTTAGAAATATTCATACGATTGATTATAGCCTCAAAAGAATACTATCATAAATCAAAAATACTGAGTCTTTTACATTAAAATATTTGTCAGTAAAATCAATAATACATTCTAAAAAAATTAACTAGTAGCCTCAATATTAGGTAAGAAAATATAAGTTAAAACAATCTCTAAATTGAAAAATGACATACCAAAAGGTTATTAATACTATTTAGTAATAGTAATACAATTTCAAAGTTCTCTAAATTATTGCAACTTTAAAGATATATTTATATACAGATAATAAACTTATTCGTTCCTCCCAAAGAAAGAATCAAACTAAAAATGATATAAAAAGTATAACTTAAAATCTACCTCTCAATTAAAAAAAGGATAGATTTCGTTTATATTACGCTAGGCACAGCTAACTCAAACAGTGTTAATAAGATCTAACTGCAGGGGGTACAGTAGCACACTCTTCAGGATCCAGGGTTTTGTCAATGACGGGTCTGTAATCTATACAAACGCATCCATCTTCTGGATCAATTACAGTCAAAGTATGTTTTCTCCAATGCTTATCATAAGGCACTTCCTTTTGTCCTTCGAGAGGCTTGCTGTAGTCAAACTCATCAAGTCTCACTTTAAAATCTTCCCTAGCATGGGCACCGCGACTTTCTTTCCTATTTTCACACGCAACAATTGTTTGTCGAGCGCATAACATTAAATTTTGAAGCTCTAAAGTTTCAATTAAATCGGAATTCCAAATTAAACTCTTGTCGGAGATTTTCAAGTTCTTCAATTTTCCATAAATTTCTAAGGTTTTTTCGCAACCTTTTTGTAATAAAGTACCCTCTCTAAAAACAGCAGCATGAGTTTGCATAGTTCGCTGAAGTTCTAAACGTAAATCTGCCGTGCGAATGTCACCTTTGGAGTGTCGTAAATTGTCCAAGTTGTCAATAGAAGGCATGCCAGCAGTCTGTGAATTATAAGGCACAAACATATTATAATGAAAATTATATTATAATGAAAAAACAGGGGTGGCATTAAAAGTTAATGTTATACCGGACGGAGTGATCCAAACTTGTCTCCTGGTTTATTTTCAGCCGCAATAGCTGTAGCACAGGATCTACCAAAGACAACCAAATCCAAAAGTGAGTTAGCACCAAGTCTGTTTGCTCCATGTACAGAGGCACACCCAGCTTCACCAGCGGCGTACAAACCAGGAATAATCTAAAACATTATTAATGCGGTATATCTCGAAATATTGAAACTTCGTTTTCAGGTGGTACCAGTACAAACCTTGTCTTCGCCGTCTTCGTGTTTTAAAACTTGCCCCTTGAAATTTGTGGGACATCCACCCATATTGTAATGTACAGTTGGTAAAACGGGGATTGGTTCACGGGTAACATCAACACCAGCAAAAATCATCGCAGTCTCAGAAATGCCGGGAAGTCGGGAAGCTAATTGTTCAGCTGGTAAATGATGAAGTTGAAGAAGTACATGATCCTTAAGTTTACCAACTCCACGACCTTAAAAATAAAAAAATATATACAAATTTAATCACAAAAGTAGCTTTTAGAATCTTTATAAAACTATATATAATACCTTCATTAATTTCTATAGTCATAGACCTGGAGACTACATCGCGAGACGCCAAATCTTTTGCGTTTGGAGCATAGCGTTCCATGAATCTCTCTCCCTGAGAGTTCACTAGGAAGCCACCTTCTCCTCTACATCCCTCAGTAATAAGACATCCCGCTCCATAAATACCTAAATAAGAAGATATCTCAAATCAATTACCTTATCTATATGCAATGGAATTAAAGATTAATACTTAATAGCGATTGTATCATTCTAATGCTTTAAGAGTTAAGATAATTAATTCATTAAATCTCATTAATTAATTGCGATATAAATTATTGATAAAATCAATGATGTTTTACTTTTTGGAGCTTATCTTTTACAAGAATTGATATAATTTGAACCACAATAAACATAAATGTAGCATTTATATTTAGCGGGTATGATATATTCGTTTCCCAAGAGAATGATAATATCATAACACCTACACTTGTACCTGTAGGATGGAATTGTACGAATTCTAAGTCCTGAGATGGAAGGCCAGCACGTGCTAACATTCCAGTGCCATCTCCAGTACAAGTGTGTGCGGATGTACAAGAAAACCAGGCTCGTCCGTAACCACCGGTTGCTAAAACCGTGTTTTTAGCACGGAACCTAAAAAAAACATATTTCAAAAATACATGTTTAAAGTTCCAATTATTAAACTAAAGTGCTATCATAACAAGTTACCTATGGAGTGTACCATCTTCGAGGCAAATTGCTATGACACCTCGACACTCTCCATCTTCCATTAATAAATCTAATGCGAAATATTCAATGAAATATTTGCAGTCGTATCTTAAAGATTGTCCGTAAAGGGTATGCAGCAATGAATGTCCAGTTCTAAATATAAATATAACATTCTTTAATATAAATGTATATTGCAATATTATATAGTTGAAATTTCAAGTTACCTGTCAGCTACAGCGCAACACCTGTGTGCCTGACCCCCTTTACCGAACTTTAAACTTTGTCCACCAAAAGCTCTTTGATAAATCTTGCCGTCAGTTGTTCTAGAGAAAGGCATTCCATAATTCTCTAACTCTGTTACTGCTTTAGGCGCTTCTTTGGTCATGTAATGAATAGCATCTTGATCTCCAAGCCAATCGGAGCCTTTGACAGTATCATACATGTGCCATTGCCAGTTGTCGTCCTCCATATTTCCTGCAAATTAATCACTTATTATAACATTTTAAATCGAGATATAATTTATATTGATCGTACCAAGAGCAGCATTGATTCCTCCCTGAGCGGCAACAGTATGTGATCTAGTTGGGAAAAGTTTGGTAACTACAGCAGTATTAAAACCCTCAGCTACGAGGCCAAAGGCAGCCCGAAGGCCTGCTCCACCAGCTCCAACAACAACAGCATCAAAATCATGATCAATTACAGTGTAATCTCTTCCTACGATTGATGTGGTATTCTTAGAGTGCTGCTGACGTTGAGCACCTACACTAGCAGTGACAGGTCGAAGCTGTAATTAGGAAAAGGATATTACAGTCAATATTAATATAAAATTACATAATTCGAACAATTAGCCAAGCCAATCTGTTATAGACAAATAATACGTCATTATACATGATGACATAGGAATCATAATAGATAAAAACACATAATATGTTTTAAAAAACTGTTAGAAAGTAGTTACATAATAGTGCAATCATAATTATTAGTTCCATAATTTTTGTTGTATTTTTAATATGTAATTGGTTAATGTCTTGAATATAATAAATACCAGCGTTGGAGCATTTTTTGTTAAATAATGTGATAGTCTTATCATTCCGCTCATGATGGAATATTCTTTATTCGCACCCGAACGAAATATCAAATATAAATACTGCACTAGGAAGTTAAGAATCAAGCTACAAACTGAAGTGCACCGATTTTGAACGATTCTCCTTGTTCCCTTCAACCCGAATTTGCGTAATGCCTGACATATTGCCCTCTATTAGATAAAACAGAAGTTCAATTTAACTCATGAAGTCGGTACCTAGGGTACCTATGGTGACACAGATATTAAAGAGCGGCAAAACTCACATTTGCTCACATTTTACCGGCACTTTGTTGTCTGCTGTTCAGATTTAGACGGCGTCATTCCGAATATTTTTTAAAATATCAAGTTTTAACCACATTTGTTCTTTTTATTTAATTTTAATATAAACATAAAATCGAAGTTGCATATACGTAAAAAAGGTGATCAATTCTTTCGTAAGTACATATTACGACCAAATGATTGAAAAATAAAATCTTTTTTGTGTGTTCTTTTTCTCTTATTATGCCAAAAGTAATTTATTTCTAAAGAAGCACTTTCGTACAGCAATACAAAATTTGTTTAAACGATGCTTAATATTTCAGATATAATTTTATAAAATATCAAAATGTTTGAGGCTCGTCTAGTTGCTAGTGCTACCTTGAAGAAGGTCCTTGACGCTATTAAGGATCTTTTAAATGAAGCCACTTTCGATTGCAGCGATTCTGGCATTCAGGTAATAAAATCTCTCATTTTATGTAGCAGATACGTTCAACAGGACGTTTTTGTAATGCATAAAAACATTATTTTTAGCTTCAAGCAATGGATAATTCTCATGTATCCCTGGTTTCAATGACTCTGAGGTCTGATGGATTTGATAAGTATCGTTGCGACAGAAATTTATCAATGGGAATGAACCTTGGAAGGTTTGTGCAAGCCCTAAACACATATTTAGCCCCCCATCTTAAGCTCAAGTAGTAATAATTGTTGTCTTACAGTATGGCAAAGATCTTAAAATGTGCCAACAATGAAGATACAGTTACAATGAAAGCTCAGGATAACGCAGATACTGTTACATTTGTCTTCGAATCCCAAAATCAAGAAAAGGTTTCAGATTACGAAATGAAACTTATGAATTTAGATCAAGAACATCTTGGAATTCCTGTTAGTATTTTTTTCTTTCAATTATTTACAAATTGAAAAGATAATAATCACTGAATAATTTATTTGTAGGAAACAGATTACGCTTGCATCGTCAGATTACCTTCCCAGGAGTTTGCACGTATTTGCAGAGATTTATCACAGTTTGGCGAATCAGTCATTATTTCTTGCACCAAGGAAGGTTCGTCTCGCTGTAAAATTAAATTAAATTCGTTAATGGTATTTATTTCTTAACTCTTATTCAATTTTAAGGTGTTAAATTCTCCGCAACTGGAGATATTGGCTCCGCTAACATTAAGCTCGCACAAACTTCCTCTGTTGATAAAGAGGAAGATGCTGTAACCATTGAGATGCAAGAACCAGTCACTTTGACATTTGCCTGTCGTTATTTGAACTCCTTCACCAAAGCTACTCCATTATCCTCACAAGTAACTACAAATAACTAATACATGAATCATAAAACTTTGATCCTGTATGCGTTTCAATTTAATATTAATATTCCTTATCTATTTTCAGGTACAACTATCGATGTCTGCAGATGTTCCTCTTGTTGTAGAATATCGCATTCAAGACATTGGTCATATTAGATATTACTTGGCTCCAAAGATCGAAGATGAAGACAGTTAGGTAACTTGATAAATTCCAACAGTATAATAACATGAAGGTATACTAAGATTTACCATTAACCAATATATTTAAGCTATTTCTTTGCTGATAAGAATACAAATTTGATACTGTTATTTATATTATAATTTTCAATAAATATTTTGATATGAAAATATGCATTTTTGTTTTATGATACATTATTTATTAAGAAACTTACATATTTAATCTTTGAAAACATAGTTATTTTAGAGGTAATATATTAATTTATTAATTTTTATTTGAATTAAAGAAGTGATTTGCTTTTGTAATTCAAAACTAAATTTACGAACTCTAAAAGTCATATATAAATTTCTAAATTAATTCATTACAATTAGCAGTTTAATAATTTCAAAGGTTAAATTTTAGATTATTAAAAAAGTTAAATTTCTAATATTTTCTCTGTATTTTGCATTTAAGAATATATATATTTATTATATTGTACAAATTTTTACAATGCTGTATAGTTTGGAATATAAATAAAGTCCTTCCTACACTTATTCTCCAGCTGTACTGAATGAAGTCTTGGAAATAAACGCACGAATCAATAAATTTTTGAAATGGTAAAGTCTAACACTTAGGGTCTCTCACACTGGAAAAAACTTTTCAGTAGTGTAATATAGTCTGTTCCAAGTGTGATAAAGCCTATGACACTTATTTTGTAATTTATTTCCGACATTTTTTCTATGGACACAAATTTTAGCTCGATAAACATTTATTTAAGTTCGACCGAAAGAAATCGAACTTATTTAAGGTCGATAGCTTCAGATGAACTTAAAATAGTCTAATTTTATCGAACATAACTATCCGCGGTTAAAAATAAATTACAAAATAGAACACGCTTACCTGAATAAATTTAGCTTTTTAATAATTTTTAATACCAAATGATCGCGAGCAATATACATAAAAAATAAACTCAGGCAAATGAACCAGGCAAGTTATATTTTTATTTAGGAAGATTGCTCAATTCCTTCCATTGATTCTGCTTTGATAGCATCTGCAACACTTGCTGGACTAATTATTTGATCATGAAGCGTTCTTAAATGCCTCAAAAGATTTGATTTCACATTGAAACCTTTATTACATAAGCCGCATAAGAATGGTCGTTCACCTAAAATTAGAAAAAATTCTTAGTCATTTTTTACTAGGAACTAGATGCTAAAAATATTTGCCTTCTGAAATAGGTAACACTTTCAAGTATTTTGCATAATCATTCTGCACAGGTAAATTATTTCAAAAGTAAATATCACGGCTTACTAGACTTTAAAAAATGTTCCTGATTAATTCACAGTTATTCATAGATATTTTATCAATGTATATACACTTTTCAACATCATTTATTATAATTAATATTAGACAATAAATTTACTTAAGTGTAGCTTGGGACTAAACATATATTGGTTGCCAAAAGACTAAGCTTTCTTCTTTCAATAATATATTTCGCAAACATATTTTTTGTTCCATTAGTACCAAATTAAATCTCCTAAAACTTTTATTCCATCACCTTTTTTTGAAATGATATAATATAGGTTTCAAGTTATTATTCTTACTTTTAAATTATTTATAAAACGTTGAGCGAATTTATGCGTCGATAATAGAGTCATTCAATTTTTTAAACTAAATCCATTTATACTTATTACCTGTGTGTGTTCTTTTATGTATAAGCATGCTGGCGTGTGACGGAAATTTTTTGTCGCACACTGTACAAACTTTGCTCACAGAGCCGTCGGGATTTAGGGCTCTAATCCTTGGTTTAGGAGGTTGACTATTGTTAGAAAGTGCCAACTCAGTTTCCGTGTGAGTATTTTGTATATGGCGTACCCATTCAGCTGGCGTTGCAAATAATCTGAAGAATATTTGATTAGATTACAAAAATATACATTTTATTTGATTATATTGTGAAGAGCAAATTTCTTTACGTACCTGGAGCAAAGATCACACCGTAGTGAAGCTATATTACCGTCATCTTCATCCTGAAATAAAAAAAAGTATTAATAAGAGTATCCAACAATGAGGTAGAGATTTTTGATATACTAACATCGCTTCTATGACCCCTACGAGCTCTTTTAGCAGGTTGATCAGGATCAGAGTGTCCTTCAATATGTCGAACCCAGTCAGCAGGATACGCGAATGTTTCGTAACAAATCTCGCAAGTAAGAGGGGAATAGACAGGTTCATCGTGTGGTTCCTCATCTCCCTCTTCATTAATATCTTGTCCAGGAAACATTATTTCCGGTTTAATTGTAATTTCTGTTTGAAAATCTGGATCTTCAGGGGTTTCACTGTAGTCCACCCAATCTAGTGGTTCTTCTTTAATAACCAGGTAGTTGCAATCATCAGCTGCATTCTTTTCAATTAATATTTTAGATTTATCAACTCTAAAGTCAGAGTTTACATCTTTTTCTGTTAACTTAGGTTTTATTAAAGATTCCAAACGTTTTATTTCTAATCTTGCTGGTTTTTCTGTTTGGTTTTCTACAGGTGTAAGTCTTGCTGGTTTTTCAGGCTCCTTTTCATTTGCAACTAACTTTTCTAAACTTTTTTCGCAACCTCTTGCACTACTTACAGTTACGCTGGCCATTGTGTTATCATTCTTTAATGAATCCATTGACTTTGTTATTGTTGCTGTACTTCTAGTTACCGTTGCCGTGGTTCTTGATGTTGTAGAAGGATATTTCGTCGTATCATGTACCATTCTAGTTACATCCCTTAGCATCTGCTCTTCAGAACGTATTGGTTTTAAATCAGCACGTTTATTCTTCATTATTTTGCTGGAGTACTGCTTTAAAGATTTTGATTGTGTCTGTGGTTTATTTGCAGCATTTAAGTTATTTTGTGACTTGACTGTATCTTGTTGTAGGGGTGGAAAACTTGGTGGACATAAATCAGTTTGTTGTCTCCATAAACCTCGTACTTTTAAAATATCTCCTCCACGAAGGACGCTGTCCAGTACATCATTTTGTACAGTAGTTTCACCAGTGTACATATAACGAATTAATATTTTAATTGTTCTTCCGTTTATTTCAGATGGTAGAACGACGTATACTGGTGAACTAGTTGTTGGCTTAACACGATCAAAAATAGCGCTGAAAAATTGACTGCAGGAGCTCAATACGAATCGGTGAGCTTGGACAACGTGACCGTCTGTAGTACAAAGGGACACATCTGTGTAACTCTCAGAGCGGAACAAGTGTTCTATGGAGGCATGCAAATGCGCACCATATGAGTGCCACTTTAGTTTATAATTATCAGGAGCCGTTTCAGACATTCTGCTATCCACAAAAGAGCGAAACGATTCAATCAAATCTTCTCCTTTACTTGTTCCTATGACGTATTTTCCTCTTTGCGTATTAAATATTAAAATAAATATGAAACTAATTTATACTTTTAAATTATAAAACGTTGTTCAATACGTAAATATTGTAGCAGTTATTCCCGCCAAAATAATGATATATTTTATTATAAAATAAATTATTATAAGATCAATTAAAAACCCGATGATCTTCTAGGAGTGATTGAGTCAAACTGATGGCGAGACGCTGAATTAGAACTCGGATATGCTAAAAATCGATAGATTGGCGCGTCGTATTGATTTGGCGCCGCGCGCTATATATCGACCAGTGAACCCTATCTCAATGCATTATAATACATTGATTATATGAGAATTCGTAGTTAGGGGATGATTGTAAGAGTGAGACACAAACAAAATTATATGGAACTGAGTATATTTCATCTCGCTCATTTGTCATCACTCGAAACATACCCTTTTTCATACACTTTTTATTCGTAATTGATGTAGCGTATTCTGCGCAGTCGTGTAATTTAAAATAAATATAACAATACGATAATAGACGAGCATGTCTATTGTTTTTGTTCAACGACGCAATTCTCTGTATTATTTGAATGTTACTTTTAAACTAAAGTAAAATTTCGTAATTATCCTAGCCATAATATATAAAAAAAAAATACTATTACCCCTCATTAGTTAAGTAACGAAATCTTATCAACAAAAATAGAATAAAATCACGATATTATAGTAATAATATTTTAATATTCACAAAATATAAAAAAATGATATATTTGATATATATATTATCACACAAATAATTATAAATTTATACTTATTTAGTTTGAGATTAATGCAATATTTAATTCTTTGCACATTCCTTATCTACTGAATCGAAATTTAATTTATCATCGAAAGACGCAAACATTTTTGGTATGCTATTTCCAAAATAAACTTTATTATTTTTGGTAAAAGCTTCGAATGCCTTTAGTTGCAAATATTCTTTTGTTAACAATAACTTGTTGGCTTCTGCTAGTTGTTTCATTTCATAAAATAAAGCATCTGATTTGCTTTTTTCACGAGCAAGATGAATTTCATTTTCAATATTTTCAATTCGTTGAACAGATTCTTGTTCCATTATTTTTTGGTTGTATTGAATTTCAGCAATTTCTGCTTCTTTTTGAGCTTCTATTATTGCCCTTTTACGTTCGGTTTCTGCATCCTTTTCTACGACCTTTATATAAATAAAATAAATTGAAAACAAATGAACAAATTTATAAATTTTTGGCTAAAATTATATATATAGTAACCTTTTGATGCTGAATAGAAATTAATAATTGTGTTTTTTCACCCTCCATCACTTCATAATTTTTTCTTATTACTTCAGGAATTTTAGGCTTTGTTACACGAACTGCTTGAATACGAAGACCTGGTGCCATAAAGTTCAGATCTCGCTGAAGCGCCTTGTATAAAATATAGTCAGTAAAATTGAATTATTTAAGAAAACCTTCCGAACTGGATTATCCAAAAAATTCCAATAATTTATATTTACTAAAGAAATTTAAAAGGCCATTTGGATAATTCAGATTTGTATTACATTGGGCACAAAATATACAAACTAACTTGTTTTAAATTCTCGTCAATTTGATCAAACAAATCTATATAGACTTCATGAAGCGTATGAATGCTGCAGAACTGATTCAGTTCATGATGCACTTTATCAAATATCAAGGCACGATCGTAATCCGCAGTGTAGTTCCGTACAATATCAGAAACTATTAAAATAAAGTCATAAATGCAATATAGATCACACTTTAAAAATGTCATTGCTAAACAATACTTACCACTATTAGCTTCCAATATATTTACCACTTCTATTCTATCAAAATAAATCATTACTCCACCACTGGTACCGCAAGGGACGTTCTTTACTTCGTCGGTTTGCAGAGTTACCTATTTTCAATTCCACATTATATAAGAATAAAACTATGTACAAACAAGTAAATAACATACTTGGACTGGTTTAAAAGATGTTAAAAAAGGTATCATTAGATGAAATCCAGGTCCACTTATACGAGATAATAACGCCCCACCCTGTTATTATAAAAATAAAACCATTAGAGTATATCTCTTATTAGTATTTGATAATTAATTAAAAGTTTAAGGGTTAATTAGTATTATTCTTCAAAATCAGCACCTGGAAATAAACTCCTACATGTCCTTCTTCAACCCTATGCCATGAATAATTTAAACAAACAACTGTCACAAGAATCAAAAATAATGGTAATGTTAAATGATCAGTCATTGTTAATATAAAGATCTGAAACTTTTAAGAAATAGATATCTAATGAAATAAGTTTTATAAAATGAATATTTTACGCACGAATTTTTTAACTATTCATATTTTAATAATGTATGTAATTAATTTTGAGGTTATAAGAAAGAAAATGTCACCAATAAAAATGACAATCAGAATACACTTAAACTTAAAAACTGTTTAATCACTTATAGTTTACTGAATTATTATTATTATTACTAATCCTTATGGCTTTATTATATACCAAGTTACGCTAATAACCAATTGTCTTTAAATTTCAAATATTACTCAGAGAACTAGTCTAAGTACTATTTGAGTTGAATGTTGCATCTACTAAAATTTCTTGATACTTATAATTTACATACAATACTAAAATAAATTGATAAAAAATATAATAAAACAATATGTTTATTTGTCACTTAATATTACAGAACATAAAAACTACAAATTCTTAATTTATTTACACAAAAATTATTGAAATTATCAAATGTTATATATAATAAAAATGGTACTTACAATTAACAAATCTCTATAATAAAAATAAATAATATTAATGAGAAATGTTCTGAGCCGTAATTATATAAGTTTTAAGAATTTTATCTAAATTCAAACTAAGCTGGCATAAAAAATACAATTATTTACAATTTTGTTATGGTACAAAAAAAAGAAAATATTTTTATCGCGTAGCAATAAAATTGCACAATTGACTGAAAATTACTAAAATACTTTTTATTTTTATTTTTACTGTTACTACTCATTATTCTGCGTCCGAGATATTAGTGTCACCATTCGTAGATATCACAAGAGCATCATCTAAATCAATTTCAGTATCATCATTATAATCCAATGATAACACTGATGATCGTCTTGCTTTCTTACTACAAGAGTTTGTCCGTTCGTTGCTACAATCACTTGAATCACTCTCATAATTACGTTTGTTAAACTCCAAACTTTTACCAATTAACTTTGTAGTCCGCTCTGTATCAATACCATTTTTAGTGATATCTTTTGTTCTATCCTGTTCACTAATTTTATGTTTCGTCCTTTTATCACACACGTTTGATTCAGATTCCGGTTCCGGACGTTGATCGTCCTGACTATCGTCTTCGCATATTTCCTGTTCCGACACCTTTATTATAAGTTCGGGTTCTGAATCACTTGAATCACGCCTATTACACGACCACTTTGGTGATAAATGTTTAGTCCGATCCTCGGAATCACTGTGCTTTCTATTTGAGTCACCATTGACCAACCTCGTTGAGTCCTTCTGTAATCTTAAAGATTGATTTTCCTGCTCTAAAACCTGTACAGATTCCTTAGCACTCCTTAACTCTTGTTGCAGGTAATAAATAGTACTCTGCATACCTTCTACGTCCTCATCTAATTCTTGTAAGAAATCATCCAGCTCTAAAAGAATATCCAATTATAAATAGAAACATCTTCTAGATAGATAGTTTAGAATACACTGTTTAAAAAATTACCTGATTGAGATTTCTTCACCTCATCACTAAAGCTTTTTTGAAGAGCTAAATCGCCCTCCAACTTAGCAAAGCGACCATTTGATGTCATTTTACCAAGCTCTTCGTTTTCCTGGTATAAAAGTCTGCATTTTGCCATTAGCCGTTTTCCTGTATTGGAGTCTGGTGTAAATTTCCAAGCCGATAATTCATTCTGGGTTTCCTCCAGTCTTGCTTTTGTTGTTTGTAACTCATTTTTCAGCTTCTGGAGAATCAAATTTACTGCTGGGTCCAGCAGAGCAGATCTAAGAGCTGCAGGTCCTGGTGTCTGGTTGGTTTTCAATTCGGATATTTGATTCTGTTGTAAAATTTAGATATATGTTAAATATTTGTAAAACATGAGTCTACGAAGTGAGCTAAATTATTTTTAATGGTGTAACAGTTACAATCTAGTGGAAATTGAAAGTAAGTAATAAATATCTAGGAGAAATTATTAAGTTCAACAATGATAGCAATTTTATCTAAACAATCTATTACAAAGGTGGTGAATTTAAATCAATGATAATTATATACAATTTAGTTTGGGTGCAATCTAAAAAATGATCATTTAAAAATGTTTATTGTATACCAGCTTTCAACCGGTACCGAAAACATACCAAAAAAACATATTTTTAAATAGTATCCAACAAAGGTCACTGACCCCTAATATTGTGTATTTTCTACTTACAACTAAATCTTGCATTTCTTGTTCTTTGGCTGCCAAACGACGCAAAAGAACACGTTCTTTGCGTTGCCATTCTGAATGTTGTACCCTCAGGCGCCCTTCACTTTCACGAAGTACTGTCAATTCTCCTGTAATAAATATTTTCATTAAAAAAACATTTTAACTGAAACTGGAACTTCATATATTCTATAATTACTATAAATAATGACAGAGACCCGTTAAAACAATCATTATTATAAGCTTAATATTGTGGATGACATTTTTATCTAAATACAAAGTAAGGGCATTTGTGAACTGACCTAACGTTCTACCTAAATTGGTTATTCATAAATATTGTTATATGAGTTGCCCTAGGAGTCCGTACACCAAGTTGGCTCAGAAACAGCGAAGATGTCAATATTGATAGAATCGTCAAGCTGATTGTTGTTCTGACTTAAAGTTGTAGCTAAAAATCTTTCATTTTCACCAGATATTTACAACTGTTGCTGATAAAGGTTTATAGAAATACTTATACATTTAAGCACACTTCTTTTATAAATTTAAATCACAAAATCATAAACATTATTTCACCAAATAATATTAATAATTAATATACACTACATTCACTGTTTATTTTTCACAGAACACAGTTATTATACCACCAATTCACTTTTTATCGAATTAAAGAAGTTGCACTGACATTTATATAAAACCATTTCTTAACAAATTAATCGTATACAAGTAAGAATATGTAATTACACAACGTCTTCGCCTTCTTATGCATTTTAAAACTGATATATGCTTCTGTTTTACAATGATAGGTCTTTAAACCATATATAGTTTTAAAGTACTCGTAATAGGACTTCACCATTTTATTTAATAAGAAAGTATTTAAGAAACTCATTGACAAAAATAAATCTGAAAATAACATTGCTCATAATTACATATTTTGCATACAACAATAAAATACAATTTAAGGACGAAAACACATTCTTAACTTAAAACTATAACCTTGAAATTTACGGCCACCGTTCAACTTAGAACTTCACGAACTTTAATTCCTTCTTATGTCATAAATATGTCATGTTAGGGTTAATTATTTTCCACTTATTCTTTGAGTTACCTTTTAAAGAACCAAATAAGATATCACAACACAATTTAATAATAATCTTATAAAAATTTCTAAGTGTCGTTTTCAAGTACTTACGAAGAATTTCTGTCACAAACACAAATGTAAAACGAAATTGATAATTTATAATATTTAAAAGAATATAGTCATCACAAAAAAATGTCATCAAATTGTAGCATTCTCACAAATTTGATATTATTCAAGGTTCGAGATTGTAGGTATTTGTCGAGAATGTGGTGCGCGTACCTTCCAGGAGTCGGCAATGTTGCTCCAATGTCTCCGATGGCAGCCCCGACAAACACCCAGCGCCCGCTGGAACTGTCGCAGATTGTATTTCACTCATTGCCAGCACCACGAAGTATAAGTCCTATAGAAACTTTTGTGTTCCAGAGTGGTGGGCGACTAAAACGATGAAGTTTTGCAAGGTCACCTGTCAACAAAATATATTTTGTTTAGTATACATATAAAAACTGAATAAAATAACATATAATTCTGATTGACCTCTATGTATATATATGATACATAATAAATTATTATACATATTATATATGACATATTGAATCAATAACGAAGTTGATAGATTTCATTGGCTCTTTCATACAAATATGTAAACAGAAATTTTACAAATGTAGTAATTAAATTTTTTATTTAATGTATTCAAACACTTCGTTTATACACAAATACAAAATCTATGACCCTTTATACGGCTAGTGACCTCAAATATGGCGCTTTAGAATATACCGCTATTGAGCGAAACATGATTTTAGAAACGATGATAGAAAACCAGTGAATTAAAATTTACAACTATAGAAACCACAAAAATTATTTTAGCCATGAATTATTTAACATAGTGTTTATTATTAAAAGGCATAATATAGTTACCTATGCTAGTTATAAGAATTACCTAATTTAGGATATGTTGTAAACGTAGGCTTTTCCTAATTTCTTTACCTTAGTTAACAGCATTAATTTCACTGACGTTTTGTACTATCATTTCTGAACATTTTATTGTTTACTACACCACTAATATTATATTTATATAATTTATCTTTCACCGAACAAAAATCTTGACAAACACTTAAAACAACTAGAAAGCAGCCACCATTTTTATCAATTTTTATAGCATGATGATCTCACTTCGATTAAATGATTGAAATATAAGTTCAGTGCATGTACACATATGTCCATACCAGAGATAATAGTCCATACTTCGCATAACATGAATATATGCTTGTCAGGTGATATTGTCTCTGATGCTGACGGCCTATTCAAAATATGAAACATTTGTGTATTAATTAACGTTTATTAATAATATTTAATCAAATGAACTTAATTAAACTGTCTATTTTATCCGACTGGAATGTATTTACTGCGTAAAATTATTCTTGTTGAAAATGGTTATCAATAAATTGTTTATGAAAGTCCAAGGTATCATATACTCGTAGCTTAATTTGCGTAACGTTATGTTCAATGAAATTTACTTTAAATTATTTTCAATGCAAATCAAAGTAAAGTAATTATAACAGATTTTCAATATTTGGACCATTCTATATCATTAATATATTTGCACCTTATCTCTGATTTGCACATGAAAGATTAGTATTAATTAAAGGTTAGTACTCAATAATATCATAAATGTCAGAGTATCTTGCATCATGTCTCAAAAACCATAAATTCAAAATAGTCCAATAATAGTATAATAAATTTGTTTGGCTTCAAAATTATAAAAAGAATCCGTAAGTAATATTATAATAAGGATAATAATATAAATTATATATAAAAACGCCGGTGATGTTTTAGTTGTTTTTCCGTTTCAACTAGAAGTCACTAGAACTCATGAAAACGAAATGCCATCGAACGCTCACTTCCAATTCTCAATTCCTCAATTCAATTTATTATGAAAAAATTGCTATACGTCTTCAAATAATACTTAAAATGTCTAAAAGAAAGTACGACCTTGCCCAATTGTGTATTTATAAAAACCGCGTTGGTTCTCTTAAATTATAATCTGAATTGATCTGAAATGGAAATAAATTATCTATTATGTAATTTATTTTATTTAGTCAACATCAAGCTATATTTCCAATGCTGAGTCCTATCACCTACTTCTATATTGGTGCTTTTTATGGTGTAAGCACCTCGTATATATGTATACAATGAAATAAATTTGATTACAACTCATCCCAAAAAAATATAGCGCTAGTTCAGGAATCGAATCCGAAGACACAGCACTCTGTCTTCTTAAAATTATTTTAATATTTTACTATTGGGATTATACGGATATATGTGTATATAAATATTAATAAATTATAATGATATTGTAGCGTAAATATATCAAAGCACCTAAATTATAAACTTTTTAATAATAAGTAAGGTTATAAAATGATGTTTTACATCTTGCATCTTATAAAAACAAATCATTTAAGACTAAATTCAATCTTTCTAGATAAAATATTATGTACTAGCTTTCGTTTATGGAAAATATTAACACCATTCAATATCACATATCAACATTTTGTGTTTAGCGGGTAAATTATATATACATGTACAATCTACCGACCACCATAGATTATAACCTTCTAGTGAAGCATCAGCCTGTCACATTATCTCTGCGTATGACATACTAATTTATTAAAAACTTGTAATTGAAAATAGGGATTCCCCGAGTTTGCTGAGTTTGCGGGTGGGGCTACGAGTAGTGTCCAATAGCAACATTATTAAGTAACATCGCAGTATTTTTACATGCGATTCACATTTTCTCATTTTTATTTTGCTGATCAAGTACATTTAAAATTACTTTACTTGTCGTTGTGGCAGTCATTAAAGCGCATAAAGTTTTGTGATACAATTTAGACACACAGGTGAAATATTAATATTAGATAAAATTGAAATGATTGAATATGTGTTAGGTTATATATATTTTTATTTATAATTCGTAGATTCACAATGAGCAGTAAAAAGAATAAAAAATCAAGGGGTAAGACTATGAATTTGCAAGATTTCCACTTAAGTGTACCAAGTACTCCAGCAAATCCTACCACACAATCAGAAAATCAATCTTCACGAAAATCGAATCAACAATCGCAACAAAAGCGTGATGTTAACAGAGATAGTTCAAACTGGCGTTCTGGAGATTCGGGAAATACAACAGTGCCTGAGACGGAGCAATCAAAATATGTTAATAGAGATAGATATTTTTCAAACAATTCTAAAGGAAATAATGAAACACATATGGACAACTCTAGTAGGAATAAACCAGCAGAATTTGCATCAGAGAAAAGCAACAGTTCAGTTTCTGCAGAAACAAATCAACGTGGGTTAGGAAATAAAAATACTGATTCTGATTGGGCTGGTAGAGTACAATCTTCAGGGAGAGGGCGGGGGAGGGCGCCCTTCAACAAAGATTCGGCACAAGTTGGACCCAAGATATCAAATGCAAACCAGAACCAAAGTTACCTCCTTGCATTTGAAACTGATAATAAAAAGCCAGGTAAAATGAGCAATATGTTATCGGTGTTCGGTGCTCCTCTCTTTAAAACTTATATTACTTTAATTTGATTTCAGATATGAGTATAAGCGTTCCTTCGTCAAACGCAGAAGTTGAAAATCAAGCTGGAGATGTAGTCGCAGAATCTGAAATGAAAGACGAGAGTTGGTTCGCTGAGTCAATTTCCGAGAACGTTCAAAGTTCAGTTGAAAAAAAACCTAAGTTTGAAGAGAAAATTGAAAATGATAAACAAGCAGGTTAAAAATAAACGAATATAATTAAAAAAAAAAGAATATAATTTTTTAGGTGTTATTATAAATTTAATTTTGTTCTTCAGGTACATCTGGTGTTTCTTCCAGAGCGCGAGTAAGTAAGAAGGAAGAACCAAGTAAGTTACCATTGAGTTTTGTCTTTGTTACGAATTATATGATATATAGTTATTTAATTTATTAATATTTTACAGAGTATATACCACCAGCTAAACGTGATGAAAAAAATAAAGAATTTGCAAAACCTTCCCATCAACAAAATAGTGCAGGAGCCAGAGACAGAGACCATGGCCAAAGAAGCCGCTCGCATTCAAGGAATCGACATCATTCCCAAGATAGAAGAGAGAATTACAATACACAACAGAATAGGGGAAGAAATGTGCAGAAAGGGGGTTACAGCGATAATAAACCTGATGGTAATTCATAAGTTATAAACAATAATATTATATACTTTGTTTTTAAAATTAATTCTATTTTTTTTTTTACAACAGTGTATGAGAAGTTTAAAAAATGGGAAAACGCAAATTTTCCGGCATTAAATTCTTGCATTTGTAAATTGGTTGAAGTAGAAGGTGATCTTTTCGATGCCTCATCAGAGTATGCCCTTGCTCATTGTGTAGCTGAAGACTTTAGTATGGGCTCTGGAATTGCTGTAAAGTTTCGGTTAGTTATTTTGAATTTATACGTTTATGAAACTACCCATAAAATACAGATGAACATAAAGAACTCCTTAATATTTTATAATCCTTGAAAAGGTATTCTTAAGAAGTTGGATAAACCTTAAATACACGTAACTGTGTTTAGTGGGTAATGATAATATAAATTTATATGTATTATTTATTTATTTTTCTTTAAATGATTACACAGCCAAGAATTCAAGCGTGTTGACGACCTCCTGGCTCAAGGTACTCGCCAAGGTGGCGTTGCATATCTAAAGGAAGATGAACGTTATATTTTCTACATGGTTACAAAGAAAAAAAGTAACGGTGAGTAAAAAGCATCAGCATCAGTAAGATCTGTATCATGTAATTAAAAAACAATTTATACTCTTGTAGGAAAACCAACTTATCTTTCATTTTGCAAATCACTCGACAAATTACGTCAAAAAATCGAAGAATTGAATGTGAAGAAACTTGCAATTCCTCGAATTGGCTGCGGTTTAGATCGGCTGGAGTGGTCCGTCATCTTTAAAATGATAGAGTTCATTTTTGCAAATACTGACGTAGAAATTAAAGCTTACAATTATGTTCAAAAGGTATGCACCTAGTAAAATATATAATATTATTATTAAGTATTCTAAAAATCAATTGATACACATTTTACAGACATGTGGCATTAAAGTTAATAAAACTATTAATAATGTACCACAAAAAAGAGAGCAAAATACCAGTCAATCAAATAAAAAAGATAAGAAAACAAATAAAAAGAAACGCAAATAAATGAAACAAAAGGTTAAACTCAGTTATACAAATTATAACAAATATTACCAATTAGTAATCTTGGAATTATATTATTCGTAAATTTATTTGCACATATTTTTCATGGTTGTTATTTCAGGACGATGATCCAATGCAGTCGCAGTCACAAAAACCGAGGACATGTAGAATTCATCACGTAAAGCTAGATTTAATTAGTATGGAATCGCAGACGGGTTTGGTTTTCCTAGCTTCAGAGGATCATGAAGTAACACCTGAAATTAGGGATATTGACAAAAAATTTAACTTCATACAAGATTATAAACAAGATCGCAGAAAATTGGGAGACGTTTTCTCGGCAGTTAAAAAAGGAGAATACATATATGGTTTATATGTTAAGAAAAGGATAACAGATGATATATCTTATAAATCACTTGGAGAATGTTTGAAGAAGCTACAGAAAGATAAAGATTTATATTATATCGGTATACAAGCGTTCCTTGATGAAAGCGATAATTTAGTTATGGACAAGATTCAAACTATGTGCAAAAACTATTTAAACAACAATAAAGAAGTTTACTTCTGTTGGCCGAAAGATTTAGAACATCTGATGCCGTTTTGAAAACTATTTGCAAAGCGTTTATAAAAATTGTAATCTATTATTTTGTTTATACTTTTGTATGTGTTTATTATAAGTGTTGAGCATTTTTCTTGTTAATGAAATAAGACAATTATTACAAACTACAAATATTATATTAACTTTAAGATATATTTGAGACTTTAAAATTTTATTTTTTCAACATGAAATGGTTTTTAAATAATATATACTTAATAAATAATACCGCAACATATTAATTATGTTTTTTATTTTATATAATATGTACAATGAATTATGTTATATTAGATTTTAAATATAATAATCGCTAAAACTAACTTATTTTATTTTATTGCTTTGGCGAAATTTGGAAAATGTATCATTTACGTAATATTTATCTGCAAATGTATTTGTTACATTTTGTTTATTAGGTAGTAATATACTTTGGATAAGTTTATTACATTTCTCAGTGCTATGCTGTTGGAACCACGTTTTTATCTAATAGTATTGTTTAAAATTGACTTTAAATTACACTATGTTAACTAAATTGATGCGCTTTTAACTTCAACGTGACTTTGTCTACATGTAACATTTGTACGTACTTTTATAATATCCTAGAAATGTGTGATTTCAATAAAAATAACACACTGTAAAAGCAGTCTTTATATAATATGTAAGTTTTTGATAAAAATTGACTAGATAACGATTTTAGTATGATATTTGGATAATTTGACGCAGTAGTTTCCTTTATATTATAAGGATATAAGTAAATAAATATGATGGATATGTTTGAATAACTGCGCTAAAGAATTAATGATAATAAATGTAACACAATAAATGAATTTCTCAATCAAATATGATCTATGTTTTGTTATTTTTGACATATTCAATGCAGTTAATAACAGTTTAGATAGTGTGTTGGTATAAAAAATTGTGTTACCCTTATTGCCAACCAAAATGAATACCGGTTAGTTGATAAAACCTTGCATTAAATGGCCGGTAAAAATCACGAAGCCTTTCTAAAGCTGCTTCTGGAACTGTAGGATGTGTTCGACCTTTTGTTTTTCCTAAACAATGTGGTGAGGGACGCCCCTCACTTTTAAGAAGACAAGGAAACCCTTTACTTGAGTTGAAATAGAAATGTTTTTCATTTACAACTCGTTTGAGACCTAAAAAATCCTGAAAAATAATCATTATATTTATTTTTTTTAATCTGAGAGCAATTATTCTTGACACCAGATATTATTGTGCTCTCAGAATCATGGAACTTATTAGGCAGTGGTGTTTTGGTCACGAAACCATAAAAACTGCTAAAATAATAGGAGATCGTCGGTGATAGGATTGAGCAAAAAATACTACCTGAACTCTGGCTAATTCTGCAGCAGGGTCCACAATAAGTCTCTCTCCACTTACAAAGAGAAATTGCGACAGTGGAAAACATTTTAACCATCGCTCCAAGTGTCTGGCATAAACACCTATTTTTACAGGGCCCCAAGATGTGTCCACTAATCCATTTGTTCCATTCAGAAATGCCAATTCTTCAAAGCGCCGCATGCCTGGTTTTTTGCTAATAATGAACAATTGAATCAATATAAATATACAACTGAAGAGCATATTACAATAATAAACGCAAATATTTACCTAGCAGCTTGAGCATAGTCAGATATTGCTCTTGTAACTGGATCTCTTACTACTACCAACAACCTGGTGGATGGATTCATATGTTGAACGCGACGAGGAGCTTCCCTTGTGACCCAATAACCTGGGGTCTTTTCCATAGTTAACTGACCTTCTAATGTTAAAGGCATATGATGTCTAATAAATAAAATAAAAGTATGAAAACAAATCTAAATATTTATTGAAGTAGTTGGTAAAAGTCTTTACCTATACCAATGGAAGCCTTTATTGTAATATCTATCAAAAAAGTGGACTTCCGAACCTGCAGCACGAACATCGGGATGCAACCTGGATGGAACATATTTTTAAATGTAAAAAGTATTTTTATATTCGAAAAATTCTATATCTCAGATAAAAACCTGATAAACTCAAGAAGAGCTCTTGTTCCTGACTTTTTAACACCTATGATTAATGCGTCTGGAAGGTGTTTTGAAGGTTTAAGACCCTGCTGTCGCAAAAAACGATATTTTGGAGCACCATCGATCTCGGCTAATGGTCCTGTTAATGGAACAACGCGAACTTCGCTGTATCCTGCATGATGTTCATGTCCAGTACTTAGAGCATAACTCATATGATTCTATAATAAATATATAGCTAATTTGCAATCAGTTTGATATTTCTATATGTAATTTTCTCGATTGTTATGTAAAAATTCAAAATTCAAAATTCATGTACTCCAGAACGAAATATATTTACCTTTTTTAATGCTCGGCTTATGTTAGCAACTAAACAAGTGTTAAATGTATAAGTTAAACACAGTAAACATAAGCAAAGAATTGATGTTATTCCCAATGACTTGTACCAGGCTGAGTACATGGTTTCTATAAAATAAAGTAGGATATTTATAACAGTTATTGAAAATAACTTACATTTTTTTTAGAACGTTCGGATCAATTTTTAACATTTCAATTAACTTCATATTATGTCATAATAATATTATTTCATACGTACAATATCAACTGCACATCTTAGAAAGTCACATTTTGACAATTGAAATACAAGGCACGTAATATAATTTTGATTCTCACTCCTGCGCAATATGCTACACGGTTGACAGCAATTGACAGGTACTGACCAGAGATAATAGTACTGACAGATACTATCAGTTAGGCCCTCAGCACACTACAAAGCCGTCCGTTAAGATACGTAATAGAATTACGCTCGACACACATTCTCTTATTGTGAGGAACTCACACATTGTGAGGAATTAATTACAATAAGTACGAGTACAACACAGAATTACGTTCTTGAACGTAAGAATTTTGTTCTTTATATCTTTTGTTTTGGTTTTTATGTAGCGTTGTTGACTGTTGGCACCGTTAAATCTTTCGTTCTAGACTAAACTAATCAGACGGTTAAATCGTTTGACTGTTAAACTAATCAAAATAAGTTAAATGCTTCGTTCCATGGGTCTGATTGGTCTAACGGTTTGATTCCAATTGGAATCAGACGGTAAACTTTAACGGTCTGATTACAATCAGTCGGTTAACTTTAACAGACGGCTATCTGACGTTATATTTACGGGCCGTTAAATATAACAGACCGTCGTTAAAGACCGACGTTAAGCTAACTGTCCGTTAAGTTAACCGTCCGTTAAGATAACCATCCGTTAAGTTAACCGTTAGTTATGATAACCGTTAGTTATGATAACCGTTAGTTATGATAACCGTTAGTTATAATAACCGTCAGTTATGATAACCGTCTGTTAAGATAACCGTCCGTTAAGATAACCGTCTGTTAAGATAACTGTCCGTTAAGATAACTGTCCGTTAAAGTTAACGGTCCGTTAAGATAACCGTCCATTAAAGTTAACCGTCCGTTACTTCGTTCCATAAGACCGTAAAATACTCATTCCATCAGACCGTTAAATTTCTGGTTCCATCAGACTGTTAAACAAATCAGACAATTTTAAATAAAGATCGTTAAGCAATAAGGTCAGCCCATCAGTTAAGTTCGTTCCACCATACCGTTGAATCCTTCCTTCCTGATAAGTTTTGCACACTTTGCATCATTCAGATAACCTTTATTAATGATTCTCAATCAGTCTTTTCAAGCATCTTCTAAAAATGTATATATTTTCTTTATTTTCACTAAAAAAAATTTATAATATATTATATATAAAATTATAAAGGATAATTTAATTTAAAACATTTGTAATTTGATATATTTAATTTAATATTTAATTTATATATTACTTATAATATAAAATTATAAAGGATTTTAAACATCAAATTAAAAATGTTTTTAAAATTTTATTTGGGTGCTAAAAATACATATACATAAATTTCTTATAATTAAAATACAGTACATACATAAAAATATTATTTAAAACTATTAATAAAAAAAGGTTATAAACATAAATATTTGGATTTCTTTGAGGCACTTTTGTAAAAGTTCTGTTTAACACAGTTTGTAAGGGTAGTAGGCAATCATTTCAATTTGACTAGAAGAACAGATATTGAAATATTTTAAAAGTTATGTAAAATTTGGATTAGAAGATGATGTTCCAGGTATTCCTATATATGTTGAAACTGGTGCAATCACAGGTGACTGCAATGAT
This sequence comes from Panorpa germanica, assembly GCA_963678705.1. Lineage (NCBI taxonomy): Eukaryota > Metazoa > Arthropoda > Insecta > Mecoptera > Panorpidae > Panorpa > Panorpa germanica. The sequence goes on from OY783222.1 coordinate 729,062, forward strand.
GCGCTGTAAAATTAAAGTGATAGTAGAAACTGCAACTTAGCATTGTAGTAGATGAAAATAAAAATATTGAAATTACTGCACCATACTCTTACTACTCAAATTAAAAATATAATTTTTGTTTATTTGATTAAAAAATACCCGAAAAGTCCTAAAGTGTCCCGGCGTCGATCCCGATATTCTTGATAATTTTGTCGGGACCCAGTTGAAGGGCGGTACATAGATTCCTTGTCCCTACAAGGAGGCGATTGTGGAATAGCCCAGACATTATTGCTGGCCGATGCACTACGCCTAAAAAGTTGTTAAATTAAATGCTTAAAAGAATAAATTCCTGAAGAAGCGTATGACTGACTTACCTAGGCAGATGTTGTGATGCTCCTATAGTTGCTCTAGCTCCAATCATTTTTCCGGCATGCCATTTTCGAACTAGGAACTGCATTCGATGTATGGATATTATTGTGAAAACTGCCATTCTGGAATTAGAAAATATTGGGTTATTTATATTCACTTAGATGATGTTATGCTTGTACTTTTCATACCTAAATTTACGTTTTGGTGTTAGGACCACTGGCGATTTTCCAACACCAAGATGTCTTAGTGCTTTGTCTTCAGCGTCCTTGTAGCTTTTTATGACGACCAATAAATATTTCTTTTGCCACACGAGTGCTTTTCGGTAACTCTCACAGCGTAAATATTTTCCAAAAACATGGTTCGACTGAAAAGAATAATACAACACTTCAATAGGCCAACAACAACAAATACATAATTTAGAAGTGTCCCTCCAAACACAAACGATTACTGCAATTATAATAAATATATTACAACATAATCTTTTACTGATTTATTACTTTAATATGCAATATTTTGTAATCTAACATAAGAAGCTTTATTAACGTCAGTTTAGTAAGTAAAAAGTTTGTTAAATAATCCTTAAATACCATATTTATAATATTAAAAAATAAACCTATGTAAAAAATTGTAGTTTCTAAACAGCATTTATTAAAGTTGTAATCATTTATAAAAATAAAAAAAAAATCGAGTTACAAGTAATATTAATAAAATTAAAACAAATGAATTTTGAATTTTTGGAAATAAAGTGTGGGATATAAAATTTGGGTTTAAAAATTGAATTTTTTAATTAAATTAAAATGTCTACTTTAAAATTATCGCCGAGTTCTGGGGACGTTTGCAGAAGGATGGAAAAATTGAAGGAGTAAGTATTTAAAAGCAATGTTAAAGATTTTTAAAATTTTAAATAATAAAATTCTATGAAAGACAATGTATATTCATTTTCTGATTTTTGTTAAATGTAATGAAATAAATATTATTAATTTTAGTTATTAAAGGACTTATTCGTTCTTTTTATATTGTCATGAGATTTATTCATTTTTATAGCTTTTGAATATGATTGTTCTCCAGTATACATATTAAAAAAACATTAATATTCTCGATTTTCTAACAAGCAATAAGATCAAAGAAAAATCTGTGGTATCTCAATGCTGCAAAATACAAATATACATACACTTCATATTTAGATGTTAGGCTTCTCATAAACAACGTACTTATATATAAATATTATTTCAGAACGCATTCGGATTACAGTTTTGATAATGATGATGACGCAACTGGGGTAAGTACCATGTGGCAAGGTTATAAATGACAGCAAGACAATATTCTACCTGGATATAATTTTTGAAAATTATTTTTCAGGATGCTCCCATTGATTATACCCTGGAACCTGCTAGGTTGAGATCGAAATTTAGATCGGTCTTAAATATGAAACGTATGTTATTTGTAATCATCTTAATAATAAGTAATCTGTATTTAAGATAAGTGTAGATTTCGAGGATTGCTTTTGTTATAGGCAATGAACAGGATATTTTTGATGAGGAGTCGAACATGGCACTAGGCAATTTTGTGGAGTATTTGAACACAGTAAATTATAGAACGAAAAAACGTGAGTTGATGTTTAACAATTTCTGATCAAACTCTTTACTAAAATATTTAAATAATATAATAATTAATTGAGGTGTTATTTTAATTTTTTTTGTAGTAATCTTGGTAGTTAATTTTGTCTGGTACTTTTAATATATTTATATTTTTCAGGGTCACCGTTTTCAACATTTATACCTAAGACTTATGGGGATGCAGCATGGTCACTACACTGGCCTCCCTATTTACTAATTGCTAGAGTGATCGTTCTCGTTATATCTTTTATACTGCGTCTATCTTTTAACATTGTTAACAGTCTTGTTCCAAGATTAAGGTAAGGAACAATTTTATAATAAAGTTCTTTTCTGAAAGTCTGTGACCAAATCCTAACTACACAATTAATTTTACTTTCCAGAAATACAACTATACGCTTGTTCGATCGATTGGTGTTGAAACTTAAAACAAAGACTTTTATTAGGGGTTGGGCTTTTATTGTGGCGGAAACGGCATTGCTGATAGTCATCTACATCGCCCTTGGATTTTTAATTGTAGTGTTTTATATTATTAAATGGTTTCTCAGTCCTATCAATCCGCGGCCAAAAATTACATTTGATTGAACCATTTGTAATTTTATATTATTTTATTATTTGATTTCATAAAATAAATATTGTTTTAACTATATACTTGTTTTCTATTTATCTTATCTTAGTCCAGCTTTGCTTCTAATGTATCAGAATTAAAACAGACTTTACCCTTTCTTCTACTTCTCGGTTGGATGCGTACGGGCTCGCTACTCCTTGTCCATTTTTCAATTCAGCTAACATGGCAGCCATCTGCTTATTTTCTATAACATGCTCTGAAAGCATTGTACTCATTTCCTAAAAAGAAAAATTACAAAATGAAGTCAAACATACCCAGAACTTTATTCTAATTATATTATTTATAATATTTTACCTGTAATTTGTTAAGAAATTCTTCCGGAACAGCTTGATTTAAACTATCCTGGCGTTCTTTGTGAAGTGCATCTTGAAGAACAGATTCCCTCTGCATGGCTTTCCTAAGGTCATCTTGTACAGTCTGTAATCTCATTTCAGTTTGTACATTTTTCTTCTGGATTTCTTCCAGTCTTGAAGCTTTACTTTGCAGATCTAACCGCTCTCGGTCCTTCCTTTGCGACCTCCTTAGTTCAGCAGCTTGCAACGCCTGCATCCTTTCTGCTAATTGTGAGATCTCTAGCTGCTGAACGGATATTTTATCATGAGCTGTAGTCAGCTCATTAACTAATTTATTCTTCTGTTCAGAAATTTTGTTCATTTCTGTCTTTAATTTATCAGTTAATTGTGTTCTGTCTTTAATCTCCTTTTGAAATCTTAACTTCTCTTTATCAACAATATTTTGTAAATCTAAAAATCTGTCCTTCTCCCGATCAATTTGAGCTGTTAGCAACAATATTTCACTATTTAGACGTTCGTTACTTTCTAGCTGCAGTTCTAATTCCTTTTTGTAGGAAGTGCTTTCATTCGATGCCAAACTGTGTTTTCTCCTGGGTGTCGTTTCCAGTGATGGTGTTTTTCCATGTAACTGAAGTTGCAATATCTCTAGTTGTGCGTCTGAATTATCATGGTCCTGTTTCTCTGCCTGTAATTGTTGGCGAAGATCCGCTTCATTTTTTAAAGCAACTTCCATTCTTTTTCTTAATTTTTCCATTATATCCGCATCCTGCATTTGAATTGCGTATGATGAACGTTTCTCATTATCCAACAACAATTGCAAACGTTTACTTGTTTCTACCTCTTGCTCTAATTTCTCCTGGGCACTTTGCAAGTCTAAAAGTAAAGTTTCTTTAACAGTTGTCAGTTCCACAAATCGTTTCATTTCAATTTCTAATCTTTTGTTCAACATTTGATTATCACTCTTAAGCTTATCATTTTCATTTCGCATCTGGTCAGGAGCATCTTCATCGGAGTACATTTCGTCACTTTCGATTGCATTTAAGATACTATTATCTAATTGAACAGATAACTCTAGTTCCTTATCTGCTTGGCATGCAAGGTTTTCCAATGAGAAAGGTCGTGGACTTGTTTCTACTTGACCGTCATCTCCACGCAACTGTTGAATCTCTAAACCTTGTTCTTCAATTATATTGCGTGATTCGTTTAGTTTCTTCTTCAGGTCCAGCACATTGCCAGTCTCCTGCAATTTTGTTTGTATTGTAGCTAAAGCAGAATGTAAGCTGCTACTATCTATTGACATTTGATTAATTACTTTATCTTTCTCTAGAAGGTGATCTTTCAAATGAAGAATTTCATTATTCAATTTAGAATTTACATCAGTTAATTTCTGTAATTCTATCAAATTTTTAGATTGTTCTTCTTGCAAGGAAATCATAGCTGCAGGTGTCACATCCGCTAGTTTGTTCTTAAGTATAGTAATCTCTTCATGAAAATATTTCATATCCTCATTTAAAATCTCTATTTCACATTCTTTATCCGCAAGTTTATCTTTCATGGCTTTTAACTCACTTTGCTTATTTTGTATTAATTCCATCTGTTTCTCATTTATCAGACTGTGATGCTGAGTTTTTTGCTTTAACTGTTCTTGCAGTAACTTCACCTCCGAATCCAACAAACTATTTGTCGCAAGCTGTTTATTTGCAATTTCGTTGCTGGATTCGATTAAAGATTTTTGATTTCTAATCGTTTGTTCGTACCCTTCTATATTTTTTAAATTGGATAACACTTGCGCGTTTTTGTCTGATAAAGTTTGACGAAGGTCTTGAATTTCTTGATTGGTGTCATACACTTCACTCTCCAATTTTTCGATAAGTTCTTTTAACTTATCAATCTCACTTTGCTTCTCATTGACCAGCGCTTCATTATTAACATGCTCAGCAAGTTTGGATTCCATTTCAGAAATTTTAACCTCTAATTCCATTTTCTGTTTATTTACACTCAATATTAAATTATCTCTACTATTAATTTCATCTTGTAATCTCACAATTTCGTTTCTTTTCTGCGTTAATTCTTCATCCAAATCTTTAACATCTACTCTTAATTTCTTCTCCGTTTCTGACATCGTTTCAAATTGCGTTTTGTAAAACTCTTTGTCCTGATCTACAGCTTCGATAGTGGTCTGCAAAGTAGTTCTAAGTTCTTCAATTTCAACTTGAAGCCCTGGAATCTCCGATAACTGATTCTCATATTCTTTTACCAGCGCAGATTTTTCTTCTAGTTCTCCGTGTAGTTTTGTGACTTCTTTCTGGAGCTGCGAAACATTTATGGATTCGCTTATGCTAGATTCATCATTCTCGGGCAGCAAATCAACTTTGTCTTGCATGAGATGCGAGGAACAATTCGGCGGTAATGACGAGAAGTTAAGCTTACGTGGAAGCATGCTAGAAACATCCAAATGCGGGGTAGGCAAGCTGGACACATTTTTACTTTTATTATTAAAGGGTTCTAATAATTTAAGCGGTCCCACTGAGGAAACGGTGTTATTCTCACTTCTGATATATTGGATTTCTTCAGGAGTGTTTACATCTTTAGGTAGTTTAAGACTTAGATCCATACTATGCATTTTGGTTTCCGCTTTTCTCATTATATCCGGTTCATCATATTCAGAAATTGATAAAATATCGCTTAAGGTTCTAGCACTCAGTTTCCCATCTGCGGTTTCTTTCGCTTGGATCTGCAGCTGCTTCACTTGCTCGTCATCCAAATTTAATGACTTAAACACTTCAAGGTCTTTATCCTTCTTATCTAACTGTTCCCTTAACTGATCGATTTCTTCATTCTTTTCTTCCAACATTGTATCCATCAGATCGGGCAGAGCCATTTTGTTAATCATTTGTGTCTTAACTTTATCCTTCAACTGTTTATTTTCTATTTTTAATTGACTCAACTCAACATTTAATTGTTTTATATCTTCACGTTCTGTTTGATTTAATAACTCCCCTTCACTTTCTGCGATTCTGATCCTACTTTGCTCAACTAGTCGCTCTAAATTTACAATCCTTTTATTTTTGACTTCTAATATTTCTTTCGCTGATGTTAACTCACTTTGAAGGTCATGGATTTGAATGTGAAGATCGGATGTGCTTTGCTTGTGCAAGGAATCTGCTCGACGTCGTTGTTCATCCAAACGAGATTGTAACGACGAAATACGAACCAACTGCTCTTGGAGACGTTCTTGGAGAATATCACGTTCAGATTGCAATTCCTAAAAACAATCAATATTTAGTAAACTACCAAAATCACATATTTATTTAGAGAAATCAATACCTTAATAGGATTCATCGCAAATAATATTACATAAAGAACATATCGTGTTTATGAAATGTTTGCAGTGCGTAATAGTGACGTATAGTTTGTATTTACAACATGTGATTGCTATCGGCCAATGTCTAATGATTTGAACTTGTCTCTCTGCTGATATTGTCCTACTACGCGACACTTGGCGCGTCCCAGACCTACATCATACGTCGCTCTCGTTTTAAATATTATCAGGACAAAAATAGACGACTGTTTTCTATAGCGACACATATACCGAAATATTTAAAAATAACGACTACAAAAATGTTAATGTGAATGGCGCAATAGAATCTCTACTAAAGCGCTATTCTCAGCTGCTGAGTTTTAATTTTAATAAATAATATAAAAAAATAAATATAATTCTATTAAATATTATAATTTATATTATGATTTTATAAGCTGAAACTTACATTCAAGAGTAAAACATAAAATTAAAACTGAGTAGGTAGGAATAAAACCCCATTGCCCCTCACTGTTTTTAGTTTTATTTTAAGGTTTTAACCTTAAATGTAATTTTGAACTTGTAAAATCATGCGTAATGTGTCAGTAATATACATTATTTTGTAATAATTACTGTCTTTATTTAATATAAATTATTGTATTTAAGGTGAAACGATAGTTGACCATTTTTTCTCGCGAAATATAGATGGCGATACTATACAGCAGGTTAAATATTATTAAAAAAAACATGTTTTTTCATGATTAAATCATTTTATGTAAGTAACTATAAATGCGAATCAAAATCTAAAGCAGCAACTAGTTAGATGAATAACGTATCTACATTTTCCACTGACTTTTAATGAATTGGAACCGAAATATTCATTTTCAAAACTAATTTTTGCGCTTCCAACTCATTAAAAGTCAGTGGAAGAAAGCTTAAAATGTAGATATGTTATTCGTCTAACTAATTGCAGCTTTAGATTTTGATTCACGTTTATAGTTACTTACATAAAACGATTTAAACATAAAAAAACATGGTTTTTTTGATAATATTTAACCTGATGTATAGTATCGCCATCTATATTTCGCGAATCAAAAATGGCCAAGAATCGTTTCACCTTAATATACTGGTACTGATGGCGATTGTAATTTTTAATTAATTGATGAGAAATTTAAGGACAGTCTTGCACCACAAATATGTAAATATATAACCATAGATCATTAGTATTATATACAAGAAATGTTTTTAAATATATACATATATACAACTGACCCCATAGCTATTCTTGACTCCTGTTATTTGCATTTCTAAATCCCGTATACGTTTAAGTGCGGCATCTTCTGCTTTCGAATGACGTTGTAACTTCTCGCGAACCCGCGCAATATGTTCCAATGGGGTAGACGCCCCTTCTTGCCAACTACGACCTTCCATATTTTGTTGTTGATGGTCACGCATTGAGACATCTTCAGAACTGCAACTTGTGGAGCACACAGCGGCGTGCAGAGACTCTAAAAGGCGGGTCTTATTGTCCACTGAAGATTCAATTTGGTTCAACTATAAAAATTAATAGATTATAGTTGTTAAAAGTGATGTTTTTCATAGTTATAATAGTGGAATGTTATCCTTAGTACCTCATCTCTAATTTGCAGGACAACATCAGGATTCTCGGTGGATATTCTATGGCTGTTAAGCTGCTCTTCCAAATTATTGACCTTCTCAGTCAATTGTCTGACATCCCCTTCAGATTTCATGCTGTCCAACTCTCGACCAAGTATTTCATTATTTTTGTTTTGTTGCTCGACTAACTGTGTTAAGTCAATCAACTGTTTATTCAAAGATTCTTCATTCAAAATCTTCGACTCGATTTGACTCTCTAATTCAGTGATAATTTCCCTCAAATCCCAAATCTTATCCACTGCAGCTTTCTTCTCGGCTTCCGATGTTTGCAGAAGCTTCTCATTTTCAGATATTTTAACGTTCATCTCTCGCATTTGTAGTTCCAATTGTTCTACCTATTTTTCCCAATTTTTAATTTTAATCCTGGTGCATATTTTATGTTAAGATTTAGTAAACAAAATGTCCAAATAATTACAAAGAAAACTAAAAGCAATAGGCATCTAATAGTGCTAAAAAGAACAAAGTGCAACTCACTGTTTTTAAAATGGTGCTGTTTATTTCAATATCGGAGACTCTATTTTTCGATCTGAGTTCTTCCAATTGCTGCAAAAATTTCACAAACATTCAATTTACAAATTACAGCCGCCTTTTTATAAAGCTAGATGCGTATTAGCGGGAAAGCGGACTCAAAAAGAAGCGTTTTGTGCCGAAAAATAAATTGGGTTGTGAACCATAAGTTAATGTAAATGAAAATAAAGTTGGCTTATAAATTAGTCATTTGTGTTCAAAATTCACAAAAATTACTTTTATTAATATTGGATATTTAAAAAAAATCCAATGAACATACATATATTATGAATCTATGTCATGAATGTTTGTTTGTTAATTTGCAATTAAAATTGTAGTGTAAAAGTAACCTGAGGTTAAGCAAATATTAACAAACAAATAAAATTGAAATAAATATCAAGTAATTTATAAAAAACAACCCTAAATAATGAGTCACAACCCAATTAAGTAAAGCTGCAGTCCCAGCTAATGTTTTAGTTTCTTTTTGTTAAGTGTACTTAGTGCGTTATACTATAATTTAAATTATTATATTGAATATAATTATTTTTATTACTTTATTTTTCACAAGGTGAATTTATATCTAAAGTTAAAACATCAAATAAAAACTAAAACACTATACGTGAGAATGAAACTTGCTTAAAAATGAAAGAACAAATATAATACAAATTAGGGTGCCCTAAATGAAAGGATCTTTTCATGCAGAAATACAGAAATGAATAAAGCATCTAATATGTGGACGTAACAAGTGAAACATTCAACCATCAAACAGGAACAACAGGTGTTGTTTGTTAGTAAAAGTAACAGTAAATCCACGATATTAAAAGAAACAACAATATTTTACTGACCTCTTTAACCACGCGTTCATAACCCTGCTTCTCCCGATCACGTTCTTTAATTATCTCTTTTAATGAATTAATTTCTTTTGTAAAGTCATTTATTTCTTGTTCTCTTTCGACGGCTTGCTCGTCTAAAAATTGTCGAGTCGAACGCAGTTTTGCATCAGCCACTTCTACCTATGTTTTTATTTAGTGGTTATAAAATTATGTAATATATATGTAATTTAATCAGGTGTAAGAAAATAAAAACAAAAACGTGTTAAAAACAAATAATAAATAAAAGACCCAATTCAAATTGGAGATGTTAAAATTACAAAACCAACACCAATCACCAACTCTATTATATATTTAAACTCATGTGCATACATAATGTAGTCGAGATTTTAGAAAAAAAGAAAAAAAATTAATTAAATAGTATTAAAATTTAACCCAAAGAAAACAAACAATATAACTTCATCCCAGTAAAGAAGGAACGAATATTGGATCTGCACATGAGTTGGCGGAATAAATATATTCACAAATGTGAAACAGATATAAGATAAATAAATATATTATATTAGCCAAATATTAGCATTATACAATACATTATATTTGGTAAATACAAAAAGAAATGACCCTCATCTCGTAAAAAGTAACTGCCCGTCTCAGTAAATAAAATTTTTCTGATATTTTAGATCATTTTTCTTGTTCTGTCTGATTACAAGTATTACAAGACAAGTCGAGTCGAGAATTATTCTCACCTTTGCATAAACTTTCACAAATTAAAAATGTCAATCAACCTTTTTCTATGCAAGCAAGCAAATAGCAATAAATATCCATACCGTAACAATTTGCATTGGGCCAAAAAAGCATGATACTACAAAAATATTATTTAAATAAAAATACAAATAGGATAAAAGGGATAATAATTACAAATAAACGTAAATTAGGGATAAAATTAATGTTGTTATAAAGGAAAGGAACAGGAATATGTTTATGTCAAAAAATATTAGGAATGGAATTACCTTTTGACAGAAATTTCTTTGGATGATTGGATGTTTATCTAAAGCAACCTGCCATAAAATAAAATCAACATTCATTAAAAAAAATTAAATAAAAAAATAAATTATATTTTCTCTACTACTACACTACTAGGCCAGGCGAGAAAGGGCTACCTATAAAAACAGTTATATATATTTAAGGTTTATTTAATGTAAAAAATAATGTGCTACTCTTTATGCAATATTACACAATGCTACATTTTAAACTGTTTTACTTTTTTTAATTTAATTAATTCTATTAACGACGACTACTTATATTAGCTTTTATTTATTTAATGAAATTTTAAAAATATATCAAATGTAGGTAAATATTATATATTCACATTTTAAATTTAGTGGCGAAGGAGGTCGTTAAAAAGGGTAGGATCATAATCAGGTAGATATTCACAATTTTTGTTTTGTCGCCTGGCCTGCACAGAGAATTGCACAAACAGAATACTTTTAACTATTTTAATTTAACTTTTAACTCAATTATTAATTAACCAAACTATTGTTACATTTATAAATAATAAATTATGTTAGCTAACTACTAAAAAAAAAGAAAAATTAAATACAAAAACCAAAATGTGCCCAAATAAACTCAAAACGCAATAATTAATTAATTAGTTTAGTACCTGCTTCTGGAGATCGATTTTATCTCGTTTACTTTCTTCAGACATGCGATCTCCATCTCTACTTAATTCTTCTATAAGTTGCAGTAAAGGAGCTGCGTTGGCGTCGGTATTGGGGGTGTTCAAAACACACGTCACTCTATCCCTTAAATCTTGCGGATTTACCGACTTTGAAGAACTTGATGTTATTATCTGTTCACCGTATCTTAAATAAAATTAATTTAATTACAAGCTGTAGTTTCTTCAGGTGCACAGTACAATTTCTTACAGTAAATGTCTTACCCTTCATTGACAACTTCCCGTCTTTGTACAGCTAAAACTTCACACAATTTTTCTTTAGTATTTGATAATTCCAATTTTAAACTATCTCGCTCTTGTGAAATTTCTGCTAATTCAGATATTAAACTTTGTTTTTCAGAGTCTTGTTTCGTCAACAATTCAGCAATTTCAGCTTTAATAACTTCAGCATGCAGACTTTCGTGATTAACAATTAATTCTTCTTCTGAATTAACACCGTGATGTTTCGGGTCCAACACGGTCCTAGTTTGCGTTAATCCTAATAATGCAGCAGCTTCTGATCTAAGTCGATCGAGACAGCTGTCTAACTCATTTCGTAAATCAATAGAAACATCTTTATTTAAATCGATGTAGTCTAACAAAGAGTCGTTTCCTATAAGTGTCATTAGCCCGGACATATCTGGTGCAAAATGAACTCTACGGCGATGGGATGTTGTCACTGATCCAGGTTCCACAGACATTTGTGTACTGTTAAGACTGCCACACGGTTCAGACTCTTCAGATATATTGCTGTAAATATTAAAAAAGCTTGAAATATATGAAATTAAACTATACTTTTAAATGGTTACACATCTTTGACATTTAAACAAATCTAATACTCTTCTTAAGTCAAAATCTGCATTACACTTTTACATATTTCTAAATTGTGAGCTATTCTGTATCTGAATAAAAACTAAAAACGTTTTAATAAAAGCTGTTACCTTTGATTATCAGGAAATTCTTTCACACGATTTAATACTTCACATAAGGTATTATTCAGTTCAGTTTCACAATTATTGAAATAACTAGCGAGTTCTGTTAATAACGATCGTAACGATTGTGTCATTCTCCGAAGTCCGTCTCTGTAAAAAGAATCAGACATTTGAGAAAAAAAAAAGGAACAAGATAAAAACACTGAATAAATAAATACCTCTCTTTAACAATGCTATCCGCATCTCGATTACTATCAAATGATGAATTTCTACGCATTCTTCGGTCTAATTGTTTATCATAAGAATTCTTAAGCCTAGATATCTAGAATCAAAATATAACACTTTGTAATACCTATATTTTATACAATTTGTTTAAATTTCGAAAAATGAATTTACTTACTTCTTCTTTATGTGATATCTTTAATTGTTCTATTTCGTTTTGCGAACGAGATGTTAATATATCCTTAAGTTTTACAAACTCTGTTGGTAAGCTACTTTCATCCATATTTTCGTCGTTAATTATTGCCTGAGAGATATTAGTTTTATTAGATAAAATTCACCAAATTACAATTTAATACAAAAAATATAATTTCGAATTATGCTCTAGACACAACCACTCTGCTGTAGCAACAATGAATAAATAGTATCATACCTGTTAATAATATTAGCTTATATAGTAGTTTATAAGGGTAGGTAGAATAGAGTCATATTTACTTCAAAATAAACATTAATTAACAACAAAAGGCTAAATAAATAAAGAATCGGTATGCGTCATTGTTTAAATAGGTTTACTTACCTGCGAGGGAAAGTACATGACAAATTACTTATAAAAGAACATGCTTCATTGGTTAATAACAATTAATAAGAAGAAATTTCAAATCAGTGTATTAAATTTAAAAGTATAATAAAATCGAATTTAAAAAATTTAGAATATTTATGGAATAATTTAAAATGTATTCATAATGTGTCAACAAACAGAACAAATTCATTATATTACCTGAATTTGTTCTTCGATTGTACTAAGAATATCTCGCCGAGCAAGTTGAACTTGCTCTTGAAGGCGACGTTCTGATTCTTCCAAAACTTCTTGTAAAGCGATTTCATTAGCCTGTGAACAGCCAGGATAATAACAAACATGCGAGGGTTATACTACGATAAAATATTATTCACAATGATGGAAAATGCAATAAAATATTAAAACTGAACTTTCAAAAATGCCTTCACAAAAGAAACTATTACCAACATCTCAAGCAAATGTAATTGGGTAGTAAACTAGGTATTAAAATCTATGAATAGTTGACTATGAATAGTTATAAAGATCTCAAATGTGCAATTATTTTATAGTTAGTCACAATATTATGGAATATATCAACAATATGTAAAGATAATGTCAATAATTTAAATTTTCTTTTAATATTTTTACTATATTTTTTTCTAAATATTCAATAAAATCAATTGGTTCACAACCCAATTATAATCAACTAAACACTGTGATGTATTTGTGTTTAAGAATAAAAGTAACAGGGACGTGAGATATGTAAGAATAATTTAAAATACTAACTTCAGGGCCTGTCGTTTTATTCTCACAGCGTTCCTCATAATGTTCATATTGTTTTTTCAATCGAGATATTTCGGTATCATATTTCTCTTTAACTTGCTCTAATTGCATTTCATGATCTTTATTTATATTATTTATTTTGTCCTCATATTGCTGTTGCAATAATTCCGTATTTTGATTTATAGAATGCATCGGAATTTCAGGAGGCTGCAAATATATCCATACTTAAAATAATATTTAGTTTATTGGATACTACTATTTGTAATTATACTTACGAATAGTATGTTCAAACTGTCACCTCCACCTCCAATTGATTCATCAATGATCGAACCATTGGCATTGGTTTGAACAAATTCTTCAATAATTTCCTCATCTTGCTTTTGTTGTCGAGGGCTATACAACAAATCGACACCAACGTCACAATCTGTTGAAGATCCATTTGACATTCTCCTACTTTGTTGACTGAATATCTCCTCAGAGTAACTAGAATTTAGTTTTCAATTAAATAAGAAATAAATAACTAAATAAATTAAAAATAGGATAAAATTTACTTCTTTTCCAAATCGGCACATTTCCCTTCAAAATATGTTCTTAAATTTTCCATCTCTTTTTTATGCTCAAGCTGTAGATGTTCCTTTATTTGCATTATGTCCATCCCTGATTCTTGGAAGTCACAAAGCGCTTGGCGTAACTTGCTTACCTGAAAACATTTCTAATAAAAATTACCTACGCAACTGGATTACAATTGTAGTGCACTTGGAAATTTGGAACAAAAAATAAATAATAGAATAAATTATGTAACGTAAATTAATATAAGAGGAAGTTGGAGTAAGAATTATTAAATATTATGAAGATTGTAAAACTGAAATGCAAAACAATTATGATATAATAACTGCAAAAAACATAGTGCGAGACAATGGTGGAGTTTCCATTACATGTAATCTGTAAAAAAAAATATTCATTTTTGAATAAAGATGCGCTATACCTCATTTTCTAAATCTTGTTTCTCTTGTTCTAAATTTTCTTTAGTTTTCTTGAGATCATTATCAAATTTCTGTTTCATTTCGTCAGACTCTTGATTCATTAATAGCTTAAATTGAAACTTAATATCACTGAATTCTAGTTTTTGTATAGGATGCAAACTATTTTCAAACTTTTGTAGTTCATTAGTAGCTAACATATTTGTAATGTGAGATAATTGAACAACTCCGGCTTCATTAACTGGTACACATGTTTCAGCTGTTTTTGGTTGAACTTCTTCAATTTCTGGTGATCCACGTTCCTTTGCAGCAATTTGTTTGTTAAGCAAAACAGCAGTTTCTTCGAGTTGTTTTCGTAAACCATCCACTTCTTTTGTAAGTTCCTCGCATTGAACATTTGTTTGCTCTCTCACTTTCATTGACATTTCCAATGATTCTGATAATTTTTCTATCATTTGATCGCGATAAACGATAGCTGTTTGGAATTCAATAATCTGAAAAATAAATATGTTATTTAAATGCATAAGTAATAAAAGAATAATGAATATTTTGAAATAAAAAATCTTACACGTTCTGCGTATTCTTCACAAAGAGTTTTGTATTCTGTTGAACTAGTAGGAGTGCTGACAGAATCCACCAAAGACTCAATTAACGTGGTGTCTCGGCCACTTAGGGGATCCGTATTGTTCATTGGATCAATACTTCTGTATTTAAGCTGTAGATCTTCTAATTTCGTAGCCCAATTCTTGGTCAAATCAATACTTGCTTCATTCACTGGTGATGTATTTCTTTTACCGGCGTAATTTACAACAGATAAGTTATGTTCGCTTATGAGATTTAAACTATTAGGTTGAAAATTTAAATTTGTTGGAAAACTATCGATGCTGGATCTCATTACCTCAAAATCTAACGAACCATACGTAGCGGAACTGTTTTTATTTTTACTTAAATTTTGAAGATCAGTTAGACTTATCTTGTTATCATTAATTATTATAGAATCATTACAGGGTAACTCGTTGTTTACCGAATTCAACTTTTCCGAAAGTGTATTATTTATATTAGATACATTTTCTAATATATCCACTCCATTCCAGGATTTTTCTAATGTGTCGACGCTTCCTATACTATTTTTTGAACTATTATGCACGTTTGGTTCCGTATCTTGAACTAAGTCTAAATTAAATTGAATATCTGGATTAGAATCTAAAGAAAATTTTCCATGCTCTCGAATTTTATTCTCGGTATTTTCTTCCATTTTTGATACATTTGATGTATCCGCAACACTTAAATCTACTGTATAACTTGTGCCTTCTGTTTCTAAATGTTCATCTTTATCTAAAACATTATCGCTTTCAAATTCTTCTCTCTCCTTTACATTAACACTATTCTTAGTGACATGTGCATTATCAATCTCCAGACTTGCAAGTGATCTATCTCGTTCAATATCACTACCATGGTCAGAACCTTCCAGGGGCTGCATAGGGTCGTTAATATCTATAATGCCTGAATTCTCAGAGGTTTCCGAAACATCTATATTAATATTTTCTGATATAGACGTATCGCTACTTTTATTTAAAATAATAGATTGTATATCTTCATTAGATATTTTAACAGGTTTTTTATCACAATTTTCTAAAGGCAAACTTATAGACAAAGATGAATCAAACGAGCTATTTGATTCGTTATCTTTTAATTGTTTATCTTCTTCAGTTTCAGGTTCAACGTTTGAGCTAGAGCTTTCTGATTGTAATTTAGAATTATTGGATGCTGTTCTACGTTTTCGTCGACTAACATATGCGGCAATCTATAAGTAATCAAATAAGTTATTTTTATCTGATACAAGACAGTTTCATAGGAATTGTACAGTGCGGATAAAAAATAGCGGCATAGAAACAATATTTAAATGAACATAAAACACTAAAAACCACAACAAACAAACTAATCAATAAATAATTACAAATTCCATGGTTGAACGTTGCGATAAATTTAAAATTCATGAGTACTGTATCACGACTGATTAATTAATTAAAGTTCTTTAATGAAACTACGTAGTGTACGATGTTGTATCTCTATGTCTACTTGTATCTTATACTATTTTGGTACACTAAAAAACGACTGTATGAAATGTTAGGCAATGCTATCATCCCCTTCCCGGCTTCTTCCTCACAACAAACGCAGTGCTATAAATATACGTTTAAACTAAACTAATTACTTTTCCTTTATCCGCAACAGCTTCATTTAAATTAGGTGTATCCATTGTTCTGATTAATTCATATCATTTATATCACTAATACACATATTTATGCCACCGTTTATTGTAAATATATTAATTAAAAATAATCAAACTTCAACATAACCCTTCTGCATTATAGCACCAGCAAAGTTTTTCTACATCTGTCAAACATATGAGTTAGAAAACCAAACAAAGCCAACGGATCGCGCGCTCATAATAGGAGTGAAGCGATTGCATCACACAGTTTCTTCAACTTTGTCAAATTATATTTTTTATGAAGTTTTTTTATTTACAATCTTAAATTTTAAATTTAACATACTAACTAAATATATTATTCTAATACCTTGTTTATAGAAGAATCATAAAAAACCTCTTTTTTATTATCAATAGAATAATAAATAGGAGGAGCTGCTGTCCTATTTCTCTCACCTTTAGCGGCTTCCAACTCAGTCAATTATGACTAGATAGAATTATGTTTTCCATTTTTAAAGGGTTCTCATTTGCATTAGGCCTCATACTTTCTTACCTAATAACATATAAGAGGAACACTTTCTTCCTGAAATTAAAAAGAATATATGTTTCCACAACAGATCTATTTATTTAATTAGCATTTGTTTATATTACATTTAATTATTTATTTATAGAAAATAACAATGTGTACAAAATAATTTTATATTGATTTATTATTATATATATGCATAAGAAATATATATTTTTTTTATTAAAATTTAAAAAACATTTGGCACTTTGAATGTGTATTAATAAATTTCATTCTAAAATTTAATTATAAATATATATATATTTATTTATAATCTTAAAATTACACTTTTAATATAAAACTTAAAAGTAAGATAAGATTATTTTTTGAAGTTTCATTTTTATAAATGTATTTGTAGATAAAAAACATTTTGGCTTAGAATAAGATATCCTGTATTTGAAAAACTAACTATGCAACAAATGGAAATTAGTTTTATTATAGAGCTAAAATTTATGTTTAGTAGATTAAGGCCCTATTCCAGCCACTGAGTTTTAATTTTTATTTTATGTTTCTAATTAAAAGTAAAACTTAGTAGCTGGAATGGGACTTAAGCTTTATTATATAATACAAGATATTCCATGAGATAGTATAGATATTTTACAAATATATTTTACTAAATCTTAATTGTTATTTTCTATATTTTTATTAATTTTGAATACTATTATGTCGGTTAAATTCATTCAGCAAAGAGTCAAACCAAATATAGAAAACTGTAATGATTAATTTCGTTAAATAATAATTACATTTTTAATATAAATTCTAGATAATTAATCACTGACTACAAATCACTTACGTATTACATTTAGACTAGCCCAAAATCTGTACAAACAGTACCCATATCGCAGTTATTTTGCTTTTCCGTTCCTGTTGCTGCCATATTCAATTCCACCAGAGTATCAATACTATTTATGCTAACTCCTTTAAGTATTTTCTGTGCCGCTAAACTTGTAAAATTTAAACTTAAATCACTTAAACTTGGAAAATTATATAAATCTGGATTTTCCGCTGAATTTTCTCTAGATAAACTGTACCTTCGTTCAGCCATGGAAACAGAATTTTGCTTTTCAAGTAAAACTGGCTTTTGCTTCATTATTTCCTGATTCTTATAAGTTAAATTTGGTTCTGAGCCAACAGTTGTCATATTTTTATGTTCGGTTACATTTTTCGCTAGCATATTCGCTATAGAATCTGTGCTGATTGTGTTTTGGCTATGTTGGGACAAATTTAAATTAGTTATATTCGGATTTGAGTTCAACGGAGCCTTCTTTATTAAATTTGCTCCACTATCAAGATAAAGCTGTGAGTTTTTTAAATCACAATTTGAATTTAACTTATTTTGTGAGAGTTTTCGATTAGGATCAGAAGCTAATGCATTCTTCTCAAAGTAACGTAAATTTCCGGCGGAACCTGCAATGCTGTCATGACTTTTAGTTGGTGATGGAGGGCTACCTGAAACCGGAAGTAAATTGGCTGGTTCGAATCCAAGAACGTTTTTGTTAACAACAGGTGAACTTGGATTCGAATTTTGACCATTTGGAATATTTTTCAAAACGTTTTTATAACTTAAACTGCCGTTAGACTGTGCATTGTTCTGGAGTTGCAGCGACAATTTTCTACTATTATTCATAGTGGCGTCATTATTAAAATTCTTTGTAAATTTAGATTGATCCAATGAGCAAACAGTATCGTTCTTAATTTCGTTATTTATTGTCGTTGCTTTAACACATTCCGGATCCACAAATTGTTTTTCCGGACTTGTGACAGGTTTGGTTTGATGCCTGTTAAACGTGTGGGAGATATCACCATTTTTACTTTCATTATTTATAATAAAAACATTAGAATTCTCCATTAATTTTCCATTTTCAAATGTAATTACAGAACGAACCGGAGAATTTTGTACAAATATTTTAGTATTTCCGGTATTTCCATTTTGATTCGAAGTATTTGTAGTAACTTGTAGAGTAATTGAATTATTAGACCCGGAACTGGGAACGTTTGGTCCAGCTACATCCTGTTTATTTTGTTCTTGTTTAATTTTAGAATCTGATTTAACAGGTTTATGTATAGGAGAGTGTTTCGGTGACTTCCCGGCGGCCATTTTAACTGGAGTAAGTTTTGGTGATGGAATCATAGTAGAGGAAGACATAGTTGATTCCAAACTTGATGGACCACTGTTTGCCATATAATGTGATTCGACTCCAGGCTTTAAAGATCCAGTTTTCATTGTCTCCAGACTTGACGGGCCTGACACTGATGGTTCTGATTCACACTTTGCTGTTGATTCTACTGCATTGGGATTCGCCTTTTTCCGTTCAGCTGCTGCTTTATCCATCGATTTATTCCGTTCTTCTTTTTGCTGCCTTAATGAATGCTTACTACTTTTGCTACTGCTTGGTATTGAATGCGTGGACCTTGGCAAACTGCCCGAATAGCAAATTGGTGATTTTCTTCTAATGGGTGAGTGATCACGTGAGGAGATTAATATTGTGGATTCATTTGATAAATGCCGCCGATGTCTTCTTGGAAGCGTTGACGATCGTTGACTGTATTCAGAGCCGTCATAAAATGTTGACTGTGATAATTGCTGATAAGCAGTCGCGTCCTACAAACATAAGATTTATTATTTTCTAATTACATTTTTATTACTAATATAATTCATTCAGTTACATGATCAGTAGTTTGTGTTGCTACGCTGTGCAAATGTATAGCACTGGAATTAAACCACTCCGAAGGTGGAAACTGGGCGCTAAAAGTCTTTATCTGTGCCCTTTGTTTACTGCGCCCACTGCGTCTAAATAGTCTCGAGAGCAAAGACACTTTTTCTGCAAAGAAAATTCAAATTAAAATTTTAATCCTTGTAAATATTTATAAAGTAGTATTAGTTGTATTAGTTGCGTGTAGAAAATCGATGTGCTTTAAGCTATAGGCTAATTAGATAAATGGTTTAAGAAAAAAAGAAACACTTACTTGGAGACGTGGAGTCTGTGCTCTGATATTCCGAGCTGGAGCTATCCGTAGTATATTGACTGTTATGATGATGATATGCTTTAGATAAACTCCTAGTGCTTGCAAATCTTTGAAGACGCTTTGAACTGCCAAAGAGTCTTAAACTATGACGACGTTCCAGTGATCGAGGTGAGCAAGGAAACGAACCACTTCGTGGTTTATGACATCTGGCATAGAGTACTTTATCATTAGGATTACCTGAAGAAAAAGAAATACAAGTTAATAATAAAATATATGACTTTTAAAAGAAGCTTAACACGGAAGTGATGCTTTATATTTAATTGCGGAAATATATATATTTATTATTATGGATATCCTAAAATGAAGTTGAAATATAACGGATTTCTTTATTTGTATCATTTGCTGGTTCGTGAACAGTTAAATATATAATAGTTGTATGTGCCCAGAGGCTATTAGCAAATCTCATAATTTAAAAATTAGTTTAACTTAAGGGGAAGGTATCTCTCACAACAACATATTTAATCGTTTCTTATAAAGAACTTAAAGAAATCTTAGAGATAACTTCGCCTTAAAATACAATGTCAATAATAATATCTCTAAATCTATTAATATTGAATTTAAATCAGAATAAAAGTAATATACTATCAAATTAGTAAAACCAGATTGATCACCATTTCACCTTGGGGGTCTAGTATTTTGATCGTGAGAATTTTACCACATGTGAATCAAGGTGATTTAGTTCAGAACTTTCAAAAAATCTAACTAAAATTCAAAATCACTAATCGCAAAATCACAAAGCGTTGATTTTTACGTAAAATCGTTTATGTAGAAGGTAATTATATATGATACATAAAACTTAAATACTCACAACTGTGTTGTAGGCATATTAAATAAATATTTATATAATACGTTGGTATTTAAGAATCTCTTTTGAAGGACAATGTAAAACGCGAAATTCCTGTTTTAAGCGTCGCACAATATAAGTTAAAAAACCAACGGACGACTCTTGTATCAGTCGTTCGACAAGGCACAGGTAATGAATGATTCGTATAGAGAAAGACAGGTTAAATCTTGTCGGAACGTGTTGGGAGGCCGCAGCGCTGGATCTTGAAAGGGTACGCCAGCATCACATGAACCCAGCGCGGCGTTTAATATGATACCTATTTTATAATTAGCGTTAGACCTAGATCACACTGCCATTTAAATATCAGCGGTTTTGTCTGGCGGCTTTGTAACACAAAGAAAGTTAAAAACTTGTGGTGTGTGCATGCTTATGTGTTACAAAACTACGCGGAAAAAACGCAGTGTGTTCAAGGCTTTAGATCTTTGTTTTTAACATACAGTAAATTTAACAGTGATTAAAATAAAATGACCTATTGTCACTCAAATCGGATTCTAGTTACAGCACTGCTCCAAATAAAGTTGTAACTCATAAATATATGCTAAGAAATTAGTTTTATATAAGTAATTGTTATTGGATTAAGATTGAGATATCTATTTCTGTAATGATGCTTTCTAAATGTACGAATTTGTTTCGGTTAGATGTTTAGAATGTTTAGTATTTAGTAATGGTTAAAATACGTATCAAACGTAGTTATTGAAGTGTTAAATCAGTTTAATAGGTAAAATTCATTCACAATTTAAAATCGTTTAATATATAAATTGAATAAAACTAATCTGCGAAAATAAGGGCACAAGTTTTAAGAGATTTATTCTTAATTTATTGCGGATAATCCTACGTTAGCATGATAATGTACTTTATGGGTTACAGGATATGTATATTCACAGCGTTTGATCTACATAGAGCCACAGGCCATTTCTTTTACAGAAAAATGTTTCTGTTCATAACACTTACTTCTACATTTCTTTTTGGTTATAACTTTTTTAAAATAAAACTTAGGACAAAATGTTATTAATAAAAATTGTAGATATTATTATTACCTACAAAAAAGCTATTTAAATTTTTTTTGTAAGACTTATAGATTTCGAGATAAATAATAGAAACTGACAACACCTTTATTTTCGAACAACCAGGTCCAGAAACAAAAATCAGTGCTGTAAGAACTACATAACATTTACGTAACTGTGTTTATTGGATCTTCAGTAGCCATAGACGGTAGCACGGTAGTAATTAATAACAAAAACAATAACTGCCTGCATTTCCTGTTATACATTTTTTTAAGTTCCTCAACACTTAATAAGGCATGCAAAAAATCTGGATAAACTCGTTCTAACCGTTTTGTTCACGTGTTCGCAATACATAATTTTATTCAATAGTTAGTCATCTAATGGGTTAATTAACTTTTTTTTAATTGTTGTATTGTTTTTATATAATTATTTATATTTATATGCAGAAATTATATCCGGAAAGGGGAATTACATAAGCTAGTACGTTGTTATTGTGCTAGCCGATTTTGTGAAATGTCGTCTCTTTTCTACAATCAGTGTCTCGCATTGTCACTGCTGTTGTCAGCCCTTGACGACTTGGCGGTTGTTGACAAATGACATCAATCTTTCTTGACGTTTGTTTGTTGAAATTTTATTTGCAATTCGTGACAGTTGTACTGCCAATAAGAGCTACATGAATTAAACAACTATTTGTGCCCAAATTTGGGCAAGAACTTAAAAGCACGTACATACATCTATGTAATCTGTAGAATTCAAAAACAAAACTAATTTAGAAAAACCTGTAGAATTTCTTCTGTATTAGTATTTGTACATTTTCGTAAATGGTTAATCTAATTAATCGTGTTCAGTTAGACCTCATTAGAATAAACAGTATCTAGTACACCTGGGTAGTGAAACTGTTTGGAATTTTCCTTAATCCGACTGATCTCAACATTAACGTTGCATTTGCATGTTCACAGTACTTAGAGCCTTCCTTAAGCCAGGTGTTTGACATTGGTCACGCAAAGATGTTGGTCTTATCATCTATAACACGTAACTCACCTCCGCAAATGACGTCAGCGAGATTCGTTTGTATGCATTGGTGCGTTCGATCGCCATCACGAAAGGTGGCGATTTCCCCGTACAAGGAGTGTATTGCTTCCGAGTTGGTCATCAGCACGGTGCGTGGCTCCAGAGGACCATCCATATCCGTTGTTAAAGTGGCGGTCTGGTGGGAGCGGGAACCTCCTCGTGAGTGAGATCGGCTTCGTCTTCGTCTGTGGAAATTATATTAACTGTTTTATATGAAATCTTTAATATATTATAGTACCAATATCACATGAGCAATTTGGAAAAATATCCCATTTTCCTGAAGCTACAACGCGATCATTATTAGGTTTGGAGAAAAGTTGTAAAGGTGGAATTTGTTCAAAATTTAGTCGTCTTCAAGATTTATAACTAGAAAAGTCGCAGAACCTACCAATGCCGAGATATTTTCAACAAACTAAAAAGAGTCCCATAATCTTTAAGTTACAGAAATTTTTCCAAATGTTTCTCGAATAGGAAAACTTAGTTTTTGACTACTGTCTTCAATATTTACAAGTAATGATTTATATGAATATGATTTATAAGGTAAGGTAAAGATAAGGTAATTATCTTACTCGGGAGTTACGATAAAATATCCTCTAGAAGTTTGGTAGATCTTCCTTTCTTGTGTCAGCTGCGACAGTGAGTCATAGATTATTTCTTGCGTTGGTGTTTGCATCAACGGAAAACTGTGAAATGAAATTTCATTAATTACAAAAATTTAAAATATAACGTACTTCATTTTTATAAAAAATTAGAAATTAAAATGCTCTCGTTTTCTTTTAAAATAATACATGGGGGCTACTTCGAACCCTTTCAAAAGTCTTCAGTCAGTCTAATTAATTATAAATATAAAAACTCTTTAAGACACTGTAATAAAAATATTTTTCAATTAATATAATTACAAGTCTTCACAAAAATAGATGTAAATAAATTGAAAAAAAGTGGAGAAGGGGTAGCAGATCCTGAACATTTGATTTTCCAATGTACAGAAACGGAGGCCTGCAGAAATAATTTATACAGAGTTTTGGTAGAAAATGGAGTGGTGTTGCCATCGAGTATGCAGGAACTACTAAGATATCCAGTGTGCTTAGTTAGGTGTAATAATAAATGTAAATATGTAAAATGTAAATAAAATGAAGTAGCAAAGGTCAAAAAAGGACCGTGGTCCTAGGAAGCCCATAAATTATTAATAAAAAAAAAAAAAAAATTGAAAAAAAATGAGGACCAAATTGTTACTTGATTTTTTACCTATGAGATAGTGCTCTTCGTATTGATTCCAAAACTGCACTTTGTCCTGAAGAAGATAGTTCCATGATTACATCACAGAGGGCTTCTGGCAAAGGTGTAAATTGTCCTTGAACTACTGGTGCCACTATACAATCATCAATATCACCTGCAATGAAAGAAAAAAATTAATTAAAAATGTTTTGAAAGAAGAAAGTTGTCTAGCTTCAAAAGATGTTGGTGTACTATCTTGAGAGTGTCGTCTTCTTTATTTTCATAAAGGTGTATTCGAGTTAGTACACTTTATCATGAGATAAAGCTTCTACTTCAATATAATGACCTTCCTTGAAGGTAATTATGGTTAGATATAGTCCAAATCACGATAGTTCGGCGACGACTTATACTTAAAAGAGATTATAAGAGCGGTATAAATCTATAATACGATAATTAATTCGTTTCTATATTATTTATTATATTAATTGTGTGCCTTTCGACTTTACAATCTACATTATTATATTTCTTAATGCATTTTATATAAATTCAAAGTTAAAAAACTAAACTTAAACTATTCTAGACTATTACTACTTCGAATAGTACTTTTTGTTTCTTCTTTTCTTGATCCTCTCTCTTCATGTCCCCTACTCTTCTTTTATTCACACCGTTTCCTGCTTCTCCTTCCTTATTGCCTGTTTCTTCATCTATCACCTCTTGCCTTCCTTGTCTCATCTCGACAAACCCTCTATTATCTTTCTGCCTTCTCTCTTCGTTTTCACTTCTCCACTTATGTCTATTACAGGCATAAACGCTCTATCTTTACTATTTCCTCTTGACTCTCTTACTTTACTATTTCTTCTTGACTCTCTTCCTTTACTATTTTATTATTGTCTCTATCTCCGTCATCCACCTCTTTCCTTTCCGCAAATCCTCCTCAAATCCAATGCTTTTTAGTTACACCGGCAGTTATACCCCACCACTTGTTTTAAGTATGAGTCGCCGCAGAACTCTCGTAATTTGAACTATACAACTAGTTTCTCGTTGGAGGGTTAAAAAAAAGCGGCAAAATTTCTTCTGGGTCTGGGCCTGAATATTACATCATCTAGAGCTAATTTCACAAAGAAACTCCATTGTTCGTAACATTAGTAGCAACAACGTAAGCACGTATTGTTCTAGTAGAGTTATAACTGTTACATTTACCTAAATAAAATATATTTTATTCAATGTAAACTAGAACAATTTTAGTGTTTTAGGTAATAAGTAGTCAAGTAGACTCGTGGGAAACGGAAATATGATCAGGTGTACGAATACCAGTGTGTTTCATTCATTTGTTCACTGTTTAAATTTAAATAATAAGTATTCTAATTATTAACCGTTTTATGAATAAAATAAAACAATTCTCAAAAAAATAGATGTCACCGACGGACGAACCCACAGAGGAAGTGGATGTAGATGTTGTGTAATGACTAATGACCCAGAGGTTCTCAAAGAGTTGTCGAGAATTAACAGAGGTTTATATATTTTACACTGTTTTATTTTTGCGCGGCGCTCGACTTCTATAGCACTATATTTCCTGGGTTTGGTTGTTATCAGAATTAATTTGAATATGTAGTTGTATTCATAAGATCCCAGTAAACATTTTGGAGTCACTTTGACATCATATTGAAGATGCGTATGATTTTTTTTTGTCATGAAAGAGTTCATTTACAGTTTAGTTTCATCAGCTACGAATGGCGAATGAAGATAAAGTTGATGCGAAATATAATTGAAGTGCAATAGTGATAGAAACGTCACTTCACCAAATTGTTAACTGGGTTTAAGGCAGCGATGTCATAAAGTTAATTTTTTATCTGATCGACTATTTTTTTTGGCTTTAAGTACTGCATTTATACGATGAGTATGTTTAATATTTTTCTAGTTATTTTTTTAGTAGTAACTTCTTATCAAAGAAATAAACAATTCAGAAAAAACATCTTCAGATTAAGAACAGGACATACGAGATTGAGGAATCAACATCTAATCAGTAAAACAACAGCTCCGCAGTGCAGCAACTGTCAGACGCAAATAACAGTCCATCATCTACTAGTAACCTGCCCACAATATCAAACGCAAAGAACAAAACACAACATCAATGGTGAACTAAAGGACATACTTTCAGACAGTACAGAAAAAAATGAAAAAGTGCTAGAATTCCTTAATGGTATAAATATAATAAACCAAATTTAATTAAAAAAAATTAACTATTAAATAAAAAAAAACGAACGGGAACGATCTCACATCATTTTATTATTTATACCTTTTTTATCACACATTGAGAACTTGTGCTATCATTTTATAAGTGTTATATATAACTTGTATAATTTTCATTGTTATATAAAATTGTTTATTGTCCACGAGACTGTCTTCCTCATTCGTTTTATAAATAAAAGAACACACGCAGGTCGAAATGAGCTGCACGCCGTGAACACGGGCCTGGATTTCTAGAGACAACTGCCAACATAGTAGGAGGTTGTCTAACCGGCAGGCATTAAATAAAAAACTAAAAGACCAGAATTGGATATTGAAAAAGGGCTTATACATTGCTTTCTGAATTTATTATTTAGTTGCCAATATCACCAAATATTGACCAAAAACGTTAATCAGTTCTCACGTTTTGAAAATCTGCACAAAACATTTCTATACATCAATAAAATGATTATCTTGAAAGTTTGAAGTGACCATTATGTTATTATTGTATCTCTACAATGAGGCGATTACATGAACTCTTGTGCCTGACCTGGTTAGAATTAAATTTGACCTTTTCTCTGCCAATATAAGTAAACATATTGCAGATTAGTCAAGAAAAATGCGTTAGCGCTATAAGACGTGGTTTTTCTATAATAGAAATAAAATAAAATTAATTGAGAGAAAATCGTGGGAAGCATCTTACAAGTAGCTCCAACATGAACACGATTTCTTTTCAAAATGTCTTTCGTTGCAACTGCAACTGCAAGAGGTGTTAGTCCACGGTCCGCCAGGCCATTTCTTAGGACTTGTATTTGCCTTGGACTTGTCTTCTGCAAAGAACACGATCCGGACATCCGGTTTACACCAACGAAAGTCTCGTGGTTTATCAAGATTAGAATGGAATAACTGCAGTAACCTCGTGAGATGCATGATTGCAAGATTAATGCACTTACATTTTTAAAAATAGCTGCTTTAAGGGGGGAGTAAGTTATATTGTTGTACAACATATTAAGTTTATTGTGTAAAAATTTGAAGTCGATTGGAGTAAAACTGTCGGAGATATAGAGTTTTAAGTCTTCACCTCTCTGGTCTGCTCTCGTGTTACTTTGAAACTTTTAAATGTGGTTTCTCACACTTAGATTATTCAGAGTCGGTGCCCTCTCTAGTTCAAAATCTACTGGATCGATTCTTTTGAAATTTTGCACACTCTTTCTTTACATAAATGCCGAAGTAACGCTGTCGAGTTTTTTTTTAATTTTAATGTATTTTAAAATAACAAAGTTTCTGATTTTTTTCATGAAAAATCTTATTTTCTGTAAAAAATTGGAAAATCAATAAAAAGAAAAAAACTCGACAGCGTTACCTGCAGAAACTTATCAACTAATGAAATCATTTTGGTTTTTCGATTTCAGAAAATCCAGTGATGAGTTATGAGTGGCACCGCAATGTTACTTTTTTTTGTAACGTCCGCGAAGATTCGCTGTCAATGGCTCATTTCTAGATATTTATTTATGAAAACTTCACAAAGTATTCTTCAAATGTCATTTTATCATGTAGTAATTGTAGAAATAATTATATATTAACTGTGTCGTCAAAAAACATTATCGAAAATATGCTTCTTTTCCATCGTTTTGACGTTACTCCCATTAAGAAAAAAACATTGTGATGAAGCGGTTTAAAGGCAAAGGTGTGTGTCGAACTCATTATAACAAGACTACAGTTCTGTCTTCTTCTTATGATAAATTAAACTTGAATACACCTTACTGAAAAATTTCGTCTTTTTGCACACGTTGTTACGAGCTTTCTTAAGATACATCTTATTATGTTTTATAAATTTGATTTAGTAAGCTATGACTAATCTGATTTAGAATCCCCTAAAAGTTTGACCATAGCCGCAGTTGCTAATTCAATTTACAGTTGGCAACCTCACGAAAGTTGAAAGGGCAGGACGTAGGGTTGTCACGTCGTTCTATTTGATATACTACTCCTTTAAGATCAATGTTATAGGTTGCAGACTTCTTACTTCTAGTCATTGGGGACTTTTTGCTTCTGGCTCGATCGATACGCCGACAGAGATATTTTCATTACAGATTCCTCGCACGATTCAGTTTGGATGAAATGAGGACGCCAAGTTTTGTGCACGTTGATATCATAACAATAGAATTTATTACACAGCATGACTGTACATCGGCAGAGTTTCTCAACAAACCTTTTCAAATCTGTTTAAGATTTTTCGAATTTCATCATGTATGAAAATTGCTAAATGTCTTAAATGTTCCATTGTTGAAAGTTTTGATTTAGGATCACAACTGTAGCAGCTAAAATTAATGTGACTAGATACAAAAAACGTGATTTTTTGACATACTGGAATGAAGCAATTAACAATCTGCAAATTCCAATTGAAATAGAAAAACAGAAATTCATTTAATTGCTCTTATACTAACACTGAACATAGAAATTAAATAAACACATTCTCGTTTATCATAAACTAGTTTCATTTTATTCATTAATTCTATTTCATTGCAATTACTGTCTCATTTTCTCCACGATTTAATTAACTTTTATAAAAATAAATAACATTGTTTTTCTTTTAACGTGTAATAAGTCGGCAACCCTAAATTAGTTGTATGATACTGGTATTTAACAACTTTCAATCTCTTCGGCGAATTAGCCGCGCTGGCGATGCCTACCACTTTCAGGGCCTACTCATACCACACATTCCAGCAAGTCCCATTTCATATTAATCTCGTTAGTTGGTCTGTTTTAAGCCTTGTTTTTGTATGAGCCGGTGCATGCAAATTAGAAGGTCGTTTTCTCACGGTATCCACGAACTGCAGTACACTGCTTTGCAGGGGTGCAAAACCTTCAACATGCGTACGCTTATCTAATTTTTGCTCATAAATGTCTTATTATAAAAGCTACAGCAAAAAGTTATTAACGAATGTTACAGATAATATTATTATCTGCAAAAAAGCTCTTTATGAAATTTTTGTAGGCGTTGTAACTTGCAAGGTAAACAAACAAAAGTGATTACACCCTTATTTTAAAGATGGCAGCCGGATAGAAACGTCAGTATCAGGAAAATGGATAAAAATGTATATATTTGTTCATTAAGATAATCGTAAAACTTCTTAAGTATAGTTCAAATTACGAGAGTTCGGCTGTGACTCATACTTAAAACAAGTTGTGTGGTATAAACTGTCGATATAACTAAAAAGTATTGACTCACTTATTTTTTTACAATATATACAAAAACGAATAAGATAAAATTCATTATCGTATTATAGATTTATACCGCTCTTATAAACTCTTTTAAGTATAAGTCGCCGCCAAACTCTCGTGGTTTGGACTATAGATCCTTTTAACGATTATGGAGTCCTAAAATCTCATTTTCATGAATTAAATAGTAATAAAGCATCCTTACTTTTAGATGAAATATTACTAGGTTTCCATCATGTAAAATATTACGTGAATGTAAGGTAACATACATGTTTTGTGTTTAACACGTCAAGTTTAACTATTTGGCATGATGAAAATACAAGTGCTGGCTATCCAGGGGATGCAAGAGTGCAATGGTCCCACGGGTGAAGAACTGGAAGATAAAGGCGACCAATAGGAAGGAATGGAAAACATATTAAAGGCGACCAGTGCTTCACAATTGATCCAATATGTATAGTTTGTCTATTTGTAACAATACATATTCTAGCTTGACTGATAGTTCTAGGTTGGAAACCCCTGTTCTGTGTGATGCAGTCCTTTACCTTTCGAACTCATTGTATACATTAGTCCCTCCCTCGTATTCCTTTAAATCACTGAGTATGAAGGAATCCGGACCCGAGACTACAGTCCACTACCATAAACGGTACGAAGACCGCGATGTAGTCGTATCCAGTACTGCAGTACATACTGGTGCATGCCAAAACCGCTTCGGTACTGATTTGCGAAACAGCTCCTACATCTTGTCTGGCATCAGGTTTTATAATCAGCGAATCAAAAGTATGTGGACGGAGAATAAGATATTGTATTTGTGTAAAATATTATTACAAATTAAATTACATTATTAGATTGACTAGACTGTAACCTAGAACCCCAAATCAGAAGGTGTCCAATTCATGACGCCTGACGCTACAGAATATACTTACAAAGAATTACAGAAAATATTATTACAAAATAAGGCCCCTAGTATGACATATTTGATAATATATACAACTCTCATTGTGGATCAGACTACTAGCGACCTCTGACTTTTTCAGTAGCGTGTAGTAGCACTAGCACACTTTATCATGAGTGAGTCTCTACTTAAATGTATACCAATAAACTACTGTATCGAAGAAGTTTGTATCTATAATATAGTTCATACGTATGTATATCAAAGTACCGCCTTATGTTTTATACGCAGTCGCATATTTCCTAACTTTCTTGGATAGATGCAATTTCATACAGAACGATCGCGGTGTCCTTGAGAAGGGAAAACGATACAGATATATAATATGCACTTTTTTACCTTCGATCTCATGCTTCATCTCATGATAAAGTGTGCCAATGCGAATATATTATACCAGTGTGAGTGAGTTGCACAGGTCTGGACGAACCATTGCGTACACCGTACCGACGGTGATCTTCGCCGTAGGTCTCCAGGTCAACCGTACTCTTATTCACAGTACTATTTATAACGTGATTGCGAAGCAATTGGCTATTTTTTATTACTATTTTAAAATAAATATATGGACATATCGGTTATATTTATTTCTATAAATGGTAAGACAACTTTTAATAAGCTACTAAGTAAATCGAGTGACAGGTACACTCTGTACAAAAGTAATCCATTCATATGTTTGCAAATACTTATATATTTCAAATATAAAAGTTAGTTGCGAAAAATATTTTAAAAAAAAATGTTTTTAGTTAGTTGGATGAAAGTACAATAGTTACCTTGAAATACCGTTGGGAATAAAATCTCTAAAAGAGGTAATTTTCTTAATGAACATTTCATAATCATTAAGTAAAACAATTATAACCTTAATTAGATTCTTTCAGTGTTTAGTAGCATAGAAGCGCGGTTGGAAGTAGAACATATAGTTGAGAAAACCACTGTGGCGCTTCTAATTTTTAGGCACTGTTTTTAGCAACAAAAGAATGTATATAAAAATATATTTAGCTTGCAAATTACTACTTGCGACGCTGATTTTTTAGTAGGGTGTATTCGAGTTGTTTCACATTAGTATACCATTGTAATAAGATTGATAAGAAGATTAATTTAGACGAAAAAAAACAGACACAGGTCGAGACATGTTTTCTTGGACATTGCATCTATGGTAGACTTCATAATTAACCCTGTTGAAATTTCAAACTCCTATTTCTCTTATCAGTATACAGCGCCCTTCACCTATGCCCCCTAAAAAATCTAAGCTGTGGTAGAGACTTAAGGTTCCAGCAGCGTCCGGATCTGGTAGTTTACCGATAAAGGCGAGGTCAGTGAAACTAGCCTCTGTTCCCTAAAAGGGTCAGTGTACAAACGATGTTAATATTGTCACCTATAATATAATCACCGTTCCATTTATTATTACTTGCCTGAATCCGTAAAATATTCCACAGTTTCAGGTGCACAAATAATTCTACTTTTTGGAGCTCACGCCAAAGACACTACATTCTATCGAAAGCTTATAGTCTAAGGTAAAAAAGTCTACAACCGTTTTTCTTAATATTTGTTTGTTATAAAGTTACAATTTTTTTTAACAATATTCCGTTTTTTACTATTTGTCAATTTTTATTAACAACGGTTTTAAACTTTAAACTTTGGCAACTTCCGGACCATGTAGTAGACACTTCAAGAAGTAATCCAGAATTTTTTGAAAGCTTAGAAAACTCGAAAAATGCAACGTTTCCTGAAAGACCCAGTGTACACACCATGACACGGACGGTTAAGACAAGCCAATACAAATCGATGGGCGTATCGTTCTAAAGTCGTAACTGATTATTAATTAAGCTCGCACCCACGCTGTGGTCATCATCTACACTAATCTCCTGATGATTCATACCACCGCAAGATTTAAATCATTACGAAATATTTACGACTGTAATAAAGGTAAAACATAAGCCATCAAAACACTTTCGAAATAATGACTACACACAACAACAGTCCTTCTTATCAAAGTTCGACATCTGAAGGTGAAATACCATCAACCATCAACGTCCAACGTTATCCATTGTGTTCTGGCATACCGCGAACAAAAGAACATTTGGACACTGGACGGAACATGGAACATGAAGCACCATCCATCTACCTTGTTAACTGCTCTGGGCTAATTCTCACAATTAAATATATTTTTAATGTTTTAATGATCACACAAATTCTTAACATTGCTTAATAATTTCTTGAATGTTTGTTAAATTGAAGGACAGATGAATATCTTTCATGTTGACACAAGTTTCGTGATTAATATTAAGGAAATTAAACTCTGGAAGATATAAGTTCAAATCACGATAGTTCGGCGGCGACTTATACTTAAAACAAATTCGAAGACACAACAGTCTAGCGTTAAGTTTGTGCAAAAAATATCTTCGATCTCTTGGGATAACATTATTTTGTAATAGGTTTAGTAAATATGCTTGTATTTGAGTAAATATAGGACTTACCTAATCCGCAAACAACATAGCTGGCAGGTGGCTTAAGAACCCCTCTAGCAAAAGCACCCCTAAGAACTTCCAGGGCGCAAGCGTCGGCTGTGACAAGCAACATACCCGGAGACACGTGCCCGGCGTATCTCAAGACGCTAACAGCTGCAACCAAAGGGGCGTTCCACCAGCAGCGGGAATTAGCCGATAGAAAACTCTGCAATGAAAGAAATATTACAGTTTAGTGAAATATTTGTGACCCCTGCAATATATGCAACTACTACAACTTTTAGATAAAATCAAGTGAATGTGAATCTGACACGAAATTTACAATGGTTCGATTTGTGTTCTGTAGCGAAGTGACCTTACAGATCACAACAATGTATTATAATAAATACGGTCAGATAATTGTCATTGCGATCGCACAAAAGATCACGACAATGTTGATAGGTTCAGCACGCGTTTTATTGTTAGAGGCCAGCGTTTGTGGGTATTCAAAGTAGTTCACTTCGGGCACGAACTGAACATCTCGCCAATACGAATCAATTGACAGATCTAGATCAATCGGATCACGTGAAGTCAGCCGTCTATCGTCAGTTCAGATACTACAACTAGATAATGATAGAAATATGATTGCTTTCTTTCATTAATTGGTTTGTTTAATGTATAAGGCTGCTCTCACATTGAAAGATACTAATTCTCATCATCATCTTCTTATCCTATGTTAAACTCAGCTTATCTTAAGCATATTTTTCCTATAATTACTACATGATAAAATGACATTTGAAGAATACTTTGTGAAATTTTCATAAATAAATATCAAGAAATGAGGCATTGACAGCGCATCTCCGCAGACGTCACAAAAAAAAAAGTAACAATGCGGTGCCACTCATAACTCATCACTGAATTTTCTGAAATCAAAAAACCAAAATGATTTCTTTGAAACTTTGTTATTTTAAAATACGTTAAAATAAAAAAATAAAAAATTGACAGCGTTACCTCGGCATTTATGTAAAGAAAGAATGTGCAAAATTTCAAAAGAATCGGTCCAGTAGATTTTGAGCATCGACTCTGAAAAAGCTATGTGTGAGAAACCGCATTTAAAAGTTTCAAAGTAACACGAAAACAGACCAGAGAGGTGAAGACTTAAAACTCTATATCTCCGACAGTTTTACTCCAATCGACTTCAAATTTTTACACAATAAACTTAATATGTTGTACAATAAATAAAATTAACCCCCTCCCTCCTCCCTTAAAGACCTGCTGTTTGTTATCTGATCTAAAGATAACGATAGTCATATTTCAGAATGGATTAAATTCTGTCTTAACCAAGCGTTCAAATATTGAATCAGGTTTGCAAATGGCGACGCATACCATTGACTCACTGTTGTAAAATCAAAAAAATGCCGCAAAACAAAATACCGCGAATGGAACCGGTTTCCCAGCTAGCGACCGCAGACCAGCGTCTGTCAGAACCTGTGGAGAAAAGTATGAATTCCACCAAAGCCGAAGCTGGTTCTAGTTAAAATAAAATACACCTACTCCGCCACCGCCTCCGCCTCCACCAGCACCGCGGCACCGTTAAGACTGAGCTTGCAAAAATATGAATGCTTGGAATGCAGAGAGGACAATATTTATGCAGAAAATTCTTAGACAGTAATAACTAAAAAAGACAGATATTTCTAAACATAGCAGACCCTCGGATAAGTGGACGTGTACCTTTAAACAGAATAAAATAAAAGTAAATTTCAAAATATTATTTAAATTTATTACGACATTATAGTCATTACTTTCATGGTAATACACCTCATAAAAACCATAACATGGTAGAGTACCACAAAAACGCAAATCTAGCAAACATTATGCATTCCTGGTGTGCAGTGCCGGATTAGCCTATAGGAGAAGTAATAAATGCAGTAGTATCAACTCAATGGTCGGACAAAAGAACAGAGTGAGAGACGTAAAAGGCGGGAGAAGTGAAAATGAAGACAGAAGGGAATAGTGAAAATATAATAGAGGGTTTGTCGAGAGGAGACAAAGAAGCAAAGAGATGAGGAAACAGTGAGAATGAAGGAGGACTAGGGAAAAGGAAGCGAGAGGGTCCAGAGAAGAAGAAGCAGAAAGTACTTTTGGAAATAGAAAGGTCTAGAATAGTTTTAAGTTTAATTTCAAGTTGAAGTTCTATGAAATGTATTAAGAATGTAGATTGTAAAGCCGAAAGGCACACAATTAATATAATAATAATAAGTAGTAAATGCTACGGGTCCCGCAATTTTTCATCTTGTAAAAGTTCGGTTTAAATATATTGTTCAAAAAATTCTTGACTAGATTGTGTTTGTAGTTAAGATAGCATTTCTTTAGTATAACAGATATAGATTCAAATTACACACTGTGAACGCTATCTAGACCGTTACCGAGGAAGTGATTCCTGCACTCACATCAAAAAGGCAACCTAAGGATTTATTTTATAATTATACAAAACCTAAGTCCTCTTGGTAATATTAGCTAGCTTAATGCGGCACTGCTGGTGTGGTTTTACCAGTACTTTAAGTAAACAAAATAGAAATAGTAACAAAACAACGACTGCATGGAATAGCGAATGTACACATGTTATTTCAGATACAACTGCTAACAGTGTTAAGTGCATTCCTCAAGATTTCGTGGCCAGATTTGTCCTGTGCGCTGGCCTGCAGCGGGTGGCATCTGGAACTCGGATCGGAAATATCTGTAATAGCCGAAGCCTTTCTTCATGATAATAACTTCCAAGAAATATGAGGTGCAAATTGATATATAGATTCTTCCAATTAGTTTCAGATGGTGAATTAAATTGAGTTTGGAATATTTTAAGTTATTTAATTTTAGTTTATTATTTCCTTGAATATGTGTGACTATGAAATAATAATAATGTAAATGTATTAATATTATAAATACAGTTCGAGTGCAATGAACCAAAGCTGTGTGCATTTTTCATTAATCGCATCGTATTTTAGTATACCCTAGCATATTTTGCGAGCTAATAATACCTCTGACAGACCCAATAGGATAGGGACAATTATCTACAAATATGTCCTAAGCAGGGGCGGCCTTAGCCATTGCGAGGCCCCGAGCAACAAATCTTTGCGAGGCACTTGTTCTTTGTGTAATTAATATTTAATATTAATATTAAATATTATTGTAATAGGTATCAAAATATCACTACTTTGTAACTAGTAACGCCATCTGTAATCTGTTGTGTAAAAACTTTTTCTTATGTCAAATATAGTCTGTTGCGAACTGCTAACGTGTCTTTATAGGTTATGGGCAAATTTACCGGTTTATCAGTTTTTTTTATAGTATAAAATAGATAAATTGTTACGTTTTTTTTTCGCGGAAACATGACTACGAACTATATTGCGAGTGTGCCAAAGCTAAAAGGCAGAGAGAATTACGATGAGTGGTGTTTCGCGGCCGAAAACTTGTTGGTACTAGAAGGGATGGAAAAGTACATCAAACCTAGTGCAGACTTCGAAGTTAAGCCAGTGGACGACTCCAAAACGAAGGCAAAGCTAATTTTAACCATCGATCCAGCATTGTACGTGCATATAAGGAATACCAGGAGCTCGGCAGAATTATGGACAAAATTGAAAGCCATGTTCGATGACTCCGGTTTCTCAAGAAAAATAACCTTACTTCGACATTTGATTTCGATAAGACTTGAAAACTGTGATTCGATGACTACCTATGTCACACAAATGATCGAAACGGCTCAAAAGTTAAATGGCACTGGATTTACAATAACAGATGAATGGGTCGGATCATTATTATTAGCAGGTTTGACCGATCGCTATTCTCCAATGATAATGGCAATAGAACATTCTGGCATTTCGATAAGTGCGGATACTATAAAGTCGAAGTTACTCGACATGGAAGTAACCAGTGATTTTGAAGGTGCAGCTGGCGGTACGGCGGCATTTGCAGCGAGAAATAAATATAATTCTGGCAGCAGCGGTAAACCAAAGAAATATGGCGGCAACCCAATGTCGAACAAAAAGACCGCGGCAGATACATCAGCAAAAACAATCACTTGTTTCAAATGTAAAGAGGATGGACATTATCGAAATCAGTGCCCAATGTTGAAGAAAAACACAAATAAATGCGTGTTTAACGTTGTTTTCCTAAACGGAAAGTATAACAAAAACGAATGGTACATTGACTCCGGCGCAAGTGCACACATAACAGCAAATAAAGATTGGGTAAAGAACATGAACACAACTCCATGTATACCAGAAATTGTTGTAGCAAATGAATCAAAAGTGCCAGTTGTTTGTTCCGGAGAAGTTGACATTATTTCTAAACTTGGATGCAATATAATAGTGAAAGATGTGTTGTGTGTGCCTAGCCTGACAACCAACCTATTGTCGGTTAGTGAGCTCATTCAGAATGGCAATCATGTGATATTTACAAAGAAAAACTGTTATATTAGAGACAAGAACAATGTTTTGGTGGCGACAGCTGATTTATCTGATGGTGTTTATAAGTTGAGATTACAATCACAAAGTTGTATGTTGGCTACTACAGCTAGTGCAAAGTTATGGCACAGAAGACTGGCACATATAAACAGCCAAGACATGCACAGAATGAGAAATGGTATTGTTGATGGTTTGTCTTATGATAACTCACTTGACATAACCAAATCACAATGTACTACTTGTTGTGAGGGAAAACAAATGAGATTACCATTTTCTCATGTGGGTGAGCGGAGTACAGAAACTTTACACAGAATCCACACAGATATTTGCGGCCCAATGGAAACAAGTTCTTTGAGTGGTGCTCGCTATTTCCTGTTATTTGTTGATGATTATAGTCGCATGACTTTTATTTATTTTCTGAAGCAAAAGAATGAAGCTTTGAACAGATTTAAAGAGTTCAAATCATTGGTTGAGAATCAACAGAGTAAGAAAATAAAGGTGATCAGGTCAGACAATGGACTAGAATTTTGTAACAAGGAATTTGAAGGCTATTTGAAGCAAGCTGGAATTATACACCAGAAAACAAATTGTTATACACCTGAGCAAAATGGACTTTGTGAAAGGAGTAATCGTACAGTTGTTGAGAAAGCCAAATGTTTACTATATGATGCAAATTTAGATAAGAAATTTTGGGCGGAAGCAGCCAATACTGCTGTGTACTTGAAAAATAGATCGATTGCATCAGGATTGGATAAAACACCTTATGAGTTATGGTATGGATCAAAACCAGACTTAAGTCACCTACGTTTGTTTGGAAGCAAAATTATGGTGCATGTACCCAAACAGAAACGTTTGAAATGGGACAAGAAAGCTACACAACATATTCTAGTTGGATATGGTGATGGTGTTAAAGGTTATCGTGTGTACAATCCTTCTAAGAACACTGTAATGATCAGTAGAGATATAATAGTGATAGAAGATGTAACACCTATCAAGGAAGTCAGTGAAGAGTCAGCTATTTGGATATCCAATGAAGAAAATCCTACCGACAATTTAGTGGAGGAAAGTAAAGATAAAGTGGGGGAGAGCAGAGATTCAGTGGGGGATCTGTCTAATAATGTTTCAGAAACAGATTTTTTAGATTGCTCTTCAGGTTCCTCATTACATACTGATGACAATGAAACACTGACTGAAATAAACACTGAAGATGTTCCAGAACAAGCAGTATCAATACCTGAGCAAGTGCCAGATGTGCCAAGTAAGCGTCAGAGAAAGAAGCCTGAGCGCT
Source organism: Panorpa germanica (assembly GCA_963678705.1). Taxonomy (NCBI): domain Eukaryota; kingdom Metazoa; phylum Arthropoda; class Insecta; order Mecoptera; family Panorpidae; genus Panorpa; species Panorpa germanica. Next base: position 767,949 of record OY783222.1, read on the forward strand.
ATGGTATTAGCAACATATGTGTTTCCAGTACTGTTCCAGCATCGGAGGAGATTGTATTCTCAGAGGCTCTTGAAGGGCCTGATCGGGAGCAGTGGAAGCAGGCAATGGCTGATGAATTACAGTCATTTGAGGACAGTGATGCGTGGCAGCTTGTGGACCATCCAGGTGATGTGACAATAGTGAAGTGTAGGTGGGTGCTAAATAAAAAGTATGATTTTGAAAACAATGTAAGGTATAGGGCTCGATTAGTGGCAAAAGGTTTCTCGCAGAAACCAGGTGTTGATTATACAGATACTTTTTCACCGGTAGTGCGGCATTCTACTCTAAGATTGTTGTTTGCACTTAGTGTTCAAATAAAAATGAGTATAACACATCTAGATGTAACCACTGCTTTCCTTAATGGTTTTTTGAAAGAAAATATTTATATGTCATTACCTGAAGGTTTTGTAAACAAAAGTGGGGGAAAGGTCTTAAAATTAAATAAAGCCATTTATGGGCTAAAACAGTCTTCCCTGGCATGGTATGAAAGAGTTAAAGAAGTTTTGAGTAGATTAGATTTCAAAAATAGTCAATATGAACCATGTTTGTTTACAAAAATAACTGGTAAAATTAAAGTGATAGTGGCCCTGTATGTGGATGATTTTTTGATTTTTTCAAACAATGATTTTGAAACAAATAAATTAAAAAGTGTATTAGGTTCAGAATTTAAGTTAAAAGACTTGGGACCTGTAAGACAATATTTAGGCATGAGAATAAATTTAGATAAAAATAAAAATGTTATTACTGTAGATCAACAACAATATATTGAACAGTTAGTTTCTAAATTTCAAATGTCTGATTGTAAGACACAAAGTACTCCGATTGAGCCTAAATTGAATTTAGATAAGTCATCTGATAAATGTTTACCTGATGTTCCTTATCAAAAACTTATTGGAAGTCTGATGTATCTGGCAGTATTAACAAGACCAGATATTGCTTACTGTGTTAGCTATCTCAGTCAATTTAATAGTTGTTATAGTCACATACATTGGAATTATTGTAAACGTGTATTAAGATATTTACTGCATACTAAAAGTTATTGTTTAAAATATACCAATAATAACAATAGTAATTTACAAGGTTTTGTAGACAGTGATTGGGCAAGTGATGCTCTAGATAGAAAATCCTATACTGGATTTTGCTTTATGTTGTCAGGGTCTGCCATTTCCTGGCAAAGTAGGAAGCAGAAAACGGTTTCATTATCCAGTACTGAGGCGGAATACACTGCTCTTTCTGAAGCTTCAAGAGAAGCTATTTATCTAAGAAATTTAATGCATGAAATTACTGATGTATTTAATGTAATTGATTTGTATTGTGATAACCAAAGTGCATTGAAGTTAGCTTCGAGTAGTCAGAGTCATAATAGATCCAAGCATATAGATGTGCGTTGTCATTTTATTAGAGATGTTGTAAAGAACAACTTTGTAAAAGTTAAGTACATTCCTACTGAAGAAATGCCTGCAGATATTTTAACAAAAGGTCTTTGTCATCTGAAACATTATAAGTTTATGAATTTACTTGGCATTGTTTCTGTGTAATCATGTGTACTTAGATTATTCTGATAAGTGGGGGTATTGTAATAGGTATCAAAATATCACTACTTTGTAACTAGTAACGCCATCTGTAATCTGTTGTGTAAAAACTTTTTCTTATGTCAAATATAGTCTGTTGCGAACTGCTAACGTGTCTTTATAAATATATTTAAGGGGCTTAATATTTAAGATCCACCATACAGACTTCTACTTCTAGAACATGATATAGTTTATAAACTTTGATCTGTTTGAAGGTTGATCAAGCTATAACACTCAAGGTCACTGCGTATACCTTATTAACCTGGGTAACCTACTGTTTCAGAATAGTTACAATTAAGGAAACAAGTTTAAATAAAACATTTATATTCTCATGAACATGAAGTTGACAACATATGGTAAATATTGTTGTTGTTTACAAGGGGAGACCATTAAAATTTGATAAAAAATTGATGGTCTCCGATTGTAAAATTTATAACGGTTCTTATAGTAAAAATTTATGCTGATTTTAAATCTGCAATTTATTTTTTGGTGGCACTTCCGGTTTTCGAGATATTAGCGTTTCAAGGGTTAAATAATGGAAATATTTTAAAATGGTTTTCAGATTTGGAATCAGCGGGAAAAAGTACGTTCAAAAACATATTTAAAAGTTGGATATAAAATATTTTAATTTTTAAAATTTAACATCAAGCAAAACATCTATGTCTGCCGACGCGACCTTACACCGTAAACGAGCCACATACGTTTCCAGTTCACTCTAAACAAAAACTAGGAAATATATGGAAAGATCATTTAAAATGGGGGATTTCGAATGACGTATATTGTTGGAAACTCTGTTATTATAAAGGGAGGATTAACCCTCTAGGGTTTAGGGATAGATTCTGCGTACGGGGCACCCCCGTACACAGATCTAGAAGTCATAATCACTTCAGCTGGGTGCAGAGAAATGGGGGGAAGAAAGAGGTAATAAAATATATGACGCATGGGCATGGCGAAGACATTTGAGGTAAAGACCATTCAGAAAAATAGGTTTATCAAGCGTGAAATGAAATGTGATTTAATGATGCAAATCGAGAAATAATGGAATTCAAAGAAACCCAACAATATTATGACGTATATTATTACAATTTAACTTATTCATAGATTAGTATGGTTCTATATTTAGTACTTATGGAATAAGAAGAAAGAAAACAGAATTTATTTTGTAAATTATTATCTGGCAGTTGTATTGCTATTGACATTGCGGTGCCACTCACAACTCATCACTGGATTTTCTAAAATCAAAAAGCCAAAATGATTTCATTCGTTGATAAGTTTCTGCAGGTAACGCTGTCGAGTTTTTCTTTTTTTATTGACTTTTAAATTTTGTACAGCACTTAAAAGTTAAAATACCGATTTTTCATGAAAAAAATCAGAAACTTTGTTATTTTAAAATACGTTAAAAGTAAAAAATTAAAGAAAACTCGACAGCGTTACCTCGGCATTTATGTAAAGAAAGAGTGTACAAAATTTCAAAAGAATCAGTCCAGTAGATTTTGAGCTAGAGAGGGCACCGACTCTGAAAAAGCTATGTGTGAGAAACCGCATTTAAAAGTTTCAAAGTAACACGAGAGGTGAAGACTTAAAACTCTATATCTCCGACAGTTTTACTCCAATCGAATTCAAATTTTCACACAATAAACTTAATATGTTGTACAATAATATATATAAATAAAAAAAAAAGTTGAAACCTTTCTCCCCCCCCCCCCCCCCCCCCAAGATCGTTCCACAGCGTTCAGTACTAACTCATGCGGTCTTAAGTATCCCAATTCCATAGATGTAATGTCTTCCACACATCAATTGCAACATATGGTGAAGAATACTTGCAAATAACTTTGTCTAAAGTTTCTGCGTTTATACACCACTAAATATATTCAATAAGAAATGATTACCTACAGAAATATCGCTCATGTTCATCAATAAATAACGCAACAAGAAATCTATTAGAACAGATCCAGCGAATCTTGTCAAAGAGATACATCATCTAATCCCCAATACCTATGTCATACGTTACATACAAATCGTTTCCAGATTCAGGGGTGGTTTATTGTAGTCCGTATGAGATTTAGCACACAGTTAGGGGGTGGAACCGTTCAACGTTTAGGATGATGAATGTCGTAAACATCATCCCTTTCACAAATAGTATCATTTATTGATCCCAATGGATTTTCCCCTTACGTGGGGCGTGTGGTGGAATGAGGGGTGCAAGTGAACTCTGTTGGTGGTTGACCAGGGTCCAGGTCCGGGGGTTGCATCGCACCAAAGTGGACGGAGGGATTATGTAAAATTAAATCACAGATATTTTAAAATTTAAAAAAAAATGCCACTAAAAGTGTAGTGGTCGCTGCATACGCCTCCCTCCAGCTTCCCTTCTCTTCCACGTTTTATTTAATAAACCCAATGCGTTTGATGCGAGCAGTACGGAGCTGTGGACTATATAGTAAAACTTTTCCACACTTTAATGCGCAAAGATGCATAATATTGACTACACAGTTGTTGTTTCGAGGGAAGTAGAGTCTTATTGGTATTAATTTATTATTACTGCTCACCCTAAAGTAGAACATAATTAAATTATCTTTCGGGATAATTGACTGCATTCGTTAAATAGCTTACTCATCACTTCTGCTCGATGTCACTAATCTTTATTGACAGATGGGGCCATAGGGGATCAGAAAATGTATAACCTCAATAAAAATAACATAAATACAAGATGACTTATTATATAGGATATCTGTTCCATCGTTTTACAACCTTAAAAATATAAATAATAATCTTAGTAGAAGCAGAGTCGCTTTTAGGAACTAATGCAGTATCTCATCCTCTCCAATATACTGCAAAACACAACATTAGTGCGTTTGTAACCCAAGATATTGTACGCTAAACTATTTCCCACTTCTGACTTGTTAATAGGGTGTATTAAAGTTTTTTAACGACTCCAGTTTTATATTTCGAAAACGCGTAACAGTAATTTAACTATCAGGCAGACAGAAAGGCAAAACATTCACATTTATTCACGTAAAATTATTGTTTTTTTTTTTATATTAGTAATTAAAATCATTCTGCATTAGTCGAGCGTTGCAAATTAAACAAATATATTTCTTCTATTCATTAATTCCAGCACTTGAATGGTCCAGTCCAGTCCAGTCCAGCTCAGCGCAGAGCACCGACGAGTTTCGTTCCAAAGAGACAATTCTTTTGCGTTTAATTTTCTGCACGTGATAAATTAATCGTCAGAAAAAAAATACTTTTCTACATTTTGAATTAATTGTAATTATTTTCATTTTGGTCAATACTTGGAAATTTTAAAGTTCGTGATGTTTTTCAAGAGATCAACATGGAAGAGATGGGAAGCGGAAGTGAAGGATTGTATATTATCATTAATTAATTATTCCATTACTTTACATGAAATAATCTTGCGGTTTTATGTAAATTTAACAACTTTGGATGAAACGCATGTTCCCTATTGATTCGTGACTTCTTTTCTATATCTGTATCTTCCTTCAAGTACCATAAATCTTCAAGCAGTTACTCTGAAGTTATAGCTCTGATTGTAGACTCATAAAGTGGTCTTTAATAGCTGCTACGATTTAGCTGCAGCTCCCCCTAGCGCCGTTTCTGCGGATTTCATTTTATGTCCCGTTAAACGATTGTCGGCACAACCGTCGTATATTCTCTTGCTACCCTCCAGGTCTGTAGTACCCCAGGGTGTTGTTACTATGATTTGATACTTATCGCAAACTGCGCATCTCACGGAGGGACGAGAAACGTTGACTTCACCCATCTGTTTGGTTGCATTCATCGCAGATGGAAACGTGAAATTTAAATTATGAGTTTTGCTTGCAAATATGATTAATATGCTAGAGTGTATACTTTATATGGTAGTAAACTTAGTATACAATTAAAATGTTTAATTAAAATTTTAATATCTTTGCGAGTGTTAATTTTAATTTAATTACAGAGTTGCGGTTCCTCTTGTTAGAGATAAAAGCCTTTAAACAGATATTCATTTATAAAAATAGCGACACCAAAAACGAAAACAACAATTTTACAACCACACGTTTGTGAATGATCCTTTCCTATAATGTTCCAACTGTTTATATGTTTATTTGTTTATATGGTGGCTCGAAAACAGCTCCAGTGATTTTTTTCAAATTTTCCTATTTCGTAGAGAAAAAAATTCTAAGGCTTTTGGCGTTCTCGGATTTTCCCCTAAATTTCATGAAAACCCGAAAAACAAAAATACTTTTTTTTACTTTTTGCTCTATAACTTTTAATTCGTAAAAGATAGGAAGTTGAAATTTGGCATGTGTATTGGCAATGGTGTTCAACGCTAACACTTTTAAAAATTAGAAATTAAAAAATTGAGCGTTGAGAAAATTAGGGGGCTTTAGGAAAAATTATTTCATTATTGAACGAGCTAAATATTTCATTTTGAAAATAGAATTAAAATTTGAAATGAAATGCGAATTATTTTATTGGATTCAAATCATACACACCAAAAAGACGGGAGTAAACTCTAGTAGGTAATATAATAAGGGGCGATCGATTTATTTACAAGGTGAGGAAATTAGAATTTACATATTTCTGATTCTTCAAAATGATCTAAAGTAAGTTGAATAACTATTGCGATAACTTGAGTACAGCAAACGACTTTAATAATTAAAATTTTTTTTTTTTTTTTTTTTTTATTTATTTAGGCTTTGGCTTATTCAGCCTTCTTGCCATTGCTTTTATTTGTAAAATTATATAAAAATTTACATATAAATTATAATTGTTCTAATAAATACAAAACAAAATGATTCTTTTAAAAAATTAAACTTAAAATTAAATACATACTAAATAAAATATTTTAACTTAAATTACACTTCTATATTATTTTCTATCACAAAGTTTGTTAATATTTCCGCCGTTGCTTCACTTGTCATTAAACAGGACATATTGACTGGGAACTGTGTTACATTACATAAATCATTTAAAAGTCTATCAATTTTTGATGTTAAAAGATGACACCCTAGAATTATATGGTCCAAAGACCCTTCTTCTCCACATCTACAATTTGGTGTGTCTTTTATATTTATTTTGTATAGATGAGCTGGACATCTAGAATGCCCAGATTTCATTCGACAATTTGTTGAAATATATCTCCGTGAATGATTTTTATTAAACCATGTGGTTGTTGGAATTTTTTGATTCGCTGCAAAAAACAACTTTCCAGTACTTTGACTTTTCTCATTGTATATATTCTGCCATTCTGCCATACAATTTTCTTTAATTATTTTTTTGGAATCATTTATTGACCAATTTATTTCGATTATTTCCCCATCTACACAAGCTTCTTTGGCCAGTTTGTCAGCCATTTCGTTTCCTTTTATGCCTACATGTCCAGGAATCCAAATAAGTTTAACATTGATATCATTTTTTTCCATTTTTAAAAGATATTCTTTAATTGAACATATTTTGTTATTATTATTGTTTTTGAATTTATTGTTATTTAAAGATACACAAACACTACGAGAATCTGTGAAGATTAATATATTTTTATTGTCAGTTTTTTGTATTATTTCTAGTAATTTCATAATTGCTGTTATTTCTGTATTATAAGAATTTGTGATGTTGTTAAGTTTGTATTTGTACTGTTGATCTGTATTATAATTGAAAATGCCAATTCCTCCTGTTTTAGAGTTTTTTTCGAATGAACCATCGGTAAACCATATACTCCAGTTTATATCATCTTTTGTTATATATTCCATATATTTTTGATAAGTTATTTCCTTACTGTCATTCTTCTTGAACAAATTTATTTCTGTATGTATTGTTGTCATGCTTATTTCTAATGGAAATTTGAAAAAAGGTATAATGTTGTGTACCTCTAAGTTCAAGTTATTATATCTATCAAAACTAGTTAAAAGTGCCGGTTTTTTATGAGTTGTCCAATATGGTTTATTATAAAGAACATATAGTTTAGATAATCTTGTATTTAAGGGGCCACATGAGTTATGTCTGTTTTTACAAAAGAAACTGTCTGATATTTGTTGTATTCTGATATTTACCGGAGGAATATTAGTTTGATAGTTGAGGATTTGGATTGGTGTTGAAACCATTGCACCTAATATTATTCTTAAACATTTGTTTTGTATAATTTCAATTTTTTTTAATCTTGAGTTATTTGCGGTGCAGATCATAGTACTAGAATAGTCAATATGCGGTCTAACAATAGCTTTATATATTTTTATTAAGGTTGTTGGGTGTGCGCCCCATTTGTATCCTGCTATACATCGCATCAAATTTAAGCCTTTTTGACATTTGTTAATAATATGTGCAATTTCTTTCGCCCAAGTGCTTTTCGTATCAAAGAATATACCCAGAAATTTGGTATTTGAAGTAACAGTTATATTTTTATTTCTGATGGTTATTTTTGGACTGCAGTTTATTCTATGCCTTGTAAATATAACTATTTTACTTTTTTCTGACGATATATTTAATTTGATTTCCTTTAATAAAATATCTAGTTTTCTTAATTTCGATTGTAATCTGTTTTGAGCTATATCTTGTGTATGACCCATACTATAAATAACCATGTCATCTGCATACATCGGTACTGTTGTGTTGTTATCTGATAATGTTGTTAACTTTTCTGTGTATATGTTGAATAATAAGGGAGATAATATTGAGCCTTGTGGAATTCCGTGATTACATAGTATAGGACCAGTTAACTTATTATTGTATCTAACTGTTATTTCTCTATTTTGGAAGTAGTTTATAATCCAGTTGGATATTTTGGAAGATATACCTATGTTTTCTACTTTTTCTTTTAATATTTTTAGATTAACATTGTCATAAGCAGCTTCAATGTCAATGAAAGCAGCTATCATATAATGATTTTTACTGTATGTTCTTTGAATATCGATATTCAATATGTTTAAGTTATGCTGTGTACTTCTTGTTTTTCTAAACGCAAATTGTAACTCAGGTAATCTTTTATGATGTTCGAGATACCACTCCAGTCTGTTTTTGATGATGGATTCCATAGTTTTGCCCATACATGATAGTAAAGTAATTGGTCTGAATGATTCTTCTTTGTTTGGATCTTTTCCTGTTTTTAATATAGGAACAACGATATGTTTTTTCCAGTCTAATGGTATATCAGCAGTGTTTAATGACAGATTGTATATTTGTGTAAGATGATTTATTGCATTGTCAGGTAAGTTTTGTATCATTTTGTAATTTATTCTATCAAATCCTGTGCTACTGTTTTTATTATGATTTAACGCGAATTTTACTTCATTTTTATTTATGTTATTATCTAGAAAATTATCTTTTACGATGGTGGTGGTAGTAATATTTAAATTGTTGTTCTGTGGAAATTTTTTTTTAATGAATTCTTCTATTAAATTTTCATTATCACTTATCCTTTTAGTACTATAGCTTTTATTGTTAATTTTTCTTATATTATTCCAGACAATGTTGGTTGTTGTGTTTGGGTTTAAATTCTCGCAGAAATTTTGCCATTCTATTTTTTTTCTGGCTCTAAAATATCGTCTGGTTTTAGCTTGATGTTTTTTATAATTTAAATAATTCGCCATTGTCATGTTTTTATTAAAAATAGTTAGTGCTAATTTTCTTTGAGCTATCATTTTATTGCACTCAGTGTCCCACCAAGACGGTTTTATTTTATTAGGAGTTATATTATACAATCTGGTAGATGGGATATGTATGTCTGCCGAATTATTAATAACATCTCTAAATTGGTTGTATTTGTTTTCAACATCTTGGGGATTACTTGTGATTCCATTTGTGCTAAGGTTTGAAATTCTGCTTTCTATTTCAAGGCTATATTTCTCCCAATCTGCTTTTCGGAAATTTCTCCTCGTTAAATATTCAGATGTACGGTAACGGTCTTTATTATAGTCATTCAAACAGAAAAAAATTGGGTAGTGATCACTACCTAAGCTATCTGCAAGAACTTGCCACGAAGTAATTTGTTGTGTTAACGTCATTGATACCAATGTGAGATCCAATATACTGTCCCTTGTACTGAGATTGCTTACTCTAGTTGGTTTATCATCGTTGATAATATTTAGATTTTCGTTTTCTATGAAATCTAACAATTCGTTACCTTCATACTGACTACCTGGACAATTTATATCCCAAGCAAGATTAGTCGCGTTAAAATCTCCAGCAAGTATAACAGGAACATCTATTTGTTGTTTTATCTGTGACCAATTAGAATTAGATAGTTTATGATTCGGTTTAGCATAGATTGATAAAATACATATTACATCAGTTTCGTTATGTGTTAAAATTATTCCAACTATTTCGACCGAATTAAATGGGTTATTTAGCATTACTCGTTTATATTTTATAGATTTATGAATCAAGATAGCAACACCCCCGTGGGGATTATAGTTTGTATTCTGTATCCTATCTTCTCTTTCAATAAAATAACCTTTGATGTTGAAATTGATATTTTTTGTTAAAAACGTTTCTGATAGTATGCATATATGTATGTTATGCTTCTGTAACATATGTTGTAGTTCCTCTTTAATATATCTGACTCCTCTGCAATTCCATTGAATAAAATTTATCATTTTAACTGTTTTAATTAATTATTGATTTTTATATCTGTCCTTGGTCTTGTTGTTAGATTTATTTATATATTTTATTTTATTTTATTTTCTCTCCGTTTATATAATTATTGTTGATTTAATATTTTAGTAAATTTATTAAACGATTAGGTTTAGTGATGTGAATAGATTTTTTTAAAAATAAACTTAATTTATATATCGATGTTTTCTTACGAGTTTGGCCATTGTACACTAGATATTTGTTTCTTGTAGCTTCTAAGGGATTGGGATGTAATATTTGGGTCTTTGTTTGTATTTTTAATTTTGTCATCATTATTTTTATTATATATTGATGTATAGCAGGTATCATTATCATTGTTTTCCATTGTAATATCAGGTGTCTCTTGGTTGATTTGCTTTCTGTTTTTTCCTTGATTAGTTATCTTAAGGTATGTGTCGCTTTCTTCATTGTTAGGTTTCTTTTCTTCTCTTCTTCTTTTTGGAATTGGTTCTTTAGTGGATGTCGTAGGTTGTGGTTGACTGTAAGATCTTTGTAACGAGTTACCTGTATTTGATTTATTCACTCTGGTATTAGTTCTTCTGGTTAAAGGGTTTGGTTTGTATGTTGGAATTATGTTGATACTATTGTATTTATTAGTGATATTGGGAAAAGTCTCATTGTAGTTTAGAGCTTCAAAAGAGTTTTGAGTTCTTACTGAGTATAAATAGTCTGTATTTTTTTCTGTTAATTCTAATTTTGCTTCATAAAAACTGAGATTGTGTTGGGCCATGAGATCTTTTATCTTGATTTGTCTTTTTTTTTCAGGACATTCATTGTCTGTAGCCTCGTGGTTAAGTTTACAATTTATGCATGTCGGATTAGGAGATGTGCATGCAGTACGTAAATGATCTTCACTTCCGCAGAATTTACATTTTGCTACTTTTGCTCTACATTTTGTGGCTGCATGTCCAAATTTAAAACAATTATAACATTGTATCGTCTGTTGTACAAATGGTTCACATGCTCGTCTCACTCTCCACATGTAAACATAAGCAGGAATAGCAAGTCCTTCAAAGAATAATTTCACTGTTGTACTGGGTTCATATTTAATAGCTCCGTCAACTCTTAGTTTTCGATTTAACCTTTGCACTCTCGTTACTTTAAAAGGTGGACACTCTATATTATTTAAAATTGTATCTTCCGAATATTCAATATCAACACCTTTTATAATAGCAACTTTTGTGCACCAGTAAAATGGGATAAACGCTTCATACCCATTGTTTTTCAGCAATGTTGATTTGGTAATTTCGTTAGCTAGTACTGCATTAGCACATTGAACGATTACTCTATTTCTTCCCACTTTTTTAATTTCTATTATATTAGATTTATTGCTAATTTTACAAATTATTTCTGCTAATTTAAGAGAACTAAAAAATGTATTTCCATCACTATTATTTTTAACTATCATTACTTTATACGAGTCATATTTTGTTTCTGTGTTGTATAAATTATTAAATATTTTTTTAACATTGTCACTATTGTTATTTAAGTTTTCTGTTATATCACTGGATGTTTTATCTGTAGGAATTGATTTGTTAGTCACAGAGTTGTTTTTATTGATCGGATTTTTATCGGGAGGTTCAACCTCCATATCCATATTGTTAATTAACCAGTGATAATTAAATAGAAGTTACTTCACTTCTAATTAATAACACTTAATAATAATATAAATTATAATTTAAAAAAAATAAATCACGAAAAAAAAATATTATAATTTGCAAAAAAAAAAGATAACTATTTATTTTATTGTTTTGTTTATTGTAAATACGTGCGCTCACCAAGAAGACTCGATGTAAACTGTGAATTAAAATTTTATTTCTTAATCTTTTTCAGAATTATTTTCTTTCAGGACAAGGAAGTGCAAGGGCACCCTCCTCCTGGTGTTCATGATGTCGCATGTTGAAGACAAGGCTGGGAATGTCCTAAGTGGAATGACGAACCAATTAATTCAAAACCCGGAAATAAATTGAACAAAACAATACGAAAGGGAAAAGAAAACATATATGTGAAACGCATAAAACATTTTACGTATAACAACATCTATTGTATCATTGTTCTTGCATTCCGAAATATTCTTACAGGAATGTTATCTACTTTGAGGTATCTCAATCGTCATCCAAATGTCGAATGGTGCAACTTTCATTTATGCAGCAATTCCTATCTATGCACCACAGGATCCTGTCTGGTAAATGGTAGAATGCTAAATACTTCGTGGTGTTTTGAATACCGTTTGACTTCCGAGTTCAAACGGTATCATTTGTTTTCAGCTCTTTTCTTCTCCTCGCGATCCGTGATCTGCGAGACAGACATTATGACGTCGTCCAGACGGCGCCGTTTGTATGAAAGTTAGATGAGGGAATTGTCTTTAAAATGAGACAGTAAGTACTCTCGTAAAAGAGTTATGGTTATTGTTTAGTAGTGGTTGCGAAGTAAACAACATTATGTTTATCTGTGCAACATCTTTTGTCATCAGTTAAATTATAGTCTTCAAGGAGAAAGCAGAAAACTATTAAATATGTAGAATATTTCCGAACACTGACGACATTATGAAATCAATTTGATAAGGAGGAAACCTAGGAAAAATATGGACGTGTAAGGTTTCAACTTTTTTTTATTTATTTATATTATTGTACAACATATTAAGTTTATTGTGTAAAAATTTGAAGTCGATTGGAGTAAAACTGTCGGAGATATAGAGTTTTAAGTCTTCAACTCTCTGGTCACACATAGCTTTTTCAGCGCGGTTTGTCACACATAGCTTTTTCAGAGTCGGTGCGCTCTCTAGCTCAAAATCTACTGGACCGATTCTTTTAAAATATTGCACACTCTTTCTTTAATAAATACCGAGGTAACGCTATCGAGCTTTTTTTAATTTTAACGTATTTTAAAATAACAAAGTTTCTGTTTTTTTCCATGAAAAATGGGTATTTTTACTTTGTGCTGTAAAAAATTGAAAAATCAATAAAAAAAAGAAAAACTCGACAGCGTTACCTGTAGAAACTAATCAACTAATGAAATCCTTTTGGTTTTTCGATTTCAGAAAATCCAGTGATGAGTTATGAGTCTCACCGCAATGTTACTTTTTTTTGTGACGTCTGCGGAGATTCGCTGTCAATTCCTCATTTCATGATATTTATTTATGAAAATTTCACAAAGTATTCTTCAAATGACATTTTATCATGTAGTCATTATAGAAATAATTATATATTAACTGTGTCGTCAAAAAACATTATCGAAAATGTGCTTCTTTTTCATCGTTTTGACCTTACCCCCCTTAACAAACATTATGGTAATAAAATTTTACCTTAGATGTTCCTGATAAGGCACGATTAGTTAAAATAACGCAGCAGCCTCACATGGACCTTACTGGGTAAACCTTGTATAATTCATTAATACCTACTTAAGAGGGTAACTATATTATTTAGAACATTTATAAAGGAATGAATGAGGTTATGCAGTATGTATGCCATAAGTATGTTCGATAATTAGAAGTGTTAATTAATTCAAAACTAACCTGAAATAGCATGTATCCCGAATCATACATCCAAAAATCTTCAGACGGTGCAACACCTGGTTTACTCAACTGTACAGCGAGGCACCTCTGCAGAATTAGATGACATCGCTGAGAGGGCGCTGTTCTTTGAGCGTGTGGCGAGGGGGTCGGCATTGTTGACCCCCGGGTGCCAGGGGCTCGACCTCCCATGGCCCCTGTTGAGGGCACTAGCGAATCACCCAAAGAACCATCTGTAACAAAAATATTATTTTATAAGATTGAATATTTTCATGTTTATAGAAACAGAAAGTGACGTCACCAATAATGTGTTTTGTCCCTTTAATTTTATAGACATTGTCACTAATATTATGATAGTAGTTCTACAACAATAGGCGGTCTAATTTAGGTAATAAAGGTAACAGTATCTTTAAATTAATTCTTAAATTATGTAAATGTACAGTGAATTTCCTGTATTCCTACTGTATAATTGATTAACTGTTTAATATGCAATGTATACAATTATTTAAAGTATCATTTTATAAATGTGAAATCTCTAGTATTAATTTTGACCTAGATTACACAATGGCCATAATTATAGACATAATCCAAGAAGGACATCATCTCCAAGATAAATACGATTGTTTACAACTTGTTGCTTAAGGTACGCGTCCACGAATCTACTTGGAAGTCGAGAGTACGCATACGTCATACGAGTACGGAGGCGTGTCAATCTTTTTAAATCCTTTTCTTCTTCTGCTAACATACAAGGTCATCAGAGCAAACGTACGGGTATTAAAGTGAAGATATCATTGTTGAAAAATTTGATCGATGCATGCAAAGTTCATTCCCGTCGCGACGCATATGATAGCTTCCATACGGAAAAGTGGACGCCTACCTTCATAGAAATAAAACTGAATCATCGTTGCTGAGTCATAGCCATAGGCATCAGCCCGAACATAAGCAAAAAATAATAACACAGAAAGAAAACAAATCGTGAAGTTCAAGATCTAGAATTCCGCCTTCGTACTGCAGGTTCTTATGTAATTACCCCGTGGTAGTTGCAGCTGAAGCAAGACTGGTGGGCCGGGGGATTGAAGGGGCAGGGGACGTGATGATTGTCTATCATTTAGGAAGACTACTAAACCATTGTTTGATTGTTGTAACAGTTATCAAATCAACTGACGATGCTGCTGCTGGTGGTGCCGTTAACGATTGTTACAGATGAAGTAACGGTTACTTTGTATAAATTGTGTCAAATGGAATTTAATCTGCTTCGTTTGTTTGTGATGAAGATGTAGAAATAGTATACGCTTTGTGAGAGAAGATATTTGATATGCGTACATTCATTCGCAATGTAGAGTAAGTGAGTGCAGATAAAACGAAACTTGAAATTAAAGCAAGAATTACACCCGGAAATAAATGTTATTACGGATTAGAGGACTTGCTTAGGTCTACCTATGTAAATTATAAACCTAAAATTCTTATAAACAAAATGATAATAAAACCAGTTGTTTTTTTAAGAAGAGCGATTTTGATCTCTTGCAGATTTAGGGAAAAAAATATTTACGAAAAATTTATTTACACTGTGTGAAAACATACAGTGGAGAATAAGATATCGAGAAATTGGAAGAAAAAGACTAAAACAGAACGGCTAAGAAACTTCTAGGTGAGATGAAGACCCAAGCGATTGGAAAGAGTAAGTAGAGGAAGACCTAAGCAGGATGGGTATTGCGAATTGGAGGAGGAAAGAGGGCAATACAAAGGAATCTTAGTTAAGATATTTTAATCGTTGACTAATTTAAGGGAAGTGCGAAAGAAGGCGTACGCAGAGACCGATTGTGCAACTGATAGAAATTTCAATACAAATTTTTATTTATTTAGGAGTCAGTTAAGCCTCATTCCCACTCACTGTTTTGATATTTAATTCACTGTTTTTATTTAATATTGTAATCTAGATTTTAGGTTCTCGTTTCACATTTGTGTTTTAATTTAAGTTTAGTTAATTTAGTTGGTGCGCATGCATCGTTAGTAATATAAATTTTGACAGTATGTGAAATAATTAAAATTGCTATTTTTAATAACAATTAGTAATAGAAATTGTTTTCTCTTCTATACTTTTTAAAAACTGATTGTCACATTTTAGAGGATATAATATAATATAGTTTTACTTAATTTAATATTTTTAATTTCAAACATTGGACCTTGTAAGGTTCTAAAAAAAACTAAGAAAACTTAAAAAATAAATGAAATTAAAAATGGTACTGTGAATGACTACGCGTATTGCCATATGCTAAACAATTTAAATTAAATACAAAATGGGAATGATACTTTATATTCGGTATGTTTGATATTCCGAAAACCGTGACATTTTTATAATTATTTTCGGAATTACCATCAATGTTCATACCACCCATGCACGTATTGGACCTTACGCAAAAGTGAAATATTTGTCGAATCGTGGTGTTATAGAAGTGTTGTCCGTAGGCTACAATATTTTCACTACGTACAACTCTCTAGTGCTCCGAGTGACAGAAGCCGTGAAGAGCCGCAGGAGGCCGACTGCCGATAGCTCATTCCAATAGAAACACAAAGAAAATGCAATACCAAAACCAGTATAGCAATACACATTACAAACAAGATAAAATAAAAAATGAAATGAATCAGTAGCGCATATATTTCGTCCTGCTCGCACTCACACAGCAACAGCACCATCACCCGTCGTAGAGGAGAGAGAGAGAGAGAGCAAAGATATAGGTTAACAGACAAGACCTATCATTAACTGTGTTATTAATAAATTGTATGTTATTAAAGAAATTATTAGATTATTAAATACACGAATTGATGGAAATGAAAGAAGATGGCCTTAATTGCGTGAAATTTAATTCCACAAAGTAAAAAAACGACAATAATTTAATTGTGACATCAATGATATTGTTATTTTCAATTTTGAACGTCAACTGGTAGTCACTTTAGTTTAGATAATGATGGGAGAGAATGAGATGGATAGAAGAAAGAAAAAGAAACCAAGTTTGGTGATTCCATGTGTAATCATTTACCTTCTCGAATTATAAAAAAAAATCTGAAGAATTCAGAATTTCAAATCAATTCCACTTTTGTTAAAGACCGGTTAAGCTACACTTATTAGAGCTGTAAAACAAAACCCATGAACCAAGGTTCATGATAAACCACAGTTAACAGACAATTGAAAAATCGACATTTAGTCAAAAGCTGCCTGAGTGCTACCATTGAAAGAAATTTAAAAGAAATGGGGCACAGAATAGGGGAGGACTAAAAAATGAGTTGAAAGAGAGTTCCAGCAGACGTCCTGTGCGAAGCTCATTTTATTCCAATAACATCGTCAATTGCAGAGGCGGCCTTATGGGGTGGCAAGCAGGGCACCCTCGCGGAACAACCCAAGTGGAATAATTAATTACTATATATGTATTTGAATCTTGCGCCTCGCTCTTTAAAAATCCCACTAGAATCACTGCGTATATCTTTTAAGGCATTCATGTACCTTAGTTTATCATCATTAATATTTGTCGTCTTTGTGCTTGTTAACTTTTATAAATCTTCCAATATAAAATTTAAAAACTCAACATTTATTTATTCATAACGTGTGCATTTATCGTCAATCATCATCAAAAATAGTTACTTTCAATTTATCGGGTCGTCAAGTATTCTAGTAATTTTGATAATTCAAGAACAGTCCTCCATTACAAACATTTTCATAGAATTCTAATTTTGATATCAACAAATCACTACATCACTTCACATTTCTATAAGTAAAGGTCCAAATATTGTATACACGTGGGCATGGCACGGTTAGAAGCCTTCTGTGAAACATGTGTTCTAATATCTTTAAGGTAATTAGGCGAATGACGTTTCTTTTTTTAATTTATAAGATATTCAAAGGGCCTTAAGCTAGCATTGTAAATATATCAGAATAACGATTAAATGCATGTTCGATTTCGTAATGTGCCACAGAAGAGAGTAATGACAGCGGCAGCGGCACGACAGAGAAAGTAATATTAGTACGAGTATGTTTTGATATGCAGCTAAAGAATTTGTTTTAATCCTTCCCTGAATTAACATATGAATAATCAACCAAGTCATTTATCACGATAATTACTTCCGCGTGTATTGAATTTTAGGTGTAAACCTCATAAGATGCATTTAAAGGTAAGGTCCTAGTTGAGATGGAAGGAACTAACAAACATAGGAATGAATGGAGAAAAGTTTAAAGAAAATCAATGCTCCACAGCACGATGATGATGATGATGACTAGAAGTAAACTTTCTTGTAATTTAACCTTCTCTAATTTTAGCTCTTTTCTTAAAGTATTAAGAACTATATTCAGGCCTGTTAAAGAACAAGGGTGCTGGCGAACCAGATATAATTTTGAATTAAATGGACTTTATAAACAACCTCAAGTTGTACAGGTCATCCGAAGTAACAGGCTGAGATGGCTCGACCACGTCTAGAGATCCCCTGAAGACAATGTTACTAGATTATACACCTTTAACAACTCTACGGGATCCCATACCCGAGGACGACCACCAACAAGATGCCTGGACGATACAGATGAGGACATCAAAACTTTGAAGGTAAAAAACTGACAAAGAGTTGTTTTGGACCGATTGAGTTGGAAGAAGCGTGCTGTTGAGGCAGCTAAGACCTGTAATAGGTTGTTATGCTCTTAAAGAAAGAAGAATTTTAGCTCTTGACTGTGACGTTTTGACCTTGAGTTTCTCAAAAAACCTACAGACAACCCACGTACTTCCGCACATGTTTTAGCAT
This sequence comes from Panorpa germanica, assembly GCA_963678705.1. Classification (NCBI taxonomy): domain Eukaryota; kingdom Metazoa; phylum Arthropoda; class Insecta; order Mecoptera; family Panorpidae; genus Panorpa; species Panorpa germanica. The sequence continues at coordinate 786,474 of OY783222.1, forward strand.
AATTTCTGGAAAGTTTAATGAAGCGAACTTAATTATATTTATTCATAAGAATAAATAGCTTATTCTTTAAATTTAAATGTTAATTAGGGTAGGATATGGCATGTGGCAAGCTACGAAGTCAAGCCGCGTTACAAATAAACCTGTTATAAAATTTATACTAGATATAAAGCCCGTCGGGATAGGCTTTTTTCAGTTTATACCTGGTATAAATTTTATAACAGGTTTATTTGTAAGGCGGTAAGGGTTTAATCCGAATAGTGTATCTTGTTTGATCTGCGTTACATTTTTATAGAATAAGTTATGAGCGATGAGAATGTATATTACATGGCGAAGAAGAAGAGTTAAATTATAAAAAACAAACAAATCAATAATTTTCTTCATTTCACTGGTTTTTTTGAAACAACTGTTTGCTATATTTACTTATGGATGTTGCATGTTATTCAGGAAGAAATAGCAGATGGCATTGAAGTCAGCTTTTAACATACACCTTGCAATTAATTACGGATAATTATCTCGATACTATCATTAATAAGGCATTTACAACTGAACAGAATTAACAATAAACAACATATTCCAATAATAGAATAAATAATAAGCGAACAGTAAAGTGTCATACGAAAAATCTAGGTTATGTAATATCAGCCATTAGTCTGTTAATTTGTTTGAACAAATAAATGAATGTCACAGCAACAATTGGAAGGTCGTAGAAAATAAAACAATCGTCCAATTGTAACGCGCCGGCAACCATAAATAAAAACTTTATCCATTGTTTAAAGGTCTCTTCCAGATTTTATCAAATTATGTTGTTTGTAGTGTCATACGGTCAATTTAACAATATTCTTGTTTTCTCTGTACCGATGAGAAATCGTGTGACGTCACAGCACAATCAATTCATGCTGTACGCTTACCACCCACCGCCCAAAGCCTAATTTTTAATTTAAGAGTTTGTTTAACTTTTACTATGTTTAATGAAATGAGGAAGGTCTAGTGACCTTTTAAATTTTGCGATAAAATTAGGAAGGTTAGTCACAGATCAACAGGGTCATCGCTGTTCATTTAGCGGGTGACCTTTTATAATAATAGATAATGCTGTTCATTGATTTGCTACGTCATTAATCATATTTAAATATTAAATTGTTCCTAGTGAAGAATTCCTATTTTCTATTCGAAATCATGTTTATTAAAATTTACGGATTTTATCATGAAAGATTTTATTTTATTTTAGTATCATTCCCACTCACTTTTTTAATTTAATTTTGTACTTAAGTTGTTTAGCATATGGTAATACGCGTAGTCATTCACAGTACCATTTTTAATTTAATTTATTTTTTAAGTTTTCTTAGTTTTTTTAGAACCTTACAAGGTCCAATGTTTTAAATTAAAAATATTAGATTAAGAAAAACTATATTATATTATAACTTCCAAAATGTGACAATCTGTCAAAATGCAGTAGGATTTATATTTAAAAGAAGTTTAATGTCAGTTTGTCAAAAATAAAGAAGTAAAAACAATTTTTATAACTAATTGTTATTCCACACATCCCACATTCAATCGAACTGTCAAAATTTATATTACTAAAGACGCAGGCACACCAACTAAATTAACTAAACTCAAATTAAAACACGAATGTGACAAGGAATGCCTATTCTGAAAACCTGAAATCTAGATTAAAATATTAGATAAAAACAGTAAATTAAATATCAAAACAGTGAGTGGGAATGAGGCTTTATCGCGCTGTAGAAACTCGTGTTGTAAAGGAAATAATTGTATGCTTAACTACATAGCACTATAAAGCTGTTATTACTCGCGTTGCCGACTTTTCAGTAGGGTGTATTCGAGTATAAGAACGCTTTATCATGAGATGCAACTTCCACTTTAATGTTTATCAATACCTCATTATATTAACAAAGTTGCGAGTATATATTCTGCAGAACGTAGGATAGAACTTTGATATACGAAATAGAGATTTCTTTGATACACCGATATATTAATAAATATTAAAGTGGAAACTTCCTTTCCCTTGCAATCTTATGGAAAAGTCTGAGTAGTCTATTCCTGTGTCAGAGCATCTCTCAAAACCTTTCTAGCTTCTGATGTTTTGCCATACATCAAAGTCATTCTCTTCATGTTAATATGATAAATGATGGTTGAAAGTTAAATGAATAATAAACAAACCAATACACCACGGATTTATGCTAAAACGCGAATTTTATAGTTTTACGTTTAGTGCATTTATGGTACTTCTGATACATTGTATGATACACTTATAATACTCCATATCCATACTCCATGAAATTAGCGTGATTTAAAAGAAATAAAACTAACATATTAATCCTTTGTAAACCTATTATGTTCCATAATTGATCACTTTCGATATTTATAACTCCATAACAATATATTACAAGTAAAGAAAGCTACTAGACTCAAATCACTTTTTATTTACAAGCACTTTTTTACAATTGTAATAAACATAACCTAAAAAAATGTCAAGTCATGCACTTCATTGAGAATGAATAAAAACAGAACTTTAAGGTATGAGTCTACTAATCAGCATGCGTGGAAACAGCGGCATTACCCAGTAAACATTTGGTGAAATAGAATGGCTAGGTGAAGTTCTAGTCACTCGCACATTTCAATTCTAACGTTTTACAAGTTGGAGCAACACACAGAAAATCAATTTTAGTTCAAATTGATTCCCTACCTGTCACAGGAGTCGCTTTTATTCAACAGTGAGCAGTCGTTGTGCCGTCTGTAGCTCATAAAAGAGACACTCCCTTTGAACGACTGAATAGAAAACAAACGCGTTCATGACAAAAAAACTCATGAAAAGTAATAGAATTTACTCCAAAACGTTTATTGGATATCGATGGATGCTTGGTACTCTCGTTGGCAAATCGAATGCTGTTGATGCATATGTTTGCTTTAGTACCCCGTACTTTGTTGTGGTTACACGTGAGATAAGTGGACGTGTACCTTTAAACAGCCTAAATAGAATGAACTGTCAAACTTTTTAATGACTGGTTTAAAATGAATGCGTTAATCTGCTACAATGATTTAATTTTAGACATACGTTTTTATATCAAAATGATCAATTTCACCACGTAAGTCTTATTATTATTCAGCCAGTTCCCAAGGCTGCCGCGAGGTCGTGCTCATGTTGATGTTGATGTTGATTTTGTTTTATGTTATTTATTGGCTATGTATTATTATTAATGGACAGGTTTCTAATTGCATTAATGTTTGTTTAATGTTAGATGTTTGCGAACACTTTTGTTTAAGTGTTAAATTATATTTTCTTTTTGTTTTTGTTTTGTAAACACTTTACCTAGATTTATTTACAATTTATAGCAATTTGTTGAACATTATACATTTTTATCGGTTACTATCGTTAAACGGTCATTGAGTAATTCAAACATTGATTGAGTTGTTCAAACATTCAGAATTACGGGATATTTATAAGATTTGGGGTTGCAATCTGACGCGTGAAAATTCGCATAATTTCTTTGTAAATCATGTATAGTCAAAATCACAATAGATCGACGGCGAATTATCATTTATAGAAAAATAAGTGAGTCAGTGCTTTTTACTTATATCGGCAGTTTATACCCCACAACTTGTTTTAAGTATGAGTAGCCGCTGAACTCTCGTAATTTGAACTATATTATCCATTTCAAATAAACGAATCAAAGTTACTAAAGAACTGTCATTATAATAAATAAATAAATGCGAAATAAATGATGTTGTAATACCTTTCTACCATATAACAACTTTCTTAATCCCGATTAGTAAATAATAAATAAATGTCACCAAATCCGAATCCTGTAATAAAACCTACACGTTATAAAACCAGTAGGCAATCCGATTAAATCCCATATCGATCATTTGGTTACGTTACACTTTTACTTTCTTGCTCCCACCCGCATCCCACACTGTTACAGATTCATGTGACAAAATCAGACAATTGTCTCTGACAGTTTTTTTTTTAATTTAAAGAGGGGGGTGGGGGGTTAAAGTTTCAATTTTTTTAATTTATTTATATTATTGTACAATATATTAAGTTTATTGTGTAAAAATTTGAAGCCGATTGGAGTAAAACTGTCGGAGATATAGAGTTTTAAGTGTTCACCTCTCTGGTCTGGTTTCGTCTTTCTTTGAAACTTTCAAACGTGGTTTCTCACACTTCTGATTTTTTTGTATTTTGACTTTTAAGTGCTGTAAAAAATTGAAAAATCAATAAATAAAGAAAAACTCGACAGCGTTACCTGCAGAAATTTATCAACTAATGAAATATTTTGGTTGTTCGATTTCAGAAAATCCAGTGATGAGTTATGAGTGGCACCGCAATGTTACTTTTTTTTTGTGACGTCTGCGGAGATTCGCTGTCAATGTCTCATTTCTTGATATTTATTTATGAAAATTTCACAAAGTATTCTTCAAATGTCATTTCATCATGTAGTAATTATAGAAATAATTATATATTAACTGTGTCGTCAAAAACCATTATCGTTTTGACCTGATATTATCGTTTGATATGATAAAATCAATGCGTTTGATGCAATCCATAAGCCTTTACCATTTTCGGGAAGTTTACACATTCTACAAAGTTCTTCTCGATGTTTAATTGTTCCTTATTTAGTTTGCTGCGACAGTAATGATGATTGAGTAGACCGGGGCTATACAAGTCCCCAATCGATTGAGGTCATTACTCAATGGCGTTATTTAAACCTGAGATTATATTAGCATAGCTCTAGCGTATAGTCTGATAGATGGATTTACCTATACCTACACAATTGGCCTGCGGAGGAGAGAATTCACCTTGGCTATTTACTTAAGGATTTAAAAGTATGTATAGACAATTTCTCTAACTAAACTAATTTGGAAGAGTATTCCATCACTGGATGATATTTAATAGTTTTGACTTTGGACTTAAAAATGGTTTCAATAAAAGAGATTGTATACAGCTTATATCAATGACATTTTTTCAATTCATTTACTAAATTAAATATATATTTATTACATGATAGATCATAATCGTTTCGTAATGTCCAGGATGTTTGAAACACGTGATTGGCGAACTAGTACTTAAATAGAACCTCTGTAGGTCGGTAAACAAGGACACTGCTTCAAAAAAATAGTGAAAAAATTAAAATATATATCAACCTTCATGTCATCAAAGTATTTTAGATTAAAACCAGGAACTTCAAAGAACTAAATACCGAAATTATTCTGTTTCTTTTGGTTCAGCTCAAAAACAAATACATATTCCTTTTTGAGAAATTATCGAATTTCTCAACATATTTTCCTGTACTTCAATTTATTCAACCATACTTTCAAAGTTATTAAGACAAAGATATTTCAAAGCATTGAAAGTTTTTATCTTAACGTGAAACAACACTTGGCAATTTTTGATTCGCGAAATATAGATGGCGATACTATACAGCAGGTTAAATATTATCACAAGAACATGTTTTTTATGTTTAAATTGTTTTATGTAAGTAACTATAAACGCGAATCAAAATCTAAAGCTGCAATTAGTTGGATGAATAACGTATCTACATTTTAAGCTTTCTTCCACTGACTTTTAATGAGTTGGAACCGCAAAAATAAGTTTAGAAAATGAATATTTGCTATATTTTCTAGTTCAATTCCAATTTTTATATGACTGTTAACATTTCTAAGGGTTGGGTTTTTAAAAATTAGTTGAGGCCTGCACTGCGAAAAAGAATAGCGCGGAAATAAATCCGTAATTCTGTAATATATTGAATCATATAAATGTCCACGCAGTCTACTGATTTAAAAGTCTGCAGTGTGATTCAAATTTGCGGTGAAGATTTTTGACGCGGGAGATGCTTTTCATCGTTTAAAAATTTATTTATTAAAGCAGCAAAAACTACAGAATATCACCGCTTTTTTCAACAGCATATCACGTTTTCCTGCCATAAATAAACAATTACCAAAGTCAGTTATAGCATTAGCTAGATTACTTTAATAGAAAGTAGACATATATGTTATTATTATTATTTATAGTAACACTCACAACCGTGTTATAAATATGCGTTTTATGCTTAGTAATAAGAAGTGCAATTAGTTGCATACAAACCTCGTTAGCATTAGCACGTTGCAAATGTTAAACGGATGCAATGAAACGAGACACTGAGAGGAGTGCGAAAACTTGCTGACACTCACAGCGCGCAGACAGGAAGCCAACCGAACAACAAGCAACGGGATCGAAGATGTACCACGCTTATTATACTTTTCATGGCATTTCATATGCATACGAGAACAGCCATGGTCCTGATAATGTTAGAGAAGAAAGTGTTTACAATAGTGATAAACCGCGAACTGTAGTTATGACTATAATGTTTCTGTAACTATGCACCTTAACAGGGGCGGCCTTAGCCATTGCGAGGCCACGGGTGGCAGATCTTTGCGAAGCACTTGTTCTTTGTATAATCTATGTAAATTGTAAGTAAGTATTTTTGATGATAATTAACGAGAAATAAAATTTTATATTGGAAGATTTTTAAAAGTTAACAAGCACAAAGACGACAAATATCAATAATGATAAACTAAGGCACATGAATGCCTTAAAAGATATACATAAAAGATATTTATAAAAATGCATTACTATATATGCTTTTTAGAAATCCCACTTGAATCACTGCGTTTATCTTTTAAGGCGCTCATGTACCTTAGTTTATCATCATTAATATTTGTCGTCTTTGTGCTTGTTAACTTTTATAACACTTCCAATATAAAATTTTATTTCTCGTCAATTATCATCAAAAATACTTACTTACAATTTACATAAATTATACAAGGAACAAGTGTCTGCTGCCCTGGGCTTCGCAATAGCAAAGGCCATCTCTGATCCTAAGAACCATATTTTGAATTTACGGACATATAGAAATACAGCAGTGTATTAATAAATATAAAGTTATTTTGTTTTGTGGGGTATTTCATTTTTCCATTGAACAGTTTGAGAAACGTAGTTACAAGGCATATCACCTTCTGCAATTAAAATTAAAACAATAACAAAAGGAAGGCATTTCTACAAACGCGTTATTTCACACGGACATGAGCATGGACAGAGACATGTTCTCGCGTAGTGAACAGAAATAATTTCTTTAATTTAAAACGCAGGTCGAACACCTAAGAGCAGTCAACGGGAAGGAATTAACCTATTAGCAAGTTAATTTTACTTTAATTGTTATTGTAAAAAAAACAAGACAAAAAAACAACAACTAGACATTACTACTACTATTCACGGTAAAAGTGTTAAACAGGAACTTGTAAAAAGTATTTTAAAACAAGATCGTAATCGATAGATATTATCTGTATCGATTAGATTGAACTGGAACACAATAATTAGCAATTTAATTAAATGATTCATGCAAATTAATACCTATACTTAGAAATATATATAAACTAGTGCTAATTGCAATAGATAGTGACTTAGACAATTAACTGTAACGAGTCGACTGGTTGCAAACCTTAGCCCCGAATCTACCCGAACCGAATGAGAATGCAACTGTGTTGTTAGTGAGAGAAAACACACGGCACGTATGAAAGAAAACCGATTTCAAATTGGTTTTGAGCTCGCTTTGAGCGACATGTCGCAGGGCATGCTTTTGATGGTGACATCATGAGCAGAGATGTGCACAAATACTATTCAAAAGTATTTAAATACAAAAATACATGCTATTCTACTAGTATTGTTAAAAATTCTGCAGAGACACGAAACACGGCTCGACATGGTTTGTTTTTCGTTTTCGTTGGAAACTTCGTTGCTCGGCTAGTTTGCAACCAGTCGACTCGTGTGCGGAGGGTCTAAATCATTACAGTTTCTGCTACAAGGTATAACAGTTAACTAGGAATTCCAATAACTAAGAATACAGCAATCGGCTCTATGAACTATAGTAGTTGAGGTGGAATAAATCTGCAATTCTTTATACAGTCACACTTCCTATCACGATCTATGGCCTCAAATAACGCACGGAGTCCTGAATTTCTACGTTTTCACCCAGTGCTATCCGCAACCATACGACACCTAGTTCTAGAAAGTGGTCCAAGTGAATCCAGTCAAACTTATTGCTAATTCATCTAATTAAAAACTGAAATATCAACATAGTTAGCTACCAAAACAGTTCAATTCAACTTTTCAATCATGTTTTTCATGTTTAAAAGGATGTAAATACATTAAATATTTAATTATTAATAAACAATTACAATGAATTCCCATACAAATTACAAAATTACCATAACTAGTTCGTAATAATTTTTAATTTCTTTTCTTTCTAAATAAAAGTAATGTAACTCTCTAATTAAAAAATGATCTATGGATTGTCTTCCCACGGAACAAGAGGCTACTTTATTTCGGTGTTTCGTATTCCGGAAGTAGCGAATAACTGGTATGAATGTTTGGAATTTAATTAGTGGTTATGTAACACAGATGGAGTTAGTGTCAACGTAGGAATGTTTTGTTTGATAAATTGTGTTTTAATTATATTCAGTGGCCACGGGCAACCCGCTTTTATAATAACAGTGAAAATTTATTTTCTAAGATTTTTGCAAATTACATTTTTTTCTCCTGACTGTACTTTTAATCGGCTGCTGTTGTTTACTTAATATTTCTGTTCTACGACGTAAAACAACGCATAAACGACAAAACAAATAATAATGAATAAATAAACAAGTACGAAATTAGAAAATATATAATAACAATCTTGTGTTTGTTCATATGAATTATATAGGAAGGTTTAGACCATTCAGTAAATTAAAAATAATTATTACCTGTTGAACATAAAGAAGCTGCAGAAATGGACTTAAGGATTCATTTGTTTTTATTTATATTATTGTACAATATATTAAGTTTATTGTGTAAAAATCTGAAATCGATTGGAGTAAAACTGTCGGAGATATAGAGTTTTAAGTCTTCACCTCTCTGGTCTGCTTTCGTGTTACTTTGAAACTTTTAAATGCGGTTTCTCACACATAGCTTTTTCAGAGTCGGTGCCCTCTCTAGCTAAAAATCTACTAGACCGATTCTTTTGAAATTTTGTACACTCTTTCTTTACATAAATGCCGAGGTAACGCTGTCGACTTTTTTTATTTTTTTATGTTACCGTATCTTAAAATAACAAAGTTTCTGATTTCTTTCATGAAAAATCGGTATTTTGACTTTTAAGTGCTGTAAAAAATTAAAAAAGAAAAGAAAAATTCGACAGGGTTACCTGCAGAAACTTATTAACTAATGAAATCATTTTGGTTTTTCGATTTCAGAAAATCCAGTGATGAGTTATGAGTGGCACCGCAATGTTACTTTTTTTTGTGACGTCTGCGGAGATTCGCTGTCAATGCCTCATTTCTTGATATTTATTTATGAAAATTTCACAAAGTATTGTTTAAATGTTATTTTATCATGTAGTAATTATAGAAATAATTATTTATTAACTATGTCGTCAAAAAGCATTATCGAAAATATGCTTCTTTTTTATCAAGGAAATGCTGTAATTCCTGTAATATTCCCGCAAGTACGAATTCATAACCCATGTAACGGGTTCACGGGTGTTACACGTCCGTGCCCATATCTGATGTCGCTGACATAAAAGCACGGACAGCTGAAGCAGCTGTAACTTGATTGGGTTTTAATCGCAAGTCACGAACCACACTAATTAAAATGCTGTCCTTTGTTTATTAAATTGCTATTAATTATATTTATTTATGATGATTATGTAAAAAAACACAAAAAAGTAACTGCATTTCATGAGAAATAACTTCGAATGACAAGGAAGAAGAAGAATATGAATAATTGTGTAGAATTATACAGCGGTTAGGCTTAGATATACGACGTAGGAGACATAGCTGTCTTAGAAAATGTCGTGAACTCGTGGATGTCAAACACCCGCCGAATTATAACGGTGCTGGTTGAGAAATGTCAACGAGAATCACATCTAACACCAAAGACTAACAGCCGATTAAATATGCGCCTTCCATGTACATAGAAATGATTAAAAAACAGAAAATCTCTTTTTTAGTTTATCAATAGCAAATAAAACTAAAAAACTGATTAATTAAATCTGTATTTATTCAGTGAAAAATTTATGATATGTGAAACGAACATAAAACAGGTGATAGAAAAAGAAAGAAAAGAACATGCAGAGAGAATGAATAGAAACAGAACGGCTAAGAAACTAGTGGAAGACCTAAAGAAGATGGTCTTACAAATAGGAAAAAATGTAGAGAAATCTTAAAGCAGACCAAACTAGGGATGGCGATTTGAGATCGATTAATCGAAGAATCGATTTTTTAAACCGATTTCAAACATTCTAAAATCGCGATTCGATTTTTTTTTTGTAAGAATGCAACTATACAATTATTTACATTATTTATTATAGGCTTGTACATGAAATATTGGGAATTATAATTATTTTATTCTACAATAAATCACTCTTCACTTATTCTTTCATTTTAAGCTAGTCTAGTATTTTTTTTTACAAATTTAATAAAAATAAAATCGATAAAAGATCATCTTCTTTTTTTCGTTAGAATCGAAAAATCTTTCGATTTTTTTTTAATTCATTCTTTAGCCTTCGATTCGAATCGATTAAAAAATCGATCTTTTTTAAGAAGAATCGCCATCCCTAGACCAAACCTCTACAAGAGATGTAGATCCAATGTGATGATGCTGATTCAACACATTATAAATTATTAATTTAAGATAATGTTATTATTTTCGTTTTAAACAAAGTCCCACTTCTGACTTATTAATTTAATAATGACATGGGCCATTAGAATAAATAAAAATATAATCAGAGTTTTTTTCGTAACGATTAATCGGTTGAATTCACAGATGTGCGTATTAGGTTCATTAAAACTGTTAAAATACTAAATAACATAATCGACGCCGTAATAACCATAGTTATTAGACCGTTACTAGTTTGGACCAGTATAGGCCACCCTGTATAAACTCTAATATGTACAGCACACCGACTCATTTTACAAGTAAGATTTCATTAGAAAAGAGAGATTCGTAATTTAAAAAATGAAATTTCTTTCATTACGATTGAAATATAAGTGTGTGTGTGTGTAAGACTCCCACTGATTCTATTAATTTACCAGTAATTCATGTTTGTGTGTAACTGCGTTTAATCGTTATGCGTTGTCGAATATACAGGGTGTAAGGCAAATCAATGTCAATCTTCATGCTACCAAGAAAACATTTGGATATATACATTCATGTATATTGCATATGGTGTTGTGATGTGATGAAACCTACAGTGTATGTCATATGTATGTCGTATGTACATAGAATGTCTCTCTGTTCTCTTCAGTGGCTCGACAGCCCTGGGTGGGCCCTGGCCTTCTCAAGATTTTTTTCCGAATGATTTAATTACTTGAGATTTCGTAACAAAGTTTTTTCACGGGATGGAGTTGTTAGCACCACGCCCAACCCCAGCCTGGAGGAACAGTCCCCTGATATAATCCCCAGGCACTGGGTACCCATTTTAGTCGCCTCTTACGACATGCATGAGCAACATTAGGACTATTCTTTCACACCCGGTCACCACTCGGGAACACATAGAATGTACTGTCATGTATATTCACTTCATGTATATGTAATGTATATAAAGGATATTATTTTCACATAATGGTTAATTAAATTTAATTAAAATGAAATTTTTTACCACTATTTAAATCGATTTGTATATTATTGCCTTCATTATTCATAACACCATCAATTTGTGAAATAACAAATAAATATAATTTACGATTCGCTAGTTTCATTTAACTAAGCTAAGCTTAAGCTAGTGATTGGCGACTGCATGTAGTGATACTCCCGCGAAACATAAATTTCATTTTACGACTTGAATAGTTAAAGCTAAAAAGTGCAATCAGTTTTGCGCTGTGTGCCGGTGTGCATTTGTTGTAGGGTTATTTGTTCTTGAAGTTATTACACAGGTGAAAAGACACCACAGGCTAAACAACTATCCTTTCTCTAATAACAAACGTTTGAACAATAAGCCGTTAATAGTTATAGCTAAATTACATTAATGTCTGGTTTACATCAATGTGCAGTATAAATATGATCGAATAAATACATCTTATATAGAACTATTCACACGAAGTTCGTACTGCAAAGAAACGTACACAGCTAAACACGTTTATCGAATACCCATTGGACTTGTCAAGGAAATCGAATGAACTTTTACGAATTCGGTTTGTAGTGACGTATAGTATTATACGGTATCTTTCACACGGCGTGACGTTCATTGAATAGTAACCGAACAAGAATAAAACTGCGGCTATACGTTTAAAATCGAATACTGTAAAAAACGTGCAGTATGAGTATTATAATCAAGGCCGATTGTACACTACAGATTTATACCGGAATGTATTACATCATTTAGCTTTGCTTTTACCATTAAAATACGTTTTTCACACGCCTGAATAATTAGCATATTTGAGGAAGTCACTTTCTTTAATTGAATAATTAACTGTACGAGTATGTAATTACTTATTTAGTAATGTGTACTTTTATCATACAAGTAACAGCAACAATTGCGGGATCGTTTGGAATATGTAATACCTGTTTATTTAATTAAGAATGCAAAGGTTTCTAATTGGTTTGTGAACCATACTTTAATTTATGTAAAAATGTACTGTATTGATAAAGCTGGCTATCAAGACCTTAAGGTAAGGGGTAAGGCTTTTATTTATTAATATTATTGTACAACATATTAAGTTTATTGTGTAAAAATTTGAAGTCGATTGGAGTAAAACTGTCGGAGATATAGAGTTTTAAGTCTTCACCTTTCTGGTCTGCTTTCGTGTTACTTTGAAACTTTTAAATGCGGTTTCTCACACTTAGCTTTTTCAGAGTCGGTGCCCTCTCTAGCTCAAAATCTACTGGACCGATTCTTTTGAAATTTCGCACACTCTTTCTTTACATAAATGCCGAGGTAACGCTATCGAGTTTTTTTTAATTTTTTAATTTTAACGTATTTTAAAATAACAACATTCCTGATTTTGTTTATGAAAAATCGATATTTTGACTTTTAAGTGCTGTAAAAATTGAAAAATCAATTAAAAAATAAAAACTCGACAGCGTTACCTGCAGAAACTTATCAACTAATGAAATTATTTTGGATTTTCGATTTCAGAAAATCGAGTGATGAGTTATGAGTGGCACCGCAATGTTACTTTTTTTTGTGACGTCTGCGGAGATTCGCTGTCAATGCCTCATTTCTTGATATTTATTTATGAAAATTTCACAAAGTATTCTATAAATGTTATTTTATCATGTAGTAATTATAGAAATAATTATATACTACCTGTGTCGTCAAGAAACATTATCGAAAATATGCTTCTTTTTTATCGTTTTGAAAACGTTAAACTAAACGACGAAGCAATTAAGAACAAAAATTGATGACAATTAATCGTACAGTTGTGATCCTTCGCTTAATTACAATGTGACAAGCTAGCATAAAACCAATTTGCATGTCAATATTCACCTCAGCAGCACGGAATTTATCTAGTCTTAGATTCATCCGGTCATCATAGTGCCAAATTCCTTTCTTTAATAAAGACATTGATTCAAATCTTTCTATCAATCAAAAGGAATATAAAATTCATCATGATAAAAGCAGACGCAGACGATAACGAATATGTGCACGCTTTGGAATTTGTCAATTTCACACATTAATATATTGTTCATAATAAATACAATGCAAATAGCCTCTAGGAAGCATAGAACGCCAAGTAAGGCCCAGAGTGCCAATTTATCGGTTGATTTTATACAAAAGTAATTCGTTTTTTGATCCAATTTTATTCGTAAATATAATTTGTTGACAATAGACATACGATGTTCCAAATTGCTTTTACTTGTACTAAATATTTAGACAACGCGTGGCTAAATAACAAGCAAAAAACGAGCAAATTGGCACCGGAAATTAAGTGAGTTGGATAATCACGAGCCTTGCTTTTGTATAGGTTGTCCACTTTATTTTTAGAAGAATTTATCATTGAAGAAATAGTGAAACTGTTTTTTTTTAGGTTCTCCAAGAAGCGCGATCTTCAATAAGATAAGGACTAGATAGATCCCGCGTTGTACCAGGAATCTTAGAGCCGATTTCTCTTTAACTGTCCTTAAACCTTTAATCCAACGCTAAATGCGTTCAATGTCAGTAGAGTAGCTAAGCCAGTTCTACCTTACATTCTATATTCGCAAATCTCATCATGTATAAATATTGCAAATCACTAATTTAATATTTTCCTGAAGTCATCATCGACATCTGTTCGTTAGGTCCATTCAATTACCCGGTGTTTGTCTCATCTCCTGTAATATCCGGTTAACGTCTTCAAACTGTGTGTTTCATCTTACGATTAGATTGTCCTTGGCACATGTTCACTGAACGATCAAGCAAGCAGCGACGTCGTACTTGTACTTTGATTTTTGTTTAAGGTCAAGCAATCCTAGCGATGTGCAAAATGAGTTTTTTATTCCATTTATAAACTTATCTTCATCAAAGTGACGAGTGTGATAAAAATATCAATGTCAATATTTTACAGATGGATCTTTTTGGAACACGGATGATTTGAAAGTGTCATGATTGCAGAACGGTGACATGGCGAAATAAAGATAATTAAAATATTAGTTAATTATAGAGATGGTAATACTTAACATGCGTTTTCATTTAATAAAAATGATAATTAAAACCGCCAATTACCAATAATTAGCCTACGATGGACATGAAAGTGTCAGATTTATTAAACCAATTAAAACAGCCAAACAAATTTAGAAATTTTGTAAAACATTGCCAGGTTATTTTCTATGTTTATATACATATTTATTTATTATAAACAAATGCAATTATTTTGTATATATTTAAATAAATTAAACGAATAACGAATCCGTCTTATTTTTTAATTAGTTCGCAGTATGCAAATCTCTAGACAGAACAGTTATGTTTTATGCCTTTTTTTGTTGCCTAGTTTTTTTCTAGAGTAAATTCATCAAGTGAAATAAACGGATATTATTTAAATCAGTCGAATATTTCGTTTAATTGAAAATTACAGTTAATCAAATACGGGTATCTCTCACGCAGATGTTCTATTGCTTAGAAAATAACTCATTGAGATTTAAGGTCGCAGAGCAGAGGGGGGGCACTGCGGACTGCAAAATTATCACAACAATACAACACCGTTGAACTACTAACACATCACTCAATAAGTTTGTAGGATGACATATAGATGACGCCACTATTGAGAAGATCATCAACATGAATACGATTTGATTCACAAATAAAACTTAATGCAACTCCTGTCGTTTTTATAGCCAGGGCTGCCTCAAGTTTCTCCAGGTCCAATACACTCCATGTCCTTACCACGGTAACGGAGCTAGTGACTGGACCACCCGACGGTGCGAACTGCAAACAGATCAAGTTTCTGATAAATACCTTTACAACTTCCAGTCTCTAACAATGGTCTCGCAATTTCCATCTGATTACGTATATGGGAATTATTCCGGTTTTATTTCACTATTTTAATAATTCGTGGAATTTATTTTAAATAAATGAATAATAAATTAAATTGCATTGTTATATGGCGCTGGCTTTAAATAACTTTATATAAATAGTTTTTAATCACTAAAATATGCGGTATAAAAAACGTTGCCTCTGTATCAGAAAAAAAACTTTTCTTATATTTTTATTACTGCAATTTCACCAGCTAGGTTATAGCTCGCATTAATTGTAATATAATAATTATACATTTCATGTAGATTGTTTTATGACACAGTGACCATAGCCGAAAAGACGATAAAATATTGTGTAGCACTTACATTGTGGAATTAAGTTATGAAAAGAAAACACCATAAGAAACATTGATTCCCTTTTGAGAATCCGCGTAAAGGAAGTTCATTTAATTCCTGTAATAGCATTCCTCTGTTATTTTCTTCAAATAATTAATATAATTGAATGAACGAATGCTTTTTGTTTTAAATTAAAAATATAAACACTTGAAAACAAAGCATGTATTCAATAGCATAGCCCTTTTTATGAAGCATTGTTGAAGCCCTTTTTCTCCCTGGTCTACCAGCATGTAGGGGAAGTCTTTAGAGGCACTAAAGGGGAACGAAACCAGAAACGAGCCACCAGAGAACGAGAGCACTGACTGCACTTGACGCTAATGTATTCGAGTTTATTTTAAAACGATATGTGACAGTGACGTATCTTCCTGATTTGCTTTACATATTTAAAGTGCCAACACACACTTAAGTATGTTAGCTCTGTGACATACTTGATACCACTGCCAACACGAGCCGAGCGTCAACATCTATGACAAAAGGGCAATTATTTATAAGGAACAGAGACCACTTTTCGAAGTAAGAACCAAAATTTACCCAACAAGTATAAAAAAGAGAAAAAGACCTCATGCAAATTACGTTTTAGCTAAAATAGAATCCCTATTTTCATTGCTTTAATAGTAACAATTACTTTTACTTTAAAACAAAATATGTTATATTATTTTTTTACACAAATATTAGATTTTCTTAAAATTTACTTAACGATCTCTCCTACTATGTTGGCTGCTCTTTTTTTTGACTAGACCATTGCCAGATAAGTTTATGATATAGTATGTACATAATCAATTTAATGTGATAACAATCAAACCCAGAAAACATAACTCTGATTCGGAGAACGAATTCGAAGAACACTGTGTCATCAATATAAGAATTTGTTTTATTATTTTTATTTAAAAATTATTTTAGCTACCATGTGAGGCTCGCAAGATTTACTTGTTAACTCATATTGTCCACGTATTGTAGTGCCGTGTGTTGGAAGCGAGCATGCTCGGTTCGATACCGGGGCTAACATATTCGAGAGTGAAACCTACACACAGTTTTTAATATATGTATAAGTTTGCAAATCTAAGGTACTCTATTCGACGTACATGTATAACTACATCAAGGACCATATCCTTTGGTGCTGCACTCTTTAAAAAAAGAATAAGTTAATATATTTAGATAAAACAATACCAGCATCCGGTAGATAAATTAATAAATGCATTTAAAACGCTCCTCCTTCTTGCATGTGTGATTTATCAAACTGATTGTTATTATTCATATTTAAATTTATCATGTAGGTGCCCTGGTAACATATCCTTGACGTCCTTGATACGCCACTGGAATACTTCCACAAAATAGCCGCATGTAAACTTCATATGAGTGGGAATGTGGTATGACTATACTCAGAGGTGAGGAACCGATTATTATCTTTCGTAAGTTTCAGTTATTACAAGCTAAGGCTACTGGAATGAGACAGTTCATTCATGCACTGCACACCTAATATAAAACACACTAAATCGCTTTGAAATCGAATCGGATCATGTGAGAAAAAGATAATGAGCGAAAAGAATATTGGGCAGTTATTAAAGGTGGCAGTGAAGGGAAGAGGTGGAGAGAATAGAGAAAAGGAGCGAGGAAAGAGAAGGAATGGCAGAGTAGAAACAGGAGGGGGAGTAGCAGGAGGAACGAAGCAATGGGAGTTTTGTTTTTATTTTTATAAGAATAAACTTATATGTTTAGATTTAATAAGGATCAAAATTGAATTGAGCACAATGACATGTAAATAAATGAGTTAAGGCACAAAAAAGTAGTGCTAGGTTTCGAAATTTTAATATAATGCCTGATGGCAATGATATGAATATTAATTTTATTTGGCTCTCGTATACAATCGCATATATGTTGCCTTGTGTTCAAGTGTCTCAATATCCAATAAGAAAAGGTTCTCGAAAGCTGGTACTTGCTTGCATTCGCTGGAACAATCTGCTTCTTCGTGTGTGGGGAATGCGCTCGAAGTACCAACAATACAAGCAACAGAACAACGAAATGTTGAATGAAAATCCAGTTAAAATAATAGATCAACTCAATGTATTTATAACTACGAATACCACACCCCAAAAAATAAAATAAAAACAGTCGCGCTCGCAGACTTTAAAGAGTAATCTTGTAAAAAAAGATATGGACTTGAAATGGAACGGCGTTTGAGATTGGAATGTAAAGCAGTGTCTTCACTAATGCAAGCAGTGTTATAACATTTTGTATCTAGATACAGATATACCGCCTTACAAATAAACCTGTTATAAAATTTAACTCAGTTTATACCTGGTATAAATTTTATAACCTTTATTTATGACAAACCCTTAGAAATGTTACCAGTCATATAAAAATTGGAATTGAACTAGAAAGTATAGCAATATTCATTTTCAAAACTTATTTTTGCGGTTCCAACTCATTAAAAGTCAGTGGAAGAAAGCTTAAAATGTAGATACGTTATTCATCTAACTAATTGCAGCTTTAGATTTTGATTCGCGTTTATAATTACTTACAAACGATTTAAACATTAAAAACATGGTTTTTTGATCTATATTTCGCGAATATAAAATGACCAAGTATCGTTTTACCTTAATTAGTAAGAATAATATTTATCGTTAAGACTGTTGGACTACAGTATGCAAGAGTATAGTTTTCTTAAGTAAAAAATTACCTAAATGTAAGATAACATTAATTTTTTTGTGTTTTGCGGGCATGTTCTATTTATTAAGAGAATAAAAATAATATAGCTATAGTTCAAATTACTAGAGTTTGGTAGTGACTCATGCTTAAAAGACGTTATAAGAACCGTATACAACTACTATACGCTGGTGAAATTTAACTTATTCGACGACATATACATTATAAAGAAATTAGTGAGACAGTTTTCAATGGTAGTGCCTTAATTTACAAAATCAAGGTAATCATAATAAATGGATTTTTAAAATGACATGCCCCATCCCGAAGATACAAATTTGAATCCAGGTTTATCTCTTGCCTGATTGAGTAAGCTAAATCTTTACCAGAGAATGCCTATTAATTTTCAATTGGTAGAGAAAGCGTTTGTAATTTTCTATACTCCCGTATACTACTCGTATAAAACCTTACAAAAATGTTGCACCAGTGGTGACAGGTCTTAATGCTGCTGATTATAAAAATGTCAACACTTCTTTAAAGAATGAAAAGTGACGTTCACCTACAAGGGTCACCTATAACAAGATCTTAACCATTAAAGTGAACGTACACCACCTTACTAATCTTGATTTATGAATGATCTAGGAATAATACGAATATTTATTGATTTTATTTAATATTTATGTATTTTTGTCGATGTTACAATTACATGATATTAAGTTTAACATGATATATTTATGTAAACGCCAATATCATGTAAGGTGTACAAGGAAATCACCTTTCTCTTTAAAACACCAGGTAAAATGCGCACTTATTTAAATCACGAATTGTATCAAACACTTTTCAAACAACTTTTAACAAATTATTATAGGATATTCGTGTCAAATATGTTATACATATTATTTTTTTAATTATATTGAAAACAGAGACAGGTCAACTGTTAGAACTACTGAGATCGGTTGAGAATTAGAAGGCTTTACTGCGAAAAAGTATAGAATTAAGAAAATATGCTTACAAATAAACCTGTTATAAAATTTAAAGCAAGTATAAAGCCCGTCTGTATAGGGTCATTATCAGTTTATACCTAGTATAAATAGGTTTACTTGTAAGGCGGTTAATATTTTTTTAAAATAAGTTCGAAACTTCTGCAATTCATACAACGTACGAGTATGATCTACAGCACGCCGCGTTACTTGCACATCAATGCAATAAATCAAGCACCGTGTTCTCCAGCTCCTTCCTGCATCTAATTAACAAACTCTAACTCTACTTTTTTTGTTTTTAACATTAATTATAATTCAATTCTGTTCACCGTGTTAAAATAATTTTAACTGGAATAATTATTATTGATTAATTAATATATTTTACACGTCTTAAGGTTATCGAATGAACGTTTGAACATCCCGGAAGTCGGTAATACGGTTAGTTATCTTTACGGCACACTTGTCTAGTCTAGTAATTATTTTATATTAAACTACTAGTAAAAAGTACCCGGCTTCGGCCGAGAATTGAGGACCGTACAAAAGGTTTAAGGTCAAAACGATAAAATGGAAGCATATTTTCGATAATGTTTTTTGACGATACAGTTAATATATAATTATTTCTATAATTACTGCATGATAAAATAACATTTAAAGAATACTTTGTGAAATTTTCATAAATAAATGTCAAGAAATGAGGCATTGACAGCGAATCTCCGCAGACGTTACAAACAAAAGTAACATTGCGGTGCCACTCATAACTCATCACTGGATTTTCTGAAATCGAAAAACAAAAATTATTTCATTAGTTGATAAGTTTCTGCAGGTAATGCTGTCGAGTTCTTCTTTTATTTTTCAATTTTTTACAGCACTTAAAAGTCAAAATACCTATTTTTCATGAAAAAAATCAGAAACTTTGTTATTTTAAAATACGTTAAAGTTAAAAAATAAAAAAAACTCAACAAAGCTACCTCGGCAGAGTGTGCAAAATTTCAAAAGAATCGGTCCAGTAGATTTTGAGCTAGAGAGGGCACCGACTCTGAAAAAGTTAAGCGTTAGAAACCAGAGAGGTGAAGAGTTAAAACTCCATATCTCCCACAGTTTTACTCCAGTCGAGTTCAAATTTCCACACAATAAACTTAATATGTTGTACAGTACTATAAATAAATAAAAAAAAGTTGAAACCTTACCCCCCCTTAATATAGTTGTAGCTTACTGGATGAATTTAATTCAGGGTTTTAATAAAATTTTGCTTAATTATTCTTTGATTAAATAGAAATCATATGACTCTAATTATTTTAATTATTGACCACGCAGTTTTGATAAAAAATAAAATCAAAATTTTGTAATTTTAACACAGGCTATTATGGATAATACAAAACATATAGATACATTGACTGCTTAAAAATAGTGCTAATTATTCTGAAAAGTAATAAACAAAGAAGAAAAAGATATTAACTAAAAAAAAAACACATGTTTTATACACATACATATAACAAAAAATAAAAAAATTATTTACTGTAAAAAGTAAGTACTTTTAACTCATAATTAGTAATTATTTTTGCAGCTCAATGTTCCACACTTCATACCGCTAATTATATTTAATTAAAGTTTCCATTAATATTCAATTATTTTTAAATTTTTATTTCAATATTTACTATTTTTTAAACAATTAAGGTAGCAATTTGTAGTATCACGTAATATTTACGTAATTTATTATAATTTTATAAATAAAAAAGTTGTGTTACAAAACAATACATCATGGTTAGTATTTTTATATAAATTACAAAATGTTTTAACATAGGTGTATTAACCATTGTTAATTAAAAATACACACACACACTGAGAGAGAGAGAGATAGATATATACAGGTCATCATGATGCATACTAACAAACTATTTATAATTATTTTATATAACATTTTATAATGTATTTCAAGTTAGAGAATGAAATTGTATCATTACTTAATAGGTAAACTGTCGTTATTACAAAGTTATAGATTTTGTGTTTTTATCCCACTCATGAATTGGATTTGTTTCGCATTAGCAATGTTTATCAGTACATCACTATTAAAAATACCAACTATGTGGGAATAAGTCGCAGTTTGTCAGAAAAATGAAAGGTTCGCAAGCCCTGTTCAATACAGTGACCGGTGATTGTTCCTTCTCTGTGTATAATCAGTTTTTGTGTTCTGAAACGAGTGTACAATAGTGTAGTGTTCTGTTACGTACCCGTCACACGTCACGCGTCACGCTTAGTGGACATGTGAGAACGTATGTAGTACGTTGTACGTTGTAGTCTGGCTTGGAAAGTGAAAGGGATGATCTAAAAATGGTCAAAACATGTGATAATGTTGTGTTAATTGTCTATTTATTTATAAACCGAGAGAGAAAATATTATTGTTTTAATCTGAGTTTTAATTGTAGCATACTACTCAGGCGTTACTCGAAATTGTGCTTGACATTATTTACTATAGGTTCATTTTTTTCATAATATAAGTCAATGCAGTGAAGTTCACAAAAAAAAATGGAAAATAGATTCCAGAATATTCAGAAATTATAAAATGAAGGGGTAAATTATTTAGGATGACATGACTGAATGATTTTTAGATAGTACCTTTAAACGGTATGTGTCAAAATTTCATGACATTCCAATCATTAGTTTACAAGTTACGCTAATTATAGTGACGCTACTTTTGTAATTTTCAAAACAATGGAAAAATCTGAATTTTTATTATTATAATCGTACACATGCAAATAAAAATATACTTTATGATAAATAAAAAATTAGTTTATGTAGAATAATTAATAAAAAAATGGTGAATACTTAAATAGAAGCAGAGTAGCGCTGTGGGATATCATCTAACAATCATAATTGAAGTAGTTTGACTTACCTAAAACAAAAAAAATAAAGTTAGAAATAACGTAATTAATAAATAACTTAATAACTAGACTAGTCTTTGATATACAGTTAAAAACTTGAAGTGGTAAAAGTATTGGATAATCATATATTTTTTTCTAGTTTAAAAAGTTTCATTTAAACATCCTGATATTTAAGAAATATAAAACACATCTTTTACAGACTAACGCCATCTTTTGGCGTCAAAAGTATGTCTAAAAATAAACGTCAAAACAGAAATTCAAATATTAAATAGCTATATCTTCGTCAACGTTAAAATAAATCAATAAATTAGCAATTCGAATATATTTTTGAAATGCAATGTATAATAAGGTAGCAAAGCAAAGTAAAAAAGGTCATACAGGTTCCCTAACTCTGGCGTAGTTTGTTATGGCGTTAATATTTTCCATTTACTTAGTGATGTCGATTGCCGCCGACTCTTTATTAATGACCATCACTCATAACCACGGTGTTTTGTTTCTGCGCTGTAAATACTTTCTTTATCATACTCATATTTATAAAAGTACATTCGTAATTACACACAGAATCTGAACTACACGTATAAATATAGATTTGTGTACATTTTATTGTACGTGCGAGTTCGAGTGCGAGTGCGAGTCAGTGACGTAACTACTCGCTAAAGCAAGTAGGTAATTAGTGCAGTATACTTGGCCTTTCACACCAGAGATACAGTTCAATAAAACACGAACAAAAACACCAATGTTTACAACAAAGAGACAGTTCTTAAAACATTTTTGTCTTTAAAAACTGTTTTAGTAAACAAAACACATTCCCATCTGGAGTCGGTAAGATCTAAGGAAAACACGTTTGTTGTTGTTTTTTAGTCAGCTTGGTTTGAACACGCAGTTTTGTTTTTTGTGAACATTTGCGCTTGTCAGTTGTTGTTTATCATCTTTACAATTTTTATGGGGCACACAGAAAAACACTAAAAACAAAACCAGTCTGTTTTAAAATAAAAACAAAACATGATTTCGTTTTGTTTTTTGACAACAAAACTGTCTCTCTGGTGTGAAACCGGCATTAGAAGTAGTTTTATCTATCTAAATAGAAATTATATACTTTCTCGCACTTCATCTTCACTATTATGCACCTTTTTTATAGTATATTTTTATAGGTTATACTGTAGGTATGCCACTGGTAGCAGTAGTACATACGTAATGTTTTTAGAATTATTGTAATTGAAATTAATTACTCACGCTAGTCTTTATGATTAAATTACGTAGAATGGTTTATATAGAAAAAGTGTTAACTTTCAATTTACTTCAACTATATATATTGTAAAAATAAGATGATAAGGAGTCAAAGAAATGGAAAATTAATATCTTGACGTGTTCATTTATCATTAATCAATTTCTTATTGCGGGTGTGTTCTGTTCTTAGAGCACATTAATTAATAAATGATAGAAGAGTGAAATGCGCAGTGGTGGCTCGTTAACTTTGAAGGTTCAATAGCCCCTGCATATAGATTTTAATAAAAGAGTGGTTTTCTGTATACTAAATATCGTTTTACTTCGACTGTTTTACTCAATAACTACGAATGTGTGAAGAATATATCAACCCCATAATATCGCAAAATGTTGAGTGTACTTCTTCATGCTGATGTAGAGTGTAGAACAGTGTAACTCACTACTACCCAGGTTGGTGACCTTAGAAGGCAAAGGCATTACAAACCATCTGAAAATATACTCGTATATATGAGAAGTCGCACAAATACAAACACAAAACAGACTTTTTCAATGTGTGCGTGTATGTGTTATGTACCTTACAGGTAGAGGTAGAGGTACAATTGGAAACGCGGACGATGGACCGCGAAACGCGAAACTAAACCACGGGACTGTGAACCACAAGAAGACTTTAAACTGAAGACGTTACGCCACGTCCACATCTTATTCTTAAGAGCGAATACTTCACTTTAAAGAAATTTATCCATTAACCTCAAAATTTGGCAATTATAGGTTAGGATTCATCCATAAAGCACTTTCGTTGGTAAAGTGGGGAGAGGGACATTAGGTGGAAAGCTGCCAGAGCTATGTGAGGGTAGGATCGAGCCATTTATTTTATTTGGCACAATAAAAACAGTTTACAGAGTAAGTGATACTGTATTTTATATAAGATCTTTCAATAAGAGCAATCATGTTATGGATCATTCAATAAGAGCGGCCATTTTATGGCTCCTTTAATAAGAGCGGTAATTTTATGGAAGTTTCAACAAGAGCTGTAATTTTAAATCAATAGAAAAACGCAATATTTCGGTGAAAAGTGATGATATTTTTATTTTAATCTAAAGTACAAACTCTGAGATTAGTAATGAAACACAATATCTGCCAAATGCCACCGAAATATTGCGTTTTTCTATTGATTTAAAATGGCCGCTCTTATTGAAAGACCTTTTATATTTTCATAATGAAAACTACGTTAGACTACTTATCATATAAAAAAAGGAAGTGGTTCTAAAGAGGTCAGTTTATGTAGGACCCCTTATAGCAATTGCACACTGGATATACGACTACCTTAAGACAATTTTGTTTCTTAACTTCTTCACATCAATGCATGCGCATGCGCATTTTGTATCTCACTTTCTGAGTAATTCGTTATGCATTAATTAGCTCGAATTCATTTGTATTTCACACTTTTTAAACATTATGTAATAACGTGTTAAAGTTAAACTTAATGTTAAGAAGGTTTTTTTAATTTAAATTTATCTTAATTTAAAGAAGTTTCGTCATAATTAGTAAGTTACAGACCTGGATTCAGAATTGAACGATCATTTAAATAGGATTGAGAACCTTGAATTTATTTATGTAAGACTGTACTACATATTGATAAAGTTGAATATCAGTACCTCAAATATCTAAATGGTTTTTAATATTTCCCAATATTATAGAACATATATTCTTAACCCTTTAATCGTTAAAGTTATTAAAAATAAATCTGCATGATTTTATGTAACAGATACGTAATTTACCGCTAACAATTGCGTTGTGTATCCCAACAAGTTTTATATTATTATTGTTGTACAAAAGTAAAAATAATCTCAATTACTTATTTATTTTGTGGCGTCATATGCAGAGCTAACAAATGCGGCAAAACTGCAATTGCAATATAAATATTTTAAATTACTATGACTATAATATAGTTCAAATTACGAGAGTTCGGCGGCGATTCATACTTAAAACACGTTGTGGGTTATAAACTGTCGATATAATTAAAAAGCACTGACTCACTTATTTTTCTATAATGAATATATTATAGATTTATACCGCTTTTAAGTATAAGTCGCCGCCGAACTCTCGTGATTTGGACTATAATTTTTATTAAAACCTATAGAAATGTTTGTAATAGACTTAGCTACTATCTCACATAGTAATTTTTAACATATATATTTCTCGCAGTGTATCCACAGGCCCATTAAAAAATTGCATTCCATTAATTCTTTGTACTTTTGTTCAAATTGAAGACACCATAAAAAAAGATCATAATCGTTGCAAATTTGGAGTAAATTAATGTAAAAAAGTGAATGTAAATCATATATTTAGATATGGTCATTATACTTATAATTTCTCTTGCAGAAAATAAGACAGAAAAAAGAAAAGAAAATAATATATTACTTTACGAGCATAATAATGATTATATACAATAAAATTTAAAAACTTTTGATTTCTAAATTTAGTTAACAAAGATTTAAATTTTAGTATTTTAGTATTTTGTATCAGACGGTCGCGAGTCATCTACAAATCAAACACAGTTCAGAGTTGTTCCACGTATGAACGACTTGTTCTAATCCACCGTTAAGAGCATTAGAGCGTTAGAATTGTGATAATCCACTTATTGTTAAACAGGGGTTTATAAACTTTACGCTCCGGGCTACCAAACGTTTATCAAGTGAAGTTACCTACGCAATATCCTATATTATAATGTTTCAAGTGTATATATATATGTTTATGCGACTCGTATGGTGTCTCGAAAACGGCTCAGCGCATTTTCTTGAAAGTTGTCTATTTTGTAGAGACATAATAATGAAATATGTTAACAGAAAAAAATTCAAATTTCAAAAAATTTATTTGGGAGCGGGGGCGGTTTTTGCGAGGGCTAGAAAGTACGTAATTTACAGATCGAAAAAAAAATCCCAAATTTTGGAAAAAGTTGGTCAAATAATGAACAAATTGAAAAAAAAATTATTTTTTTAATCAGTTGATATGAAAAATTATTTGTTGTTATATATGAAATAAATATGGAACGAGTTTAATATTTCAATTTAAAAATGGAATTAAAATTTGAAATGAAATTCAATTCACACACAAAATACAGTTGTCGCTTCCGACGGGGATAAACTCTAGTACTGACTATAACGTTATTTATAAAAATATCATCTAAAGAAATGATTTTTAAGAAAGCAGGGACAAGTTTCTTCACCCCTGGTTTATTGTATACATTAAAATGATATTTAAAGATCTTTTTATTCGGTCATTTCACTGGTAATGTATTCAAGTTATATTTTAAACGTTTTTTTTTTCTTAAAGACATATGTGAACAATGAATTCATTCAGTTAGGTCTTTGTGCTGGAGAAGAGAATACTGAGATGGGATCAAAAAACAGATTTCTTATTATTTTTAATAAAAGAACATTTTATAATAAGACGTAGATATTTTAGAAGAGCTTAAATTGGCGACTTTACCTTGAAATTAAACAGTGATCGGAATGGCAATGATTTCACTTATAAATTTTAAATAAACCCAGAAAAATGTAGCATCCTTTATTCGTCTTAGGAAACTAGTAAACAATTTGGTAAAGTGCCCTGTGTTGTGACGTTTTTATCACTATTGCATTTCAACTATAGTTCGCATCAACTTTATGTTCATTTGTATTCCGACAGGTGGAGTGGTTTCGCCTTTGTAGCCGATAAAATAGACGAATAGAGAAACTGAACTCTTTCATGACAAAAAAATCATACGCATCTTGAATATGATGAGAAAGTGACTCCAAAATGTTTACTGGAAATACCATCCAGTCTATCTGAAAGAAGCTCGATGTAAAAAAACCTATCCACCGATGTGAAAAACCTATTATTAATCTTGCTAATTTCTTTTGTGTGCTTCGCTATCTATTGCGTAGAGCTTTCAAGCTTTTAGTCTTCGTATCATTTTTCTTCTGGTAACGAGTGAATAGAAAAATGGACCAGAATTGCTAAAATATAACGAATTGAAAAGGTAGTACAACCCATGACGTCATAATGATATAAGTCTGATATAACTTGCAATTCGAACTGTGTATTTGAAATGATTAAAAATCAAATTCATGAACTTCTTAGCATACACACAAGCTCGTACATTGTATATGGAATATCTGAATGTAATTTACATATACTTTGAACGTATACGGTACACCCCGTGCCTAGTCTTTGATTATAGCCAGTGAATCACAAAGACGACGATGGACCAATGACGGAATGGAGCAACGATTGAACACATAGTCAATTCATTTCTATATTTAGCGACATTTGCCTCAGGGTTTTTTTTTTACGTATGACTACAAAATAAATTCTACAGGTAATACCAACTGTGAGTGAGTAAACTCCAATTCAAATATCAGCCAACTTCCGATTGATTTGTACCTTGTGACAGAAAACTATTAGTATTATTAATGGCTTTCATTAGATTTTATAATTGCTAATAATTATAGTATAATAAATATAAATGCTGCTAGAAAATGGTCTAAAGTATCAGTGACTTGTTGAAAGGGAACTATATGATTAGAAATCTGATAACCTAAAAATGTTGACTCAGAAATTTGATTTTTAAATTTGGTTTATTTTATCCGCTGTCCATCAGAAATAACTTTCCTTGTTGGGGCATGTTTGTATACGTTGCTTGTATGTTAATGTCACTCAAAGTGTTATCTGATTTATTACTAGATGTCTTAGATGTACTTGGAACTGTAATTAAGTAAAAAAGTTTCTAAAATAGTTCACAAAGAAAATATGAACGCATGAAAAGTCGGATGTATAAGACATCACTCAATAAGTTCGTAGGATGACTTATAGATGACGCCATTACGTGCCAAAATTTCATAACATTGCGACCATTAATTTATGCGTTACAGTCGTTTTAGTGAGGCTACTTTTATAATTTTTAAAACAATGGAAAAATCTGAATTTCGTTAGAAAAATCTGAGTGTTGTTAAAGCATTGTTTTTTAATGGAAAAAGCCATTGATTTGCTTGACCGATCTTTTGGCGTCTTTTTCGACTAACTTTTCTTATAAGAAATAAATGATTTTTGACATGAATGCATTTATAATGCTTAACATATTACAATCACTAATAAAATTTGTTCAAAATTTTATCCTCTTCAAGATATCCGCCGAAGAATCAATCAAAACCGAGATATTTGAAAAAACTTCTTAAATTTTAGGTCACGGAAAGGTTGTTCGCATTGGAAACCTTGATTTTTCATTACCGATTGGCCGCATTATCTCTGATTTAAAATATGTAACTAACAGATTAAATTCTCTCTGTTTTCTTGAGTAATACGTATTTTAAATTATGCAAAACCTTGACAGAAATACTTAAACCTTTACAACACACTGCTGTTTACTACGACTGCTTCGAGCTATAGAAAGAAGACGATCTCGACCTCTGAGTCCAATTAAATTTTATTTTACTTACTGTAAGCGGTGAAGGTTTTGCTGTGACAAGATTAACAGAGAATTAAGGTAAACGTTCACAGGCCTCACAGACGTAATGAATACTTTTAAACAGAGTATACTAAAAGAAACACTTTAAATAGCTAGTAGTAAGGTTGCAAGTGTGATGATTACATAGCAAAGACAATAATAGAAAATTAAACTTGACATTCGGCTGTGGCAAGCTAATTGTGTTTATAATTTTTTTATTATAAAAGATACATCAAAAAATTATATACCTCACATTATTATCTATAAAAAAAGCTCTTAAATTTATCAAAAATGTTTTTAACAAAAAACCCTGTGCAAATGCTGCCCTTGAACTTTTACTCTGGGGCGTTTTATTCATATTCAAATTATCCTTTCATTTAAAATATATTTTTTATATAATTGTATAATCATTACATATGTAAATATACCATAAGTATGTTTATTATTTGCTTTATATTGTTTTTATAAAAGGTCAATATAGTTACGACCCCGATCTCCTCGCTCTCGCATATACAGCACCTTTTTTATATTAACAGTGACTCATATCACTATATGCATGGCATTGTTATTTTAAATGTTTTAAATTAACATAATAATAGTAATCTTTATGCCAATTTATTATTAGACGTTTTAGTAACAACACCGTTCAATAAATTACAAATAATATAATACAACTAACACATTCAAATAAACGAACATAATCTATATGTATACGTATACGTCATATGCATACTTTGAGGTTATGTTCGTTCATTTATTTTATTCGTACAGAATTAGTTGTTATGCTTTTTTATTTAACATTCATTATGATACGTGACTTTGTAAATTGACGTGAATTAATAACACAAATCTTAAAATGGGTATAATTCATTAATTAACAGCCAGGTTTATCCTAACCTAGTTTTGTAACATGTATTTTGCATATAGTTTAATATGATGATATACAAAAGTGTAGGCTTTTGATATGTAAAATAAAGTAGCGCATTAATTTATTGCCGGTATAGGTAATTACTCATATTTACAGTTCCTGTATACAGAGCCGAAATAAATCATCGGCCAGCTGATGGGCCCGAGATTAATTTGGTAGCTTTGATGATCTTTAAATTTTTGAGGTGTCTATCAAACTTTTTATTTTATTTATTTAAAGTCGGTCGATCATAAAAAAAAGACAAAATAAGGCACTTTAACCAATGAAAAAGGTAACCAAAGTATTTTAGTTGGTTAAGCTATAGTTTTGTTCAAGGTTTATAATAAACCTTGTTAACTAAGAGTTGACAAAGAGGCGCTTGAAATTCTGTTAACACCAAAAAAATGTTTTTTTATAGTTACAATCCAGTAAACATCTGGTGAAATAGAATGGCTAGGTGGAGTTCTAGTCACTCGTACATTTCAATTCTAACGTTTTACAAGTTGGAGCAACACACAGAAAATCAATTTTAGTTCAAATTGATTCCCTACCTGTCACAGGAATCACTTTTATTCAACAGTGAGCAAACGTTGCGCCGTCTGTAGCTCATAAAAGAAACATTCCCTACGAACGACTGGGAACGAATAGGAAACAAACGCGTTCATGACAAAAAAAACTCATGAAAAGTAATAGAAATGAAATACAATTTACTCCAAAATTTTACTGGGAGGTGAGGTAGGTGTGTTTGGCGGTTATTGTGAAATACATACTTTAAAAAATAACATTCGATCTGCTCTTATTTACTGAGTGTACATATTTATGTCAAAAGTATAAACAATTAAAAAAAATGTATTAATTTCTTAAAACCGCAGAAACAGTAGTAATTCTCGTATTTAAATCTACTACGCATTATTTTATAGAATTGTAAAACTATTTATGTAAAAATGTAATCTATGTAAAAGTTATGCGTGGTCTAAAAATAATCTTTCTCCACATTTCTACAAGTTCCGGTTGGATTCCAAAGTCCACGGATATGTAACTCGACACGGTGTTTATTTGATATCCTGGTAACAACCACGCGACTTGATGAAGATAGGATTACAATTGCAACTACCACAAATCGAAAAAGGGGGTTATAAGTTATCCGCTGGCGTTAACATAGAAACAAACAAAAACCAAATTACATATGTACAAGATGCATACAATTGTGAAATTTAATCAACCACTGCGCCTTGTAATTAAATTTACTTTAATATCTAATAAAGAAACATTTAATTTAGTTATCGTCCATTGTTAGTAAATTCATTTTGAAATTAAACATAAAATATAAATACCTAATAAATTTCTGCGTTAGAAGTTACGCATAATTCAAAAATAAATAGAAGGTCATAATCAATTCGAACGTGTTGTTTGTTCCGAACAAATATTATTCGTAAAGTTAGCACCTTATTAAGTATATGTTTGTCATATACGTTGAAATATTAATATGGGTCCACTACAATACAGCACAGGGCTCGCCTCTTACCAATATCTTCAATGTTAGTTTGTAATATTTATTTATGATCTCATTACCAGTAAGAGTTGATGACGTAATCAATAGCCAATCAGGGTTTAGCCTTCACATGCGTACCTGTATGATATCACTTGTTTGTTTAATAGGTGAGGCAGGTAACTTTAATAGGTTATAAATTTAGTTGTAGTGTTCATATTTACACTAATTTAAATAAACTAGTGTTTACCCCCGTCGCAAGCAACGACTGCCTTTTGTGCATAAATTGAATTTCATTTCTAATTTTAATTCCATTTTTAAATTGAAATATTAAACTAGTTCCATATTTATTTTATATATAACAAAAAATACTTTTTCATATAAACTGCGACTAAAAAAATATTTTTTTCTTCAATTTGTTCATTATTTGACCAACATTTTTTCAAAATTTTGAATTTTTTTTTTTCGATTTGTAAATTAGATACCAAAGTTAGACCATATATAAAATTTCAATCGCCCCCGTGCCTCCAAATAAAATTTTTGAATTTTGAATTTTTTTTTCTTAATAACATATTTCATTATTATGTATTCCAAAATTTGAGTTTTCTCCAAATTTTCTCAACATGCATGCAAAATTTCAACTTTCTATTTTTTATGACTTAAAAGTTATAGAGCAAAAAGTAAAAAAAACTTTTTTTAGTTTTTCCAAAATTACGAGTTTCCAGGAAATTCAGGGAAAAATCCGAGAACGCTAAAAGTCTTTTTTCTCTACGAAATAAATATTTTCAGGAAAATGTGCGGAGCCGTTTTCGAGCCACCATACGAATCGCGTAAAGATATAAACAAATATACATAAAAACAAATAAAATTTGCACTTGGAACATTATGTTATAGAATAATACCCTATTATTCAGATCAAGTTTAAATACATAATTCAAAAGCTGGTCTTCTCGGGGGTCTGCTTCACATTTTGCATAACCACTCAAGTCGAAGACGTGAAGGGGGCGAAGAGGGATATATTAGAGCTGGTACCGTTGATACTCATGGGAATAGATCGTAGATATCAAATTACATTTAGTTTGTCAAGACAAGAGAGATCTCTCGAGTCAACAAATAAATTAAGACCGGATTGTATGGTATTGGAGACTGACGGATTGACGATTTGACAAAGCCACAAAGCATGAAGTTGAAACGTTGAAACAACGGTCGTCTAACTCTTATCCGATATTCAAATAGATGATAATCAATAACACTATTAATCATTGTAATCAGAGGTGGATAACCTTAAGCAAATGCGCTCATTATTATATTTTCGATCAATATTTTTAATAGTGTAATTCTTCCCTAGTCGAAAGTTTGACCCTATTGACGACCTAAAAGAACCCGTTTCCGGGTTCATTTACATAGGATTTTTGATCCTTCTTTGGACCTACATGTGGCAGTTATTGGAAAAATTACGATGTTTAGGCTCAAATGAGGATGATGTTGAAAACACTAGTCACGCTCCCAATTTTTATAGTTATATTGAGGTACGCGGTGTTGCCGTGTCTACGATATATATGACAATTGTTATTTATACGTGCGTTAAATTAACAATGGTTTAACTTTGATCGTTGGTTTGTTGTTGAAATTAATTTGATTACCTCAAGAACTAATTACATAAATTGCGAAATTATAATGAGTAATAAATAATTGCAAATGACTTCCTAGTTGTAATTTGCTTATTTTGGTGGTTTAACAAAGTACACCGTAGTGTAATTGTGAGAATATGCAATTCTACACGTAAAAACTTGTACGTCAGTAGCAACAATGGAAAATTCCATCATTAAGTAGAAATGGAATATATATTAACGCATTGTCAACCTTTTCTTTTGTGACAACAATAACAGAATGATAAAAGCTTGTAAATCAAAAGAAAAGGAATGAGAAAAAGAGTGATACAAGGTAATCAAAAATATTTGCATAATTCAATAAAGCCAATACGTTTTCTGCAAGCAATACGGATCTGCAGACGCTTTACTTTAATCGGTAAATTATAAATCTTATTAGTTATTATATAAAAGCATTAAAAATATCAAATTACAATAACAATAAACCAAGGTATTGCAGTCGTTTATCTCCTGCTGTGCCATCGTTACTAAATACTGCAAAAAAATTTGCTAGTTGTGAGACCTATTTAACTTAAATACTTTTTATGCAATTATATTAATAAAAGGATAGAAAGTGTTTAAAATTAAGGCTATTTATCCCACAGTGACCAAAAATTTAAACATTTGCCTTGTAAATGTAACACTCTCTTAACAAGACCTTGTTGTAGTAGCTATTTGGTAATTTAAGAGCCATACCATATCAAATCAACGAGAAAATAGCGTAAACGACAAGTCTATCTTAAGACTAAATAGTTCGTTTGTTACAATTTAGAATTACAATTATTAAACAATAAATTAGAAAATGAAAGAAGTTCTCAACACTTTTCGTCTTTTAGATTCTGAACGGTGAAGTGGTTTCGCTATTTGTAGCTTATAGAGATAATTTGCGTTGCCAATATTTGGAGGTTGTTTTCATGAATGATGTAATATACTACCATATACGTGGATCGCAGGTGTTCAATATATTTTTAAAATATTTATTGATTGAAAATATTGATAAAACTCAAAGTTCCTAACATAGCCCTCTAGCGACAGAATTTTGACACGTAGCATTCTATTTATCTTTTAAATTTAAACCATAACCTCACTTTTTATGCTTTTATTCTTAGTTAGCAAAATCGATGGAGTAATCAATGTAAATTTATGCTTTTTTAATTGATTATTTACATAAATATACTACTATAATTAATAATTTATTCTAATATTCGTAAATAAGAAGATTAACAGATTCGAAATTGACGACAGTACGCGACAATGCGAAGGTTATTGACATACAGGTGTGCCTAGTTTAAAAAGTATTAAAAAAAACTATATTAGCAGCCGTTAGATAAACGAAAGATGAGTCATAAGAATGTCTTTATGTTAATTTATGGCGCTTGATGGCTTGCTAATCATTAGCAGTAATAGAAGTACCTATTATGGTGGAATTAGATATAATATTCCAACAGTTATATTCATATCCATATGATTTTTTAATAGTACCAACCTTCAAACGTCAAAACGATAAAAAAGAAGCATATTTTCGATAATGTTTTTTGACGACACTGTTAATATATAAAATGACATTTTAAGAATACTTTATGAAATTTTCATAAATAAATGTCAAGAAATGAGGCATTGACAGCGAATCTCCGCTGACGTCACAAAAAAAAGTAACATTGCGGTGCCACTCATAACTCATCACTGGATTTTCTATAATCGAAAAACCAAAATGATTTCATTAGTTGATAAGTTTCTGCAGGTATCGCTGTCGAGTTTTTTTTTATTGATTTTTCAATTTTTTAACACAGCACTTAAAAGTCAAAATACAAAAAAATCAGAAACTTTGTTATTTTAAAATATGTTAAAATTAAAAAAAACTTGACAGCGTTACCTCGGCATTTAAGTAAAGACTGCAAAATTCCAAAAGAATCGGTCCAGTAGATTTTGAGCTAGAGAGGGCACCGACTCTGAAAAAGCTATGTGTGAGAAACCGCATCTAAAAGTTTCAAAGTAACACGAGAGGTGAAGAATTAAACCTCTATATCTCCGACAATTTTACTCCAATCGACTTTAAATTTTTACACAATAAACTGAATATGTTGTACAATAATATAAATAAAGTTGAAACCTTAGCGTATGGGTCTCCAACCTGAAAACCGCGAGCATGCCCGCTAAGAAGCCGAGCTCAACACATTCGGGACTATCAAGATAATCTACACAAACAAGCAGAGTCATCCCACTTAACTAGTAGCACCATTTATGACCGTTGTTTTAATACAAATTAATAAGAGCAATATATTCAAGGTCTTTGTATCACCAAATAACCTTGCACAAGGTAGCTTTTGTCCTATACATTTTACAGACTAAACTAATACCATGATACAATGTATCAGAGTGCCACAATTGGTATTGTGACAATGACAGGTATAGCACCGACACCGTCACTGATATATTTGTATAACAATACATAAAATAAATGTGGGTTTCGCACCTGTGGGCACCTGTAGTAGGCACTTATGGCAGGTAATTATTTATAATAGCAGTTTATATAAAAGTAATATACTTTATCTGTGCTGTAACAACTAGTAAGGACAATGTGTGTGGTAAATATATTAAAACTGTTATAGATTACCATAGAAAGCATGGTTTGAAAAATGATGCACAAAAATATTAAATTAAATATATATGTGGAGGATATATATCAGGAAAAATCATTAAAATGCTTTAAACGGTTATTTCTTAGGATAAGTCCGCACTGCGAAAGAGAAGCGCAGAAATAAAACCATAATTCTGTAATAGATTGAGTCATATAAATGAACATGCACTCTACTCTGCTGATTTAAAAGTTACACGGACATTAATATTTATATTTTTACTATCCTTTTAAGAAAGCTAAGAAAAAAGCGTCTACGCACTTTTTTTGACCAATTTTTTATAGAGTGTATATTATTATTTTCTTATATCAGTTATAACTTCAATAATGTTAAGACTTGTTTAAAAAAATCACATTTGAGATCCCAATAGTTAATTTTATCAGTACATAAAATACATATTTCTAGAATTTAAGATATTATTCACAATCTAAATTAAAATATTTTTCAATTCGATAAATCAAGTGTCAAGAGAATATAGAAGAAGTCAAGTTGAAATATAGAATTACTATCACGGAAACACGGTAGGATAACGGTCAGGTCTTGAACACGACATTTATGAATATGAATAGACGTTTCTCATTAATGCATTTTAAAAACTACGAGATAAATCTGCAAGTTGTCAGCTTCACAATCAGATGCAACTACCTGTACCTATACCTAGTACCTACACTATGATCATTTCAAGTAATAATTAACGCTTCAACACGAATGCAATTACATAATGCATAATGAATGGCTCATTATAAACCACAGAATTAGATTTGCACAAATAAATAAATTTATAAAGTTATTAATAGAATGAACACGAAATCCTACGGGAATCCTGTAATGGATTGAGTAATTAAACAATTCCGAGAAATGATTGACATCATGACTTCTGACTCGATACTTAGATGATTAGATACCTGTCTGGAAATTATATGTATGCAAAATTAATTACATCACCTCGCAACGGTGTTAGCAACCTATTGCATTTTATTTAATTGAAGCTATGCCGCTAAGGATCTAGAAAACAAAACAATGGTTCCTAACTTCTTACGACTTTGCAAAGGCCTATATTTTATAAATTAGACTACTTATGCCCGCTCAAAGATATGGAATCTACCTTACTCTTTATTTAAGGTGTTTAGAAAATATAACCCTTTGAAAAATCGACAGAAGACCAGACACCAGGTACTCCGTTACAAAATAGGAGCCTATATTTATAGCATTCAATAGCTCTAACAAATTTATTCAAACAAATAAAATCCCTATATTAAATAATCTTAAAAAGTTACAAGCCTCTGACATAATAGATGCTATTGCATGTAAAAAATAATTGCAAAATATTTGATATTAGTAACCATATCACGATTCAATTCAAATATCTGTTATGCATTGTTTGAAGCCGCTAGAGTTACTACCAGAAGATGATGCCGTGCCAAATAGCGATTGCAGAT
This sequence comes from Panorpa germanica, assembly GCA_963678705.1. Taxonomy (NCBI): domain Eukaryota; kingdom Metazoa; phylum Arthropoda; class Insecta; order Mecoptera; family Panorpidae; genus Panorpa; species Panorpa germanica. The sequence goes on from OY783222.1 coordinate 823,673, forward strand.
AAAATGATGACATGTAAGGTTTTTAAGATTACCTAAATCTCACGATTGTTTTGCAACAGACGAAGTAGGATAGATCAAATAAAGAACGCGGATCTACTGTCGATGAAGAATGTCATATTTTAAAGACGTGATTGTAAAAAGACTCGGAAAGTTTTTATTCGTTGCAATAAAATTATAATTATGTTAGGAAATGAGCATATAAAATATAATTTATGTATTATGCAGTAATTGTCTTAACTTGAAAGTACATATTTCAATTTAAAGACATTTACTTACTGGCCTACTGGTTTAGATAAGAAATAAGCTCAAATCTTTTTAACTTACAAGCTGAAATTATAAAAAATTCATAAAATAATCGATGCACTAATTAGACAAGAATCATTATAATTTGATTGAATTCGATAACTTTTATCAGGGAATAGTTTAACAAACAATTGAAAAGATTTGAGCTTATAAAAAGAATTTCATGTCCTTTCGCAATTAAATAGATAATAAAATACACAAATTTAAATAAACAAAATAATCTTTTGTGTGGCTAATATGCTATTGTTCACTATTGTTATTATAGGTTATATTTTCAAAACTTTATAAACACCGAAACGTTCCAATACGCTTTTGGAAATATAATATATTGCAAAAGACATAATGTCAATTCTAGATTTCTCCTTTTTTCGTATTAAACCCAAAAAAATTTAATAATATTGAAGCAACCTGCAAAAGTTTCCAATGTGGAATTGTTTCAAAATTCTCATGCATTTTGCGACCTATTTTTTGATGTGTCTGTTTATCACACACTTAAAAACACCCGGTAACTACAACACTGCATGCATATAGAAAACATGTTTTACAGTAAAACAAGCAAATCAAGCCAATTAACTGCAGAAGATGATGAACCCTGGTCAACCAGTAGGCCGACTGCAAAGATCAACATCTCTATCTCATCTGTAACACTTACCTATTTAGAAAGCTCCTCGAAAGATGTGATTGTTTTTAATTGTTGTTGTTTACGTTTATTATTAATTATTATTGAAAAACACTGGACAACTAGTTCACTCACTGTATAAAACAAATACAAAAACACTTTCAAAATTTCTTCGTTAAACAATTAACACTGCATTCAAAAATTCGCGATTTTATTATCGCGATATTATTAAGAAAATGTAGTTATATTTTTTAATGAATACGATAATACTTTTTGTAAATAAACTGTTAGTTTTATTGATAAATAAAGGAAATATGTTTATAGTTTAGATTAAGAGAATAACAGACCACCCTACACGAACGCTAGACTTTTACTAAAGTCAAACATGTGAATGTTTTTACTGCTTACCGATGTTACAGTCGAGATGCTGCGGTGTGTGTTAGAGTGAGAAAGTAATATACACTTGTCGAGACATGTACTTCGGGACAAACGCCATTTTTAATTATATTTCAAATTTAATTACTGACCGAATTACAGAAAAATATACATGGATAATAGTTAAATTAAACCTTATACTATTCAGATTTCTTTTACAGAACCTCCTTAAAGTATGTACATAAACATTATAGTTGTATATCTAGGGTGTCCGAAATTCTTAATCTAAAATTACACTGTACTTTAATTAATGCACTTCAATTTATACACTACACTTCACTTAATTTTATGTACTTACTGCATTTAATTAAAAGTTTACAGAAAGGCAAAAACTAATATTTAATCTATAAATATCCTACTTTAATTGATACAGATTATCACTAGGTAGAATGAAATCTGACTTTGGAGTTGTCATTACTTATCATAATTTAACTCACTTATTTGAGAAACAATAAACAACACCTAAATAATATTAATTAAATATTAACTAATTAACACTTTGAAATTAGAAATACGGATCCAATTTGCCTCTGTCTATTTCATAAATGGGCGTAAATATAAACAGAAAACTTGAATGGTAAAATCACAGGTATAGAAATACAAACAGGTTGATTAAGTTCACATGTTCAGTTGTACAACTACAGCCCTCTGTTAAATGCATTTATAACCTTCTTTATAAAATTGCTTTGTTAAAATTTAATAACTAAAATATAAATAATTTAATTGTTCACTTAATAATAAAAATTTGCATTTGGGTAAACAAATAAAGTTACTCTGTGTCATATATTTTCATTGCAATAACTTTCAAACTTTTGAAGCATCTGGCAGTTCTAAAAGTTTTGCAAATGGCCGTACAAATGAAACTTCAAAGTAAAATAATATTTAGTCAATAAAATAATGTGATAAAATGGCATTTTTATGTCCTGTTAGAATACGACGGGGCAAAAAGAAGAAATGTATGTATCTAGCTTAAATAAAAATGTACTTAGTTAGTCACTAATTATAAGTTAAGAGTTTTTTTTGAAATAGGTAATAATGTCACTGACCTTATATATTTTTTACAGCGTTAAACAGCGATGTAGAAAAGGAGCTGACCCGTCCAGGAAGTGGACTGAGTCCTGGAATGGGTAGAATCACAGGATCTGCAAGTATAGAAACATTAGTTCGTGTTGGAATTGAAAAGGAACATGGTTTAAGTCCGGATTCAAAAATGGTTGTTCTGCATGATTTCACACCCTGTGTTGATGATGAATTAGAAGTTAAGCGTGGACAAATTGTCAATATTCTGTATCGAGAAAATGATTGGGCATATGTTATAGGCCAAGATTCAAGACAAGAAGGTTTTATTCCACACTCTTACGTCGCTCCATTTAATAGTCAGCTTGCAGAACTAGCTGTTAAGAAAAAACTACCGCGAGATGCTTCCATAGGTCCAATCTCAACTGAATTACCAATAGATGCTTTAACAGATCCATCAAATGAAGATATTGGAGATGCTTTGGTCCTTCAAAGTTCTCACTCACAAGCTAGTTTAGCGTCTGAACCAGATTTTCTGCCATTTAGTAAAGATCCTTCTGGTCGATACATCGTTTTGTATACTTTTATTGCACGAGATGAAAACGATGTTTCTGTAGAACGTGGGGAATTTGTTACTGTATTAAATCGTGAAGATCCCGATTGGTTTTGGATTGTACGAAGCGATGGGCAAGAAGGTTTTATTCCATCCGGATTTGTTTATCCTGCAGATAACGTCATTCAGGGACATTTAAATACACCAACTCAAAGTCCTCAAAATAATACCACTACAAATCCTACATCACAACCAGTTCAAACGACTAATTCAGAGGATCTACGCTATCATGGTACTGAATTAGTGATGCTGTATGATTACAAGGTAATCTAGTCTCTATTGAAGAGCATATATTTTCATGTGTGAATGAATTAATGTAAGATATATTCCTTTAGGCTCAAGCACCAGATGATCTTTCTGTCCGTCGTGGAGATTGGATTTACGCAGATCTTAACAATCAGACTGTTGATGGTTGGCTCTGGGCTTACGCACCAAAAACTCGTAAATATGGATTTATCCCAAAGGCTTATGCAAGACCTCCTGCCATGACAAGTTTATAAAATAAATTATAAAGCTGCGTATTCATCAAACAAACACCTGAACATGTATCATTCCATATTGAAGAAAATACGAACAAATTCTTTTAACGTATAGAATTCTACAATACATTGGTATAGTCCAAATCACGATAGTTCGCCGGCGACTTATACTTAAAAGAGCAGTATAAATCTATAATACGATAATGAATTTTATCTTATTCGTTTCTATATACATTATAAAAAAATAAGTGAGCCAGTGCTTTTTAGTTATATCGGCCATTTATACCCCACAACTTGTTTTAAGTATGAGTCGCCGCTGAACTCTCGTAATTTGAATTATAAAACTTGGTGGATACTCAGCTTTATTTAAACAAAATACTCAATAAAAAATATATATCTTACGTAAATATAGGGGACGGTGATCTAAAGATTGTTAAATATTTATAATTAATCGAGTTTTTACATATAGGTATTTACAAATACTATTAAATATTGTTAATACTTGTTATAATTAATATTTCGAATATATTGAGACTAATTTCTTTTGTAAAAGACTTATAAAGCTATTTATATAACCGCCATTTTTATTAATACTTTTTTAATATTAAAGTGACCTTTCACAAGTCTGTAAACATTAAAAATGTATTTAGACTTTTTACATTTTATATAAAATGTTATTACTTTTTAACTGGTATTACTAACATTCCAATTTTATATGTATAATATAAGATAATCGTTTTTATAAAAATATACAAGATTTTTTATATAATTTTGTTGTTTCATTTATTATATTTAAACTACAATTGTGTTATTACCCTAGGCCTGCACATTTTCTTTCTGTGATGCTCCTTTCTTTTCTAGTAAGGACTTGTAGTTCTCTTTAACCACTGCAATTTCTTCTTCTGTGACAGTAACTGGTACTGCACACTCTATTTGTTCTTTTCTGATGTATTCTAAAGTACTAATCTTATCTTTAAGAAAGTCTGCTTGCTTAGACTGCAGCACTTCGCGATAAGCATTCAGTCTTTCTTGTTTTAAATCGTCACAATATTTATCGGTCAGTTTTCTCAAAGAATCTTTTCGGGTAATCCAGTGGAACTCGCTTTAAAAGATAACTCACATTATAATTACTAAACTTTAAAATTACAAATGAGTAAGATTATTACTTACGTAGGTGGAGGTCTATATTCGATCTCCAGCTTTTCCAGAAGCCATTCAAACCGCTTATAATCCATACGGCGAAGATGTTTTAAAAGCTTTTTACGTTTGTCTATTACTTCTTTCAAAAATACCTACAAGTTAAACTAGTTAAAATATATACTGTTTAATAAGTGTATCACTAAAATATACCTTGCATCTTTTGTCTCTTGGAAACTCCTCCATTCTTTCTTGCAACGTTCTAATTCTAGCTGTCATAGAAGCAACTATAAATAACATTAAATAAATATGATAATTTTAAAAGGCAAAGACCATTGATGTTCCAATTGACAACTTACTTCTGGCTTCCATAGAAAACTTGTCGTAGTCATGTTGCTTAACTTTTTCAATCATATCTTCGCGAATAAGTTCATTAGTTAGACTCTTTGGATTATACATAGAAGTAAATAATTTCCGAACCTCTGGGTCAACACTAAAAGAATCAACAATCAAGAAACGTATATCGAATATCATTTATAGGTTATGGAAACATAAGTATAACACCTTTCAATAATTTTAGATTCTTCTAATCCAGGTATCAGTCTCTCAGGGTTAATGGGCTCTGCAGGTTTTAAATCGCCACTTTTTTTAGGTTTTATACATGATATCTTTTCTGGTCTTACCCATTTTATTTTTAAGTCACTCTTAAATGCATAATTTCTGGTTATGTTTATTATCGGTGACTGTGATAATGGATATAACTTAGGTATTAATGTTTTAGATAATTCCAAAATCATCATTTATAGCAATTGTGTAAGTCTAATTTAAAATAAATTTAGATATTCACTTCTTATTAGAACAGCAACAATTTGACTTCGAGGTTATGTAGAACGGAGATATCATCTTTGAACGGAGAGTTGTCATTTCCACATTAATGAAAATTACAGATCTCTATGTTATCCACTTGTATAAATTCTTACTAGATGGCATTAGTTAAATATTAGCGGTAAGATTGAAATATAATTACAATTTTAAATTAAGTTAGGTAATTTCTAATTAAGAAATTAGTAATTACAAAACGTGAATCGTGTAACAGAAACATTTTTAAAAAGGTACCGCTCTTCAAATAACATTTGAACTAAAATTAAAACAACAACATTATTAGAAATAAAAACACAAAAGTAATTATATAATTAATTAAATTATATTATATTTAAAGCTAAAAAGACAAAAATATACATTTGCAATATAATTATTGAATGAGATAAATTAAAACATTCCCATTCGTCATGACTAAAAAGCAAATAACATAAAATGTTTCAAAATGACAACATTAATTCTTAATAAGAATTCTTAAATTATGTTTAGCGGGATATTTGAAACCATTTTATTATCATTTGTTTACAATAATTAATACATTGAATATATATTGAACAAGTAATATATTTTATAATTGAAATAATTATATTTTAAGCTATAAAATCTATGAACCATTCTCCCAAAAATTCATTCTTTCTAATCTTTCTAAAATTTCATTTATCTGACCTAATTTTTTAGCCAATTTAAAATCATTTAATCGTTCGCATATATTATTTATTCAGAAATTTATTGATTTACACTTTTTAATCGATTGTTTAATGATATTAGTATTGATTTATTTAAGTGTATATTCAGTTATTAGGTAATGTAACATGTTTGGATATAAGAAAATGAGTAAAGATGTTCGTTTTTCATAAATAAATAGATGAAATGTTTGAATTATCTATAAAAAAGCCTCTGCCAATACATGACTTCATTTTAATTAAATCAACGAAAATTTTCGTGAAAGATAAAGCATTTAATGGATGAAGAAGTATGCTGCAAGGATAATAATTAATATTATACGTTACACATTTATTTAAAGTACTAGATATTATTAATAATAATTTACAGTAATATTAATTAACATAAAGTTAATTAAATCTATAAATATATTCTAAAATATTTGAATGCTTTTAAATATAAAACTTATAAGCCAACGTATATTGATGTGGCATCGATTTTAGGTTAAGTTTTTAAGGTTATGTCATGATTTTATAAATTAGTAGTCGGTTTCACCAAGAACGTGGTACATCAGCCTCTTGAAGGAGCCGCTTTGATGAATTTGCTCGGATTCGGTTCCAAGAGAATTTGCCTAGAAGTTAAAAATATGTTACTCTTTCGTACTATGTACTGGAAGTGTCGCAGTCAACACGAATATAGCATTTATGTAGTAGATACGTTTTAAAGATATCTTTAAAACTGCACTATATAGTACTCACATAAATGTTTTGCTGTGGCTGAGGAGCTGGGTGGCTTGGCAAAGGTTTCTGAAAATAGATAATTATTAATTTACATATTGCAAAAGAATACTATGATTACGTTTATTTCTTAAAGTTCTTTTTAGTTATATTTAAACTTGTTAGCAGTACGTAGTGGTGAAAATAGCAAACCTGTAATTTATTTTTTGGTGACACTTCCGGTTTTCGAGATATTAGCGTTTCAAGGGTTAAATAATGGAAATATTTTAAAATGGTTTTCAGATTTGGAATCAGCGGGAAAAAGTACGTTCAAAAACATATTTAAAAGTTGGAAATAAAATATTTTAATTTAAATTTTTTTTTTAAAATTTTACAAGGGTGGACCATTAAAATTTGATAAAAAATTGATGGTCTCCGATTGTAAAATTTATAACGGTTCTTATAGTAAAAATTGATGCTGATTTCAAACCTGCAATTTATTTTTTGGTGACACTTCCGGTTTTCGAGATATTAGCGTTTCAAGGGTTAAATAATGGAAATATTTTAAAATGGTTTTCAGATTTGGAATCAGTGAGAAAAAGTTCGTTCAAAAACATATTTAAAAGTTGGAAATAAAATATTTTAATTTTTAAATTTTTTTAAAAATTTTACAAGGGGGACCATTAAAATTTGTAAAAAAATTGATGGTCTCCGATTGTAAAATTTATAACGGTTCTTATAGTAAAATTTTATGCTGATTTCAAACCTGCAATTTATTTATTGGTGGCACTTCCGGTTTTCGATATAATAGCGTTTCCAGAGTTAAATAATGGAAATATTTTAAATTGGTTTTCAGATTTGGAATCAGCGGGAAAAAGTACGTTCAAAAACATATTTAAAAGTTGGAAATAAAATATTTTAATTTTTAAATTTTTTTAAAAATTTTTCAAGGGGTTACCCTTAAAAATTTGATAAAAAATTGATGGTCTCCGATTGTAAAATTTATAACGGTTCTTATAGTAAAAATTTATGCTGATTTTAAATCTGCAATTTATTTTATGGTGACACTTCCGGTTTTCGAGATATTAGCGTTTCAAGGGTTAAATAATGGAAATATTTTAAAATGTTTTTCAGATTTGGAATCAGCGGGAAAAAGTACGTTCAAAAACATAATTAAGAGATGGAAAAAAAATATTTTAATTTTTAAATTTTTTTTTAAATTTTACAAGGCTGGACCATTAAAATTTGATAAAAAATTAATGGTCTCCGATTGTAAAATTTATAACGGTTCTTATAGTAAAAATTCATGCTGATTTTAAATCTGCAATTTATTTATTGGTGGCACTTCCGGTTTTCGAGATAATAGCGTTTCAAGAGTTAAATAATGGAAATATTTTAAAATGGTTTTCAGATTTGGAATCAGCGGGAAAAAGTACGTTCAAAAACATATTTAAAAGTTGGAAATAAAATATTTTAATTTTTAAATTTTTTTTTAAATTTTACAAGGGTGGACCATTAAAATTTGATAAAAAATTAATGGTCTCCGATTGTAAAATTTATAACGGTTCTTATAGTAAAAATTTATGCTGATTTTAAGTCTGCAATTTATTTATTGGTGGCACTTCCGGTTTTCGAGATAATAGCGTTTCAAGGGTTAAATAATGGAAATATTTTAAATTGGTTTTCAGATTTGGAATCAGCGGGAAAAAGTACGTTCAAAAACATATTTAAAAGTTGAAAAAAGAAGTTTTCAGTCCTCTAATGTGAGAATCTTTCGATACTAACTTTGGTTTCTAATATACCTGGACCTAATTCCCTAATACATTACCTTTCCTGGGACGATTCTGTTTGGCTGGAATACTCTAGTCTGCACTGGCACAGCGACTTCCTCGACATTATCGCCGTAGGACTCCTCCTGGAGTGCTCTGTAGGTCTCGCTCTTAGCCGGATCGTAAAGCACGGTGCGCTTGTAACTACATGGGGTGTACCAGGTTTAGGTCAGGTGAAATAAGGGGTGAATTTATGTTAAAAAAGATGATAAGTTAATGCGGCGAAGGGCGACTCACACACTGTTATAGAATGCATGTTATTGGGATAAGAATTACAAGAAGAGTGATGTTGATGACTGACTTGTTTATTAGTATATTCCGGGCTCATATGGACATCTTCCCTATTTAATTACTTGTAAAAACATTCGAGATTGTCCTCTTAAAACAAAACTCTCTCCAGCGCTTTTAAATTATCAGTAAATTGTGGTTTATTATAACCCTTTTGTTTCTCAGCTCCCATTTTTGTTTTTATTTATTTATCAAAAATCATTTTAAGTTAAAGTTAGTTTATATCAAGTTAAGTATTTGATGAAATGCTGGTTCATTTTATCCATTTTAATAACAACGTAGAAGTCACTTTGAATTCGAACTCGTCTGCACTCATAAAAACGAAATGCCGCTGAAGTACCCAGTAAACATTTGGTGAAACAGAATTCTAGTCACTTGTACATTTCAATTCTAACGTTTTACAGGTTGGAGCAACACACAGAAAATCAATTTTAGTTCAAATTGATTCCTTACCTATCACAGGAGTCGCTTTTTTGTCTGTAGCTCATAAAAGAGATATTCCCTATGGACGACTGAATAGAAAACAAACGCGTTCATGACAAAAGACTCATGAAAAGTAATAGAATTTACTCCAAAATGTTTACTGGGTACTTTTCGTTTTAATGAGACATTTTGCCTGGACAAATGAACTATGGGTAAACAATTCCATCTCGTGCTTGTGATTTTGACATTATCTCAAACTACTACAATGAAAACGATCATGCAAATGCATGATTTTTAGTATACTTAAAGATGCCCATTGCCCATTCTACGTCCAAAAATTAATCAAAAAGCCATACATATGTTTATAAAGCATGTCTCATTCTACTTTCGAAATAAATATTATTAATAATTAATAGTTAAATTATGTTAAAAGTTTTTTTATAAATTTAAAACAGAAATTTATGTTTCTTTGTGATTATGTGTTTTGTGTGTTGGTGGTATTGGTATTGATATAGGACAGGAGTGAAGTGAGAGTAAAATTAGTGTTGCGGTATTACCCTTTTAGGTTATTTTTTAACCGATTTGTGATAGTGTAAAATTTTATATAATTTCAATTAACTTCTGTAAAGTAAAAGCTGTCAGTGTTCTTCAAGAAAACGGCTTTCATAGCATTGGTAATTAACTGTATTGAGTATACAGTTAGGTAATTAATAAATCTTTAAATATAGGAGATAATATGCTTCGATATTTTACTTTTAACTAGTTCTATTGCTGTGGTGAAAACGCTGGATTAAATTTACCCAAGATTCAAACCAGTAAATTTATGAAGTTTTCCGAAATTATATAAAATAATAATATAAAAATACACACGAATAACTGTATTTTAGTGTATTATGTTGATTGTTTTGTTTTGTGTCACTTCTTGTAGTTAATTTACAAAACAGTAATATTATAATTAGTATATTTCATTCCGATCTTATATAATAATTATATATATATATAAAAGCAGAGTATATTTCCATGTTCCAGCTGGATAATAAAATAAGAAAATATATCAGTTTAAAGAAATCAGACAGTTACTTAGAAAAACTCTCCAAGTTTTCGAAGGAAATATATAGGATTTTAGGTTGTACAGCCATTTTGATTTATATAATATTTTTTTACTTCCGCCATGTTGGATTTTGTGGCTTGGAAGATTTTTGTTGTTCAAGGATTTGTTGTTTTTGTTTTAAGAAAGAAAGATCAATAAAAATTCTGTATTAGATTTAAAAGAAATGTTCTTAAACTAAAAGAAAAAATACATATTATGCAAATTAATGAAAGCAGTGATAGTGATACTGAAAAGCAATTTTAGATCATTCACATTGAATCACTTTATACGCAGGAGCACATTTATAAAACGTAGATATAAAATGACGTCACATTTAATATTGTGACGTCACCGTTATGAAACACGAACACGAAAGTGTGTGACACTTAAAAATCAAATTTGGAACTAATCTTTATTAATATATTTATTATGGTATCACTATTGATGATGCTAGATTCAGGATAGAAATGAATATAACCTTTGCACTTAATGTGCGGTTTTTGGAAGAAAAAATTCTGCCCTTTAATATCATCATGTTTTATTGTAAAAAGTGTTGCCCTGTTTTTTAAATTTTCTGCATTGTCTATCGCTCACAGTCATTTTTGACACTGAATGTTTATTTCTAGTTAATATTTATAATTAACATAGACATTCGACAGCGGTTTTTTTGCTACCCTTCTGTGCAGGAGCGGGCTTAGCCATTGCAAGGCCCCGGGGTAGCAGATAATTGCGAGGCCTCGGGGCGGCAGATTCTTGCGAGGCACTTGTTCTTTGTATAATTTATGTAAATTGTAAGTAAGTATTTTTGATGATAATTGACGAGAAATAAAATTTTAATGTGGAAGATTTATAAAAGTAAACAAGCACAAAGACGACAAATATTAATGATGATAAACTAAGGTACATGAATGTCTTAAAAGATATACGCAGTGATCCTAGTGGGATTTCTAAAGAGCGAGGCGCGAGATTCAAATACATATATAGTAATGAATTTTTCTATTTGGGTTGTTGCGCGAGAATGCGAGGCTACGGGCGGGCACACCACCACAACCCTCCTACTTATTATCTTTATATATAAAAATTCACCCTGCGTATATAACTCGAAAAGTAGTTGGTCAATTGACTGTAAATTTTGATACACGTGTTTTCGAAAATTGAATTCATTTTTTGTTTGTATCTGTGTATCTTTTACTTACATTCCCATTAATTTCTAGCTAGTTATTAGCTTATTTAGCTAGTTATATATAAGATGGCTTTTTCTCCCATTTATTTTCTACGTGAAACCACTCGCCTCTACGATATATCTAAATGTATCTACTACATAAATACTACGTTTGCGTTTACAGAGTAAATAAATAATAAAAATATTAATAATTAGTTCCAAAAAGCGTATGTAAATATAGGTATACTCGTATATAGGTATACCTGCTCTTAAAACAAACTACTTAAAATATATTTGCAATTAATTAAAACATTAATAAATAAATGCATATCAACAATATCTACTTGTAAAAGCTTTAGCTTTAAATATTACAAATAAAATAAAATGCATCTAAAGCATTATTGTGCAAGCATTTTTTTTTTCATATGTGAATGAACTACGATTTTTGAGGGGCGCGGGCGTTTTTAGAAGTAGTATACTCTATCTTTTGTCGATAAATGGACTTGCCTCTTGGATTTTTGTGGTCGATTAAGGGAACCGTTCAATCTGTATGTGTTTAAAAATGATTAATATTTGTTTTTTATTTGTCCAAAAGTACCTATCATATTACTTAGATATGTAGACAGTTTGTTGCCAACTGTTGCTGTCAGATTTGTAGGTTATGTTCATCTCTTTATGCCATTGAAAGTGTCTGCAGTATAAGAGAATACATATACTCAAAATGCAATACAAAATAGTAAATACCTATTTTGTATTTAAATATCTTTTAAGAGTATAGAATTTTATATTTTATTTGAAAACTTTTACAATCCTATTTCTTATTTGGAAAATACAAAATACTTTTTTCATTTTTGTTACTTCATACTGTTAATCAGTAAATATTATTTTTTGAATATGTACGAAATAAAACCATGCGAGTATTTGTAGATTGAATAATTATTCAATTGTTTAATGATAAAATAATTTTACACTTTTTAATTACTTTGAACCAACATTCTTATAATAACAAGATGGTTGGGAATTATGATCTTGACAGTGTAGAAGCCCAAAACACAACTGACACGAATGCCATATCGCTGTAGCGTACAGCAGTCGTCGTATTGTAGTCATGCGCATTACTTCTATTAGAGACAACAATACATTATAATGTTGGAATGCCAACAGAGACATCTTCTTATGTTCTGTACTAATTTTGTACTGAACATAAATTGCCAGCCAGCAGAAGTAGATAAGCTCACAACCAATATCAAATTATACAATGTTACATAAAATTATTATAAACCAATTTACAAAAAATAATGTGAACTTCTTAAAACTATTATAAACAAAATTACACAAAATAACATAAACTTCTTAACTCTATGGTAGTCTACATAATTTTGTGAAAATAATATAAAACAAATTAATTACTATCCTAAATATAACAGAAACCATAATTATCAATGTAGCATACATTATCATTTGCATAATGTACACAACAATCATCAACTCAATAGTTACAATGTTATTGAAACAATTATCTTTTAACAATTCCAACAGTACAGATGTTTGTTTTACATCAATGTTGTAAACATTGCAATTAATATCTGATGGAAGTATTGTATTTGAATCAAAAATTTTATTTGTTGCTTGTTTGATTCGCACCAGCAACACTGCGCTAATAATCTCAAGCTGGGGTATTGTAAGTACCTTACTTGATGGAGCTACACTGGACTTGTAGCAAATTAAATTTGTTTTTATTTTAATATTTATAAAAATAATATTGTGTTTTAAACCTAATGTCATAATACTGGTTGATCTGTTTAATAATGTTTTATAAACCTCCAATAATGAAGGATTGTGTCTAAATCTTTTTTCCAACACATTAAATCTTTGCGGGGCAACTGAGAAAGAATCCTCCAATTCTATTTTATTTACTAGGCTGAGTAATGGCAAATCAACAGTTAAATTATTTTTAAGTGCTACTGAATTTTGAAATTTATGTTCAGCCTTTAAGTAATCCTCAGAAAACTTATCTGATTCCTCTGGGACTTTCTCAGTTGTCCAAGATTGTTTCATAACATTCTCAAGGTTTGTATATTCACAAATAGCAAGATTACATACAATATTATTATGTGAATACTTATTTTTATTATACAATTTTCTTGGAACCACATTTCCTTTATTATTATTATTGTCATGTGACATATTTTTATAATCTAAACTATACTCAATTGCAATTGCACGTCTTTCTAAAAATGAAATAAATTCTGCCATAGTAGGCAGTTCTTCTAAATTTCTTTCCATGTGGAAAGTGCGGTTAGTAACGATATCTAATTTTCTACTTAAGGCCGAGATTAAAATCATATCCCACTTGTCTACAGGCTCATCAAGATTTTTTAACGCTTGTAATTGCTGTTTTACTTGACATAAAAAAGCCCTTATATCGACTGCAGTACCTTTCTGCATGTTGGGAATATCAAGTATTATATTAATGTGATAAAAGATTAATCTTGCCTTATTTTCATACCGCGCTAACAATAAATCAATAGCCTCTTTGTATGAACTGTTCACAAGCGGCAGATTTATAATTATTGAGAGAGCCTCATCAACGAGATACTTTCTCAAATAAAAAAGTCTTTGAACATCGGACAATGATGCATTATTGTGAACCACTGCTTGGAAGAGCTCATAAAAGGGCTTAAACCTGGTTATATCCTTGCCATCGAAGGTTGGAATTTCCACCGCTGGGAGCTTCAATGGAACTAATTCAGGCCTATTAACTTCTTTTAACTTATTGATGCTAGCATTTAATTTTGCAATAATGTTAAAATACTTCTCTTCAACTTCTTCAATGTCTTCCTCATCTTGATCATCAATTTCTAAAATGCTGTACTGCGTGAGCTCGTACGATTGGAATGTAGTCATCATCTTTTCTTTTTTCACCTGCAGCACCTCCACTGTAGCGGAGTCGAGAGCCCTTGGGTCGCTGACGTAATTGTCCATCCGTGATATTGCACTTTTTGCAGCCGTCCGCGCCGATCTAAGCCTTTTCAATCCCTCCATCTTGCTTAGGTGATAGATTCGTACTTATATGATAGATGAAACGTGGATGACAAACTAATCCAGGTTAATCCAGCAACATGAGAAGTTTTTAATAGATTGGTACTTGCAGATAGTAATAATAACTTTGTACCTTCATGAGTAAAGAAGTATTTTACTCTCCTCCAGCATCCATGTATCCTCTTCCGTAATGAATAATTTTTCTTAAAATATAAACGTGTAGTAATCCAAATTATATGCGAATCCGCTTAAATCAAACGTTGCATTACCCAATCAATGGCAATTGATGACTTGCCAGGCCGCCATAGGGAAAATGTAACAAAATAGCTTGCACTTGTGCTGGTTACTATACAGATGTAACCTCAAAACACCACGAAATCACACGCGGGTACCAATGGCTTGTAAGGCCAGTTTTTTTTTTGTAGGATTTAAAACCTTCTTGAAATGTAATTGTAAAATATCCAGCTTCGCTTGTAAGGCTTCTGGAAATGTAATTGTAAAATATCCAAATCCTCCGTGAATCCGCCAAAATAGAGCGTCCCATTTACCCAATCAATGGCAATCGCCAAGGGGCAAATGTAATAAAACGCCAAAAATACAATGAAAAACACACGCGGTTAATAAACTCGAAGGATCGGCTTTGTAAGACTCGAAGGACCAGCTTCGCATGTACGAAATAAAACCATGCGAGTATTTGTAGATTGAATAATTATTCAATTGTTTAATGATAAAATAATTTTACACTTTTTAATTACTTTGAACCAACATTCTTATAATAACAAGATGGTTGGGAATTATGATCTTGACAGTGTAGAAGCCCAAAACACAACTGACACGAATGCCATATCGCTGTAGCGTACAGCAGTCGTCGTATTGTAGTCATGCGCATTACTTCTATTAGAGACAACAATACATTATAATGTTGGAATGCCAACAGAGACATCTTCTTATGTTCTGTACTAATTTTGTACTGAACAGAATATAAACTTAAAACCCCACCAACATTAGCACCATCTATGATCTAAAAGTATCTGCACAATTGTCTTAATAATTCTAATTTTAAATGATAGATGTGTCTATTATTTTATTATCCTTCCTGTTACTCCCACCATAAGACATCTGATTTTCGTTTACCTAAATTTGTTTATCATATTTTCTCGGTCATTTGTTTTACTACAATACAATCACTCCACTACTTTCCTTACTGAAATATATATACATAAATATATATTATTTTACCTACTACCCCCTCCTCCCCTTGCTACCACCATGCTTTTGAAAAGCATTTAAGGACATATCTCATTCCATAACAATTTTAGTTTTGATTCAAATTCGAACATAAACATGATACCAACATGACAATTTTCTGACAGCAACTGTTTTGCATAAACCTGCCTACCAAGGTATTAACTTTATTGTTTAAAATACAACAAACATTTGCCTATTCTATATTTTAAATCAATCAGATATCAAGCCTGTTCGGACTGGCTTTATACCTGGTATAAATTTTGTAACAGGTTTATTTGTAAGACGGTTAAAGTGTGTTTACGTTACATATAGCAAGTTTTACCAAGCAAAATTATAATTTTTTATAAATGTTGTATCATCCTTGTTGTAGATTAGGTAATATTGTTTACGTACAGGTAAACTTTTGTAAGTTTTTTCAAAGGTAAAAGTGTTTTGAAAAAACTCTTATCTCTTTAAAAAATTGACACATTTATCTTATAAGTTCTGTCATCAATAAATTCAGAGAAATATTTGCTATATGTACTATAAACATTGTTCTATCATCTACTACGTGTACTTTTGTTATATACATTGTGAGCTAACTATCTTTGCAAAGTTTCGTTGCTTGTGTCACGTGACTGATACTTACGGCACACTTCCTGTATCCCTGCGAATAGTGTCAGCAATATTGGCTTCGGAGTATAAACCAATTGGCGAATTGAATTGCTTATGTACCACCTATAAAATAAAAAGTAAATGGTTATCACACAGTTTGTCTTAAGGATAAGAAAGTTGATTGTAAATTTAGTATTGTAGTAGTGAGAAAAGCAAGGGGCAATAAAAAACAAAACCAACAAAGCATAGCGTAATTTTCTGGAGCTCCTGTTGAATGAGATGTTATCCAGGGGATTTATATTTATTAGTAACTTTTCCGGGAATAATGTATAATAAATTAAATACGGCACATATTCCAGATTGCTGTTTTTTCTGGATGTTCTTTGAATACATTTGCAAAAAATAAAACCATTGGTGCAAGCAAAGTTTTAAGATCACTTCCAAATTGTTATTTTCTTATCTCACGACTTCAAACTTTACTGATTCTTCCAGGAAATTTAACGCGAGATCAAAAGATATATTATTTACAATCTCCAAATATTTCAGTGCGAAATTCGGAAGTGACCTTTCTTTTTATTATATCAGTAGCAACTCTCAAACAAGTCAAAACACGTTTCAAGACCTTGTTGGCAGCTTCTTCTCCAGCAACTCTGTGCAATACGGTATCGGCGACCTAAAGAGTGTATATACGAAATTGATTAAATGATACCAGAACAATATGAGATGTTTTCGATGTACTGTACCTTTTGTTTCATGAGGACATCGTGGTGATCATACACAGAGTGTGGGGAAGCTCTCATTGCAGGGTTGGGGTGGTGGCGAAGGTAGCATTCTGTTGGTCCAGAATCTTTCTTTACTTTTGCTCCGGGAAGTACTAATGGTGTTGTGCGGTATGGCTGTAACAAGGCGAAGGAAATAAACATTAATATATTTTCCGGTAAATACAGTTACTTGAATTTTAGGTTTATCTAACATAACAAAGGTTATCCCCCAGTCTTTTTCCGTCATACATTCTAGGGCCGAATTAGCGGACAAGACAAAAAATATTGTAATAGACTATCCAATTGAATTGTAAACTCCTTTTTAGGGGTTGTTTTTTAAATTTATGTATATATCCAAATAGAAACAATGAACTAGCAGAGGACGTATATTTTTAGCACGCTAAAAATAGGTACTGGTCGACGATTTCAACTAGCTACAATTGATTTAGCGTGAAACTTTAAAAGAATATAATTTTATGTGTGGTACGCCACTTATTCCGTTTGTATTTTTGAGTTTGTGGCCCAGTTCTAAACCCTATTATAAACTACATCCATGTTGCATTACTTCGGTGCTACTCAAAGCGCTAACCCAGTAAACAATTTGGTAAAGTGTCCGGTTTTGGGACGTTTCTATAACTATTGCACTTTAATTATAGTTCGCATGAATTTTATCTTCATTTGTATTCTGACAGATAGAGTGGTTTCGCATTTTATAGCCGATAAAATAGACATTTCACTTGAACGACTGTGAGAAACTGAACTCTTTTATGACAAAAAAATCATACGCATCTTCAATATGATGGCAAAGTGACTTCAAAATGTTTACTGAGCTGTTGCATAAATTTGTATTACAAAATCGAAGACGTCTTTATAAATTTGTATAAAATAAAGCACTGTCTGAATAAATTATAAAGTTTTCAAGCTTAAACTTTTAGCTTACGTAAAATATTACTTTAATGCAAGGTAACATCCATGTTTTATGTTTCACGGGAAGCTATAGATTTATATTTATGTAGTGTCCTATCTTCTGGTAAAATTACAGCTACAAAAACATATTTTTTTAGCAACTGACCTTGAGAATGACATCTACGAAGTATCACGTAACGTATGTCGAATTAATACTTATTTTTAGAAGTTCTATTTCTTGTGGTACAGGCTATACCACAAGTATTGCTTGTCGCATCTTTTAACCTGTTTATTATAATCTACACTAACCTAAATCTATCTGTCTTTCTAATACACATTTCTAAAGCAATAAATAAAGAAAAGGATCAGCAGTAAGATTCCGTAACTAAGAGAATTATTTTGTAAGTTTCTCTTTGACATCATGCGTCATAATGGGCTTATGTCCTCATTTTATAGTGGTCGATTTTTCAATTGTTGATTGAAATTGATGTTAATAAATGTGTATTGGCGTGTCTATTTTATGAAATTTCTAAATATTGACGGAGATATGGCAATTAAAAGTTTGAATTGTAGTTTTAGCGTTAGAAATGGTCGGCCATATTTGTATGACGTGAAATGCATTTTAACGTCAGTTATTTGTTGAGTAGGTCAGTGCTGTGGTAATGTTTTATAGCTGTTGGTAGTCAAATAATCAAGTCAAATCAAAGAATAATAAGTTTTTATTTTATTTAACCCTGCTAAAGCAGACATAACATTGAAATTTGATTGTTCCTTGGAATAGCTGTAAATAATATTTGATATTTTGATATATAAATACATATAGCAGAGATTTATGAGCTGTAAGGTTGGTAACCTTACACAAGGATTGTGATGTCACATGCACTTGGAATGTGTACAACGTTGAATCCCTTTAATAATTAAAGAGACATCTCTTAACATATAAGGAGTTATAAAAAAATAATGAAACATTTGAGGTTCTAGTAACCCACTTTATCAATATATAGTACACTTTTATAGAAATTAAGACATAGGACCATTGTAGTAAAAATGCAATCTGAGTTTAAGCTTTTATTTGCCAATATTAACAAACCAACGAATATCACACTGGTCCAACTCGTGATACATGACGTTATAGAAAAAAATAGAAGCTAAGATGCTAAGTATTATAAGTCGAGTCTGACCTACTTAAGATATATATTAAACGCTGTATTAGAAATGTTTGAGGTTATGGTATACTGAATTAAATATAGAAAAGTACCATTGATGTGGTAAAACTATTTCCTCTGTCACTCTATAAAGCAAATGATGACACTTACAATGTTTTTAATATGTAAAATTACCCAACGAATTTGTTTTTGAAACGCATGAAAATCATCATACATAACTGTTACTGCTATATTTTGTTTTACAGAAATAGATACAAGTTCTTTCTAACTGTTGAGCTATAAACATGCAGTGTATGAACAAGTTACAACCGATGGGCTAGAACCCACTGTGTGTGTGTGCCCACGCGGGACGAAGACAGTTCTAGCGAAGTTAGCAAATCGCTGAAAACCTCGGAGAAAAATGTTTCGCAACTTGAAGAATCTTAACACCAATGATACACCGTCTAACATGAAAACTAAAGCTATTTTTAAAAGGCTTCTACACGCTATAGCTAGACCTACATATCAAGAACATAATGCAGGATGAAATATTTAAGAATTTACTTGAAAGTTCAATATTCATTTTAGTTTTGTATTGCATGTATGCAGTTGTTGCCGCTTTTATTTAATTACTTCTTCTGAATCGAGCTATATCTTTGTCATCATCATCATCTTGGCGCTTATCAGCATAAATTTTTACGATAAGAACCGTTATAAATTTTACAATCGGAGACCATTAATTTTTTATCAAATTTTAATGGTCCCCCTTTGTAAAATTTTTAAAAAAATTTAAAAATTAAAATATTTTATTTCCAACTTTTAAATATGTTTTTGAACGTACTTTTTCCCGCTGATTCCAAATCTGAAAACCATTTTAAAATATTTCCATTATTTAACTCTTGAAACGCTATTATTTCGAAAACCGGAAGTGCCACCAAAAAATAAATTGCAGGTTTGAAATCAGCATAAATTTTTACGATAAGAACTGTTATAAATTTTACAATCGGAGACCATCAATTTTTTATCAAATTTTTAAGGCTAACCCCTTGAAAAAATTAAAAAATTTTTTAAAAATTAAAATATTTTATTTCCAACTTTTAAATGTGTTTTTGAACGTACTTTTTCCCGCTGATTCCAAATATGAAAACCATTTTAAAATATTTCCATTATTTAACTTTTGAAACGCTAATATCTCGAAAACCGGAAGTGCCACCAAAAAATAAATTGCAGATTTAAAATCAGCATAAATTTTTACTATAAGAACCGTTATAAATTTTACAATCGCAAACCATCAATTTTTTATCAAATTTTAATGGTCCCCCCTTGTAAAATTTCAAATAAAATTTAAAAATTTAAATATTTTATTTCCAACTTTTAAATATGTTTTTGAATGTACTTTTTCCCGCTGATTCCAAATCTGAAAACCATTTTAAAATATTTCCATTATTTAACTCTTGAAACGCTAATATCTCGAAAACCGGAAATGCCACCAAAAGATAAATTGCAGGTTTGAAATCAGCATAAATTTTTACGATAAGTACGTTTTAGATGCAGTATAAGTATTTTTCAATTGCACTCTGTCATGCATTTATCTGTCTAATTATAAATACAGCTAAAATATGAATATATCAAATACTAAAAACAAAAAAAAAAATATGTTCAACAAGAAATGTATAATCGTCTTTAAAATGTTAAAGATACAAAACGACCACTTGTTGTCAAATGTCAGTGTCAGAGTCAGCGTCAGCCTGTTGATTTACGAATGGTATTTCTATGACACCTGTTCTAAGGTTCTATGTTTTAGAATGACATCTTAATAACATTTATTTTGGTGTCAGTTATAAATAAGATCACCACCACTGCTGGAATGGAATGAAGTAATGGCGGCATTAAGAACTAAATGAACGCAAACAGAATACTGAAAATTTGATTTATTATTTTTAGATTAGCTAACGGAAGTTAATGACGATTGTTTTCACATATGCGAAACAGTCGTTTCCGGTTTATTTGACAGTTTTATTAGCATTGACATATAAACTTTGCAAACGTCATATTCTCTGTATTAAAAAGAAAAGATATTGGTTTAAATTTATTGTAATATTTGCGATCGTAGTTTGATTAGAGCTGTCAAATTTCTGGCCAAGAGTGTCTGGATTTGAAAGACATATGAAAAGATCTAGCAGGTCTACCATGGAAAAGAACTAAAGAAAGACTTAATGCCTTCTTTCCAATATTCATGATAAGATGTCAGAAAGAAAAACTACATACACAGTATAGATATAAGTAGATATAAAAGAAATTTGGCAACAAAAGTTCACAGTTTAAAGGTGTATGAAAAAGGCACAATAAATATAAATGAACATAGCACGAGTAATGAATGAAATGGAAATTATCCAAGTTTATGTCACGGTATTTATCTTCTATAAATAATTATATACACGAATTCACATAACCTCTAATGTTTATAACACATTTATTGGCGTTAACTGCAAAATTAAATTAAAACTGATTCGTAAACAAAATTGTGTCAATTTGGACGAAATGGCATGTTTGGAAATGTGCAATGATAAAAACAGCCAACGATAATTAACGATGGTCACGTAGCTGTCACTAGAGCGTGATATTATTGATTAGCATCGACCTTTTGAACTTGAACAAGACCTAAAGCGTTGCCCTAAACTAATAAGATATAAGAATAAGATATAAAAAAAGACTCAGCGAATATGACACAGAAGTATCATAATATCATAACTTAATGTGTGTGTTGTTAGACTTCAAATCAAAATTGTATATATATATTTATTAATGATAATATTCAACAAGTATACATTGAACGCTACCATTTCCTCGACTTGCTACTTCAGAGATCACGTGACCAAAATACAAAATGGCGCTAGTAGTTTTAATTACTCTTTGACAGGAGGGGTGCTAATTAAGTTTTCTTCTAAAATTAATCGTTTTTACGTGGTAATAAGTTTATTTGTGAGCCATGTTTTGCTTTTATATTAAACTTAAATATAAAGTGTTGTGTTTGACACAGATATCATGTGCCGTGTAACTTTTAAAACTGTGTTTAAAGTGAATTTTAATTTAGTTAACCTAAGTGAGTTTGTAGGATTTCAACATCTGTCACAAATAAAATAATGTTTCTAGATCATCGGAGATTGCAGTGAGATTCTGTTATCATGTTTGCTGTTGAATCCTATTATCAAGGTAAGAAATTTATTAAACATTAACGCTGTCAAATACAATAACTTATTGTCATAGTTGTATGTACCCTTTGCTTGTTTATATCGAATAAGATTGTTTGTTGATGTATTTGTTTGTTAAATCATTTCTGTTCGTAATATTTTAACCTTATTACATTAGTCCATACTTTAAAATATGTATAAGCAGGTGAATAAGTTACTTTTTATTAGATATATTGTTCGTACAAATAAAGAATTAATAAATATTTTTGTAAACGTCACTTAAACATTTAAAAATGGCTGCGCTCAGTTCATCCAATCAGATTCCGCGTATAATACCGCGATGTTTGAATGATATAAATACTAATATTTTGTTCAAAATTATAATTTGTTTAGTGAAAGTTCTCATTCTGAAATATTACGTATTATAATAATAATATTTGAGTGAAATATTTTAATTTAAAAATAGAATTAAAATTTGAAATGAAATTATGAATTATTTTGTAAGATTTAGGGCGTCAGCAGACGGGGTGACTGGTTGCAAACCTTAGCCCCGAATCTGTCCGAACCGAATACAACTGTGTTGTTTGTAAAAGAACGAACGTGTTTACGAGTGAGATAAAACACACGGCACGAACGTAACTAAACTGATTTTAAATTGCTTTTGAGCATATATTCAGCGACTATATTTTCCAGTCGCAGGGGACTGTTGGTTTCATCAACAGAGATGTTTACGAATACTATTGAAAAGTATTTAAATACATACATACAATCAAATATAACACAATAGAATCCCCTGTTTTCGTTGAAAACTTCGTTTCTCGTTAAGTTTGCAATCAGTGTTTTATCAGTGTTTATATATCAGTGTTCTCGTGTTTTATCTCACTCGCATACACGTTCGATCTCTCACTAACAACAGTAGTAATCATATTCGCTTCGGGTAGATTCGGGGCTAAGATTTACAACCAGTCGCGTCGTGTGCTGAGGGCCTTAAATCATACGCAAGGAATAGAAGTCGAACGTAAATGTATAATCAATTAATTTGACAACAGTCTGGTCCTTTGGATGCTTATGAATACATACATGTTACGGAAATGCTACATTTGCATTTACTGTGCTCTCTATTAATAGTCAATGAATTTATTTAGTTGTCACCCCGAAAAATGAAAAGCAAATATGTCCCGCTATGAATAAATAACCTACTTAAATAAATATCTCAACGAAAATAAATGTGAAGGCACGTTTAATTCAAAGCGAACTTCTCAATGATTTATACATCATTTTTAATATTTTATTTTATGATATTTTTGCACTCGCTACATTTATTAGAGTGTACCAACTTACCAGCCAGCCAACCAACGGTCTCGCAACTTTCCTACTGACCCATTTGGACTCTAAAATTGGCAGCCGAAATGTTGAGAACACGTAATAAAACTAATGGCACATATCGTAATTCGAAATGTATAATTATTGTACATGCAATAAGTTTAAATCATGCAGCAGAACGTTTTGAGAAAATGAATTGTGTCGACACTCAGCGATGTTTTGAGAAAATCGTGGATTTGCGAATAAGATGTTTCAGGGTGTGGGTGTTCGTTTGGTAAACATCTTAAAGACGCTGCGTATTTTTAGAATGTAGTTGGGTGTATAACTTATCAAATTGTAACAAAACTTTTTATTTTTTTATATATTTGTAGAGGAGAGAGTTTTAAGAAGAGAAGCATCTTTTATTAAAGTATCTTATATTATAGTAAGAAACTGTCAACTGTTCCATCATCTTTAAAATATAATAAAACTAATTAACTAATAAATCTATAATACGATAATGAATTTTATCTTATTCATTTTTATATGCATTATAGAAAAATAAGTGAGTCAGTGCTTTTTAGTTATATCGGCAGTTTATACCCCACAACTTGTTTTAAATATGAGTCGCCGCAGAACTCAGAACAGATTATCCTCAGAACACAAAGTGTAATCTTATATATTATATAACGTAATATCTTTTACATAGCGTTACGTTTTGTTATTTACCAAAGTCTTATCTAATTCTGTTACATTAGCAAATAAATAGTAAACACAAAAGACATTAAAAATTTCCAAATAATCCAGATACAGTGGAAAATCTCTTCCCCTCGATGATATAGTTAACAGTTACCCCTCCAAACGCAGGCCAATGTAATAGGGTAGGTCATTTGACAGTTCTTGACCAGATTTTTTAAGTAAGACCCTTTTAGATTAAAGATACTAGTTTTGTTTAAGTAAAATATTAGCGGTATTACTAAAATTAAACAATTAAAACTACAGAAAAATTTAACACATTTACGATCATATTGTTACTAAAATTTTACGTTTGTGATTGCAGCATATATTTTTCTTACGTTTGACAGATAAAATTATGATAATTTCATAAAATTCGATAACAAAAATTCGCAATATTTTTTATGTATATCTAAAAAAAAATATCCTAAAGTAAGAAGCAAATTTTTTTCACATACCCATAAAGTAGCGCTGTCTTCATCTTTGATTCCATTGTACTGATTTCTAAACGAATAATAAGCCGTCATTTTACAAAATGTCACTTTATTTTAATATATTTTATAGATTTTTAATTATATTAAATAATGAATATGATTTGAAAACTCCCGCCACAAAGTGTGCTATTTTAATAATTTTCTACTTCCGATTTTCACTGGTCAGCGGTCACTAAAATACTAACTGGAACGATACTTGTGCTTGAAAAATATTATTATGATTTTAGGCAGTCCGAAGATTATTATAGCTATTTTTAACTTCTCTTAAGGTGTGGGCAAAAAGTATTAGCTGTGTTGGCAAAAAATATGTTGCAACAGGTTAATACAGTCTGAGACAAAATCAACAGGGGAAGAGTCGCTCATAAAATTAAATTTATAAAGCATATAAATCTGTGTAACACACACAATGAGCGAGAGCATTGATGCTTGATACTGACTGCTGTGTCGTCGGGTTCTATCACTGGACCACAGTTATATTTTCTGGGTGTGGTTGTTAATAAAGTTTAACATTTCTTGAAATTGAAGAAATTGTATGTATAAAGTTATGATGAAAACTTGACCATTGGTTAAATATGTTTCAAACAAAACTATTTTCCATTAACCTTGATTTCCACGTGATATTACCTACACCAACTTGCTTTTATGGTCTGTTCCAATAACAACTGGCAACCATTTCTTTTATAAACCATACTCTATACTAAATTTACATATTCTTGTTGCCTTTGCAATGTCTTAGAAGTTGGAATTGTTTTATTACAACTGCATAGCCGAGATCTTTAAAGTAACACTCGTTTAAGCTCATCAGATATTTTAGGTAGATGGATTATGCGTGAATCACATTTAAATCTTTGTTTATGTTTGCGCTATTATTAAACGCCCACGCACCAATTTGATTTATTTCGCATTTACAATTTCTATTCTTCGTGCATTATATAAACACTTACTCGAACATATATATTTCTAGAAGATTATGAGGAAAAGAAATTGAAAGTTTTGTGAAGAAATTGTATGTACAAAATAATAAGTGAGTTCTAGAATAAGTTAGAAATGTAGAGGGGGAACTGACAGAGACGGATTTGAAGATACAGGAACAGGAACAGATGAAGAAAACAAGGAGCAGTATAATAACAGATGCGAAAATCTCTGAGAGAGGGAGGTGACAATATACATAAAGGAAAAGGACTTAATAGACAATGAGAATGGGTATTAAGGAGAAGAGAAATAAGTATTAAGAAGAAGAAGAAGAGATGAGAGTCTGCAGAGAGACGCTAGTAATGTGAATGTAAGATAGATAGCAAAAAGAAGATTCAAGAATTGTTGAGAGCAAGCAGGAAAGGAAGTAGGTGAATAACATAAGCACAGAGAAGAAGGAACATAATCGAAAAAAAGTGAAGAAGAAAACATAAAGATAGTACAAGAGATGTATTAATCCAAGCAGTATAAAATGATGAATCTTTTTATGAAAATTATATAAAATTTCATAGAAGATCGTAGGAGAAAGAGGAGCGAGAGCGAAAGAAGGAGGAGTAGAAGACAAAAAGAGATAAGAAAATGTGAAGAAGAATACATTTGTTTGGAAGTTGGGAAATAAATAGCGTATTACATTTACCCATTTTAATCGAACATCTCTACGAAGTCTAACAAGAAAATAGATTTCACTAGCAGTCGTGAAAAAGAGATGCCATCAAAGTAATGTTGCAAAATTGATACTCTAATTCAATATTTAAGGTTCTAGCAACACATGCTACAACCAGCTTCGCCAAATTCATTCTCCATATCATATTTCATGCTCTAGTTTGCAAAACTTTTAGTCCACGTTGTAGTAGCCATTTATTTTGGCAACAGAGTTAAGTTTTATAGCCATCATAACATTATTTTAAATCTCTCATTATAACATACGAATACACAACCCAAATATTAAACAGTTTATTAATTAAAAGTAATAAAAATATCTTAGTCATTCACACAGTTTGATTTTGAATAGGACTCTATCTTATTGAGATTATCTTTGAGGTGTTTGAAGGACAAAGACAACGAAATCGATGTCAGATGACGCAGGGCGTCATAAACGACGTCGTCTGTTCACATTACATAAGTGAAAAAAGTACACTCAACTGAAATAACCTAGCCCAACTAAACAAATTATTATAATATACTTTCTATGAATATTCAACCTGTCAGCTGTTTCACATTTAGGCCTCGCTAATTACCCACCTGTACAGCGATCTGATTTACCGACTGTCAAATGATATCTTATGTAACTAGCGAGCTACACAAAAATTCAATAATTCATTATTTTAAAACTGCGCAACTAAAATATATATACATCGAACAATGTAAATATAATTGGTGCCAATATTTATGATGTACGAGAGGGGTGAGGGGAGGGGGTGATCCTGGTGTACAGATTTATCTAATATTGACATCAGCAGCTTCTGCAGCTGCAGCGTTCGCCTACATTGTGTCCAAATGACGTCCCACCCCCACGTCAAGCTGGATTGATGTCAGTATATGTCAGATTGCCAGCATGTCAACTATTCGTTCATTCAAGGGAAAAGGAAGGGGTGTGAAGAAGAGGAAATGTTGTATTTATCATTAAAATTTTATACGATCATTAAATTCTTCTTAGTTTTTGCCAACTTTATTAATTTCATCACAAATTATTTTATTTTACGGATTTAATTATTAACATTTTTGTGTTTGGAATTTCCCAGTAAACAATTTGGGAAGTGTCTTGTTTTGGGAGGTTTCTACCACTATTGCACTTCAATTATAGTTCGCATCAACTTTATCTTCAGTGGCTTCACCATAAAAAAATCCTACGCATCTTCAATATGATGTCAAAGTGACCTCTATTTAAAATCAATAGTTTTCAGATCAGTTTCTTTACTTTTAACTTACTTTACTAGCTTTCTTTCATGGCAGTAAATCCTAAGTAAAAGTAATAATAATCCAGCTGTTTTTATTTCGGTTTTCGTAGAATTCCTTTGACATTTGACAATTTCACAAAATAAACTTTAACTGGGATAGAAAAACGAATGCGATGAATTTATTTTTAGACGTACAAATATATATCTTGCGAAACGTGAAAACATTATGATATTAAATTAAAAATAAATAATAAAATATTGACATTAATAACATAAATGTAAAGATGACAGAAATTTATTTTAGAAATGGAATTTTTTAACTGTGTTATTATTAAATGGATAAATTTCCAATTAATCCTTCAAGGACACTGCAAATTGACATATTTAAAAACTAAACACAGTACTCTAAAGTTTTCAGTAAGAAAAACATATAAAGCAAAAATATAATCAAATAAATTTGAAGATAACCTAAAAATAGAAGTATTATGTCTGATGCAGATTTTTTTGTTTTTAAATTCTAAATGCTGAATGGACCAATCCAAAAGTTAGTGAAACATTTGATATCTTGTGGTTTAGTTCTTGGCAACAACACTAGGTAGTGGGCGGCGCCACTAGGATATTTTCAGATCGCACAAAGAAGTGGAAGAGGCATAAAAAAGTCGTCAGTTTTTGTGATGGAATCATTGGCGTTGTCAATAATTTGCATAATTGTTAATTATGGATGTCACTTGTTAATTATTGTCTAAATCACGACCTGTGCAGTCTTGCAGTGCTATCTTGCCACAAGTTAATTCAAAGGTTCATTTTTCACTTCTCATGTAGAAAATGTCTTGCGATGCAGTTACACACAAAATTACGTCTATTTGAGGTATATCTAACATAACCACCTTTTAATATCGGTTACGGCATATCGAAAATATTGCTTAACATCTTAATTCTGCTCGTCATGTTTTCTACTTAACGCAAAACAGCATTTCCATAGATTAATTGAAAAACAAGTCAAACGTAACAATGCTCTTATATTTTAAAATTAACGAAAGGAACTTTCTATCCAATAACTAAACCCAACTGATTATCAAAAACTCAAACCATTTCTAACGAAAGATTTGTGTGAATAAACACTTACCTGATTAATTACCGCTGCTGTCTCATCTTCCACTTCCTGTTGATGGTCACGTGAGGGAGGTAAAGGACTAGACCGGATATTAGGGATCACATGATAGGAGCCATCAATCAGTGGTGGAAACACAGTATGAGGAAGATTGTTAACTGGCTGTTTCAACATACTAGAGTACGCATCTGGACCCGGTGCAATTGGACTAGGTGACCTGAAATGAATACGCACAAATTAGCATGACATTCTTCGAATAACTTATGATTGTAGTAATTAATGATTAAAGTGACGTCATAAACTAACTACCTGTATGGTGTGCTGTTAGATGGAGCCAGGTTGTTGCTGCTGTTGAATGATGGTGATGGGCACCACACGTGGGGAACAGTTGAACTACAGCGGGAGGAGCCATTGCTTAAAGATGGCGGTATTCTTGAACCGGATGTGTCTCTGCAATTAAAGAAAAACTTTTAGTACTTTTAGTACTTTAAAACAGTTCTCACTGTAACAACTTAGACATTTACTACGGTAACTTAAATTTCTGTAGCTAAGTAGAAATCTCTGTAACGGTAAGGATAAGAAGGACGAAAAGGCAAGTGGAAATGGGCTTGTGTCCTCATTTTTTAGTGGTCGATTTTTCAGTTGATTAAAATTGATGTTAATAAATGTGTATTGGCGTGTTTATTTTATTAAATATCTAAATGTTGACGGAGATATAGTAATTAAAAATTTGAATTGTAGTTTTAGCGCTAGAGATGGTCGGCCATATTTGTATGACGTGAAATGCATTTTAACGTCAGTTATTTGTTGAGTAGGTCAGTGCTGTGGTAACGTTTTGTAGCTGTTGGTAGTCGAATAATCAAGTCAAGTCAAAGAATAATAACTTTTTATTTTATTTAACCCTGCTAAGGCAGACATAATATTGAAATTTTATAGTTCCTTGAAATAGTTGTAAATTAATATTTGATATTTTGATATATAAATACATATAGCAGAGATTTATGAGCTGTAAGGTTGGTAACCTGTAAATTTGTCAGAGTTCTGTCTCTTTTACGGTCTGTTGTATAAAAGAGATAGCAACTAGGGGCTGTGATGTCACATGCATTTGAAATGTTGTACAACGTTGAATCCTTTAATAATTAAAGAGACAAAATGACTTTTTTAATTGATAATATCTCCTGAAATATAAGGAGTTATTAAAAAATAATTGAACATTTGAGGTTCTAGTAACAAACTTTATTAATATATAGTACACTTTTATAAAAATTAAGACATAGGACACAAGCCCATTAAATACACTGACCTCTGGATTGCGAGTTTAATATTATTCCCAGCATTTTTAAACAAGTTATTTGCATCTTCATGACGTAGATCTCTACCGTCGTAGTCTTCTATTTTAGTAATAATATCTCCACGCATAAGTTCACCTGATGCAGGTGTTCCTGGTTGCACCTGAAAACAATTTCAATTAGGTTCAGGTGTTTAGAAATGAATGGGTCTTTCACCTTTACGACAACAACGACAACAGCTGCAACTTGTAACAACATTCAGGACAAATACTTGGAACCAATATTTTAATAAATTTAATAAGCTGGCAAGTGTTGCTGCCAACTATCATTTACAAATAGTCTTTTATTTATGATCAATACTTAGATTACTACAGCAGATCTACCTGTATCTAGCCTAATCCTATATATAGCCTATGTTTATAAGCATACTAAATGTAACCGTCCATAGGTCTGCACTGCTCGCATAAAACACATTGGCTCACGTCCTTTTATTATCCTTCTGCTCTTTTTACTGAAATCATCTCTGTTATTAAGGTCAAAAGATCAAGACGAAGAAAAGAAGTATATTTTCGATAATGTTTTTTGACGACACAGTTAATATATAATTATTTCTATAATTACTACATAATAAAATGACATTTGAAGAATACTTTGTGAAATTTTCATAAATAAATGACAACAAATGAGGCATTGACAGGGAATCTCCGCAGATGTTACAAAAAAAGTAACATTGCGGTGCCACTCATAACTTATCACTGGATTTTCTGAAATCGAAAAAACAAAATGATTTCATTAGTTGATAAGTTTCTGCAGGTAACGCTGTCGAGTTTTTCTTTTTTTTTATAGATTTTTCAATTTTTTACAACACTTAAAAGTCAAAATACCGATTTTTCATGAAAAAAATCAGAAACTTTGTTATTTTAAAATACGTTAAAATTAAAAAATTATAAAAAACTCGACAGTGTTACCTCGGCATTTATGTAAAGAAAGAGTGTTCAAAATTTCAAAAGAATTGGTCCAGTAGATTTTGAGCTAGAGAGGGCACCGACTCTGAAAAAGTTATGTGTGAGAGACCGCGTTTAAAAGTTTCAAAGTAACACGAGAGGTGAAGACTTAAAACTCTATATCTCTGACAGATTTACTCCAATCGACTTCAAATTTTTACACAGTAAACTTAATATGTTGTGCAATAATATAAATAAATTTAAAAAAAGTTGAAACCTTCAATTGATTGAATTATCCAAACCATCAATTTCCGTGATCATTAATTCAGTACGTTGAATTACATTGTTGGTATACACAAGTATTTAATACGAGTATACTTGTTAGTTCTAGGTGAAGTACTTACTACATTATTTATTTGTTATTTGTGTCGTTATTGGCTTCGAATCAAATTTATTTCGACATGTATTGGTTTCAGTGCAATTCATTGTTTATTCACATCACAACAAACCATACGCCATCTTGTTTTACAGGGACCTAATTAAAAGTGCCAAATTATTTTGAAACCATCTTTCAATGATGTACACCCGCATTCAAAATTTTAGGTTAGGTTAAAACTAATTGCATGAATAATAAAATAGTTGTTTTAAAAATGTATAAGTTGTAACATTTTAAAAATATACAATGATACAATAGTTAAATTTAGATGTTAAGAAGAAAAGTACGTTGATCAAAATACTTTTTATTATTTCCGAGAAGATTTTCATATATATTTAAAAGATATGTTTCAAAGAGTGTACTTAGGGTGCTCCTACATCTTTTTCAATAGAAAATGTTTCTACTCTAATGTTAATCAATAAACCACGGTATTGACGAAGTATATATTTATACATCCGTAATCTTAAAATAGTTTATAAGTATGATTATATCGAGAAATCGACATTATGCAGTTATTAGAAAGATAAGATTGCAATTAGGACATATATAGTTCAAATTGTGAGACTTCGGCGATGACTCATGCTTAAAAAGGTTATAAGAGCCATATAAATCTACAATACGCTGATGAATTTAATCTTTTCCGTTGCTATATACATTATAAACAAATTAGTGAGACAGTACTTTTCCATTGTCACAGATTTACAAGTCAGATTTTGTTTTAAGCAAGTAACCAACCGCAGAACTCTCGTAATTTTAACTATAGAAAGAATAAATCGAAACAGAACACCTAAGAAATTTCTGGAAGGAATGAGAGAGAGAGAGACCAAGAGCAAATTGAAGAACACATAACGAAAATGAAAGAAAATGACAGTCAACAACAGGGACTGGAAAAGAAATCTTAAAGTAGGACTTAAAGTGTTGTGATGATGAGAATGATAATAATTGTTCTGTACTGACGATGGTACGATATGAAGACACGCACAGTAGCGACTAGTCCCCATATGTTCCAGAGTATTTATAGAGCTCCTTACATTGAAGACGTTTTTCTTTATTATTTTAACGCATTTATATGTATTGTTGTTGTTCAAGATATACGCATTTTATACGCTTTTTTAAGTAAGAAAAATCAGATACATAGACTTAGAATTTGCATGCAATGCGTAGTTAAATTTAGATCTCAGCTCGAGCTGTCCAAAGGAACCCGGTTTATTTTTCAAGACTAGATATTTGATAGCAAACAATACAAAAAATGTAGAAGAAAAACATGTACTTTGTTTTACACTAACGTAAGTGTCCACAGGTTCACACTGTCCGCATCAAAAGTAGTGATACTACATCACTATCTAATAACTTTGATAAAAACAAAATCCAGAAAATTCGTAAAAATGCGGAAGATACATTAGTTTGACATTAACCACAAATTCGTTCGGCACTGTGCTGCCATTAATTATTTAATTATTTAATTTTAATATATAAATTGTATATCGGAGGACAAAAGCAAGTACTCAATGCTTATATAATAATAAAAAAGAAATGTTTACTAAGAAAATATTACGCCAGAACCGGGTTTATCACACTACTCGCGTTTAACATTTGCTTACTCATTAGCATTACTGCACATAGAATGTAACCTTGATCATTAATTATAGGTCTATAATTAAACGTTGTTTATTTTTAGTGTTTATATGAATACGTGCTGCATACCGACTGGCGTTTGCTAATTAAATCGGGAAATTAAATTAGAAGTGTATTAAACGTATGATTTATCGTTCGATTTATCGTTATATTTGAATGGAATTTTATTGATTCACCTCAACTTGATTTAAAGAATAAATTCCTGAGTAATTGAATATTTGAGTTGTATTTTAGAGTTAATATTAATTATATTGTGTTTCTTATTCAATGATGATAAGCCTGTCAATTCATAGAACACATCAGTCAATGAGTGCGAAGGATGACATAGGATAAATGGCGCCGCTATTGACAAATCCATATTATTTTTAGATAGTAGCAACCTTGAAACGATATGTGTAAAAATTTGATGACATTCAGGCCCTTAGTTTACGAATTACACTGATTTCAATGATGCTACTTTTGTAATTTTAAAAACAATAAAAAAGTTTTTATTTCGTGTGTTGATAAAGCATTGCTTTGCAATGATAGTTAAGCCTATACCTATAGCTGTACCTGATACTCACATGCTCAAGCCTCCTACTTTTATCATTTTATCAAATATTAGTTCTAAAAATATACCATTCTAAATATTTTAAAAGTTACCATGACTGTAACAATAAGCGTAAATCTATCTACAAATTATAAAAATCGTAATCAATTTTTATTAGTATCAATATTGTTTAAATTATCAGAATTTTGCCAAATTTTTGTTGGCTTCTGTCCAAGATGTTAACAGATATACTAGCATGTAAATCCGAGCACATCAATCAGTTTTACACTTCCTTGATACACGAGAAACAGAAGCAGGTCAAGCAAACGGCAAACGGCAAACACAGACAGGTGTTATTGAATAACTTTGATAGAACGATTTGAAAGCACTGGATGCAATTGCAGGTTGTTATGCAATTTGTAACGGATGCTGTAAACATCGAAGAAATCTTGTAGAAACTATATCAACCACGATTTGTTTAATCTTAATTCTAACTTGCACTCCAAGACAATTTTCTATTCGAAAAAACTATTGAAATAATTATAATACGTAAGAAAAAAATATATTAAACAATTGACTTAAAAACTTGGCATTAAAAATTAGGAAAGTATATTTTATTATTATAAAAGCCAACAGGAAAATTATTCTTGTCTAAAAATTGTTTAAAAAAAGTTATCTATAAATAAAATGATTATTTTTTAAACTGTTTTCAGTTGGTAACAAAGTTGTAGTCATCAGGAAAGTTGGCACAAAAATTGGAGAATACTCCTACATCTAAATCATAATTGCTTTTGCTTTCACTATAAATGTGAAGCCTTCCTGATAAACACAGTTACGTAAATGTTAGGTTTATTTAACATAAGAATGACTGGAATATTACCAAATACTCTATATATTTTAAAGTCTTAAGCGTAAGTTTGAGAACCATAATAACGGTTATAAAATTTATGAAAAACCCTTAGAAATGTTACCAGTCATATAAAAATTGGAATTTAACTAGAAAATATAGTAATATTCATTTTCAAAGCGTATTTTTACGGTTCCAACTCATTAAAAGTCAGTGGAAGAAAGCTTAAAATGTAGATACGTTATTCATCTAACTAATTGCAGCTTTAGATTTTGATTCGCGCTTATAGTTACTTACATAGAACAATTTAAACGTAAAAAACATGGTTTTTTTGATAATATTTAACCTGCTGTATAGTATCGCCATCTATATTTCGTCAGTCAAAAATAGCCAAGTATCGTTTCACCTTAAATAATAATAGGAGTTTAGGTTTAATGTTTACTGAGAAATCATTTCTTTTTAAATTTTTTTGTATTTTCCAAACATCCGTGCATGCATATGATCTTATATAAATATTGGACAGTGGTGCAGCACCACGGCACAGCGAAATAAGTAATAAGTCAACATCCTTTTAATAAGCCTAAAACTATTCATTCTAGACAATAATTTCTTAATTTTAAATTCGTAAATTTACCCTTGTGATGATGATAGGAGTGTCAAGGTCGGACCCGCCTACAATTCGTATCCCCCAGGGTTCGTTAGGGTCGTTCCTTCTAACCCTCACAACAAATTCATGTAACTTAGCACTCATTTTCACAAAAACAAATATTCAAAACACTATATATATTAATTACAAAACACAGAAGTTAATTTTCTTTTAACGAAATGATAAACATAACGCCGTTATTCCGTTATTCCGTTACTGATGATTCATCCGTTAATAACTACTGCTTCCTTCCTGAATCTTTATATTATTTATTTATATAAATATATAAAATCACTATTTTTAGGTTAGATATATAGGTTATTATTCTGAGCACTTGACTATTTGAATTTGAGGTTATGTCGAACAGAGATTTAAACACGGTTCTGTTTTGCAATGCAGCAATGTTATAAATGTTGTAGATTAGGTCCTAAATGTATATAAGTTGCGTCTGTAGACAGAGGAACCCGTATATTTGTTGGCAGGTCCAATTTACTAGTGGTCCAGTACACAGAACTGCTTCAACATACAAATTTAGATCTTAGCTGAAATGACTTTTGTATGATTCTTTCTTCTCTCACCATGTGACACATATTGTAGTATATAAGTTTATAGGTGTATAGAACCTTGCTTATGCTTCTCTTTTCTATTCTTATAACAAGAGAACTGCCTCGACGTGAACAGATTGCACTTTAAGCAGGTGGTTTCACGTTTCGACGTTCATTGAGATAGAAATTAAACAAATTATTACTTTGCTTATCTATTAGAAATGGTTTTATTGGAGTTATGGAACGATACTAACTTTATAAGACTGGAACTACAAGGTGGAGTCCAGCTTCCAGAAAGTCTATTTTTGTACGGTTATGTTTATGCCTGTTTCGACATATGCGCAAATATAATATGGTATAATTTTATAGAAATAAGTAAAGAATACTGAACACAAAGCATGAATATTAACATAAATACAGGTAATATTTTACTTAAATCTTAAAAATTTCCAAGTTACCTAAAATCGAAGTAATTTATATGCTGTATAGCCCTTCTAAAGGTTTTTTTAACGTTATAGTAATACAAACAAGGGAGGCCAATGATTCTATTAACCCTCAAAAGGTCATTCTATGATTCCCATAGCAATGAAATAGGTCACATAACGTTAAAGTCATGTAAAAACTAACTTTTAAATTAGATAAACTTCAAATACATATCGATAACAATCTAGGTAGAAAATGTAACCTTTTAATTAGCTAGCAGTAAGCTAAAAGTTGCAAAGGCGGCCTTAGGGGGCCTCGCATTCTCGCGCAACAACCCAAGAAGAAAAATTCATTACTATATACGTATTTGAATCTCGCGCTGCGCTCTTTAGAAATCCCACTAGAATCACTGCGTATATCTTTTAAGACACTCATGTACCTTAGTTTATCATCATTAATATTTGTCGTCTTTGTGCTTGTTAACTTTTATAAAACTTCCAATATAAAATTTTATTTTTCGTCAATTATCATCAAAAATACTTACTTACAATTTACATAAATTATACAAAGAACAAGTGCTTCGCAATGGCTAAGGCCGCCCCTGAAAAGTTGGAAAATGTTGCATCAGTGGAGACGCTTTATTATCCATCTGTGTAGTTATGCAATCAGATAATTAACTGCATAAATAATTACCAAACCTCTCTCTCTCGCTTTCTCCAATTTGTGTCTCTCTTCCTCAATGTCTCGTTAAATCTTTGCAGAAAAAAATAAGACGCATTAATATTTGGCAAGCGTTTTAAAACTATATAAGATGTACAGTGCATATGTGTGGTAAATATAAAAGAAGTGCAGTGATGGAAATGTCAAATATAATTATAACAACAAGCCAGGGCACAATTAATGATTGGTAATCCATTATTTAAAGCAGTGACAGACGTTTGTTGGTTTTGGTGATACGGTATTATACCATTAATTTATAGAAATTGATGCAATGCCAAATAATATTAAAGATGAAAGCTTCGTGTATCAACTTTAAAAATTCGTCTTCTTTGTTTAGTGAAAATTTCAGACAAGTATTTGAAATAGTTTCGAAATTGCAGCTCATAGAAGTTGTGAGACAGATTTACCTGAGCAGATTACCTGTGCAGGTAAACCGGAGCATGTTTGTAATAAAACTGTACAGTTATAGAACCCTAACTTACTGGAAAATGTACTATACATTGAGACACCATCTAGAATCAGCTGAAATCTAATTCCAATTATCTGAGACCTTGTTGCTTTTTAAAGCCTCGTTGAAATGCGTGCAGATTGTTTTCCGTGGTGAACAGTATAACTTTTAGTTGTTTAAAATAATATACATATATTAAAACATAAACAAAATGTTGTATTGAATTGAGGTTATGTCAACTATTAGAGTTTTGCACAGTTTCCAAGAGTCATTTGAAAATTAGTAAAGCGGCCTCGATTTAATGGCTAGACAGATGCGTATATAATTCTTGCATGGATTTACTTATAGTGCGGGAGGTATGTTAAGTCAAAACGATAAAAAAGAAGCATATTTTCGATAATGTTTTTTGACGACACAGTTAATATATAATTATTTCTATAATTACTACATGATAAAATAACATTTGAAGAATACTTTGTAAAAATAAATTTTCAATGATAAATATCAAGAAATGAGGCATTGACTGCGAATCTCCGCAGACGTCACACAAAAAAGTAACTTTGCGGTGCAACTCATAACTTATTACTGAATTTTCTGAAATCAAAAAACCAGAATGATTTCATTAGTTGATAAGTTTCTGCAGGTAACGCTGTCAAGTCTTTCTTTTTTTATTGATTTTTTAATTTTTTACAACACTTAAAAGCCAAAATATCTTTTCTTTATAAAAAAATAAAAAAAAACTCGACAGCGTTACCTCGGCATTTATGTAAAGAAAGAGTATGCAAAATTTCAAAAGAATCGGTCCAGTAGATTTTGAGCTAGAGATGGCACCGACTCTGAAAAAGCTAAGTGTGAGAAACCGCATTTAAAAGTTTCAAAGTAACACGAAAGCAGACTAGTGAGATGAAGACTTAAAACTCTATATCTCCGAGAGTTTTACTACAATCGACTTCAAATTTTTATGCAATAAACTTAATATGTTGTACAGTAATATAAACGTATCTAAAATAGGGAATGTAGTGGAGCCAATTTGTAGAGTGGTTCGAATATTGTCGAATTTTTATTAGAGTACCTGCTGCACTATATAGGGAAAACGAATTGTAAGACTAAGTAGCATTCCACTGCACTCCCACAATTTGTGTATATAGAGCTATATGTGATTCTGCATACAGATCTGTAACTTCAAGTGCGTATAATCTGGGCCGACGTATGGGTTGCATGAATCATGTGCAGTTGAATCATAAATTGAAATAAAATAAAACGATATAAAAAAACACGTGAAACTTTGCATATAGAAAAGTGTTTACAATTGTTAATAGCTTTAAATTACAATAATATGTTATGCTTGTGTTATTTGTTTACGCAGCTGCACTGTTTATGACATTCTCCGCAAACCGACGCATCGTGGAGATTTGAAATTGTAGCTTTTCATTTAGTGACATTTTCTATTCTCTCGGCTACTACGCCGTAGATATTTTCATAAGACTGACATATCTCTCTCGCGTTGTTTTGCAACGGGGCAACATTATAGTTGATATAATATTAAGGAATTTAACTTTGTAAACTCTCTGACATATATGTGTAATTGACGGCGTTAATCCTTGGACTACTTTTACCTCCCCCCCTCTTCCCTGTCTCCACACGTTCGTTCTCGTCTTGCCACCGGCCAAAGGAATCTATTTCTTGTGGCTATCGCTCCGCGACGGACTGTTTTTATATCAACATATGTTTTTGATACGTCGCGACGCTCAGAAAACCAGTGCTGCGTCGACCGGCCAAGCATCAAACTATAAATATAAATGGCGATACCGTAACAGCAGACTGCATTAAATTACTAATAGCTATTTTCACGCGTA
Source organism: Panorpa germanica (assembly GCA_963678705.1). Classification (NCBI taxonomy): domain Eukaryota; kingdom Metazoa; phylum Arthropoda; class Insecta; order Mecoptera; family Panorpidae; genus Panorpa; species Panorpa germanica. The sequence goes on from OY783222.1 coordinate 863,043, forward strand.
GTATTATACTGTATAGATATAAAAACCATTAAAATATTGCAACTTAGTTCAATAAAACTAATATATTACTTAGGAGTATTGCATATATGACTGGTCATAGTACAATTAAATAATATTAATGGCGTGAAATTGCGGATTGCGTTATTGGTGTTATTTGTGTTACCTACTATTCAGGCGCTGTATATTCTTAACAAACGTTTGCACCTATAACTCTCGCTAATTGTAGTTTGAGGTGACTAAACCTCCCGGTTTTAGAAAGTACATCGTTTACATTGACCCTTAGGATGAATAACATCATCCCAAGGGACTCCATTTAATAATGGTTTCCAATTTAGAAATTACCGTCAAAGGAAAAATGTGTTTTTCTATAAGAATAACTGAGGTTATACTCTTAGAATAGGATGAATTGTCAACAGAGAGTGAAAGAGACACATGTTAGTATCACTTATTATTTCCTGGTGACTCGGACACAACATAAAGTTTAAAATTATGAACGTTGTAAAGATAGAAAAATAAAATTGATTACTTATTAGTCCAGGAACGAGGCGAATGAAGATTTAAAAATATGCAAGCACCATTATACCATATATTAATTAACCACCCCTAGAAAATGAAAAAAGAAACTTAGATTGAAATCTTTGCGTACACAAATACTAGAAGAACTATTTCTTTAGAAAGAAAACTCATCTTAAAAACCACTTTTTGTTAAAAATTAAAAATAATTATATGCTATTTTATGATTGTTTCGGCGAACGCTTACATAATAACAGTTGGCCGGTCGCCAAGATCTTGAAACAATAGGCTTGACTTGCTAAATGGTATTTAAATATGTATTTCTTTTGATGTGGATTTCCTGAACACCAAATGGCAACCATTTCCCTAATTATTCAGCTGGGGTTCGTACGAATTCAAATATCTATTTGTTATTCTATACAACATAAAGAAAAGAATAAGACAGTTGTAGTTTCTTAATATCAGGGAGAAGTGTTAACGGCCTGTTATTGTTATTTTAAAAAATAACGGAGCCTTATAATTTATAACAGGAAATATTTAGTTATAAAACATACTCGTACATATCTTAACATTATCTTCAATTTCCTTTTCATTTCAATGAAGAGATGTTATGTATTTCAAGCGTACCAAGGCTGATGAATCTCTGAAAGAATCAATTGTAAAACTAAACAATTTCTTTCCAATATCCATTTCTTGTAGCAAAAAATGTATCAATGCTAATATGAATAAGATTTTATCAAGGACAATGCCAACGATGGACGGTTATTCAATGCCATCCACCCACATGTAAAGGTAAACGACCTAAGTGGAACAATATGGCAGCTGTCAATTCTAACAAGAATCTGTCTAACCTTATAGAAATTTATACATTTACATACAATATGTATTTTATCAGATTTTACATATAACTAGAGTTTACCCCCGTCGTAAGCGACGACTGTCTTTTATGTGTAAATTAAATTTCATTTCAATTTTTAGTTCCGTTTTTAAATTGAAATATTTAATTCTTTCTATATCAATGCATTCAATAGCGTAATACACATTTTTCCACTTTTTCCAAAATTATGGGATTTCAGGAAATTTAGAGAAAAATCCGAGGACGCCAAATGTTTTAGAATTTTCTTCTCTACGAATAAGGTAATGAAAATGCGTAGAGCCGTTTTTGAGCTACCATACAAAATTCGTGCCAAACATATAAGAAAATTATAACATATAAACATACAGTTGGAACATTATAATATAGGATATAGAGGCATATCTTATAATCTGTTTACGGGGTTTAACGTCCCAAAAATCGTTACTTAATTTCCAGAAAGTAAAGCTGTTTTCCTTACAGAGACCATCTTGAATCGTCCGCAATTTTACTTCGTAGATTGATGTAATTAATACACAATATTGTTACTAATATAATCTAAAAGCCTTCTTTTACGTAAGTGATACATAATATAAACAACTAATAAGACGGATAAATTTGTATTCGGTGTTACATTACATTCATGTAATGTTTGACTTTGAACGAACTATTCTAAAACCTTTTCAACAGCAGTAAAATAAGTCACAATTTGGGTAAAATCGTTTTTGTATCAGGTAACTTTTGCTATGTTAGTTAAACCTTAAATATAGACGGGACTCTATATTTTACATTGATTATGTTTTCTCAAGAAAATCCTTAAAAAAACAACATCAAATATGTAATTTTTCTCGTAAACTACATTGTACAATTAGACCACATGTTAGATAGCTCCAACGTCCACACCTTGCCAAGATGAATACAAGTCGTTGGAAGGTGCGACAACATTCGTTTTAAATATACCCGACCTTGTAATATGAAAACAAAATATAATAATAATTCATATATTATAGAACTCACTCTGATTTTCCTGAAACCGGGTTCTGGGCGGTTATGAGGAACCCGCCAAAATGCTGGACGTTGCATAGACATAGTCGCAATATAAACTTCAAACAAACTATAAACTATACAAAGTAACAAAATATATAAAAAACTGAACCCAGAGAGAAATACCAAACGATTCACAGAACAGAAACTCAACTCCTAAATTAAATTTGAGATTTTTAGTTTTAATTTTGTCCGTTATAACGTTATGAGGATTATAAGTTTGGTTTTTATGTCATAGCAGTGGGGGAAGTAACTGCAAACCTAGAGCATGTTATTGTTAATAAAGATAACCGGGAAGCAGATGTGACGTAGAAGCAGGAGCAGAAGCAGGAGCAGTCCCATCCCAATCCCAAGCCAACGCAACTCGTCGTAACAACAGAAATCCGCAGTAATCCCTCAATCCCGTCTCGTCCCCGGGAATTGTCTTTAAATATATTTCAAGCTTTTTTTTATTGTTCGTTTACATAGTTTGCGTTTTGTGATAATTTGCGATATTACATATGTACGAATAGCATATGGAGGTGGCAGATGAAAAACAAATGTTCAAATTAAATACGAACTAATTAGCTGAAATATAATACTATATTAAACAGCTAAAAATAATTGAATTCGCATTTCTAATACAGTTTGGTGTTATCCACAAATGCTATTTAAATAGCATGAATATTTGTCTGTTCATAAGGTCAAAACGATGAAAAAGAAGCATATTTTCGATCATGTTTTTTGACAACACAGTTAATATATAATTATTTCTATAATTACTACATGATAAAATGACATTTGAAGAATACTTTGTGAAATTTTCATAAATAAATATCAAGAAATGAGGCATTGACAGCGAATCTCCGCAGACGTCACAAAAAAAAGTAACATTGCGGTGTCACTCATAACTCATCACTGGATTTTCTGAAATCGAAAAACCCAAATGATTTCATTAGTTGATAAGTTTCTGCAGGTAACGCTTGGGGCATTTTTTAAAGCACTTAAAACTCAAAATACCGATTTTTCATGAAAGAAATTGGAAATCTTGTTATTTTAAAATACGTTAAAATTAAAAAATTAAAAAAAACTCGACAGCGTTATTGATGATTGTCTTCGCATGACCGACCTGCAGACAATGTTCGCTAGCTTATCATTAGCTCCTATCTAGCTGAACTTTTCTTTGCAGAAGTAGCTGTGCAGAAGTTTGTTTATTTGATTGTATTTTTACACAGTTGCCCACTGACTATACGAGTGTTCACTGTTCTTAAATTTCTCAACATTTCCGTCAGAGTTCGAACAGCTGTTTGGCACGCATATTACAGTCCGTCTACATTTTTATATCATCAATTAAACACATATTATGAGAACCTTTAAATATACGGATTGACCTGCTTTTAGTAAATAGACTTTATTTAATGATTAGCAATAGAAGAAAAACTTTCTGAATTTAATTTGTAGATGTCCGCCATCTTAAATTTATTAAAATATGTTTTACGATAGTAATTAGTGTAACATGTTATACACGGAAGTACCAGGCGTCTGTTTGTGTTATATAAATATGCAGGGTGTTAGAGACATCGATGTCAATCCTGAAAAGTATGATGGTTTGAAGACCTCTCAACTTTAATTTAGATATTTCCCACTAAACATTTTTGAGTAAATTCTATTACTTTTCATGAGTTTTTTGTCATGAACGCGTTTGTTTTCTATTCAGTCGTTCATAGGGAATGTCTCTTTTATGAGCTACAGACGGCGCAACGACAGCTCGCTGTTGAATAAAAGCGACTCCTGTGACATTTGAACTAAAATTGATTCTCTGTGTGTTGCTCCAACTTGTAAAACGTTAGAATTGAAATGTACGAGTAACTAGAACTTCACCTAGCTATTCTATTTCACCAGATGTTTAATGGGATGCTACAGTAATGACTGTGAATGAAGTTTCTTCGCTAATGCGCCCCTCTCTCCTCTTTACCAATACTTTTCCCACTTGTCATAATTTCATCTAAAATGATTTTCCATAAGTCTTTTATAATATCTAAATAGGAACAATTAGAATTTTTGAAAATTATATTTATTTCATATACAATTATCTAACAAATCCTCCACTAAGGGATGGAACACAATACAAGACAACACTTATAAATAGAAACCCTTATAGGTTAGTTAACACAAGACATTACATATATCTAAATTCTTATTGATACTGATAAACAACGCGCTCCTTCTGGGATGGCCCTGGAGACACTTGTTGAGCCCTGTACTGTTGTTGTGGTTGTCCTAGATATTGAGAGTTGTGCTGTTGTCTAAGAGATTGCTCTGGATGCGGAGCTGGGGTTGGAATCTTCACTACAATGTCAGTTGGAGTTCGGCTCACCTATAAATTAACAAAATAAATAAATACGCCTGTGTATACCTGCAACTACATTAACGTTTAGGTTTGTACCTCCGCTTTGAATCCTTCCTTGGGATCAGCTGTGTACGTGACTGTTCTGATGAACCCATCGCTATCTACAACAGAGTAGCTGCCTTTAATTTGATCTCCATCACGTTGTTCTTTTCTGTTTTGGTAATTAGTGAATTCATCATCCTTGACGTCAAATCCAAATTGGTAGGATGGATTATGCTGCAAATAGATTGTTACTTTTAATTAAAATATTTAGTAACCTTGATTTTTCTTATTTTAATATCATGGCTCAGTTGCTGCGAAAATTGTAGCCAACAAATCAATCAGGAAGTATCGAAATAGAAGTATTACACTTAAAAAATAGCATAAGAACTGTCAAGGTCGTTTTATTAGGTAATAAATTATAAATTGTATAATTATCAAGCTAAAAAAATATAGCGAAATCTAGAGAGTCAAGTAATTTTGCAGTTGCACAAAATCTAAATTCTTTTAATCAATTTATTTGAATACATGATTGAATTTATATCATTAAATCTCTATTTCAATAGATTTTAAGTTAATTTGTTAATAAATATATAGCTAATCATGTCTGGTCAACTTTTGCAATCCTTTCTATTAATATCACGAACCTCCTAAACGTGGGGTTTATCTCATGTCTACTTGAAACTATAAATGAGTAAAACTATACGTAATATGTTACGTAAAACTATAACAACTTTGTTATTTACAGTCCAACACATTTACCAACGCAACTCATTGCAGAGAAAGTACTCTCGATTACCAGTTACTGTCCCGACAGCAATTGACTGTTGTCCAGTTTTTTAACCGGCTCACCAGTCGAATTAATTGATCTACTTTCTCCAAACCACTCAGAGATATAATTACGTTTCTTTGGTTTTAATTTGTGGTTCAAGTATCTCGTTACCTTGTTATTAAACACGACCCATTGGAAAAAATATAAAGGTTGAATTTTAACGCTGCTCTCATATTGGAGGCGTAATACGCAGGCGTATTACAAAGATGCGCGCATGTTCGAATAAGTCAACATTAGCTGAGATCTGGATGAGATCGAAAAGCAGAATTAAATAACTATTTGTTTTAAATATATATCTTCAGCACAATCTTCAGTTATAGACAGAGACAGATTAGCTTTCAAAGCACTGGTGCAAGTGGCAAAAGAATCAATTGTAAATAGTTACAATTTTTCCGCCAAAATTATAATTTTGAGGTTATTTAAATCTTTTTTAATTTATATTCCAGACGTAAATGTTGTTTACCACCATATCACGTGCTAAGACTAATTGAGTGACGCAATTCGTCTCACGCACTTGACCACTTCTTGGTCACGCTTTTTGAGTTTTTGGGCTTCTTTACTTTTACTATAAAAACATATCATTTCCTAATTAAATCCATTTCCTTATCTTTTGTACGGATTCATCGAATGTTGTGTAATTTGGGACACGCATATACAATATATATATATATATATATATATATATATATATATTTAACAAGTTAAGACTCGTTCAACTGAAACTATATTTGCGTATTGATATCTCTGGCTCTATGTCTGCAGAGAAAGCTAATAAATCTTTTGTGTAAATATCTATAACATATTAAATGGCAAATAAGAAACTTTCCTATCAATTCAGATACCACGTGCAAGCGTTCTATGTTACTTAGCACGCATGATGTTTTAACGGTTTCATAATTAGTGGCGCCGAGAAATAGCTGTATGTTGCTTGGAGTCAATGAGAGTTAAGAAAGCAGTTCGACAAGAAATTGGCTTTGGTCTTTGTTAGGAAAATTACAGTAAAAGCTTTAATCCGGTACGCTCGAGACCACATCGGTAAAAAGAAAGTGAATTTTGTTTTAAACTTACGTCGTAATCAGCTGGGTTTTCTTCGTTGATAAGCTTCTGTACCTGGGGGCGTTGTGGCTGGATCTTTTGAGGGGCTGGTGCTCTATATTGAGGCTGTTGTTGAGGTTGGGTGTAGTACTGGACCTGAAATAGATTTTAAGAAGTTGCTGTTACTATTGTTAAAGTTAAAGACGTTAAACGATTTAAAAATGTTTAAGATCTCTTCAATTGGATCATTTTTTTAAAGTTTCTTTTATATTTTTATTTAATATTTCCGATGTTGATATGCTTTTATAGTCTCGTGGATTCATATATGTTAATTACACCGCTGGCTTATAAGTTTTAAGATTGTGAGAACATATTATCAATTTAATTTTGATAACAACTCCATATAAAATTAACTGAGAATCAGAAAAGATTTTTAAAAAAATCGCTGTTACTTGTGAAATCTTATAACTGCATAAAAACAAAGTACTAGACATGTGTGTAAAACGTCTCCTTACATAGATTTAGGACTATAGTTTACATTACTAATGAAAGGTTTTCGAGTAGTCTAGCATCAAGCATAAATGGTCTCGGCCACTGTGTCGTCAAAATATAAACTTTTGTTTTATTTTTCTTTAATCAAAAAGGTGTACATTGTAATATGCATTTGTAGCCCGTTGTTAAACGCCCATATCAGATCAATCACAATATGAATAAATATAGCACTTAAAAGTGCGAGATAGTTTTACCTAATTAAAAAAATCCAATTAAAAATAATGTAGAAAATCAATTTAAATTTATGAAAGCCTGTGAAAATTATATCATGTTTAATAAGTAATTATTTTCTAATTGCATATTTTCTTGTTAGCTGCAGCTGTGTTAGCGGCCCAAGGACGGGGCCCGCCGGTGCATTCAATATTGTGAAAGTGCATATAAGCAAAAAGTGATTACCAAGATTGCCATGTGTGGCAGTGGAGTTACAACTTGCATGATTACACGGTAAGCTAACAATTATGGTAAACTGTTGGCAAAAGAAAGTTAAACGTGATGATTATCTTAAGATTGTTAGTTGACCATGAACTCAGACAACGAGTGTTGCAAGAATTAATTGCCAATTAATGTAAAAATATTTATAAATAACTCTAATTGTTTAAATTGTGCAAAGCGCTGAAAGATGACACAGTGGGCGAGAGCATTGTCTTCGGGTTTGATCCCCGAACCAGAGTTATATTTTCTGGATTTGATTGTTATCAAGTTAAATTGATTATGTTACAAAAATAATCGTAAACTTATTAGGCAACGGTGCTATACACATATATAAGGCCACGACACTATAAATACTGTCAACAGTAAGTACAAAGTAAAGGGGTATAAAGGTAAACGTCCGTATGTCAGATATGCTCGCATCAGATGCATTTGCTTTATTGTATAAAACGTAGAAGAGAAGGGAAGCGGGAGGGAGGGACAAGTACTTACTTGTTGAAGTTGTTGGGGCTGTTGAACGTACTGGACCTGTCTTTGGGGTTGAGCCTGGGGTTGTACAGGTCTGGCAATGTACTGGACTTGAGGGGGACTAGCTAGTCTTTGCACCTGTAATAAAATAATTAACCATTTTACAAAAAAATATTTAAACTATTAATATACCATCACTATGAGCCCAATTTTGTAACTTTTCTCTGACGTAATGTGTCATGAATTAGACTAGTTTGATATTCGTTGTTTGTTAGAGAAAAGTTATAAAATAAGGCACTTAGTTTGCTAAAAGTTGCTTTTATTGATATACGTAGAATAGAAAGCTAAAGCTAATAAGATTGTATATAATTTTAAGTATCAATTTATGAACAATTATATTATTATGAGTTCAATGAAAATGCCATAAAATTTACAATTATTTACTATTTAAAATCTCTCTTTTAGTGCATAAAATACTTTGATAACTCGTAAAATGTTTATATGTATTCAAATTGAATTCAATAATATATTATACACATACATTCCGCTGAATATAGTTATGTATATTTAAGGTTTATATAACATAACAAAAGTTACCGGTTACGTAAAGAATATTACCTAAAATACAACGTTTTGTGACCTTTGCACGTTAGCATACTCATAAAGCTTCTTAAGAACTCTATTTTTAGAATTATGAAATCTTAAAAGTCCTTTTAAGGATAAAAGGCTTTTAGAATTGCTCTACAATAATAAAACAAAATAATTTTCTATTTCGGGGAAGAAAATGAACCTAGGATCAAGCTTGTAGCAAGCTAGAAAACTTGAAACTACACAGTTATGTTAGTTTTCTATCTAGGAATACAAAATGATACTAAGAATTAGCTTATAAAAGGCTGGCAAGTTTTATTTGCTTTGTTAAGTTAATTTTCTATCTGGGGCTACAAAATGAACCTAAATGAGCTAGCAAGTTCAAATTATGTAAAATAAAATGATTCTAATATGTAATAATGAATAATTATTAATTTCCTAACCTGTTCTCCAACTGTATCCTTCAAGCGGATCTGTTGTCCTTGCTGTACATACTGTGGCTGTTGTTGTTGCTGAGCTTCCGGTTCAAAAATAGGAGTTTCCTGTGGTTTTTGAGCTTGCTGCGCATAATACTGTTGCAGATACTGCGCGTTATAAGCGGGCTGAGAAATGGGCGCTGATACCGGGGCGGATGCTGCAACTCCCAACAACGCGAGCACGGTTACGAATCGAAACATCTCGATAAAACAAAATCCAATCACCGATAGAACAAAATACGACAATACTTTTGAGAGAACACTGTTTTTCTATGTTGTATCCTTTATAAATTCTTCATTAGGAATGATTTGGAGTATAGAGATTGTGACTATTTATAGGCCTTCTCTCTGGCTAACGTTTAGCGGATTGCTGGTACTTTGCATCCCTCCCTTTCACTATCACACACGCCATATTAGTCCAGGAAAGCTACGGATCGAATTTAAAATGTCTGTCACTAGTAAAATCACACAAAGTTAGGTTCATAGATTGGCATAGATAGTGTCAATACATTACTTAACATTTCTAAGGGTTTGTCATAAATTTTATAACCTTTATTTATGACAAACCCTTACAAATGTTACCAGTCATATAAAAATTGGAATTTAACTAGAAAATATAGCTATATTCATTTTCAAAACTTATTTTTGCGGTTCCAACTCATTAAAAGTCAGTGGAAGAAAGCTTAAAATGTAGATACGTTATTCATCTAACTAATTGCAGCTTTAGATTTTGATTCCCGTTTATAGTTACTTACATAAAACGATTTAAACATAAAAAAACATGATTTTTTTGATAATATTTAACTTGCTGTATAGTATCGCCATCTATTTCGCGAATCAAAAATAGTCAAGTATCGTTTCAGCTTAAGTAATAAATCATATTCAATAGGCTTCCAAAAATGACTGCAACACAAAATAAAACAACTCAGCTATTACTTACACTTTCTACATAACTTAACTAGACTGTATATTATTAATTGTAGCAGAATTAATAAATAAAATCAATTGTCAGCTGCAGTACAACAGCCATCGATTGTCTGTAGTCAACGGCCAGTCTGCCTACGCCAGTTCAAGGCACGCATATTCGTATTAAGCTTCATGACTTAAGGCAATTTTTAGATTATGTAATTTATGAATATGTAATGTGCTCCGTTCAGCCAGATTTCAATACTGGTACTTTCTATTGCTTGTCGTGTGTCACTTTCTTCGGAATTTTAATTTCGGTAACACGATTAATCGGATCTGTAACGTAACCGTCTTAATTTGTTACACATTCATGTAATAAGTGTTTCTAATACTTTTCTAATTACGAAAAACTTTTGACCAAGAACTGGAAACGTTCCAAAAACATATTCACGTTATTGACCGAAATTTTGCCATGGACGTAATTGTGTTGAGGGGATATGTATACAGTTAAAAAAAATTATTATTTCATTTTCGTAATGTACATATATTTAAGAACACACACAGAAAATTTCAAGTCAATCCGGCGATTATTTTCGAAATTATGTAAGTTGAAAAAAAATTTGAAACTTTAAATGTTTTTCTGAAAACTGTATTTTTAAAGTCGATGACCAAGATTTCTCGGAAACGGCTGAACCGATCAGTCTCAAATTTTAATTCTTAAAAATTAAAATAATTCTCTCCGATAATTATTTTAATTTTTATAAACAATTTAATGCTAAAATTTTGGTCTAAAATCGATTTTTTTTTTGAGAAGCCGCCATTTTGTCAAAAAAAAATTATTTTGCTTATTTCTTCGATTAATTACTAGATTATACATTACTTCAACGAAATCCGTTTGGTTTTTTCATTTTTGATGATTCAGTCCAGAGATATCGTGGTCACCGCAAGATGCCTTTTTTAAGAGGACCTCCGGGAGATCAGCTATAGCAGCTTCCAAATTATTATTTTTACAAATACAAAAATGTTTAAATACAGTTAAAAGTTACCATAATATGTGTACAAATTTTTACATTTACACATTTAAAAGTTTTCTCAGGAAAAATCCTTCTCTTGGGCCTCCCAACTGTATATAACCCCTTACATGGGTTTCCTTAATTACAAGCACGTCACGAAATTAAGGCAGCAAATAATTAAGTAGTTCATAAGAAAAGATATTTGAATCAATGAAGTAACCTTGGTTGTCAAATAATGGCGCTATTTCGCCTATGATTGGCCCCAGGTGGACAGATTTACCGCCTAAGCTCTAAATTTATTCATTAAATTGCGAGATATCTGTATCCGTCTAACTATAACTGTTCCCGTTCATATTTCATACATTTCAAGGTCTTAATTTATATTTAACATGATTTGTTTAATTATTGCAACATGATCTTTTTGAATAAAATACTTTAGTAATACCTTTGTTTCTACATAACCTATAATTATCATTACATTATTTTCTGCATCAGGTAATACTAATTTCTGTAATTTAATACTAATTTTAATCGTATAGGATTTTAACAAGAAAATAAAAATGATTCTTGTTTTATTTAGTTAATATAATATATATTTAAACGTACAAACCTTATTTCCCTTCTAGTGTTGCCCTCTTTGTCCTTTTAAGGTTATGCAACAAAGTAGAGATTACTTTCAATAACCGTAACTTTACAAAATCAATATTCTAATTAAATTATTATTAAATCAAAACTAGTTGTCGAACGGAACTAGATTGTGCCTCTAGATAAATCGCAGCAAATTAATCAATAATTGGCCTGTGTCCTATGTCTTAATTTCTATAAAAGTGTACTATATATTGATAAAGTGGGTTACTAGAACCTCAAATGTTCAATTATTTTTTAATAACTCCTTATATGTTAGGAGATATTAGCAATTAAAAAAGTCATATTGTCTCTTTAATTATTAATGGGATTCAACGTTGTACACATTCCAAATGCATGTGACATCACAACCTTACAGCTCATAATCTCTATATATATCAAAATATCAAATATTATTTACAACTATTTCAAGGAACAATAAAATTTCAATATTATTGTCTGCTTAGCAGGGTTAAATAAAATAAAAACTTATTATTCTTTGATTTGACTTGATTATTTGACTACCAACAGCTACAGAACATTACCGCAGCACTGACCTACTCAACAAATAATTGACGTTAAAATGCATTTCACGTCATACAAATATGGCCGACCATTTCTAGCGCTAAAACTACAATTCAAACTTTTAATTGCTATATCTCTGTCAATATTTAGATATTTAATAAAGTAGACACGCCAATACACATTTATTAAAATCAATTTCAATCAGCAATTGAAAAATCGACCAATAAAAAATGAGGACACAAGCCCATTATTCTATCAAATTATTACAAAACCTTATTGATCTAAGCATGCCATACACCACGTTGCAGCGCATGTGTCTGTTGACAACAATTTGTGCAACAGCCGTTCAAATAATTCGAGTCATGTATTTCATTTAGCAATTTCTTTCAGATTGATTTAGTGTCGTTATATTGAAAGTAAAGATTTTAACATCATCGATGCACGTACATCGGAGGGGTCATGCACTCGCAAGGCATTGCTCTCTTGACAAATATTACAGGCGGATTTTATATGAATCCGGGAATCGAATCCGAAGTACCATTAATCGGAAAAACAAGCACATACCTGATCAGTGGCGTACCGAAGGGTGTGGAGGGATTCCGACCCAACATAATCCTCAAAAACACGGTTATTTTATAACTAGATACAATTGATTTTGCGTGGAAGTTAAAAACGGGAATCTGTTTCGTTAAAAATTATGTACTAATCGGAGAAACAAGCACATACCTGATCAGGGCCGTACTGAAGAGTGTGGGGGGATCCCGACCAAACACACGATCTATTTATGATTAGATACAATTGATTTTGCGTGGAGTTAAAAAAGGAAAAGGTAACTTCAACTAACTGGAGGGCAATTACGATGATACAATTAATGTCGCATGAGAACTAGAAAAAATACCTCTATTGAGTATCGCCACAGGCCCTCATTGATCTTGGTACGCCCCTGTATCTGTATTTATTCCACTATATTAGTTTGTGTTTCTTTCGCGTTATTTTACGCCTGATTGATATGCATTTATTTAAACACTAAATTGTAAACCATTGTCCAATGAAAGAAAGATAGAATCTCCCAATATTTTATATTTCAGTTTAATTATTTTTACAAATAAAGCTGTTTAGCATTAACATTTTTCAAGATGCTAAAGTGTGTTGAAAGATAGAGAAATATATATTACGGATTTGTTTTTCACTTGTTCTATGAATAATTTGTAAATTATAAGTAAATATTTTTGATGATAATTGATGAGAAATAAAATTTTAGATTAGAAGTTTTTTAAAAGTTAACAAACACAAAGACGACAAATTTTAATGATTATAAACTAAGGTACATGAGTGTCTTAAAAGATATACGCAGTGATTCTAGTGGGATTTCTAAAGAGCGAGGCGCGATATTCAAATACATATATAATAATGCATTTTTCTACTTGGGTTGATGCGCGAGAATGTGAGGCCCCGGGCGGTTGCCCTGCTTGCCACCCCCTAAGGCCGCCTCTGGGATACACTTTATTATTATAGTCGTGGTCGTACCTAAGCTGCTCTATTGTTAGAGCAGCCTAAAGCCTATAAGATGTGCTCGAACACAAGCAATTCAAGCAAAAAGTACGCAAAGAAACAGTTAACTGCAAAACTAGATTTCACAAAATATTTACAAGAAAACAAATATTTTAAAAACGTTTAATTTTATTAAAAAATAATTTTTGGTTTCAATTTAATAATAATCGTACAAATTTTTGTATGTTTGTTTATAAAAATAATTACGCATATTTATGCCCCACGTGGTGTCGAACTCCCCACTTGAAATTTGCGTGTTTATCGGTTTTGACGTAGGTGTGAACTGGGCCAACCACTCCATGGGAGTCCCCGTGTTCCCGTTTCATCCTGAACACATATCCTGGAGTATCTGTAACAAAATCTAATAGAAATATGTTGTCTTAAGTTATATATAACTTTTGAGGTTATGTTTTACTGCGAGGTGAGGTAATATAAGTACCCTAATTATTAATATTCATTTATAATAAGGGTGAAGTACTAAACCTTGTACCCTAATTGAAAAACGCTTCACCCTTCTGATTTTTTATAGGGATTATAATTTTTTTTAATAGTCAACAGTTATATAAACGTACCTGTGTCAACGGCGCGTGCGAAGCTCACCGCAAGGAATGTTGAGAGTAGGGCGAGGGCAAGAAAAAACTAGAAAAAATATTACAAAAAACATCATATAATATATGTATAGCAATTTACATGTTAGATTCCCCTTAATCATAAGAAGGAGGGTCTCGTATACTCCTAAGTAATGTTGACCCCTTAAGATTTATATTCAGCTCGCAGCTTAGCTAATTTCAAGGTTCATTTTCTACTTCTCTTATAGAAATTGACAAAAGGACAAATAATATCGATAGCTCTTCAACCTGTAGTTTCTTTTGTAGAGTTAGCAGAAGCGGGAAAACTGATTTCAAATTTTACATTGATTTAAAAAAAAATAGAAACATTTAGTATAGTGTTAATTTAAGGTTTTAGCCTATAATGTAAAGTATCATTCCCACTCACTGCTTTAATTTAATTTTGTATTTAAATTAAATTGTTTAGCATATAGCAATACGCGTAGTCATTCACAGTATAATTTTTAATTTAATTTATTTTTTAAGTTTTCTTTGTTTTTTTAGAACCTTACAAGGTCCAATGTTTTAAATTAAGAAAAACTATATTATGCTATAACCTCCAAAATGTGACAATCTGTCAAAATGCAGTAGAATTTATATTTAAAAGAAGTTTAATGTCAGTTTGTTAAAAATAAATAAATAAAAACAATTTCTTGCTAAAAGCAATTTTAATTTGAATGTGGTTTAACATATACTTCAATCAAAATTAAAAAAAAACACACTTAAAAATGAGTTCACAAGCCCTAAGATATACTTACATGTTTTAAAGATGCCATCTCTGTGTACTGCTTTGATTCTTTCAAGAACTGAGAACTCTAAGGTCCCAATAAACAACGACTGAACCATTTCTTTACTAAACTGTATATATATACATTCTAAGAAGTGAAATCTTCCGCATTATCAATGGTGCGGCCACTAGATATTTAAATTAACAATAGTTTTTTATTGTATTGTTAATTTTATGGATCAATAGCTAATAATCTCTGGTTAAGTAGAGCAAAATATAAACCATTTCGGAAACGATTTAGTATTTGCTAAGTTAATGTACTTTAAATAATAGTCTATTTTTGACTCGCGAAATATAGATGGCGATACTATACAGCAGGTTAAATATTATCAAAAAAAACATGTTTTTTTATGTTAAAATCGTTTTATGTAAGTAACTATAAACGCCAATCAAAATCTAAAGCTACAGTTAGTTAGATGAATAACGTATCTACATTTTAAGCTTTCTTCCACTGACTTTTAATGAGTTGGAACTGCAAAAATAAGTTTTGAAAATGAATATTGCTATATTTTCTAGTTAAATTTAAATTTTTATATGACTGGTAACATTTCTAAGGGTTTGTCATAAGCTTTATAAACTTCATTATGGTACTATGGACTTAAAAGTATATAGAGTATTCGATAATATCCCAGTCATATAAAAATTGGAATTTAACTCAAAAATGGCCAAGTATTGTTTCACCTTAACACAATTAAACATTACACCGTGGCTTCCAGTAAACAATTTGGTGAAGTGTCCCTTTTGTGACGTTTCTATCACTATTTCACTTCAATTATAGTTCGCATCAACTTTATCTTCATTTGTATTCCGACAGGTGGAGTGGTTCCGTCATCTGTAGTCGATAAAACAGACATTTCATATGAACGACTGTGAGAAACTGGCCTATAAATGAACTCTTTCTGGACAAAAAAATCATACGCATCTTCAATATGATGTCAAACTGACTCCAAAATGTTTACTGGGTTAACTGAAATTATTTTACAAATTAAACTTAAATTAAATTACATTTTTCATATTTATATTCAGAAACGATAAGCACATAAAAAACAGTTTCTGTTTCGAAAACACCATTAATAATCGAAAAAAAATGGTGCTAAGCTGTGACATTGTTAAAACACACTTTTAGAAAATGTTTACCTATAAAAGAAAAATTCTGCGTGAAATGATAAACATTTTGTGAAAATATCTTCGACAACATGTTCGTGTTAACTAAACTTGTAAGCCAAGCCAAGCTGATGAGATCTTTTGGAAGAAAATTCATTGATTTAAATATTATATTTAATTCGATTTTGTTTTGCAGGCAATATTTGCAGCAGTTGCTGTACTGGTAGCTTGTGATACAACAATTAAAATGAAACGTCAAATTACAAATGCAGCCATCGTTAATTCTAAAACGGACCGCGTGGCAGCAGAAACAATCGCCAGTCCTGTACAGTCGCAAGCAAAATATTTCCAGTGAGTTTTTTAAATTTTAGTATTTAGATTATAATAATACTCAAATGATTAAATGCCATATTCTTAAGGAGCGTCTCTACCGGTTAAAACCATTAGAAAGATCCTTAATTTAATTACAGCATTTCAAATATTTTCACCACCTTTGAAGCTAGATATTAATAATTAAAGTGCACATATTTAATATTCAGGAGGCCTACAACGTATAAAATGACATCGTTTTCACGTATTAAAGGACTTATATATTTTATAGAAATAAATTAGAATTTTTTTACTGTTTTTTATATTATTTCACCAGTTACTAGAAAAAATATTAAAGTTTAAAGTTGATATTTTAAGTGAAAAGCATTACCATATCTCTCCACAACTCAGAGTGATTGTATTTAGTCTGTAAATGCAACGTTTGTACTTAATATCCCACTATACTTTTGTCTAAGCTTGTAACTAGTGAACTACATTATACCTAACATTCTAGTTTTTTTTATTTATTATATTAATTGTGTGCCTTTCGGCTTTACAATCTACATTATTATATTTCTTAATGCATTTCATATAAATTCAAAGTTAAAACTAAACTTAAACTATTCTAGACTATTGCTACTTCGAATAGTACATTCTGTTTCTTCTTTTCTTGATCCTCTCTCTTTATATCCCCTACTCCTCCTTTATTCACACCGTTTCCTGCTTCCCCTTCCTTATTGCCTGTATCTTCATCTATCACCTCTTGCCTTCCTTGTCTCCTCTCGACAAACCCTCTATTATCTTTCTGCCTTCTCTCTTTGTTTTCACTTCTCCACTTATGTCTATTACAGGCATAAACGCTCTATCTTTACTGTTTCCTCTTGACTCTCTTACATTACTATTTCTTTTTGACTCTCTTCCTTTACTATTTTATTATTGTCTCCGTCATCCACCTCTTGTCCTTATCTCCTGTCCTCAAATCCTCTATTTAAACCTAACATTCTAGTTATAAATTTTCTTTCGTTCAGGGATTTTTTCACTGTGCAACTAGCCCCATATAAAATAGAGTTCGGCCACGTTTGTGAAAATCCAAAAGAATGGGAACAAAGATTTGAAAGAAAAGATTTAAAAAATCATCAATACCAAGGAAAAGTAAATATATTTCATTAATATTTCTGTCTTTTTTTTTCTTTTATGTACTTTCTACTCTGCTAACGAACTAATTTTCGTTGCTATGGAAATACTAACACTGACGCTTTACTAACGGTTGAATTCTGGGAAAAAGATACGCACATGTTCCTCAAAAAGGACACTACGAAGTAGGACATCGTGAAGGAAATGATCACCACTATACTGAGCGACACGAGAAGGCCAACATTAAGGACGGAGAATTCAAAACCAAAGTAAAAAACCCCCCTTTAATCTTTACTTGTATTTATTATTATTTTAGTTTTAATGTGTTTTCCATTTGGCACTACATTGTTGTGCCTTAACTCTGTTTAATTCAATTTTGATCCTTATTAAATCTAAACATTCTCACTCCTTCCAAACGAAAAAGAAACATATAAATTTATCCTTATAAAAATAAAAACAAAACTGCTACTGCTATTGCTTCGCTCCTCCTATTTCTACTCTGCCATTCCGTCTCTTTCCTCGTTCCAATCTTTGCTTGTAGTCTTAGGGTAAAAGTCTGCAGGTTGGCATTACTGCATCTGATTTATAGTTCAAACATGGAAGAGAAGAATTTCAGGGAAACATCAGCGAATATCGAATTCCTTTTTGAAGCAATAGTCTTCGCTACATACTCTTGCTTGCTTTTCTTTTATGTAGATTATTGAAACTGATGACTACATTTTGTTAATCTAATCCAGGTTCGTTGGGGAGACAAAGATGGCGGCTACGGGGAGCACTATTGGGACTATAACCACGCCGGACAAGGAGACGACGACCACGAAGGTTACTCCAGCGATCACTACGACAGCGAGCACGAAGGAACTCTAGATGCTCCGCAATACGACACTCAAGAAGACAAGGAAACTGCAACTGCAGCCTACAGAGCCAAGCGACATCCTGAGCAGGAACAAGAAGACTTCGGCAGTCAGTTGGAACTAGAGATGGATCAATCCACTGGGTACCTCGTGGATAAACGCACTGGGAAATATTACATGCTGAAGAACGTCCACTGACGATTTCCATGAAGGGAATCTTTAAAATAGCTTCACCAAAAAGTATTCTGTTTTTTCTATATTTAGTTGATTAAGATTTTTGAAATAAACTTATAAAATATATTTTTATTTATGACGTATTCTACCTGATCTATTCGTATCTCTGAGAACTGTGTGACAATTTCAATCAATGAATGGTCTTCGTCATCGTCGTGTTATCTTTTAATAAGGAAATAACTCTGTGACCCCTTTAGGTCATTCTGTGAGAATAACGGCTCTAAACACCCTTAATTCTAATTCCAACTTCCTCACGGCTACTCCAATGTCTAATAACAAACCGGTCTGGTCACTTTACGCAATATGTAAATTAAACAACACAACTAAGGGATGTTCGTAGGGTAGATAGCTACTATAGAGTACAGACAACCTACAGGTACGTTTTAACCCTTTACCCTTTGTGTATAAAACGCGCTAATGTGTATAAGAATTAATAACAACATAAAAGGGGTCAATAAAATGTCCAAAGGGTTGAAGGTAGTATATTCTTTAAAGTGACCGTCTTAAAAAAATATTAAAACAGGTTTGATTGTACAATATGTGACAGAATTATTTCTTTTTTAATATTGCACTTCCTGCTTACTAGTGAGCGATGGAAATTAGGCTGCTTATATTTTATTGGAATTTTTAGGAATGGATTAAAAATCAAAGAAAATATTTGTATCCATCTACAAGTTTTTAATCACAAGGTTTTAATCAAACTAAAACAAACTATTTATACATTTATGTACTCCTTATGTCTTTCCGTCAATGTCTATTCCCCCACGTACTCTACCTCCTTTTTTCTTTCCTTTCTGTACTTCTGTCTTCTATTTTGTTCCTTCCATGCTTTTGTCAACAATTATTCTATCCGTCTTTTGCTATCTTCCTCCTCTTATATTCTTTTTTAATATGCTTCAGCGTCTCGCCTGCTTCCTTCTTCTTTATTATTCCCTTTAAGTACCCCAGTAAACATTTTGGAGTCATTCTGTCGTCATATTGAAGATGCGTATAATTTTTTTGTCATGGAAGAGTTCATTTACAGTTCAGTTTCTTACAGTTGTTCATATGAAGTGTCTATTTTATCGACTACAAATAGCGAAACCACTCCACCCGTCGAAATACAAATGAAGATAAAGGTGATGCGAACTATAATTGAAGTGTTATAATGGTAGAAACGTCACAAAACAGGACACTTCATCAAATTGTTTACTGGGACATTGGTATATCTCTGTTCCATATCTTCCTGTATATCTTATTACACTTGGGTCATTCAATTTTTGTCATCCTTTCCTGCAAATGTACCCCTTATTTGTGTATTCTTCCTTATTTGGTACCCATCTAAGTCGCTCGTTACATATTTTGTATCTTTAAATTACAAATCAAATCCCAAAATAATTTTTAGTTAAAGTTCTAGCAGCGTAAACTTCTTCCCCCGTGTGTACAGCGACCTTATGAACCCATCTACCTGATATTCACCCCTTTGTTCTTCATCATTTGACCTTATTTTACCATTTGGACATATCTTTCCTACAAAGGGTCACTTAAAAAACTAGTTTTGACCTCTTATTATAAAAATTGTCCAAACTGGTCAAACCGGTCATTTGGGTCTTAGATCACATGTACTACACTGTGAGAAAATATTACACAATGTCGTGGAGACATTTGATTGTACTAGGACCAGGACTAGGACTAGGATAGACCGTTAGGGGTGACTGATAAATGTCCTAGCTCAGGGATGACCCTTATTTAAATATACAGTTAGGAAACCCTTTCACTTTTATTTGTTTGTTTAATATTTTATATATTTTAATTCTTTCAATGTTTCCGGAAACACGATTCATTTCGTGAAATGGGAATCGCTGTTATACACCTAACGTTTTATGTAACGTTTTGCGAAACTAAGGAACTTCGGAGGCCGTGCACTTTATTTCCAATTCTTATAGAAAGAATTCATCTTTAGAAACAGTTTCCACATAACGTTGTTTTCGAGAAGAATATAAACGTATATTTTTTGATTTAATCCATTTAACGTCAGCCTATTACCGATGCTGAGTCCTATCACCAACCATCTCCTACTTGTTGACAGTTTTTACAGTATCGAAGACGCATATGTTGATTTTACCACTACCTAATAATTTTATGATTAGATAAAGACATAATCAAATAAACTTTAAAACAGCAAGCCCACAAATTAGAGAAGTAGTGCTGGTCCGGGATCTAATCCAAAGACACAGCAGCCTGGTGTCAAGGATAAAAGCTATCATCCACTCTACCGTACATATTTGTAAAGTAAAACAAAATTAGTTTCGAAAATACTACTGAATTCTTCTGTAGTATATTCAAATCATAATATCAAATAATTTTTGGGTTTATTTTTGCTTATAACTTTTTTATTACAAAAGTTATAACAAAAAGTTATTAGTGAAAGTTGTAGATAATATTGTTATCTATAAAAAAGCTATTTACAAAATTTTTGTGGAAGTTATAGTTTTCAAGATAAACAAGAAAGTGATGCCCTGACACCGGGAAACTAAAATTTAAATTTAAATTCGATTCTAAGAGAAGAGTTTTTAGTATTATCATTATTCCCGCAAATAGATTGCTTCAAAGAGCAACCCTTGCAATGCATGTCGATCTCTGTTGTTGTCATAGTATACTAGTAGTTGTAGTCGCGTCTTCTCTCCAAAGTGTTGAGCCTGTGGAGATTTACCTTTATTATTTCTTTCAGTTATTATTCTTCGTTTAATAATGTTAACCGTTTTTCCAAAATATCATCAATTAATAAAACAGCGCGTTTAGTACTAGCGCCTTAACACCATTCCTTTACATTGTCCTCTAGCGTCGTTCACGCCCCGACGACGTTGTGGAGGGGGCAATTATAACCGTTGTCCGTCTTTTTAATATTTAAATATCCCTAGTGAATTTAAATGGACATTTAATTTTCCTAGGGAGGGGATAGACCGATATGAAAATAATTTAAAGGACTTTTAAAATTTAAATCACTTTAATCAGTTCTTGAAGGATCTCGCATAGGATACTTCGAGTCCTAAATTAATATAATTTTTGTAAATTTAGTTTTTAATAATTAAAGTTTGTTTTTTATTAATTTTTTTACTAGTTTCTTGTTGTGTTACACATTTGAAAATATATCAGTTTTTATGATATTCTCAAAAGGTAAGTTAATATTTAATATTACATTTAAAACTTTATTAAAATTCAATTATTTTTAAAATATTATGTAGTTTAATATATGTAGTATCATGTAGTTTAATAATAAAAGCGTGGGGTAGCTTTTATAGTATTACTCAGGTATTTAATATTTTTATAGGGAATATAAAAAACAACATATTTGTAACTTAAAAACAATTTATTTAATTTTGTGTTTTAACAACGCTTAACAAAAAGAAATTCTTAAAGAATATCAAACATGCAAAACAATTATACTGCAAAACATATTAAGAACACTATAAATGCTAAATTTATTTAACTAAGCTAATAAAATACAGCTGTGCCAATCACAAATCAACCGCAAAATTTAAATAATAATTCGGTTTATATTGTCAAAGAAATATTCATTCAAAATTAGAAATTAATTTTTAAATTAACTTAAATTAAATAAATTATAATGTGAACTTAAATAAAAATAAATATTTAATACAATAAATAATATTACAATAAAATATAAAATAATAAAACAATTAATATATACAGCCAAAAGCGCCTCTCACAACTTCGATGGTTTTTCTACAGATATGATTTTTTAACTTTCAATATTCTTGGCTTTTGATTTTTTTTTTACTTTTTAAAAACATAAATTTCTATCTACATTTTTTCTTATTTTTTTGTACTTTTCTGTTAGAATTTTTTGTTTTGTTTTCGTCATTAAAGCCTTGTTAATTTCAATTAACAAATTTCGGCTTTAATTTAATTTAACCTCAAAATAAATATGTTAAAATTAATTAATTTTTTTTTTCAAATACATAAAGACATTCGTTAAAATATAGAAAAATCTTTTTAAAAAATTATCTTCTTACGTTGGTAAACTTGTATTCAAATCGGAAATAATATTTAATCGTTTGAAATTGTTAAACAACAACGTTAATTAGAAAATAATGTTTTAATTTAAAACAAAATTTTAATTCGTAAATCAAATTTTCAAATTAACAATTATTTTCAACAGCATTTATTTTGAAGTTGTAATGTTGGTCATTATTTAGGTCCAATTAATTACCCAATCTCTTCAAGTTGTTCAGGACTATAAGAATAAGTGGCTGACGCATTTAAAACTACTAAAAATCTAATTAACTATTTAGTTTTTAACGACAGTAAACAGTTTTTAAAATTTAGTTCAAAGATTTGATTCATAGATGTCTCGTAATACGTCGTTGATTGGGATTTTGTTTTTTAAATATCTCTATTTATTCTGGTTCGCTCATGCGAAGACGTGCGAAGTCTTCGAAGACGATGTTGTCATCATCGTCATTGGCATAGTGGCTGTTTTCATAACGGTGTCGTTCAATCGATTTCATCTTCTTCATCGCGTTGACACGTTCCTTTTCGACGGTTCCTATACAAAGACGATAGAATTACATAAGCGCATGTTTATAGATGATAAATTTAGATGTTGTTAATATTTACCGGGTGCTGGGTGCATAAGTTTGAAAGGTACATCAGTAACCAATTCTCCTCCCAAAGTTCCGCAGTTCAATTTAACGCGAAGAGAGTAGGAAATTACAATACCCATAGCCTCGGCTGGGCATTTACCCTCAGCTACGAGAGTAGAGCTTGCCAAGTTTACGTCATCGTCCTTAAGGTGTCCATCTAATGCGATTCCTGCATACAAAATAATTATTAATAGAAGATTACGACTCATGAAATACAGATGAAATTTGTTCTTCCTAAAAACCAACCATGACGGTCCTTGTTGCTGGATGCCAATGGAACCATGTAGAAGGATTTGGAGAAGGATGCTCCTGGAGTAATGGGGCATCCCTCGCGTGTCTCTAAGGAAGCTACATGACGGCTGAATTGGGCATTAACCATAGTCACCTCGGTGTGTTGAACAATGAAGCATTTGATATTCTTCACTTGTTTTCGGGAGTTGTTGGTGATGATAATGTTGGCGCACACTTTTTCTCCATGGTAGTAAATCTCACGGTCCAGAGTAACCTCTAGGTTGATTTTTCCATTGCTGAAGGTGAATCCCTTGCTAACGAGGGAGCTAGGAAGACGTCGGCCGCGAGTTGGTGGGGCGTATTGCAGCTACCAAAAACATTTCTCGATAAATGCAAATTCATATACATATCGAAATTATATTCATACCTTCTTAATGGCCAAAGTAACAGCGCTTCGTTTGTGGCTCTTGTCTTCATCGCTGTCTCCAACAAAGGTCTTGATGGAGTATTCAACTCCCAGAGGTTTTCCTGTGTCATCTTCCCCAGCTTGTAGAGTTACAGAGCTGGGAGACATGTTAGGGAATTGGAAGGTGAATGGGTAGGCATTGGGACCTAATTTCTTGAGCAGACGTTCTTGAACTGGGGTCAATTCCATCTTGCTGTTGATCATTGGAACAATTTGTTCCTTATGTAGGACCATTTCCTTGGAGAATTTCACCCCCATAACTTCATCCTCTTCTCGGCCATAGCGGTAGGTGGTTGTAACCTAAAGAAATAAATTCATTTTAGGAAATCGGTAATATTCTTGGTGAATATCATCCTAAAGTTATCTCACCTGTCCGAAAATCTTCCTCCCTTTCAGGTAGTCAGTGTCTACGACGATGATTCCATCGATGGGGTCACAGTAATCCAGATGGTCGATGAAATCACGTTTTCCGAGGTAAACCGTCACTTTTCCATTAGGGGTTGTCTTCTTGAAGACCTTTACAGCGACTACGGCGACCATGCTCATAAATGGAAGCATTGTGAATATTTTTTGAAATAATCAAAAATTCGCGTAACAGAACTTCAAATTCTTAAATATTTGCTATTTAATTTGAACTTTCGGTGTTTGCGAATGTTTGATATGAAGTTGTTGTTGCGATGTCACCACCAGAAGTGATAAACTCCAAGAAGACCACGCAACTTTATATACCTCATACTTTATGGCTTCTTTCATTATGTTTTGAAAAATGCGATTAAAATTGCGACTTATTCAAGTCCCTCTATTGGATTAAATGTACACTTAAGTAAAAATCGCACTTCCTTATTTTTATTTCTTTTTTATTGTTGAATTTAATTTGACTAATGGGCTTAAAAGAACCTGGTGCACTGAAATAATATTATTGCAAGTTTCGTTATGTACCTTTTACGTAAAAATATCACCCGCTAAAACACAGTTACATATATTTAATATTTATTTAACAAAATAATAATTTTTCTAATTACATAACAGTTATCTTTCGACTATAATGTTAATAAAACATTTTATGCAATATTATATAATGTTTAATATTAAATTAATTTATTTTTATAAGGTTTTTAATATATCTTAATTATTTCACGGTGATTTCAACTGCTGTATCATATTCTACAATCATTTTTCTTCTATAATTTATTCATAAAGTTTGACCGGAGTTTGACCATATGTATAATATAGAGTGCCTCTCAAGCATATGCGTAAATAACTTTTTATTTAATGCTAATGTAATTGCAATTATATTTTATAATAGCAAACAAATGCGCCGTATAATTATTTGTGAGTGTACCGTCACGTGTAATATTCGTACATACCAAGAAGGAAGCCTGTAAAAGGATTCGTAATTCCTTAGGGTTGGAATGATGCATGTAAGCATACGATATGACTAAATACCTTTTTTTAAATCTATACGTACACAACTAAATCCTATTAAATAAACGTATTCATTTTTACGCATTATTTTCTTCTTTACGCTAATGTAACATATATATCTTTTAACAAAAAATTGTTTATAAAGTTTTCTTAAAATATTTCGTATCTCTCATTATAATTTTCATATACATATAACATTATTCCGTAATTAATTCTATTTATTACATAAATTAATATTAAAAATATTATATTTTTTTATGTTCTTGAAGTGTTGAATTATTACATATTTGAATAGTTCAAAATGGCTTCTTCAGAAAACATAGTACGTCATTGAAATGTCAAAACTTTAAAATTAAAATTAATATTTTTTCTATTTACAAATATTAGAGTGATAAGATAAAACATGACATAACTTTAAACATAATCTTAGGTAAAATATGTTAAATAGTGATCATATTTTCCACAAATTTGTTTTTTATTATAGTGATTGATTTTTGACAGGTCAATGTACTCGTATCTAATATACGTTTATTAATCTAATGTGAAATCAAGGATAATTATTTATTTATCGTAATAACCATTGTATTTTGTGTTTTATAATGTTTAAAAGTTTTTAAATTTGATATAAATATTCTAACCTAAAATGTTAAGTGTATGATAATTTACTTATAGAAATCTTTCATGATTGTGTTCTAATAAATATTTAGAAAACCTAGTATGTAAACTAACTAGATCTATCATTTTAATTTAAAGAACTGTGTTTTAATGTAATTTATGGTACATTTTCTCAAACTCTTCTGTTAATTTCAGCAAGAATGCCAACATTTCTGACTCCAAATCGTCATGGATATTCTGTGCGGTTTTCGCCTTTCAGCCCAGATAGGCTGGTTGTAGCTACAAGTCAATACTATGGTTTAGCTGGTGGAGGAACATTATTTCTATTAGAATTAGGTAGTGATGGAAGTATTACTGAAACACAAACATTCCAATGGAGCGATGGGCTCTTCGATGTAGTAAGTCATATTTTACAAACATGTTATAATATAAGTAATCACTTTGTGTAGTTCTTACAATGATATTATTCTTACAGGTTTGGTCAGAAAATGATGCAAATACAGTTGTATCAGCTTCTGGAGATGGTGGCTTACAATTATGGAATATATCAACAGCACAAGGTGTACCAGTTAGCACTTATAGGGAACATAAAAAGGAAGTCTATTCTGTTGATTGGAGTAGAACAAGACAGGAGCAATTAATGCTTAGTGCTTCATGGGACTGTAGTGTTAAATTAGTAAGCATACACAATTTTTATATTCAGAAATTTTTATTTAAAAAAACAATTATATATTTACAATATATTTTCTTTCAGTGGGACCCTAATAGACACACATCTTTAAGCACATATTTGGGGCATTCTCAACTTGTGTACAATGCCATGTTCTCCCCCCACTTACCTAATACTTTTGCTTCTGTTAGTGGAGATGGATATCTTAAAATATGGAATACATTAAATATACAACGACCTGATGCTAGCGTGAAGGCCCACGATGCTGAGGTACTTTAAAGTCACCCTGTAAATTCAACTTGTTCATTTGTTTGTAAAGTGATGATTAATATTGTATGTGGTCTGCAGGTTCTTTCTTGTGATTGGTGCAAATATGAACAGAATATTTTAGCTACAGCTGGGTCTGATGGATTAATTCGAGGATGGGATATTCGAAACTTATCAGCTCCTATTTTTGAACTAAAAGGTTGTGAATATGCTGTGCGTCGAGTACAATTCTCGCCGCATAACATCAGTACTATAGCTTCTGTGTCTTACGATTTTACAACAAGGTATATACTAATTATAGTTCTTCAAAATGCAAAAATTAGCGCACTTCATAAGAGAAGCTTTTACTTAATGTTTATCGAATTATTCTTTTTATATTTATTTATTTATTTGCCTTAACTTTTATTCGTCATAGCCTCCATCAAACATTTTTTATACATATTTTACAAATTTCTAAATATTTGAATAATTATCTAATTAATTTAATTAGATTAATTAAGATTCTCTAATTAATTAAAACAGGAAAAGTTTTAATCACATCTAATATTTCACTATTGAATTTTGATCTTTCTAAACTATAATTTATGCATTCAAATATAATATGATCCAAAATTCCTTCTTCACCACATCGTCAGATTTAATATTAATTTTGTACAGGTGAGCTGGAGTTTTGCAATGATTACTTCTGATTCTGATTATAGTTGATATAATTTTACGGGACTCATTTCGAAACCATCTTTTCTTACTTAAATTTGGATAAACATATAATAATCTTTTCCTTTTAACTGATTTTTGTTAATGAAATCTTGGTTTCTCAAATTGAAGTTTAATTTTTTGATTATATTAAAAATTTCATATGAAGGTTTTGTATATTGTTTAACCACTTAGTAGAAAAAATATTAAAGTTTAAAATTGATTTTTTAAGTGATAAGCATTACCATATTTCTCCACAAGTCTGAGTGATTGTATTTAGTCTGTACAATCCAAAGATCCTTCTTCACCACATTGACATCTATCGTCAGATTTATTATTAATTTTGAATATTAATATTTCGAATTTATCCTTTTATAGAAATTTAAGTTTTCTGCTATACATTAAACTTTTTATGTAAGATGAAATAAGCTTACATATTAAACTGGTAAATTAGTAAAATATTTTAAATGTATTTTGCATTTATTTAATGACAATGTAACAATTAAATATTAGTAAATCTCGTTTACAAAAAACATTACATATAGGATATGCTTTGTTTCTCGATTTTAATATTATTAACTTTCAGATTATGGGATTTTAAACAAGGGCCTGATGCATTAGAAACAATAAAACATCATTCAGAATTTACATATGGTTTAGATTGGAATACACATAGGAAAAATCAACTTGCTGATTGCGGATGGGATTCATTAGTTCATGTATTTACCCCTAGGTGTCTTCAATCGTAAACCAATAGAATTTATAATTAAGAACATTTATATTTATGTCGATTTTTAGATAAAACCCAATAATTGTTATATTTTGTTTATTGTATTGTAAAACAAGTAATTATTTTATATATATATACATATATATTATATTTTTTCCTTTTGAAATTGTAAAGTCTTTAAATCATAATTTGCTTTTCATGAAAAAGCCTATTTTATATATTTATAATAATGTTTTAAAATTTTTAGACTGATAATTATTATATAATTGTGATTTTTATGTATTTATATAAATATATTAAAACAGACTATTAATTGTATAAGGTAATAATTTTATTAATAATAATTTTACAAAATAAAATATTTCGTAAAAGAAATGGATCGTTAATTTATTAAAACTTAACTTTTAATTTATAGGTATTACTTAAAAATAGATCGCAGAAATGATGGGCCCAATTGTAGATACTTAGAATAAAGAAACTATAATCCAAATCACGATAGTTCGACGGCGACTTATATTATAAGAGCGGTATAAATCTATAATACCATAATGAATTTTATCTTATTTGTTTCTATATACATTATAGAGTCAGTGCTTTTTAGTTATATCAGCAGTTTATACCCCAAAACTTGTTTTAAGTATGAGTCGCCGGCGAACTCTCGTAATTTGAACTATAATATTATTTTTCAATATAATCTCCTTTTATAGCAACGCACTTCTCGCACCGCTGTATTAGCATTTGAATTCCTTTAAAGAAGTAATCTGATGTTTTCTCCGCAAAATGATTATAAACAGCTGCTTGTAATTCACTATCACTAGAAAATTTCTTACCACGAAGACTTTTCTTCAAATTAGTAAACAAATAAAAATCACTTGGGGCTAAATCTGGGCTGTAAGGCGGATGTTCAATTTCTGTGAAGCCACAGTCTCGAACAGCTGCCTTTGTTACAGCGGTGCAGTGCACAGGTGCATTATCATGTAATAACAACGGATCTCGATCAAGCTTCCCTTGACGCTTGCTTTCAATTTCCGTTCTTAATTTATGAATTATGGATGCGTAATACGCACCATCATTTATAGTCGTATTACCTTCTTTAAAATTTATTAATAAGATACCTTGAGAATCCCAAAATATTGTTGTCTTTACCTTTTTAGATAACTGGCTCACCTTACTATGGGGATCATAGTAAAGAACCATCGTTTCATCTCCTGTAACAATTGAATCAATAACATTTTTTTCCTTACCATGGCAACGCTCAAGAAAATCAGCAGCACATGCAGTACGATGCTGCTTTTGAACTGCAGACAGTAATTTAGGAACCCACCTTGCGCTAACTTTAGTCATATGAAGATGATCTAAAATAATCCGGTGTACCGTTGATTTTGAAAGGAATAATCTTGCTGCAATTTCTCTGATCTTTAATCGGCTATCACTTAATACTTCCTCTTCCACAAGAGCAATTGTTTCAGGAGTGATTACTGTTGATGGGCGACCTTCACGCGGTTCGTCTTCAACTTCTTCTCGCCCAAGACGAAATGCCTGAACCCAACGTTTTACAGTACTATATGAAGGAGAGGAATCTCCGTAGACTCCATCGCATCGTTCTTTAATTAATGTTGTTGTTAATCCTTCTTTCCATAGAAATTTGATGACCGCTCTGTACTCAACTTGCGACATTATCAGAAATAGATGATACCAGCGATACAGTCAACTGTATTCCTGTATTATTTTAGCGATTAAGATATAATTGTAATTAAAATGACAGCTATGCATTTTATTTTGCTTTGTTGTGCTTTGTGTTGCTATGCAGAAATGGACCTGGCTCACCACTTCTGGGACCTACCAGTAGGGTGCAATAGGATATAACCATTATACATTACACATTTTTACATTCAAAATTTACAAATAATATCAATATGATAGTAGAAAAATGTTAATATCTTTTGCATTTATTTAATAACAAAGATGACCGAGAATCATATTAAAACCAAGCGTCCACATATTCGCATGGGATTTAAATGGTTTCAGATATGAAAGAGAAGCGATTGAAACACAACGATCTCGCACATCTTGTCGACAAATAAAAGATTTCTTATTCATTAGCAATCTATAATATTATTTTGTTAATGTAAAACAAAATTAAGTATAGAAAGTTAGATAAATTACGGAAATTAAGACATAGCGATTTTGTTACCAAATTATAACAGATATCTATTTTTTTGGGTTTTAAGGAATGCTATTTCTCTTCCACTGATATATTTATTCATAAAATGTATATTAACTTTTGATAAAATTTTTGAAATATTTGACTTTAAACAGAATTTACTATTGTTATTTTATAATTACTATTACTATAAATATTTGTTTGTGATCACATAGTCATTGACCACCAGTTCTTTTCAATAACGTGAAGCTGTTACTAAGCTACATGGTTTCGTAGACAACTATAATTTTTGCTTTAACCTAAAAAAAGTAATTAATAGTAAAAGTAACCTTACAGAGCCTGAAATAATATTAATTAAGTAAGTATAAAGCATTTGTTCATTATGTGGGAGTCATAGCTTTGAATATATACTTAGCTAAGGAGGGAATATGATAGAAGTAATTTTTTTAGGTTATATGATTTATGAGCGTTATCGATCACCAAGTGTAAGTTAATTCATTTTATATAAAGCAACTGTAAATGAATCGTGGGCGAGGCTTTCGAGGTGGTGGTGGTGGTCACGCAAGAGGTGGTTTTCATGGACCGTATCCTCAACCTGCCTATCCACCACCGGCTTGTTGGTGGCCAAATTATTATGGAAACTATGGCCCTCCGGCACCTTTTCCTGATAGTTATCCTATTGATTTTAGAGGACCTCGATTCAATTATAATCACAATCCGGGATATTCAAGGAATGTTAGAAATAATAGACATGATTTTAAACCCTATAAGAAATTTAACAGAGGAAGGAATAACCGATCAAAATCGGATAAATCGGGGTAATGCTCTAGATTTAGCTGTGTCCTTGTTTTATTAAGTTATTGGATTTTTTTAAAAGCTGATTCACGTATATTTCAGCATGGGAAAAAGCGATGATCCTGGAAAACGTTTAAGCGAAGAAAATCTTGCAATTACTGAATATGTAAGCAGTTTACCTGGATTCAGCGGTATCATTAAGGCCAGGTATTCAGATTTCCATGTAAATGAAATTGATTTGGATGGGAATGTGGCTAAACTGACATCTCGCGAAATACCTAAACCTACAAAAACTGATGATGTTGAAGAAGTCGCTGAAGGAGCTGGATACAATACACAACTATTACCACAAGAAACTTGGGAACAAATTGCTGAAATTGTAAAGAAAAGAACTAATGGATTGAAAATAAAGGTAAAGAGCAGATCTTTAAGAACATAATCTTAGAAACCCAAAAGAGAACGACTGCGAATTTGTATGTACCCCCTCCCTATGTATTGTATTAGTTTTGATTCTTATCAGGCGGATGCAACTGAAATGACAAAAGATGACCGGACAAAGGTGCATGTAGCCGTAAAGCAACAGTTTGGCACAGCGATAGTAAGCTCGACAGTAAATGAAGGAGAGAAAAAATTCTTGTGCTTTACACTTTATGATAAATCAGGTAAATAACTCGTTAAATACAAAACTTAACTCGTGTATTATTTAACGTAATATTTATTACTTAACAATACGTTTTATTATTTACCGAAGTTTAACATAATTCTGTTACATTACCATTAAAAAATGTAATTATTTTATAATAATAAGACTTTATTATTATATTTTTTTATTAAACAGCTAAGCAAGATCGGCGTGTCAAATGGTTGTGGCCTGGAGAATGGCTCTATTTCTTAGTTCATAAAGAAAATATGGATACTATGCAAGCTGCTATTGAGTTATCCAGTTGTTTAAACATGAAACCATCACGTTTTACATATGCTGGAACAAAAGATCGTCGCGCAAAAACTACGCAGTGGTTTTGTATTAAAAAAATACAACCTCAACGTTTACACGACGCTTTAAGACACTCTAGAAGTATTACAGTTGGGAATTACAAGTTCAGTGATAAACCATTATCATTAGGTAACTTAAAAGGCAATAGATTCCGCATCGCATTAAGAAACGTTACAGGGGAAGACGATGTCATAGATGCTGCGATGAGTAGTCTGCGGGATAATGGGTTCGTGCTAAAATATACATTAATTTACCTACAATATTTGTTAAATTACATGTGTGTAATATTTCAGCTTTATAAACTACTATGGTTTGCAACGATTTGGAAGTTCGATGGAAGTACCAACGCACAAAATTGGACTTGCGCTATTGCTAGGAAAGTGGAAAGAAGTAACAAATTTTTTTAATAAATAAATTAAATCAACTTCTTCAAGAAATTTCTTATTGAATGTCTTTATATTTATGCAATAGGCTGTCGACTTAATACTTAAGCCACGTCCTGGTGATAATCGTCTTCGTAATCCTCAAGATGCCTTACGAAAACTTGGGAGAGACAATAGACGTACCGTGGAAGGTCGACTCCTTGTTGGATTAGCAAAACATGGTGACAAGGATTTTGTCAGTGCTTTATCAAGTATACCTCGTAATATGCGATTATTATATTTGCATTCATATCAAAGTTTTGTTTGGAACTCAATGGTGTCGAAACGAATTCGAGAATGGGGCTTAGTACCACATCCAGGGGATTTGGTTCTTGATGAAGGCGAATGTGAAGTTGAAAATGAAGTTATAGATGAAATTGTTGACGATGGCGATGAGGAAAATGAAGGTAACTTATTTTATTTGCAATATACAATGTATGTTTATCATTCCAATCATTTTAACAGGTAACCCAGATCAAGAGGATTCGGGTGAAGCTCAAGGAGACGCTACTGATGAAAATATTAAGCCTACTGAGGAAAAGGTTGTGAAAAGACAAGCGGTTAAAGTCCTGACACAAGAAGATATTGACAGTGGCAAATATACCATGTCAGACATTGTAATGCCCCTGCCGGGTTTTGATATATCTTATCCAGAAAATGAATGCGGTGAATGGTACACTGAGTTTTTAAGTAAAGATGAATTAACTTCCGAAACGATGAAACAAAAAGTAAAGTAAGTAATATATGCTACATCTATGTATTTGATTCATTCTTTGTTAGATTGTACAAGTGTAATCGTTTTCGTTTTTAGATCATATTCCTTAAGTGGGGCATACAGAAAAGTCCTTGCGAAACCGAGAACAGTTTCCTGGAGCACTGTGAAATATAATAGTCCGACAGACTTATTAATTATATCTGATTTGGAAGAATTGTCTGGGAAGAAAGAAATTGCCGAAAAACCAGGTAAGCTTCCCTACAAACTCTTTTTCGTATCGTAATAAAATCGAAGATAAGATTAGCATTTGCCACAGCTTAAAAATATATTTTGTTAATACTTGTTTCTTCAAGAAATTTCGTTTCTTTCCTGAATCTGTTTTCGTCAGATAGAGGTGCCCATAACTCACCTATTTATTATTTATATATTTTTGCAGATGGAAAATATAAAGCACTGATTATCGATTTTTGTTTGTCGTCATCAATATATGCAACAATGGCTCTCAGAGAAGTATTGAAAGGTGATACGTCAACAGAGAGTCAAGCTAAATTAAATAAATATCATGATGAGACTAAAATGGAAGAATCTGGTGAACAAGTTAACGTAGAAGAAAAGGAGGAAACAACAGACATAACAGATTCTTCAGACAAGAATGAGAAACGAAAATTAGAAGATGATACTGATAACGAAGCTAAGAAACTTAAAGTAGAATAGAAATAATGTAATTAATTGATTTTATCCGCATGTGTCGTCTTGTATAATTTAATGTTTTGTATTAAGGATTAAGTAATATTAAACAATTTGTAATATATATATTTTTTTTATTATATATGTTTAAAACTTCTCGCCCTTCCCAATGTCCCAGTTTGAAGGAGGATTTTGAAAAAACTGCTGGAGAATGGAACAATATTTTGGGTAAGGAGATTTTTATTGTATTTATACAGAATATTCATACTCATTTTATTATATAATTATTTAAATATTATAAGTGCCTACATTTTTGCTTTTGCACTACGAAATATCTATTAATATACAGACAGGAATATCTCTATTAAAGATGTGTTAAAGTTTTTGGTTGTAAACCAAATTGAACCCAAAAATTTGTAAAAACATTCTTATTGATATTATTTCTAATTAATAAATCATTATTATTGCACAATCTATTTGTTTCTTGACTTATATTTCTCGTATCTTCATTTAAATGAAAGCTATCAATTCTAGAAGTAGTAACTGCTGCTGATAACTGTTTGTTAAAAAGACCGGCATTTTGGTTATTGAATTCTTCTGCCGCGATGTGGTGAGTTTTTACATGAGCTTTTAAATTACAAGATTGTGTAAATTGTCGATCGCAATAACTGCATGAAAATGGTTTTTCTCCTATAATATTATATAGTATTTAATTTTTATTTTATATATTCTTTGTTATTATTTTTATTACCTGAGTGTAGCAAGAGATGCGCTCGTAATCCTGCTTGCTTACTGAAGCCCTTTGAACATTTTGGACATTTATGGGGCCATGCACCGGTATGAGCAGGACTGTGAGCACGAAGATCTCCTGGTGTTGGAAATGACTTTGGGCACAGTGGGCATTTATGTGGTTTATTCTGTAAGTTGAGTGAATGTAAGAACAAGTTAAAAACTTATTAAATTAAATTTACGCTCACCTTAGTATGTGTCATCTTGTGATAATATAAATTTGAGCTTGCAGTAAAGCATTTACCGCATTTTCCACATTTGTGCGGTTTTTCACCTGTAAATTCAAGAAATAATAAATTTTCTTTTAATAAATGCGCCTGAATCTTATGCAACACCTCTAACCGTACCTGTGTGAATTCTCCTGTGGGTGTTTAGCGAGCTAGATGTACTGAATCCTTTATTACAGACTGGACAAATATGCGGTTTTTCACCTAAATTAACATTATATTTAACAGGTAATATACTTAAAGCAAATTTGCTACATTTACTTACCTGTGTGAGTGCGAGTATGTCTTTTTAAAAGCGACGGTCTATCAAAACATTTTCTACAAATTTCACAAGAAAGCAAGGTTCTTTTCACTCCCCTTTTTGAAACTTTTTCATCAATTTTGTTACAAATATTTGATGTTTGATACACATGATAATCAAAAATATTATTAAAAGAACCGTTTAATGTATCAGTGGCCAACAAAGGATATTTTTTATATTGGTTAAATTTAAACGTTGAATTTTCAACGTACTGATAACGTTCATGTTTTGAAGTTGATAAATCTAAAGGTAATTCTTGATCCATAGTTTAATCCTTAGCACTTGGTGATCTTTAACACTAAATTAACAATGAGACCGAGATTGTTATCAGACGGCTGCTCTTCAACTGAAGAAATATCAAATGTAAATCAGCGATGTTCATTTTTTTATTATAGTCCGTCTATTTCATAAGATTTTAAAAGCTTTTCCACCCCTATACGGTTGTGTTTAACACGGGGGTGGTGATATTTTAACTATCTGTAATGTATTGTTGTGCATAAATTCATCCCCTCCACTTGACAAATGAGGTGGCTACTTTGATTTATTCGTATTTTATGTATACGCTTATAAGCTCACAGGTGAAATGGAGGAATTACCTTTAAATTTTAAAATAATGGGAACTATTTTCATATATAACTCTAAACTACCTTGCGAATAAAAAATAATGCTATTAGATATTTTGAAATTTTATCCAAATAAATATAAATTATTTATTCTTTTAATGGGCTTGTGTCTTCATTTTTGTGGTCGATTTTTCAATTGTTGATTGAAATTGATGTTAATAAATGTGTATTGGCGTATCTATTTTATTAAATATCTAAATGTTGACGGAGATATAGCAATTAAAAGTTTGAATTGTAGTTTTAGCACTAGAGATGTTATGACATGAAATGCATTTTAACGTCAATTATTTATTGAGTAGGTCAGTGCTGTGGTAATGTTTTGTAACCGTTGGTAGTCGAAATAATCAAGTCAAGTCAAAGAATAATAAGTTTTTATTTTATTTAACCCTGTTACGGCAGACATAATATTGAAATTTTATTGTTCCTTGAAATAGCTGTAAATAATATTTGATATTTTGATATATAAATACATATAGCACTGAGCATATTGTGATGTCACATGCATTTGGAATGTGTACAACGCTAAATCCCTTTAATATTGGAAGAGAAAAAAAGATTTTTTTAATTGTTAATATCTCTTAACATATAAGGAGTTATTAAAAAATAATTGAACATTTGAGGTTCTAGCAACCAACTTTATCAATATATAGTACAGTTTTAAAGAAATTAAGACATAGAACACAGGCCCATTGTTGTGTATATGGAATACTTAATGGTAAACGTCTACGGGTTTGCATGGTTCGCATCAAACGGATTGGATTTATTGCGTGAAAAATCTATCTTGTACTAGGTGATCAGTGGCTGCCGATATGATGAATATAGGCCTAGATTTCCGACGACCAAACATCTGACGAAGCTCTCCGAGCGAGGTGGATTTTCTGATGGCTCCACTGCATTGCCACCGATATTTTAATAAATCCTTATTTAATTTTTGTAACATTATATTTTTCATACCCTTCTCATTTTGAACATATTTGTTGCTAATATTCGTCATTAAGTATTTCACCGTCATGTTGGTACTTGATTCTATTGTTGGGGGAACCCCCGCAGGGGTCGTTCACGCCGTGAAGTTTAGACACCTGCCATTTCTCAGTAAAGGTGTCGAATATAATATCCGTACCCTAAAGAACCATTTAGAGAGTTTTAAATATATTTATAGTCGTTTATGTTGTGATACAGAATTGCAAAATTCTATCTCAATACTGATTGATGACAGTAGACTCCATTAGGGGTATAATCAGAGCAGAAAATATTGTAATTTATTAAAAATGCATGTAAATCTAAAATGGGCTTGTGTCCCATATAAAAGTGTCCAATATATTGATAAAGTGGGGTACTAGAACCTCAAATGTTCAATTATTTTTTAATAACTCCTTGTATGCTAGGAGATATTAACAATTAAAAAAGTCATTTTGTCTCTTTAATTATTAAAGGGTTGTACAACATTTCAAATGCATGTGACATCACAACCGCTGCCAACCTTAAAGCTCATAAATCTCTGCTATATGTATTTATATATCAAAATATCAAATATTATTTACAGCTGTTTCAAGGAACAATAAAATTTCAATATTATGTCTGCCGTAACAGGGTTAAATAAAATAAAAACTTATTCTTAGGCTTGACTTGATTATTTCAACTACCAACAGCTACAAAACATTACTACAACTCAACAAATAACTGACGTTAAAATGCATGTCAATGCGTTATTAAGTATTTAACTTCTAACTGCAAAAATATTAATAAATAAAATACACATATGCATATATTTACATATAGGATTTCTTATTACTTTTAAATATTTAAAATTTTACAGAGATATAGCTATTTAAAACTTGATTTTCTCTTTTAGCGCATCGCTTATTACTAAAGAACTAGGGGTCATTGAGAAATCATTTGTTTGTATATATAATATATATGTATCATTAATTTCCCATCTATTAAACTGGTTGTACAGCAATCATAATTAGTGTCGCAACATTTTGTCATATCATCCTTTAATAATACTGCGACCTCGATCACTTGTGTTGTAGATCCCCCAACCCCCATCCCTTAAACTCCAAAGCATTTCACATACAACCGAGGGAAATAAGGTGATCACGGTTATAGTTGTGTATTCAAAAAGATACTCTGTTAAGAAAATCTGGTCTTTTTGCTTTTATTAATTTAAAATAACAATTATTAATATTTGTTGA
The DNA here is from genome assembly GCA_963678705.1 of Panorpa germanica. NCBI lineage: Eukaryota > Metazoa > Arthropoda > Insecta > Mecoptera > Panorpidae > Panorpa > Panorpa germanica. The sequence continues at coordinate 901,505 of OY783222.1, forward strand.
AGAATTCTAAAGCAGAAGCTTTTAAAAAACAGGTATAATAAAGTATTCTTGTTTGATAATCTTTAGATAGGACTCAAACCAATAATATTATTCGATAACTTTTTTAAATAGGTGAAAATATTTGCACGTTCTGTACCTACAGATACAGTATACTAGGTTCTGGGTATATTAGTAATATACTCCGTACAATCCTCGTACCATTATGAATGAGTATGCAATAAGTTCTTTATTGTTGTCTTGTAAAATGTAATTTTAGTAATCAAAAATCAAACACAACAATTATAAATAAAATAGTCACCCTTTCTTCGTTACCTTTCACCCCAGTGTCGACATCAGGGGTAGTTTATAGTTGATACCATATGATACGCATTGTCCGATTATTATGGATTGTAATTTATGTATTACAGGAGCTCACGTAACATTGAAAAATATATATTTGTAAATAAATTTTATTCTTCACGCCTACAGTTAGTCTACTATTATTACTCCTTTGATTTTTTGTCTAAATCATACTTTGTTTAATTATTGATAAAGTAAGGCTAACAGGAACTCAAATTATAAATTATTGTTTATTTACTCATAATATTATAGACGGTTAATTAGCAAAGAGATAAAATTTTGCTAGGTGTCCCCACCAACTATTATCATCTCTCTTCTACAACAGAGATTTGTGTATCTGCCTGACTGACTATTACTTCGATATATAAAAAAAACATCGAGCAATTAAATAAAAACAATTATTTAAATGTATAAAGAAATAACATACAAACGACAGACCGACAAACATGTATTTTCTAAATTTTTATAATAGGTAAAATGTTTAAATATTGCATAAATAAAGTTACCCTCGCCTCTCGGACTATTGCAACCATAGCAAAGAATACATTAGCCAAGTCATTGTCGGTTCATCATCCATATATTGAATAGACTCAATAGACGATTCATTTCCGATATTGATGTACTTCTATTTTGTTCAATAATGTGTTTTAGGAATTGTATATTCCGTATATGAATACAAATACGGGTATATTAGTATTCAAAACTTGTATTTCAATATACAAACACTGATCTATTACATATACTCTTTAATTTTAACGCTATTGAAAGAGCTTTAGTTTCTAACTATGTAATAATTCAGAATATACTCAAACTGCAGTTTTTCGGGTTTCTAGCCAAAGCGTTAAAATTGTCACATTGCATAAATGAAACCTGATAATATTTAATCTAAAAAGGTAGTTCGGAATTGAAACTTTATAATCCTTTTAAAGGTCTTCCTTATTTTATTTAATGTCTGTCTATTTCCCATGTTCAGTCCGGGCTTCCTGTCATAAGTTTTATGATTAGAAGTACATAATTAAATTATTGTATCTGATAGTAACCAAGCATAGAAAATGTAGCGATGTTTCTGGAGCCAATGTGCCGTCGTTATATTTTATATCAGGTATATTAAATTTTACATATCTTTATGTAATAATACTATTATTTTATCTGGCGCATGCACACAGAAAAGGTAACAAGGAAAACAGGAACCTAAGATAACGAAATCAGGCATTTTCCTCTTCAATTCAATGTTTAAATTATAAATAACTTCTTATAAAAATCAAACAGCAAACGTCGCAAATTTTTAATAAGGTTTCAAAATAAATAATTAGTAGATATTTTGAAAGCATGATATTAGACGTTGTGTATATTTATTTCTAAATAAAAAATGAATTAAAAAATGGAAAAATAAGTATTTACAATTAGAATTAACAGGATATATCGTATCAATTAAATGAAACAAAAAATGTTTTTCAAATATTTTTTTAATATCATAAATAATTCAAATAAAATTAAGTTTTATTGAAGTATAATTGTAATTAAAACATGATATTTCTTATTGTTACATAAGTATTACATTCATATTTTTCTAAAAAATATTATTCAAATACATATAATATTATTTCATAGAACATATTGAGTAAAATAGCCATGCCACATATTCAATCCAAATAACACGTAGATTTATAAAAAATTCTCTTTGTAGAACAATACGTATATTTCATTATTTAGTACTTAGTTATTTCATAGAACGTTAAATAGTTATTCGTTCAACTTAAAACATGAAATTTTTGTTAGCATTTGTCTTTTCATATAATTCATTTATATATAATTTGATTATAGTCTCATATTTATGTTACATTTATGTACTAATTATCTGAGGTAAAATTATTCTAACATTTTAGATGTTGATTCGAATAGCAATGTTCATCTATTCAGAACGGTCCCATTATTTGGAAGCAGCTCGATGTACAATAAATAAATTAACTTACATATTGGACTAGGCGCACACTAGACTATAGTCTTATTTTTACAGTAAATATATTAGCGAACAAACATCTCGTTAAAACTGTGTCACAAGACAGTTCGTACTAAATAATGAGTGTCTTGCCTAGCCTTAATATCTAAAATGAATGTAACGTTATAAAATGTCTACAAAGACTGTATTATTTTATTTATAACTAAAAAATCATGGTTTGCTATTACACCAATTTGCAGAACAAATGTTATAAACATCCTTGTCTGCAATCACATTTTTCGCATTTTAAAAGTTGTCGCATGATTTATAAAATTATTTTTTTAAAAGAAAAAAAAGCTAAACTATTTTATAAATTTCATGCAAAAATTAGTTGTATTTTAATTCTTACATAAAAATACATTTTTAAACCGCAACATGGACGGATTTAGCGGTTTAAAATCAAATCTAATACAGTCATAATTTCGTTTAATATGTTATCAGGAAAGACGTTGCGATAACTGTTTCAAACTATTCATTTTTTTTCTTGTTACATACAAATTTACACAAAATAACTATAAACACTTTTTTAAACAAAATTTAAATATAAATATGTCAAATAGTAATTACCACAAATCATTTCATATCCTCTTGCTATTCAACAATTTACACAATGCGTTCATAGAACAATAGGTATGCTTGCGTGTTTAATACTTGATCCTCAGTTACTTCTCTCACGTGACTATCGGATGCGTAGTACCATTTACCTGGTGGAACAGATACCTCAGCATCTGCACTATTACAATTACTAACAGCACCTTCTCCAGACTCATATCCAGACAGGGAACTATCATCGTCTGTTTTATCTCCATTTTTAAGATGCACAGTATCAGTGTTTATAGATATTTTACAACCATTTTGAATTCCATCCTTATCAAGTTCAGCTTTACTTCCCTTAGGAATGAACGACCATCGTGGATCAGACTTTGTGATGGGGGTTCTTGATTTGACATAAGCCACATAATGTCCACCTCTCATTCCGCCACTATGTTCCACAACACCATACAATGAATACAATAGCTTTTTCTGAGTGCGTGAAACATTTGGAAGATCCTTGACTTTAGCTCCACAGAATGGTGCAATATCTAAGATAAGTGGAAAAGTAACATGTTTAGCAATTTTTCTAAACATGCACCGTGGACCAACTTGGAAACGTTTCAAATGTAAAATAAGTACAGCTGGTGGATTGGATAGTAAGAATTGCTTCGTTGCATTTGTATTAACACTTTTACCTCCTTTGCCATTAGTGGATTCAGTGCAAGATTCGCAACACACTTTATTATTACCAGTCATCAGTTCCAGAGCTGTGAATTGATTCAAACAACTTTGTACAGAGCATTCTGTTTCTTCGCAGTTGTATCTTGATGCTAGAGTAATACTCCAACCACTTCTCTTTGTTGTTTCTTTAGTTTGTCTGTCTTGTGTTATCTTGTTAGTTTCCTGTTTTAAGCTTTTACTAATACCACAAGCATTTTCATTATCGTTATAAGCAATTTTTTCCAACTCATTAGCAACTTTTCTTAATGGTTCGCTTACTTCGTCTTCAACGTTTGACTCAGACGAATTATTTAAACGCTGTTTGCATTTGTTGTTGTGTTCGCTTAGTATATTAAAACTACCTGCAGAACTGATACCAACTTCAATGACTTCGTTTTTACGTAATTCCAGATCATTATTATCGCCGTTATCTTGATGGATTTTATTTTCGGAATTTATTAAATTGTTAACGTCGTGGGCAGTATCTGGACTTGCTAAACCTGAATCACTACTTTTCGGAGAGTCCCCTTGTTCTAATTCATCACTGGTACCAAACGCAGCATTTAAAACTGATTCCTCGTTAATCAATGTTTTTGTAGTAGACACGGTTTCGGTGCTAGAATTTTCAGTTCCAATTTTATTATTCGGTGTGAAACTTAGTGCGATACGATCTGAACCAATTAGTTTGTCTGAATTATAGCCTGATTCCATATTCAAATTAGAATTTCCATTTGCATCTTTAACGTGATTGATAACTGATATTGGTTTTTTAGGATCATCTACATTATCTTCAACATCAGCATCAGATTGTTCAGTGGAAGATTCTCCTTGCGCTTGACATTCTTCAGTAATAGAGCCGTTAGCATTATCAACAGATTGTGTACCTAAAACAATAATCAGTAATTATCAGACACTGATTAAATTAAGCGACTCCTTCTTCAAATGTATTTCAAGTTTATTAAATACTACGTGTCTTACCTTTATTTATTTTATTTTTACGTCCTCTGCGAGCATTCTTCTTTTCCTTTTTTTGTTGATGTTTAGACATACTATTTGGCGAATCCTTTTCTTTGTTACTCGTAAGGGGGTACACAGGTTCTGGACTTGATCTTCTTCGAGGTGGTTGAGGTTTATCCATAGAAATAGGTAGTGAAATGTCCAGAAAGTATTCATGTCGATTAGAAGTATGCATACAATCCTAGTAACATAAATATTTTATGTGTTTAAAGATAAATAATATATTATCTAACTTAGATAATATAATATTTTCTTTAATTACTTGACAAGTAAGTGTAGACACTAAATATCCTCTAAACACTTGCTCTGGTCGCATAATTCTTTCTGTGGCTTGATTCCCGTAAAATTTAACTCGTTGTTTCGTTTCAGTATCTACACTCTGGAGATCACGGACTTTACCAACTCCCAGATGGTTAAGAATTACTGCCTGATATCGCCGAAGATCTTCGGATCTGTACACATTCATTAATTAAATTAACAAATATTTTGTCACAGTATTTAGTTTTAAACGGTGCCAATTACCTAACAGCTTCCAGAAGATGTCTAAGGAGCTCGTGGGAATCATGTTGATCACCGCCTCCAAACTGAGGCATTTTGGAAGTTAATTGTGATAGAAGATTCCGTGGTGTAACCAGACCTCCTGAAACATTTAAAATAAATATAAATATATAAAACTTAAATTTAGAAGTTGTTTAATTGTAACAAAATTCTATGAATCTACCTGATCCGGGTGCTGTCATTTCGACCAATGTATCGTGCAAAACCCTTGTCAACGGCCCCCAAGAGCTCAATTCCCCCGATATGGAATCTAATTCCTCTTCTTCGCCGTCTATTACAGTAGTGCCACCAGGAAGCATAAATCTAAGAAGTATTTACTTATACCTTGTAACATGTGTATGTTATCATTTTATTTTTTTTAGTTAACTTACTTTTCTCCTGGATCGGCCATTTCGTTAAGAACATCAGCAAGAAACGGTGTTTGTGATAAACATTGAAGAACGGCATTAAAGAAACAAGTATTTCCCAGATTTGAAAGGCCCCGTACTTTCTGTATTAAAGTGGGTGGCTCTGGAGATTTAGAAATATTTAATACATCTGTGGTTATACTCTTTGCTTCTGGTAAATACGGTTTTATAGTTTCCAGAGCATTCGTGATAGTTTCCATGCTAACAGGGGCATTGGCAGATGTTTTCCTTACAAATTCAAAACACTCGGTTAATTTTTTGGAACTGCTTGAATCTATATCACTGTCACAATTGTAACACCAAAGTTGTAATGTTTCTGTGTTCATTGTAACACAATGCATGTCAGATCTAGGTGTGTTAAAGTGTTTTAAAGCATGTTGATTTCGGGCCCTCCCACAAGCCTGTACTCCACATTTTAAACACATCCAAAGTGTCAGATCATACTCATAATCTCCCTCAGTACTTCCAGGGGGAAGTTTCTCGCAATCACCACAAACTCTTTTAAGTCCATGAGCAGAAATGTATTTGCGAATTTTTTGTATGTCTACTGCTTTATTGACATGTTGACAACCTTTAGCAGATTTTTCGTCGTTGGATTCTGTGGACTCGCCACAGCTTCCACCAGCGTCCGCGTGCCTTTTCTTTTTCACCATTTTTAAAAGGAGTTATTTTTTAGTATTAATGGATAATATATTTAAGGGAAAATAGTTGTGTTAAAGGATAATTATTTAGGTAAAGGAAATGTAGAGTATTGTTTAACGATTTAGAAACGAGAATACTAAAATATCTGTAAAAGAAAGATTTTCAATTTTTTATACGAAGTAATCAAATATTACAGAATCATGAAATCACAGATACATTTTACAATGATTTAGAAAAATTGAATAAAATGTCAAGGCAGGCATGGCACAAAATCAGTGTTGAATTTAGCCAACATGGAGACAATATGAATGATAATGGATTCACTGTGGTAATGACGACAATTATCGTATTTGTAAAATATACCAAGCCAGACATATGTTTTTAAAATATTTATTGCTACTTACCAAGAGACACAGGTTATTTATTATCGAAAAGATTCATTTTTAATATATCACAAGACACTGTTCATGATTTTGGTCATAAAATTGTATAAAGTGGATAGGAGCAGAGCGATTACTTTTTTGTTGGGATCATTGTGTGATGCGTTCAATGCATGTTGCTGACAGTAGCTCATTCAGAAAGAAGAAAAAGTTTTCTTTCATTTGAAATTTTATTAAAGGAAATTTTCAAATGTTAATGTGATTCATTGCAATTAATTTAAAACGTGTATATTAAAGTAGTATAAACCATAATAATGCAACAATTTTAGAAAAAGCGAATATTTGAATTTAAAAATGTTTACGCAATGAATGCTGGAAAATACTTATGCATGTAGGAAAAACTGTCTGTGTCATCTATTTGAACGTAGAATGCAGTCCAATTGCTAATTGGAGATTCTATTAATTAATAGAAATTGTATAGAATAGTTGTTAATTATAATAAAAATGAATACAAGGAAGGCTCATGATAAATATACAAACTTTTAAAGTTACAAATTTATACATTGCTTATACTTTTGTACTGATTGCTACCCAATTTGTAATGTCAAGTCAGCCAATCTCGAATCTGATTAAACGAGCAAAACAATAAAACGATTAGTGACAGAACAAGGTTGAAATGTTGTATCAAAATTAATTTGTAGTTCAAAAATATCAAAATTTACAAAAATGTCATCCATGACTTTCAAATCATCGGTTCGGATTATATCCTGCCTTTTAAATGCTAGAAATAGTATAAACATTATACCACGAAATTTATCTTTAGTTGCAAAAAAATTGGAATATACAGAATACGGGGACCCCGTTAAAGTTGTCAATATTCATGAAGAAGCCGTGCGAGAACCAGGAGATACTGAAATTGTGATTCAAATGCTTGCTGCACCAGTTAATCCTGCAGATATCAACACGATTCAAGGTGACAATTATAATATATGAAGGTTACAAAAATATATGAAAGATCAAAGTTCAAGTTTGTTACAATTCTTTTTTTTAGGCAAATACCCAGTAAGAATAAATTTTCCTTCTGTACCGGGAAATGAAGGTGTTGGTGTCGTTATTGAGACAGGAAAGAAAGTAACGACTCTAGCAAACGGTGATCGTGTCGTCCCACTTACATCAGGACTAGGAACGTGGCGGTCATATGCAATATATAATGAAAGCGATCTTTTAAGAGTCCCATCAGAATTAGGCGTGGTGGAAGCTGCTACTTTGACAGTAAATCCCTGCACAGCATACCGCATGCTAAAAGACTTTGTTACCTTAAAGCCAAAAGATACAGTGATACAAAATGGTGCAAACAGTGCCGTTGGACAAAGCGTAAGTCAGTTGTGCAAAATTTGGGGAATAAATAACGTAGCAGTTGTTAGAAATCGTCCAGAAATTGCAGCGTTAAAAGAAGCCTTACTAGCTGGTGGAGCAACACATGTTCTTACAGAAGAAGAAGTAAGATCAACTGATCTTTTCAAAAAGAATGCTTTACCGAAACCAAGTCTAGCATTAAATTGTGTTGGTGGTAAAAGCGCTCTGGAGCTTTTAAGACATATAGATCATGGGGGCACCATGGTAACCTATGGTGGAATGTCCCGTGAACCTGTTACAGTTCCTACATCAGCTTTAATATTTAAAAATATCACGCTCAAAGGTTTTTGGATGACTCGCTGGAGTAAAGACCACGCTGGATGTATAGACAGGGAACAAATGTTTAAAGAGTTGATCGATTACATGGTTCAGGGTAAATTAGGGAGTCCTGCTTATAAAATGGTCCCATTTTCCAAATTCTCTGAAGCTTTGATGAATACAATGACAGTCCAAGGATATACAGGGAAAAAGTTCCTGCTGGATTTCCAAGAACAGCCTCCTAAGATTTAGACGCTATATTTGTTAACTAGTACCTTTGATAACAGCAATTGATTTGAGATAGTATGAATTTATGAAATCTGCACTTTGTAATATTTTAAAATATTTCAAATATATGAGTTTTGTACAGAAACTGTTTTTATGCTAATGTATTTTACACATTTCTTACATTTGCAATTCTCATTTAGCTTATAGCTTCTTTCAAGTTCAATATCACATTATTAGTATTAGTTTGTTAATTATCTTTGTTACTAGTTGAAAAAGATCTGATAAAAGTAATCTTGTTTACAGTTTGTAAATTATTTACAGAAATTTTGTTATATATTTAATAATATTCTATTTACTTTAAATGATTAATATATTTTATTTTGACCTCCATAGCATAGATCAAAGTTTATTATATTTATAATATATACATTTAGAAATTGAGACAAAGTGTTTTTCTATATCAAAGACTGGAACCAGTGGCGGATTTAAGTTAGATGGCGCTCTAGGTCATATTTCCGGAGGACCAGGTATGCATATATATATATTTTATCATTTTATCCGGTGAAATTAAACGATAAAACAAGGGTAGATTAGCTATATTTCGCATTGAGCTGAAAGTTGGTATAGACCTTGGGGACATTACTACAAGTAAAATACTAAAAGTCCTCAACGAACGCACATCTGCATAAAAGGTTATTCAACGTCACAAATCAATAAAAATAGTTTTTCCAATTTTTTCGGTAAACGGTAAATTTTATCATAAAAATACATCAGATAGAAATTGTACATCATGAAATTATCTACAAAAATATTTTTGTAATTATAAACTATTTTTGCAGATGTGCGATCGGTGAGGACATTTAGTATTTTATTTGTAATAATGTCCTTAAGGTTTGAACCAACTTTCAGCTCTATGCGAAATATAGTTAATTGAGATGTTCATTTTGTCCGGGTTACCAAGCTCTAAAATTTGTTCTCACAGTAGACGAAAAACCCATTCCATTTTGAAATTTAGTCGCCTTAAAATTGTGGCAATCCTGTTCCGCAAACTCTTAAATTTGTTCTCCGGGTCTAAGCCTAAATCCATCACTGCTGGAACCCTAACGGTTCTTGATTTATATAGATTAAATAAGTGAACAAATTATATATAGTAATTTTTAAATGCACTTGCGGTGATTTCGTTTTGTGTAGATAAGGCACTATAATTACTAAACCAGTAATAAAGTTATTTATCACAATTGGCTTCTTGCATAATGATTAGATTTAATTTGTGTCTAATATCATTTCAATCTTCATCAGACCCTAGTAAATCGAGCAATTGTTGCTGCAATGTGGGGCTATCATGTTTTTCGTCATCAACACTCAATTCTCCATAAATCATATGTAAATTTTCCATATCAACTGCTTTGTTAACAAAAGAATGTTGCACAGGATTTAATTTTGCTTGATTTTCTTTAATGTCATCAAAATTTAATATAATAGCTGGTCGTTTCTGATCTGTACATTGATTGTTTCCTCTTAGCTCGTTAGCAAGTAGTTTTAAGTCGTTGCAATCGGCGTTTGTTGTTATCATTTCTTTAGTCTTCTTTAATTCAGACGTAGGCTGATTTACGTTATTATATTTCACATAAATATTCTCTCCCAAATTTTGTAAAATGTTTCCATATTTATCCTTAGAAGGATTCATTACAAAACTAGCATCATGATTTTGTAAATTTAAACGTAAAAGTAAGGATACTTTAATTTTAAAATTTTGTAAAAATAATAATAATTCGTGACGTAATTCATTAATTTGTCTATGTGATAATTTGGACCATATTTTACATAAATAGTCATTAGCATACTTTGTCAGAATTATAATATCCTCTTGAGGTAATAATTTAGTAACACCTGTTAGATGCTTGCATGTTATGTCAATTATTTGCTGCTCGTTGGTTAGTGTTAATTGCCACTTGAAAACCATTATCATAAGATCCCAGAGTTTGCTCATTGAATGAGGGTCCAATCTCATTATTGAAGAGCATGCTATGTCGCTAAGCAGTGTGTATGCATTTTGTGTTGATTGTAGAGTCTTTTGTGTAGCTAATTGATGTAGGAGCTTGGGGTTGAGCAGTACTCCAATTATGTCTCGAAGAACTTAAACAAACAGTAATCAAAAGAATGTTAATTCATTGGAAGGTACTTTTGTAGTTAAAGGAAAAATACCCCTACGAATATTAAGTTGGCAATAATTTTACGTTTAGTAAATTTTTATAATATGTATAAGAGTTCGCTAGTAGTTCTTAAATAATTCGTTTAAGAAATGAACATTCAGGTACGCACAGTTACAAAAACATCAATTTTATAAGAGTATTAATTTTATATTATTGATTTTGCATAATAATTTTATTAAATTTTGAATAAAAGCAGAATTATATTATACATGGTAAAAGATATATTAAATACTATATCAAATTTCTTACAGAAATATTATAAGCAGCGCACCGCCAAATCCTATTTTTAAAGTTATCGAGTAATCTAAAAATAATCTAGTTTCACTTTAACGAAACTGCCTATCTGTAGTTTTTGCTGACATTAGTAATAGGAAAGTTACCTTGCGTTGATTTATCAGCTGCTACTTCTTGTGCCTTTAATCTTTGATCAATAACAAAAAGCATCTCAGAACCAAGATTTATAATTAAAAATACATTGCAGTGCTCGGACATTTTGAAGAAAAGGTGATATATAGCTTGTAAAATATAAAATATGTCAAAAATCAATAATAAATATAACCTGAAATCAGAAAGCGTCATATCTATAGAGGAACTACACCAAAAGTTAAATAATCGGCTCATAGAGGATAAAATTGTGGTATCTGTTTCACAAAAGTTTGCAGCTTTGGTAAGTGATACTGAGCGTTGTAAGTTTGCTTACAAACTTTTAAAACAAAATGATATTCTTCCCTTTGATTTAATTAAAGAAAATAAGAATAATGATAAATCTATTGAGTTTCGAAATAAGGGTAACGACTTTTACAAAGTTAGAGATAATTTAAAAGCGCTAGAATGTTACAACATAAGCATAGCTTACGCTTGCCCTGATTCAGAAACTCTTGGACTTGCATATGGTAATCGATCCGCAGTATTATTCGATTTAAAGAAATTCAATGAATGTATAGAAGATCTTAACAAGGCTGAATTATGCAACTACCCTAAGAATCGGATCGAAAAACTATTACAAAGACGTGAAAAATGTTTGCATTTAATAAACAATGCGGAATATATAAAGAACGAAGAATATTGCTTGCAATTATTAAAAACCACAAATGGTGAAATACCATGTGCTTCCAGCGCTATATCCGTTGCGTACGAAGATAATTTGGGGCGATATATTGTGGCAGCAGAAGACATTGCTGCTGGTGAAGTAATTGCTGTGGAAAAACCTTTCTGTACACTTCTGTCACAAGACAAACTCTATACTCATTGTAGCTACTGTTTACAAAAGAGTTTAACTCCTACACCATGCGAATATTGCCCTAATGTTATGTTTTGTAACGAACATTGCCGTGAAGAAGCGTGGAAATCTTTTCATAAAATAGAATGTCCTATATTTTCTACAATGTTAAAAATGGATTTTGGAAAATTGTTCATGTTAAGCATGCGTGTAGCTGTTGTGGCAGGAACCAGATTAACCTTTGAAGAACTAAAGAAAATAATTAATGATGTTGAAGATCAACCGCAGCAGAGAACTCTTGGATTTTCTAAATCACCTTCGGGAGGATTAGTTTATGATTCACAGGATTATTCTACTGTCCATGCATTAGTTACGAATTCTGATAAACGTATAATTGCTGATTTATATTACCGAGCTGTTGTAGCTTCAGTTTCTTTGTATTTACTGAAACACTACACTTTATTTAGAGATGATCTTAATAATCCTCAGTATTTTGATATGTATGGTGGATTGATCTTGCGGCATTTGCAAACTAGTGCCTGTAATATGCACACATTTACTGAGTTGCTGCATGGTGACAACGATGACGAAATAGGTACTGGTGCTTTGCCATTTAATAGCCTATTAAATCATAGCTGTTCTCCAAACGCTACAAGAGTTTGTCAATACAGGAATGGGAATTTAGTGACGGTCACTTTAGCCATTTTGCCAATTGCAAAGGGACAACCTATACTGGATAACTACCGGTAAATTCAAAGCAAAACCTTTAATAAAGTCATTTTATAATTTAATATATACTTATTTTTATTTGTTACAGATATCACCATGCTTTAACTGAAAAATCAGTTCGTCAAAGGGAGTTACTGCAGCAATATCTTTTCGCATGCCAATGTCCAGCTTGTGAGGATAACTATCCGTTATATAATAACCTACCGTTATTACCAAATGTGCCTGAAAATTATGTTAAGGAAGCGGATTTTAAATTATTATTATCTGGTGATTCTGAGACAGCAAAAAAATTATTACCAGAATTTATTAAAGAATTAAACAATATTGGTGGGAAAAATCCTTTTCCTAATAAACAAATATGTGATTTGCAGGAAGCTGTGAAACAATGCATTTCTATTTTGTCTCATAAGCCATTACTTTAAAAATATATATATACATATTTTATATACATAGATATATACAGTTAAGTGAATTAACATAAATTATTTTTGACTATTATAGCTTTTATAAATATTATAAAACCATTATGATTAATTAATATTTGAATGTTTTATTACATTGAATTATTCCTAGAACCTAAAACTTATTAATCGTAATTTTTTTACAGAACAGAACGTTTTATTATTTGCCAAAGTTGAATATACATTACATCTATTACATCAAACTTAAATTAATAAATATATTGTAAAAAAAATTATTTCTAATTGAACAATAGTTCAAATAATTAATGGAGAAATATTTAATGATAAAAATCCTAAAGAAATTTGAACCCGGGATTCTTATTTGCAAAAGAAATGATCCAACCGCTGAGACCACAGCAGACTTGTGTTTGCACTTACCCACTAGGCCATTAGAGTCAATTAAAAAATATTACAATTAAGACTATAATTAACACACCAGGAAGAAAAGTGTAATTTGTGTTGCAGCATATCAGGGGTAAACAAGTAGCTAAGTTAGGAAACTGTTTTCTAATAGGAAACTCTTTTCTAAGCTAATCTATACCCAAAGATTCTCACCAAATATATTTATTTATTACAGATACAAATAACAAATTTAAATTAAATTAAATTTGAACAGATGAGTTTTTCAGGAATGTTATTCTACCATCTATTGCTGGGTAGACAGGAGACATTTTCTGTATGTAACTTTGCAGCGATAGATAATCGTTAATATCTGATGACACAACTCTTCCAATAATATTATCTGATAATACTTTGTAGCCATCACCACCTTCGCTAATGAACGCTGTTGTTATGAGTTTATAATTCTTGTCCAAGTCTAAATCTTCGTATTGAGGAATATCACAGTCTGTGCATAACACTTTTACGTTTATTACTCTACTACCCGATTCTTTGTGTAGATCGTACACTACTTTTATCCCGGACATTTGTAGAAATTCTCCATAGCCAATAGTAGGATGGATTCTACAAAACAGAAATATTTCATTGATTTTATTCATAGAGATATACATTTATTTAATTTTGCATCTAATTTTCAAATTACCTGTGCACCGACCATTCCAAAGCTTCTTTGATGTGTTGTCCTTTGTACTCAGCAACGACCAAAGTATTATCATATGGTAAAACCGATAAAATATCGGCCCCAGTAATTTCACCATTATGTTTTTTAGTATCAATGGAATTTCTAATACTTCCGCCGGTGAGAATCGCAATTGCAACATCAGACCACGTTGGACCGTTGTATTGCGAAGCATATGACCAAACCATGGAATCAGTTATCATGTTTCCCATGTTGCACTCCTTCCGGCGACAACTTCTGGTGGTGCCATCAATTAATACTTTGGTTCTGCCAACAACAGTTGTTGCCATCTTAGCAATACCAGGTCTGTACACCTCTAAAAGATCTAAAACATCTTGATCCTGTTTAACAGATTCATCTAACAACAATGGTTGTCCATTAAAATCTATAATTTCACCGTTTTTATCAAACTCAATTAATATTTTGCCTAAATACTTTGTGAAAGCGTAAGCTTGAACAACTGGAACTCTTCTTCCAGATGCTTGCGTCATTACTAAAGGATAAGGTCCTTCAGGAGTTTCATAATCTGGTTGTTTTCCATTCCACAGGAAGGTATTTGTGTGTCCTCCAATTACTAAATCAATATCAGGACAATCCTTCGCTATAGTTTAGTCCATTTCATATCCTGAATGACCTAGAGCTATGAGGATGTTAATTCCCTTGGCTTTTAAAGCTGCGGCTTCCTTGTTGATGGCCGGGACTTCATCGAAGTAGTCGACATCGTTTTTAGGAGTTATTATTTTAGTGGACGGTGTCAAATAACCAATTACACCAACCTTTGTGCCTTTGATATCAAACACATATGAATTCATCAGCTGTTTGGCAGATGCCATTTCTGGTACTTTTGACAGGTCTAAATTAGTGGCCAATATTGGAAAGGTAGAGTGGTTTAAAAATGGAACCAAACCGGATACACCGTCGTCAAATTCATGGTTTCCTAGCGACTGAAATATTAGTAAAGACTGATATTAGTAAAATTGTATTACATATGCTGAATAAAATCGTAAATAACTTACAATTGCATCCGGATTAAGAATGTTTAGGAATTTGCTGGTGATGTTCCACTTAAACAGAGAGTACCACGGTGTGCCATCAAAGGTGTCTCCAGCGTTTAGGAAGAGTACATCGGGTCCAGCACCTGTCGAAGCATTATGTCTTGCGTCACGAACGCTGCAAAAACAGGATAAGAAATTATTGTTGTATAACTTTTATTTAAAAGGAAAACATAACATGTACGGACCTTTATTCTTATGCCTTTATTTTTTTTTTGTATAATGTATTCGCCATAATTAATAAAAATATGTAAAAAAAAGTCATTTCTAATTAAATAATAGTTAAAATAATTATTGAAGAAATATTTATTGACAAAAAAGTTAAAAATCCGAAAGAATTTGAACCCAGGACTCATACTTGCAAAAGAAATGCTTTAGCCGATGAGACCACCGCACACTTGTGTTTTGTCTTGCCCACTAGGCTATTAGAGGTGATTAGAAAACTTTCAAATTAAGATATTTAATTATACACCAGAAAATAAAGTGTTATTTGTATTGCAGCATTTCAGGGGTAAACTTTTACACCATTAAGTGTCAAAAGGAGAACAATAAAGTAAATTACATTGGATAGAATGGAATTTGAATTATGTCATTAAGCAACGGTATGTGGACTACACGGCTGTCTAATATACAACAGTACATTTACATTTTGTACGAAACCGATAAAAAAGAGCATCACACACACACACATACCTTTATTTATAAATATTGAAATAACATAATTAGTTTTAGTTAAATATTAGTTTCCTTTATTCATTTAAAGATATTTAGATTCTTGATAAGAAGAGAGAGAGTCCACTTCAGAAAGATTTGAACCTGTGACCTGCTGGAGCAAAAGCAGTGCCCCAGCTGCTGAGACAAGAGAAGAGGAGCGTTTGCTTTTGACAACTAGGTTATTAGAGGTGAGAAGAAAAATTTTAAATTAGAACATTTAAGTAAATTGCTCTTTGTGCCATAGGTTTGAAAATATTATATACACTTATTATTATACAATTTTCATACTAATTTAAAAAATATAAATATTAATTCAATATTTATTGGATTTCTATTTTGTATGGTCAATTTATGTCAATTAAAAACACAATTAGATAGAACTGACAGTATATTTATTATCATTATTACTTTAAAGGGTTCTTAAAATTCATGGACATTATTTTCAAAAAGAGAAACTAAATTTTATTAAAAAAATTTTGAAGCAGATATGTTCGTTAGACTTCGTAATAAGGAACCGTAGTATTACATTTTAAAAATCTAAACGTGTCTCGATTTTATGCGACTTTTAAAAAATCCATGGACCTTTTTTTCAAAAACAAAAATTATTGATTTCTTAATATTTTTTGATGCAATTATATCCATTTAAATTTAAGAAGACGAACTGCGTTAAAAAATTTGATATATCTTAACTATTTTAGATTTTATAAGGGGTTCTAAAAATTCATGGACTTTTTTTCAAAAAGAAAAATTATTGATTTCTTAATATTTTTGATGCAGTTATGTTCCTTGTAATTTATAATAAAGAACTGCATCATTAGATTTTAAAAATCTAAGCGTGTCTCGTTTTTATGCGACTTTTAAAAAATCCATGGACCTTTTTTTCAAAAACAAAAATTATTGATTTCTTAATATTTTTTGATGCAATTATATCCATTTAAATTTAAGAAGACGAACTGCGTTAAAAAATTTGATATATCTTAACTATTTTAGATTTTATAAGGGGTTCTAAAAATTCATGGACTTTTTTTCAAAAAGAAAAATTATTGATTTCTTAATATTTTTTGATGCAGTTATGTTCCTTGTAATTTATAATAAAGAACTGCATCATTACATTTTAAAAATCTAAGCGTGTCTCGTTTTTATGCGACTTTTAAAAAATCCATGGACCTTTTTTTCAAAAACAAAAATTATTGATTTCTTAATATTTTTTGATGCAATTATATCCATTTAAATTTAAGAAGACGAACTGCGTTAAAAAATTTGATATATCTTAACTATTTTAGATTTTATAAGGGGTTCTAAAAATTCATGGACTTTTTTTCAAAAAGAAAAATTATTGATTTCTTAATATTTTTTGATGCAGTTATGTTCCTTGTAATTTATAATAAAGAACTGCATCATTACATTTCAAAAATCTAAGCGTGTCTCGTTTTTATGCGACTTTTAAAAAATCCATGGACCTTTTTTTCAAAAACAAAAATTATTGATTTCTTAATATTTTTTGATGCAATTATATCCATTTAAATTTAAGAAGACGAACTGCGTTAAAAAATTTGATATATCTTAACTATTTTAGATTTTATAAGGGGTTCTAAAAATTCATGGACTTTTTTTCAAAAAGAAAAATTATTGATTTCTTAATATTTTTTGATGCAGTTATGTTCCTTGTAATTTATAATAAAGAACTGCATCATTACATTTTTAATATCTAAGCGTGTCTCGCTTTTATGCGACTTTTAAAAAATTCATGGACATTTTTTTCAAAAATTTTTTTTTCGATAATTCTGAAATTTTTTGATGCAGATATGTTCCTTATAATTTATAATAAAGAACTGCATCATTAGATTTTTAATATTTAAGCGTGTCTTGATTTTATGCGACTTTTAAAAACTTCATGGACCTTTTTTTCAAAAAAAAAAATTTTGATAATCTTGAAATTTTTTGATGCAGATATGTTCCTTATAATTTATAATGAAGAACTGCATCATTACATTTTAATTATCTACGCATTTCTGGCTTTTATGCGACTTTTAAACATTTCTTAAGAAAAAAAGAATCCATCATAAAATCCACAAAAATTAAGATATTCCAAATTTATTGACACAGTTCGTCTTCTTAAAGGTTACCGAATAAAACTGCATCTAAAAAAATTAAGAAAATCAAAATTTATTTTCCAAAAAAAAGTCCATGAATTTCAAGAATCCCTTATAAAATCCACAAAAATTAAAATATTTCAAATTTGTTAACACAGTTCGCCTTCTTAACGTGTAGCGGATATAACTGCATCAAAAGATATTAAGAAATCAATAATTTTCTTTTTAAATAAAAGTCCATGAATTTTTGGAACCCTTTATAAAATCTACAAAAATTAAGATATCTCAAATTTATTGACACAGTTCGCCTTCTTAACCTGTAGCGGATATAACTGCATAAAAAATTTAAGAAATTAATAAAAATAAGTTTTAAAAAAAAAGTCCATGAAATTCAAGAATCCCTTATAAAATCCACAAAAATTAAAATATTTCAAATTTGTTAACACAGTTCGCCTTCTTAACGTGTAGCGGATATAACTGCATCAAAAGATATTAAGAAATCAATAATTTTCTTTTTAAATAAAAGTCCATGAATTTTTGGAAACCTTTATAAAATCTACAAAAATTAAGATATCTCAAATTTATTGACACAGTTCGCCTTCTTAACCTGTAGCGGATATAACTGCATAAAAAATTTAAGAAATTAATAAAAATAAGTTTTAAAAAAAAAGTCCATGAAATTCAAGAATCCCTTATAAAATCCACAAAAATTAAAATATTTCAAATTTGTTAACACAGTTCGCCTTCCTAACGTGTGCCGGATATAACTGCATACATTTTTTTAGATATTAATAAAAATAAGTTTTAAAAAAAAGTCCATGAATTTTAAAAACCCCTTATAAAATCTACAAAAATTAAAATATTTCAAATTTATTAACACAGTTCGCCTTCTTAACCTGTAGCGGATATAACTGCATAAACATTTTTAAGAAATTAATAAAAATAAGTTTTAAAAAAAAGTCAATGAATTTTAAAAACCCCTTATAAAATCTACAAAAATTAAGATATTTCAAATTTATTGACGCAGTTCGTCTTCTTAAAGTTTAATAGATATAACTCATTAAAAAAATTGAAGAATTCAAAACTTCCCATTTAGTAAAAGTCAGCTTCCCAAGTCCCAGTTTTACAAAACTGTTTTGAGAAAGAAGAGTAGAATCCACTCCAGAACTTGAGACCTGGACCTCCTGGTGCAAAAAGAATGCCATAGGTTTGAATCTTCTATAATGGAGGACATAAGTTTAAAGAAAGTACATAACTTATAATAAATAATTTAGAATCCTATTTGATAACTTATAGATAAGTATAAATTTGATTGTTTAATATTTCTTTTAATCTTTAACTAGCTACATTAAATAAGATTTACGATAACTAGGATAACAGCTTCCGGCCCATAGATGGCTACATGATAAATTTTAATCAAGTTTTTTTTAGCAAAGACTCCTACCAACTTTACGTAGCGCACCGTTGGTTTAATTACACAATAGCATAAGTGTGATGCAAAAAATTACCCCACCACTTTAATTAATTCTTTTTAAAAGTTCCACTGATTCTCAAACGTTATTCTCTAAATAATTTTTAAATACTGCAAAAGAAAATAGAATGATTAATAGTAGAAATTAATATATAATGAGATTAATATTTTCAAGGTAGATGTGTAAAACATATTTGTGAGTTCTCCATATTATGAAACTGCCAACATTATCAAGAGGCAGAATATGATAAAATTACAATTGGAACTTACTGTTTAGCATTTAGTCCGTTTAATTATCGTTTTAATAAACAATTAAAACATCTTTGTAATCTCAAATGTAAAATTTATATTATATTTACGTACCTGTAAAATGTAAATGGTCCATAATTTTATTTAGTGGGTTACTATTAACTTTTAAATTATTTATTGTCATGCAACTTCCCTATGGAACCATTGGTTGTGTAAAAAGGTTCTGTGCTCTTTTTTAACATTTATGTGCAATAGATTATTTTTTCGATAATACTTAATATTTTTAATGATAAAAATTTGTTAAACAAATACGTAGAAAAAAAGACATAAATAGTTTGAGAATGTTTCGTCTAAGATATGTACACTGAAATTATTTATCTTTAACCATGCGTTTTTAGGATTACAGGGATAAGCTGATAACAGAAGTGACAGTACAAGTGTTTGAATAAGGCTACGTCCTAAGACATCGACGCAAAGTATGATGTGCAGTGGCCATCACGACCTATCGGCAGCCTTGAGATCTGTGTATCAACAACAAATTTGTACTAAACTACAGTATACTGGTATTTGCACTGAATGGAATGGAGATAAATTTGCACTGGATACAATAGAATCTGTGGCAGATTTATACTGGAATCATAGAGGAACCTGAGATAAATTTAGACAGAACAGTATATAATCTAAGATAAATAAAAACCGACGACCTCCTACTATGTTGGCAACTTTTGTGGTGTCGTGACCTCATATATGTTAACTGAACCGCTGCCAATAAGTTTATAATTATGTATGTACAGTCGTAATCAATTTAACTTGATAATAAGCAAACCCAGTAAATATAACTCTGGCCCAGTAATCGAACCCAAAAACACAGCAGTCAGTGTCGTTCACTGTGTCGTCTGGAATTTCATAGAGGATGAACAATTGTAAAGACAGACAGTAAGATATAAATGAACACATCAGAATAATTGAAATAAGTAAATATTAAATATACAGAATATAGTAGATCTTCTATAATGCGAGTTCCTAATACAACGCGAAAAAAAGTATCTCGCGTACATCAACTGGTTTTCTTTAACGCTTTTTTTTTATACAATACGACACTGATAATAATATTTAAAATATATTTAAGATTTTAATACGTCGATGTTAATGATGCAATGGACTAAATCTTCTTTTCGTTCGAATGTTTCTTTTGATTATAATGTGCAGTGTCTTTAGATATGAATATTTGCTTACATAAGACTTAAACTTAAGAATATTATAGACAATACATAAAAGGGAATAATTGTAAAAAGCAAAATTATATTTATTTACTATATCAATATATTTCAAGTTAAATTATCAAAAGAGTAAAACTAATTAAAAAACTATTTAATTCCAGTAACAGTTGTGTGAAAAATGAAAAAACTAAAACAAATACGACAAATTATAAATTCAAATTATTAAAATAGGCGCGTAGGTAATTAAACATTAAATAGTAAAACATTGCAGCTTTGATTCCTGCGTTCAGGGCGTTCAGGCCCACCCAGACTTCTTGGCGCAATGGTACTTGTAATCAGTGGTGCTGCAATGCCTGCTGATCACTGAGTTAATGAGGTATTTTCACAAAAAAATCTTATCAAAAATCCAATTTAATTATTAATGTCTTAAAATCCATGTAAAATTGTTAAATGACTAATTTATCATTAATTATTAATTAGTTAAAACCGTAATTTTACTTAAAAATCATATTTTTTATAAGATTAGTGTTCATCATTTTTTATGTAGTACAAAAGAAGCACACGTTCCAACTTGTTCAGCTAATGACGATGTTTTCTATTGAAGCCATTGTGTTTCATATTATAAAAAAGTATTACTTTTATACGACTGCATTTGTTTTAATAAATTTTACTTTCTATTTCTTTTTGGATTCCTTCCTGAAGAATACCAGCACGTGAGGAATTTTCCGGACATCATTACAGCTGCAGGTACCTCCTGGTGGACTTAGAAATACTTTACTTTGTAAGTACGCTGCTATTTTTTTTATTATCAATTGCATATTATTCGAAGTACTTTTATAATGCAGGTCTCCTACTAAAAATATTTTATTTACATTCTTTTATATTTGCAGTGTGAACATTTGTAACTCCAGCAACGCAGATGTCCTTGCTTTTTGTACTGCTTTAGCATCACCTTACGGCTTCCTAGGGCACTCAGAACAGTTTTATTTGTAAGTACGTCGTTTTTCTATTGAGATATATTAACATGCTCTGTGATTTATACTGCTCATATTCTAACGTTATCTGATGTGCTTTAGTTACAGCTGATGGACAGCGACTCCTGGGGGCTGACGCTCTACGCTTTACGCCGACGGGACCTGCAGCTGGACTCCTGGAAGAGACAAGCCGACGCTAGCTTCCGATTCAAACGTAAGTTTCTTATTTAACTAATTAGATTTATTTTTATGTTATGCATGTACAACTTTTATTCAAAATATTAATTTCAATTTATTACATTATTTAAAATACGTTTTGTATGAATTCTTTTTATTTTATATAGAAATATTGTTATAAATATTTATTGCATTTCAAAATGAATACTGCGAATATAGTTGGGGGAATTTTTTGTTTCATCATGTAAGAAGGTCAAACCTGGATCTATATTTGAATTTTTGGGGCCGGGGAGCCCCCTTTCGACCGCCATTTTGAGAATAAGGGTATCAACAGTTGTATTAGATTTTCTTGAGAACTATACGTCCCACAGAAATGTTGTTAGACGTTTTTTTGTAGATAGTAATATTATACACCACTGCCTAATGTGTTTATGATTATATGAATACATAATCCATTAAATTTTAATAAGAACGAAATCAAAATTATAACGCTGGTTAGTAATCTATTCAAGCATAGTAGTCAAGCATCTATTGCTGCTGAATATATATTAATGACCGTATTAAAATTTAAATAATAATAATATATTTAAAAAATAATTAAAATATACTATTGTTTGAAATTCGCGCGGTTCAAAATGTTCCACCATAAACACTTCAGCCAATTAGGCATAGCTTGATTAAGTATGGCTGTCGTGTTGCTGGCCACATGTGTCTATGGTCAAGTATTCGGTCCTGTCTATGTGGCAATGTATTGTTTTTTATTATTACATAACAAGATGGCTGCCGGAAGAAAACCTCTGCATATACCCTCATAAAAATGTTTTATAAATTAAATAATATATTGTTACGATTTAGAAATAACTTAAATATGTTAAATACTTCATCTACGACTAATTAGTAATTGTTTATTTGCGTGATCTTACTTAACAAGCACATTTTTTGTGAAATTAATGTGCACCATACTACATAGTAAGGTTTCAACATATTGCGCAATAAAAATGTTTTTCAATACGTGGCTTTTGAGGTGATTGTTTTTTCATTTACTTAATTCGATATTAAAATAAATGATTTTAATTTTTTCCATAACTTGGTTAATAGAAAAACATTACAAACGAATTTCAATTAACCATGAATTGTCAAACAAGTGTCAATATTAACAGGTGGTTCACATTGCAGGTTAAGACATGTCAGTGGATCAAGATACCCTGGTTTTTGATGTCCTGCCTTCAGCGACTGACTCCTGGAGATTTCAACACTAGTAGACGGCGACACTCTACTGGAGATTGAAACGTACAGTAAGTTGTTTTTCTTTTCTATTGTCATTTTTAATTATTCTACTTGGGTGTTCTTTAATTATTCAATTTATTTTTCAAACTCTTTTAAGAATGTCACAGATGCAAATAATTAATTATGTGTTAGGTTTATTTTAACCTTGAATTAAAGTGCAAATTAAACTTTTAAAATTTGTGTTTAAATAATTATTGAATATCTTATAATGTTTATAGTTTCTTTTAGAATCTAGAAAATTGTTTTTATAACATTTTAAATGTTTACTTCAGTAATGATTTGGTAATAAAGTCTTGAAAACTAAACGTCACACAGAAATTTTGTAGATAATAATTTAACTTTATCTGGAATATCACATTGCTTGCAGGTTGGGACACGTCTGTGGATCTAGATGCCTTGCTTTTGGTTTCCTGCGTTCAGCGACGGACTCCTGGGGATTTCGGCGCTTGCGGACAGCGGCACTCTAGTGGAGATTAAAACGTAAGTTGGTTCTCTTTGCTATTATTTTTTAAATTTATTTATGGTTTTGTAATATTTTTAAAATTGAACATTTATTATAATTTAGAATCTAGAAAATAGTTTTTATAATAATTCAAATATTTACTTCAGTTATGATTTCGTAATAAAATAATTTTTCCAACTTTTGAAACACAATTTTTTGAATTGTAGGACACCGACGAAGAGTACTTCGAAGAAGGCGAAGATTGGTGCTGTGATGACATCTAGATGACATCTAGTTGCTGTAGGGCAGAGTACAGATCGTAAGTCATATTCAATTAAGGGTGGTGGGATTAAGTAACAAGTGTCCCTTAAAATTAAATCCATTACAATTTGATTAAATTTAAATTTCATAAAATTATTCTCAATTTATTACAAACTTGAATTTATTTTTTGCATTTGTACAAATCATTTTTAATGGATTTAGTTAATATTTTTTGAATGTGTATGTACTTTATCTCTACAGCTTCCGTTCGTTCGCGTTGCAGCGTCGTCGCGTGCCGTCGCGTTGAGCTGCCGGTTAAATTGCCGAAATTTTCTTATAAATTAATAAAGACGAATTATGACAGACTTTTACAATGTAGACATTTAAAAATACGACTTTAATCATTTAACACCGGGTTCTGTTTATTGTTTATTTGTTTGGGTATCTTACTTCCGCTAAATACAGTTACGTTTATTTAAGGTTTATCCTACATAACAAAAGTTATCTGTTATGTAAACAATGTTACCTAATACACAACTTCACTACACAATAATTTTTTGATTTGCTTTACTGCTTTTCAAACATAAATCTACCTGTTTGCCCATTAACATAATCATAAAACTTTTAACTAGATCTTTTCAAGGATTAGTTACTCTCACACAAATTTAACCCCTGTCTAACCCTTGTCTTGCCATGATGTCAGATATGTAAACTTGTTGCCTGTAGCGTCTTGTCACACTCTGTTCACCCTCTTACTCTTATGAAATACCTTAAGAAACCCAACTAGTTTAGTAACATAATTTATATAAAAGGTAACTTTTGTTATGTTAGATAAACCTTTAATATTCTTAGTTGTATTTAGCGGGTTTATGTTTTAATTTTTTTACGAGATTTTTACGTTTAAAATAATGAAAATAAAATTGAGAAGTAATTAAAATAATACTGAAAGGTTTAATAATGTTTAAATGCATTTTGTTTAGTAACGGGAAGTTGTACGTTAGTTGACAATTCGTGGGGGGTCGTTAACTTTCTGTTCATCGCTGTGTAATTTAGTCAGCCTACAGTTGCATTCTTAAAATATCTGCATTGTTGAGGGCTGTCATAATTTAAATAAATAAATCAATAAAATAAATTAAAAATTAGTTTTTCCGAATCGTTATAAGAAAGTGAAAATTGTGATAAACAATGGACAAAAGTGCAAAACATTTAACAAATAGTGATTAAAACAAATGGTTAAACAATTTGTGAGGTACGGAAGCAGAACCGGCTGGGAGCCCTCGTGCGCTGGACTTTTATGAAAAAGGTAATTCACAACTTCAATGACGATATCCTATTATTACCTGATATTGATTGTAATTTTTCTAAACAAAGCTTCTCTATTGTTGCAGATGAACTCCTAGACTTTAAGCAGCCCCCCTCACCCCATTTACAGCAGGTCATTTGGAGCATTGATTTTTATTTTCAGGTAAACCAAACACTTTTTGTTGGAATTTTAAATAATGATTAATTTATGAAATATTTTTCTAACCAGAGTTTTCTATTGTTGCAGATTTCTTTGGGAATATCCGTAGCAGTTCATCTTTAGCGGCTGGAGTCATCTTGCACCAGGATATTAGGATAAAGGTGATTGTCGCACTACACACTGTTTTACCTAATTTGTC
Organism: Panorpa germanica; assembly: GCA_963678705.1. Taxonomy (NCBI): domain Eukaryota; kingdom Metazoa; phylum Arthropoda; class Insecta; order Mecoptera; family Panorpidae; genus Panorpa; species Panorpa germanica. The sequence continues at coordinate 927,304 of OY783222.1, forward strand.
TTAAATATTTATCTAATAATAATCTTTTAATTTCAGCTCACTTCATGGAATATCCGTAGCAGTTCATCTTTAGCGGCTGGAGTTATCTTGCACCAGGACATTAGGATAAAGGTGATTGTCGCACTACACACTGTTTTACCTAATTTGTCTTAAATATTTATCTAATAATAATCTTTTAGTTTCAGCTCACTTCATGGTTCAAACGCAGTGACAATGAGCTCCGGTAAGTGATTTTAAATTTTCCAGTGGTTTTCAAACTTGGCTTAGCTACAGATAAAAGTAGTACTGTCCTCCTCTTTTGCCCTCTCTTTATTTTTTGTTAAAACATTCGGTGATTTTTAGTTAAATATAGGTTTTAGGTAGGGAATTAGGTTTTTAGTTAAATATAGGTTTTGTAGCGAATTAGGTTTTTAGTTAAATATAGGTTTTAGGTAGGGAATTAGATTGCTGTCGATATTGAACATTATTACCTCCCGTGCACCTTAAGTGCCATATCCCACAGTTTGGAAACCACTGCTTTTTTGGTGTTGGGATGAAAATATATTTATTATGTTTGACACTTGTTGCATTTCATTGTATTTGAATTTGAATTTTTTGTATTTGTGTTTTAAGCTTTGGTTAAATTAACCAAATAAAATTCCTTAAGGACATCTTCTTTTAAATCTTACAGGAAATTTTTGAATCCTGTTTGATTATTTGAAGCATTTTGTGAATTAATGGGTGGGGTTAATAATGTGTTCGCTGAATAATGACGTCAAATCGTATTAAATCGTAAATCGTATTCGGTTCGTTTGTTTTTCTTTTTAATTTTTTTTTTAAGAACCTAATTTTATTGTGTCTTTTCTCGTATCGTTTGTTTTTTTTTTAAATCGTTTTTCGTATCGTTTGTTTTTCTTTTAAATCGTTTTTCGTATCGTTTGTTTTTCTTTTTAAATATTTTTTAAGAACCTAATTTTTTTTGTGTCTTTTCTCGTATCGTTTGTTTTTTTTTAAATCGTTGTTCGTATCGTTTGTTTTTCTTTTTAATTTTTTTTTTAAGAACCTAATTTTATTGTGTCTTTTCTCGTATCGTTTGTTTTTCTTTTAAATCTTTTGTCGTATCGTTTGTTTTTCTTTTTATTATTTTTTTAAGATCCTTTTTTTTCCTTTTTTATTACTTTTTTTAGGAACACAATTTTTTGGATCTTTTTTCGTATCGTTTATTTTTTATTTAAATTTTTTTTTAAGAATTTAATTTCATATAAAACATCCACTATACAACAACGTATGGTTTATACAAAAAGTTTCGATTGGTGACCTATTTTATTGGTTTCTGAAATTTAAATCTATTTTTTTTTGCGAATTCGCATACTCATAAATCTTTTAAGGATTAGAAATATAAGAAAGTCTTTTAGAAAAGCCATAAAATATGACTCTTTTATATTAAATATAACTAGGTTGTGCTTGCCATAAGTTAAGTATTACATGAATGGAAAGTAATATCCATGTTTTGCGTTTTGTGAATACTGAATACTCGTATATACGTAACCTTGAATTACAGTAATATAGTAATTCTAATTAATAACACAATTACAAGGTTTGACTCACATACTTCGAGTAGAATTCTCCGAATTGATTAATTGTTGAAAAGTTACGTATAATTAAATTTAAAGACTTAAAAACTGACTTAGGTCATTAGGCCATTCCAAGCCCACTATATTTATTCCGTGATTGGCAATTGAAGTAACTAACAATTAAAAAAAAACACTTTATTTACAATTTATACACAGACGTTAAATATTAATTTATTTTATTAAAATTATTTGGTAATATAACTTTAGTAGTTGAATCATTGCATAATTGAAAATATTTACGTGCTTTCTATTTTTTCATGGTAAAATTAATGAGAAGTCGGTTAGGAGGTTAAGTGAGTCGTTTACAGATAAAAAGATATTAGTTTTCTGAGATTTATTATAAACTTTAGTTGAGACGAATATAACTATAGCTTAATGCAAAAAATCTGTGATATATTTTTTATTAGTTAACTGCGGTAGGTCTTTAACAAAACTGAGCTTGAAGGGGGTAACTGTAGTTTAACTGACTATTGAAACATAGACTAATTCCTATTTATTGATTTTTTTTCCATTCTCAATTCTTCTACATTTCTATAAATCCAATCCAATTACTACTGGTGCCTACGTTGTCTTTGTACAAAAAGGTATTTCAAAAATTTTGCATATATAGTTTTAACATTCCAAATGACTTTACAAATGTAATTCACACGCAAATGATTAAATATGAAGTGTTAAGATTGTAACAGATATAGGTCAATTAACATTCATTTACTGCATTTAAAATATAATCTCAATAATAAAATTAATCGGCTTTTGTATATTTACATATTGCATATTTATAGAATTCCATAGTTTTTATGCTTTAAGATAAAATAATTAACCAATTAATCAACGATAACTATAATAGTTGTAAAAAATAATTAATGCATTTACCTGTAATAACAATACTGTTGCAATTAATTCCACTGAATTATTTATCACATAAGTTTTTTTTAAATTAATTTAAATGAAGGTTACTCCACCGTCGTTACACCGATTTGAACGAACACACGTTTGTTTATTTCACTCACGCTCTATGGATACTGACTGAAGTAGTCGTAAAAGTTTTTTTTAAATGTACTTATGCATTGTAGTGAATCACTTTTTGTAATTTTCAAACCGGTTATCTACGATGGTGCTGTGGTGTCTAAACACGTGGTTAATTCTATCACGTTAAGGTGACCACAAATAAATATGTGTATTCAAAATAAGTCATTAAAAAATGTACTTTTGTAACCCAGAAAACTGCACAGCTCTGTGGAATTTGTTACTTGGAGGAAGCATTAAAGCATCGGTCAGCTGGAATTGTCGAAAAATATGTTGTAACTAATTGCCACTGGGTTTTAAAATAGCTATAAACTAATTGTTTTGTTGTAGTAGTTTAATTTGATAAAAAATACCTTCGCTGAACTTGGTAGATTAGGATTTTAGTAAAAAGTACTTGGTTTTATTTTTTAATGCTTTTATAATACACGCACAATTGAATACATATAATAATACAATATAATTGATTCAATTTGCCCTTGTTGCTGGCTTGAGAGCTGTTAATAGAGTAATTTGAAAACAAAGGAGCAAATCGAAATTACATTAAATAACAAAAATATAATAATAATAGTATAAAAGAAATGAACAAATAATCAAAATAGTACAATGTTTCTTTTAAACTAAAAAATACAAAAATACATTACATTTAAGGGGGATTTTGCTTTACCACTAATACTATAGATTAAATATTATTAGCTTTTGTTAAAGTAAAATATTACATATTATCAGAGTTGTCTCAGTAATGAACTGAACTAAATACTGTAACATGACAGTTAATAACGTAGTTTGTTAGTTAATTAATAAAATTAAAGTACAGTGAACTAAGTTATGTACTGAAGCGGCATGATTTTAGATCTTACCAGCGGGATTGTTGAGTGGCAATGGGAGTGGGGACTTGACCATCGTCGATGGCAAAACATATATAATTTACAAATTATATTGATAATTTATGTTTAAATAAATCACCTTTTCTATGTTCTAAGGTAATCTATTTTCAAAGATTCTCACCAAATATATTTAATTATTAAAGATACAAATAACAAAATTAAATTAACTGAATATTGAATAGATGATCCTTTCAGAAATGTAATTCTTCCTTCAATCGCCGGATATAGAGGAGACATTTGTTCTATGTAACTTAGCAGCGATGCATAGTGATTTATTTCTAATGATACAATTCCAATAGCTTTATCAGTTAATACCGTGTAACCCCCCGCACCTTCTCTTTGTAATGCTACAGTTATGAGTTTATAATTCTTGTCCAAGTCTAAATCTTCGTATTGAGGAACATCACAGTCTGTGCATAACACTTTTACGCTTTTGACTCTGTTACCAAATTCTTTGTGTAGATCGTACACCACCTTCATGCCTGACATTTGTAGAAATTGACCATAGCCAATAGTAGGGTGAATTCTGCAAAAGAAAAATTCTTATGTCATCAAATTTTGGGAAAACTTCAGGAAAAATTCAGGAATTTTCAAATTACCTGCGCACCGACCATTCCAAAGCTTCTTTGATGTGTTGTCCTTTGTACTCAGCGACGACTAAAGTTCGAGTATTATCATTTGGCACAACCGATAAAATGTCAGCTCCGGTAATTTCACCATTACTTTTTTTACTATCAATGGAATTTCTAACAAATCCTCCGGCAAGAATCCCAATGGCAACATCAGACCATTTTGAACCGTTGTATTGCGAAACATATGACCAAATCATGGAATCAGTCATCATGTTTCCCATGTTGCACTCCTTCCGGCGACAACTTTGAGTGGTACCATCTAATAATACTTTTGTTCTTCCAATAACAGTTGTTTCCAGTTTTACAATACCAGGTCTGTACACCTCTAGAAGATCTAAAACATCTTGGTCTTGCTTAACAGACTCATCTAACAACATTGGTTGTCCATCAAAATCTATAATTTCACCGTTTTTATCAAACCTAATGCGTAAATTGCCTAAATACTTTGTGAACGCGTAAGCTTGAACAACTGGAATTCTTCTTCCAGATGTTTGTGTCATTACCAAAGGATAAGGTCCTTCAGGAGTTTCATAATCTGGTTGTTTTCCATTCCACAGGAAGGTATTCGAGTGTCCTCCAATTACTAAATCAATATCAGGACAATCCTTCGCTATAGTTTGGTCCATTTCAAATCCTGAATGACCTAGAGCTATGAGGATGTTAATTCCCTTGGCTTTTAAATCTGCGGCTTCCTTGTTGATAGCGGGGACTTCATCGAGGTATTCAATATCGTTTTTAGGAGTTAATGTTTTAGTCTCTGCTGTTAAATAACCAATTACACCAACCCTAGTGCCTTTGATATCAAACACATATGAATTCATCAGCTGTTTGGCAGATGCCATTTCTGGCACTTTTGACAAATCTAAATTGGTGGCCAATATTGGAAAGGTAGAGTGGTTTAAAAATGGAACCAAACCGGATACACCGTCGTCAAATTCATGGTTTCCAAGCGACTGAAATTAGGGATATTAGTAAAAATGCATTAGCTATACTTTGAATAAAGTGAATAATAATTTACCATTACGTCTGGACGAAGAATGTTTAGGAATTTGCTGGTGATGTTCCACTTAAACAGAGAATACCATGATGTGCCTTCAAAGGTGTCTCCAGCGTTTAGGAAGAGTACATCGGGTCCCACACCTGATGAAGCATTACGTCGTGCGTCACGGACGCTACAAAATTAAGTTCTTTTTAATTTTCCTAATTACTCACTTGTTCTATTAATCTCTTTAAATAAAACCAGTCGTCAGGGTAATATTTGTATGGCCAACAATGTATAAGAAATTAAAAAAATTCTTACGTACACATATGCGACTCTAGCAAAGCCTCCGTAACATTTGTTGCCTTCTTTGCAAGTCCCTCCTAAATTGTTGGTTTGTTCAAATCTTGCGTGCATGTCATTGTTGTGGAGAATCAGAAGCTCCAGGCCTTTATCTTGAATAGGGACGGATTGTGTTGCAGCAAGTAGGACACTGAAGATCACGTACGAAACAATTTCCATGATGACACTTTCACTGATATCGCTGTCCGTTCTTAATTAATGATCATATGAGCTTCAAACTTGTAATGAAGTTACCTCCATCACCAGTTGCATTGAAATGAACACACACCTGTATATTGCACACAATATCCATGGACATTTTTTTAAGAAATTTATACATTATACTGAATTAATTTTTATAATTGTTTATCCGGTTATCTATAATGACACTAGACTAAGCATGTAGTTGATGCAATTATGTTAAGGTGATCATAAATACTTGTATTCAAAACAGAGCAATGAAAAATCTAATTTTATAATCCAGACATCTTTACAACAGTTGAGGATTTCGTTAATTGCAGATAAGATAAGATTTCTCAGGTCAACTAACATATAAAGATTATAAATGATTCAAAATGTCACCCAAGGTTGTGAAATGCATATCATATTGGTTGGATGAATAGAATTGTAATATAGTTTTAATTAAAACTGTCACGGCTAATATTTTACACTCCGCCTACTGTTTATTCACACGCAACACTTTATACAGGTTTCATACTATTTAAATAATTTGTATAAATAAATGCATAAATATGCGAATGTTAATAATATTAAATAATACACGATTATTAATTGACTAGGTTGTTTATTAATAAAGTTTTAAGTAATATAATATTTTCAAAATACATAAAATAATATTATTTTAAAGTACAAGTTTAATGGGCTTGTGTCCTCATTTTATAGTGGTCGATTTTTCAATTGTTGATTGAAATTTATGTTAATAAATGTGCATTGGCGTGTTTATTTTATTAAATATCTAAATGTTGACGGAGATATAGCAATTAAAGTTTGAATTGTAGTTTCAGCGCTAAAAATGGTCGGCCATATTTTTATGACGTGAAATGCATTTTAACGTCAGTTATTTGTTCAGTAGGTCAGTGCTGTGGTAATATTTTGTAGCTGTTGGTAGTCAAATAATCAAGTCAAATCAAAGAATAATAAGTTTTTATTTTATTTAACTCTGCTAAGGCAGTCATAATATTGGAATTTGAGTGTTCCTTGAAATAGCTGTAAATAATATTTGATATTTTGATGTATATATATTCATATAACTGAGATTTATGAGCTGTAAGGTTGGTAGCCTTACACAAGGATTGTGATGTCACATGCATTTGGAATGTGTACAACGTTGAATCCCTTTAATAATTAAAGAGACAAAATAACTTTTTTAATTGTTAATATCTCTTAACATATAAGGAGTTATTAAAAAATAATTGAACATTTGAGGTGCTAGTAACCCACTTTATCAATATATAGTACACTTTTGTAGAAATTAAGACATAGGACACAAGCCCATTTTTACCCATTATTCATTAGCTATAAAAAAAAATATAAGATAAAATGGTGTTACACTTATTGTCAATGTTGGTTATGTTCTAAGATATATTTGTTTATCCCAGGATTCTCACCAAATATATTTAACTATTACAGAAACACACAATAAAACTATATTCACTGAAATTTGAGTGGATGAACCTTCCATAAATGTAATTCTTCCTTCAATCGCAGGATACACCGGAGATTTCTGTGTTATATAAGTTTGTAGCGATTGGAAATCATTAATTTCTGTTGATACTACACTTCCAATAACATTATCAGTTAATACTTTGAATCCATCTGCACCATTGATGAGAAACGATGTTGTTATGAGTTTATAATTCTTGTCCAAGTCTAAATCTTCGTATTGAGGGATATCACAGTCTGTGCATAACACTTTTACGCTTTCTACTCTACTACCTGATTCTTTGTGTAGGTCATACACTACTTTTATCCCGGACATTTGTAAAAATTCACCATAGCCTACAGTAGGGTGAGTTCTGAAAACGAGAAATATTTCTATTACCATATGTTATTAGAGTTTGGAATGATGTTTAAGATAAGAGCAATACAGTAGTAACAATAATATAATTTTAGTTTACAATGTAACATTCAGATATCTATGGTCATTATCAGTATCTGGAATGTTATCAGTATTGGTGAGTTGGATAACACAATAATATATCTAACAAGTGTCTTTGTTCAGTTGTTTTGCTCAATTGATAAGTACTTAGACTGCAACAAATTAACCAGTAGCTACATTACCGACTTACTCCTACTAGTAAAGCGTCGTCTTCTTCTTAATAAATTTGTATTTTCATGAAGCAAAATTTCTCTTAACTAAAGATAAGGTCAAATAATAAAGGTAATGTGCATTTACCTGTATACGGACCATTCCAAAGCTTCCTTGATATGTTGTCCTTTGTACTCAGCAACGACCAAAGTATTATCAAATGGTAAAACAGCTAAAATATCAGCCCCTGTAATTTCGCCACTGTGTTTTCTAGCATCAATCGAATTTCTAACACCTCCTCCTTGTAGAATCCCAATGGCAACATCAGACCACGTTGGACCGTTGTATTGTGAAGCATATGACCAAACCATGGAATCAGTTATCATGTTTCCCATGTTGCACTCCTTCCTGCGACAACTCTGAGTGGTGCCGTCTAATAATACTTTTGTCTTTCCTATTACAGTTGTTGCCATCTTAACAATACCAGGTCTGTACACCTCTAGAAGATCTAAAACATCTTGATCCTGTTTAACAGATTCATCTAACAACAATGGTTGTCCATTAAAATCTATAATTTCACCGTTTTTATCAAACTCAATTAATATTTTGCCTAAATACTTTGTGAAAGCGTAAGCTTGAACAACTGGAACTCTTCTTCCAGATGCTTGCGTCATTACCAAAGGATAAGGTCCTTCAGGAGTTTCATAATCTGGTTGTTTTCCATTCCACAGGAAGGTATTAGTGTGTCCTCCAATTACTAAATCAATATCAGGGCATTCCTTCGCTATAGTTTGGTCCATTTCATATCCTGAATGACCTAGAGCTATAAGGATGTTAATCCCCTTGGCTTTTAAAGCTGCGGCTTCCTTGTTAATGGCCGGGACTTCATCGAAGTAGTCGACATCGTTTTTAGGAGTCATTATTTTAGTGGACGGTGTTAAGTAACCAATTACACCAACCTTTGTGCCTTTGATATCAAACACATATGAATTCATCAGCTGTTTGGCAGATGCCATTTCTGGTACTTTTGACAGGTCTAAATTAGTGGCCAATATTGGAAAGGTAGAGTGGTTTAAAAATGGAACCAAACCGGATACACCGTCGTCAAATTCATGGTTTCCAAGCGACTGAAATTAGGGATATTAGTAAAATTGTAACAAGATATAATATAATCGTATAATCAAATTATTAATATTTACAATTGCATCTGGGCTAAGGACGTTCAGGAATTTGCTAGTGATGTTCCACTTAAACAAAGAATACCACGGGGTTCCTTGGTATGTGTCTCCAGCATTTAGGAAGAGTACATCGGGTCCAATACCTGTCGAGGCATTGTGTTTGGCCTCACGAACGCTGCAAAATATATCCTTGGTATAGTTCATACATATATAAAGTTGTTCTGACTAAATTAAAATGTCGAACAGCCGTGGTGTGTTTGTTTGTATGAAAACCTGTTTCAATTTCGGAAATATAAATATGTTAACGTATAAAGGAACAATTCTTTGTTGATTATACAGTTCTGAAACAAAGTATTTATGCAGAAAAAGGATGTTTTGGTAAAGTTTACTAAATGTTTATTTATTTTGTAGGCGAATAAGTATTGTAAGGTGTAAAATCAAGATAAGTTACACTATCTATATAACAAAATATTTATTATTCGTTCATAATTACTTTTATCAATATAAAATTGTGTATCGATATTCAATCGTCATAATTAAGATAAGACAATTGATGAATATAACTGATATTGAACAATGAAAAGGATTAAGGCAAGATAACGATGAGCAGAATTAATTATTTCATGTTTATATCTTCGATATAATATAAAATACGTTCACACGTGGTACCAAGAAATAGAAAAAAATATCTAACAGATTCGTGCGAAATTTTGCTCATGAAGACATACTAGAAATAGAGAAGAATTCTAAAGAAGCGTGTCGAAAATAGGTCCTTACATTTCTGTTAATTCTTAAGCAGAAAGTAGTTTGACATGATCACAATTAGAACAGTAAATACATTGGAGTAATTAAATAAATAATTTTGTTACATACACATGTGCAACTCTGGCGAATCCTCCGTAACATTTGATGCCTTCTTTGCACGCCCCTCCTAATTTGCTGGTCTGTTCAAATCTCGCATGCATGTCATTGTTGTGGAGAATCAGAAGCTCCAGGCCTTTATCTTGAATAGGGACGGATTGTATTGCAGCAAGCAATACACTGAAGATCACGAAAAATGCTGTCCTCATGATGATGGATATAATTTAATCATACATTTGTTCGTGAACTGTTGCCTGTAATAACATTGATTTAAATTTATATGAATCATTGAGGGTGTATTTTGTGGCAACTATAATTAATCCTTTGTTTTCTGTAGTCATATTTACTCAAATTAACTCACACCGTTTTTGTGTAATACTTTTTTATTAGCTGAATATGTATTTATGTTTCAAATATATTTTAAATAAAATAAGTTTTATAATGGGCTTGTGTCCTCATTTTTTAGTGGTCGATTTTTCAATTGTTGATTGAAATTGATGTTAATAAATGTGTATTGGCATGTCTATTTTATTAAATATCTAAATATTGACGGAGATATAGCAATTAAAGGTTGAATTGTAGTTTTAGCGCTAGAAATGGTCGGCCATATTTGTATGACGTAAAATGATTTTAACGTCAGTTATTTGTTGAGTAGGTCAGTGATGTGGTAATGTTTTGTAGCTGTTGGTAGTCAAATAATTAAGTCAAATCAAAGAATAATAAGTTTTTATTTTATTTAACCCTGCTAAGGCAGACATAATATTGAAATTTTATTGTTCCTTGAAATATCTGTAAATAATATTTGATATTTTGATATATAAATACATATAGCAGAGATTTATGATCTGTAAGGTTGGTAACCTTACACAAAGATTGTGATGTCACATGCACTTGGAATGTGTACAACGTTGAATCCCTTTAATAATTAAAGAGAAAAAATGACTTTTTTAATTGTTAATATCTCTTAACATATAAGGAGTTATTAAAAAATAATTGAACATTTGAGGTTCTAGTAACCCACTTTATCAATATGTAGTACACTTTTATAGAAATTAAGACATAGGACACAAGCCCATTGTGCACTATATTGCGCGATTTGCCGATTTGATACATAGGGGTCATTTTTTCTAATAGCTGTCCTTCTTTTTCCATAGACATGTGTATTTAAGGTTTAATAAATATAACAAGTTTATCATTATTTCAAGTTTACTTAACATTTTTGAGGTTAGGAAAAATTCATGTGTTTGTATGCTTAATAATAATGTTTGGTGAAGTAATTACACATAATTACCACGCTGTTGTAGACAACTATATCTAGCTTTTACTGTTGTCGTATGCTATTAATATCAGAATAAAAATTGTATTCATATTTTATTTTCGTTTGAAAGTTTTAAAAACGATTGTAAAAAAAATTGCTTTAAAAAAAAATTGTTTTTCACCGAATTCGGAGTAACATTAATCGGTTCCTGACAAGTGAATAGAGTAGCTGTCTATCTTTTTACGAGAAAGACAAAATTCCTTCAATACAGTCATACTCCAGTGTGCGCCTGTTGCAAGGACTTAAAAGTTAAAAACTGAAGTATTTTTAGAGATATCATCTCAAAATATTACTTACTAAAACATGTTTATAGACCACATTATCGTAAGTACCATGAATTACGTGACAGCTACATAAACTAAATGTAAATACAATGTTGAGAATGCGAGCTTTTAAAATGTTTTAAATACCAGTCAGTAACGATCTTATCAGTCGACTGGTCGTGTTGCTAATAGATTAACAAAGTATACCTGCTCGTAAAACACAAAAGTATTCCACTAGAACACATTACCCATAATTCATAAGGTTTGAAAGGCTGATAATCTGTCAATCAAGATTTGATTGAATATCCCATTAATAACACTTTACGCTGCATTGTCCTGTCAACAAACTATTTGTGATAATTTTGTCGTTTGTCGTTTGACAAAAGCGTTTATTTTTCCTGTTGATTTATAGTGTTGCTTGTAGGTTGTCAAGGTCGAGATAAAGGTTATAAAAATATGAAAGTGTTGTACAGACACAAGAACAACGAATGTCTGAATCACGTTTGTTTGTTTTGTACAACTATAACTTCCGCAAAATTTGTGTAAATACGTTTCTTGTACACTATAATACTATCTACAACTTTTCTTAAATTTTTTAATGAAAAAAGATCAAACTTGTAACAATTCTATGAAAATTGCAAGTTGTTTTGTCAACCACTGATAATTTCTATGGTTTAAAAGTTTAGAAAGAAATAAAGTAGAATTTGTTCGGGAATCGAACCCATAGGAACAGAAAACTATTATGAATTTGCAAAACGTAGTAAAATAAGAAATACTATCTTAACCAATAATTTTTTTGATAAAAACCACAAAACTTTGATTTTTACCGTGTGTTATTAAATTAATTCTTTTCTACTTCCTTCATAATTTTGAAGTTTGGCATTAATATCCTTAACACCTTGCATAACATACATTATTTCATTTGCGATTTCTAATTATAACCTTCTGTTTATTATTTAAACCATTGTTTAACCGTACCATTGGATATCGATGTATCTCTAGATTTCGCGAAAACAAATTTATGTCAAACAACTTTCTAACACTAACGTTTACTACATTTAAAATATGTTTTATTAGTAATAAAGAAATATGATAAGAAAATATTATTACTAAAAAATTACTAATATATTTATATTTCGTTTATTTATATATCGATAAATATAAAAAAAACGTAATTAATAATATTAACAATAATTTACCTAAATAAGAGTAACGTTCCAATTAAGATCACTGTATTAATTATAACATGAGTTTTATTTTAATTAATCTAATAACTAATCAATTTAAACTGGAGTTTACTCGAGCGCCAGTTGTATCGAACTGAGCGCGCGGTAAATTGTCCAACAAAACGTCTACATTCAACAAACCGTCTAAACATTAAGTGGGCAGGGCAACAGAATGTCGTTTTATTTGGCTCGAGTAGTAAATAATAAATGGGCTTGTGTCCTATGTCTTAATTTCTATAAAAGTGTACTATATATTGATAAAGGGGTTACTAGAACCTCAAATGATATGAGATATCACCAATTAAAAAAGTCATTTTGTCTCTTTAATTATTAAAGGGATTCAACGTTGTACACATTCAAAATGCATGTGACATCACAATCCTTGTGTAAGGTTACCAGCCTTACAGCTCATAAATCTCTGCTATATGTATTTATATTATCAAAATATCAAATATTATTTACAGCTATTTCAAGGATCAAAAAATTTCAATATTATGTCTGCCTTAACAGGGTTAAATAAAATAAAAACTTATTATTCTTTGACTTGACTTGATTATTTCGACTACCAACAGCTACAGAACATTACCACAGCACTGACCTACTCAACAAATAACTGACGTTAAAATGCATTTCACGTCATACAAATATGGTCGATCATTTCTTGCCCTAAAACTACAATTCAAATTTTTAATTGCTATATCTTCGTCAACATTTAGATATTTAGTAAAATAGACACACCAATACACATTTATTAACATCAATTTCAATCAACAATTGAAAAAATCGACCACTAAATAATGAGGACACAAGCCCATTCTTTAAACTAGATACAACAAGATATAACTGGCGGTTTTTGTCAAAGAGTACGTGGTTGCGTGCCTGCTTAATTTTGTTTAAAATTCACATGCTGTATGGATAACAACAATCAGTTCAACGGCGTATTTTGTATTCAATACCACAATTCATAGAAGTTTTTTAATTGTATGATTTGACAGGAAGACACGTCTGCTCCTGCAAATGTCTAGTAGTTACTAGCTCGATGCTGGTGGCATCTTACCAGTGATCATACATCGTGAGAAATCATTGATGTGACCGCAAAACTTGCTTTATGTTATGTGCATGGACCATTCTCCTAATTTGGAGGTGAACGAGCTAATAAATCATGATCATGATAACCATGTTTCGCAAAAGACTATTTATATTTTAGAGTTTATTATTTTAAATTTGTATTTTATGGGTTTTCAAATTTTTTATAAGAATATAAGTTATCTGAGTATTGAATCTGATAAGAGGGTAAACTTTTACATACAACACGAGATGCCCCACTAATGAACTGAACGTTCGATATGCTAACATTGTTGTTAACAAGTTGTTGAATATTTAAAGTTGCTTAAAATTAGAATTTCTGTTTTGTCGCTTAATCCTTAAGCATGTTTTGACATCACACGATTTTATTTATTATATTTTGTATATCACTTTATGTGTTTATCGAGATACCTGTAAGAAATATTTGATGTTTGAGTATGCACTCTTATGTATCTCTGGTACATCTTTTTGTATAAAAGAGGATACTCTAAGCATTTTTTAAATATATTTAATGACAAAAATGATTATTTAACAGTCAATTAGACACTTGTAATCCTGACAGCCAATTTTATCAATATGTAACACATTAATCAACCTTCCATTTCAAATATATTCACAATTAAAAACAACAAAGTGCTTTAAAAACAATTAAAATTATTTAACGATTAAACTATTTGAAAAAGAGATTAAAATTAATGTTATAGACCTATTAGTGGTTCAGTTGTTTCTTGTAAGTCTTCATAATTTCACATTGTAGCGTCTTCAAAATGTCAAAGACAATACAATTGTCTTTATACTTAAATAAATTGTCTAGTTACGTCTTTAAATGGTAAAGCACCGACATTTAAACAATGGACAGTTGCAATAATTATAATTAAAACTTTAATTAATATCTTTGTTGTATTTTATTTTTTCAAATTATATAAGGCTTGTTTACACTGTTAGTTTTATTTCTTATAAAAAGCTTTTGGAAACTGCAGCTGTACACTGTAAGAGATAAGTTTAGGGTAGGCGTACACTAGAGATACCAACTGTCTTGATAGACGTTTGTCTCCAAAGTGAGTAGCCATATGTGAAATACACTGCTCACGATTTTTTTTTTTTATATTTATTTACTTATTTGCCTTGACTTTCTTTCGTCATAGCCACCATCAAACATTTTTTATACATCTTTTATAATTTACAAATTTCTAAATATTTCAATAATTCACTAATTAATTTTGAATCACTTAACAAAAATTTAGTATAAACAGGAAAAGTTTTAATCACATCTAATATATCACTATTCAATTTTTATCTTTCTAAACTATAATTTATGCATTCATATACCTCTTACGATTATGTATACTTAATAACAGCCAAACTTCGGAAATCGAACCCGGAAACACAACAGTCTAACATCAAGCGTAAATGGTCTCACCCACTATGTCATCTATATTTATATTCAATATAATATTTGCTAAATTGTTTAACAAATTTATAAAACCTTATCAGATTTGACACAACCTCGCTTTCTAATAATTAGATCTAGTGTTTATCATTAGGGGCTAAAGAAATCCCAAAGCTAATTAAAAATGAAGTAGCTATAATTGATACAAATTAACATGGTGTGTAAATTAACAGAACGTGTGATAACTTTTAACCTCATTATAAAAAACATAAAGATAAGAAATTATCGCCGTTATTAATATAGATAATTTGCAGCGTCAAGTTGGTAGTGGATTATTATCCTAACGCATATTAAGTACAAACCGCTGGTGTTATATAGAATCAATTAATAATACTGCAGGTCGTGCACAACTATCAAAATCAATACAGTGGAACATCTAAGATAATAAAAATCTTAAATACTTCGTATGATTCTGAATTACTAGAACCTCTATAACTAAATATGAACAATTAAAAAAGTCATTTTGTCTCTTTAATTATTAAAGGGATTCAACGTTGTACAACATTCCAATTGCATGTGACATCACAACCGCTAGTTGCTATCTCTTTTATACAACAGAGCGTAAAAGAGATATATTCTTGAAAGAACTCTGACAAGTTTACAGTGTTCACATATATGAGTCTGTGGAGACAAAGTTCGTGCTCATTCGGCAAACATTTAAAATCTGTACACGAAGACGAACATTTTCGACTTATTGTAATAAGAGGAGTATGGGAAAACGGTAGAGGATGATTTTATTTAAACGAATTTGTCAGGCGTTGTATATTTGCCGTATTTAATCGAACACGGCTTAAGAAGCAAATGAACCCACTTGACGTAATCTTCATCCTGCTATCTCAAATATTTTTATGTGTAGCGATGCTTTTAAGTTTTCAACAGCACTTCTAATATTATCTGAACATAACCTAAAATTCGTTTAAATATTTATATAAAATACATTTCAACTTGTGTTACACATCATCGTATTTTATTTTAAGAATATATTAATAATACTAAACTTAAGTGCTATTTATACCCATTGTTCTTTGTGAAACTATAACATGGACAACATGGCTTAAACGCATAAAAAGTGACGTTAGATAATGGATGACTTCCTCCAAAGGGTTCAGCGGGGGGAAGCGAGAGGTTATGCTAATTATTTATAAAGGATTAACTCTGGATTTTGAAAAAGAACAAAAAACGAGATACGTCGACATAATTAGCTATTTCTGATGGTATTGTTTTTAGTAGATTTGTTTAAATATTATGTCTAGGCAGGGGAACAACTATAGGGGATTTGTAACTTTTTATCTAAAGTCATACGTCATGAGTTGAATTAGTGAAATATTCATATGTTTATAAATATTGGCAAATAAAACTATAGTGAAAATAATGCAACTTAAAGTTAATCTTATATTATATGATTTTATCAGATAGCGTAGGAATCTGATAATTGGAAAAGAGCACGAATAAGTGAAAACGCATGTGTGGACATAACGTAATATCTTATTACATAACATATATATCAATCAATGTATGTATATATGTCTATTCAAATGTAGTATTTATTATGCTAATGATTTTACCAAAATAGAAATAGACTTGCTAATTGTTATTGACGCATTTCTGGGTGACCGGTAACAAGAATTACAAAAATTAGTTTTATTCAATTAGTTGCCAATCAGTTAATTTAATTAGATTCTTGTTGGCATACACAAAGTAATAAGTGGTGGTTAGTTCCTTTTATTACTTAATAATAATAAAATGATCTAAGGTCAACATGTGGATGTTTCTTAGTAGAGAACTAAACCCAGTAAAGTGGCGTGCCTTAGAGGAACCCTGTATCAAAATTTGTTGGGGGGCCCAAATGATAACTAAAACTTTTTCATTAAAGTATCAAAGACGCTCGCATTGAATTAAAATAATTATATATTGATTATACGTTATTACTTACAATTAATACTCCTAAGAACAAAGCTAAGTACCGCCTAAGAGTTTAAATGAGATTGTGGATAACATTTTACGAAATTTTGCTTACACACGTTTGGGGCCCTTGTAGCCCGGGGGGCCCGTATCATTCATACGGCAGATACAGCGGTACCTACGCCACTGACTAAAATACAAAACATGGGTCACATTTGCGAAACCTGTTAATATTTAGCAGCTAAACACCTGCATCGAAATATCATAAATACAAGATATGCTTGTGTTTGTATTTTTATTCCAACGCCTGAAGTACAGCAACAAGAAATACACGACTTGATTTTATTAATTCATTTAATTTATATGTAGCAAAGTTATCATTTGTTTCTTTGTTGAATAATATAAAACTCTCTGAAATATATTTAAACTTAACGTCAGACTGCTGTATCTTCAAGTTTTGTGGGTTTGGAAGTTATAGAAGTTTATTTAATTATATTCTCACTTTAAATAAATAAGATATTTATAAGGTATTTTTCCTAGAAACAAATCTGTAGTTATCTTTTATGTAAGTGGATTGTGTCTTTGGCTAAATCACAAATGCGTGTTCGCCTATTCGTGTTCTTTGTCGATTCTTGTTGTTTTATTTACAGCTTCTAGACCGAAAACATTCGTGTTCGTGTACTAATCCATGAATCTTTGCCCTGTGACCACGCACTATGTGTGAAATCAAACTTAAGATGATCTAAGATAAATTTCATGTAGGTGAAATGAAACATATTAAAATAGTAATATATGATCATTTAATTAAATAATATTATTTACAAAACTAATTAAACAAATATGGTTTTAATTAGATCTATTAAATACAGTTGTTAATTATTTCCTTTTACGTGTGAGTATACTTGTATATGTCAAACGTTTTATATAAAAATATCCATCACATGACTTTGTAACTTATGTGACTAATAAGTCAATATGACGATATCTAATGAACAGGGGCATTCCATATTTCAACATCAAATTAGTAACAGACCCTGCAGCAAAAATTACGTTCTTGGACCTCTAAATCTTAGGTTCCAATTCATCTAATATGCATCTAAATTTCAATCAAATTGAATATTGTCCACTTAAATGATAGTGCCTTAAGTATTGAGTTCAATGCGACTCTGTCTACGTGTGACAGACAAAGAAAGAGAATGTTATTACCAAACAGACAGATTGACACAAGATTATTATAATTAAAATTGATATAAAGTTGGCAAGTTTTTAATTAAATAATTTTGTATAGTATAATTAACAGTCTGACAAAAATTAGAATGTGATGGTGTTCCAAAAATTATTTTATTTCACCTTTTCTAAGGATAGATAGATATATAAATATATACTTGAAAAATAGTTATATATATTTAATGTATTAAACATAAGGTCACGTTCTTTTTACATAAAATAATGGGTATTTAAAATCTATAATTAATATTATATTTTAATTCATTAAAACTAAATAATGCACATTTATTACATCTTCCGGAGCTACGTTTTGAGGCCTCGGCATAACTTTAGACTTTCAAATAGTTAAGTAATTGAGTTAGGAAAGACTTTTTTTTAAATTAAATTAACTACCACATATAATTTACTAAGAAGCTTACAAATAGTAAACCTAAGTTTATTGAAATTCCTGGAGAACTTCCATTACTGTCACCATTAACGAAAGTAATTCTTCCTTCAACTGCTGGATAAATTGGGGATTTTTTCCTAACATAGTCTTCCATGGCAAGAAAATCGTTCACATCAAATACCTCCCTAGTACCAATAACATTGTTTCTAAGGACTTGGAATCCGTCGCCTCCTTCTGCCAGAAATATTGGAACTATTATTTTATAAGTAGCTTCCAAGTCCAGGGGTTTATATTCTGGAATTTCACAATTTGTGCATAGAATTTGAACATCTTTAACACGGTTTCCAGGGGCATTTGCTAAATTATATATAACTTTCACGCCGGACATTTGCAAAAATTCACCAAAAGCAAGGACAGGGTCAAATCTAGAAAATAAATATATACATATTGATTATGAAATGTAAAATGAATAGTTTACTCAATAGGTAGATGTTTTTACCTAAAGACAGACCACTCCAAGATTTCCTTAATATCTTTTCCTTTGTAAGCTGCAACAATTAAACTATTGTCAAAAGGAAGAACCGTTAAAAGGTCAGCCGCTGTAATTTCTCCATTATTTTTTCTGGCATCAATAGAATTTCTAATTCCTCCGCCTTGCAGAAAAGCTATCGACAGATCCGACCACGTGGGTCCATTATAACTAACAACATAAGCAAAAACCATCGAATCTGTTATAAAATTCCCTAAGTTACATTCTTTGCGACGACAATTTTGGAAATTACCATCCAGTAGAGCTTTTGTTTTTCCTACAACAGAATTCACTAATTGATTAATAGCAGGTCTATATATTTCTAAAAGATCTAGAATATCTTGCTCTTGTTTTATAGATGCATCTAGTAGCAGAGGTTGTCCATTAAATTGAATAAGATCTCCAGCTTTGTCAAACTGCAAATGCAATTTGCCAAGATACTTGGTGTAAGCGTACGCTTGAACTACAGGAACAATTTTACCAGACTGTTGTTTAACTACTACAGGGTATGGTCCTTCAGGAGTCTCAAAATCCGGTTTTGCACCGTTCCATAAGAATGTGTTTGTGTGCCCCCCTATTACGACGTCAATATCAGGACAATCTCTTGCTATTAGTTGATCCACTGCGAATCCTGAATGCCCCAGCGCAATTAGGATATTAATTCCTTGAGCTTTCAGAAGATTGGCTTCTTTGTTGATTGCTGGAACTTCATCGATGTATTCAACATTGCTCATTGCAGACATGTATTTCGTTGCTGGTGTAAGATAACCAATGACACCAACTTTAACGCCTTTGACAACGAACACAAATGACTTCATCAATCGTTTTTCGTTTTGTAACTCCGGCACTTTGGATATATCCAAATTTGCCGCTAGTATTGGAAATGTTGAATGGTTTAAAAATGGTGTTAAACCTTTAACATTATCGTCGAATTCATGATTTCCTAGAGACTGAAAGAGAAAATTGATATAACAATAACCAAAAAAGGTATATTTAAAAAGGTAAATAGTATACCAAAAAAGAATCATTACAATTGCATCTGGGCTAAGTGCATTTAGGAATCTGCTGGTGATGTTCCATTTAAATAATGAGTACCAGGGAGTACCCTGGTAGGTGTCTCCAGCATTTAAGTACAAAACGGAGGGCCCCCCACCATTCGTAGCATTCTTTCGGGCTTCACGGATTCTAAAATAGAAAGAAAATAATTCATAAATAAGTATCCACCACTTAATGCGACTCTGACAGAAACAGACAAATGATTATGAAATATGTTTTCAGTAATCCATGACACAGCAATTTATCAAGGACATATCATAATTCGTTATAAAAATTATATGTAGATTTGAGGTTATAAACAGGGCCGTACTGCTCGCATCAAATGAATTGTCTTTATTGAATAAACGTGGAAGAGAGAGGGAATCTTTAACTTTTCGCCTTTTATATGCGCCTGTTTAAGGCCCCTTGATGTCCGAACCGACCCTGGATCAAATTGAAATTAATTTCTAGCAGAAAGCCAAGATGTATATGCGATCAACAACATCATGTGGTTTAAATGATATGTAATCACCTTGAGCTTGAATTCTTGATTGTTATGTGGATCTAATTACTTGGAAATAACAATTTATTAAGAATCGGAGTAAGAGTTTCTATGTAAAATTATTTTGATTTCAGTTGTTATACAGTAGAATGTCTATTTCAACTTTGGCTAAGAGATCGGAATATGTATTTCATATTTTCAGTGCCTTCTTAATTATTCCATAAAAAGAGCTCTAGGTCAAATCGGGGCGCTTATACGTCACACAATTTTCATGGTATTTTTACCCCCGGTCATTTGACATGACAAAACTCAAGTAATTTTATTTAAAATTTTAATCAAAACAATGTGTGTTACTAAATAAAAATCAGACTGTATTATTATGATCATACTCACACATGGGCAACTCTGGCAAATCCTCCATAGCACGTGTCATTAATTTTGCATGTCCCGCCTAATTTGCTGGTCTGTTCAAATCTCGCGTGCATGTCATTGTTGTGCAGAATCAGTAGCTCCAGGCCTTGATCTTGAGAAGACACAGAAACAACAGCCGCCAGAATTAGACTTAGTATAGTAATTATCATCTTCGACATTGTTCTTCACAGATTCTAATAGAACTATAAAAAAACATTTTTTTTAATCACGATTTATGTATGTAATCATCTGACGTTATCTTTTTATTAAGTCAGCAGTGACGGTATAATTTTCTGTGTTTATATATGGCTATAAGTATTATGTAAAGTACATAATGTAAATTAAAAAGTATTTATTATTTACGAAGAATTACTATTAGAATGCATTGGCATAATCATTAAATAAAAAGTACACCATATCTTCTTTATAATAATATCTATCGAGTAAAATAAGATTTTGGAGGAAACATTTTAGTAGCCTTAGCTTGACAGTGGCATATGTACATTAAGCAAACTATTAAGAGAATTGATAATTTACACATCAAATATTTTTATTATTTACACGATTTGTAATATATAATGGGCTTGTGTCCTATGTCTAAATTTCTATAAAAGTGTACTATATATTGATAAAGTGGGTTACTAGAACCTCAAATGTTCAATTATTTTTTAATAACTTCTTATATGCTATGAGATATTAACAATTAAAAAAGTCATTTTGTCTCTTTAATTATTAAAGGGATTCAACGTTGTACACATTCCAAATGCATGTGACATCACAATCCTTGTGTAAGGTTGCCAACCTTACAGATCATAAATATCTGCTATATGTATTTATATATCAAAATATCAAATATTATTTACAACTATTTCAAGGAACAATACAATTTCAATATTATGTCTGCCAAAGGTAGGGTTAAATGGGCACTGACCTACTCAACAAATAACTGACGTTAAAATGCATTTCACGTCATACAAATATGGTGGACCATTTCTAGCGCTAAAACTACAATTCAAACTTTTAATTGCTATATCTCTGTCAATATTTAGATATTTAATAAAATAAACACGCCAATACACATTTATTAATATCAATTTCAATTAACAATTGAAAAATCGACCACTAAAAAATGAGGACACAAGCCCATTACAAAAAGAAATTGTCAAAATGGCTTCTCACAAATTCGCTTTTAAAGAGCATCTGTCACGTTGCAAAGTGATTAAAAGTCAGGCTTTTTACACTAATAAAAATAGTGATACCACGGTGGATAAGAGTGCATAGAGTCGTTGACACCTGGCTGTTATAATACAACAGCATTACAAAAATAAATGTTAGAATGACAGTTACCTACAAGTCATAAACATAAAATTTTCCAAGAACAAATGATCCTATTCAATCCAAGTTCCATGAACGCGTTATTGACAATCTATATATAAGTACACAATACTTTCTTTAAAAACATATTATTGAATATAATTTTTTAGCTCACTCTTCTAAAATAAATACAGTGACTAATGTCTATGACTACTATAGTTACCAAAGGCTGATTCTATTCGATATTTACCTAATGGCAGGTGTTTTAATTAATTGTAACCATTATCAGAATAAGTAAATAATTACATGCAAATTAGATAATTGTTGCATGAGACTGAGTCATCAGAGCATTGTTTAAAAATATTCTAACAAATAGATCTGTGGCATGGTCACATACCTTAAATATTCAAACATATGTAGTACTACAAATGAAGTGACTACTTAGTGACCTCGATATGTATGTACTACATTACTATAAACGTATTTGTTACGTACGGAATTGTAATTTTAAACCCCAAATAGAGTTAAGATGAATTTCTTGAAGGTATTGAAAGTACACATGTCTAAAAACGACGGTCAAAGTTGACCATGCTCAAAATACATATGTATATATATATAAAACATATTGAATCCACAATGATTGAAAAAGTTAGTTTCTTTTTAACAGACCTAGAAAACTTGAGATAACTAAGCCTAATAATTTCAGAAATAAAAATCGCCTAAGATTAGCAGACACCTTTAAAAATGGGGTTAAAAAAATAGGCTTTAACAATAAAAGTGTGGTTTGCCCTTTATAATAACGTGTAAAATCTATAAAAGTAATTTTGAAGTTACACAGTATTATGTTTTTAATTAAGAAATATCTTTTTGGTAATATTTAATTATTATTATTAATTATTTACGCAGTTGTACATATATTTAAAATTGAAAATAATTTTAAAAAATTATGAATAATATTTTTAATGAATATTTATGTTTATACGGCAAACATTTGTTTGTGATAAATATAGGACTCATTCTAAACGTAGAATTTACTTAGCATTTATGTAGCATATATGTTTGTAAATTTAAAAAAACTTTTATAATATTCTATTGAAAGAATATAAGACAATCAAATTATGTTATTATTAACTGGTGAGGTAATATCAATATTTTGTGTTTACCACTTAGTAATACTTCTCAGAACAACATGTATACATAAATATAGCTTGTACGTAACATTTACGTAGCAAATATTTGTTAAGTATTTTTATTTACAAAGTTTTTTACAAGTAAATGATACGTAACAGTATTAAGTTTTGTTTTCGTGGAAAGGAGTAAACTTTAAAATAATGCTAAGATGTAAAGGAATATATGAACACGGGCAGGGAAGGGAAGAGAAAAAAGTGCACAAAGAATTAGACAATAAAATATATATTTAAAAATAAAAACTATATAATTATGTGAAGTATAATTATATTCCGTTAAACATGGATGTTACATTACATTCATGTAATATTTTAATTAAGCGAAATATAGCAATGTTTCATCTAAAAGGGTGTAAATATTGACAACTTTATTATCATTTGATTCTTAAAAAGTGCTTGTTAAAATTGTATAATTATAAGCAAAAGTGTATAAGTGTATAAGCAAAAGGTAGATTTATTCGTTTTTAAAGACAGTACACAAAGCATTGTAATTTAGACAGCAGGTAATTTTTGTTACATTAGATAAAGCATGACTATAAATACCGTCACTTTATTTATAATGTAATCTTTAATAATTAGGTTAGAACTACATAGGTAGTAGTAAAACTGTAAAAACGATATAAATATCCGAAAATGATTTTTCATCATACTAGCGAAAACGGTTCTGTACTTATATAAATAAATAATAAATAAATAAATAATATTCATACCTGTAAAACACTCTAGATTTTATATTTATGAATATTTATTTTATGCAACAATAATCACAAAACCTTGAGCACGAAATACGCTGATGTATAGTAAACGTACGAGTATATTGTTTGTGTCATATCCAACATATCCTCAACGCGAGCTTGTACCACAGAACACCAAATAAACACAATACAAAAGAAATAAAAACTTTTTACAATGAATGATGGAACAAAAAAGAGTCTAACAAACTGATAAAAAAAACTTGAAAACGAGAACGAAAATAACAGTTACAAATATGCCAAGTAAACAAATGTGCGACTGCTAATATGTCTCTCTTACTCTCCGACTCTCTGACTCTCTTTGACGACACGGAGATAATTTATGATTAAAAATTAAAACAGACTCTGTCGTATGTTTAAATAATATTATTTACTTATTAACAAATATAATAAAACGAAACGTTCTTATTTAGTGCTGACGTGAGAATATTTTATGTATTGTATTACGCTGGGTGATTAGTGAAACCGTACATTAATGTGGAAACGATTGCACCTAGACTGATAGCACAGCGAATAGATAAATGTCTATGAATGAAAGTTGGAATTGTTGAGTTCCACTCTCTGTTGTGGAACAAGATATTGTTTTCGTTTTATTTATAAGATGTTCGCAGGTAGGGGCAAATAATAGATGACGTGTCTATTCCGCTCTCCCCACTCCTGCCTTGTTATTCCTGCATGTCAAAATTTTACCAGTGGTTATTTTGTAAGTTCTGTCAAATTCAGTTATAATCTCCGATAGTTTATATACGTTGATGTGGACGACGCATTAGTTTAAAATTGCGTTTCAAAAAGGTATTTGTTTCTTTGGAGGCCGTTAATAATTATAAATAATATATATATATATATATATATATATATAATTTTTATTACCAGAGTTATAGTAATCTGAAGATTACTGATTGATGAAATAAATACCCTCTTTAATACAGGCGTAGCGACGAGAACAGGAATCTCATTTTTTAAAATTTCATCCACCCCAAACGTTTCCAGCATATGTGTAAGGAACGTTGGCCTAGTAAAATACTTCAAGTCAACTTCGAAGACTTCGCCTTCTTCAGATTTTAGTTTGACCATTTGTTTTTCACTCTGTAGTAAATGATATTATTAATAAATTACTATATGTTTTATAAATTTATAAATAACTACACTGCTGCCTAATAAGTGTACGATTATGTATGACCATATAAGTTCATAATAAACAAACCCAGTAAATATTTATCTGGTCCGGGGATCGAGCCCGAAGACACAACAGTCAGCGTCAAGCATCAATGCTCTCGCTCACTGTGTCGTTATAATTATAAAATCTTGCTATTTAAAGATTATTAATCGTTGCACATTACAAAAACAAAACCACAAGTTACAAGTTTGTAGAAATAAATAAAATATTGAGAATACATGTTTAATAAATATAACATGGAATATGAATTTTACAATCTTGTATTTTGATAATAAATGTCTTACCTCCATTCTTCGTTGGCGGAGTCCAAATCATAAAAGCATAATGTATACAACTATTAAAATATAAAGTATAGACTAAACTGTAAGCAAAGAATGTATTGTACGTATAGGTAAGAATTTGTTACCAAAATTTTACAAACCAAGCGATCCAAAACTCTGGCCGTCAGAGTTTCCAAAAGAATAGCCGAAGACTGCCGAACAATGATATTATGATATTATTTCATCGATATTAAATAATACTTGTTTATTAATATTGTTTCAAATTTTTGACAGTTTGATAATCACGAAACCAATTTTACTTTATACAACAGTATTATTGTTATTGTTATTTGTTTATCCCAAATGCCATGCGGTAGTAGCAAACATAAAGCAGTAAAGTGAGAAGTTGCAAGAAAGGAAAAAATCATACAAAAAGTCATCAAGAGGTTTCATTTTATGTTATAATTCACACTATATTCTTTACATGCGTAGGAATCTGAAAATCTGCAAAGAAGACGAATGTGATATCCCATGTTTCGGTAGCAAAGTGTATTTATACGAATATGTATTTCAAAGGCAGTCTAAAGCTAGGTATATATAATTATATTTGTCATCGTCAGCTATGCTAAGAAATTAGAAACGACATAGGTCAAATATGCAGATAAAATATTTTTACGGTGTACTAATAGTATTGCTATTAATACACTGTTGATAAGAATAGAAAAACAGATTTAAACAATATAGTAAAAACTTCTTTTTAATTTAGTAAATAATTGTAGCACGTGTGTAGTATCAATGTCGTAGTCAAATCTTTTAGCTTGTCGGTGTTGATGTCGGTGCATATAACATAAGCGAACATAATCGCGTCTATCTTCTCACACACTCTTCGTACAGTGAATTTCTTAAAAGACTGTATAAGCTAGATTTTTTGTAATATTAACTGCACTTAGATCTTATTTTAAGTAAATGAGTGTTACACTTATAATTTCATTGAAAAGTACACTTAAAAACTTTTTATCTTATTTGTTCTGCCATCTGTTTTCTAAATCATATATTATGCTACTAGCTTCACTGCTTCATAATAGATGGCGCATTTAACAATTTTATATAATATAGTAGATTATTTAGAATATAAATACAAGTTTATTTAATTAAAACACAAACAGCTGTTTTCAAGAGAAATACAAGCAGCTGTTCTCTGCTTGGGCCATTTTTTATCAAGCTCTGGAACTAGACCATCATATGACCACCCTCTTATAAAATAATAATTCATTAAACTGGATTTGTTTGTTGTTAGTTAATATTTGAAATGTTTTATGCATCAAAATATATTAGTAGTAAATAATACGCTACGATGACGTCATGTTTGTATTTTATCCTCTTAAATTCTATGAATCGCCATCTTTGGTATACAACAAAGTGTAAAAGAGATGCATTAAGGTGGCTCACCTCCACATAAATTGATATAAACTTTATCTCATAATAAACAGTGATGGATTTAGACCTAGGCTTAAATTTTAGAGCTTAGGAACCAGGGTCTACAATTTGAGTGGCGAAAAAAATTATAAAACGTATATAACCATAACAGTTTTAGAAGGGCGCCTTATCGTAAAGGGCCTAGTTCGCTATCTTACTTAAATCCGCTTTATCACTAATGCGAAACAAGTCAAATATACCATACTGAAAAAGTCGACGTCACTTGCAGTGTGATAGAGTTTTTAGGTGTAATCAGGGCCGAATTTAGAGGTGTAGAGATTTTTTTTTCCATCAAATCTTTCAAAAATATATTTCTGTTATCTCTATTGTGGAGTCCCCGGGCAGTAGCTCCGCCTGCCCTCCCTCAAATGCGGGCCTGGGTCTAATATATCTAATAAAATATTAATATGATTGAAGTATTATATATTTAAATCTACTCCAGAGCAGCGGAAGACCGTATGCACTAAAAGTAGTCTCCCTTACTCATTTCGTCGACAGTACTGATTCCAGCCAGCAATCAGCCTGAGCTGGAGCTGGAGCTGGAGTCTCTGCACGTTCAACGCAATAAACACAACATATGGTGAGGATTAGACCTCCGATAAGGACTTCAAATAACAATCAGCCATATGCCGTTTAAAACAGATACAAAATGTTATTGTTTTTTTAAAGAACTCATAAAATCAGTTTGTGTTCTGATTGCTCTATACAGCTTATACAGGAAGTGTATTTATTTAATAAGGAAGTACAATCAGGAGGCCTATCGGATAAATAGAAGGGATATTCTTAAAAATTATTAAAAGATATTTTCGATTATCAAATGTCAAAATTTTCTATATAAATTTATTTATAAGAAAATAAGATTCTAAGACTTTTGGCGTCCTCGGATTTTCCTCTGAATTATATAAATAAATAAATCTCATCAGCTTGGTATCTTACACAAATACTGTACGCCACTGTACCATCTACATTTTTCAAAGAAATACAAGTGACAATTCGTCTGACAAATTTTTATTAAATAAGTAAGTTTTCAACTTCAATTTGTGCTTGCCATCATGTCAATAATATGTACATAGCTTGAATAATCATAGGGGCTGAGAACAGTATTCATATTGATATGTTTATCTCGTTTTAACTTAAGTAAATAAATACGCAACAGAAAGAGATACATTGTTCTTCATTACATTCAATGAATCACGTGCACACGTGTTAGGGTAACATACTCTGTACATTCAAAGGTTCGGTCACACAGAAACATAAACCCATAGACTGACAGACGCATAACGCACTCGGCAGACGGCGTTCTCTGCTCGACAGTTGAGATAATTCGTACAACAAATCATTTATTTTAGTAAATTAGTAAAAATTACTTGTTTTAAAGCAATAAAAGTGTTCGGGATTGCTACAGAATATCAGGTAAGTGTTTTACATTTATTTATTTCATTACATAACTCTTTGTAGTTGCTATTAACTAAATTATTGATTTTTTCGTATGTGTTACATGTCAACAAGAGATAAAATATCTACATTTATCAATAATAATCAGGGTTTTTTTAATCTCCCGTTTAAATTAAACAAAAACATGTTTCTGAAATGTTTTTATCGTGGGATATAGGTGAATGGACGTAAACAATAGAGGTGGACGACAATTTTGACCGGTTTTATATCTTTTAATTATAATTATTGAAAATAAAAGTTATGTTCACGTTAAAATAATATTGTGAGCAATTAAATTATTAGTTATTCCTTTCTCGTCGTATTCCTCTCGCTCTCTCAACGTCGTTGCCGTTAATTATTTATATAATAATTATTTTTGTGTCACTTTGCATCTCAAACGAATCTCTTTACAAATTTGTTCAACATCTTGTTAATGAATTCAGTGTTTTCCTCTACCTTTTCCTATGACCATACTAACCATAATTGGGTCATCGTCGCCACCCACATTTTGTGATTATTCTAATTATTGCAATAATGTTAGTATTTTGTTCTAAACAAATATTGAATTATTATGAAAGGCAACGTTATCTGAAATAAACAAATATACCTACTGTACTAATATACCTAGACTGTTACACTGCAGCGAATGAGGTACGCCGACAAATACATTTCTTATCTAGTTCATTACTTTTTACATTTTACTTTTTACTTTTACATCATAAAAGTGTTCTTTGTTTGTTTATGTAAATGTTTTATTAAATGTTGACAAATAGTACTAACAGAAATACAGTTTGACTTAGTATACGCGTAAAATATTGTTATTTGTTAGAATTCCTTTATGCAAAAACATTGCTTCATGTTTTAACAGCATTAGGATTTATTACCTCGGATTGTTTTTAGGTAACACATGAAATGAGTGGTATAGTCCAAATCACGACAGTTCGGCGGTGACTTATACTTAAAAGAGGTTATAAGAGCGGTATAAATCTATAATACGATAATGAATTTTATTTATTCGTTTCTATATACATTATAGAAAAATAAGTGAGTCAGTGCTTTTTAGTTATATCGGCAGTTTATACCCCACAACTTGTTTTAAGTATGAGTCGTAATTTGAACTATATCTTCAATACTGTATTAATCTTTTTGTGTAGGACTGGGAAAGCACTTAAAAAATCATTTGAATCTAGTGACAAATGCTTCATAATACGGCGAAATCAGTTGTATCCAGTCTCTTGTGAAAATCTACTGTATATAGTCACAATTGCCCCGATTAAATCTTAGCTTATTTGTCTATTGGTTAATTCTTTAAACGTAAGTTTCGTCTATATTATTTGGACTAATTAAAAAGCAATTTGACATTCGATGTTCTAACAGATAACTTTGTATGCA
Source organism: Panorpa germanica (assembly GCA_963678705.1). Lineage (NCBI taxonomy): Eukaryota > Metazoa > Arthropoda > Insecta > Mecoptera > Panorpidae > Panorpa > Panorpa germanica. The sequence continues at coordinate 957,417 of OY783222.1, forward strand.
GTATAATTTTATAGATTTTAAGACTAATGCTAAAAACCAATTTAAATAAATATTTTTCATTTTTTCATTTTTTTAGAATGTTACCCACCGAGTGCGTTAATTCAGAAAGCTATCAGCAGACGGCGACGGCATGTGGTTCAAGAAGCTGTAACTTAGATGAGAAAATAGTTCACGCTCTCAGAATCAGTACTGCACATAATGTGCTACGCAGCTTAAAATTAGCGAGAGATGCAGCTGAGATGACTCACAGTGAGATGATACTAGCAGCGTACAAAGGATGTGACTTAAAATACAACGGTTGCTATGATAATAACACTGAACGACATTATGCGTAGCAAACGGTTATGATTAGGAACGCAGTAACAATATTAGAAATAAGCCAAAGCCATGATTTAAAGAATCGATCTGCTAGATAACTGTCATCTAGATCGCCAAATATAAAAATTATTTTTTAGTTAATTTAGGAAATTAGTAATAAAAATATACATTTTCTATTCTGCAATATAAAGAAATGTATCTAGTGCAATTTTTGAATCAGCTGTAATATTTATTAAGTCTAAGAAATCCGTCGTTAAAACCTGAAATTTTCAAGGTGACAGGCATCGCAACGACGACGGATTTTCTGATTGAAATTTACTTGCAATAGTCTAGTTTTATAAGAAAAATCTAAATTCAAAACATGCAATTAATATTATTTTTATAAACATTTTCTTGCCATACGTTAGAAATATTTAAAAAATTATATAATATATAGCTTTAAGAACTAAATATGCCAAAAGTTAAAGATCTAGTCTATATTTAGAGTAACCAATCAAAAATACTCATTTTATTGTAAGACATAGTATGAAATATACCTCTAAAGTTATCTGCTACATAAATGCTACATCCCGAATAGAATCTTGCCATAGATGTTGCAAGACCCCAATAGCAGAGTGACCCGTTACACAAATAATTTTTAATTGAACTAGAATTAAAATTTAACCCGACTTAAAAGTGTTATGCATATTAACAACAACAAAAAAAAATTCAACATCTAGTCGAATGGTAAAACCAAAAACATTTAATAATTAAAATATATGTTAAAGAAATCAAATAAAAAATATATTGAAATAATCGTTCGTTGTAATTTATTATGTTATTATTAATTAATTCAATCCCCCTGTTGTAGAAGAGAGATGACAAAAGTTGGTGGGGTGGAAGATAGATACAAAAAATTTTAAAGAATAATTCGACAAAAATAACTATTTTAATTGTTATTATCTTTTATATTATCACGAATAATTAAAAAATAATATACATATTTGTGGTTCTCATAGCCAATGTCATCAAATATAAAATACAGTTTTATAAAAATTAACACATAGTTAAAAACCTAATTAGGTATCAGTTTAATTAATAATAAAATTAGGAAATCGTAGAAAATAAAAGTTACAATTGTAAAATAATTTTGGTATTTATTTTTAAATTCGTAATTCAATACATAAATCTAAAAGTTAAACTTAAAACTAGAGACTAGAATGTTGGACTAGATTTTTTTGTATTTCACTTACATTAGTTAAATTATTATAATATTAAACATTATTTTAAATTACATCTATTCAATATTTGTTTATCTTATCATCAATAATGGTAAACAACCAAGTTACCATGTTGTAATATTTAATATAAAAGGTGCTTTTTATAGCTATACTAAAAGCCTTTAATCATTAAAAAAGACTTCCTTTTAGATATAGTAATCCTTAAAAAAGCAAACGTCAGCGTTATTGGGTTACAGTAGTTTACACAATTATTTTAACATTGGAGTTATTAGCTTAATAATAAATTTAAATATTAATTCTACTCGTATATAGCATATAAAACTATGGCTCTTTATTTAAGGGTATAAAACTTATTAAAACTCTACGAAAATACTTTAATGCACTGCACTCAAATTTAAAACCAAATCACTCAAAGCACATGTAAAAAATAGCATCACATTGGCAAAGCATCAATCAAACTATTCCTCAAGTTAATAATCAGTGGATTATCAGGTGTCATCCCCTGCGCTGCCAGATACGCCATCGTTTCCTTTACACACACCGCATATCCCAGCGTTTCCGGGGAATTCTCAAACAAAGAAAAATCATCATCATCGTCTTCATCCTCAGAATCATATTCATCATTACACAGTTCTTCTTGAAGTTCATTTAAACGTTCAAGCGCTAATTTTAAGAAATCAGCACGATTTCTATTATCGCCAGCTTGTTCTTGTACGAAATTTTCATTTCTCTGTCTCTGATTATCATCAATTATATGTTGGTTATTAATATTGTCATTTTTGAAAACTCGAGCGTGGTTTTCTGTCCTCAATCTCTGATTTAAGTTCCGTGGTCTCTGTTGTTGGCCTTTGCAGACGTTCGCTATTTTTGAACAAATCGCATCCAACTTTTCGGGACTGTACCGACTTTGCTGCACGAAATCGTTGCCGTTATTTATATTTTTGGAAATTTGACTAAAGTTATTTATATTTTCCCGATATTTTTCGTTATTTTGTTGATTGTAATATAGAGACACATCGTTGTTAATATCATTAATGTTTCGAATGCTTATACCATTTGTTATCTTTAAGTTTTTCAAACCATTTTCCGGAATATGTTGCTTGTAAGATCCGAGATATGCGTCCCGTTTGCTAGTTTCATTTCCTCTTTCATTTAGATTTATAATTTGTCCGTCTGCAGCGCAAGATTCAATTTCTCGTTCCAAATTAGGAATTTTACGATTATGTTCTGAAGAACTAGCTTCTAAGGCCGACCGTTTCCGTTTTAGGTTCAATATAAGTTTTCCAGACATTTTAAATTTATCAATCAATCAATTCAATTAATTACATAATTAACACACCATTATTAATTAAACGAATCACTAACAAAACACTTGCTTTAATTCACAACTTTTATTATATTAAATAAATTTCACACGAACTATATATTATTCCCACAGAAATTGAACTAAAAACTAAATTCTAAAATCCACCCTAAAACCAGTCCCTTTAATATAGTAAATGAAGTACGGAAACAAATCAGCCGGTGAGGATATTTTAAAAGAAATATTATAAATATATATCTATCCTTTTCTGGTAAGAAAGGAAATTTAAGCTTGTCATATATTGTTGTCTTACTTTAATATATGGTTTAAATATATGTGAATTATATATCTGTTTCCAATATATATATTTTGTGTTAAAATAAACATCTGCTTTCTTTTGTACCAACCCTATTTGTTCAATTCAATTTACTGCCAGTGCTGTACGTCACTAGAATATTAGGTGGGGCGGACATATATTATTTTATAGATTGAAATTGTCCATAGAATACATAAACATTAGTATTGAAGTATGTGGAATAATATGTAATCGATTTTATTTTTCAAAATTATCTTCTTTATAATATCAAAACTTTATATGTTGCTCGAGACAGCAATACGTAGTCTTTTATATGTATTCTTAAGCATCCCTTTCACAATATAGGTAGGAAAATATCTGCTGCCAAAAGATTATATTTTTGAGTCAAAACCAAAAGACAAAAATATCATTTTTTTTATTAGCTGTAATACTACAACTAAGTATAGATATGCTTATCTAGTGGCTTACATTTCAATAATTACACGGTGTGGTAGAGATTGCTCCAATGAACAATTCTATATGATTAGGCTACTTAGGTCCGAGGGTTTAGTCCTGCGAAGTCTTCGAACATCATTACTATCAAGCAACATTTGAATCACGGCGATGTTTTCGTGGTTACGAAGTCTCAATTCGTGCTTTGCTGCTATAGTTTTGATTGCTTCTTCGACTGTGTTAATCTTCAGGTCTCTATTTATGTCGTCATTGCGAATTTAAATATTCCCCGCAGAACTTTATTTTGGAACGTTTGTATTTCTTTAATGTTCGACTTCTTGGTGCAACCCCAGAGCTGCACTCTATACGTCCACACTGGCTTTAGCACTTGCTTATACATATGCAGCTTGTCCAATCCAATTAGCCAATACATATTCCGGTGTATGCTCTTTTTAATGTCAGTTTTCTTCTTTGTAGTTTTTTCAGTTATATTTTACTTATGCTTGTAATTTTGTACACACTTCTAATTCGGCGCTTAGAAGGGCTCGTACTAGTCAATCAATCTTCAGTTCCGCATTGCTTAAGATTAACCAGGGTCGGTTCTAAATGAATTTGCATACAAGAAATACATATATATATATAATAAAGAAAGTTGTGGTAATCACATTTCATTCATAGAAAACCAGTGTCGTCCGTATTAGGTTGTTTACTTTTTTAAGTGTTTGGATTTTAAAATAATTTTTGCCTATGTTTATACCGGCACGCGGCAGCTGTGGCTAGTCGTATGCCAGCTAGCAGACGGAACAATGATCTTCTGGAGCACGAAGCATTGGGGCATTGAGTACTCGTGTTGGGCGGCAGTCGACGCGGCAGATGTCAGTCTCTTTGTCTGCACTGGCAACTTCCTCTGACGCTGCAACTAACTAAACTAATACATTTAAACCACGAACTTCGCGACACCTGGATTGTTTCATGTATATTTGTATATATTATAGTATGTAGATGCAATCAGCTTCTGCTTCAGTGGATACGAGATTTAAATATGAACAACTGATGTAAACAGTGACACAACCACACGTGTCGAGAAGCCTTAATTGGCTTGTGTCCTATGTCTTAATTTCTATAAAAGTGTACTATATATTGATAATGTGGGTTATTAGAACCTCAAATGTTCAATTATTTTTTAATAACTCCTTATATGTTAAGAGATATTAACAATTAAAAAAGTCTTTTTGTCTCTTTAATTATTAAAGGGATTCAACGTTGTACACATTCCAAGTGCATGTGACATCACAATCCTTGTGTAAGGTTACCAACCTTACAGCTCATAAATCTCTGCTATATGTATTTATATATCAAAATATCAAATATTATTTACAGCTATTCCAAGGAACAATAAAATTTCAATATTATGTCTGCCGTAACAGGGTTAAATAAAATTCTTTGACTTGACTTGATTATTTCGACTACCAACAGCTACATTACTACAACAACAAATAACTGACGTTAAAATGCATTTCATGTCATAACACCTCTAGTGCTAAAACTACAATTCAAATGTTTAATTGGTATATCTCCGTCAATATTTAGATATTTAATAAAATACACGCCAATACACATTTATTAACATCAATTTCAATCAACAATTGAAAAATCGACCACTAAAAAATGAGGACACAAGCTTATTTCCTAAAAACTTGAATAGAGTTCTACTATAGCTAGAAAGCAAACCTCATATTGGTTCAGGATTTCGTTCCTAGATGGTGCTTTGAATATTAGTAGGATTAGAAATTAGTAGATTATTTGTAAAAGCTTAGTATTAAATGTTTATCTGTACTTTCTACATCTGTAGTACAATATTTGAAACTATTACAACCCTATCTCCTATATACATTTACCTATCTCACAAAAAGGATTGTTTCTTAGGCAGTAAGAAATAAATATTTTCTGCTATAAAATAATTCTCATAATTCTCTAATACTATAAAACTCTATTTAATAACAATAGGAGCGATAGTTTTAAAGGATATTATTATCTAATTACCCCGAAAATTTGAAGTTGATTAACCGTTTAGAACTCCAGATAAATTGAATAAAAGTTCGCATTATTTACATGGGGATCAATTAAGAATATATTTGACGTGCGGTTACACCAGTATTTTATTTTTAATAATAATTAAAATCGATTTATTTTCTAATAAAAATAGATGAGAATATAGTGATACATTTTTTGCGCGTGGATAAAAAAAAACGAAAATGATTGACCGTGTTGTTCTTTAAATAAAACAATGTTATTCGACTCGACAACGTAGGCTACGAAAACTATAAACCACACTGATGGCTTTAGCAATAGCAAATTTTTAGAAGGTATTTATAGATAATAAGCCTAAGTAAACTGTAGTTAATTATATCATATTATTACTCAGTGTTGCATCGGTTGTAATGCACAATGCACATGCAGTGTGTCTTGGTTAAGTGTGTTGCACATTAGCCTAGTTTCCCTGAAGAAATAAAAAGACACACAGACCGCACCATTAGACGGTAGAGTGGAGAATTGACCAAAGTAAATGACCCAAATAGTAGCTGTTTGTTGCATATGAAATCGAATAAAAAGAAATATTACAAGTAGGAAATGGGACGGTCACAGGAAATGAACATAGAGTGACCTTACTTCTTATAATACTGTTTTTACTTGCACAGAGAACATTTTCATTATATTAATAAAATTGATTATTCATTTTAAAATTCAAAGAAAATATTTCCTTTGCTCTAGGACAAATTGCTGTGAGAGAAATGAGAACTTATAATTGGGTTATGCGTTCTCTTTGTGGTCAGTTCTTTTGAATTTTTGTTGTTAATATATGTATACTTGTTTTTCTTTTTTGAATATCAAAAATGGACTGGTTTCACTTTGTTGTTTACATGGGAACGAGTATGTAAATTAAACTAGCACAATCCTTTTACGTATTATAAAGACTCTACAGTTAGTAAAATCTTTAAGTAAACGACATTTGCAAGTACATTTAACATATTAATTAAACAATTTAGATAATATACAAAATCTCTCAGCAAGTAAATACGAGGAACATAAAACATTTTCTTCCACAAAACAAACAAATGAACTTAATTATACTTGTACAGTGTGTAGTCTTCTAGCCTCTCTTTTTAGCAGACCCGGATTTGAGAGAGGGCAGGCGGAGCTACTGCCCCGGGCCTCCACGACTTGACGGAAAAAAATTGTTCCTTTTATTCGGAAAATAATTAGGGGCTTCCGCTCCTTCGTTGTCCCAGGTCCTCCACATTTCTACATCCGCCACTGCTTTCTAGATTTGTAAGTCAGGTTCCTAACTGACGAGTGAATACAACCTTACATTGTTTAACAAGCTGTTATATTATTAAAGCATTACGGTTGCATTGTTGTGCCCCATTGTTGTAACAGTGCTATTATAATCAGCTTGTATGAAGCACACGTGGATTGCTGATTGTTGACACGTGTAATTTATTTAAGTGATAAATAATACAGTGAGACGCCTGGCTAAATCGTACTACGGCATAAGTAATTAAACGTAATACGTTTGGCTACTCTCACACTGGACTACGTTCGGCCCAGAGGCGGCCTTAGGGGGTGGCAAGTAGAGCAACCGCCCTGAGCCTCGCACCCTCGCAGAACAACCAAAGTAGAACACAATTACAACCATAATTTCTCATGATCCTTCCAGTGTATTTGTTTGATCTCTTCCATGTATACGCTTGGTTAAAATTCGCTTAAATAAGGTTCCAGTATGGGACCTACGTAACGCCCGTATTCGGACGGCTTTGTCGTTTGCAGTGTGCGAGGCTTTATTACATTTACAGGGTTGGGATAGGTAAAAAAATTCACTTAAATACGCTTGCATAGTACATGATGCATTCACGTGCATTTCTTCTTCATAATGTGAAGTGGCTGCACTTTACCGACATATGTTTCCGAATGACGTAACACATATAAGCTGAGTAAATTTGAACATGAGTGCAGTGCGATGCATATCAATAATGCAAGTTTAATAATGCACTGAAAATAAACATAAAGGTACTCGACAGGTGATACGAGGTGGCATATGTCAACTGATAATATTAATGCAGATAAATTCTGATAATGTTTAAAGTGTTATAATATCACTGATGTAAACCATTTATTGAATGCAACATTCTCTATTCGGTTTATGATATTTTGATTACGAATTTTTAACCCCTACAACATTATTAATTATAATCGTATTCCAATACAAATCACAAAGGAATAAGTTTCACTTTCATTTTCATTTCTATTTATACTGTGCAGTACAAACAATAAAGAAGCCGCAGAACAGGAAGCCGGAAACCGATGAATGTTTAAATAGCTTCAAACTACAGCTATTAATTAAATAGCCATTACAAACATGTTGGAGATTATGCAAACACACTTGATGCTCTGCTCTATTGAATTTATTTAATAGTATATCACTAGTACTACACACAAAGAATAATAATCCAATATTAATAACTTAACGTTCTGTTAACAGGAAACACAAATATACGCGTGTGGTGAAAGTTATTCATTTGAAGATAAAGTTGTGCAAATTTCGTTTGTTTCTTATGTTATTATAATATTGAAATTGTAATGTAACTTGAATTCTAGATCTAATGTATATTGAAGTGTCCTGTTTTGTGACGTTTCTATCACTATTGCACTTTAATTATAGTTCGCATCAACTTTATCTTCATTTGTATTCCGACAGGTGGAGTAGTTTCGCTATTTGTAACCGATAAAATAGACATTTCATATGAACGACTGTGAAAATCAGAACTCTTTCATGACAAAAATATCATATGCATCTTCAATATGATGGCGAAATGACTCCAAAATGTTGCTTTCTAATGCAAGTTTCTTTCAAATGCGGCTGATGCTGTAGCAACACATTTATGCGAGTAAATATACCTATACCGTTAGACTCTTACACGTTTCATTCAAAAATCAAACGTGTTGTTGTTTTTTGCGTTGAATAGAGCAGGTGCACTGTTTGGGGCATCCATAAAATACGCTACACAAATTTCTTTACCTCTTATAACACGATTTCATGGTATTCAAATATTTGGTGATGAAGATACTATAATAGCGAAGAATTTAAAACATTTTTTTAAATATAATGGAACACAATAATTAGTGGCGTTGTGGAAGAGGTCATTAGTAATTTAATTTTGAGATTAATAGAAAAATTATACGTTAAGAGCACGGTACTGTTGGAAGGCAACAATATTTGCTTTTCATTATGCTAATATAGATTCTGTACTCCGTCTAGACAAGTGAAAGTAATTTTATGTTTTAATATTAACTTTATTAAATATACTCCTGCAATTTACACTAATGAGTGTAATATGTCTTCCACGTTTTAATTTAAGTTCAAATATTTAATGATCCTTGTTCACGTAAATAAATATAGTACCGTTTTCGTAATTCACAGTTAAACTTTAGTTATGGTGTAGTTTCAGTTGTAACTCAAACAAAAATGAGAGCAGACAATTGTAAAAACAGCCCATAGTTAATATAGTTTCAAAATCTGAATTATTCGGATCAATTAAATTTGGTTTAAATAATTGAAATTGTTCAACGCGCTAATATGGAAGCTCAAAATGAAATGTACAATTTTGTATTTTAAATTACCAACTTAATGAAGCAGATCTTGTTGATCAAGGTTTTATGTTGTACATGTCTCGGATAGCCTCATACATTTTTTAAAACATGATGACTAGGTGCGTGAAATATGGAAGTTCTAAGTTGCATTCAAAGTGCAAAGAATGTTTATATCTTGTGTTAATAATGGCTTAAGAATTTGCGTTCTACTAAAGACGTGGTTATCATTACATGCGAAAAACCTCTTGACATAATTACTTCGTTCCCTCCATCAATCAGTGACTATTCAAACCAAACATCATCAAGTACTGAAAGAAAGTAGATGATAAATTAAAAAATTCTAATTAAATCTAATGAAGTAATCAACCTTGTATTCATCTGACCTAAAATAACCCCTGACTACAACAAGAAATGGATTAAAAATTTGAATTCTCTTGCTGACAGTTTGCAGGATTATTTTTTATAGATAGTAGCATTTAGATTGTAAAGGATTAAACTTTTTTAATGAGTTTTACTATAATTAACAGGACATTCCCAAAAGAAATTAGTATGAATAATAAAGAATAAAAAAAATTCTCTGAATTCAAAGTTTATATTTAGTTCAGACCGCAGGGAGATGATTCACGGACCAGTGTCGGATTAGGACTGGTTAAGAAATAGAAAAAGTTAATATTTTCGCCCGACTATTATAAATATTCCTTTGTCTTTGTTTGATATAAAAGTAGCTTTTTAAAAGCGTTAAATAAAATACAGTTTTACTACTAATAGAAAAGTAACTAACAATATTTTGCGATGTTTATTTGTTTTCTTATTTTGAGTGGCCGTCAATTATTCATATCTATTTTGATCATTTATGAATATATGATCAAAGTCGAATAAATATGACTGGCATATAAATATTATTATCAAAAAATTTTTACTACAGAGAAGCCATAAGAAAAATAGACAAATCTTTAATAAAAATATCGCAGTCAGAAATATACGGCGTCTGTTGTTGCTAGTCATCACTTCCTCCCGCTCACCCCTTTCCCAATACCCTACTCTAAATGATTTATATCATTATGAATGTATTTTAAGCGGAGTTCTCAATCAAAGTTCAAATTTAAAGTGTCTTAAGATAAAATATTTCGGATTTTCTAATATGGATAATAAAACCTAGGCTCGAGATGCTGTGAGGGTGAGGGTGAGGGTGAAAACGTTGTAGGACATTTACTATAATGGGAAGTAGAAAATGAACATTGGAATTAGTTTGTGGCAAGGTAGTAAGTATATTGCTGCGAACTTGTCAGGAGACAGTTGTGGATCTTTTTGCACAGTTTATTTTATTTAAATAATTCACCGTTTTTTTTAATGTAAATCCTTTTTTACAACTGCCCTAAGCTATTCATCGTAATTGTAATTCTCTTTGTGTTTTTGAATTCATAATTATACATTTTTCAATTAAATAAAAATTAGCTATTTTTCATGACATATAAGGGCAATTTAAAACAGGTTTATACCGCAAAATGTGATTGATGGTGAATTTATGTGATTATAATTTAATAATTTACTTGGAAATGTCATTTATATGAATTTGACAGCACATTTATGTCAAAATATTTTTATTATATAATATTTTCATACGTTTGTTTACTACCTTGTCTAAACACTGTGAAAAATATACAGGGTGTAACAAAATGTGACAAAATGTATCATCAAATTATGTGGAAAACTCGTAAAGGAGATTAAAATATTTATAAGAAATAAAAAAGTGCAATTACAATTACATTTTATAGCTCTTCTTCGTAATTTGTACAATTAAAATATCCTCCTTTTCACTGAAATAGATGTATAACTGTTTTTAAATTATAGTTTCCGAAAGTAAGCGTGAAATAGCACCCTGTAGTGTAGTGTGTTTTCAAATCTAAATGAATTTAATTTTGGTTGCATTATTGCTCACATTTATATAGATAATGTCATGAGTACCGGGTGGGGGAGAAGGGGGGGGAGGAGGTTGTACTTGTACTCTAGCATGAAAGAAAATCCTTTTCTATCTTTATAAAGATTAAGAAATAAAATTTGTATTATTAAAGTCACTGTTTGAATAAAAAATTAACACTTTAACACTTGATCAATAAATTTGGTGTCCTCTACCTTTTTTAATATGAATACTAACTTATTTACCACTTATTTACTATAGAAAATTTTATTAATAATTTATAAGATTGAATAATTTTTTTCGAACTTTTTAAGTGGCAGTAATATATTTATTCACACTCTGTATATATTCATAACAATGTTTATTTAAATTTTTATTTAGAAAGGTACACGTCAGTACAGGTTGGCTGTGAAACAAGATGTGAAAGTATGAAACAAATTATGACAGCAATAATAATTGTGTTTGGAGCAGAGGCTAAAGAAAAACCTTTTCTCAGCTTGATATATGGTAGTTGACTTCCATCATGTCAGACTAAAGTCAATGTGATAACTGCTTGCAAGGGCGTCCTATTTCGTAGAGAAAAACATTTTTTTTAAAAGACTTTTGGCGTCCTCGGTATTTTCCCTGAATTTCCTGGAAAACCGTAGTTTTGGAAAAACTAAAAAAAAAATTTTTTGAGTTTTTGTTCTATAACTTTTAATTCGTAAAGGATAGAAAGTTGAAATTTGGTATGTGTATTACGGTGTTCAATGCTATTGGAAAAGGGGGCCCGATAGGAAACTTTGGAGAAAACTCAAATTTTGGAGTACTTAACAATGAAATATATTATAAAACAAAAAAAAAATGAAAATTCAAAAATTTTATTTGGGGACACGGGGTCGGATTTTGCCGAGGGTAAAAATTGTGCTAGAAAGTTGAAATTTTATATATGGGCTAATTTTGGTACCTAATCGAAAAAAAAATCTCAAATTTTGGAAAAAAGTTGGCCAAATAATATTTCAATTTAAAAATGGAATTAAAATTTGAAATGAAATTCAATTCACGCACAAAAAGCTAAACCTAAAGCTACCCTGTCGCAAGCGACGACTGGTAAACTCTAGTATTTTTATAATGGTGTAATATTTTTGTAAAATTAATTTCTTTACGTAGAGTATTATAAAAAGCTAATAAGAAATTAAAAAGTATATAGAGTTTGACACAGACGAACAAAAAAATGAACCAAATTAAATTTTAAAATAAATTTAATAAAAACAGAATTAATGTCTTTTAACAAAATTGACTATAGCTTGCTACATTAGATACTTGTAGTTTATTCTTATCAAACACTCGATCACGAGCAATGTATAGTAAGTATAGTAAATTAACGACTAACTATACTTAAAAGTTAAATGTAAACATTTCTATGTAAATGAACAGGCTTTCAATACTTTGATAATTTATTACAGCGAGAGTCGATGCTAACACAAACAACAGTTGAAGTTATTTTGCGATCGCACTGAGTGAATAAGTAACTACGTTCAAAGACCAAAGAATTTTTAAAGTCTGGAAAATTTATAACCACTGATAGAACTATATTGATAAAGTTGGCTGTCAGGGTCTCAAGTTATTTGTTAAGAAGTCGCAATATTGTAGAAGTTATTATCAATTAAGCTAATAATTCTTGACCCATTTCTTATGACGCGTGTGATGTCACATTTGCCATCTCCTTTTATACAACAGAGACGCATAAATTCAAATTTTAAATAGTTATATTTCCGTCAACTTTTGTATATTTCCATAAATAGAAACGCAAATATACAGATATTAATAATCTATATTTTAATCACAAACTAAAAAAACAACCCTAAAAATGAGTTCACATGAGCCTATTACATTACTACTTAACCTACAACTTCCTGAGCTTTCATTTGAGTCTATTCACTGCTCGTAGTATTTATTAGCAGAATAACAAATATTACGAACCAAACTTTTCGTCACCTTACTGGTTCGAGCTTTCGTCAAGATAAATTAGCTTTTGTTATAATTGAACAGACTTTTGTTTAACTTTGGATAACAATACTTTGGCTGGAAATGTAAATAACTGCGAATTTGAGTACGTAGAATATATTGTATGTATGTTTTCAGACAGCAGAATACCGAACGATTATTTCAAAGTCTAGAAGTCAAGACAGAAGAGATAAATAAATAAGTAGACTTAGAAAATAATATGTTGTGGCTTATGTTCACATTTATCAAGATCAATTTTATGAGAAAGAAACATTAAGGCAACGTGCCTTACTAATACAGAACAGAAAATGAACTATGCTACTAACTATGCCTACAGAACAGAACATGAAATGGTCATTAGCTTTAAGGCTGAAGAAAGTAATGCCTAAGAAATTTATAAATAGAAATGCAATGCGAATAATGTGAATAGTGCGACTAGTGCGGATAGTGCGAATGGTGCGAATAGTGCAAATTGTGCGAATGGTGGGAATAGAGCGAACAGTGAAATACGCTAAACAATACATGAGTTTGCATTTTGTGTTTAGAGGGACGTTAAATTCAATTGTATCCAGCTCGAGGCTACAGCCCCTCTTGTACATACATACATATATAAGGTATTTATATTTAAAACCATTTTTTTATTTTTCATATAATTCTAATTTAAATATGATTATGTGTGACTGACTTTATTTTTAGAATATGCCTTGAAATATTTCATCCCCTAAAATCCCACTTAGCTTGGCGTCCATTTATTTTAAAAGCTTTTAGTGTTAGATAAGTTGTGCCAAGTAATTGTTATTCAATTATAAATACAAATGTAACGCAGTTACACAGAAATAAATTACAACGAAAATGAATTTTGAAATACACTCGGCAGTGCTTTTGAAATATTACAAGTGTATATGCTATTGAAAATTGTATTCACTGAAAGAGTCCTTTGAAAAATTTTCTAAACCAGATTGGGGGTCGTACCGTCTTATCTTTTATCTTTATCCTAAATACAGCAGCATGTACTAGCCTAATAAAAAACATAATTAGTGTTCTGATTATAATTTCCGTCATGTACCCTTTTTCATATTCTAATTGCCCACAGACCGTCGTCATAAACGTGACACTCTGTTGAATTTATAATTCATAATGTCTGTAATTGACAGATGGTGCTACTGGAATTTGCTCCTGTAAGAGGACACACTCTGCACTCTTCAGCGCTAATACTTTTTACGTTTGAATTAAGCTTCTCTATGGTGAACAACTTGTCAACCTGTTTTTATATACGTTATAATCTATGTCAGTTAAGCAATTAAATAAATCTAAGTACACCAATTAAAAATATTAATTTTTAATTAGTAATTAAAAATTTGAATTGTAGTTTTAGCGCTAGAAATGGTCGGCCATATTTGTATGACGTGAAATGCATTTTAACGTCAGTTATTTGTTGAGTAGGTCAGTGCTGTGGTAATGTTTTGTAGCTGTTGGTAGTCGAAATAATCAAGTCAAGTCAAAGATTTTATTTAACCCTGTAGTAACAGGGTTATGTCTGCAGTAGCAGACATAATATTGGAAATTTTATTGTTCCTTGAAATAGCTGTAAATAATATTTAATATTTTGATTTATGAGCTGTAAGGTTGGTAACCTTACCCAACGATTGTGATGTCACATGCACTTGGAATGTGTACAACGTTGAATCCCTTTAATAATTAAAGAGACAAAATTACTTTTTTAATTGTTAATATCTCCTGAAATATAAGCAGTTATAAAAAAGAAATTGGACATTTGAGGTTCTAGTAACGCATTTTATCAATATATAGTACACTTTTATAGAAATTAAGACATAGGACACAAGCCCATTAGAGATTTGAAAATAAATAATACAGTCTGATTAATTGTTAACAAAATATTGTATACAGATTTCGTTAATATTATTTATTGGCTACTTTATCAACACAACAACTTTTCATAATTTTCTACACTTTTCACTAAAGGGTTCCTACTTCACCATCATATTTGTTCAACTAGTTGCAATATCGATCTGTTTAATTAATGGCTTCTTTTGTAATTATTCACGCTGGCATTGTTAGCATACAACTCTATGTGACTACAGGGTTGCATATGACTCCAGGGACGTCGCGAGGCGTTGCGGACAGGATATTAGCATCCGGAACTCTTGATACATAGACTACTACATTCCAAGTAACATTGTCCGTAGAATATATTAGTGGTACATGCAGTAGTGCATTCAAGATATGGTAATTAATGCTGAGAATAACAAAGCTAGATCAAGAAAACTTGCTTAAAGGGGTATATTGCTAAATAAAATATTCTTGAGAAACTAATGAGTTTCTTGTCTAACTTCATGCGGCTTCTTTTATTTATATAACTCTGCACGTATGTACGAATATATATTTATGTGCAAAATTAATACAGCTTCTTTTCTATATACATCTTCTATTTAAGAAAAGAAGTTTATAAAGCAAAGCTTTGTTAATATATCACTAAAATTATAATAGCTATTTGGGTTTTCTAAATAAACCTAGAGTTTACCCCAGTCGCAATGCGACGTCTTTTTGGCGTGTATGATTTAAATCCAATAAAATATTTCGTAATTACATTTCATACTTAACTCTATTTTTAAATTGAAATAATAAACTCGCACAATAATAAAATAATTTTTCAATTTATCAAAATAAAAAATATTTACAATTTATGCGTTATTTGACCAACTTTTTTTCAAAATTTGATATTTTTTTTTCGATTCGTAAATAAGTTACCAAGGTTAGCCTATATACAAAATTTCAAACTTTCTAGCAGAATTTTTACTCTTGGCAAATACTGCCCCCAAATAAAATTTTGAATTTTTTTTTATTAATAATATACTTAATTATTCTAGAATCCAGAATATGAACAAAGTTTCCCAAAGTTCCCTACCGGGCCCTCGAATTTCTTCAACCCACCCTTTTTTAATTTTTGAATTTCTAATTTTTGAGAAATGTCAGCATTACCTTAATACACATGCAAAATTTCAAATTTCTATCTTTTACGAATTAAAAGTAATACAGCAAATACAGTTTTCGAGATGCCATAAGAATATAAATAAACACTTGGAACATTATAATATAGGAATCACAGAATGCTGTATATATTTTTACACTTCGCAAGAAATGAATACAGCAGATTTATTCTCGTAAATTTTAAATCGCAAGTGCGTATACGTTTATATGCCTCCATGTGTTACACAATTTCGAGTTTATACCACGAAAACTATGTAAAGAGAGTCAGCTAATACTAATCCTCAAAATGAAGTTGCATCTGATATGGTTAATCTGGTGAATTTCATCTTATTTCCATGTATACATATTATAAAACAATGTGTAACTCAATGTTTTTCATTGTATTGTAGATTTATACAGCACAACTTATTTTAAGCATGAGTACCGCAGAACTCTCGTAATTTGAACTATAGATGATATGCTTAGTTAAACTACGATTATTTAACATCAACATCTATAATACTACGTTAAATTGATAACAGAGATTAACTAGTTTGTAATCATGAACACATAATGGTACATTGATAATATCTCTACAATTCAAACATAGTAGAATTCTGTAGTGTTGTTCTAGGTTGCAGATTATGGATTATGTTTTATTTTTGAACATTGTAGTGCTCTATTATTCAAACCGATTTAATAGTTCTATTGCAGTATTCCAATCGGACGTAATTGGAGCTTATCAATAAATAAATAAATCATTGGTGTTGGATAGTTAGCAACAATGAAAATGGGCTATACTTATAAGATATATATAATTACGAATATAATTCGTAACATGCGAAGAAGTCAAGTAACATGTAACTTAACACATCGGCTTCCTGTGTTGTTCGTATATATTCATTCGATCAGTTTTGTATCTTTAGAAAAAAAAAGTAACAGTAGGTTTGCGTCCGCAAAAGAGCATATAAAGAATATAATAAAAATACTTTGAAATATAATTTATATGAATGTCGCAGAAGTTTGGACAGAGTCTAATTAAAATTTTAGCAATCTTCCCGTGTCGTATCGCTTCGAGCAGTGGTTGCCCAATGATGAATAAAGCTCACCGACAAGGTGGGTTTTCTGAGGGCTCCACTGTTTTCGTTTTTCTTTCTACTTAAATCTTACATTCCTAGATTTTGTATTTCTTTGTGTCATAATTAGATTTTAACCTCAGAGCTTGTTCATTCTTAGAGCCAAGTACTCATAATATAAATATTTACATTACATATAGTTTATAAATACATAATCTAGTTTTATTGCTTCAATAAATATTTTATATGTTTATGTTTCTATTATTATAATTTTGCTATTATTTTCGCTGTATTATTCGTATGTTGCATATGGGATTTGATCTATTTCTTCAACTTTAATTCTCTTAGAGATAGAAGTTATTTTTATATTTTATGGTCAATATATTAAATGCGGCAATATTTTAGTTTTTTCGTAAATATAAATAATATAAATTGTAGTATGTATCTTTATAGATATTAAAAACATAATTTAGTATTATTTTTGTACAAATTTATATGACCTTTCTTGCACCATAGTATACTTCGCCCTTTTTGATTCGAGAAATATAGATGGCGATACTATACAGTAGGTTAAATATTATCAAAAAAAACCATGTTTTCTTATGTTTAAATCGTTGTATGTAAGTAACTATCAACGCGAATTAAAATCTAAAGCTGCAATTAGTTAGATGAATAACGTATCTACATTTTAAAATCGATTGTCATTTTAGTACACTGTCGCCATCTATGTCTAACTATATAACCATGAAGTAATGTTTCACCTTAAATAGAAAAACTTATTTTTTTCGGTTAAGTATTTGAATAAATAAGGTAATTAGGTATTTTGGAACACTCTGTTGTGTTACGTAATTATACCGTGGTAAACCTATTGGAAACATAAACGGTATTAGGTACGTTCAATATGTAATGTAGCACAAGCTTTCCTGTTACACACTGGGCTGGACCGAAGGGTGTTAATGACCGAGATGTCATTAAGGGGAGTTATGTACACATGTTAAGGGTGTACCGTGTCGTGTCCTCTATGTTCTGGGTCAAGACGTAAAACAAGATGTTAAGATTATTGGTTGGGAACTGTAGGAACGAGAAATAAGATGTATACAAGTGTATATACTCGTACATGTATTAGCGCGTACAGCTTGTATGTATTGGTGTGAGTCTATCTATTTAATCCATGTATTCATCAATGTGTAAGTGTAATTTGAAATAAGTGTGGTTGTATTTGATAACACTGAAAATGGGGCTAGTCCAGTAAGAAAAGTAATAAAGTAGCAAAGGTTCATTTATCAGTAGAAATTCAACGAATTCAATAACTGTAGATTAGATATTTTATTTGGCGTACTACCTTTTCCGGTAAATGTATCACACATGTATTACGGGGCACATCCCGCGTAAGACACTTTATTTACATGCCTATCACTGAATGTCCTCCAAGCAGGACAGATTGTAGTAATCTTTAGTAATCAAATAAAAAAAAAATATTCAACAGAATTACGCAATTGGCAAAGTTCGACAAAGGTCGACAATGCTATCATACGTTTTGAACCATACGATACTGAACAGTGTATGCACTTCTTTAAGTGTCCCTAATAAGAATACTTAATACGATGTATACAAAGATCCATGCTGATAAATGAATACATACCTAAAAGGAAATATATGCGAATAATCTGATATTTGTTTCTTTACAATTTAGCATTCCTATTTGACTGGACTAAAAGTAAATGTGACTGTAAGTAATACACAGGTCCATCGTACGCGTTTTGTTGACCAAAAGATTAACACAGATTATATTTGTTGGTCAATTGGGTATAAATGGAATCAACTTTATAGATTTTTATTTTCTTAAACTGAATTTACTATATTTACACCCTGTTGTATAAAAGAGATGACAATTCATAGAAACGAAATCTTTATTTGCCCTGTTACTTCGGCCTGCTCCGCGTCTACAACTATCTGGATCCCTCGATTTCGCTCTCTCCTGCTGGTGCATTTCTATATCCGTTTTTCTTATTAAAACATAATTGGATATTTGGGGTTCTAATAACCAACTTTATCAATATATAGTACACCCTGTTTACATGAACTTTACAGACAATCTCTGCTTTCAAATATTTGCTTATAATCTCAAGAAATGTTGCAGATCATAGATCCTGAAATATATAAACATGCACTTGGAACATAATATTATATGATATTATAACATCATCCAATGTAGTATATCAATTGAAAGCGATAAACCAAATGTTCAATATGAACTTTAAAATACAAAAGAGCTTTCTGAATTATATGTATTCGTATATTTTCGTGAACACTCGTCAATATTCGCCCTCCAACGAATTGTTAGTATCACGGCGCTTGGTTTAAATAGCATCCCGACGCTCATACTCGCGTCCAAGTCTTTGCGGTAAACATCTTAAAATTAAAATTGCAGCCAAGTTCGCGAAAACTGAAATCGCGTAAAGTGAATCGTAACAGTGCGATTAATTTCATTAAATATTATATTTCTATATTATAATTTCTTTGATTTATTTAAATATTAGTTTTTAAATAGTGTAGAAAATATAAAGTTAAGGTTAAAAATTGTTTGTTTAAATAATAACCCGTAGGATATTCAAAAACAGTGAGAGCAATTTTTAAGTAAATAGAAACAAATGCTTAAATTTTAAATCTATTAAATAAACAATTTAAATTAATGTTTCTGTAAAATAAACGTTGTCTAATTTGTTTAAAAGAGTAAACAAAAATGATATTTATTTGATTGTATAACAAAAAGAATTTAAAAATAACTCGCAGTAATATAAAACAGATAAAGATTCTAACAGGTAAGCTATCGAAATATGCTACCGTGTACATACTGAACTGATAGACTTAGAAAAGAATAATTAGTACAAATTTATGTAAAAAACATTCTCATTTTTTACGTTCAACATTCTGACAATATATAAGTTAATTAGAGTATCTGGTTTACATTTCTTTCTATGAAATTTTTTATAATTCTCGTATCATACCTAATTTATATATTTGTGTGAAAAAATAATATAATGATATTATATTTTAATGTAAAACTAATTGTTATTATTAAATTTGTGAAAATAGGTATTCTATTTTACCTTCAGCAGTTTTTCCACAAAAATATCGTAACTCTCTCTTTTCATATGCTTGTTACTGGACAAATATGTTGGTGTTCGGCTCGTGTTGGCAATTATCTTTAAGTACAACTACGAGTCAAGCACCAACTATGTTCATCGGCCCCATAAACAATCATCGGATGCGCTCGAGGGGTCCCCAATAGAGATAATTATGAATCGAAAGTAAAGAGCTTAATCCAATATACAGGATAGACCTAGACCTTGATTATTACATACGAAACTAACATAATAAATATATACTGTATTCAACAGTATAAGTAAGTGAGAAAAGCTAAAAATTTAATTGATTTCTCTTGAAAACACAATAAAGACATTCCGCCGGCCATCAACGAATCTGTGGGATTCACTAAACAATAATGATTTACTCCCGTTACACGGAATTCTATTTAAATCAATCAAGATACCAAATGACTCGTAACAAAGATGTAACAACTTTATGTTTCACCGAATCTAAAATTAGAGAATCGTTAAAAATTATAATGAAATTTACTCTCTTTAATTCTCTTGTGTAGTTCTTTTATTATCAATGCCAGTTTGCTAATTAAGAAGTTTAAATTATACAATTTATTTAATTAGGTATGCAAGAAGTGTTTCTAAACATAATTTATTAATTTGCATAGACGTGAAAATTTAATAATGAATATAATTTTCGTTTAAGACATTTATCAATAAAGAGCCAGGTTTAATAAATTTATTCTGAAAGTATTATGCATTAAACTTTAAAATAGAAGATGTAAGGTTTATATCTTATGATAAGTCACTGGTTGACTATAGTTATCTTTTCCTTACTATGTAGCAATATTTGCACAAATTGTTTTGCCATTAATATCTTTATATACTTTATATACACCACCATCCACTAAATTCATGTTTTCAGTATTTGCGTTTCAATGTTGCACCATTGTTGAATTTATAGTTATGTTGCAGATAATAATTATTATCTGATTATAATCAATAAATGACAGATGTAATTAATATGGTAATTATTTAACCTTTACTGAAATCGTAGTACCGTAACAATCAGCTTTAGTACATAATTACAAATTTAATTCATTGCAGAGGTTTCAGATTTTTCAAACAATGATTAAGTTTTTAAAAAGAGCGCCACGCACTGCTGCCAACTACTTTCTTACTTACATAAAATGATGTATTAATAAACATTAAAATAGAAATTTTCCTTTTGAAAGGTAGTAGGTACTCAACAATATGTTCGCAACATCTTAATCTCATTTCTAGTAGAGCAATATGCTTTCTTATTCGTTTCTTTATTACTTTTTCTTGTGTAGACTTCTAAGAAAGTCGCAGTGACACAGAATTTCAAATGGTTCTTTCACATACCAAAATATCTTACATATTTCTAGCTTTTTTTAAACATGTTCTGCTTCTGTTACTATTGGTCTGTTCGTGATATCATTGAAGACAATCAGTTTTCCAAGAAATGAGAGGATTGGGTTACTATTACAACATAATAACGTTGTTAAGCTACAAGTGTTTCTCAAGTTGCACTATTATATCTTGTAACTAAAGAGCACTGCTATTATCAATACTTCTAGTATACGTATATTTTCTTACTCAATTTACCATTAATGACGTCATGATAATGCAAATATTTAGGTTTAGGTTTAAACCTTTTTCTTTTAGATGAACAAAGATATATGAACAAAGTTTCAAGCAAAATGTAACTTAGTAACAGTTACTCAACAACAGTTGAATGAATATCAAACCTCAGAAACAAAAGTATCGTTTATTAAAAAATCGATCCATAATAAATTATATAAGGTTTGTCTGACTAGAACCCTACAAGGTCCTCGCGTTACATTTTCTACCAGTGCCTTATCATGAAATAAATGCCTGAAAAGGCATTTAGGGTAAAATCTACTGAGGATTTTATTCTACTTTTTGAATTGAATTTATTTTTAACCAATGCTAAATTTTATTACTTAATTTACAATATATCTTTGTACTAGTGGCGTTGCGACGTAGATGCGGCCCTGTACTCGTGCTTTATTGTTTCACTGGTCACGGTGTTTGATATATATTTCCGTCTAAAGACTTATTTCGACATGTAATCCTTATAAAGTCAACGCTTTCTGCTTTGTATCGACTGTAATTAATTTAGTACATATGATATATAATATACGAATCCTTAATCTAGCAATCTAATTAAAATAACTAATTTTGTTAATTTTACAATATGCTCGAGTATGCAATACAAGTCCAAGTAATTAATAAACAGTTATTCTATTGTGCAGAAATTTCTCACCGAGACCGTGTAATTACTTTCCGAGAATCAGAGAACATGAAATTAGTGCATAGGATTTCATTAGTTCCTTGTATGAGTACAGCCGAGGACCAGTAAAACCAAAACCACGTGTGTAAACTCATTTAGATCAACAAATGCAACCAACAGACAAAGACTGCATGGAAATTCTCATCGCTATGTGGCTGCCGGCCATTCGTTGCTGGATTATTTAAATTCACAAAGAGTACACATCGCTCACTGTTATCTAGTTGGATAAACCGGCTAAACTTGCCTCTGTTTTGAACGCCAATGGTTAGAAGTAATTATAGGAAGTAGAGTTTGTGGCACGCCAAAAAAAGGTAACGCCCTCACTAGATATAATAGAGTACATGGTACTTCTTTAAAACCTCGTTACTCCAAGAAGTTCTTTCGTGACTTTCGTTCACTAGTCTTTTCTCTAAATTTCATATGATGTTTTGAAAAAGAAGTAGAGTTACCGTTGAAAACCACTGTGCTATACCATCAAAAACAGTCACAATAGATTTTACGTGTTCCACAAACATTTTGATACTCATTTGCAATAAATTATTGCACCATTTAACAGCTACCTCTGTTCCGAACATTTTCAAACTTTTTAATAGTTTACCTGAACTGTTATAAAAATAAAATAACAGCGTTCGCAGCGCCATAAAAATGTAGCGGCAATTAATCACAACCGTACTGACATTTAATAGGTCCATTAAATTCTATATGTAAGTTTTAGTAATTACAACATAGTATATCGTTTTATGTATTTTCGAAGTTACAGTCAAAATATCGTTAACTAACTACTCTACAGTCTAGAACAGGTGTTGGTAAAGTATGGCCTGCGGGCCAAGTATTGTCCACTAGCTAATACCCTACAAACAATTTGTCGTAGCTTAGCAATCTCGTAGTCAAACAGTGTTCAGGAGAACACGACTTGTACCTCGGCAAACCTCGTTTGGAAAGTATTATGAGGGGCATCAGAGGGGGTACGGAGCGTTCCGGCCGGTGCAGAGATGCTGTCCAAAGCTTCATGTAATGTCTCACTAATATCTAATAGGATTTCAATCACCATTCAGAGTGATACGATTCGCATCTAATTGGATTCCGATCAAAATTGTTTCTAGGGTATTGTTCTTAAATAAATATAATGTGAGATTTTAATAAGAGTGTACCCCTTCCAAAAACACAAACATACACCTACACATTCTTAGAGGTCTTAGCCCTTTCAAAAAGTTTTCCTACCCTGATCTAGTATTCCAAAAACTGTGTTTTATTATACCATGTAGACACAGAAGTTCGTCTCTGATGGGAGTTAATTAACAACGTAATTATAACCTTGTGATAACCTATGCTGTGTGTTATTGATTTGATTACGTAACCATGCTAATAATGCATTTGACAGGTTCCGCTGGGTGGGGGTGCGCACCCCTCTGAGAGCCTAAAATAGATCTCATTTTTTTAGGTTATCTTCCAGCGTACTATAGTCCAAATCACGATAGTTCGTTGGCGTCGTATACTTAAAAGAGGTTATAAGAGCGGTATAAATCTATAATACGATAATGATTTTTATCTTATTCGTTTCTAAATATATTATAGAAAAATCAGTGAGTCAGTGCTTTTTAGTTTACCGGCAGTTTATACCCCACAACTTGTTTTAAGTATTAAGCATATTTCTATTTAAGAACATTATTAATACGCTTGCTTTCACTTTCATAAATCTTACAATATTATTAATTGGCGAATCGTAATTAAGAAAAAAATGTTTAAAAATATCCCATAAAAAAAAAAATTGGAAGCTACCCAATTTAGCATTTAGATTTTAAAATATTTTGATGTCATTTTAACAGATGAATAATTAACACAGTCCTCAAATCTACGCTTTTTATATAAGTTAAACAAATGTCAAAATATACTTGTATATTTTTTCTTACACTATATTTAATTTATATGTATTTCGTACGACATCCATACGAGTTATTGAGACAGGATAATTTTAGAATGATATGTGGGTTACGATGCCTGCACCTAGTAGCGGTACGTGCAGTTGGCAGGACGGACGGGCTTCAAATTATTGCTTGTTATGATTGACTTAATTACAAATCAAATATACGAGCAATGATTCTAACAACATACTCATTATTTACTTATGTTTATTGGCCGGCCTGTGAATTGAATCAGAATCGAGATGTGTTTATACTAAATGATGAAGCGACCACTACGGTCTTTAGGGGTACCTGTATCCAAGTGCCTCGCAGATCTTTGCGAGGCACTTGTTCTTTGTATAATTTATGGAAATTGTAAGTAATAATTTTTGATGATAATTGACGAGAAATAAAATTTTATATTTGAAGTGTTATAAAAGTTAACAAGCACAAAGACGACAAATATTAATAATGGTAAACTAAGGTACATGAATGCCTTAAAAGATATATGCGGTGATTCTAGTGGGATTTCTTAAAAGCGAGGCGCGAGATTCAAATACATATATAGTAATGAATTTTTCTACTTGGGTTGTTGCGCGAGAATGCGAGGCACCGGGCGGTTGCCCTGCTTGCTACCCCCTAAGGTCGCCTCTGCCTGTATCTTTATAGCGCGGCTATGTCTGTCCTTTTCTTATATGACAACGATTCATGTGGCTTTTTGCCCCAAATTTACACATGTGTGTTCAATTTTTCGTGCTCTGTGTTGATTCATACAGACTACAAATACAGTGAATGAAAAATCGCTTTTAAGTCTTTGCTTTAATCTACATAAGGTAATATTTCCTAAATAATTATTTTCGCTAATCATACTACGGAAATTTTAGGTAAAAAATTGTATTGTAGTTTGCCACAAGCTAATTTCAAAGTTCATTATTTATTTCTCATATAGAAATTCCCTTGCAATACTAGATTCACACTTGCTAGCTTACTATAAACTAATTAAAGTGTTATATTTTCTAGCTGTTTAAAGATTATAATTTTGACAACTATTAATAACAAAAGTAAACTATTATTTTCACATTTTAATTAAAATAACCTGTAGAGCAATTTGTAGTAGCATAAAATAAAAGAGAGTCTTTGAAATTTATGACTGTGAAATAAACCATACGACTGAAGTCACTGCCAACTTCCGTGGGGCGTCTTATTACTGACGATTTATAAGCTGAGAGGACAATTTAGCTTTTAATAAGTGTAATCTATTTCAACAATAATTTTCACTGAGATAGAATTATGATATGTTCCTTGGATTCATTTCTATTTTATGAACAAGTTCATCCATCATAACAAAACAGAGCTACATATCGATGGTTCACAGTTAAACTGTTAAGCTGATAAAAGTATGTGCTACAACACGTAAATATTACATAACTGGATAATATTAACAAGATATTTTAAGCTAGATATTTTAGAAATTAATATATTTAGCTATTTTCATCAAGAGTGGCATTTCAAGTGGTCAAGTTTGACGCAGTTTGTTGCACAAATGCATTAAAATCTCATGGAGCCAATTATTTAAAACATAAGTGCAATTGCAATGAATTAAAATAATTTTGTAATTATTAATAGCATGTGAAGTACATCAAGACGATGAGTTGATCGTCAGAGAGATCTTGAACGCTTATGAAGATTAACAGGAAATAACGTTATTTAATTCGGGGCATGTTTTAGATATCATTAAAATCAAGGTCTTGCTTATTCCGTAGCTAAGATACCTTAGATGTGGCAAAGACCCTGATTAGGCCCTTGTCAGGTACACCATATTACGTAGAGATAAGGCAGTCTTTCTATTTGTCTAATTACGCCAATAACAAGTATAACCAGACTATGGGGTGTTTACTGGAATCAACATCTCACAGTCGACCATTTAATGTGTTAACAGAATGTATATAGCCATAATTACACAAGTAAAACAAAGTTAATTTAAGTTGCCATAAACGAGACATTAATTGTGTAAACCCATTACTGGTAGCACTCAGATCAACTTGCTTGTAGTTACCATAGAAGTTTATCTATACTACTCGTATGAGCATTGAAATAGTATTAGTTCAGCTTAGTTAAGGTAGTTTTGTCTATGCTGCTGTAATATATTTGAAAAGTTTTATAGCGTCTGAATAATCTATTCATTTTAAAACAGTCATAATAACACATAACTGAATCCATATGATTTTTTGTTAGTACCATAAAAACTCGGTAAACTAATAGTCGTAATGTCACAAAATTTTGATACAAATTGAAAAGTGTCTGAGAAGTAATAAATAATTAAATATAACAAGTAGGTTAACAGTAAAACAAAAATAAACAAAGAAATATTTTTTATTAAAGCCACTGATTTATATATACAAGTATATCATACATATTTGTGCCTCTTTCTTTCTGTGTATGCGTGTGTCTGTGTATGTGTGTGTGTGTAGAATAACAATGAAAATAATGTGTGCTTTTAAGAAAACTTGTATATAGATATTTAAGCTAGTGTTCCATCTCTGAAATATTTTATAAGCTTGATTTTCTATACGTACAAATATCTTATACGATTTCTTTTATTATTTTTTTTGTAGTAGTAGCTATTTCTTTATAGGTTCATTGAAAAATATACTACACAAAAAAAAAGCATCACACATATATGAGTTTGCTTTGATATATTTCATGTTACAGTTTTCTAAATTGTGTTTTTAAGAATATGTATTTGTGTTTGGAACATAGAATGGTTTTTAGGGATAAGAAAGCATATTTGTCAAGCCGAACTTCAAGCCAAACACTCATAAAGTATCAAGCATGTTGGTTAACCCAGTTAATGAAAACAAAAAGTACCTTTTCTAAATAATTTTAAATTTATTCATCTAAATATGAAATGAATTAATTAGAGTAGCGACTGCTTTAGGATATTTTGTTTAATCCCAAAAGAATATTTCATTTTCAGTGTTTGTTCTCTGTTGTGTAATTCCATAGCATGTACCTAACTCTTTTCCTTTTTTTTTTGTTAAACCAGCATCATTTTGTAATATCAAACAATGTAGAAGTAACTGAAATTCAAGGCCGACTGGGTTAAACGTACTTGCGAAATACAAAATTAAAACAAATGAAAGCTACGAAATTTCCTTTGAGAATTCTACTTTGGAAATATCTAAAAATATGAATGCTCATTTTCAGAGATGTTTTCTTAATGCGATATGCTGTGTTTGACTTTTCTGTATGTTAAGGTTTTCACCAGTTTAAGAAATTCATTTTCTTTATTTCTACACCCACTTTTATTGTGATCGGTACAATTGAATTGCGTGGGTTCATTAAGAAAACACTATTTTGAAAAAGGTAGCCACATTAAGGGCGATTCTCACGTACTGTTTTGGTTCTAAGTATTTTAAAACCATGCATGGATTTCAGATATTCTTTTGTTATTTATAGATATGCTAGACTATTGGCTTTTATCCAAAAGCTTATAGAAAATATTTAATAATTTATAGGGTATAGGAAAAATATTTAGCATTATTTTACTAGGCAATTCCCACTTCATGTTTTAGTTCTAGTCAGAGTACGTGTTTCTATTAACCCTAATTCCCACTCACTGTTTTTATTTAATATTGTAATCTAGATTTCTGGTTCTCGTTTAAGAATTCCTTATCAAATTTGTGTTTTAATTTAAGTTTAGTTAATTTAGTTGGTGCGTATGCATCGTTAGTAATATAAATTTTGACAGTTCGACAAAATTGTATTTGAAATAATTAAAATTGCTATTAGTAATAGAAATTGTTTTCACTTCTATACTTTTCAAAAACTGACATTAAAATTCTTTTAAATATAAATCCTACTGCATTTTGACAGATTGTCACATTTTGGAGGTTATAACATAATATAGTTTTTCTGGATTTAATATTTTTAATTTAAGACATTGGACCTTGTAACAAAAAAAACTTAAAAAGTAAATTAAATTAAAAGTTACTGTAAATGACTATGCGTATTGCCATATGCTAAACAATTTAAATTAAATACAAAATTCAATTAAAGCAGTGAGTGGGAATGATAATTTAGTGTTTTATCTTTAAGTTTTAATTTAAAATGCGCATAGATTGATAAAGGCTCTTCGAAAGACAATATACGTCATAAAATATATATAAACAATACGTTTTTATATTTTATACATATTTGTAATCCATTTAATTCCTAGTATTGGATTTATTATGTATTTACATATAAACCTCACCATACAATTAACTAAATTGAGTAAATATGGCCGTTCTGCATGAGTTGCACATGGATATGTATAATTCATATTCGAATATGCAATTTGTAACTGGTTTGACATATGAATATGTTACCAAACATAATAATGTGTAATCCTGCAATATTTATTAGACAGATTCATAACTAAATAATGCGTTACATTACATTGTTGAACATGAACAGTAGTGTAACAGTGAGGGTTCTAGTATATAGTTAGATTTTACATTGTTGAAACACGTCGCTCTGAGAGGGTATGAATCGCTAAGTTTCATTGACATAGAAAATCAGTGTTTGGAAAAAACAAAAGGCATTGTTTATGGTTAAAAATCTGTGTGAAGAAATAATTTATTTGTTATACAAACAAAGATAGCTGATGCGTTAAAGATAAAGAAAATTTACCAAATCCCTTTTCCATCATTTTTCATGAATCATCGCCATCTTTAAGAAAATCTTACTTTATCTTTAAAGGCATATAAGAAAAGACAGCACGTGCTCTTTATAAGTTTTCCCAGTCACGTGGAAAATTGATCACATTTTCATGTGTGTTATGTAACCAAGTAAACAAATATATTAAATGTATTACTTCTATAAATAACTGAAGGTTATTGATTTTGCAATTTTGGCACTAAATTATTTTGCTAAATGTCTTGTGGTATATATGAATACATATAAAACGAAATATAAATATCACGCTTATTTATTTTTGAAATTTTAGACTTATAGGTGAAACAAATGTAAAGAAGGAAAAAGAAGTATTAATATTATTATTAAATCAAATAATAATATGTTGACATGCAAAATTAAGGAGATGTATTTCAATATAATAAATAAGAATAATACCGCACAATTTATGTGGATACCAGAGGACATTGTGGAATAAGAGGAAAGTAAATTGCGGACAAATTGGCAAAGGAATCAATAAGTTTGGAAATTGAGATGAAAGAGAAATTGCCTTCATATGAAATTTTTAATATAATTAAAAAATTAAACTTCAATTTGAGAAACCAAGATTTCATTACCAAAAGTCAGTTAAAAGGAAGAGTTTATTATATGTTACATCCAAATTTAAGTAAGAAAAGATGGTTTAGAAATGAGTCCCGCAACTATAATCAGAATCAAAAGTAATCATTGTAAAACTCCAGCTCACCTGTATAAAATTAATATTAAATTCGGCGATAGATGTAAACGTGGTGAAGAATGAACTTTGGATCATATTGTATTTGAATGCATAAATTATAGTTTAGAAAGATCAAAATTCAATAGTTAAATATTAGATGTGATTAAAACTTTTCCTGTTAATACTAAATTTTTGTTAAGTGATTCAAAATTAATCAGAGAATTATTGAAATATTTAGAAATTTGTAAAAATGAATTATAAATTATAAAAGATGTATAAAAAATGTTTGATGGTGGCTATGACGAATAAAAGTCAAGGCAAATAAATAAAAAAAAAATATTAAAGGACGAAATTAAAATCAACACTCGCAAATAATCAATTTCGATAACTCAGTTCGAAAACACAATATACAAAGTGCGTCACGCTATGGAATTCCGCCCTACTGTACCACTAGTATCAACAGTTATAACGGTATCAAACATTAGCTGTAAAACAAACAGAAATTGAAACAGTCAAAACCGTACAACTTCTAAATCAAAGCAGAATCAATAAATAAAATACCACAGATGTAATCATTGCTATCCAAACACTCGTCAAAATAAATGTTAACTGATTTTTGAGCCGTTGACTGCTATGGTTTTGATAAGAACGTATTTATTATTTCAACAACTGTATAAATTATTTTTTTAATTAGTTCATTAAATTGATTTTGATTGATTATCTTTATTTTAAAGGTAAACCATCTAAAACATCATCAATCGAGTGAACAAACACCAATCAAATACTGCTCGAAATATCACTGAGAATTTGTTTCACTGTAAATCAATTAAATTATTAAATAGTAATAAAGCTTAAAGAAAAAGTAATTAATTAAGATGTACAAAGGGTTTCCATCAACTTATAAAAAGAATTAATTATATATTATAATAGAAAACATATTTTCAAAGTAACAAGAATATAATTAATTTAGTTATTTAGACTTGTACATATCTATGTAACAAAACAACAAAGAAAGTTGACAATCTGATATATTTGTTGACTTATATATTTAAATATATTACAATGTAACTGCCTATTTATATGATAATAATCAACGAAACAGATTTCGCTGTTTATTTTGTTATTTCTGTAATTATTCATTATATTATAACAAAATTATAAAGAAAAAGCCTTTAAGCATGAAAACGACCCCCAAGATTTCACTCTCTATGATAATTAGTACTTTATTCATGAGGTTTAAATAATAAATACGACTGTAAACACAATTCAATGATACCGGTGCCAGTCACAGTAATGTTACTTTAATAACACCACTACTGACTGACTGACTGACTGTCTTCTACCCTTCTCACCCCACTCACTTACAACCGTTAGCTTAGATATATTCCGTGAAATTATCGCAATGGGAATCTTGATTAAGCTAATGTAAATATGTTATAAATATTATTGGGTTTATGAGGGGGGAGTTAACCTCGTTACAAAGTATTAATGATGACGGAAAATAACTTATTCTAAGTTTAAAATTAGATATATTAATGAGATTTGTGTCGTAAAGTATGATTGACAGTGGCGGACTAGTTAACATTGAACTATGTTCACGGCACCTATAAACGATCAAGCATATTCTCTTCACAATTTAAATTTAAATAGTTTTTAATCGCTCTGTTCTAATTACTATTACGCAGTTTATTTCCTTAAAGAATTCTTTTATTTTCCAAGCAAAAATTTCTATGTTCACTCCATGTAGTTCTTGCTGGCAGCGAGCCAAGAAATTAAACAAACAATTACAATTAGATTGTGTAAATGGTTTTAGACGAAGTTCTACTGATGTACTTTTTGGGGTCATTTAGCAGCTGATATAACCTACTAGCCACAAAACTCAAATATAGTTCAAATTACGAGAGTTCGGCGGCGACTCATACTTAAAACAAGTTGTGTGGTATAAACTACTAAAACAACGAAAAAGCACTGACTCACTTATTTTTCTGTAATGCATATATAAACGAATAAAATACGGATCTTATAACCATTTTTAAGTATGAGTCGCTGCCGAACTCTCGTGATTTGAACTATAGTACATTAGAAAAAAAAATAGTAAAAGTTTACGTAATCAAATATATTATTAGCGACGGAAAAAAATTAATCTTGAAATTAATTTGTGACAAGCTAAGAAGTGTGAAATGCATAGGAAGACAATTTTCTACCTAGGAGCATATGACATCAGAAAACTACCAATGTAGTAAGAGATTATCCATGATATGATTCAGCATATGAAAAAGGACGACGTTAAATAAATTAAATTAATAAAAACCAATGGTTGGTATATTTTGCTATTACAGATTCATTAAAATCTGCTACAAAATCATAGTATTAGTCCATTCCCGCAATCAAAAATGTAATTAAATAGCAATAACAAAGTTAAAAATTTTTCTTTCTGTACAGTAATATGTTTATGCTTTCCTCTCTCCCTCACTGTTTATCTTCTCCGTGTAAAAGCTTCTTGAGGTGTTGTTTACAAGACGTGCTTCATACTACTTCCTGGAGACTAGCAGGGGATGTTCCAATCTAAAACACTCTTCAAATCATCTCTAAAACAGACGCGGTGTGTTGGACTAAATCTTGTTCAAACTTACTTTTATAATTATTTTTCTTCGGATTTTCTATATAAACTTACTTATATATATAAGTATTCAATTTCATCAAAGAACCAGTGTATTTATTAGCTTTCGGTTTCCTGGTTTCATAAAAAAAAGAAATATTATAGACCTAAGTACTTGATATATTAAAAAATATATTGTTATATTCATAATTTGAAATTTGTGAAGCGTTCTGTGAAAGAAATACATTTTATCTCTATATTATTTACCGCATTTATGAAAAAACATTTTATTTGTAAGAGATTTTAATATCGTATTTTTGTTTGATTTTTTAAATAGCTTTTTCGAATTATATATTAATCAAAACCAGTAGGGGTTGAATTTTTACAAAATATATGTAGTTAATAACGAGTAAAACGAAAATCAAAGCAGAATTAATATTTTGAGGATGATGAAGATTCTAAACACATAAGTAATATGTTTTACCTAACGTTAAACTCAGAATAAGTAAGCAAAAACTTTTGTCGAAGTCTGTACAAGCCTAATCGTTCAATCACGTTTATTTCGGTACTAAGAATTATAATTTAGAATATATATATTTTTTGTAATGTGTGTAAAAAAGGATAAAATTGTATTTTTGTCGAACTAAAATTAACATTTACGAATTTTATAATACGTTTTAAATGTAAAAATATTCAATAAGCGTTTCACTTTTATGTTACATTTAAAAAACATATTAAGCATAGCTGACAGGAATGTAAATACTCTTCTCATACCTATATACAAATGTAAATACTGTCCAAGTGTTTAATAAATCAGCACAATACAATACGCAGTAGCTCGTCCGACGATACAGCACATTTTTTCTTTGATATTTTGTCACTCGTGCTCACGAGTTTATCTCTATTCGGATAACCCAACATAACCTTGATGAAATTTAAAAATTCCAATAAAAAACTGAAGGGTTGTTCACATTTTTTTGCTACTTCTTTTGAAGTATCAATAAATGAATGTATTTCATATTTACTATTTATACAATCAATAATATACTATATAGATCTCCTTGACGATATGCTCTACAATTGTTTATTTGAATTTACTACATCAATTTCGTTTCCCCATGCTCTATGCTCTGTAGAACATATTCCATTAAACCTACTACATAATTTATTCCATAGAAATGATAACAAGTGGAAAGATATTCCATGGAATAGAATGAAACCATAAGAGCGGCACTAAACAATATTAAAAATAACTGCCTTTATTCAAATACAGGAAACTATGAATATCTAACGTTTCCGCTAGAACAAACCAATTGATTTGCAGAATAACAACTGTATTAATATCTTGTTATGACAATGATAGTTTTATTATAAATTTTTTTGAATCCGTCAGCAAATTTTATTCTTCAATAATAATACCTTTCTTCCAAAATAGAAAATATATATTTAAAAAATCATTTTGTCTTCAGAAACATTTCAATTCTTCTCTCAATTATCGATCAGAAACAAAAAGAACGTTATGCCTAGTGACCTTAAAGAGCTTTTAGATTTCTAAACGGGAATTTCATATTCTTCATAAAATTCCATGCTGTATCATCAGCAATACTTTTAAACGATCGTTTGTTCCATCTCTTTGCTGTGTTGACATTTGTTCTTTATCGTGTTTTTTACTTTTGTTCGTTCAATCGTGTTTGCATCTGTTGTCAATCCCATTCTACTGCGAACACCCACATCACCCCCTTTACGGTATAGATGACACTTACCGATCCAAAGGTCCGTTCCGAGAGAAAGAAAACCACCAAGTAGAGGAAGAGCTGAAGATAACAGCTCTCTTCGTTGGTACAGATTTTATTTCCATATGAATTCTTTTTGTAGTATTTAAATATATTTATAGAATTGTATAGGGCGTAATATAAAAGAAAGATTTTAGTAAAAAAGTGACTTTATATAGAAGAGAAATAATTATTTACGTTGAGAAAGCTCAGAATGATAAAACCCAAGTTAATAATTAGTAAAAATTCGTATTAATGGTTACCTGATGGGGTCTGAACAATTTTAGTAAGGGAGTGATTATCGGTAATAAACATAAACACTATTTTGCAGGTCTATCTAATTATTCATTGAAATTTATACTAGAATAACTATTTATCTCGTAGAATTATACATTGTACAATTCCACAATGCTGATGTTGCTTAGGAATGAAACAAATTAAAAGTTTATTAATAACATATAATTACAAAAAAACAGTACTTTAAAAGAGATTTATACTTCATGATGGTTGGTGTTGAGTTTTATAAAAAACCTGTGGTTTTCTATAAGGTACGTCGCGTAAGAAATTAATCGAGCGCGAATTTTTTAATTGATTTCAATATTAAATCACGTAATTACATCTCATTGCCAACCTTAACTTAAAACTATTCTAACATTTTTAATAACAGTAGAATCAGTTAAACTTCAGCTCAGAAAATAGTGGAATTGCGGAGAGAAGATAAGGAAGACAAGAGGTGGATGGTGAAGATAGAATCAAAAAGAAAATAGTAAAGGAGAGAACCAAGAAGAAATAGTAAAGGAGAGAGCCAAGAAGAAATAGTAAGAGAAGAGAAACAATGAGAATATATATATATATATATATATATATATATATATATATATATATATATATATATATATATATATCAATGACGGATTTTCCCGCGAATATGATGTATGGGGTGTACGCTTACTAACCTTATTTCCATAAATCAACAAATCCTAAAATAAATAATAAACATTTTGTGTAACGCATGAGTGCGTACTTAATAAGATCATATGCTTTGCTGAGTGTGTTACTCCGACTCTTGCCAAATAATTATTTAAGACAGAGAACTACCAGATAAATTCCCAAGGGTGAAATTCCCATCTGAAACTTGTGTTTTAGGTTAATACTTATTGAAGAGATATACGAGAACGCGTTGGATTAATGAATTATTTTTGCTAAATGAATAATGGAAGAAAATTACAGTCACATGAATTTATATATATTAATCACAAGATATAAATTTCTCCTAAGAATATATTTATTAGTGTCAATCTAGACAATGTGTTTGACATCAATATATATACGGTATAGATAGGTCTCCAAGAAGCACGTACGTCTTGTGGAGGATATCCAATAACTTCTAATTAAGTGACCTAATGTCTACTTGATACAACCTACCACGATTTTTATTTTTATCTCAAAAAGTAATTACTTTTTACTAAATAACAATATATTTCAATTTTCTTCACTTAAAGATGTTAGTAGATTAAATTACCAGAAAACATTTAATGAAATGTTTTGTTCTCATCGTTATAATGGTCTCCAGCACGGAATCAAATGTACGTGTCGTTTATTTGGAAATCGTGTATTGAGTATTGAAGCGTGTGCTAAATTCAAGGAAAAGCTGATTGACTCAATCGCTCAAAAAGTGGTTTATAAACGGACCTTTCCATAATCGTTTTAAAAGAAATTTGTCCCTTCATAAAAATTAAATTTCCCGCATTCTATATTTTCATAGGTTAAGAACTTTTTCTCAAGTCGCTAGAGTTAAATTTATTTTATTTATAATCAGTGTTCATACAGGGCACTGGGCCCGAAATAACCACTGCAGTGTCAAAGGCAATGCAGTATCTTAGAGTCCCTCATAATTTCTGATTACTTTCAAGTTAAATTCTTATTCTAGTCTTTAAAAACAGCTCGAATGCAAATGTTTTTTCTATTATTACATATTCTATAGTTAAAATTACGAGAGTTCGACGGTGCCTCATGCTAAGAACAAGCTGTATCGTATTAATCTATGATACTATACAAAAGCACTGTCTCACTATTTTTTTTTATAATGTATATAGGAACAAATAAGATAAAATTCATCATCTCATAGTAGATTTTTACGCCTCTTATAACCGCTTCTAAGCATGAGTCACCGCTGATCTCTCGTAATTTGAATTATTTTTAAGTTAAAACTAACAATAAAATAAATGTTTAGTTTATTTTCGGACTGCCTAATAGAGATTACCACTGGCGTCCACTTTTCGGTAACACTGTTACCTCTAGATTGCTAGTTTGACAAACGTCTCACTCCACCTCTGCTCAAAGATTAATCCGGCTCTGGAAAAACATTCTTTAATTAATTAAAGCTTAAAACGATCGAACTAATGAAACATATACGAATATTTCACCAAGGTAAATGTTTTTCTTTAATTTTCCAAATATTGTCATATAATTTTCTTGTAAACCCGTTCTACTCTTTTCTTATTATCCTTTGCTTTCTTTTGCATGAGTCAGACTCGGCCGAAAACAAAGTTCGAAGAGCATGTAAGATGCTATAAGCAGTAGCGGATTAACAGCGACGCAACTAATACCTTAAAAATAGGACTACTATTGTTTGAAACAGGCTTACTGTTTTTTACTCTTAGTTCTCGCAATCTTGACAGGATACAATTAATTCTTTCATTCGATACTACAATCAGAGGCGGTCTTAGGGGGTGGTAAGCAGGGCAACCGCCCAGGGCCTCGCATTCTCGCGCAACAACGCAAGTAGAAAAATTCATTATTGTATATGTACATGAATCTCGCGCCTCGCTCTTTAGAAATACCACTAGAATCATTGCGTATATCTTTTAAGATATTCATGTACCTTAGGTTATCATCATTACTCAGTAAACATTTGGTGAAGTGTCCCTTTTTGTGACGTTTCTATCACTATTTCACTTCAATTATATTTCGCATCAACATTATCTTCATTTGTATTCCGATAGGTGGAGTGGTTCCGTCATCTATAGCCGATAAAAGAGACATTTCATATGAACGATTGTG
This sequence comes from Panorpa germanica, assembly GCA_963678705.1. Taxonomy (NCBI): domain Eukaryota; kingdom Metazoa; phylum Arthropoda; class Insecta; order Mecoptera; family Panorpidae; genus Panorpa; species Panorpa germanica. The sequence goes on from OY783222.1 coordinate 994,789, forward strand.
AGAAACTGAACTATAAACGAACTCTTTCATAACAAAAAAATCATACGCATCTCCAATATGATGTCAAAGTAACTCCAAAATGCTTCAAAATGTTTACTGGGTAATATTTGTCGTCTTAGTGCTTGTTTAGTTTAATAAATCTTCCAATATAAAATTTTATTTCTCGTCAATTATCATCAAAAATACTTACTTACAATTTACGTAAATTATACAAAGAACAAGTGCCTCGCAATGACTAAGGCCGCCCCTGACTACAATTGTTTTTTTTGTGTGGCAACTGTTACGCATTTTACGCAAAGCCTACAAAAAAAAGGAAATTCGGCACTGGCTATAAACATCAGTAATTTAAATAACTTGCAACCTACGCAATAGACAATTTATTTATTATTATTATAATAATTTCATTTTATTAAATATAATCTGCATATGCAAAGAAAACTGCTATTGAAGTCAAATTAAAATAATATTCCAGTATTAAAATTTCTTAAGTAGATGATTGTCTACATTCTCAGAATCAATTTGAATACGTATCGTGGAGACTCATAAACGACTTTAACTTTGAAAAGAAAGCACGATCTTGTAAGGTCTTTCCTCCATTTGTAGGTGTCTTAAAGTCAAATCAAAATTACGTTGAGTAAATTTACTTGGAAAGGTTCGATATAGATCTGTTTGATGTATGTAAAAGAGCGATGGGATGTAATGTCTGAATTAACAGTTGTTATTCGACCTATGACATCTTAAAAGAAAATAGATGTACAAATTAATCTTCTTCAAAACGCTGAGGCTAAAGTTGTCTTTGAATAATCCCCGTATACAAAGTCCAAGCTTACCAAAAGTAAAACATGAAGCTTGACCACAGTAGATTGATCTTTTTACAGTCTTTTTACAATCTGATAACAAACATCATCAGATGAAAATTTATTAAAGACACAGAGAGCAAAAACACATGCAAACAAAATATGTACCATTTACATTTTCACTTCTGTTTCAAATTTCACCAATTAGTTAATTCATAGAAGAAACATTTTCTTTGTCATTTGTTGCCCTTGTAGGCGTCGTCTAATCCGTACGTAATATGAGTTAATATTTATACCATTCAAGTTGGCGTTAATGGATTACGCTGTTTGCCACGTAATTAATTTAAATGGGGCCATTTATAAAGACACAGGTTGCTGTGATTGCTCTATATTAACGTAAGCTGTTTATCTGTGTGTATAAGTGTGTCTATGTGTGTGTATAAACTGAATGAATAATTTATTAAAAGTGTATTAGTGAATTTAATGATCTTAAGTTACATCAAGCTTAAGTTTTGTTTCTTAATGAATCAATCTTGTTTCTATTGTTTATAGTTTATGTGTATATTGTATTAAGGTTGGAAACTTTTTAGATTTACCTTCGCTTTCAATATATTCAGAAGTTATAAATTTTACGAATACAAATTTCTAAATATTTCAATAATTCTCTAATTAATTTTGAATTACTTAACAAAAATCAACTCATATAATATTTAACTATTGAATTTTGATCTTTCTAAACTATAATTTATGCATTCAAATATAATATGATCCAAAGTATGATTACTTTTGCTTCTGATTCATTTCTAAACCATCTTTTTTACTTAAATTTGGATGCAACATATAATAATCTCTTCCTTTTAATTGATTTTTGTTAATGAAATCTTGGATTCTCAAATTGAAGTTTAATTTTTTGATTATATTAAAAATTTCATATGAAGGTAATTTCACTTTCATCTAAATTTCCAAATTTATTGATTCCTTTGCCAATTTATCTGCAATTTCGTTTCCTCTTATTCTACAATATTCCCCGGTATTCACATAAATTTTATGGTATTATTTTTATTTATTATATTGAAATACATCTCCTTAATTTTGCATGTCAAAATATCATTATTTGATTTGTGATCATTAGAATTTAAATTTTTTAAAACACTTAAAGAATCCGTTATTATTATAATTTTATTATTGTTCATATTTTCATTAATTTCCAATGCTTTTAATATTGCTAATTTTTCACCAGTATAAGAGCAAACTTTGTCATTTAATTTAAATTTATAGCTATAAAGTTTTCTGCTTTTGACTTATGAACGACTCATATAAAACATAACCTCTAGCATCATTTAACACTAGGTATGTTATTTCGTCCATCTGTTGTCCGTTCATATTGTCAACTACCCCTTGTTCAGATTAATATATATCATATTCAACTTAATAACAATTAAACATAGTTCATAATGAAACTCCATCCCCTCCCTCGTCAAATATTCAAAGTTCGTTTCCACCAGCAGAGATACTAGCGACATCAGCGATGGTCTTATATACTTCTATATGACAAGCCATAATCAACAATAAGAGCGGTCTGTGGACAATACATTTTGAGGGTATCTTGTAAATGAAGTACATACCATATGCATTCAAAATTAACTTTAATTGATATCCCTCTTCATTATTGTTGGCAAGTTTAGAAAATAGCTCAAAATAGGGCGCTCTGTGGTGAGGATTATTTCGATTAGAAGCATAATGGTTGTCCTTAATTGAAAGTCACTCAATTAAGGACAAATAGTCAAAAGACGCGTTATGATGTACCTTTAAAATATGCTTTAAAACAAATAAGAAGAGTATTAAATATCTTGGGGTGGTATCCATAAAAATATTTCACAAAATATAAATTTATATAATTCGATAAACTTTAACAAAGTTTTTTTAAACTCTCAAGTATGGGCACTTGGATTATTTCACCAAATATACTTGAATAAAACATTTTATATTTCCTCCCCTATTTTATGATTATGTCTCTGAGACAGAGGGTTGTAAATCTGACTGCCACAAAGCTATATTCTTTGTTTCGCTTTAATAGTCATAAAATATTTTTATGACCACTCTTTTGACATTAATATCATTTTCATTATTTTTTTTTATTGCCTTCAAATAAATGATATAATTATCTTCTAATTTCTTAATAAGTTTATTGCCAATCTTTATAGTACTTATCGCGCTATCTTCTTTATTAGCGATGATTAATTTTTGTTCTATTACAATATTAAGGTGTGTAAGCGTAAAAACTGTGGGGTGGTATTTTCACGACACAATTATACTTTTCTCTTCCATATTTGACACAATAAAACCAAAGCGTTTCGGCCCTGGTTTGATTCTGGAGAACGGATTAAATTTATTTCATAACTCACTAAATTATAAATAAACTATAACCTCAACCAAATTGTAATTTACCAATTTTTGTTGAAGTTTTGTGACTTACGATAATTCACATTTCCATTCTCTCATAATTTTATGATTGGATTGTAAAAAGTTGTGACGTGTCTTCCTTCACATTACCAACAAAAGCATAACGGACGAGTATAGCGGAACTCGTTGGACTTTTGAATAGAGTTATGTAGAACGACAAATGACAAGGAGTATAATCAGGGTCTCTATTGATAAAAAAGCTTACGTAAAGCTCCTTTGTTTAAAGGTTTTATATCGATAATGAAGTTCCCTAAGCTTGTGTCGAACAATGTAATTCTAAATATACTATATAAATATATATGTAGATATATAGTCTTCCGCAAAATGTCAACGTTATTATTTCTGGAAATGAATGAAAATTGATTACCACAGCACGAATCGAAATTAAAGGGAAACCGAGTCATTGCAAACGGTTGTAAGTTAAAAATAGAATCGATGTGAATTGAAATTAAAACTGAATAAATTAAAATACAACGTCGGATTTCTTTTAAGGTAGTTGTCATGCTATAATCCTCATCGAAATAGTGTTATAAATTTTAGTAAAATTGGTTTTATGAGCATCAAACAATATGATAATGCTAACAAGTCGTTCCCCAATGGCGTTACAAAAGTTAATAGTAGTGTAAATGCGTATGAATATCATTAATTAAGCTACATACGCGGTATTCCACAAACTTAACCGCATTATAAGTTATTTAGCGTCTCAAATGAGTCGTTAGTAGAAAATTAATGAAGTGTACCAGCAAAAGCATCCAGTACTTGTAGTACGATGAATCCGGCGAATGCAGCTGCTTTCAGGGTCATGGCGCAAATAGGTGTAATCAGTTTCTTTTGTTTATCTTGAAAACTGTATCTCCGACAACAATTTTGTCCAGACCATTCTTGAAGATAATGAAATTATCTTCAACTTTTTTTAATAACTTTTTGTTGTAACTTTTACAATAAACAAATTACAAGCATAACTATATACTACTTTTTATAATATTCTATTTTTCTTTCGGTGATCCGTTTTGCATAATATATTACACTTACAAAATCAATTACTACGGGGTATCTCGTTTATTGCAATACCGAATAATAAATCTAGTTCCAATCCGACGGTGTGATTTGTGTGTGTGTGTGTTTCTTCGTCTTACATACCGCGCCTACAATATATCTTACACTCTCTTCACCTAAAGGATATTCTTCATGAATTACTGCGCAGTAATGCTGACGTAGATATTTATTGAAAATTGTCTGTGATATTTATTACATTTTATAAAATATCTTTAAAAATAAATATAGACTTCCATCTCAATTTGTTACAATGTATGCAGACCAGTAATGTGGTTTTCAGTGGCGTACATAACTTTGTTTACTACAATGAGTCTTCATATAATTAAAAAATGATATTACTTTTGAAAAGGTCGCCTATATAAAAAACAGGGGTTTTTTAAGTAGATTTTAAAATACATTTGTCATTTAATATAATCTCGTCACGAATGTTTTGTCCTAAGTGAATTTTTGTCGGTATAGTATCGTAGGCTATTACTTCAATTAATCACAAAAAGAGCAATCTGTCATGGTCAAATAAATACTACTTTTCAACAAGATGTCTAACAGGGATCACAAGACTTTAACTCACATATCCTCTTAGTATATTAGTTCTTTGTTGTGTACAATGAGGCTATAGTTTGTATTAATATTTTCCGAGTTCTCTTGATTTAAAGTGCCCTAAGAAAAGAGATTAAAGAAATTGTGTAGTTCGAAAGGAGATCGTCTATTTGTATAAAATATAAAGGTTTTATATCTTTATTTAATTTAAAGTATAGCACAACATCTAAAGGCTTTATCTATTAGGGTACATTTCTACTTTCACCACTAAATCAATTCGTATGTGACACTCACCAAAGTGCCTCTTTTTCCTTTCTAACCCTTACCAACTAAAACAATTTCATATTTACAAAACTATGTTGGTCAGCTTAGATATCTTATGTCTGTACTGCATATAATTTAACATCCACTTGCTCAATAGGCATTTTCTCTATTTTGTAACCAGCGTCGTTCGCTTAACAATACTTTAAGGTATGACGCAATCAAAAACCCAATAGCTATAACTAAATTCTCAGGAGATAAAACATTAATTAATCTGTGTGGCCTAAAACAAAAACGTTATTCAATGCAGCTCGATCCGCTATTGTTCAAAATGTTTGAGCAACTATTTTCCTACTAAACAAATCAAAACAAAGCGAACGCTACATAGAATAAGTTTAACCAAGCGAAATAGTTATTTATTTCTAAAATACACTACATTAATAATATTAGATATAGTTCAAATCACGATAGTTCGGCGGCGACTTATACTTAAAAGAGGTTATAAGAGCGGTATAAATCTATAATACGATAATTAATTCGTTTCTATATACATTATAGAAAAATAAGTGAGTCAATGCTTTTTACTTATATCGGCAGTTTATACTCCACAACTTGTATTAAGTATGAGTCGCCGCCGAACTCTCGTAATTTGAACTATACTGCATTTGTTATCCGAATAATTTTTCTTTTATTTTCGGTGATCATAAAGAATAAGGAAGTTGAAAACCGCTGGCTTAGAGCCAAGATTTAAAACTTATTCTTACTGTAATACCAAGTAGAGTTTTCATTTGGTTGTTATCAAGATGAAACAATTGTATTATTATCTTTATTCAATAAGTAACTTATTTAGAGGAAATAATATTATTTTCTTTTGAATAAAGATTATCCATCTCTCTTCAATCCCAGCGAGGTGGAAATAACGAGGAGGTATAAATACTGAATAAACTCGGAAACTAGAAATTCCTCAGAGAGTTGTAAACCAGATATAGGAGTGAAGGGATAATAGATAAAGCTTGCCTAGAGTGATATGTGATATGTCTTTTACTGCGTGTTGCCCACAGACCAATGTCAATGGATTCGTGTTCTACTTTAGTTTTATTATCGAAAAGTTTGTTCTTAATGTATTAAATCTCACATTACTGTTAAATACTCGAGTTTTATTAAGACTGAATTAAGGAGGGGGGTAAGGTTTCAACTTTTTTATTTTTTTATTCATTTATATTATTGTACAACAAATTAAATTTATTATGTAAAAATTTGAAATCGATCAGAGTAAAACTGTCGGGGATATAGAGTTTTAAGTCTTCACCTCTCTGGTCTGTTTTGGTGTTACTTTGAAGCTTTTAAATGCGGTTTCTCACACATAGCTTTTTCAGAGCCGGTGCCTTCTCTAGCTCAAAATCTACTCGACCGATTCTTTTGAAATTTTGCACACTCTTTCTTTACATAAATTACATAAAAACGTATTTTAAAATAATAAAGTTTCTGATTTTTTTCATGAAAAATCGGTATTTTGACTTTTAAGTGCTGTAAAAAATTGAAAAATCAATTACGACAGCGTTATCCGCAGAAACTTATCAACTAATGAAATCATTTTGGTTTTTCGATTTCAGAAAATCCCGTGATGAGTTATGAGTGGCACCGCAATGTTACTTTTTTTTGTGACGTCTGCGGAGATTCGCTGTCAATGCCTGCCTCATTTCTTGATATTTATTTATGAAAATTTCACAAAGTATTCTTCAAATATCATTTTATCTTATAGTAATTATAAAAATATTTATATATTAACTGTGTCGTCAAAAAACATTATCGAAAATATGCTTCTTTTTTATCGTTTTGACCCTAATTTTCAATTTCAATTTCTACATCTTAAAGTTAGAATTTGCAAGATTCAACTTGCACAATTGTCACTGTCATATTTTACATTTTAGATATTCAGTGTAGGGAAACGTGGGTCGCGAAAGGAAAAGGAGGGGATGAAGTAGTGGGTAATGTGAAGAAATGTGGAGAAAAAGAAACTGATAACACAAAATATTCCATTTATTAAAACATTTTGTGCGTAGTCTTCATACATAAAAACACTTAATGCGAAAAGGTAGAGCAAAGAACATTCCTTCTTGGTAATAACTTATTCCTTTTGATGAACATGTCTCTATATAAATAAAGCAAGGGTTATCAGGATAATTAAGGGTGCAAAATGATAAAATTAGAATTATTTAACGGATTAGCTTTAGTTTTATTCTCTGCGGATAAGTGGTGGTAACATATTGCCACAAATGCGGGACTAAAAGCTGAGTACCAACCAAAAAATATTGTTAAGCCAGCAACTCACTTCGTTTTAAACGTATTGGAGAGGTTTCACTCCCTTCCATTTGGAAGAGGGTAAGTTCTTACAAGCATGACACGTTTTGGAGTTGTATCTTTCAGTTTTGCAGGATGCAATAAACATAAAAGAACTTTTTCCTTCTAAAAAACATTTAGAGAAAAAGAAATTTAGCACATAATTGAAATAACTTTACGCAATTATTTTAGGTTATTTTATTGAATTTAAAATATTTATTGATAATTAATTACATTTTATAAACGGTATCTTATTCTGTTACTGATTTAGCAAAAGTATTTCTTACCCTTGTGTGCCCGTCCTCACCACAGTGGCGACACAAATCTCTCATGCATGTCTAATTCATATATAATCTGTTTGGGTATTACTCTTATCAAAATACATATAAAAAGCACAGGACTTAGAGGTTTATTTTGCAACTGTTTGACTGACGTCTGTTAACTTCTGACGATTTGTCAAAGCCCTATAATTTACAAATTAGGCTACTTATGGTAGTTACGAGGTATTGAATCCATTTTGCTCTTTATTTAAGGCCTTCTGATAGTTTTGTGTAAACTTATATAACTAAGTTTAAAAAATATAGACCTGTGAAAAATCGTCAGGAGTTAACAGACGTCAGGTAAGCAGTTACAAAATAGACCCCTTAGTAACAAACTATTCATATAGTGAGAACACTATAGTGATTCTATATCAATCTGGCTACAAACATTTTCTTGGTGAGAATTTCATCGTATCGTTCACCCACCCTGTAAAACATTTATTTTTTGTCATTGTTTGGGGCTATCAAGACCCTCGTTATCATTAAAGGGCACAGCACTGTAATGTCTAAGCATCCAAGTTGTGTCATTACCATGTAAATGATACTATTACATTTTACACAATGATAACGTTATTATATTCTATTAAGTATAGAACCTAAATAATGCTACAGTTAAAAAAAAATACGAAAGCAAAAAGTGTTAGAATGACTTTCTACATTTTATAGTCGGCATAAATACTGATGAGAATTTAATTGCCTATTGGGATATTAAGAACGAAAACATATTCTCTTTGTAAAGGAAAACTACTTATTTAATTGGGTAGATTCTTTACGATTAATTACAATATTTTACTATATATTAATTAGTTTTTTAGACAAGTTTAATATATTGACAGAAAATTAAAATATCGAAGACATTTTTCTGTGACAAAACTGTAATTAAAAAAACATTTTTTTGGTTGTTTTAAAAACACTAGTTGTGCTATAACTGAAAATTAACTTAGTATTGAAAAATCAACCCTTAATATTTTAAAGATAATGAAATTATATATTCCATGTAAAAAACTAAGCCATTACAAGGGTTGTTGGAGCACAGCTTGCACGGATTGTAACATGAACTAAAGCTGATTCTATATTTGCATAACACGCTCCACAGGAAGGATATAGTAAAGCTCAAAGCTCTAATAGAATACAAATTGTAAAGCTCTGGAGTTGAAATCAAGGCGACAAACTATTTGTATAAACTATTTGTTTGTATGGAACATGAGAATATTGTTAACAAATTCTTGTAATGTTAGAAATTGTTTGTGACTAAGAAAATACGCTTTATTGCTAGAAGCTTTTGTAATTAAATTTTGTTAGAAAAATAAAGAGATTGTTTTTGCGCCTCATTTTCTTTTGGCCCAGTCATTTAAGCTTAAATTAGGTAAGAATCTCGGAATTCGAGATACCCAGCTGTAAGTCTGTAAATACTTGTATATTGACACCCTAAAGTTGTCTCAAAACCTACATATGGTTTATACACCCTACCATATCAACTTTAGGGTGTCAATATACAAGTATTTACAGACTTACAGCTGGGTATCTCGAATTCCGAGGTGAACTTACTATAATGACTGGGCTATTAGGAGTACAACATTTCTAAACCGTCGTTCTAATGTTTTTTCCAGGTAGTACGCATGTTCATAATTCGACAGATAATTTATGCTGAATATTCGTGTTTTGTGATCACCGATTAAGAACCTTTACTCATATTATATTTTTTGTCTCTCAGAAAGTTTGACATTTCAGGTTTGCAAATCGCGACCTCAGAATTGCTGCACGAAAAGAAAATATAAAAGTATTAAGTAACTCAGAAGCTCTGCATATTTCTAAAGTCGAGCGTAGGTTTGGTGTGGTTCTTTTTATTGTTATTTGTTTGGGGTTTTGACACGTACCACACAATTCCACAATATATTTTATTAGCATTTTTTTGACCTAGATCTTTTCGCCGATTTTCTTTTTTTGTTATATTTTTACAGTTTTATGGATTAATAAAAATAAAATGCTTTTATAAAATAATCTCCATTTTAAAAGGTAGATTAGATTTTAAATTGAGGTGTAAAAGGAGATAAAATGAAACAAGATGGTACTAAAGTTACGTCATTCACAGAATTATAAGAAAAACTTAAGACTATTAACATTACTTGCTAGTATATTCGTTCTTTGTGTGGATAGAATATGAACTTTCGGATTTTTAATTTAGTTCATAGTTTTTGACAAAATAACAATTAAATTTTATAACTTCATTAGTTACTAAATTAATATTGTAAGTAAAATAAAATACAGTAAAATAATTTTCATTCTCCATTATGAGTATATACTATATTAAATTTCTAAGTAACTTTATTATTGCTATCTAATTCTTTCTTGTGCTATATTTATCATTAAAAATATTTTTTATAGTTTTGAAATAGTTTTAAATGAACTAATCGAGAGAGTCTACTAACGAGGCTACAATTTCTAAAAACATATAAAATAAATTAGTAATATTTTGTTATCCATTGGTCTAATGCCGATTTCGTATATTAGAATCGCCATCTATAATTCGCGAGAAAAAACCTTTTTAAAAAAAAAAAAAAAAAAAAAAAATAGCTGTAGAACTGTTCCGAGATATCCGCTAAAACGAAGTCACATTATACAACAAGGACCAACGGTATCTGTATATTTAATCGTATAAATGTGTTGCTGTATATCTACGACTTCGCTTCCCTTCTCTTCTATGTTCATACAATAAATGTCCATGAAACTCTTGACTAATCGACGGTTACCATTATACGAGTAACAAATCATTATTAAATGGGGTAGGCTCACTTGTTTTCAGCTCCCAGCATATAACTACAAGATAATACACAAACGTATAAGTAATATTATAGAACTAAGCACAATATTATTAAAGTAAATTTATCAAAAGATCAAAGATAAAGAAATTTCTTAAACCGCAAAAGCTCCAGCTATGCACGGTATGCTTGATTGTTGCTTCTTTGTGGGAAATGTTTGGAAAATTTAACTATTTATGAAATAAAGGCAGAAGCACTTAATGTAATATGTAATTTTGATTTTGTAGACTGAAGTAATTACCTACAAGAAATTTAATTAACTTGAGCAAACATATATAACGAACGGTATAGAAGATCAATATTTTTGATTGTCTGATATTCTCTGTCTCTCTCTCTCTCCCTGTGTGTATCTTTTCATGAGTGATTTACACAATCTTTTGCAAAATTATTTATGAAAAATTAGTTACTGTTCAATAAAAATAAATAAACTTTGTATTTAATATGTTACGTAATTACCTACTTGATATAATCGAAGTAATAAATAAATGAAAGGATAAGAATCTATTGAAGTAATACTAAATAAAACTATATCCAAGTTTAGCAAATGAATAAAACGAAGTGCGATAGATTCGTAATCAATTCAGATAAAATTTCAGTGGAGCCATTGATTTATTTTAACAGTGGTGCAGATAATTGAGCGGAACGAGTACCTTCTATCGCAGCACCATCTATCGGAGTACTCCGGAATCAATTATGTGGAAATCGTCGAAACGTGCTGAATGTAAATAATAGAAACGTAACGTGAAACAGAATGAAAATTAATTCGTTTGAATGAGCACTAAATTAATGATAGAGAATTTAAGTTCGTTGAGTAAATTGAACGAATCACATATAACGATATTAGATACTTCTCATAAGTTGGAACAGTGTACAAGAAACTGCCTTATGTCGGCTTCACACCAGAGAGACAGTTTTTAATTATATTTCGCTAGAAAAAATGACCAAGTATCGTTTCACCTTAATATACGACTCAATTTTTGATTCCGATTGTTATTGGTGAGCTACCTTAACACAGCAGATTATTTTTTGTAAGAAATTTTCAAAAACTAGCTGTCTACTGTAGCTTATTCGAGAATATATAAAAGGATGTCTCCCCTATTTTTATGAGGTCTCCTTTAATATAATTTGAACGTTGTTTTATTGAATTAGGTTGAGAATTCAAATAAATTATAATTTTCCACTTAAAATTTCACAATTCAGTGAAGACATATTTTTAATAATTCATAACAAAAGAAATTCTTTTAAAAGTTGTCTTACCAGCCAAACATAACAGGCAAATGCTTCATTTAAATCTCACAAGAATAAGTAATATCAAGGGAGTTTAAAAATTATCATTATTCCAGAGTTTTTCTTTAATGCTAAACTTTTATAATAACAAAAACATCACAAAGTTTTGTGATTGTTTGTTAAATCTTTGTTACAAAATTTCGTTTGTGAGAGTTTTGCACTTCTTTATTAGCAAAAAATAATATATATACATATAGGAGACTGTGTGAAAGTGATATAAAATACTTGGTTAAAAGTTTGGAACATTGTTTTAAAATAAGGATATATGAAAATTTGAATAAAAAAAGTTATATAGTATAATATATATTTTGATATTGTGTAATAGGAATCTTCACATAGCTAGAAAACGCGCTAAAAGGAAACGTAGAGTTATGTCAAGTGACTCATTTACTATCTATCTTAAAATCATATTCCTTCTTCACATATTTCAGCGTCTCCTTTGCTCCCTTACACAGTTTGCAGACTGTCTCCTCTACTTCTCTCCAGTACCTGTTTCCTGTTTGACATTACCCATTCGGAATTTATTATATAGAATAATATACAGACACTATTGACAAATACATATCATTTTTAGATAGCACCAACCTTCAAGCGATATTTGTCAAAATTTCATAACGTTCCGACCATTAGGTAATGAATTACAGTGGTTTAAGTGACGCTACTTTTGTAATTTTCAAAATTTTGGACAAATCTGAATTTCGTGTGTTGATAACGCATTGCTTTTTAATGTGAAAAAATACCGTTGGCTTGACAAGTGTTATTTGGACTTGGTATTACCTTAACCTACCATTTAGGGCTTCCACAGACTGGTTGCAAACCTTAGCCCCGAATGTGATTACAACTGTGTTGTTAGTAAAAGAACGAAAGTGTTTACGAGTGAGATAAAACACACGGCACGAACGTTAATTTTAAACTGGTTTTGAGCATATATTCAGCGACTATATTTCTCGGTCGTAGGGCATTGTTGGTTTCATGATGACATCATCAACAGAGATGTTTACGAATACGATTGAAAAGTATTTAAATACATACATACAAACAAATATAACATAATAGAATCCCCTGTTTTGCTATTGTTAAATATTCTTTAGAGTCACGATATACGGCTCGTGCTCGTTTTCGTTGAAAACTTCGTTTCGCCTTTAGTTAGCAATCAGTCGACTCGTGTGCCTTTCTCGTGTTTTATCTCACTCGCATACACGTTCGTTCTTTTACTAACAACACAGTTGTAATCACATTCGGGTAGATTCAGGGCTAAGGTTCGCAACCAGTCGCGTCGTGTGTGGAGGAGGGCCTTATACTTACTTAATGTAGTCTCGTTCTTTCTACATTTATTTATGAATATTTCTAAATATCAGTAATTTTGTATTTATGTTTTATTTATTTGAATTAAATATTAAAATATTCTCTATGATTACTTCTTTTCAAACCAAATACCACAAAATATCGATGTTGTAAGTCACAAATATTCATTGATGAATATTTTTCAAAGCCTATAAATATTTATGTCGGCATTTACTTGACTTTTACGCAAGTTGCTTGAAAATATACCATACGCGATATATTTATTTTTATTCAGATGAATAATTTTTTATTTATTGAATATATTTGTATTCATCTTCAATGGATGAAAACCTGAAAATCAGTATTAACGGAAAAGCATACGTTTACGAAAACGAGGTCTTTAAATTGTGTTTAGAAGTCTAAATTAAAGTTTCTAAAACATCCTGTTTACGCTGCTAAAATTTTAACAAAAACTTCTCAAGCTTCACCTTTTTTTATTTCCTTAAAATCAAACAATTAGGAGCAATCAAATAAAATATTTACATTTTATTTTTATACAAATGAACTTATTTTTTTATTTTACATGACTTCTATTTTTAGTATCTCTTCTTTTGTAATGAGATTTTTACAATATTGTCGTAATGAAAAATAAATGCAAGAAACTGTCTGAACTTTTTATAAATTTTGTAACGGTAATTGCGTTATTGGGTTTTTCCGGTGAGAACTAATTTAATCAAAATAATATCAAATATACTTTTATATTCACAAAAGCTTTCACAGAAAAATAAATTGACTTTGAAAACTTTTATTCAAAGCTTTTATATACGTTATTATATAAGAAGAAATATGTACAATATTATATATGTAAATATATATATATATATATATATATATATATATATATATATATATATATATATATATATATATATATATATATATGTCAGATAAGACATGATAAATGCGAACACCTTTTTACATAAACCCTAAAATTCTTAAATAAATTCCGAGAGTATTACAAAACTGATAAATACTATCAATTATTTACAACTTGTACATATTCTATGAAAATATTTTTACATTTTCATTTCTAAATTTTTTAAAAATATTTTTTAAGTCTTTCCATCCTGCCAAACGGAGAGACATCACTCCAAAAATGTGTCAGTATTCTCTTCTTAACTAAACCTCTCTTCCAAATGGAGGGTGTGAATCCCCCCTCCTATACGTTAGTAACGACCGTGAGTAGCCGGCTTATTCAATATAATAAACCCATTCTACCCCTAGGTATAATTCCGAGATATGCAAAGATTTAATAACTCTTGTATTCATCCAACAAAAATAATATCGTGACACTTAGATTACTTGAAAGTTGAAAGGGTTACGGAACTTGATTCTACATTCTTCACATTTTATCTTACATTTCAACACCCACTGAATATTTAAATCTTGGTTTATTAATTCTGTCTTTCACGTGTCAAATTTAATAACTGCTAAACGGCTTAAGTAATCAACTTTGAAATTGATATCTAAAATATTTTAATATTTGTAAAACAGTTAAGAAAATATGAGTAATTTATTTACTGGTTTCATTTCGTTTTTCGATCATCGAAAGGTAAATATTTGTAGATATTGGAGTACGATCCATGTCGGAGACACATTCGAAATATTCAAAACGACATCTTTTATATTTGCACAACTGTTCCACAATTACCTTCACGTCCTCTGGGTAGCCGAGGTAATTAGGCCGTAACTGCATTACGGTTCATTCCTGGACATGGAATAAATTTTTTATATGACTAGCAAATAAATAAACTCACTCAATAATAAATAAAGAAATATATCATCCATACAATAAACAAAAGTGTAACTCACGCAATTATTATCTTACAATTAATGTGAGATATAACATTAGCTGTTTAAGAAATTTCTTTTTGATGATTAAAAAATTGGAAGACTATTTTTGAATGACCCTTTAAGATTAATTATTACTATTTCGTTTATGTAAAATATTACATGATTATACATTCGAGTTTTTATGTAGAGTTGCACCACAGTGATCCGATCTTCTTCCTGATTCTAATTAGACCGGATTATCGAGGTCCGACTGAATTTCATTAACATTTTCACGGAATAATATTAATCTATTAATAGAGTTTTAATCTCTGTTTGTACGTATGCATGAATGTACAAATGATTTCACCACCCCGCACCCTCCACCCTTAATTGTATTATTATCGCGTTACAGCAAATGAATGCGTGACAGCCGGATGCGGACATGACGCAGATGTAGTAGACAAGTGCGCTGCACAATTATAGTGGAAACCGAATAGCGAACATGCGAACAGCGAACGGACAACGACGTACAGCGCCACTTTATTGACTTAATTCATTACGCGGTTTTGTTTTTTTATTGATATTGTCCTAGCAATGCCCACATAGATATTTCATTATTTGCTTCTGGTAAGCCATGGTATAATCTATTGTACACTAGACTAATTTATTCGACCATATTTCTTTTTAATCCGAAAATATATGCAGGCTTGTTAATGCTGATACAGCTATTCTCTAGTACATCTAGTTATATGTTGCACCACCTTCATAATATCTATAAATTGTGGGTGTTGCACGTGACAGCTGATAATAGTATGGAACATTTGATAAGGGCAATTCATAGAATGGAATTGAACTTGACATCAAAGGATTACGAATTTTTTATAGCCTTTATTGATTAAAAAGAAATGACATAAAAATGACTATTTTACTTGTTAATATCTCCTATAGTATTGTGACTTATTAAAAAATAATTCGATATTTGATGTCCTGATAGCCAACTTTATCAGTATTCGTATATATAGTTCAAATTACGATAGTTCGATTATCTTATTTGTTTCTATATACATCATAGAAAAATAAGTGAGTCAGTACTTTTTAGTTATATCGAGAGTTTATACCCCACAACTTGTTTTAAGTATGAGTTGCCGCCGAACTCTCGTAATTTGAACTATAGTACAGTTTTGTAGAAATTAGGATAATCCCGGTTCCAAACGATGCTACGAACATCTTCCAATGTTGGACGCATCGTGTGATCGATGCTGGTCTAACGCCACCACACACTTGATCCACATGTCATTCACTGCTGCACGAATCGTTCAACAAAGGAAGGTTTTAAACTTGAAAGTTTCTTCATTTACTTGAAAGGTTTTGTAAAACAGTGTCAGTGTCAATAATATCAACAAATTAATAAATTAAATAAATCATTCGGATCTAACATTCGTTCCACTGTGTAGCAGGAAACTTGCAAGGTCAATCTTCCAATATTTGACTCACGCATTTGAACCAAATCGTTGGGTACTGGCTTAAGGTTCACAATAACATTGTTAATTTTATTACGTAAATTTTATTAAAAAAAGAAAAAATCTCAAAGTAAAATTGTGAATCATCTTGTAGCTCTGTCAGTTCCGTTGCCTCACTTTGCATCTTGCAATCATGGTAACACTGTGTTGCGGTAAATTCTGAGAGCACCAATCCATTACATTTGTATGCATGTTCAAACGTACAGCACAGAGCGAATCTTTGCAGCAGCATAAATAACGCGAAGTGTTTTCCCACATTTTGTTGTAAATAAACAACAAAAAAAATAAAAGAGTGTAATAGTGTAGTATACAACTAATTTAACGTAAAAAATTGTAACATTTGTCGATTTATATCGCAGTAAAACGACTGAAAGTACTCCCCAGAACAAAATAAAAAATAACGGTCGACGCCCGTGCTGAAACAAAGACGACACCACCGGAATAATGATTTGCAGAAATACAGTGAGACATAGAGCATATAGCATACAACATAGCATAATACAACATTTTGTGAATGAACGTGAATTATTTACAACGTAATTGTACGTGGAAATTACATGGAGTGGTGGTAATTCAAATTTACACCCTGTGCCAACTTTACGTACGTCGAATATGAACATTAAAATAATGAAAAAAAATTATTTTTTTAGAGTGACAATTACTTTTTGAATATTTTATGAATTCATTTAAAAATATAATTAAAAATAATACGTGTAATTATTTAATTATGAATATTTATGTTTTCAACGTCCGGTGTTTGGCTTTCACGTGTGTTTTGCCAAAATATAACTATAGGAGATATACAAAATATTGTATTTTTTAACTGGATTATTAATGAAGTGGGATAATGTGCTCCTTGTTGAAAAAGTAAGGTTTCAACAAGTAAGGTTTGTTTATTTATATTATTGCACAACATCTTTAGTTTCTTGTGTGAAAATTTGAAATCGATTGGAGTATAACTGTCGGAGATATAGAGTTTTAAGTCTTCATCTCCCTAGTCTGGTTTCGGCTTTCTTTGAAACTTTTGAACGCGTTTTTCTCACACTTAAGAGTTTCAGAGTCGGTGTCCTCTCTAGCACAAAATCTACTGCACCGATTCTTTTGAAACTTAGCACACTCTTTCTTTACATAAATGCCGAGGTTTTGTAAATTTAACGTATTTTAAAATAACAAAGTTTCAGTTTTTTTTCATGAAAAATCGGTATTTTGACTTTCAAGTGCTGCAAAAAAATTGAAAAATCATTAAAAAAACTTGACAGGGTTACCTGCAGAAACTTATCAACAAATGAAATCAATTTGGTTTTTTTATTTTAAATAATCCAGTGGGGAGTTATGAGGGACACCGCAATGTTACTTTATTTTGTGACGTCTGCGGAGATTTGCTGTCAATGCCTCATTTCTTGATATTTATTTATGAAAATTTCACAAAGTATTCTTCAAATGATATGTCATCATGTAGTAATTATAGAAATAATTATATATTAACTGTGTCGTCAAAAAACATTACTGAAAATATGCTTCTTTTTCCGTTTGACCTTACCCTTCCCTTAAAGTAATTGCAATATATTTCGTAACCTGTGTGGTGACCGGGTTTGAAAGAATAGTCCCACTGCAGCTCATGCATGTCGTAAAAGGCGACTAAAATGGGTACCCATTGTCCATGGATATAACTGGACACCGTCCCCCAAATTTCACAAAGTATTCTTTAAATGTTATTTTATCATGTAGTAATTATAGAAATAATTATATAATAACTGTGTCCTCAAAAAACATTATCGAAAATATACTTTTTTGTATCGATTTAACCTTAAATATAAGGCAGTGTCAGCTTTATATAATGCCATACATTTGTCGCATCCTACATCCTCGTTTATAATGTAGAATCATTTAGTATCTACGAATGTTCGTATATGCATGAGCTTTCCAAACATGAGCTTTCACTAACGAAATGAAACAGTAATACAATTAACGGCGCGTTACTACACTAGTCGTGCTATAATATATACACACACACATTGCGCGTTTACGAGTCATAAATATTAACACTGTCAAGTTCCTTATCACTAGCAGTGTTATTACACCACCACTTGAAGTTAGCGCCGAGTCAAGTCAAGTACGCATACCGCTGTACTATTGGGCCACCACTTTACTTAACTGTGATGTTTTGTACATCATTAGGAACACTGCCAAAAATTTGATGAGTCGTTAAATAATTAACTACGTAATTAAAAAGTCAGACGACTCGATTTCAAGTGTTCAGCTATGAAGTACTTTAAAAGAAAGGTAAATAGCAAGAGAGAAAATGAGCTAATTAATTAATTTATATTTTCCAGACACTTTTTGTTTTATAAAGTATAAAGTAAACGTGAAATTTGATATGTTCCTTGGTTATTTGAAGTATAAAAGAGACTGTAATAATAAATTTGCCGCTATTTTGTACAAATATCACTTTAATGCTTGCGGTACTGACATATGCACGCATACCCCTAACGATGATTGCAGGAACTTCTGTGCTGGTCTGTATAGAAGAATTTTCTACAGTAAAAAATATACAAATACTTTTTGAACATTTCTTTTTTATAAAAAACTGTCAATAATGATTTAACCTTTATTCGATGTATATAATTAAAACATATTATGTAAGCGTATTTTTTGAAAAAAAAAAATGTGTAATTAATTATTAGTGCTTTAATTAAATTTTAAAATTAAAAGTATGTGAAGGTCTTATAAAGTAATTACATTCCACAAGATAATTGTGTTTAACATTTAATTATCACCTTTTATTTTTTGTTTAAGATTAAATATTTTCAAGTAGTTTTTGCTGAGGACAATATTTATACATTTGTTGTTTCGATTCTTTAATCAAAAATATAGAGATGCGTGAATATAAGGTCTCACCTGGCAACCGTTGTCTTTTTGAGTACGATGTATTCGAGTTTTATCGCTCTAGTACATTTTGTCACAAGATTACTTAGGATATGCTTGTATTGTATAATGTTCCTTCGACTTTGAAGTCCAAGATCTGTAGAGGTCTGTAGAAGAGGATAACTTCACGAGTAAATTTTATTACTTTTAGCCAACATTAGACTTATTTAGTCTCGTCTTAATTTACTTTACTGTTTCGTCATAGACAAACAAATAATTATGAACTTAAAAAATATTCAGATAAATATTTTAGGAAACGTTGGAAGTAATAACAAACATTGGCACCAGAGTGTGCTTTACGATATATCCGGTTCCGTAGCATGTTTAGTGTTGGTGATGAATGCAATATGTTAGTGTTATAAAAGCGAGGTTACAACCAAGATAATAAAATATTTTATAAACAAATATAAAACTACTAGCGTTTACCCTCGTCGCAAGCAAAAAAGACGTCTGTCTTTTGTGTGTGTGAATTGAATTTCATTTCAAATTTTAATTCCAATTTTAAATCGAAATACTACGATCTGACTACGATTGTATCGTGACGTTGGTATCGTGACGATGGTATCGTGACAGCGATTGTACCGTGACTACGATTTTATCGTGACCACGGTATTAAAATTACTTTAAGCACATATATGATAGCACTAAAGTATTTCATGAATTATCATTCCCCATTTTTCTAACATCTATCAAAAATTCCAAGTAAATATTTTCTCCATTATTCTTTGCACTATTTCTTTGGAAGAATGAGAACCCAAGACATCAGTCTCAATACGTTTAACCCAGTCCAGATCGCGTCAACCCTTTCACAAAGTGTTTCGCTAATAACGGGATCAATATCCTTCTAAACGTTATTGATATCTTCACTGGTTCCTTACGTGCTCTGCACTACAACACTGTCCTCGCTGTCTTCGCCTAAGCTGGCTTAGCTCTTCATATCATCGGGCATATCATGTAGTGAGGGTATTATTACAAATGGGAAAAACTACTTCACCGCCTTCTATATGATACTGTTATAGACATATTTATTTTTACTGCTATACGAAAATAACTTACTGTATTATTTGACATATACTTTTATAGCGTTGTACTTTGCATTTACTTAGTGTAATGTCTGCCATACTCTCTTTGTTACATTTGTCATATTTCTCAAATAAATGCAATAATATTTTTCTTTGAATACAGAGAGTTCCATATAAAATCTATATTAAACTACTGTTTGTTTTTTTAGGACCTTAAGTTCTAGTATCCTAATTTACTTGAGAATGACATGCAGGTCAATTAATTCTGACATGGACTACACTAGACTACCTCATTAAGTAGATTATAATTGAGTGACAACTAATTGAAATCGGATATTAATTTAAACGTGTTACATTCAGCGTAATTAACATTTACATATTGATAAGTACAGGGACAATAATTAGTAACATTGTTCGCTGTAATCTTGTAGTCGGCATTGTATTTAATTTACATATGAATCAAATAAACACAATACTTTAATAAACCTTTAGAAAATATTATCTGGAGCTTTCCAATAAAAGGCTATTCGCCTAAGAAATTTTATAAACCACGAAGAAAGGAAAAAAAACCACTATAAGCAGTTGTTCGATTCTCCTAAACTAAGCCTATAACAAGGTTTCTGAAGTTAGAGTATAAGTTTTTAAACGTACCCCGAAGCGTTTGATCAACTCTTGATTGAAATACAGAGAACAAAGCTTATGGCATCTGTCAATCTATCATAATCAAAGGAACAGGGGATAATCTGAACGAACAACAATAAATTGGTAAAATGGATCGTTTGTGTGGTGTAACATATAATAAAGGGAAAAATTGTGGAAGCCTAGTATTACAAAAGATATAAAAGGACTATGGATAAAAGATATACCAAAAAATTAGGACAAAAATGATAGGGAGATATATATAGAGAAACGAAGAGAGAGAGAGGAAATAACTACGAGAAGAGCATAAAGACAGAAGCAAGTATGCTGAAAAGCTGGAAAGCAAAAGGGTAACAAAGAAGAAATTTGGGACGGAAGATCATAGAAAGAATAAAGAATACAAAAAGAAAACATATAGCGGGAGAAGAAGAGTAGAGGTAAAGAGGACAAGAAGCGAGGAAAGAAGAGAGTCTGGAAATGATTAAAACAGAACTGAAAAACTACTTATAACCAAATTACGAATTTTATCTCAAGTTTTCTATAATCTAATGTACCACAGTGTTAATCTCTATATATCTTCGTGAAGATAAGCATAATTATTCTCATAATAAAATCATTAAAGTCTTTAAAGCTCTGAATGTCGAATTACTTCATTAATTAATATAATAATGTGGTTTCCAGAGTTCCTCTCTCTAAATGTAAAACAAAACCAAGATACGACATTAAAAGAAACCATTAATTTTTGTTAAAAGTATACAAATTAGTGGAAGGAACATTAAATGGAAATACGAGACGCAGAAATTAAATTTAATTAGATATTATATAATGTAGACCCGCTTCATGATAATAACAACGATAAGTTGTGCTTTAGAACAGTGCCACTCATACTGCGGCACTTCAAACTTAACTAATTCACAGATTGTAGATTGTAAACGTGATGAGTTTCCAACAAACTTTGAGCGCCACTGCGTATTATTGTTGTGTACGTAGGTGTATCTGCGTAGAGGGTTTACAAAATATAAGGGTGTGGAAATCTCACCCTGTTCAACTTAACATTAAAAATATTAATAATGTCACCTTAAATTGGACCAGCGGATAGAAGTACATTAGCAAAATAAACAGTTAACTGGTTTAGCATGAAACAATTAGGCGCTAATGAGTTAAGAGCGATGGTTCAATTATTTAGTAATGGCCATAACTCAGTAAAGCGCACGGCGAATGAAATGAAATGAGTTCATGAGTAACATTATAAATTACAACACATTACAACCCGAGTAACTCATTTAGTGGTAAATAAATTATAATGATTTAAAGTGCATAGCATTAGCACTGAAAAGGTTGTATAGTTCAACTTACGAGAGTTCGGCGGCTACTCATACTTAAAACAAGTTGTGGGGTATAAACTGTCGATATATAACTAAAAAGCACTGACTCACTTTTTTTTCTATAATGTGTATAGAAACGAATAAGATAAACTTCATTATCGTATTATAGATTTATACCACTCTTACAACCTCTTTTAAGTATAAGTCACCGCCGAACTATCGTGATTTGGACTATACTAAAGCTTCACCATGGGTTAACTTGTATTTAATAAATACCCCGCTAAGTAGAGTTACGTTTATTTAAGCTATATCTAACATAACAAAAGTTACCTGTTACGTAAATGGTTTTACAGCTTTTCTAAAAATAGTGTACACATAAAATTTCCTAATAATGCCTTTTTAGAGATTAAATTTTAGGCTTTATAAAATAGTTATATAATAAGTCCCTTTGAATTAAATACTACTGAGTTTTGCTTGGTATGTATTTGCGATCTTTGACTTTCTCAGTAGGTTGTAATCGCATTAGGACATTTTATTATAAGTGGAAGGTTCTACTTTAATATTTATCAATCCCAACTCTCTGGGATCTGAATTCAGAATCCTTCTGAAGTCAGAAGGGAAAATAATACAGATATAATATAGTATGCACTTTTATTATCTTCGGTACAGTGTTAGAAACAACGAAACAACTGTGCTGAACAAGAAGTCGACTTCGCAACTAGTATATTCTAGTGTGAGAGTAGTCTATTCACTAACAAACAAAGAAAATCTCAGCAAGAACAACCCTTCTTTAATTTAATGCTACAACAGCTGGTGATTATTCCGTAAGATTTTTTGATAACGCCTACAACATCTTACACTGCTATAACTCACTGATAACTCCAACCGACGCAGTAACGGTGAGTTATACTCGGCGCCCGATGCCCGGTGATCAATTTATCTCTAAACTGACGTAGCAAATCTATCCTACGGTGAACCCGTGTTATTTCGGTTAAGATTAAATAATATTTAGCTATTAATATTGTTATATTACACCTACACCTACACCTATTAATTTATAACCATTAACCTTTACTTTCTCATCAGATACCATCTGTAAGTCATCCATGGGTACGAGGAAGTGTTCATCAGAGTAATGTAAAAAGTGACTGGCAGTTTGTTGGCCGATGTAGTTATATTAATTACTTTTCAGGAAATGTGTTTTACGCATTGAAAGTAGGTTTTGAACTTGTTAAGGTAGGCGTTCAGAGATCCGCATGGCTCACATGATAGGCGTAGGATTTATCATATCAAATGTCTTGCGTATCTTGTGGCGGTGGAAGAGACAGAAACAAGGAGTACACAAATCTAGCAAGCGAATTATAACAGAAGATATAATAAACTGAAACGCTAGAGCACATTAAGTCCATGTGAGAAAAAGGTAAAAAGCGAAACGAAAATTGTGAAGTTATTAAAGGGAGGCAGTGAAGGGAAGTGGTGGATGGCGGAGGTAGAGATAAGGAAGGAATGGCAGAGACGAAACAGGAGAGAAAGTAGCAGGAGGAGTGAAGCAGTGGGGGGTTTAAATTTACATGTTTTGTTTTTATTTTTCTTTTTTCTTTTGAAAGGAGTGAGAATGTTTAGATATAATAAGAATCACAAATGTAATTAAGCGCAATGACATGTAATTTAATGAGTTAAAGCAGAAACTGATAGGGAGATAAGAGCATATGTAAAAGAAAAGGACAAGAAAAATAACGAGATTCAGAATGGCCATAAAGAAGGAGACAGATACTTGGAAGAAGAGGAGGTAATAGTCTGCAGACTGTGTAATAAAGCAGAAGAAAGGTTAGAACATTTGGATAGGGAGGGAATATCAATGAAAAGAAGAGAAGTTACGACTATTAAAAGAAGGCAAGGATTCCATTAAACAATTTGGTGAAGTGTTTTGTTTTGTGACGTTTCTATCACTATTACACTTCAATTATAGTTCGCATCAACTTTATCTTCATTTGTATTCCAACAAATGGAGTGGTTTCGCCATTTATAGCCGATAAAATGTATGAGAAACTGAACTGTAAATGAACTCTGTCATGAGTAAGATGAGTAGCGACATATACAATAAATTAAATAATAATATTAAGTAATAGATGCCAGCCGTACTTATTAAACACCCTGTACTCGTCAATCCATCTTCTTAAATGTAAATATTTTTTATTAAAATGTAAGGTTATGTACATAATACATAATACGAGTATAATCAAAACATTCATCATTCCTTGTTTCTGAGGTGTCTATTATATCACGAATATACTCACATTCTGATTTAGGTAAAAACAAAACATCGATTCTGCAGATACCATGCTTCAAAATAGGTAAAACATAATTTAATATACATTTATGAAGACAGTCTAGACTCCAGACGTTTTTATAATGGCAACATATGTTAAATAGAAGCACTACTTATAAATATATTCATAACATGTTCGTTATTCGTTATAGGGCCACAGCCTGTTGACAATTTTACAATTTAATAATCGCTGGATAATATAAATAAAACATTTTATTAAATTTAGAGGACAACGTCGCACACAGTGGTTTCAAACCTGAGTCTAGCCGGAGAAAAGTACAATATTACGGTGCGATATTATAAACTTTTCTTTAGTTTACACTCCTCATAGGTACAGCAAGAAAACTAACCTTTGTTAAATTCAACAGCACTCACAAATCGAGTTATTCGTCGCTCATACTTTTGTAAATGTAAAAAAATTCTTTGCTCAAGTGATTTTATTTTATTCATGGATATAGATACGTTTGAGTAAAATTTTGCAGACCTCAAGAATAGAGGTGTTTGAGAAATGGCTCGCTAAAGAGGATACTTCCAAGAGAATTGATCCTATTTTTAACTAATTTGTAAATAAAAGTATGACATATATAAAAGAAAGTCGTGTTAGTTACACTATTTATAACTCAAGAACAGCTGAACCGATTTGGCTGAAAATTGGTGCGGAGGTAGCTTAGAACAAGGAGACGGACATAGGATACGTTCCCGTGAGACGTGACAGGAGGTGATGATTGATATTTAGGGGCGGGAAACTTGACATCGTTCAAAACAGTGCTTAATTAGGAAAAATTAAAATTTTAGAACAAAATAAAGGAACATAAATTTAAGAAACATATATTTTAGCGAAAATTACTCAAGAATAATATTTTGCATCAAGTTCAATTTACCAAATAACTTTAATTTAAACAGAAATATTATATACACGTCGCTTTGCGTCGGTCGAAGCGCTAGTTAGACATAAAAGTATAAACAGTTGAAGCAAAATGGACTAAATGCCATTACAATATAAGTTAACTCAGTGCTGCAAAGGCTGCCTAGCAATTAATATTAGTTTTGTTCATCTAGATTCGTATTGTAATCCATTGTATGCCGCCACGCCGTTAGAAAATCCTTCTTTGCATTAAATCATTTTAAATTCGACTGTCATTATTGGTTTACAAATAAAGTTTGAAATTTTCCATTCGCGCGGTTCATTTCTGTTTTACTGTAGCTGATATGGAATACTAAAATAACAACGATTTTGTAATAAGCTTAAGGCTCGTCAAGTTTGATTTACAGAGACAGTCACCCTACTCTATCCCCATCCCCTTCCCCCCAATGAGCTTTCAGTAAATCCAACCCTCGCTTTGTTACATTTCAATCAAATACTATCACGAGCTTCTTTCTATTTTCCAGCCAGCGCAGCGCCTAGAGTATTTAGACGTAGGATTGTCTTAATGTTTTGATTTGGATGAATATACAGTGTCAACATTCCTTGGGGAATATCTTGTGACGTCGATTTATCCCGGGACTTCCGTTATGTCACCGGATGAAATATGCCTAATGCAATAACTTGTAGTATTTCACTACTTTCGGCATGATCGAATCCCTTATGTGTAAAATTAGGGCATCAGCAGTGGAAAAAAAGTTCTTATCCAGTAAAATAGCGTGCCTTAGACGGGGGTCCCGTATCAAAATTTGTTGGGGGGCCCAAATGAAGGGTAAAGATTTTTCACAAAAGGAACAAAGACGGTCGCATTGAATTAAAATAATTATATATTGATTATACATTATTTCTTACAATTAATACTCATAGGAATTAAGCTAAGTACGGCCTTAGAGTTTAAGTGACATTGATACGGTGGTAGCTACGGCACTGTTCTTATCCTTAATAATTATATCTTGCTGTTTTTATAGTATTTTCAATATATGTTTTGCTTGTGTTAGTTTTTGTAAGGTTGCAATTTTGTTTACTTTCTTAATAAAGAGATAATTTTGTGATTATCAACAAGTGATCATATTTAAATACAGTTCTCATACTTCCCTTATCCCTGCCTTAGGTTGATAAAATTAGTTTTAGAAAATTATGGTTGCTTCAAAGGCCAAAGCGTCGTTTCATAAATTGAACATAATTCAAGATAAAAAAATAAATGCTGTGAGTACAAAAACAACAACAGAGTTTCTGCTAACTGTTACTATAACTAGTTTCTTCCATTGTGTAAATTATTAAAACCAATCACTAACAATGTAGAAAAGTAATGTAAGAAAAAGAATGTAAGAAATTAGAAGTTGATATCATTTTAGTCACATTTTTTACTTGTAATTATTTTTTACTTTTAATACAATACGAGTAATAAATATCTTTGTAATAAATATTTCATTCTCACTGTTAGCCCCGAATTATATCTGCACCGTTCCACCCAGTTCAGTACTTTTTCCACCCAGATCTGTGTTTTTTCATGGAAATACTTTTGTTTTGAGTGATATATCGAAAAGAGGGTATTTCAGATAATTGGAATGCAATTGTAAGTAATTGATTTTCGTATGGAATCTAAAAAAAAGGAGGTAATTTATATACACAAGGGGAAAGGGTGCTAGGTTTGTCTGGGTTTATTGGTTGATCCGCGTCTGCCAACAATTTATTCTAATATAATTACAACGTATAAATAAATTATCATAACTTTGTCAAACAATGAATTTGATTATTTTTTTTAGATAAACTTTTTCGTATCTTCAAAAAAAAAAAGTCTGACGCAATTTACTGTCGTCTGCGTCGTCTATATTATTCATTCTGAAAATTCTTACAAAAAAAAAAAGAGAAGTTCTTCTTCCCCGTGCGATTACATTTTATATAAAATGTTTTTTCTCTTTTTGACAGTCGCTTTGCTTTGCTTTTTTTGTACGCTAATGTGAAAGTACATGTCACTGACATAACCGCATTTTCATTCTTTGTTATCAGCACCAAACATAGCTTAACCAAGTTTTTCATTGCAGATAAAAATAAATATTTATTCATGCAAAACAAATCTGGATAAACTGATATAAAATTAAATGAAATTAGCTTCTAAAGAAGTTTATTTTTTTTATTTATTTAATTTATTTAACGTCGGCCTATTTCCGATGCTGAGTCCTATCACCGACGACCTCCTTCAATGTTGGCAGTATTTATGGTGTCGTGGCCTCATATATGTCAAGCATCAATGCTCTCGCCCACTGTGTCGTCTAAAGAAGTATAGGTTTGTTGGATAACACAATAACACGTTGTTAAGTTGAAATACAATATTGTTAAGTTAAAATATAATACACAATGCACAAAAAAAGAAAATACATCGGAATTAAAACAAAAATTCAGCTAACGAAATAATTTCAAAAATCGATTGCAAAATTTTGAACGTAGCAACAAAAAAATAAATAATAAAACAACTTTAACCATTTATCTACCTTCCATCTGATTATACCTGTCGTTAAATGAATTACGTCATTAATAATGTTTCGGGCATTACTTTTATTCATCATTTTACTACAACACAAAATATATACTTATAAAATTATGATATTCACCATTATCGTTTTATAGGAGGTGTCATTAACGTTCTGATAACTAAACATATAATTCAGGAGCAATGAAAATATATGCTGTAATATTAATATGTTAAATGTACTACAAAATAAAACAAAAGAAATAAAAATGAATTACAAAATAAAGAATAGATGTGTGGTGGTATTAAATTTTGTCCAAACTAGTGCGACTCATAAGTTGTCATTTATGTAGACATGAGCCTACTAAATTTGTTAAACATTAAGTCCCTCCGCACACAAGTGGACTGTTTGCAAACTAGTCGAGCCGTGTTTTGTGACTCTATAGAATTTTTAATAATAGGGAATTTTAATACTTTTGAATAGTATTTGTGTACCAACAAAAGCATGCACAATGTCGCTGAAAACGTGTTCAAAACCAGTTTAGTTTCGTTCGTGCCGTGTGTTTTCTCTCACTCGTAAATACATTCATTCTCTCACTAACAACATAGTTCCATTCTCATCAGTCGCCTCATGTGCGGAAGGCCTTATGCTCCAAACCAATGCGACATTTATGCAATCTTTAAAACTGTTTTTTTTTTATTATTATTTACTTATTTGCCTTGACTTTCTTTCGTCATAGCCACCATCAAACATTTTGTATACATCTTTTATAATTTATAATTCAATTTTACAAATTTCTAAATATTTCAATAATTCACTAATTAATTTTGAATCATATCTAATATATCACTATTGAATTTTGATCTTTCTAAACTATAATTTATGCATTCAAATATAATATGATCCAAAGTTCCTTCTTCACCACATTGACATCTATCGTCGGATTTAATATTAATTTTGTACAGATGAGCTGAAGTTTTGCAATGATTACTTTTGATTCTTATTATATTTGATATAATTTTGCGGGACTCATTTTTAAACCATCTCTTCTTACCATTAAAACTGTATTATGACATCAGTAACTCAGTGAATTATTGTTTTATAATCATCATTTGTATATGTTGTACAACTTCTTCTAACATGTTGGATGTCGCATGTAGGAGTCGCACTAGTTTGACCAACGCATTAGATTGTAGCAGTACGAGTCAGTGATTTATATGAAAAGGCAAGAGAATAAAGAAGATTTAAAATGATTGGTTATGATGAAATAAAATTTCCAGCTTCTATTAAATTCATTTTAGGGTTTTCAGGAAAGAGATTAACTTTTCTTTGTTGTAATAATATTTTCGTTTCAAATCATAACAGACTTAACGGACTAAGCCAACTTGACAGTAACGTGAAATCGTATTATTCTTAACCGTTATCGCTTATCACTACACATCACATTTTATTGTTATCTCTGTTAGAAATATACGGACAAATTAACGCATAAAACGTAACATTTGTCACTACCCTATTGTTTGGGCAATAATGGGTGTATCAGATATTATTTTTAAAGGATAATATCTTTGTTAATATAGTCCAAATCACGATAGTTCGGCGGTGACTTATACTTAAAAGAGGTTATAAGAGCGGTATGAATCTATGAGTTTTATCTTATTCGTTTCTATATACATTATAGAAAAACAAGTGAGTCAGTGCTTTTTAGTTATATCGACCATTTATACCCCACAACTTGCTTTAAGTATGAGTTGCCGCTGAACTCTCGTAATCTGAACTATATCACACTTTAACAACTATATGTTTTTTAAGGTTTACCTCACATGTACGTAAACAATTTTACCTAATATACAACGAGAAAAACACAGTAAAAATTACACAAAGTAAAATTTATTATATGCGTTCTTCGGTGATATGATATAAATGTGATGTAAAATAAACTGTTTATTTATGAAGTGTGCGACATAATTTTTGTCTAAGTAAAGGTCTTGGCTATAGAATTCTCCCAGTTTTATTTGTGTCACTTCATTCTTTGATAACAATCAAAAGAAGTAAACAGACAACAAAAATAATAATAATGAATAATTGTTATAAAAGAAAGAAATTCCTATCTTTGATTCGATACTGTAATGAAACTTTTATCTTTAACCCATAATTTTCAGATCGTTTACTTTATTATATGAAAAGTATATTTGCTTGTTAGACTTCATAAAAAAGTAAGCTTAGAATTTGTTCAGTACAAAATTAGTACAGAACATAAGAAGATGTCTCTGTTGGCATTCCAACATTATAATGTATTGTTGTCTCTAATAGAAGTAATGCGCATGACTACAATACGACGACTGCTGTACGCTACAGCGATATGGCATTCGTGTCAGTTGTGTTTTGGGCTTCTACACTGTCAAGATCATAATTCCCAACCATCTTGTTATTATAAGAATGTTGGTTCAAAGTAATTAAAAAGTGTAAAATTATTTTATCATTAAACAATTGAATAATTATTCAATCTACAAATACTCGCATGGTTTTATTTCGTACATGCGAAGCTGGTCCTTCGAGTCTTACAAAGCCGATCCTTCGAGTTTATTAACCGCGTGTGTTTTTCATTGTATTTTTGGCGTTTTATTACATTTGCCCCTTGGCGATTGCCATTGATTGGGTAAATGGGACGCTCTATTTTGGCGGATTCACGGAGGATTTGGATATTTTACAATTACATTTCCAGAAGCCTTACAAGCGAAGCTGGATATTTTACAATTACATTTCAAGAAGGTTTTAAATCCTACAAAAAAAAAAAAAATGGCCTTACAAGCCATTGGTACCCGCGTGTGATTTCGTGGTGTTTTGAGGTTACATCTGTATAGTAACCAGCACAAGTGCAAGCTATTTTGTTACATTTACCCTATGGCGGCCTGGCAAGTCATCAATTGCCATTGATTGGGTAATGCAACGTTTGATTTAAGCGGATTCGCATATAATTTGGATTACTACACGTTTATATTTTAAGAAAAATTATTCATTACGGAAGAGGATACATGGATGCTGGAGGAGAGTAAAATACTTCTTTACTCATGAAGGTACAAAGTTATTATTACTATCTGCAAGTACCAATCTATTAAAAACTTCTTATGTTGCTGGATTAACCTGGATTAGTTTTGTCATCCACGTTTCATCTATCATATAAGTACGAGATTATCACCTAAGCAAGATGGAGGGATTGAAAAGGCTCAGAACGGCGCGGACGACTGCAAAAAGTGCAATATCACGGATGGACAATTACGTCAGCGACCCAAGGGCTCTCGACTCCGCTACAGTGGAGGTGCTGCAGGTGAAAAAAGAAAAGATGATGACTACATTCCAATCGTACGAGCTCACGCAGTACAGCATTTTAGAAATTGATGATCAAGATGAGGAAGACATTGAAGAAGTTGAAGAGAAGTATTTTAACATTATTGCAAAATTAAATGCTAGCATCAATAAGTTAAAAGAAGTTAATAGGCCTGAATTAGTTCCATTGAAGCTCCCAGCGGTGGAAATTCCAACCTTCGATGGCAAGGATATAACCAGGTTTAAGCCCTTTTATGAGCTCTTCCAAGCAGTGGTTCACAATAATGCATCATTGTCCGATGTTCAAAGACTTTTTTATTTGAGAAAGTATCTCGTTGATGAGGCTCTCTCAATAATTATAAATCTGCCGCTTGTGAACAGTTCATACAAAGAGGCTATTGATTTATTGTTAGCGCGGTATGAAAATAAGGCGAGATTAATCTTTTATCACATTAATATAATACTTGATATTCCCAACATGCAGAAAGGTACTGCAGTCGATATAAGGGCTTTTTTATGTCAAGTAAAACAGCAATTACAAGCGTTAAAAAATCTTGATGAGCCTGTAGACAAGTGGGATATGATTTTAATCTCGGCCTTAAGTAGAAAATTAGATATCGTTACTAACCGCACTTTCCACATGGAAAGAAATTTAGAAGAACTGCCTACTATGGCAGAATTTATTTCATTTTTAGAAAGACGTGCAATTGCAATTGAGTATAGTTTAGATTATAAAAATATGTCACATGACAATAATAATAATAAAGGAAATGTGGTTCCAAGAAAATTGTATAATAAAAATAAGTATTCACATAATAATATTGTATGTAATCTTGCTATTTGTGAATATACAAACCTTGAGAATGTTATGAAACAATCTTGGACAACTGAGAAAGTCCCAGAGGAATCAGATAAGTTTTCTGAGGATTACTTAAAGGCTGAACATAAATTTCAGAATTCAGTAGCACTTAAAAATAATTTAACTGTTGATTTGCCATTACTCAGCCTAGTAAATAAAATAGAATTGGAGGATTCTTTCTCAGTTGCCCCGCAAAGATTTAATGTGTTGGAAAAAAGATTTAGACGCAATCCTTCAGTATTGGAGGTTTATAAAACAATATTAAACAGATCAACCAGTATTATGACATTAGGTTTAAAACACAATATTATTTTTATAAATATTAAAATAAAAACAAATTTAATTTGCTACAAGTCCAGTGTAGCTCCATCAAGTAAGGTACTTACAATACCCCAGCTTGAGATTATTAGCGCAGTGTTGCTGGTGCGAATCAAACAAGCAACAAATAAAATTTTTGATTCAAATACAATACTTCCATCAGATATTAATTGCAATGTTTACAACATTGATGTAAAACAAACATCTGTACTGTTGGAATTGTTAAAAGATAATTGTTTCAATAACATTGTAACTATTGAGTTGATGATTGTTGTGTACATTATGCAATTGATAATGTATGCTACATTGATAATTATGGTTTCTGTTATATTTAGGATAGTAATTAATTTGTTTTATATTATTTTCACAAAATTATGTAGACTACCATAGAGTTAAGAAGTTTATGTTATTTTGTGTAATTTTGTTTATAATAGTTTTAAGAAGTTCACATTATTTTTTGTAAATTGGTTTATAATAATTTTATGTAACATTGTATAATTTGATATTAGTTGTGAGCTTATCTACTTCTGCTGGCTGGCAATTTATGTTCAGTACAAAATTAGTACAGAACATAAGAAGATGTCTCTGTTGGCATTCCAACATTATAATGTATTGTTGTCTCTAATAGAAGTAATGCGCATGACTACAATACGACGACTGCTGTACGCTACAGCGATATGGCATTCGTGTCAGTTGTGTTTTGGGCTTCTACACTGTCAAGATCATAATTCCCAACCATCTTGTTATTATAAGAATGTTGGTTCAAAGTAATTAAAAAGTGTAAAATTATTTTATCATTAAACAATTGAATAATTATTCAATCTACAAATACTCGCATGGTTTTATTTCGTACAGAATTGGTTCCATCCATTCTGGTGAAAATGCGTGGGTGACGGTGTTGATTTATCAAGAGTGTCAACACGAAGGATGCCATGTAGGATAAGAAGCTACAGAGTGGAAGAAAAATAGGTCGATTGGATTATTATCAAAAAATGAAGTGGCGCAAATAAAACTGAGAAAATTCTGTTGGTAATATGTTATAATGTTTCAAATACCAATTATTAATCATAGATGGAAGCACTAATTCACTATATTCATGCATCAGACTTATGTTGTGCTGCCATCTATGATGCCGAAAACTTTTTCCTATAGTAAAATTTAATGCTAGAAGGTTAGTCGTGTAAACATAGTACTGTCACTTAGAGTAAAATACTTTGACATGGGATGAGCCGCTCTAGGCGATCCCTGTTGGGATATTATATTGTCTATGAACTAAAATTCTCGCCGACTCAACCTACCCTACATGTAAATTTGTTGATGTCGACATATTATTAGACAACTAGAATAACAGTTAATTTATTCAATCCCAGTAAAAATTTTGGAGTCACATCATATTGAAGATGCGTCATGATTTTTTTGTCATGAAAGAGTTCATTTATAGTTCAGTTTCTCACATTTTTTTATATAAAATGTCTACTTTATCGCCTACAAATGGCGAAATTACTCCACCTGTCGGAGTACAAATGAAGATAAAGTTGATGCGAACTATAATTGAAGTGAAATAGTGATAGAAACGTCACTAAATAGGACACTTCACCAAATTGTTTACTGGGATATTAGTCTCATCATTTTTAAGATATTTTTCATAAAGCATTTTGTAAGTGAATGAGACGGATGGGAGATAGGGAGGGGGCACTTAGAAACAGGGAAAGGAAAAATGAAGTCATGGTTCACGGATTTCTGTTGCTGATGGGCGTTTGGAATAGCCTCAGGGCATCGCGATTTGTTAAAGCATTCTAATAATAATGAGGGTACCGCAGTATGAACCAGACACTGCTTTTGACACTGTTAATTACTAATTAATGTTAAAAGTTGTTGATAAGTATGTTGAAGATAAATGTGAATCATTTTAGTGAACATCACGTCCAATTCCAACCCCCTTAAATATTGTAACATGGTTTGGACGAAGCATAAAGTCGGCAATAAATATATCTGTTTTATCTACTAATTTAATATTATTAATGCATTAGCAGGGACAAAGATAAATGCATCTAAACAAGTAAAATATCTTTTTGATGTAATAAATCAATTTTTAATGTGTTTTTTCCATTTGTAGAACATTCTGCGGTGAATATATTATACACATTTTACATTAAAATTGTATTAGGCGTACAACAAACTCATAGATCAAACTCATACTTTAATATCTGGATGATTTCCAATAATATGCTAATTTTATGTTATGTTTGTGCTACTTATCAATGGGCAGTAGCGAGAGGCTTGCTTTAAAAGCTCAACGTGTAGTAGAAAATTTATATATTCGTGTGT
This sequence comes from Panorpa germanica, assembly GCA_963678705.1. Taxonomy (NCBI): domain Eukaryota; kingdom Metazoa; phylum Arthropoda; class Insecta; order Mecoptera; family Panorpidae; genus Panorpa; species Panorpa germanica. The sequence goes on from OY783222.1 coordinate 1,029,771, forward strand.
AAGAATAATACAATAATCTATATTGTTTTTATGTAAAACTAATTTGAATCGTGAAAATAGTTAACATATTTTATGTACAAAAATTATCCTCCCATTTGAAAGACCCCAGTAAACATTTTGGAGCATTTGGAGTCACTTTGACATCATATTGGAGATGCGTATGATTGTTTTGTTATGAAAGAGTTCATTTTTAGTTCAGTTTCTCACAATCGTTCATATGAAATGTCTGTTTTATCGGCTACAGATGACGGAACCACTCCACCTGTCGGAATTCAAATGAAGATAAAGTTGATGCGAACTATAATTGAAGTGAAATAGTGATAGAAACGTCACACAAAGGGACACTTCACCAAATGTTTACTGGGACGTAACTACAGAAGATAATGAATGAATGCTACAAAAGGCCAAAGCCACTTGACAACAGGTTTCAAAGACATGCTAGAACGATAAATCAATCTGCAACGTCAAAGTGGATTGTAGGAAAAACTAGCAACGAATAAAAAGTCACTTCCTGTTCTAACTGCTTACAGCAAGATTAATAGACTTCCAGTCACAAACCAGTCACCATTACATTCAAAGGAAAATTAAAGTGTGATCAAAATTCATTAATAGGATCTCTTTATAACTTTTTATTACTGTTTCCTACTTATTAAACTTTTTTATTTTTGCTTTTAATATAACATTTTTATTTTATTACTGTTTTAATTAAGAAATCTAATATTTTTAAAGTCATAAAAGTGTTTTCTAATAGGGGAGATACTATTTGTGATTAAAATATATTTGTTCCAAATTAAGAAACTATGTATCTATTCCAGTAAACATTAGGTGAAGTGTCCTGTTTTGTGACGTTTCTATCACTATTGCAATTCAATTATAGTTTGCATCAACTTTATCTACATTTGTATTCCGACAGGTGGAGTGATTTCGTTATTTGTAGCCGATAAAATCGACATTTTATATGAACTCTTTCATGACAAAAAATCAAAGCAAGGCAAAGTGACTCCAAAATGTTTGCTGGGATGGCCCGAATTTATATGCAATCGTCATCATCTTGACGCTTGATCCCATGATGAGCATTGGCCTCTTTTAAAATGTTTTCCATTCCTTTCTCTTGGACGCTTTCTCTTTCCAATTCCTCACACCTATTCTCTCTAGGTCCTCCTCCTCTTGTTCTTTCCACCTCACCTGTGGTCTTCCTCGGACTGATTACATTACTGATACAAATAAAGCAAAATTGAAATATATAAGAAGAAAAGCAAAAAAAAGTTTACTTATAGTATATACATTTATTTATCGTCTATAAATTAGAAAAATATTCTATTCATGTAAAATATATTACGCTAGGTATTACTAAGGATTTACGGTAAGAAAAGCGGCATGAAAATGAGGTTTTCAGACAATGACATTGACTTAATCTCTTACGTATAACAGGCTTATACAATTCATTGTGAAACAATACCGTTTAAAAGAACAATACAGTTAAATATTTCATTCCTTTCGTGAAACCCATTCATGAATATTCTTGATTAAAATTATAATTGTGTTTGAATAAATGTATTTAACGAGATATTTTATTTATGAATATTGTTACGGCCTATTTCCGATGCTGAGTCCTATCCTCCTATGTTCGCAGTATCCAGGAAAAGACGGATAGGACCAAAAATCTTGGTCCAATTATTGGTTAAATTTCAGATGGGCTGGAAGCAATTAACTTTGCTTTGAAGCTAAAAGAATAAATGTAATTTCAGGATTACTAACTAGATACAATTGATTTCGCGTCACGTTTAATACAAAGGCGAGTTCATGTATCTGTATTACACCGCTGACTTAATTAATTAGCTTTCATATAAACCAAACCGTTAGATCGATTACCAACTGAAATTATATATCTTGCAGTCAGTGTTCAAAATTAAAAAATATAAGAAATTTTGTATATTTTTTTATTTAAATAAAATTTTAATATTCATTAAATTGTTTGTGAAGGAATGCAGTCTATATACGAGTACATACGTATAATAAATAGAATCCTTTGTAAGTTTCATAAATTTTATCTACCTGTTCTTTTTCTTTGCTAGAAATAAGAACAACTGTTTGTTATAGTCTGTACTTAATTGAATTTTCTTGTAATACATTTTATTTAATTTACCTCCGTACTTGTAATTAAATGATTCCAATCTTAATACTTTCTTCGTTACACAGAAAGATTAGAATGATGTCTACATCTGTAGGACTCCGTATTGTTTTCGTTTTAAATTTACAGCGAATTAAGTAACTTAGAAGACTTGGTGGTTATCAGGATTAATTTTAATATAATCATAAATCTTATGAAGCAGCGGTGTAGTTCACATATATGAGGCCATGACACCATCAAATCTACAAACAAAGCATAACAGATCGTCGGTGATAGAACTACCCAGTAAACATTTGGTGAAGTGTCCTATTTTGTGACGTTTCTATCACTATTTCACTTCAATTATAGTTCGCATCAACTTTATCTTCATTTGTATTCCGATAGGTGGAGTGGTTCCGTCATCTGTAGCCGATAAAACAGACATTTCATATGAACGATTGTGAGAAACTGAACTGTAAATGAACTCTTTCATGACAAAAAAATCATACGCATCTCCAATCCCAGTAAACAATTTGGTGAAGTGTCCTATTTGGTGAAGTTCGAGTCACTCGTACAATTCTATTCTAACGCTTTACAAGTTCTCTACCTGTCACAGATTTTGTGTTAGTTTTCATAATAATATTCTTTCTTTTTCCAACATCATTCATTAAGTATTTCTGTTTCTTTCCCACATGGGTATATTTTTATTATCCGGTCATAAATCATAAACCTACTCCGCTTTTAATTCAGCAGTGAACCGTCGTTGCAATGTCTGTAGCTCATAAAAAGGACCTTTCCTTTGAACGACTGAATAGAAAACGAACACGTTCCAGACAAAAAATTCATGATACGTAATAGAAATTAAGTAGAATTTACTCCAAAATGTTTACTGGGATATGATGTCAAAGTGACTCCAAAATGCTCCAAAATGTTTACTGGGTAGCATCGATCAAATATTATAAAAATAAAACAAAGTTATTTTCTAATAAAAGATAAGTAAATTTCTTATTTGTATAAAAATTTGCAAAAACAGGTACAATATAGCAATATAATTCATTTTATGGTTTTCTATGGATGAAGACCCGTCAGGAAAGTTTCAATTAGGTCTTCCAGATTCCAAGTCGCTTTTGTTATCATCATCTTCTCCTGCACTTTGGTTACCTAAACATTCTGCAAGCGTTCTAGCAATCACCAATAATAATCCAGGGATATCTAAATAATGCGCAGCTGACATAAGTTGGTACGTCTCAGAAGACAGCGGGAGCAGGAATTGGTCGTCCCATTCTGATAAATCTTTCACGTCGAGGTTATCCTTATGATGCTCCAACCATTTAAGCATCTGTAAAATAAATTCAATAATTCTTGCTATTTCTAATAAATCTGTGTGACGTGTCATATAAATACCTTATCCAAAATGTTGGACTTGATTTTAAGCGACCACGGTCCATAATGTTTATCATCTGTAGATGACTTCATCAAAATTTGGATTACTTTGGAAGTAACGAACAAAGCGGGATCGACTTCATACATTTTGCCATCCATGGATTCGAGATACATTTTCTTTGATGTCTGTAATGATAATTGTAACATATTATCGAACAGTGCATTTATAATATAGACAAAAGGAAAAAGGAGATTTTTCAAAAAAGTAATCATTTGACACACATAGAAATTTACAGTGAGTACAATGCACAGTGTAGATTTACAGATGGCTTAAAGATGAAACTAGATAATTGATTCTAAAATTCTTACCGTCATTTTTGATTTTGATTTTGTTTATCTTGAGTAATAAAAATATGTGGTTACAGCCGTTGAAACTGGTTGAAACCAAAAGAATAATGATTGTAATTTCTGCTTGTAGCTACAATGGTAGTGCTGCCATCTGGCCACGTTTTGGCTAAATTAACTGCAAGAGTTTACCATAAAAAGTAAACAATAAATGTTTTGTTTTATTTCCACTAAACACTGCTATGTCATCCACATAAGTTATCCACGTCAGTTATTTGTTGAGTAGGTCAGTGCTGTGGTAATGTTCTGTAGCTGTTGGTAGTCAAATAATCAAGTCAAGTCAAAGAATAATAAGTTATTATTTTATTTAACCCTGCTAAGGCAGACATAATATTGAAATTTTATTCTTCCTTGAAATAGCTGTAAATAATATTTGATATTTTGGTATATAAATACATATAGCAGATATTTATGAGCTGTAAGGTTGGTAACCTTACACAAGGATTGTGATGTCACATGCACTTGGAATGTGTACAACGTTGAATAATTAAAGAGACAAAATGACTTTTTTAATTGTTAATATCTCTTAACATATAAGGAGTTATTAAAAAATAATTGAACATTTGAGGTTCTAGTAACCAACTTTATCAATATATAGTACACTTTTATAGAAATTAAGACATAGTACACAAGCACATTGTTTCATTTTCTCCCTTACCATTTACGATAATGCAAACTAAGATATCGTTTACGTTTTGGTCTAAAATGTTGAATATTTATATGAATGTCGCATTGGTTTCAACGATAAAAGTACAACAAATTTAGTACACTCGTGTCTAAAGGAACGTCTACTTATGAGTGAAAATATATGAATGTTGGATGTCGCATGTTGAAGTCGTGCTAGTTTGTACAAAAGTTGAAAATCAAAACACAAAATATGTTACTTGGATTTGCATTTATTTTTACAAATCTATCATTAAGAGTTGACAATATATTTATTCCATAAGAACCACAAAAGTGTGTGATTCACAGTTAACGCAAATGCTTACACAGGCTGTTCTGGACCATTATCATCTTTACCAGAAGAAAATGTTAATATTTCTCGCATCTGCTTCGATGTTTTACCCCTTATACAAGACGCTAAGTACTTGATAATAATCTTATCCAAGCTGGGTACATTGAACAGCATCCTATTCAGTTCAAACAACTTATAAACGTCTTTGCCCAAACCAGCCAAGAACTCTTTATCCCAGTCTGTCATCTCTTCGGAGTCCAAGTTACTCAAATGTTGCACTAACCATTCCCTAATCTAAAAGAAAGTTACAAATAATTTAGTTTTGTTTTTTGCTATTATTTTACGATTATTTTATTTCTCCAACCACCACCAAAAGAAATGGTACTGATAAAAATAATTGTGAATTGAATTATTTCAATTGACAACCTTTGACCTTTGTTTTTCTGCATCCTAGTAACTCTTCAACTAGTAATATAGGGTGTCGCTTAAGATGTATACAAATTGTTATTGATTGACACACAACAGTTCTTTAACACCCTGTGTGAATAAATAAATACCTTTTGGGATAACAGTTCTAATATATTTTTCCGTTCTAAAGCACTAATTAATGCGCCCTCGTCATCAAAAGAAAATTCATCATCTGAAATATCCTGTAATAAATTCTCATATATTATAATCACCCTCTTTAACACAAAACGTAAAGTCATGTAGTATTTAACGTAATATTTTTTACCTAGCGTTATGTTTTATTATTATTTAAATACAAAAGACAATAAAAAAGACTTGTACTATTTTAATATTATTATTATAATACAAGATTAATTTTTTTAAGTATAAAAATTCTTACCGTCATTTTAGATGAGCTATAACTTGAGCACAACAAATATATTTGCTTTCTGTCGAAGACAACAAATGAATAAATGTCGTTGCATTGTGCTTGTACAGACACAGCGATAGAGCGATTAGAGCATTTGTTATTTGGTTAAGATGATGTTATTATACAAACAAACTACTTTAAATAGAACCATAAACAAATGGTTTGTCAACAAATCGCATCTACTGAAAAAAATTTATATATGTATTTAAAAAAAGTAGACATTTTAGACCCATTGTATTATATATTTTGCACTAATTATATATATATTTAATAGTTTAGCAAAATCTGATTACACTTTTCTTTTAGCTTCACCTCACCTTTAATAAAGTTAATGCGTTTGATGCGACTGTTACGGACCTGTGAACGTACCCTTTGTAAATATAACCTTCTATAACGACTATTCTTTCGTATATGACACATATTTTATTTATAATTTACTGCCCAAGGTCCCTTCAAATACAAATCCGACTCTGCATACCAGCTATTCTCAGTTATTGAAATAGTTTCAAATTTAACCCCGCAGTTCATTAAATTTATGGAAGCGGAATAATAGATAGGTGAATCGAAGTTTTTGAATACTGCGTTTTCTATTCAATGGGCAATTCATTTTATACGAAGAATTTTCCTGGATATAATACATCTACGAGTATATAATGAAGTATATCTATGGTTGAAGCGATTTCATTACTTGATGGAAATGCAGAAATACCTTTCAAAATAGAATGATATAAGAATTCAAATCTGAGCAACAAAACCAAAACATGAAGATAAATTCCTAAATTTCCTTAAAGAAATATTAATTAAAAATAATGTAACGTTATAATAGTAATTAGTTAATTATCCTCCTCTTTTGTGCGCAAGAAAAGTAACTAAATAATTTCTTAGGTTCAAAGTGACAATTCCAATGGGGCATTGATCGTATAATTCGTTGAAAATGTTTACGATTTTTAACCTAACTTTTAGTTATACAATACCAGTTGGTCCTTTATAAGTAAGTCATTATCAATCTAATAGAGGCCCCAATTTCCTATAATTTGTATATACAACATTTTTTCATATCTCTGATAGATATTGAGCTGCACCGCTGTAAAGTAGAGCACTTCACAGGAAATTAGTAGTGTTTAAAATCTCGAAAATGATATTCAGTAAGCAAGCGAGTGCATATGCGCTTACTATTTTACGCTTATAGCATAATAATATAGCATAATTATAGTATACATAATTAAATTTATTTACATAAGAATTAATAATTTCAAATTTATTAAATAAATAAAAATTGACATTTATAAAATGTTAAATATATTGGAATCATAATAAATTACGATAGATCGGCGGCGACTTATACTTAAAAGAGGTTATAAGCGCGGTATAATCTTATTCGTTTCTATGTACATTATAGAAAAGTAAGTGAATCCATGCTTTTTAGTTATATCGGCAGTTTATACCCCAGAACGTGTAAATCGCCGTCGAACTCTCGTAATTTGAACTATATAACAGATTGGTCAATCTTCAATATCAGAATCTTCAAAATTGTTGGCGATATCGTCTTATTGTATATATTCCATACAAATTTAAGATTCAGATTTATGTCTTCTAATAATCATCTAGTTTGACAAAGCCTACATAATTTAATTCTAGGAGACGATGTAATTTTGGTTTTCGGATAATCTGTAAAATAAAAGTAAAATCAAATTAAAATCTACTTCAAAACTTTTTATATGTTTTCATTCATAAGTTGACATTATTTAGACAAGAGTGTACTAAATTTTGAATGAATATTGGTTGTCGGATGTTGGAGTCGCACTAGTATATTGGAAATATAAAAATAGAGGGGATCTTATTGTAATCGTAGTCCAGACCCATCCGCTTCTTAATGCTAAGGAGAAGTATCTGTTGTAATGTTTATCAAAACACCACTTTATCGAAGAAGTCTATGTTTCATACATAGGTATTCGTAAATATGTTTGTACAACTTTATTGTCATCCTAGTGTTCATCTACTTTATGGGCGGAAAACGATACAGATATAACAAGAATTGTTGTTACCTTCGATGTAGTGGTGTATTGATAAACATTGAACTAAGAACTGCATCTAATATAAAATAATGCTAATGTGAAACAACTCGAGTGCATATACATACCGCTTTATTACAGTAAAACAGGACTTCTATATGTAAAACTTCAGTCCTGTCCTTCTGACGTTCCAACTCTGCATTTATTTCGGCCAACAGCTTCGTTGTTAGAATAATAGCACTAATTTCTAGATGCTGAAAATAAAATACCAGTTAATATATTATATTATGGTTACCACATGCGCAAAAATCAACAAAGGAGGAATAATCACAGTAAACATTTTGGAGTCATGAAAGAGTTTATTTACAGTTTAGTTTCTGACAGTCGTTCATATGAAATGTCTATTTTATCGGCTACAAATTGCGAAACCACTCCACCTGTCGGAATACAAATAAAGATAAAGTTGATGCGAACTATAATTGAAGGGAAATAGTGATAGAAACGTCACAAAGCAGAACACTTCACCAAATTGTTTACTGGGATAATACCAAAATAAAATAAAATAAAATAAATTTGTTAATTTACCGTAAGCGTGCTACATTCTCGGATCAATTCCATCACCGGTTTAGCATTGAAACCTGACCATGACCATATTCGTACACGAGTTAAACTTTCGCTCTTGGAAAGCGCGTGCATTAAATGACAATGATTGACAGACGGGCATTGGGGTATCACTTGCTTTATCTTTATACGCAATGTCTTTAACTTTGGTAGCGCTGCTATGGAAGCAAACAGTTCCAAAGTGGTTTTAAACGTCATAAACGACAAGTCCAATAATTCCAAATCAACACAAGTGTTAGTTATCATCTGTACCACTTCAATGGTGTTGTCGTGTAACGATAACAGCCGAAGAGTCCTTATTTCTTTAAGACATTGCAGAAAACTCAATTCGGCTAAACTCAAATTCAAACAACGCAGAGTTAGATGTTTTAACGTTGGTACTGCTTCTACTAATTTCGGAATGAAGTCCTCCATATCATATTCAAAATCCAACAAAGTTAACGTTTCAAGTTTCCATGTTTTGGCATGTTCTACCAACGTAGAGATATTAAACAATTCACCAGCATAAATTACCAATCGTTTCATACCGCTTGGCAATAACCTTAAATCTTCTCCGTATATTCTTGAACATCGTAAAGTTACATCTTCTAAGCCAGGGTTATTCCGGAAGACAGCTTCTAAAGCATGGTCAACAACCGGAAACGCTATATCCAAACATTTTAACATAGTGAATCTTCCTAACAAAAGAATATCTGTTGTGGATAAAGGTTGACGAGGTAATCGAAGTTCTTCAAGGACCTCGTGGTTTAAACTGTTAAGCACTGGTAAAAGTTGAGGAGGTCTTAAACGACCATCGTATTCTACTTTCTTAGCGCTTCCTGGTAAGGCCAGAACGTTCGTTGCATACCTACAACCGGTTCTGATGCATATGTTCTCAAGGTGAGGGTTATTGTCATATGTTACCTGCAGGTACCGCTTAATGATTATGGGATTAAGGTCACACTTTATTTTAAGTGTTTTTAACGTATGGCAGTGCACCAAAGTATACAGGTCTTCCTTATCCAACTGTATTTCTTGAATGTCCAGTACTTCTAGTTTGGGACACTTAATCATTATTTCTCTTATAACTTCACGAAGAGATGTATTACTGTTTACCCTTGTTAGCTTTACTTCTTTCAAATTAGTACAAAAAGGTATACACCTTTTTAAGACGGGCACTTCTCTGAGTAGTATTTCATCCATATTTAGCACTTCTACCTTAGTCCAATATGAATTGACAGCTTCATGATGGTCCGGACACGCTTCAGCAAAATTGAAGACATTAGGCGCTGTCATCTTCATCAGTATACCCTCGACACAGTCTGTGTTCAAATAATTTAACCGCGAGGCTAAAAATTCTGACGTTGATGAAGAAGTACAGGAGTTAAGGCAAGCCATCTTAATTTAAATTTAGTCTTCCTCCTAAAATTAGTAAAACAAATTGATATGGGTAAGAACATGTACTAAAAATGAACATTCAGGTTATTTCTTAAAATGGAAGCAACACAATATTTTCTTTTTATTTAACTAATAGTCCAAGATCCCAGAGCCGGCAGACATCACTTATTTTGTGAGGAACACAGATTGAGTAGTGTTAGTATGTACAATGATCGTATGCCTACCTGCTAACTTGACCAGGAAAATGGCCGTCTGGTCAAGTTAGCAGGTAGGCATACGATCATTGTACATACTAACCCTACTCAATCTTACACATTTTGTTCATCAGAAAATAAGTGATGTCTGCCGGCTCTGGAATCTCACTCTATACGAGAATTTACAAACTACCAACATTTATTTTTCTTAGGAAACCTATTTAATTAAATTAGACTATAAAACACTTATTCTTTAAGACACGGCCACTAATTCACAAGAAAATCTGTTTTAAAACACATTGTATGTATAGGTGTAATAATAAATAAAATGTAGGTATGTAAAATGTAAATTAAATGTATTAAAAAGCGCGAAAAAAGGACCGTGGTCCTAAGAAACCTGGTAAACTATTAATAAAAATTAATTATAAAAAGAAACACACACACATTACACTATAGAATATAATATTATAAATAAAACTAATATTTGAGGTTATCTGCTTACCTCGTTGTGTTCAAATGAAAATATAAAATGCAAATGAAACTATTAGAAAGAATTTTAGTTTTTTTTCTTCGGGTTTTGGTAAGTTTCAATTTAAGAACACAAATATATATGATTAGCATGAGAGTAAAAGAGACACATTGCTTTTAAAGGGTTTAAGCAGAGATTATATGGTGGGTCTATTTGCTCAGTGTGTCATATTTTTGAAAGGCAAAATTTCTAACTATTTTTATTGCTAATTGCCAGGGTCGGTCTGAGGGACATTTACTGAAAAAGTGAGACGTGCAATTAAGCGGCCCTCAACCTTTTCCATTTCAACTTTCCTCTGTGTATTTGGATTAAATTTAGTTTGTCTAAATTCTAAAAAATCTAAATTAACCCAAGATAAATCGAAGTCTAAAGCATCGATTCTCTTTGAGTTTTTAAAGACACTAATCCAAAAAAAAATAATTAAAACGATCTTTTATCGATTTTATTTTTATTAAATTTGTAAAGAAAATAAAAGCCTTTCTTATAATTAAAGAATAAGTGAAGAGTGATTTTTGATTAAGGTGAAACGATACTTTGCCATTTTTGGTTAAATAGGTTACATATTATCAAAAAAACCATGTTTTTTTATGTTTAAATCGTTTTATGTAAGTAACTATAAACGCGAATCAAAATCTAAAGCTACAATTAGTTAGATGAATAACGTATCTACATTTTAAGCTTTCTTCCACTGACTTTTAATGAGTTGGAACCGTAAAAATAAGTTTTGAAAATGAAATTGCTATATTTTCTAGTTAAATTCCAATTTTTATATGTATGATTCACCGTATCGATGCATTGTTTAACATCGATTATAAAAATCGATTCTTCGATTAATCGATCTCAGATCGCCATCCCTAATACGTACAGTAAACATTCCATGATTAATTTTCTACCTCTGCCTTCGCATTTTACCTTTTATTACCTTTAACTTCAACTTCAATTTGAATTTTGATTTGAAAAACATAGTACTTGTTTCTGTAGTCCTAGGTGTTGCAATATTTATACCGCATATATATTTCTTTTCACTTGTCAGAGTTGACCGAACCATGTACTTCTAACTATTGTTTCATTTTGAATTTTCATATTAGAATATGTATATACTAATATGTATAGATGGATGAATGTAATATACATTCTTTCATCTATATCTCGAAGAAACAAAGTTAAACTTTTGTAGACTATAAGTTTTCAAGTCTTTTGTACCATTTGAACGGCGCGGCATAGACTTAAAGTCCCTTGAAGTTATTTATTGTGTGAGGGAGGTTTTCGTGCGTGACTTTAGTACTATTAACGTCATGTGAGCACGAAATGCTGATCTTCCATATTCTGAACACTGAAAACGTTTATAAAGTAAAGAGGTCCACACACACACACAGACACAAACTTTTAAACATGTCTTATCAGGCGCAAGTCGGTCCATAGAAACTGGAATAATAAAAATAAAAAATAATACTCAAAATTTTTTATCAAATTTTGTTAGTTTATATAAATATCACAAAAACTACATGTTTCATATGTGGGAAAGTTGTTCGATTTCATTTTTGTTGAAGACAACAAAAATAGAAGGTTACATCAGTGCTATGTTTCATTTTATTACGTTCTGTATTTCCCTATTCCAATCATTAGCATCAGGGGCGGCCTTAGCCATTGCAAGGCAGATCTTTGCGAGGCACTTGTTCTTTGTATAATTTATGTAAATTGTAAATAAGTATTTTTGATGATAATTGACGAGAAATAAAATTTTATATTGGAAGATTTATAAAAGTTAACAAGCACAAAGACGACAAATATTAATAATGGTAACCTTACATGAATGCCTTAAAAGATATACGCAGTGATTCTAGTGGGATTTCTAAAGAGCGAGGCGCGAGATTTAAATACATATGTAGTAATGAATTTTTCTACTTGGGTTGTTGCGCGAGAATGTCCCCGGGCAGTTGTCCTGCTTGCCACCCCCTAAGATCGCCTACCATTAGTATGTTATGGAAACTTGCTTCTTCTTTCTCCAAATTTCTATACGATATTTTGAAAAGAAAAAGAATTTCCTTCACATTTCTAGAGACGATCTACCTATCCTGTCAGTTCTTCGTCTCCGTTTAAGTTCGCCAAGCAGTTTTTAGTGCTTACACATACGGAAAACTAAATCTGAACGAATAATAGATATGATCTTCTAAAAATGCATTTATATTCACCGAAAACGAAACAAACGAATGCAAAGTAAAGAAATTGTATTTATTACAGGTTATTGTGCGGACAGGCTACACCGTAAACTGTCTGCGCACGCTGTCTATGCATATTACAGATAAGCGTATTCGTATTCCACAATGCGTGAACAGTTCTTTAAACTTTTGCCGTCGGTGCGGTGGCTCGTGTTTAAATTCCAAACTGTTTTATACGGATAATAATATACAAATACTAGAATGATAAGAAAAATATTTATTCCGAAGCCATAAACAATCATTAATTTCTTACACACCCTGTTTCAAATATTTATTGATTGTGACGGCTATAAATTTCATATTTTTTAACTTTTTATGATATATGTTGCTTAACATTTCCAGTATGATACCCATGATATAACACAATATAGTTTTAATAGACCAATATAACTCTTCTAGCTTCTACCCTTTTTTTAAGACACTATTTGCAGTCAACGAACAATACAGACTTCAAACTTTCTACCCCTATCACTTGATATCCTTCCTTCCACCACCTTATAAATTTCCGCGTAAAAAGCTTTGATCATCCTACTCATAAATCACTTCTACTCTATATTTTGATTCCAGCATCATCTACCGTCCGTTGTGGACATGTCGAAGATGAGTTACGTCCTTCACTTACCCCGTGCCCCTCATCCTGTTGAACCCTTCTAGTGGCAGTCGTAAAAATATATTTCATAAATCTGTGATATATGAATCTAATAAAAAATGTTATCAATAGGGGAGGACGTGGAGGACGAAGAGGGAGAAATTGATTGTTATCAATCGCTATAACATCAATTTCAATTCAAAACGGATTTGTTAGTAGAAGTATTAATTATTAAAAGTTTGATTATTGAATTTATCAAGCGAACAGTTTGTGTTCGTCGTTTTATACTTTATTTATATTGTATTGTCTTGTCAATCATGCAGAGGGTTGGTCTTGGAACCTCCCTTGATTGAACGACGTAGTCGTAGCACCCCGCAGTGTCAGTACGAGCCGAGTCGTCGTACCTAGTGCAAAGAAATAAGAAAAATTATCAAATTAAAAAGAAAAAGATAAACATGTCATTTATTTTTTTCATATACACTCGATCATGCTAATGTTGGCATCGAACCGAGCATGCTCGCAGTTCAACATAAACGAATGAACAATACGTATCCAACATTAGATAACAAGCAAATGTGGCGAGCCTCATATTTTGTACAATGCACAATGTAAAACTAATTGATTTTATTAAATCAATGAAAATAGGGATTCTATTTTAGCGTAGTTTTCATCAGTCGTAGAATTAATTTCCTTAAGGGGTTATATACAGTTATTAGTCCCAAAAAAATCAATTTTTCAAAAAAAATTCCTGAGAAGACTATTAATTGTGTTAATGTATAAATTTGTACGCAGGTTATGGTAACTTTTACCTGCATTTTAATATTTTTATATTTGCAAAAATAATAATTTAGAAGCTGCTATAGCTGATCTCCAGGTGCTCCTCTTAAAAAAGGCAGCTTGCGGTCACCGCTATATCTCTGGACTGAATCATCTAAAATTAAAAAACCAAACGGAATTCGTTAAAGTAATGTATAATCTAGAAATTAATCGAAGAATTAGGCAAAATAATTTTTTTTGACAAAATGGCGACTTCTCAAGAAAAATTCGATTTTTGATCAAATTTTTTGCATTAAATTGTTTATAAAAAAAAGACATTTATCAGTGAGAAAAACCCTTCAATTAATTACTCAAAAATATACTTTAGAAGCTTGTGTTAAAATTTAAGACTGATGGGTTCAGCAGTTTCCACGTAATCTTGGTCACCGATTTTGAGAAAAACGCTAGAGTAGAAATTTTTTTTTAACTTACATAACTTCAAAAATAATCGCCGTATTTATTTGAAATTATCGGTGTGTGTACTTAAATATATGTACATTACGAAAATGAAATTAAAAAAAAATATATTTTTTTAAATATTAACTCCTTAAGCTAAGTACACCATACTTCTTACGACTCAAAAAGGTATATATGCTCGCTATACAAACCAAATGTTCCTAACGATTTCGAATTTAAAGTGTACCTACTAATCTTTAACTTATTTAGATTAACCCAATCCGCCTCTGCTAAATAACATAAACTACATGACGCAAACTTCGCACAACAATAACTACCGCGCGAACAAGTGTACTTGAACTCGTTATTAGTCTATTTTCTATTTTATCTCACCCACCGCCCCCTAAATGATCCCATACTGCACAACTGCCATACTATCAGTATTGTAAAGTATCCTACACGCGTAATTTATTGATTAAGCATCCGATAACCCACTCGGCCTCTTCACGTCAGTCTCCAGCGTCTTCATCTCCACTTAGAGCTACATTTAACCAACTCCCTTCCTCTTCTACTCCTTCTACCACTCAAGACTTGATACGTATTCGATATCACATAGAAAAGAAAAAACTTTATCTTTCAAGTGTGACAAATCTTCTAAGTTGTAAATAACTAAACTGTATTCAATCCTTTCGCATATATATTCAATCCTTTTATATATATATATATATATATATATATATATATATATATATATATATATATATATATATATATATATATATATATATATATATATATATATATATATATATATATATATAACTAACTCGGACACTGATAATTTCTTGCTTTTTATAAATAAAACATGAAATATTTATATACAATCAGTACTACAAATCCGTAAATTCCCTTTATTTGTTAAAAAATATTACTTCTTTCGGGTTTTCATGTATAAAAATGTAACGGTCGTTACTTAGAAATGCCTCATATGTGAATATGTGTATTCAACGAATCTCTGGGGGTTGAAAACCACAATAATAATACCATATTGACTACCACACACTATAAATAAAAAAGAACTTAGGGTGTAGAATAGATATAGTTAGGTCCAAAAACACCCAGAACATAAATAGTTATGTTTAGAGAATTGGGAGAAAGGACGACGCCTTGTTATTCCAGTTAATGTCCTTTGAGACATAGATACAGACAGAGCAACCCTTCAGACATTTCGATTAACATTCTATTCCCTTGAAATTCAATTTAAAATTCAAGGCGTAAACGGATGCTGACCACAAATAGAATTCTTTCAAGAATATCCTTATCTTTTCTTCTTTGCATATAAAATACATATGTATACAAAGTGCGGAAGTTGTTATGGTTGTTTTTATATCACATGTAATATTTATATATCTTTTTTTTTGATTAAATAACTTTGTTTCTTCTCACTCAAGACTACACTTATTTTACAAATGATTAACATCTTATCAAAAGAAACAAATTATGTAATTATGAAATATCTATAAAATTTCTTAAAATATGTTTATTTTTAAACTAATAACTCTTCTTATTCTTCTTCTAACTTCCATCCGAAAGCAATAAAGTAATTTACCATTTCTTACTTTACTAATTTTATAAAACAGCGCTAAGACAGTTTTACCTTTGAATTCTAACTTTTAATTGATTTTATCTTTTATTACAATGTAGCATTGCCTTTCGGAATGACTGTTACAACATTTTATAGATTTTAATTACTTTTAACTTCTAAAGCTAAAATTTGCATAGTCAAGATCAATGCTAATACACCGCTAGCTGACACCACTGGTTGCTTGACTTGCAAATTAATATCGAAAACTTTCAAGATTCAAATATTCTCTTATGTAGCAAGGTGCATAGCTTCAGCTACACACTGATCTGATTAAAGAACATTCAAACTTTATTAATTAGTGCTGACTGCTCGGAACGATGAACTTTACTCCAATAACTTTAAAGAATTAATACGCCGCTAATTTGATTGGTAATTTAAGATTCAAAAATGAAGCAAGATGTGATGAATTTTAAAATACTTAGTTTATAAAAATAATACCTTGAAACTAGCATAAGTAACTTAATTTCTAAATTATAGGTCAGAAGTTAACAAAGCCGTTACAAAATAGGCACCTAAATAACTGTTAAATTATTTCTAAAAATTTCCATATCCAAAAATAGAAACTTACTTTTAACAAGTTGTAAATGTCCAACGTTTACCTGTTTATATCCTTTATTTCCAAAATTCAGTTATTTAGGTATATAATGGCAATAAATAGCTTAAGAGCCCCAGCTAGTCTAGACAGTGTACGATTATGATTTTCTGTCTTAAATTAAATGGGTTTGTGTCCTTATTTTTTAGTGGTCGATTTTTCAATTGTTGATTGAAATTGATGTTAATAAATGTGTATTGGCGTGTCTATTTTATTAAATATCTAAATGTTGACGGAGATATAGCAATTAAAAATTTAAATTGTAGTTTTAGCGCTAAAAATGGTCGGCTATATTTGTATGACGTGAAATGCATTTTAACGTCAGTTATTTGTTGAGTAGGTCAGTGCTGTGGTAATGTTTTGTAGCTGTTGGTAGTCGAAATATTCAAGTCAAGTCAAAGAATAATAAGTTTTTATTTTATTTAACCCTGCTAAGGCAGACATAATATTGGAATTTTATTGTTCCTTGAAATAGCTGTAAATAATATTTAATATTTTGATATATAAATACATATAGCACACATTGCAGGTAACCTTACACAAGGATTGTGATGTCACATGCACTTGGAATGTGTACAACGTTGAATCCCTTTAATAGTTAAAGAGACAAAATGACTTTTTTAATTGTTAGTATCTCTTAACATATAAGTAGTTATTAAAAAATAATTGAACATTTGAGGTTCTAGTAACCCACTTTATCAATATATAGTACACTTTTATAGAAATTAAGACATAGGACACAAGCCCATTCATACTTATACCTCGATGCTTCTAAACAAACAGCTGAATATTTTACAAATTCCCTGTAGATGACGTTCGTCTCCAGGTTCTACCCCCAAGTCATAAATTCGCAGTACTTTTTCTAGAACATCATATTGCGAGTTTTGACATTAATCAAATTGCGAAACCGAAAAGAGTTTTTCTTTAGTAACTAACAATGCCTTTATGAAGTTACTAGTTTTTGTTTAGTGACTTCTTTGGATACATTTATGGTGAACACTTGGGAAAAACTTTATTTACTTAGAAAAAAGAAAACAACTTTTCGTTTGGTACAGGGTGTAAAAAAAACATATGAGAATTTTTGTACTTTTTTTTTAGTCATATAATACTTCTAATATTAAGTCCGTTTAATAAACGTATATATGAAAAAGTTAATAGAAAAACTGTTTAGAAAAAGAGTCACTTGGGTCATGTAAATGTATCCGGGGTTTAATTGGGATTGGGACTAGATACATATAGTTACTATAGCGCTACATATACCCAGTAAACAATTTTGTGAAGTGTCCCGTTTTGTGACGTTTCTATCACTATTGCACTTCAATTATACTTCGCATCAACTTTGTCTTCATTTGTATTCTGGCAGGAGGAGTGGTTTCGCCATTTGTAGCTGATAAAATAGACATTTCATATGAACGACTGAAATGTAAATGAACTCTTTCATGACAAAAAAATCATACGCATCTTCAATATGATGTCAAAATGAGTCCAAAATATTTACTGGGTAGTTTTTAATAAATATTTAATTTCTGTCATATCTCCTTAAATTTTTAGAGCAAGTCTACTAAATTTATTTATTTGGATATCTGGCAACACCAGTTCTTTATTTTACTACGCTCTCATTTCTTCTTTTCTTCCTACTCTAATCTTACGATCTCAATTTCCTCCAGACACTAATCCCACTTCACATTTTGTACGCACTTTTGTACGCACTCCTTTGCTACTTATACGTAATTAATTTTAATTAGTTTAATCAGGGCATTGTTATTACAAATATTCTTTTATAAAACCTTCTGTTTACTAATTTGTTTCTTCTTCTTCTTTTTTCCAGATTACTGGAACCCATCACTATTTTAAGAAAGAAATACAATTAAATTTCGTAAATTTAATTATAAAAATAATTTCTTAAAAGTATAAGTATAATGTAAAATATATATTGATCCATTACTGTAATGGAAATGGATTCATAAAAACCAATTAAATTCAAATCATCCTTAAATTAAAATTATCAAACCACAGTGAAAATCCTTTATGGAAGAACAGCTGGAAAGGAAGTGGGAATGAGATACGCTTACATAGAATATACGTAAAATAAAACGTAACAAAATAAGTCAATTTTAATCAAAAAAATTCCATTTCATTAAAAATTAAACATGGCATTTATTAAAAGAAATTTGAAAGTATCTTAGTGAAAAATCACCAGAAGAATCATTATCTTTTATAGTTGATGTAATAGTGACGTAATAAAAATGAATACCACGTTTGAACAGTTTGCAGTGGACAGGTTGGAGGTCACCAACATGACCATCAATGAAACGGATTATATTGAATATAACAGGAGACCGGAGACCTATTTTGTACCGGTGGTGTTCGCTCTGATCTTCATTGTCGGCATCTTGGGAAACGGAACTCTTGTCGTGGTATTCTTGCGCCACAGAGCGATGAGGAATGTGCCAAACACGTAAGTTTATTACACTCGGTGAAATAGTACTATTTAAGACTAAAGAAACTACCCTATGGGCTTGTGTCCTCATTTTTTAGTGGTCGATTTTCAATTGTTGATTGAAATTGATGTTAATAAATGTATATTGGCGTGTCTATTTTATTAAATATCTAAATGTTGACGGAGATATAGCAATCAAAAATTTGAATTGTAATTTTAGCGCTAGAAATGGTCGACCATACTTGTATGACGTGAAATGCATTTATATGTCAGTTATTTGTTGAGTAGGTCAGTCATGTGGTAATGTTTTATAGCTGTTGGTAGTCGAAATAATTAAGTCAAGTCAAAAAATAATAAGTTTTTATTTACAGACATGATATTGAAATTTTATTGTTCCTTGAAATAGCTGTAAATAATATTTGATATTTTGATATATAAATACATAAAGCAAAGATTTATGAGCTGTAATTATGATGTCACATGCATTTGGAATGTGTACAACGTTGAATCCCTTTAATAATTAAAGAGACAAAATAACTTTTTTAATTGTTAATATCTCTTGAAATATAAGGAGTTATTAAAAAATAATTAAACATTTGAGGTTCTAGTAACCCACTTTATCAATATATAGTTCACTTTTATAGAAATTAAAACATAGGACACAAGGCCATTTACCTTTTTTAGGTCCCACTAATCCTAAAAGCGGCAATAATAATGTAATATATCACATGAACATTTTGAACTGTTGTCCACTATGTGACGTCAATATATCGGAAAGGAATTCAAATAAAATCAATAATGTTTGAAGCTCTATTATTTATCTTCCAGTTACATCCTCTCCTTGGCTCTCGCCGATCTCCTAGTGATCTTGTCGTCGGTTCCCTTCACGTCTACCGTCTACACAGTGGAGTCCTGGCCCTTTGGCAGTCCTGTCTGCATTATATCAGAGAGTGCCAAAGATGTCTCAATAGGTGTTTCCGTCTTTACACTGACTGCGCTCTCTGCAGATAGATTCTTTGCGATTGTAGATCCGCTCAGGAAACTGCACGCAACAGGTAAGACATTTATTTGTTCATATTAGCTATTTATATCTATATTTATGTGAGATTTATAAAAATATTTTATAAATTTATAGTTACAACAAAGCCTCATTCCACTCACTGTTTTGATATTTAATTTACTGTTTTTATTTAATATTGTAATCTATATTTCAGGTTTTCGTTTAAGTACTACTTTTCACATTGGGTGTTTTAATTAAAGTTTAGTTAATTTAGTTGGTGCGTATGTGTTGTAATTAAAATTGCTATTTTTAATAACAATTACTAATAGAAATTGTTTTCACTTCTATATTTTTAAAAAACTGACATTAAACTTCTTTTAAAAGTAAATCGTACTGCATTTTGAAAGATTATTATAACATAATATAGTTTTTCTTAATTTAATATTTTTAATTTAAAACATTGGACCTTGTAAGGTTCTAAAAAAACTAAGAAAACTTAAAAAATAAATTTAATTAAAAATGGTACTGTGAATGACTACGCGTATTGCCATATGCTAAACAATTTAAATTAAATTAAAGCAGTGAGTGGGAATGATACTTTATTAAACAAATTGTATAGTTTTTAACATCTCCTTCCCTTGTCATTATTGTCAAATGTTAGATTAGATGTGACGGTACATAACTTATGACTTCTCAACTCCTTTGGGTTACACAGTTACCAGTTCATCCCCTTTAAAATGACTAACAAATACGCCTTAACCAATATCACCGCCCTTTTTTATGAAAGATCAACTTTATTTTTACATAGAGTGTGTACAGTATAACATACTTGACGTAAGCCAGCGTAATTATGTGTCATCGGATGATAAATAACATTTCTACAGTCATACCATTTACTAATACTACCACATTCTATATTTACCTAAGTTAACATCCTATAAAAAATATTTCATCAGTTTTATTACGAACTGGAACTCCCACCTACTGTTTTCACTTCACTTTTCAATTTAATATCAGTAGTTTCAGTGAAATCTATAATCTATCATAAGTAAAATAAATTTTAGCTTTTAGTTTTATATTTTAGTTTAGGACAATATTACATCGACTGCTTCCCGTCCCGAACAGTCCACGATTCCGTTAAGAGTTAATCCAGATTCCATTTACAAATTCTTTATAAAAACACCCTCATTGTACTTTTAAGATAAAATCTCTGCACATTTCAAAAGACCCGCATTCGCACGCACTCCAAGTAATTTTATGAACAGTAATCAAATCAAAACGATATCTAGAATTCCGTTTTCCTGTTTTTCATGTTTCCTTTAATACTTGTATAATCTGTGCTACAATTTTCTTTGCTACAGGTGGTGGGCGTCACGCTACCCGCATGACAATTACAACAGCTGTCATGATTTGGATCGTCGCTGTGGGTTGCGCCGTGCCGACCTTTCTAGGCACTTATGTTAAAAAAGTGCAAATACATGAAACAAAACACGTAAGCACTGAGAACATATTATAATAATATATTAGGGTATAACCTTAGAGCATATACATATGGAGAGAGAATGCTGGACCTGAAAGTGTGTCCAAAATGTGTGCGAGAGAGAAAGGTATATGTTCCTATTTGTTCCTCTATGCACATGCGTCGAAAGTGACGCATTTCGATTCTTTGATGATATATATATATATATATATATATATATATATATATATATATATATATATATATATATATATATATATATAAAATCTCGCAAAAGTGTCAATTTATTATGTGTTTAATTATTCAGAGAATCAATTTACTTTCGCAGTCAAAGTTACTTGAAGCTGAGCTATTTTAATTTGGGAATTCACCTAAAACTATAGCTATTTCTTAATTATATTTAAAACCATTAACGCCTACTGCAAAACACGTTCAGAAACTTTAATAAAATTGTAAAAATCTTCACGACCCTCATTAGTATTCTGTAAAAGTACCGCTTAAAAGTCTACTTGACAAACTTGATGAATCTGTAAAACAAAATACTGACAACCAAAGCGTATTATTTATGAAATTAATAAATCATTTTGCCATCGAAGAACGAAAGTCGATTTATCAAGAATACTACATTTGAACAATTGAACTATTTAAGAATTCGATCGCAAATTCCAATATCTTGTTAAAAGACCTTTGACATGATCCAGGGGCCGTATTCCTGACTTTGCCTCACTAATAATATAACGGAAACTCATCTTTTTCTTCAGTAAAACTTTCAAGAAATTTGACTAATTCGATATAAAATATATTGAACAATACATTATCAAATAATGAAAGAAATGTTTTGTATATTGCAGATAATGGTATGCTATCCATTCCCAGAAGCTTGGGGTGAGTGGTACCCCAAGTTCATAGTATCTCTGCGCTTCCTGGTGTATTATTCGATACCGCTTCTCGTGATAGGGATATTTTATGCGCTGATGGCAAGACATCTGGTGTTGAGTGCAAGAAACGTTCCCGGGGAGATGCAAGGAGCGCAACGGCAGGTGGGAAATTGGGGTTAATTTAAATAGGGTGTACTGATTGTATAATTAAAATCATTATTAGTTCACCCCTTGTAACAATATATTGAGATACAGCAGCTACTATTACATAAAGTTGCTTAGAAACAACAGGGCCGAATTTTCTTTAAGGGAGTAAGGTTTCAATTTTTTTATTTATTAATATTATTGTACAACATATTAAATTTCTTGTGTAAAAATTTGAAGTCGACTGGAGTAAAACTGTGGGAGATATAGAGTTTTAAGTCTTCACCTCACTGGCTTTCGTGTTACTTTGAGACTATTAAATGCGGTTTTTCACACTTAGCTTTTTCAGAGTCTGTGCCCTCTCTAGCTCTTTCTTTTGAAATTTTGCACACTCTTTCTTTACATAAATGCCAAGGTAATGCTGTCGAGTTTGTTTTTATTTTTTTATTTCAACGTATTTTAAAATAACAAAGTCTGATTTTTTTCATGTAAAATCGGTATTTTGGCTTCAAGTGCTGTAAAAAATTGAAAAATCAATAAAAAAAGAAAAACTCGACAGGGTTACCTGCAGAAACTTATCAACTAATGAAATCATTTTGGTTTTTCGATTGCAGAAAATCCAGTGATGAGTTATAAGTGACACCGCAATGTTACTTTTTTTGTGACGTCTGCGGAGATTCACTGTCAATGCCTCATTTCTTGATATTTATTTATAAAAATTTAACAAAGTATTCTTCTAATATCCTATATTATAATGTCCGAGGTGTATGTTTGTTTTCTTATATTCTTATATGTTTATATTCTTATATTCTTATATTCTTATATTCTTATATTCTTATATTCTTATATGTTTACGCGATTCGTATGGTAGCTCCTAAAACGGCTCCGTCAATGTTTCTGAAAATTTCCTATTTCGTAGAGAAAAAAATTCTAAGACTTTTGGCGTCCCCGAATTTTTCCCTGAATTTCCTGGAAACCCGTAATTTTGGAAAAACTGGAAAAAAAGTGATCCCTTTTTTGCTGTATTACTTTCAAGTCGTAAAAGATAGAAAGTTGAAATTTTGCATGTGTATTAAGCTATTTAATGCTGACATTTCTCAAAAATTAGAATTTCAAAAATAGAAAAAGGGGGGGTTGAAGAAATTCGGGGGCCCGGAAGGGGACTTTGGAGAAAGTTCATATTCTGGATTGTAGAATAATTAAGTATATTATTAATAAAAAAAAATTCAAAATTTCAAAATTTTATTTGGGGGCACGGGGGCAGTGTTTTCCGAGAGTAAAAATTGTGCTAGAAAGTTGAAATTTTGTATATAGGCTAACTTTGGTAACTTATTTACGAATCGAAAAAAAAAATCCCAAATTTTGAAAAAAAGTTGGTCAAATAAGGCATAAATTGAAAATATTTTTTATTTTGATAAAAAAATAATATTTTTTTAGTCAATTTATATGTGTGTATATGTGCGCGAGTTTATTTATTATTTCAATTTAAAAATAGAACAGTTAAATATGAAATTTAATTACGAATTATTTTATTGGATTTAAATGATACACGCCAAAAAGTCTTCGCTTTGCGACGGGGGTAAACGTTGCTGGAATTTAAATTTTTACATGAAGTTCAAGCCACACATAAAAGACAGACGTCGCTTGCGACGGGGGTAAAAGCTAGTCATTTTATAATGTAGTAATTATAGAAATAATTATATATTAACTGTGTCGTCAAAAGACATTATCGAAAATAGGGTTCTTTTTTATCGTTTTGACCTTATTATTTATGTATTATTTGCCCATTATGGTATATATATATACATATCATATATCATTAGAAAGAATTACACTTTTATTTTATATACCGTCTAATATTCCTATGTAAAGTATACTTGACTTATATATAACTGTGTTTCCAAGAATATAGGTGTTTTATATACGTAGGTGCAATAATATTTTCAGAGCTTTTCTGTCAAGTAATTACAGTTCTTACTTCAAATGCATTATGGGTAAAATTAGCTTCGGTAACAGTAGGGTCTGCCTTTGCACTTAATAATTTAAAGCACAAGGAATATAAACGATATAATGTACCATATATTTTTATGGTAATCGCTCAAATGGAATTGGTATTATACATAAATGCCGCGAGGAAATTTCACTTAGTTTTCATTTTATTTTCCACATTAAATTGCTTCTGTTACAATGGTTAAATATTTCCGCTTTAGATCGTAAATGTGGGGCTCCGCATTGATATTTAATAAAACTACTTGCGCTGTGGTTATTATATTATGTTATATCTTTGTTTTATTTGTTGCTGTGAAAAAACTAACCCATTAAAAATGTACGAACCCTTTTTTGCTGATTTATGTACGAGTATTATAAAATATTTATGTTCGATTTTGAATATAGTCTTTATAATTTTACAGTATAGCGTTAGCGTGACTAATTTCCCATGTCTCTAGAATACATAGTTCAATTTTGACACGTGTAACTAATACTGGTGCGAAATGGCGATAATTTTAAAATAGTCAGCTCTTATTGATACACCCTTAGGGGAAACAAAAGTTTCTGCAACTCATATAGAAATTAACCGTGTTATAGGAGAGACGAGTAAGATGAACGTTTCTCTAAGAAACATAACTCAACTTCTTACAGTGTTCAAGTTAACCAATTAATGTCACATTACAACTTTGTCTAGATTCGAGCAAGAAAGAAAGTTGCTGTGACCGTTCTTGCCTTCGTCGGGGTCTTCGCAGTGTGTTTTCTGCCCCACCACGTATTTATGCTCTGGTTCTACTACTCGTAAGTATTAATTAACAATAGGTATTAATTATTACTAGCACAGCGTCTACGTCGTTGTATACACGTGTTTTTACTTAATTGAAAGTGAAATGTTTTTGTTGCTAACTATTCATAACTTTGTTTGGAAGTTTTGGTACAAATTTAACAAATTTATTTAACTTATTAATAGCCTATAGTTTCATATTTAAACAACTATACGCTACAATATGTATATGTATTGTACGAGGCGTGTATTTTAAGTGAGTACCGTTTTGGAATTAAAAAAAGACGTGCAAAGATATCGCAATAATTTTATTTTTACATGAAAGCCTGTACCTTAATCTACTTTTCTACATAATATCCGTGAATATTGAGGCACTTGTCATAACGTGGCACCAGTTTTTGAATACCCTCCTCATAAAATTCTGCCGCCTGACTTGTTAACCACTGTATCACAACTGTTTTAACTTTTTTCATCATGCACATTTGTGCGGCCATCTTTAAATGCTCTCACCCATTTCCTTACCATTCCATCACTCATAATGTTTTGTCCGTAAACTTCACAGATCTCACGATGAATATCGATCGGTTTTACGCCTTTAGCACTAAGAAATCGTATAACAGACCGTACTTCACAATCGGCGGGAGTGACGATTGTCGGAGGCATCTTAAACACTCAGTAAACAACGTATACAATGAAGAATCAGACTGTAATGGCTGTAGAAAAGTAGATTAAGGTACAGCCTTTCATGTAAAAATAAAATTATTGCGATATCTTTGCACGTCTTTTTTTAATTCCAAAACGGTACTTACTTAAAAAACACGCCTCGTATTTATTCCCATTTACTACAATAAACTCATCTCTATTCACCCCCGCCATTGGAACTCTTTTAAAGTATTCACTCTGCCACTTTGTGCTACTTAAAAATTTAATTATAAAAATACTTTTTACATTGCAAAAGTAGTAGTCTTTTAAACATCGTTAAATAATAAAAGGTAACGTCAGGTAAAAAATATTTCCTTAAATTATACATGATTTTACGTTTTGTGTTTAGAGGGTTGTAATTGAAAGATAATTGGCCAGCTAAGATACTATACACACAAGAAAAAGTCATAAACTTTTGTTATTTTTATTACAGGCCTACAAGGGATATTGATTACAATGCATTTTGGCACTACTTTCGCATGCTTGGATTTTGTTTTTCTTACATGAACAGCTGCGTTAATCCAGTAGCGCTTTATTGCGTTAGCGGAGCTTTTAGAAAACACTTTAATAGGTAAGCTTTCTTATACAAATTTTACATAACATGATTCACCCAAAATTGTTATTAATTTTTTAGTTACAATAATTAATAAATAAGTTAGCAATATAAGTTACAAAAATTCTATAGGTAATCTCTGTTGCAGAAGTGAGATAGCAATAGTTAGTGGGGTAGAGAATAGGAATAACTTCATAAATCAACGAATTAACAAAAATGTTGTTCTTGTTTTTCTTTTTACAAAAAGGTATCTGCTTTGTCGAGGACGAGGAAAGAAACGCGTGCGTTCAAATATTGGACTCGGACCGCATGGCACTTCTATGTCGCTAACAGCATCCAGACGGTATCAGTCTCAGAGCATCAGAAGAATTCCAATGTCAACTGTCAGACGGTACGTACGATCAGGCGTTTCACTTATTAAAGATTGCCAAACAGGGTTCTAATCGGGTAATTCTGAGATTAACCCGACTAAGGAGAGTTTGACAGGGTCATGGTCAGGTATTTATAAGGCTTGCCAAACTAACTCTAGGCTGAAAATAATTGTGAACCACTGACAAGAAAAAACACAGATTTAATTGACTAGCTGATAGAAGCCTAATTACAATTTTAATTTCTTCTTCGTTTTATTTCTTTTCTGAATACAACTTTTCTTAATTATAGTTAATTAATTCTTTTCATTTCAGGACCCCACAAGAAACGTCTGTAACAATCTTAGGAAATGGAACGCCTACAAATGGAGAAGGATATGTCAGCAGTAGAATGTAAAACATTTCGACCAAATATCTTATTGAATTAAGTTTAATATAAATAATATATGATATAATATAATACATAAATATATAATAAAATATTGTTCCGTAGTTTTATCTCTATGCATTGTAAAATATAATAAGTTATGTAAATAAATGTTGTATATAAGAATTTATTTCATACTTTATATCAGTATGACTTTAAAATACACAGTAAAGTACACAGGTCCGCAGCATGAGGATCGTGACAAACATTGATGGGAAGGCTCACGCAGGCATGGTAATAATTGTTCAATAAAGTAAGTGAACCATATAAATAATTATATGTATCAATTGTAAGTAATTATAAGATCAATTGGTTGTGAACTGTACCCTTTTCGCAGTGCCACCTATTAAAGAATAGGATAAAGATAGTACAGACTCAAACCAAAGTGATTTCGTTGAAGTTCATCATCAAATGTCTATGGTGGTCCAGTTCCGCTAAGTAAGTTACACAGATCGCTGAGTTGTCAAATTGCGTCAAACTGACGACAATAAAAATGTCTAATTGGGATGAAATTAAAAGATTAGCAGCTGATTTTCAAAAAGTTCAGCTGACAACTACTGCACAAAGGTATTTTTCAATTAACCTGTTGTTTTTTAGGGTTATAAACTTTTGTTGACATATGGTTGTTCATTTTAGGTTATCAGAAAGAAATTGTATTGAATTAGTAAACCTATTGATTGAACAAAAATTAATTGATGTTGTTCATACAGAAGATGGTAAAGAATATGTTACAATAAAACAATTAATAAAAGAAATAAAAGATGAACTTTATGTTAATGGTGGTCGAGTTAATCTTGTTGATATAGCGAAAGCTTTGAATATCGGATTGAGCCAAGTATGTACATCTTTTTTTTAAATGTTTATATAATTACAGAATAATTGTTGTATTATTTTTAGGTAACTACTCAAGCTAATGAAATAGTCCGCACCTCGAAGGATATTGACCTTATTTTAGGTCAATTGATTGATTCTAATTATAGAACAAGTATCGCTGTTACAATAAATGATAAATTGCAAGAACTTGGTGAAATTAATATTTCATTACTTACATTACAATATGATCTACCATCCGATTACATACTTCGTAAAATTGTTGAAAAGAATCTTGGTAATTTAACTATTAAGATGATTATTGTTATAAGAGAGCCGGCAAGTTAAATATTTAAATTAATTTTCAGGTAAAGTTATTCTTGGACAACAAGATAAAACAAATCCGTCCATATTTTATACAAACGCTTATTTACTACGTTGCAAAGCCAAAATAAGAGGAGTTTTGGGTGGTGTGACACATCCAATGTCAGTCGCTACAATATTAAATATTTGCAAAGTTCCAGAGAATATGCTTTATTCTGTTATGGATCAAAAAGAAATGCCTGGAACTATAAAAGGCAAAATGCCTGGAGCTTGGTATTTCCCCCACGTCTATTCAAAAGCACAAGTATGTCTTTCTATTGCACCTTACATAATAATATTAATTATATGTTTACTTATTAAACATTATTATTTCAGACTGATTGGGTTAGAAATTTCTACAAACAAAATACATATTTGGAATATGATAGTTTAAATAGGCTTGGAATATCTGATGCTAAACTTTACATTGAAAAAAGTTTTCCAGGAGATGGTATCACATATCTTAATACTTGTGCTGTTGGACCAAGATATTCGCAATTAGTAAGTTATTATTATATTTCTTAACTCGTTTTAAAATATATCTTCTAAGTTTTATGAAGGTGGCTTGAAAGTGGCTGAACTTTTATCAGAACCTAACGTTATGTTTTATTAGGGACCAAGTTAAATTTAATTAAAAGTACATTGATCCTTTTTTTATAATATTGCTCAAGTACAAACACGCATTCGTATGTAAACAACTAATTGGGCTTAAATAAAAGGGTACTTACTTTAACATATGCATAACACAATGAATTATTGAAATAAATTAACTATTTCCTGTCGGTGTTCCTGTAATTATTCACTTAACTGAACATATTTATTGCCCTTTTCCTCGTTTCTCGTTCGGTAGACAAAAACTTAAGTTGGAATTGGTTTTTTCATGTCACTGATTCAGTTTTAAACAAAGCCCGAAATTGAAATATTTGTTTCGCTTAGATTGAAGCGGCTGTAGAAGAATGCATTTCCAGTAATAGTTATGTGGACGTTGGAACATTACTGCCTACTGTGTTTACAAAGGAAGACATTGATGAACTTCTTCAAATTGCCTTAACAGGAGATAGCTTTAAACATATAACACTTTTCGACTGCACCAGTAAATATATCAATTAATAAATCAAATTATTATTTACACATTTTTCTAATATTGTGATTCTTGTTTCAGTTTTAAGTACTCCTTACTTAGAAAAGCTAATTACACCTTCAAAATCATTATCAACAAACAGGGTACAAGAATATGTTGATAGCGGAAAATATCAAAAATATTTAGCAGAAAAACAAACAAAATTAAGTCGACAAGATGACGATAGTACAACAGGAGACGCAAAAAGTGATCGTCGTGAAGAAAGAAGGAGGAAAGCTCAATCTGGTAAAGCAGGTGGTGGAACTCAAGGTCGGGAAACAAAAACTAGATCTACTAAAAAACATACACGTGGTTCTAAAAATGTTGTTGATTCTGATGATGAACATGAAGCTACAAAATCACATCAAGCAGAATCAATTGAGTTTATAAGTTTAAAAGAAGTTCAAGATGGTTTAAAAGTTGCTCTTAAAAGCGAAGGTCATGAAGAATTAGTTTCTGAACTTTCTGAAGATATTTTTATGTACGTATATATTTAAAATACTCATACGAAGACAAATTTGCAAATTTTTTAGTTGTGGTACTTTTTTTCAGTGATATTCATAAAAAATTGAACAAGGAAGCTTTGGTAGAGGCAAATTCATTATTTGAGGAAAAGATTAAATCTAAATCTTCAGTTCGTCGTAATAACCACTCAAACACGCAAGAAAAACTGAATGTAATGTTGAATGATATTAGACTTTTTGATAAAGGGGTTAAAAACTTATCCCCCGAAGCGCAGCCTATTTTTAGAAAGTACTTACTTAAGACTCTTTGTAATGACATGGCGAATGTGTTAACTTGTTACGTTGCTGCTGAAAGTGGATTCTCTCCTCTTGATGAAGAAAATTTAACAATTGAAGAAAGAATTAAAATTATTAACGATTTAAATAAGGAATATAAACCAATGTTTCTGAAAACTATAAGTACTTTATCAGGTAGTTCTGTTGAAGATTTTTCAATAGCTGCTGAGGAATGTGTGCAATTATGTGGAATGATAGTTAAGAAAGTAGATAAGAAGAAAGACAGGTAATTAGGGAAATATATCATTACCCCTTATGGAGGCTAATCTTAATATTTTAATATGATTTATTTCAGAGCAACAGTTCATAGCCACAAAATTGGACTGCTGGATAAACTTTCGTCAAGCCAAGATCCTGCGCTAACTCTCTATTTAGTTTGTCTAATTATTTTCACAACAGCCACCCAAACTATGTTGCATGCTTCCGGTAAACATATTACTGATCTATTGACTTTCTTGAAAGATCATGTCAGTGAAGACCAATACAGTCGGCTAAGAGATTATCAACGTAAGAATGATACAACTTAAGATGATTGTAATATAAACAAACATTTATCATTTATATTATTTTTAGAGCTGGTTATGAAATTTTTAAATGCTGGATCTGATACTCCTGTAGGACAAGAAACAGGAACTCTTTTGGAAGAAGGACTGGCTACAGTAAAGGAAGTTGCTACATCATATAAGAAAACTGGGGTATCATAAGGAACAAAAAATATGATGTGCACTTGTTTCTATTTTATGTAAATATGTAGCATCGATGGGAATTGGTTAATATTTGTATGCTCAATATGTTTAAAATAATATAATAAACAATATACAATTGTATCTATTGTTACAAATATATTTGTTGTAAAATAAAATTATATAGGTAGTGTTAGGTGACATCTATTATTCATTTTTATAAGTACTCTTAGAAGAAATCTGTTTTACCATTATTTGACATTGACATTTATCTAACTTTGTAAACTACTTGTCAACAGCATTAATACAGATTTTCTGCAATTTATATTACAAACAAAATGTTAACAAAACTATTAGTTTTATTATTTGTTGTTGTAAATAGTGCTAGCGAATATAAACCCATCGTCTTATGGCATGGAATGGGTAAACACCCAGAATATTGAATATAACTTTTAAAGAATGTGATATAAAATGTAAAATATGTTTCAGGTGACAGTTGCTGTTTTCCCTTCAGCTTAGGAGCGTTTAAAGACGAACTACAAAAAGAATTGTTACCAGGAGTTTACGTACATTCTCTACGTATTGGAAATTCTATTGTGGAAGATGTTGAGAATGGTTATTTGCTATCACCAAACAAACAAGTAGATGAAGCTTGTAGGCTGATTAAAAGTGATCCTAAGTTAAAAGATGGTTACAATGCTATTGGATTTTCACAAGGAGGACAATTCGTGTACGTTACAAAGTTTTGAGTAAATCTTTAGCAATATTTTGAGTAGCCATCACAGACGCATTCCTTCTTTTTAGACGCGCTGTGGCACAACGTTGTCCATCTCCTCAGATGAGTACACTGATAAGTTTTGGAGGGCAGCATCAAGGTGTGTTTGGACTGCCTCAATGTTCATCTGTGTCACACAAAACTTGCGAATATTTTAGGAAGTTGCTAAATCATGTAGCATATCTTGAGTAATTATTACTTTCTTTCTGATAATGTTATCTAATACAAATAAATATTGAAGATTTATCGTTTCAGCTGGGTTCAGAAATTCCTCGTGCAAGCCACCTATTGGCATGATCCATTAAATGAAGATTTATATCGAGAAAAAAGTACATTCCTTGCTGATATAAATAACGAACGTGTTATAAACACTTCGTACATCGCAAATCTTCAAACGTTAGATAAATTGGTCTTGGTGAAATTTAGTGAGGATTCAATGGTTCAACCAAGGGAAACTGAGTGGTTCGGATTTTATGCTCCAGGACAGGATAAGGAAATACAAACTTTAAAGGATACTGAGCTGTATAAACTGGTAATAATATTATATATATAAAACATGACTAATATTTATTAGAGTTTAATTACAAATTAATATATATTTAGGACAAACTGGGACTACAACAAATGATGACTGATAATAAATTAGAATTTTTAGAAGCACCTGGAAATCACTTACAATTTACATCGGAGTGGTTTGAAGAACATATTTTGCCTTTTCTAACTTCGACATGAATATATTGTTGTATTGTTTATAAAATGTTGAAATAGTGAGGACTGATACTGTAATATTTTATCTTTTATGTATTTTTATATCACTACATATATATGTACATATGTTAATTTTGTTTTTCTTGAACTCTTCTAGTGTTTTTATTATTTTTTTTATAGGTCATCGCTAAATTCTTTTAATATTGTTTACAGCAAATTTATAATATTAATTGATTAAATTTGTTTGTGACATTCTAGTAATTCAAAACAATTTTATTTACATAATAAATCAGAAGTGTTTTGGGGTAGATGTATCCTAGCAACCGAATGAACTAAATGAAAACAAATGCTACTGAATAATCAGATGTAATATACGATTCAGTGTTTGAAGAAAGTAGAGAAGCCCGATATTGATCTAACAGTATCATTTTATTTTTATTGTGAAAGAGAAAGTTTCATTTCATCGAAGATTTAAGACAGTCATAATGATAAAAGCAGAATTTTTCTTCTATGTTTTTATTATGTCTGGGTGTCTGGTAAATATAAATATATATTAATTACAGAATTGTATCAAATCATGTCTAAAAATATAGAATTTGATTTGGATGATCCCCTTGGTGATTTATTAAGTGATGAGAGTACAGATGGCTTTTATACTTCCAATATTGGAAAATCAAATACCGTGACAAATGTAAAAACTGAAACAACAAAACATACAGACAAATCTAAAACAATTTCAGATCTATTTGGTATATCTGATTCTAAAGATGGCTCTATCGAAACCGAGGATCTATTCGCCCAAAAGACTGACAAAAAGACTTCCAGTTTATCGTACCAAGTGTCAACCGAAGCTGTTTACACAGCTCCCCGAAGTTTAGAAACTGCGCCTCAAGCAAGCTCAAGTATTACAAAATCCTCCGTGAAGAAAACAGAAAAAACAGTTCATTTTGATGGTGATGATATTTTGGGAGATATTCTTCCCGCAACAAGAAAGACTGATCTATTTCAGGGGGACATTTTAGATGATATTTTAGGTAAATCTTCAACTAAAATAGCTGCCGTTAAGACTGATAAAACGCTCGAGAAAACAGCGCCTGTTGTTGACCAGGTTGATGTTTCAAATACACCCTCCGGAATGAATTTTGGGGGATATGCGCCGTCCTTGTCGGGTCCTAGAGAGTCGCGTAGAAGTACTCGACCAAGCACAGGGCAAATTAATGATCCTTTGGGATTATTTGCTCAGAAAACTACAACAACACCGGAAGTGGGATTACTTGCCAAGCCTGAGCGAGATCGCAGTAAAGAGAAAACATTGATTAACGAATCGACCAATCGAAATGTTGATTGGTTGGGATTGGATAAAAATGCAAAACCTGAAAAGAAACAAAGTGCCAAAGTTGCAGAAGCTGCTGCAGAGTCCGATTTGCCAGAGTGGCTAGGAGGATCGTCATCTAAGAGAGATAAGCCGAGATTAAGCATACCCTCAGAAGAAAAAGAGGTAACACTGCCTCTTGCTCAAAAAGCGCAAGAAATAGCTGCCGATGCTAAAGTAAATACAGCTAGTGTTGTGGTTCCTGTTTCCAGTGCCGGTTCGGTCAACTATCCGAACACGTATGCTACAAACACAAAGGATTTGCTGGCCACACGAACTGGGCTGACTTTGGCAAACTTTAATATGGAGCAACAAAACGCAGCAATTGCGTTACAGCAACAGGAGTCTCAGCTAGTGATGGCAATGCACCTGCGTGGACAGGAGGAACAAATGGTTGCGTTACAAAGAAGGTAAACAATCGAATTTATCTACTTAAGTATTATTTTAAATAGTAAAAATGTATTAATTTAATTAATTATTCAGACAACAAGATGTGCTTGACCGGCAAGAAAGACATTTTAGAGATTTAATAGAGCAGCAATTAAATAGGCAAGTCGCGCTGGAAGATAATCTAAAGAGACAGCAAGAACAAATTAATAGTCATATTCAGGTATCGTCTTCTCTTGTCAATCAGATAGACCCCACAATAGTCCATTTTCTTTATACTTTCTTTTTCTTAGATTCTACTTACGCAGCCATCTACAGTGCCAATATTTCAACAATCAACTCATAATTTTATGGAAAATTTATTATCTCAGGAAAAAATAAAAGCTAAGATTCCAAATTCTCTTGAAAGTGAATCTCCGCAAAATATAGAATATTACAAAAACGATAAAGAAATTATAATTCAAGAGCAGGAAAATATAAAATTGAAACAAGAAAAGCAATATTTGGAGGAATCTTTGTTTATTATAAAAGAAAAACATAATCAAGAAATTGACATGTTAGAAGACTCGTACAAGTAACTACTAATTTCTAATAAACATGTTTATATTTTTCGTATGTATTTAGCTGTTAATTGTATTGCATATTTTCAGGCGTCAACTATCAGTCATTGAAAAATCTATGCAACAACTGGAAACTAGATTAAAAAATGAAAATGAACACTTGATTAATTTTTACGCTGATAAATTAGAAGTATTAGAAAATGACAAGAAAAGTGTTATAGAGAAGTATGAGGAGAAATTAAAAATTTTAAATATAGAGTACAAGGATGATATTCAAAGAATTCAGGAAAAACATAAACAGGATATTGAGAGTATGAGATTGCAACATCAACAAACTATTGAAAATATAAGGTATTTTATCTATGGCGTTAATTTTGTTGAAAATATAAGTTCATAATAATATTTTTTAGAGAGGCAAAACTTATCGAAGCGTCATTAGTTCAGGAAAGTGCATCTCATAGTTTTGCTTTAAAAGGGGCCACAGAATTACTTCAAAGAAGTTGCGGAGATTTAACAACTCTGAATAAAAGTTGGGACCAAATAACGCAAGAACGTGAAGAAAGATTAAAACTTAAAGAACAGGAATTAAAATGTAAATATATAAAAACACATTTCTGTCTAAATTTAATTCGGAAGTTAAGTAAGTTTGTAATGATTTTATTTTCAGTGATGCAGGAATCTTTAACAAAGACTCGAGACCAGGCAGACGCAGATAGAATTCGCTTAATGGACATGGTGCAATCTTTGGAAGTAAAATTGATGGAAAATACTCAAAATTTAACTGATGAAAAGTGGAGCATCAGACAACAACAAGCAAGCCTAACTGCAAAGGAACAAGCCCTGGAAAGAGAAAAGCAATTTACGAGGGAACAAGCAGAACGGGAAACCGCTAGAATTGAGGTACCTTTTTTAAAGAAAGACCAATATCTTAAGGTTTTCGATGAATTACATTTTTTATTATGTTTTGTAGACTTTGAAAGAAGAACTGTTCGCCCAAAATGAGCAGTTGACTTTAAAAATAGAAGAAGAAAGGCGTAACTTGAATGCATCGAAATTGCGATTAGAAACAATGGAAAAAGTTCATAGTCTTCATAATCCCAAGAACAGTAGAGTGGAAATAGAATCAGCAATCGACGCTGCCAATGTAAGCGTTGTTGTTAATGTTAAATGTATTGTTTTTTTTTAATAGTGCGTATGAATAACAATAGTGTATTTTGTGTTTAAGGACGCCGCTAAATTAGCTGAACAGGAGAGAAGAAAATTATTGGAACAACAAAGAAATATGCAGATGAAATTAAGAGAATTGCAAGACAAGGAAGCTACTCTGCAAGCTAAGTATGTATAACGTTATGACTGTATAGTCACTACAAAAACTGTTGATTAAGTTTAGCATTCTTTTTAACTTTCAGGTCAAATGAGCTAGATGTAGCACTGGATAAAGCCTTAAACAACCAACGTCTGAGCGAGCGAGCTATACAATCAGCGCGAAGTGCAGAGCAGGACTTTCACTTGAAGGCACAGTCAATTCAAGCAAAATTGTCCAACGTGGCATTCAGAGAGAACAAATTAGCGCAAGAGAAACAACTCTTTGCTAAAGAACGAATTTCACTGATTATGTTAAAAAAGACCTTGGAGTCACGACAATGCTCCTTGTGTAAAATCGGTGAAGGACTCGATATAAAGAAAGATTTAAATCCTAAAATGAATACAAGTATTGTAACTGATTTGGAACAATTGAAGGTAGATGGTCTGGGAGATGCAGGGGAGTGGAACCCTGCAAATAGCCACAGTGTGAACGAATTAAATGAACGATTTATGAGAAGTTTGCAATCGTTTTCTAACATAGAACCCAATTTTAATTTAACTGTTGATAATTTAGGAATTGATAATGGTAGTGCAGCTCACAGTGTGAATTTGGAACAAATCTATTTCAATAATGTGTTTGATAGGCAAAATCAACCTGAGAGACCTTATTTTAACGACATGTGAACAAACATGTAGAAATTTAAATATATGTTCATTTTAATCTATTGTGTATCTTATATAAACTTTATATTTAATAAAAGAAACTAAAAATCATTTTTATAAAATCAACATTTTTTATCAGGTATCAATTTCTTAAAAAATTGAGAAAGAAAAACAGCAAACATTTATAGCAAATGAATTGTAGTCTTCTTAAATATTAACATTTCTAGTTTTTAGTTCTAGTTGATACCTGAACAATATCTTTAGCTTTTTAAAAGTTTTCTTTTAAAATATCACTGCTTAATACTTAACACTGCTTTTATGATTATACAAATATAGTAGATTCAAGTAAATGGACGTCTAAGATCTTGATTACTAGTTACTTACAATTACATGTGTTTAAGGTTTAGTTTTCACAGAGGGTGCCGTGTATTACTTTAACAATATAGTAACTACTTTTATTAACATTATTTCAATTCTTTCAGCTAAGATTTAGGTCGTTTAAGCTCTGCTAAAGGAACATTTGTTATGCTGTCAAACAAGACGATACTGCCCTTAGATTGTTTCCAACATTTGAAGTGGTAATGATTCGTCCAAGATCTACAGAAGATTTATCATTCCTTATGATAAAACGGATTAAAAGGTGAGTTCTATGCTTCTTAAATATTAATATTAGTATTAATTATTTATTAGTATTTGTTATATTGTTATATTCATTTGTTTCAGAAAGCTGGGGAAATCTTTGGAATAGCAACAGTTGGATGAAAAACCCGAAATAAAATAAACATAAAATTAATATTAATTATTTTTGTTACAAATAAATCAATTTCTTAAATAAATTGGTTGTAATTATGAAAATATTGTTTAATAAAATAATAATTGAATATACAATTTTTTTTAAGAAATATTAGTTATATAAAAATTATAAGATAAAGAAATAAATAACTTATAATATAAATATGTCTTTGAATAATATATAAATATAAGGCTATATATAGTAACAGATTTAATTTAGTAATAGATTTGAACCGATTAAGTAACATACATAGATAACATATATCGAAGATCCAAACTACATAGTGATGATTGAAACAGCTACATTGTTAAAACTGTGTGCATCTACTACTTTCCAAGGTACAAACTACTTAGCGATGACCAATAAAGTGTTTCTATTGAAACCTAGATGGACATAGTGTATAGCAAAGTTACAAACCAAATACAAGTTCCAACACATATAGCGATGATTCAAACCAGTTCTGAAATCCATAGTAAATAGCAAAGTTCCAATCCAATTTCTAATATATTTAGCAAAGATTCAAACCAAACACATATTTGATAGTGTTTAGCAATAATTTGAATTGTGATATAATCTATTAACGCATAGATGGCAGTAGTGTGCAGCAATTATTTGAACCAACCTATCGAAAAATAATTGGAAAAATTACTTTATAAAATGCTTTAATATTTATTTTAGCTATCGAAGTATAGATGGCACCACTGATATTTTTATTGAAAATATTTTGGAAATTTAGTATATTTTATTTTGCCTATCGTAGTATAGATGGCACTAGTAAAGCATTATAAGAAAAATATATTAAAAAATTTCTGTATATATATATATATATATTAAATAAATTTTGTTAGACGAGGTTAATATATAGTAAAAACTGTATATATATACATACATTTATAAATGTATGACCTACGGTCCCTCTATTGTGTTTTTAATATATATATTTATAAATGTAATAATATAATATAATAATTTTACTCGGTTAAGCGGAACGCATACGTTGTTAACTTTAATCGATCTTCGGATAAAACTGTCTACGAACGCCTGCGACGTCTCGTCAGGACACAAATACGTAATCACAAAAACTTGGAATGGCAAACAAAATTAGAAGTCGCGAATAGTAGCAATGATTTCGAAAACCTCCATAAATTACCGAAAGAATTATTTACAGGAGATTCGAACACCGAATGGTATTTGTTTTTCCGCACGTAGTAAAGCGGATGCGATCGCTAGTCACTTAGCTACAGGATTTAAAGATCATGAGGATGTTCAAGATCCTGTTTTTACTTCAAGGGTAAATGAATGGTATGAGGCAGAATTTCCTAGTATGGGCGGTAGCGATACGTTTTTATTAGGGCATACAACCAGTAAACATATTCAATCATTGATTCAGGATAGCAAGAATGGGAAATCTGCTGGCATTGACGATATTCAAATCGAATTTTTCAAAATTCTCGACCGGAAACCAATCGCGTTGCTGACGAACATAGTCAATAAGTGCCTTCTTTTCAAACACTTCCCAGCACGATGGAAACACGCAGTAGTTGTACCTGTTAGAAAAGGCACGAAAGATCCAAAACTTTTGAGTAGTTACCGGCCAATTTCACTATTACCCGCTATCTCCAAGGTGATGGAGAGAGTTATCAACGAACGTCTTACATTATACTTGACAAGACACAACATTTTGTCTAATGACCAATTTGGTTTTAGACAAAAACACAATACCACACACGCAACTTTGCGTGTCACCGAATACGTAGCAAAAGCGCTCAATGCAAGGGAACACTGTGCAGGTGCTTTCTTGGATGTTCAGGGAGCTTTCGATACTGTATGGCACCGTGGGTTGCTGTATAAGATGTACTTATTGAAGTTCCCATCCACTTTTATAAAGTTTATAGATTCCTACATTAGCAACAGGACATTTACAGTCAGAGTAGAGAAGGATTACTCCAGCACATACAAGATATGTGCTGGCGTGCCACAGGGCAGTATCCTCTCTCCAATACTCTACAACATCTATATCTCGGACCTCCCGGATCTGGGTAGAACCATCTGTAGGACCACGTATGCCGACGATCAATCCTACATATCTAGATCCAAAGATCTGCAACTTGCCGTTATTTACTTACAAAATGCGTTACATCGAGTCACCAGTTTCTGTACAAAATGGCGCATTAAAATTAATGCGTCAAAAACACAATGTATACTTTTCACTAGATCCAGGAAACTGACGCACCTTGCTAACGTTACAATATCACGTACAGGTTGCGAATGGCTCCCTAGGATACTTTACTTAGGTACTTTGTTTACACGCTCTCTCAATTTCAATCCTGAGATTGAGAGTCGTGTAAACAAAGCAAACCAACGTATAGCTATCCTACGACCGCTACTGCACGCAAATTCAAAATTGAGCATACCGAACCGACTATTGATTTATAAGACATACATTAGGCCACTGTTACTCTTCGATTCGTTGATATGGGGTCAATCGCCGAACTTTGAACACCTTGAAACCGTGCAAAATAAACTTTTACGCTGCATTGCGGGATGTGGTTGGTACATCCGCAATGTACGCATCAGACACGAATTACACATTTCTACACTGGCAGGTGTTACACATGCAAAGGCAATTTCCTTTTACAGATCTCTTCCAGCCAGCACGAACCCCCTGATACGAGAACTTGGATCCTACCAGGCAAGTGATTATACATTAGTCAAGATGCCGCGTTCAATTATAGAACGCCCTACTGTTCCCGCCGACGCATCGATAGTCTTAAACTATTAGGAAATAATCAATGACGATAAATTTATAATAGTTCTTCTGGACTATTATAAGTTGGTCAGATTATTTCGACATTGGTGCATACTGACTGTAACTGGATTTTCTATATCCACCTATTTCGTCTCACGCTGTATTGGACATATAGCAAAGTTACGTTTTATAACTTTAGTCTGTGTACTTTTAACCATTTTACATATAAATCACTTGTCAAAATTATGTCACTGCAAATATTATGATATACTTCAAATTGTACACGTAAGGTGTACAATTGGTTGCATATCTGATATTTGCAAGGCGTTTTTCAAATATTGTTTATAAACAACCCCTAATCAGACTTCTTAGCTTTATTATTATTGCTATATTATCGTGAAATGTCCGTCCGGTCCAAAGGATGGCGTTAAATTGTTTTAAGCAGGTATGTCAACTAATTTTCTAATTCTTTTCCATGTTATTTTCAAAAGTTTACTATCGCAGGTTATGGAGGGCGTATCCTTCCGGCACTGCATCTATTACATAAAATGGGCTTAACTTCTTTGGCAGGGTAGGGGCTCTAAATGATGATCCGCCCATACCGACCGTACACATATTGGTGAACTTGCCCCCCCGGGGGGGGCAAGTTTTCTGATAGTTCCCCTCTCACAACCGTGCGGCCTGGGTTCGTAACCCGGCCGGATCCATATCAAATAAAAATTAAAACTGCGACCCCCCACCACTGCCCCCCCCCACCGTGCAACCCACAGCAACGCTGCCCCGACGTACTGACCACCCCCCCAGCCCCACCCCACCCTGTTCCGTGGAAACCCCTGCAAAAAAAAAAAAAAAACGCCGAAAAAATTAAACTCTCAGCAACCTTTTGCTATTTTTTTTAAAGAAACATTTTTAAAAATTTTTTAAACTTTTTTTTTATTAAATTTAAATTTTTATATATACACTTACAATTTATTATTTATTTTAAACTTATTATAGATATTTTTAGAAACTATATACATATTAATTTTCTCATAGACTTAACAGACTACATAACTTATATAATATTATAAAAATTTGTTTTATTTTCCGAAGAAACAACGAAGTTCCCGATGTCAGTCACTGAAATTGAAAAATTTAAATTAACTTATGTTTTCAATCAGCTTTTTTCTATTAAAGAAAAAGACTGACACAAATAAAAAAGTAAATGTTTCATTACTTTTTGACATCAGCTTCTACTGTCGTCATGAGGAGTGTCATCTTATGAATGGTTCAAAAATATCTGTTTCACCAGGCATGAAAGCAATAGAAATAGCTAGTCTGAATAAGGGTTCACTCACACTAGAACCTATTACTTGAAAATTCCGACCTTTTCAGTAGGGTGGTCGCATAAGCACACTTAATCATAGGAGGAAGTTTCTAATTTAATGTTTATCAATATAT
Organism: Panorpa germanica; assembly: GCA_963678705.1. Classification (NCBI taxonomy): domain Eukaryota; kingdom Metazoa; phylum Arthropoda; class Insecta; order Mecoptera; family Panorpidae; genus Panorpa; species Panorpa germanica. The sequence goes on from OY783222.1 coordinate 1,071,781, forward strand.
CACTGTATCGTAGAAGTAAGTATTTCATACAATGGTTCGTTCATGCGTTCTACTCACAGTCGAATATATCCGATCATTCTTGGAAACACACAACTTCGGAAATAACGTGAGCGGATAACAGGCAGATGATACATCTGTCACATCTTTATTAGCTACAGTACAATGGTGTATTGATAAACATTAAAGTAAAAGATTCATTTCATGGTAAAGTGTAACAACCGGAATAAATCTTACTGCAAGAGTCGACGTCACAAGTAGTCGGTTGCAGAGTGAGAGGACAGTCCAGTCCGTCTCACACTGCAGCTTACTACATGCGACGATGACTTTATCAGTACTGTATATTCGAGTTATTTCGCATTAGTACACTATTCTAAGTACCATTATCTAAGACGATTTTCTTTGATATATACTGTATTGTTTTTCCGTCTCGCCGTTCTGCCCCAATAAAATAATAAACACAATGACACTGCTGTACGTTATTTATATACAGGGTGTTCCAAAATTCAACGATAAGCCGGCACCAGAAGGTGGTCCTGCTCATGACTACACAAGAAAAAAAGAAAAAAATATTTTATCTCATTTGGTTTAGGAATTAGAAATTAAAAATATTTTTTTTCGAAAATTGAAACATCTTAAGATGTTTTTAACTACCATGACCACAATTTTTCAAATATTTCTGAATTTTTTTTTGTATCGGCAACCTAATTAGCACTACTATCCATCACAACCATTTAAACTCCCAGAATGCTAGTAGTTTTTACACAAAATTTAATCGAAATTGAAAATTGAAACATCTTAAGATGTTTTTAACTACCATGACCACAATTTTTCAAATATTTCTGAATTTTTTTTTTGTATCGGCAACCTAATTAGCACTGCTATCCATCACAACCATTTAAACTCCCAGAATGCTAGTAGTTTTTACACAAAATTTAATCTAAATTATTTTCTTATCTAAATTTTTTAAAGATTTTTACTTTCAGTCAATTTTACTCACTCATCACTCATCGTGGTGTAAAAAAAAAGTATAAAGACTACTATGGCAAGTTTTTTTAAAAATTGGCGCAACTCTTCAGGATTCCAAAATGGTATAATACTCCAAGAAAACTAGCAATAAAAAAAAATTATGCATACTATTTCTAAACAAGAACCAAATTTCATAAATTGTTGTTGCAAAAACTACTAGCATTCTGGGAGTTTTAATGGTTGTGGTGGATAGCAGTGCTATTTAGGTTGCCGATACAAAAAAAAAATCAGAAATATTTGAAAAATTGTGGTCATGGTAGTTAAAAACATCTTAAGGTGTTTCGATTTTCGAAAAAAAAATTTCTTTTTAAAAAATGAGATAAAAACTTTTTTTCTTTTTTTCTTGTGTAGTCATGAGCAGGACCACCTTCTGATGCCGGCTTATCGTTGAATTTTTGGACACCCTGTATATGCATGCATCCAAGATTATTGAGATCTATACGATATGAAGTATATCTTATAGCGGCACTTTGATCTCAGATGTATGAACCATTATAAATATGGACATACGAAAAACATACAGTGGTGTATCAATAGACATTAAAATAAATACTTTCTCTTATGATAAATGCGACTACAACCCACTGAAAACAGCAACAGAAATACGGTTGCAGTGTGAGAGGCACTAACCTCCTTATAGTTAAGTCAAAGCGGAGTTCTATTTGGGAAATATAGAATCCTACTCCCTTTTCTATGACCTTTTTTTAAAAATATTATTTATTTAACTCTTTACAAGTCAAACTTTGACCTGTCTCTTTCCATCTCATACTAAACAAACATAAGTGGTTCTCGCTTACTCATTCATATACGTTACTGAATATATTAAGGCCATCTTACATTATCTGAATTATCGGACACAATTCTAGTTTGTTCAATAACAAATTCGTGTCTGTAAAAAAACAGGCTCAAGTAAAAACAGCCAAAAAACATTCTTTTTTTTTCTTTAGCTTCAATGTTTCCACATAAGAAACAAATAATCTAATAAAATTAAAAAAATAAGTCTACCTACATGTACTATAGAATGTGACCTAAAAATATTTATTTAATTTTTTCTTCGAGTTAACAAGGGAAATTTTTTTTTATATATCATTTTATTTCACTAACATTTATCATCAATGAGTAAGCGAAAAGCACGTATTTGCGCGTAATATGAAAACAAACGAGACAGGTATAAACGTATAACTTTAATTTTTCAAGTGTGTCAATTGTTGACTTGTAAAGATTTAATATCAAAAATTAATAACACTTTAAAAATAAATCATCTCAATCGGAGTAGAATTGTATTATCTTCACAAAGGTACATTGAAAATAAAATTAATAAAATAACTTGTCACTCACCAGGTAAAGAGTAGAAATGAAACTTCAGCTAACAATCTCCTGTCTCCTGAAGCACCTTCCTTGAAACCTGGAACAAAGAAAAGAAAATTGTAGAAATTGAAGAATGTTTATTTTTTATAGGTACATACTGATTTCATTGAGAGAACATGACATTAAATATTTATTCAATACTTTATCAATTAACCTTGAAATGACATAAACAAATTACACACATTTAACTATATTTCATTATATAAACATTAACTCAATATTCGACCTATCAATTATCTATAACAATCTTATACTAACCTCTTAATTAATCTTAGCTAATATTTATTACACTTTAAACAATTAAACAAGAAAATTTAACATGTTCTCACTACATATGTCAAAACTATATGTCATTGTTAATATTTTGTAAATGAATCTTACGGCCATCTATGGATTCCTTGTTGTAGCTTTAAGATAAATTAATTACAGACTGTGAAAAATGTGGTGATTTTCAGAGCCATCTCTTGTTCATAACCAGTATTTCTACAACCAGTTTGTCGTAGCAAATTTCTAAACCAATTCTAGTTTTCTACCTTTTACGTTTACTTCTTAAATAATGAACCGATACAAATAGCTTTAAAAATATGTTTGACTTACTTTCTATTGTTGTGACAAATTATTTCTTTCTGCATTCTCAGTTTTCTTACAAGGTAACGAGTAATTCATCGCCTTGTCAATCACTAGAACAAAACAGAAGTTTCAATTATTGTTATTACTCCACCAAAACTTTAATTTCAGATACTATAAGAGAAAATTATAATGAAAACGATAAAATAATTACCTATAATCTTCAAAGAATACTAATGCCACCGATGCTTTCAATTCCTCCAGATGGTCATCTTGGTCACATTTAAAGATTGGTCCATCCTAGTATAAATGGTGATAACGAATCTAAGACACAAATCAAGCCTTATGGATTTCTAAATATAATATTATTTATCCATTTCAGTCTATGTACTAAGTCTATGTATTTTCATTTATATTTTTACAATTCATTACAAATTAATAAAATATATATTTTATCAAAATATTGATATTTATTATTTTTACTAGTTTCATAAAAATCTTCTAATAATATTCCTAGAATAATTTAATAGATATTACAAAACAACAATATATATTAAAAAATAAATGCAATACATAAACTTAACAATAAAAATTTCAAATTAAAATAAATAAAACTTTAGTCAAATTTAAAATTTATAAATATTTCAATCCAAATAAACCAGAATTGAAAATAACAAGACTAAAATAATATTATTTAAAAATATGAAAAGCTTTTTAAGAAAATCATTTTCAAAATATAAAAGTAACCAAGTGTTCCACAAAACGAGAATCAAAACTACGTTAATTATCATAGGTTGAATTAAGACACAAGAAATTTTCAATGTTAGATTATAATTTATATTTCTGGTATTTTGCATTCTTCGAGTTCGACTTCTGCTTCTCCTTGTTCTTCTTCCACGCCTAAGTCTTCCACACAAGGCTCGTTCATGACGCGATATATCTCGGCACGAGTCTCCACAATTTCCCGGACAATCTCTGCAAAGAGGTTCACAAAATTAATTATTATTTTAATTATACCAAGTGGTGGTGAAACGAAACCTACCTTCCAAGACTTCTCTGCTGTCGACGACTCTGCCGAGCTCCAGAGCAACTTCCTTGGTCAGCCATTCCGCCGTAGCTTCCCCAGTGAACCCTGTGATACCTTCTCCACAAGGTACAGCGTGCAGGACATCGGGCAGGATGTTTTCGATGTGTCCTTGCAACAGCATTGCCGCTGTAACTCTCTCTCGAGTGTCTCTGTCCATTTTGTCTGCTGTGATCTTTTGGGAAAGTCTTCGTTCCTGGAAATTTCATGAAAAACATGTTTTTAATACTGTTTTTAGAATTTAATGGATGCACAAATATGGAATTGAACTGATTGAATTACCTTCTCCAGAGCGAGCCGTCGTTCTTCTTGTTCCAGGCGTCTGGCTTCTGCACGCTCTGTTTCGCGGTGTTCGATGATGCTATATATTGATAAATAAATAAATTAGATAATATTAAATGTTTCATAAAGTTGATTCGGCTATTCGGGTTACCGTTCTTGTTGTTCGCGCAATGATTGTAATTCCTCGTCTTCCAAAACTTCCATGAGAGCTTGTTCCAAAGTTTTTCCCACCAAACATTCGAGAATTGGTTGCACTTCGAGATCAAAGTCCCATAACTAGAAGAATATTAATTTATAAAATTTATAGAATTTCTAATGAATAGAAAAAGCAGTACTTACTTCTCCTGGTAATATTTCTGTATAAGCATCGATTCCAGTTTTCGGTGGGATATAAGGTGGTGTTGCTGGTCTGCATAGGAAGAGATCTGTTTGGCAAGCGACATCATAATCCGGTGGTCGATCGAATAACTAATACACAATCGTTCATTAATTATTGAAAACTCATTTCTATTGTTATAAGAATTATTGTTGAACTTACTTCCTCTAAATAAATTTCTGTTTGAATCGCTTCATGTTTTCTGTTCTTCACTGCGGGTGGCTCTCCTAACGGATATGGTCCACCACAACTTCCTCTTGTGTTTCCTTTTGATTTTTTTAACATTTCTTTTTTTCTTAACATCGCTTCTTTGCATGCTTGACTTTCTCCATCGCCCTATATTATTTAAACATATAAAACATATTATTAACAGAAGATGTTAATGAAGTTTTACAAAGTAGTTTTTAAATTTGTGCCACTTGGAAAAATCGCCATAAAAAGCACAATTTAATAGGGCAGTCGCAGAGTGAATTTAAATCGTCAAAAAAATATGATATTCTATAAAATAAATATTGAATAACTTGAATTCAATTTTGTACTCTTATGTTTTTCTCTAAAACTTGAATTTGTATAATTCACGAAATGTTTGTGTGTCAAAATGTGTGTGATGCATTTTTCTTCTCAATTTGTAGCTTTTTAGATATAGCGGTCAATTTTACTAGACATGGCACAAATTTCCCTTTTTCGTTATTTTAGCATCTTAAAACTAACATTTACTGATAGGTACATATGGCCGAATTATAACTAGCACAGAAATACTTCAGGATCAACACAGACAAGGATTTACGTGGATGGATAACAATAAAGGAACGCAGTACCTACTAGTCTATGTAAACAATGAAAGGACCTTTAATCTTACGGTGCGTTCACACTGGAACATACTACTAATTTTGAAATAGTCTATAGGTAAGTAATCAGTTCCAGAGTGAGATCAGCTTTACGTAGACTGACTGCAACTGGGGAAAGGCTCCAGGACATACAGGATACTACACATGAGTTTTCTAATAACATAAAATTTTGACTAATTTTTTATTTTTCTTTTATTTTATGTTTATAGAACAAACTCACCCTTGTTGAGCCAAGTGATCGAGCATATCCAAAATTAGGATTCCACTTAAGCAATTCAAAAAAAAGAAACAAATAAAATTAGATACAAGATACTACAAATAATATTGATAAATAAACGCAAGGGAAAGTATCTAAAATACTACTATTTGTAATTTCTAATTAAATTGGAACAAAATGGGTTTACAATTGTAACATTTATATAAATATTACAACTCATATAAATATATTTTATTTATTCTATGCTGTAGATAAGTTTTTATCTGTAACGACCAAGGTCCTATACAATGAAATATTAAACAACGCTTTCATACTAATTGTACTAGCGTCTGTATCTAGTTTGAATAAATCTATATTCATAATATTTTTATATCTATAAATAGTGTGATAACGTCAATATGTTACAGGGTGTAGGTATACAGGGTGTTGGGTATATTAATGGCAATATATATGTATTTCCTCGGCAGATAAACCTAATCAAAATAGACTCTTTTCTCCATATAAAAGATTTTTTCATAAAAATTACAATTTTTGTTTTATTTAAATTCTAATCATTCTTGAAGTAGTTTTTTATGCTGACTTCAAATCTGCAGTTCATTTTCAGGTCTTGATCGAAGTGAACCTATTATTTTTAATTGTGAAATACCTATATAATAATAATAACGCAATTATACTATTTTTAATTAACTCAATAATTTCCTTTTGCATTTAACTAAAAGGAGTAATTCCATGTCAAATAATAGATAATTATCTTCATGAATTTTTAATCCGGCTAACACAATTATCTGTTATCAATATTGTACAATCAGTACTGTCAGTAGAAATGAAAACTTATTTTATCAGTAGGAGCATTATTTATTCTATTCGTGCAAAATAAACATAAAAGCAACTTTTAATTTGTCATTATGACACTTCTCTATCATGACATTTATCAGTGATGATGACTAGAAACAATAAAAAAGTTATTGTAATTGTATTTACTAGAAATTATTGAATTTCAAAGAATCGTAAAACAGTACAAAAAATAACTTGAAAATATGATTTAACTACAAACGCGTTTGAAATATTTTTACTACTTTTTCTATGTTCTTGAGTTTGAATAACTGGATAGAGTTCTTCTCTTGTCTTGATGTTAAATGCTTATGCTACATATCTAGCCTTTCACAACCTGATATCTCATTTCTAGCTTTCAGTAGTTAAAATTAAAATTAAATAAAAGTTATAATAGTCGCGTCATGAAAATATCTAAAAATGTTGCATGCTGCTTTTCAAAAAGCCAGCAATATTTTGGGTGATAAGAAATGGTCTCTAACCAGAAATTCTCCTACATATTACTATGTAGGACAGCAAAGCAAATTGCTACAAACTGTATCATAACAGAGTATTCTACAGTATATTCGAAAGGCACTAATCGTATATTAATAGCGCAATTACAAAAAAACTCCCGAATTTATGAAACACTAAATAATATAACAGCAACACTAATAGTAAACTAATCATAGTATGAATGACCGTTAAACAACACGTGTCATATTTACAATAACTATTCCTACGGCGTCCAACGCTTCATTATTCTACACGTGTCCCAGCTACACACAAGAAGTGGGATATTTCCCGGCAACTACTAGGGACTCCATTGCGTGTCCAAGCAGGGGAATAAACAACCCTTATTCAATGAAATTAATCACTTAAAAGTTAGTAAATATATTACGTTCTCTTAATTTACATTAATTAAATAAATAATAGAACGTATTGTTACGTAATTTCTAATTAAATAATCAATATTGTGTTATGTATTTTTGTGTTGGTACGAAATCGATATAACTAAAATATAATTAAGCGAAAGGTGACAACTGTCAAATGTTAAAAGGAACGCATTGGATTTACCGTATGAATTGTGGAAGATAAGTAAAGCGTATGCAGAAAATAATATGCTTACGTATTTCACTCCGCTTTTCTTCCATGTTTCATACAATAAATCCAATGCGGTTGATACCTGTGGATACTTATTCTAAAACAAACGCTGTCTAATAATAAGAACTGAAATTACTTTCTCGCACGTTAAACTATACGGAAATTAAAGCTAGATATTTCTATATTTTATATACAGAATGTACAATTAGTTTTTCTGTAGTTTTTCTAATAGACTTACCGATGGAAAAGGTGCTTGGGCGTAGTTGCTACCCCTGACCACTCTCCGCTCGTACATCAGGTTCATGTAGGGGACACGACCTGGGACATCCCTGAAACAGTAGCAGTTGGACATGTCAGTGTGATAGTTCATTAAACATGGATAACATTTCCAAACCCACTAGAGGGTCGTGCGGGGAACCTAAGGGGGTGAAGCTGACTTATTTCCAAAGGACAACTCTCGGCACGACGCTCGTTGTCTTATTTGTAAGTATACTTTCAGTTTTCTTTAACAGTTCTCTTTAATATTTATAGTTATTGACTTTATAATTAATTGTTTCACAAGTATACCGGTATATTTGTAGAACTACTTAACTAAAGTATTTATTGACTTTTGTATTTTATTTGATTCTCTTTTAAACTATATTCTACTTCTTTAATAGTTGGATGGATTGCGAATTTTTACTGACACTGTTCAAGACAAAAGTTTATATTATATTTACGTTAATGTTAACGTAAATTTTCTCCCGGATTCTGTATTCATAACCCAATCTATAATGGTTAATGAGATAAAGCTGTCAGTTATCACTACAATGTACTACCTGTACAGATAAATCTGTCAGGTAATGAAAAGTTGAATTTCATTTGCAAAAGATTGAAGACTGTATTACAGAAACTAAATAACCCTTCGGCTATAGTTTTTAATCAATAAAATAAATATTTAACTCTTGCAAAACAAATATAAATATCTACGTCATTCCTACATCAGGCGTCAATACAATTGATTCCGTTGCACCGCGTCGCGACGTCTTATAGCTGTTTTATTTTATGTATAGTGTACTAATTTATTATTACTCAAGTTTATCTATAATGCAATTCTATTAAGCTAAGTACAAGCACTGTCATTTCAGCAAACTTTTTATAAATTGGATCACCGATCAATATGTTAACGCTGGTGCCCAATTAATCCACTTATGCGTGGACAGAAACTCGTATATGACCTTCATACCATAGGTCATAGGTGGTGTCATTTGTATTTACATATGGAGTGGGTTAAGCCGAGTACGTTCTATTTAATCGCATTAAAAATAATTCGTATTGTTTTATACTGACAATAAAGTATCTTATTTATTGATATAGGACCTAGTACTTTTCAAGTTACTACCTGCAGATAATTTTGTCCGAAATGCATAAGGCCCCGATAGGGTCCTAATCGGGTAAACACCCATAACGCTGACGTGACAAGGGGGAGGGGAATCACAAGTATGGTAACTTCACAACTACTCTACAAAATTATGTAGCTTCCAAAAGAAAGAAGTGTGATATGGCAATAAGGATTCACAATGTGTGATAATGGGGACGTAGGGTTAAAAAATTATATAATTTGTGTGGCGTAATCTATGGTTAAACCCTTACAAATAATAGAGCTATAACAATCAATACCATTTTTTAACAATCCTCCAAGACAAAACCATATACTCCTTAGTATCAATAAAAAAATGTAAAGAAATTATAAACGATTAATTTAAATACGGTAAAGGCAATATATTGAAATTTTAATATTTTAATTATCTTCCGCACCTTCCATAAGTACGTATTTAATTTCCTTAACTGCGTACTAAATTAATATCAGCCTAAAACCATCACAAAGGCAATAAATCATTATAGCACCCTCCATTACCCACAAATATGACTAAGCGTATTTTACAATTCAATTTTTATAGCACACTATGGGCTATTCCTCTCTCTCCCTCTCTGGTGCTCTCCTCTTTTAATGACTAATTAATTATTCCACTTTGTTTACAACACCCACTGCACTTAACCTGCTCGAATTTTATTGTAAACATGTCCATTATTACTAAGTACAGATAATCGGTGATCCATTATTAAAATGGATGTCAGACTTTCATGAAAACAACAACGACAACAAGTTTGTGGAAATAGGTCGGGGGATGTCAGTTTTAATGCTTGAATTATTTATGTGGAAAATGAAAATTATATCTATTCAAAACAAGTTTTTATTTAATGGAAAAAAAACACAGGTTCTGACCTATTTTAAAGTGAACTTAAGGTGAAACGATACTTGACCAATTACTCTAGCGAAATATAGATGACGATACTATACAGCAGGTTAAATATTATCAAAAAAAACATGTTTCGGTTAAACTAAGGGTTCGTCATAAATAAAGATTATAAAATTTATGACAAACCCTTAGAAATGTTACCAGTGATATAAAAATCGGAATTTAACTAGAAAATATAGCAATATTCATTTTCCTAACTTAATTTTGCTGTTCCACCTCATTAAAAGTCAGTGGAAGACAGCTTAAAATGTAGATACGTTATTCATCTATCTAATTGCAGCTTTAGATTTTGATTCGCGTTTATAGTTACTTACATAAAACGATTGAAACATAAAAAAAACATGGTTTTTTGATAATATTTAACCTGCTGTATAGTATCGCCATATATATTTAGCGAATCAAAAATGGCCAAGTATCGTTTCACCTTAATCAAAATTATTTAGTGTTGCATAATAAGTAAAAGATTTTTAATATCTTTTGTATTGGTAGAAAAACGATGCATTTTAGATAGCATTTGTTATCTTAAATAAACCTTAAATATATGTAACTGTGTTCCAACACAGCCCTTACCGCTTCAAGTTGACGCCAGCAACCTTAGCAGAAATCTGAGTCAGCTTCTTCGCTGCCCCCAGGAGTCCACCAAACACTTTCGGTTTACTTTCATATGCGTACACTTTTCTGTTGTTATAACTACTTCTCATAGAAGCAGGAGTATCACAATCTGGTCTCAGAAATTCTCCCTTTCTCACTGTCGTCACAAAAGGCTTCTTATGCTCAATCCTTCCACTATTACCACCACTACTAAGTTCCATATTACTTCTCTTAAAATCATTTTTTAAATTGTTTAATTTCTGTTCGAGCTGACGTGAAAAATCGTCGTTTAATATTGGCTGTGATTGGCTGATGGTCTTATTTTCCTTGGTCCTTTTTTTGGTGTGAAAAATTTCTCTCTCATACGTGTTATGTTGTAACATTTTTCTTTGGATTGGCTTCACAATGTTCACGTTGGGTTTTGTAAATTGGGCTTTTGATTCAGGAGTCGTTAAAGTCGATAAATCGTCATTGTTTATAATTTGGAATGATTTAGTTTTCCCTAAAACATCCTCACCTTGTAATGTTAATATAGGTGACATTTTTATATTTGTGATTTTAACTAAATTTTGAATATTTATTTAAGGTATCTTTTGTGTTTGTGAATCTGTTAATGCATCAATAAATGAAAGCTCTAAGTTCAACTTAGTATTATTAAGTTATATATGAATCCGTTAAATAAAAGCTCTAAGCTCAACTTAATTTATATAAAAATTAAAAACCAAAGAAAAATATTTATAGGAAAGTTGAGCTTTCAAAAACGAATTACTTTTTAAATATATAAACTTGAAATTTTTACATCATTGAGCTTAAAGCTTCATAGAGCTTTAAGCTTATGAATGTAATAATAAGAAATGTTGTTTTTTTACTTACTGGAGTCCTTTAATGTATTTTCTTAATAAACCAAATTGTTTAGAAAATGAAACGTTACCATGGATATATTTTTGAATTCGAATCGATTTTTGAAAATCTCTCACTTTATTACGCAAAAACATTTTCGAAACCATTTTAAGACTAATAATATAAAACAACTAATAACTAAGCTTTTTTAATTACGTTAAACTTATCACGTTTTTAATTATTGAATCACTGAATTTAAGTCACATTGCGTTCTTTGGTGTTCAGCATCCCTTGAAAGACTGATTCCTTAGAAGAATGAAACCCTTAATTATATTTTTTGCGAAGTTAGTTTTATTTTTTTTAAATTCAATGGAACTTGGTGGTGGTAATTTATGTAAAACAACCCCTGTGTTGTAGTCTGGAGAATGAGCTTCGTGTGCTAGTCGGGTGGTGGTGGAGAAGCCTTTGAACAACTATTCCGTTCAGTAGAGAACTGGACTGTCCGAACGTGGTCAACTTTGCCACGAGGGGGTAAGAACAGGGGTGGTTATAAATATACTTGGTGGTTGAAGAGAGGGTAAACTATATATATACGTATTTCACACTGTTATAAATAACTGTCGCATTGGTTTCCTATTGTTTTTTCGAAGTTTTATCGAATTCATTAGATTTTTAGAAAAAGAAGTAGAGGTTCCGTCACATTACTAAAGAGTAAACAGATCTTCGTCTTCGTTCAATAGACGGTTCGTCTGAATTTGATTCGATCGTCTAAAATCTCTATAAAAGCTAAAATCAAGTTGAACGTGTCACTGTATTTATGACATATATGTTTCTTAACTAATTTTAAAGTTACCTTTATTTAAAATCAATTAGTTATTACCACTTATGATGAACATGCACCTTATTTAAAAAATACTTATTCTACATTTGTTTTATATTATTCTAATGCACAAAACACTGTTAATCCAAATGTTATCACACAATATTCGCAATAAAAAAATTAAAAATACCATTTTTTCGTACTTGTTTTTAACACTGTATCCAATAGCACGTAAAAGTCGACCAACGACCAGTCGGGTCCACCTCGGTTCTTAAATACGGACGAGTATATAATATATACACGTGGAAAAGTACAGGTAAACCAACGTGTACACATAGCAACACTAGCACAGGTAGCTTAAAGCTTTATATCTCGCTATAAAATCCACTAACACATACATACACACATACATAATTTTAATATATGTAATACATATACATTTTTATCCTTGATAACTGTGAATGTGTGAAATATTCTTCCATAGATTGCGGCTAGCGACATCTATTGCGCATGCCTGAATAATATAACACTAACAACAACACGTATTGTATTGTCCAACTAGGATTTGGATCAGGGATTAGATGTCACGCCATTTGATAGACAACTAAACTGGACAATAAACAAAATAGATTATTTGAAATGTTTTTCTAATTGAGCAGAATTATCGTTGAAATTTAAAACAAAGACTAATAAACAATTCTGATCAGGGTCGTACAGGATTCGTACCAATCGAAACGAATCCTATTCGAATTGTAAAAGAATCGGATAAGATTCGTAATAGATTTAGATAAATTGTTTTTCTGTTAACTTTTGACGATTTTTCAAATGCCTATTTAGTTAAACTAGTTACTGATTGACCTTGCCTTTCAAACTTAATTGAAATTATTTACTAAAAGCTCTATTCATTAAATATTTAAAATTAAAATACCATTCAAAGAAACAACAAGTATTTTTCTAAGTACAAAGAAGTTCAAAGTAAGGTTAATTACTTACTGTGAAACTAATATGTATACGTTACTATTTATATATATACGAGTATGTACTTCTATGTATATATACGACAGGTAATTTTCATTTCATTTTCAAAACAAATCTATTTTCTCTATAAATAAGTATGGCGTCAATTTGACCGCATAGAAATAGTATGTAAATACTTGGATGGATCCGAATGGAGCGGAATTATTCGATTTTACAGAATGCTGAAATAGCTAAGTTATATTTGTCACCTGTCTGTATGTGTGTATGTATGTCGTTGTGCGAATAAATTACTGAGAAATGTTAGCACGAACGACCTCCAGCATTGGACATTTACAGCTTAGAAGTTAGAATATATATATATATATATATATATGCAATATATATTTTTCTGTAATATAGACGATGTGTGTTTAAAAAGTAACTGCAATTTGTGAGTGCTAAGTATTTTATAAAAATATTTTTCTCGTTAGTTGGTAGTACTTGCACTTAATTACTACGCCAAATTTAAGAAAGATCGGTCAACCCGATCATAACGTAATTTATATTCAATTTCAAATAAAATATTAGCATGCTCTTTCAATCTCTAACAAAGGGTGTCTTTTAAGTTCGTAGGATGTGATAAACTAATGTAAAATGTATAAGGAATAACGAATTTTTCTATCCGGGCGGTTGCCCTGCTTGCCATCCTCTAAGGTCGCCTCTGCCTATTGATATACAAACATTGAATTTTTCATCTTTATTGTATTTTCCTTTTTCCAGTCACTACTTCCAGTAGCGTGTTTATGCGAATTGTTCCGGACGATGAATTATTTCATTTCATTATGTTATCAAACGATAAACGATAAAAAAATATATTAAAAATATCAAAAAAAAACACACCGCACACACGAAACGTATAAATAACAACGTCAGTGCGTCAAGGTCATTACCATAGTTCATTAGTGCTGCCACAAGGTTGATTAAATATGGTAAAAATGTTAATTGTATAGTGATTTAGTGTGTTTTACATTTATTGCTTTTTTACAGCACTATTAAACATCAGGAACAGCGTTATTTTATCTATGTTACATACACATATATATTAATTCTAGGGAGGCATTTGAAAACGTTAAAAAGTTGTGTTATATCATTTAATCATAGTTAAAACTTATAGCATTTTCTATTTAAAAGTAAAAATAAATAAATTGCCTTCTTGTTGAACTATTTCTTTTTGTGTTCAATTATAAAAAAAGTGTTGCCCTTTAAATGTGATCGTGTTTTAATACAGTTAATGTTGATCTGAATCTGAAATCGCCAGCCTTCTCATTTACGCCATTTCCAATGGTTAACTAAGTCGAAGTGATCTTTCTGAAAGCGTCCCTTGTTATTGATTAACGTTATTGATAAATAAACTATATATATAACGACCAAAAGTATTGGTAGAGGTTAAGAGTGTAGACGACTTCTATTCTGAAAATTGTAGATAACCAAATCATAATTGTAGATAAACATCTGGTAACACATCGATAACATTAAGGAATTAGCTAAAAATTTGTATTTACATCTGAATGCTGAAATTCGTGCTACTGAAACTATTTCATTAAATATTAACGCCCAGTAAATACTTTCATTTTCCGTTGTTAATTACATGTAGGTGCTCTTCACAATCACGCGGGTCTAGGGAGCCGTACAGGTCAATTTCTAGAAGAAGATTCTTATCAGGTTATTGGTAGCTCGTATATAATAGAGTCTGGTGAACGCTGAAGGTCATCCGCATCGTAAAGGTCAAACTAAACAGCAAAACGTCGTGGGGAAGCTTTAAAGCTGCATGGTCCGGTTGAAAGTTGTTTTAAGGTTTATTTTATACCTGTTTATCAACGGAATAATGAATAATAAATTATTGTAATTATGTAACGATGTAAAGACCTTGAATTTATGGTTGACCGCAAGTAACGTTCACGGAAAGCTTGGAAAAAGTTTTATTAGACGGTGGAAAATTTATGATGGTGTTTATACATTAAATAATCTAAATATATCATGAAGTGAGTTTTAAAATATATTTCTGCTAACAAAAAGCAATAACAAATATTTGGTCCAAAAAATTTAAATTCTTGTGGATGATAATTTTCAAACGAATCTACTATATAAATGTTACGTAAACTTTTACAATCTTTAAGAGTATTTACATAGTTTGTATATTTCAGTATTTCTTCATATGAGAACACATTAAAAATCTTATTTTCGTTCGTGTTAAGTTTAAAAAGTCATTCTTCCTTTTTTGTTTGTTATTCAAGAAAATTACAAGAACCCCAACTTCGAGGTTCCACCGGTACCGGATAGCATGTGTAAATTATTCATAAATTGCTCTGACGCTAATACATCAGCATTCAAGGGTTGTTCACCTCTACATCGTTTGGGTCAAGTTTAATGTCATAGCCAAAAGATTTATATCGAGGACTGCGTGAATGATACGCCGACTTCCAGCAAGGTAACGTATTAAAGTTGGAATTAATAATAATATGATGATAAGATTTTATTACTGCTTGTTTGAATTATTCAGTTTTATTATCAGGTAAATCACAGGTTCATTACTCTCATTTATCAAAAAGTATACGATGAATTATGAAGGTTATGAGCGAATCGATCCCCTGATTATCCCGAAGCATAATTTCCAATGAAGAAGACATTTTTAAAACAATAATGATGTCCTGGAAGGTTAGTAGTTGACAAATAAATAATTGAAAAGTTTCAATCTCAAGTAAAACTAATTTTTTAATGATATGGACGGACACGGTTGGTAGTTTTCCATACGCAATAATAATATTGATCTTTTACATTTTTAGGTAAAACTTTGAATTCTCCAATAAACAGAATGAATAGAATATTCAGTGTATACCACAGTGGACTCACCTGTCCTGGTCAAACATGCAATCCCATTTCAATAACAAAGAATGTATTCAACTTAAACTGACGTCATTCTATGAAAAGCTTTCTAAAGCTCGAGTATATTGCATATAACAAAATTCCTCCTAGAACTTTTCAAGAAATAATTCAAACAATTTTTTTTTAAATATTTTAACTGAGAAGAATATTTTGAAATGTATTTTTAATAATATTTTGTAGTTTAATTGAACGTAATATTTAACCTGCTGTATAGTATCACCATCTATATTTCGAGAGAAAAAAAGGCCAAGTATCGTTCCACCTTAATCACAAAATCATTGCAGATTCTAATAACAAAAACATAGTTGAAACAATATTAACTTACAAATATTCATTCGTAGTATACTTATACAATTGTCTTACAACACACAAATGCACTAATTCAAGTTCTGCGTGCAACAAGGCAATTAGTATCAAACAATGAAGGGATGATAAACCTACCATTAAAAATGGTTTTATTTTACAGAAACAGAAACATTCTTACAGTGTTTGGTTTGTGGATTACTTTATTCTTGAATAAATGGAGGGTGTAAACCACCCGAGGTAGCTAACCTATCGACCAATTGTCATTTATAATTAAACAAATTAAATGTACCGTTTATAGGTTATTGACTGTTGTCCACTGGTTATTTGTAGTAATGTATGGTACACATACCTGTGACTCAAACATGCGACATCCAACATTTGTAGGAAGTTGTACAACACGTCCACATTAGTGCGACATGCAACGTAATACGTCGGATCTTTCAACTTTTGGCTGTGTTTTTTGCATGTGTTATGTCACAATACATACATACCACGTACCGATACGACAGTACGCCAAGTCAAACTTGTGTACTGTAGGGTTTATTAGAGTTGTTTTGCACTAACATAATTCATCATGAGAGAAAACTGTTACTTTAATTTTTATCGATACACCCCTGTTATATATAGACTTAGCGTTGTAGCACGGCTTTGTCGCTTGCTGTGTGCGAAGGTTCATTACATTTACAGGATTGGGATAGGTAAAGCGCATACGTCTGGTCAAAATTCGCTTGCAGTGTGCGACAGGCCTGAAACTAATTTTAGGACAAAGACTGATTGATTATTAATGGCTCCATTATATTGAATATCTGTCGGAGTTTTCCATGATCACACAATACAAATACAGATACAGATACCGATAGCAGACAATATAAATAATAGCTTTATTCATTGGTAATTTCTTCAATATTGTTTTTACGTGATCATTTAGGTCATACGTAGTAAATGAATTCTCATAGACAGCACACACGACAGAACAGAGGTGGATTAAACGGTGGGGGTCCAGTGCCCCAGATATCAAAACAAGCTTTATAGAAAATCAAGTTGAATTGAATTTTCTGTAACGTCAAAAAAGAATCAACGCAGTTTTTGTTCCGTCACTGCGTTAGATTGGTATTGATGCTCCAAATAATATTTATACACGCTGCGGTAAATATTTTATACAATTTATTAAATATTAAGCAAACTATTGTTACACAATACACACATACAGACGTGGAAAGGTTGTGACCTGCTTCTTATGACATGGTTTCATTCAAAACATGAAATTATTATGAATCAGGAAGTGAACGCCATCTGTGATGATAATATCGTATCACTATAGAGAAGATTAACAGAACTGATAGATAATTATAGAAATTAATGTCATGTATTACTCGATTGAAAATGATGAAAATCTGCTTTTGTTGTTATGAAATATGAAAGCAATATATGCAAATGCAAATTTGGTTGTGAAAGCAATTTATACAGTGAGATTTTTTATATTTTTCTTGAAATATATCTATAGTTCAAATCACGATAGTTCGGCAGCGACTTATACTATGGTTATAAGAGCTGTATAAATCTATAATACGATAATGAATTTTATCTTACTAGTTTCTATATACATTATAGAAAAGTAAGTGAGTGAGTGCCTTTTAGTTAAATCGACAGTTTATACCCCACAACTTGTTTTAAGTATGAGTCGCCGCCGAACTCTCGTAATTTGAACTATAACATAACTACTAATACTAATTTTTCAACCATATTTTGACGTCACTATTATCAAACTCTGCAGAATAATTAAGTAATCGAATTTATTTAGTTGTATTTCCTCATTTATAATATCTAAACTGTATGCATTGCTCGAAACAGTAAATAGAGCAAAGAGAGCAATTCATAGAAAAGAAT
Organism: Panorpa germanica; assembly: GCA_963678705.1. NCBI lineage: Eukaryota > Metazoa > Arthropoda > Insecta > Mecoptera > Panorpidae > Panorpa > Panorpa germanica. The sequence goes on from OY783222.1 coordinate 1,090,107, forward strand.
GATTAAATAATAAAAAAGAAGCACTTTATTTATTAATATCGCCTATAGTATACGAACTTATTTAAAAATACAGTACAGTTCTATAGAAATTTAGACATAGTTCATAAGCCTATTGTTTTGTGAACCATCTGAACAAAATAAAACAAACACAAAATGTAATTATTATGTATTATTTACGTAACTTTACTATTTTTACAATGTAAATGTAAATTTCACAATTAATATTAAATAAAGTATATTACTGATGCATGACACATATGTAAATACACTCAAGACGCACTAAGTACATTCAAAATACATCTTCGTGCATATATAAATCGCAAATTAGTATGTCCCCTTTTGCCATAACGAATCAACGTGTCTGACAGAAACCTCCTTCAAAGCATTTTCTATTCTAGCTGCTCTAACAATATCATAGTAATTAAAAACCAAATTATTTCTATTGGAGCACCATCCTCCATTCTGTTTACAATTTAAATTATTATCTGATAAATCAAGCGAACCTAATTTTTTTAAATTCAAAAACATATCAAACTCAATATGTGTTATTCTATTTCCTGAAAAACTTATTTCACTTATTTTTTCTAGCGAATCAAACGCGTGGAAATGCACTGAACTTATCTTATTATTAGACAGATAAAGTCGTGTTAAATTTTCAAGTCCCGCGAAAGTTTTTGAATGGATTTTTCGAAGTTTATTACCTACTAAAACTAATCCTTCCAATTTTTTTAACTGCTCGAAACTATTGTCTTCAATATACGAAATTTCGTTGTTATCCAAAAATAAGTAATTTAATTCTTTCAAATTTTTGAAAATGTGATTGTCAATATTTTGAATTTGATTATTTTCCATCATAAGATACTTTAAATTTTCTAAACCGTGGAATGCACTGTGCTCAATTATAGATATATTGTTGTTTCTTATATAGAGTTCGTTTAAGGTGCTCAATCCGGTGAAGGAATTGTTTCTCAAGATGTCAACACCGCAGTTGATGAAGCTGAGGTCCTTCAATCGAGAATAATCCATAAATCGATGCCCAGGTATTTCCGGGATTAAACTATTTTCAATTTCCAACACATTCACAATATCCTTCGAGATTATATCCTCAAAATCGTTAAATGATTTCACGTTCTTACAGTTGAACACAACGCTTCCTTCTTCCAAATTTTGGATACAGGATCCAGCAGCTTCCGTTGTTAAGCACACAACAATTGCACAAAATATTTGCCAAAAATTCATTTTATCTTGTAATTATTACTAATAAAATATTTCAATGGTTATGTTTTTATATTTACAAAAATAAAACGCGAATGGTTTGAACTAAATGTTTTTTACATTTTATTATTTTATGATATGTACGATATTTTGTAATTTTGTGATAACGTTCTAGTCAACAGTTTCGAATTGGTAAGGCACTAAATTAATAGATTATAAATTTACCACTAAACATAGTTACTCCTAAAAAATATAACATTTTAAGCTTAGTAAACCATTGGTGAAATGACGCAAGTAGAGATACTAGGACAGTTCTGGGACAGTTTTAAGTTATGATATGATGTTGAGGTTATATTGGTAGAAAAAGACACAGATGCTTTTTGTAAGAATGGTCTCACCACTATTCTCAATTTAGAAAAACTTCTCTAGTAATAAAGTATCTAAAGAATTATAAAATTAAAAGATTATGGAAAAAATGTTGATAATGAAAATGGTCACTGACAAATTCGATGAAAGTCCGGCACTTTAGTTAGTTGTAAGTAAATTGCATTATTATAATTTACTACGAATTATTGATGTACCATTTCATATAGAATCACTAATGACGTTATCTTTATCATTGACTTTTGACTTCTTGATACATTCGAGGCAGAGAGCTATTTCGAACCTTGTTTATGATTAGAAAGAAATCAACAACTTTCAGTTCTATCTGGTATAAACGACTTACAGTTGGTTATACTTAGGAAATAATATAATTCACTAATAAAAATCATGTGTTAGAAATATAAACGATTTAGTATACGTATGTTGCAGTATACGTCATCAAACGATGTATGGTTAAAAAATATAATTAATTATAATAAAAAAAAACTTACGGATGAGGATATGCGTGAAACTTTCTGTTGTTCATCATTGCTTTAGGCGGGCTGGAGAACGTGTAGATGCCTTTTGGGGGTTGCAGAGGTGGACATGGTCTTGGAGGAGTTTGAGGCCCGTGAGGAGGCATTTTATTGTATTAATTAACGGTTAAATTTAATCTGAAATAAAAAGATTTAAATTTATTAGCAAGGATTCAACTCTATACAGTGAAAATTAGGAAAGTTTCGAATCCAATGAAAGATTATAATTTAAGTTGATAGATGTCGCACATTTACGTATAAACTTGCAGTATTTTTTTTTTTAACTGATTCATCGTCAGTAAAAATTTTCTAATTAATTATTCCTGTAGAATATTATATAAGTTACAATATAAACATTTGAAATTTTGTAAATAAATTAAGGAAAAATATATTAACGTCATATTTAATTTTATCAATCTCTGTAGAACAGGGGACTACCCTAAAAAAAAAATTAATCCTCACTATCGATTATTAAATGGTTTGCATCTACGATAAAATGTAGAATTTAATAATTAATCAAAACATTGTTTACCAATTACTAATTTTATGAAATAACTTGCATAAATTATTTATAAATTTCACTTTTATTTTACAGGTGTAAATGCAAGTACAATTTATATTAAAAATCAAATTAAACTTTACAGCCAAAGGTGCGCTAATGCATAGTGAGAGGATGTGTCAAAAAAAATGACGTTAACAAATATATTTAAAATAATTGTTAATAATTACATACCTGAAATCATAAAATATTATAAAAAAATTATTTTAAAAACTACACTACAAAAATATCTCTAAAAATTCTTAACGTAATAAATAAATAAATAGTTTTCTAAAAAACACTGTCTAATTGAAAAAATCTCTACTCTTTTATTTACATTTGTTATTTCGAAAAATTCAGTTTATATGCGTTGTCTTGGAAACAAATGCATGGTATCTAAGGAATGAGATTAGACCCATGTTCTAATAGTAAAGAAATTAACCCTTTTAAAATATAAATTAAATATATTTATATGTGTCGATCATGTATTTTATTAGTTTTAATAAATGGAAAGGATTAATAAATTAATAATTAAATTTTTATTGAGACGCTAATAAATGTTTTAACACGGTGCTGCCATCTACATTTCAATAGTAGCACTGATAATATATATGTATTATTTGTATATGGGAGAACTTTTCACGAAAGCTGCAAGATGGCGTGCGTTTTGGATATACTTGCTAAATATTTAAGATAACAATCCGGCAAGATAAGCGCGGTGCGCCTAACTGCAAAAAAGGGGCAAAGTGAACTGCTTAGTCAACAAATGCGCTATCGTATGCACTACCCAATGAGGTTGATTCGAAAAGCAACCCTTGCAATGCGATTCAGTGCACTGTAGCTATCACTGCATAAATATTCCCTCTCCCTATTATTAAAGTATCCTATATTATAATGTTCCAACTGTTTGAATCTATTCTTATATGTTTATATTCTTATATTCTTATATGTTTGGTACTGAATTTTGTATGGCAGCGCGAAAACGGCTCCCACGATCTTTTTGAAAATTTCCTATTTCGTAGAGAAAAAAATTCTAAGACTTTTGGTGTCCCCGGATTTTCCCCTGAATTTCCTGGAAACCCGTAATTTTGGAATAACTGGAAAAAAAGTGAGCCCTGTTTAGCTGTATTACTTTTAATTCGTAAAAGATAGAAAGTTGAAATTTTGCATGTGTATTAAGGTATTCAATGCTGACATTTTTCAAAAAATAGAAATTCAAAAATTGACAAAGTGGGGGTTGAAGAAATTCGGGGGCCCGGTAGGGAACTTTGGAGATAGTTCATATTTTGGATTCTAGAATAATTAAGTATATTATTAATAAAAAAAAATTCAAAATTTCAAAATTTTTTTGGGGGGCACGAGGGCAGTATTTGCCGAGAGTAAAAATTGTGCTAGAAAGTTGAAATTTTTTATATAGGCTAACTTTGGTACCTAATTTACGAATCGAAAATAAAATTCCCAAATTTTGAAAGAAAATTGGTCAAACAACGCATAAATTGAAAATATTTTTTATTTTGATAAAAAAAATATATTTTTTTAATCAATTTATATGTGTCAATGTATTGTGCGAGTTTATTTATTATTTCAATTTAAAAATAGAACAGTTTATTATATTAGAACAGAACGAATTATTTTATTAAATTCAAATGATACACGCCAAAAAGACGTTGCATTGCGACGGGGGTAAACTATAGTAGAGTTAAATATGAATTTTAATTACGAATTATTTTATTGGATTCAAATATACACGCCAAAAAGACGCTTAACGACGGGGGTAAACTCTGGTGGAATTAAAATTTTTACATGAACTTCAAGTCACACACAAAAGACAGACGTCGCTTGCGACGGGGGTAAAAGCTAGTGTTATTATATTTATATAAAAAATATTATGTACAAGCGAGATGTATTGTAAAACAAACAAAAAGTCGTTTAATCATTTTTTGCCATGACCCTAAAAGACAACAGGATTTGAAGGTTTTTGGTCAATTTTTTTTTCTTTTCCGTTTAACATCGTTCTCTTCTTCTTTAACTTTGACAGAAGGCGGGACAGTTATTTCAGATAAATTTATGGACACAAAAAAATATATAAGATTTATTTGTATTGTAGTATAAAAATATATATGTATACTCTTCTCTTCATAATAAATATGGATAGAAGAAACTCTGTTAAATCAACAATTGTGTCTTGAAGAGACTGAAAACTGAACAGTAAATGATAATGTAATAAATTTGATCGTCTTCATTCAAATAATAGACTTTTTATTTACATATATATTTATTTACACTATAAATTAAAGTAAATAGCTTAATTCTGTATTTCTATATTGAATTGGTCATTTATTTCTGTATATTTAAAAAAAAGATATATTTTATAGAAAATTTTCTTTAAAAAATAAACTACATTGTTCCATTTATATCACACAGTTACGGCCTGTCACAAAATAACACATATTTTAAATTTATTCACAAGGTATTACAAAAAATATAATATTAAATTATATAACTCGAAATAACTTTACTAACAATTATATGTGTTGTAATACATAACTATTTCAATAAATTGTTTTTCAATGAGCTTGTGTCCTATGTCTTAATTTCTATAAAAGTGTACTATATATTGATACAGTGGGCTACTAGAACCTCAAATGTTCAATTATTTTTTAATAACTCCTTATATGTCAGGAGATATTAACAATTAAAAAAGTAATTTTTCTCTTGAATTATTAAAGAGATTCAACGTTGGACAACATTCCGACTGCATATGACATCACAGCCGCTAGTTGCTATCTCTTTTATACAACAGAGCGTAAAAGAGATAGCATATTCAAGAAAGAACTCTGGCAAATTTACAGGTTACAGCTCATAAATCTCTGGTATATGTATTTATATATCAAAATATCAAATAATATTTACTAAATATTGCTATTTCGATGAACAATAAAATTCCAATATTATGTCTGCCTTAGCAGGGTTAAATAAAATAAAAACTTATTATTCTTTGACTTGACTTGATTATTTGACTACCAATAGCTACGAAACATTACCACAGCACTGACCTACTCAACAAATAACTGACGTTAAAATGCATTTCACGTCATACAAATATGGCCGATCATTTCTATCGCTAAAACTACAATTCAAATTTTTAATTGCTATATCTCCGTCAACATTTAGATATTTAATAAAATAGACACACCAATACACATTTATTAACATCAATTTCAATCAACAATTGAAAAATCGACTACTAAAAAGATCCTGATAGTCAACTGTAATGGTCCAATAGTAAATTCCACTTATCCATTCATTATTTGTTTCAATAAATATCGATTCTTAAAGTAATCACTGGTATAAATGATGATGTGTGTTGTTGATTAGTTAAAGACTTGTACTGCAGTTTTTTAAATTGATTTTTTCTGCAACTAACCTAACTTATATTGTAGGTTATGTTCAAGTTACATCCCACCATTATACTCTACACCCGTCTTAAACAACTAACTACTGAACTAACATCATTTGTTTAAGTTAAATGAAATCAATGTTAAAAGAATATTAACTCATTATTTATTGTTTGAGTGAAAAAGGCTGACCGGAATGTCTTGCAGTCAGCCAGTTCTGACCCCGGACCCGGCAACGTTTCGACCATTTATTTTAGCTAAAGATACCACACTGTATACACGGTGAAGAAATTTTATATTTAAATCACTGTAGAAAAAAACGAAAGGTTTTTATTAACACTAGCATGAACGTTTGATTCAAATTTTAAGTCAAATATTGTATATTGACACTGGCACTGTTTAATGAAAACTTTCAAGTATAAAATCTTCCTTTGTTGGACGATTCGTGCAGTAGCGTATGACATGTGGATCAAGTGTGTGGTAGGCCTCGAATAGAATTGGTGAGTGAAGTTTTGCAACTACCCTATTACGCATTTCGAACTAAAATACTTCCCCGGACTATATTTCATATAATAAATGATTAGTTTGCCTGTATAACCTTGCACACAGTTCTTTTTAATATTAATACATATCTCTTTCAAGACCTATACATTTATTTTTTTTCATGGATTTATATTTACTTTTTAGACTCCCTGCTGGGGTTAATTATTATATTTAGTAAATTGTTAATTATATACTTTAGTTAGAGAATTTAGTCAGGTGTTTAAAGGTATAAAACAATTATAAATAATATATAATATATATTATTCTTCAAAACAATTTCTTAAGTAGTTAAAAATAGAAGGGTATTAAATTTATAATCATTAAGTTCAATTTTAATGTTATAATTTTATTTAAGTTATATATTATCGAAATTTTATAATAAATGCACCTGTATTATTAAGAAAGATAAGAAAATGATAATAATTTAGCGTTTCTAATGGTACCATTTTTTTAAGTGTCACTTACACTCTGCAAGAGATAAAAAAAATACGTTTGACAATGGAGCACAAAAACAGTGAGTAATATTAAAATACAGTTTAACCGTTTTTACATATGAAAATAAAATTAATCCCATATCATATAATTAGTTGTATAATAATCAATTAAATGTATTTCTACCGTAGAAAGCAGCATTATTTTGAATTAGAATTTTAAAGTACTACTACATTAGGTTAATTATATTCATATGCTCTCGATATCATTGATTAGAATATTGTTTTGATTATATAATTCACAGATGACGCAGTTCCAAATAATCTACGCATTATATTAGTGAACAGTTGCAATTTTAAAGTCAGTCAAACGTTTAATTTTTTAAAAGAATGGGCTTGTGTCCTATGTCTTAATTTCTATAAAAGTGTACTTATATATTGTTAAAGTGGGTTACTAGAACCTCAAATGTTCAATTATTTTTTATTAACTCCTTATATGTTAAGAGATATTAACAATTAAAAAAGTCATTAAAGGGACTCAACGTTGTACACATTCCAAGTGCATGTGACATCACAATCCTTGTGTAAGGTTACCAACCTTTCAGCTCAAAAATCTCTGCTATATGTATTTATATATCAAATATTATTTACAGCTATTTCAAGGAACAATAAAATTTCAATATTATATCTGCCGTAACAGGGTTAAATAAAATAAAAACTTATTATTCTTTGACTTGACTTGATTATTTCGACTACCAACAGCTACAAACCATTACCACCGCACTGACCTAGTCAACAAATAACTGACGTTAAAATGCATTTCTCGTCATAAAAATATGGCTGACCATTTCTAGCGCTAAAACTACAATTCAAACTTTTAATTGCTATATCTCCGTCAACATTAAGATATTTAATAAAATAGACACGCCAATACACATTCATTAACATCAATTTCAATCAACAATTGAAAAATTGACCACTAAAAAATGAGGACACAATCCCATTTCCTAAATCTTTTTAGTCTTCAATATCCCGATTTATCACAGGTTATCCCTATTCCCAAAAGTTCCCTAAACGTGTCTTGGACATAGGTGTGAATGTTGTCCCCCAGCAGGGACACTTGAGCGGTGAGATAGTGAGGCCATGAAGCGGTCAGTCGGACCATACATAGAGGACTCGACTCACAAAATCTCTCCAAGTTATTGGGATCTTTACACATCGGGACCTCTTTTTAAAACACATTGGTATTACCGCATGGTGCGACAAACTGTTGCTTCTTTTATAATGTTTATTGGAAAATAATAGTTTTATATTTATTACCTATGGCTACATAATTTAAAGTTCATAAAAAATGTATTTTTGATTTTTTTTTATGTTGGTTATGTAATAATAATTTTAATCAGTGTTAGAATATGTCGGAATACAGCTGGAACTTATTTATAGATGTTCTAGGTTTGAGTAGAAAATATGAAAAGATAAGACTAGCTGTTAGAAAGAAATAGAATTCAATGAAATAATTGTTATTTGATTAAGGGCACAATGTAAAAACAATTGCAACATTTATTTGCTTCAAAATTCTTTATTTAAGCGAGAAAACCTATAAAATATACAAAGAAAGCTTTAACGTACTAGACCTCGTATTTATTCTATAAAATAGCTTTCGAATTGTTACGACCCTTTAAGTAAAGAAAGTGAATGAGACTATATGGCTCTCAGCAGTTATTTGTATGTATGTATTTAAATACGTTTGAATATTATTTGTGCACATCTCTGCTCATGATGTCACCATCAAAAGCATGCCCTGCGACATAAAAACACAGTCACTCAAAACGTGCTCAAAACCAATATCAAATCAGTTTAGTTTCGTTCGTGCCGTGTGTGTTCTCTCACTAACAACACAGTTGCATTCTTCATAAGGTTTTTAAGGGGCTTAAGATTGTGATCTATTGCGGATTTGGGAAGGACAATTTTCCGAAAAATTTATGACGCAGTATGTGAAAATGGACGATGGAGAATATGAACAAATATAGAAATATCTGGCAGATATCGAGAAAGCTATATCCTGATGGAAACTATGAGGAAAAGACTACAATGGATAGGACATGCAGAGAAGATGGACGAAAACAGATAGATAGAAGTGCAAGAGTGCGAGGAAGACGCGGGGCGAGGTAGAAAGAATAATAGGAAGAGGACCTAAAGAGGATAGGTGTGAGAAATTGCAATGGAAAAAATCTATTTTACAAAGGATGTAACATTAAGATGATAAATTGATTTAAGATTCAGAATGTCCTAAAAATAAGAAATTCACCACCCAAATTAGGCACCACATCTGACACCAATCAGACTGTACTCTCCGATTCCGTTGTTTAAGCCTTGTATAATAACTGGGTAATATTTTAATGAGTGACACCATCAATTTGTCATATAAGTCTTGGTCCTTTTTGTTACTAAACAACAAACCGCAACGTACCGTACGTGTAATGTGGTCAACTGTCCAACTCCTAATACCACAATATGAATGCCAATGGAAGAAGAAGACTCACTACTCACAGTCGTCCAGTCAGTGCAAGAGAATTCAGCTCGAACTTAAATAAATACTCGGACAAAAAAATCAAATGAAACACATCCCTAAAGTACGAGGGATTTTGTATATGAACACAACACTTCTATAGAAATATTACACGTAATATTAACTCCTCCTGTTGTCCGATACGGTGTCTCCTTTTTGAATGGATTTAGGCAACAGTGAAGTCTAACAGTAGCGGCGTTATGCATTTCTTTTGATGAGGCCATATAATAATTATCTAATAAATGGAAATAGTTAAGCAATGTTAACAAAAATTCTATTTCAACACAACAATGTAATAGCCCAGTAAACAATTTGGTGAAGTGTCCCTTTTTGTGATGTTTCTATCACTTGTATTCCGACAGATGGAGTGGTTTCGCCATTTCATATGAACGATTGTGAGAAAGTGAACTGTAAATGAACTCTTTCATGACAAAAAAAATTATATGCATCTTAAATATGATGTCAATGTGACCCCAAAATGTTTACTGGCAGCCCATAACAATAAAGCATATTATTCTTCAATGCTCCAAGTACTCATCGCACAGACAAAACTGTAATGTGCCTGAAGACTATAAGCAGATATTTGAAAGCACAAAAAAACCTTATTCACTTTATCAATGAATCTAATTTAATGCCTATATTTTAAATACCTATACTCATATTTATAAATTATGTGTTACATACGTTTAAAATATATATATGGTTGATAGATAATCTGGAATTTTATTGTTCCTTGAATAACTGTAAATAATATTTGATATTTAGATATATAAATACATATAGCAGAGATTTATGATCTGTAAGGTTGGTAACCTGTAAACTTATCAGAGTTCTGTTAAGGATATATCTCTTTTACGCTCTGTTGTATAAAAGTGATAGCTACTAGTGGTTGTGATGTCACATGCATTTAGAATGTTGTACAACGTTGACTCCCTTTAATAATTAAAGAGACAAAATGACTTTTAATTAATTGTTAATATCTCCTAACATATAAGGAGTTATTAAAACATAATTGAACATTTGAGGTTCTAGTAACCCACTTTATCAATATATAGTACACTTTATAGAAATTAATATTATTATAGGACAGTAAGCTAGCTAGTAACATAGCTGTTAAAATATTCTAAATAACTAATAAAAAAAGCAAAAGAGAATGCTCCCACAGTTACGGGCTGCTACTGTCTTCGAGCCCGGTGGACTGGTAGACATCCCGTTCCATTCAGAATACAAGCTGAGTGGAATAATGTCATACAGTGCGGCAAATGTGAATTAATATTTCATATTTAACATCTCAAAAGCTAAATATATGTGTTTTGTATGTTTTATAAATAAGTGTGTCTGTCTTATATGTGTTAAATAGGTTTTTAAAAACTTTTAAATGATAAATACTATAATAACATTCTTTAAATATTTTATGAGTAGATACCGTCGTGGTCCAGTCATACCTCCCCCCTCCCTATACCCGAATTCCCGCCCTTATCGGTGACGCTTGTTTCAAACATATTATTAAGGAAATTGTAATTTTACGGATGAAAATTTTTATATTTATTTTTATAAAAGGAATAAATAAATCTATGTTTCAAAATGTCTTAAAGCTATTGTTGCTTTGTAATAAGAAAGCTAAGTTAAAGGGTTGAGATTCACTTGATTCATCGTTTAGGGCAAGGGGCTACTATTTCGCTTGTATCTATGACAAATCGACAGAGGCGGGTGGTCCATAAAAATATTCATAAGGCACGTGTCTCCTCCAAAAATAAATATTAATTAAAAATAGTTATAGTATACTATAGTCTAAAATTGTTAAAAACATATGCTTTTTTTTGAATAAAGATCTGCATTATTTGTATTATGCAATACTCAATTCACTACTCAATTTATTCATCATTATAATTATATAACCACATTTAATAAATATATATAATAAAAATAAAATAATATCTGTTTCATCAGGTCATAGAGGTCATATTTGTTTATATCATATTCTTATACCACTCTATCTCATTCTATCTTGAATATTTTATTATTTAAAGTATCTTTTATCCTTGTTTATCATACAGGTAATTTGTATGGTATTTGTGTTATGATTTACTACCTTACACAAGACAAACTCATAAATCATATTCACATAAAGCCGTATGCAGCATCTTTAGATTTAAATTGAGGTTTGTTAAAGATGCGGATGACTGGACCCTGGATGGTGGACCAGTAAAAAGACGCGGGAGTTAAAAAATCCTCTTCAGTCTTCACGGTTAGTTAATATCTGAAGACTACGAAAGTGTGTTTAAGAAGATATGATAAATCACTGAGATATTTGTATTTCATTTTCTGATTTAAAAAAAATATTGATAAAGAAAATGTAATTACTAACTAGCTGTAAGTACAGATAGCTATAGGTATCATTCCCAGTTACAGTTTTTGTTTTAATTTTATGTTTTAGTCACAGAAAGGAGTGACACAAATTGGTATAAGTTTGCGGTCTGTTTTAGCGCTTAAACTCACTGTTTTGATATTTAATCTACTGTTTTTATTTAATATTGTAATCTAGATTTCAGATTTTCGTTTACGCATTCCTTTTCACATTTGTGTTTCAATTTAAGTTTAGTTAATTTAGTTGTTGCGTATACATCTTGTTCGACAAAATTGTATGTCAAATAATTAAAATTGCTATTTTTAATAACAATTAGTAATAGAAATTGTTTTCTCTTCAATATTTTTCAAAAATTGACATTAAACTTCTTTTAAAAGTAAATCCTACTGCATAGTTTTTCTTAATTTAATATTCTTAATTTAAAACATTGGACCTTGTAAGGTTGTTAGAAAACTAAGATAACTTAAAAAATAAATGAAATTAAAAATGGTACTGTGAATGACTACGCGTATTGTCATATGCTAAACAATTTAAATTAAATACAAAATTAAAGCAGTGAGTGGGAATGATACTTTAATATTGAAATAATAAGTAATCGAATTTGCTTATTCATGCCACCGTTATTATATAAAAACTGTATGCGTCAACGCATTGGATTTTTATATGGTTCAAACTCCGATCATAATTTTTGATCCTCTTAAAAACCAGCTTCGAATAAATGCAGGTGTAAACGATCCAGCAATTTATCTGCAACTTTTCTCCGAATGATTTGCTAGCAGCGCCGATTTTTCGGTGTAGAAAGCTGCTTTGAAAATCCAGTATATGCAGCAAGTGTCAAAAATATAAGAAGTCGTCTAGTACAGTAAATAAAAATGATAAAAACAATAGACGTATCTAACAACATGCGTCAAATAACGATTTAATTGATATGTTGCGCTAGAAAGCAATTTCTTCCTATTACCATATATTTATTAATATCATTTGATAGCCCTAAATAATTTAACGATGATTTACGTAACAGAGTGTTATCATACAATCAAACTACTTAACAAATCAATCAATGAAATTTGAATAGATTCATCGTCCAAAAAAACTAGAAATATATATCTAACAAACCAGGGCCGCATGGTGGTGTTCTGAAGGTGATATTTATTAAAATCAAAGAGTAAAACGTTCATCAAACGCATCGAGTTTATGATATCCAACGTGGAAGAGCAGGAAAGCGGGAGGGAATGCGTTTTTAAGGTGATGTAACCAAAAACAATGACCTATTTTATTGCTTTTTAAGCACACATCTTGAAAAGACCTTTTTTAGATTATGTTTTAACAGATTTTGTTAAAGTAAAATGTTATATATATATTTAAGGTAAAAACCCCGGCTCTGCAACGAGTGTTAACTTGTCTAAAACAATGTTAAAAATAAAAAACAATATTATTTTAAAGAAGAAAAAATCAATTACATCAAGAATTTAAATGTATTTGTTTGTGCTGCGTGTTCGGGGCGTCGGATGGTGAGCTGTACCAATTCAATCTTTAAAATAATTATCTTCAATCCATAAAAACTATTTAATAATAAAAATAAAACAAATGGACACATACTATAATACACACCACAACGTAACCGTACTGTACGCATCCTTTTTGGCCATTACTTTTGGGTTAGGTTCAGGATTCTCTCTCTCTTATTTGTTTCTGTTGTTGACCGATGCCTCAACTATTTTTAACAATAAATGTGTTTCCTTCGTAACTTTTGACCCTTGGTCATAAATAAACATTTCAGGTAAGAAAATATAATATACCTGTATAAATATATTTAGTAAAAAATAAAAATACAAAATTAAATAAAAAATAAAAAAATTAAAACAAATCAAAACTTATTACAAGAAGACTATATACACTCCACAAAATGATTTTTTATTTAATTGTTTTGGATATTCATTTAAAAATATTTTAGTAAACGGAAATTGGTGATTCACTGTTACTTATCAGTGTTACATTTCAATTACTCATCAGCTGTCATCGAAGGAAATCACAAAAAAAAATTATGAAATTTAATTGAATAATTCCAATAGATTAAATATTACTTAAGAGATCACTAGAAGCTAGAGATAACTTTTTTATTATGAAAGTTACAATAGAAAGTTATTAATAAAAGTTGTAGAAAATATCATTATGCACAAAAAAGCTCTTCACAAAAATTTTGTGGGGGTTATAGTTTTCAATATACACAAAAAAATCAAATTACGTTTTTATATTGAAGATATGGAATGTAACGCGGCTGCCTGATAAGGACCTTACCTAGAAAACCGTATAGGGTTCTTGTCGGGTTAATGTTATAGTATTTATTAAGAAAATTAAACATTTAATACAGTATCATTATCCACAAAAAAGCTCTTCACAAAAATTTGGTGGGGGTTATAGTTTTCAAGATAAACAAAAAATCAAACTACGCTTTTATATTGAAGATATGGAGTGTAACGCGTATGCCTGACAAGGATTTTACGAAGCAAACCTTACAGGGTCATTATGGGGCTAATATTGTAGTATTTATTAATACAATTAAACATTTAATATAGTTTTAAAACACGGTTTGCAAGAGAATGCAAGGCGGATTAACTAAACTATAATTTTATGAACTGTTAAACAATTTTTACAAAATATTTGTATGGGTGTAAGTTAACAGTTGAAAAAGACATAAAATAGCCGATGATAATATATAAATAACTATTATTACACGCACTTACCCGATAACTTTGATATTAAATAAAAAAATATGAACCTGTTTAGGAATCAACAATCTAGTTTAACCCGAACCGCGTTAACCTGGCAAGGAGAAAGAGGAGAGGGAGGGAGGGGTTAACGCGGCATGGGGACCTATTTAAGGTTTTTTATCAAGCATCTTAATGCGTCGGCAAAAACTTAACAGGCGCTTGCGAAGAAGAAGCGCATGACCAATGAAGCTGCTTTTTATATAAAAAAAATATTTTATTAGATGTTTTTTAAACATTTGTTTTTTACCTTTAAAATATTTTTGTATTGTTTTAAACTTTTGAATAGGAATTTAGTGCAACCTATACTTCTCCTCTAACCCCACTCTTTCACCCCTCACTCAGACATTTAGAGTTATTTATAAAATATAGATATATATTAAATATTTTATTTCTTTTTTTAATTTGTTTTTATTTTTTGGTTTAAATAGTTTTTTTGGAATGTAATGGGATGAATGTAGATAATTTTTCAATGATTGATTTGGTTTAGGTTCTTAATATATTGCTTAATTAAACGGGGGGGTTTTTCTTTAACCCCCGCAGCACTTGCTAGAATATGAGGAAGTATATGTCTGCTATATGTATTTATATCAAAATATCAAATATTATTTACAACTATTTCAAGGAACAATAAAATTTCAATATTATGTCTGCCATAACTGAGTTAAATAAAATAAAAACTTATTATTCTTTGACTTCTCTGGATTATTTCGACTACCAACAGCTACAAAACATTACCACAGCAGTGACCTACTCAACAAATAACTGACGTTAAAATGCATTTCACGTCATACAAATATGGCCGACCATCTCTACCGCTAAAACTACAATTCAAACTTTTAACTGCGATATCTCTGTCAACATTTAGATATTTAATAAAATAGACACGCCAATACACATTTATTAACATCAATTTCAATCAACAATTGAAAAATCGACCTCTAAAAAATGAGGACACAAGCCCATTGCTTCTGTTCTGTTGCACGACATGCATGTAATTCTAAGAGAAAATTCCTTGTTCACAAATAATATATTTGAAATAATAAAAAGTATGTTTCAGGGAATCTAAAAACAATAGTATCACCGTCACAGGCAATATATTATTGATGCAGTATCAGCTGTCTGAAGTAAATGTTTTTACACAGAGCACGACACTTGGTCGAAACGAAGATAACCTCACTTTTGTTCCAGTAGCTTCTGGCTAGTTGTTCGTCTCTGGTACCTACTACTAGTACTTGTTAGTCTCTGGTCTTATCGAGACGTGAATGCATGCGTACCTCCTTCCCTCCCTCACCCAACTCTTACTTGTACCTGTTTCCAGTACAGAGGGTTTTTAATGCCTTAGGCCCCGGCTACACCAATGTATTGTAGTCTTCAAATAGCTCCTCAGATACAACCAGATATGCAAATTCCTTGGCTACTGTATACACAAAATACTCGAAGAACACCAGTCGGTACAGTCTGTGTAGCAACATAACATATTTAGTCGATATACCTGTGTCGATGTATGGACACACACACATACAGAATCTCAAGAAGCAAATGTAATAACCGGCAGGTTAAATCGTTGACAACTTCAAGTAATACAGATGATATAAGTGAAAATTCTTGCCTGAAAATGACGAACAGTTTCACCTTATTCTCGCACACTAAAATATTCCAGAACCCACTTAGTGACTACTCTTTTTAACTTTGTTATTTAATCAATGGTCTAGAATTTAAAAAAAATCGATATTTGTTTCTAGTATATAGAAACGAATAAGATAAAATTCATTATCGTATTATAGCTCTTATAACCTCTTTTAAGTATAAGTCGCCGCCGAACTATCGTGATTTGGACTATACCAAGAAACGCAAATAAAAAAAGTGTTTTTTTGGTGAACGCTTCAAACTCTTGCAGCAGTCTCTACTATTGTACTTTTACATATGGAAATACTTGGATTTTTCTTTTTTTTTTTTGTGGTCAACGCGTGTGCTATTGTTTTATTTACCTCAATATATAAGCACAATATTAACAATCATATAAAATGACTTCACCATTTCAATACCGGCTACTGTTTGCCATTACCTGTCTCCACGTCCATTATTCATCATGTTTGACCTTGGGTTACGCACGATGAAAATATTTATTCAATACTGAATATGACATTGTACTTGAACATTAGTTTGTTAATTGTTTCTTACTTTAAATGTATGCTTCACGATTTTTAAACACATGGACACTACCGAGAGAATCAAATTGTATTTAGAGACTATAATGTATTTGAAATACAAAGTGCAGTAAAATTTGTATAGCAGATACTTTTAGATGTGAATATTAGATGGGATAAGGTTAGATTACCGGACAACCAATTTGATATTTCATGCACACAAAATGATGCAGAAGTAATCTTAAATCAGACTGCGAGATTGTGTTTAGACATTTCTATTTAAATTCATATTTTATATCTCGTGTATCAGTTGTTGACAATTTAACATTGCTACTGTATTTTAAATTATGCACGAAAATAAAAAAGGACGCCTGATTACAAGACCGTCATTTGTTAGGCATTGTCACTGTTGCTGACACTCCGGATGAAATGGGATGAGAAATAGTAACCCGATGAAGAAGACGATACAAGCAAACCAACAGTTGAAAACGACAGACACCATGTAACAGGGAAGGAAAGTAGGGATTACAATTAATTCCAGTAGGATGGGGTAAATCATAACAAATAAATAATTCCTGCAATAGCCAAATGATTTTTAAGAAGTTAGCAGTCTATTTATAGCAGCTTGAAACACATATGGTAAAAAAATAACTGTCGCACACAAATATAAATTTAACAATTAATTAAAAAAGAAAAAGATGGAGTTCTCAGTGTAACAGATTAGCAAATTGTAAGTTTTTCAAGGTGTTATAACGTTAACAAAAATATAAACCATCCCTTACGATTTTATAAATTTACAACCCCTAAATATAATAGAAATTGTGTAGCACAATGCAACATTAATGACGTATAAAAAACAATACCGTACGATTCATGGAAAATCATCCCCTAAAATAATCATAAACAATTAAAAGAAATGTATGATGCTGAAGCTAGTGATGTTTAGAACGTCACGTTCGCCAACCCTCTGGTGAACACAGGGTTGCAACTGCACACGTGCACTGCGGATATGATGTAGATTATAGCATTGATAAGAATTTTCATCAAAAATATTTTTTCTAAAAATTTAATATGAATCTACCTGCTAAAAAGTGATTATCCTTTTCTTTTATATTTATATGTTATATGTAAGAGTGCGATGGTGATATATGTTTCTACTCTTTTACTTATAAAGTAAAAGTTAATCTAGAATATAATCTGGGATGTAACAATCTTATTTTACACATGTATTGCAAATTCTGTGAAAAAATAAAGATCTCTTCTTTAGTTTAATATTTCTGGTATGATATGTGTCGGTTTCACACCAGAGAGACAGTTTTGTTGTCAAAAAACAAAGCAAAAAAATGTTTTGTTTCATTTTAAAACAGTTCTGTTTTTCGAAAACTGGAGACTGGTTTTATTTTTAGTGTTTTTCTGTGTGTCCCATAAAAATTAAAAACATGATAAACAACAACTGACAAGCGGAAATGTTCATAAAAAAACAAAACTGCGTGTTCAAACCAAGCAGTCTAAAAAACAACAACATATGTGTTTTCCTTTGCTCTTACCGACTCCAGATGGAAATGTGTTTTGTTTACTAAAACAGTTTTTGAAGACAAAAATGTTTTCTCTTTGGTGTAAACATTGGTGTTTTTGTTTTGTGTATTATTGTTCCTTGAAACGTCTATGTGTTTCTGAGTATAAACCAATGAACTTGTACATGGATGTATGTTTTTTTTGTAAATATAATATTGATCGCGGGTAGGATTTGGCCCGCGTGCTGTAGTTTGACAACGTCTGCTGTAAAGTGACGCTTATATGCAACTTGAACATTGAAATTTGAGGTATACATTCAAATTCTATTATATGCGTACAGGAAATATATAAATTATTGAAACAATAGATCAAGACATAGATAAAACTATAATTCGTTTATTAAATAGCTATAATAATAGTTTCATCTGGTCTCATCAGACATTTACATAAGTTGACAAATCATCATGTTCTAAGTAACTTATTGTTATCGACTCGATCGGTAATACAGTAATCTGTTAAATTGTTAACAGTTTGTAACAAAAAATGTCAACAAGTTTTATAACATTTTATATTTGTTTTAGTAGATTTATAATATTGATAAAATTCCAGTAGTGTTTTTGTATCATGTATTTAAAATAAATAAAAATAAAAACTTAAATATTTAAGGTAAAAAAAGGGAATTTGTTTGATTTGAAAGATACACTGATTATTGAACATTGTTGAAATTTTTAAGATTTCTGGTTTTCCTTAATTTGTTCATTCATTAAATAATGAAGCGAAACGTTACGCTATACGGAATGTGTTCATTGTCTTTGGATGTGAGTTAAATGCAATAGAAGTAATGAATCTTGTAAATCATCTTATTTGTGCACAGTACTTTAATTTGGCCTTTGAACAATACCTTAATTTCTAGAAATGTTTATTATATACTGATAAAGTTAACTATCAAGTAGTCGCAATATTATGGACGATATAAACAATTAAAATGACCAATTAAAGAACTACAATTATTAAAAAAGCAAAACTCTACAAAAAGTTAAAGACACATGTCATGTTCGTCTTTAGTCTTCTGCCGGTTTCACACCAGAGAGGCAATTTTGAAAACAGTTTTGTTGTCAAAAAACAAAACAAAAACATGATTCTTTTTATTTTAAAACAGTTCTGTTTTTCGAAAACAGACTGTTCACACTGAATAGATTGGTTTTGTTTTCATTGCTTTTCTGTGTGTTCCATAAAAATTATAAACATGAAAAACAACAACTGACAGGCGAAAATGTTCACAAAAAATAAAACTGTGTGTTCAAACCAAGCACAAAATCAACAACAAACATGTTTTCCTTTGATCTTACTGACTCCAGATAGGAATGTGTTTTGTTTACTTAAACAGTAACAAAAGACAAAAATATTTTAAGAACTGTCTCTTTGATGTAAATAATATTGGTGTTTTTGTTCGTGTTTTATTGAACTGTCTCTGATGTGAAACAGGTATTTTTCAAATATTTTAGTAAATTTAATAGAAATTGAATTTCTCCACTGTACGGACTCATCTTGTTCCTGTATTTGACATTAAGCGAACTAGATTTCAAATAGATTTCGTTTTGCAATAACAATAACTAAAATACCACAAAAACAACATTTAGACCGTTTTTATCTTTCTACATCCTACTATCGGTATGACTAGCAGAAAACACCTTCAAACATTGTAAGATCTAGTAAAACACAGATCATAGATTATTTCTGACACTTTATTGTCCAACCCATCGTGTTAAGATTTGTACAAAACCCTTGACCAAAACTTACAGAAAACCTGACCAAATTTAAACATTGTAAATCTTTAAAATTATGATTCTTAGATTAAAGAATATAACTCCTCTGACAGGTGTTAACGAACCAGATTTTCAGATATAACAAAAAGGTATAAATTATGTTTTATATGTTTATGATTCTTTCCCTTATTGTGTGCTGTTGTTTTCAGAAATATGTTGGATTTTTGATAAATTAGGGATGCAGTGTCAAATTCTTGGTTAACATGAGGTTGTGGTTTTAATAGAAATAGAGTTTTAGGTAGAAAGTTAAGTGTGTTGATAATGGTCAACTCTAATTGCTTAAGCTCTAAATTAATTAAGCAATGTGAAAGTAAATCTCTTATTTATAAGAATTAAATAAATCCCAAAAGATGGAACCCCAATCTACGAATACAGACAGGTTTATTTCAGCTTTCGATGTCTTAACACCCACTAGCAACCTACACAAAAATAATTAATATCTTTTCTAAAAAAAGTGAAACATTTCTTTAATAACCCGTAAAATTTTTAAATTATCATCATTAATCATAAACATAAGAGCACAAGTAAATATAAAAACGATGAAATGCAAAAATCAATAAAAAAAATAACTTACAAAATATTAGTTTTATGTCAAAAGTTTTTTTTATATAAAAAATCCCGAAAATAAAAATAAAAAATAAATAGGAAAAAAATTCAACACAATAAAAAGTGTCCGTGTCTCAGCAGGGAAGCTATGCCCCTCACAGGGGGCGTATTTGATGATCTCCGCGTGCCCCAACGCCCTTACAATCCCTAAGAAAATTTGACTTATATTAATGGATGGATTTCAATATAAAAAAATTATTGTTTAAGAAGAAATATACGCGTGCGTATTTTGTAAAAAAAAATGTTTTGTCCCGAAAAGAAATCTGTATTACAGATGTAATCTTTTGAGATGATAATGACTGAGATGATGAGCCAAAATACGGTACTGCATCAAATCTTAGTGACTTATCCTATTTCTTAGTGAACAACTTTATTTATCCTGTTATTTCTCTACGAAATAGACAATTTTCAAGAAAATGCGCGGAGTCGTTTTCGAACTGCCATACAAAATTCGAATCAAACTTATAAATAAATAAGAATATAAACTTTCACTTGGAACATAATATAGGATATATATATATGAAAATAAAATACAATAGCAAGTTTTGACAATTTCATCTTAGCTCAGTGAATATGTTATAAACGACACAACACAGCAAAAGACATCAAATAATATATGGTATTCCTCTTTTTTAATAATTCGTATTTCCACAGCACTGTCACACTGCTATAAAAAACTATTTCAATAGACTATTTGGCTATAATGATGATCCGGTTTGATCACATGATATCGTCACGTGACCGGGCTTTTCTAACTTCCGATATTTGTTGATAAATGAGGTGAGCTTCCTGATACAAAAATGAGGGAGATTTAAAAGGGAAACACTTTTTATATCTATAAAACACATTCGAAAAGATTTGTGGATTCGAAAAAATGGTTCGAGAATTTTTGATAGTTTGGAGAAATGTGCTTTTTTTTAATAGGAGATTTAAAAGTGTTTGGATTATTAGAAGTAAGACAGCTTTATATTGTACACTGTCAAATATATTTGATATTTTAATCTGGCGCGTTTAGTAGGCAGAATTTAAAGAAAAACATACAGTACAAAATTTCATTAAATCATTAAACATTTATTTTATTTTACAACACACCCTTGTCCGTTTCAATTCTATTAATAACTGTAAAACTTGTGGTTTTCTGTTTAATAAAACAAATAAATTAACACACTTTAATATTGAAATTATTTATAACAGTGCATCTGGCACTAGCCTATTTCTGCAAGTCACAACTATGCAACTTCATAAGGGCTGTATGCACTGTAAAACGAAAGTACACAGTCAAATAAACCGTCTATTTAAATTTATTAACCGGAAATGAATCAATCTACAATGACTAGTTTATGGAATATATTACAAAAGCTAATGTTGTATACCATATAGGATAAGAGTAGGGGATGTCTATTATTTTATTAGAATGTTAAGGGTGGTGGAGATTTTAGATAAGGGTCACATGTAGAGTGCACTAAGGGTGAAGATATATAAACAAGTGATTCATTATTATTTATAAAACTATTACATTTGTATTTTCCTTATATGTATTTCCATGTTCGTTTTTTAGTCAAGCTTTATTTTATAGTTGGTTAATTATATGAAATTAGAGACCTAATTAAAAATATTAGTAACACCGAATGTTTGGTACCGAATACTCCGAAATTCAAGAATCTATGAACACTACATTTTTATTACGTTGTAAGCAATTCCTTCTAAAAGCCTTACCACCAAACAATTTGGTGAAGTGTTCTGTTTCTATCACTATTGCATTTCAATTATAGTTCGCATCAACTTTATCTTCATTTGTAGTCCGACAGGTGGAGTGGTTTCGCTATTTGTAACCGATAAAATAGACAATTCATATGAACGACTGTGAAAAACTGAACTCTTTCATGATAAAAAAATCATATGCATCTTCAATATGATGGCAAAGTTACTCCAAAATGTTTAAATGCTTGCTGGGATCAAATAGTGTCGAAATTTAATTGTATCTAGTTTTCCAGTAAACAATTTGGTGAAGTGCCCTATTTAGTAACGTCACTATTTCACTTCAATTGTAGTTCGCATCAACTTTATCTTCATTTGTATTCCGACAGGTGGAGTAATTCCGCCATCTGTAGCCGATAAAGTAGACATTTTATATGAAAAAATGTGAGAAACTGAACTATAAATGAACTCTTTCTGGACAAAAAAATCATGACGTATCTTCAATATAATGTCAAAGTGACTCCAAAATGTTTACTGGGTTCTCAATGCCTTGTTTTCTCGAAAATAGACTGGCTAACCCCTGACTTAACATATACCTATGTGCCAGCATAGTAGCCTATTCCCCGAAGGCTTTTTTAATCAACGAAAAACATTCTCACAGTACCATAAATGCAGGATTATTCTATTAGCCATGGGTTACATTACTGCCATTGTTTCATATTAAATAAATCCTTTGTAAAACAAACATATTGTAAGTAAAATCGAACAAGTAGCTACCTATGGACGCCATATTTGTTTCTATTGTTTAATAATATATAAAAAGAAAATAAAACAATAAGTTTTCACGCAGGCTGGTGTGACTAACATTATGTCGTTTAGATATTTTAAAAGGTTCTGGAAGTAAGAAGTCCCCCATATTGTTCCTGTAAGGGGAATGTAATAAAACAAGAAGAAAGAAATGTTTTTTTATAATATTTGAAAATCTCAATAGGGGGGCATCTTTTGTAAAGTTGTAATTATTTATATTTTTAAAATGTGTGACCGCTATACCGTGTTGGGTAAATGAATTAACATCTTAAAGAGTTTTTTGTTCAGGCTGAAATTAAGTTACTTATTTAGTTACTAATTTATAAAATTAAACATTGAATAATCATTAAATTTTTTGCTATATGTAATGCTTCGGCCGTTCTAGTGTGACCCTGTTGAAAGAGGTTATACATTGGCATCCTTTGTCTTTACTACGTATTTATTTAACCAATTTGTTTACAAAAAAATTAATAAAAGTTAGATTTGGGGTTTTTTTCAACCTTCAGTCTCATATTAACAAATTTAGAAACGACAACGTTTTGTATATAAGTTATAAACCAAGTGCGGCACTGCATTCCCTCTATAACTATAAACATAAAATAAATATTTACAATGATGAATTATTAGATTTTACCCGTTAAATGTAATAATACATTAACGAAACTTTAAAGAAAATAACTATGAATTCCTTATAGTGTTAAAATCTATGTCTCTGGTTGGATTAATCTCTGTTTATTCCCGTGTAACGTGTTCTAAAACAGGCGCACTGCTGTGCTTACTGCGCCTTCACCTCACTTCAGAGCGGTCAGCGGTGTGATTGAAAATAAAATCCCCGTGGTTTAATTTTTGAAATAGGTTTTCGTTTTCTTAAAATAACTAAGGGGCTAAATTATATGATTTTTTGATTTATGAAATTTAATTTTTATATTTGTTTAATTTTTTATATTATTTATTTATTTTACTGAATACGTTGATTGTTTCAAAAGTTTTAATCTTTCGTATAAAGTATCATTCCTACTCACTGCTTTAATTTAATTTTGTATTTAATGACTGTTCACAGTACCTTTTTCAATTTAATTTATTTTTTAAGTTTTCCTATTTTTTTTAGAATCTTACAAGGTTCAATGTTTTAAATTAAAAATACTAAATTAGGAAAAACTATATTATATTATAACCTCCAAAATGTGACAATCTGTCAAAATACAGTAGGATTTACTTTTAAAAGAAGTTTAATGTCAGTTTTTGAAAAATATAGAAGTAAAAACAATTTCTATTACTAATTGTTATTAAAAATATAAATTTTAATTATTTGACATACAATTTTGTCGAACTGTCAAAATTTATATTACTAACGATACATACGCACCAACTAAATTAACTAAACTTAAATTAAAACACAACGAAACTTCAACGAAAACCTCAAATCTAGATTACAATATTAAATAAAAACAGTAAATTAAATATCAAAACAGTGAGTGGGAATGAGGCTTAATTGACCAATGCAATATTTTAGATTCCATATTAAATTTCTTCTAAAAACATTTTTTGTTTTCTGTTATCACCATATTTTTTTTAAAGTTTCAATTTACTTGTAATAAAAAAGTAACCCCTCATTTTTGTGAATTGTATAAACTGTCTTTTAACGCAGGGGTAGTTTTCTTATGGGTTCGGATGGTGGATTTAAAGGGATTGTTTATTGTTTGATAAATCCACAAAGACAAAACCCCGACGACCATCACCATCGCCGATAAAGAAACATCTTCTTAAAGGATACCAAGATTGCAGAACTGTAGAATGGGAGGATGGCATATGACAGTTACTTTTATTTTATGATCTAGACTTGTGATTTATTTATTTTATTATTACTGTTGTGAGTAAGATTCGAAGGCGGATGTTACACCTGACATCAATGTTGTAAAAAGAGGTCGGATTGTCGTTCTAAAAGGAGATTACTCAGCTTGCTAATACATCACGCAGTGTTGCTAGTTTCTGGAAGTAGATTCTTCAGTTTGACGATCATCCACCTTCTTGAATTACTCACGTTGATAAGAATTAACTCTTTTAAGATGATTAATAGGATTCTTGTTAAGACGGTGTATTGTTGCAATTTGAGAATACTTGAGCGGCCTAAAGTATAACCTCGTTGCAACATACGACGGTTGAACAATTAGTATCTTTTAAATACTATTAATACAAACACTTTTATTAAAATATATCATTTATTCGTTGTAATATTATATCTGCGTACTTAATTACAATAGTATTTTATTGGATTAATACAGATGCCAGATATAAAACAAAATGTAATTCTAGTGTTATAATTTGATTAATAGTTAAAATGTGCTCACTATTGAATACTTTGATGTTACAATTGGAGTATTGTACGAACGAAGTACAATTAGTAAACACTTGGTTGAGACTCAGGAGAAGACTGACTTTCTGACTAGCGTGCAGATTAATATATAATGATTTATTTCACATCACAATGTGCCAATACTGAGTTACCAGCATTAAAACGATATAAAATCTCCACAGACCAGAGTCAATGTTTACAAGCGCTAAATACAAATAATTATTTATTACAATATTAATACTAAAATTAAAGATAACGTAATATAATTCTTATAAAATAAATAACATTTATATTAAAAATAGGAAGGATAAGTACGACTTATGCGTACTTACAACACCCTTCAACCCTAGAAAAGGAACGCATATTAAACAAACATATGCGTTTCTTTCCAAGAAAAAGAAAAAGGAAGATAGGACGATGTCGTACTATCACAACACCCCCTTCCAAAAAAAAAGGGACACGTATAAAAACAAAATATACGAGTTACAATTCTGGAAAAAAAACAAAAAGAGAAGCAAAGTGTCGACAACGATTCTGATCCCATCGTATAGAGTTAACACTGCTTCACAAAACAATCATCCCTGACAAAATCCATCTTATTCGTCAAGGTTTTATTCATTGGTACAAAATCTCTTCAATCTATTCCTATTAACTACCGTATACTTTCTAGGTGAAAAAAAGGATTGACCCTTCTATCAAAATTTAATTTAAATTTTGGTTTATTACTAGTAAATTTATTTGTAACTAAATCAATCGTAGAAGAATATTCTGCACCACTAAATTGGTCTAGTATGTCATGTACGAGAGGCAAAGTATAAACATCACTTGTCGTCTGTTCATTAAGTTTACGATAGTCGATTACAACGCAAAATTGTTTGTTCCCCGACACATCTGCTTTTTTAGGTACCATTAACAGAGGTGCGTTAAACTGTGAGTCGCATTTTTCAATAATGTTGTTAGCCAACAGTTCTTGAATATGCTTCTCAACAATTTCTTTATGCGCATGAGATAATCTATGCGGCTTAATGTTTACAGGGTTAGGTGAGTTACTCAGTGCACTCGCACAAGATAACTTATCTACCGGGAAAAAAAATATGTTATTAAAATTATTACAGATTTCCATTAAATCTGTTAAGTATTTTGAATTAACATTTGAAAAATCTATATTATTAAATAAAAGATGTCGTAAGGATCTTTTAGGATCGTTAGGATTTCTTTTCAAAAAATGGTAAAAATTAAATTTATTTATTGGAATAATATCTGGTTTAAAATTGTCAAGTATTACATCTTTTGCTGAGGAATTAGTTATTGATATATAAAAAGTATTATTAACAGGATTAATTAATGCGTTGGCTAAAAAAACTTCAGGTAGCAATTCCTTGGCTACACAAACTCCTACCGTAGAACCCGACATAGGAATTAATTTCCTAGTACGTGCTGGAACTATGATAATACTGTTTATGTTCAATAATGGTAATTCAAACATTTTGCCATGTTGTGAGAATTGTACGCTGTTTGTTTCCAAATTAATTACTGCTTTAAATGTACGTAAAATATCTAATCCTATGATTCCATCTTGCTGAATGGGAAAGTCCTCTGACACAACCTGAAAGGTTTGTTTCGACCTAGAACTATCTAAAATTATAGAAGTTTTTAGTGAACCTAAAGTATAAGGCGTGCCTTCAGAGATTCCCTTTAATAACACTTTAGATGTACTATCTATTTTGATATTATTTTTTAAAATATTTTGTTTAATTAAAGAAATTTGAGAACCAGTGTCCAATAAAAATGATACAGTCTTTGCTTTGGCTGCGACTATTCTGAATTGAACAGTGTCAGCTGTTTGCTTGTCAATAACATTTTCATTGTTACAGTTAAAATTTGTTATATCATTGGTATTTTGTATTTCTTTAATCTCAATATTTTTATTTAAACTATTAAATTTACGTAAATGGTGATTATAAAAAGAACGTGAATTTTGTTTTGTATTTTTAGTAAAAGATACTTGAGGACCATCAGATTCAAGATGTCTCGATCTTTTACAATAAACAGAAGGTTTTGAAAATACCGTAGCTCTCCTACAAATATTAATTTGCGCGACAGGATTTACCGTATCCGCATTTTCCTTCTTGATAAAACAATATTTCTCTAAATGACCATTTTTTTTACAATAGTTACAAAAAAAAGTTTTAAATTTTGTTTCGACTTCGTTAGCAAATTGTTCACTTGAAACTGGTTCACTACTAGAAATAGAATGACTTGAATCTGTTTTAAATTCAACATGCCTTCTTCTTTCTAGAGTGCGCCACCGTGTTTCAAGAAAATTCGTAAAATCATTTAGGGTTGGTAATTCAGAAGTATTTCTGTTTTCCCATTCCTTTAATGTGTTAAAATCTAACTTGGTCTTTAAAAAATGTATAAAAATAAAATCTGAATGATTAGAATATATTCCCAACTCGGTTAATGCTCTAATCGATTCATTAATTTCGTCTAAAAAATTTTTGATATTAGTTTCTGATTCTAAACGTATAACATTGTAGTTTATCAAATTGTTTAAATAGGTTTCAATAAGTGCTACCTTGTTATCATAACGTTTACAAAGGATGTTCCAAACAATTTCATAATTATCGTTTGTTAAAGGATAATTCTTTATGAGTTTGAGTGGTTCTCCTGTCAAATTTAATTTTAAATAATGCATTTTTTCAATGTTTGATAGTTTGCTATTATTACGAATTAAATTTGTAAATAATTCCATGAAACTTTGCCAATTAGTATATTCTCCATCAAAAACGGTTAGTTGCATTGGACTTAAGTTCAGATTTTTTATTGAATCTATGCTTTTTGAGTCGTCTACAATATGTGTATCATTCTCAAATGTTTGCTTATAATTCAACAAGTAAATAAGAGTGTCGTCATAAATACTTTCAACTTCCATAGACTTACTAACGATAGCCGTAGCTTCTTCATTTTTTAGAATTGGAAGCAGTGCTTCTACGATACTACTATATTTAACCCAAGCTTTATCTAAGTTTTTGATTTTTAATTCAACTATTGTTAAGGATGTTGATTGGACTTCTAAATTTTTTGAAAACTCATTAATTAGATTGATTGTATTCTCAACTAATGTGAGGGAATGAACGTTCGGTGCCATTGTACTTAATTAAAGTTATATATAATATACAGACTAAAGATTATTTTGTACCAATAAACGACTCTCCGAAAAATAGGATTCTGACAAGGAAAAATTGTTAGCGAAAACAGTAACTCACAGGAAATTTCCGATGGGGCTCAGACACCGCAGTTGTAACAGGAAGGTAGTCTCTCTGATTGAACAGACTGCTATCTAACTGCTTCAGCTCTTTACTTCTCCTTTTCAAAATTCCCTCTCGTTCAAAAAAAGATGTTGTTCTAAAAAAATATTAACATAAATTAGTATAATTGCGGAAACAATTATAAAAAATATTATAGTAAATATGCAAAAGTATTGGATATAATACTATAAAAAAATTAATAGCTTCAATGATGGACAAGGATGCTACAAAAAAATACTTGGATTATAGCAAATATTCAAAAGTATTGAATATAATACTAAAAAAAAATATCAATAGCCTCATTAACAACGTTGCTACTAAAAAAATGCTTGGATTATAGTAAATATTCAAAAGTACTGAATATAATACTAAAAAATTATAACCACGTTAATAATGATGCTAATAAAAAATACTTGGATTACAGCAAATATTCAAAAGTACTGAATATAATACTAAAAAAATGATAGCTTCATTAATAACGTTGCTATATAAAAAAAATACAATTATCAATTTATAGTAATAATTATATACAAAAAAAAAGATACTGTCTTATTATACTTAAAGATTTTCTTATCAGTGATTATGATCTATAAACAGCTGTGTGCAGGGCTCTGGACGCGACCAACATCGATTTAGATTATTCCATGTGTTCTAGAAGCATCCATCCATTCGCATGGCGGCAAAAGATTTCTTTTTTTTGATTCAGCGGGCTGTAGTTTTGCATCCACCGGACTTGTAGAAAATTATGAGAAATACAGATGAATTGACGTTCTATCTCGTACTCTTCGGTAATCTTGGAAATAATCGATCGACGTAGTGGTATCCAGAATAATTGATCTGCATCCAGGTGTAGAATATATAGAAAAAATTTTTGGGCGTACCTCTTGGATATTTATGTGTAGGAATATCTCTTCGAGACCCCACCTGACACCATTTGTTGTAAGTAAGATTCGAAGGCGGATGTTACACCTGACATCAATGTTGTAAAAAGAGGTCGGATTGTCGTTCTAGAAGGAGATTACTCAGCTTGCTAATACATCACGCAGTGTTGCTAGTTACTGGAAGTAGATTCTTTAGTTTGACGATCATCCACCTTCTTGAATACTCACGTTGATAAGAATTAACTCTTTTAAGATGATTAATAGGATTCTTGTTAAGACGGTGTATTGTTGCAATTAGAGAATACTTGAGCGGCCTAAAGTATAACCTCGTTGCAACATACGACGGTTGAACAATTAGTATCTTTTTATTACTATTAATACAAACACTTTTATTAAAATATATCATTTATTCGTTGTAATATTATATCTGCGTACTTAATTACAATAGTATTTTATTGGATTAATACAGATGCCAGATATAAAACAAAATGTAATTCTAGTGTTATAATTTGATTAATAGTTAAAATGTGCTCACTATTGAATACTTTGATGTTACAATTGGAGTATTGTACGAACGAAGTACAATTAGTAAACACTTGGTTGAGACTCAGGAGAAGACTGACTTTCTGACTAGCGTGCAGATTAATATATAATGATTTATTTCACATCACAATGTGCCAATACTGAGTTACCAGCATTAAAACGATATAAAATCTCCACAGACCAGAGTCAATGTTTACAAGCGCTAAATACAAATAATTATTTATTACAATATTAATACTAAAATTAAAGATAACGTAATATAATTCTTATAAAATAAATAACATTTATATTAAAAATAGGAAGGATAAGTACGACTTATGCGTACTTACAACATTACTGTAAAATATTTCTTTTGTAGACTTTTGAAATACACATTTTCTTTTTATCAAAAACATTAAATTTAAGTGGTGAGGTATATTTCATTGATAAGAAAATAAATATAATTGAGATTACAGTAACTTATTATTACACTTTATTAATCCGTATTTTTTATTCTGCGTTTATATAATCGAATATCAGATATTATAGTCCAAATCACGAGAGTTCAGCGGCGACTTATACTTAAAAGAGGTTATAAGAGCGGTATAAATCTATAATACGATAATGAATTTTATCTTATTCGTTTCTATATACATTATAGAAAAATAAGTGAGTCAGTGCTTTTTAGTTATATCGACAGTTTATTCCCCACAACTTTTTTTGAAGTATGAGTTGCCGCCGAACTTTCGTAATTTGAACTATATATTATAATTAATTGAAACAAATATCAAAAAAAATTGTCTAAACACGGCTCCAGACGATGCGGTGAACGTTTGATTGAAATGCTTGCCTCCAACGTGTGAGTAAAATATTGGAAGATTGACATAGCAAGTTTCCTGTTACACGGTGCAACGAATGTTTTATTTATTTTATTAAATTGTTGATATTATTGACACTGAAACTGTTAAACAAAAACTTTCAAGTAAATAACCTTCCTTTGTTAGAAAAATCCCTTTTGACGTTGGTCAAAAGACCGACAACAGCCTGAACTTCTTCCAACGTGAACGTTGAATACACTTAAGCCTGCTGCATATGTAGCGTGTTTTAACCCGCGCGGAACGTGTTTTCACCCGGACGGAACGGGACGACAATATCGATAATGATATTGTCGTCCCGTTCCGTCCGGGTGAAAACACGTTCCGCGCGGGTTAAAACACGCTACATATGCAGCAGGCTTTAGTTCCAGCATCGAGCACACGATGCGTCCAATGTTGGAGCATCGTTTGGAACAAGTAAACTACATATAAGAATCAACAAAAAGAAGAAAAAGGCAAGTAAATTTTTACGAACAGTTAACCAACCATTTATGACTACACAAAGTCATTGTGCTAGGCTCGGTCGCAGGGGTAGTGGTGGTTTTAACAAGGGTGACTACTAAATATATAGTTTTGATGGGATAGTCAACCCTCAGACTGACTAGAGGGTAACAATATTACAATGTATGTGTCTTTTTTTCAACTTCCGGAATTTATATGCTAATGTTGTCATATAAAAAAGTTTTGAGGATATTTTTGTTATTTATGATTGTCATATCAATATTATGGATGTTTTATACGAATTTTATAAAATATTAAAGTTGGATGGTCAATGACGTTGCCAACACATGAAAGATAAAAGGGGAGGGGTTTTTATTTATATTATTGTACAACATATTAAGTTTATTGTGTAAAAATTTGAAGTCGATTGGAGTAAAACTGTCGGAGATATAGAGTTTTAAGTCATCACCTCTCTGGTCTGCTTTCATGTTACTTTGAAACTTTTAAATGCGGTTTCTCACACATAGCTTTTTCAGAGTCGGTGCCCTCTCTAACTCAAAATCTACTAGACCGATTCTTTTGAAATTTTGCACACTCTTTCTTTACATAAATGCCGAGGTATTTACTGTGTCGTCAAAAAACATTATCGAAAATATGCTTCTTCTAAACAATACTACGTATGGCATTTATAAATAAAAACCTAAGATGATTTCTTCATATTCACCTAAAAGGTGATCACATTCAGCGTGGAATAATTTTAAAACAAATCTTGTTACATTCATAGATTCATATTTTATCTAAGTTATTGAATTTCACAATGAACCGTGCCATGTCGTGTAAGCAAGCAGCAGCATTGAGCATTGATCATGTGCTGAACTCAGAAAACAGATCATTCACTTTCTCACGTTGTAGTAGTCTTATGTTACTCCAGACTCCAGAGCTGATACATCATCAACGGCATCTACAGACGAGTGTTTGAGACGCGCTCTTTGCTGCCACCCACCACCCATAACTCTTATATCCTTGTAAACTGTATAGTAACCCAACACCCTCATCCCCGAAATATAACTGGAACACAGTGAACTACTGAACATCAGGGAATGTTTTAGAGTACGAAACAAGGAGGGTGCTACATTTTCCCGAATTGTTCCACAGTCTTAAATTAAAAAATACTTTTCTCTCATATTTTTGTGACTTAACTCATTAATTTACATATCATTGTGCTTAATTCAATTTGGATCCTTATTATATCTAAACATTCTCACTCCTTCCAAAAGAAAAAAGAAAATATTCTTATAAAAATAAAATTGCTAATGCTTCGTTCCTTCTGCTACTTTCCCTCCTGTTTCTACTCTGCCATTCCTCCTCTTTCCTCTTCTCTATCTCCGTCATCCACTTTTGCCCTTCACCGCCTCCTTTAATAACTGCCTAATATTCTTTTCGCTATTTCCTTTTTCTCACATGAAAACTTAATGTGCTCCAATGTTTCTATCTCCGTTCCGCACACCCTTTCCCGCTATTTCCCAGTATCTGTTTCCTTTCTCCTCGTTTCCCAATCTGAATCTGGCAATCCTTCTCATGTGTGTCTTTTTCTCTTAAATATTCTGGACTCTCTCTCCGAAATTTTTTTTTTATCTTTTGTTATAATTGATCTTCTCAATTTTTTCCATTCATTCCTGTTGTTGTATCTCACTGTTTCTTCTTCTTAGCTCCTCTTCCACACTTGTGCCTCTTCTGTCGCAATTCCATTCCTTTCATAAGTCTCCTTCCTCTTTTTCGGGCCTACTCCCCCGTATCTATGTACTCTATGTATCTTAAATTTCCTAAATATAATACCGTTTATTTTAAAGAACATTCATCTTCTCAGGAAGCTAAATTTTTCACAAATAATATTATATACATTTGCATCGTTCGTATTATCAACCCTTTCTTATACTTTATAGTTAAACAAATAAGAGAATGTTCGAAGAAACATGGAAATTGTGTATTCTAAAATAACTGCAATAATTTCGCAAGTACAGAAATAATCAAAAGAATCTTCTTTAAATCAGGCCCTGCTGAGCACTGTTTGAAGGGTTGTTTTGCAATTCTAATGAGTGGGTGGTATAACGGGCGTTACATATCTGGTCTAACTTTAAGGGTGTCATCGTCATTGCCAGGCGGTGGTAAACACGGGTCTAGAGAGTTACGGAGTTGATTTCATGGTCTAAGGGTGACTTGGATGCTTCTGGTTAAGACTAGGTTGCAGGGGATGTGTTTACGATAGATAAGGTACAGATCTGTATTGGCTAGATACAGTATATTATGATGTAGTACTCCTGATAATGGCGGTTGGATTGACTGTATCTTATAGACTGTTTATGCTAGTAGTGTGATCTTTGAATAATATTAGATATCTCGCTCTAGCACGCTATTTATACAGTAAATGAAAAGGAAGACAGATGAGGAATAGTAGAAAATTTAGATTTGGCATTCCTTATTACAACCTCCTTATGCTATTATATTACCAATTGTTTTAAGTTAGAGAAAAAAATGATTAAACATTCATAGTTTTTGTTTATTTATATTGTACAGGTTCAAACTGTTGCAAATATAAAGAGGAAACGAAGAAATTATGAAATGTCACTTCAATATTGCGCACTCGTTATTAACCCTCCGTGTGAACACTATATTTTTCGAGTCATGGTGTGTACACTGGGTCTTTCAGGAAACAGTTGAGTTTTTCCAGTTTTCAAATCTTTCAAAAAGTCTGAAAAAATTCTGGATTACTTCTTGAAGTGTCTACTACATGGTCCAGAAGTTGTCAAAGTCCAAATTTTAAAACCGTTGTTAATAAAAATTCACAAATAGTGAAAAACGCGGAAAAAACGGAATATTGTTAAAAAATTCGTAACTTTATAACAAACAAATATTAAGAAAAACGGTTGTAGACTTTTTCATCTCAGATTATAAGCTTTCAAAAAAATGTAGTGTCTTTGGCGTGGGATCCAAAAAGTTGAATTATTTGTGCACCTGAAAGTGGGGAATATTTTACGGATTCAGGCATGTCATACTAAACGGAAATACAAAAGTTATGAAATAATAATTAATAAAAGTTAATAATAATTAGTGTCAAAAAGAGAATTTACGGTGCGCAACTGGGACAAAACGAAACGAAACAAATTGTTTGAAATTTCAACTGTTCCATAAAAGACCCAGTGTACACATGCAGAATTAATCAAATAAATACAGAAGTCGTTAACGGTTAAGAATGACGCGGCTGATGTGATATTTGAATGAATGTATATAGCATAACGCAGCACTTCATAAAAAACATTAGTGCAAATATTTTCACGCCTCTTATTATATTTCCCAAGTTTCAAGAATGACTTGGCTTTAGTGTGCACTGTGCCTTGCATTGTATTGTATGTTTATTGCGCAATGAACAAAACATAAACATCACCATCACAGCAGCCCTCTTGTTGTACAAAAAGTGGTACAACCCCCAGAACAAAAAGATAGATAGATACCCATCATCAACAGTATAAGTGGTGGCAGTAACGTCGTTGATCAAACGACGCTCTATCCCATCGGTTTCAGCATGCGTCGAAGAAGCAGAAGTCGCGCCGTGGGGCCGCGCTAGTGCCATAACAAACAAACGTGGTAAATATTGTCGCGTATTCGATTCGAGGGTGTAGTCGCGAAAGCAGGACCTGGTAAATATTACTATTTTCAAAACATGAAAGAAATTTTCGGTTTCTATGTTTTAGATCAAGTTGAAGCAAACATCTACTTTATGTTAATTGGAAATAAAATAATTTTACATAAAAACTATTTTCCAAACTTTAATCGCGATCAGAAGAGCCATCAGAAACACTGGGCTTCGTCAGATGTCAATCTGGGACTATATTCATCATATCGGCGAAATTTGATGGAAATATAGGCAAATTCCGACTAGCTGCGGTGCCAAAAGAAGTCGAAATTTTTATATATCAAAATACCAAATTATATTTACAGCTATTTCAAGGAACAATAAAATTCCAATATTATGTCTGCCTTAGCACGATTAAATAAAATAAAAACTTATTATTCTTTGACTTGACTTGATTATTTCGACTACCAACAGCTACAAAACATTACCACAGCACTGACCTACTCAACAAATAACTGACGTTAAAATGCATTTCACGTCATACAAATTTGGACGGCCATTTCTAGCGCTAAAACTACAATTCAAATTTTTAATTGCTATATTTCCGTGCAAATTTAGATATTTAATAAAATAGACACCCCAATACACATTTATTAACATCAATTTCAATCAGCAATTGAAAAAATGAGGACACAAGCCCATTAATTTGATGGTTTTTTTATAAACATTTCGACTACTCTCCTGCCAATACGCAAATATTCTATCGTATCGCTGACTGCGCACGTTGCGTAGACACTTTTTACGGTAAATAAATATAATTTGCGTTGTAAATATATTATACAACAACAAATAAAATTTCCGATGCAAAATTAAACACAGAAACCAAAATGGCCTTATTTTATAAAGCGTGAATAATTTATTCCTGATACGAAGAATCGAATAAGAACAATATTGAATAATTCAAAGGTGTCGATACATTAATGAGATTAATCTCCGTTTGATAAGTACAAATCACTTGGATACATCAATGAGAAAGGAATAAATGTGTATAATTTACAATGTGACAGATACGTATACAGTGGTAGAAGGGTTAAATTTAAAATTCTAATAATTTACGTAAATAATTTAGATGATAATCTTAAATACGACGCAGCATCTAAAATAAATGAATATTTAAAGTAGCTATACGTCAACAAAATGTTACGTAACGATCAAACAGAAGCTTTTGTAGAACAAAGAAAGAAACGTCAAAAGACTATTCAAAAATCATTCAAATCCAATAAACAATATTCTTTATTTTGTATAGTCATTTATAACTTGATAAAAAATTATCATGAAGTATTTAATACTATATAGATAACCCTATTTCTACGACACAGGCTAATGAAAAGTATACACTATTATTAAATAAAAAGCAAGTACACAAGATAATAAAATAAACGAAAATAATATTAAATACTCGTAATAATGACAAACATATAGAAAAGTACAATAACTTACGTTTTAACATCTCCAACGTCTATTTACATACCCAGGTGCAGCGGTGAACACAGAGGACCACCGCAGAGTTCACAAACATGTCATAACCTGCAAACCAATTACTAATGACGCACATTTCTAAATAACATGCAATAGTTAATGACAATTCATTTAAAATGTTTTTCTATTAACCAAGGTATACAAAAGATGGAATACATTTTTATTTATACGAGTATGTATACCTAAAGAACCTCATGTTGAAAAACGATTTCTGTACACTGTGTAATTTGCTGCACATTCATTTCACAAAAATATGTCTGTTCAATCAAATCACACTGATAAACATTTACTAATTAGTAATTGATTATGTCTTTAGCATATTTAACTTAATTCTAAACCGTGACAACATATTTCTTTAATATTAAACACACTTTTTTAAGAACTTATAAACGATTACAACCATCTGTCATTATTGCATGCATTAAAGCATATACATATGTATGTAGATGTTGTAGATACGACCCGGCGTTCGGCCATAGACATGCGGTCAGAAACTTGTAGAGTTCATGCGTAGCCATTTTGAAACGCGCTAAATTCAAATTTTAATTAGTTTTCAATTTGAAATAATTTTAAATTTTTTATACTTTTTTCTTAAGTTTTATATTATGAGGATGGTATTTATTTAATTTTAAATATTATAAGTTCAAAAAAAACTATATATACATTTTTTGTCACTACATTACTTCGTAATATTTAATCTGAAAAGTACTTATTGTATATCTATTCTAAAAGCCTTTTAGTCTTTAGAAAGGATTTCTTAATATTATATAATCCCTAAAAAGGTGTACTTATTAAGTTTTATGCATAGGGTAATACACAAAAGGTAGATTTATTTTTTCAAAAGCACTACAGTAGGTCATAAGTCGTATATTCCCACTCACTGTTTTGATATTTAATTTACTGTTTTTATTTAATATTGTAATCTAGATTTCAGATTTTCGTTTAAGCATTCCTTTCACATTTGTGTTTTAATTTAAGTTTAGTTACTTTAGTTGGTGCGTATGCATCGTTAGTAATATAAATTTTGACAAAATTGAATGTGAAATAATTCAAATTCCTTTTTCTAATAACAATTAGTAATAGAAATTGTTTTCCCTTCTATATTTTTCAAAAACTGACATTAAACTTCTTTTAAAAGTGAATCCTACTGCATTTTGACTGATTGTCACATTTTCGAGGTTATAATATAATACAGTTTTTCTTAATTTAATATTTTTAATTTAAAACATTGGACCTTGTAAGGTTCTAAAAAAACTAAGAAAACTTAAAACATAAATTAAATTAAAAGTGGTACTGTGAATGACTACGCGTATTGCCATATGCTAAACAATATAAATTAAATACAAAATTAAATTAAAGCAGTGAATGGGAATGATACTTTAGGGTATTATTTATTGGGTTAAAAATTATATATATTTTTTGCTAGATGCCTTTTTCTAATTTCAGCTTCTAATTAGCTTGTAGCAAACTAGCTAGTGTAAAACGTAATAATTTCTATAAGACAATTTTTATAACGTTAAACATCTAGAATGGATTATATACTCTAAGATGATATCTTAGTGATTAGATATTTTAAACATAAAATAAAACATTTTAGAACAATAGTGGACCACGTGAAAACACGTTTACCGATGTTTGGGCCATTTGAAGGCTAAGAATCCTAATACATTAACTGAATGCATCCATTGATTGGAATCTGACAGTTGGATAGACAGCAATGATCGTTTGGTTGATTTGACCATCGATATTAATCGACACTACTGGATGTTGTTTCCACATTTGGGTGCATCTTACCCAATCCCAAATAACATTTACATTATATAGAAGAAATATATAGGTCTAAACATTTTCTGACGTTTAAATGCATTTTAATAGCTTTAGAGAGAAGAACAGTGAAATTTTACGAGTTATGTACCAAGGAAATTCGTTGTAAAGATAACATTTTATGTGATACCAAATATGCAATGTGTGAGAACTTTTTAGAAAATAGCTTCCACAATCAATACGAATGCATGAAGAAGCAATAAGACGCATGCGCATAGAGAATAAATAGGAACATATACCTTTCTCTCTCGCACACATTTTGGACACACTTTTAATCTTCTTCTTTTAATATTTCTTTTATTAAGAATAACCTAAGGCTACAGAATATATTAATTAAATAAATTTAATTACAATCACACAAGTATGAAATTAATATAATCAATAGCTTCAACCCTTATTTATTATTGTGGTGAATATTTCCAAGCGACCGAGCTGTCACGTATCGGGAAATAACGACGTGTCATATGTCAATCACAACAGGCGCTAACATACCGCTAAAACAAAAAATAACGCCCCAAAAACTCCCCAAACATTACATCAAAAGAAGAAATAAGTAAATGGGGATGTGCCGTATTGTTGGGACAAGAGGACACTTCTGTGTTAATTAAAGATCAAATGGAACTTTGATTTGTGACGTCTGCGGAGATTCGCTGTCAATGTCTCATTTCTTGATATTTATTTATGAAAATTTCACAAAGTATTCTTCAAATGTCATTTTATCATGTAGTAATTATAAAAATAATTATATATTATCTGTGTCGTCAAAAAACATTATCGAAAATATGCTTCTTTTTTATCGTTTTGACATTAACACGAGCTTCATTTTGGGTGAATTATATCATTGTTGTCTTTCAAGTATTTCATAGTGCTCAGATACTTAGTCGACTGTTAGAAGAGTCCCTTGCGCCCCCAAGCCTTCTAGCCCGGAGCCCCCACGAATCACTGATGCACCCAGCACGATTAGCACAAAGTACACACCCGTTCCTTTCAAGAGTTGGACTTTGCTTTAAGTTCCGTTTTCTATTCTTATACTCATACAAATACTAAAACGTTAAAAACGGACCGAATTCTATAGCCATTGTCTTCGCTATAACATCGATTATAAATAAAAAATAAAATACGCGGTTTTTAAAACGTTCAACCGCATTCTATCTCTCTATAGTTCTCTTTTTAGAAGTAATAATTCACTCACGTTTTATCCAGGTGCGTGCCTACTATGCCTACCTTACAGGGACGTATGTCGAAAAGTATATTATCTATAGACAGATTATTTCAATATTGGGTTTGTTTCTTTTGCCATTTTTCTGTTATAGGCGTTACAGTAACACAGGATTTTGATAATTTAGTACCTAGATAGAAAAGGTAACGCTAGCGACTGTGAGACTGTTAGCGACTGCAAGACAATTTCAATGAGAGAAGTGGCAAATTAAACTTGGCATTAACTTAAGGCAAGCTTTGTCTCAGAAAGGGGACTGAAAAGACATTCCAGAGACTTCATGAATATTAGTAGTAAGATATTTCCATCCGGTTATCTTCACTACTACTACTTAATGCTTATTCCCACTCACTGTTTTGATATTTAAGTTACTGTTTTTATCTAATATTTTAATCTAGATTTCAGATTTTTAGAATAAGCATTCCTAGTCACATTCGTGTTTTAATTTGTTCGACAGTTAGACAAAATTGAATGTGAAATAATTAAAATTGCTGTTTTTAATAACAATTAGTAATAGAAATTTAGAAATTTTTTTCAATACAGTTTTTCGCAATTTAATATTTTAAATTTAAAGCATTGGACCTTGTAAGGTTCT
Organism: Panorpa germanica; assembly: GCA_963678705.1. Classification (NCBI taxonomy): domain Eukaryota; kingdom Metazoa; phylum Arthropoda; class Insecta; order Mecoptera; family Panorpidae; genus Panorpa; species Panorpa germanica. The sequence goes on from OY783222.1 coordinate 1,130,626, forward strand.
AACAAAATTAGGAAAACTTAAAAAATAAATTTAATTAAAAATGGTACTGTGAATGACTAACGGGTATTGAAATATGCTAAACAATTTAAATTAAATACAAAATTAAATTAAAGCAGTGAGTGGGATTGATACTTTTAACTTAAACATAAATATCTGAAGATTCTGAGCTACCTCTTGAACAGTATTACATTTTATAAATAACTCCCAAGTATTTATTAATTTTATTGATTCTCTACAGCGAATTGTTTCGGTTTCCGTAATTTGACATAAGGGCACACACTTCACACTCGCTATACTAATTAACTAGCATAATTATTCCATTTCCTTTCTCATCATTGCATTATCGCATCGTCTTTATACATGTGTGTTTTCTCCGGGACAAGATACTCGTAGTTTGATCGTGGGAGTAAACTTTATCATCGTGCTTCACTAGACTTGGTGGACCTGGGTTCTTCTTGGCTCTCAGAAGTCTCGTATCGGAACCACGTTTCTTTCCCTCAATGTTTAAATGCCTCAACGTACCCAACAACAGTAACTAGTAACCAGTAACCATCGAGCTAGCATGTAAGCTCCTACATCGAAGCACATCGTACATGAAGCCACGTAAAGCGGGGAACTTAAATACGTGATTTTCTGTTTTCTTTTAAATATATATAGAAATATACGTTTATTTATATGTATGTGTTGCGATGTATAGACACTTTCATGTTGAATAGACTTAGTAAAGATAAATATATACTTTTTTAATTTCTGTTACCCGTTGTAGCATCCTAGTAAACATTTTGAAGTAAATTCTATTACTTTTCATGAGTTTTTTGTCATGAACGCGTTTGTTTTCTATTCAGTCGTTCATAGGGAATATCTCTTTTATGAGCTACAGACGAGTTAGAATTGAAATGTACGAGTAACTAGAACTTCACCTAGTCATTCTATTTCACCAAATGTTTACTGTGATATATACGCTTAATTAAAATTCGCTGAAATTCGGTTCCAGAATGAGAGATACGTAACACCCGTATTCGAACAGCTTTGTCGCTTGCAGTGTGCGAGAGTTCATTATATTTACAGGGATCGGATATATAAAGCGTATACGTTCGATCAAAATTCGCTTAAATACTCTTGCAGTGTGCCACAAGTGAGCCCAAGTGAGACACAGGCTACTCTTAAGTAGCCAGAACCAATTAGACATCTAAGATCAAGCGCAGAGAGGACAAAAATGCAGGACATTAAATAGTGTCGGATTTGAAGATGTGGAAGCCCTGGTGCAACGAAGAAGCGGAGGCCCCTAATTATTTTCGGAATAAAAAAGAATAAATAAATATAAAGGGAACAATTTTTTTTCGTCAAGTCTTTCAAAAATGTATTGCTTTTATCTCTATTGTGAGGGCCTCTTTGTTGTGAAGGCCCCGGGGCAGAAGCCCCACCTGTCCTCTCTTAAATCCGGTTCTGACATTCATGCTTAATCCATAAGGATCCCCAATATTACTGAGCAACATCAGACGCCTACGCATATTAATCAACTTATTTTAAAGTTTTTCATTTTCTTTTAATTATTTCTATTTCTATTTTAAGGTACATTATAAATTTGTTTCTTGTTATAGTCCTACTAAGTAAGTTACTTAAATGAAGATTAAAAATATATACAATTATTTAAAACCTACGATCAAATAAACATGATATAAATATAATTCCAAATATGGAGGTATTTTTGTCATATAAGTAATAAGTAATATTTGGATAAACGTGATTCGCAACATAAAATAAGACACACACACAAACACATTGATTAATATTTACTAGTATGTGTATCTACATACATAATACTAAAAGTAAAATAAAGCCAAAGGTGATCAGGTCAAAAGTCTTAATAATCTAATTAAGCATAACTATTAATTACAGGTTAAAAATGATTATGGTTCATCACGTTTACATTAGTAGCATCATGATTTAGAAAGGTCATGAACTTTCACAAAAAATACAGATTCAATTTGTGCTAATTAATTTAGAAAATTACCAAATTAGACTAACTTCATTATTTAGATAATATTTAAGACTTTGCAAATGCTTTCGTTGAATTATACCTTAGATGTTATAAGGGCCTGATGAGGCGCTAATAATGAAATTGTGTATAGAAGTATTTTTAGCAAAATAAACAAAATATGACTTATTAGTTGTCGTCACATATTATCACAATTCCTCTACCACTATCATAAGGTATAAAGAAAATTATATTGAATACCAAATAAGGCTGGTGCAAAATAATTTAATTGCTTGGGTTTTAAGATTGTAAAGCGGCGAAAGAATTCGTGTAACACAGTAGCCGGCTGCTGCGATTCATTATTTTCTACACTTTTAATTTACATTCTCAGAATATGAAGTCAAAAACTAATTTAATAAAATGTATATTGTATACTATAATATATATAAAAAACACTCTTAACTTCATGTGATTTTTTATATTAGACTGTGATTGTTTATATCAAACACAGACTGAGTGTATCCCATTATAAACTTGATTTAACTTTTATTTAAGACTTGTTACGCCTACTTATTATTTTAAAGCAATTTGAGATTAGTTTTATTTTTTGATTTTAAATTTTATTTAACCGATCTTTTTTATATTGAACAAATTGTTTTAGCTAATTTATCAAATTGTTTGATGATCGTAGAATAGTATTGGATATATAAAGACAAACTTTGTTGACAAAACTGGATAACATCAATTCTAAATTCAATGCTAAGTTATTTTTTGCTTCAAAAATAGTTTACAACGATTACAAATTATTTTTCTTGTGTACATTTCTACATTTCATAAGTTTAACTATTTTGTCATTAAATTTAAAACAATTAAACATAAAATAAAATATTTTCCCATAGATGGTATTCATATTGTCGAATCACACAACAAAATGTCCATTCTTTTACCATCTTTCATCTAGCGCAACCACCTTATCTATTCCTTTGCCTTTACCAATACTTAACGTTGACGTTTCTTTCAACTGTTGTTAGCTACCTTACTTATAACCGGACACACATTTTAAACACGATTTCCGGTAGAATTACGTGCGCATGCGTACAACTTTATATCCTTTCAGAATATTTTATATATGGATATATAACTTATATACCAATACTGACATATTTTGTATTTCATTTGATGGTCTAACATTGTTTCAAATTGTACTTCGTTGTGTTTAACAATTTCAACATTTGTGACAATCGTAGGCAAAAGTATAGTCGGATGTTAAGTACAAGAAACTGGAGAATATATTTAATACACTAAAGCTCCGAAATTATATTTCTTTAGTTGGTAGCACTGACGAGAGATATTACAACTGCTTTCTGGTCAGGTGAACTAACGGTATATATTAGTTCATTGTAGTGTGTGCCAACGGTCAAAATAGTTGACATTTGGAGCTGACAGAACTCACTGTGCATTATGTCAAGTTATTATAAAATTATATATAGTTCAAATCACGATAGTTCGGAGCGACTTATACTTAAAAGAGGTTATAAGAGCTGTATAAATCTATTTACATTATAGAAAAATAAGTAAGTCAATACTTTTTAGTTATATCAGCAGTTTATACCCCACAGCTTGTTTTAAGTAAGAGTCGCCGCCGAACTCTCGTAATTTGAACTATAAAAAGGAATTGACAATTTAAATAATAAACTTTAAATGTCGTTTCTTTGCTTTCATGTATGATAGTATGATTTAAGTTAAACAGTGTAATTATTATAATGTGTATGTAAATTACTAAAATAAACTTTGATTTCAAAAGGAACATATGAGTTTGATTAAAAATTTACAATTCCTAATAGAATTGGAGATATTGTGTTATATACATATACAGACTAAATTCAATGATAGTTCGAACCATTTGGAAGAGCGTCAATATAATGCGTCTGGAGCTAAAGAAGTTGACTTGCATTTTGTGTCTATTTATTTTTGTTTTGTGAACAAAACCTGACATTAGCGACACTCCTAAATGGTTTTGCATACGCAATGAGTTGTGGTTGGTAATCAATATAATTTTCATCATATTGTTTGTCATATTCATATCTCAGTTTCTGTCTAGGGCAACATTGTCTGTCATACATACAACGTCGCACAATGTGGAGACATTCAGAAATGAACAAGACAGTCTGTTTAGTGTCTGAATGTCTCATATAAACATTTGTCATGATGTTGTCAAGCCCTCGTCTGCGATTAGTGACTCCTGCAGTTCTGTAGCACAAGAAATACTTTGTTATTAGCAAGTGATATATAAATTGAAAATATTTGTAAAGGTTAAGCCTTGTCTAAACCGAAGAAGAAGCATGAAATTTCATAACATTCTCAGTGAAACATAAAACTAAAAGAGGAAGTGGGAATATAGCTTTAGTCAGTTGACTGTGACTGGTCTTTGACCAAATTTACCTATTTTTACATTACTGTTATCTCTATAACTGGCTTCATTAAATAAATTCTGCGATACCCATGAGTTCAGCAACTACCATAGAGATAAAAGAATAGAGTACGCAGAGTATACGGCCGCGTGTAAGAGGAAGCGATAGATGCAAAACCAAGCCAAGAGAGATAGCCTACCGAGAGTCCTATCTGTTTCTTCATGGGCGAATCGCTGCTGCTGGCTTGGTTCATTGGCGGTATGGTAGAGGGTAAACAAGCAAGCAGACGTGATTGTTAAAATAAAAATAAAGATAAAAATATTTGTAAATAGTTAGTGTAGCATACAGTAAATTTTAAAGAATATATACAAAGCATTTTAATGTCCAGATAATGAATAAAGACACCGACAGCCCCCAACTATTATAGCTATATTCTCGTTAGCGCGGCTTTCAATCACAGTACTCGGCTCGAAAGAGACACAGAGGACATTCGTGGCTATCTCTCTCTTTGCCAATATTACATTCCTTTAGAAATAATTTTTTTATGCATATCTTCTGTGCAAATCTCTTTAATATTATTTCGTGATACCCACCCATTAACATTATATAATTTGCGCCATTAAATAATTTTTTGTTATAAACTATTATAACCTAAATTCCATAAACTGTCTTCAAAATCATCATCTTCCGAATATAAAAACGTTTTTATCGAAATTGCTAGTTAGTCGTCAACATGCCACAAGCGCTAAAATATCGCGATACAAATCTTATAAAACAAAAACAGAAAAAAATAAATTTCTAACCCCAAAAATATGACTGTCCGATAATATATTTTTTTTAATTTTTATTTTATAGCTTTAGGTATATTTATTATACATCAATGTTGCCAATATAATAACCATTAATAAAAAGTAGGGTCCTACCAATATTTAAAAAATAAAAAGTTTTCTTTTTGTTTTTGATTTTTTTTTTCTTTTTAAATAATATGCGGGGATAAATGTTTTGTTTTATAAAATCAAAATGTCGACCGTAGCAAAATGATGTTGTACACTGTATATTGTTAGTACAGTCTTAAGAATAAGTCTATTGTTTACTTATTTAAGATGGTGAGTTCTATTATCAACGGTTTCTTACAAAGTTGGTAGTACTTATGAAAACGTGGCTACAACATCAAATTTATTTCGCTGACAATCAAGCCTAAAAAATATAGCGCTAATCCAGTGATACAACAAAAATGAAGCATAAGCATGAGGTTTAATCCGACGCTGTCTTAACTTTATTTCAAGAAGAGTGTCTTCCTTGCCCGTAACTAATTACATGTGAGATGCAAATATAATGGGCTTGTGTCCTCATTTTTTAGTGGTCGATTTTTCAAGTGTTGATTGAAATTGATGTTAATAAATGTGTATTGGCGTGTCTATTTTATTAAATATCTAAATGTTGACGGAGATATAGCAATTAAAAGTTTGAATTGTAGCTTTAACGCTAGAAATGATCGCCCATATTTGTATGACGGGAAATGCATTTTAACGTCAGTTATTTGTTGATTAGGTCAGTGCTGTGGTAATGTTTTGTAGCTGTTGGTACTTGAAATAATCAAGTCAAGTCAAAGAATAACAAGTTTTTATTTTATTTAACCCTGCTAAGGCAGACATAATATTGAAATTTGATTGTTCCTTGAAATAGCTGTAAATAATATTTGATACTTTAATATATAAATACATATAGCAGAGATTTATGAGCTGTAAGGTTGGTAACCTGTAAACTTGTCAGAGTTCTGTCTTTTACGCTCTGTCACATGCATTTGGAATGAGAGAAAAAATGACTTTTTTAATTGTTAATATCTCTTGAAATATAAAGAGTTATTAAAAAATAATTGAACATTTGAGGTTCTAGTAACTCACTTTATCAATATATAGTACACTTTTATAGAAATTAAGACATAGGACACAAGCCCATTGAAATTATAATATGTATAATAATTTTCGTAAATTTCTACATTATTTTCACAGAGTGTGTACAACAATTTTTTCAGGAGTCTTTGGCAGTGTAGTAGGAATAGAGGAGGATGGTAACCAGCAATTAGGCTAGAGGCACGGTAGCCGTGTCTTATCGGACGGTCACGAAAACCGTCTTACAATCTCACCGCACATTCGTACGTCTTCTGGTCTTCTGGTTCTCTTATGCCCGGGTTTTCAGGTCTTCAGGTCTTCGGTTCCTGTAGCTGCTGTCTAGAGTTCCGATCTTTGGATCTTCCGTTGCCATTCACGTCCGTCGGGAACATTCATAAATTCTTGTCTTCATTAAATTGTTTCGTTTGGGATAGAGATGCTTTAACATATTCATTTACTGTTTTATTTATTGAAATTTTTGATACTGCATTTGCATAAACAAATATTGAAATAATTCATTAATTGATTTTTAAATAAGATATTCACCATTTCTTCATCAGGATATAGGATCACTGCCTGATAAAGATATTCACCCATCTAGGCTATGAGTTCTTTCTGTTCCTTATTCTTACGTAGGCCATATTGTTTCCTATGAGATTGATCTGTAACTATCAGTAACAGTTCTAATTGCGAGAGTTCGGCGGCGACTTATACTTAAAAGAGATTCAATACACATTATAGAAAAATAAGTGAGTCAGTGCTTTTTAGTTATATCGGCAGTTTATACCCGACAACTTGCTTTAAGTATGAACTTTCGTACTTTGAACTATACATAGCGTTAATGCGGCACTGTTCACAATTGTAGTTCAAGCAATGACTCCTAAATTTATGCAACAATTTTCACACAACACTCTTACTGAACACTAATATCCTCCCTCAACGAACTGGAACACGTGGATGTATGAAGTAAGAGGTTAAATACGCATTTAAATACCTTTTCTAAAGAGACATCTATTGGTTCAGCAATTTTTACAACCCTTCTGTTGATTACTATCGAATATTCAAACCGAACACTTTAAGGGTAGTTCTTGGAATTATGCGAAAGATGTCTGAATTTCTACTTTTGGAATAAAAGTATATAAATGTCGTTTTTTAGTAATTTGAAATGTAGTTGTTGTATATATACAAAGACGACTCAACACGATAAGAAAAGAATTGTTGCCATCTAAATTCTGGAATTGTTAAGAACGCAAACTTTTAAACATATCTAATGTAAAGAAATATTTCATGTCTTGCACGTTAAGTTTTTCTTTCATTGGTTATTGGTTATTGCCTAAAGCCTCTATGAACAGAGGACTCCCAAAACCACTTTCCTCCCAATTTTTACCACATTTACTCTAGATATACTGGCCACTGTGGCAAGTAAACATTTTGGAGTCACTTTGCCATCATATTGAAGACGCATATGATTTTTTTGTCATGAAAGAGTTCATTTACAGTGCAGTTATTCACTGTCGTTCATATGAAACATCTATTTTATCGGCTAGAAATGGCGAAATTAGTTTACAAAGCAAGTGTTTCTTTTCGATCAACCTCGTTATGCAATGTTGAAGATAGCTTATTTGTAAGATCTTCCACGTTGCCATGCGTTCGATACTGTTCAAACTGTTTATAAAATTGTAAATATGAAGAAAATTCTATTTTTGGTTCATGCAAAAAATAAATAGACAAGTTTTATCATATAATCACGTTGTCTTGAACACAATACGTCTTTACAATTTTCCGAACAATATATTTTTCTAATAGAAGTCTTACTACCACATACTATTTTCCTTTCCATTTCCTACTACTAAATCAATTCTGTTTTTTCTTTATATAAATTATAATAAAATTATTCATTGTTTTCTATTTATGTACCAGCAACAAACCTAACACGCACGATAGAACAGTCTTTTTTTTCTATTCTTTTCTCATATGTTCCTTGTCTTCTTATTGGTTGAATCGATATGAATTGATCAATTTTAAATTGTGTTTTAATGTTTATTTATCAGAAAGGAATAGTAAACAACAGTATGCCCACCATGATTTATATTTAATATATTCTTATGAGTTTATATTTTATTAATAAATTATGTAGATGTACTGTTTTTGTTACATAACCTCCACCCGTTTACCACCGACATCTATCTTCACTGCGGGGCCATGGGGGGCCATCGGCAAAGCGCACTATTCGATGGATATTGATCGCAAATTTAAAAATAAAAATTAAATTACATTATTGATGTAATAGTTTTATTTAAAGGGAAACTACAATCTGATAAAAGGGAAACATATTGGCTTTTACTACTTCGTACTTAAAAAGAAATATTCCAAATGGAATTGTTCAACGTGAGCATTCGTATTAATCCGGCGCTAAAAAATGATACAAATATCTTCCAACGCGTTGGACGCATAGTGTGGTCGATTCTGGAACTAAAAGTGTCCAACGTTCACGTTGAAAAGGGATGTTTCTACCCCCACCACACACTTGATCCACATGTCATGCACTGCTGCACAAATCGTCCGACTAAGGAAGATTTTATACTTGAAAGTTTCTTTATTTACTAGAAAGTTTTTGTTAAACAGTGTCAGTGTCAATAATATCAACAAATTAATAAAATAAATAAATCATTCGTTCCGCCGTGTAGCAGGAAACTTGCCAAGTGAATTTTCCAATATTTGAGAGATAGCCATAGCAGGTATATAGCAGAAACATTTAGGTCTTGAAATAATAAATAAAAAAATTCATACATTGTTGCATTTTGCCCTGTTTAATCTTACTAATTATACCAATAATTTTTGGAAAGATGCTGTGATCCTGATACCGATCAATATAGCATGTAAAACATTATCAAATTTAAATAATCCCCGCTCAGTCCACAGCTAGGTGTCAGACTGGTCTTTATCTCCGTTCATAAATTAGAATTTATAATGTGACAAATGATTAACTGTTCTTGATTTAATTCAGATTTTAATTTCTTGAATTAATACAATATTAGTGTTTGTCACAACTCGGAGAACTCACGTGTTCTGGACGGCTGCGGTCCATTTCATTATTATAATAAATTAGCATCAGACTCGAAACTTATCGCTTCGATGTACATAATGCATACTTAATACGTGCTACTGTTACTTCAATTTCAATATTTGTCGTATTAAAATGATTTTTTTTATTCAATAAGAATGATCATCTTGTTGATGGAGTCATTAGATTGATGAAAGACAAAACATTACTGATAATGAAACGTGTAACCGAATAAATTATTCGATTTTGTTATGAAGGTTGAAACGAATTTCTGTTTTACATTTAAATTTATTGTATGTATTATATTTTAACTTCATTTTTTATTGTATTTTAATTTGATCACACGTGTTTCAAGAAATATTGGATTTTCTTTATAAAATTACTTGTAGAAACATATGTATATGATATCTTTCATTAAGTTTGACATACTTAGTGTGTTGTTGATTATTTTCTAATGAATTGCTACGTTGTAGCATTAAACACTATTTCAAAATTAATGACCTATGGCCATCTGCCCATTAGACTATATACCGTTTCGTTTGATCGTTTCAAGTTTTGTGGTTAACTCCATGTCAGATTGAGGTTATGAACCCCACCTATGTTAAAACTGTGGTCAAAATAGTTTATGTTGTAAATTTGTGGTCAACCAATGCTACTGGCTACTTAAGGAGGCACAGGATCATTCCATTTTAATATTACAACACAATTTTGTGCTATCTTTGAGTGAATTTATTTTATTTGATGCACTTCCTTGCATTTCACGTTTTATACGATAAATTCAATGACTCTGATGCGAACAGTGTGGACGTTTACCTTAAGTAAACCGTCACTTTTTTCTCTTATACAAATTCTTATGGATACTACAACTTTTATCCTTCGTTTACAATCCAAACTTGAATATAAACAATACTAATTAACAGTGTTAGATACGTTAACCCTCAGTTAGATACTTTTAGTATATCTAGTACCCGTTAAATGTATCTGAATACATATCTAGAAAGAAATGCTGGAGCACATTAAGTTTTCATGTGAGAAAAAGGTAAAAAGCGAAAAGAATATGGTGCAGTTATTAAAGGGAAGCGGTGGATGGCGGAGATAGAAAAAAGGAGCGAGGAGAGAAAAGGAATTGCAGAGTAGAAATAGAAAGAGAGTAGGAGGAAGAGTGAAGCAGTAGGGGTTTAAATTTACATGTTTTGTTTTTATTTTTCTTTTTTCTTTTGGAAGGAATGAAAATATTTAGGATCACAATGCTATACACAATGATATGCAATTGGTAATTGGCCAATGGCAAAAACATTAAAAATAAATAATAATTTATAAAAATTGATTCGTAATTTTGAACGATTTTCAATCTAACTAGTGTTGAAGTTTAATTCATCAATTTTTGTCTAGGTTGCTGTACTATGACATGACATGTACAACTAACTATTGCGATAACTATGAGTACAGCAGCCAGCCCAAAGAGTGTGAAAACCCTCACGTCCCGAGCGTACTTAATATAACAACTTTATCATTTCCACTACGACTTTTCTGCATTTATTTTACGTTTTAAATATCATAAATTACTCGTGAGAACACGGTTGCAAGATTTGAAAATATTTTAAATATTTTTATTTATATATTAATATAATTTAATAAATTTTTAAACTGGTTGTTGATTGAATTTGGCAAAGTATTTCAAGAGAAGATTTTTAATCGTTGTTTATTGACAATATTAATAAAAACATCCGTGAGAGATGTCTCATAAATAAATGTATATAAATACTAATTAATTAATGATATTAATTACTGATTTATAGCGGTGTTAATGAATAAAGTTGAACATGTTTCTAATACATGATTTGATTACAAGTTATTAGATAGTCTCTATTCTAATCCATTTAAAATAAAAGTGTAAGTTAAATTTGTTTGAAGAATATATACTGATATAAGTCAACCTTTTAGTAAGCTATAAAATTGGAACAAAAACTTTACATGAATTAAAAGATTTTCTTTGGAAGAATTCATAATATTTCTGAAGCATATTTTATAAACATTCTATTGAAAAAGAAATGGGCTTGTGTCCTCATTTTTTAATGGTCGATTTTTCAATTGTTGATTGAAATTGATGTTAATAAATGTGTATTGGCGTGTCTATTTTATTAAATATCTAAATATTGACCGAGATATAGCAATTAAAAATTTGAATTGTAGTTTTAGCGCCACAAATGGTCAGCCATATTTGTATGACGTGAAATGCATTTTAACGTCAGTTATTTGTTGAGTAGGTCAGTGCTGTGGTAATGTTGTGTAACTGCTGTAATCAAAGAATACTAAGTTTTTATTTTATTTAACCCTGCCAAAGCAGACATAATATTGAAATTTTATTGTTCCTTGAAATAGCTGTAAATAATATTTGATATTTTGATATATAAATACATGAAGCAGAGATTTATGAGCTGTAAGTTAGGTACCCTTACATAAGGATTGTGATGTTACATGCACTTGGAATGTGTACAACGTTGAATCCCTTTAATAATTAAAGAGACAAAATGACTTTTTTAATTGTTAATATCTCTTAACATATAAGGAGTTATTAAAAAATAATTGAACATTTGAGGTTCTAGTAACCCACTTTATCAATATAGAGTACACTTTTATAGAAATTAAAACATAGAACACCGCCCCATTCAGATCCAGTATAATTAACTTATATAACTAGAGTGCATTTTAACAAAACTGATTTATAAAATTATATTACTTTTAATAAATTCAAATAAAAATTTAAAATAATTTTGATGCACTTATCAAATTAAATAATAACATTTGTAAACTATGGCCTTTAAAATATTTAGCTGGTTAAATGAATAACCTCTTTTCGAGCGCACGATCAATAAAAGTAAAAGTTGTAAAATTGTGTCGTATTGTCGTTCTGGAGGAGATTACTCAGCTTACTAGTACATTCTGCAGGGATGCTAGCTTCTGGTAGTAGATTCTTCAGTTGACGACTTCCAACACCAATTACAGTAGTAATCGAATATCTTTCTTAAGATGATTAATAAGGATTCTTGTTCAGACGGTGTATTGTTGCAATTAGAGAATACTTGAGCGGTCTAAAGTAACCTCGTTGCGACATGCGACGGTTGAACAATTAGTATCTTTTTATTACTATTAATACAAACACTTTTATTAAAATATATCATTTATTCGTTGTAATATTATATCTGCTTACTTAATTACAATAGTATTTTATTAGATTAACGAAGATGACAGATATAAAACAAAATGTAATTCTATAGTGTTATAATTTAATTAATAGTTGAAATGTGCTCACTATTCAATACGTACGAAGTTGCGAATAGTAATGCTTGCTTTGAGACTCAGGAGAAGACTGGCTTTTAGCGTCTTGTGCAATTTAATATATAATAATTTATTTCACATCACAGAACGCCAATACTGAATTACCAGCATTAAATCAATATTAATCTCCACAAACCAGAGACAATATTTATAAGCGCTAAACTTAAATAATTATTCTTTACAATCTTAATACTAATACAAAAACTGTTTACATAATATAATTCTATTACATAATTAACATTTAATATCATTAAAAATAAAAGGTAAGTGCGACATATGCGTACTTACAACACTCCTCAACCAAAGAAAAGGAACGCATATAAAACAAAACATATGCGTTTCTGCTCTAAGGAAAAGAAAAAGGAAAAATTGTGATAGGGGAGATGTCGTACATATCACAACACCCCCTTTCAAAAAAAAAAGGGACACGTATAAAAACAAAATATACGAGTTACAATTCTAGAAAAAAACAAAAAGAGAAGCAAAGTGTCGACAACGATTCTGATCCCATCGTATAGAGTTAACACTGCTCCACAAAACAATCATCCCTGACAAAATCCATTTCATTCGTCAAGTTTTTATTCATTGGTACAAAATCTTTTCAACCTATTATTATGAACTACCGTATGTTTTTTTACCAATTAGTATTTCTGTATTAACAGGGGATATAATTTTAGTAACTTTATACGGTCCTACGTATAAGGGTAAAAGTTTTTTTGACTGTCCTTTAGTTGGTAACTGTTCATTTCTTAATAAAACTAGTTCGTTTACTTCAGGTGTGAAAAGAGAATTGACCCTTTTATCAAAATATAATTTTGTTTTTTCTTTGCTTTTAACCAAGTTATTTATAGCAAGTTCCCTCGCTACTTGTAACCTGTGTTTGAGTTCTACTATAAAATTATTATAAGTATTTACCTCAATTGGTTCTTTATAAAAAATTGAAGGCAGATTTGCCTTATGTCCATAAATTAGTTCGAAAGGAGTAAAACCGGTCGCTGTATGCGGAGTTGTGTTATACACGAACATTGCATAGGGAATCCAATTTATCCAATCATCCTGCTTTTTACAAAAATTCCTTAGATACTCGGCAAGGGTTCTATGAACTCTTTCTAAGGCACCGTTGGTTGCTGGTCTAAATGCTGTTGTTTTTAATTGTTTAATTTTTAACAATTTGCATATATCTTTAAAAATTTTTGACATGAAATTTGTTCCTTGGTCTGTTAAGATCATATTAGGAACTCCGTACCTACAAATAACGTTAGTTACTAATGCTTTCGCGACAGTATTTGCCTCCTGGTTTATAATAGGAATAGCTTCCGTAAATTTAGTAAGGTCATCCTGTATTGTTAGTAAGTATTTGTATTTGTCGTTGTCGTCTTTCTTGGGAAGATATACTATGTCCAAAGCCAACCTTTCGAAACTATGTTTCGAAGTCGATGTAATTGTTAATGGGCATTTATTTAATTTGCACACTTTATTCTTTTGACATGATACACATTGTCTAATAAAATTTTTAACTTTTCTAATCATACTTGGAAATTTAAAGTGTGATTTTAATCGTTTAATTGTTTTAGAAACTCCTAAGTGGCCTGCTGTGGGATTAACATGAAATTCCGAAATTACATTGTTTATTAACTCAGGGTCACTAATTTTAAGTATATTGTCATTATAAATGTGTACTATTATATTTGTTTTATCAAAGATATGTCTGATCATAGTTCGTAACTGAGCAAAATCTAATTTACTTAGTTCAGACTCGAACCTGTTCATAGCTATGTTAGTAATTTTGTGTAAAGTACAAAAGTTTTTCAGATTCACTAATGCCAAAAATATTTCTTTATAATTTGGTAGATTAAAATGAAATTCCTTAATTATTAAACAGATAATAAATCTAGTATCAATTTCAACATATGCAATTTCTGATACTTCTTTTTCTTGTATTAGAAATGCATTGATACTACTAAATTTATTGATTAATTCAGGAGAATTTCCAATTGAATTTTTAAAATCTTTTGATACAAAATCTACTAATGAAAATGACGTCGGTGCGTCATATAAACTTTTATCATGTTCAATTACTTTATTGTTTATGATAATTTTATTTTTAATTATTTCTAAATAATTTTCGTATGTGACATCCATTGTTTCAACCTGAAGTGAGTATACACGACTTAGGGCATCTACGTGTGGAATCGAACTACCTGGTCTATATATTACTTCGTAATTATATTCCTCTAGTTTTATCCGCCAACGCATAAGTCTAGAACTCGGGTCCTTAATACTCATTAACCAAGTCAAGGCTTGATGGTCTGTTACGATACTAAAAAACTTTCCATAGAGATAGGGTCTAAAATGAGCCACAGCCCATACTACTGCTAATAACTCACGTTCAGTAGTTGTGTAATTTTGTTGTGCCTTATTTAGAGTTCTTGAAGCATATGCTATTGGGTGGCTTTCCTTAATAGTACCTTGTGAAAGGACTGCACCTATAGCATATTTACTTGCATCCGTGGTTACAACGAAATTTTTACTAAAGTCCGGGTATTGCAAAACAGGTGATATGGTTAATTTATTTTTTAAAGTTTTAAATGATTCGTCGCATTGGTCTGACCATTCTAATACTTTAACATTACTGTGTTGTAAAATTGTGTCGTATTGTCGTTCTGGAGGAGATTACTCAGCTTACTAGTACATTCTGCAGGGATGCTAGCTTCTGGTAGTAGATTCTTCAGTTGACGACTTCCAACACCAATTACAGTAGTAATCGAATATCTTTCTTAAGATGATTAATAAGGATTCTTGTTCAGACGGTGTATTGTTGCAATTAGAGAATACTTGAGCGGTCTAAAGTAACCTCGTTGCGACATGCGACGGTTGAACAATTAGTATCTTTTTATTACTATTAATACAAACACTTTTATTAAAATATATCATTTATTCGTTGTAATATTATATCTGCTTACTTAATTACAATAGTATTTTATTAGATTAACGAAGATGACAGATATAAAACAAAATGTAATTCTATAGTGTTATAATTTAATTAATAGTTGAAATGTGCTCACTATTCAATACGTACGAAGTTGCGAATAGTAATGCTTGCTTTGAGACTCAGGAGAAGACTGGC
Source organism: Panorpa germanica (assembly GCA_963678705.1). Classification (NCBI taxonomy): domain Eukaryota; kingdom Metazoa; phylum Arthropoda; class Insecta; order Mecoptera; family Panorpidae; genus Panorpa; species Panorpa germanica. The sequence goes on from OY783222.1 coordinate 1,146,437, forward strand.
TTTCAGCGTCTTGTGCAATTTAATATATAATAATTTATTTCACATCACAGAACGCCAATACTGAATTACCAGCATTAAATCAATATTAATCTCCACAAACCAGAGACAATATTTATAAGCGCTAAACTTAAATAATTATTCTTTACAATCTTAATACTAATACAAAAACTGTTTACATAATATAATTCTATTACATAATTAACATTTAATATCATTAAAAATAAAAGGTAAGTGCGACATATGCGTACTTACAACACTCCTCAACCAAAGAAAAGGAACGCATATAAAACAAAACATATGCGTTTCTGCTCTAAGGAAAAGAAAAAGGAAAAATTGTGATAGGGGAGATGTCGTACATATCACAACACCCCCTTTCAAAAAAAAAGGGACACGTATAAAAACAAAATATACGAGTTACAATTCTAGAAAAAAACAAAAAGAGAAGCAAAGTGTCGACAACGATTCTGATCCCATCGTATAGAGTTAACACTGCTCCACAAAACAATCATCCCTGACAAAATCCATTTCATTCGTCAAGTTTTTATTCATTGGTACAAAATCTTTTCAACCTATTATTATGAACTACCGTATGTTTTTTTACCAATTAGTATTTCTGTATTAACAGGGGATATAATTTTAGTAACTTTATACGGTCCTACGTATAAGGGTAAAAGTTTTTTTGACTGTCCTTTAGTTGGTAACTGTTCATTTCTTAATAAAACTAGTTCGTTTACTTCAGGTGTGAAAAGAGAATTGACCCTTTTATCAAAATATAATTTTGTTTTTTCTTTGCTTTTAACCAAGTTATTTATAGCAAGTTCCCTCGCTACTTGTAACCTGTGTTTGAGTTCTACTATAAAATTATTATAAGTATTTACCTCAATTGGTTCTTTATAAAAAATTGAAGGCAGATTTGCCTTATGTCCATAAATTAGTTCGAAAGGAGTAAAACCGGTCGCTGTATGCGGAGTTGTGTTATACACGAACATTGCATAGGGAATCCAATTTTTCCAATCATCCTGCTTTTTACAAAAATTCCTTAGATACTCGGCAAGGGTTCTATGAACTCTTTCTAAGGCACCGTTGGTTGCTGGTCTAAATGCTGTTGTTTTTAATTGTTTAATTTTTAACAATTTGCATATATCTTTAAAAATTTTTGACATGAAATTTGTTCCTTGGTCTGTTAAGATCATATTAGGAACTCCGTACCTACAAATAACGTTAGTTACTAATGCTTTCGCGACAGTATTTGCCTCCTGGTTTATAATAGGAATAGCTTCCGTAAATTTAGTAAGGTCATCCTGTATTGTTAGTAAGTATTTGTATTTGTCGTTGTCGTCTTTCTTGGGAAGATATACTATGTCCAAAGCCAACCTTTCGAAACTATGTTTCGAAGTCGATGTAATTGTTAATGGGCATTTATTTAATTTGCACACTTTATTCTTTTGACATGATACACATTGTCTAATAAAATTTTTAACTTTTCTAATCATACTTGGAAATTTAAAGTGTGATTTTAATCGTTTAATTGTTTTAGAAACTCCTAAGTGGCCTGCTGTGGGATTAACATGAAATTCCGAAATTACATTGTTTATTAACTCAGGGTCACTAATTTTAAGTATATTGTCATTATAAATGTGTACTATTATATTTGTTTTATCAAAGATATGTCTGATCATAGTTCGTAACTGAGCAAAATCTAATTTACTTAGTTCAGACTCGAACCTGTTCATAGCTATGTTAGTAATTTTGTGTAAAGTACAAAAGTTTTTCAGATTCACTAATGCCAAAAATATTTCTTTATAATTTGGTAGATTAAAATGAAATTCCTTAATTATTAAACAGATAATAAATCTAGTATCAATTTCAACATATGCAATTTCTGATACTTCTTTTTCTTGTATTAGAAATGCATTGATACTACTAAATTTATTGATTAATTCAGGAGAATTTCCAATTGAATTTTTAAAATCTTTTGATACAAAATCTACTAATGAAAATGACGTCGGTGCGTCATATAAACTTTTATCATGTTCAATTACTTTATTGTTTATGATAATTTTATTTTTAATTATTTCTAAATAATTTTCGTATGTGACATCCATTGTTTCAACCTGAAGTGAGTATACGCGACTTAGGGCATCTACGTGTGGAATCGAACTACCTGGTCTATATATTACTTCGTAATTATATTCCTCTAGTTTTATCCGCCAACGCATAAGTCTAGAACTCGGGTCCTTAATACTCATTAACCAAGTCAAGGCTTGATGGTCTGTTACGATACTAAAAAACTTTCCATAGAGATAGGGTCTAAAATGAGCCACAGCCCATACTACTGCTAATAACTCACGTTCAGTAGTTGTGTAATTTTGTTGTGCCTTATTTAGAGTTCTTGAAGCATATGCTATTGGGTGGCTTTCCTTAATAGTACCTTGTGAAAGGACTGCACCTATAGCATATTTACTTGCATCCGTGGTTACAACGAAATTTTTACTAAAGTCCGGGTATTGCAAAACAGGTGATATGGTTAATTTATTTTTTAAAGTTTTAAATGATTCGTCGCATTGGTCTGACCATTCTAATACTTTAACATTACTGTTTGCTGCATTATATAGTGGTTTGGCTATCTCTGCGTAATGCGGTATATGTCGGCGATAATAACCAGACATACCCAAAAATGTTTTAATTTGTTTAGGACTGTTTGGAATGGGGAAATTCTTTATTGCTTCTACTTTAGAAGGATCTGGTAGAATACCTGTTTCATTAATAACGTGACCTAAATAAATCAAATCTTTATGTAGAAAGTTACATTTGGATGGTTGGAGCTTCAAATTATGTTCCCGTAATTTAGAAAAAACGTTTTTTAATCTTTGGTTGTGCTCAGAAATGTTTTTTCCAAAAATGACTACATCGTCCAGATAGATTAAGCAATCTATTCCTTGCAAACCTGTGAGAACGTGAGACATAAGTCTCTGAAACATGGGGGGGGCTCCTTTAAGTCCGAATGGCATTCTTACAAATTGATAGTGTTTAAAGTTCGCACTAAATGCTGTTTTCTCTTTATCTTCGGGAAGCATAGGGACCTGGTGAAAACCGCTTGCTAAGTCAAGGGTAGAGAAAAATTTTGCACCACTAAGTTGGTCCAGTATATCATGTATAAGAGGCAAAGGATAGGCGTCACTTGTTGTCTGCTCGTTAAGTTTACGGAAATCGACTACTACGCGGAATTGTTTATTACCTAACGCATCTGGTTTTTTTGGTACTACTAATAAAGGTGCGTTATAGGGTGAGTCGCTTTCTTCAATTATGTTGTTGACCAACAGTTCCTGAATATGCTTTTCCACAATCTCTTTTTGCGCATGGGGCAATCGATACGGTTTAACGTTAACGGGTTTAGAAGAATTAATCTTTATCTTATGACTTAATGCGCTCGTACAAGATAACTTGTCTCCCGGTAAAAAAAATATGTCATTAAAGCTGTCACAGATTTCTATTAATTCTGTTACTAATTCTGAATTGACATGTGAAAGATTTAAATTGTTTAATAAAAGTTCCTTACGGTTGTTAGGACTTGATTTTGAAAAATGGTAAATACTAAATTGATCTATCGGTATGATATTCGGTTTGAAATTACTAAGTATTATATTTTTTATTGAAGAATTTATTATTGAAATATAGAAAATATTTTTGACGGGCTTGATTAATGCATTAGCTAAAAAAACTTCAGGTAACAATTCCCTGGCTACACAAACTCCTACTGTAGAACCTGACATAGGAATTATCTTCCTCGTACGTGCTGGTAAAACGATATTGTTTATATTTATAAGTGGGAGCTCAATTACTTTGCCACATTCTGAGAATTGTACACTGTTCATTTTTAGATTAATTACTGCATTTAGTTTCCGTAAAATATCTAACCCTATAATTCCATCGTGTTTAATGGGGAAATTTTCTGACACAACCTGTAAAGTTTGTTTCGACTTATTACTATCTAAAATTATAGAAGTTTTCAGTGAACCTAAGGTATAAGGCGTGCCTTCAGAAATACCCTTCAATAGAATTTTAGATTTATTATTAATTCTGACATTGTTATTTAAAATATTTTGTTTAATCAAGGAGATTTGAGAACCAGTATCTAATAAAAATGATACGGTTTTAGCTTTGGCTGCGACCATCTTGAATTGGATAGTGTCAACTGTTTGCTTAGCCTTAACATTTTTATTTTTACTGTCAAAACTTAGAATATCATTATTATTTTGTAAATTACCCGTATTGATCTCATCAAAATCATAAAAAAAACATAATTCATTATTTGAATTGTGTTGTGTCTTGTTAGTAAAAGATACTTGAGAACCATCAGATATAAGATGTTTCGATCTTTCACAACAAGTAGAAGGTTCTGATAAAATTGTGGCCTCCCTACAAGTATTAACTTGAGCAATAGGGTTACCCGTATCTAGATTTTCCTTCTTAATAAAACAATACTTTTCTGTATGACCACTTTTCTTACAATGGTTACAGAACAAATTTTTAGTTTTTGTTTCGACCTTATTAGGAATTTGCTTGCTTGAAACTGGTTTACTATTAGAATTAGGAACGCTTGGATATGTTTTGACTTTAATATGCCTTCTTCTTTCTAGATTGCGCCACCGTCTCTCCAGAAACTCTGTAAATTCATTTAAGGTTGGTAATTCAGAATTATTTCTGTTTTCCCATTCCTTTGACGAATTAAAATCTAATTTGGTCTTTAAAATATGTATTAACATAAAATCTGAATGATTAGAATATATCCCCAATTCGGTTAATGCTCTAATCGATTCATTAATTTCATCTAGTAGTTTTTTGATATTGATTTCGGACTCTAAACGTATAACATTGTAGTTTATTAAATTGTTTAAACAGGTTTCAATAAGTGCTACCTTGTTATCATAACGTTTACAAAGGATGTTCCAAACAATTTCGTAATTATCATTTGTTAAAGGATAATTCTTTATGAGTTTGAGTGGTTCTCCTGACAAATTTAACTTTAAATAATGCATTTTTTCAATGCTTGATAGTTTACTATTATTACGAATTAAATTTGTAAATAATTCCATAAAACTTTGCCAATTAATATATTCTCCATCAAAAACGGTTAGTTGCATTGGACTTAAGTTCAGATTTTTTATTGAATCTATACTTTTTGAGTCGTCTACAATATGTGTATCATTCTCAAATGTTTGCTTATAATTCAACAAGTAAATAAGAGTGTCGTCATAAATACTTTCAACTTCTATAGACTTACTAACGATAGCCGAAGCTTCTTCATTTTTTAGAGTTGGAAGCAATGCTTCTACGATACTACTATATTTAACCCAAGCTTTGTCTAAGTTTTTGATTTTTAATTCAACTATTGTTAAGGATGTTGATTGGACTTCTAGATTTTTTGAAAACTCATTAATTAGATTGATTGTATTCTCAACTAGTGTGAGTGAATGAACGTTCGGTGCCATAGTACTTAATTAAAGTTATATATAATATACAGACTAAAGATTATTTTGTACCAATAAACGACTCTCCGAAAAATAGGATTCTGACAAGGAAAAATTGTTAGCGAAAACAGTAACTCACTGGAAATTTCCGATGGGGCTCAGACACCGCAGTTGTAACAGGAAGGTAGTCTCTCTGATTGAACAGACTGCTATCTAACTGCTTCAGCTCTTTACTTCTCCTTTTCAAAATTCTTTCTCGTTCATAAAGATGTTCTAAAAATATTAAACATGAATTAATATAATTGTAGAAACAATTATAGGAAATATTATAGTAGATATTCAAAAGTATTGGATATAATACTAAAAATATTGAACAATGATGCTACAAAATTGTTATTTTATAACAAATATTCAAAAGTATTGAATATAATACTAAAAAATAATAGCTTCAATGAATTACAAGGATGCTACTAATAGATAGGTTATAGCAAATATTCAAAAGTATTGAATATAATACTAAAAAAAAATAATAGCTTCAATGAATTACAAGGATGCTACTAATAGATAGGTTATAGCAAATATTCAAAAGTATTGAATATAATACTAAAAAAATAATAGCTTCAATGAATTACAAGGATGCTACTAATAGATAGGTTATAGCAAATATTCAAAAGTATTGAATATAATACTAAAAAAATAATAGCTTCAATGAACTACAAGGATGCTACTAATAGAAAAAAATACAATTATCAATTTATGATAATAATTGTATACAAGATAAAAAGATACTGTCTTATTATACTTAACAAAAAAAACTTTCGATTTTGATCTATGTACAGCTGTGTGCAGGGTTCTGGAAACGATTAACATCAGTTTAGATTATTCCATTTGTTCTAGAAGCATCCATCCATTCGCTGGGGGCAAAAGATTTCTTTTTTTTCTGGTTCAGCGGGCTGTTGTTTTACATCCACCGGACTTGTAGAAAAATTATGTGAAATACAGATGAATTGACGTTCTATCTCGTACTCTTCGGCAATCTTGGAAATAATCGATCGACGTAGTGGTATCCAGAATAATTGATCTGCATCCAGGTGTAGAATATATAGAAAAAAATTTTGGGCGTACCTCTTGGATATTTATGTGTAGGAATATCTCTTCGAGACCCCACCTGACACCAATGTTGTAAAATTGTGTCGTATTGTCGTTCTGGAGGAGATTACTCAGCTTACTAGTACATTCTGCAGGGATGCTAGCTTCTGGTAGTAGATTCTTCAGTTGACGACTTCCAACACCAATTACAGTAGTAATCGAATATCTTTCTTAAGATGATTAATAAGGATTCTTGTTCAGACGGTGTATTGTTGCAATTAGAGAATACTTGAGCGGTCTAAAGTAACCTCGTTGCGACATGCGACGGTTGAACAATTAGTATCTTTTTATTACTATTAATACAAACACTTTTATTAAAATATATCATTTATTCGTTGTAATATTATATCTGCTTACTTAATTACAATAGTATTTTATTAGATTAACGAAGATGACAGATATAAAACAAAATGTAATTCTATAGTGTTATAATTTAATTAATAGTTGAAATGTGCTCACTATTCAATACGTACGAAGTTGCGAATAGTAATGCTTGCTTTGAGACTCAGGAGAAGACTGGCTTTCAGCGTCTTGTGCAATTTAATATATAATAATTTATTTCACATCACAGAACGCCAATACTGAATTACCAGCATTAAATCAATATTAATCTCCACAAACCAGAGACAATATTTATAAGCGCTAAACTTAAATAATTATTCTTTACAATCTTAATACTAATACAAAAACTGTTTACATAATATAATTCTATTACATAATTAACATTTAATATCATTAAAAATAAAAGGTAAGTGCGACATATGCGTACTTACAACAACTGTTTGCTGCATTATATAGTGGTTTGGCTATCTCTGCGTAATGCGGTATATGTCGGCGATAATAACCAGACATACCCAAAAATGTTTTAATTTGTTTAGGACTGTTTGGAATGGGGAAATTCTTTATTGCTTCTACTTTAGAAGGATCTGGTAGAATACCTGTTTCATTAATAACGTGACCTAAATAAATCAAATCTTTATGTAGAAAGTTACATTTGGATGGTTGGAGCTTCAAATTATGTTCCCGTAATTTAGAAAAAACGTTTTTTAATCTTTGGTTGTGCTCAGAAATGTTTTTTCCAAAAATGACTACATCGTCCAGATAGATTAAGCAATCTATTCCTTGCAAACCTGTGAGAACGTGAGACATAAGTCTCTGAAACATGGGGGGGGCTCCTTTAAGTCCGAATGGCATTCTTACAAATTGATAGTGTTTAAAGTTCGCACTAAATGCTGTTTTCTCTTTATCTTCGGGAAGCATAGGGACCTGGTGAAAACCGCTTGCTAAGTCAAGGGTAGAGAAAAATTTTGCACCACTAAGTTGGTCCAGTATATCATGTATAAGAGGCAAAGGATAGGCGTCACTTGTTGTCTGCTCGTTAAGTTTACGGAAATCGACTACTACGCGGAATTGTTTATTACCTAACGCATCTGGTTTTTTTGGTACTACTAATAAAGGTGCGTTATAGGGTGAGTCGCTTTCTTCAATTATGTTGTTGACCAACAGTTCCTGAATATGCTTTTCCACAATCTCTTTTTGCGCATGGGGCAATCGATACGGTTTAACGTTAACGGGTTTAGAAGAATTAATCTTTATCTTATGACTTAATGCGCTCGTACAAGATAACTTGTCTCCCGGTAAAAAAAATATGTCATTAAAGCTGTCACAGATTTCTATTAATTCTGTTACTAATTCTGAATTGACATGTGAAAGATTTAAATTGTTTAATAAAAGTTCCTTACGGTTGTTAGGACTTGATTTTGAAAAATGGTAAATACTAAATTGATCTATCGGTATGATATTCGGTTTGAAATTACTAAGTATTATATTTTTTATTGAAGAATTTATTATTGAAATATAGAAAATATTTTTGACGGGCTTGATTAATGCATTAGCTAAAAAAACTTCAGGTAACAATTCCCTGGCTACACAAACTCCTACTGTAGAACCTGACATAGGAATCATCTTCCTCGTACGTGCTGGTAAAACGATATTGTTTATATTTATAAGTGGGAGCTCAATTACTTTGCCACATTCTGAGAATTGTACACTGTTCATTTTTAGATTAATTACTGCATTTAGTTTCCGTAAAATATCTAACCCTATAATTCCATCGTGTTTAATGGGGAAATTTTCTGACACAACCTGTAAAGTTTGTTTCGACTTATTACTATCTAAAATTATAGAAGTTTTCAGTGAACCTAAGGTATAAGGCGTGCCTTCAGAAATACCCTTCAATAGAATTTTAGATTTATTATTAATTCTGACATTGTTATTTAAAATATTTTGTTTAATCAAGGAGATTTGAGAACCAGTATCTAATAAAAATGATACGGTTTTAGCTTTGGCTGCGACCATCTTGAATTGGATAGTGTCAACTGTTTGCTTAGCCTTAACATTTTTATTTTTACTGTCAAAACTTAGAATATCATTATTATTTTGTAAATTACCCGTATTGATCTCATCAAAATCATAAAAAAAACATAATTCATTATTTGAATTGTGTTGTGTCTTGTTAGTAAAAGATACTTGAGAACCATCAGATATAAGATGTTTCGATCTTTCACAACAAGTAGAAGGTTCTGATAAAATTGTGGCCTCCCTACAAGTATTAACTTGAGCAATAGGGTTACCCGTATCTAGATTTTCCTTCTTAATAAAACAATACTTTTCTGTATGACCACTTTTCTTACAATGGTTACAGAACAAATTTTTAGTTTTTGTTTCGACCTTATTAGGAATTTGCTTGCTTGAAACTGGTTTACTATTAGAATTAGGAACGCTTGGATATGTTTTGACTTTAATATGCCTTCTTCTTTCTAGATTGCGCCACCGTCTCTCCAGAAACTCTGTAAATTCATTTAAGGTTGGTAATTCAGAATTATTTCTGTTTTCCCATTCCTTTGACGAATTAAAATCTAATTTGGTCTTTAAAATATGTATTAACATAAAATCTGAATGATTAGAATATATCCCCAATTCGGTTAATGCTCTAATCGATTCATTAATTTCATCTAGTAGTTTTTTGATATTGATTTCGGACTCTAAACGTATAACATTGTAGTTTATTAAATTGTTTAAACAGGTTTCAATAAGTGCTACCTTGTTATCATAACGTTTACAAAGGATGTTCCAAACAATTTCGTAATTATCATTTGTTAAAGGATAATTCTTTATGAGTTTGAGTGGTTCTCCTGACAAATTTAACTTTAAATAATGCATTTTTTCAATGCTTGATAGTTTACTATTATTACGAATTAAATTTGTAAATAATTCCATAAAACTTTGCCAATTAATATATTCTCCATCAAAAACGGTTAGTTGCATTGGACTTAAGTTCAGATTTTTTATTGAATCTATACTTTTTGAGTCGTCTACAATATGTGTATCATTCTCAAATGTTTGCTTATAATTCAACAAGTAAATAAGAGTGTCGTCATAAATACTTTCAACTTCCATAGACTTACTAACGATAGCCGAAGCTTCTTCATTTTTTAGAGTTGGAAGCAATGCTTCTACGATACTACTATATTTAACCCAAGCTTTGTCTAAGTTTTTGATTTTTAATTCAACTATTGTTAAGGATGTTGATTGGACTTCTAGATTTTTTGAAAACTCATTAATTAGATTGATTGTATTCTCAACTAGTGTGAGTGAATGAACGTTCGGTGCCATAGTACTTAATTAAAGTTATATATAATATACAGACTAAAGATTATTTTGTACCAATAAACGACTCTCCGAAAAATAGGATTCTGACAAGGAAAAATTGTTAGCGAAAACAGTAACTCACTGGAAATTTCCGATGGGGCTCAGACACCGCAGTTGTAACAGGAAGGTAGTCTCTCTGATTGAACAGACTGCTATCTAACTGCTTCAGCTCTTTACTTCTCCTTTTCAAAATTCTTTCTCGTTCATAAAGATGTTCTAAAAATATTAAACATGAATTAATATAATTGTAGAAACAATTATAGGAAATATTATAGTAGATATTCAAAAGTATTGGATATAATACTAAAAATATTGAACAATGATGCTACAAAATTGTTATTTTATAACAAATATTCAAAAGTATTGAATATAATACTAAAAAAATAATAGCTTCAATGAACTACAAGGATGCTACTAATAGAAAAAAATACAATTATCAATTTATGATAATAATTGTATACAAGATAAAAAGATACTGTCTTATTATACTTAACAAAAAAAACTTTCGATTTTGATCTATGTACAGCTGTGTGCAGGGTTCTGGAAACGATTAACATCAGTTTAGATTATTCCATTTGTTCTAGAAGCATCCATCCATTCGCTGGGGGCAAAAGATTTCTTTTTTTCTGGTTCAGCGGGCTGTTGTTTTACATCCACCGGACTTGTAGAAAAATTATGTGAAATACAGATGAATTGACGTTCTATCTCGTACTCTTCGGCAATCTTGGAAATAATCGATCGACGTAGTGGTATCCAGAATAATTGATCTGCATCCAGGTGTAGAATATATAGAAAAAAATTTTGGGCGTACCTCTTGGATATTTATGTGTAGGAATATCTCTTCGAGACCCCACCTGACACCAATGTTGTAAAATTGTGTCGTATTGTCGTTCTGGAGGAGATTACTCAGCTTACTAGTACATTCTGCAGGGATGCTAGCTTCTGGTAGTAGATTCTTCAGTTGACGACTTCCAACACCAATTACAGTAGTAATCGAATATCTTTCTTAAGATGATTAATAAGGATTCTTGTTCAGACGGTGTATTGTTGCAATTAGAGAATACTTGAGCGGTCTAAAGTAACCTCGTTGCGACATGCGACGGTTGAACAATTAGTATCTTTTTATTACTATTAATACAAACACTTTTATTAAAATATATCATTTATTCGTTGTAATATTATATCTGCTTACTTAATTACAATAGTATTTTATTAGATTAACGAAGATGACAGATATAAAACAAAATGTAATTCTATAGTGTTATAATTTAATTAATAGTTGAAATGTGCTCACTATTCAATACGTACGAAGTTGCGAATAGTAATGCTTGCTTTGAGACTCAGGAGAAGACTGGCTTTTAGCGTCTTGTGCAATTTAATATATAATAATTTATTTCACATCACAGAACGCCAATACTGAATTACCAGCATTAAATCAATATTAATCTCCACAAACCAGAGACAATATTTATAAGCGCTAAACTTAAATAATTATTCTTTACAATCTTAATACTAATACAAAAACTGTTTACATAATATAATTCTATTACATAATTAACATTTAATATCATTAAAAATAAAAGGTAAGTGCGACATATGCGTACTTACAACAACATATTTTTACCTAACATAAAATAATATAATTCAGGTGAATTTGATTTGATACATATCAGGTGCAGGCTGCGATTTTAATATTTTCAGATTGTGGTCCCATGTGCAGCCTGCAATTGTTTACGCAGAGAGAGTGAGAGAGAGAGGCAAAGAGAGTCTCCTAGACAGACAGGAAGGTTTATATATTCTTATATTTATTTCTAAAAGACTAACAATACGGATGAACGCAGAGATACGACTGTGAAGACATTTTATAGGGTTGGCACCCGTAAGATTTTGTTTGATTGTTAGATTTTTTGGGTTACCAGCCTGTTCAATGCCTAAGCGTTAGCCCCAGGTTGTATTTGGACTTGGACTTGGAGGCGGTACGTGTTTTAGTGAATAGATCTCAGCGTTTGATAGCTATTTTGTTTCCGTTGGTATTCATAACTGTGAGAAATTTTGAGGTATACTACATCAAACAATTACACTAAAATAAATAACCTAATATATTTAAGACTCACTTAAAAGTATTATCACTAAAGTACAAGTTGCTTTTTGGTATTTTGCTAAAACATATATCATCGTAAGTGATTTAAAGATGAACTATTCATCGCAGAAGTTATTAATTAGTATAACAGTTCAACTTGCGAAGAATTCGAACAGACTATGTGCGATTTTAGACTATCGTCGGCTTGATTAAGCGGATAGAGCTTAATTGTCGGAGTTGTTTCGTTCTTTACAGGTTTACGTTTTTGTGTTCACTAAGGTGCATTGTAGTTGTTTCCTATTAAAGCACTTTATAATGAAAGTAAACTATTATTTTAATGTTTACCAATACACCACTGTCGTCACACAAAAATCGCAGCTCCTTGTGATTGGTTCTCGAGTGAATATGTTAATATTTTTAGTATACTTTCTAGAAATTTTCATTTTGAAGTAAGTGAAACATGTAACTTAAAAATTAATTATAAAACTGACTCAGTGTACTATAATATTTGGTAGACATTATGACACCTGAGTTATATGACTAGACCAAGAAAGTATTATATTTAACAAACAAAACACCATAATCTTATAAATAAGATCCGTTATTAGCATTTTATATTTTAAAGGGATCTGTGATATAGATCCAAAAAAAAGATAAAGTATTTTATTTTTATTTTTAAGTTGCTTAAAGAAATTTTAAGTAAAGTTAAGATGCAAAAAATCAAAATTTAAGATAAAAATAAAAACATTTAGTATAAAAATATTAACAGATTTTGAAAATAGATTGTTATTAAGTGTTAAATCTTCGCTAAAGTCAAAATATTTTTATTTAGTTTCTTTCTGTTGCTTTTTGGTATAAACCGCAAAGTGCATACTACTTTTATAGTACAAGTAGAGTAACTAGGTCGGTTCTGGTTTACTTAATATGGTGACATACGAAATAGAGAAATATTATAGAATCGATTTATGCTCCTAGAGCTGGACGCCCTTCTCAATTATCAATGATACGCCACTGCGTATGACCTTCCGAACAAGAATAATAAAAAACCTTAAAAGTTAATTAAGTATCTTATCTATTATATTTAATTATGTAACGTATTGCAATCAGAAGCTATATTATGTAATTGCAATTAATTATTATCTCACTAATAACCGGAAAAGTAATATTTAAACAATTGTTTCATAGATGCTGCTAAAATGAGATTAATTAGATCTCATTCTTTTAAGAATTATGTAAAAATAAATTTTATTTTTAAATACTCGTGTATTTACCTCTTCAATTTAATACAATTGTTTGGTTACGCTATTTGCCGATAGATGACGCTAGTTGTTCCGCATTTATTTCTCTCACAAATGGTTTTAACTTAGAATATCTAACATGGAATAACAGAGTCTCTTACATTATTTATTTCGATTCCAGAAGAACATGTAATATGTTGAATGTAATATTTACTTAGTTTTACATTTGTTGCAGGTATGGTTATAAATTTATCAAGGTAAGCATGGCTTAAATCAAACATGGAAAATATATTTTTCATATTTTCAAATATTTAAGGGGGCCATATTTGCAAACCCCTCGGAGGCTACGGTGTCCAGTTATACCCCTGGACAATGGGTACTCATTTTAGTCGCCTTTTACGACATGCATGAGCTACAGTGGGACTATTCTTTCAAACCCGGTCACCACACAGGTTACGAGATATATTGCAAAAATATATAAGGTCAAAACGATAAAAAGAAGCATATTTTCGATAATGTATTTTGACGACACAGTTAATATATAATTATTTCTATAATTACTACATGATAGAATCACATTTGAAGAATACTTTGTAAAATTTTCATAAATAAATATCAAGAAATGAGCATTGACAGCGAATCTCCGCAGACGTCACAAAAAAAAAGTAACATTGCGGTGCTACTCATGACTCATCACTGGATTTTCTGAAATCGAAAAACCAAAATGATTTCATTAGTTATTGAGTTTGCAAGAAGATTTTTCAATTTTTTACAGCAAAAGTCAAAATACCGATTTGTCATTAAAAAAAATCAGAAACTTTGTTATTTTAAAATACGTTAAAATTAAAAAATAAAAATGAACTCGACAGCGTTACCTCGGCATTTATGTAAAGAAAGAGTGTGCAAAATTTCAAAAGAATCGGTCCTGTAGATTTTGAGCTAGAGAGGGCACCGACTCTGAAAAAGCTATGTGTGAGAAACCGCATTTAAAAGTTTCAAAGTAACACGAAAGCAGACCAGAGAGGTGAAGACTTAAAACTCTAAATCTCCGACAGTTTTTCTCTAATCGACTTCAAATTTTTACACAATAAACTTAATATGTTGTACAATAATATAAATAAATAAAAAAAAATAAGAAAAAAAGTTGAAACTTTACCTCCCCTTAAGGGATGATTCTTAATTTCATTCCTAACTAATTTTTATCCCACCCACAAATTAAATAAGATTAAATCGATGACAAGAATACTTAGATAATTATAATACTTAGTATTAAAGCAAATCCTAAAAGTTATTGAGTACTTGAGTTATTTTCTTCACTCTTGATAAATATTCAAGCAAAAGAAAGAGATGCATATACTAACAGATGTTTGTTTCGGTCAACGCTTCAATCAGCAAGTGGTACTTTTTTTCCTATTGTTATAATTCAGTTATGGGATTAAGTTATAAATTATTTTGCAGGTAAATTTGTTTTTAATAATACCAGAACAAAACACTTCAAGGTATTTCAAACTGTCAGCAGTCACAGAAAAACAAATTTCAGAAAAACCCATCATAAATAATATTTGCAAATTTTGGAAATGTTAACGGATACAGATAATAAAATTTGGTTATATAAACCATGTTTTGAACGCGTTTCGAACCTGTTTTATTTTAAATACTTTTTAAAGGTTAAATACATTTACTAGAAAGGGATGATGAACGAATTCCAATAGAAGAAATGTAAAGTTCCGCACATGGGTCGACTGATTGCAAACGCGAGCCCCGAATCTGCCCGAACCGAATGAGAATGGAACTGTGTTGTGAGAGAGAGAGAGAAGGCACAAGCTCAAATGAAAAAAAACTGACTTGAAATTGGTTTTGAGCGACTGTGTTTCTAGGTCGCAGGGAATTACGTTATATGCTTTTGATGGTGAACATTATGCGCAGAAATGTGCACAAATACTTTTCAAAACTATACATACAAATACCTCACAATACGACACAATAAAATCCCCTATTATTTATTGTTAAAAATTCTATAGAGTCACGTTTTTCGTTTTCGTTGGGAACTTCGAGTTTGCAATCAGTCGACCCGGTTCACGTGTTAACACTTATACTTTAATTGTATCCAGTCACAATTTGTATTAAGTAACCGTTGCATACTCTACAAGATATCGACATATTTCTGTCAGAACGGAACAGTTGTTTCTTTTTATTCACCTGAAGTGGATTAAAGTTATTTATAAGATTGTTCAAAAAGTTCACCGTATTTTTTATCTTATAAAATATTTTATTATTTAAGAATATTATTTGATAAAGAGTTTAGAAGACGCCTCTAGAATAGGGTGTCAAAGAATACACTTACAGTATACAAAGCTTTGATATACAATGGTATTTGTGTTCAAGAATCTGTCTATGTTAAAAAATATGAATGGACTAAAAATGTGTCAAAAAATATGACACTTAATAATGCAATAGGTGTAAAATTGTACAGTCCGGGAAAAAATCAAAATATTGTAGATATTATTTTATGTACATATTATATTAATATATTAAAGTAATGGTTCTCATTCTTTAGTATGCTGAAAACAAATAAGAATATAAACATACACTTGGAACATTATAATATAGGATAACATCCTATTAAAAGAATTTATATAGATGACAAATTCCAGTCAAGTCCATTCCAGTAGTGTAATTATCTGAAATCTGACAGTCATAATTTGCATAATCACTATTTGATCAGTACGGCAATCAGCAAGACACACACACACACACATGTTTGTATTGTACCATCATTATTTCCTATTATTTTTGTTGTAACAATACCCAGGATAAGTATAAGCAAATAAAATGACAAATTATCTGCCATTGTATGAAATATTTGTCTTGGATTGTTATAACATTATCATTAGCATTGTGAATTATATATGTAACCAAACGTCTTCTGCACTCCTCCCTTTCACCCCCCTCCCTCCCCATATCCATCCTATTCCTCATCCAGCCCTCTCAGACTCTCCTGCAGGCGTTCAAGTACAATCTCATTCATTAGTGAATCGAGAAGAAGAAAATATTAGGTTAATTTCATGATTTAAGTATTGCACAACGAATGAAGCTTTTGTGTTTGACTACATGCATTTTTTCCAAATGTTTTTCAAATGTTCAATTATTTTTTAATAACTCCTTATATGTTAGGAGATATTAACAATTAAAAAAGTCATTTTGTATCTTTAATTATTAAAGGGATTCAACGTTGTACATATTCCAAATGCATGTGACATCACAATCGCTGCCAACCTTACAGCTCATAAATCTCTGCTATATGTATTTATATATCAAAATATCAAATATTATTTACAGCTATTTCAAGGAGCAATGAAATTCCAATATTATGTCTGCCGTAACAGGGTTAAATAAAATAAAAATTTATTATACTTTGACTTGACTTGATTATTCCGACTACCAACAGCTACAAAACATTGACCTAATGAACAAATAACTGACGTTAAAATGCATTTCACGTCACATAAATATGGCCGATAATTTCAAGCGCTAAAACTACAATTCAAATTTTTCCGTCAACATTTAGATATTTAAAATAAAACACACCAATACACATTTATTAACATCAATTTCAATCAACAATTAAAAAATAGACCACTAAGAAATTAGGACACAAGCCCATTTATAAAACGTAATTAGTTATCTTTGATAACACTGTTACATAACTTAGTTAAAGATTGCTACTGCTGATCCTTATTACTGATTTATCGCTATATCTATTAGAAAAACATTTAGTGAGAAAACGACTCTTATATAGAAGTTTTAAAATTCCATTATATAGAAATATAATTCTAGAGTAGTTAAACCTAATCAAAGTGAAAGCCTTGGATCTAAAAAGTGAAATAAACTATTATTTAAAAGAAAAAATAATTGTTTGACAATTATCTTTTAAAGCGTAATGTACTTTTGAAAATTAATAATTTACAAATATTGAGCTTGTACTTGTAGTTGAATATGCAGCTAACTTCGTTCCGTTAATAACATGTTGTCAATTGCAAGAGCCATTTAAAAGTTATACCCTGTGTTTATCAGAACCTGGGTTGCTTTGCTTTGCTGCAGTTGCAGCATCTCCAGAGTCCTGGAGCAAGCAGGCTGACAAGACTCGCTAATCTCCCACTCAATATCCCAATGAACAAATAAAAAATCGATTAAAAATTTAAATGTTATTGTTTCTTGTATTTAGTTGATTAATTTGTTAATGAGTTGTTAATTTATTAATTATTAGAATTCCTAGCTATGGAACGGGAGAATATTAAATAGTTGATAATTAATTAATATTTTCTTATTAACATATTTATGTTTAATTTAAGAGTGTTCTATTTAATTAGTATTAATTACTTATTTAAAATATTACTTTCCTATTTTAATATTAATTGATACCAAAATTATTAAACGCTAATTTTGACTTGCAGTTTCCTGCATCTAATGCAGTGGTTGGTAACCTATTTTAAATGATGGAAAAATTTTGAATGCAAGAAAAAGTTGCTGAATGCCAAAATTCATAATTCTTAAGTCTTCGTTTTTTGAAATACGTTCCAACGCTATATTTTCTGGATTTGGTATGAAGTGAGTACACTATATAAGTAAAGTAGAAATTTTTCCTCTTGTAATAAAATGTGTCTATGCGAAACAACTACAATACATCCTGCTGAAAAGTCATTAGATTCCAATGTGTGTCAGTCAAATATTACAAGATTAATATGGCAAGTTTCCTACTACCCGGTGGAACGAATGTTTGATCCGAATGATTTATTTATTTTATTAATTTGTTGATATTATTGACACCGACACTGTTTAACAAAAACTTTCAAGTAAATAAAGAAACTTTCAAGTATAAAACCTTCCTTTGTTGGACGATTCGTGCAGCAGTGCATGACATGTGGATCAAATGTGTGGTGGGGATAGAAAAATCGTTTTTGACGCGGGTTAAAAGATCGACAACAGCCCGAACTTCTTTCAACATGAACGTTGGACACGTGACATTGGATACACTAAGTTCCAGCATCGTCTAACGTTGGCTTTTACTATATATGAACCTCCCAAATTAATTAATCAATCAGAAATCGAATTAATGATTTCAATAATAAATATATACAGTATATTAATATTAAGATAGAAAATAAAATAAATAAATTATAATATTTATCAATTACATATGTAGGTACGAGTTTATATACATGGATTTCTCGATAAGATTATTTTATTTTGAATTAATCAATATTTATGTTCTTATATCAGATGTATGTATGCATAATATTACGTTTCTACCAGTGGCGTACGTTTCTACCAGTGGCTGTGTGATTAATGGAGAAAAAAACACTTCGTCGAAAGTTTATCTGCGTTATAATTTTGTTTGGGTGTAATTATGAATTGTCTGGGTATTGAATAGCATACTCAACTCAACACTAATGCATTGAACAATCAGTACACTATATTTTAAAACTTCGCACTTGACATCTTATACATAAATTATTCCCTTCTTAATAAAACTTAAATAATTAATATTAATTAAATTCTCCCCTCAATCTAAACGTAGACCACTACGCCACTGATTTAGTTTTGTAATTAATTCATACAAATCGATAACAAAGTACATAATAGTAAAATATATAAGGTTGTTGGACGATTTATTATCAATTCTTGCAGACTTGAAAGCAGTAGCTCTGAAGCTAGCAGACAACAAAGAATTATTGATCTTTTATTGCAAGATAATAGCTGAGTCAAGTGTTATAGACTTCCAAATAAAAATAGAGCTTTTTTAATTGATAGTTTTCTATGAAACAAGCTATAGAAACTATACTGGCTTAAATAAATTGAGAGAAACTACATATAACACAGTTCTGGATTTGATTCAGAGATAACGATTGGATTGCGATTATTCCATAAAAATTGTAAGAAACAACGGTTGGTAGTTCGAGTTTAATTCCCGGACCAGCGCTATATTTTCTGGAGTTGGTTGTTGTTTCATTTAATTAATAATTAAAATACATATAGACAATTTCAATAGTTTATTATTGAGACATACCTTATCGACAAGTTATAAAAAGGACAATTATAAAAGCGACGTAGAAAAAAACAAAAAAATACCACAAAAAATTACCTTAAATAAGATTTGAATTAGGTTAAACTAATGAACAATGACATAACACATTTTATCTTTCGACATACATCAGCCGTAATAAAGTTTCTTATGCAAAATATATAATTTTAAATAGTGAACTTATATACTGATAAAAAGATTTTTAATGTCTTTTGCATTTGTTTAATTACAATGTAACCGAGTTATGAGTTTTCCTTTGTGTTTAACGAAAAGAAAATCCTTAATTATATTCATAAATTATTTATATAAATTCAAAGTTACTAGTTTTATTATTTTGTTATCATTTATAAAATTCTTCGAAAGTGTACGGCAATAATTGTAGATTAAAATAAAGGAAAATATAAAAAAAAACAAATCACATGCTACTGTAAAACGCACAAAATTGATTTTCCGTTAAAGTCAGCTGTTCTGTCACTATGTATATGTATACTATACATACTCGTGTATACATGACATACCCCACTACAAACACAGTACAAACAAAGTAAAATTACCTAACTATAGCTAGCATGCTAAATAACAGATTAAGGAAAGGATAAAAGTAAAGTTATTAAACAGTAGTACCACCTTAACGAAACTAAACGCAATACACCAACTAACCTATTTAAAAACAATTCAATAATACCAACATTTAAATATTACTAGTAGTGACTAGTATGGGGATTGTACACTGTTCCCATTTTCTACGGTATATCCCGTTCCTGTTCCCATTCCCGATCCCGATCCCGAGTCCTGACTAACAAGTGAAACCCGTGCAATCTATGGGTTTAGGTACAAGTGTACCCGGCTCTATGAAAATTGCATAATTCAACACTTTATATGCGATTATAATACAGAAAAAAAAACACACACCAAAGTCAAGGTTAGAAAAAAAAAACTTTTTAAAATTCTAAAGGGCTTAAAATTATCATAAAAGGGTAGATATTTTATTAATTTGTTTTCTATTTGGAAGGATAAACAAGTGGTTATTCATTTTTTATAACTGCTAATATATTTAAATGACTTTTTTAGGATTTGTTTTTTGATTTGTTAACAGGTTGTTTTGCAAAGAATTAAAATAATTTTACGTTTATGAAGGGAGCGATTATTACTGTATGAAATTGTACTTCTCAGCTTTTGATGAATCTTAATATTTGTCCAGTTGTTAGTTAAGTGAAATTTTGGTATTTTGATGAGCTTTCGGAGTAAACATATCCTAGACCATAGACAAGCAACGCGTCGGCTAAAAGACATTATGTGTAAGACAATCATATGATTTTTACAAAAGTAAAATTTACTCAGCGGAACTCATTGAAAATTGAACTCAACTTCAAGTTCGTAACTACAGTGTAAAATTTCAAGCCCCTTCCTCTCAGAATGAGCAAAATAGGCGTGTTGGAATCTATCCAATTGGATCGTATAAGATGAAATTGACGCTTGCGCCGTTGTACCCTTATCCAATCATATAATTCTCCTATAGTTGGTAGGGATATAGTTTGAGTTCATAAGTAAGTGGGGAGAAACTCAAAAAATTAGGGAGGGGGAAATGACGTTCTCTCTCTATGTACTACAGAGAACATAGTATTGGAAAAATATTTTATAAAGACCAGAATTTAAACCAGTCTGATTCTGGACGTTGATTTGAGCGCACGCATTTGTGTAATCGAATATTTTTATATTTTATTGAATATTGTAAAACGATTTCATATAATTTTACGTTTTATTTTACGTGTAAAATTAATTGTTTTTGTGTGTTGAGCGATATGTGTTCAAATAAATTAGTGGGATACCTGTACATAACCATAACACGATTATGTAAAACAATATTGTGATTTGAATTTTTAAAAAAATTGTGCAGATTGAATTGGACTTGATTATGACAATATAGTGCAATGTGGTTTTAGCCAACGAAAGGTTCTGCTGGTTGAGACTGTGAAATGTGTTTCGTTTTATTTCATTTCTAAACTATAAACACTTGTCAAATTAATTTATTATTTTTTAAATAAATAAAGAAATTAATTAAAATACATAAATTAATATTAACTATGTAATTAAATCAATAACCAATTTGAATAATCATTTGAATTGTAAATGAAGTTGGTACTGGAGAAGATTGAATGCAACCTGCCAAAGTGAACTGATACTTTCAAAAAGTTTTATTCGTTTTTTCGCGAAACGGTTTGACGACAAGTCGCTAACTGACCTGTAGTTATCGGCGGAACATTTTTATGTGATTTTTGTGTTTTTATGACTTTGAACATTTCTGTTCTAGTGATATACTGGTGATTTTTATTTCCTCTGGAGAATCAGTGATCGATGTTGAGTGTTGACTAATTGTCAGTGGTGGCACATTTGTGCAGTGGATGAAGATATAGTGAGTGCGTGCTACGCAGAAAGTTCACCCTAACGCGACTAACTGCCTTAAGCTGTTGTTCCAAATAGGCAAATTGTCTCATACATTTGAGCCTCGGTTAGACGTTGGAGGTGACCGTGAGCTATGCCGGTCAGTTGATTCATCGTCCCAACTTCATCTCCAAATACCGACCAGCGTGGAAGCCCAGGCTTGGCGGGTCGCAGGCATGGCAGCCACCACGTACATGTCTTCCGGAGTATCGGGAGACCTAGATGGTGGTCTCGGCATGTCGTTAGGAGGCGGCTATCACACATCATCGCCTCGATCAGCTGCAGACGCCAATGACATGAAATACATGCAACATCATCACCACCATCATCATCACCATCAAGTACCGTCAAGTCCAAGTCCGAATCCCGTGCCGACGGGCAATCCCTGGGCGGCGTTACAACCCTCAGCGGATCCGTGGGGCATGCATGGTCACCATACACATCATCACCATCCACACCAAGGTGGCGATGTGAAACCGTTGACAGGTGGTGGTGAATTACACCATGGACATGCCTTGGCGAGGACACAGGGTATGGGATCACCCCATGCGTGGCACGCGCCCGTTGCTGCACATTACGCTCCTTCAGGGGGCTCACCGTTGCAATACCATGCAGCCATGAATGGAATGCTGCATCATCCGCATCAACCGTCCGCGTTACCGCACCATTCGTTGCGGGGTGATTCTCCCCAGTTGCACCTGCACGGGCATCCAGGATTGCAGGGCGATCGAGATGTCAGTGCCGGAGAAGAAGACACCCCGACCAGTGACGACTTAGAAGCCTTCGCCAAACAGTTCAAACAACGTCGAATTAAACTAGGATTTACGCAAGCCGATGTCGGTCTGGCGTTAGGAACCCTTTATGGCAATGTCTTCTCACAGACGACGATCTGTAGGTTCGAAGCGTTACAGCTCAGTTTTAAAAATATGTGCAAACTTAAACCACTGTTACAAAAATGGCTAGAAGAAGCCGATTCCACGACAGGGTCCCCCACGAGTATCGACAAAATAGCTGCACAAGGACGGAAAAGAAAAAAACGCACTAGCATCGAGGTGTCTGTCAAAGGAGCGTTAGAACAGCATTTTCACAAACAGCCAAAACCGTCGGCGCAGGAAATTACGTCGTTAGCGGATAGTTTGCAACTGGAAAAGGAAGTAGTGCGGGTATGGTTCTGCAACCGACGGCAAAAAGAAAAACGAATGACGCCGCCAAACACACTAGGAGGTGATATGATGGACGGTATGCCCCCAGGACATTTAGGGCACGCATATCACCATCACGGGGACATGCATGGAAGTCCTATGGGGGCACACTCCCATTCACATAGCCCCCCAATGTTATCACCCCAATCAATGGGCGGCCCAGGACATCAGCTGACGGCCCACTAGCGCCACCCCTTCCTTCACGGTCCGTATGAACACTAATATTAAGTATACATTAATTTAATATTTCTTTAAAATAAATTTGGAATACAATAAAAATGCTGCAACCAGTGCAGTTCCTCAGGCCTCAGGCCGGTTGTACACTGTACAAATACGATATGTAGTTGTTGTTTTTTAACCATTCGTTAACCGGTTGTTTTACACATGACTTTTTGAGGTTACGGATTATTCGAATTTGTCTCGGGCTAGCGGAACTGGATTGGGGGCATGCTTTTTATTCAAACTTAAAAATTTAGTTAATTTCTGTGTTAAAAATGTGCGCACGTTTTTTCTTATATCATTTTTGAAAATGTTTTATAAGATTTTAAAATAAATAGTGACAATATATACGGGCCGGAGGAAGCGGAAAACAAACAAAAGAAAATAAATTTAAAATGGACAAAAACTTTAATAAGAACTACCTCAAGAATTTGGTTTAGTTTTAAACTAAACGATTTTATTAAAAAATGTGTAAATTAACAACGTAAACGTAACCTTTTGTGTAAAATGTAAATTACCTGTAAATAAAATATAGCTCATAAAATGTAATATATAAATTGGTACAGAGATAAGTTGTATGTAAAAAAACAAACAAACAATCATATATACGAAGAAAATTAAAAGATGTCGTGTGCAAAAAAGTTCTAGTGTAAATAAAACGAAGTAATTTAAGTAGGTTTCATTTTTTGTATAAGAGCTAAATAAAAAAAGATATATAATATTAAAAAAATATATGAAAATCCATTTTTGTAGAGCCCTTGTGTGCGGGGTGCGCGGTGCGCAGTACGGGGGTGTGTGTATACCAACCACAATTCCATTAAAAATCATTTTTTAAAAATAATAAAATTGTTTAGTGGCCGTACTCTAATTTTTAAATATATTAATTCATTACTAAACTAAGGTATATATATTTTTTTGAGTGTACATATAAAAAATAAAAAAAATAATGTATAAAAAACATCACCGCCAGACAAAATACAATTGGACAATTTCATATTGAAAAAAATAACTTATAGGAAAATAAAAAAAAAAACAAAAATATCCAAAACTGAAATGAAATTACAAATGTATAGTTTTAAAAAATGAAATTGAAAAATTCACTGTTTTTATGTTATTATATTTAAAAAAAATATTGGTACAGTCCAGTGTATAAGTCATTAGTCCGATGGAGTTCCATTTAATAAAAAAATAAAAATGAAGTTTTAATAAAAAATATTTGTTTAGTTATGATTTCAAAAAATAATCCACTTAATCCAATACCTCCACCAAGCAAACTCGCTGATCTGCTTGGTAATCCGTCAATGAAGCTACGTTGTTCTAATCCGGACAGGAATTTTCCATTCCTTAGTGCGGCATTAACATTTATTTACTTTTCAAGTATTTTTCGTTTTCACCTTATTACTTCTATATTCAAACTTAAAAAAATATGGCGTTTTCGATTCGAAAAAAGGTTACCCTCGTTTTGCACACGTTTTAGATTTGCTGGTAAGCAGGACCTTATTATTATCAATAAAAAACAACAGTCACAGCAATAGAACATAAAGTGCAAAACGAGTGAACCATTATTTGTTGAATAGAAAACGCCATTAGTCTTATTTACCAAATTAAACATTCCTACAAAAGTATGTTTAAAATATTTACTTGCGAAATAAAGCTAGAACTAAATTTGTCATTGGATCCACTATCGCTTCTCTTATCAATTCTCAAATCTGGAAATTTTTCACTTTAAACGCATATAATTTTTTTTTACTTAAACGAACCCTGGTAATATATCATTTTATGCGAAATAAACCTTTTCTAAACTCTTAAAATTTCTTGTACAACTTACAAAACATTTTTACTTTCAGATTTTTTTGATTAAGTACAGCAACTACCTAATTTTTAATTAAAATTTACAAGCAAGTATTTCATTAATTACATAAAATTCAATCATATATTTTTATAAGGCAGTGGTGCACAATCAGTCAGTCTTGTAAAGTATCTAATTGCTAAAGTTGATAGTAGTTGTACATATTTAGATATATTGAGCGCTAACAAGTAATCTAATTTAATGTATGTACTTAAAATACACTTAAAAAAGGGATCACGCGTGTTTCGCTGATCACTAGCTCGTTATTTTGCCGAATTACAATGTACGTATGTATTTTATTATCGTTTTTTCAATTCGCAGATAACAGAGGTTTATTATTGATATTTTAGTGGCATTAATAAGGTATTGGCAAATACGTTTTGGTGAACTTGAAGTAATTTTTTGGATTTTTCAATCATGTATCTAACGCGGGATGAATTTATCGCTTTATGTTTGTAATTCTTGCTCTTACAAACCATCACTTATTAATTTATAACTATATATAGTCGAATTATAGTCTCACTATATTGTAAATCAAGCAAATATTAAAAAATGCATTTTAAAAATTGATTATAGACGAGTACGATAACGTACTCGTACGAGTACGAGTACGATACGAGTGAGATAACGAGTATAAGAAATATATTTAGTAAAGTTTTAAAAATTAATTAAATTGAATTAAAATGATGGTTTTCATCCGTAAATAATATTTGATATGTTTTAATTAACAATGTTTATAATAATTTATAATTAATATATGTTTAATAATTAAATTAATCAAGTTAGCGTTCTATCCACGCGTTTTCAGTACACCGGAAGTTTTCATCTATTCCGACGGTGTCTAATATACGGCTCAATTTATGAAATATAATACCCTGTATGCGAGTATGTCTCTGAATAAAGCAAACGCGAATTCTACTCGACTTAGAAATTGCAGCCTATCTGTCTAAATAATTTAGAATAGTTTTCATATATTTAATATACGTTATTATATTATATTATATTATTGTTGGCATTTTTTTGAGTTTCTCTGCAAATTCGCCCTTCCGTTGATTAATTTTTTTAGATATTTATATTTTTATTATATGAATATTTAGTTTCACAACTTGTAGTGCAAATAAATATCATCAGTTAAAAAACACCCCATCTATAATATCTTTACAGCTTAATAATTAATTTTAATTAATTGACGCTAATTTAACACTATGTTTCAGCAATACTATCTATATACAGCATACATCTAATTAAATTAATTTTTTGTTTCAAATAGTAGAATATTAAAAACTATTACACTGTTAAAATAAAAATATTTTGATAGTATATAATATAAATATACACTGTTAATTATAAATGCAATATATTGCCAGTATAACCCAAGGCGGAGCAAGTTTTCTGTTCTCCGTGCAACCCGTCTATTTCAGTTTGCGTGACGTTTTTGAAATGACCATGAAAATAAAATAGCGGCACAATTTATATATTTATAAAATTATATATGGAAAATATATTCTATAAAATTATTAAATCGTTTTCAATATCACTGTAGGTATTATACAAGCCAATTAAGTGATGAGTGGTTTAATTTGATTAATTAGATTGTAGATTGTTCATTTCAAGCAATTTGCTACATGCAAGTTTTAATTTCTAGTTGTTCTTGGAAAATAAGATTTAAGATAAATTGGCGCTAAAAATATTAATAGTCTTCAGGCTAAACCAGACCGTCATAAATAATAGAAAAAAATGTTTCTTTAGAAAATAGAGGAATGTAACAAGAGATATTTGTTACTGCTTTGCCAATTTTTATACCCCGTTGAAAAATATTTATATTAGCGTAGTTCTCAGCCAGGTAAAAGCTAGAAATCTCTTTGAATATGAACAGCTTAGAAAGTCTTAAATCAACACCGGATTATCCCTTAATCTCTAATTGTTAACTTTTAACTTTGGGGTTTTCCCGTAAACGATAATTTTCAATAGATTATTAAAAATAGGTTTGCAAAATTCCCACCCCTACCAGCAGGATTTAATTCCTTTTTACTGATAATTTGTTATTTCAACTTTAATTAATTTTTAATGACATATTTCTTCATGCCTACTTGCTTGACGATAGACTGCTGTGTTTTCGGGTTTGATCGCCATACCTGCGTTATATTTTCTAAATTGATTGGTATTAAAAATAATTTGATAATGTAAGACACTATAAATACTTAAGCCAATTACTTAAGCCTCATTCCCACTTACTGTTTTAATATTTAATTTACTATTTTTATTTAATATTGTAATCTAGATTTCTGGTTTTCGTTTAAGCATTCCTTTTCACATTTGTGTTTTAATTTAAGTTTAGTTAATTTAGTTCGTGCGTATGCATCGTTAGTAATATAAATTTTGACAGTTCGACCAAATTGTATGTGAAATAATTAAAATTGCTATTTTTAATAACAATAAGTAATAGAAATTGTTTTCACTACTATATTTTTCAAATATGTCGCCAAAAAATGTGGCGGATTGTCACATTTTGGAGGTTATAATATAATATAGTTTTTCTTAATTTAATTTAAAACATTGGACCTTGTAAGGTTCTAAAAAAACTAAGAAACCTTAAAAAATAAATTAAATTAAAAATGGTACTGTGAATGACTTCGCGTATTGCCATATGCTAAACAATTTAAATTACAATAAAATACAAAATAAAATTAAAGCAGTGAGTGGGAATGATACTTTAGGCTCAGTTTTCAACTAGTCTATTATCAACAGTGCTTTTAAATGGATGTTATGCACCTCCGTCATAATCTCCATTAGAATTACGAATTCAGACACTCCAATGTACGTATTCTTAAACTCTGCACCCGCTGAAACTTCGACACAGCATTTAAGAGACATCTCATAAACATTATTTTTTATTACACAACAAGTAACACATATACATATACATCCTTATATAATTTAACTACATAAGATCAAGTCAGAGTCCCCAAAATCAACACGTTCTAAAATCTGATATTAAGTCGTTTTCTTTTTCACAGAACCTGATGTTAAAAACCCAACCAAAAAATGCGGACGATTCTACACATATGAAAATAATCAAACACATTTAAAAAAATGATATTCGTATAATACATATCTATATATTTTATATAGTACGTATAACATATATATAAAATAAATGTATATTTTTTAAATGTTGCCTAACCTGTCTTTCGTATCTTGTCTCCTAGCTGCTCTAGGAGTTTTGGATAACTTTTTTGAATCATCTTTTACATATGAATCCGACTGACTTTATTACACCGAGGTTGTAAGCCCTGGGACCAGAAAGAACGAACAACTCGTCGACGGAACTTGTCTTAGAGTTCTGAAGATATTATTTTTTTAAAGTCTCTTTTTCTCGTCGCTTTGCAATCGAGTCTACGCCCGCGGCCTAAGCCGACATTTTTTTAAACTTAGCCTGGCTAGATTTTTTTTCTTATATTTAAAAAAATTATATGTATATCTTGTCTTGTATATGTATACAATACATGCTAAATATAAAAGACTAGACAAATTTGTGTAATTAGTGAAATTTATGAATTACACAAACAAAAATGTGATCCGCTAGATGCACAATATTATTATTACAGTCTAAATCATGATGGTTCGCCGGTGACTTATACTTAAAAGAGGTTATAAGAGCGGTATAAATCTATAATACGATAATGAATTTTACTTATTCGTTTCTATATACATTATAGAAAAATAAGTGAGTCAGTGCTTTTTAGTTATATCAACAGTTTATACCCTACAACTTGTTTTAAATATGAGTCGCGGCCGAGCTCTCGTAATTTGAACTATAAGCTTTATATTTTTATGACAAATTGACATACTTGTTGTAATGTATCTAGATATGTTAAACAGTTAGATACTTTTACTGTATTTCAAAAAAAAAAACTTATTTTCTGAAGAAAAACACTAATATTTACACCAAAGAAACAGTACTTAAAACATTTATGTCTTTTAAAACTGTTTTAGTAAACAAAACACATTCCCATCTGAAGTTGGTAAGATTACAGGAAAACACATTTGTTGTTGTTTTTTAGCCTGCTTGGTTTGAACACACAGTTTTGTTTTTTGTGAACATTTACGCTTGTCAGTTGTTGTTCATCATGTTTATAATTTTTAAGGGACGCACAGAAAAACTCTAAAAACAAAACCAGTCTGTTTTCGAAAAACAAAATAGTTTTAAAATAAAACAAAACATGTTTTTGTTTTATTTTTTGACAACAAAACTGTTTTCAAAACAGTCTCTAGTGTGATAGCGGCAAAAGAATATATCTCGCAACAAAACTTAGCAAAATTGATCGATAGCTCCTGATTTTAATTTATGTTATTTTAACAATTTTAGTTATTTTAACAACTAGATTATTATATAGGTATAAACATTAAGCATATGTTGGCGCCCATGTCTAGTGGTACTGCTTTGCTAACTTGGCATTAATTTCATAAATTCGATTCTCTCGAAAATTCATTCGTCGAATGGTCGATATACAAATCATATATGTATATTCACCTTGTAAGAGAGGTGTTCCATTTTAGGTAATATATGAAATATCAATATACAGTTCCATTAATCATTTTAGTGGAAATGTATACAAGTAGAGGAGTAGCATGATAAATAGTTTAATAGAGTGACAAAACTCTCTCGGTTTGTGTAATTATTTACACAATCTTTGTAATCTAAACTAAACTCGTGGACATATGACAAATAGCTGCTTCTGGCTGCACCGTCGCTGATTCATGTTGTATCATAGTCGTATCGTCAGTACAGAATCATGTTGTCAGTGTTGGAGCTATATTTACTGACAAGTAAAGTGACTAGAGGCTCTGATAACATAGCCACAGAGGTACATAGCTACAGGACAGGACAGAGGACAAACCGTATTTAAAAATCATTTGCATATCAACTAAATCAATAAAAGGAACACCTGTACTCGTCGTCATCAACGTCAACCATTCTTCTTCAACAGGGGATCTGAACGGATGTCACCAAGTCTCTAGAGAAACAATCTCTATTTCTACATATAATTGAAGTGCATCAACTGTTTGATTTAGTAAAAATACAATCTACGTATTGATTGGAAATAATATTCGACTTTCAGCAGTATTCGACAAGTTCATCTGCGTTATAATTTTAACTCAAATATATCATAAGAATTAATTTTTAAGCAATTATAATATAAAACTTAAAGTGAAACGATACTTAGGTGAAATATAGGTGGCGATACTATACACCAGGTTAAATATTATCAAAAAACTATGTTTTTTTATGTTTAAATCGTTTTATGTAAGTAACTATAAACGCGAATCAAAATCTAAAGCTGCAGTTAGTTAGATGAATAACGTATCTACATTTTAAGCTTTTTTTCACTGACATTTAATGAGTTGGAACCGCAAAAATAAGTTTTGAAAACGTTTTCTAGTTAAATTCCAATTTTTATATGACTGGTAACATTTCTAAGGGTTTGTCATAAATAAAGGTTATAAAATTCGCGAGAAAAAATGACCAAGTATCGTTTCACCTTAATGAGATACAAGACGGTTAATAGTACCATAAAAGACGTATCACACACAATCCTATCCTTCTCTTAGATCCTTTTAATTATTAAAGAGACAAAACGACTATTTTAATTGTTAATCCTTTTAAACTAGATGAAGTTAATAACAAATATATAATATAGTTTTATAGAAATAAGGCGTAATTCACAAGCCCATTGTTGTGAATGATTTTCATAAACAAACCTACATATTTTTAAACGTAAAGTAAAACTGATCATAAAGGTGCAGTACCCCTGTTCTACATCTACTTCTTAGCTCATTAATTCAGGAAAATAGTCTGTTCTTGTTATTGTAAACGTTGTTGTGTAATCCTTTACATTACAACATTCCTTATATATTTATTTTATTGTCATTATTTTAAAAAGTATATTTAATCAATAGCTTAAAGTCTATATTGATAAAGTATTGGATCTGGGAGCTTATTTGTCTGCCCTCAAAATATTCCGTTCTCGCATGGATCGATCGTGTGTGCATGAAATATAATGAGAAGCTACCAAATTTTGAGGAGACAATTGTAGGCAAAGGTATAGATACATAAACGATACATATGACCTTTTATATAAATAAA
The DNA here is from genome assembly GCA_963678705.1 of Panorpa germanica. Classification (NCBI taxonomy): domain Eukaryota; kingdom Metazoa; phylum Arthropoda; class Insecta; order Mecoptera; family Panorpidae; genus Panorpa; species Panorpa germanica. Next base: position 1,178,028 of record OY783222.1, read on the forward strand.
GGGACCAAATAGAAGTACACTGTTGAGAAATATGACCTGGTTAAAAAAATATCAATTTTAAACTTTGATATAATTTTCACAAACTGGGAAAATAATCAATAGAACAGTCAAATCTTTCTAATTTATTTCTTTACAACATATAAGTCTTTTTTTTCGGACGATTCCTTTTTTAAACTTTGTAAGTGTCCTATAAGTTAAATATGAACACTTTAATTCTTAATAACTCACTTCACAATTGGTTCAAACATTCGAAATTTTGTAATTAAATTAGGTACTTATATTAACATCATATTTTAATTTTGTAAAATTTTGTAGGTGCTTTTACCAGTATCAATTAATGAAAAACTTAATTCATAGGAAATAATATAAAAAACTAAACTACTAGAAATATTTATAGTAAAATTTTTTATAACACTAATAATAATTCCTAATAATACCTAAACAGAAATATCGTAAAATACTCGTAGTAATCAAAAGAATATAAATTTATTCAAATTATGTATTTATACAAGCTCCCAGACATATATATTATATTATAATATAATTAAATAATTATCGGGTTTTAGTTTAATATAATTATACATATAAATAAACAAATAAATAATCAAATTAATCAAAACAAACAATAGAATATTAAATTAATCAATTATAGTTTTTTTCTAATACGTTTTCTCTCGATGATTGTGTTTTTTAATTAATTCTGATAGACAAGTATCTTGCAAACTTTGAATAAAATCTGCAAATGCAATTTAGATATTCTAATAAATTATTTATTAATTGAAAATTGCTATATATATCTTTGATCAATTTTAGGGCTTGTTTTTCTTGAAGATTTTCCACTATAAAACTTATTCCTATTGAAATTGCGCTTTAAGATAAGAATTTTTCCAATTTTCAATAACAATATCTTTAAATTAATCAAATAAAAAGAGAATAGACAATTTATGCTTGATGCTACATTTTCGCGTTCGAACTGTAGACCATCGCTATATTTTTTAACTTCGTTATCAAAGTTTAATTAGCTTAATTAGGCAGCAAAGTAGTCCAGATATACAAAACCTTGACACCATAATATCCCATAATAAATAAAACAGTCAGTATCGGAAATATATAGGCAAACGTTAAAAAAATATCAGGATTTTTATTTCATAGTTATTTGACTACGACATATTTTTTAATTTAATTACCAAAAAACTATGAACTTTAACATTTAATAAATTTATATCATTATCAAACAGGTAACTCTTCACTCTGTCTGTATGAACGGCTGGAACTTCACCTAATCTTATCCTTATCATTTTTTATTACATTACACTTAATGCTATTAACATTCTAAAAAGATCTTCATTTAATTTATTGACTATTTTTTATTTTTTGATTTTTAGATATAATCATAAAGATCGTATCAAAAATTTTATTTTCAAATATTATATACTCGTTTTATAAATTTATGTAATGGCTTTTATATGCTAAGCATGCTGGAAAGACCGTGAAGTTTGCTAAATAATTTTATAATGAAATTGATTAGAAGAAATAGTGTATCATAAATTAAATTAAATTGATTTTTAACTATTTTGATTATTTCTATTATTTATATATATATATATATATATATATATATATAATTTTTTTTCTGTTAAAATTATTTTTTCACGCAAGAACATAGTAGTAGAGGTGTTTATATAATTTGAATAAATTTAAATAATATTTGAATATTTAATAATTTTACTACAATCGGTCTGAGATTTTACACAACTATATATATATCTGTATATATATATATATATATATATACATATATAATTATTCGTTTATTTAATTATTTGTGATAATTTCGATCAGTTACTGACATCTAATTGGTTTTTAATAAAGGAACGCTAGATGGCCAGTGGCGCATCATTATATATCGACCAACTAGAAGCGTTTGAACCTATTTTTAACAAATTTACACTGGATATAATTAAAGAATTAAGGATATTTGAGGGAGACGTTTTCGTTCTATCGACGTGGCATCGCTGTTGAATAAACAATAGCACTTACGTAAACACTTAAAACATAAAATCTAATAAACTGATGACCTTTTCTATTGAATTAAATGAACTTTGTTTAATTATTTTTTAATGAGACAGGTTTTAATAGCGGTTAATCATGCTCGATGCGCGTTAGTCGGTTAGTTAGTTGCCTGTTTTAAATTACGTAACGATGACATTTATTTGTTTATCTATCAGAAGGCAGGTCACTTGATAACACAGGTATGTTAATTAAGGTACTTTTTTTTTTATTTCAACACTTAACGCAAAGCAATATCTTAAATGTATTGTATAAAAACAACTGGCTCTTTTTTAATTAGCTCGTAAAAATATGTGATTGCTAAGCTCACAGAAAATTGTTAAAGTGACAAACAAAAACGAAATTAATAGAATTCAGAATCCAATGTCGCAAATTTTGTCTAAGCCGAGTTTGAATTCAACATTAGCAACACGAATTTGATTTCAAGTGTCCTTTTATAAAATAGAACGCTTGTGATATATGCTACATAATTTTTTTATTGACAATTTAGATTGCGTTTAAATAAATACAAAATAAAACTAGAAAATTAATTTTTTTAAATAGCAAAAAAAAAAACAGTAATATAGCAATAAATGTGTTTTTTTTTTTTAAATTTATTTACTATTTTTTGTAATAAAAAATCATCTATGTTTATGTATGCATATCTGATTATGTAGAATTACTACTTTTTTGAATAAAAATATCGTATTAGTAACTGGACAAACAAACACTACGACTAGACATCTAACATATACTGTAAATTAGAGATGGGAACACAATTTCGAACATCGATTTTTATTTCGAATTAAAGAATCGATAAAAAATAATTTATGATTGGAATAGTACAAAATTCAAGCTTTCTTAAAACGGTGCTTGTATCTATAAGATAGCATACACTTCAGACACGACTGTCTGAAGATTAAGTAAAGATAATTTCGCATTTGTGGTTGATCAACTCATTGTGCGATAATATTTTTATAAGAGATATGCATCCCGGTCGATTCAAGTATTGATTCTTCTGATTTGTATTAATTGTAATAAAATTATTCGAAGATCTGTAACAAATAAAACCTCATTCCCACTCACTGTTGATATTTAATTTACTGTTTTAATTTAATATTGTATTTGTTGAACATTGTTTAAGCATTCCTTTTCACATTTGTGTTTTAATTTAAGTTTAGTTAATTTAGTTTGTGCGTATGCATCGTTAGTAATATAAATTTTGACAGTTCGACAAAATTGTATGTGAAATAATTAAAATTGCTATTTTTAATAACAGTTAGTAATAGAAATTGTTTTCACTTCTATATTTTTCAAAAAGTGACATTAAACTTCTTTTAAAAGTAAATCCTACTGCATTTTGACAGATTGTCACATTTTAGAGGTTATAATATAATATAGTTTTTCCTAATTTAAAACATTGTACCTTGTAAGGTTCTAAGAAAACTTAAAAAATAAATTAAATTAAAAATGGTACTGTTAATGACTACGCGTATTGTCATATGCTAAACAATTTAAATTAAATACAAAATTAAATTAAAGCAGTGAGTGGGAATGGTACTTAACTCGAAAATTTCGAAGTAATAATTTCTTCTCTGGATTGCATTGGATTAATAGCGGGCTTGTGGCCTACTCTATATAATATTATTGAAATAAAAAGTTGCAATTATGAGAACGAGAAAATATGTGCAAATATTGACTTTTTTACAGTAATTATTAAAAAGATAATGTCTCAGCGGTATGTATGTTTGTGCGAATACAAGATATACATATGTGGGTGCATGTATTGATATATCGGTATGTCGCTATTTGCATGGCAGCTCGAAAGCGGCAGGTTATCTTATTTTAAAAATATGATATTTCTGCTGTGTCTTTAGGTTTGACACCCGGACCAGCGAAATATTGACTTGTGTCATTTTCGGAATTAGTTCTGAATCTTGTACATTTACTATCCTTTAATTCAATAAAGTACTGTACGAAGAATGAACCTAATCATACAAGAAGAGAATTGTGTGTTTTAATTAGCTTAATACACGCTAGCAATTAAATTTTGTTCATTGCTTTGCAATTTCTAATGAGAGGTAGATATGAACCTTTGAATTATCATGTAGCAAGCTGGTATGCTTGAAATTGCACTGCACGACAAATTTCAACGGGTTAACGGGATGAATTACATCGATACCATCAAATAATTAAGCTTTTTGGCATCACTAGTCCAACGCATTCTCATTAAAGTTAGTTATTCGCTTTGAAACAACTCCTTATCTTAGAAACATGAATATTTTAAAAATAATATAAAGCAAATGATATATTTCTGTAAGTAAGTATTTCTCGTGTAGTCTTGTTAAAAAATAAATACACTAATTAGAGTTAAAAATAAATAATTTAATGAACAAAATAAAAAATCCATTCTCTTTTTGTAATAAAACTTGAGTTATGATATGTCCTTAAAATCAAGTTGTTACGGTCAACAAATACAAAATTCTAATTAATTAATGAAATACAATTAAATAGTTTTTTTTTCCGTTGTTTGTTTATTCCATATTTTTATAGTTCATAAATTTCTTAATTTAATAATCTTGTAAAAATTATTCATTTACCATAAACTTATGTATTATTTTTTTTAATTTCAAAAAAAAAAACTGTAAAATATTTTGACGGTGTTGATTTTTGTAAAACCGTTATAAAGTTGGAATTTTTTAAATAAAATTAGAAATTATTGACAGATTTATAGTCTAGCAGTTTGCTAGTCTAGCACAACTTGTTCGTTCGGAAGATGCACATTAGGTACCTTAATTGATGATCCTGTCAAAACTTGAGATTTATGTGTTTTAAGCACTGTATTAAATCATTGTAAATTTGTTCGTTCAAATTAAAGCCATTTATATTTACAGGTGGCTGGAGATGCAGAAATTCTGTTTTACTTGCAATTAATTGCATAAATCCGAATTAATTAAAGTGACTAGACCTAATGATTTAATTAATACAGTAGTGATTTTTAAATAGAATTTAATTACATCACCTATCTTTCACTAATTCTTATCTCTTGTTTTCTAATCAGTCTTCCTTTTTTCCATGCTTCGTACCATCACATTTCCCTTTAGTTTTTAGTTTTAATGGGTTTGTGTCCTATGTCTTAATTTCTATAAAACTGTACTATATATTGATAAAGTTGGTTACTAGAACCTCAAATGTTCAATTATTTTTTAATAACTCCTTATATTTCAGGAGATATTAACAAATAAAAAAGTTATTTTTTCTCTTTAATCATTCAACGTTCAAGGGATTCAACGTTGAACAACATTCCAACTGCATGCGACATCACAAGCGCTAGCATAGAGATAGCATATTCAAGCATATCTCTGCTATATGTGTTTATATATCAAATACTATTTACAGCTATTTCAAGGAACAATAAAGTTCCAATATTATGTCTGCCGTAACAGGGTTAAATAAAATAAAAACTTATTATTCTTTGACTTGCATATTTCGGCTACCAACAGCTACAAAACATTACCAAATGCATTTCACGTCATACATATATGGCCGACCATTTCTAGCGCTAAAACTACAATTCAAATTTTTGATTGCTATATCTCCGTCAACATTTAGATATTTAATAAAATAGACACGCCAATACACATTTATTAACATCAATTTCAATCAACTATTGAAAAATTGACCACTAAAAAATGAGGACACAAGCACATTATAATAATAAATTAAACCAAGTTTGCCCGATTAAAACCCTATCAAGTTAGCCATACTAGACCACTATTAGATTTGTTAGAAAAGTCATCGTGTAATATTCCCTACCATCGCCCTATCATGTGAGTGAGCCTGACAAGAACCTCATCAGGATCGTTCCAATATGTAGGGTATAATACTGCTCGGGTGTTATTCTGTTACGGAACTTATTCCTTTATACCTCCTATTATATTTTGCTTAGTGTTGTACCTTCACATTATACATAACGCTTAGTTTAATATCTTTAATTAACTTAATTTTTTTAATTCAATAATCCAGGAAACCAAACCGTTGTGAACACCACTGTAAGTGCTTTTTGCAGTGTACTATGTGTAACCAAATTAAATGGCTTTAAAGGACACTTAATAGTTTTATATTAAATACACAGAATGAAACTCATTTTGCAATTAAAATTAATCACTTTTTCATTCCTGTTGTATTGCTACAGACACTCAACAAAACATATTTAAATTTTCGGGAACATATTAATTACACATGAAAATATCCAATTAAAAACAAATAAACAATATGTGTCGTAACAGATATGCAACAAAAATATGAAACAAAGCACAATACCAGGTACAACAATACAATAAAACAAAAAATAAATAAAGTCTAAAACAATTCCATTTTTACGTAAATATCCTTTGTGCGTCATACTCGTACATTCGTTGCTTCCATATTATATGTTAGTTTCTCTTTTTTTAACTCGTACTCGTATATGTTATATATTATTTTATTATTATATATATTTTTGTGTTATCTTTACCTAATAATCTAGCCTCGGTCATTCAGTTTGTGTGGAACTCTTTTTTCTTATCAAACTAAGCATCAGTTTACCGGAAATACGCTATACGCATGCGCGCCAATCAGCTGTCTGCATTACATATAAAATATATACAATACTACATGTACCATACATATGGAGAGTCAGTTACACCTTTTAACTAAAATAATGGAGGTTTCAAATTTTATAGCTTTAACAGTGTATAACGTGTGTGTGTGTGTGTATTATATATGTATACATATAACTAATTATATTATTATGTATTTTGATAGCTAATAGAAAAAATACAGGGTTAATTTGATGAAGTATGTTATTTTATTTGGTCTTTTTAATTGACTTCGGTTTCGGTTTTTAAACCAAAATGCACCTGTAGTTGTTGAGGGATATATTTTGGTTATAATTGAAATATTGATACGATTAACCTGTCAATTATTAAATAATATTAGCTTAAGAAGGTATATAACGATTTATCTGTTTCATTCGCAACAAACCTGCCGATTTTAAACTGTTTTTAGGGTTATTCTAGGCTCAGAATGAAACCAACTATTTGTGATTTTTGTCCAAGTTCTTACATAATAGTACCACGATCAAATCATAGGCAGATTTAGGTTAAACATAGGTTAAAATAAGACGAGGATCTTGGATTTCATTTAGGTTGAGGCGAGGGTCATAAAATAACTTTTAGGATGAGACGAGGTTCACTTTACTGTTTTTAGGATGAAAAGAGGAGCAAAGTTCATATGTCTAAAATTTCGACACGGGATCACTGAAACTATTAAATTTTTCAGTCGTGATTTCAGATTGATAATTACAGAAATCATTATAATTATACTGTTACTCTTAATGAGCCTAAACACATAATTACTAATTAAATAATTTAATTTGTTTATTATTGTAATTTCTATTAATGAGTATAATTATTTTAACACACTTTTTTAATCAATATATTATAGAGAACGGTAAAATAAATAACAAGTATTAAACTAGAACTGACAATTAAAGTTGACGATTCAACTGCAACGTGTGCTGCTATCTGTTGTAGATTATGTTATCATTCAAATGCAATAAATATATGTAAATGGCCTATAAAAGACAACTTTATGCAAGGTAAACAGCAGGACAGTTCTATATTTGAACTGCTTTGTTCTATGAGAATATAGACTTAAGAATATTCCTTTATCTAAAGATGAACCAGATGTAGTTTTCGCAATTAATTTTTATTAATCATATTTCTCGAGTGTTTACCTTGGTGTTCCACCTTAACTATTGATTTATTATAATTAAAACAAACAGGCTGCTTAAAATAATAATAACCTTTCACATTACACCGAAAAGCAAATATATAATATACGTCTATGTATATAATTTGTTTTAATTCATAAAATATTATTCCAATTGTTTTTCATACATTTTAACACATCGCAGTCGCAGTTCTTCGTCTTTATGTGTATGATTCCAATTCGTCGCTGTAGGCATCGCATGGCTTGGACGATGGCATTTATTTATACACGGTCCAAGCATTATATGAGCCGTTCAGAAGACACCGCGAGTAAGTCTATCAAATAATATATTGAGAAAAATTGGCCAATTCTTTTCATTTATATTCAGTAAAATATTTTTTTTAGTTTTTCCAAAATTGCTGATTTCCAGGAAATTGAGGGGAAAATCCGAGGACGCCAAAAGTCTTTGATTTTTTCTCTCTACGAAATAGACAATTTTCAGGAAAATGCGCTTAGCCGTTTTCGAGCCACCATACGAATCGCGTAAACATATAAACACACAAACAAATAAACTTTCACTTGGAACATTATAATATAAGATTTTCCTCAGACTTTCAAGGAATCTAGCAGTCTATGGATAGCAGACTGATCAACATGAGATACATGCTCCGTTTTCGAGCTCATCGCAATAAGCTTAATTAAGTAAAAAATAAATAATGACTAAATCTCTTATCGCCCTACAAATAAATCCGTTATACAATTTATACCAGGTATAAACTGAAAATAAGCCTGTCTAATCGGGTTTTATACCTAGTATAAATTATATAACACCTTTATTTGTAATGCGGTTCTGATATATAAAAGGAACATTAGTTATTTGTTATGGATTTACAAAAACATATTTTCTTTGAAATGGACTTAAACCTATTGGCTTCTAAACAGCTCACATCTACATTATACGGTTAGGTTAAGGTTGTTGAAGAAGACGACGCGACGGACGTTCTTCATACAGTTTTTAGGAACCGTGAAAACACTGTGACCACACCTGTCTGCTGAATGGCTTGAGCTTGAACAGTTCACTAACACTACTAACACGACATAGGTGCGTGTGCAACGTTTGTATGTTTGTATATGGTTTATATACATGTGTGTATTTCTTATAGAAGTGTTTATACAAATGTGTGTTGGGTCTTTAAGAACGTTAAAGGTGGCCCAACGTTAAAAGTGTTTCCCAACATTGTACATTTTTATATGTATTCATTATATTAAAAACGCAAATAAAATCAAAGTAAATAGATCAAACTTATTACAAAAATATTTTTGTTTACATATAGATTTTCGTTTGACCCTTGTCGACCATTGTAGCTTCATCGTCTTGTCACACACCTCAGAAATGTGTCTATAAGTTACTTAATGGGGAAAATTGGCGGAAAAACTGTTAAATATACTTTTCTGATTACTTTGGGTGCGCTGATTAATATATTCTGTACTAGGTTTAATTTAGATGATTTAGGTGCTTAGAAAAAAGTGCTATAAAGCTCTTTATCTGTATGCCACCAAAGGTAGAAATAGTTGTTATTAATCTGATCTCAATTTCCTATTTTTTATATCTCATAAAAAGTGTGTGAAATTTATCTCTTTCTCTTCTTGCAACGAGGCGAAGAGCTAGTCTGTTTCTATGCACTAATTCGGCACTGCACAATGGCTACATATGGCCGACATATATATATATATATATATATATATATATATATTTGAAACAACAAACACATACAAATATATATTATATTTCTCTCCGTGTCCATAACAAGTGATACACCTGCTTAACTAAAGGTGCACGCTTGTAACATTGGATTATTTATAAGAAAGGATCAGGCTCCAAAAGAGTTTTATATTCAATAAATTCTAATTTAACTACTAAAACGTTATGTTGATTTCAAAAATATTTCAAAAGATAATTAATAGATTTAATTAATTTATTAACAATATATTTTGATGACAATTAGCAACTAGTTTTATAGAAACAGTTCTTTGGAAAGAAAATGTACTTTTCGTTGAACATAGTTATGTAAAATGAAGGCGAATATAATTTGCTTGTTTAATGCATTTATTTAATCGCGGAATTAATCACTAAGGTGTGTTTTAAAACTAATATATTTATTCGATATTGAATTGAACAAATACGGCACATTAACCCGGTGTTGTTAATTATAACAGTCAATCAGCGACCTGTCAATCATTGTAAGCACGATGTCAGTTAGACAATTTATTTCACAATAACAAAACTAGAAAACAATACGATGGAGAACCAAACCCTCAAATAATATATTGCTAGTATGTTAGACATGTTCAATTTTTCTTTATCAACCTCATGAATGTACGGATATTTTATGCTGGCTGGCCTAGCCCAACTAATAGAAAATAAAGCAAGTGTAGAATATGCACCGAGGGTTTGACATTAGCTCAGTTGAGATTCGATATATAGTTCAAATTACGAGAGTTCGGCGGCGACTCATACTTAATACAAGTTGTGTTCACCAGTATCTATCAAATACAAGGTATCATCACCTGTGGACATATTTAGTGTTTTACTTTATTTATATTAGTTTAATTCCATTGTAATTTGTAACAAAACACATAGTTTCATGTTACAACTTGTTCAAGAGTCCAGTCCTTACAATCACAGACCACATCGTACTCGCATCTTCAAGTTACATAGTTCGTTGTTTATTTTTCTTATTTAATGTTAAATCTTAGAAAACATTATTTGATGCTTTAACTTGAAATTTTACACGTATTTAAAGAAATGTTTAGTTTTAACTTAAAAAAAAAAACTACTTTCTCTTAAAAAACAAGAAAAATACAGTACAATTCACATAAATTACTTAAAATACTCTTAAAAACGTGTCTGGCTTTGATTGGAATGGACCAAGACGGAGACGGTCATTCCAATAACTGTTATTTGTCTGTGTGTGTGTGTTGGACTTTAAGACTTGGAGCTTATGTCTTGGTTATTGACTTGAAATACCTAATTAGTGACAGCGACTAATTAGTGTTAGATTTTTCTAATCATAAACTATCTATTAATTAGATTTATCGTATAAAAATATGCAAACTCATGAGCTTTCGTAGATTATAAAAATTCCGGGATGAGGAATCAAGGTCACTGTGGTTACGTAACTTGCTATCACCAAGATCTGCACCGATGATAGTCTCACGACTAGATCCAAATGAATTTTATAAACATTAAGTACAATGTTACGGAATTTAAAGCTAACGAATCTAGCCAATTGTCTATATAACATTCTAAGAACATTGATAAATCGAATATATCTATTACGTCAACTTATCGCGAGTCCATTTAATAAAAATATCTTGATCACCTCTTATCATATCAATATCAGAAAAGTTTGTTATTGGTCTCTTTTATCCGGTTATCAGACAATATATCTTCACACATCTAAATTAAGTTCGTTGTCAGGCTTTTTGTCTACGCTGTATTTATATTTCGATAGGTCGTTCATGTTCACTTACGGAAAGCGAAGAGTGTGTAGGCAGCGTAAATGTGTTTCATTCAGTAAACCAGTGGTGTATTCCATATGTGAATCAAATATTATTAAACAAGTACTATGAAAATAATTAAGTATATTTTAGAGGTATGTACGAATATTAACTGGTTAAGTAAATATTCGCTTTAAATATTACGTCCATTTAATAAAATTTGTTTTGTTTGTTATAGATTTAATGATGTCACCGAATATTTTTTTAGTTTTTTTGGGTCAATATTGAGTCTGCATCTGAATTTGCTAAAAATAAAATGTTTCAAGCTAAATTTAACGTAAATCTATCTGAAAATATTCTAGGAATATATTCAATGGTATTAATAAAATTACTTCCTAATCTAAAGTTGTATTCAATTTAAAAAAATGTAGCGCTAAAGCCGCATTCTCACTCACTGTTTTAATATTTAATTTACTGTTTTTATTTAATATTGTAATCTAAGTTTCAGACTTTCGTTTAAGCATTCCTTTTCACATTTGTGTTTTAATTTAAGTTTAGTTAATTTAGTTGGTGAGTATGCATCGTTAGTAATATAAATTTTGACATTTCGACAAAATTATACGTGAAATAATTAAAATTACTATTATTAATAACAATTAGTAATAGAAATTGTTTTCACTTCTATATTTTTCAAAAACTGACATTGAACTTCTTTTAAAAGTAAATCCTACTGCATTTTGACAGATTGTCACATTTTGGAGGTTATAATATAACATAGTCTTTCTTAATTTAATATTTTTAATTTAAAAACATTGGACATCTAATTGTTACATTTAATCTAAAATTAGGCTCTAAAAAAAGGGAGACCTTAAGATCACAAAACCAAATAAGACATTAGTTAAAACACTAGACACATCATGATTGCTCTCCCTTATTCAAGTAAAACTATTTCAATTAACGTTTTGTGCTACTAGAAAATTCAACCTGCATCGACTACACCAATGCATCAAAGTTAATTGAGGGCAAACGACCACTCTTACGATTGATGTACTATGCAACATACAAATGTACGAAATGCATATGCCTTGTACCAATGTTACCCGGTACTAGTGTACTCATATTCATACACCAAGATAGTTTCGTACCAAAGAATTTTTACTATTTAATTCTTAACTTCTTTTTTGTTTCCTTTTTTATTTTATGGGATTGTTTATATTTAATATCTTTTTAATATACCAAATGTGTTTTTTATCACTATTATGATTTTAGATTTTTTATTATGGATCATTTAAATTGATTACTATCTATTAAGATATATTTAATTCTCTATAATTAACGTAATGGTTTAAATGTTTTATTTACGTATATTTTACCGCACTTTTTCATATTAACAGGAAATCTATTTACGTAATAAATGGAAATATGTTTTTCAGTTGAAAATTAATCATAAAAATTACTTTATTACTTTCAGGTGCATAAATATAATATTTTGTAGTTGTAATTAATTTGAAAGCCTGTCTATTTTAGATACTAGGCTTATAACCATCTTTTCTTGTTGCTTTTGGTTATGTTTACATCAAACGTCAAACTAGGAATGTTAAAACAAGTCCGTATATATTTTTGATATGAACATAACATCTTTAAGGAAGACATTTCATTAAGTAACTCTTTAAATTGATGCCTGTTGATACATTGACGCGTCCGAGGACAATAACATACGAATGCCAAGTTACAGAAACAAAATATAGTCAACAAACGAACGGCATGGGCAATGGGTATGTTTTGTTCTGGTAGATCACCGTACCACTGTAGCAAGCACCGTGCGCGAGATGACACGAGATGAGCCTCGCAGCATCCAGCATCGACATACACCGTCGGTACACAATGTGAGGAGTGACCTAAAGACTGGCACATTAGCTACATGTTAACAGGCCAGTTGTATTGATGGTCATTGTTATCATAGGTCATACGTCAGAATTGTACAATTTAAAACAGTGACGTCGAAATATTTCTTCAATAATGGGGTAACATTGCTAAATAAATATTAATACGAATATTTTTAGAAAATGATTCGGTGCCTGAAGACAAAAATTCGTTAAGTCGTAATCTTAAAAAGATAACAGTTTTCGAAATATCGATGTATGTTGACATTTTCTTAAATGAAAAAAAAAACACACATCACAAAAAAGTAACATTGCGGTGCCACTCATAACTCATCACTGGATTTTCTGAAATCGAAAAACCAAAATGATTTCATTAGTTGATAAGTTTCTGCAGGTAACTCTGTCTAAGTTTTTTCCTTTTAATAGATTTTTCAATTTTTTACAGCACTTAGAAGCTAAAGTACCGATTTCTCTTGAAAAAAATCAGAAACTCTGTTATTTTAAAATACGTTATAATTTTAAAAATAAAAACAACTCGACCTTGTTACCTTGGCACTTATCTAAAGAAAGAGTGTGCAAAATTTCAAAAGGATCGGTCCAGTAGATTTTGAGCTAGAGAGGACACTAACTCTGAAAAAGTTTACAAGTTTCAAAGAAAGACGAAACCAGACCAGAGAGGTGAAGACTTAAAACTCTATATCTTCGACAGTTTTACTCCAATCGACTTCAAATTTCCACACAATAAACAACACACAATAAATAAATTTAAAAAAAATTAAAAAAAGTTGAAACCTCCAGAGACAAAATTAATATATATAGCAATTGCCCCCACCAGATTTTCAACACCTACGCCTATGCTCTAACACCACTACATTACATCTACTCACACATCATCAACTTCTACATGTTCATTTTATGAATTTATAAATAGAGGTTACAGATATAATTAAATTACTCTTAACTATTATCAAGTTAAAACTCAATTGAGGTTTCATATTATAAGTACATTTTTATATATATCTTCATCTCGTGTTTAAGAATATGAAATATACCCAATGCAGACAACAGATTGTCTATTATCTGTCTATTATCTATTATCAGTGAACACATTATTAACCCCACCCAAGAATTCATAAAATGGTTGCAATAGTCCTGTAAGATTTCAAAGAAGCAAATTTATGTCCTTAAGATTTTTTGTTTGGTTAATGCAACCAAAGCTTAAAATACAAATACAAAAAATTCAAATTGAAATACAAAACAAAGCAACAAGTGTCAAACATGCGCAGTCCCAACACCAAAAGACAGTGATTTCCAAACTGTGGGATATGGCACTTAAGGTGCACGGGAGGTAATAATGTTCAATATCGACAGCAATCTAATTCCCTACCTAAAACTTATATTTAACTAAAAATCACCGAATATATTAAGAGAGAGGGCAAGATAATGAAGGGGAAGAGGACAGTACTACTTTTATCTGTAGCTAAGTCAAGTTTGAAAACCACTGAAAAATTTAAAAAATCACTCACCGAGCTCATTGTCATGATCTGAACTCTGATATTAATTTACCATATCATACTGTATCAAAGCTCCAATCTTCGCCTTCTTAAGGAGATCCTGTTCAATAGCCTTTGTTGATATATATTAACCCTTAGAACTTAGCAGTCTCGCTTGTAGTAGACTTGTTAATGTTCTATAAGAATAAAAACAATTGTATATTAAAACTAAAGAAAATATTTCTTTCCAAAATATAATATAAGTAAATAGTAAAAGCAATCATATTCTTGTTTTAAACAAAAATAACAGACGTACGAGTCGAATTATTAACAATAGACAGTACAGAAACTTACATTTTAACTTCTCCAAGTGTCTGGAGCTCCAGGTGCAGCGGTGAACACCGAGGACCACCGCGGAGATTCACAAATATGTCATAACCTACAAACCAGATGAATATATTGTTAATGATACTAATTTATAAATAAAATGCACTGGTTTGTTGAAATTCATTTGTAATATTGTTCAATTAACCAATGCAAGCTAACAAATGAAATACATTTGTTTTACAAAACTACTACACAGACACACGACAAGGAGATTCACAACATGATGTACCAATTCCAAATTCCAAAATAATTAAAATAATAAGACAAGATGATAACATGAACTAACATAATGATTTTAAATAAGAACGACAAACATATTATTTCAATAAATACGCAATAGACAAGTAGAATAACTTACATTTTGACGTCTCCAAGCGTATGGAGCCCCAGGTGCAACGCTGAACACAAGGACTCGGCGATCCAGACTTGTCATAACTTGCAAACCAAATATAATACAAGTAAATAAAATGCACTGGTTTATTAAAATTCATTTGTAATATTGTTCTATTAACCAAGGTATCAAAAAAATGAAATACATTGCTTTATAAAACTCCTACACTACACGAAGATTCAGAAACATGTCATAACCTGCAAACCGGCAGAACCATATAATGCTAATTACACTACTTGATTAATAAAATGCAAGAGATTATTACAATTAATTTGTTATGTTATTCTGTTAACAGAGTTATGCAAAATATAAAATACATTTGCTTTAAAAGATTCAATCACCTAATAAACTTCATGTTGAAACATGATTACTGTACTGCGTAGTAAGGTGCACATTAATTTCTCAAAAATTATGACTTTTACGTAATATAACAAATAAACAATAACTAATTATTAATAAAGAAAGTATTTAACATACTTAAGTTATTTCTAAACATTGACAATAGATATTTTCATTTAAAACTTACTTTTTCTGTGGATATTTATAAACGTTTTCTATCACCTGTCATTGTTGCATTACATAGAAGTGCAATATGAATATGTAGATACGACCGGGCTGTCAACTATAGACACGGGGCCAGTAACACATTGTAGGTGTAGCCATTTTAAAACGCGCTAAATTCAAATGGTTACTAATTCAAAATATTTTTATATTATTGCGTAAATAATATATTATTATTATTTTAAAATTATTATATTTATTATTTTATTATTATTCATGTAAAATATTATATTAAAGTAAGGTTACATAGTTGTTTTGTGAGCTTCTAGCTAAAAAACTGTCATGTAGTGTAACCTTAACATATAGAATAGTAATTGTTACGCAGTGTGCAAGATTTAAGGTGCTTTAACACCATACTTTTGTAATTCAAAATGGACGACAACTACAACAATTCGAAATGATTTGTGGAGATGAAGATGAAGAATAAAATACAAGTAAAAATAATTGAAGCTCTACCGCATGAGAAATTATTATTCAAATAACAATTTCTCATCTAATATCAATAACTGCAATAAGTTAAAGAGTTATATCAATTTTTCAGTTGCATTTAATAAGTTTTTGTTTTAATAAAAATAGAAGGAAATAAATAAACATAGTTGAAATGATTGATGTATCACTATTAATTATAAACGGTCAGATTTAACAGTTGATCGATTACAATTGTTGGTTTAAACTTGTATGATAGATGGCATCGTAGTAACTTTAGTCTAGAAGTTATTTATTAAAGGCTCAGTGCCAGATTGAATTGAATGGGCTACATGGATGTAGCAATATAGAGACCAGACTGCAGATATTGCAGAGATGGCAAATCCAGGTACTTCTATCTTCCTATTTAAGGTCGTATGGAAAGCATTGGACGCAACCTAGTAAACATTTGGTGAAATAGAATGGAGAGGTGAAGTTCTAGTCACTCGTACATTTCAAATTCTAACGTTTTATAAGTTGGAGCAACACACAGAAAATCAATTTTAGTTCAAATTGATTCTCTACCTGTCACAGGAGTCGCTTTTATTCAACAGTGAGCAGTCGTTGCGCCGTCTGTAGCTCATAAAAGAGACATTGCCTATGAACGACTGAGTAGAAAACAAACAAAAAGCCAGAATATCAATCTTGAAAATTAGATTATCAGATGTAAGGGTGTTTCCTCAGAATTCTGAGAAGACAGTGTGATTTTTAGAAGGAACAAAAGCGTATGATTTAGGATGAAAAAGGGAACGATATTTAGAATGTCTAAGCTAGAAAGGGAGATGTTGGAGCACGTAAGAGGAGAAATTCAGAACTGTCAGTGAAAAGGGGGTAGAAGATCCGCTAAGACGAGACAAGAAGAAAGAAGGTTGATGGTGAAGGTACAGAGAAGAACGCAGGAGAAAGAGGAAAAGGAAGAAAGGAAGTAGAAGACCGAAATAGTAACACGGGAGTTGGGCAATTTTAGTTTTTTATTTATAATTTTTAGTTCAGGCAATTATTTGGGAGAAATTGGGGAAATATAGAAGTCTAACTTAAAAGTAATACGAAAGTAAAAGGCCGCTCATAAATTTCTTTCTACATAGTGCCCCACAAAGTTCAATCCAGATCTGATTATAACATGAATACAACCTTCAGAAATCGGCCACGTTAAGTACTAAACTTTCAAATGGTGACAAATTTTATGCAATTCCAGCAGACGCAGACGCATCAAATTAAACATAATTTACGAATGGATTTTTACATATATACCGCATAATTAATACTAGAAATAGTAGAGTCTTAAACATGTCAGACCTATCAAAGATAAAAGAGAAACGATTATCTAAAATCAATTTGTACAACAGTTATCTCGTTATTAGAATTCTATAAAAGTATCGAATGCGTTGACCTTTTGAACTCGCTTCAGCAACGCAGTCCTACTGCGAGAAAGGTTAATTAACAATTACAGATTCTTTTTATATTTTGAAATGCATATAATCAGCGATTGAATAAATAATATGTAATTGATTTAACACGATGGGCTCCATTTAAAAAGGGAAATTAATTGATTCGAGTACGCTCGATCGACGTGTGAATGGCTGCTAGAGATGGTTATGTGGCTAGAGTATACATGAATGAAAAACGATGGAATGATCTCAAGTACTGCGTAATGATGTTAGTCTTATGGTAAGCGTCCACTAGGCAGCATCATCGACACCACTGTGAACAAGGGTTGCTTTTGGAACAATCTATAGCTCTAACTAAGACAAGAAAAGAAACCAATTTTGCGAATAAGTGCAACCTTCTTTCAGTAGGGGTGTATTGAAGAATTTGTACTTGAATGTTAATCAATACACCATTATCAATATCTGCATTCCTTGCATCCATATTCATGAGAGACGAAATCGATAGAGATATGTAACACAGCACTTTTTTTATTATAGAATTTAAGGCGATTCCAACAACATGATCATATTCGCCAAAAATTAAATTTGGTTTATTATACTTATATCATTAAGGAATTCCAGCACTTTTTCAATTTTTTCTGTATTGTTTGAAAGTATGTCCTTTAGTTCACCCCTGATGTTGCGTTTTATTCTTTGTGTTTGATATTGTGGGCAGGTTATTAGTAGATGATGGACTGTTATTTGCGTCTGACAGTTGCTGCACTGCGGAGCACTGTTGTTTTACTGATTAGATGTTGATGCCTCAATGTCGTATGTCCTGTTCTTAGTCTGTAGATGGTCTTTTCGAATTGTTTATTGCTGTGATAAGAAGTTTCCCATTTGTTTATATTTTCCTTAATTAATCTCAATTTGTTGTTACGTTGTCATTTTATTACGTTTATACACTTTTATTACCTTCGATACAGTGGTATTTTGATAAACATTAGAGTAAAAGTCATCTCATGATAAAGTTTGCTAATGCTTCCAACTGTAAAACTCGGCGTCATCACAAGCAGTCTCTTCCAGTGTGAGAGAAGCCTAATAATACGATTCTTTCATGAGAATAATATCTTTCAATATACAAAATAATATTTATGATATAGATATGTTTTATGTTAGTGATTGTACAATATTACTTGTTGCTTGTTCATGTTTGAAGTTTGATGGATTCATTTTTTCAAAGTATGGGGATAATTTATCAATTCTTTAACAAGTAGAATGCCTGAACTTCATCTAGAGTGCTAGAGTGGCTGGAGAACTTCAACTGGAAATAAATGGGGAGCTCTAGAGCTGTCTCAATCTATAGTAAATTGTTTTTCTTATATTAATAATATTACTTCGTCTGGTTTTACTATATTTTGTTTTTATTTTATATGGTTTTAATGTTGTATGTTTGTTTGTATCATACATATGTTATTACATACTTAATTCATCGTATATGATATTTGATATAACGATAAAATCGTAATGGATTTAATTCAATTCAATTTTTCACTGTTATGATATTTAATTTACTGTTTTTTATTTAATATTGTAATCTAGATTTCAGGTTTTCGTTTAAGCATTCCTTTTCAAATTTGTGTTTTAATTTAAGTTTAGTTAATTTAGTTGGTGCGTATGCATCGTTAATAATATAAATTTTGACAGTTCAACCTAAAATTGCATGTGAAATAATTAAAATTGCTATTTTTAATAACAATTTGAAATAGAAATTGTTTTCACTTCTATATTTTTCGAAAACTGACATTAAACTTCTTTTGAAAGTAAATCCTACTGCATTTTGACAGATTGTCACATTTTGGAGGTTACAATATAATATAGTTTTTCTTAATTTAATATTTTTAATGTAAAACATTGGACCTTGTAAGGTTCTAAAAAAATTAAGAAAACTTAAAAAATAAATTAAATTAAAAAAACGCCTATTGCCATATGCTAAACAATTTAAATTAAATACAAAATACAAAATAAAATTAAAGCAGTGAGTAGGAATGATACTTAAGTTTAATTAAAACACATTTGGAAAAATATATATTTTCTTTGGTCTTATTTTGTATTTTCTTTTTTTCTTGGAAGTCGAATTTTAGATTAAATGTGACGTCAGAAAATTGCAACACAAGCCCTCCTGCCCCTCTTTCTATTCTTTAAAGCTGCAACAATTTTTTAAACGATCTGCAATCTTTCCCGAATTACGAGTATTTCAACACATTCTACAGTGTGGTTATAGAAAGTACTGATGTAGATGACAAGTTCGAAGATCAATAAAGTTGTTTCCGATTAAATATAAACGGAGATAACAATAAATATATTAATCCTGTAATATTACTAAATAATATATTAATTTGCATTGTGTTTCTCTTTCTAATGGTATATGAAATAGAGCGAGAAAGAATAGAATGCGCCAAACCTTAGCGACACTCGTATATTTTGTTGTAGTAAACTAAACAACAAACAAGACTTGCAACATTATATTTATGTTATGTTATTACATTTTAAAACCAAGATTTATTGTTATGTGAATATAAGTATGTCATAGTTAGAAGAAAGTTCAAAGATTATGCTGACATCTCCAAGAACCTGAAGACAAATCCTCACACAGCTTCCAATAGTACAGCGCATACCGCATCCGTGTGTGATGTATGGTATTACATTGTATGTTGGATTATTACTGACGAAATATGGAACTCATTTTTAAAGTAGGTGGATTAAGAAAATTATAAATTTACTACCGCATCACTCTTTAACAGTCCCATTCACCCCCACCGCTGGATTTAATTTTGTCTAACATTTTAATAATATTTTTACCCCGAAATTTTTCTACTACAGAGATTGGATTCTACCTGTTTATAAAGCAGTTAAATAATTGCACAATATTTATGCATATTATTAACAAATGTCATAATTAAAAATTGTGTGTTAAGTGAACATAGATTTCAAGTGGCATTTAACTGATTTTAGATGGTTTGTTTTTAGATTTATAGCATTGTCCACTCATAAATCATTGATGCATAAATTAAAAAATTAGCTGAAAATGTTTGTATCATAAATTAGTTTTGTAACTGTCGGCTGCCAGTTTATTGCTGGTTGTTGTTTCGTAGTTGGTAGCCATGCATCACTGAGATTTATCATCAGAAGCGGTTTATTTTGAGATAAGAACAAACGGCAGGTAATAAGTCACTAAATATGAGTACAAAAAAGTACTATTACTAATTTTTATTATTATATATCTTTAGAGCTCGATTTTTCGTTATATTACCTATCTTCATCCGCTAGAAACATAAATATTACATTAAATATTTTATTAATTCATCTAAGTTGAGAATTCATATACCTCTCTCGCTTGCTCTTACACAACGAATACATAAGTGCTTCTCGCTTACTCTTTAGTAGATGCTAACTGAGGAAATGTCTTAAGACAAACTCAACAGTAGCGTGCGCTTTGTGACAGACAATTCAAATCTAATTTTGCATTGCAATTACGTACAAAAGTATGTATATTTATATTGATTATATTTTATTTATTTTTTCAAACAGGCCCACGGAATACTGTCATACCTCTATGTGACCCACGGATAACAAAAGTTTGGAGACCCCCTGCTGTAGAGCTATAATTATCTCTCTTATTATAATCTCTTAACACTTTTCTTCTTTTTTACGTAATCTTAATCCTCATAACCCCCATTATGTTCGGAAGCAGAAGCTAACCTTTACAACAAAAACTAAATTCACAATCGCAGAACATTTTAAATATAGAATAAAGTTCAGTTGGAGCTCAAGATCACACACTTAAAAAAAACTATACAATTAAAGTAGAATCCTGTGTTTAGTGTTAGTGTATATATTGTATCTAACCTTCTGAAACCTCATCTAACCTTTTTTTAACCCCTACGTGACCTTACACATCACATATTGTTATTAAACAGTAAGTTGAGTTCGAGTTCTTGAAAGAGAACTGTTTTACCGACACATCAGTTCTCAGTGTGCTATAGAGTCTTCCCTGTACCGGTTTTCTTCTTTATAAATTCGATGAAAAATAACTTTTGAAAGTAAATAAAGTAATGTAAAATATATTTACCAACACAACACACAACACCAGATGAAAATGAGATAGTGGTTTAGAAATTGAACCTTAAAACACAGCGTCAACATCCTACAATGTGAATGGGCTTGTGTCCTCTAGTTTCTATTTTATTAAATATCTAAATGTTGACGGAGTTATAGCAATTAAAAGTTTGAATTGTAGTTTTAGCGCTAGAAATGGTCGGCCATTTGTATGACGTGAATGCATTTTAACGTCAGTTATTTGTTGCTGTGGTAATGTTTTGTAGCTGTTGGTAGTCGAAATAATCTAGTCAAGTCAAAGAATAATAAGTTTTTATTTTATTTAACCCTGTTAAGGCAGACATAATATTGAAATTTTATTGTTCCTTCAAATAGCTGTATATAATATTTGATATTTTGATATATAAATACATATTGGCAGCGGTTGTGATGTCACATGCAGGTGGAATGTGTATAACGTTGAATTCCTTTAATAATTAAAGAGAAAAAATGACTTTTTTAATTGTTAATATCTCCTGAAATATAAGGGGTTGAAATGAAAGGACCTTGCCAATTGATCGTCAAATTTCCTATCGAGCAAATCGAATACACAATTGCTGCTAATGCAAAATATAACCTAAGTAGCCGAAAATGTTATAAAATAACAAATAAAAAGGTGTATATATTTTGAACACATCATTAAAATTCAATGGAAGCAAGTCCTTGTCGTCTTGCAACATGGAAACAAGTGTTTTTGGAACTCCAAACACTTAATAAAATTAAATAACAATAAAATATAAATAAAAATCATACCTATTGTAATGATAATCAATGCGGTTCAAGTACAGTCATATAAATAAGCTTTACATAAATTAAACCATCTAAATATACGAGTATAATAAAATCATAAAATATTTACTCCTGCCAGTATACATTTACAATAAGGTTGATTCCTGAATGTATATTTAAAATTAAGTGATGAAAAAGTAAAATTTATTCTATTGTGTAAATACATCTACAGTAGTATTTATAAAGTAGGGTTAGTTTTTAGATTATTTATTTGAAAAGTGCTTTTCTTTAGTTACCTAAGTGTGATTTTTGGATTTATTTGTTTTGTATATTGTAATGTAATTTGTTTTTGAATTATAATATTATGATAATAAAGTATATAAACGATTATTGTTAGAAAAACATACAAGTAAATAAAAAGGTACACATGATAGATGAATCGACATCGATTGTAGAGATTGAAGAGATATTTAATACAGATAACGTTATCGTTGCAATATCGATTAAGTGTATTTATATGCAATTTACTTAATAGAAAATATATAAATATGATTAAAATTTTCAATAGTTTAAGTGATTTTATCTGTTGTGCAGTTATTAAAGCAGGTATTATACATGTAGTATAACATAGATCTATGTTGCAATGAGTTTACTACGTTTAGAGTTGATTTTCAAAGCAATGCAAATATGTATTGCTCTTATTATAAAGTAGAACAATAGATAAATTACACTGGATAGGAAAACTGGGCAGAACTCTGGATCGGGGGGTAGGTTTTAATTTTTTTTTTATTTATTTATATTATTGTACAACATATTAAGCTTCTTGTGTAAAAATTTGAAGTCGATTGTAGTAAAACTGTCGGAGATATAGAGTTTTAAGTCTTCACATTTCTGGTCTGCTTTCGTATTACTTTGAAACTTTTAAATGCGGTTTCTCGCACATAGCTTTTTCAGAGTCGGTGCCCTCTCTAGCTCAAAATCTACTGGACCGATTATTTTGAAATTTTGCGCACTCTTTCTTTACATAAATGCCGAGGTAACGCTGTCGAGTTTTTAAAAAAAAATTAATTTTAACGTATTTTAAAATAACAAAGTTTCTGATTTTTTTCATGAAAAATCATTAATATTGCAACAAATGTTGCTTGTAGAGAGAGTTTTAAATTTTACCAAATTTCCAATAATCTTGTAACGACTGATGCTATTCTAAATTATCCGTTATCACAAAAGCGTTCGACAATTTCTTCTTATTATATTTTGTAACTGTATCTTTTTCACACAAGTCATGAGAAATGAAATTTGATGAGAAATATTCATCAATAATAAAAACTTGCTATACAAACGACTTTCACCATTTTCAACTCAAATAACAAGAAGTTCTAGAAGTCAGCATCTACATTTTAATACATTTTAAATTAAGATCAAAATTTCTAAAAAAAAAAAAACACAAACCAGATATTTTTGTAAAGTTCTCAGAGAAATGAATATAATAAATATTATGAACTCGACTTGTTAGATAATCTTGAGCTTGAACCTGGTGCTACCCCATAACCTGATCATAATGATCTTCCTCTGGTCTTCTCAATAGTTTCGTACTCTTTTTATCTCTCACAATAATACTACGCAACCTTCCCTTTACTGTTTATCTCTTATAACCTTCCTAAAAGTTCAATTCCCTTATATCTCCTGTCGATCTTTTCTTTTCAGATGCCCTTGTGTTAGGGGCTGCAATACATGACCCCAGCTTGTATGTATCTAGTCTAGTATTACTTTTACTTGGGGATGCAGGGTGCAGTTTACTATACACATGAGGGTATCTTTTTATTTTCTAGTATCTTCTTCGTTGTCTTGTTCTTCATGTATTTGAAACCCTTATTGATAAAATTGTTAGATTCCAGAATATAATCTCATCTTGTTTTTTAACATTTCTTTATTTATTTCACAATATTTTTTCTGTAACTGTGTATGGTATAGTCACACATAAAAGTTAATGTTCTTTTCGTACATACTTTTAAATTAGATATTACTTAACGATTAAATCATCCTGTAATTAATAGAAACTTTAAAACTACAGCGACAAACTAACCCAGCATCCAGACGCCATCTGTGTGGTCTACATCTCATTGTACACCCTTAAGGATTACGCCTTTACAAAATCTATTCTATTCCTAATATTATTTCCATGTAAATATTTCTATTGATTCATTGTATTCAGTATTTTGTTTTTCTATACACTTTTATACAAATTGTCATTGATCATTTTACATATTGTGATTGCATCATTCAGACACACACATACATATATACATACATATGTATTATAAATACAAACACGACATACAATCCCACTACTGATTTGTCACTATATGACAGATTGTACAACAATAATAAAGAGATGGGTGTAAAATGGTTGGTCGGATGGGACGCGATGTGTTTAGATTGCTTAGCGATTAGATGGCGCTGATAAGACGAGTTTTGTAACAGAAAATAAAAAAATGCATCTTTTTGTATTCAGAAATAAAGAACAGTTTATATAAATGTTACAAATTTGTAGATTTTTAAGTCTAAGGCTGGACACATACTGGTGATAAAATTTACAGCATTTCTCTGCAACAATGTTAAGTTTCTCTATAGACAGTTTTGTCATCAGTGCTACGTTTAGGTTAACAGAAGCAGCGAGAAGTTATTGCAAAGACAAAACATGCAATTTTCGTCGAATGCACTATAGTAACTGCAATAGGCAAAGAAGCGACAAACCCTCTTTAACAATTCTTAAAGTTTTAAAAATTTTATTTATTGCTTAATCTCGATCTTTTTCAATAGGCTAGATGAACGAGATTTATGCTTGACGCTAGACTGCAGGTTCGATCTCCGGTCCAGCGCTGTTATTATCATAAATATATAAAGCAGCGATGTAGTGTACATATATGAGGCCATCATAGTTCTTTGAACATGTGTTTTTATTGCGAAATCTTCTTCTTCTTCTTCAGTGGCTCGACAGCCCTGGGTGGGCCCTGGCCTTCTCAAGATTTTTTTCCGATTGATTTAATTACTTGAGATTTCGTAACAAGATTTTTTTCACGGGGTGGAGTTGTTAGCACCACGCCCAACCCCCAACCTGGAGGACCAGTCCCCTGATATAATCCCCAGGGGCAGGGTGCCCGGCTATACCCCCAAGGCACTGGGTACCCATTTTAGTCGCCTCTTACGACATGCATGAGCTACATTGGGACTATTCTTTCACACCCGGTCACCACTCGGGAATTATATCCAAAACCCAGATAATATCTGGCCCGGGGATCGAACCCGCTTGCTAAATAGATTATGCAATTATTCTTCAACACATTGACTTTCAAAACCATCGAATATTTTTGCTCTTTACTTCTATCTAAGAATTCTAGAAACGCTGCCATCTATTTATAAATCAATTTTCTACTTTTCATATAAATTAAATTTTTTGTGCTGTAAAAAATTGAAAAATTAATAAAAAAACAAAAACTCGACAGCGTTACCTGCAGAAACTTATCAACAAATGAAATCATGTTAGTTTTTCGATTTCAGAAAATCCAATGATGAGTTATGGGTACCACTCATAATGTTACTTTTTTTTTGTGACGTCTGCAGAGATTCGCTGTCAATGGCTCATTTCTTGATATTTATTTATGAAAATTTCACAAAGTATTCTTCAAATGTCATTTTATCATGTAGTAATTATAGAAATAATTATATATTAACTGTGTCGTCAAAAAACATTTTCGAAAATATACTTCTTTTTTATTACTTACACTTAAAAGAGAACCACAACCTATCTATGAACAATGTAATAACCCAGTAACAATTAAGCAAATCAATCATTCGTATAAGCAGATATTTGAAGTCTGAAATACCTGATTGATTTTATTAATAAATCTAACTAAATCTCCTTAATTTAAATACAGATACTCTTATTTATGATTTAAATTATGTAATATAATAAATGTATCTATTGTTTTTAGTGCTAATAACTGTCTGGTTGATGCATTCAAATGGTCGATTATTGTCCGACGCATTGGAGATAATATATTGTCAATAAATTCGGACGGATCGGATCACATTGCATTAAAATCGATGAGTAAAGTGAATCACATCCTTAATCCAGGACACCTAGTTAACTTATCCATATGTATTTAATAAACGCACGTTGTTCAGATTTAATATTAAGTACAAATAAAGGATTTTCTGTTTCTTCATACCCTTACCCTTGAAAACCACATAAATATGTTGCCATATGTGAAAATAAATATCGAACATATGTACAAATTACTTTTCTGACCCCAAATAATATTTCTAAATAGATTGGTATAAACTTCTGTGTTTAATAGTCACTCACTCACTCACTTACCCATTGAGTTATGGTCTGGAGCGTAAAATCTTTCATTAATTCAATAGTTTTAATTATTGTTTCTAATTAGTACCGAATTTAAACATCAGACCGTGAATGATTGTTATTTTTAAATGATTTATAATATCAACATTCTTTATGCTTCTTAATTCTTTTTAATATTAACATTTAATGGGCATTATTAATTAGTCTAATTAGGATTATCATTTTATATAAAATATATTTATCTAAGGTTGCATAGACGTTCTCCTTTAATTAAATTTTGGAGTATTATCTCAGAATGGTAGGTATGTGTTGCAAAGGAATTAAACCTAACATCTAGTTTAGTTTAGTTACTGCGTTTGTTTAGACTTCATAAGATTATAACGCGCAACGTCGTCAAGAAGACCTAAGATTTACTGTTAAAAGAACCGAATATACAATGCTTTGTTCTCGCGGCACATCTTAAACGAAAATAAACGCGCAGGACAACCTAGGACGAGTTTTCTGTGCGCATGCAAAGAATTGTCGGCGTGCGTATAACGTTGCCTGCATTTAATGTAGAAAACATAAAAGAAACATAATGTAAAAACAGTATCATAAATTATTACTTAAGAATATAAACAAAATCAACTCTTAGAAATATAAAATGGACGTGGTTAGATGGATAGATTCATTTGCATCCCTAACGCAACTACTAATTTAGGGGTTGTAATAAATTTGTTAATAGGTACTGCCATTTGTTGTAATATTATTTATTGTGATGTAACTTCTTGTGGTTTAAATACCATGTTTTCCCACGATTTTTTTAACTTGAAATTCATCATAATTGATATAAAATTTAGTTATTTATTTAGGAATTTAAAATTACATAGTTTCAAAACATTCCTAATAGAACATTAGCTTGCATTAACATTAAAAACAACTTATGAGTTTAATAAAATAATTTGAGGGACAATTTTGGTTAAGCATTTTTCGATAATGTTATTTTTTAACTCTTGCATTTGCTGTGCTTGTAAAATGTTCGTCGTTGCTTCGGTGAATGCCCGACTAATGCCCGTGGCAATAAACGACTTGGTTATAAAATTATATTAATTTGATATTTATAAGTCCTTAGGTCCTTTTAATCATTTTAAATTTAAGCAGAGCGTCTAGGTCCTTTACAACCTGTCTAGGACATTTAATAAGTAGGTATGTGAATATATACATACACTGTTAGCTATATAGGATATTTAGCGGTTTCCAATTTTGGAAAAAATATTATAAAAGAAATATTGATATTAACCCTGCGTGTGTACACTGGGTCTTTTAAGGAATAGTTAAAATTTCAAGCTACTATTTCTCTTTTATGAGTACTCAACGCGCTTCACCTATGCCCCCTAAAAAATCTAGGTAGTGATAGGGACTTAAGGTTCCAGCAGCGTCCGAATCTGGCAGTTTATTTGCAAAGACGAGCCAGTAAAACATGCTTCTGTACTTGCCACCCTAAAAGGGTCAGTGTACAAACGACGTTAGTATTTTCCAAGCACTTTTTTTATGATTGGAATAAATATTTCATGTAATTTAATATATTATTACTTAGATTATATATATAAATTTTTTTTTATTAATTTCTTTTTTACTAAATTCTCTTTTTGACACTAATTATTATTAACTATTATTAATTATTATTTCATAACTTTTGTAAAATTTATTTTGTGCTTAATAATCACCGTTCCATTTATTATGACATGCCTGAATCCGTAAAATATTCCCCACTTTCAGGTGCACAAATAATTCAACTTTTTGGAGCTCACGCCAAAGACACTACATTCTTTCGAAAGCTTATAGTCTAAGGTAAAAAAGTCTGCAACCGTTTTTCTTTATATTTATTTGTTGTAAAGTTACGAATTTATTAACAATATTTCGTTTTTTCTGCGATTTTTACTATTTGTCAATATTTATTAACAACGGTTTTAAACTTTGGACTTTGGCAACTTCTGGACCATGTAGTAGACACTTCAAAAAGTAATCCAGAATTTTTTCAGATTTTTTGAAAGCTTAGAAAACTGGAAAAATCCTCAAAGACTCAGTGTACACACCATGTTTCTGGGAATTTAATTTTTTGTAGGTCTTCCTAGAGGGTCTATTTCATGGCGTTTTTGAAAAATTGAAAAAGAGAAATTTCTTCAAAATGAATATAAGTAAGGGTGCTCTAAAAGGGCCCTGTTTTCATGCTAGCAAGTACGCAAACGTTCTCAATTAGATATTACATTATCCGTTCTCAAAATTTCAGCTTTGCTAAAATGACGTAGGTCTAGGAGCTCAGCGATCTTAAGCCTAATAACTTTTATCCACGAAATTAGACTAAAACCTTTTTCTAGGATTAAAGAAAGAGTGTTCTTCTTAATCTAACAAACATACTCGAGCATACGAACAGTGTAGATTTTCACGAATGTTTCTTGTGGTAAAGTAGAGTCTCCAAAACACACCTCACATATGCTAAAGACATACATTATACCCATACTCAAGAAATGACTGTATGCGACGCCTTATAATATGTTTCTAATATGTTATTAACAAACCCACATAAGTAAAACTAAGATAAAAATACTATAGGAACGTCTTTTACTAACGAAGAAGTGTGTAGTATTTATGAGGAGTATATACTAAACAACAGGGCTGAACAATCTTATGTTTTCGGGTCGTTAAGTACAGTGTTAGAAATATATTTAGGATTCAATAATATGGAACGGTCACAATATGAATCGATGCATTATTAAACCACAATTGGTACCAAGATATTTAAGATATAACTAAACGATAGTAAGTTAATAATATACGCATAGAAAATGTTCCACATCTCTGATATTTCTAAATATTAGTTATATGTTTTTGTAGTATACGAGTATATATATTATAAGAGAAGACTAAACATTCTTTGCTAATAAATGGTTTGACGATGCTCGGGTTGGAGAATTGTTCAGTGCCTAACCTCTTTTCGGGAAAGAGTCAATAGACACGACGGGACGAAGACGGGGAAGAGGGGAAAGAGGAGAATCTTATTGCAGCTTGTTTCGTTGTCTTTAATTTTTTTTTGTGGTTTCATCTTCATCGTTTTACTAAAATCAAAGTTAAAAATATATTATTAAATGTCGCGTGTCGGAGTTAATATAAAAAATGTTCTAAAATGCGGTACACTCAATGGAAAATAGTTGAATCGATATTGTTTCACAAATTTATTACATTTACAATCAGTCTAGATTATTTGACTCCAATATTAGCGCTTATAAAACCTCAAAAACATTTTTAAAATATCGTATTTCAAAAACCTATTAAATAACTATATAATTTGATGCAGTATTACCCTCATGCATATAAATTTCTTCCCTATTTTAAACATTTTTTTGTTAAAATTTGACACGCGTTAAAATATGGGGTAAAAAGTATCTTTTTAACTAAAAAAAAGTGAAATGCGTTTAATAAATTCGGCATAATAGAAAAACAATTTGTCAAATAGTCAATGAACATGTAAAGCAAAGAATAAATAAAAAATTTGATATTTTATTTGCCTAATTTTTGGAAATCAAAATAAGGTCGTGTGTCATATAAAAGAAAAAGTAACTGGTATATTTTTAGTAATATTTTACAATGAAACAAATAAAGATAAAAGGGTTAATAATTGAAGAGTGATTTTCAGTCTCTGTTCGCTTGAAAGCTAAATTTCTTGGGTGGACATCAATTACGTAGTCCGGCCGGCGATCTTTTACGACCATAATTATTATTAAAAAATAAAGGTACAACAATTTACTTTTGTCTAATAGCAAAATTATTTGATTATAATATTTTAAAATTTGTTGAACATCAAGATCAGTTTTATAATAGGTAAATTATATATTTTTATATAAAAATTAAGTACAACCCATTGAGAAACTTTTGATTTTTAAAACTTTAAAGATTTGTAAAAGATTTTAAATTAAATACATAGATATAATACATTTTTAGAATTGATACAAGAGTTTTGGTTTTCCAAAGCAGCGATTTTTGTTTATAAATTTGCAAACTAATCTTAAAATATTTCTTCATAAGCTATCGAGCTCAAATCTTGCATAAATTGAATCGATCGCTTTTATTATTAAACTTTAACACCGCTTGTTTCTTTAAAATATATTTTTATAAATAAAATTCTTAATTTTGTTCTAATATATCGACAATCTTTTCTACATAATGAATCATTTATTCAATAAATTACTCCTAGTATTTATAAGGGATTATCAGCAATTTGACGAAACGCGCATGTTCGTAACGAATCCCAAAATACCCATTTAACAAAAATAACTATAATACCATAAAAAATACAAAATGTTGAAAAAACCTAAAACATATTAGGTAATTCTGCGTTGTTTATTTTTCTGTTTATTCCACAATATGTCAGTTTGTGAACCAAGCCAGGTGAGGGTTCCCGTTTTTATTTTCTATTTCTAGGAGAGAGGTAACCCCACCGACGGGGGTCAGAGGGTAAAAATAAATCCACTGAACGAGCGTGAAGTTTCGGCTGTCACGATTATACGTATATAATAATAATATATATTTTTTGTATTTTTTTTACTTTTTCAATGGACCAACTACGATACAACCAGACAGGACATATTTTTGTATCGTAGACAATGGAGTTCTTTTGACTTGTTTTTTAACATTATTTTCTATAACACAAAGGAGATTTTTAGCTATTAAAAAATTTGATTTTTTCGTCATCATATAGATAATATTGTCTGCGACCACATTGTTGTTGAACAATGTCACACAAATTTCTGTTTAATTTTAAAAATTATTATTTTTTAATTGAATCTGAACCAATTACTCGAAAATATTAAATATGTCAGACATAGTTCACATATATGACGCCACAACGCTTTTTCTTCCCTCTAAACCATTGCCATCCACTCTCTCCCTTCTTAAATATTTATTCGCATAGTTTTGAATGCGTTTCAAAAATTAATTGGTAAACATGACTTCTTTAAGTTGTTTTTGAATAACAATTAGGTTATTTGTAAATCAAATTAGTGCTAATAATTTGACAATATAAGTACAGGTACAATCTATTATATAAACTAAATTAACATAATAAAAGAATGAAGGTATGTTATTGGGTGATTAATATATGTACCCTCTGCAAATGGTTTGACTAGTCGTTTTGCGATTTTGCGTTTGCAAGCGTGGCATATATTATATATATATATGTTTGATATTTAGATAGCTACAACCTTAAACTACCCCAAGGAATTACAACCCCTAACACCGTCAAATAAATAAATTACCATTTCTACATTAAGACAATCACAGCAAATAAATTTGGACGTATTATGTGGAACAATTATTAGATGCTAGATGAAATTTTTAATGATAGTTTTTTAACCGTTGAAATTTAATATTTTTCTATTTTTATTTAATTGCCTTTTATCCAACGGAATTGCCATTGTATTTACCTTGCCAGTTGTTTGAGCATTAATAGAAGAGCAGAGAGTGCTTAGGGTCATATAATCACAATTGTTAGTCACCTGGATCCAGATCAAGGTCGGGAGCGAGTTCAGGATAGATCTAGGTCCAGGGTTGTGACTGAAATTCAAGCATTACGTTTTTAGCTTGTCGAGGAGGGATGTTTTTGTCTTCTTTTGCTAGGCTGTATAACTCTGCTCTTCTTTTAAAGTTGAAGCTGTTGGATGATGATCACTGGACCGCAATGCTATTGTTGCAACCCTTAGAACGGGGTGTAGTCAAGAGACTTTTTGAAAAGGTTAAATAAAAATATACTGTCTAGTTTATATAATATAGTTCAAATTACGAGTGTTCGGCGGCAATTTATACTTAAAACAAGTTGTGGGCTATAATCTGCCGATATTACTAAAAAGCACTGATTCACTTATTTTTCTATAATGTGTATAATAACGAATAAGATAAAATTCATTATCGTATTGTAGATTTATACCGCTCTTATAACCTCTTTGAAGAATAAGTCGCCGCCGAACTATCGTGATTTTGACATAGCTTTATCATGTGCTCTATATATATAAATATATTATTTACGTATATTAATAAGTAAATTTTACGTAAATTCCTTTACATAATAGAGTAGAGATACTCGGCTGTAAGCAAATGTTAATTTTGAGGTCCTGAATTTGGATATTTTTTAGAGTCATAGTTATTGAATTAATTGTTTGACGTTCTAATTTTATTATAAGTAAACTTAATATTTATCCAGTGATAGCTTAAAGAATTGGGGTTGCATGGTCTACTAGGACTGCGAGGCTTTCTCTCTCGCTAATATCGCATAAGTCGAATAATAAGTATTTATTTGAACATATCTGCTGAACCAACGCTATATTTCCATCGTTTGATTGTTGTTTCAGACCAATTACTAAATTTATCATATATTTTTTATAATTACACTATAAAATCTGCCAAAATTTCTATCCCACTAATATCTAAAATGAACCGACGGTAAATAAAAACATATAATACAACCAATAAATTTCCTGAGTTGATTATAGAACTGTGAGAGTCTCTCATTGTAAAGTACGTACAAATTATAAAAAGAATCAACGTTAAGAAAAAGGTATTTATTTTAGTAAATTCAATTCCACCCCTGGGATGATGGATAGTCTATTTTCTTTGTATTGCTTGTCTTTCTTTTAATCGCCGATTTCACCCCACTAAAATTTAATAAAGTATACAATTTATTTTCAATAAAATATCAACCAAAAAAAATAATTATTTATTTATTAAATTTAAAGTTTGATATTTATTTTACTATTTATTCTTCAAATTTAAATTCAATACTTTCTGAGTACATTGTTTAAACAAACAAACGTGTAAATGTACCAGGTTTACGGTGGGAAAAATGATTTCATAAATTTCGGTTCATATTTTTATTGTTAGTTCATATTTGTATTTCAGATTTTTGACAATTTAAACTTATCTTCAACGAATATTGTTCAAATTATTTGGAACTATTTCTTAAAAGTAATATCGAGTAAAAGATGTCTCTAGTTCAAATTATGTGAGCTAGGCAGTGATGCTTAGGTTATAAGAGCTTTATAAATCCACGATACGATAGTGAATTTTATTTTATTCGTTTAAAGAAATATGTTTTATGTTTATAATCTCAATAAATTAGTGATACATACGACCTCTGGTTAGTAAAACTTTGCAATCCTATACATCTATGTATATTGTATAATTTAGAAACCAGAGAAGATCGTAATCCTAATTCAAATAGTTCGATATTTTTCCATCAGCATATTCCACTTTTCCAACATGGTGTCCAACAAGCAAAGCATACCGTGACAAAGCTAACCCGCTGTTCCGCCATATTGCAACATCTTGACCTCTATTTTTATTCAGGATGAACTCTGCTTTTATTGGACACATTGGACAGTTCTACCAATACAACGATACATTTTCAATACCCTCTGTGTAAAACAATCACACACATGTGTCTATGTATTGTGTGGACTATATTTTTACCTATTGTATGTTAAGTAAACGACATGGGCATATTTTAAAACAATGGAAAACCTTGAAAACTCCAGAATAACGCGTTGCTGTTGTCGCTGCCCTCAACACCGGTGCAAAAAGGTCATCAAAGGTCAATTTCTGTTTTGTTATGTATTGTCTTTGATTAAATTAAAGTTGTCATTTATAGGAAAACTTTTATATAACGTTATTTACGAGTATTTAGTAATCGATTTTTATTCTAACCTATAAAAAACTAAATTTGAATTACAAATTATTTACCTTTGTTATATTTATTACTTGACTGTTTGTATTGAGCTAAATCGAACGGATATGAACAAATATTGTAGTGGTAAATTAGGTAATTTGGTAGAGCGTTTAAAACGAAGGTAAAAACGCAGTCCGGCGCTGTAGTGTCAGCGTTAGTATTATGCCAGAGAGACAGTTCAATAAAACAAGAACAAAAAGAAGAGACAGTTCTTAAAACATATTGTACAGAATATTATTACAAAACATTTACATCCAAACAAGTAAATCCAGTGGCGAGGGTGATTGGGATGACAATAACTTTAATATGTAAGTTAGGAAACAATTTTTAATGACATCAAACATATTATACCTTTACTATGACAAACTACATAAGAGTACTTCATTAAGAACACTTATATCTTGTGTGTATTCATTATTCTCAAAAAGCCCCTTCCTTCAAAACGTTATTATTTTTCTATTATTTGCTTAATAAATGGTATCACTAACATATCAATTCTCCAGGTCTTTGACATCCGAAATAAATTACCTTTTGAAATCAACTGAACGCAGAACTGATATAAGTATTGCGCAAACGAAGTTGTCCTCAGGGACAGATAAATACTAACGAGAAATGCTTTAGGGATGGCGAGGGTGTTGGTGGGTTATTTAGCGGAGTGTAGTGCAGTGGAGGGGGAAATAGAGATGGAAAAATAAGCAAAACAATCCGTTCTCGCAGACTTGAACGTTGTTGTGGGTGGGAGGTATCTGAAGGTATCATCGTTGCAACCCACTCACTTTGGCTGTAACTTTTAATGTGTATAATTAAATTTTGAAAAATAGTTTTTGTTAATTTTGTAAAAATTTGTTGTATTTATTTAAGAAATCATTAGCTTCAAGGACTGTTCACACTGGTTGTGTTTTCAGTGTTTTTCTGGGTGTCATATAAAAATTATAAACATGATAAACAACAACTGACAAGCGCAAATGTTCACAAAATACAAAACTGCGTGTTCAAACCAAGCAGACTAAAAAACATTAACAAACGTGTTTTCCTTTGATCTTACCGACTCCAAATGTAAATGTGTTTTGTTTACTAAAACAGCAACAAAAGACAAAAATGCTTTAAGAACTGTCTCTTTGATGTACACATTGGTGTTTTTGTTCAGAAAAACAAGTTTATGTTCGTGTTTTATTCAGCCTTCTAGCAATATTTCAAAACGAAAGATACCCCAATTACCAATCCAATCATAAACATCAGGTTCAGCCCTTCCACCCCTTCCACCCTTCACAAAACATCTAACCTGCCACAAAAGAAGCCCATCACGAATAAAGATAATTCCTTCACATTCAAATTTGATGTACGTTTATGTTTTTAGTTTTACAAGTGCGCAAGGGGCTATAACTGTAACATGTATTTTTTAGAGTTTTAGAGTATGTGAGTGAATTGGTTTGAATTTTAAGGGTGTTTTATTCTTGTTTTCAAACAAAACGAACCACCAAAACTACCCCTGTTACGACTGGAGATCGTCATATCCAGAGATATAGCAGGTACCTTGTTTTATTTGCTCTTATTCCCCAAACTCCAATGAAACAATTCGACTTAATGTTTTGCATATACCTTTCTAGAGATAGGGAATTTAGTTTTGTTAGGCTTTATGTTGTCTATACGTGTTTGTTTGTTTTATGTGTGTGTGTTTACTTACATGTACACGTGTGGCACAACGAATCGTATAAATCAAGTTACTCATAACTTTGTACGCATTCGAAACAGAGGAATTTTGTATTGTTTTGTTGCAAGAACTGATCACTTATTTTTTATTGTTGTTTATCAAATTTTGTTGTTTGCGCATCTTGTATGGGTACTGCTGCATATTACGCAACTGTCTTAGGACTCATTCATTTATTACTAATCCGTATTATTTATATAAATTTATGAATTAAAGAGTAGAATAATCTCAATATAAAAAACAATAGTAGAATCAATTTAAAACGAAGAACCTACAATTTCCAAGGTAATTATTATCACCCAAACATCTGTGCGAATTAAAAAATGAAATACGTTCGACTTAATGAATCTGTTGTGTTTATAAAGGTTGTGTACAGTTCGTGAAATAAATTCTTTATTATAATATCACTTCGTTTTCTATATACTTGAATAGAGATTTTCAATAAATTCTACCTAAGACTGTACTAGAACTATTAAGAAAACTTATTAAAGGGTTGAAAAACAGACGCAGTAAAATGAAAATGAATTCATTACATATTATTTATGACCCGTTTATTTTTTAATATATTTTTCACCTAGAAAAGTTTTTCTTTTTTTTTAATTTTCTTAAAACATAATTTAACCCTTTTGTGCCTGTCTGTCATTTTTTAATAAAACGCAACATGTTTTATATTGTAGGCGTATTTAATATTATTTCTTTATAGTTTCCCTTATATTTCACCCTATAGACCCTTATAATACATATAGTATTATTCACAATAGACATTTTTAATTCTACTTATATTATATATATTTTTAATTTGTATTGTGATTTATTTGTTTCTTTTATTTCTTTAACACTGATTAACGTTGGACTATTTTTACGTTTCGTTTTTAGGGAAATATTTCTAGAGCTCTCTTACACTGCAACCGTTTTCTTAGGATGTAGCCGCATTAGCACACTTTATCATAAGAAGAAGTTTCTATTTTTAACAATTATTTTTATGTTTACAGTGGTATACACCTCTGTGTGTATTTATAATATGGTTCGTACGTTCGGAGAACAAAGTGCCGTACTACGATCTACTTGGTGACGCATAGATCCCTACTATAGTGGAATACATGCATAATATAAGCGGAGACAAGGCCTGTCCTTTGTGTTTAATAACTGTGAGAAAGAAAAACTTTGAGTTGTTTTTGAGTCGCCAACATATTGAAGATGCGTATGACTTTTTTTATCATAAAAGAGTTAATTTACAGTTCAGTTTCTCACAGTCGTTCATAATAAATGTCTATTTCATCGGCCACAAATGACGAAACCACTCCACCTGTCCGAATACACATGAAGATAAAGTTGATGCGAAGTATAATTGAAGTGTAATAGTGATAGAAACGTCACAAAATAGGGCACTACACTCAGTAATGTAGCGAGCCTCGTATAAAAATTAGTGGGTGGCCCAAATGATGGGTAAAGACTTTTCAGAAAAGGAACAACAACGCTCGCATTGAATTAAAACAATTATATATTGATTATACGTTACTACTTGCAATTAATACTTTTAAGAACTAAGCTAAGTACGGTCAATGAGTTTAAGTGAGATTGTGGATAACATTTTTCGAATTTTTGCTTACACACGTTTGGGGCCCTTGTAGCCTGGGGGCCCCGTATCATTGATACGGCAGATACGGCGGTAGCTACGCCACTGACTTCACTTTTTATTTATAATCTATCACTTTTCTTCAATATAGAAAAGCAAATCTTTTAGAGGTTATAATTACATCCAGTTCCGGTGTTTTACAAATAGTTTAATTATTTTATTGTCTAGTCTACACCAAGTTATTTCAAAACTATAAACATTTGAGTAATATAAGAAGTTATCATTTAACACCTAAAGGAAAAAACATTACTTAAAGAAAAGAAATCAAGTAATAAAAAAAGTGTAGTATTTTAAAACAAAACGGAACACCGGACCGGAGTGAACCGGAAACGCGTAATGTGTTGTGACGTCACGAAGACGTGGAACTGTCTGGAGTTACTGTCGGAGGAGGCAGCACTGGACAGGATAGGTTAAGACGGACAGACAGGCATACAACCCATTCAACTCACTATTGAACTTAGGATCATTCACACTTCTACAAGAGATAAATCACTTAGTTAAGACTCAAGACTAAAATATAGGTAATGTTATTCCTGTTGTAGAAGAGAGACAGCAATACTCGGTGGAGTAGAGAGTAGGTAACGATTTTTTATAAAGTTGACCGAGGTTCTGATAGCCAACTTTATTAGTATATAATACTTTTCTAGAGATAAAGACATGGTTCTCAATTCAATTAATTTAAGTTATTAGTGTAGTGTTATGGTTATGATTTAGAAGCACTGGTATACAGTGCATAGAACACAGGCAGACAATATTCCATTCAGCGATATCTCGGTATATTGTTAAGCT
Organism: Panorpa germanica; assembly: GCA_963678705.1. Classification (NCBI taxonomy): domain Eukaryota; kingdom Metazoa; phylum Arthropoda; class Insecta; order Mecoptera; family Panorpidae; genus Panorpa; species Panorpa germanica. The sequence goes on from OY783222.1 coordinate 1,217,015, forward strand.
CTGCATTTTATTATGTATTATTTCAAACCAGTACGTGATTTTACATCCAATCCGGGTATTAGTTGGGTAGTTTCGGATTTAAAATACATAGGTAATATACAACTATTTCTCCCTCACTCACTCACTCGTTTTGTAGATGCAACCGCTACTGACTCTATGTACTTTACTTTAAATCAATTAATATTATTAAAATAAATGGAAAGGCATGTCAGTCATCATTCATGGAAAAAACTGAGTCCGATTGCGTTGGATTTTTTTAGAACTTCTGATTTCTGTAATGATTGAACCTAGTTAACAATTTGGTGAAGTGTCCTGTTTTGTACCGTTTCTATCACTATTGCACTTGAATTATAGTTCGTATCAACTTTATCTTCATTTGTATTCCGACAGGTCAAATGGCTTCGCTATTTGTAGCCGATAAAATAGTTATTTCATATGAACGACTGTGAGAAACTGAACTCTTTCATGACAAAAAAATCATACGCATCTTACAATATGATGACAAAGTGACGCCAAAATGTTTACTGTGAAGGTATTGCAAAATAATTGAATACTTAAGATCCCGATAGACAACTGTTGCCCTTTTTGTATATAACATTCTTTCATGTTTTTGTTTTGGATTATTTCGACTCTCCTAACGACGCTATCTATACCTGTTCTGACATGTATAGAACGAAAATTTAAATGAGGTAAAACTTTAACCTAAAACTAAATTTCTAAAAACTCGTAAAACTACTAACTAACTAATACAGATATTTAAATAGGCCACCGAATGCAAAACAGATATTAAAATGTGCTCCTAAAAGTTAAAGTGGGTTACAGACTTCACCTAATTTAATTGGTTATTGTCCATGATCCAATAAAATATCTGAAACACTTTTAGTTTCTACAGGCTAAGTCAAATTTAATCTAAATCTAACTGTACTCGTGCTAGTTGTACTTCAAGTGACACTTTCGTTGGTGGTTCGAACCCCCAACTGTATTACACCATATACTTTTGCTAACTACCCCTTTGAGAATTGCCATAATTATTCGCTATCTAACCCTCTTACAGAGATGTACCACCTAAGCTGAGGTACAAACATTTTCAAAAGTTTGAACTGTGTATAAAGCATAGAGATGCAATGAACCTGACCAAATCATATTTCTATAATAAAATTTTAAGTTTAATCTCTCAACATATTCTTATTACATCACCAGATAGAACTTCACCAAATTACTCAGATATGGTGCTTTAATAATAGAGCATTAAGGTAATTCATTTTTGCTTTATTGGTTTAAATTCCTTCTTAGGATCTCAAAGTTTCCAATTCAGAGAGAGAGAGAGAGCATTTCTTAGCGTAGTTTTATTATAATAATATTTTTACTAATACAAACTTAAGGTAAAAGGTGCAAATCGAGTGGAACATCTTTTGTTGAATATATTACACCTTTACATTTCAAGTTACTGTTAATTATTTGGCAATTTGAATAACCAAACGCATATATAAAACTGTAAAAAACCGTGCAATTATGCCCAGGTAGAAAATGAACCTTAGAATTAGCTTGTGTTAAACCAGGAAATGTTAACCTTGCACTGCAAGACAATTTCTCTATGGAAAATTGAGAATGAACCTTCTTATTAGCCTGTGGTAAGCATAAATTGCATTACAAGACAATTTTTTACAGGTATACCGTCTGTTGCACAGACAGTGTAAAAACCATCTAATGGTTTCAAAGCATCGTATAGTTTAAAAACAATTGTAATCCTTACAAAGAAATAGTGGTAGATTTTACGTAGTGCAGCTATAGAAATTTTTGTCTATATATCTCAGGTAAAAAATGAAAATTTCATACATGCCAACTTGTCACAAACTAATTCCAAGGTTCTTATTGTACTATCCAGACTTGGAGTTTAAGATTCACACTTAACTAGCAAGCTTAACACAAGCAAATGTCAAGGGTAATTGTCTACTTGGATACTACTTAATCTGCTGTAATTATATTCGATTTTTAATTTAATTATGTTTTTAATTTTAAACAGAAAACGTACTTCCTAATTTAAAATATCTCCATAAATTGACTTTACACAAATGAAATATTCCCGTAGACTGACATTTAAGTCGAGACGACTTCGATTTGAGTTATTGTAATATTCTTTATTACATTTCTAATAGGATTCCCAGGATTTCATTTAGAGATGTGTCCGCTCATCGTCCAAATAACATTCTATAATTAGTAATAATAATAAAAATCAATCATTTCATATTATTAAACACCACTAGTTACAAAGAATGCCGCATGGCGTCAGCACAGTTCATCCAGAACATAAAATCTAATGACCAGTAACGAAATAGTCTCTGGTTGCTGTTAATTATATTTAATTTATATCTTTTAACTCAATATACCGGTATAAAAATACACTAGTTTCTAATTCTTGTAATATATTTTCTATGTGAGTATACCGAGTTGTAACTAGATGACAGATATATTTAACTGAGGGGTAACTGGCTGATTAAGTGATCGCCGGTTAGTCGATAACAGCCCGTTTAATTTATATTTAATTACCAAAGTGCTATCTCTTTCCCAGTTTAAACTTTCCTTTGATTACTACATTTTCAAATGGTTTATTACAATTATTATCTTCTTCTTCTTGTTCTCAATCTTATTCTTCTTCTTCTTCTTCATCTTAATACTGTAATAATATTTAATTATAAATGTTTTGACTATTATACAGGTAAAATTTAATGTTCTAATTTATTTATTTTAATTAAAATAATTTTATGTATTAAATATAATAATAATATTTTGCAATTAAATAGATTAAGGGTTCAAGATTATTTTAATGTTAATTTATTAAATAAAGTTTAAAAACCTCAAGTTTTCTTTAGCTTTAACATGAAGACAATGTGAAAAACAGTAATTGTAACTTGGTTAGCAACAAAGCTTTCATCTTCAGTTATAGAGGAAGAAATATTATCTACATCATTTACAACATAACTAGAGTTTTAACCACCCAAATAAAACGAACCTTCTTCATAATATTTAACCTTTTCTCTACATAATTGAATATATCCAGTATCTACACGACAGACACAACTAGAAATATTTCCTATATAAAAGTATGTTTATTGTCAATAAACAAATAATTTCTGTAAACAAGTTAGCTTTGATAGGAACTGGCTTTACATAGATTATAAGATACGAGTATATTCTTGTCTATATATCAATAATGAAAAGGTCGAGTAAGTCAAGAGAAAAAAAATGTCGCCATATTGTTATTATCGTTGTCACAGTAACCAGACTTTTGCTATAGATCAAATCAACATTAACCTGTAGCCATCAGCTGAAGACATACCGCGACATGGTCATGTTCGTAGAGTTTCGCTTGTAATAGACTGTGTGTCCAGTGGCGTAGGTGCATTGAGACATAAAGATACACATAGAGACTTCTTTTAAAATGTAGAAAGCATGTAAACACCGCAGATTAACTAGTGTTTTTGATTAGTATATCAAGAAATAATAGAAATTATGATACGCCACTGGATTTGTCAAGAAATACTAAACGGTAACTCGCACTAGCGGAGTAACTCACCTTGTTCAATAGGAGATCTATGGCGAGTGGCGACCTTATTGAATGGTGGCACCTTAAAAGTACATCCAGCTACAAAGTATGCCTACTTTTATGATATGTGTGTTAATGTATCATATTCTCTGAATGAAAGCGGACTAACAACAAACACCGTTTAAAAATATAAAGAAGATCTTTAAGACAATTGGGAGAATCGTTAAGAATTTCGGACTATGCGGACTGTAGAATTGACTGTTCCTGGGTAGCTAATATAATCATGATTTGTGCATTAAAGAAGGGCGAGTTTCCTTGTTGGTTAACAACAATTACCTTCTATTTGGCTAGATATCGGCTGGTATTTTTGGTTGCTTTCATATTTGCGCGACATTAAGAACCCCGTAAATGTTTATAAATGCAGGAATTGTACCCAGCTCATTTGTCAATCAAATTACAAATTAAGCAATTAGTAGTACTATAAATATGACAACTTATCATGACCATCTATTTCAATTTACAAGCAATATTTTTTCAATTATTTTCGGGAGTGTACCATTATCCATGCCTTCAAATACCTGTGGCACAACAAAGTAGCACTGGTGCTTTCTTCGTGTGAAGAGTTGTACGTGTGGTCGATGAATGAAGCATTGAATTGAATGCCGAAGAGAGGCGCGGAGCTGTAATTTGGGTTGGGCAAAAATATCAAACATAAAGTGTTACCCACTCTACATAAGCAAGTCCTATGAACTGCAACTATCTATGTTAGGTATAAAGAACCTAAAGCATACGTGCTAGAGTTGGCACTAACAGTTACATCTAGTGATGAAGAGAATATAATTTTGGAAGGTTAAAAACTATACAAAAGCTCGGGCAACTTGTCAGGCAGTTAGTAAATTTTTGGGGCGCGTACCTAGGAAGGTTGACCACTGCTGGGTTGTTAACTTTGGCACGGGTACAGACTTAGGTTTTACAACAAACTGGGTGTTTTATCAGCCTGGTAAACATGCTAACGACGTCCTAGAGCTAGACAATGTACGTCGCTGACCTAAATAGATTCCTAATGTTGTAAATGAAGAAGTAATTACCTGAAGCAGTAATTGTTTGATATACCAACGACAAAAAGTGTTCGAAATGTAGTTAATGTAACAAGTAACTCGGTAGCTTCGTTTCAAATGATAACAACTGTACATAATAGTCAATAGGGTAGTTACTGAACTCATAGCTATCGCAATGAGTAATACAATGGGTAATACATCTGTGATTCTATCAATAATTTATTTGTTTTTATCATTAAATTTATTTCTTTACTACATTCAAATAACTACATAGTAGGTAGGTATCTTGCGAGTATATTAATTAATTCAAATAATCATTAAAATATCATATTACAAAATAACTACAGACGATTAAAAACTATCAGAAGATTAAATAAATCATTTTTAATTAAAAATAAAATAAAATAATATTATTTTTTGTTTATTATTTGTAAATAAAAATTTATTTTTTATTATTAATAAATTTTTATTTTCTACTCGTACTTTTTTAACAATTTTTTAATGGTAAGGTTATTGATTTTAAATATATTTTATTTGAAATATGCAAAATATTTTATTTATGAGTGAGTATTACCAATCAAATAACATTAAAAAAATGCATTTTAATTACTTAAATTCTTATTAATCACCTGTTAATGGTTATGTTAATTATTTAATAGATGTCGTTAGTTTTAGTTTATTTACATTTCTTGAGATTTGTTGATATTCGAGCTATTAAAATGTACTAAAAACTCAATATGTTTATTCTTTATTAATCTAGTAAATTAGGTCGATAGTTTTAGGCGGAAAATATTGGGCTTAGAGGAAAGCTGGGCCTCTTAATGTATCTGACATTTAAGACATAGTAAGCAAAGAAGACATACTACGACACGGTCATGTTCATAGAGTTTCGCTTGTAATAGACTATGTGTCCAGTGGCGTAGGTGCATTGTGACATAAAAATACACATAGAGACTTCTTTTAAATCATTAATCACTAACAGTAACTAATTTAAGATGATGTACCTACTTAAATATAAATTAAATAAAAATATGAATATTTAAGTAGCAAACAAAATATTTTCTAATAACAAACATTGCATTGAAACCTTGGTACAAGGTTAATTAAATTAGTTTAGTAATATTTCCGTATGTAGTCGCACTTTTATTTAATTTCACATTGACAGCCGCAGCGGTCAAAGGTTTCGTCATCGATACTTGTCAGTGTATGGCACATGGATGTAGCTTCTTTAGTTGTCGTTTTGCAGACGATGACTGGTGGACCTACAGATTTATTTACAAGTCATATTGTCCACGATGACTTATAGTACGTGCTGCCGGTGACTGTACTACACCATACGCTTTGTAAATGCGCCACATAATGCACGGTAGGTGACATTCTAAACGACGCGCACGTGATTGACACTCCTTAAATACATATGACAACAGAAGAGTAAAAAGTAACAAGTCTGAATTAAGGTAACATTCACCAGTATACCACATATGAAATGTAAGGGAAGTAATTGCTCTGCAGATCATGATCCACGGTGGGATACTTCTCAATTTAACTACTGGAGAGCACACAGCTCTAACTATGTGTACAGTAAAACCATTGTTTGACTAACTCATTGATGTTCGAGGTTTTAAGCTTTTACGTTTTGGAAAAATATTTCAACGTTTAAAACGATAAAAAAGAAGCACATTTTCGATCATGTTTTTTGACGACACAGTTAATATATAATTATTTCTATAATTACTACATGATAAAATGACATTAGAAGAATACTTTGTGCAATTTTTATAAATAAATATCAAGAAATGAGGCATTGACAGCGAATCTATGCTGACGTCACAAAAAAAAAGTAGCATTACGGTGCCACTCATAACTCATCACTCGATTTTCTGAAATCGAAAATCCAAAATGATTTCATTAGTTGATAAGTTTTTGCAGGTAACCCTGTCGAGTTTTTATTTTTTATTAATTTTTCAATTTTTTACAGCACTTAAAAGTCAAAATACCGATTTATCATGCAAAAAATCAGAAACTTTGTTAATTTAAAATACGTTAAAATTAAAAAATTAAAAAAAACTCGACAGCGTTACCTCGGCATTTATGTAAAGGAAGAGTGTGCAAAATTTCAAAAGAATCGGTCCAGTAGATTTTGAGCTAGAGAGGGCACCGACTCTGATAAAGCTATGTGTGAGAAACCGCATAAAAGTTTCAAAGTAACACGAAAGCAGATCAGAGTGGTGAAGACTTAATCTCCGACTATATTCTATGATATCTATTTCAGACTTATCCCAGTTTACTACTTGTTGAACATATTTACAATATACAAGCATTTCGTTTAACAATTGGACAGAAGTACGAGCAGACAGACAGACATCATTCCTCATGGCTTATGGATTGAGAATAACGGTTTAACGAATTGTCGACATACTCCTTCCTATATTTCTGTCTTATAACTTTGTATTTGTTAAATAACAAATACAATTTGTCATACATTTTTATAACACTTTTAATACGAGTAAAATAAGAAAATTGAACACAAGTTCATTGCCTAAATCAATATGATTTATCGTATATATTGATAATTACGATAATTTCAGTGAATTGACTGCATTCTCCTGAGAGTTGTATACGGAGTTTAGATGCTAGCGCCACTGCCACCGCTGTGGTGAGATATACGACTGATAGTGTGCCTGGCCGTCACGGTAATAAACCGACTTAATTAGGGATAATGTGTTATAACTATATTTGTAAACAAATTAATCAATCATTCAAATATGACTTATATGTATTATATTATAAGTATATATGTTAAATATAGATGTATATATGTATACGTATATGTGGTTTCATTTCAAAGCTCCTAATTATTATTATATAATGATTATTAATACAGCGTCTCCTCCTTTCCTTACAATGTGTCATCTTCTTACATAGGATAATCACTTAATTGCTTAGTTCTGTCAGTTCAATACGGTACAGTGTTACACTGCATTTTACACCTGTTTTGTCCTTTCTTCGGCTATGAATACAACACTAATGTGAACTAAGTAATGAGCGAGAAGAATATTGTGCAGTTATGCATACGAAGCGAAGAGGTAATTGGCGGAAATAGAGAAAAGGAACGAGGAAAGAGAAGGAACGCCAGAGCAGAAGTGATTTTAATCTGTAGTGACGAAGAGACGAAGAGACAAAGAAGACAAGAGGTGAGGAAACGATGAGAATGAAGGAGGACTAGGGAAAATGAAGGGAGAGGATCAAGAGAACAAGAAGCAGAAAAATACTTTTGGAAATGGAAAGTGACAGTATTGTCAATTGTTTTTCAAATATTAAGTTTTTAAAATAGTGATATACATAATTATGCACATATCTATCTTTTAGCCAAACTTAAAACAGACAAAGTACTTAATGCAAATTATAATTAGAATAATTTCAAATAAGACTTAATTCTTTCAAGCTATCATCTTAGTTCTAAATTTAAATAAAATTCCAGGAAAATGTCAATCAAAATCACCAGCACGCTTCCTTCTTTCAATCCGAAATATCTCATGTTTTGAAACACCGTTGATTCAATTACAATGACAACAATCAATTGATTTATAAAAATAAACAAAAGCCTTAACAAATACATAATTAATTAACAAAAGTAAATTGACATGTTTTAAATAAGGACAAGGACAACATAATACAGTATAGCTAAAGATAGAATGAGATGGATATAATATAGTTATTTGATATAAATGATACTTTTAATATATTTATATATGTGTGTGTAATTGGTGTTTAAGCAGATCGTATTTTAGCCTATGGGTATGTGTTTTAGTCCGAGGGCATTTCCCGAAAATAATTTTAAGAAAATTTAGTTCCTTATAATATATACTTCGACAATCGTTCTTAACGGGATAATCAGCTGGAAGCGCTGTAAGTAGAACCACAAAATCATCTGTCACAATTTTAGTAAATGTAAGACTAGGTACACAACTTTACATTGTCTTTGACTGCGTTGGTAGCTTCGATTAAATTTGAGTATATGACAAACCTACTTACTTAGAAATCAGCGGCGGCCTTAGCCATTGCGAGGCACTTGTTCTTTGTATAATTTGTGTAAATTGTAAGTAAGTATTTTTGATGATAATTGACGAGAAATAAAATTTTATATTAGAAGTTTTATAAAAGTTAATAAGCACAAAGATGACAAATATTAATGATGATAAATTAAGGTACATGAATGCCTTAAAAGATATACGCAGTGATTCTAGTGGGATTTCTAAAGAGCGAAGCGCGAGATTTAAATACATATACAGTAATGAAATTTTCTACTTGGGTTGTTGCCCCTACAAGATCAAGGACCCGGCCGCTTCTGTTAGAAATCGTCAGCATGTTCATAATATGCAATGAGAAAGAAGAGAGCGAGACCTGGTGGACTAAAAAGGAACCATGCCATCAGAGACGCGTTAAAGCTCACTTTGAACGTTCAGTTTACTTAGGACCATGATTTTGGTAAACGAAAACCAAAAGTTTCTTCTTAATAAAAGACAAAATATCTGTTTCAATTTGTCATATCAATTTTGAGTCCCTGAAGATAATATATGGGTGTTTGTAAGGTGGGGAGGCGTCCTTGGACTACATAAAAACAGGCGCCACTGCAATTAGTAAAAGCCCTCAGACTATACAATAATACTAATATAATAAAATCTTTTTAAAAAAGTTTTAAGTAAAAAAAAATCGTAAAATATTTAACATCGTCTACTATCTACTGAATAAAACGTCTAGCTAAAACACGATCCCAATGAATACAGGATCGCTAGTGTCGTATGTTTAGTTTCGTATCGCTCGATACATGCTGGTATACAAGTATAGGATAAATCTGTTGTGAAATTTGAAAAATGTGGTTTGCCTAGAAAAAGCAACTATGTTTTAAGAAGTACATGTATGTGTATGTGTATGTGTGTAAGTGTATATGTGTATAATATATGTCTCCTAATACTAGAAAAATGTATCTATATAAATTATCACCGATATCTAATCGATTGGTAAATTATGACTTGAACGTTTAGAAATAAGGAAAAATACATAAAAAATGTAGAAACAAAATAACGATTCTAGAAACACGTTTAAGCTTAATGAATCCTAGGTTTGCTTGGCCTAGCCTAGCCTAGCTCGGTGTTGCATGGCAACTATCACGAAGGCATAATGCTCAATGGAGAATCTATCACCAATCGAACAAGCTTATGAAATCTATCTGCTGCTATATTAACAACACCTATTTCACAATAATGTTTATTTGATTTTTGTAAGTCAATGATTTGAAGAAAACTACCTCTCAGTCAAGACCAGCCTTCACAGAAACACAGAAAAATTCGCACAATAATTTATTTAACGAGCCCAATTTCCAATGACAACAATTTTGGCGTCGTGACCTCTTACATCGATCGATGAAAACTAATTTACGAAAGATATCTTTTGTATTATGCGAATATATCATGTAATTTTTGATATACTTGCACATGCAATATTTTCCCCAATACGTAAGTCGCAAAACAAGATTTCTACGAGATGAAAACTTTCCCTAAGACTTACATAAATCAAAAACCAACAATAACACCGTGCGACAATCAAAACCTTGGTGATCATAGAAAAAAAAAACAAGTTTGAAAAAAGTACATGTGAAAAACCAAGATGTTGTAAGTGGGTTTGCCAGAACATGGTAAGTCGCCATTCAACTTGTTGATCTGATGGACTGCGCTCTGGGTTCTGCTGTGCAGGCATCGTGATGATGATCTATGCGAGTTGGAGCAACTATTTCCAAACAATATAGGAGCTCCCGTGGTAATGCGACGGTCACGACTGGTTTTCCCTCCAGGAAAGATTCTAATATGGTGAGATACTTGTCTATCAACAACAAGAAGAGTTATAGAAAGAATGATGATCTGGATGGACCAGCTGTCTCTACTATCTCTTGGAGAGAGGATGTGATTCCAGTTTTTTTAAAGGTAGTCCATTGTTTACCTGTTTGTTTACTTATTATATCTATTTTAACGGATGACCCAATTATATAGAAATTAAAGTTATAGTTAGTCGAGTGTTTCATTTGAAATTAACAGGTTTGGACACTCATCAAATAGCCAAATTAATATTTAATTTTAATATAATCAAAAACTATTTGTATGTTTTATATATTCTTAAATCTATAGTCTAGTATGTGTATATTGATATATTTTCTAATCTAATTAGATTAGACATATATTAGCTAGTTATTTATGACAAACTATGAATTATAATCAGTTAAAGAACAAAGATGTAATTGGGTGTCTTATTACGAGTACGTATCTACTATAATGACACTCGTTCATGATCATAAACATTAAGTTGCATTGACATATATAATTACAAATCGTTTAAAACCTATGAATGTAATAATTAGCAAAGGATTTTAATGCGGGAATCAGTGGGAGGTGATAGCTACACATGCAATAACAAATCGCTTGTCCCACGTTCAAATGCAGCTAATCCTATCACACTACCTTTCTCGGAGCCAACATCATCGTCACCAACGTCAAGTCAACGTCAAACAAGTAATAGATTGATTGATTTTTAGGAAAAAGTGTGAATTAGAATAAATCAAGTATAGTTATTGTCAAAGTAACACATGATTAGCGACAGACTCATTTTACATTACTGCAGAAATATTTCTTCACCTAAAATTAAGATGTGAACCTTGTCTTATCGTTTCTAGATGTAAGAAATGGAGTCATAGTTAGCAGATTTTGAGGTTAAGCAAATGTGTGAGCACGTGTATAATAAATGTTCATGTTTTAGACAGTGCTACGCCACTGAGATGTCTGCCCACGCTTCTCCAACAGGTTTAGAGGATCGCCTCAAGCACACTTCTGTCCTCCGAGCTGTGGAGTCCGTACTTCTTGTTCTTTGGCAACCTGAGCTACGAGTACATAACTACAACTCTGCTAGCACCAGCTACAGCAACAACAACTCCGAGCCTGATGCCTGCAGCCTTTGTGGAGCACACAACTGGCTGTGTGGACTGCGACTGCGACTGTGAACTAAATCATTGATACTCACTTCCAGAGCTTAGTTAGATAGTCCAGGAAATTTTGTATTTCGCTGATAGATTCGGTCCTCTTGTGATTTCGTAGAAAGAGTTTTTCAAATGGTGAAGTTGTTTGATCAGGCCTCCATATTTGCAAACCCCTCGGAGGCTGCGATGTCCAGTTATACCCCTGGACAATGGGTACTCATTTTAGTCGCCTTTTACGACATGCATGAGCTGCAGTGGGACTATTCTTTCAAACCCGGTCACCACACAGGTTACGAAATATATTGCAATTACTTTAAGGGAAGGGTAAGGTCAAACGGAAAAAGAAGCATATTTTCAGTAATGTTTTTTGACGACACAGTTAATATATAATTATCTCTATAATTACTACATGATGAAATATTATTTGAAGAATACTTTGTGAAATTTTCATAAATAAATATCAAGAAATGAGGCATTGACAGCGAATCTCCGCAAACGTCACAAAAAAAAGTAACATTGCGGTGCCACTCATAACTCATCACTGGATTTTCTGAATTCGAAAAACCAAAATGATTTCATTAGTTAATAAGTTTCTGCAGGTAACGCTGTCGAGTTTAAAAATTAAATAAAAATAAATATTAAATAAAAAAATAAAAAAAAATTAGACAGCGTTACCTCGGCATTTATGTAAAGAAAGAGTGTGCAAAATTTCAAAAGAATCGGTCCAGTTGATTTTGAGCTAGAGAGGGCACCAACTCGGAAAAATCTATGTGTGAGAAACCGCATTTAAAAGTTTCAAAGTAACACGAGAGCAGACCAGAGAGGTGAAAATTTAAAACTCTATATCTCCGACAGTTTTACTCCAATCGACTTCAAATTTTTACACAATAAACTTAATATGTTGTACAATAATTTAAATAAATAAAAAAAAAAAAGTTGAAACCTTACCCCCCTTAATGAATTAAAGAAATAATATTTATGGTAGTTCAGATCTTTCTCGCGGTTTGCAATACTCCTAATCTTTAGATTCAATTCCGACGCTCTTCACCAAATTAAGTAGACTCTTAATATATTAATTACAATGTATTAATTAATTACCGAGCTAAATATAAAATCTGTATTCATTATTTTCGACCTGCAACAAATTTATTTGAACTACAGTGGTTCTTAGCTCCAGCTGACTCGACGATAATACTCCTAGTGCTCTTAGCTATTATCAACCTGAGACTACACCTGATATATGACTGTGTGTGTATATATATGTGTGTGTAACAGCGAAATCCCAAATGTATATGACAGGCTTGAAGGTACACTCAACAATAAAGTTAATATTCAATGTTTAATTATTAAAATATATGATAATATAAAAATAATTAAGATTTATGTATGGTTTTATAAGCATGGTGTGTTAATTATTAATTTTTGGCAATTCTTATTTATTTAATATTAATTCGACGTTTATTGGGTATTATAGATCAATTTTGTTTTAATTAGAATAACAAATATTTATTATCTAATTTGAATATCATTATTTAAAAGTGATGACAGACTTTTTCTTTCTGATTTACGAGTAATGTTTTAGAAGAGACAATACAATATTTAAATATCTGGTGAATACGCCTTCGTTCTTAAATAATAAACTGTTTTAAAATGTTTTACAAGATGACAGATTGATCCAAGGGGCCAAACATCCCCTAGACCCCATTTTAATTCCGCTATGAGTAGGAGCAAGAGGGCATTATCCGTGCGCATGAGATTGAGAGAGACATAAACCTTGATTACCTGATACCTGGAAAATGGCCGCCTGGTCAAGTTAGCAGGTAGGCATACGATCATTGTACATACTAACACTACTCAATCTTACACATTTTGTTCATCAGAAAATAAGTGATGTCTGCCGCCTCTGGGATCTCACTCTAATAGCAAAGGTCCAGGAATCGAATACGAAAACACAGCAGATTTTGTGCATACCTCAATGCTTAACATTCTCTATAATTTTTAAGAAGCAAGCCTATTTACAAATAATCGAGTATTCGTTCTTCAAACAATTTCTTATTGCTATTACAATCATATATAATAATTGTTAGGTAGTGGTGTAATCGTTACAAACAAAACCTTGCGTGATAGAACTATAATAGAAAATCAGAAATATACAAAAATACACCTTAATAAAATTTATTTTAATACCAAACGAATCTTTGTTTGGGATTGTACAAAACTAATGCCCAAAAGCCTATTTAAGTTTTTTAAGTCAAAATTTCATTTAATTTATTTTTTAATACTTTTTTTCATTGTCAAAGGGCATTTATTAATAATCAATTATTTAAAAATATATTTTTAAATAATTATCATGTAATTAATTTATTGATATGAATTAATTAAATATCTACATAATTTATATTAGCAGGTACTTAAAAAGTTACAATATTACTAAGAAAGTATCTCTCTGTTAATTGAATGTTTGAATAAATACTGTAGTACATCATCTTCCTCCCACTTCTGACATCTTCTTTGCGGTTCAATCAAAACTATTTTAGAGACAAATTTCTCAATGGTTCTTGTAAAGTAATAAATAAAACAGTAATAAAGACCCACAATTCAACTTTAGATATATCTTGTTATCACATGTAAGAGTTAGGTTGGGTTTTGTAATATTTCTATTAGTGTTGGGTGCACAAGTTAACGCAAATGAAAAATAACAAATTCAGGTTTTAGCACGCATCTCCGTCTCAGCCTCAGCCTCAGCCTCAGCCCAGCATCCTATCATCTAAATTTACTGGCATCCTCGAGTTCACTGTTAAGTTTGTAAAACTTACAGACCTCGAAGGAATAACAGAATTATTTCAACGACAAACGGACAGACAGACAAACAAACGTCCTCAGCTCAGATCTCAACATGTACGCAAAATAACAACACAATCTCCAATCACCGCTACATGATTAAATGAATATTACTAGGTTAACAATCGTAGCTAAGCATTGTTAGTATGCTATAACCTTAGAGATATAAGACTAGAGTACGCAAAGTGTACGACCGCGTGTAAGAGGAAGCGATAGATGCAAAACGAGAGATAGCCTACCGAGTGTCCTATCTGTTTCTTCCGAGGCGAACCGCTGCTGCTGCCTTGATTCATTGGCGGTATGGTAGAGGGTAAACAAGCAAGCAGACGCTATTGTTAAAATAAAAATAAAGATAAAAATATTTGTAAATAGTTAGTGTAGCTTACAGTAAATTTTAAAGAATATATTCAAAGCATTTTAACGTCCAGATAATGAATAAGGACACCGACAGCCCCCAACTATTATAGCTATATTTTCCTTAGCGCGGCAGTCAATCACAGTACTCGGATCGAAAGAGACACAGAGGACATTCGTGGCTATCTCTCTCTCTTTGCCTATATTACAGTATTCAGCCTCTTGCGCACTCTAGTCTTATATCTCTATGGCTATAACAATGCATTTTTTATTTAAAGAAAAATAATAGAAATAAATATTTCTATCGACATTGTACTAAGACGATATAGAAGTATAAAAAAGAGTGCCAATTCATCATTAGAAGATCTTCCAAACATAAAAACGATAACTCATGTATTACTTAACGTAATATATTTTACCTAACGTTATGTTTTGCTAATTACCGAAGTTTAACATCATTCTATTAAATTGCCATTACACAAATACGAAAGATATTAAAAATTCTTTACTAATTTATTAATTTAATAAGTAATCTCGCATCTTACTTGTAAGATTATTACTTATTTGTTAAAACGATCCTTTCTAGTACAAGTTTCGATTTGGCTGATGTAGAAAATAGCTGGACGATAGATGAAATAAATATAAAGATCATTAGATAAAAAAATGAATATCACCTTGCGTCCATCGGCTCACAAATTACACAACTTTTAAGGTTATTTCTCACCTAAGGATATTTCAACATCTTCGTTCTGTCAAACTAGTTAGAAATACATTGAACAATGAAATAAATTTAGAATCTAATGGTGATAATATAGATGTACCAAACTGTGGAACATGATTAGAAAATCGAACGTATCTGTAATTCAATACTCGAATCGATTTATTGGCATCGATATTCATATACACATATACTTGTATTTATTTATTGCGGTTAGTTTTTTAAAAAAAAAAGTGATGAAAGAAATATTTTTTTGCGTGTTTATTTTATAGATGATATGTTTACTGAAAGAATCACTTTTTATCGTGGTGTATTTAATTGCACATGATTTTATTTCCTTGTGTATTGTACGCTCACACTTATTATTAATCAGTAGTTTAACATCTTCTTTGAAAATAACCTTGGCAAGACAATGATCATTGGGTAAATGTTGTATTATAAGAAAGGCGACTAAACGTCCTGTTTAGTTACAAATAGAATTCATATTCTTAATATGCACCTTCGTAATTTAGTGAAAGTAGGGACATAAGATCACCTGTGAATCTTCTACTAATTTCTAGACATTAATTCTAACCTCATTTTCATTATTTTCAAATATATAAAGTTTTGTTTACTTAACTGTGCCACAAAACTAACCACAAATGAAGTGGTATGTTGTTTGGTTTCAAAAACGCTCCCTCTACCACAAGAATCCACCAAGCAGTAAACTAACCACAAGAATGTTGCGACCTGCTAAGACATCTTAGTTCAACAAGAAGGGTGTCAGTTGTTCTTGTTGGAAAAACATATGTAAACTTAACCTCAAATATGATATAAACATAGTGGTTGTTAAATAGGCTCGTCGTACGTTGAACGATGAAACAGGAACTATAAATTAGGCCCTAAACATAATGCCAAACCGCAATTTACAATTACTGAGTTAATAACAAATATCTAAACTGTCTTTGAGACAACTGTTTTTTAATCTCAATTCACAGGCCCAGTTAAAACATTTTTGCAATTTTTGAAACAGATTATACACAGTATTTATTTAACAAATTTATATAACACTATGGATTATAAAATTGAATGTATCTAGCTATAAAACACAGCAGTCTTGAATCTATAGCATATATTTTATACAAACAGAACGTGAGAGTACCAGATTTACGTGTTCTTTCCATTGCAATGTGCTCAATCTTCTTCAAATTCTATAGCACAGTCATAATGTAATTAGTTCCATACAAGAACTATAAAAATGTTATTAAAATTAAAATTAACAAATTGTTTACTTTTGATTAAATATTATCATTGGATTGAATGTTGGAAGTAAACTTAATAATGCAATTAAATAAAATCTTTATTGTCTCAAGTGTGAACATTTATTGTTCTTGATTTAGTTTAGGATAACGTGCGAAGTTCTGTTTTGTATTTGTATTTTTTAACATTCAGATACAATTAGGTTAACTAAAAAGTATCTACATACTAAGTTTAATTGCTAGTGCTTGTATACTGCATGTATCCATCAGCTAGCTAATTTTAACATTTAGTTTCTTGTGAATGTCTTGTAATGTATTTTATTCTAGTAGGAACCTTGTACTAAGGTTACAAAACAAGCGAAAGAGGTTTCGCAAAATTTTGAATGAAATTTTCCCGTATTTCATTTGGTTCACATATTCTCAAGTTTCACCGTCAGTTCCTCAACTCGCTAATGATTAAAACTTTCATTTAACAAACATAAATATTGCTTTGTTAATAACATGCGTTTAATTCTGTAAATAATAAATTTTTAATAACTTAATTATTTCTTAGGTTCCAAGTAAAAGTCCAAGACTGCATTGAGTTTGTATTTCATTCTCAAATCAAATAGACGTTCATTTTATGACTTCATTTATTCGAGTTAAACAAACGTTTAGTGTGATTAATTATAATTGTTTGATGAAATTATTTTCCATTTATATTTATACTTTATTAATAATTTTTCTAAGCGTTTTATGGCTTTTAATACACGGACTTTAACAGCTAAATTACATGTGCTGTGTTGATAGTTTCTTAGACGTATTAAGACAATAAAAGTAAGTTTTATAATAAAGTAATTTGCAATCAGAATTTCAGTAACAGAAGGTTACACTTTTATTCACAAAAGTAAGTGTTATGTATTCATTTTTGTTTGTAGACTCACACTTTTAACAAATAATTATTATCCCTTAAATAAATACACCCTGTATGTACGGTAAACCAACAATCCGCGAGATAAACTAATTTGAGCCCCAACTAACCTAAAATATAGCTAAAACAACCCCTCATATTCTTACCCTCTAAATCAAAATCGTCAATAATACATAGAAAGTTCACGATGATCATAACCTATATCAGTCTTGTTACGTTGGTAACATTGTATTTAACTGTTTGTTAGTTTTGTTTGATATGTGGGGGATTATTTTGTTTGAATGTTGGCAGATGTTGTTTTTATATTTTCTTTAAATATACTTTTGTTAGTTTTTGTCATGTTCATGTTTGATTTGTTATTTTTTGGTTGATTATAAGCTTAATTTAGATTTCATGGTGGCAGATTAATTAAAATATATAACAGAGTGATTGGAAAAAGATATTTTTGGCAGATCTTGTCCTTCATTATTAACCTCAAAGTTTGTACTTTAGATTAAAATTAGAATATCACCACTTTTTACTGAACTATTGCGTTCTTCTATTGATTTAAAATGATCGTTCTTGTTGAAACATTCATAAAATGACCCCTCGAGGTCTCTCTGCTTGGGACCATATATTCCAGGTAGAAAATTATCTTACCGTGCAAGATTTACATGTAATAGCTTGCTCCAAACTAAATTCAAGGTTCATTTCAACATGTACCAGTAAACATTTTGGAGTAAATTCTATTACTTTTCATGAGTTTTTTGTCATGAACGCGTTAGTTTTCTATTCAGTCGTTTATAGGGAATGTCTCTTTTATGAGCTACAGACGGCACAACGACTGCTCACTGTTGAATAAAAGCGACTCCTGTGACAGGTAAGGAATCAATTTGAACTTAAATTAATTTTCAGTGTGTTGCTCCAACTTGTAAAACGTTAGAATTGAAATGTACGAGTGACTAGAACTTCACCTAGTCATTCTATTTCACCAAATGTTGACTGGGGTCATATAGAAATTATCCTGCAGTAGAAGGTCCACGCTTGCAAGGTTGCTATTAGCTAATTCTAAGGCATATTTACCTAAAATGAAAATCGGAATCTAAAGTAATTGTTAATCATTATTAAGTTTATGAATGAATGTAATTTTGAGTGTACTTCACGTGCATTTTTGAGCTCGGTGATACGAGTATTGAATTGCATAAAATATACGGATAAATAATAACAACAACAACCGGCCGAGCGACGATCCAGGTATTTAATAACGCCCTTATCTTACTGACAGAGGGCATCATTTGCTCGCGGGGTGAGGGGTGATCGGGGATACGAATCAGTAGCATTAGAAGACGGTTCAAGTTGCACGTTGAATAATAGAATGAAATTAAATTTATAGTTCCGGTGCTGTGTTACGATTTCCGGTTTTATTTAACTACATATATTTATTATTATATTACTCCTATGTCACAGGTTCGATCTATAAATCTATAGGCTATAGTTCATTGTCTGTCAACGTTTGATGGTATTGATGTTTGTAAGACAGGAAGATATCATCGTTATCACATATTATAATGTTCCAGGTGTTTGTTTATTTTCTTCTACATCTACTAATTTGTATGATGGCTCAAAAACACTTGTAATATTTTCCTGAATTTTCTAGAAAGTTTTGGAAAATATGGTCTTTATAATTTGTATTGCATAATCCAAGTATATTCCTATATTTGACATTGAATAAATAATTCAAATTCCATTACAAACACACAAAACATACTATCACGTTGAGTTGAACATTTGCACCCTGCTTGCAAAAGTTTAAAACCCTATATTAACAAGGGTGCGATACACCTTACAATATCAAATTACCCTAAATGCACCAAACCCTTTGTTACAAGTTTTTTTTGTATTAACCCTTCTTTGCAAGGCTGAGTACCCTTTACCTAGACCTTTTACACCTTGGGATTCGAAAGAAATTCACATGTACGGCTAGATGTAGATATTAAAATAATATTGAACGCATACGTCGTATACATAGATAGTCTTTTCGCTTTAAATATCTGCAGTGTACTAAATTTTGTTTATTTCGATATTTTGTTGTATATTATTAAGTTATTTCACGAAAATTGAATTTTTAAAGTATTACTGATTAAAAATAAACCTAACTTGATTAGGGCGATTAATATCGTTTTATCTTCTGACTAAATGTACTTAAGATATGGACCATTACTTTATATTTCTTACAAACAGCACAGCACTATCTTTTGTTCTAGTAAATTCTCTGATTTTCCAAACCGATATTCTCCATCTCCATCGATATTTAATTCATCATGTGGTAGACCATCCCCGTGCGCATAGACTCCAACACCACGAGCAGACGCGACGGTTGGCAACACGTGTGATTGGCATATTGCTCTTATGGATTGTTTAGCGTTGTGATTCTAACGTACTCCAGGATGCTGTACTGCCACAAGTGCATCGTCTCCATCGTGCTTGTGCAGGAATTGCACAATACCGCATATCGCCTTTTTCTCGTTCCATTATTCATGGTATTAAAAACTAATATTAAAAAATCACGGTGCCCCATACTCGTTGATGCATCTGTATGAAAAATGAAATAGTTCTTAGGATTTACAAGGTCCGAAGCTGTGACGAAGAAGAAGCGAGATGGAAAAGTGTTGCAGAATGTAAAAGGTCCTATACACATTCAAACCGTGGCCTGTAATAGTTAACAAACAATTTTGTTTTAATGTAAAACTATAATTGTTATTATTAATCAATGAAAATATGGATTCCATGTTAGCTTTATCGTGGTTTTCATCAGTGAAAGAATTATTTTCGTTAACCTTTTCCACATAGTAGCTCCTACTTTAAGTTTCACAAATAATTCCTCCGCCAAAATCCTCAGTACGTCTCTGGAAACCATACAGCATCCCCAAGAATTCAATAACAGAGTGTAAATGCCACGGATGTCACTTCAGATGTCAAAAGCACACATTAATATAGCTACATTATGCGTAATATAATTGTAATGGTCAATTTGACACTTGTGATTGAAAGTAAATGATATTTTAAAATATATTATTGTTGGTATCTTTTGATCTTGATACAGAATCAAGTTTCAGAGATATTACATAAATAATACGCTAAATGTTACTACTATAATGCATATGTAAATGTATTTATTGTTTCAGTAGTGCTCAAGATGAGGCTCGTAATCCGCAAGATTTACTTAAACAAAATTCTTTGGTATATAATAAAACATGTATGTAGCTACATGCTGAGGTTGGACTACATGTAAAGTTACTGTAGTACAGCTACTCACATCGTGTCATCAATTGGGTCAGTAACTCGTATGCGAGTTGCTACAATATTTTACAATGTATTTATATATCAAAATATCATATATTATTTACAGCTATTTCAAGTAACAATAAAATTTCAATATTATATCTGTCGTAACAGGGTTAAATAAAATAAAAACTTATTATTCTTTGACTTGACTTGATTATTTGACTACCAACAGCTACAAAAAATTACCACAGCACTGACCTACTCAACAAACATAGTCATACAAATATGACCATTTCTAGCGCTAAAACTACAATTCAAATTTTTAATTGCTATATCTCCGTCAACATTTAGATATTTAATAAAATCGACACGGCAATACACATTTATTAACAACAATTGAAAAATCGACCGCTAAAAAATGAGGATACAAGTAAATAACCATTTTTAAGTATGTTGTTTATCACTGGTGTGTATGTGTGTTTGGTAAGATAATCTGCAACTCTGTTGTGTATAAAATTATGATGTATAATTTATGTTTTTGTTGCTCTTATTTACTTTTATTCATGTATACTTTACTTTACATTTTATGCATGTATTAGTGCTGTGTGTAAATTCATTAATCGTCTCGTAATATTATGATAATAAGGTGTCAAATTATTTAATAGTTTTATTTGTGTATGCATTTAGTATTATAATTGCATTTATGTGTATTGGTGCATTTAAATGAGTGCATAATTAATTACACATTTATTTAAAGATCTTCAATAGTATGTTACAAATGTTTGTAGGAATAGGAATTTGATAAAATTCATTAAAATAGAACTTCTCTATTTATCTGTAATTATATTTCTTGATTTTATGTTACTGCGCACTCGCGCCCGTGATCGGTGTATAGCTGAGTTATATTTAGCTTAACAACAGCAGCTTTTTGCAAAACCAGTAAATAACGACATTCAACAGTTGCTAAATGCCATGTGACAGTCATATTACGCAAGTTGCAGCCTAGCAGAAAATCTACGTGCAAATTCCGTTGACAACTGATTTAACAAAGTATAATCTATAAAATCAATAAATAAATCAATAAAAATCGTTAAATAACGACTCTAAAAATCTACATGCAGTGATTAGACCGAGAGGTATATGTCCGCCATTAAAATAAATCGATTACAGTGATTTCTATAGGATAGAAAAGGGAACCTTCCAACGAATTTGCATTAGTGTCCTCTTCCACGTTCTTATTATTATCCTGGAAGGCTCAACAGATCCTTTTGATAATAAAATATCATCTAAATCATCCTCCTTTATAAAAACTTAATCGATAAACGAATTTATCTGAATCAAAAACCCTTTCAAATCAAACTGTAAAAAGTTCCCATGCATTTAAAAGTACATGCAAAAATCTTTGCAACATTTTTTTTTATTAATAGTAATATATTACATAAGTTTATTCAAAATAACCAAGTGTCATCTTTAAAAAGAGAAAGTATTTTATTTTTTTAACCCCTAATAATATAATAAATAAATCAATACTTTATTAAGGGATGTTCCTTTTTAATATACCTGCTATAACCTTTCATGCAAATCAAATAATAAAAGGGTTGTAGTACATCGTAAGGTATAGGGTAACACTTAATATTCAAAAAATGCAGGTATATATGCATATATTAAATACAACCCCTATATATATTCCATACGATTATAACCCTTATTTATATATGATATAAGACTCAAAATCACTTGCTGAAAATCACCCCTTTTATATATTCAAAAATTAAAATAAGGTTTGCATAAATTTAAATTTCAAAAGGGTTGAAGATAGCTTTTATGCAAGTTTTTTTCCCATGATTTTTTATTTTTTTATTATTTAGAGATTGATGTATTAAAAAAAACGTTGCAAGGTTTAATTTTATGTAAATTACATTAAAGTTTGAATGTATTTGTGCATACATGTACGTGTAAGTACACAGCAGTGGTATTTACCTTTAGATATATTTTGTAACGATTTTTAGAGCTTAACGTTTTTTAGAATTGTTTGGATTTCTATTTGAGAGTTTCAAATGCACTTACAAGAGAACACATTTATTATAACTTGAGATTTTCCAACTGATCTATTTAAGACCACAAAGCGATCCGCATTGATAGATTTCAAAAATTCGGTTAGATTTGCCCCTGATAGTATTAATCTATAAACTTTTTATAAAACTGTTAAAAAATTATAACCTCATGTCTTCAAAAATAAAATATTGATAAACATTAAAGTAGAAGCTTCTTCTCATGGTAAAGTGTACTAATCTCTTACTGAAATGTACCGAGGGCGCAAGCAATCACTTCCACTGTGAGATAGATGTCAAGGTAAGCATCCACATGTCGGCAATAGTAACTTAAAACAAGTTGTGGGGTATAAACTGCTGATACAACGAAATAGCACTGACTCACTTATTTTTCTATAAAGTAAACAGAAACGAAGAAGATAAAATTCGTTATCGTATCATACGGCTCTTATAACCTCTTTTAAGTTTCTTTCTTTCACAAAGTGCAAAGTGGAAAAAAGATGATGTAAAATTTACGTTTGTACTTAACGTGTATATTATTAACTTGTTTCGCATATTATTACATTAGCAATACAAACAAAATTCATATATAAAATAATATGCCGAATAAATGAATGGAAATTTATTCCAAAGCGCATGCGCCAATTGTTAACATATTATAAAATAAACCACTAATACTCCACAGGTATTTAAGCAAAAAAAAAAATTATTTAAATAAATTTCCTATGTAGTTGTGTACCATATGAGAATGAGACGACGCAACGACACAATTAAGCAAAACGCCTGTACAAAAAAAATAATTTCAATAAATTAGAATTTCAAATGATGTTTTTTGAATAGTAAGCACGACGGTACAAGTGCACTAATAAAGAGATTTATTTAAACTATAAAAAAGTAGTGAATTAATTTAAGAAGGCGGGGTGAGGTATGTATGAATGGTAAAGAGAATTTAATAAATGAACGACCTTGAGTTTGTTGTCAGGAATATTAAGGTGAGAGCAAACGCATGTTGACCTATTGACCTTTTTGAGTCCAGTTAATGCTAATCTGACAGAGGTCGTGGAAATAATGTTATGTTAATTTATTCACCATTACTCTCAAAATTTGACTTTTTATAATGGAATTAAATTATCTACATTAGAAGTAATTAATTAGATATATATATAGATGTTGACATTTTATTTAATGAGTTATTATTTGTGAAATGACAATTATTGGAGGTTGTGGATTAAAAATGAAGAGCTAATTAGCACGTGTGTCGCGAAAAAGAGAGCGACCTTTAGTTACCAAATCTTACTTTCATAATGTTCACGCCGAGTCCTTGTTCACAAATCTAATACAATCGAGAGAGTATTATAATTACAACCAGAGATGTGCGTTTTTCAAATACATATACTCAAAATGCAAATACAAAATAGTTAATACTTATTTTCTATTTTGTATTTAAATATCTTTTAAAAGTATAGAATTTTATATTTTATTTGAAAACTTTTACAAACCTATTTCTTATTTGAAAAATACAAAATCCTTTTTTCATTTTTGTTACTTCATAGTGTTAATCAGTAAATATTATTTTTTGAATATAAACTTAAAACCCCACCAACATTAGCACCATCTATGATCTAAAAGTATCTGCACATTTGTCTTAATACCCCATACTACCCCCACATGCGACACTCAACATTTATATATTTTTATTCATAAGTTGACATTATTTAGACATGAGTGTACTAAATGTGTTGTACTTTTAACGTACAGACTAGTGCGACATAAACATGCGACACTAAAAAAACTCTTACTTTTGCTATTTTAAAAAATTCTAGGTAGTATTTTTATGAAACAAAAAGGTTTCAAAACAAAGTCGGTTTTTATCAAAGAGAATTCTCATAATTATTAAAAAAAATAACATTTATATTAGTAACATAAAGTGTATTCTACTTTCTCAAAAGTATTTTTAAAATACGTATTTTATATTTTCTACTTAAATACTAACATGAAATTTATTTTTCATTTTGTATTTGAAGTAGGAAAATAACGACGTATTTGCATTTTGTATTTAGATGCTTTTGAAAAGCATTTTGTATTTAGATGCTTTTGAAAAGCATTTGTGCACATCTCTGAATAAATGTTATCATAAATTCACTTCATGTTTTATAATAAAATTTGTGCAACTACAACTGCTGGCAACTTTTTATTCTAAAGTCTAAGCCCTCATGCATTTGTAACCCACATGATGCATCCAGCAATACAGGCTTGCCACTATTCAGCCAGTCAGTAAAGTGACTCATGTTAAATGTGAAGTATTAGAAAACGAAACAATAAAATATATTAAAAATGTGTAATAAATTATTATTTACTATAGTAAAACAAACAAACCGTTAAAACTATATAAAAACCTGAAATGTAAACATACATGAGAACATTGCGCAAGTCTAGGCAAGTCAGATTCAGGTAAGGCGTTGATACCTGTATGAAATACAGAGGCTGTGTTCTGTATGTCGCAATCGTTTGCAATCAAGATGATTGGGAAAACTCGAGATATTATGAAAGCGATAAGAATTATATTAATTAATTACTAATAAAAAATCGTAATAAATTATTAGACATAATTAAAAAAGGTTCTTTTTCCACGTAGTAAAATTATGATAGCAAATAGCAAAGTTTGTCATTGCCGTTTTATAAATATCAGATGATTATCTGCGATGACAATGTTCAGCGCATGATCAAGTGATTCATATACGATATTAATTACAGTTTGATTTATAAGCATTAATTATGAAGTACTAGTATTATAGTCATATATATGTCGCTGCTTTAATATACATTATCAATCACAAGGAGGTTTGCTCAGTTTTTCTGCGTTCAGGTAAAACTAATAACCAATTACAAGTAATATGTGTAAAATATCTACTGTTTTTATTGGAAATAATTATTTATTTTATTAAACTGATGTTGTTTACACAAAAATTATAAAAAATAACATTAATTATCTGTTGGTTATTATTGAGAAGTTGTTGTCAAGGCGTTTGGAAAATATGGCAGACCTTAAGACTGGATTTATGGTTTTTATCAGCTTAGATAATAATTCAAACATTAACTGGAAAATTATTAGAATAAATATGAGGATGAGCACGTACGATGACGGATAGAACGAGAATGCATCTAGTATTATCATTAGGTTACTTGTTTAGGTGAGTTACTTGTTTAAGGGATTATTGTACAACATATTAAGTTTATTGTGTAAAAATTTGAAGTCAATTAGAGTAAAACTGTCGGAGATATAGAGTTTTAAGTCTTCACTTCTCTGGTCTGCTTTCGTGTTACTTTAAAACTTTTAAATGCGGTTTCTCACACTTAGCTGTTTCAGAGTTGGTGCCCTCTCTAGCTCAAAATCTACTGCACCGATTCTTTTGAAATTTTGCACACTCTTTCTTTACATAAATGCCGAGGTAACGCTGTCGAGTTTATTTTTTAATTTTAACGTATTTTAAAATAACAAAGTTTCTGATCGGTATTTTGGCTTTTAAGTGCTGTAAGAAATTGAAAAATCAATAATAAAAGAAAAACTCGACAGCGTTACCTGCAGAAACTTATCAACTAATGAAATCATTTTGGTTTTTCGATTTCAGAAAATCCAGTGATGAGTTATGAGTGGCACCGCAATGCTACTTTTTTTTGTGACGTCTGCGGAGATTCGATGTCAATGCCTCATTTCTTAATATTTATTTATGAAAATTTCACAAAGTATTCTGTTTGAATCGCGATTAGTTTACCGCGATTTATGATGCGAGGATGTATGATGGTGTGATATTGTGCGATGATGTCGAATTATGTGAAGAAAACCACGAATATTTTTTCGTTTAAAATTAAAGTGATTTATTGAGAACTATCAACTACAAGCAACTGAGCTAAACGAATGAATACGAACGAATGAATGAACCTTTTCCTTAAATATAATAGTTAAGTTAACAGTTAATTTAAATAGAACATGAGTACAATGAAATCAAAATTATAAAATAAAACATAAGTACAATGGAGTCAAAATTATAAAATAAACATAAAAACAATGGAATCAAAATTGTAAAATAACCAGCACAAGCCGGGTCTAAGAATGAATAAAAATTTATAATCAATTGACTATTCTAACAACAAAACAAAATTAAAATTACAAAACTTATGTGTATTGCTACTCGTATATAGGACGGAACATACAGCCCGCCTTGAACTATCTGTAGTTCAAAGTTTATTATTTGTGGAGTCCTTTGTTGCGATGCAATTTCCCATTGAAGCAGTTTAAGTGTTGCAGCATATATTTTGCATGAATTTTAATTACACGTCCTAGCAGCCATTGAAGGAGAGGAGGTGTGTCTTCTCCAATCAAGAGTAGTTTGCCGACCGTTAGATTCGGTGATTTCCATTGCTGAGATGACCGCGTAATTAATTGACAAAGGTACCACTGCTTCCAAAAATGTTGCGTGATCTGCTGTGCGTGTTGAAAAACAGGCATCTGGCTGGAGCTGGAGCTGGTGCTAGTCCAATCAGTTTGAGGAAAGCTTGTCAGTGGACCACCAATAGGAAAATGGTATGGTGTAAAAGGAACAATATTATGCGGGTCAGGAGCCAAGGGACATATGGAACGAGAATTTAATATGGCTTGGATCTCAACTGCATAAGTATTTAATGGCTCATACGGAAAATGAGTAGTACCTAGGGTGAGCGTCAAGTGTTTCTTAAAATGCGCTTCATTGAGTTCGTGATTTGCCCTATAAACACTTAAGCTCTGACGATGACGATGTCGTCTTTTTATAATATGCAACGATTTAGTATGTTTGAACCCGACGCGAAGCAACGGACAGGTTTGTGTTAATCGGTATGGCGGAGGATCTCCCATAATGTGGTGTGTGAGACGAGGCTTGGCTCGAAAACAGATCACACATTGGTGTATGATTTTTCGCGTAATGCTACGACGGTCCTGAGGCCAAGGAGTTTGACGCACGGAATATACAGTTGTTTGAATACCGGCATGATTGAGCTGAACATGCTCCTGCCGTATAATAGTTCGCTTGATAGTATATGAATAAATATGTATATGGGAATGCTGAATATCAGGTAAGTAAGCGAGAGTAAATTTGCCACCTACACGAATAATACCGGTAGCATCGAGACACAGGTTAATCGGCATTAAACGACTGTTTTCATGAATCCCCTTGCGTAATTGATTTATTTTCGCTGAAAATGCTGTTAATTGTATTATTTTAATAATAGTATCGCGGACTGTTACCTTTCCCGAAAACGATAAAAAGCTATTAGTTCGCTGTGAATTAAAGCATCGAGGATTATTAATGACATGATTGAGGTATGTAACAATACGGGTAGGTTTGCCCAGCGCAGAATATTTTTCAAGTGGCTCTAATACTCGCGATTGTACCTTTAAGTAGTTGGAATTAGGAAGTTCGTATGTTTTTAAAGCAGGAAGCTCAATGCTCGATAAAATTGTTTTGGGCCATGGACTCTGAGGCCTTAATAGCCACGGAGGTTTATGCCGCCATAGTTTTCCTGCAATATATTCCGAATGAAACAGACCGCGAGAGTCTAGATTCGCGGGTTTGTTGAGTGACGCAACGTGTTGACAAGGACACGTGGCGGTTAGTCGCTGTAGTTTGGCGACGTGTTTATTACCAAATGGTTGTGTGCGATGTAGATAAGTTTTGAACCAATGTAATCCTAGAGTAGAATTACACCGCAAGACAAGGTAGTCACTAGTATTTAATAGCGTGATTTTTACGGTAAAAAATCGAGCAAACAGAAGGGCGTCGCGGAGCGCTAGACGCTGTAATGAAATGGAGCTCACGGGAGCCACACGAGATTTGGAACAAATTAAATGACCACGAACCTTATCATGTTTATCTACAGATCGTAGGTAACTACAGGCGCCATATGCTTTCTGGCCTGTATCACAAATATTATGTAAAGGAATATTTTTGGGTTCGGCTACCGTGATGCAGCGCTTGAACCGTAGCGATTCTTGATCAAAATAAAACTCAAGTGAGTTGTCGAAAAATGGAGGTCTATTACCTAATGATTTTATAGCAGCAGGAGTGCTATATTTTATATTATTGCCGCTGACCGAAATGGTAACTTCAGTTCGGTCAGGCCTTAAAACCTTAGCCGTGACTTCAGTTGTAGAACGATCCTGAGAGCCAACGTCTGAAGCAACCTTGTTATGAGTTTCTGCGATACCTTCCGGATTTGTAAGATCCACTATGGCAGTAGCTAATAAGGTTTCGACAGGTATGCGAGTCTGTAAGTTGTGGTTAAATTCAGGTATCTCCGAGTGAGATACTGATTCTGTATCAATATCATTAGCAGGTGATGTAGGTGTATCAATGTGCCCGGCTAATTGATTACTATGCACGGGTGGTGAACTATTCAATTGATTTTGGGTCTGAGGACTGTTGCTCAATGATTCTAGGCCTTGATTATACGTTGATAATACCGGTGTTCCCATAATACTACTAGCAGTGGATACCCTAGAACCAGATGGGTTGGGAGAATTTGTTTTTCGCGAATCTAAAATTCTAGTGGCCTTATCGCATGCTTTCCAATACTGATCCTCAAACTCATCCCTATATTGATACTGTTCCTCCGGAACACATCCTTCCTCATCCGCTACCAATAAGTCTATCTCGTCTTGATATGCTAATAATTTTTCACGCGTTTGCTTTATCTCGTCGTATATACTTTTTAACATACAAGAATACTCTTCCGAATCATTATTAAGAAGGTTCACGAATGATGTTAGAGCTCGTTTTGCAGTCGCGCGTTTGATCTTTAAAAGTCTAACTTGCCCTTCAGCCATTATTAAATAATGGGAATTTTGTTAAAAGTAAAAAGATGTACGACCAAATGCTAGGATAATTGGCGAATTGGGAAAATAGGAGGAGTAATTGTTCGGAATTAAATAAGTTGCCAAGGATTATTGGTGAATCACCTGACTTACTTGATCACGTTGATGTATTGTTCTGTATCCGCAGTGAAGACGATTTGAAGTTTCAATGAAGAACGTCACTCCGGTTATGATTATACAATTGATGATGTGCTATTTGTATAATTCTTTGCATAAAAAATGTTTGATTGCACACGATTGATGTAGTTGTTTCTCACAAGATGAATAGTTTCCAATGTTGCAAATGACGATTGATGACGAATAATAGGCTGGATGCGTGATGATTCAGCGCTGTTCTATAATGCCAACGCTGATTAGTGGCGAATAATAGGCTGGATGCATGATGATCCAACGCTTGTAGATTATACCCACGCTGATTGGTGGCGAATAATAGGCTGGATATATATGATCCAACGCTTGTAGATTATCCCACGCTGATTGGTGGCGAATAATAGGCAGGATGCGTGATGATCCAGCGGTTGTAGATTATCCCACGCTGATTGGTGGCGAATAATAGACTTGATATGTATGATCTCAGCACTTGTAGATTATGCCCACGCTGATTGGTGGCGAATAATAGACTGGATATATGATCCAATGCTTGTAGATTATCCCACGCTGATTGGTGGCGAATAATAGGCTGGATATATATGATCCAACGCTTGTAGATTATCCCACGCTGATTGGTGGCGAATAATAGACTGGATATATATGATCCAACGCTTGTAGATTATCCCACGCTGATTGGTGGCGAATAATAGACTGGATATATATGATCCGACGCTTGTAGATTATCCCACGCTGATTGGTGGCGAATAATAGGCTGGATATATGTGATCCAACGCTTGTAGATTATTCCACGCTGATTGGTGGCGAATAATAGGCTGGATGCGTGATGATCCAGCGCTGTTCTATAATGCCAACGCTGATTGCTGGCGATTGATAGAGTTATTTCTACTACCTGATTATTCTGCTCACGAGAACACACACTTGTTGTAGTTATTGATAATGACTGCGCAATTGCAGGTAACACAAATGAACTGATTACTATCACGGTTCACTGTTCACTATCTGGCTATCGAAGGACCAATGTTTGAATCGCGATTAGTTTACCGCGATTTATGGTGCGAGGATGTATGATGGTGTGATATTGTGCGATGATGTCGAATTATGTGAAGAAAACCACGAATATTTTTTCGTTTAAAATTAAAGTGATTTATTGAGAACTATCAACTACAAGCAACTGAGCTAAACGAATGAATACGAACGAATGAATGAACCTTTTCCTTAAATATAATAGTTAAGTTAACAGTTAATTTAAATAGAACATGAGTACAATGAAATCAAAATTATAAAATAAAACATAAGTACAATGGAGTCAAAATTATAAAATAAACATAAAAACAATGGAATCAAAATTGTAAAATAACCAGCACAAGCCGGGTCTAAGAATGAATAAAAATTTATAATCAATTGACTATTCTAACAACAAAACAAAATTAAAATTACAAAACTTATGTGTATTGCTACTCGTATATAGGACGGAACATATTCTTTAAATGTTATTTTATCATGTAGTAATTATAGAAATATATTTTGTAGGTACTACACGTACACATAAAATTGCATATTATATACAAATACACTAACCAACACATATAAAAATTCAAAGATTTTTCTTAATTCGAAACTGTGGTTAAATATATTGTATCATTTTATTGTTATCAACGATTCAATGTTAAATGACCCCACCCTATTTTTTTATTCTACCGCCGTGAACGTAGACACTTCACTAATGAGCCAACTTAACGGACAAAAAAAAAATAAACATGACAACAAAACAACTAAAAAAATTACCGACAAATTCTATACTGCCTCTTCTTTAACACTTCATTTTTAAAAACTATAAAAAAAATCAAAATACACTGTTAATAAACACTGTTATAAATAATTTAGATATTAGTTGGAGACACATTAAAATTCATGAAAAATATGAAGATCTTACAGTGAAGGCATTAACTACGTTTCTTATTTTTCTTGTTTCCTCGAGAGCTTAAAATGTAGATACGTTATTCATCTAACTAATTGCAGCTTTAGAATTTGATTCGCGTCTATCGTTACTTACATAAAACAATTTGAACATCAAAAAAACATGGGTTTTTTTATAATATTTAACCTGCTGTATAGTATCGCCATCTATATTTCGCTAGAAAAAATATCCAAGTATCGTTTCACCTTAAAATAACATTGTATACTACTTCACCTTTTTAAATGAATTTTTTGAAGAAAATGAATCTCTTAAAAACCAAAAATATATTTCCAAGTATAGTTTAATGTTTTTAACAGTGTACCTCGCCTCGTATCTGGTAGCTCAACACTTTTTTTCATTTTGAACGAGGCCTAATGATTGAGTTACATGTTTTCCAAGTTAACTGATTATTTCTTTATTTCGTTTATAATTAATCTTTATCAGCTACCGATCTTACACGCATACGTATTGCTATCCCTTTCTAACATTGTTTTAGACTTCTTAAGTAACAAATGAAACTATACTTAATGGTTGAAAAGTAACGTAGTTGAGGAGCTCGTGGGATAGTTTACATTCAAAGTGACCATTTTAAGGGGCTCGTTCTGTTTTGGCACAATTTAGAACAAGAATGAACTTGAGATAAACTTAATTTTGCAGGAATAAATAAAGAATCACTGCTACAATGTCCAAAATATTATTCTATTTTAATATTATTTTGAAATGTGTTGTGTAGCTCAAATTATGAGTTCGGCGGTGACAAATACTCGTTCCTATACACATTATACATAATTTAATATGTGTATATACCTCTCATTGTATTTATTTCTTTGATAAATTTTCCCAAGGTGGATATATTTTCTATCCTAATAAACAATGTGTAATAATTATTAATAAAACATGTGTCCATTGCACCTAGAAACGCCATTTAATTAATAAATAATTACACGTTTGAATTAATTAATTATTTTGACGCACTTACGTAGATGAAATGAAGCTTTAAAGTCATTCATTATATTGAAAAATATTAATGATGGTTTTTAATTAAGAGAAAATGTGGAAAATTAATTAATATGTACACACATATATAGAATGTACTAGTTATGTATAATTAGAACAAGTGTAAAGGTAATTAGATAAAATTATATGTGTCAACTTACAACTGTATATTTCTAATATACTTGTACATGCTATACATCATATAATTCTTTGATTCAAACGTGTTATTATTTATTCTGTATTCAATTTTATTTAAACTTTTGCTTTTACTTATAATGGGAAAACATACCGAGTCCGAATAACACTTAGGTAGCAAGCCCTTGCTCTATCAACACACGAAATTCAAATTTTTCCATTGTTTACAAAAGTAGCATCACTAAAGCCATCGTAACTCATAAAAAAATGGTCGAAATGTTATGAAATTTTAGCACATGTCGTTTGAAGGTTTGTACTATCTAAAAATAATACGGATTTGTCAATATTAGGACTGTTTATAGGTCTACAAACTTTTTGAGTGATATTTTCGCAGAACTAGTGACAATCGCATGCAAAACTATAACCGGATATTAAGTACAAACGT
Organism: Panorpa germanica; assembly: GCA_963678705.1. Classification (NCBI taxonomy): domain Eukaryota; kingdom Metazoa; phylum Arthropoda; class Insecta; order Mecoptera; family Panorpidae; genus Panorpa; species Panorpa germanica. The sequence goes on from OY783222.1 coordinate 1,250,568, forward strand.
TACTACAGACTAAATACAATCCACTGCAGTATTATAACTATGTATTTGCATGCATCTTCCTTTTAGCTTCCATGTAGTACTTTTACTAGCTTATGGCAAACTAGCACTACAAGACAATCCTCTAAAAGATTTACTGATAATATCTGTAGTAGTTTCTGATTTCTTTGGTTCAAGAAAGCTTGGATCAATACTTATAAAAATGAAAGAACAGTTTATAATGAAATTAATTATAAATTCATTGAATGTTCCTATTAGGTGACTATCTCTTAAATTAAATAGATAATTAAAACTAGAAACAGATACCTAGGTCTTCTAATCAGAGTTAAATAAAAAGTAACAGTATATATAGGCTATAAAATATATATCTTCTAAATTCCATCCAGACGTTTATGACCAGTTTATATTTGTAAGATATCTTACAAATGAAATAAATTCGATAGCTCGAAGTTATTAGATTAGTTAATAGATGTTTCTTATTAATAGGATAATTTAAATATGCAAAATATTAATAAAACCTAAGTATTTTGTTACCGCTATTATAAATCTCAATTAGGTTGTAATAAATAATATCTGAATGATTCTCAATTTATAAACATTATTTGTTTAATTAGATACTCCACAATAAACAGGACTTGTGTCCTCATTTTTTAGTGGTCGATTTTTCAATTATTGATTGAAATTGATGTTAATAAATGTGTATTGGCGTGTCTATTTTATTAAATATCTAAATGTTGACGGAGATATAGCAATTAAAAATTTGAATTGTAGTTTTAGCGCTAGAAATGGTCCGCCAATTAAAATGCATTTTAACGTCAGTTATTTGTTGAGTAGGTCACAGCTGTGGTAATGTTTTGTAGCCGTTGGTAGTCGAAATAATCAAGTCAAGTCAAAGAATAATGTTAAAGTTTTTATGTTATTTAACCCTGTTACAGCAGACATAATATTAAAATTTGATTGTTCCTTGAAATAACAGTAAATAATATTTAATATTTTGATATATAAATACATAGAGCAGAGATTTATGGGCTGTAAGGTTGGCAGCGGCTGTGATGTCACATGTCAGTTATAATGTTGTCCAACGTTGAATCCCGTTAATAATTAAAGAGAAAAAATGACTTTTTAAGTTCTTTATCTTCTGAAATATAAGGAGTTATTAAAAAATAATTGAACATTTGAGGTTCTAGTAACCAACTTTATCAATATATGGTACACTTTTATAGAAATTAAGACATAGGACATAAGCCCATTAAGCTGTGAAATAATAATAGGAAATTGGCAGTCAGATAGTTAAAAGGGCATTTGTTGCACTTTCTATGAAATTGTCTTTAAATACTTTATTAATGTAACGTAATAATTTGTATAAATACCCGATAAAAATAAAGAATTAAAAAATAACTCATAGTGTTTTGAGTGAACATAACCTCAAAGTTATCAGCAAGGTCATGTGATTAGTGGCTTGTTTATTTACTTCCTAATTTAAACATGTTTGAGTGACGTCATGACAGTCAGAAAAAAATACACTTTTTACAAATCTGAATAGGTTATGTTGAATTTACTGATTGGGTGTTGATGGGTGGATGATTTGCGACGTGGGCAAGGCTCCTCAAGGCTAACAGACTACATAAATGCTGTGTGTTAAATGTGTAAAGGAAGGATCTAGGTGTGCGAACATGTACACGATTTATTGAAACAAACAGTGGATAAAATTCAATTTTTAGTAGTCTTAACTTGGAACTACCTATTCTTCGGTTAATTACTTGATTAGAATCACTTAATATTTACATTTTACATAGATACGTTATTCAACTAACTAATTGCAGCTTTAGTGTTTATAGTTACCTACATAAAACGATTTAAACATAAAAAAACATGGTTTTTTTGATAATATTTAACCTGCTGTATAGTATCGCCATCTATATTTCGCGAGAAAAAATGGTCAAGTATCGTTTCACCTTAACTTAATAAATAATCAATTAATTAGAAATGTTTAAAAATAAATCCAATGAAGTGTCGGGTAATCACTTAATAACATTAAGTACTAATTATATGTGTATTAAAATAATGTAGCTAATAATTTGACGTAGCTAGAACCATAGTACTGGTACATATGACCTGACGGTTCGGTTCATCATTGGTTTAGCTGCTACTGATTCAGATGGGTCAGTAGTTACTGCATGGTGCTCGTGCTTCAGGAGTCTGCTCTCCATGGAGATGACCAACGCTGTGCCATGATGCTCTATACGGTTATGCTGCTACATTGCATGGTTCATGGTAAATGGGAAGCACAAGCTTTGGAAGGTGACGTTGCGGATTTGGGTTCTTTATCTGGTCAGCACGCGCGGTGCATTTAAATTGTGAATGACCGCCAGTGTGGACACAACGTCCGTGAGTTGGAGACTATGCTCAAAAAACAATCTAAACAGTCGGGTAACCTACAAATTCTATATTGCCGAAAACATGGAAATCCTTTTCGCTGAGGTAGTTCACTAATAAGAACCGTACGCAAAAGTATAGTCGGTTATTAAGTAGAAACGTTTTGGTAGGATTCTGTACTCAATATAATGCTTAAAAAAAAGTATTAACTTTAACTAACAAGTCAAAACATTAAAAAAAAGCGCAGAAAACTTTCTTAATTCATTCCTCTACAATAGATCAGCTTGCTTTTTAAATCTGAGGAACTGTTCTTGAGATACAATGTTAAAACAAAGCCTCCTTTATACTTATAATACTTTGTAAGTGTCCAGCACGGAAAATACGCGCACTTAGAATTATAACTCTCTCAATAATTGACACTGACTTCATATATAGTCACTTTTATTACCTTAAAAAAACAAACAATAGTGGTAATAAATAATTTTGTTTTAGTAGTAACTTGTCGTCTAGTTTTACTTCTGTTTTAAAACTATTAATTCTTAAATACAAGTGTCTCCAATAGCTTCCATATTTGAAGTTTTGCTTCCTGAGTGAAAGTACAAGAACATAAATAAATACAAATATCTTCTCGACAAGAAATGATGTATTACAGCTTGAAATAAAATCAATAAGGGAATTGTTGTAGGTTTATTATAACTGCAAGTAGATATTTATTGCGCAGCTTATCTAGAATGGATTATCAACATCACAATATGACTCACTCACTGTGTTTTAAGATTTTGTAACTCGCCCACGGATATTAGTCGCTGAGCACAGTAGCAGTTTCATAAAACCCAATACAAGATCAATAAAGAGCATTCCGTTGTAGATTGAACAATTTACTGTATGCTGTATGTAAATGTATATGGTAAGATATGGTGGCCAGCCAAGCTCTAGGTCTGTAAATCTATGGTACTTCGTACACCGGATACTCTAGGGGTGCATGGTGCATGTACTTGAAGAAGCTCAGCGTTATGTGGTCTATTGAATTATTGAAGAAGAAAGATGCTCAAGAAATATTGAACTGAAATGAATAACGTTTCTTGTTTGGCAGAGTGTTTCTAACGTTCACTCAGCTCGTGTCAAAATGTTGACCATTACTTTACGAATTACAGTGGTTTTAGTGATGCAAAGACAAAAACAGATCAACGTTACTAGAAAAGCATATTATAAAATATAAAGAACAATAATCATTATAGAATGGAACACAAAAATAAGTGCAGTGTTCCGAAAAGTTAACCAAAAGCTGCAAGAATAGGTAAAACGTTGTTACCAATATGTGGTCAACTGCTGATCATCTTTTTCACTGAACTTTCTATGGCTTCCGATGCATTTTGCTTTATTCAATAACAGTAACTTCTCGTACATATCACCAATCGACGAGCTGCGCATAAAACAGCTAAGCAGCGGTCTCTGATATGTTTTTATTCTTTTGCATTTGTTTTATTTTTTTATTTGATTCGATTCAATTTCTTTTGTTTTAGTTGTTGTTGCTGAATTTTATTATATATATATATATATATATATATATATATATATATATATATATATATATATATATACATAGTATACTCGGACCTTCTTTTTGGTTATTTGTTGATTTCTTTTTATTATTTATATATTTATTGTTTATTCAGTTTATCTGTTTCGGCTTCTGTTAGCAATGTGTAACAGAAAATGATTTTTCGAGAAGAATACACATCCACCCAGATATATATATATATATATATATATATATATATATATATATATATATATATATATATATTTAAATATATATATATATATATATATATATATATATATATATATATATATATATATATCTGTATGATATATATATCAGTATGATTTCAGTTAAACAGTGTAATTATTATAATGTGTATGTAAATTACTAAAATAAAAGTCTTTGATTTCAGAAGCAACATATATGTTTGATTAAAAATTCACAATTCCTAAAATGTCTTATACAAGTAACACTAGTAGCATTACTTATTTGAACTAGATTTTTATTAACTCCCTCTCCCTCTTCCTCTCTTATTTTGTTTAATGTGAGTGAGTGTACCATTAATTCGATTTCCAATCTAGTCTGCTGATATAGGTGACATTATCCACATTATTTGACGTAGAGTTTGTACGCTATGCTATCTTCTCTAAGACGCACAAAAATCTTGTTTAGTCGGCTACAAGTTCTACTGGTTGTCAGAGTAAGAGTTAGGGGGTAGGGAGAGGGATACATCGTATCGTATCGTATCGATGGAGGTTGTTAAGGGGTTGAAGCAGGGTCACACTATCATCAAAATTGTTAGTTAGGGTGAGATGAGGTGGACTGAAGTGGGTTGACCTTTGCGTTAACCACCCACCACCCACCCGTCTTAACTCCTTACTCCATCGAACATACACAATGTTTTCTACAGACACTAGGGAACGATTGACTTGATAACCTTGCACTTATATGAGACAGAATGCTGGGATATATTGTGTTAAACTGATATTACCTTAAAAAAAAGCCAAGTCACAATAACCAAGACATTACAAATAGAAAATGTTACATTTATATACGCTTGTAGTAAGCTAGGAAGTGAGAAACTTGCTCTGCACGACAATTTCTATACGTGAAGTAGAAAATAAACCCAGGATTTACCTTGTGGCAAGCTAGAGAGTGTAAAACTACATTGTAAGAACATTTTCTACATGGAAGACACTAATTATTGTTCTTTAAACGACTGATGCATTTTTACGAGATGTTTTTTTAGCATTTCTACTACAGTAGAATATATTTTTGTTGTTTTTGTTTAATAATATCTTAATTTAAGCAGCGTATAAGATATAAGAATAGTTCTAGATGATACAGTGGCTAAGAGAATTAATACTTGACAACAGAATGCTATGTCTTTCGATTCGATTCATTTTTTGGGTCATCTACATCTTTAGTACAACTTCGAATGACAGTTCTGCATGGTGAAAAAATATATACGAAACCCATTAAAACCATAAGAAAAACTTTCGTAGTTTGCAATTAATTAGTCGTTGAGTTGGTACGATTGATGATATCAGCTAGTTTGCATATCTCTAGAAATTCCCCGCAGTCAATATAACTGACATTGAAATACTTCATTTTGAAGTGAACTTGAAATTGCTATCACCGGGAAATTTTATTTTTCTAGAAACTCTTTGATAATATTTTTTAATTCTTTATTTAAGGACCCTCTATCTTTGAGAGCTGATTATGAAATTTGCAGCAGGATCTCTCTAAATTTTCTTTTGAACATAATAAACATTGTGAATCTTTCTTATAACACAACCACTTACACCATTTAGAGTCTTGATATGGTAGCGACAAGTGTCCGACAATAGGGTGTGAGTGTCAATGTGTTCCAACCCCAATAAACTATCCCTTACAGTTCAGCATACAAGATCAAGAAAATTGTAAGAAAAAAAAAACAACCACCAGTTTAACACCAGTACTAGTAGTCCGTTAAATGACATGCCACCCCCACCCCCAATCTACTATTGTCACCCCTTGCTTTTGATATCAACGAAGAAAACTATCAAGGGTCAAATAACCTACCCTTTTACTTGGGTATCAACTTGTGATCAGATATGTTTGGAATATCCTTAACTGAACATTCTATAAACTAAGAAAGGACCTTATTTGACTAAAATGTTTAGAGAGAAGAAAGAAATTGGAACCGATTGCAAGAAGAAAAAGAATATTTGGAAAATGATGACCTATGGAATTGCTGGTCAAGAAAAATGGAAATTGGATAACAGAAACTCGAATTTAATATTAGCAGTTTTTCTAGGGTACTTTCAATTGCAAGAATTGAGATAATTGGCTTTACTCACAGTGAACTTTTTTATAACCCGGTCAGGATATTCTCAATTAGTCAACGCAGGTAATAATTGTACCATCATTTCTACTTACTGCAATTCAACGTATAGCTGAAAAGTATTTTTACATCAAATGAAGAAGTTCCAACCGCAAGCCTGTTAATAAACTTAAACACATAATTATACACCCGTATCTTTTTACACACTTTTTCATTTACTTTACAATTTGCTTTCGTACTATGTAGTTCCATTTATGAGCGCTCGTAATGTCAGGCAATTTTATTTAGTTTGTTCATTGTCTTTCTTTCTACGACAATGATAAAATTGCCTAAGAGAGTAGTACCTCATGGTTATATCTTGAACAATATTCCAACTAATTAAATGTATAGAATTTGATACCTGTTTAATTAAAGAATACTTCGTTTAATAGATTACAAACATTGATTAAATATAATTCCTTATAAAAATGTGAAAATATAATAAAAATTAATAAGTAAAATAATACGTATCCTTCAACCGTTACTAATATGAGCAATTTGATATAAATCGAGATGGTTTCGGTTTCGGTATTTGGAATTGGTGGGTTTCGGTACAAATTAGGCAGGTGCATCATGCATCGCATCAACTAAGCCGTTTCATAAAGTTATGGCTCAACGCTAGGGGGCTGACTGCTCGGACTGCCCGGTTGTCTGACAAGGGGCACATTGCACATGGAAAGATGACCAGAAGATATCTTGTCAAAAGCAAGACTATCAGAAGAGAGATCGTGAGTAACGTACACTCCCTGTCCCAGGTGATGATAACGACCGAGTAATTGTAATGTGGTTTAATTCATTAGGGGAAATATTTAAAATTTTAATTAAAATCATTTTTAAGTTTATATGATGTAAGATCTTCATATTCTTCAATATGACGTACAACACAATTATCAACTATAAGTCATTTAACACGTGGACATTCTGCTGGAGAAATACACAAGCACGTGTTCGTTATTTAACATGTTTGATACACCAGAAGAATATAGAAAAAACGTACAACTTGTCGGTTAAAGTAAAAAGACAAAAAATAACAGAAAAAAGTAATTCAACTAATTTATCACTTGGTCTGCACCTTGCGCAACGCGGCGCAGTTTTCTGAACGCACCTTGCCATGTTCCTTGTATTGGTGTGTGTGTGTGTGTATCATGTGTGTCCTGTCCTGTGTGAACTGGACTTGTTGTATACTAAATTTATTAAATATTACATTTTAAAATACAAATTTCTGTGCTTTCACTTTTTGAAAAAATACTTTACTAAATATTCACTCACTGCAGCCTGATCAGGCACTGATAGAGTAAGTAACAGGGGAACTGTGAGGGCCTGATCGGGCCCTTGCGTCTTCTCGAGAAAATAAGATAATAAAAATATATTAATTTAATAAATGAAGAATTGTTGATCTCAGGTTCGTCTGAACCCAAGCCGAGTGATCTAATCCAATTGGGATCTGAACACGTGACTGATGATGGAGTACCAACGTAACGCAGATACAAGAACCATGTAATAATAACACCGGGCGGCGATAGCAACGAACGCAGATACAGCAACAAGAGAAACGGAAACAGAAATACAAAAACAAAAATTACGTCCCTCCCCCTTTTCTATGTTTGTAAATATAAACGAATGAAAGTGTATCTTAACTTCACCCTGGGGATACACAGATATAAGAATTATTACAGGGTACCGTGAATTATTATGAATGTGCTCTTGTGAACCCCTCTCACGGGGAGTTGCAGGGGTGTAACATACTCGCGCTCCGGAGCCTTTTGTAATTGAATGTAATATAGATAAGAAGGCCCCAGCTATGAAGATAGATGATTACTCGAACTAAATGTGTTTAATTGTAAATAAAGGTAGGCATTGATCTGTATACACTTTGATGCTGAACAAGGGTGTTTGTTTCTTTGGCGATACATTTTCTAAACATACATAAAGTAAAGGCTAAATTTCTATTGATATAACACATTTGTCAAATCACAAATCATAAAACATTTTAGCATTTAGTTGCCGCAAAAATGTCGTTGAGCGTAGGTGTTAATAGTGTCAACCTGACAAAAAGGCCGAGATTAGATGAAAGTAGGGTTCTATTATATCAAAACTAGAAATTATTATTTAAATTCTACTATAGTTATTGATTATCTAAATGATACTAATTAATTTGTTTATAGCAAATAAAGTACTTGAGTTACTTGTTCATATAACCTCATAAATTAACAAACATTCAAGAAACAAACTAGACACTCTATTCGCTCACGTAAGAATTCAATCAAACAAAATTAAATATAATATATTATTGACTGTTTTCTCTAATATTCATGTTTATTACCAATACGGGATACGGGTTACAGGATAGGAGAAGTGGCACGGGAACACAGGAACGGTAGCGGGAACGGGAACGGGAACGAGAATGAGACCAGTGTACTCTTACACCGAGTAGGGAATAAGAACTAAGGAAGTCAGCATTGCGCCACAGTTCGACTTCCTGCTGTACATTATTTGAAGATTTACGACTGGAGATATCTCGGTATATAGCGTCGTAATAATAAAGGTATGCCTTCTGGTAATAGCGGTATGTGTGGACGCACACATAGAGAGAGAGAGAAAGAAAGAAAGGAGAGAGATGTAAGTATGAGAGGCACGTGCAGTTTTAAAAGGCACAATGTAATGATTACTGCAACAACATTTAGTACGATTATTGAAAATCCTTCACTGGATTTCCAAGACTAATACTTTTTATTCACAAAATTGTTTGTAAGATTATGCAATATATTTTTAAGTAGAATTTACCGCTGATTTGAAATATGAAAGCGATTTTCAAATCGGTCTATCCGTTTATTATTTAAACCGATTTTCGTCGATCCGAAAAAGATTGTCGCAGCGCGAAATTCACCCTAATTACATCATACAAATTTCAGCGCATTTAACCCCTGAGAATCATGTCTTGTCACACTTTCGCGACCGTTTTGGGAGAATTTGAAAATAAAATTAACAAATAATGTGTACAATAATGCTATCTATATGTTCAAAAATGCATACGCATTAATTCCTATACAAGCATGGATTTGTTAACCAAACTTTCCGGTTTTCCTACCCACATTTCTCCTCATCTCATCTTCAAACCAGTTTTCCAGTTTTCCAGCTTTCCAAATAATTTCATAAATAATATTTTCGTTGTTAAGAATAAAACAATGATGATATTTTCCATGGTTTTCATTTCATATTTTCATATTATGAGAATCCCGCACCACACTCATCGTAATACAGGTTTGTTAAGGGTAGATACGGTACAAGGGTGGTTTGACGGTTGACGTTTGGCGGTTTAAAATTAAATTAAACTACAATAAGGGCTGTTAAAAAGCCAAATCAAGTCACCATTATTGTACGACCAAAACACACGTGTGTATTATTATACCCTCCCGTGTTAGAACGCGGTGGAGAGGGTGGAACAAGTAGGAGAGGGGTGGAACTAGGGGAGGGAAAAGCGAAACGGGTGAATCAGTACACGTACTAAAGGATTCCAGAGGGTGGATTGCTTTTCTACTACTAGGGGTTGTAATGTGGGGTGGGGATGAGTGAAGGAGGAGTGTATTTGAATATGTAGACTGAATTTGTATAGTTATGTTGAAATATTTCAACAATAGCAGATACGTTGAGTACAATTGAGGAATTTTTAATTAATTTTTCAAATTAAGTTATATGTTTCATTGAGTTTTTAATGTCCCACTTGATTTGAGAAGTAAAGGCGATTATTAAAGATGGTTGAAACGTTTACATGGCATAATAGAAAGACTCACGTCGCTCAGTAGTTAGTGTGCTGGTTTCATTTTTGTTAAAGTTTCGGATATATAAATAATATACTGCTTCGTTGCTGATAACTTTAATATTTTAAGTAGAAAATTGTCTTGCAGTGTAGTGTCACACTTGTTAGCTTGCCACAAGTAAATTCCAAGGTTCATGTTCTACTTCGCATATAGCATTGTCTTGTTTTGCTCACATATATTCAAAAATATTATGGTATTTCAAAGCCGGATAATTATATCAAATAAAATTAACTATTAAAATAAAGTTGATTGACATATTGTTTTAAAATTAGCATATTAAATAATAAAACAATATACCTTTTAGCTTGATTGTACGCACGTGTTAGAGATAATATGAAAATAGGGGTGGTTTTTACCATTATAAAGAGATGCACGCATGGGGTGCTGGAGTACTGATACTGTAGAGATTCTGTGGGGTTGGTTAGGGGTTTAAAACGATTGTACAGTTTAAAGTTAACGTTTGTTTTGGTTACATTAAACAATACTTAAACGCAACGGATGTCGGATGTTGGATGTGTTCACTATCTGAAAGTAACAAAGCTCTGACGGCTGCGATACTCAAATGAATACAACGGCAATCAAAACACACACACGTGACTCCTACTGAACGAGACGAGAGGGGGGCGCCAGAAGGGGAGAAGAAGGAAAAATTAATTGAAGAAGCTGATATACACAAATAAAGTACAACTTGGTCAGATAGTGCTACTTGTCTTTGTATGGTACACTTCATTTTAAATTAATTTATAAATAAAAGAGGTTCGTTCTTTTGTGTCACTACCGCGAGGCAGTCGGGCCGATTAGTTTGATACATACTTATGGAAATATAAATAGATTGCATGTATACAATGGAAAAATAATTATAATAATTTAAGTGAAAACTTTGGAAGTTTTCCTCGTGTTTAGAAAACACTACAATAAATTAAAATGGCATTTATAAATTTAATTAATACTATTATTGCAATATAATCAAAACAAATAAATCATCTTTTTTACTCAGAAGTACAGAGTGACCTCTAAACAACTACCCATCCTAGAAAATACGAAAGTGAAATTACAAGGTGTTTAAGAATATAATCATCTTCACAAACGTAGAATATATAAAATAGTGGTACTTCAAATTCGATTGCTTTCAAGAACTTCAAAGTTAGATTTTCATCAAAGATCATCATCAAATATTCTTGTTTTTATTATATGTAAATGTAATCAGATAATACATTTTAAACTTCCCTAATTAATCATAATCAGCCACTCCTTGTTATACCTGCTTCTAGATGCAATTTTTTGCAAATTGCAGTTTTTCTAAAATAAGTGCTTTCCAGAAATTTCTGCGTAAGATTTGAGGATGCGTAAAGCTTTACAAAAGGTTTTTCTACAAAGCTTGGTTAATCCAGTTTCTAATTTCTAATCTCAAAATTACGAAATATAATTTTTAATATAACATGAAAATTGTTATTTTTATACATGTAATTTAAATTGTAGATACTATTTTCTAATCACCTTATATTTTATAAGATTCAGATAGATTTAATCATATACAGCATCCAGCATTTTACAAACTGATTGCGTAAAATTAAGCAAGATTTGATCTCCGAAGCAGGTCTTACTACCTCCTCCACCTCCTTCTCCTTCTCCAGCTCCAGCTGATCGGTCTATGGGATCACGATGTCGTGTGTTTCAACTCTCTGGGATTTCACGCTGATGCAGATGTTGATGTTGATTTTCCACACGAATCTGAACCTCCAGACCTGTTCACCGAGTTTAGCAGATACATATTACTCGCAGTGCACCATGTATTAAATATCTGCTAAATTATTACTATTACCAATACACATATAATTACGTTACCGATTGTTATGGCTATCAATCGTAGCATTACACCTGTTAATCTGTAATTCTAGAATATATTCTAAAATACCAACTAGAATTATTCTAAATAATAGAGTGTTTATGATGTATAGAAGTAGCATTAGAATAGGCAAAGAGTATTGCTGAGAGTACTGTGAAGAGAATTAGTTTCATGCAGCAGACTAGTCGAGAGAATGGAAAATTGAGAATTCAAATTGCAAATATATTCTAAATAAATATATCACAGTTCTTGAAAGTGAAAACACATTAATAATATTATCGAAAGCAATACCACAAGTATTTGAAACTCTTGTGGAGTGAAAATATATTCTAAGAAAAAACATAATCGTGAGCAGAAAACATCATGGATTGCAGAATAGTTACATTGCATAACAATTTTTATCAGGCGTAATATTACCTCCCATTTAATTGATAAACTAGACCACTGCTATGTGACAAACGACAACATATATCATTACATAAAAATCTGATTAAGACTGTATACGAGAGTGCTCATATATTTAGCATATTTCCATAATAAAACGTTTATTACACCGAGTGTACCTCATTACCAGCGCCAACTCCTGGTGTTTTCAGCGATTACTCGATAATAAATATAATGTACTAATGATAAGTTTGTAAATATTATGAAACACAAAAAAAAAGAGTACGCGAGCATTGGTGCTGCAGTAGGTAGGCAGTGTGATCCACAAGGTGTGGAGCGGTGCACTAAAAATCAAGCTTTGGAAATTCTTTTGCGCATTGGTTTTTTGAGAAGTTATTAAACAGATAACTATAATGACCAATTAATATTTTTATAGCACATTTAGTTAATTTGTCGATGGTTTTGAATACATAACATAATTTAGAATACATCTACATTCTCCTATAGATGAAATTGAAAATTAAGATATCAAAAGGATAGATTTATTTAGAGAAAACCAGTAAAATAGGTCACAAAATGTTGAGTATTGGTAAACATTGTTTACGTAATAGCCTAAAATACACAAAACTGTATTTAGTGAACAATTAAGGCTAGCATTTGATACACAGAAAGTTTTCTGTGTGTATGGAAACAAACCATTATTTTTTCATATCAATTAAAGCAAGATTTACTGTGAAGCTTCTTGGTTTGAGAGCTACTTTAAATATATTTAATAGTTTATACTCTTATAGCTTAATTGCTCTATATTTGGTAACTTTGTTTATTTACTCTCACAAAAGCGAGGTCATATTTAAAATATGGACAGTACTGTCAAACAATCAGCCAAATATCTATAACACTTTGATTGATTTAGTTTCATTGACAAATTGAAATAACACAAAGGAATTTTGCTGATGGTGAGACGATGGAAAGCAGGAGAAACTTATAAACATTTAGAGTAATCAAATCTTTTCGAATATTTTTTCAGACTTCAAATCAAAAACTTATTAAAGGTTTGATTTGGGGCTCTATTCTCAATTTCTACTTTTCAAAAATTTTCTACTTTTTAAGAAAAGAAGAATAGATGTACGTCACATTACTAGTGAGTGAAAGTCTGCAACAACTTCACTAATTGTTGGCTTTTACAAGCAGAGGCGGCCTTAGTCATTGCGAGGCCCCGGGCAGCAGATCTTTGCGATGACCCGGGGTGGCAGATCTTTGCGAGTCACTTGTTCTTTGTATAATTTATGTAAATTGTAAATAAATATTTTTGATGATAATTGACGAGAAATAAAATTTTATATTGGAAGTTTTATAAAAGTTAACAAGCAGAAAGACGACCAATATTTATGATGATAAACTAAGGTACATGAGTGTCTTAAAAGATATACGCAGTGATTCTAGTGGGATTTCTAAAGAACGATGCGTGAGATTCAAATACAAATATAGTTATGAACTTTTTTACTTGGGCTGTTGCGCGAGAATGCGAAGCTCCCTCTGTTTACAAGTATTATATTACAAGTAATAATAGTAAGTGCGTTGGCCTATTCCTTTCGTATCAATTCATTTATATAAGTAGTTGTAAAACAGTTTTCAAGTTATTAGCTACTGGTGTCCACAGCATTAGGTCTGGGGGCCATAGGCATAGACATAGGCATTGCTGATACTAGTCTCACCACACAGTTTGACTTGACGAGTTGGCTATTACATCGGTGACGGCGATGGTCGACTTCTTGTCCAAGGATATCAACAACGGGTGACCTAACCTACGAGCTATATCAACAGCAACATAAAACATAGGCAATACTTTATACTCCTTTGACTATATCTACTATCTAACTTTAGCAAAATACTATGTTCTCAAACTGTAATGTGTACTGGAGATCGTCTTATTACTTTGTATTAAGTATCATTCCCACTCACTGCTTTAATTTAATTTTGAATTTTGTATTTAGTTTAAATTGTTTAGAATATGGCAATACGCGTAGTCATTCACAGTACCATTTTTAATTTAATTTATTTTTTAAGTTTTCATAGTTTTTTTTAGAACCTTACAAGGTCCAATGTTTTAAATTAAAAATATTAAATTAAGAAAAACTATATTATATTATAACCTCCAAAATGTGACAATCTGTCAAAATATTTCAATTATTTTCGCAAACTGTCGAAATTTATATTACTAACGATGCATACGCACCAATTAAATTAACTAAACTTAAATTAAAACACAAATGTGAATAGGAATGCTTGATGAACGAAAACCTGAAATCTAGATTACAATATTAAATAAAAACAGTAAATTAAATATCAAAACAGTGAGTGAATGAGTACATATATGGACTAAGTAATCAAGCAGGAATATAATCTGTCTTATTTAGAAATCATGCACTTAAAATATCACAAAAATATTGGGAACCCCTTTAAAAGCAGCTGACTCGATCAGTGCGTGAAAGGTGTTCTGGTAAACAGACACACACACGCACACACATGTGATACACTGTTATCTATCTATACACTGCTGATTAGTCTCATTTTTTATTTACTATATATTTATATATTTGAGTCCTGCATTTGATAATTGTGACAAATTTATTGGACTTTAACATACGGGCTGTAAGTATATCGCCACTAACAAGAACTGTCACTTTTAAGCACATACCTGTAGGTATGGCAAGAACAGCAGATGTTCTATAACATACCTGGATGTAGGTAGGTTTCATATATCAAGAGAATTTATTTGTTATTTCGTTAATAATAAATTCTTCTTTATATATATTTGCATATCTCAAAATTTAGCTGGAACTGGTACAGATACTCTACTATCGTTAATTATGATCGAATTATATTTGTACTTGATGATCCTAAAGCGTCGTTCGGGTAATACAAGTAAAGATTGCACAATTTATCCAAGACTGAAGTATCTTGTCGCTTAAACTAGTTGTTCTTCTAATTCATCATTCAACTTATTATATAAATGTTATATATTTATTACCTTAATTGTAAATAACTCTAGAAATATCTACAAGCTGGAATAAATTACAAACAATGGCATCATAACTTATAATGTGAAATAATTCTGCCATGTTGTTTGTAATGTCAGTGCTAGTACCATGCCGGTTGATATTTAGTCTTATTCTTTGATGGAAGATGATGGTAGTTTAACTTACAAACTCATGTAACGACTTGTGTTGTTCATAGGCGCCGTTTTCAGGGAATTTTACAGAGAACTTTTAAGTAGCAGATTAGTTCAGGACTAATTTTGCGTAAATTTGTTTACTCAGGTAGAAAATGCAGTAAGCTTGATGTAAGCTAACAAATATGAATCTTTTACGACAAGGTAATTGGTATATGATAAGTAGAAAATGAACTGTGTAATTAACTTGTGGCTAGCTAGCAAGTGTAAAATTGCATTGCTTGCATCTATCCTGAAGTTTGTAATAAGTAAAAGTTGAATCCCAGGTAGAAAATTGCCTCGTCTACATATTTTGAAAGTAGTACAAGTGGTAAAATTGCTGGATCTCTGCAAGCTAATTCGAAGGTTAATTTTCAACCTGGGAATACAGTTATCTATATACGAGAACACCAAATACTAGTTGAGTTAGGTAAAATAAAACATGTCTTTTATTTAATATTTAGCACTCAAGCAGGATATATCTTTTTTCAACAAAATCCAAATACCAACTGAAATATTATACCGACAAATATAACACTATCTATCTCTATCTAACTCATTATTGCACGTACCTATCTTTTTCTCTATCTCATTATTTCATATTCATCCCTTAACAATAAAATCCATGTCGTAGAGGTATAAATACATTTCTTAACATTCTTTTTGTCCATCTCAGGTTTAAATGAGGTTCACACAATAATAAAATAGCTTAGACTTAAAATTAGACGAGAATCATGATTTCATTTAGGATCAAGCGAGGGTCATATAATAATGTTTAGTGTGAGACGAGGTTCACTTTATTGTTTTCAGTGCGAAAAGAGTGGCAAAGATCCATTTTAGGATTAGAATAGGTCTAAAATTTCAACTCGGGCGTCCCCATTAATTAATTTGTAAAGGTTAAACGACGCCCATGACTTAGAATAAACACTCAATATACTACTCTATGTAACTAAGGCACATATAGAGCTGTTCTCATTTTATGACTCATTGGACAACAATGGTAGAGATAATTGTTACATCACAATATTTTTCTTAAGTTTCTGAAGTTTTTGTTGTACAATTTTCTAGGTGTTTCATTACACGTCAGTCACATAGGGAATTTATAGAAGAGCTTTAACTAGTTCCAATAGAAGAATGCAGATGGCCATGGTATTAACTACTACAAAATAAATTGCAACCAGGTTTATACATGTTATACCTTCATATATACAACGTATCGATATAAACTATCTTAAAATATGTCATTTTCAGTGAACCAGTGAACATTGTTCTTATAATCACGTTCGACCTTAACACCTACGCCTCCATGGAAGTAGTTGTCGTCGTCAACGATGGTGTCAGCACACAAACACAAACCAAGACCAAGACAAGGAACAAGGAAACTAGTTATGACATTTTATATTACAAATATAATAACAAAAACCAGTTTAAATAAAAAATAAAACGACAAAAAACAAACTTAACCTTATTTCCTAAAGACCTGACTTAAAATTCCGCTATTACATTTTTCTATTTTCTTAATGTTTGGGTCACAATAAATGCTAATAAAATATTTAATTATGTTATTTTTACGTACGTGAATATGTACGTATAATACGTTTAATTGATGACGAATAATGACAATGACTGACTTGTCTATGTAGCTTCTCTACAAAAACACGACCTTTGAGGCTTACGTAATGATAATTGTATTACGTTTATTAATAGCAGTTAAAGTGAACTACTACTTAAGCTTAATAAATTCTGTTCTATATAAATAATATATCAGCAAATTATGAATTAAATTAATTAATATTAATGCTGAATGAGTTACGAATGCAACTGAATTAGCGCTTCTAGGTGTTGGTTCACACCAGTAAATTACTACTATCTGTTAATTACTATTATTATGTTATTAAGCAAAAAAAATTAGAAATTCAAAAAATTTATTTGGGGATAAGGGGTTTTTGAGAGTAAAAATAATTTACCTAATTTATGAATTAAAAAAAAAATTATTAGTCAGTTTATATAAAAAATTATTTGTTTTTACATGTAAAATTAATATAGATCGAGTTTAATATTTCAATTGTAAAATGGAATTAAAATTTGAAATGAAATTAAATTGACACATAAAAGACAGTCGTCGCTTGCGAGGGGGGTAAACTCTAGTTACCTTAAGTTGTGTTGGGAATGTCTTGACAAAATCTGTCATATTTAAGATAACAAGTGTGTCGCAACATCCAACGCACGGCGAGGCACCGCACGGGGCACGGCAAGGGGTACGGCATTCCCAAAGCCAACCAGCTACCGGGCACCAACAATCTCTACTTGCTGTGCAGCCTACAGCTTCATGGATAGTTACATGTATTTTTATTAATTAGTGATATCCAGCAATCTTAAGATCGTTTATAAATTATAAGATGTAGTCGACCGTGATCAGTTTTTCTAGTAATAATTCTTCAAGCACTTTACACGCGTTCTATTGACAGAACAAGAAAACTTATCAACGAGTGCATAGTAATTAATAACTTTTATCCTATTTAATTATTATTATCAACCGATAACATTACTGTTTAAATATAGCAAGATTATAAAACCTGTATTTATTAATTTTGTAATAAGTACATGATTTTGCAGGGTGTTAGTACATCGATGGTCATCTTGAACAAGATTGTAGTACTCGATATTTCAATTCAAAAATAGAGTTAAAATTTGTAATGAAATTCAATTCACACATAAAAGACAGTCGTCGCTTGCGACGGGGGTAAACTCTAGTAAATAGAAAATAGTCCTTATGTTTCCTATTCCACTGTCCAAGTTTTTGTGAAAGATCATCTTAATTACTTAACTTTATCAATACGAATCAAACCCAGTCCTAACAACATACAAACCAAATTTAATTTCACAATTTTTCAAAACCAATTAATTGAAAACTAGTAAATACTCTTCTAAAAAACGCAATAACTATTTTTATATTTAAATATTTTAAATATTCGCACGTACAAATAGTATTTCTCAGAAATGTTCAATAACTATGTTTTCTCGAGAAGATGAAATCCACCCTAGCGTCTTACGTACCCTGTAAAGTACGTTTAATTTGGAGAAAAGGGAGAACAGAGGGAGAATTGGTTGACTAATACTTTAAACTAAGCCTACATATCCCTGCAGATCTCATGAAATAGTTAAAATCGTCTGCAATTCACGAGTTGAATCCTCTACTTATAGAAGACAATGACAATGAATGCTCTAAGAAGAAGAAACTCGGAGATGAAATAAGAAATAGAAGATTTCTTCTACTGAAATACTTAATGGTCCAATGAAAGATTAGATCTCATTGGGGCTATCGATTTTGTTTGATTTGAATCTGTGATTGAAGACAAAACACATATTTTCGAAAGTAATATAATTATTGAAATTATAAAAATTGTGTTGCACCACAAGCTAATTAAAACGTTACATTTTCTGCCTGTAATTGATGTAGTTATACCTATATTTATTTCTTTGTCATTTGATTTAATAAATGACTACGTAAATCAATTAAAAAGTGCAATAAACACAGCTCCACTCTTGAATCTCCGTACGACTTCATTTTGATGTCTTTTTAATACCGAAATAAAGCACACAAAATTAAACTTAAGAATATACTACACTACACATCTATATTATTTGATTAAAAATAAGGGTATATAACAATAATAATACCCCTGCAACGTTTAAAATGTTTATTACTATAACCACCCTTACTTCTACCACCCTAAATGTCTGCACTCTAAAACTACCCCTGTTTATGGGTGGTATAAGTATAGTATAGTAATTTGACTTTCCATATACATATAGAAAATTGTTCCAGACATACCAACATTCAAAAGAAAAAAAAAGAAAACTGCAATTTAATATTTATATTACCTGCATGATAAAAACAGTCGTTGTTTGTGGATTGAGGAAACGTTTAAATGATGGTGGTGGTTTGTGGGGGAGAAGGGAGGGTTGGGGTTTGACTGTAATTAGAATATATGACCTGTACTAAGTTTATGCAGAAATAGAACGACTAGTCAGTTGGGAATGACTTTGTTGGTATGTTATATGTGAAATAAATTACAGGTATGTATGTACGATATAACGAAATACTTAAATATATGTTATATCGAAATTACAGTACAATTGTAAAAGCAAATATCGTGTTTAATTTATACGTTTTTTTTTCTTGGATTTGAAACGTTCTCTGATTATATGTACAACTATTTCAAAAATTGGTAGCGTTTTAATAATGTCAATGCCAACAGCACGCAGAGCTATCTACCGGTCACTTATGCAAATATTAAGCCCTTGTCTAAAAGTATTAAATCACGTGATATCATACAACGCAGCCTCAGTAATAAAAGTACATTTCATTCATTAATAGCAAGCAGATTTGGCAAGTAGGAAAGGCTAAAGACAAAATAAAAAAAATAATAATTTCAATTTGTCCAATAACTTTCAATTCCTACATAAAACTAAAAGAAGAATTTCCCGAATAATTGAAATCACTTTAATTGATTTTCTTTTTATTGTTTTTATTACTTAAATTAAATTATATAATTTAATGCCATGATCTTGAATTATCTAGTACAGTACGTTCCACGCATAGAAATGGTTTAGTTTTCGTTATTTTTTTGTTGCCGTTCTGGATTGCACATTCCTATATGGTTCATTCGAGTGCCCTACAGGGATCGAGGGTGAGAGTGAGACCCTCTAATGAAAGTTTTTTAAGAGATTTACTACCCTAGGATACTAAACATATAGTCAAATCGAATATACGCGTACTGGGGGTGAAATAGTTTTATTTGTGAATTGAGCGAATCGATGTTTAAGCTGCTTATCAAAATATGTGGAAATTATTTTCATTTTGTATATCTGACTAATTGAATGCATGGCCTAATATTATACACGCATATTTTTATACTATACTAATCATGGTTATATTCATGTAATTAATACTTTACCTATACGAATCTAAAAGTGTCTTATACAAATTTATTAGGAAAAATGTAAGTGTTGTTGGGCAAAAGAAAAAAGCAATGACGCTAAGCAAATTTTGTTTATATTACTTTTATATTTAAAAGTTATCAAACATAATTTCTAACATTTGTTATTGTATAACATAATCTATAATTTAGAAAATTTACCAGAAAAAAAATATGATGAAATTTTTTAGAGCTTTTCTTATATCGTCATCAAATTATGATAACAATATAAGTATTTTATTTATTACTTGAAAAGAATTCATCAATTTTTAAAACAGAATTTTTTATGAAACAGAAAATATTTTTTCATATAAAAGTAAAAGTACTAAAGTACTTTGCATATCAAATATTTTTATAGTCAATTTGCTCATATATAAAAAAAGGTTGCATATGAAAAATTTTATGTGTAACTTTAAAAAAAGGAACAACAAAAAAAAATATGTACTTGTATATTGAGGAATTTATATATTGGCGCACTTTTACTTAAACGCCGGAAAACGATGAAGGGAAAACTGACATTTCCTTGTTAATAATGAAAAATCTAAATACGTATAGAGTAATTCTGTTATTAATTTATTACTCTCATAGTTTCGCAAGATTTGCAATAGGTTTGAACAACACCTATGGCTCTACTGTAACAACAACTGAGATTGACTATTTAAATTATGTTATCCAATCCATAAAATGAGTTCTTACAAAAAAACTAATAAAAACTTTCATCAAACAAGAGCCTAATTAAAATATGATATTCCTCGTAGCAATGAAACAGGATTACTACCATTTCTTATAATCCTGTGTCAAGCCTTGGTCCTGTAGGTAGTTTTCCTGGTAATCCTTTCTTTCATTCAGTGATTGAGTCATTCCCATTAACAATTTTAAATGGAGAACATTTAATGGAACTATATTATATTTGAACCCTTTTTTCGCGTAGTCTTTTAATGGTGGTTACGGGTTTTTAAAGAAACAACCCTTGTAACTATTTCATCTATCCCTTACGCTGGTTAACGGGTTAAAGACACAAATATTTTAACCCCTCGAACATTTACTGAAACAAAAACTTAACCCCGTGAAGCAATTTGAAGGATCATTAACAGAACAAGTTATAAATGAACTTGTCTTAAAGGAGGAATGCTCTTTGAATAAGGTGAGAGGAAAAAATTAAGATTGAGGGTGAGTTGGAGAGGGGGAGCGATCATTTATATTGTTTAACGAGACGTGTTATTATTTATATTGAATATGTTGCAATATTTGTTAGAAATACTACGCGTTTATGATCAGGGCCGCTCAGGGGTGGATCTGGATGTAACACGTCCCATTACCTAATCATCAACAATATATTTTTCACCGATATTCCCATATATTACATTGCACAATTCACTAGCAGTTCCATGTATTTCAAAACAAGGCTCCAATTCCTGTAAGATAGGCTCTCTAGTTGATTTGGTCACGTCGCTGTTTTTCGCAACCCCCATCCCTTGCATTAAACCCGTATTCAACCCCTACACGATGCCTAGTCCGTTTGAGTATTATTATTACAACACAGAATCGAAAGCACAAGTCCGTATGTAGAGGGTTGTTGTAGGCAACTATACTTGTGTACTCCACAGCAGATGGGGGTAGTTATCGAATGGAAAACATCGATGTTTTAACACACAGAAGATTCCTCAAGATTACGTACTTATTTAAAATAATAAAGTTTACCTTTCTTGAAAAGTAACTATGCACAAATTGGTGAAACATCGTTGCATTGACGTTAAATAACATCGATGTTATTTTCACCACCCCTATCGTACAGGGTGGATGTTTTCTAGGGTGGATTTTAAGGATATTAGTCGGATACTACATGAGCTATATATTTAAGTAAGGTTCTATGAGGTTAGACAGGGTTATATAAATTTAGTGTAGATTTATTGTAAGTCTGAAATACTAGACTAGTGTTTTAGACTAAAAAACTGTAATAATAGTTAACACTCGCGCGCAGTTATACCTCAGCATCTCAGCATCTAAGAAGTATTTATTTCGGTTTTGTTTTAATGTGATTACAAAATATGGTACGTGGTTGAAATTCTGAGTGAAGTGACAAGCAAAGTTTCGCGTAATCTGAATTTACTGGTGCATTGAGTGTATTTCAAGATATTACTAACAATACAACGCATAGTAAGTCTATGATTTATCTGAGCAATTAGAAAAATAATTATTTGAGTATATTTTTTAGTAATATTTTAATTTTGTTCCTGGAAAAACAAGGAAGCAACGATATTAAAATGATCGCAGGGTTCAGGGTTGGAAGGAGAAGACGGAGACGTTATGGGGAACACTTGGGGAGGAAAAGGAAAAGCTGGAGCACATGAAGAGTGAAAATAAGTACGTAGATAAACGGAGGAAGAAAAAACGAACGACACAGCAAGGTGTATAAAGTGCAAATTAGATTAAAGTTACCATTTTACCAATTAATTTCGATTAAATTTTACGACATGTATTAAAATATAACATTTCTATTTATCGGAAACATACTGAGCATATAGTTTTTAATTATGCTCCTTGGCAATTACATTTTATTGTCCCACTATCGTAGATAAATAATTATCAAAAAGAATTTATAAAACAGAACAGAAAAAAACTAATAAAAGAATAAGAAAAATTTGCATAAGGTAAAAATAAAGATAGCAAAATTTATGATGGTGTGGTCAAAGAAGATATCGGCTACCTTGACGACCTGAATGTCGCACAGTTATGTTAATTACTTACTAAATAATCGCTAAGTCATAATTTATGCAGGTAGTTATTAAAAGTTACGTTTGGAATTATATAATTGGAATACAAATTATTGCAAACATTTTTTGGAAATGATACGCTATTTTTCTAATTGAATTGTATTACAAAGTTGCAGTTTTTACTACAAACAAATGTTTATTTGCATAGCGCATTTCTTAGGTGAAATTAGAATAAACGGTGTAATAAAAAATGCAACAAAACATTATCTTAGATATGAAAATATGAAGTAAATGACACCATCTTATTACCATTATATAACTGGTGCTCATAATCATTAACGATACTCGTTAAGATCAATTATGTCAAGTTTAACAATTAACAAATTATACAATGATTTGAGAATAAATAGTGTAATATGTAGTGAAGAACGGTTTTTATATATGTCTTACAGAATATTATTAAAAACCAATGCCAGACCCTTCTCGAGGACTCTAATTTCTACCAGACGCCTTAAAGCTCTGTAGCACTTTAAAGGAAAATCGTCGAATGCTACAGAGAATCGATAATCACAATCTATTGAACTACAGCCGTCTTTTTATAAGAGATACATATCTCTCCTATGCTTCATATAACATATTTTTTATTAAGTTATAATAAGTGACTTTGTTTATGATTTTGATACACAAAACTAGCGTGTGCTTAAGTTTTAATGAAGTCATCTGCAACTACTCTTAAGAACATTGTTACATGGTTACACTGCACTCATTGTAAGTACATTACACGCCATCGCCAGGCTCGTTATCAACTCTTAGTTTGTGTTCTTGCTGTTTTACATATGCTCAGAGCCCTCAGCTTCACCCCCGCTGTCTTCCTCGCTTCGTCCTGGCGTATTTGGATTGTCTTGGATACAGTTCACAGTTCATCTCGCCGTCTGCGACTTTAAGTCAGTCAAACACATTGAGTTGTTACAACCGCTGATGCTGCGTTGACACTACAGAACGGAACTCGACAATTCCTGACAATTACAGATCATTATAAAACTTCTATTACGTCGGACAGTCTGCCTAACAAAACTACAAGATATTTGTGCCAAATATTACTGTTAGAAAAAGCTATTTACAATTACAACTTGCGTTTAATTATTGTCTTAGAGACTATGTCGAAAAATCTGCACAACCGACAACGTGATTGAAGTGTGTATGATTAATATAACAAGACCACTAGTAGGAAAACAAAAGTACAATTACAAAGAAGCATGGAATTACTTATTGACTTAACCCGACTGTACAAAATGATGTTCATTACAGCGTCAGTGTTATAAAGAAGTAGGCGTTGGTCTTGTTATTGTCTGTAATTCAGCATCTTAGATCTTTTGATCTCATAACAAAATGCAATATTATTTAACACTCAAATTTTAGAAACTACATATTCTTTTAAGTTTATCGATATTTGATTCGCTCAAAGTTAATGCGGTTATATTCATTGTTGAATATTTTAATGGAATACATAATACTATATTTAGTTGGTAAATTATAATTAAAGAATTTACTCTTCTTTCTATAGCTTCTGAATATGATTATGTTTTCCACTGTGATGTGAAATATAAGGTTTGATTAACAAAAATTTGTATTCGTGTGATTTTTTACCATTAACTAAAAAATGAAAATAATCTTTGTTCTTAATTTATGTACAGGTCAAAATAAAATATCATTAACTTCAGATTGATATTTTGATTATCTGTGACATATATTTTTCTATATCGTACTCGTATTAAGCTTTCAGTACATTGATTAACTTCTAACATGACCAAATGTAGTAAATTTATTAAATTATAACAATAACCTTAAAAATGAAAATAAAAACTAAAGTCCTAACCTACATTAAACCAGATCGAAAACTACCCCTACAACTATACTCTTTCGTATTATTGGCTTTATCCAACATAGAAAGTACTATAATATATAATTCATCTATACCAAATCCTTATATGACTATACCACCAACTAAAATATCTTTGAATTTGTAAGGAAATTTAATTATGCCCGCTAAATATAGTTTATTAATTTAGAAACATATTATTTTAATATGTAACATTATATTATCTTGCACAAAATGTTTTATTAACATCAGAAAACATCAGATTACTCGGGATCAAACTAACATTTTTTTCTAATGACACCAACTTTAGTTTGATGCAATTTAAATTACGTACGAGTTCACAATGAAATGTACAGAAGATGAAGACGCTAAGAAGCGCTAAAACGACAACAGAATATACCAATTTATAAATTAATAAATTCTAATTCTCTAATTTATGTAATTTTATACTATTACATATTTTTATACACTTATTCTCAAAATTATAATATATTTTTAATCCCGTCTGTGTTAAAATATGAACACAAAAATATAAAAGAAGACAATTTCACAAGAGAAAATTTCTATGGAATAAAATTAAGCATTTTATTTTGCGTATGGAGTTTCAACTGACCTAAATTTCCCACGGATGGCCCCAAAGATAACTTTGATTCTACCAGGGTCATCTAAAGCATGTATTATCATCTTGAAATATTTGTCCAAACTTTTTCTTAAAATACCGGATAAATTCATAGGTATCAAAAGGACGGTACAACAAACCCTCAAAATATATAAAAAATCTAGTCACGTTTTGGCGAGAAAAATTGCACTAGAAAAATCTATATATCCGTGAATATATGCATGTGTGTGTGTGAGAGCAGTAAATGTTTTTGTTGGTATTTGTGTACAGGGAAGTGGGATAGGTGGTTGGGGGTGAGTCGTATGTAGAGGAAGGGTGCAAGGAATGTGAGAGGGGTGACTTAAAAGATTTCATTTTGAGGGTGATCGAAAAAATTGACTTTGGTTTTTAAATTTTTTTTCTATAGATATTTTGAATACACATTTATTTCCTATCCGCATTTTGTATTGTGTTTCAAATTGGTTAAAGTTTGTTATTTATTTTATATTCAGACATATTTCGTATGATGCAAATGAAGACGACTTCTTTAATAGGTTCAGTCGTATCATATCTGTAAGTATTTATATATCTGATCTCCATAATCAATATCCATAATTAGTAAACACATATGGTGGCTTTTATCTGTCACAATCTCGTCATGTTTTGATTTAATTTGATTTTAATGTGATGTCTTTATTTAAATAAGTCTGACTCAATAATAAATATTAAATATAAATAAAAACTATTTAATGTGGGAAAAATAAACATAATAAAGAAATGGACATGATTTTTGTTTATTTTTAATACAGTTAGTAATATAATACCATATATTATATATTTAATTATATGTAATAAATTAAAGGAGAACGTTTATTTTCTGTAAAATGTAAATTTACTATAAAATATGTTAATTAGACTGAATTATTTATAACATTTCTTGAGTTATTGAATTGTAGCGCACTACAATGTATTTAGTGTTAGTGACTTAGTGTTACAACATCATTGAATCATTGAATGTATTGTCATTGGCGATAAAAGATCATTTGTTCATTTATTCATTCATTCAGTTATGATTCCGTTTTATTATTCTTCTTTTAATTTTTCTAGACACCCTCCTCTATTTTAATAATAATTTAATATGAAAATTCCATATTTCCAGAATTAATTTTTGAACAAAATCGTTCAAAGAGTTGCCGTTTCTCATTTGGCGGCTGTCTTAACTTCGTGGTTATCTCTATGATAATATTAAGAAAACCAGGTTATGTTTATGTCAGTCAAAATTTGACAGGTGCATCACTTTAACCAGCTATCACTGAATTAGTAATTAGAAACATCACTTACAAATCCCATAAATCTAGCACGAGTTGTTAAAACTATATGTATTCCAAAAGCAGTATGGAAATTTCTAGCAAGCAATAAATTCATCCTGGTGACTTAGCATATGACAATATAACTAGCACATGTCATTCAGCTTGATAAAATATGATTTCTAGTGGATAACTTATAATTAGATGGCCTAGAATATTGTACATTTTAAGACTACTAGGTTATGTTATTGAGAAGAAATTACACTAGAAGATTAGAGAATAGGAGAGTGAAGAAACCAGGGAAAAAAAGATCAAAAAAATTAGTAACTTTAGTAAAGAGATCTCTACTCAGGCAAGAATTCTGTGGACCTGTGTGAATTTAGAAGATCCTAGTCTTCTCAAGACTCAAGGACGAAATTTTGTAGAGGAAAATGTTCCTGTATTTTAATTTTTAAGGTAGTAAACTCTTTATTTGCAGCCATTTGATCCTCTGGATTTTAATAAAGTTTATCCCGTCCCTATATATACGGTAAAGTTCTAAATTTGGTCGTCTATAGCAATGCCAATTATCAAAATTCTGCCAAAATTGCTTCTCAGAATTTTCTTTTGTTTCTCTGATCATCTAGCAGTTCCTTCCACAAAGTTTTATGCACTTGGAGGACGCAACGGTGTCCAGTTATACCCCTGGACAATGGGTACCCATTTTAGTCGCCTTTTACGACATGCATGAGCTACAGTGGGACTATTCTTTCTCACCTGGTCACCACACAGGTAATTTACTCTCTCTATTGTATTCATTAATTGAATAAATACTCTTAGATTCTTCTTAGTTTAAAGTTTATAAGAAATATTTTATTTTCAGATATGTCTCATAATCACATTTATTAAATTACGTAAACCATTTTAACTAAAAAATTCTTATTAATAGAATCACTATAATTAACCGATAAAATACACTATGATTATTTTAATAGTTTCAACAGAATTGCTGTCGTTTCACTGCCACGATTTGTTCGTAATTGCTACGTTTTAAAAATAACTGGAAATATTTATAGCAAATTCAAAATAATGATATACCTTAAACATTGGTAATTCTAATTATAATATTCTTTCCCTTTTCTCCACTTCATTGTTATCTATTTCTTTCTCACTCTTTATAATAGTTTCAGTAATAAATAGATTTACAATTTTAAATATAAATAATTGAATATTTATCTTGAATAAATTTAGTATTCATTCTGAATACATGTATAAAACAAATATATACTTTTGAGTTTACAGGTTTTACAAAATGTCACAATTCATTAGGAGTTAAACGCACATTGAAATTTAGTAGCTATTTGTAATAAACGTCCACATAAACAATATGCTAACACATAGCTATAAAAGCTACGTTAAAAGATATTGAGATTAGATTTATGACAAGGTCGCGCCTTGTCGAAACAAATCAGCTATGGCCGCGTTCAAATGAATGGCAGAATAGAAAGAAGTAAGAACCAATGCCACCACAAGTAAAGATAAAAGAAAATAATGTGAAAACACATAAAATTATGAAAAACCCATTAAAGTGATAAGCACACGGCTTCAAATGGTAATGAGGTGATACAGGTATGACTTTCGATTATGAACATTATGTATAAATTATTGCATTTATTGTTTTGTTGTTCGGAGTGAATGCTTCAACGGAATATGTACGAGTACATGTCATTAACATAACGCACATATTTTTTTATTTTACTTAATTTAACGTTGGCCTATTTTTGATATTAGTACAAACGATTATACTAATATTACGAACGACCTCCAACTATATTGTCTGTTTTTATGGTGCCGCCTTTATATTAAAATATA
This sequence comes from Panorpa germanica, assembly GCA_963678705.1. Lineage (NCBI taxonomy): Eukaryota > Metazoa > Arthropoda > Insecta > Mecoptera > Panorpidae > Panorpa > Panorpa germanica. The sequence continues at coordinate 1,279,442 of OY783222.1, forward strand.
TTTTTTAAATTACTTTATTCACATTTAGCTTATTTTTGATTGAATTGAAAATATTTTTGAATTCATTTTGAATAAATGTCGTCGGTGCATAATTATAGAACATCAATATTCCATTATTTTATTTATGTAATTATTAGGATTGTTTATGCATGATTTGTATTTAAAACATGTGACATAAACAGTGCATTAAAAACCATAATTTTAATATTAATTAATTATGAATATTAGAATAGGTAACACCAGTGTCGGTTCACAGGTTTTTAGCTAAAGGGGCACGCAATTAAAAGTTGAAATTTATTTCTTATAAATTGCAGATTCTCTACTAAGGATTTGTATGCATTTCAACAGCTACAACTTAACTAGAAGCTATCTGATTTCAAGGCACTTTATTGTAGACTAATATGCGAGCTTTCTACACTATTGAAAAAATCGCTGCTCAATTTCTAAAATGTTAAACGTAAAGCTGTTATATTTTCACACATAAAAAGTTGATTAACAAAAAGTACAATTTGTAGAGAAATATTTATTTATATTCGAGTAAGATAACATATTACTCAAATGATACACATTTTAGAAAGACCATTCACCCCCGCCACTGGATATTATGCTAAATTATTCCTCAAAAATGAAATAATTCGATTTAAAAATATGCAGTCACTGTAATGGACAACATAACAACATTGATATTGACAGCATAAATCATAATTAAAAACAAAAACATTGCTATTAACTGTATGTGTTTATATCACTGGAAATAGAAGAATTAACATGTGTAATGTTTTTAGAATCAACAACGTGAATATTTTTATCGTAGTATGCGATCATTATTTTAAAATTTATTGATTTCTGTCTGCTTCTAGTAATTGATATCAGCTAATAGATTATAAAAACCAAGGTAATAAAATACTATCTTCTAAATCTGAAAGATTTCTCTTATAAAAATGATTGCATTTTTTTTTTAAATATTTGTTAACATTGTAATAGTTAAAGAGGTGAAGTTAGCAGTAAAAAGTAGCGGCTTCGATTAGAAATACGTGTAGCCAGCTGGACTTGGAAACCTTGGTGGCAGTTTTATTTCCAGTCAACGTTGGAATCCAGATATTATGCAATTCATTTTTTAACCTAACATATATAGAAGTACAGTCTGCTTAGTTATTTGGAAAATATTATGACCCATTGAAGATGCTATATCTTTCAAAGGAGGCACCTTTACTATGGGAATTTCTTCAATGGTAGCATATAGATATTCCCATAGATTTAATCGGACTAATTGCATCGATAAATAAGCCAAGGTGTGGATTCTGTCCAATTGTCCCATTTCTCTTAAATAGTTTTCTCAATTATTATCACATTCCGCGGTATATAGAAGGTGTAGGATACATCGATGTCAAAATAAACATCATTTATAAATGGTAGAGTCCACAGTGTCACGGTAATCAGCCTTAATTTTTGCTCAAGAGTTAAAATTAGAATATGGATAATTGGATATTGAAAAGCTGCTTTATCCAACAATGAAATAATATTCTATCCGGTATTAATATTTTCTTTATAACAACTCATAGTATATTTATTAATAATTTGAATAATATACATTATATTTTAAGTGCCATCAACACAATATATAATAACTTCTTAAGCTCTTTTAATGAATGTGTAGCAAAACATTAATTCATGAATTTAAGGCTAAAATTAGTTTTACTAAATTGGTATCCATGTATCTAACACCCTATGTCTACATATAGTAATATCTGTCATTGGAATCGGAGTTATCGGGTTTTTTATTGCCACTTCGGAACATTTATAATAACGGTAATAATTTCAGAAATATTTTGTTAAAATTTAAATGTGAAACTTTATTTAAGTGTCAAATCTAAGAGAATCCAATGGACAGTTCAGTTCTTTTTTAACGTGTTTTTTTAAATGTACATTTTTGTTAATAGCAGAACCTTTATTCAACTTTAATTATACGTTTAACTTACATTTATATTATTTGACTTTTTGTATATGCAAGCTTTTCATTTTTGCATTATTTGATTATTAGATTTTTTCTTTCATCTTCTTTTTAAAGCGTTTTTAGATTGGGGGTCTATAAGGCACTATATTCTTAGTTACAATTGAGTCTTCTTAGAGTTTGTCCTACAACTGAGGTTTTTATTAACCTAAGTTTACACTTTTGTCAGTCAGCTCTCGTTTTTGTTCACATAACATAACTGTAGCTTAACCAAGCAAAATACCTCAGTTAAATTTATCGTTAGGTAACTGTCTTCGATCTTTAATAAAACTAGCATTAAAACAACCCTTAATGTACCCTAGATAAAAAAACTGAAAAAATGTTGTATATTAATATTTCTAAAGTTGATAACAGGTGACCACAGGTAATAAAAGCCCTGTCTAGTTGTCACCACACCGTTAGAACCAACGACTTTCTATTGGATACGACATATAAGTATATAATATAATTTACAGCATACATATATAGAAACATGTTTGTATACATATACATATGTGTTATAGTGTGTGTACGGTACTAATAAACTATACTAATGTAAGAAGGTATCTAACAAGGTGCCTCGTGTAGCTACCACGTGGCATTGAAGTTCAAATGTCAACTGGAACATTAGTACGAATGTGAATCTAGCTAAACACATTCTTAAATGACATTTTATGCAGTTCTAATGCTCATTTAATGTGATATAAGTATACTTAAATTCCTTTTTATAGGTACGATTTATAAACAAGTTAGAAACTGTTGTATACATCTAATTCTTTCTAATCTTATATATAAAAATTCAGCCTGCGTTTATTTGTGCTTCCAAAACTCGAAAAATAATTGACTCAAAAGTTGCATTCGACTACACGCGCGTTTTCAAAACTGAAATTCATTTCTTTCCTGTTGATCTTCGTCTGTATGTGTCTTTTATTTAGTTGTCACTTGTATTTTATAATTCTTAACAACAAAATCAATAAATAATATGGTAAATACTCAAAACTGACTAATGACTTATGTAATAATGAATGTATTTATTTGTAACAATTTAATTACAATAATTGAATTCATTTTCTTATGAATTTATAATGAAGTTATTTATAGAGTGCTGTACTGATAAAAAATTTACGTCATTAACAGGGTATTTATTTAAGAAACGCAAATATCATTTGTTTATCAAGTAAAGACATATGTTCTTGCAATGAAGTGCTTAATATCCAAGTTCATCCTTATCTACAGTGTTACAGAAAAATATTATTAATCCATAAGTTAAACTGACGATCATTCTTTTAGTAGAAATTGTGATTGGAAATAAATATAACACACAAATAATTGGTATTATTGCAAACCCAGATAGAACTAACCTTAAGCGATATGTGTCAAAATTTCATGACATTCAGACCACTAGTTTACGAGTTACTGTAATTTTAGTGACGCTACTTATGTAATTTTCAAAACAATTGAAAAATCTCAATTTTGTGTGTTGATAAAACATTGTCTTAACTTAATTAAAACTACATTAATGTTAAATAACCAGCCTATATATCATACATATCCATAATACAATATTAAATAATAATCTATTACGAACAAGGTGTTAATTAATTCATATTTTCTGTTGTATAATTAGTTAATTTTAAATAAATACTCAAACTGTTCTCAACAAACAAATTAGTTAAAAAACAAAAATAAAAAAAACAAAAAACAATCCAACTTAAAAGTTGTTAATTATAGAAAATATAAAAACATTTTAAAAAATTGAAGATATATATTAAGAAACGATGTTACTTCATTTAGAATTCAGGATCATTAATCGATGCGCAGCTCGATAAATATTTAGATAATTAATCAAATTAATTAAATATTTTAATTATAAATTTTCAAGTCATTCAATGTATTTATTTTTTATTTTTACTAATACTAGGTTATAGACTGCATGGACTCAGTATGGTAAACCAGTTTAAAATACATATTATGATGTTCCCAATACTTATTCACACATACAAGTAGATCATGTATACATATACATATATATATATATATATATATATATATATATATATATATATATATATATATGTATATGTGCCGATATCACATCTAAAAATATCACTAAAAATTTACGGTAAGTTAAAGGTAACATCTTTCAAACGACGCCACATAAAATAGGATGAATTTGTAATTCAATTAAATTTTCAATACATTATAAATCTGAAAGGAAGACTCAGTGTTTTTTTTATATATATATAATTTTACAGGCTTCCTAGGCACGTAGCCTTTTATCGTCCCTAATATTGTTCTGCTTCTTCGTATACTTTATATCCAGACAACAAGAATGATCTATTTCGGTTTCGGTTTCTCAATGAAAAAAGGCGGTGTTAACATAAATACTCAGTGCAGCTTTAAACTTCCATGTGATAACGACATTAAAACAACCAACGAATCTTAGTTAATTTAGTGTAGAGCGCTAATGTCCACTTTGAAATGAACAACCTCCTGATGAAGTCGATGAAAGATAATACCAGAAAAATACCATGAAATTATAGCCAAGTCAAGCCAACGATGAAATCACCTAGGACACCTAATATGTGTTCAACACTGTGAAGAAAAAAAAACCACAAATATCTAAATATTCCGTCAGGTGTATCATATACTCTGTGGACACTGTAATGTGTAATACGGCAGAACAGGTGTTGATGGATTACAGTATCTAATTACAGGTTGGTTTTGCTAGAGGGATGTAAGGTCTCAATTTTGAGGTTAAGGTTGATACTTATAACCTAAAAGGATAATTAAATATCTGAATATGATAATTAAAATATGAGCATCAATATGAGAGCTCTGAAACGTTATATGTAGTGATGCTTATACGTACAATCTATGTCGATCCTTTTCGGATTCAGAATGCAGGAAAAGGAACGACATGGTCATGCGACTAAAGTCGGATTTAGTCAGCTGGAGTGTGACAGCAGCCTTAATATTTATAGAAGTGATATTAAATGTAGTATTCCTTTGAAATGTCACCTGTTGGTGTTGCTTATAGTGTTTGGAAGGAGGTCAAGATTACAAGAGTTATGCACTAGGTTATAAAAGCTAAAAGACACATTATGAACATAATGTAAATCAGCGTTAGGACATAATAATTCTTTTTAGCAACTATACCTATTACAACCCACCATCACTAAAGGCGTGAACTGTTACATATAATAAACACTTTTGAATGTTTAATTAAGAAATATATAATTCTGTCACATCTCACATAATTTTAGATATATTTTGCTTATTTATTATAACAAATACAAAAAAAAGCTCTAGATAATATTATTATCTACAAAAAAGCTCTTCACAAAATTTTTGTAGTGTTCAAGAAAAGCCAGATATTTTGATTGATTAGAAATTTAAAGAAAGAGAGATCTACATAGAAACTCTACATAAAAAATATATGTTTCTTTTTTTAATAGCAGAAATTTGTTTGTAATCAAATTCGGATCATAAAAGTATATAGGCTAATTCTGAAACATCATCTAGAATAATCATTAAGTTCCCACGAAGGAAACAGTAGTCCAGAAGATATGATTTATTTTCAATCTAAAAGTTTATTGGTACAATAAAATACTAACTATATTTAGCGATAATGCCGCGGGGGTTATTTCAAATACTAGTTGACAATCTCTATATTTTTAACAAGACACACAGACACACACAAGTCTATTTATAAGTATATAATGAACAAATTAAAAATAACTGTTTTGAGAGTTAAGATTGGTCATTTAGATAAGACGTTTTGGTCATACAGCCTGTGGCTGGATTCTGGATACTTTGGTTTCATCTTTACGAGTACCTGCAATACCTGGAATACCTGGAAGTGATACCTGATTGACTTTCGTTGTTTTACAATTTCTACAAATATCATATAGCTAGTTGATGGCCTTAAGAACACTGTCCTCCTAATTCTACATCCACGGAAGAAAGGTCATTTAACTCTAAGGTCAATCCGGATTTTTTTTATTCACTTAAATGTTGAGACAAAATTTTTCATCTCATAATATTTGATAATAAATTTATTTTTTAAAAAGTTTATTTTATTTTATTGATTTGCTTTTATTTATTGTAATTGAGAAGCTATAATGTATGAAAGAGTTAATGAGAAATCGATATTTGTTAAATCCCAGACGTGTTTACTTCTACATCAAGTGGAATTGGAATTGGGATTCAGATTCGAAATGGAAGTGGACAAAGTGATTTCACAATAATTTATGCGTTGTTGAGTGTAAAATTATTCAAAGTTTTTTTTAAAATACACGACATCATAAACGATCCTTAATTAAATGAGATATCAAAATCGTCGACTTTATAAATAGCTCATGAATCGATGTAAACGTTGACACGCAGTTATCAATTGACGTTTATCTGCGCCATTACTAGTACTTGGTTTAAATCATGAAATTTATGAAACACTAGCTTCTAAAGTTCGCACCACTGCATTGATATGATGTACATAGACTATTTGTCATAAAATTAAAAGTGCAATTCATAATTAAAACATATTTTCATCTCTCTTTATTATTTCTATTACGCATCTTCCAGTTTTTATAAAAATTATACTTCCACTATCCATTTCATATCTATTAATATTCTAAATGTTAATTACCTCTTTATACATTACTTGATGACTTTAATTAGAGTTTCAAGTTATTTTAATATATAGTATAGCTTTCGTTTAATCTTATTAATATAGTTATTAATTTTATTAATCCGTAAAAGACAAAAAATGACTATTTTACAGCGTACTTAGAATACAGCGTCTTAAGTAGCTATTAAATTAGGTAAAGAGGAAACTCCGACTGAATTGATTCTATCTTTTAGTTAATGACTACATGTTCCTGGAGCAACTACTCCAGTCGCTCTTCGGATGGTGCACCACTTATTTTCAATTTATTGTATCATTTATTATATTTATTAATTGTTTATGCCTTTCGGCTTTATAATTTCCTTTAATTTACACTTGTTTTTACTAATGTTTTATTTTGACATATTTTGATCCTCACTAAAAGTGAAACACATCTTTCAAATCTTATTTGTATCTAAATTGAACGGTACCACCCATCTCTAGCGAGTTGTTCCTTTACCTTCCTTATGGTAAGCGTCCACAGACCAGGAAAGGGGAATCGTTACGTTTACTTGTATTAATGCAATGATTTCCGTGGTGATCTATGAACTATCTCGACTTCCAGCCTGTTAATAGTGTCTCCTTACTTTATCCCCTTCAATCTCCATCTTTTTGTTCTCCTTATATATAATATTCGCTTATAAGAAATGTAATGGTTACAAAGATTAAGATTTTGCTGGCTAGATATGTCAGCTTCCGTAATAGGAAGCCGCAGCACATGCAGATAATTCATATACCTATTCATTCTAATAACACACCACATTACCTGTTGATAATTCCTATTATTTACGAATAACTCTCCTCGCTACTGCATGCCGTTGTGTGTTTTTTTTCTTCTTCTCTATTTAACTTTGTGATTTGTTTATATGCTTATATTTATGTACATATCTCTTGTATTTCTATTTGTTCTGGACACATGAAGTATTGTGTCATTCTTCATAGTTTTCTGTTCATTCTGTCTACTACCTACTACTAATACTACTACATAATCTACCTGCTCTTCACCGTTTAGTTCATCTACAGGTAGATACACAAACTATATTTACATATTTGTAAGAAGTGACTTAACTCTGATTTTTATGTAAATGTTTGCATAATCAATTCAGAATTTCACACACTTTGAACATATTTATTTATCTACAATAGCAATGCCCTCTCGTGGCACACTGTGTGAGGCTGTGTGTGTGTGTGTACCACAAAGGTGAAATGTGGACAGGACAGGACGAGCCACATTTCTTTGTGTTTATGTAACACTTAATCTCATCAATGGACTTGCTGTTTAAGTTTTGTTTTGTGGTTAGCATAGTTGGTAAGAGCGTTTGCCAATAGTGAAGCAATGTAAGGTGTTTCCTTGATTATGAATGTGTCAATAAAAGGATAAAGGCGATCACAGATCCGCAAGACTCGCATCAAACGAGGTATAGAAATATTTCACCATCTTCTAAATACCCTAGCGTGAATTAAAATCAATGAAATAAAGAATTAAAATATTATTATAAATAATAGTTTTATGAAAATAACTTGGTGTCAAAGTTATAATCTGATAATCCGGTTAGCGTTAAGCTGTAACCGTAAAGTCAAACTGTAAATCGAAATGTAGATGGTAGAAACCAGGGTCAGACTAAGCTTTAGTAGTTATTATTTGAGAATTATTTTAGAAGTGCGAAAGTGACCAAGTAATCTTAAAATCAAAATGTTTTCTTTTGATTGCCGATGGCTTGTATTACACTAAAGATACCTTCGTCGCACTGTGGGAAAGATACAGTAAAAATTACTCTTGACATAGTATACAATCGTATTAAATCACACAGTAGTTTTTACTGTATACTTCTCACAGCGCACTTATTAATATTTTTAGATTAAAGACTGTAATTAATTTTTTTAGTTTAATAAATTGTGTTGTAAAATAAATTAGATATTACCACTTTAAATTCTTTCTTTTAAATGAGGTGACGTCACAAAAGGGAACAAGATGGGGGAGGTCGATAGGGGCTAAATTAAAGTGACGTAATTTATCAATGCCCAGTAAAAAATTTGGAGTCTCTTTGACATTTTATTGAAGATGCGTATGATATTTTTGTCATGAAAGAGTTCAGTTTCTAACAGTCGTTCATATGAAATGTCTACAAATGGCGAAACCACTCCACCTGTCGGAATACAAATTAAGATAAAGTTGATGCGAAATATATTTGAAATGCTAGAAACGTCACAAAATAGGACACTTCACTAAATTGTTTACTGGGTGACCTCTTTCTGTGTGAAATCAATTGTACCTAGTCAAAATTGAACTTCAAGCCTATCTTAGTTTATTTTTTAGCTCTCACGCGGAATCAATTATAACTACTAAAACCGTTATCTTCTTTGAGAACCTAAATCCTTGGAGGGTCGATAAGCTAAGCCTTTTTAGATTAAGATTTAATTTCTCTAGTTTCTCCAAGAACAATGTTTTATCACCATAGTAAAGGTTATACCATAACTTTAACCATTTCTTTTCGAAAGGAAAGTCACCTATGGAATCTTTAAAATCTTGTTGCATCTCTGTGCATGCGTCTTATGTACGTACGTCTTACGGTACAAGTGTATTGGATATGGAATACCAAACATGGAAAACATCGAAAACCTCCGCGTGAATATCAGTACCCCGCAGCACTCCACTTCGTCCCGCATTATCGCAATAAAGGTGAGAGTGAACCCGACACCAACGACGTATTAAAATTCACAAAGTGTTTGTACTTATACAGTATGTCATGAGGTCAAGTTCAACAGTACAGTGTGGATAGTATGTTTCCCTTGTATCTAGTCTATAGAGACACTGGTTTAGATATATTCAGTATTTCACAGTATTTTACATTATCATACCTCGTTGTTATATGTCTATCTCATTCGTACATATATATTTTGTGTATACATCTATCTCAACTGCCTGTTGGTTTGTTGTAGAGTCGGGGCTATTTCGCATGTAGATATATGCACTCATTTGACTTTCAGATATGCTTCGATCCACTGAAAACTAACCTATGCCACACTTTACGGCCAGAATAATAATACAATACTATAGAACTGAAGAAAATATCCACTTGAATACAGGGTGGTTTTATTTCCGCATAAAAATATACAGTGTGGACATTGAAAACTTGGAATATTATACTAGGAAAAAATTGCAGTCACGATTTATGGTTTAATAGGGACATAATTAAATGAAAAAACGTTTTTATTGTATAAGTCAGTGCTTAAATCAGTGATGGACATTATTTCACAAACAGGGTCTCATTGGGTGAAAACCCTATCTATATTTTATTACGCTTAGGTAAATGAAAACAGAAATGTTTCTCCTTCTAATGATAAACAAAAAGACCATTTTGAAGGGCCTCAAAATATATATTGTTGTAAGTAGATTCGAAGGCGGATGTTACACCTGACATCAATGTTGTAAAAAGAGGTCGGATTGTCGCTCTAGAAGGAGATTACTCAGCTTGCTAATACATCACGCAGTGTTGCTAGTTACTGGAAGTAGATTCTTTAGTTTGACGATCATCCACCTTCTTGAATTACTCACGTTGATAAGAATTAACTCTTTTAAGATGATTAATAGGATTCTTGTTAAGACGGTGTATTGTTGCAATTTGAGAATACTTGAGCGGCCTAAAGTATAACCTCGTTGCAACATACGACGGTTGAACAATTAGTATCTTTTAAATACTATTAATACAAACACTTTTATTAAAATATATCATTTATTCGTTGTAATATTATATCTGCGTACTTAATTACAATAGTATTTTATTGGATTAATACAGATGCCAGATATAAAACAAAATGTAATTCTAGTGTTATAATTTGATTAATAGTTAAAATGTGCTCACTATTGAATACTTTGATGTTACAATTGGAGTATTGTACGAACGAAGTACAATTAGTAAACACTTGGTTGAGACTCAGGAGAAGACTGACTTTCTGACTAGCGTGCAGATTAATATATAATGATTTATTTCACATCACAATGTGCCAATACTGAGTTACCAGCATTAAAATAATATAAAATCTCCACAGACCAGAGTCAATGTTTACAAGCGCTAAATACAAATAATTATTTATTACAATATTAATACTAAAATTAAAGATAACGTAATATAATTCTTATAAAATAAATAACATTTATATTAAAAATAGGAAGGATAAGTACGACTTATGCGTACTTACAACACCCTTCAACCCTAGAAAAGGAACGCATATTAAACAAACATATGCGTTTCTTTCCAAGAAAAAGAAAAAGGAAGATAGGACGATGTCGTACTATCGCAACACCCCCTTCCAAAAAAAAAGGGACACGTATAAAAACAAAATATACGAGTTACAATTCTGGAAAAAAAACAAAAAGAGAAGCAAAGTGTCGACAACGATTCTGATCCCATCGTATAGAGTTAACACTGCTTCACAAAACAATCATCCCTGACAAAATCCATCTAACACGTCAAGGTTTTGTTGATTGGTACAAAATCTCTTTAATCTATTCCTATTAACTACCGTATACTTTCTAGGTGAAAAAAAAGAATTGACCCTTTTATCAAAATTTAGTTTAAATTTTGGTTTATTACTAGTAAATTTATTTGTAACTAAATCAATCGTAGAAGAATATTCTGCACCACTAAATTGGTCTAGTATGTCATGTACGAGAGGCAAAGTATAAACATCACTTGTCGTCTGTTCATTAAGTTTACGATAGTCGATTACAACGCAAAATTGTTTGTTCCCCGACACATCTGCTTTTTTAGGTACCATTAACAGAGGTGCGTTAAACTGTGAGTCGCATTTTTCAATAATGTTGTTAGCCAACAGTTCTTGAATATGCTTCTCAACAATTTCTTTATGCGCATGAGATAATCTATGCGGCTTAATGTTTACAGGGTTAGGTGAGTTACTCAGTGCACTCGCACAAGATAACTTATCTACCGGGAAAAAAAATATGTTATTAAAATTATTACAGATTTCCATTAAATCTGTTAAGTATTTTGAATTAACATTTGAAAAATCTATATTATTAAATAAAAGATGTCGTAAGGATCTTTTAGGATCGTTAGGATTTCTTTTCAAAAAATGGTAAAAATTAAATTTATTTATTGGAATAATATCTGGTTTAAAATTGTCAAGTATTACATCTTTTGCTGAGGAATTAGTTATTGATATATAAAAAGTATTATTAACAGGATTAATTAATGCGTTGGCTAAAAAAACTTCAGGTAGCAATTCCTTGGCTACACAAACTCCTACCGTAGAACCCGACATAGGAATTAATTTCCTAGTACGTGCTGGAACTATGATAATACTGTTTATGTTCAATAATGGGAATTCAAATATTTTGCCATGTTGTGAGAATTGTACGCTGTTTGTTTCCAAATTAATTACTGCTTTAAATGTACGTAAAATATCTAATCCTATGATTCCATCATGCTTAATGGGGAAATCCTCTGACACAACCTGAAAAGTATGTTTCGACCTAGAACTATCTAAAATTATAGAAGTTTTTAGTGAACCTAAAGTATAAGGCGTGCCTTCAGAGATTCCCTTTAATAACACTTTAGATGTACTATCTATTTTGATATTATTTTTTAAAATATTTTGTTTAATTAAAGAAATTTGAGAACCAGTGTCCAATAAAAATGATACAGTCTTTGCTTTGGCTGCGACTATTCTGAATTGAACAGTGTCAGCTGTTTGCTTGTCAATAACATTTTCATTGTTACAGTTAAAATTTGTTATATCATTGGTATTTTGTATTTCTTTAATCTCAATATTTTTATTTAAACTATTAAATTTACGTAAATGGTGATTATAAAAAGAACGTGAATTTTGTTTTGTATTTTTAGTAAAAGATACTTGAGGACCATCAGATTCAAGATGTCTCGATCTTTTACAATAAACAGAAGGTTTTGAAAATACCGTATCTCTCCTACAAATATTAATTTGCGCGACAGGATATACCGTATCCGCATTTTCCTTCTTGATAAAACAATATTTCTCTAAATGACCATTTTTTTTACAATAGTTACAAAAAAAAGTTTTAAATTTTGTTTCGACTTCGTTAGCAAATTGTTCACTTGAAACTGGTTCACTACTAGAAATAGAATGACTTGAATCTGTTTTAAATTCAACATGCCTTCTTCTTTCTAGAGTGCGCCACCGTGTTTCAAGAAAATTCGTAAAATCATTTAGGGTTGGTAATTCAGAAGTATTTCTGTTTTCCCATTCCTTTAATGTGTTAAAATCTAACTTGGTCTTTAAAAAATGTATAAAAATAAAATCTGAATGATTAGAATATATTCCCAACTCGGTTAATGCTCTAATCGATTCATTAATTTCGTCTAAAAAATTTTTGATATTAGTTTCTGATTCTAAACGTATAACATTGTAGTTTATCAAATTGTTTAAATAGGTTTCAATAAGTGCTACCTTGTTATCATAACGTTTACAAAGGATGTTCCAAACAATTTCATAATTATCGTTTGTTAAAGGATAATTCTTTATGAGTTTGAGTGGTTCTCCTGTCAAATTTAATTTTAAATAATGCATTTTTTCAATGTTTGATAGTTTGCTATTATTACGAATTAAATTTGTAAATAATTCCATGAAACTTTGCCAATTAGTATATTCTCCATCAAAAACGGTTAGTTGCATTGGACTTAAGTTTAAATTTCTTATTGAATCTATGCTTTTTGAGTCATCCACAATATGTGTATCATTCTCAAATGTTTGCTTATAATTCAACAAGGAAATAAGAGTGTCGTCATAAATACTTTCAACTTCCATAGACTTACTAACGATAGCCGTAGCTTCTTCATTTTTTAGAGTTGGAAGCAGTGCTTCTACGATACTATTATATTTGACCCAAGCCTTTTCTAAGTTTTTGATTTTTAATTCAACTATTGTTAAGGATGTTGATTGGACTTCTAAATTTTTTGAAAACTCATTAATTAGATTGATTGTATTCTCAACTAATGTGAGGGAATGAACGTTCGGTGCCATTGTACTTAATTAAAGTTATATATAATATACAGACTAAAGATTATTTTGTACCAATAAACGACTCTCCGAAAAATAGGATTCTGACAAGGAAAAATTGTTAGCGAAAACAGTAACTCACAGGAAATTTCCGATGGGGCTCAGACACCGCAGTTGTAACAGGAAGGTAGTCTCTCTGATTGAACAGACTGCTATCTAACTGCTTCAGCTCTTTACTTCTCCTTTTCAAAATTCCCTCTCGTTCAAAAAAAGATGTTGTTCTAAAAAAATATTAACATAAATTAGTATAATTGCGGAAACAATTATAAAAAATATTATAGTAAATATGCAAAAGTATTGGATATAATACTATAAAAAAATTAATAGCTTCAATGATGGACAAGGATGCTACAAAAAAATACTTGGATTATAGCAAATATTCAAAAGTATTGAATATAATACTAAAAAAAAATATCAATAGCCTCATTAACAACGTTGCTACTAAAAAAATGCTTGGATTATAGTAAATATTCAAAAGTACTGAATATAATACTAAAAAAAATGATAGCCTCGTTAAAAATAATGCTATTAATAAAAAAAATACAATTATCAATTTATAATAATAATTATATACAAAAAGAAAGATACTGTCTTATTATACTTAAAGATTTTCTTATCAGTGATTATGATCTATACACAGCTGTGTGCGGAATTCTGCACGCGACCAACATCGATTTAGATTATTCCAAATGTTCTAGAAGCATCCATCCATTCCCGTGGCGGCAAAAGATTTCTTTTTCCAGGTTTAGCGGGCTGTAGTTTTGCATCCACCAGACTTGTAGATAATTATGTGAAATACAGATGAAATGATATTCTAGCTCGTACTCTTCGGCAATTTTGGAAATAATCCATCGGCGTAGTGGCATCCAGATTAATTGATCTGCATCCAGGTGTAGAATATATAGAAAAAAATTTTTGGGCGTACCTCTTGGATATTTATGTGTAGGAATATCTCTTCGAGACCCCACCTGACACCATTTGTTGTAAGTAGATTCGAAGGCGGATGTTACACCTGACATCAATGTTGTAAAAAGAGGTCGGATTGTCGCTCTAGAAGGAGATTACTCAGCTTGCTAATACATCACGCAGTGTTGCTAGTTACTGGAAGTAGATTCTTTAGTTTGACGATCATCCACCTTCTTGAATTACTCACGTTGATAAGAATTAACTCTTTTAAGATGATTAATAGGATTCTTGTTAAGACGGTGTATTGTTGCAATTTGAGAATACTTGAGCGGCCTAAAGTATAACCTCGTTGCAACATACGACGGTTGAACAATTAGTATCTTTTAAATACTATTAATACAAACACTTTTATTAAAATATATCATTTATTCGTTGTAATATTATATCTGCGTACTTAATTACAATAGTATTTTATTGGATTAATACAGATGCCAGATATAAAACAAAATGTAATTCTAGTGTTATAATTTGATTAATAGTTAAAATGTGCTCACTATTGAATACTTTGATGTTACAATTGGAGTATTGTACGAACGAAGTACAATTAGTAAACACTTGGTTGAGACTCAGGAGAAGACTGACTTTCTGACTAGCGTGCAGATTAATATATAATGATTTATTTCACATCACAATGTGCCAATACTGAGTTACCAGCATTAAAATAATATAAAATCTCCACAGACCAGAGTCAATGTTTACAAGCGCTAAATACAAATAATTATTTATTACAATATTAATACTAAAATTAAAGATAACGTAATATAATTCTTATAAAATAAATAACATTTATATTAAAAATAGGAAGGATAAGTACGACTTATGCGTACTTACAACAATATATATTAAATTTAATTTATTTAACGTCAGCCCGTAGTCATACTAATACGAATAATGTTCTTCTCCAGCGATGTGCACCAATAGTTTTCAAAAGTATTTAAATACAAAATAGACCAGGCTCCCAGAGTAGTTTTTTTACAAAATATGCAGATCGCAAACTGTTTGCAAACGAAGCTGCTCCGGGAGCCTGGTCTATTTTGTATTTAAATACTTTTGAAAACTATTTGTGCACATCTCTGTTCTTCTCAGTATCCCCTTGCCCCTCCTATTATTCAACAATAGAAGTTATTATTCGGTATTATAAAATTTAAGTGTCGGTAATCAATAGGTCATTAATAAACAGATAGCTAGTGACATCTATAGG
Organism: Panorpa germanica; assembly: GCA_963678705.1. Lineage (NCBI taxonomy): Eukaryota > Metazoa > Arthropoda > Insecta > Mecoptera > Panorpidae > Panorpa > Panorpa germanica. Next base: position 1,295,321 of record OY783222.1, read on the forward strand.
CGAAGAGGAGACACATAAATCGAATCTATAATTGCAGCACTAGCACGTAATCCGCATCCGCGTTAAACAGTCGCATTTAACAGTTCTCGTTTAATGCGAAAAAAAACTGGTACCAGTATCTGTAACCGGGACATAAATTACATAAAATGAACACTTTATGACCGCTAAATTACGCTCAGATTTTATAAGTTTTATTACCGTAATTGTTGACGATTTAGAAATGAAAATGAAAATAGAAAAGTTATTATTGGCGATGGCCAGAACGATGGCAATGGTAATGGCCACGCAGTTCCGGGGCTAATTATATTAATATAAAAGTATTTACGATTGGAAATATTTTATGCTCCTGCATTCCATTGATTTGCAGTTCTCTTCACAGTGCCTGTAGCCTTTAATGGTTTACATTCAGAAATCTCGTAAGTGCTTTCAATTTGATGGAAATAAAATTATCTTTATTTTTCTGTTGATTAAAAACAATTGGTGGTTTTTTTTTATAAATCGTTGATGTATGTCGGGGTTAAATGGTCCAGGGTCGAACTACTAGAAAAACCATTTTTTTGTTTAACCTAGCTTCAAAATTTAAACCTGGATAAAATACAAAAATAAGAAATGTGCATCTTTGAAACAGTATTGCACCAAGGCTAATCCACATGAGGATCTTTTTTTAACCTACAAGAAGTCGAATATTCGGGCCGGAGCCAAAACGAGTAGGACCTGGGACGAAAATAGATAAATTTCTTTTTTGGAGCTTTCGAAATTTTTTTTCTCCGAACCTGAAGTTCTCTCTCGACTTCTCAGGATAAATTCTACTTTGTCACTTCGAAAAAAGTTTTCTTAATATTTCAAGATCTCTCACCCTCTACTTCTTCATCTATTTTGAAATTCACTGCAAAAATATATATTTAAATAATCGTAAATGGCAATTTATAACATTGGAATGAATCAGACTTGAATTTGAAAGTAGAAAATATGTTTTTGTTACGTAACAGTTAACTGTTTTTCCGGTTATAAAAAGAGAAACAGGTAAAACAGCATGTGATATTGATTTTCATGTAAATTACAAATTATCAATAAAATAGTTACGCAATAGTGCATTCTTTGTGTGCATAAAACAGAAGCGTTGATATTTTGCGAAATGCAATTAGTAATTACATTAAATATTTTCGATTTGAACTATGTTAATTATTGTAATTACATTTAATTACAATGGATTCTAGATTAGGTTTGTAATTACATGTCATTAGGTTGATTGTGGTGTTAATTGTGAGCCCGTATTTGATAGAATGGGCGTTTTAAAATGATACTAACAATCCGAAAACTTTGATATCAGGGGCGGCTGTACTCTAATCAGAAAAACTCATGTCCGCATCCGATAAATGTGTGGGCAATTTCTTCGACATTCTTTTAATTGCACTTATAAATATGCTACATTTAATATATTTTAATAGTAAGAATGTTGTTTTTTATATTTCTAATATTGCATATATAAATTTATATTCCTCAATGTCAATGGAAAATCCAATATGACACGCTATATATATAACAAAAATTTAAAAAAAATGGCAATAAATAAACAAAACCGCAAATTAATAAGTTAAACAAAAATATTGTTAATATGGCAAATCTTATACGAGTAATTTCTGAGTAATATTATTTACTTGGTATTTCCTTATTCTTTATTTATTGTTGTTTGATAACAATAGTAAGTACATAAACACCAGGTAAGATAGGAATCAGGTTCAGGATTACATTCAGGTGTAATTTACCGGTACAAAAATAATTGAACAGTTTTGTGTGCAAGTGTGAAATACACCTTGAAACGGAATTCCCATACCCAAGCTCTCTCTATAGGGGGCGGGAAGTGTTAAATTTGTGAGGTCTTGGTGCCAAAATGTCTCTTTAAAAAAGGAAAAAGTAACATACAATTATTTGTAAATTTGTTGTTTTATATTGTGCTAGCCTGTACACACGTTGTTTACTAAGTTTCTTAAAATGTGAGGACAAATATTTATACATATATAAGTATATATATTTCCGAATTTTTAAGATATCCGAAGACTGAAATTCGCTCTCACTTGTTAAATTGTTGCTCTTTGCCCACCTAATTTAATATTCATTTTAATTTAACTTTGGAATAACCTATTTTTTTTCTTATATTTTGTAATAGTTGAGAAACTGTGGTTAAAATATTGACACAATATTAAGTTATTTTGTAAACCTGTCAGATCCTGCATGTTACTGACACATCTGGTGTGTAACTCCTTCCACAAGGCCAACAAGGACTCGTAGGACAAGATAGTAGGTCCTTTTCTTTGAACAGGTGATATTTTTTTCAAAAAATTTTTACTTTTGTGGTAATTAGGAATTCCCATTTTTTCCCATTATTTACCGTGAGAATTCACCTGAAATATTTTACCAAAGTAAAACTATTTTTACAATCACTAAATTGTTTTATTATATTTTGACACCTACCTTACTTAGTTTGATTTGTGGAATTTTTAGCATAATCTTTGGAATATTTTTTTTAACAATTTTTGTTCGTTTTAAAGTTTATTTTACTCTAAGTTTATATTTGGTAATAACGGTTTAATGCGTAGGTTTATATAAAATTGAATGATGAAATTTTAAAATGCAGACATTTAGGGCGATAGTACATTTAAGACAAGACTGTAGAAATATATTTGGGGTTCATTTATATCTTTAATATAATGTATAGTCAAAAATGTCACACTGTGGAGCCATACGATGCGTTCCACAGCTAAGAAGAGAGGTTTAGGGCACGTTCAACTGCTACGTAGAAAAGAACTTGCTGTTCCTGTTATATTTTAAGAGTGCCTTGTCCATTCTTGTGCCAATTAAAGACTTCATGAAAATATTTTACTGTTAAAAATGTAAAACTATGTCTTATTAAAGAAAAATGATTATAAAATGAATTTACCTAATAATTTATCACAGCAAGTAACATATTTTGCTGTGAGTGTATTTAATATTTGTCGTGGGACGATGAGTTACGTCATTAGTGCTTGAAATCGCGGGACGTGCGGTGTGGTGTGTGAAGTTTAAGACAAAACAAGACAAGTTAATATTGTCAATCGCAATTAGTATAGTTTTTGAAAATATCATTACATAATATCAATATGTATATCCACTAACTAATGATGAATTTTATATCCTTTTCACTCTTATATACATCACAGTAAAAGGAGAGAGGCAGTTTATTGTATCGTAAAATTATACGGGTCAACTTTTTCAACAAAGTAGTGTATTGATTAGAATTAGAATTAGTAATTATAGGTATGTTCTAGTAAGAGAGCAACCTTATTTCTAAAGCTCCCAAGCCTAGGAGGTGTGTTTGTCCCTTAAACGATAGTGTCCCTTTAAACTGTACTTTTAACTGCAAATGCAGTAGACATATAACAAAAAATTTAATTTGAAATTTGTTTCTAAAGATATAATTCTGCCTTTAATTCGATATTAATTAATGATACGTATCAAAACAACAATTATGTATTAAAGTGAAATGCAAATTAACCGCAAGCACTTTCCTAGCTTCACCAATTAACTGGCTAGCATACTCCTGTATTTTATTAACATCGTTTTTATTATATAAAACTTGAATAATTCTAATACTATTAACTACAGGTAGATAAAGAAATGTATTATTTAATATTTAACGTAGAGTAAAAAATGTATGCAAACGGCAATAAATGTGTGACTCGAATCAAGGTCCTCAGGTACAATCAATGAAACAATTTTATTACGTTTTAATAATATTTTGTTTGCATGTTTCCATGATTAATTTAAGTCACGCAGTTGATGTTAAGATTCGATTATTTTTTTACAAGAAAAGTTAAATATTATGGATATAGTCTCAGTTTTCATATCCAAAAAATTTGTCACTTTAAAAGGTTACTTAGTAGTTGTTATTAATTGCCTTGTGAAGTGCGCAACCTTAAAGAAAACTATTTTTATCATTTAATAAACTATGCACACATACAAGAAACAAAGCTAAATAAAATGGAATTGGAATTAGAATTAGAATTATGAACAGATTCTTTTTCCCTTTAGTCTTACTTAAACTATCGTAATTTAAACTATAATTTGTATTTAATTTAAAACTCTAATAATGCACAACTTGCAAATACTGTTACGTTGTTGCTTGAGCTATAAATAATCAAAATAACAATGATTTTGAAAAAATACCGTTTCTTTGATTCAACATTGCTAGAGCACTGAGCAAATGTTACTTATAAATTCTTTCCTTTTAATTAAAGAAAATTTTATAATTTTTCCACTAATCCAAGCGTTAGTCTTATTCAGATTGTACCTGTAAGTTGACCACTATATTTTCTGTGCTTTTATGCAAAACCTGATGTTAACATTTTTTTAAAAATATTATTATTTATATGATATTTAATATTCTTACGCAACATCGATTATAAAATATAAAATATTGTTCAATTAAACACAGCCTATTAAATGGAAGTCCATGTTAAATTATCGGTAATTTCGTACCGCTGTTAATTAGATTCTAAATGTCATAATTAGTTGCTGAGTTCTGTTAATGATCTGCATATAAATTTTAACGGTGGTAGAGTTGTTATACTTTATATTGCATCACTTGTTTCTGTGTTTGTAAGGTAAGGTGTGAAATGGAAAAGGAAAAATTGGCAAGAGAGCAATAATTTCAATTTTTGCAATAATTGTTCGATAACACTTTCACAACAGTTAAATTTATGTGCTGAAAAACATAACCAAGTCCTCCTTAGACGTTATACTTGTACAGGAACACAGGATCTAAATCTAAATGGCACCGAAACGATGAAACATTCAATTTCCACGTAACACATTATTTGAATAATCTAAAATCAACTGTTATAGTGTTCTGCTAACAGACCGTCAATTTGATAACTAACCAACCCTTTAACTAACCAATAGCTTCAGGCAAATTTAACCCTTACGTTGTCGTTAACTATTAAACTAAGTACTGGTACAATCACGTGCAAGATCTTGTTATATTAATATTGTAAATGTGCAATTAGAATTAATTTTACAAGGTTTATCTATATCACTATCTCTATAATTTTGTGTATTTATGGTAGATGGGTATATTGTTTTACCTGCATTTCGCGAATACTTATTTTCGTTACATTCTATTTAACGTTACCATGCAAGTGTTAAAAATTTTGCAATAAATGCCTATGGAGCTTCTGCAAAATTCAGATCGGTTTTATGATAATGAGTACGTAATCATACTAATTCTGATAACACTAAACCTGAAGGTAATTTGTTCATATTTTTAATTTTAATGTAAAATACATTTTATAACAAGTACAGTAAAAATGCAAATATAACCACCCTTTAAACACCCTTATTTAATAAATAATAAATACCTATTTTAACAGACACAAAGCAGGGTTGACTTCATCCCCATTTTATATAAATAGTCAGACTGACAACTCTGCTAACTGTGAACATGAGTTAAGGGTTTGAAATTAACTACCCCGCTACAAAAAGGGTTGATCTACACAAACGCGCTAAATAATTCTTTCATCGAATGTTAATTAGCCGGAAAATTAATGACTGATAGAGTTGTGTCAATTCAAATACAAATTAGGGATGAATTATTGATAGGAACTTTTTATATTACAATGAAGAAGAAAGTACATTTCCTTCTCATAATCATCGGTGATAGGACTCAGCATCAGGTTTCGTTTTACGTCTTTTCTTGTAGGTATAACAAATGTTTAATATCATTTATCGCATTTGTTCTCATCAACTGATTGCTCAGAATGGTTTGTTCATTTCTTATTGTTAAACTTTTTTCTTTCTTTCCTTAAAAAAGTATTGTAGTATAACGCCTGATACGACTTTGCCGACTTTGGACTCTCTAGTATTAAATTAGTAGGCAGGTACCCTACAAACAATTTTGATCAGAATCCAATTAGATGCGAATCGCATCACTCTGAATTGTGATCGGAATCCTGTTAGACATTAGTGAGACATTACATGAAGCATGAAGGCCGGAACGCTCTGTACCCCCTCTGACGGACTTCATAATACTTTCCATACGAGCTTTGCCGAGGTGCAAGTCGGGCTACTACCCAGTACTACCACAGTACTAACATATGTTCTACCGAACGCTGTCTGACTACTGACTAACCGCTCTCTGAAGAGATATTGCTAAGATACGACAAATTGTTTGTAGGGTAGCAACAAATTGGTTGCTATAAGTAAGGGAATCCTCTAATTATTATTGCTATGCGAGAAACTGATAAATTAAACTGTGATAGCACATTTTTCAAAAGAAGCTGTCACCAAAATTTAATACGGCACTCTCGCCCCACATTTACTGTTTAAGTAAATCCAGGACCTGAGCGTAAGCTAGTCTTTATAAATCAAACCTGACAGATCAGATAACCACCTGTATGTGTACAAGTTCTAAAACAAAAAAAAAAACAAAAAACTTTCAGTTTTTATAAATATCAATAAACAATATGAATATTTCATATATTTCCACGGATGTTGTCTGATACCACAATCCGTGTATAATTTCGGTATTGATCCCCCGTTACACAGTAGTACTCCACAGTACAGTTCAAAGCCTCCCAGTCCCCCACTCCCCCATTCCCCACCTTTTACTGTTCCCGGTCACCCAACACCCTGTTCGTCACGGTACCACCCCCTTTTACCTCATTCCATCATCCACAGGCCACCCCCGCTTTCCCCCGCGGCGTGGCAGATCGTGGCGCGCGGTGCATACAAATGTGGTTGTTTTTTTTCTACCCTTCTTCTGAACTGAAGGAGAACAAAATTGAACAGCACTGCTATGCTATGTTATGAGAGAAGGAAAACCATGAAAATAGCACCAAAGCAACTAAGGGAACTACTGTACTAGTAAGAACCCATGACTCCCAAGAACCCCAAGAGGTTTTCTCTAGAAAAACTCTGTTTTTCCTCTTTCACTCTCTTTCTCTGGAACTCCTACTGGAGGTTCTACTGGAGGTTCTACTCGTGAACTTGTTCATATACATCAAAACATCGTTTTGCAAATTTTGAATTTCTTTTTTGTCATTTTATTTAAGGCATAACATATTAGTTACGACTTCCTCATTTAAGAATGTACTCCTGGTGAAAACTAAAAAAGAAATTATGCATTTGCATTATTCAAAATTCTTTTTAAATATCTATTTAATTGAACAAAGACAGTATAATTCTCAGCACAAATGTAGTATACGTATTACTACATCCCCCAGTCGGATTAATCTTATGACCTTATTTAAAATTACCTTATCAGTACTAAATTAGGACACTGTTAAAATGATGGATGTAATAATAACTATAAAATTTCCCTCATACGCCTGGTTATTATGCAACTTAAAATACACCAAAATTATCAATGAATACTTAGAATTATTAATGAAGTATCTATAATTTCGTATGTAAATAAAATTCATTCATATTACTATTCTAATACTACGATTTATTTTCTGTTAATATATTTTTGATTGTATTATTTAGAAATCTTCTATGATTCATATGAGATAGATATATATATTTAATCAATCAATCAAAAATTGAACATGCATTTACTCAGTCAACTTCTGATTCTTCTATGTATACATATGTGTGTATACATATACATACTTGTATACGCAAAAACTTTTATTTAGTGGTATATAGAGAAATAATACGCAGGGCAAGAAATAGTTATCAGTTTTATTGATGATTTATGAGGCATTGTATCTTAGGAAAATATTCCTATAGTGATGCGTCTATTTAGAACAGTGATATATGGATTGATTGATTATTAATTGGACTGTGGTCCATTGAAAGATGACACATACTTTGAAGGGGTATTTTTAAGGTAACACAACTGTTTCACCAACATTTAGCTAATACTCAAACCTTAATTAATCCTAAATCGTATTCATTTCTGAGCTAAATTTTTACTTGGTTATAAAATGCAATAGTTCTTTTTATTTTTAGTATCTGATATAAAAATTAGTGAGTGTACTTTGAAAGTCACGTGGTCACGTACGGTATTCGGATCATAAAGCTTATTCGTGAGCCAATCAGGGGTCGGCCGAGCGAATCTACAACTGTACCCTGTACTAGACGCAATGTTTAGCTCCACACAGCAAAAGCACAGGGCTAAAAACGAATAATGTTCAAATCACTATATAATACAACGAAATTCAAAGAAAAATATATAATCTACTATACGACGAATATAGTACAGGACTAAGTTTAATGGATCTTAAAATCCTGCGGCTCCTGCTGTGGCTGTGACCAGGCCCGCATTTAAGGGAGAGCAGGCCCGGAGTCTCCACAAGAAAGGGGCCTCCACAATAGAGATCAAAGCACTACATTTTTGAAAGACATTTTTAATTAGGGGCCTCCGCTCCTTCGTTGCCCCAAAGGCCCCCGCATCTCCAAATGCGGCTCTGGCTGTGACTGTAGCTGTAGCTGTAGCACGAATTGAAGTCTTCATTACTTTTTAAATTTAGTTTTACTTTATTTTTATTACATTTCTTATCATTAAATTGCAAAGTATGTTAAATCTAATGAGGTTACTAGTTCCAATTCAATAAAATAATAACTGTAAAAATAATCAAAATTTTACAGTAAGTCGCCGCCGAACTCTCGTAATTTGGACTATACCAATAAATTAATGTTGAACGATATTCATATGAAAGAGTTTTATTTATTTTTAACAGCTATTGTTTAATTTTATTCGTGTTTGAAGACAATCGTGTGAAATTTAACTAAAATAATTAAAAACTTATTTAAACCATATAAAAAAGACTGACTATGTTCATAATAACCTAAAATAAATTTCAAATGAACCATAATATAACCGTAAATGATTTAACAACCATCTAAAACCAGGTTATTTTATTAACAGGTGCAAACAAATCCTGTAATATGTTTACAACACAGTTAATCAAACGCCTGCATATCTTTAAATGCAATCCACACAACACACTACTTTGGAAGTAGTAAACAAACCACGCGAGTGGAGCAGCAATCGGTCACAGTCGATGACTATTCGGATTACAAAACGTCTTCCATGACGTAGGGGGGATGATTTTATGTGGTTATGTATACCCTTAACGTTTTAATGCACTTTTTCTCATTTCAATTACTTTAAATGACAGTATATTTTCCGCCACGTGGTTTTAAATTCAGTGGTGGAGCTTTTAAATGATACATAGATGTATTACTTGGCGCTCGGCTCGTGTTGGAAGGGACTGTCAAGCCACCCTCGGCAAGCATGCTGGTCGAGCCAGTTACAAACTCAATATATTCAAGTGTGTATTGACCTTATCGTATTTTTATCAGAATCAAAGATTATTTTAATACTACGTCAAGTTTTTAAAAAGTTTCAACGACATTTTCTAAGAATAGGTTCACATAGGTTCAAAGTAGGTTATGTAGATAGGCTCATATGTTAAAGCAATGGGCCAGCAAATTTAAATTTATTTAATTTCAACTAGTGCTCAATAAATAGCCGTCACGTAAGATGGAACTCCACATGGAAAATAAAAATCCAATTAAATGCTTATTACACGCAACGTAGCCAATAACTTGTATTGGTTTTCTCCAACCCTCAACCCTCTAGCAAGGAGCATCAGTAGGGGGTGCTATAGGTACAACACAGCAGTAAAATAAAATAAAATAAAAAGCCAATGTCATTAAACGACTCTAACTATAAAATTAAACTAATAATTTAAACTACATCCCTTGGGAGAGTCACAGGGAGAAGAAGTGGTGGGCGGTAGTTGTGTAGAAAGAGAGTGAGAGTAAGCTGTAAGCCATCGACATATGGCAACGACATTTTTTTAAAAGCTACAAGACACCGTAGTACCCCTTAGATGCCAGAAAAAAAAAACTTATTCAACCCCCACAAAAACCACCCCAAGTTTAGTAAAATCACCCCGCGTTTAAAAAATGTATTATTTTTCATCCCTTAAATGTTCCTATTGCCTTTTTTTTACTATTATACACTTAGAAATGGAACAATGTTTTTTTTTTTACTTATTGCTTCTTAGTGGTGGACAAAGACTTATCGATGTATCGATAAAAGAATTTGAAATAAAATTAGTTAAGTTGCATAAATAGGAAAAGGAGAAAATGTAACATTTTAATTAGCTTGTAGTAAGCTAGCAAGTGTGAAACTGCACTGCAAGACAATTTCTATATGAGAAGTAGACGACAACCCTTGAAATTAGCTTTATTTTTGTGTTATATTTTATTTAGAATACATATAAACTTAGAATTATGAATTTAGAATAAAATAAATATTTATGTTCAATTGCTCAGAGCTCGAAACTAGAATGAGTTTCAGTTCAGAAATAGAATAAAGTGAGTTAGAAGAAAATGTTTTACTTGAAAATAACAAGACATGAAGAGAATTTTAGTCATCATCGATGTTTTAAGCCCAGTTTCCATCCCTAATATTATTCTCTCTCTTTTTTTTTACTTTGACTCCCGCAATTGTATTTGACTCAGCAACCCTCTTCTTCCATAGTCTAATACATTCATTTTAATGTTTTTAATTTATTTTTAAACTGTTCATAACATTTGTTATTTTTTATTATTGTTTTCTGGTGCGTTCTGAGACATTGGTGAGCTTATTGTTTAGACATAATGGTAGATTATTATATTTTTAAATTGTTTTCTACCATATTTAGGCGGGTGATTTGAATTATAAGGACACTAACACAGACAGAAATATATTTTGTCTTTTATATATATAAATATAAAATAATTCAACGGGAATGTTTAACCAATTAGAATTTATTTAAAACGAGAAATATAATATGACACTGTTTCGGAATTAGGGTCAAGATATTATTTACTATATCAAAAACATTTTGTCATTAACTTGAAAATGATCTATCAAGTTAAAGAGCTAGAAAGTTGAAATTTGGTAAATGAAAATAAAGTACCAAAGAAATCACAGGAAATGAAAAAGCAAACGACGCCGCACAACAAGCAGCTAGAACAGTAGCAAGTGGAGAAATTCATTATGAAGTGGACTTATTGGCAAAGAGCAAAAATGAAGTGAAAGAGAAGTGGCAGGGTATGTGCAACAACTGAGAGAAAGGAAGAAAATTTTTCAGTGTACAGTCTTCGGTGTGCGGACATCGTTGGTGGTGGAAAGCCCAAGGTCCGAGAAGAGTGGACCATACAGGGGCATTGGCACATCTTAAAAGAAATCACTTGGTGCAGGAAGATACGTGCAATTGTGGAGAAGGGGTAGCAGATCCAGAACATTTGATCTTCCAATGTACAGAAACGGAGGCCTGTAGAAATAATTTGTACAGAGTTTTGGTAAAAAATGGAATGGTGTTGCCAACGAGTATGCAGGAACTAGTAAGATATCCGAGGTGGCTTAGTGATAAACAGGATATGGCATATAGCGGGTTTAAAAGTATAGGTATGTAATAAATTAAATGTAAATACGTAAAATGTTAATAAAATGAATTAAGAAGGGCGAAAAAAGGACCATGGTCCTAAGAAGAAAAAAAAAGTACAAAGACCTCATGAAATAACATTCATAACAAACAAGCCCAGAAAAATATATCGCTGGTTCATGGATCAAGTCTGAAGTTAAACTCTCTGGAACAAATACTTGTGCTTTTTTTTTTCTTTAACCATTGTTCTAATTATTAAGTAATAAACAAACATTCTTCTGTTTAATAACATAAATTTACTTACGTTCAAATTAGTTTTAATTCATACTCTTCACTTAGTCAAATGCAAGTAAAATATAAATCAAATAAATGTATCCACTATACTTAAAAGAAAATAAAATAACATAAGAAAAATAAAAGTAAAAAACAATCAAAGTGAAAACTAAAATAATAATTGGTCATATTTCAAAATATAGCTTCTGTTTTTAACAATCGTGTTTGTATATAACGTATAGACAGACACAGAGTTAAAGGATGCTGCAGGCCAGTGGAGGAAAACCTTTTAACATGGGGTTATAATAGACAAATCAAAAATTGTCTACATTCTGAATTTTGGAAAGGTAATTGCCCCCACGCCAGTGGCGCAGAAATGCGTCTAATAGTTTCATTTCAGTACTTCTGGTGTTCGAATCAACCCTCGTATTGGCCCATAGGTTGTAGGTTGCCAAGGCCTGCCACAGAGGGAGTCAAGAAGGACCTCTCAGTAGCCCGAGAGCACATATTATTACACAAAATAACTATATCTATATAACTATAAACATATACGCAGAAACAGAGTGTAGATTCTTTGAAAATAACGCTAATTAACTGGGACTTAATTTTTGCCCGTCTCTTAACTTAACCTGCGGTCAAGATATATAATAACTGTCTGTTAGTTAATCATAGGTTGTTTGGAAGTATGTACAGTACACTCTGAAATATTGTAATAAAAAATTAATTCTTTTAGAAAAGTATTATGTTTAGTACATGGTAAAAACGAGATGGTACCTCTTGTGAAATGCAAAAGATTCAATTATGAAAATTTAGTTTTTTAAAGTCATAAATTTAAATGACAATATTTTATAATCACCTGTCATTTTGGTTTTATTTTATTATTACTTACATTTCCCATAGATGGTGTAAAAAGAGGTAAGTATTTGACTGGATACAATTGATTTCGAATCGTAGACCTTATAGAAAGTTGGTCGAGCGAAAGAGAGTGGAAAACAGTATCTCCTGCAACGGCGTCTGTTCCAGTGTGTAAGCACACAGTTCACTATTTGACGACATTTGTCACAGGACATACAAGGTCTTACTTACTTTGACCTGAATTCATTGTATTTCGTCAAGTTGAACTCTTTTCCTCGTGACGGATCCCTCTGTAGCTGTATTAGTGTACTATATAGTTAGACGTCTATGTGTCCGTCCACAGCGCAGACAAACTTGGATCGAGGGGACAACCTTTCCATCCTTTCCATTGATAAATTAGCATACAATACATTCACACATACAGACACCTCACATGTGTTTGAATACAATGACAATAGTATTGCCCATTCAATATGTGGTATAGAAAACCAAACCAACGTCAAATAGAGAACGACGGTATACGCCGGACAGTAATTTATGTATTGTAGAATGCATTGTCATTCAAATTATTATAAAATGCCGCTGACTAATTATTCTGAAGTGACATCTTGGGTCAGGTGATCATATTTTGTTACAGAATACGACTATTTACACCTACTTGAAAATATCGGATTTTTCTTATAAATTATTCACATGTATTCAAAGTGATTGATCTGATTCTTCTTAATATTCAATTTTTATGTAGATTCATTTATTTTTAGAGTAGCCCAAACTCTTGTTATGACCCTGTTACTGTTTTAGCAACTACAGTAGCTGTAAATTCAGCTGTCTTCTCTTATTATATTACCTAATAATAACCTAATTACTAAGTAATAATGCAGTGACCGATGCAAAAACGTTGGTCTCACACACTAAATTCAATTTTTCTTTGGTAAAAATCTTTTCTATTTTTTTGGGAGAGAGAGATACCACAGTATTTAAGAGAAAAAGACATAAAAAACATGAGAAGGATTGCAAGGTTTAGATTGGGAAACGAGGAGAAAGGAAACAGATACGGGGCAAATAGCGAGGAAAGAATGGTTAGAGTGCTTGTCAGACATTAAGTTTGCTTGTCAGGAAAAAGTAATGAGCGAGAAGAATATTGTGCAGTTATTAAAGGAAGGCAGTGAAGGAAAGAGGTGGATGGAGGAAATAGAAAAAAGGAACGAAAAACAGGACAATAAATAATCGCGTTATCTGGTTTGCATGGGGAACATGAAGAGAGAGGGTTAAGAGAAGAAGAAGCAGAAAGCACTTTTTGGAAGTACTAAAACTCTAGAATATTTTTTTTAGTTTTAATAAATAAATAAAGTTTAGTTTTAAGTAAATAATTAGTTTTAAATAAAATTATTAAAGTTTAGTTTTAAGGTTAAATTGTTAAGATAGGAATGAAATGTAATAAGAAATAGAATACGGTAGATTGTAAAGCCGAAAGGCACACACAATTAATAATAAATAAAATTATACGTTATTCCTTACAAATAATACTCCTAAGAATTAAGCTAAGTAAGTCTAAGAGTTTAGGGTTCTTAAGAGTGCATAACATTTTACGAATTTACGCAGGGGGCCCGGGGGCCTCTTGTCATTGATACGGCAGATACGGCGGTAGCTACGCCACTGATGTCAATATATAAAATTGCAGTTATCCTTCTTCGATTGGATTAGTTGTTTGTAATTTACCACCAAAAAGTTGTCATCTATGTAATCAAGATTCTTTATTTTGTTACAACAAAATATGTAAAACCATTACATATCTCACGGAATACACAACAAATCATGGTAGAACCTTTTACCAAAGAATATTGTCATTCAAAAGAATATCTCGCGTATCATAATGCATGACGCGGATGGAAGCCTTGTCAAATTTTATAATCTATACTTTATAATATGTAGAAAATAACAGAGGAACAAAACAGAGAACAGAGAACACAGAGGAGGAGGAGAGAACAAAATAGAATGGAACATTTCAGTTGGGAGTTTATTCAACAATCCGGGTAATATATTCCAAATCACGTTTGTCAAACGATTCAGTGAGAACGAACCATCGTTGAATAGCGAATGGCGAATGGCGAATGTTCTGTGTGTTGAAGCCTGTAGAGCTCTAGAGCTGTAGAACACATTAGTGGCTTATTATTTGAATCAATAACTATACAAGTATGTATGGAATCACAATGCATTTCAAAAATATTTCAAACTATTATTTTAAAGTGCTTATATATTTTGTTTGATCTAGATTTATGTTTGAATTGAAATCAAGAGGTTGATGAATCTAATAACATTTTTATTAGCGCTAATAACGTCTGAGCTTTGAACAAAGTAAATGAAATATTTCAGCAAACAGGTAATAATAGTATTGCAATGGGTGAATAGTTTTCGACATGTTAATCTCTTGTTAACACTTTTTCTTTAATCTCGTCATTTCGTCAACGCAATAGTTAGTAATAGA
This sequence comes from Panorpa germanica, assembly GCA_963678705.1. Lineage (NCBI taxonomy): Eukaryota > Metazoa > Arthropoda > Insecta > Mecoptera > Panorpidae > Panorpa > Panorpa germanica. The sequence goes on from OY783222.1 coordinate 1,310,357, forward strand.
GAGATGTTATTCTTCCTTACAAACGCGAACAGGCGGACGAGCATTGGGGGTTTACTTTTACTTATCGTTGTCTTCTCCATACAATGGCTACGCTTGTGTTACTTTTGGAATTGAGTTACACGGTAACAGTTTAAATTTAAAGTAAAACTGAACCATTCCTCGGGGACATTGTTGTACATACAACACACAAAAGTGAGAGAGAAGTGTGACGAGTCAGCAGCATCTCTACAGGGGTGGATTTAAACTTGTAAGAAGAGAGTGAAAAAAGTCATAAAAAACCTTATTTTATTTTACACACAATCGAGTCCAGGACTATGTTCCAGATATAAAAAAAAATTACTGTTAATGGGAATAAATTTATAATTGAAAAAGTAAATTTAAAATATCAATGAATATAAAAATGTCTTGACAGTGTACAAGACAAGTTTCAGCTCTTTAATAAACCTCAGCGTTAACTTGAACTGTGCTTTACAATTAGTTCCTATAAACACACTAATAACTAAAATCAAATAATTTAAAATTTGACAATTAAAATGTAAATGAAGTATTTGTGAATAATACAACCCTGTCAGTCGTCAGATACTGAGAAACCCTGTGGGTTTTGTGTATGAAATGCGCGAATCAACGGGGACTTTGTAAGTGTGGTGGCTGCTACGGAGGTGAAAGAGAACGAGAACGAGGAGGGAGTCGTGGTAAGGCTAAAGAAAGGGCTATATTCTACACAACAATACCCCATTTCACCAGCACCCACAGTTGGTAGTTGTGGGCTTCAGGGTGGTTTTAGAGAGGGTTGATAACACGAGTCGACACCCCTGTCATATGACATTAGTGCAAAAGATGCGTCACAATGCGGTGGTGAACTTATATAGACAAGGGATGAACATTGTTGGAGCTGAAGCAGTTCTTGGATGATATACTCCAAATTGGAGCTCTGAGCAAACACCACGTGGATGTTTTTTAGTTAACGTATATACATATATAAATTATCTCTCAAATTTTGACATAAATTTATCAGCAAAGAAAACCTAAGTTTACCAGGTGATACCTTGTATATATTATTTAGTAATGACTGAGTTCTCTTTAGGTTAATAAATCGATGCATAACAAAACTTGTAATTTCCATAATTTGTATAATTTGCATAAGGCATATGTAGCGCAAGATACAAACATTTTGACAGATGTGTAACGGGTATTACTAAGAAATATACATATACTTAATGAATAAACTTTAATTTTCTAAAATACTTATTTTTCAAAGATGGATTTTAAATCTCCGCATGGAGTACGCAGCGACAGCTACGATCTTTACTATTATCTGTTTGGTTTAGTTATATAAATGTGTTATTGTTAGGAGCTTCGAGGAGCTTTCCCATTTCTTCCAGGTTTTATTCCACATCTTGTGGACGCTTACCTCTAGTGTAAGGCAATATAAAACTTTTGAAACGGTTCAAATTATGTTTTAACTTTGAAAAAAAAAGTTTACCAAAAATTTTAGTCTACTTTTAATACTTTTAATATCAGGAGAGTTTTTGGACGTATTCTATATTGCTTCAAAGTGGGAACAGAGTGAAATGCTTGTTCTACTTTATACATTTTAATAATTTGCGTGAATTAACATTATGGTGATCAAAAACTTTGAAACTGAACCTGTGGGAAATCAAGTAATATTTTGTAATGAGTTTTTCATCGTTTGACAAATTTCTTAAAAGATTTCGTGCTTTAATATGTAAAGCCGATTCAAAATATAAATTGCACTAGTAACATATTGGTTGGACAATTGGTTGGAGGTATTTTCATAAGTCAAATAAAACAATTTTCAATAATTACCTTTAAGATAAATATAATTTAAATAATATGCAAAAATATTCAAAGAATTCGGACAAGAATTTACGTCTTCCCATTACACAATTGCCAATAAACTAATAAATCAATTTAGACACTCCAACCCCCACCCTTAGGTATGTAAATACAAGCGTCTTACATGAACAACAACGGATTGACAGGAGTCCAGAGTATTTTACAATTGGGGTAGGTAGGGTAGTCCAGTATTATTGGCAGACAGGCATTCTCGGTCCAGTATCAGCATCAGCTCTGGTACCGGTACCGGTGGTATCAAGTATTCGAGTTCACTCTAAGCTCAAGAAAGTGTGATCCCTATTTAGAATGGAATTTAACCATTTGACTTTAGAATCTGTAATCGGGTTTTCTTTTTTGACATTCACTGGACATGGAATGTACGAGTATGTGTATTTTGTAATGTTAAGAGGGTGGAAAACAGGGTTGGTACAATCACTGTCAAAAACAACGCAACAAACGGGCTTTTATTTATTGTATTGTATAAAACGATGTTCTATATTACTAAAAATACATTCAGCATAATTAGTTCCTCCATAATTAATAGTTAATATCACTAAATAGTAAATCTAAATTTCACAAAATAAAAGAAATTTCAAGTAAATAAATAGGAGTTTCAAATTAAGTTTTTTTTACGTAAAATAAGATAATTTTTTTTTTCTTTATTTCTTGTGTAGTCATGAGCAGGACCATCCTCTGGTGCCCGCTTATCGTTGAATATTGGGACACCCCGTATCTTATGTAAAATACACATATTGTATTTAGCAATTAATATAAATATTAACAATAAATGTAATAGGAACATTGTTACGGAAGTATATAAAATGAAACAATAAAATAAATGTGTTACCCCTCCTCTTCCCGTCACACCAATCTACAATATCTTGGCAAATGAAATAGATACTTTAGTGCTTATGAAGGTAATAATAATAATAATAATATAATATCATATCTATATATATATTAGGCTTAAAATAGCTTCTGTATTACAAAAAAAAAAAAGAAAACAAAAAATCATTGTAACTAATACAACAAAATAACGCTGGTCCAGTAATATCCCTCAATCTTCAAGCCTCAAGCCTCAACAATACTCAAACAACTAAATTGAAAATGACAGACAATTTTTATTTGTCAGCAAAATGCAAGTCATGTGTATTTCAATAGTTCTGTTTGTAAAACTACAAGAAAATAAAAATATGAATGCGCGTCTAGTGTATAACCATAAGAGTGTGTGTGCTGTGTTTTCTTAGAAGTATCCGTGGTCTATTGAATAGAGAACAATGATGAATGGAAACTGGAAATTTATGAAACAAGAAAAATACACTCTTAATACTAATATTCATTGGAACAAATATATTTGTTATTATATCAGAATTTTCTTTAGCGTTAATAAAATTGATAATATATTGTCAGGTTGGTTTTTTGAGGTGGATCTATATTATATTTCTTGTTTCGTTGAGGTGTGGTCAGGCACAGCCTCAATCTCTTACGTTTATTCTTCATCATCGTTATTTAACATACAAGATGTTAAGCCCCCTTTACCAAGTACTTGACTCGAACCAAAAATAAATAATGAAAACGTTAGTAAAATTGTTATATGTATATATTTATACATACGATACAAGAATCTAAAACTTTTATATAGGGAATAGCAGCTAGCATCGAAAACGAACCTCAATTTCTAAGAAAAATATTACTGCGGTCATCTTATTATAAATTATTACGTTAGAAGATCTATCTGCCATCATCGTGAAATAGTGGATGAATGTTTTGTGAAATATTCAAACCGTTCAAGCATATTGACCGATCTAATCACCATATCCGAGTGTGTAGGGCCCATTAGCTCCTTCAGTTCCTGAGTCGAAAGTTTGACCCTATTGCCGACCAAAAAGAACCCGTTTCAGGTTTCTTTTACATAGGATTTTTGTTCCTTCTTTGGGCCTACATGTGGCAGTTATCGGACAAATAACGATGTTTAGGCTCAAATGAGGATGACGTTCAAAACCTCATATAAACCTAGCCACGCCTAGTTATATTGAGTTACGCGATGTTGCCGTGTCGACGATGATAGATACATATCTATATATTTATATTTACAAAGTTTGAATTACATAAGTCGATAGGATCATGATTTCCTTTAGGACTAAGGGAGGGTCATATAATAATGTTTAGGACGAGACGAGGTTTACTTTACTGGTTCAGTCTACAATTTCTCTGGTTATGAAGGAAATACATATATAGTTGCTTTATATAACATTCTGAACGTTGGAAAGTAATTACCCGTTAAGAACGTATCGTTCGGCAGCAATATCCGTTATAGAAAGACATGAACGTGATCGAAGACAAGAGGAGCCTTAAGAAAAGTTGTTATTTGTTTGTATATCTGAATGTCGCGCTGCCTGGTGTCAGTGAATAGCGCATGAATGCATGTGGCGCGTTCCTTCATATACCACGACCACGACCACGAATATGGTATACCACGAACTTCAAACTAAAGAGAATAGAGAATAAAACTGTGTGGTTTTGTTTGAATGTGTGGGTTACCTTTGAAAACCCATTGTTGTCTCAAAATGTTAACAACCAGTCAAAGTGACAATCAGTCAAATATTATAAGGTGTGACATGCTACAGCTCCAGCCTATGTATTGTATGTATTTGTGCATACGTATTTATGTACGTATGTGTGCGAAAGTGTAAGACATACATAGACAAAAGTATAACTAATATTAACGTTTACCCCCGTCGCAAGCGACGATTGTCTTTTGTGCATGAATTGAATTTCATTTCAAATTTTAATTCCATTTTGAAATATTTAACTCGAAAAATCGGTACCTATAGGTGAAAATATATATTTTTTTAATTAAATTTATTGAATTTGAATGTTACTATACATTTTGAAAACAGTGTCCATTCAATGGGAGGTACATTCATCATCTTAAACGACACAGTTCACTACACATCAAATAACAAATCATTCATAAATATTATTTATCAAACACAATAGAATTGTACATACTAGATGATTTGGGCATTATGTTATTGTTCCACACATACAATTATATATAGTGAATGTTAGTAAAAATAAAAAAGACTAGCCAAGCCTTTAAAAAACCTAAACTTATTGAATGGATAGAGCCTTTCATTCATGGAGATGGAGATGTGCTTCTTAAAGGTCAGTCGGGTATTATTTAGATATTATGTTGAGCAGGAATCTAACCGAAAGCTTTAGTTCTATGAAAGTGTACTTTATATGCAAAAAACAAATTATAGATTTTTTAATTTGCTTCTAATTATGAAAAATTGATAACGTCATGTTTGTATCTTTTCTCTACTTCACCAACTATTGCTGTCTCTCTTCCACTACAGAGATGAGGTTCATCATTTTGCTGGATTATGAAACTACGTTATATTTGTAATGATGAAACTGTGAGCAACACGAAAGATATGTCTTTATTCAAAGAGTCGTATAAAATATAGGTTTACGTTTCGCACGTGGTGTTACATCACAGTAATTAGCTTTACGACAATAAAACGAACCTCATCCTCCATAAATGGAAAGATCTCGTAAAATATTATAACAAGTATTTCTAATTAGGACTACAGAAATACTTTTACTTTCGATTTTAGAAGTACAATAAGGTACGTGTGATAACAAGACAAAAAGGAATTCAAGGTAACTTGCAATGAATTCAATATTATTCATAAGTTACCCAATGTATTTGATTGGTTTTATTTGTTGATAATATTTTCAATTTCGTTGCAAATATAAAAATTTCGCTTTATTTTAGTATTTCAATAATTTTCTTAAATAAAATATCATCCATATTACACTTAGATTTAATAAAATGGTATAAAAAGGGTAAATTCAAAACCAGTGCTGAACGCAAATAAGGAACAACAAATTGAGATTAATTAAGGAAAATATAAATAAATGGGAAACTTCTTATCACAGCAATAGACAGTTCGAAAAAACCATCTTCAAATTAAGAACAGGACATACGAGATTGATACATCAACATCTAATCAGCAAAACAACAGCTTCGCAGTGCAGCTACTGTCAGACGCAAATAACAGTCCATCATCTACTAGTAACCTGCCCACAATATCAAACGCAAAGAACAAAACACAACATCAGCGGTGAATTAAAGGACATACTTTAAAACAACACAGAAAAAAATTCAAAAAATGATGGAATTCCTTAAAATAAATTAACTTCAGGCCAATATGACCATGTTGTTGGAATCGCCTCAAATTCTAAAATAAAAAAAAATAAAAAATAAAAATATCATCATACTTTTTACAGAACACAATGTCAAAAAATAAACTCAACTTGAAAACACAATGAGACAAATTATTAGAGATATTGGTTATTGTATACAAACATATGTATACCTATTTGTTCAAGAAGAGATATGAAAGGACCATGATATTTCTTAGAAATAACTAAGAAATGATTACCAAATATTAGTGTACGAGTAGTTACAGCGAAGTCTACTATTATCAATACAGAAATTCTTAAAAATAATTAAGTTTAATTAAGAAACGTGGCGTCTTGGCGACTTTCAAGGAATGAACCAGATTTCTGGATACTGGAATTAATGTATTAAGAAATTTATTTAATTACTATTAGGTTATATCCAGTCATAATTAATTTTTTCATGTAGTTTCATGATATTAGACGTCCCGGAATGCGTGGTATTGTCCCGCACAAAAGTTACTTGGCCCGTGTTCCGCATAAAGCTTTGAAATGCCCCACATAAAGTGAGACAAAATTTAGAGTGAGACTTTTTATATAATTTTTATTATGTAAAACTTATAAAAAGTAATTTTACGTCATTTTTATAATAGATTTAAAGGTCTTTTAAATAAAATTATAAAACGAATCGATAATTAATAACGACAGTAGTCAAAGCATTGGATCACCAGTATCGGATGGACCAAATGGAACAGATGATGAGATAAACATATTAAGCATGCATTGTCTGACAAAACGTCGTTCATTCACTGGTTTTACGCGGCCAGTTATTTATAGAATTTGATATTTATCGATGAGTAGCATTGAAATAAAGTGGACCCCACACATTATAAATAACAAACAATTGACAGAAAAAAGGTTTTATAGAAGAACCTTACAGTTCAAAATGATTTCAATCTTCATATTCTTCCTTTTGTTGAGGTACTCCATTTTCTGTATTCTATTTTCTATAGTGCTTGTGCCTTCCTATAGTTCTAATATTATATTTATTTTATTCTAGTCTTTTCTGTTAAAATTTTAAAGCATTGAAGTTGTAAATATAACTTTCCAACTATTGAGAGTAGTGTTTATAAAATATTTATAGCTATAGAATTTAGAAATGAATAATTCTTATTTATATAAGAACCGATTGTATTTCCACATTTGTTCTTATTCTCCATTGTCCGTTTTCTCATACTGTGGCATACATTTTTCCTAAAGATTATACCATTTATGGTGCAATACCGATACCTGACATTATAACTTCAAAGACATTCCTTTGCAGACAGAATACGTAGGTCAAAAGTTAAGAATTGATCATTAATTCAAAGAAAAAGTTAAGAAATAATGTCAGGTCCTTTAGACCTAAAATAAAACCCTTTAGAACACCCTTATCTATATCTCCTATATGTTAACTATCGCTATAAGACCCCCAGCCCTTAGTGACGTGTACACACCCTTGTGAATGACTTGATAGAAACCCTTATGAGTACCATCCCTGCGTTTAGTGTGTGGGAGGTACAAATATGAAGACGATGATCTTTCAAAAGTGAATTTCAATTAGTTTAGATGTTAGGTGGTTCGGGTAAATGAGCACTAGACTTGAAGACGCCTTTGTTCATTTCGATAAAAATGTTCCTAAGAAAATTAAAATTGTAATATGTAGTTTTATGTTGAGAACACGTGGATGGAACATAAATTCGAACATGTTGTAACACGTTCTTTATAATGGCATCGCGGTAAGGAATAAGTCTCATGTTTTGTGATAAAGTTTATTAGTTTTAATGATTCTAATGTCATATGAATTTGCCAAAGGATACGAAACATGCAACGTCAGTAAATTGTCTTAAGACAAACCGTTACTTACTGACCGTTGATCATGATTAATTTTCAAATATCTACTTCTTCTTCAGTGGCTCGATAGCCCTGGATGGGCCCTGGCCTTCTCAAGAATTTCTCCGAATGATTTAATTACTTGAGATTTCGTAACAACCACACCACACATAACCCCCAACCTGGAGGACCAATCCCCTGATATAATCCCCAAGGGCAGGGTGCCCGGCTATACCCCCAGGCACTGGGTACCCATTTTAGTCGCCTCTTACGACATGCATGAGCAACATTGGGACTATTCTTTCACACCCGGTCACCACTCGGGAAAATTTTCAAATATGAAAGCATGAAAAAACCTCTATATAACTTATTATAGGTATATATAGGAATTTATTTCTACTCTTATATCACGATTCTACTGTATTACGATCTGTATTTTCTCTTACATTTTATTAAGTGTTAATGTATTATATTTTTATTTTCTGATGTTTAAACTTATTAAATATATTTTACAAAATTATAATCAAGGGAGTTATTACCATAAGGCAAGAGAAAAGAGCTTTATCGATAAATCATTTCAACAAAATTTCATCTTAATTTACTAAACAAAAACCTATTTCAATTGATGTTTTATTTGACAACAAATAACAACCAATATTCCAAGAAACGCTTCTGGAATCAAATTGGTGTAAAGAACACAGAGAAGGACGCAGAAGGTCTCAATAGTCGGACACCTGTAAATAAATATTTATTAACACTATTTGACAACTTAATTTTGATATTCTATATCCTAGCATTAATCAAACAATTATTTCCTTGAAACAAGGTTGTACGGTAAGGTGTTGTTGTATTGATACAGACCCGTCAGCCCGTGAGAGAGATGCCTTGGTCTTCCTGGGAATATTATGTCAACGATGTGACAGACGAGGGAACTCATTATCTGAGACATTGCAGTGACACTTCCGTATTATACAATTTTATTATAAAATTACATCTGTTACGTTTTTGTTTAAACAAAAAATAGTTGTTGCTTCTTTAGGAAGACTGTTTTCTACATAATTTTAACAGACTGATCAAGCATTTGTAATTAAGTAAATGTCAGGTATTAATAAATAAAAACATTTTTGAAAATATACCACTTTGACGAACTTATAGTAAACCTACAAGAGTAACACTGCACTACAAGACAATTTCTACATAAGAGACGTAAACAGTGAAGCTTGGGGCAAGGGTAAAGCTTGCACTTCTAGACAATTTTCTACCTGAGAGTAATCAAAGTTATATTACACCTTACCCCTTGTTTTACATAAGTGCATCTTGTGATGCAAGACTTTCTTCAAGCTGTTGTGTTCTTCTTCATCTTCTTTGGTGTAACTACCTAAGGGTGGTCAGAGTTCTTCACCTCCTCAACACTGACATAAGTGGCTTACTAGTGTTATTTGCATTATGACTTGCATATATAATCTTTTGAAGAAAACATGTGTGTAATAGAAAATTTTGAAAAAAGAAATTATTCACTAAAATATCAGAAGTTATAACATACGAGTAGAATAAGGAATCATATTTTTGTTATTAATTTATAGTGGAGCGTTGTTCTAACGTTCCCGCTAACATATATAAAAATGGATCATCAGAAAATAAGTAAGTTTAAGTAATTCTTTTGTCAGCTTTAAAGCGTCTGCAAGGTAATATAAGGTATTACAGGACAACTGTTTTAAAACGTTTTACAAAAAGACAGATTGATCAAAGGGGCCAAACATCCCATAGACCCAATTTTAATTACGCTATGAGTAAGAACGACAGGGCATTATCCGTGCGCATGAAAGTGAGTGAGACATAAACTTTGATTACCTGATACCTAGAAAATGGCCGCCTGGTCAAGTTAGCAGGTAGGTATACGATCATTGTACACACTAACACTACTCAATCTCTGTTCATCAAAAAATAAGTGATGTCTGCCGGGCCTGGGATCTTGAACTGTTATTGAATACATTTGATTTGTATGTTATGTTAAAGATATTCCAATCTACCTTGGCTACACACATGCCACACAGTGCTCGGTAGCAACAACTACAACCCCTTCCCCTCGTGCCCCTTGTGCCCCTCATACACCGATCCCGTGGAGTCAAGTGCACCTCATCAGTACTCAGTGCTACTTCTATTGACGGGCAGAGTGTGAGCTCTTGTCGAATCTATCCATATCCATGCTCATCGCACTCTGCAGAATGATTTCTCCATAGTTCACTGGGCAGTAGGCAGTAGGCATTGCCATGGGCACCACAAGCATCGGCATGCAGTCCGTCCGTCGGACAACTGCAGGTGATGCAGGTGATGCAGATGATCAAATGATAAACACAACTCACTGACCAAGAGACAGTGATGACTACTGTATTTATATGTTCGATGTGTAATGACCAGAGACGGTTCGTGCATAGGATCACAGGCGCATAAGCAACCAGAAATATAAATATTATTTAAAAACATTATCAGCTTTACAAATAAACCTGTTATAAACATTATACCAGGCATAAACTGATAATAAATCTGTCCGGGTTGGCTTTATACCTAGTATAAATTTTAGAACAGGTTTATTTGTAAAGCAGTATATGTTTATACCTTCCACTGGTTCAAAACTTTGCAGAGATGTATGCACGACGATCTATAGATAACTTGATTAGTTTGTAACTTCGATGGTGAAAGTATAATCCAAATCACGATAGTTCGGCGGCGACTTATACTTAAAAGAAGTTATAAGAGCGGTATAAATCTATAATACGATAATGAATTTTACCTTATTCGTTTCTATATACATTATAGAAAAATCAGTAAGTCAGTGCTTTTTAGTTATATCGTCTGTTTATACCCCACATCTTGTTTTAAGTATGAGTCGTCACCGAACTCTCGTAATTTTAACTATAGCAGGTATAGGTAATAGCAGATGACGGTATCGCTACAGTTATCAATATGAGGGGTAGAAAATAAACCTTAGAAATAGCTTGTGGAAAGCTAGCAAGTTCGAAACAGCACTGTATTGCAATTTGCTGTATGAAAGGTAAAAAATAAACCTTAGAAATAGGTTGCAGCAACCTAGTAAGTTTGAAACTGCACAGTAAGACACTTTTCTACATGGGTCTTAAGGTTTTTACCGGTTTTCAAAACAGCCTTCATGGTTATGCAATAAAACAATGTCTACTGCTTCTAAAACAGTTTCTATCTAACATTTAATGAATAGAAAAATACAAGTATTTTAAAAATAGATATATTTAAACACAAGACAACACAAAAGGAAGAAGTACGTGAGTTGTATGTTTTTTTTTACTGTATCACACTTTTAAACCTTTTCTGACTGATATTTACAATTCAGAAGTGACATATTTCAAACATCGCTGTTGTCTTTCTGACAAGTAAATATGAGGTGCAAGCCACTTAACAAAATGTCAATAAACGTCCAGTCCCAGTCCCAGTCTCAGGTACGCAACATCCGTGAGTTGATGATGTTGATGATGATGATGAGATGTCCGTAGCAACCGTCATTCGTTCATCGACCACGTACCAGACAAGAATGAATGACGACCGTACAAGTACGTGGCTCCTTGTATCTTAGATTCACGCCAGTAGTCTATGAAGATCACGTCTGTGTAATCAATTCATTATTTGATGGATCATTACAAAAGTATGACGGTGATTCTCTTGTTTTTAATTTTAAATTTACGCATTGCCTTAACTACCAGTGTATAACAAAGTATCAATTTACAATAATTAAGCTCACACTAAAGACTTTTAAGATTTTAAATACTTAATTCTAAAGAAAATTTAAAATTCAAATTAAATGTTTACTTATCAATGATATATGTCTACATGGTCAGGCTTGAGGAAAGAGAGGAAGATGAAGCAATAAAATTTTCTAACCTAGTGTACTATTAAACATTGCAAATTTGAATGACATTTGAGAAATTTACACAACATAAAATAAAATCTATAAGAAATTAAGAAACTGGAAAAGTTTTGGAACGCTTAAGGTGAAACATTACTTCATGGTTATATAGTTAGATATAGATGGCGACAGTGTACTAAAATGACAATCGATTTACAAATTTGTATTAGCTTTACTAACATTCGTGTTCTTCTTAAGTCTCTCCCAGATACGTAAGTTGCGACTCGATTGCAGCTAGCTAGAAAACATATACTGGTTTGAACAACACTTTACGTCGCAAATTGTTCAATAACTTGTTGTATACTTAAGCAATAACTTAAATCAAATACAAAGGAGAGTATAAGACCAATTGGCAGTAAGCTATGGATTGAATAGAACAACTAACAAAATGTTAAAAAAAGCTTACAGTTTCTAGAAAGTCATCAGAAACTGAAAATTAACAAAAGCACATAAAACAATAATACATAAATATCATTAAAAAAAACAAAGTGAACTTTTATAGAAAATAAGTAATATCAACAATAATGATTGTTAAAATTATAATAGGATATTTACTAGTTAAGTTCTCGCCATAAAATAATAGTAGAAGTTTTTGTTTAAAAAGACAATAAACAGCATGCAATAAGTACCAACTTCAGAGTAATTAAAACCATTGTATTAACCACGGCTTGTTCTATTTTGAAAAAAAAAATATGAAATAATAAAATTAACACAAAAGTTTATTTTATGTTTAAAACTAGCTATAAATAAATATCTTCTGAATAAGTCCATGTGGTGTACATTATGGTCGTAATATACCTCCTACTACATTATTAATTACTAATATAACACATAACTCTATAAGTTCGTAATGTGATATATAGATGGCACCATTATTAACAAGTTCATATGATTTTTAGATAGTGCCAACCTTCGAAATTCGACAATTAGTTTCTTTGAAAATTATTAGAAAATGCTTTGCTTATAATGGGTGTTTTCCCCAATTAAAAGCCAATGCTTTATCAACACACGAAATTCAGATTTTTACATTATTTTGAAAATTAGAAAAGTAACGACCCTAAAACAACTGTAAAGGAGAACTTGTCATCTAAAACCTTCGTACCCAAGGTCCGAGAAGAGTGATATCACTTATCTCGAGACTGAGGGTGGACCTTACAGGAGCATTGGCACATCTTAAAAGAAATCACTTGGTGCAAGAAGATATGTGCAATTGTGGAGAAGGGGTAGCAGATCCAGAACATTTGATCTTCCAATGTACAGAAACGGAGGCCTGTAGAAATAATTTGTACAGAGTTTTGGTAAAAAATGGAGTGGTGTTGCCAACGAGTATGTAGGAACTACTAAAACATCCGAAGTGGCCAGTGTGCTTAGTGATAGACAGGATATGGAATATAGCGGGTTTAAAAGTATAGGTGTAATATTAAATGAAATGTAAATATGTATAATGTTAATAAAATAAATTAAGAAGGGCGAAAAGAGGACCGTGGTCAAAAAAAAAAACTTCGTACTAAATCAAAGCTGAAAATTGTATCAATGACTTATTTAGAGCCTAGAGAAAAAGAAGAGAATATTAATGTATTATCATTTTGAACACCTTCCAAAGAAAATTAAGGCATTAGTAAATTCTATTTTTATTTGCACACTGTTGACTCAGATTTGGCTGTAGCAGTTCATTGTATAACTAAAATATTTATTGATTGTTTCCATGACAATTTTTTCTTATTTAATATTTCGATTTGAGCCTTTTCTTGGATATGTCATGACTGTCCTTCGTTTATCAACGTTTCAACGCTTTCGTACATACGTATTTATGTTTTCAAATATTATACCCACAATAACTATAAGTAGCAGCTAATAAATAAATATAAAAACTTGTACATTTCATTTGGAATAATTAAACGCAAAATTTATTGTCTTTCTACTTACATGCATTGACACGCACTTGACGGCATAAATTTATGGAAATCATCGACCATATGGATTCTAAGGAATTAATCTTAAGACGTTTAAAGCAGAATATACATTTTAAAATCGGTAGCCATTATTTATGTTATATTTAATAGCTTTAATACAATGCTGTCAATGTGTATAACTATAAAACGCTTTTCAGTTTCTTGAAAAAGGTGAATAAACTTATTGTAAACATCACTTTTACTTTATAAGTTTAACAAAATATTTAAACGTTTTTGAGAAATCAATTCAGCTAGTTCCAAGGTTCATTTTCTACTTATCATATAGTATTGCAAAGTATAAAGTGTTCTTTATTATACTAACAATACTTGCATACGAAATTATTTATTATAGATTGATTTGGATTAAGTAAAACTATACAAGCACTTCAACAAAAGGTTACCCATCACTGATTTTCATACAAACCACATATATTATGCATATACGAGTAATCTTCTGATGGTTTTAACATTTTATGATCGTTGAAACAGCTTCTGTATTTATATTTATTTATTTTTAAAACTTAATAAGTCATTTGAAGTCCATCATAACGCGTCAATAATAATAATAATAAAACAAAAATAAAATGACGTTCCAGCATGTAAGGTGCTCCTCATGTCTGTCTAGTCCCTTGCTGAAGATATTGCAGACCATCCACGACAGATTGAGGTTAAGCTGGCGGCTACAGTGAGTCTCCTAAGGCTAGGATGTCGGTGCATTGAGTTAGGAATTTTGCATCAGCAGAGGCATGAGCGTCTGTAGAAAATTATCAGGTAGGAGCAAATTTTATTAACCTGAAGACAGAGTTACTTTAATACTCCTTAGTCATCAGGGTGATTATTAAAACATATTTTATAACGCATGTAATACATATATACAATTCGTTGTCACTTTGCAAGACTAATGGCAGATCAATTTCTAAGTTGTTTCACAGCATTAAACACACAACGGTGTGATTTATGTTTTTCTAGCTGCAGACTTTCTCGAGCAGAGTCCGACACGAAAATCGGTGATCAATAAGATAAAAGAAAAAATGTACGGTATCCCAATACTTGTACCATGTACAATTTGTGTCATATCTCATGGTAAATCGTTCTAATTATTTCTAACTCGAAAAAATCTTTCCTGTCTGACAGATATCCTGTACTGAACATATGAATTTCACACCCATACGAATGTTACGTTGTAGAAACTGATCTTAAACATTACCACAGCAATCCTCAACTCATGAGTTGAGTCCTGAACTCCTGAGGTACAAACATGGCCACACCCATCCAACACCCAAAGGCAAGTGTCTGCATTCCTTGATTTTTTTTTATCAGGCGCTGTGCTGCAAACCATCGTACACTACATAACATAAATATTTTGACATTTATTGCTAAAATAATTATCATCAATTTTTTAATAAATTATTTAAGCAGGTAACCCTGAAATAAAACAATAATGTCTGGCAAACAATTACTGTTAAAGGAATAATGTTTTTTTATATTAATTTTCGATTAATAATATTCTTTATGATGATTTGAATGTCGGAAACGTTAATATTTTTAATTATGCACTACTACTATACGATTTATATGTTTGTCCAATATTTTAGACTTGGCATTTTATCTAAAGAAACCTAATTTATTATATATTCTATCAGTAGTTTTTGTAAAACCACATGTATACTTGTGACTAAGTATAAATCACATGTACACTTGTGACTTATACTTAAAAGACGTTATAAGAGCGGTATAAATCTATAATACGTTTTATTTTTACCTATTATACCTATAATTTGTTTCTATATACATTATAGGAAAATAAGTGAGTCAGTGCTTTTTAGTTATATCGGCAGTTTATACCCCACAAATTGTTTTAAGTATGAGTCGCTGCACAACCCTCGTAGTTTGAACTATACCTTACTATCTAGTAACATTTGTAAACATGTTCAATGTAATTTTGCCACAGATTATTCTAAATTTACTGCAAACTTTTTTCGATATCCAAGTAACATACCCGCTAAAATGAAGTAACAAAAGTTACCTGTTACATAAACAATTTTACGTAATATATCACGGTTTGTGACACGATGATCTTTTTGGGCATTAAAATTACTATTAGACTTTTAGAACAGTTATGAAATATTTATATTTTAAGATTACATTCATGTGTTGTGCAGTTAATTAGGGCACAAAACGTTGAATATTAGGTAAAATCTTAACATAATCCTTACATACACGTAACTTTGCTTAGCGTAAAAAACAAATTTAATTTCCTTATTAAAAAATTGAAGAAATGGTCACATAGAAGTTGACAACGCTGCTGCCACACATGCGGTAATACACGCCAGCACTTCTTTTGTAATATAGGTATATAATAAATCATCAAATATATATTAAAATTCATAATTTCATAAGTTGTAGTATAATACACACTATCATGTATAATAATACAAATAAAATCAATTCAACAATAAGCCCTTCACGGTTCTTAGCGCCTGGCCCATCGCCATCTGCCATTGTGGATCATTACAATGCAACTTTAAACCATGACATTGTAACATTTAATAATATAAAGAAATAATTAGTAATGTGCCACAGGTAGAGATGGAGAGATAGAGAGATAAACCATACAGACCACAACACAGACGGATTGATTGATTCATTATGTCGGACCAACAATATAAATTGAGATGCTTCAAAAACAAATTAGTTTCACTTATTAAAAATATATATAAAGCTAATATTTTGTACCCTAAATATAAAAGAATAGTAATTATACATGACTAACAAGACAAGCCCAAGGATAGTCTTAGCCTGACAGTTACTAATTAGTTATTCTTTAATGCTAAGCAGTTATCTCATGTTTTTCTTTTGTGTGTTTTAAATATAAATTAATTTTTTTTTATTATCTCGACTTAATTATGTATCAATTAGTTGCCAAGTCACATTTCTATTACAAGTGATATGCAATAGTTGTCTTAGTTATTAATTTAATATTAGTGTAAGCTATAAAAACATTTCAAACTGTAATGTCCAACATTGTCAATGAACATTGGTATAGAATCTTGAAACATAAATCTAAACCTTTTGAAGGATAAAGTATATCTACAATTTTAGATTAAACGTTACTATGTTTCGTCTTAGGAAATAATAAAAAATAATAAAAAGTACAAAAAAATATGTTATTCATTTTATGAAATATAGTAGTTAGTTATTTTTGACGAGCCCTTGACTTTTCAATATTCATCAATCTATTGGTCGGGCATCAACTTGGTATTCCGAGTTTACTCGTCGTCTCCACACTTTATTACGAACTCCTTCTGCACTATGTAATCATATATAATAATAATTATTTTTTAAATTAACCCGTGCCGTCCCAGACTTGACTACTGGATGGAAGGGGGGCGCACTGTAAGAGAAACCTTCTCCAAGGGCTGTGTTAAAAATCACAGCATCGCAAAATATTTTATGTTGGTTGTACTATTAAATTTAAACTGAGTTTCGGCTAATTACTATTTAAGAATACATTTATACGAATAAAGATACAGATACCGCTAGTGCTTACTTTCTCTGCGTTGACTGGTAGAGAATTGGACAATGTTCTAAAGAAAAGGATTTTCTAGGCTTAACAGTCATTAACGGAACTGAAATTTTCTTGCAAAAGATTACACTCTTATCAAATTCTTTAGTAAAATTTACAACGCTCTTTTTACGTATACACTACAGCGCACAATGCACATCCTTGCAATGTGTATCCTCGTCCGTCTTGTCTGCAGACGTAAAACTTCTTCCTCGCCGTCAGTCACCGACGCTTGCGTTAAACTCTGTTATTATCGTTTAAATTTACGGCATTTGCTACCAGTATTACGATGTGCATATTACGTACTTGTATCTTGTATCTGGTTTCCCGCTCTTGTCTTCTGCTTCTTAGCTCTTACAAGCGCGTCCAGTTGAGATAGTCGGAGTAACTTGTGGTCCAATGCAGCAGCCCTGGTGGTTATGTTATTGATGACCTGATCAGGAGCGTACTTGCGATTAAGTGAAATATTTCACAGCCACAGAAAGAAGATATTACAATAATACGTGGAAAAGAAGAGAATTGCAGTGCAGTATGGGTGACGCTGTACAACGGTACTTGCTTCAAAAAGCAACTCTTTTACCGTTTTCTCTTATACACAATATACCTAATTACGAATATTCTAGATTATTTAGAATGCAGGAAGTAGTCAAATAAATATTCAATATATAAACTTGTAAACATAAAGATAATATTTATGTTACATTAACGTGAGGAGAATTATACGAAAAGAAAGTCTTTTGTATTGTACGCCTCTGAAACAGGAATACCCAAGGAACTCCTGCAAAGTTTCACATCCACATCCCTCATCTGCGTCCAGAAACACAGCGAGGCATCTCTCCAGTCGGGATGGGATAGTTCTATATATGGAGACTTCGGGTTAGCAGAGGTTAAAAGATGCTGGACATCACCGCAAGACTGATAATTGCATTATGATAGTTTATTGATGATATTTAACAATTATAGTTCAACCATTATATTGTTTATAGCGTTGTAAATGCCACTGTGTTAACGTCGAATGTGTTATGTTCACAATTTATGAATATTATGCTGAATAAGTAAATAGCTTTCAAATTTATTGTTCATGAATCCTGAATGTGATTATTGAAATGTAGCATTTACCAGTAGAAAATAGGAACGAACACGTAAACACTGTTACATATATTTAACGTAAAAAAGTGTTAATTAATCTTAGAAAAATGTTAAAAACTTTGTGATGGTTAGAAAAGAGATAATAAAAATTATTTAAATTTGTATGTGACACTGATATTTCAAAAATTGTGGTACTTATGCAATATTCTTTTTCATGAATATTAATATTTTGATTACATAATTTTAATATTCTATAACGGATTTATATCTTCTTACTAATTCACATACAGAATAGAATATTTTCATGATTGTTAATTTGAATCAAACAAAAATAAATGACATTAATTAAATGGAATCAATAAATCTTAATAAGTAGCATAATAATTAATAATGTTGTCCGTTTAAAGACAACGTGTCTGAAAGTCTAGACGTCGTTTCTACAAAAAATAATGAAATTAGAAATACAAATACGCTCTCATCAGTTAGACGACGATGTTATCAAAAAGAAAAAAGCACAGTCCAATAATTTATTTGAAATATTTGATGTTATAGTTTTTGTTGTTTTCTGTGATTCTAAAGCCAGTGTAACTCGATTCGACAGAACATGCATACTGTAGTATTTGTATTGTATATATGTACCTTAGTGACAGAGTGTTCCTAAATTGCAGATTTTAATTTAACTTTAGCTTTACATATTATCTTCCATACCTTGAATATAAAATACATAAACCACTAAGAATGAAAGAAAATATACGGGAGTATTTTCCTTTTTTTATCAACAAGTGCACCGCTCTACTTATTTCTCGTATTATACAGCGTTTAATATTAATATTTACACTACTTATTACATCATATTATATGATATTTTAGATGTGTTAGTTCTAAGAAGGCTAGAAACGTCTAAGATCTCTGTAGATAATTCTTTGAATGAGTTACTACTTATATTTAGGTCTTTTTGAAACACCTTGTATTTCTGTTATATATTATACACCAAGGGACATATCACGGCGATGACAATGGCCGATCAATCAAACTCGAATTAGCATTCACCGCACGATCGACGCAAAGCTGGATGCGCAGTATATAGAAATATATATAATATAGTAAATAGGACGAACAAGAGACGATGCACGAACACGAGGACGAAGACAGGATAGCTAAAAGTACAACATCACTGATCCGTGGAAAATTGTCAAGAGAAAGAAAATGTTTTTCGCGTTATAGACGAGAATCCACCGTACCATTCACTACTTACTATCAAACTTGATTCGGGATTGGGGATTTTACCTTTGCTATCAAACTGTTGCATTAAAGTATTGTTTTTGAGTGACTCACAGTGCCAATCGAATAAATGTGATTAGTTTTATTGTAGATAGCTGTGAAAGCGTTTTTCGCGTGTTTTCTTTGAGAAATTGATTTATTTATTATAAAATTATAGTTTTTAAAAGAGTTTATAAATGAAAACTTCGTTTAAATATGTGTTTTGTTGCATATAAAGAAGTTATTAACTTACAATGTGTAGTTATTGGAATTGTTTTATAGGTTCAATATTTTCTAAACATTTGCTTGTCATATTACTAGTTAAATGTGTCATTTATTTTCTTATCTCTTAATTATTATTAACAAGAAAACGAAGTAAATTAAATTTGTAATTTTATAATTAAGTGTCAATTCCCAAGATTCATTCAATTATTAAAATCGGTGTTATTACATTTTTACTTTGAAGTTTTCTTTACATTTGAAATGACAATATATATTTACTGTCATATTTCAGTGATTAAATATTAGTAATATTAGCATACTAATATACTAATTAGTATACTAGCAAGTCAGAAAACGTATCTATCTACAATCTTGTGATTTTTAGACTTTTAAGCAATGTATTGGTCAGCGTGCCCGTGAAACACAAAACATAGATGTTACCATAACTTTTTACCAAATATTTTACTTAAATTAATCATAGTAATGTACTAGTATAATCTAAAAGGTTCTCATTTTATTATTTTATAGCTCTCCTATAAACTTTTAATCCTAAAAAAGATTGTATAATCTTTAAATGTGGTCCTAAGAAGTTTTATAATTATGATAACGATAAAAACTGAAATTTATTTTTTCGAAAAGCAGTAAAATAAGTTAGAAAACGTTGTGTATTACATAACGTTGTTTATGCAACAGGTAACTGTCAACCCTAAATACAGCAAGAAGTTTGTTGTAAGATTTTAATTTTTAATTTTTCCTTAGATCAATTTTCTAACCTTTGCGAATTCATAAACGTAACAAGATTAATTTTAATTAAACAAAATTTGTAGTTATTGAATATACTAGAGAAATTTATCATTTCCGTTTCATATACGAAATAGAATATTTGTTAGTGGCAGATCTATCTAAAAATAGAACTATCCAATCTTGCACTTCTTTTTCAATGAATTAAAAAAAAAATTATCTGATTATGGTACACTCATTGCAGCATAAGATAGGTTACAAAGAACAGTATCAGCTTTATTGTATTGTAAATAATGTAAAGGTATAAATTATAATCGTCTTATGAATGGAATTGCAGGTTTGAGTTATTGCGAGTAACCAGGTCATTTAATTTATTGTCTGCGATCGATAAGAGTTATCCATCATTATCGACGTATGGCTATGTCTGTACTACAGTTCTCTTACATGACGTACGATGCATCTGCAAAGGAGGACAGCGTCACGTTCTTGCTACAGATATGAATGAAAACTTATATTTCATATTTTGTGTAGTGAATGTACATTTCTTTTATGATAAGCTTTTAATACAAACTGATACTACAAAAATCCAACGGATTCCGTCCAAAGGATATCCAGAAACATAAATGTAATTCAACAAATTCAAATACTTGTGCCATAAAATGAATAATCAGTTAACAAAAACTTGATTTCAATTTCAGTATCAAAACATTTCGTTCTGATTTATTAAGAAAGAAAAACTAAACGAAGCAGTTGCAAGTATGTTTATGATACATATATTGCACAGGATATGGCTCCTAGAGACACAAGTATCCAGGAATGGAAACGTTATGGCATGTTGGCGCGACGATCACTGGAGGAGATTCACTGTCAATGTCAAAAACAAGTTATCAAAAAATGAAAGAAATTAATATCAACTTTTTAATAGTATTGTCTTTGGTATACAAAAACCATATTTATATACATGGACAGTCTTCATATATTTACACCCGCTCCCCCCAATCAATAACAATGTAGATCATCAGGTTACAGCATCCCAAGTCGCAGTCTGATGTCTCTGATCGCATATTCGATATTTCATATATCGCTTGCTGGCATGTCATAGTTTCAGTCATTGTCATCGTTATCACGATAATTATTTCAAAAGCGTACTCGCAAGAATGTCTCGTCGTACGCGCAGAGACGTATCTGTTTCAATGCACGGCGCTTACTTAGAAATACAGAAGACTACATCAGCTTTAATTTATAAATATATCAGTGTTGACCTAAGTTGCGAAGTATCTAGGCAGTGGCGGATTCAAAATAAATCACAAAAGGCACACGATTTTAGAGGGTTTTTTCTAACGACGATTAGTATTCAGAAGAGAACCACAACCAATATGTGAACAGTGTAACAACCCACTAACGGTAAAGCATATCATTTTCCAATGCTCAAAATACTCGTCGCTAACAAAAATATAATATGCCTCAGGAATATAGGCTGATATATATTGCAGAGAAAATCTGAAAAACCTTATTGAGTTTATAAACAAAACAAATTTAATTTTTTTATGAATGAATTAGTGGCCATTCACCACTGTGTCTAGGTTAAAAATGGCCAATGCAATGTAGTATTTCAAGCGAGGAAAAGCAGAATTTTGACTCTATACACAGATTAATTCTGTGCATGTTAAAAGACATAGTAGTGAGTCATATTCAACTCCCTACAAAAGCTACGCACATCAGTTTTATGAAATATTGTTTTTAAAATGTCGATTGACGTATTCGATATTTTTACATGATATTTATTGACTAGAATGGTCATAAAATACTGAACATCGACATTCAAGTAAGATGCCATATTTGGTCAATACCGCATAGAATTTCTGCTATTTTTATTATTTAATAAAATCATTATAGTTTTTTTTTTCTTTTAACATTTATAAAATAATTTTATATTTCCAACCTGCGCCCAACATCAAGCAACATAGTAAGTAAGCTAGTCAACCGACTTGTTTAGTTAACCTAGTTTAAAACTTTTGATTTTTTATTGATTTGCTTTGATTTAATGATTGGATTACATCACGAAACTGACTTTGTGTAATACTTTATTGTATCACATGTCATTTTGTATTTAAGAATCCATAATTTCCAACTATTTCCTTTATTTATGGAATTAAGACCGTTTCCAAATACATTATTTGTTATATCTAGTTATTTTGACTTATTTTGTTGTAACTGTTCTCTTATATATTGTAACTATATCTTCAACAGATAAAAAGGATTTTTACTTAATAATGATTAGAGTTCTGCAAATATCTTGGCCGTCACTGCACAAAGATTCTGACAAGTGAAATAGTTTCGCACTATTTCTAAAAATGTGTTTATTGATATAAAAATCATTCATTATATCTTTCTTACTGGTATACTTAAATGTATATTCGTTTGCTTCTTATTTTCTTAATTCTTAACAACATATTCTAACTAAAGATTATCAACTCCAAACAATAAACTTAAGTTCATTATACCACATTAACTTCCGCATTATAATAATTGTACGATAATTAAGAAATAAAAATATCTTGTAATTCCCTATAACTATCAAATAATAATCCCACTTCTGAATTGTAAGCCCATTTATTTCAACTTCAACCCTTCATTTATAATGACTTTGCGAGTTAAAGAGTGGAATTTCACACCCCCACCCCTCTTTCAGTAGACGTTAATATATCTACTAACTGGTAAAATGAAATAGAAACGTAATAATATAGATACTGCGAACAACCCTGCAACCCTTCAACAATTAAAATTATATTTACTGTCTGAAATTATTAATCATTATGATTAATTGTATATTAAATTTATATTATTTGAAATCATTTACTAGCTTCCCTTTCGTAGATTATGTTTTCGGAACAAGGTGTTCCGAAAGTAATATTTATTTCAACATTAAATATATCCTTATCAAATTTTTTTTCATTCTTTTTTTTTTATTCACATGAACCACTTAAAGAATAAGTTCATTAGCTATTAAAAAAAACCAATACAATTGAAAAAAGTCTTTTAACAACATAATATGAAAGTAGCCTTAGGCTATCCGTTACGTACCCCTATTTCCACATTTCCCTACTTCATAATAAAACTTACAACCTCACATTGTGCAAGGGGGATGGGGATGGGGACAGTTACGGCGACCCCAATTTTACCTAATCTATAACACGCTTCAATCACCCTGAATTTTTAAAGAAAAAGTTTTCACAAGTACACTGTTAAATTTTAATTATTGTATTTTAATTCTTTTACATTAAATATATAAGTATCATTCCCACTCACTGCTTTAATTTAATTTTGTATTTAAATTAGCATATGGCAATACGCGTAGTCATTCACAGTACCATTTATTTTTCTTCGTTTTTTAGAACCTTACAAGTTCCAATAATTTAAATTAAAAATATTAAATTAAGAAAAACTATATTATATGATAACCTCCAAAATGTGACAATTTGTCAAAATGCAGTAGAATTTACTTTTAAAGGAAATTTAATGTCAGTTTTTTATAAATATAGAAATGAAAACAATTCCTATTATTAATTGTTATTAAATTTTGCCATTTTAATTATTTCACATACAATTTTGTCGAACTGTCAAAATTTATATTACTAACGATGCATACACACCAACTAAATTAACTAAACTTAAATTAAAACATAAATGTGAAAAAGAATGCTTAAACGAAAACCTGAAATCTAGATTACAATATTAAATAAAAACAGTAAATTAAATATCAAAACAGAGAGTGGGAATGAGGCTTTAGGCTAAAGCTTTCTAGTTCTCTTTTTACAGCTTAAATTAATATAGTAAATTGTTCTATTTTTGTAAATTGTAATGCCTCAAACATATCAGGCACTGATCATAAAACTTTCAAACTGTTTAACGTATAGTTTTATAACTTTGAAAATTATGAGGTATTTCCCAAAATTTTTTTCAGGATTGATTCTTATAGCAATGAATTAAAAGAATAATTTTTCTTCTACAACATGTTAAGATTGGTGTACAGATTTTAGTGTAATTATTTTTAACAATGTACCCCTTGCGCGATATTTAGTCAGTCACGCAGGGGGTTGTGTTCTCCACTGAACTATACTCGTACTCCAATCGGGTCTGCGAGTATTACACTTCTACAATGATTTGCCTGGAGGCTAATTGCTTATGGCTCACGATGGATTATTGGTTAATTTGACAATCATAACTGGCCGCTTGTCATGGAAATGCATATACCCACGGGCTATTATAACAGATGGATATGAACTATGGAACACACACACACAGACAGACACACACACACGCAGAACTTGTACAGACTGCATAGCAAGAACTCACTGAGAGCAAATTACAACGAGGACAATACTAAACACTGATTGTTGGATAAGTGATATTATATAAGTGTGAATTTAACTGTTTAATTGTATCACTTGTTTGATGAAAGTGCTACTAGAAATAATACAATATTACCCCTATATAGTACCCGCTAAAATATATATTTATGTAATATAATTGGTAGAGAAAAGTAAGTACAATGTGCAGCTACACTTCCTTGTTTCATTTCATGATTTAATTCATAGTTTATAATGCTGTTGTTTTTATATAATGTGCCCTATGCATTTATCTTCGTTTCATATGTCGATGGCACCAAAAATTGTATCGCCACATGCGGTTGCTTTCCACAGCGTCTACCGGCATCTACTTGTCATATTCTAACGTATCTAAAGTGAGTGTATCTAGAAACGTTCAGCAATTGGCATCTTTGGCAAAACCAACAGTTTTTTTATATATCATTTCTCGTGCTTCCTAGGCACGTAACCTTTTATCACTCCTAATATTGTAATGCTTTTTCTTATACTTTATATCCCGACAACAAGAATGATCTATTCATGGCTACTGCTGTTATAAATTTCAGCTTCTCAATTAAAAAGGCGGTGTTAACAGGAAGCATTAGCCTAGTATTTTTACATTGTCATAGAATGTGGCCAGGATCTGCCTCCTTTTCACCACATTCGCAATAACCAACAGTTCTTAGGCATTGTTATTATATTAATCTTTACCTAATTCTTCAAAATTGTAATTCAACACTTCAAAGTACGAAATTCTTAATTCTTGTTGACGAATTTAAATTGATTATAACAATCGTAGTAATGAGAAAATTCTGTAGATTTCGGTAGAAAACGGTAAAGCCTACAAGTAAATTAGTTCTCTATCAATTGAGAGCAATTATATTGCGTTATATACAGAAAGCAGGCTATTAAATAGGCTAATATTTCAACAAATCATAAATTTCTATAACCATTACTTTTTATATTCAATAATATCATAACCCAACAATAAAAACTTTTATGTCATACGAACACATACGACACACACACACAATACGATATCGGATATGATATGATGATAAATATATTTCTCTGTTGCGAATTGTCATTGTATTCGCGTGAGAAACAATATATCCAAACACAGGCAGAGGTCAAAGGTCAGTTCCTTATTGTCGGGTAATGGAGAATAAGGGATAACATTAGATGGGAATGAGGGTGTGATCGGTGATCGGGTGACAAATACAACATATCCTGGATATTTTAGGGGACGTAACTACCCCGTGTCCATTCTATGGTTTATGGTCCGACTGTCGTCCGGACTCTGCAACACATACATCATTTGGAAACGGAAATAAGAATCAATTGAATCAGCTTCATATCAATTACAGTGCTACCAGTTTCATGGTTTTTCTTAAGGTAATCGTACGATTGTGCTTATTTTATTTTATTAATTGATCATCCCTTCCCCATGTACCTACACCACTGGATCTCATTTCTCATAATAACACTTTGTCTTATTACATCTCAATAAAGGCAAAACGTAAACTGACATATATTAAAGTAGCATTTCTTACATTGCTTTAACATCTTTTACTATATATTAATTTAATATGTAACATTACATTATCTTGCATTAAAAGCTTGCATAAAGCTTTAAAGCTCTAACTTCTTTACGTTATATAAACTTACAAATATGTAATTGTCATGGGTGCCGCTATGGTAATTTATAGGGAGGCGCATTAATTCAGTGGCCCCCACTGAATTCATTGACAAGGTGTTAAACAAACAACCTAGAAGCATTAAGTTTTGTATCAAACAGTACCTTTAATAATAAGCATTTTCTTTCTTAATTTTTTCTCATGACAGGAGAGTAGTGGGGTGCAGTGACACGCTCTGCACCCCACTTTCGACGCCCATATTTTAAATGCATGAAGCACGATTAATTAAAAAATAACTGTAGCTAAATATTGAATTACCACTGTATTAATTATCTCTAAAAAAAAAAATAATAACAATAATGTTTAATTTCTGAACTTTTTCTTATTTGACTTTTCTTCCCTTGTAAAGATTTCCAAGTTTTCCATCATCAAGATATAAATGACCAAATATGTTTCCCATCAGACTCATAGTTTTTTCCCCTAAAACCAATATTTTTTTCACACGTGTTTTCTATATTTCGATACATTGAGACAGACTCAGACATTAAGGGTGTAAGCCACAGAGCGAGGAGTGAGGAGGGAGAGAGAGGGTGGTTGGTAACTCGAAGGTGGTTTAGTGGTTTTGACCTGCTTATTTTGATATATGACGGTCATCGGAAATAATATAATATTGCTCTGGTTTTTGAGGTTGCGTTTTGCTATTTTACTTCCCGTTTCCCCGCACATACGAATATTTGGTCAGAGTTTTCTTTATGGCATTAGGCCACCACAAATACACCGAGGAATGCATTTCGTTGTTGTTATTTATTTATACGAATTTGATGGATATGGTTTATGTGGAGGTATTTCTGGAGAAGTGAGGTCGATATTTTAAAGGCGAAATAAACTCAGTTTAAAATAACGTACGATTTTATTACACATATTTATTAGCTAAGTTTATTAAACGATTAATACGGTGAATGTTTGTTTCAAATCCTTGCCTCTAACATATGAGTCAAATATTGAAAGATTGACATGGAAAGTTTCCTGCTACACGTTGGAACGAATGTTTAAACCGAATGAATTATTTATTTTATTAATTTGTTGATATTATTGACACTGACACCGTTTAACAAAAACTTTCAAGTAGATAAAGAAACTTTCAAATATAAAACCTTCCTTTGTCGGACGATTCGTGCAGCAGTGCATGACATGTGGATCAAGTGTGTGGTGGGGGTAGAAAAATCCCTTTTGACGCGGTTGAAATTACCGACAACAGCGCAACGTGAATGTGAACTTAGTTCCAGCAGCGACGAACGTTGGAAGATGTTCGTAGCTTCGTTTGGTACCGGGTTAAATCGTAAGAATATAAATTCTTTGACGTTCATTTAATTACAGCCGGAAATAAATGTTATTCTGAAATGAATCATTTTCTCTTACAGAAACTACATATTAATAACTAAAGACTTGCGGTTTATTAGTTTTAACAAGCCCCTGCTTAATTTGTTTATAATTTTAAATTTTCTGCTGTGCCTTCTACAAAATTTCATATAAATGAATGCGTAATATTAACACCCCCCTTGCATATTACTTTTAGCAAGTAGGTAATTTAGTGACACCTTTCCATTAATCGTGGTTGACATCACGCCTCATTACAGACCAAACTAACCATACACCTCACCAGTTATTTTAATTTACTCGTACACCATCTCACAAGTAATACATTGTTCATGTTGGAAGTCTATTGTTCTTGAAGATCGTTTAGCACTAACATTAAAGGCATTTTCATGAACATCATCATAGTGGGTTTGTACGTAGAAGACATAATAATCCACGTTAACCCTTTCCGCGCTTCATAATGAGTAATGTGAACGGTGAACCCCTAGACACTCCCTATAAATACCCCCTCATCTACACTTATCCCCTGGAACCAAGCAACCCTTTCTTCATCATTCTCTGACGATATTCAACAAGGCCTAGATCAACGATGGCTCTCGAAAAAGGGTACTGGGTACTGGGATCTGTTTTTACTCATTCCTCAACAATTCTTTGGTTCTAGATTCAACTGTGAACACAATACACCACCCGATGAAACACCCACATTCATTTTGTTCGTTTTAGTTGTCTCGTTCAACGTTTGTGTGGTGTTGGTGCTGATGCTGATGCTGGTGTTCCTTGTTCCTTCTAATAGTGTTGAATTATATAGAGTTATGTATATAATGTATATTTATATAGACTATAGAGAAATGTTCCTCGTTACTGACTTTTGAAATTGTTAGGATTTTTAGGGGATTAAATGAGATCATACCACTTCATTGTTGATTATTAGAGAATCCTTTTTAAATGCATTGTATTTGAACGTTGTAAGAACGTCAGGAGTGTGTGAGGAGGATGATAAATAATGAAGACTAGAAACAGATTAGTTTTAAAATAAATACGACTTATACACTGCCAGTGCAACTGCTACAATTAGAGTCCAGCTAGAAAATCCTATATTATAATGTTCCAAGTGAGAGTTTATATGTTTCTATGTTTACGCGATTCGTATAGTGGATCGAAAACTGTTCTTATTGAAAATTGTCTATTTCGTAGAGAAAAAAATTCTAAGACTTTTGGCGTCCTCGGATTTTCCTCTAAATTTCCGGGGAACCAGTAATTTTGGAAAAACTAAAAAAGAATTTTTACTGTTTGCTCTATAGCTTTTAATTCATTAAAGATAGAAAGTTGAAATTTGGTATGTGTGTTCATTGCTAAATTTTGAAAAAAAGTTGGTCAAATAAAAACAAATTTTTAATTCAGTTTATATGAAATTTTTTTGATGGTTATATGTAAAATTAATATGGAACGAGTTAAATTTTTCAATTTAAAAATAGAATTAAAATTTGAAATGAAATTCAATTCACACACAAAAGACAGTCGTCGCTTGCGACGGGGTAAACTCTAGTATACAGTAGATTGCTGTAAAATCAAATATGTTAGATGAAACAATTATTTTGTTTTACCTAAATTGTCTACCTGAAACTAATTATTGCAACATCGTATCGACAAGACAACTGTCATGTCATGTCATAACTAAATTAGACAAGTCAACACATTAAATAATCATTACGTCATCAGTCTGTCTGTAGATTCACTTCATGGAACATAAATCAAAACGAAAACAACAAAAAAAAGAAATACTTTGTTTAAAACTTTTTGAAAAGTTCGTAAAAGTTTTAGCGCTCTGTACCCCATACCCCATACCCCGTAGTTACAAGATAAGTTATTTCATAATCCAAATAAAAATAATGAAACATCTTTTTCAAAATATATGCTTATGAGATTTTAATTTGTTTTAAAACGAGTACTAAATATACTTTTCTACGAGGATCAAAAATATTATTGGTAGTTTTGTAGAGTAATTAAATTTACACGTATTAGACTTGATACTAATTACAAAAATAATATAAATATTATTTAGAATATAAATTAGCATATTAAATATAAAGATTAATTAAGAAAAGCCACAAAACATAAATGACAATAAATCAGTTGGAATAAACAAACTAACCACTATAACAATAATAAATTATTTTAGTTTCTCTACGTTTGAACTTTTGCTTCTGCTTCAGTTCTTTCAGCAACCAACTTCAGACTTTAGAAGACTTCATACTCATAGTTCAGACTTCTGCAATAACAATAACGATACAGAACTTATAACGGAAAACTTTCTTATTATTACTGTTTCGTTCTTTTGCTATAGTTTTTTTTCTTTCCTGTTTTTATCATATCAAATCTAGACCAGAAGTTAAATGTGGATATATATATATATACATATATATATATATATATATATGTACATGTAAAGAAATTATATTTCTTAAGTTGGTACAAAGCTCGTCGGTCAGTAAAACAGTTACCACATACTCATGGACTCCATAGATGATGTTGTAATGAATAACGGTTAACATAGTTGATATTTGGAACTGACAGAACTCGCTCTGTATATTGTTAAGTTATTATAAAATTAGATAAAAAGGAATTGACAATTTAAATGACTTTGATTTGATTTAAATTTTGATTTCAGAGCAACACATAGATTTGATTAAAAAATTTCAATTCCTAATAAAGTTGGAGATATTGTCTTATATAAATATAGTAAATAATAAAACCTAACGTTAGGCAAAACGTATTTAACATGAATTAACATGTTGTGTTTAGCGAAATTATTAAGCACTTATCAGAGGTTGTCGTTATTGTTATGTGGAGGATGTAAATTTATTGCAGACCTCCTACTATCTAGTGTGCTACTAAAAATGCAGTGTAAAACAAATATCTAGTCGCGAATAAAAAATACCTAGGCCAGAGTCGCTGATACTACAAATTTAAAAAAGAAATATATAGTCCAAATCACGATAGTTCGGCGGTGACTTATACTTAAAAGAGGTTATAAGAGCGGTATAATTCTATAATACGATAATGAACTTTATCTTATTCGTTTCTATATACATCATAGAAAAATAAGTGAGTCAGTGCATTTTAGTTATATCGGCAGTTTATACCCCACAACTTGTTTTAAGTCTCGTAATTTGAATTATACATCTCCTAGAATAAGAATCATCTGTAATTGTACTTTTTTATCAATACATCGTGTAGTTTATTGCCATTGGCACAGCGCAGAGGCAATGTCAGTGGTTTCCATATTTAGCTGAAACATAATAGCATAAGTGAAGCACCTGTTTCTTCCTACTGCTGGTAACATATAGTATTATAGTTCCTTATTTTATATATAACTCCAATAACATTCAGAGCCAGTAGTAGATGTGCTGTATTAGTCTAGTATAGCTCTGATATCGACCGTAGCTGTTTAGGTATTCAAGTAGCGACTCAACGCTATTGATTGCATATACACCCCCCAAAATAAGAGGGGGTTGGGGCAAAAAGAGAACCCCAACAACACCCCTATAACAGAACACAGCAAACCTAATGTTAGTAGGATCCAGCGATCCAAAAACCATACAGTCCACAATCTTAAAAAAATACTTATACACATATACTTGTATACGTATACCATGGGTGATGAGGAGGAGGAAGGGGGTGTAATGGAAGTCAATGCTAATTCCAGGCAATGTCTTCAGGATAAATTTATTGTCCGACTTTATACCAGAAACTAAATTGGTAAATCTTTTTGGAATGTTCAATTAACGGTTTGTTTGTTTTGTTTCTAAGATGAATTCAGTTTTATTGTTTTATTAAGGAGCTCGGAATCTTGGAGGCTGATTTAGTTCATTCATTTCTTTTATCTGGACTGGAAAACTAATTTTGTAAAATGATTTTATTATGTTCCGGTAAACTTTCATGTAAGAACACATTCTTCTGTATATTTCATAGCATTTTATTTAAGAAACTTAACAACCATCTGTCATCACAAAAGTACATAAACTTTTATCCTTCAATAAAAGAATTAAAGTTTGTTGTTATTGACAATTTGGACAATGAAATTTACCAGCTATGTCTTCGGCGCTACTGTCGCAATTTCACCCACTTGTAGGAGGTCGTCAGTCATAGGACTGAGTATCGCAAACACTAAATTAATAATCTGTTATAAATTTAAAACGAATCATATCCACATATGATCCTCAGCTATTTTATTATGTATTGAAACTAAATAATACATATGATACCACGACAATCTTTCAACAAGAAATATGAAAGCAGTATATATTTTTTGTCATTTTTTCTATTGTTATTGAATAACAATGCATTATTGGTGCAAAAGCCAATGTATTTTATAAGTTGGTTTGATTTTAATATTTCTGGTTTCCCTAAAAATACAATACTGCGAACCATTAAAAATGTAATGCAATAGATCCAGCTGGGGTCCACCGATATCGATACCGACACTGGTGACATCTGGTGTTCTCGAGCTGTCAATTTAAATGCAGTAGTACCAATATTATCTATAAATAATAAGGCTTTGGGTATCAATTATTTAAACAAACATATAAAATTATACTATTACAAAAACATGGATTATTTTAATGAACTTTATAGTGGTATAATCATGTTTTACGTTTTTATAAAAAAATCTTAAGTATTCCTTTATATCAAGAAAAGTTAAATTAAGTAAAAGTTACTTAAGCAATACAAAATAAGATTGACATCTATAATTAATTAAATATTATTCAGAAACCAATGCGGTTAAATCCAAGAAAGGAAATTGAGAAAATTAATATTTCTTAATACTCGTACATTGGAGAACTTAAACATATTCAAAACCTATAAAAAGAAGGTGCACTCCTTCAAAGAACTGAAAAAATGTATCAAACAATAAGAAAACGAATAATAAATGGATTTTGTTGTTAAAATATGTCATCTCATTAAATATGCATACCAACTAAGCAGCACTAAAATTTAAAAACTATTTAATAAGTTTTAAAATTGTTATTAAATCACCCTTATAGTCCTCATATATTTGAAGTTTTATACAAGGAGGGTCTCTATGGGGGTTGGTTGGAATTTACTATTGGAGTGGGATTTTTATACCCTACGGGCAAGTTGTCAAAAAGCCTTCATTCCACACCGACACCTCCAATGTTAAAATAAGTCCAGTTATCCGCGGCTGGTTAACTCGCGATAGATTGAAGTGTGGTCTAAAATGAACGAATAAGAAGGGGAAATTAAGGGTGGAACTTGGAGTTGGGGTAGAGTACAGCCTAAGGGTGTTAGATTACGTTAGATTAGAAATACAATATGTAGGGTTGCAAGTACCGACGCGATCGTGAGGTCAAAAATAGAAATAAATAGAATGTGAAATATTAAAAAAAAAAAAATAATATATATTATTTGTCTGCAGATTTTAAACGAAAGAAATATTTATTAGGCAGCAATGTAACCCACTTATAGCAAACGCACAGCTAACAAATGAACTATATTGATTGCAAATGAGCTTGTGTCCTCATTTTTAGTGGTCGATTTTTCAATTGTTGATTGATATTGATGTTAATAAATGTGTATTGGCGTGTCTATTTTATTAAATATCTAAATGTAGACGGAGATATAGCAATTAAAAATTTGAATTGTAGTTTTAGCGCTAGAAATGGTCGGTCATTTTTGTATGACGTGAAATGCATTTTAACGTCAGTTATTTGTTGAGTAGGTCAGTGCTGTGGTAATGTTTTGCAGCTGTTGGTAGTCAAATAATCAAGTCAAATCAAAGAATAATAAGTTTTTATTTCATTTAACCCTGCTAAGGCAGACATAATATTGAAATTTGAATGTTCCTTGAAATAGCTGTAAATAATATTTCATATTTTGATATATAAATACATATAGCAGAGATTTATGAGCTGTAAGGTTGGTAACCTTACACAAGGATTGTGATGTCACATGCACTTGGAATGTGTACAACGTTGAATCCCTTTAATAATTAAAGAGACAAAATTACTTTTTAATTGTTAATATCTCTTAACATATAAGGAGTTATTAAAAAATAATTGAACATTTGAGGTTCTAGTAACCCACTTTATCAATATATAGTACACTTTTATAGAAATTAAGACATAGGACACAAGCCCATTGAGATGTGATTCAGTAAAATCTCTCTCTACACATTCTA
The DNA here is from genome assembly GCA_963678705.1 of Panorpa germanica. Classification (NCBI taxonomy): domain Eukaryota; kingdom Metazoa; phylum Arthropoda; class Insecta; order Mecoptera; family Panorpidae; genus Panorpa; species Panorpa germanica. The sequence continues at coordinate 1,344,620 of OY783222.1, forward strand.
CGTGTAATTTTACTTCAAAACAAATTTGTTTCATCAAAAAAAAAACAAATTCATTTCACATGTTTTATATTTTGATTTGCAATTTGACACCCTGCTAGGCATTTCATTATTTATTTATAAATGTGAAATGTTACGTCCCTTTGATGATCCATATCTCATGAGATGATAACACATCCTAAATAAAGTGCAGATTAACACACACACACATACATAGAAAGAAAGAGACACACGGTTACTATGTATGTGAGCAAACTGATACATATAAATTTACTCATACACTAGATTTTAAGATAAAACATATTACCAGGTCTACGAAACGCGTTAGAGTATTATTAAGTGCTGTACGTAAACATAAAAACATAGTCATATTAACCAGTGGCGTAGAACATAGTGGGAACCTCAAGAAAAAAAAGTAAATGCATTTGGATAAAATTTAATTTCAGTGGAGGCAAAAACAAAATACTTCTGGAACAATATATAAAAAAAAGTAGAAGGACCATACAGTATTTGTAGCATTGTATTTGTATTTGTATGTACAGTATGTGTATATAACAAAAGCAATTATATTTAAAAAATCGATGGTATAGTTCAAATTACGAGAGTTCGGCGGTGACTCATACTTAAAACAAGTTGTGTGGTATAAATTGCCGATATAACTAAAAAGTACTGAATCCCTTATTTTTCTGTAATGTGTATAAAAACAAATACCTTATTTATAACGCTCTTATAACCCCTTTTAAGTATAAGTCGCCGCCGAACTACCGTGATTTGGACTATACTACATTTTTTAGGTTAGGATTTCCTTTTAAATATTTCCCTACGTCACTGGAATTGAAACATCAAGAGGAGTGGTCCATCTACTGTCATCTATCCCACAGAGAGATGGTGTCACAGATGACACATGCCGCTAATGAATAAGTGTGCAAATCCTATTTATCTGACAGATTGCTATCAAAATTATAAAATGTGCGTAGCTCGTACGCTCGTAGGCTCGTAGGCTCGTTGGCTTGCAGGCTCGTAGCTTGTCATTCAAGATGAGAGCATGGGTTAGATTAAAAATTATTGACATCCTATGAATATCATATTCATCTTAAAGTTGATAGAGTCAATATCATTTACGAGATAATTATCTGGAATGATGGAAATATGGAGATGGAGGACTTTCGTGTCATATGCAACAATGTAGCAGACGTCTGGATTAATTCATTTATAATGTCTAGATTATGGTAATCTCTATAATCGAAAAAGATTCATTTCTTGAAAGATTTCTAAATAAATTAGATGTCTAATATCTTAATCAGGTTTCTACAATTTTTTATAGTAAAAATTTTTAATTTGGAATTGGAATTTAACTAGAAAATATAGCAATATTAATTTTCAAAAGTTATTTTTGCGGTTCCAACTCATTAAAAGTCAGAAGAAGAACTAATTGCAGCTTTAGATTTTGATTCGCGTTTATAGTTACTTACATAAAACGATTTAAACATAAAAAAACATGTTTTTTTGTGATAATATTAAACCTGCTGTATAATATCGCCATCTATATTTCGCGAGAAAAAATGGCCTTGTATCGTTTCATAAAAATAAATGATACAACACATTAAAAACTAGAGAATTGCAAGGCAATTGTACTGGTCAAGAATTTTGAATTTCTAAATTAATATACTAAATTTGCTTTATGAAATTGACTCATCCTAGTACGTCCAATAATTCTCTGCATCATCTCCGAATTGGACAGCGTTCGCACAAAGTCATATAATAATTTACATGTTTTTTATAGCTCCAGCTCGACATGACCATCTTTGACTCTGGAGTATCCAGCATCCCTCTAGGCTCCAGCTCTGGTGTAAGCTCACTACAACATTTCCGGAATACTCTTAGATTCGATATGCTCCGGTTAACTACTGGCGAATCCTCCGAGAGGTCCTTGTCCGTGCTAGTTCACACCCGTCTCTCCTCCCCTGGCCTTCTTCTTGGCATCCTCGTGTTCCCTTTGAACTTCCAATGACTCCATCCTCCTTGTATCATTCGAAATCATCACCCTCATCCATAAATATTCATGGGCCATAAATTATTAACATTACTTCACTTTATGCGATGTTACGCTTTGCGCTGAGTAGGCTGACTGCTTTGCTTTGGATGTTGTATCTGTACCAGTGCCATCTACACACCACCCTGTACCCTGTATCATGTACTACCTACTACTACTACTATCCCAGATCATAAGCTTTCCTTTTTTTTATGCTAACATTTTATATTTTGTTAAGATTTTTATTTAATTTCGTGTTACAAATGGTAAGTATGAAATGTAACACACTTTAAAAATTAATGATGTGATTATTTTATATTACTTTAAATTTATTTCACTATATTTAAAGTTAATGACTCGCGCCGTGAAGCATTTTATAATTAATTACTCGATTTTTAATACATTTTTTATTTATTTTGATGCAGAAATTTGAGCTTTAAAAAGAAAGAAAGAAATCTATAATACGTTATTAGGAAAATTTTAAAATAATTGTTTATTTGTAACTCCAGACTAGGGTAAACTTTCTGTACCGGGCCGTGGATAATATTGTTACAATCACGGCTCGGCTCTGAGCACGATAACGACTGACCTTCTTATTACGTTTCACGCCAATCTCAATTGTATCTATTCATAGTTACGTGCGTTGAGAGGTGATAAACCATTGTTCCTTTAAATTCTCATGCCAAATTTAATTGTATCTAGTTACATAGTTACCTTCTAAACACTGCAAATTTTCAATTTTGAAATTGCAGTTTTCTTCAGGCAATGTCAACAGTTGCTACAAATTAAAGTTACTATCTATAATCGCATTCAAAATATGCTGGTAATATAATAGAGGCATAGATGCAGTATTCAAAAAAAGTAACTATTATATTTTTTAAATCGGTACAAAATAGTAGATGTTTATCACTCATCTATTTCACTGAGTGTACTTGATTGTTAAATGTATAAAGATACATCGTTGGTTTCGGTGTGTCAAATGTTGTCAAATTCGCTACACCCTATTAATAGGGTGACAGGGGTATTTAACAATTTAACCCTTAAAATATCGCAGATTACGTTTCATCATTTAGTCAACTATAAAAGTGTTTTTTCTTCTTGATATTTGCAAACTTTGGTTTTATTATTTCTTTTAAAGTTGAAGAATTAGTTAAGATATAGTTATCTACAATTTGAAACTAAATTAACGCTGAAATTAGAGTTAAATTTTGACATCAGTACATTAATATCTAAGCCATAAATATAATAATTTCTAAATATGTAATTTTAAAATCTCAAATTAACATCCCGTATAAAATGAGAGGCATCACTTACTGATTCTATTAATTCCCAATTAACCTAACTTTATGAAATGAACATTTTTGATTCTTAACAAACCCTGGAACATATTCAATAACGTACGCAGACAAACTGTTTTCCACGTAAAACCACAGTGCAGGATACCGATTCCCAGACAGCTCAGCTCAGAGATTGTCAATGGATTTTTTTGTTGATCCATCCAGTTTGATAGAGATCCACGCGCGCTGACATTTTCCCTCATACGTAATCCGATTAAAAACTGAATGTATTCGCAGTATTCAATGCGTATTATTTTATTGTGCGCATGCGTATTGTGGATAATTCGTCACACAACATGATTTTATGCTTGGCGGTTAAAAATGACACCATCCTTTATATTCACCAACGCCGAGTCGAGTAAATCCACCCTGTACCGTCATGCTCGATGTCGGCATCCATTCGGAAGTGATCTTGTTAAAGGATCTACACTTTAAAGGATAAACAAGGACAATAAACAACATCATTAGATAGTGACATTTGGTGGAAGAAAGGATGTTTTAGTATGCACACGCAATGGATTGATATATTAAAATGTTTACTGCAAAAAAAAATTAAACTTGCCCTCAGTGTATTGTAACTTTTGATCAGACTGCTAACTAAATGCAGACTGCAAAGTTCACTAACGTGAATTATTTATTTTGTTTATTGACTTTAAATCATACACAAACAACAAACGTCGCTTTGCGACAGTGTAAACATTAGTCTTAAAATATAAAGTACCTGAAATTAGTAGATTTAAACTTCTAGACAATTAAAAAAAAAGGTGACAACTTAAAAGGTAAAACTTCTTTGACATTCGTTTGTTTGTTCAACTTATTACAGAACATATTATATAAATTTATATTAAATTTTCGACGAACATTTTGATAGAGCAATAATGCAGCGTTCCGGTGTAAAAGTATACATTATAAAAATGAACTAGCGGCAGTGGAACGGTGGTTATCAGATAGTGCATTAAGGAACATTAGAACGGTGACAGGGGTTTATGTGCACTAGGCATGCAGATGCACCTCCACATGCAGTGCATGCAGTCAGCATCTAGCTACTGCAATACGTACCGTGTGGAGAACGAGGTAGATGTGGCGGAGGACACGATAGCCAAACAAGCAGGAGAACCAGCAGTGTGGACAAACAAGGACTCTGCATTACAAGATCACTACGACTTGGGACTTGGGACTTGGGAAGAGACTAGAGGTCAGAGACGGCAGGAGAATACTTGTTAAAAAGGAAGATTCCTGACTGAGATTTACATGTTCATTCTGCGATACCATACTATAAGCCGAGTACAATCGTATGGAAAATTGAAATTGCTAAATGGATGTAAAGAAATTATATTTCTTTAGTTTGTACGAAGCTCTTCTGTCGGTAAAACAGTGACCATATTCTCATAGAGCCATAGATAACGTTGTAGGAATAACTACCAACACTGTCGATATTTAAAATCGCCAGAACTCACTGTGCATATTGTTAGGTTATAATAAAATTAGATAAAAAGGAATTGACTATTTAAATAATAAACTTTAAATGTTGTTGCTTTGATTTTCGGTAAGACAGTATGATTTAAGTTAAACAATGTAATTATTATAATGTGTATGTAAATTACTAAAATAAAAGTCTCTGATTTCAGAAGCAACACATAAGTTTGCTTAAAAATGTACAATTCCTAATAAAATTGGAGATACTGTCTTATGTGAATATAATATTAATTTGGGAATCCTGCGGAAAATTTACGAGCTATATCTTTTTAATAAACTATAACAATAACTTGTAAAATAGTTAAGGAAAAGTTAGAGTTGTTAGAAAACCAGAACTACACACATAGTTTACATATGACTGATTTATTCTCAAACATTAATGGTCCGAATTTGTATGCTGGGAATTTGTATGCTGGATGAATATGTCGTATAATTTCTTTAATTTTCAGTGTGATATAAAACCATTTTTATCCAAACTAAGCAATAATTGTAATTCCGATAATTTCTAAACATTGTAAAGTAATGAAATGCATTACTTAAGGCACTTAAGCTATCAGATTCAAGTCGACAGTCACAAGTTCCAATACCCATTTATATTTGTTGTTTTTTTTCTCTTAATTTTATTTTTGTACAATTTTCAAGCTCAATCTCTGCACACACTCACGAGAGTGTCGGGATAACATCTCTGTTCGCATGAATGCCACCACCCAGCTTATAACAAGAATTGTACACTCTAAAGAGATGTGATTGGAGACACTACATGCTCCTAGTATACACGGTTACATGGTAAGACATTAAAACAACTTCAAATTGACAACGACTGAGACAAAGAACATGCAAGACAAAACATCTTCCTTCCTTTTGTAAGAAGTTTATTACTTTTTAAAGAAGTTATTAATTGCCGTGACACTACTGAAAAATAAGGACAGCGCTTGAGCAGCACTAAATAAATATTTCAGATAGTTATTGTCACTGGAAATGAACAGAATAATTTCGATAAAAATAATGCTCACAGAGTTTGAGATCATATCGTCCTGCTGATGGATAATCGTTCCATTTTATTTTATTACACAAAATAATGCTTCATTTTCGTTCAACATATTTATATGAGGGTAGCTCTACCACCCCGCTTGTGCCATGCAGATATTGCTGACGGAAATGAAATAACTTTTAATATCATTCTGTTTGTACGGTCGACCAGCGTTGAGTCCATGCCCGTGTCCGTGTCCACGTCCGAAGCGTTGTGAAGCGCTTGTACAAAATGAATTCAAACAACTGTAATGCGTTACAATTACAACGATTCACAAAAAAATAAAACTGTAAAACGTTTTATTTTGACATAAATGACGTTAAAAAAAAGTCTGTCATTTTGTTTTTGCAACGAATTGTTTAAACATCAACATGCGGTTAAATTACACCGTGTCCAGTACGTACACATAGTGACACAACCCTATTAAAAAGTTTTTTATTCAATGGGCTTTTGTCCTATGTCTTAATTTCTATAAAAGTGTACTATATATTGATAAAGAGGGTTACTAGAACCTCAAATTATTTTTTATTATTTCCTTATATGTTAAGAGATTTTAACAATTAAAAAAGTCATTTTGTATCTTTAATTATTAAAGGGATTGAACGTTGTACACATTCCAAATGCATGTGACATCATAACCGCTGCCAACCTTACAGCTCATAAATCTCTGCTATATGTATTTATATATCAAAATATCGAATATTATTTACAGCTATTTCAAGGAACAATAAAATTTCAATATTATGTCTGCCGTAACAGAGTTAAATAAAACAAAAACTTATTATTCTTTGACTTGACTTGATTATTTCGACTACCAACAGCTATAAAACATTACCACAGCACTAACCTACTCAACAAATAACTGACGTTAAAATGTGTTTCACGTCATACAAATATGGCCGACCATTTCTAGCGCTAAAACTACAATTCAAATTTTTAATTGTTATATCTCCGTCTACATTTAGATATTTAATAAAATAGACACGCCAATACACATTTAACATAAATAATTGAAAAATCGACCACTAAAAAATGAGGACAAATTCATATTTGTTAAACACTAATTACTTCACGTATTAAAATCTCATTAGTTTCTTAACTAATGAACTTGGCTTTAGTTTTTTATTAATTAACAAAACATTGAATTAAACTAAGCAGATATTTTTATTTTACCAAGATTATAAATCCTTGTCCTTGCAAAGGTCATGAAGAAGAATACACAGTCTTAAGAATACCTCGATTTATCTAAATCTCACACATATATATATATATATATATATATATATATATATATATATATATATATATATATATATATCTCACCGTAATTAACACATTACACACACCTAACTTATCCGATATAAACCTAATCTTAATGCTTCAGCTAACCTATCTAAAGCAACTCCTCTTACGTTTCTTACCTCACAAAGTCCCATAAGGGCGCCTATTTTCACCCCTTACTTCTATATCCCCCTCATCCATAGTGGGTGTTAATTATCTCTGGCGTGCTGAGCGCTTCATTAGTGGGTGAATAACATAATGAGAATATAGCGGTACCTAAATATCTACCTTTTTAATGAAAGAGTCTACTATACTTTTTAGGTAATTGTAAAGCTGTATTCTTTATATAGGTCATAGTATTTTGTATGGGAATTCGAAATGAAATTATCAAAATGTAGTTGTTTCAATTAGAAGTCGAGAAAAATGTTATACGCTTTAGTTTTATTTTGCTATATTAATAGCTGATTGACATTAGAATTTTGTGTTATTAAGTTTCTTTTAAATTAAAATAATGTGTAAGTTTAATTAAAACTATTAATTATTATTTTTATTATACAGTATAAGAAGGCAAAACTCTCTCTCTCTCTCGCTTCTTTTTGCTCCGTTAGAAAGAAGTTACCAAAATTTAATGAAAGTAATTACAATAACCGTCATTGTGAATCGGTTTACAAAATCCAAGCTCTTTCAGACACTCTATCTCCAACAGAATCAAGGATGTATTAAATTTAACCTGTCAATTACTGATCATTGTAATCATTTGGATCATTCCAGAGATTTCGAGGATACACGTATATACATCAACCGAAACATCCCCACTACGTGGCAGGAGCAATGGAGTCACTGTCATCGACAGGAAACTTTTTAGAAGAAAACCAGCTTTTGGGTGATTGATTGATAGACACATGTTCGATAGAATGGAGAAATTATGGTGGAATTGTGAAGCATCGGTGGTAACAATCATGAATTAACAATAATTCATTTGAAAACAATATTCATTTTAAGGTGAAACGATACTTGGCCATTTTTTCTAGCGATATATAGATTAGCGATACTATACAGCAGGTTAAATATTATCAAAAAATTGTTTTTTTATGTTTAAATCGTTTTATGTAGGTAAAGGCAGTGGAAGAAAGCTTAAAATGTAGATACGTTATTCATCTAACTAATTGCAGCTTTAGCTTTTAATTCGCGTTTATAGTTACTTACATAAAACGATTTAAACATAAAAAACATGGTTTTTTGATAATATTTAACCTGCTGTATAGTATCGCATTCTATATTTCGCTAGAAAAAATGGCCAAGTATCGTTTCACCTTAAGTAATTAAAAAAGGAATAGTATGAATGTTTTTTTTCAAGCCTCTATAGATATCAAAGTTTCAGGAATTCGTGACCATCAGGTTACTAAACATGTCCTTCACTTCCTTCAATTATATTTATATTTACAGATAAATTAAAATTAAAAAAGGGGTTAACACTTTAGCATGATTAGATCTACAGGATATTTTAAAAAATATTAAAAGTAAATGTCAATCTAACATGAATCTATCTATACGAAAATCCACGTTGCTAATACAGAATACTGGCATTTCGAGCCATTGTAAAATGTGTGCTTCTAAAGATATTTCTAAATCCAACACTTACAAGTATATTTATATTTTCCGTAACAGATTTTATCTTGTGTGTTTAACATTTATAACAATTATTACTTATAAAACATATAAATGTAGGACTTGGCAAAATTGATTAAAATGAAGAATAATTTAGAAAATGAACACATAACATTGAAGAATTGAAGAACTATGAATTAAGAAAATGTGTTGGTCTTTGAGGAAAAGCGATTGTGATCTTTTGCAGATTTGCGAAAGATAAATTTTACGAAAAACGTACGTGAAAACGGACAGTTTAAAGATGTAATTGATTCAAAAGATTCGAGTATTGAAAGTAATCAATTTACTGTCAAAGCTGTTTTGTAGCATTTGGAAGCAACCTTAATTTCCGTGAACCATATTTCTGTGACCAGACCATTTTTTCAACAGCCGTCAAACTTGAAGAGTGATTCGATTTTACTGATTTGGAATTTTTGTTGAAAGTTGCGTTGACAATGAATTTATTATATACATATACATATAGTCATCATAAAAAAATATTAATATATTATCTACTGTTGATATATATATGTGTATATAATATTATATTTATGTGACAAAAAATAGTATGCAATGTACTCCAGATACGCCCAATTTGGTGTCACTCCGTGAAATTTCGAGGTGAGGTACCAACCCAATCTTATGGGTGAGGTGCAGCTCTGTCAAATGTGGGCTAGAGACAATAGACTTTTTATACTATATTATATATAATATAATATATATAGTAATTGGAATCCAATAAGACACACCTAATATACCATTTTTATTTATAGTGCAGTGAAGAGTCTGTATTAAATGTTTCAAATATTTTTGTGTAGAATCTATATAGTTGTAAATAACGGAATGAGCTTGTGGCAAGCTAGCGAGACATGAATACTATATTCAAAGGCTTTACACCATGTTTTGTCAATCAAAGATACCTGCCCGCAATAAATGAATCAATCAATCTCGCAAAAGATTGCAAATTAAATAATGATGTCTTTAAGAACCTTTCATTTTAAAAATTTAATTAAATTATTACAAAATTCATTAAAATTAACATCGCGAAAAAGTCAAACATATAAAAACACACACTGAAACAGAGGCCACCCAAACCAGAGAAATTCTTCGAATCGTTTGCGCATGCATTGCAAGATGTGCGCGCGCGACTTACGAATGTCTTGGACAAAAGAAACGGACAACAGGACAAGCCACAGTTTGTCCTGTTGTCCATCTACATTTCATCTTAAAACAAACGCAAAAAAACTTATTAAATTCTGTCGTATTTTTTTGAAAAATACTTGTCTCTCGATTGTCTTTTATTCCTATGTCTGTAGCGTTGTCAATTTCCAGTTTTTGGGCAATTTTATTTTGTGTAAGTACTCTACTAAACTGCAAGGTATTTTCTAAAAACTTCTGTTAACTGTTACAATCATCAAAACGTGTTTTAACACAAAACTTTTCAAATAAATAGTCATTTAAATTCATTAGGTTTTTTCTTTTTTGGTAAACTGTTAAAATATAACGATATTATTATTCTGAGAATGTAGTTTATTTCGATTATAGCGATAGATTGATAGTTAACGATACTTGAAATGCATGATGTGTGATGACCGCGAAATTGCTCAAAATTAAAATGGCGCTATTTCCATAACCTAGACATTTGTGTACTTGACAACCAAACAAAATTATAATGCACATAAACTTGTAGAATATATTTGGAACGCTTGCAATTAGAATACAAGAACACAGGTAGAAAATGTAACGCTTAAATTAGCTTGTTGTACGCTAGCAAGTAAACTTGTAATGCAAGACAATTTGTATATGAACAGAACAAAATGAGACATGAAATTAGCTTGTGGCAAACTAGTAAATGTGAATCTTACACTGCATTATAAAAAATTTCAAATTTACTATATTAAATGCGTAAATGTAGAAACAAAGTTGCTGTTATGCACCTTTAAACATATATATGTATATATATAAACAACAAATAAAAGCTATGTAAAATACACAGGTTTAAAATGACAAAACAAGTGGATAGTCCTAAAACAAACAACAAAGGTAAATAAAAACTGATTTGGCATTGTTTAAAAATTCGTTTGATTTTTTTAGCCGCATCTCTTTTATCGTTCCATTCTATTTGGAACACATCAATCACTTTGGAGTTTTGTTGAAAATGGCATGAGGAATCAGGCATCAAGCTCACCATCACCATAGCCTTTGCCAGCGTCATCGCAAGGAAGACAACGACCCAACAATGAAGTAAAAAGCGAACCGAAGGACCTTAATGTCGATAACTTATAAGCTGAATGAATTGTGCAACTCAGTACAGAAGGATAAAAGATCTGGACCTATGCGTATGAAGATGTTTTTTAAATTCCATTCTATCTAGTGTAAATTTTAACGTGACTGCCAAGAAAGTAGCATGCCTGAGCAAGCGCTAGATTTTTAATATTAGATTATTACATTAATTTATCATTTAATTAGCCCGAGAATTATTCAGATATTGATATTGTACAACCTACTACTATCAGTCGTAACTTATATAATTTAATTGTTCAAGGTATATACTTAGAACATATATAAATGATACAAAGTGTTTACTACTACGATACTTATTTTATAAAGGAACATGTTTTTTATCGAACATTCCACAGATTCAACAAAGTTTTAAACCCATTTGTTGCTTTTATCAAAGTACTTACAATATAAAATTCTCGTACATATTATCTTTGGTGCGTTGCAAACTCTTGCAAATTTAACAAACATTTCTTAATCAGCGTTATTACCGTATACGCTTAAATATTGGTAATAATAATAAACAGGGTGACTAAAGATGGTCATAATTTAATTATGTAAAATCTAATAAAGTAAAAGCTAAAATAGCATCACTATTTTCATTGATTTATTCTAACAATTTACTTTTACATTAAAGCAAAAAATATTATTTGTTATTATAAAAATATTATTAGGTCTGTCGTACAGAGAAGACTTTAATTTATCATTAAAAATAATTATTCAAACAAATGGCTACAAAAGTATCATTGTATTGATAAATAGTTAATACTTTATACTCCATTAAATAATAAATATGAGATAATTTATTATTAAAGACCATTTGTAGATACTACAAGTTCAGTAAGAAATCTATCCCGACTATCTGCTTGCTCTCTTGCTCCTTACTTGGTATTCTGATCACCCTATGTACCATATTCTCGTACGTAAGATTGTGTTCGTACTGTATGTAAATGTACTCTATATTTTATACAAAACATTTGATATCGATTAGTGCAACGTAGTTAAGTTTAGTTTTTATGAAACCTGAATATTTTAAATAAAATTTTATTATTATTATTATTGTATAATAAAAATAAAAATGCACTTATGATAAAACATTTCGCTCTTGTTGATACAAAGTAGCGAAAATAAATGCAGAAATATGGACAAGGTAGGTTATACGAGTTGGCAGTACTGCCGGACTATGTATACTACTTCTATAATACGATGATTAAAGGTTAGTGTTCACAGGTGAATTGTGCGAATTGTGTTCTTGTCGTTTTATTTAATAAATCCAGTAAATGTAAATAAATACAATACGTATAGTACTTACTGTACATACTGTTTATGATTGAGTTGATTAAGGAGGTACAGGACGTTAACGTAAATGATGAAAACGTTGTGAAATTTGGAGGCTCGATACAAATAGTAAAAATACATGCTGTCTCAAAATTTTAGAGACCTAAGGTTCCTAGTTTTCTTTTTATACATGATTAAAAATAGTCATTTTCTATACAAATCAAAATTTTTGGCTCAATTTCACCACATAATATAACTTTTAACTATGAAAAAATGATGACACGGCTTTCAAAAACTAGGTGTATATAAAAAAATCTTTTCTGTAACTATTGCAAAAAGAAAATTATCAAAAGGATACCTATGTACGAAAATATTTAAATAAAACCTTTAAAAAACAGTAAGTGTAGGTTATGAGCCGGCAACGTTACAAATCCCAATTTGAGCGGGAAATTCAAAATCAGAATAAATATTTTATAAAATATAACAATTTATTTGTCAAAGAACCAAATCACGCATGCGTCAACACACGTAAATTTACAGCGTTGCAAAAATTATTATTCCTTTTTCAAAATATTTAATTTGAATTAATATAAATTTGATATTAATTATAGGTAATTTTTCATTTATTAAACTATTATATGCATAAAAAATCATTTTAACTAGCAAATAGCAGTTTAATAGGGAATTGAAAAATTCATTTTCAAAGGTACAGTCCCAATATTTGCTCGTCCCTCATGTACTTCGTATTTTGAATTTCGTATTACCGAGAGATAAACTTTTTGCATTGACGGTACGTCCTGTACCTCCTTAATATATATAATATCTATACTTCTGGATATTATTTAATCTGGCTAATATTCAATCTATGTTAATACACTGCAAATACAACACAAAAATAAAATTGCTTCAAGTAAGCATAGGTCGTGGTTACTGCATTAACAAACATCAACAATGTTACGTTAATGTAATGTTAAAGAATGCACTCCTGCATTTAGTTAGGAGTTGAAAATCGGCTCTTAAAGTTCTTTCGGTATAATTAGCATCAAATGAATTATTTTCTAATTGGTGGTAAATTTCCGATTGCCGTGCAGATAAAATTCAAATATAGGGAACACAAAAAAGAATTACAACGCATATTAAGGTCGTGTGTCGGTGTACAAACATACAAACACACACATAAATGTCACATGTACTACAAGTATATCTACTTAAGATCTTTCCATGTGTTGGTCACTGCAACGCTGTGTGCTGTATAAAATACGGTTATTAAAATATTATATGCAATTAAAAGTTGCATGCATCAAACGAACTTTGTGCAAAATGATATAAAACACAAAAAACTGTGACGACTTGATGTTGGTACACCTTGTTTGTTAGAGGACGGTTGGTAAACCTGCAAAAACACCTGACGTTAACTTATCAGATGTAATTGAGTTGGTTAATTGTTTTAGAAATAAAAATGTTCTGTTTTTTTGCTTTGTACATTGACACTAATTTGTTTGTTTTCGTTATTTAAAAAAAAACAGTTTTTAGTTTTGCGATGACTGATCTCCATGACAGGAATGGCAGCGCCGGAATATTGTTGATGAAAAAAGTGACGCTTAAAATAGACGAAGCAACGAAACGAGAGCAAGACCATCATCATATCAAAACGATGGGAAATTTATTCCAGAATGAACCTGTGGAATATGATAATTATTCTCTGTATTTCTTGTGCTATCAGCTTTAAATAAGGAAGCTTGAAGTGAGCAAAAAAGCTGAGTAATTACAAATCAGAACAACTGAACAATAACTGTATACGTTACAACAAAATAAAAAATACCAAATCATCATTTCATTTATAAGGGATGAGGGAATATGTTTGAAAACCCTTACATACGTTTCTAACAGAAAACTATCTCAGAATCTGTGAAAATAAACTAAAAAAGAAAAAACTCAAGAAAAAAACTTTCCTAACATCACCAATATAACGTAGGATAGTGTATTATACATCGGCGCCATACTGATTTGCATGCGACGCCATGCCTAGCGGGTTGTTGTGATAGAGAAGGATAACAAATAACTTAAAATCTATTGTAAGAAAGAGAAATAAATATATCAGCGAGAGTGATGTGTGAGTGCGACAAAAACACTAACAATACCCATCTAATTACATTACGATGACAGAGATGGAAATACTTTAACAATGTTCTAAATGTGGGGGTGTAAAGGAAAAGGATAGTTATATACATTGATTACATTAGTGTGTATGAGATAGATATATATTATAGACGTAGTGTAAACGTAAAGTAGCAGGGGTTGAATTGTTGAACGAGAGGGGGGTTAGAGGGACTTGAAAAAGTGGGCGGAGGATTTACATTAAAGTTGGGGAAAGTAATCGATATAACAGAATGTTGTGCTCTATGTATATATTTTGTATATATGTATATATAATATAATATACTGCAAGCACCGTCTCATTTGAGTCAGGTGGTTTGTACATTAGGGAAACTTGTTATAAAATTATACGAGTATATACCTGTTATAGATATATGTGAATTTTGAACTTGTGTACATTCCACAATCTACGTACTACCCTTACTGAACCCTTTATTGAAACAATTCCATCAATTTTTTAGAATTTTGAAACAATATATTCTATTTCTCTTGTTTGTTTAGGTATTTGTGTAAATTTCAAGAACAGTACTTCGTTTATAACGATTAGTATTACC
Source organism: Panorpa germanica (assembly GCA_963678705.1). Lineage (NCBI taxonomy): Eukaryota > Metazoa > Arthropoda > Insecta > Mecoptera > Panorpidae > Panorpa > Panorpa germanica. The sequence goes on from OY783222.1 coordinate 1,359,689, forward strand.
AAAGTAGACAATGAACCTTGGAAATAGCTTGTGACACGCTAGAAAATGTGACCCTTGCATTGCAAGACAATTTTCTACTGACTTACGTACATTTACTTCATACACTACTATATATATACATTGGCGTCCGCAGAAACTTTGACAGTGCATACAGGGAGAAATCAATCCACAACAGTTTACATCGAGCCTTCTTGGTGAGCGCACGTATTTACAATAAACAAAACAATAAAATAAATAGTGATCTTTTTTTTTTTTGCAAATTATAATATTTTTTTTTCGTGATTTATTTTTTTTTAAATTATAATTTATATTATTATTAAGTGTTATTAATTAGAAGTGAAGTAACTTCTATTTAATTATCACTGGTTAATTAACAATATGGATATGGAGGTTGAACCTCCCGATAAAAATCCGATCAATAAAAACAACTCTGTGACTAACAAATCAATTCCTACAGATAAAACATCCAGTGATATAACAGAAAACTTAAATAACAATAGTGACAATGTTAAAAAAAGATTTAATAATTTATACAACACAGAAACAAAATATGACTCGTATAAAGTAATGATAGTTAAAAATAATAGTGATGGAAATACATTTTTTAGTTCTCTTAAATTAGCAGAAATAATATGTAAAATTAGCAATAAATCTAATATAATAGAAATTAAAAAAGTGGGAAGAAATAGAGTAATCGTTCAATGTGCTAATGCAGTACTAGCTAACGAAATTACCAAATCAACATTGCTGAAAAACAATGGGTATGAAGCGTTTATCCCATTTTACTGGTGCACAAAAGTTGCTATTATAAAAGGTGTTGATATTGAATATTCGGAAGATACAATTTTAAATAATATAGAGTGTCCACCTTTTAAAGTAACGAGAGTGCAAAGGTTAAATCGAAAACTAAGAGTTGACGGAGCTATTAAATATGAACCCAGTACAACAGTGAAATTATTCTTTGAAGGACTTGCTATTCCTGCTTATGTTTACATGTGGAGAGTGAGACGAGCATGTGAACCATTTGTACAACAGACGATACAATGTTATAATTGTTTTAAATTTGGACATGCAGCCACAAAATGTAGAGCAAAAGTAGCAAAATGTAAATTCTGCGGAAGTGAAGATCATTTACGTACTGCATGCACATCTCCTAATCCGACATGCATAAATTGTAAACTTAACCACGAGGCTACAGACAATGAATGTCCTGAAAAAAAAAGACAAATCAAGATAAAAGATCTCATGGCCCAACACAATCTCAGTTTTTATGAAGCAAAATTAGAATTAACAGAAAAAAATACAGACTATTTATACTCAGTAAGAACTCAAAACTCTTTTGAAGCTCTAAACTACAATGAGACTTTTCCCAATATCACTAATAAATACAATAGTATCAACATAATTCCAACATACAAACCAAACCCTTTAACCAGAAGAACTAATACCAGAGTGAATAAATCAAATACAGGTAACTCGTTACAAAGATCTTACAGTCAACCACAACCTACGACATCCACTAAAGAACCAATTCCAAAAAGAAGAAGAGAAGAAAAGAAACCTAACAATGAAGAAAGCGACACATACCTTAAGATAACTAATCAAGGAAAAAACAGAAAGCAAATCAACCAAGAGACACCTGATATTACAATGGAAAACAATGATAATGATACCTGCTATACATCAATATATAATAAAAATAATGATGACAAAATTAAAAATACAAACAAAGACCCAAATATTACATCCCAATCCCTTAGAAGCTACAAGAAACAAATATCTAGTGTACAATGGCCAAACTCGTAAGAAAACATCGATATATAAATTAAGTTTATTTTTTAAAAATCTATTCACATCACTAAACCTAATCGTTTAATAAATTTACTAAAATATTAAATCAACAATAATTATATAAACGGAGAGAAAATAAAATAAAATAAAATATATAAATAAATCTAACAACAAGACCAAGGACAGATATAAAAATCAATAATTAATTAAAACAGTTAAAATGATAAATTTTATTCAATGGAATTGCAGAGGAGTCAGATATATTAAAGAGGAACTACAACATATGTTACAGAAGCATAACATACATATATGCATACTATCAGAAACGTTTTTAACAAAAAATATCAATTTCAACATAAAAGGTTATTTTATTGAAAGAGAAGATAGGATACAGAATACAAACTATAATCCCCACGGGGGTGTTGCTATCTTGATTCATAAATCTATAAAATATAAACGAGTAATGCTAAATAACCCATTTAATTCGGTCGAAATAGTTGGAATAATTTTAACACATAACGAAACTGATGTAATATGTATTTTATCAATCTATGCTAAACCGAATCATAAACTATCTAATTCTAATTGGTCACAGATAAAACAACAAATAGATGTTCCTGTTATACTTGCTGGAGATTTTAACGCGACTAATCTTGCTTGGGATATAAATTGTCCAGGTAGTCAGTATGAAGGTAACGAATTGTTAGATTTCATAGAAAACGAAAATCTAAATATTATCAACGATGATAAACCAACTAGAGTAAGCAATCTCAGTACAAGGGACAGTATATTGGATCTCACATTGGTATCAATGACTTTAACACAACAAATTACTTCGTGGCAAGTTCTTGCAGATAGCTTAGGTAGTGATCACTACCCAATTTTTTTCTGTTTGAATGACTATAATAAAGACCGTTACCGTACATCTGAATATTTAACGAGGAGAAATTTCCGAAAAGCAGATTGGGAGAAATATAGCCTTGAAATAGAAAGCAGAATTTCAAACCTTAGCACAAATGGAATCACAAGTAATCCCCAAGATGTTGAAAACAAATACAACCAATTTAGAGATGTTATTAATAATTCGGCAGACATACATATCCCATCTACCAGATTGTATAATATAACTCCTAATAAAATAAAACCGTCTTGGTGGGACACTGAGTGCAATAAAATGATAGCTCAAAGAAAATTAGCACTAACTATTTTTAATAAAAACATGACAATGGCGAATTATTTAAATTATAAAAAACATCAAGCTAAAACCAGACGATATTTTAGAGCCAGAAAAAAAATAGAATGGCAAAATTTCTGCGAGAATTTAAACCCAAACACAACAACCAACATCGTCTGGAATAATATAAGAAAAATTAACAATAAAAGCTATAGTACTAAAAGGATAAGTGATAATGAAAATTTAATAGAAGAATTCATTAAAAAAAAATTTCCACAGAACAACAATTTAAATATTACTACCACCACCATCGTAAAAGATAATTTTCTAGATAATAACATAAATAAAAATGAAGTAAAATTCGCGTTAAATCATAATAAAAACAGTAGCACAGGATTTGATAGAATAAATTACAAAATGATACAAAACTTACCTGACAATGCAATAAATTATCTTACACAAATATACAATCTGTCATTAAACACTGCTGATATACCATTAGACTGGAAAAAACATATCGTTGTTCCTATATTAAAAACAGGAAAAGATCCAAACAAAGAAGAATCATTCAGACCAATTACTTTACTATCATGTATGGGCAAAACTATGGAATCCATCATCAAAAACAGACTGGAGTGGTATCTCGAACATCATAAAAGATTACCTGAGTTACAATTTGCGTTTAGAAAAACAAGAAGTACACAGCATAACTTAAACATATTGAATATCGATATTCAAAGAACATACAGTAAAAATCATTATATGATAGCTGCTTTCATTGACATTGAAGCTGCTTATGACAATGTTAATCTAAAAATATTAAAAGAAAAAGTAGAAAACATAGGTATATCTTCCAAAATATCCAACTGGATTATAAACTACTTCCAAAATAGAGAAATAACAGTTAGATACAATAATAAGTTAACTGGTCCTATACTATGTAATCACGGAATTCCACAAGGCTCAATATTATCTCCCTTATTATTCAACATATACACAGAAAAGTTAACAACATTATCAGATAACAACACAACAGTACTGATGTATGCAGATGACATGGTTATTTATAGTATGGGTCATACACAAGATATAGCTCAAAACAGATTACAATCGAAATTAAGAAAACTAGATATTTTATTAAAGGAAATCAAATTAAATATATCGTCAGAAAAAAGTAAAATAGTTATATTTACAAGGCATAGAATAAACTGCAGTCCAAAAATAACCATCAGAAATAAAAATATAACTGTTACTTCAAATACCAAATTTCTGGGTATATTCTTTGATACGAAAAGCACTTGGGCGAAAGAAATTGCACATATTATTAACAAATGTCAAAAAGGCTTAAATTTGATGCGATGTATAGCAGGATACAAATGGGGCGCACACCCAACAACCTTAATAAAAATATATAAAGCTATTGTTAGACCGCATATTGACTATTCTAGTACTATGATCTGCACCGCAAATAACTCAAGATTAAAAAAAATTGAAATTATACAAAACAAATGTTTAAGAATAATATTAGGTGCAATGGTTTCAACACCAATCCAAATCCTCAACTATCAAACTAATATTCCTCCGGTAAATATCAGAATACAACAAATATCAGACAGTTTCTTTTGTAAAAACAGACATAACTCATGTGGCCCCTTAAATACAAGATTATCTAAACTATATGTTCTTTATAATAAACCATATTGGACAACTCATAAAAAACCGGCACTTTTAACTAGTTTTGATAGATATAATAACTTGAACTTAGAGGTACACAACATTATACCTTTTTTCAAATTTCCATTAGAAATAAGCATGACAACAATACATACAGAAATAAATTTGTTCAAGAAGAATGACAGTAAGGAAATAACTTATCAAAAATATATGGAATATATAACAAAAGATGATATAAACTGGAGTATATGGTTTACCGATGGTTCATTCGAAAAAAACTCTAGGACTGGAGGAATTGGCATTTTCAATTATAATACAGATCAACAGTACAAATACAAACTTAACAACATCACAAATTCTTATAATACAGAAATAACAGCAATTATGAAATTACTAGAAATAATACAAAAAACTGACAATAAAAATATATTAATCTTCACAGATTCTCGTAGTGTTTGTGTATCTTTAAATAACAATAAATTCAAAAACAATAATAATAACAAAATATGTTCAATTAAAGAATATCTTTTAAAAATGAAAAAAAATGATATCAATGTTAAACTTATTTGGATTCCTGGACATGTAGGCATAAAAGGAAACGAAATGGCTGACAAACTGGCCAAAGAAGCTTGTGTAGATGGGGAAATAATCGAAATAAATTGGTCAATAAATGATTCCAAAAAAATAATTAAAGAAAATTGTATGGCAGAATGGCAGAATATATATAATGAGAAAAGTCAAAGTACTGGAAAATATTTTTTTGCAGCGAATCAAAAAATTCCAACAACCACATGGTTTAATAAAAATCATTCACGGAGATATATTTCAACAAATTGTCGAATGAAATCTGGGCATTCTAGATGTCCAGCTCATCTATTCAAAATAAATATAAAAGACACACCAAATTGTAGATGTGGAGAAGAAGGGTTTTTGGACCATATAATTCTAGGGTGTCATCTTTTAACATCAAAAATTGATAGACTTTTAAATGATTTATGTAATGTAACACAGTTCCCAGTCAATATGTCCTGTTTAATGACAAGTGAAGCAACGGCGGAAATATTAACAAACTTTGTGATAGAAAATAATATAGAAGTGTAATTTAAGTTAAAATATTTTATTTAGTATGTATTTAATTTTAAGTTTAATTTTTTAAAAGAATCAATTTGTTTTGTATTTATTAGAACAATTATAATTTATATGTAAATTTTTATATAATTTTACAAATAAAAGCAATGGCAAGAAGGCTGAATAAGCCAAAGCCTAAATAAATATAAAAAAAAAAAAAAGAAATCAATCCACAGTAAATTTGTCAGAAACTGAAAAAAAAATCATAAGCAAGACTTGAGAGAACAAGTGCTCCGTTTGCTACCTATAAATGTTCATCGATATTTATATATATATAAAGAAAATTATATTTCTATATATACATATAAATATATATGTATATATAGAATGTAGCACACAAGATGTAAATAAATATACATATATGCGTATATATTTAAGCATATACATATGGAAAATCATCCCTCAGAAACAGGGTTGCATTAGGTGTTAAATGGGGTAACTTTATTACCGTTTCATACATGTATGTGTGTGTGTGATACAGATGTGTAAACGAACGAAACGAAAAGTTAAATTCAAAGTGAATGACATATGTATATCAAATACCATATATTGTTATGTAACTTTACTAATGGGTACATTTGTACCCCATGGAAAAAAGTTTTACCATAGATGTAGGTGCATATACATATGGTTGTAATCATTCATTGGCTTTTTTCCTTTTAATGAGTCTAACGAGCGCCTTAATGATAATAGAAGGCAAATGATACGTTGAAGTTGAACATAATTTACTTAAAAATTAATGCAAAAAAATTAGGTTCTTAAAAAAAATTAAAAAAAAAAAACAAACGATACGATAAACGATTTAAAAGAAAAACAAATGATACGAGAGAACACAAAAAATTAGGTTATTAAAAAAAAATTAAAAAGAAAAACAAACGATACGAGAAACGATTTAAAAAAAAACAAATGATACGAGAAAAGACACAAAAAATTAGGTTCTTAAAAAAAATTTAAAAAGAAAAACAAACGATACGAGAAAAGACACAATACAGTTAGGTTCTTAAAAAAAAAATTAAAAAGAAAAACAAACGATACGAACAACGATTTAAAAGAAAAACAAACGATACGAGAAAAGACACAATAAAATTAGGTTCTTAAAAAAAAATTTAAAAAGAAAAACAAACGATACGAAAAACGATTTAAAAGAAAAACAAACGATACGAGAAAAGACACAATAAAATTAGGTTCTTAAAAAAAAATTTAAAAAGAAAAACAAACGATACGAAAAACGATTTAAAAGAAAAACAAACGATACGAGAAAAGACACAAAAAAATAGGTTCTTAAAACAAATTTAAAAAGAAAAACAAACGATACGAGAAACGATTTAAAAAAAAACAAATGATACGAGAAAAGACACAAAAAATTAGGTTCTTAAAAAAAATTTAAAAAGAAAAACAAACGATACGAGAAAAGACACAATAAAATTAGGTTCTTAAAAAAAAATTAAAAAGAAAAACAAACGATACGAGAAACGATTTAAAAAAAAACAAATGATACGAGAAAAGACACAAAAAATTAGGTTCTTAAAAAAAATTTAAAAAGAAAAACAAACGATACGAGAAAAGACACAATAAAATTAGGTTCTTAAAAAAAAATTAAAAAGAAAAACAAACGATACGAGAAACGATTTAAAAAAAAACAAATGATACGAGAAAAGACACAAAAAATTAGGTTCTTAAAAAAAATTTAAAAAGAAAAACAAACGATACGAGAAAAGACACAATACAGTTAGGTTCTTAAAAAAAAAATTAAAAAGAAAAACAAACGATACGAACAACGATTTAAAAGAAAAACAAACGATACGAGAAAAGACACAATAAAATTAGGTTCTTAAAAAAAAATTTAAAAAGAAAAACAAACGATACGAAAAACGATTTAAAAGAAAAACAAACGATACGAGAAAAGACACAATAAAATTAGGTTCTTAAAAAAAAATTTAAAAAGAAAAACAAACGATACGAGAAAAGACACAAAAAAATAGGTTCTTAAAACAAATTTAAAAAGAAAAACAAACGATACGAGAAACGATTTAAAAAAAAACAAATGATACGAGAAAAGACACAAAAAATTAGGTTCTTAAAAAAAATTTAAAAAGAAAAACAAACGATACGAGAAAAGACACAATAAAGTTAGGTTCTTAAAAAAAAAATTAAAAAGAAAAACAAACGATACGAACAACGATTTAAAAGAAAAACAAACGATACGAGAAAAGACACAATAAAATTAGGTTCTTAAAAAAAAATTTAAAAAAAAAAACAAACGATACGAAAAACGATTTAAAAGAAAAACAAACGATACGAGAAAAGACACAATAAAATTAGGTTCTTAAAAAAAAATTTAAAAAGAAAAACAAACGATACGAAAAACGATTTAAAAGAAAAACAAACGATACGAGAAAAGACACAATAAAATTAGGTTCTTAAAAAAAAATTTAAAAAGAAAAACAAACGATACGAAAAACGATTTAAAAGAAAAACAAACGATACGAGAAAAGACACAAAAAAATAGGTTCTTAAAACAAATTTAAAAAGAAAAACAAACGATACGAAAAACGATTTAAAAAGAAAACAAATGATACGAGAAAAGACACAATAAAATTAGGTTCTTAAAAAAAAATTTAAAAAGAAAAACAAACGATACGAACAACGATTTAAAAGAAAAACAAACGATACGAGAAAAGACACAAAAAAATAAGGTTCTTAAAAAATATTTAAAAAGAAAAACAAACGATACGAAAAACGATTTAAAAGAAAAACAAACGATACGAGAAAAGACACAATAAAATAAGGTTCTTAAAAAATATTTAAAAAGAAAAACAAACGATACGAACAACGATTTAAAAGAAAAACAAACGATACGAGAAAAGACACAAAAAAATAAGGTTCTTAAAAAATATTTAAAAAGAAAAACAAACGATACGAAAAACGATTTAAAAGAAAAACAAATGATACGAGAGAACACAAAAAAATTAGGTTCTTAAAAAAAATTTAAAAAGAAAAATAAACGATACGAAAAACGATTTAAAAGGAAAACAAATGATACGAGAAAAGACACAAAAAATTAGGTTCCTAAAAAAAATTTAAAAAGAAAAACAAACGATACGAAAAACGATTTAAAAGAAAAACAAACGATACGAGAAAATACACAATAAAATTAGGTTCTTAAAAAAAAATTAAAAAGAAAAACAAACGAACCGAATACGATTTACGATTTAATACGATTGGACGTCATTATTCAGCGAACACATTGTTAACCCCACCCATTAATTCATTAATTCATAAAATGCTTCAAATAATCAAACAGGATTCAAAAATTTCCTGTAAGATTTAAAAGAAGATGTCCTTAAGGAATTTTATTTGGTTAATTTAACCAAAGCTTAAAACACAAATACAAAAAATTCAAATTCAAATACAATGAAATGCAACAAGTGTCAAACATAGGAAATATATTTTCATCCCAACACCAAAAAAGCAGTGGTTTCCAAACTGTGGGATATGGCACTTATGGTGCACGGGAGGTAATAATGTTCAATATCGACAGCAATCTAATTCCCTACCTAAAACCTATATTTAACTAAAAACTAATTCCCTACCTAATACCTATATTTAACTAAAAATCACCGAATGTTTTAACAAAAAATAAAGAGAGGGCAAAAGAGGAGAACGGTAATATGTACTTGTGTCTGTAGCTACTGCAAGTTTGAAAACCACTGAAAAATTTAAAATCACTCACCGGAGCTCATTGTAACTGCGTTTGAACCATGAAGTGAGCTGAAACTAAAAGATTATTATTAAATAAATATTTAAGACAAATTAGGTAAAACAGTGTGTAGTGCGACAATCACCTTTATCTTAATGTCCTGGTGCAAGATGACTCCAGCCGCTAAAGATGAATTGCTACGGATATTCCCAAAGAAATCTGCAACAATAGAAAACTCTGGTTAGAAAGATTACAATCAATATCAGGTAATAATAGGATATCGTCATTGAAGTTGTGAATTACCTTTTTCATAAAAGTCCAGCGCACGAGTGCTCCCAGCCGGCTCTGCTTCCACACTTCACAAATTGTTTAAACATTTGTTTTAATCACTATTTGTTTAATGTTTTGCACTTTTGTCCATTGTTTATCACAATTTTCACTTTCTTATAACGATTCGGAAAAACTAATTTTTAATTAATTTTATTGATTTATTTATTTAAATTATGACAGCCCTCAACAATGTAAACATTTTAAAAATGCAACTGCAGGCCGACTAAATTACACAGCGATGAACAGAAAATTAACGACCCCCCACGAATTGTCAACTAATAAAAAATGTAAATGCATTCAAAAATTGTTAAAAATTTCAGAATTATTTTAATTACTTCTCAATATTATTCTTTTTATTTGAAACGTAAAAATCTTGTAAACAAATTAAAATATAAACCCGCTAAATACAACTGAGAATATTAAAAGTTTATCTAACATAACAAAAGTTACCTTTTATATAAATTATGTTACTAAACTAGTTAGGTTTCTTAAGGTATTACATAAGGTTAGATTGTGAACAGAGTGTGACAAGACGCTACAAGCAGTGAGGCGTGTTTGAGACAACGGGGGAGAGAAGTTTACAAATGTGACATCATGGCATGAGGGAGAGAGAGGGGTTAAATTTGTGTGACGAATGTATGGAGGGCTCCTAATTTTTGAAAAGATCTAGGTAAAAGTTTTATGATTATGTTACTGGCCAAAGAGGTAGATTTATTTTTGAAAAGCAGTAAAGCAAATCAAAAAATGATTGTGTAGTGAAGTTGTGTATTAGGTAACATTGTTTACATAACAGATAACTTTTGTTATGTAAGATAAACCTTAAATAAACGTAACTGTATTTAGCGGAAGAACCAAACAAATAAACAAACAACAGAACCCGGTGTTAAATGATTAAAGTCGTATTTTTAAATGTCTTCATTGTAAAAGTCTGTCATAATTCGTCTTTAATAATTTATAAGAAAATTTCGGCAATTTAACCGGCAGCTCAACGCGACGGCACGCGACGACGCTGCAACGCGAACGACCGGAAGCTGTAGGGATAAAGTACATACACATTCAAAAAATATTAACTAAATCCATTAAAAATGATTTGTCCAAATTTTAAAATAAATTTAAGTTTGTAATAAATTTTATATTTAATCAAATTGTAATGGATTTAATTTTAGGGACACTTGTTGCATAAACCCACCACCCTTAAATGAATATGACTCACGGTCTGAACTCTGGTACAGCAACTAGATGTCAACTAGATGTCATCACAGCACCAATGTAGCCTTCTTCTTCGTAGAGGTCTTCGTCGTTGTTCTAAAATTCAAAAAATTGTGTTACAGAAGTTGAAAAAATTATTTTATTACCAAATGATAATTGAACTAAATATTTAAAATATTATAAAAACTATTTTCTAGATTCTAAAATTATAATAAATTATAAAATGTTCAATTTTAAAAATATTACAAAATCATAAATAAATAAAAAAAATAATAGCAAAGACAACCAACTTACGTTTTAATCTCCACTAGAATGCCGCCGTCTGCAAGCGCCGAAATCCCCAGGAGTCGCTGTACGTAGGACATCAAGAGTAAAGCATCTAAATCCACAGACGTGTCTCAACCTGCAAGCAATGTGATATTTCAGATATTCAGTTATTATCTACAAAAAAAAAAATCCTAACAAAATTTCTGTGGGATGTATAGTTTTAAAGATAAACAAATACAACTGTTTATACCCTTATTCTAAAAATGGCTGCCAAATGGGAGTGCCCCACCCCCATAAATTCAAATATAAATTCTGATTTGACATTCCTACATGATAAAACAAAAAATTTCCCTAACTATATTAATAAATATTAGAATAATGAATTAAATTAAATTATTATTTTGAATAAAAGTTATACATGTGTAACACAAAAGCAAATCTAGTCAGTTAAATAAAGAACATACTCTTCAGTCAAAACCAAGCGTCGTCTTGTTTCCTGCAGGAGTCCAGCTGCAGGTCACGCCAGAATGCAGCGTGCAGTGAAGGCCCCCGAGAAGTCGCTGTCCATCTGTAACTAATGCACAAAAAATATCGTAAGTATTTCAGCAGCATATATCACAGAGTATGTGAATATATCTCAATAAAAAAAACGATGGACTTACAAATAAAACTGTTCTGACATGCCCTAGGAAGCCGCTGTAGTTAAGGTGATGCCTGCAAAATAGCTCCAGTGCCCACTGATGTCCTAGGCTGAGTCACAGTGCAAGAGGTTCGAACACTACGTCGCTAAGTAGCAAATGTGCACACTGCAAATAATGCAAATAAAATATTTTTAGTATGAGAGTTACATTAAACAAAGTACATCAAATAATATGCAACTTATTTTAAAAAAAATAGCAGTGTACTTACTACTAAAGTATTTCCAAGATCACCAGGAGGTTGCTGCAGCTGTAATGATGTCTGGAAAATGCCCCACGTGCTGGTAAACTTAAGCAAGGAACTCAAAATGAAATAGAAAGTAAAATTATTAAAACAAATGCACTCGTATAAAATATACATATGCTTCCTGTAGGGACATAATTTTGATTCAAATGAGCAAAATTATGTCCTTAAGGGTTTTTGCCAAAGCTCAAAGAAAACTAAACCTGAAAGAAAACGAAACCTGAAAGAAAAACAACCCTGAAAGAAAAACAAACCTGAAAGAAAACGAAACCTGAAAGAAAACGAAACCTGAAAGAAAAACATACCTGAAAGAAAAACAAAGCTGAAAAAAAAAATACAAAAAATTCAAATACAATGAAATGTAACAAGTGTCAAACATAATAAATATATTTTCATCCCAACACCAAAAAAGCAGTGATTTCCAAACTGTGGGATATGGCACTTAAGGTGCACGGGAGGTAATAATGTTCAATATCGACAGCAACCTAATTCCCTACCTAAAACCTATATTTAACTAAAAACCTAATTCCCTACAAAACCTATATTTAACTAAAAACCTAATTCCCTACCTAATACCTATATTTAACTAAAAATCACCGAATGTTTTAACAAAAAATAAAGAGAGGGCAAAAGAGGAGGACGGTACTATGTACTTGTGTCTGTAGCTACTGCAAGTTTGAAAACCACTGAAAAATTTAAAATCACTCACCGGAGCTCATTGTAACTGCGTTTGAACCATAAAGTGAGCTGAAACTAAAAGATTATTATTAGATAAATATTTAAGACAAATTAGGTAAAACAGTGTGTAGTGCGACAATCACCTTTATCCTAATGTCCTGGTGCAAGATGACTCCAGCCGCTAAAGATGAACTGCTACGGATATTCCCAAAGAAATCTGCAACAATAGAAAACTTTGATTAGAAAAAATATTTCATAAATTAATCATTATTTAAAAATCAAACAAAAAGTGTTTGGTTTACCTGAAAATAAAAATCAATGCTCCAAATGACCTGCTGTAAATGGGGCGAGGGGGGCTGCTCAAAGTCTAGGAGTTCATCTGCAACAATAGAGAAGCTTTGGTTAGAAAAATTACAATCAATATTAGGTAAAAATAGGATATCGTCATTGAAATTGTGAATTACCTTTTTCATAAAAGTCCAGCGCACGAGGGCTCCCAGCCGGCTCTGCCTCCACACTTCACAAATTGTTTAAACATTTGTTTTAATCACTATTTGTTTAATGTTTTGCACTTTTGTCCATTGTTTATCACAATTTTCACTTTCTTTTAACGATTCGGAAAAACTAATTTTTAATTTATTTTATTAATTTATTTATTTAAATTATGACAGCCCTCGACAATGTAGATATTTTAAGAATGCAACTGCAGGCCGACTGAATTACACAGGGATGAACAGAAAATTAACGACCCCCCACGAATTGTCAACTAATAAAAAATGTAAATGCATTCAAAAATTGTTAAAAATTTCAGAATTATTTTAATTACTTCTCAATATTATTCTTTTTATTTGAAACGTAAAAATCTTGTAAACAAATTAAAAAATAAACCCGCTAAATACAACTAAGAATATTAAAGGTTTATCTAACATAACAAAAGTTACCTTTTATATAAATTATGTTACTATGGGTAAGAGGGTGAGCAGAATGTGACAAGACGCTACAAACAGTGAGGCGTGTTTGAGACAACAGGGGAAAGAAGTTTACATATCTGACATCATGGCAAGACAAGGGTGAGAGAGGGGTTAAATTTGTGTGAGAGTAACTAATCCTTGAAAAGATCTAGTTAAAAGTTTTATGATTATGTTAATGGGGAAGCAAATCAAAAAATTATTGTGTACTTATATTGTGTAATGAAGTTGTGTATTAGGTAACATTGTTTACATAACAGATAACTTTTGTTATGTAGGATAAACCTTAAATAAACGTAACTGTATTTAGCCTGTATATACCCAAACAAATAAACAATAAACAGAACCCAGTGTTAAATGATTAAAGTCGTATTTTTAAATGTCTACATTGTAAAAGTCTGTCATAATTCGTCTTTATTAATTCATAAGAAAATTTCGACAATTTAACCGGCAGCTCAACGCGACGGCACGCGACGACGCTGCATCGCGAACGACCGGAAGCTGTAGGGATAAAGTACATACACATTCAAAAAATATTAACTAAATCCATTAAAAATGATTTGTCCAAATTTGTCCAAAAAATAAACTAAAGTTTGTAAATAATTTTGTTAAATTTATATTTAATCAAATTGTAATGGATTTAATTTTAAGGGACACTTGTTACATTGACCCGCCACCGTTAAATGAATATGACTCACGGTCTGAACTCTGCTATTATTTTACTGCAAGTAGATGTCAGCTAGAAGTCATCACAGCACCAATATAGCCTTCTTCATAGAGGTCTTCGGCGGTGTCCTACAATTCAAAAAATTGTGTTTCAAAAGTTGGAAAAAATATTTTATTATCAAATCATAATTGAAGTAAATATTTAAAATATTATAAAAACTATTCTAGAACATTCTAGAAGAAACTATAAATATTATAAGATATGCAATAATTATTAAAATATATATTTAACCAATACGTAATTATTTGCATCTGTAAAAATCCTAAAAGAGGAAAAAATTAATTAAATAAATGTAACGCATTATTTGGCGCATAAGCTAGCAAGTGTAAAACTGCACCGCAAGAGAATTTGCTACCTGTGCAGTATTCACTTTCATATAGAGCATACACAAGATGATAAAATAAACATAAATAATTAGATTAAACAAAAATGTAAAGCGCGTCATTAAATAAATAAACAAAAATACAATAGAAAAGAGAACAACTTACATTTCTTTCTCAAATATAGTACCGTGGTGTACCAGTGTTGATATCTCCAGGAGTCAGTCGCTGCACGCAGAACATCAGAACCAAGGCATCTAGCTGCACAGACATGTCCGAACCTGAAAACAATATGAACAATACATTGTAATACGTATTAATACTTGTTAAGAAATAGCATGGATTATTGAAATTAATTTCTAATGCTTTTCTATTAACCAAATTATTTTTTCAGCAAAATAGTAGCAAAACATTAAATATATTTATTTCAATATCGAATTAAGTAAATGAAAAAATAGTAACCTCAAAAGCCACGTATTGAAAGTGATTTTCTGTATTGCGCAATACCCACATGTTGAAACCGCATGGCAAAAAACGTATGGTGCACATTTATTTCACAAAAAAAATGATTTTTAAGTGAGATCACACAAATAAACAATTACTAATTAGTCGTAGATGAAGTAATTAACATATTTAAGTTATTTCTAAAACGCAACAATTTATTTTATAATTAATAAAATATTTTTTATGAAGATGTGTTACAGAGGTGTTAAGCCGGCAGCCATTGTTGCGTAATACTGAAGAATATTGCCTCATATACAGGACCAGTCATTAACCATATTTAATTAAGTGATGCCTGATTAGCTGTTTAGATATTGATTCGCGCGAATTTCAAACAATAGTATATTTCAAATATTTTTTAAAAATATTATTATTCGCCATATTTTATTATTATTTTAATTTAATTTATTTCTATATATTTAGAAATGCATATAATTTACCCTATTTAATAATTTAACCTAAAATCTTAACACATTTTAAAATATTGAAAACTGATGTTTGAAACTAGGCTACTTTATATTCAGAATCGATCTCTAAACCAGAGTTATATTTTCTAAATTTGGTTTTTTTAAAAGTTTAATGGATTATGTACTTACATAATTATAAACACATCAGAGAGTGGTGACATACACGCATATGAGGGCACGACATCATAGAAACTGCCAACATAGAAAGAAGTCGACGGAGATAAACATCAGCATCAGAAGTAGACAGTTACAGCCACTCTGCTACCATCTTGAAAATAAGAAAGTAATCAGTTTCTTTGATTAACACAAAACCATAACTCTCACAAAAAAAAATTGTATACGCTTTTATAGTTAACAATATTATCTATAACTTTACTTAATAACTTTTTGGTGTAACTTTTACAATAAAAAAGTTACAAGCAAAAAGAAATCTTAAATTAAGTGTACTACTAGTACAACACCACTCAATTTTAGATTTATTTTGGGTAATAACTTTTTTGTTATAGAAGTTACAACAAAAATTTATTAACTATATTTACAAAATATAATATAATCTACAAAAAATACTACTATCAAAATTTCCAATCGAATTAGGGCCATAAAAATTCAAATATAAATCCAGGTTTGACCTTTTTACATGATTAAACAAAACATTTGCCTAACTATATTTGCAGTTTCGTTTTTGAAATGCAATAAATATTTAAAAATGATTATAAATATGAAAATATTTATAATAATATCATTCAAAACATATTTTAACAACATAAAAGTTATAAGCGAAAATAAATTCAAAATTGAGTGGTGTTGTACTACAGTAGTACACTTAATTTAAGATTTATTTTTGCTTATAACTTTTTTATTATAGAAGTTAAACCAAAAATTTATTAACCATATTTATAAAATATAATATAATCTACAAAAAGAAACTCCTATCTAAATTTCCAGTCGAATTAGGGCCATAAAAATTCAAATATAAATCCTGGTTTGACCTTCTTACACGATTAAACAAAACTTTTGCCGAAATATATTTGCAGTTTCCTTTTTGAAATGCAATAAGTACTTGAAAGTACTTAAAAATAATTATAAGTATGAACATTTCTTATAATAATATCATTCAAAACATATTTAAAATAATGAATATCTTGAATAAAAGTTATACATGTGTAACATAAAAACAAATCAAGTCAGTTAAATAAAAAAACATACTCTTCATTCAAAACCAAGCGTCGTCGTGTCTCCTGCAGGAGTCTAGCTGCAGGTTGTGTCGAGATTCAGCGTGCAGTGCGGGCCCGCAGAAGTCGCTGCCCATCTGTAACTAATGCACACAAAATATCGTCAGTATGTCAGCAGAGTATATCAAGAACATCATCAATCAACATGTAAATATATCTCAATAAATTTGAGACTTACTGTTCTGAGATGCCCTAGGAAGTCTCTGTAGTTAAGGTGATGCCTGCAAAACAGCTCGAGTGCACGCTGATATCCTAGGTCCAGTTGTAGAGCCACACTATAAAGGATTGTAAAGTAGGGAAGGAATTAAATTACTATGTACAATTATCATATGCAACATTGTAACAAATCTGCAACCAAAACTTAAGGAAAAATACAAATAATTCAAAGTAAGATACAAAAAAAAAAATGCAACAAGTGTCAAACATGCGCAGTATATTTTCATCTCAACATCAACGAAGCAGTGGTTTCCAAACTGAAATACATTTATTGAATTTTTATTGATTGGTGACACTTGTTACATTGATCCTGCACCGCCAATAAATGAAAATTACTCACGATCTGAATTCTGCTTTTAATATACAGCTCATAGCTCCAGATTACGCCTTCTTCAAATGTAGTCCTTGTTGACTATCATATATCTCATGAGTCATAAAAAACGACTGGAACTAAGAAGCATTGCTTGTATTACTTTTGTTATTGTTCTATAATAATTAATAAAGTTATATATCAAAAGTAGGAAAAATACCTTCTTCTCAAAACATAATTTAAGCAAATAACTATATCTGTAATATATATATAAGAAATTCTAAAATAAATGACATATTGAGACAAGTAAAGTAAAGAAAATACATATATGCGGATTGTAGAAACACACGTATGATTTAAATAATACATAAACAAAACACAAATACAATAACTTACAGTTTAACCTCTCCAAGTGTCTGGAACTCCAAGTGCAGCAGTGACCACAGAAGGACGTGGAGATCCACGAACATGTTTTAACCTGCAAACCAAGAGAACCATATATTACTTATTATACTAATTTGATTATAAAATGCAAGGGATTATTGTAATTCATTTGTAATGTTGTTCTATTAACCGAGTTATGCAAAACATAAAATACAGTCATTAACCTAAGAAAGCACTTGTTGAAAAACGATTACTGTACTGCGCAGTAGGTGACACATTCATTTCACAAAAATAATGATTTATAAGTAAGATCACACAAATAAACAATTACTAATTAGTAATAGACATAGTATTTACCATATTTAAGTTATTTTTAAGACTTACCAATATTTATTTTAATATTAAACACAATTTTGGATAAGGTGCACTGCAAGTGTTTCCCATCAGCTGACAGACTGTGACACACTGTTGCATAACCTTGAAGTACGATACACATAGTTTTGACAGAACGTTGAACCATAGACATGCAGAAAAGAAAAGTGAGAGTTCATTGCATACATATGCATATTAATACGCGCGATATTCAAATAGATTTTAATTTAAAATTTGCATAATTATTTATTTAATTTACATATTATAGGGTTGTATTTATTTAATTTTAAATATCTTATAGGTTGAAGCAACTTTGGAAGTACTGATTGGAAATAAAAATAAAAAATTTTAAGTAAAATTTTGAACAGGTACAAAATGATATTTCACAATTCTGTATTTCTGAACAAATTCATGTTTCTTTCTCTATTCTATTTGCGTATCATAGTTTAAGAAACTGTGCGCCCTAATATCATACCCCAACGCAATGTTTAAAGGCATTTTACCTCAATGTGTGTGCGAGGATGCTGACAGATGAAATAGATCTGACATTAGATGTTGATGTAGTCTGTTCAGCGGGGGTAGGGGGGTGTGTATCGCATAAGGAACTGTATAAAAGGGATGATAATAGTTATATCTTAGCTTAGAACCAACTTCAGTTTATAACTAAGAACTTAGAATTAGGTCTTATTAGAATGGGAATTGGAATTATGTTAGATCTAATGTAAATTAGAGTTTCAGAATGTTGTTTATGATTAGATTACACTTTGAGGGCTGTAAATGAGATGCGTGGAGAAACCCACACACACACACACACACGTATATACACACGTGTATAGATTTTGTAACCTATATCACCGACGACCTCCTATAATGTTGACAATTCTTGTGGTGTCGTCATTTTATATAGTGAATTGTAAAGTTTTAGGATTATGAGCACATATTAATTTAGTTATGAACAACCAAACGCAAAAAATATAGCGCTGGTTCGGAAGTCAAACGGGAATATCGACCAGAAAGGGATATAGAATTGCAGCAGCAGGAGAAGGTGAAGAAGATGAACGAATGAAGTAAAGAAAGCTAGTAAAGAAAGAAGAATATGGATAGCGTTGGTAAGAAGAAGAAGAAGAGTGGCAAGCAACATAAAACGAAAAGCATGGATGCTTTTAATCTTGCTTGCAGGATGAAATAAATATAAAGAGAATGAAAACCGTCTTCCTTGAAGAATAAATGCTCCCGGCAACTTCACCTCATGATTAATAGCGTTAATTATGTATATAATTAACACTCTTACAAAAACTAATTGCCTTTCCACCATTTCATGCTTTTAAAAACCAAAACCATTGATATTTTAAAACAATACAAAATATTTTCAAATGAATTTGTAGCTCCTGCTATTTTTTAATGGAGGTACATCAATAAAACAAATGTTTACATTTTTTTTTTTAATACTAATTCAATTTTTTTAACCTATACATAGCAAATATTATTTTTTTTTTAAATTCTGCTTTTTTTGCATGCTAATTTATATCACATAAAATCGGGGCCCTATACAACTGTTATGTGTTCTATGCTTCGTCTGATGGTTGGGGCTCAGTGCTCGGTGCTCGGTGGACGGTGCCCTGTTCTGTATTACTAACTGATTGTAATGGCGGGTTTCCACATACTGCACACACCGCACTAGTATTTATTACATGAGTAAACACAGGGCGTTCCAGAATTACTAATTACACGTAGCAGGAGATTTCAAGAACTGAAATAACTACTGTGACAAAATATTTTGGCGCCTGCGATTATGTAAGTGTTTTTATGTAACTCTACTTAGGTTCTGAATCGAAGCAACCATCAAATTTATTACCTTTCAAATCCCTGGTATAAAATGAATCATAGAATTAGCTTGTAGCAAGCTAGAAAATGTTAAACTTGCATTGCAAGACAGTTTCTATATAAGAAGTAGGAGCTAAACCTTAGAATTAGCATAAATTATAGTTTACAGAGATCAAAATTCAATTAGATGTGATTTAAACTTTTCCTGTTAATACTAAATTTTTGTTAAGTGATTCAAAATTAATTAGTGAATTATTTAAATATTTAGAAATTTGTAAAATAGAATTATAAAATGTTAAATATATATATAAAAAATGTTTGATGGTGGCTATGACGAATAAAAGCCAAGCAAATAAATTAAAAAATATAACCTTAGAATTAGCTTGTAGTAAGTTATAAAGTGCGAAACTCGCATTCCAAGAAATGAAAATTTCTACCTGGGAAGAAAAATGTATTATTATAAAACTGCTCCTATAGAATATAATTTTGCATGTAATTTTCTTTTGCGTCTATCGATATAAAAACGCCATAGCAGATTGTAATTATGAGTTCTCCTGATTGTTATTTATCAGAATACGAGAAATGGAGACGTTGGAGAGGAAAATGCGAATTGAGGATTGTCTGTGAGGTGAGACAAGGAAGGAAAGAAGTGGATAGCGTATATACAGAGGTGAAATAACGAGAAAGAGAATATGATTAAAATAATTAAGTAGAGAAGAAGATGACAAAAAGAGTGGCACAAGAAAAACAAGGAAGATATATTTTAATGCTTATTTTTATGAATGCATAATAGTACTTCGATAATTTCGATAAAGTGTAACCCTATACTCACTAACACACTCTCCATCTATATTATGTAACACATCAGCAATAGCAACCCCCTTCCCAACCATCCCCCAACAGGGTTGCTATCTGTCTGCCCTGTCCGTTATTCTGCTGGCCTGGTCTCCGAGTATGTACAATGCACAGCATACACTATTATTGCCGTCACGGTGACTAACCACCCTAATACAACACCACCCAGTCAACCCTCAACCCGCTATTTGACTAACCACCCCTAATGTGTGTGTCGTTTGTATGGTACTCAGTAATTTGCTTCTAATTTGTCGATATTTGTTTTTTATTTGATTCTTATTGGATGTTATTTTAACACAAACGAATACATCTACATAATGGATACGAGTAGATCAGCATTTTATTTTGTATGCAGATTGAAATGAGTCAAGCAATTTAAACACAATGAATGAACAGGTAAAAAAGGTACGAGCTCATTTAATTTCTGTATTGTATTGAGATATGTATTTTGCCGTGAAATCTGTGCCATAATTGTATTAATTTTGTATTGACTTTGCTTCTATATTTCGTTATAATTTGTTTGTTTCGTTAGCTGCGTTATGCCACTACTGATTTTCCAGTCATATGTCATCACAATCTAGCTCCAAAACATTTGAACATTTGAATTTCTTGTTAGGTGTATTTACCATAGATTTTATAATAAAACAAAAACAATAATGCAGCTGGATGTAAGACTCTAATAACTGACAATAATTGCAAGTGAACTCCAAGGTACTGTTGACTACCCTGTAACGAAATTCGACCTTGAATTAAGAGTGCAACTACGTAGAACTTAATACTTAGGAAATTACTAAATCAGGTTAGCCACGTGCTGATTGAAATTACTCGTTTAATTAAATATATAACTAATACATAAAGTATTACTTTTAGAACTTTTGTGTCAAATGTGATGTCAAACTTCACCATAACCTAAAACTTTTCAATGACAGTTCAAATTTAAAGAGACATAATTATTTATTATTACTGTCACATTAAATTTAAGTATCCATTTTCAAAACGAACTGTACTTGATTTTACAACACCTAGCCATCATTATCAATATTCATTTATTTCTTAAAACAATTTATTCGGTGTTTAAACATTTAGACAATAAGACAAATGAATTTTAAAATACAATAGCTAATGCATATTCAGTAGCTACAGTATTAAAATATAGGTCATAAACATTAACAACGAAAAAAGCAAACATATTCCAATATCAGAATTATCAAAATCAATTGAAAATAGTTTTGAAATTCTAGAATATTATCTTGTGGTATTCTTATATGGCATTCTGGTGATGCCATCGACCATAACCTTGTAGTCAGCTGACTCAACTCATTTCGTATGAAGAACACCATCTCGTGATGTTGATTTCCTTCCAGCTTCCTTTCTGGTTACACCTACCCTTATGAAATACTCTACACTTCTAGGGGTATTTGCCCTTACTCATACATTCATACAAAACATAGATACTACAGTTTCTACTACGCTGAAGCTGTTTCTACGTTTTGTAGGTAAAGATACTTGTAACGTAGCTATTACAACCTTAAATATAACTTCACGGGTTGTCAAAGTGTTGATAATATTATATGTCGATCGTGATAATATATCGTAACAATATATCGTGACAATATATCGTGACAATACATCGTAACAATATATCGTCACAACATATCGTAACAATATATCGTATATTGTAGAAAATTAAGATAATCGTTAATTTAAAAATGGAATTTAAATATGACATGAAATTCAAGCCACACACAGAAGGCAGACGAGGGTAAAAGCTAGTATATTAACAAAGTGATAGTATTATACATAACAAACTGAAATAATTTTAAACATAAAGCACTAAGATTCGATGTACCGTAAGTGTGGATTCCTGCTCACAAAGGAATCACAGGAAATGAAAAAGCAAACGACGCCGCACAACAAGCAGCTAGAACAGTAGCAAATGGAGAAATTTAATATGAAGTGGACTTATTAGCAAAGAGCAAAAATGAAGTGAAAGAGAAGTGGCAGGGTATGTGCAACAACTCAGAGAAAGGAAGAAAATTTTCAGTTTACAGTCTTCGGCGTGCGGACGTTGTTGGTGGTGGAAAGCACAAGGTCTGAGAAGAGTGTTATCACTTATCTCGAGACTGAGGGTAGACCATACAAGGGCATTGGCACATCAGAAAAGAAATCGCTTGGTAGAAGAAGATATATGCAATTGTGGAGAAGGGGTAGCAGATCCAGAACATTTGATCTTCCAATGTACAGAAACGGAGGTCTACAGAAATAATTTATACAGAGTTTTGGTAAAAAATGGAGTAGAGTTGCCAACGAGTATGCAGGAACTACTAAGATATCCGAGGTGGCCAGTGTGCCTAGTCATAGACAGGTTATGGCATAAAGCGGGGTTAAAAGTTTAGGTTGTAATAATAATAATGAAGTATCAATAAAAAAAAAAAAAAAACGTTGATATTGTTCTTTTGACCATAGTATCCACCGTGTGTACCCAGTTTGACATTCGTACTTCCAACTCCAGCACCAGCTCCAGCAGACTGGCTGTGCCTCATATGCATTCAAGAGGCATAGAGCCATGCCGCTATGCCATCCATATTGCATGAGCTGTAAGCATTCTGTATACACTGCTGACTGCGGCAAGCACACAAGTGTCTAACTTAAATGTGAATTACACATGATTTTTTTTATTAAAATCAATCCACAGCACAGGGTTAGGTTACTAGGTTAATGTAAACTAAACTTTGACGTTACATTTTCATTTATCGTTTAACGTATATTGCAGATGTTAAGGGTAATCATCTATGACGCAATTATGTTCATTTAATTCATTATATTCAATAGAACGTGAGAGAGAATGTCAGTTAACTGTGGTTTATTATAAACCTTAGTTAGTTTGCTACAAGCTACATTCAAGGTTTCTTTTCAGTCTAATATATAGAAAATTGTAACGCAATTTCAAACGTGTTAGCTGGCTACAACCTAATTCCAAATTTCATTTTCTCCCTCGGTAGTTAATACTTTGATTTATCTACGTGTTGAACATAACTGTAGTTTAACCAAGCAAAATATCTTAGTTATATTTTTCGCGAGTTTCGAATTGGACGATGAATTATTTAATAAAATATATTAATTAAATTTATATAACTAACAGTGTACTATTTATGAGTTCTACTCACGGATTGCAGGGTTTATGTACACTGTCATCATCGTGAGTCCACAGAATAGTTCAAACAGCTGATACTGTGCAGATATTTAACTACGCCCTCTGCAGTTCAGCGGCCTGACTGATATAATTACAGGTAATCGAACAATCAGTGTATAAATATTGCAAATCAATCTATACTACCATTATTCTTTGATTAAATTCCAATACAATGTATCCAATACACGTCTGAAGATCAAAGTAAGGATACATGCATGTTCGTACATAACGTGAGCTATCACAAGTGGCTGTAATGTATGTATATTATTTTAATGCGAGGCGAAGCGATAGGATGGAAAAACTTTCAGACTTTAATTGTAATTAATCTTGTAAAGTTACTTTGAAATAGATTGGACAGCCCAAAACTGAGGAACTGAGTGTTACTGAAGAAGTTACATTTCAAAAACCCGTTAAATTATTTTAAATGACGTAGTTTTCCTTACATGCTTATGTACCATACAATGTTCCACTGCAAGTACAAATTCAGCATCGTACCCAGAATTTTAATCATGGAAACTGTCATTCGGCCGTACATTAAAATGATGTCCGTGTTTCATGATGTAGACGTCATCATAATCACATACTCGTACATGCGCATGCGCAAAAACACAGATGGAATATTGTCAAAAACACATGGACAAAGACAAACAAATAATGCTAATGTCATGCTAATGGCTTAGTGCTCACAGCTTAGTCGGTACCACCAACATACGAACACCACAAGAACTTGAAGGTTATCCGTGCTAGTAAAAGGTTGCAAAGGATGTGATAAGAATTAAATGGACTCCTGTGCGAGTATGTCCGCCCGCTAGTTGTTGCTCATGTGCGACTGTGTCTCAAAATGTGAAACAATATGTAGAAGCCAGCTATACACTGTACTTCGCTTTAACAACATTCGTGTGTAGCACAGTCTTCGTGACAGGGTTGGTAACAGACCGATTTTTGAAAGACACCCTTAACTAGTCGCTCGTGCTCTATTCGCCGGTATCGCTCCGATTTAATTGGGTTTATGATATAAAAGCATCTTAACAAAATTAGAAACACTAAAGAAGATAACAAGCTTATTTTAATTATATTCAGAGAAGGCATAAATTAAAGTATACATCGGATTTTTCAACAAGAACCTTGTTTTTTCAATAGGGGCAAGATCAACAACATGACAGTTTTGACATATCAGTAGTAGATGCTTTGGCAATTGTTACAATGAATTCAATTCCGCTCGAAAATCGCATTAAAATAATAAAAATCCACTATGAAAATGAAGGATCTGTAATAGTTACATTTCGTAAAATTCGTGATATTTTCAGTTAACATAGATCGGTCCTTCTGAGACCGCTATTAAGAATTTGGTCGATAAATTTGGGTCGAAAGGCTTGGTACATAATGTACCAACGTGTTCTAGCAAGTAGAAACATCGCAGCCGTGAGCTACAGTGTTGCAGAAGATCCGAATTTATCAATTCCTCGACGTTCTCAACAATTGTAATAAATCTTTTAAACTCCGATTGAAAGCTAATTTATCGAAGCTTCTAGAGGTAAAATAACGTATATTATTAATTAATATATTATTAGGGAACGACAAAACAACAGTATTTAAAAACAAACTTAAGAAAGAGGTCAAGAAATGAAAATAGAAGTTGATTTCGATTCTCTTGTTAAAAAAAAGTCGTATTGCAGTCAGAAAAACAAGAAACCCTTGTAATTCTGTAGCACAAAAAGTAACCAATGCAAAATACACAAAATTTATTAACATATTTGTTATTCGCCTGTGTAAATCCATCTTTGCCCAGACAAAAGTTTAAGTATATGTGAAGTAGAATTTAAAATGTTAGAATATTTAAAATGGTAAAGATATGCAGAGCTAGATGAATAACAATGAGTCTTAATACTCCTATATGGTACAATACAATTACATTACATTTTAATTAATATATTATTTTAGTATTGTACAGATAATAATTTATTAACACGTGTTGTTATTTCAAGACAAAAATATTGATATTTATTTAATTAAGTTGTAATCGATTTGAGATACTGTCGTATCGTTAAACATGCTGTGCTCACAATCTGGACTTAATGATCATTCAAATAAACTGAATATATAATGTAGATGACAAATTAGATTCCCGATAGACTTGTCTTAATGATGCGGTCGATATATTGACTGGTGATTTAAATATTACATGATTAACTAAAATAAATGTTACTAGCGCAAAATTACAAAAGTAGCGCCACTAAAACCACTGTAACTTGTAAATTTATGATCGGAATGTCATGAAATTTTGGCACATGTCGTTTGGAGATTAGTACTATCTAAAAATCATAGGGATTTGTTAATAGTAACCAAATTATGTTCTTTACCATAATTATTTTAATACTTTACATATAATAGAAAAAAATCATTATGATTTTTAAATAGTACCAACCTTCAAGCGATATGTGTTCAAATTTCATAACATTCCGACCAATAGTTTACAAGTTACAGAGGTTTTAGTGACGCTACTTTTGTAATTTTGACATAGTGTCTTAATATATATAACTTTATTCACTTTTCATAAGTCAATATTGTCTAGTAATAGCTAATTAGCATGCAGAACATGTGTAATCAATTAAGCACATACCGGACTTTCATTTGAGTCGTTACTAAGTCACTCACACTCATCAGTCGTCACTCGTCGCCATTATTACGATCTAGTTTAATTGTTATACAAAAATATATATATAAATACAAGTACAATATTTGTTTAATTAAATTTTTTGTATACAGCGACCTTAAGAGCTATTCTCACCTACTGGATTATAGTTTTAAGTTTATGGAAAAATCTCTTAAAACATTTATATCAAATCTGCTGTCTCAGCATTATATAATGAAATACATCTCTATCATTTTAACGAGTTTCAACTTGAATTCAATTACGTAATTTTTAAATTTAAATACTGCTAAATATACGAAGCTATCCGAGAAAAACACAACATAAAATTACAATTGCAAGATATCATGATACGACCCTGTAAAAACTGCAACACGAGAATTTCTGTGGAAGGACAACGATTGACGAATAAAGAAAAAACATTACGTTAAATATGTAAATTAAAAAAATATTACAAAATATAAAATAAATATTATTTTAGCATAACAAAAGTGCATGACAGAAGAAGATGCGTGACAAAAATAAGGAGAAGGTGTAGAGAATGGAGAGAAGGAAGGATTAGGAGGAGAGTAAAGCGTTACAAGAAAGTGGAAGAGTTATAACTTAGAGAAAAGGAGGTGGATAGAAAGTATAATGAAGAAAATAAAAGAACAGAACAGATGGCGGAATAGAAAAGGTAAGAAGAGAAGAAGACAGGAATAACGCAAAGAGGAGATAAAGAATGACTCATACTTATTAAAAGAAGAACATCATAACCATTTTGTTTTATTTTCTTTTATAGTTATTCCATTTTATTTTATCTTAACAAAGTTTGTTTTAAATGGATGTATATAATACTAATTGAAAGAGGCCTAAAATTTAGTAGTAGTAGTAGTGCGCCAAAAGGCACAAGAATTAATAAAAATATCTACGTAATATTTACGTTTCATGTTGAGCATAATCTTATGTAAAATAAAAAGCAATTTCTATGATGTAGCAAAAGAAAAACCACCCTTAAATATTTGATGGTGTATTTAACTTAGATTTAAAACAATAACTAAAATGTATAAAATAATAATGAAATAATAAACGCCACAAATCAATTAATAAAGTTATAAAACAGCGGATAAACATTTCACACCCTCATTTCCATTTCTATTTTCATTTTCCCAAGCCTTCACTGATACAATACATGCATAAAAAGTAATTCAATATCGTCGTAGACATTGTCGTTGTCGGCGTTGTGTTGCCGGGTCCAGTGATAAGAAATCAAATGACAGATTCTAATAGATATCTTAAGATGCGCATGCGCATCAAATAATAAAAGAATATTCTATTATGAATTATATATAGATATATATGTATATATGGTATAATATTCACTTTGATAATTCCCTTCCCCCACCTATTATTATGACCTATCATAAATCACAGACCAAAAATCGCGCCTGCGCATTTAAAGAAGCAATGCGTGTATTTTGCGCATGTTCATATACATTCGATTCAATGAAAAATCTTCGTCTGATTTTAAAGAAAAATGTAAGAAAAGTTTTACGTATACAATTACTTTTAGAAGAAATTTGTAGGGATTATAATCGTTAAAGCAGATGACATATTCCTCATAAACGTAGTTACGTAAATTGAAGGTTTAATTAACATAAGAAAGTTTAGTAGTAAAAAATATTACGTTACAGAGTTTACTTTCTGTGTTTAGCAGGTCATAATTAAAGGGCTTTCTTTTAAGTAAGTTTTTCTTCTTTATCAAATATAAGCAGTTGGTTTTCGTGTACCATAATTAAATACAAATGAAAACCGTTTGTTTATGTTTATCAAAATATTAAATATATAAGTACCCAGATAGAAATATAACGCTAGCAAGTTGAATCTTGCTTAATTCGTTAGAATTTCTATGTGAGAGGTAGAGAGGAAACCTTAGCATTAGCTTGTAGTAAGATAGCAAACTTTAAACTGTACAAAACTGTGTTAAACAATTTTCTACCTGTGTATATCTAACAAACACAAAGCATTTAAATATTGCACAGAAGGAAATGTTAATATCTTGCCACAAGGCATAAGCTGCAAGGTTCCATTTCTCAAAATGAATAAAATTGGAGATGTACAGTAGATGTTTACTGGTGTAGATTGATGTACGAGTATATTATAAAATCATTATTAATAAACAGTATAATAAAAATATAAAATAAAGAGTATAGAAATGTAGGCTTAAAACATATGTCAGCTATAAAATAGAAAATAAAAAATAAAACCCACGGCCGCGCGTCAGGAGTGTCTCAGCGTGGTTGGCGGCGCGCGATGGTTAAGAAAAGTAAAAGTTAGGACGTATGGTACATTCAGCGACTCGCGATTTCAACTGGAAGACGGATCAGAGAATTGTTAGAAACGCAATAGAAATAATTATTGGGTGCATGACTATATATTAAACAATGCTTCATTTTCTTATAATCTTTAGGGTAATAAATATTTAAATTATTCATTATTCAGACAGAGTGAAGATAAAGAAATATGAGAATTTGGTGACATAAAATATTACCAAAATTTTGATTATATTTTGTAACTTTTTTTTTATTTTACGTAAGATTTTGCTCAACATGAAACGTAAATATTACGTAGATGTTTTTATTAATTCTTGTCCCTTTTGGCTCACTACTACTACTATTAAATTTTAGGCCTCTTTCAATAAGTATTATATACATACATTTAAAACAAACTTTGTTAAGATAGAATAAAATAGAATAACTATAAAAGAAAATAAAACAAAATGGTTATGATGTTCTTCTTTTAACAAGTATGAGTCCCTCTTTATCTCCTTTTTACGTTATTCCTGTCTCCTTCTCTTCTTACCTTTTATATTCCGCCATCTGTTCTGTTCTTTTGTTTTCTTCCTTATACTTTCTATCCACTTCCTTTTCTCTAAGTTATAACTCTTCCACTTTCTTGTACGCTTTACTCTCCTCCTAATCCTTCCTTCTTTCCATTCTCTACACCTTCTCCTTATTTTTGTCACGCATCTTCTTCTGTCATGCACTTTTGTTATGCACTAATGTTTTTTTTTTATTGTTTTACAACTACTGGGTCAAATTCGTCAATCGTTGTCCTAATATTTGTGTCAGCTGATAATTTTACGTAAATTTAAGTTGCCAGATTTTATCAGAAATTGCCTTTTGCAAAATTTCTCTTTTGCCCAATAGGATAACCCGATACTGATCATAGATGTATATTTATTAGAAAATGATGTAGTACTTACATTAGGCTTCACTACTACTTGAAATTTCACAGTAAATAAATGAAATAAATCAGAAACTGTAAAAAATGTCTAGGAAAATACATACCAACAAATCTTCCCCCTTTTCCCTCTTGTATCATTGCTACCTCCCCTTCCACGGATCCATACATTGAATAATAATATTAAAATAATATTTTAAGAATGAAAATGAAAATGACAATAACCTTATAAACATATAATTTAAATATTTTAACTCTGATAATTACACCTTTACAAATCACGATTTTTATGTTTGTTTTTATTTACATATGTTTAAGTCGGTTATAATTCATGTTAAAAATAATCTTAGCAGTTTAATAATTGATTACTTATATTTCATTTGCATAATTGAGACGTATAATTTTTATATTAACATACATATAGTGTTATAGGGATGTGAAACACATCGATTCGAAAATATCGATGTTTATAAGTTAAGATAGTTAGATGTATGTCCATATTTGTAGTATTCATAAGTAAATTCATTTTATTTAAAGGTTAATGTACTTGTAATTGCGCCTCTGTGTCATTACAACAAATCGATACGTATACCACGTGATTTTTTTCACAGAGAAACTTCGTAAAGTGCACCGCTCAAATATTCATATAGTTTAATGACACAAGTGAAACTTTTGCACCGGAATCGATTGCAAACTTTGTCCATAGCATAGTACAGTTAATAAAAGTTTGTAAGAGATCTATATCTATTACATCCTGTCTATAAATTATATAATTCCGAAGTTATCATTATCGATATCGATTATATATCGATACTTATGAACAACACTAATACATAATACTTTTATATAGTAGCTTAACTTACAAATTATATATGTATTACACATAAAATTTTAAATATGCATATGCATTAATATGTTATACAAAGAAAAGAACACGCAAAAAAAATACTTGATCATTTCATTTGTACATTGAATACATTTTATTTAATTTGTTAATTGATATTTACCGCGGCATTATAGTAATTACGCTAATTAGTGTTTTAAGTGTGTCATTAGACTGTGAATGAACTGATAGAATATTCTATCATGAGTTCAACATTCATTCATTTCAATCAAATTTAAATTTATAAGTGTACAGACTTTGATATTATGCATTAATTATGCTACAACTATAGGAGTACTTATAAAGTGTATCAATAGGAACTGACTGTTTTAAATTTGATATCATTTCGCACAAGTATGACATATTTGTTTGAAATTTAACGTACGTAATCTAGAGATATGGGAGAATATTCACAGGTATTATGCAGCATAACAACTCAATTGAATCAGTAAAATGTGTTATCAAAGTTGTTTACTATTCGTCTTGATGGAGTCAAGTCAGAGTGTGTTAGAAATAACTATAAGAAAAAGACGAATTCTAGCTGAATAGATTGTAATCTCGGGTGTGCCTTTAAAAAATGATAAAATCATTATAAAAGCGCGTTACCCAAGCTCTAGCATCTTCATTCATACGACCCTTTCTTAACTGGTGTCTCACCCAACAATTCCTTGCTTTTCTTTCTTCCATTTGCGATGAATTGTTTCAACGATGATTACTATACGATAAAGTAGCGAAAAACTATATATACTTCATATATTTAAAGTAAAAAGTATATGCTAATAAAATCCACCGTGAAATTCGTATATTTCCATAAGACCTTGGCACAGTGCAGAACTTCCATCAGTCAGGGAAGATAGTTTGTTTGAATGCACTTTTTTGATTTTACTTTTGGTTATAAAATGCTGTCGACTTCCCATCGTTCGGAATGCGGTATAAGTTGTGGGATATCATATGATAAGTGTTCTGCCAGAAACACAACTTCTAACCAGCTGCCTCAGCTGCTTCAACTGCCTGCCTGCCTGCCTTCCAGCCAGCTAGAACGCTTGCAAAAGTATTCGTATATACCTTCACACCGCTGACTGATTCACTACAAATATATTCACCCTTACACTATAATTTCATGGTAAGAGCATAGTGAAGTGGGTGTCGTGAGGGTGGAAGGATGGGATGTTATAGCGAGTTATGTAAGGGAAGGGGGTAAAGATGAGAAAGGGAAGACGAGCAAGGCTGTGAACATTTCATCGGGATATCTTTTGATGTCTGTTAACCTTATAAAGAGCGTTATAGAGTCATCCTGCGGATGGTACTATCTACGTAATATTTACCACATATAACTTGAGTTAAGTTTACATCAAAAAACATTAGTGAGAGATAATAGTAATCCCTGAAGATATGATGAAACATTAACTAGAAGTTACTTACGGGGTGTAAGTAAGTATGTATAGAGATGGAAGGTGTGGTGCGTCTTATGTGTGGTGGGTCTTGTGGAATGTCAGAACTCTCTCTCTCACCTCAAGATATTATTAACTCAAGTTAGGGCTAAATAATCAACTACTACTGCCTTCCTATTATTTGGTAATGACTTCTAATGTTTCATTACCTTTTCTTTGATTTAATGACTAATTCTTCTAGTTCTCTTCTTTATTAACTATCCAATTTACGTAAAAATATCTGTTTAAGGCTTGCATAGAAAAAAGTAACGAAAAAAGAATAACTTTTGCTTATAAAACCTCTTGGACTTCCATATGTAATTCTTTGTGAATTTCTTCTATCTACCTTAGTTGTTAGGTCCTCCCTCCAACAATATTATCTAAATTGTTTCCCTTTTCCAATTATTTAGGTTTTCATCTTCCACCATAAAGTTGTCCTCGTTACCTCTCGTTCTTCTTTTTCCTCTTTCACTTTCATTTCCTATTCCTTTTTCTTCTTACCTCAACATTCTTTAATAACCAATTATTTAGGTCTTCATCTTCCACCATAAAGTTGTTCCTTTTTCTTCTTACCTCAACATTCTTTAATAACCAATTATTTAGGTCTTTATCTTCCATCATAAAGTTCTTCTCATTACTTGTTGCTCTTTGTTCTTCTCCTCCTTCCTATGCATTTTTTACATCCCTTCTTCTTCTTCTTCTTCTTACCTTATCATTCTTTAGTAACATCTACCTAGGTACAAGTATCTCCTTCACATTCTCATCATAGCAGCTGTATTTAATTTTGTCATTGACTAGAAATTCTAGACTTTCAGTTTATCTAGATCCCATCCTGTCTTGATTCTTTGAGCATATGGATTAGGGTTTCTCTTTCTCCATAGTTGCAAGTGTCGCTACTTTTAACTCCAAGTTATAAATCAATCGTTCAGTTCATTACTGAGACTAATCCGTCAAAACCAATATTCGAGTATCAAGCATTCCAAGCAGTCGTCGATAGATTTATCTGCATTATAGATTTGTTTGGTTGCATTAAGAACCATATTTTACATAGAACTCAATGGACTTGTCTTCCTAATAAACTGTACGATCCATAATATAAATTAATTAATCACAATTGAATAAAATTTCCAGTGAAAATATAAAACAGACAAGGATATAACAGAGCAAGTAATGAAATTTCATATTATTTTTAATTAATTTTAAAATATTTCATATAATATCAAGAAAACAATGACGAGAATATAATTTTCTCATAGATTGTACATTTCACGAATATATTTGGAATTCCATGAACGAGGGAAAACCGAAAACCGAGGTAAAAGCGAAATGTGCGCTTAGCAAAACAAACAAAAGCAGAGATATGCTATGGAGTAAAGTTATGGATCCATTTATATCTAAAATATTATATAATATCATATAACAAGCCTATCGGTGAATCGGTGGCGGTGTGGTGTTAGTGGTGGTTCAACCTATATCCACCAGGAGCAGCACCAGCTCCGGTAGAACCATACCGAATGGTTGAGCAAACCGTATTCAAGTCCTGTGGATAAATAAATGCAGGTAAATTGAAAACACCGCTGACTGTAAGCACTGTGACCGCCACCACCACCGCCGCCACGGCGCGTCGCGATGGAGAAACAATTTAAACGCGAGAGCTATACTATTAATTGATAAGAGATCTGATAACTATAAGAATATCATTATTAATTAAGATATCTGCTTGTTTTTATTTATAATTTAATTTAAAACTCCCGTAGAGAATTTTGCATGTAATTAGAAATAACATTTCTTGTTTTTAATAACATTATATGGTAACGTGAGCTTCATATATTAGTGGTCTTTTACACGAACGGATCAGATTCAGATTTAGACGAACTATCCGTTTATCGTATGTGTAAACAAGCATTAAAAACTGAACGGAAACGAAGATCTGATCTGAACAAAATTTAAATAAAAGAATCGGTGTTTTAATTTTAGTTTTGTTAAAAACCAATCACAGCTAAATAATGGAAAACTTTACTATAGTTCAAATTACGAGAGTTCGGTGGCGACTCATACTTAAAACAAGTTGTGGGGTATAAACTGCCGATATAACTAAAAAGCACTGACTCACTTATTTTCCTATAATGTATATTGAAACAAATAAGATAAAATTCATTATCGTGTCATAGATTTATACCGCTCTTATTACCTCTTTTAAGTATGAGTTGCCATCGAACTCTCGTAATTTGAACTATAAGATATTTTACATGGTTAAGAATAGTCTCAGTAAACAATTTGTTGAAGTGTCTTGTTTTGTGACGTTTCTATCGCTATTGCACTTCAGTTATAGTTCGCATCAACTTTATCTTCATTTATATTCCGACAGGTGAAGTAATTTCGTCATTTGTAACCGATAAAATAGACATTTCTTATGATCGACTGTAGAAACTGGAGAAACTGAACTGTAAATAAACTGTGGTTATGTTCGACTCGAAACAAAAATACCAACTAAGGTTTATAATAAACTTCAGTTAATTAAGAATAGAAGAATCGGCCCCTAAATATTGACGGCGATCCCAATCACAAAACAGCATGATACCATTATGCCTGCGGATGTAATAAAGAAGTTTGACAATTTACAAAAACTAAATTTCTTTTCCACAATTTTCTAAGTTTTCTTCAGTGTATACATACTCGAATGTCCGTCTTACATTCGTCTTATTAACAATAAACAAGACAGTAAATAAGTTTCTTATAAAAATAAATATATGATATTTTTATGCAAATATTTTAACAGCGTAATAGTCTCTACCGTACTTTACATATATAAACCAGTACAGAAGGCTCATGCACCTATTTTGCTCATTTGTTATTCTAAACATATGGTATGCTATAGTTGTATATAAGCAATGAACTTGAAAATATTCTCGTACGTCTAAAATAGAAGCAGTTATTCTATAATGTTATGTTTCTTGATCATTTACTTGTGTTGTCAAGGAAAAATTAGTTTTATTGGACAAATATTTGCAACATATATGGACAACATTCTAGAGAATATTGACGTTGAAAAAATATAGCTACTAGCTAATTAATTAAGTCATAGAATTATTTTATTACAGTACTGAGTTGTTTCCGACGCGACAAGACAACGCTGAGCTTTTAAAATCGGATAAGCTGTTTATTTTGAAAGTGGGGCAAGTGCAGTTTTAAAAATAGTGAGGTTTATGCAGTGGAGTAGCTGGAAATATCTGATCCTTATGCAAACATGAGCGAAGACCCCTTCTTCTAAACTAAAAAGGAACATGTAAAACTTTTGGTTTTTGTAAAACATTTTTAATAACTAAACAGCAGATAATAAAAATATGGTGTGATACTCTAATGATAAAAATAAGGAAAATACAGATTATAATATAGTAGGATCTCAATATAACGGATAAATTGTCGCAAAGATGAAGAAAAGAAATGAATATTAATAAAAAGTGAGAAATGTAATTCATAAACTTTATTAAATTTGACGTATGGCATCGACCGACAATTTCACATTTAAAAATTAAAATTCTTTGTCCTGGGTTTTATATATTTGCAAATTCACATTTAATTCTGGTACGCCCATCTCTACAGCTTCTTGCAGCAGGCTAATAACGCAACTTTATGTAATCCATCTCGTAGTATTTCTTTTCTAATCTTCATTATTTTCTATCCACTAATACCATTTCGCTACTGACACATTATGGTATTATGTTTACAGTTAAAATAACAATATAATTTTTGTGCACGTGGTTTAAACAATAAAATATTAATATTATTAAACATTTAACAATAAAGTATATAAGTAACAATTTAATATCGTGATATTAATGGCGCAATTAAATATAATTTTTAACTGTGTATCGTCGAACGTCATATCGAACTATGTATTATTTATAATCAATAAAATCTATAAATCCCACTCGTCGATCGTCGTTTGTCCCATCTCATCAACACGTTGCTAATAAACAATGAAAATAAATTCTCAAATAATAAAAGTATAAAATATATTTAACTTTTCATTACATCTGTAACTTTTAAATGTGAGTGTACTTTATATTTATATTTGCGTGGAAAACCGAGGGATGAATGTGGCGAAAAGCCTAAACTAAAACCTGTCTTAAAGAGTTTTCCACTTTTCCGCACACTCCCTCTACAAGTAAAAAAAAAAAAGAAAAACCTTTTGGTTACTCGTATACCATTGCCTCACACTCTCTCTCTCTTTCTATGCGTACTTTAGTACTCAGTGTACTTGTGGAAAATGAAAAATATGGCGAAAACTGAATTAAAAGTTTACAACACAGAGAACGACAGAAACAGAGAGGACGGACGGTCGAACGGCAAAGGGAAAGTCCTTAGTTATTTTTTCAAGAGATGAAAATAATTTATGGGAAATTCACAATTTATAATTTAGCATCGCATTGCGTGTTTTAGAAGTTGTTATTTATTGTGTGAAAATCTGGAAGAAACGTTTCAACTTACCAATTAAAATAACCACTCATATATTCGTTTTAGTTATTAAGGTAATTAACTTGGGTAAGGTCGCTGCTATCGCTGAGGGTTTAGGGTTTTTTGCGGTGTTAAAGTAATACGATAATTTGTTATAAAACTACAGTTAAAAGCACATCAAATTAGTTCCTTTACTACGATACTTAATTATGGTTTGCGTGATACGTTTCAATGGAATTGCTAATGATTTTTTAATTAAACAGAAATGAGTATATTTTATAAGTAGCCTAGATTTTATATTGCTAAATTATGAATAAATTATATACTAAAGCCATTGGCGTACGTAGTGGGTCGGTTGCCTTGATGCTCTTAAAGCTCTGCTATATGTATTTATATATCAAAATATCAAAATTCCAATATTATGTCTGCCGTAACAGGGTTAAATAAAATAAAAACTTATTATTCTTTGACTTGACTTGATTATTTAACTACCAACAGCTTCAAAACATTACCACAGCACTGACCTACTCAACAAATAACTGACGTATACATGCATTTTACGTCATACAAATATGGCCGACCATTTCTAGCGCTAAAACTACAATTCAAACTTTTAATTACTATATCTTCGTCAACATTTAGATATTTAATAAAATAGACACACCAATCAACAATTGAAAAATCGACCACTAAAAAATGAGGACACGAGCCCATTGTGGCCCAAGCCTGATAGTAAGTCTATATCCGGCACTGTACAACCATACGTTAGCATAATATCTTTTTATTACAGTAATCAATAACGCATACCATTAGAATAATATAAAACGTCTCAATTTGTGACAAATTTTGTTACAATAACAAAAATAATAATAAAATCATAAACAGTTGGTTTGTATAGTGTGTAGTAGATGTTTATGATGAATAAAAACTGACATATATATTTATATGACGGCAGTAAAATGTTATATCTGTTCAGATTTAAGCCACCGTCAACTGTTAACGTTAACGTGAATGTCACTATCACTGCGAAGTTAGCATCAGTTTAAATGGGAAGCGTTTTGTTCAATTAAGTTTTCATGTTACACATTAAAATATTTAATGTGTACTGCGACTGTACTTAATGATAGCTTTTATCAATTTTATAATGAATTTTTGGTCATTAAAAGAATTTAGTTAGTAAATAATCTAGAATTAGTTGTTATAAGATAGCCACACTGATACTCCTGCAATGTTTGTAAAGGATGTTATTTAAATTGCAGATCTCAGTTGTCTCCCTTAAATTTAGATTGGGCAATGAGCAGAGTTGGAAGAAGAAGAGAGAAGAGTCTACAGAATGTGTAAGGAGCAGAAAAACACTGAAAGATATGAGGAGTGAATGGAAATTTAAAATAGATAGTGAAATGAAGATAGAGATATTGTTGAAAGGAGGCTGGGAGGGAATAAAGTGAATTGGGGAGAAATAAGAGGAAGATAAGCAAGTGAGCAAGTAAAAAAGAGGAGTAGAAAATATAAACAGAGTGAGAAAGAAGATGAGTCATTAGTTTTAAGTTTAAAATGGATTGGAATAGGGTTAAGTTTAATATAAGGAGAAGCAAAACAATAAATTTAATGATAATTTGAATTTGGTGACAAATTTACAAATTGTAAATCCAATATTTAATAGGTAAATTTCAGTCTGTAACAAATTTGCACTGTTTAGAATGACATATAGAATCTACGACAAATTTACTATGTTTAGAATGGACTCGATAGTTTAGAATGAATTAGTTTAATTTGTGAAACCATGAACAATTGCTTATTTTCCTTAATTTGATATTAATAAATTAATTACATACTTAAATAAATTATATTTATATAACTATATAGTAGTAATATTCAAATCTAGTGAACAACTTCAAAAATATGAACGTATATGAAACGAAACCAGTAGTGCCATCTGTGAAGGTTGTCCGTTACTAGTCAGCCATGTTGTTTCCCCCACTTTTAACCCTTCTCTGGTTATATGTGTTATGTTATCATATAGGTATGGGACCTGCGCACTACGCCTACCGCCCACAACTTGAGAATCAGGTGGGGATACAAGGCATACATTCCTGAAGAAAAGTATTGCACCAAAATCAGGAGTACACTGACTGCATACAGTTTTGTCAACTTATTTTCCAGATTTTCTTTCTTTATTTTATTTTTAAGGGATGATATACCCGAATTTTATTTAATATTTCACACAATTTTAAGTAAGAATACCCTACAGTGTTGCGCTGAAATTTACAGTTTTACACCAGTTTTGTAGATTGCTGCTACGATTAGAAATCATAAAAGTGCAACAGTGTTTTGTTCGAAAGTTCGAAATAATCACATTGAAAGTTTTTATTTAAAAATATCTTAATTTTAATTAACCTAAAGTAAAATATCTGCTTTCAACTTTGGCTAAAACATACCCCTACAGGGCCCCACATTCTTTAGCAACCCTTTTACAAAAACTAACTTTGCGTGCTTCCAAATTAAAATATTTGTCAAGTCCTTTTCGGAAATTCATAGATTTCTTTTTAACCAGTGGTTTATCCTGAGGTCCTCTTGGACTCAGTGCCACTAGCCTAGAGGTGGGTCGTTGTGGGTGCTTTGGCGTATGATAAAGCAAATAAATTGTTAATTCAAAACACCCTCTTGGTCACTTATAATTTAAATTATGGAGGTTTTACTGAATTTATTCAAATTACATTTCTTTATAAATTTCGATTCTAAGTTCTCTCTCCAAGGAACTCCTACTAGCCAATTTTTGTGCCATGGTTTAATATATGTGAGCTACACTTCTGCCTAATTAGTTTATGATTATTTATGTACATAATGGGCTTGTCTCCTATGTCTTATTTCTATAAACTGTACTATATATTGATAAAGTTGGTTACTAGAACCTCAAATGTTCAATTATTTTTTAATAACTCCTTATATGTTAAGAGATATTACCAAATAAAAAAGTCATTTTGTCTCTTTAATTATTAAAGGGATTCAACGTTGTACACATTCCAAATGCATGTAACATCATAACCGCTACCAACCTTACAGCTCATAAATCTCTGCTATATGTATTTATATATCAAAATATCAAATATTATTTACATTTATTTCAAGGAACAATCACATTTCAATATTATGTCTGCCAAAGGTAGGGTTAAATAAAATAAAAACTTATTATTCTTTGAATTGACTTGATTATTTCGACTACCAACAGCTACAGAACATTACCACAGCACTGACCTACTCAACAAATTACTGACGTTAAAATGCATTTCACGTCATACAAATATGGCCAGCGCTAAAACTACAATTCAAACTTTTAATTGCTATATCTCCGTCAACATTTAGATAATAAATAAAATAGACACGCCATACACATTTATTAACATCAATTTCAATCAACAATTGAAAAATCGACTTCTAAAATTCTTCGACTTCTGAGTCGGCGAATCGAACTTGGAGACAGCAATTAACATCAGATTTATTATTAAATTAGTAGTTTGTTCCAATATATAATTTGTATCAATAATTCCGCATTAATTTCTCTATACATACCGTATAGCTTTAATCATCCCACCCTTTACATTATTAAGACAGATTCTGTAGTTTTACTTTTATTTCTTGTCGTAGGTTCTTTTTTATAAAACCCGCTCCTAATGAATAATTTTAGATTTACATTAATTTAAATATTTATGTTTGCTCTCACATGTTAAGTGAGTCTGTTGAATACGTAATGAAGACTAATTGAAACAAATATTATTAGTAAGTAATTAATTATTAATATTAAAAAATAACACATATTATAACGCTATTTTTTACTTTTATAGAGAACGGAGTATACTTACTTTTAGAGATTGCCGACGGGATTTTTTACGCGACTGAAAAATTCGTTTTTTTTTGCGATTAAAATTTAGCGAAGAGATATACGTCCACAGTTATTCAAGCGCAGCGGAAGTAATTTTTAAACATAGTAATTTTTACTGTAAATTTATCACTAATATCTTCATTTGGTTGTGTAACGCACTTTGTATATTAC
This sequence comes from Panorpa germanica, assembly GCA_963678705.1. Classification (NCBI taxonomy): domain Eukaryota; kingdom Metazoa; phylum Arthropoda; class Insecta; order Mecoptera; family Panorpidae; genus Panorpa; species Panorpa germanica. The sequence goes on from OY783222.1 coordinate 1,400,645, forward strand.
AATACATTTTCATCCAGGTTTTCCACCACTGAAAATCTTTCTAGTTTGCTGTACACAAGCGCCGCCACTCTGGAAAACTTGGTACTATTTTATAACATGCTATATGCAGTTTCATATATGTTTTTAATGAAATGTTTCTAATATTTGTTTTTGATTTAAAATGTATCGTCAAATCTGCATATCATTGATAATAAATAATTCTTTTGACGCTCTGTATTATATCGATATACATTTCAATATTTTTCGTTTTGATATTTAAATTAATAAACAAATATTTTCCATTGAGGTGTGGCAGGAAATTATTTTATTTGGAGTTTGATGTGGTTTGTTTGAATATTGAAATATCGCGATTTGTATTGTTTATTGACCTGGCACTATTATCTGGAGAGCTGGAATTTGAAGAAATAGTTCAGATCAGCAAAATAGCACCATCAGTAGAATGGGAAGCATGAAAAATGTTTGATAACATGAGGAACTCCCAATCTTTACAGGATAAATAAATTTGCATCTATAATATAATTGCAGTTTAAAAAAAACCTGCTCATATAGATTAGATTTGTACGAAGGCTGAAACTTTTGCAAATGGATTGGAATCTATGTCAAATTTCATTGACTCTTCTTGTTTAATTTACAATTGACATATTATTGCAGCGTGCAACGAGCTCAGAGCAGTGATTTCTATATTTTTATATATTTTAACACTGCAGTTGTAGGAAAAAAGCATATCCAAAAAAAAGTTACGTACGCTCAATATTGGATGAGTATGGCAAAGAGATATGGCCGATCCCTACGAATTCAGACCACCTTAGCACTGACGGCACAGTGTCAAAGAAAAAATGCATTGTGAAATAGGAATACACATATTTAGATGTGTATATATGTAGTGCAACTGCTGTGGTCTAACTGAATACAGTAAAGAATATTCAGATCTTATGACTAGCTGTACTCTACTTAGCGCGTCTCCACTAGTGCAACATCTAACTTTTTGTGTACACTATTATGCATGTTTACAACTATATATACTTGTATACTACATTTTTATTGAAAAGAATGTGTTAAGATTTGTAGCAGTTATAAGTTTGCTGCATGGTTTCATTTGCCGTCGGTAGATATTAAACCAAAATCTATGAAATCTTTTATTTCGGATACTTACTTTGTCTAAAGATCTTTTTGAAATATATATTTAAGGACTATGAAGCACCTACACACTAAATAGTATTAGGTTTCGGTTAAGTAAAATGTTTTGCTCATATTTTGTCTAAGATATATTTTTAAATAATATCTAAAACTAAATTCACATTCCTATAACCGTTTCTTGTAAGGCTGTCGATTTTCCGAAGCTAAAAAGCCTGTACATTATTTTGATAATAATTTATGAATCCATAACCTACAATTAAGCGTGCTATTTGACATCAGGTACTTTAATTCTAACCTGTCCGAGACATATATTTATATTTTTATCCAGTACTTAATCTTATCAGGTCTACCAATCTCATATCCTCACATCTGCGATATTAACCTTACTTTTTTATTACATTATGTTGGTTTAAATGTTAGCCTTGTCGTTCGTTTGTTCGGTTGTTGGTAGCACTGGAACAGTATCTTGTCTTGCAGGTTGGTATCAGACAGGACACCCGTAAAATATTTTAATGTTAAATAGCACAACACACTGTCATGTCGTTGAGTTTGGTTATCTAAAGGTTTAGAACAATAAAAAGGGCGAGAGAGAGAAGGAGAGGATCAGTTAGGACGACAGTTTAGTACCGGAAAGTGGAAAGTAACAGTTCCGCTGTCCATCTGGTGGTTAAATGCATAACCTAAATACTTAACATTTTAGAATGTTATAAATGGAGTTGAGTTGATAAATATTTTAGAGATTCTTTTTATTTTATTAGTTTTTTGTCTGTACATTTTATATATAAAATAGTGAGGTTGTAAATGGCCTATCAAATGCATCTCTCTTAAAATGTAGTTGTAAAGTAATCTTACAGCTGATGTTTTATGTTTAAAGTATATTTTAGATAGGAAATTTTTGTGAAAATGATTAAAAGAAAAGTAATTGTCTAACTAAAACAAGTCTGGATATTAAACAATAAAAAAGTATATCTCACAAGTGAATCATGACTGCTCAGATAGAAAATGAACCTTGCAATACGCTTGTGGTAAACAAACAAGTGTGAACCTGCACTGCAAAACAATTTATATACCGTGGAATAGTAACAAGACAATTTTCTTCCAGTTTGCAAATGATTATGGTTACAGACCCAGTCCAAATTTGCCCTTAACTGTCAACCATCTAATGCTTTAATTTAGCAGAGGACGCAGTAAACAATTTGGTGAAGGGTCCTTTCTCTGTGACGTTTCTATCACTATTGCACTTTAATTATAGTTCGCATCAATTTTATCTTCATTTGTATTCCGACAAGTGGAGAGGCTTCGCCATTTGTAGCCGATAAAATAGATATTTCATATAAACGACTGTGAGAAATCGAACTGTGACATAAAAGTGAAAGTCTACCACTAAGAAGCGAATGTTTCTATTTACGAAGACGCGTTCCTCAGCGCAACAAACTTTAATAAATTTGACAAACATTATAACAATTAAGTCGTTTCTATTCATGAACCCATCGCGTCAAGTGAATTAATTTATTAGTGGACTCAAAACCTAAGTAACTTACTTAAAGCACAAACAGTCGTTTATTCGTTTATTGTGATGTAGTAGCACATTAGTTCAAGATTTGATGAAGATTAAAATCAACAACACTAAAGTAATAATTTACAAATTAAAAATGTAAATGTAATAAAATAAATAATGCTAATTTACTTCTTAATGTGAGGTCTTAAAAATAAATGAATGTTTATATTTATAGCCCCTTTACATTATAGTATGAATTATTTGAGTTATATATGGTTACAATGTAATGTAAACTATGTATTATAAGATGTAGTAGAGTTCCAAAATATGATATCAAATAATAATAAGTATCACTTGAGAAACTCCCAGAATGCAGACCCACAGATTCCGTGAGTCGGTAATTAGTGGCGTTTCATTCAAAGAGATTTTAAAGGTCATGTAACTTCTTTAATGTTGAGAATATCTGCGTGTACAAAAGGAAGTACCGCTGGTTACTTTGATTCAAATTTGTATTGTTTTAATATCATATTATTTGAAAAGTTTTTGAAATGCTTCTGCTTTTAAATGTTGCAGTGTTCAGAACACACTCTCTTAACAATAAACTTTGCTGAAGTGAAACCTAATAATATTTAATCCTAATTTAGTCTTAAAATACTACAATTCTAAAAAGGGTAATAAGAACTTTAATGATGCTAATGGGTAGAAAACTAGTTTTATTTTTCTAAAATCATTGAAATAGTTTTGTCAAAAGATCGTATTTTACTTATTAAAATCGTTTACATTCTAAGTAACTTTTGTTATGTTTGATAAACCTTAAATACACGTAACTCTATTTAGAAAGTTACATCATTTATTTGTGATCAGAAAGAAACTACAGTTACATATATTTTAAGTTTATTTAACATAAGAAAAATAACAAACATTTTAAGTAAAAGATAACATCTTTTAAAACAATGAAATTTCTCCTTCTTGTTTCGCCAATGTAATATTAGCCTATGTAGAGTCCTAAGAGTCATAAGACTACTTTTATTAGATTATTATAATAATAAGAAATGTTTAACTACATTTGTAGAGTCACAAAATGTGTAGTTTCAGTTTAGGAGCAGGATGTTTCGATTTGCAATCTTCACCGATCTTATATAATGTATATGATCTTATGTAATGTAATACATGATCGCTCTTACAAATTATTAGCTCCATCACCATGACGCTACAGCCCTTTCGATTCTTTCTTATTATCCACATTTTTCTTCTAATTTGAAATACCCATTTTCGTTATCCATTTGCTATTTCCATTTATCCATGGGTCTTCCTCTTACTCTGGGACGCCCCATTCTCTGTCCATGTCCTAACCATTAGAAGCTGTGCATTCTAATTTCTATGACAATTAACGCTTGAAAGTAATACGCAGAATAGTGGCACATATTAGCTTGTCTCTACATATCGTTTTACCATACCTGACATAAATATATTATCAATATACATATGTAAAATGAAATCACGTGACACTACTATCTATACCATCGATAAACAAATATCGTTAATAATATTATCAACAATAATTCAACCATTGACACATCATCAGCTAAGTGATGATGATGATGATGATGATGATACAATATTACCGTTAATTTGTAGAACAATATCTCTCATGATAATGACATGTGTTATTCTAATATGATTACATAATATTTATCTATTAGTTTTGTTGGGGAGTATACTCATAACCTGCTCTTTGGAGCGTGCGGTATATGCAAATGGCGTCGGAAAATGTTTTCATTCACCCACACCATTCTCCAGCACCACGGCACACTAACTAAACTCGTCCAAATGATTCAAACCACACAAAATACATCATGATCCAACGACAGTATGGTATGTACCACTATTACTCTACCAATACTAAATACGAGGACTTTGTGTCAGTGGCGGTACGTCTTGTAGATATTTAGAGGAGTGAGGCTTGAGACTTTAACATCATTATCAGTATTATAATATCATGCGGCACTGGGCAAAGTTAGTAGCTCCTAAATTCTATTTTCAAGTGTAGGAAACTCTAAGTTCAAGCATGTTTTTATTATTATATTAATTGTTTCCCTAGTCCTCCTTCATTCTTACCGTTTCCTGACCTCTTGTCTTCTTTGTCTCCTCTCGACAAACCCTCTATTATATTTTCCCTATACTTCTTCCCTTCTGTCTTCATTTTCACTTCTCCCGCCTTTTACGTGTATCACTCTGTTTCTTTTGTTCGACCATTGACTTGATACTAGGAAAAATATTCCCTACACATTCACATTGTGGTTTGGAATGGCAACTAGGTGTTCGCATGATTTTATTAGACATCACTTCTAATTAAAATCACTTCTACTCTGGCGTTCCTTCTCTTTCCTCGTTCCTTTTCTCTATCTCCGCCATCCATCCGCTACGCACTATACTCTTTTCGCTTATTACCTTTGTCTGAGATGAAAACTTAATGTGCTTCAATATTTCAATCTCCGTTCCGCACACCCTATACATCCTTTCCTTGTATTTGCCCAGTATCTGTTTCCTTTCTCCTCGTTTCCCAATCTAAATCTGGCAATCCTTCTCATGTTTTTTGTGGCTTTTTCTCTTAAGTATACCTGTGAAGATAATAAACATATCGCTATAATTTTGGGCTGGAACCCGTCTATGACGAACCGCCACTGATCCACAGTACGTACGACATAGAGATAGATCTTCATCAGTGCTACAACACTGATGAAATCACGTGCCTGTACTCAGAACTGTGTTTCATGGATTGTATCGAAATATACCGGGAAATATTTACTTTGTGATAATGAGAATGTTTTCACAAATGCTATGATTAATTAGAGCCGACTTACTGATAACTCATCGACAAGCTACGTGTAGATTTAGACGTTAATGAAAATTGGAACAGGTGTTTATAATTATCAATAATATCTTTATATTAATTATGAATTTTTTAATTGTATTTATTTATTGAAATAATTAAGTGTTATCAGAAGTAATGAGCAGCTGGAAAACATGATACAACTTATTTCATGTTTACATTCTTTAGCGTTGTTATGTCTTAAGTGTTTTTTTTTATTTGATTACAATTTTTTATAAAGATTGTTACAATCTGTTCTGCTTAGAGGACCTTCAGTGATACGTAGGTCAAAATAAAGTGTCTTGCGCGGGATGTGCCCATCGACTCATCCCTCAATTTTAATAGATCCTAGATTCTGTTTAGTTGGCTAATAGGTCCGTACTACCGAAATATTGGACATTAGACAGCTGGCCAATTGTTTGAATTCTCTCCTTGTATGCTACATACAGATAAATCAAAATTTATAATCTTTGTTTATTTAATATCAGTGCAGTTGCATAATGCGGTAATTCTCTTCTTCTTCAGATTCTTGTCTTAACTGCATTCGAGATAGGTATACGATCATATCTCCATTTGATGATTAATATTTTTATGATTTTTACAAATGAAAACAGATATTCTTTTCTATTGTTTGCATATAATCTGATTTGCTATTTCATAAATTAATTAATTAAAAATAATTAATATTGTTATATAATATTACCTATGTACATTAATAACGACTTAATAATACTTCGCCGTTATAGCCGTTGATGGGGGATTGAGAATGGGGAACGAATGGAATTGCATTGCATGTTGATTAAAAGTGACATTTGACGTGTTGGTTAATATGCATGATGGTAAAATAATGCCACGCTATTTCGCCATGCGCCATGCTATGTCGAGTCAAGTTCTCATACAAAAATACATTTCTTACGTTCTCAGCATTTTTATCTTATTGATTACTGACATCCAGTAGCGAAATATGGGTCTAGGGATTAGATTCCATAAAAACCACGTTTTTGCATCCACTGCTACTGCAACGGAATGTGCCGTCGAAGACTCTGCACTCTGGCGTTAATCTCGGAGCAACAAATTAATAAATACCTTTACATATACCTACTCATATATAATTTTGTTAGTTTAATTATTTTTTTTAAGTTTCCACCATTTCAAATTCGCGCTTGGTTAACCAAATGTTGCGAATGTCCATCGTTGGCTACGGATAATAAAATTACAAAAATATAAATAACATTAAAGTTATAACATAAACCAAAGAATGACTGACTTTAACGGATAAAAATTAATGTAGAAAGATTATAGAGTGGTTCCTGTACTCATAGTTATACCAAAAGTTAGTCAGGATGTAACAGTAAGTCGGTCGGTCGAAATATATTTTACTTTTCATTACTTGTTGTTTTTGTGATGACATTCTTGTCTTTAATAGTACAATGCCAAAAAGTGTTCGCCTTCTAGGGCAATAGTCTAAAAACAACCTTGGATTTAAATATCTATATAACAGTCGTTTTCTAAAAAACCAAGCAAAATACCTAGGCTACATTTTTCGTTAGTTAACTGTTTTGGTTTTGGACAAAACTAATTTTTCTTTGGTTAAATTTAAGATATGCTATAACTGAAGTTTAACTTTAATTGATGAATCAGTTCAGCGGGGGTATTCTCTAACTAAACAATGTAACATTGGTAGCAGATATAAAAGATTATGCCTTATAAATGTTGAAAAATTTGTACATGTAGAGAATCCTGCTTCTAGTAAGTATTTAAAATCGAAAAATTCCATTACTTTCGAAGTAAATACAATAAGAGCCTTGGATTTTACTTCTAAGAGCGGCCAGCGGAAACAGAAAGATAAAAACAATAAAGAAAGATTTAATTTAAGTATAAACTTTAAATTTCTTACACAATTATACTATTTTATTTATGATTGTTTCCTAACAACAGCTAAAGTAAATTTGTAATTATATTTTTTTCTGTTTAGCAATTATACTTTTGTCAAATAAGAAGTGGTAAGAACAGCAACGGCAGGTAACAGCAAGGTGCATTGCGCCATCCGACACTAAAGATGATAACAATCTTTCCACCAAAACGTCCGAAACCATGAGACCGAACAACAAATTGAAATGCTTGAAAAAATAATAATAATGATAATGAAATGGTAGTTAGGAGGATGAGTGTTACTTGCTTCAATGTGTGTGAGGGTACAGTTAATGGGTAAAGTGGAATAAAGAAGGAGACACATTGCTCTATTTCTAAAGACTGTGTTAAATATTGCATAAGGATATGGTATGATGGTCGGCTAACTATGAGAGCAAATTTCGTACGGATTGTTTTATCTACACTGTAAGAAAATTAGTTGAGAGTGATTTAGACGTCTCTCTCTTAGGCTAAAGCTGCACTGCGAAAAAGTATAGTGCGGAAGTAATTCTCTAATACTTTAAATCAATTCGCACAGAAATTAAGGTCAAAACGATAAAAAGAACGGCATATTTTCCATAATGTTTTTTGACGACACAGTTAATATATAATTATGTCTATAATTACTACATGATAAAATGACATTTGAAGAATACTTTGTGAAATTTTCATAAATAAATATCAAGAAATGAGGCATTGACAGCGAATCTCCGCTGACGTCACAAAAGAAAGTAACATTGCGGTGCCACTCATAACTCATCACTGGATTTTATAAAATCGAAAAATCAAAATTATTTCATTAGTTGATAAGTTTCTGCAGGTAACGCTGTTGAGTTTTTCTTTTTTATTGATTTTTCAATTTTTTACAGCACTTAAAAGTCAAAATACCGATTTTTCATGAAGAAAATCAGAAACTTTGTTATTTTAAAATACATTAAAATTAAAAAATTAAAAAAAACTCGACAGCGTTACCTCGGCATTTATGTCAAGAAAGAGTGTGCAAAATTTCAAAAGAATCGGTCCAGTAGATTTTGAGCTAGAGAGGGCACCGACTCTGAAACCGTATTTAAAGTTTCAAAATAACACTAAAGCAGACCAGAGAGGTGAAGACTTAAAACTCTATATCTCCGATAGTTCTACTCCAATCGATTTCAAATTTTTACACAATAAACTTAATATGTTGTACAATAATATAAATAAATTTAAAAAAAGTAGAAATGGCACTTGACGCAACTCTAAAATGTTTTACATTTTAACTATTTCACTTATTTAACATCGGCCTATTTTCGATGCCACTGTGTTGGTTGTTTTAATGGTATCAAGGCTTAGAGATATAGAGAGTAGACCGCTGTCAATAAGTTTATGCAAGTACCTCATAATAAGTACACTTAAAGTTAGTATTAAAACCATTTAACGACGTTAGACGATTAAAAAAAGTAAAACATTTGTCACACAGAAATTAAACATAAAGATAAGGTTAAAAGTATATAAAATGTCTATCAATAAACATAATAAAACGTCTGTAGAAATACCAGGAGCATTCCTTAAGTAAAAACATATCTACAGCTGTGTTTAAGCCGTAAAAAATAAGCAAGGTGCATAACAAGAACGTTGGACAAGGAACAGAAACGGCAACGGCTTTTAAAAAGCAATTGGATGGTGATAGGATGTTCCGACAATCCAAAGCAAACTTTAGATGGTCTTGGTCGGTCTCAAGATAACAATCTTTCCACCAAAACAAAACCGAATGCATGTCCCTGTACAGCTACGTCATACCTCGTGAAGTTAGCGTAAAATGAATACTACCTTTTACCCCTCTACCAACCTGAACATAACTCAAAAACCTCTAGCAGACGGTGCGGGTAGTTGGTGATCATCAAACCATGAAAAAAATAGAAATGGTTTCACAAAATCATAATATATGGTTATTTAATTTGATATAAAGTTAATTAGAGGTTATAGAACTGAACTAGGGTTAGGATAGTTCTCCATTGTTGTCGTTCGAGCTACCCTATTGTCAGTAGATCAAATATATGGGGTAAATAACCATTCGTTTATGAGATATTAATTAGAAATGACTATATTTATGGTAATAATATCGGACAGGTGTGTACTTGATGTAAATGGTCTGTTAAAACATATCTCTTTCATTTTTGAACATAGAGAAAATTAGTTTTATTTTAATTTGATATACAAGGTAGTAATTTTATACAGTGGCGAATTGTTCTTCGCTTTTTAGAGTACCAGTTGTTTACAAGTCTATGGAAGTATATCGTTCAACGTCGGACTTGAAAAGACATATTGCGTTTGGATTTATTCGTGCGGTGTGCATTGTTTTTTTTTTCGAAAGAGCTTAGCATCAATAGCATCTTAGCAACTACTGCATCGCCTTTTAAAAGTTTTCTGCGTTAGATTGAAACATTTTAATTTGTGATTTACTATTTTAACACATCAACACTAAAAATATATTTTTTTATTATATTTTATAAACTTTCACAAATCCTAACTAAACATTGAAGTATAATTTTGGGTTAAGGCTAGGGTTATGCAACCATTAGTAGAATTATTATTACATTAATGTCTTAAAAGCATTCATTAATGATGTGTTATGATGAGAAAGGAAAACTAGTTCCCAGGAATAACAACCACATCAATTAACAGCTAGGAAAGTTCTCAGGAAACAATTTTCATTGAAATTCTTTTCTTACGCATGTGATCAATTAAAATATATCAGAGTATTATAACAAGAAAATTAATTATGTGTTTGTAAACCAGAAGATTTTCTCTCTCTTCGTGTTTACATGTATGTAATGTTGAAGAAGTTGTACAACATGTAACTTAATATATCAGCAACCTTTGTAGATCGTACGATTTCATTCAACTAGTTTCGTATGTTCAGAAAAAAGTAATCAATAATAAAAGTCAGATTCATTCTTACCAATTGGGTTTGGGTCCACAAAAGAAGTCCAACTTGTTTAATTAATGTTTTAAAGCTTCAGTCTCATAAAGGTAAGTGTCCACAGGTCCGACTTCGTAATCTATATAATTGTATAATTATTATAGTTAATTCAGTGACAGATAAAATGTGACTAATTAATAAATAAAGACCGTTCGGCGGAAGTTGGCATTATAAACTACGTACGCTAATTATTCTATAATGACCATGCAAAAGTTATTTTAAATTATTAAAGGTGTATATGTATTAGGTGTATATATAAAAGTATACATGTATATGTAGAAGAAAATTAAAGAGCATTCAGCGTGTAACGATACAAAACAAAGATAAGTTTAAGTATAAGAAACTTAAATATAAGAGCAGGGGTGTAGCTGAAATAAATACAGGCCAGAAAAGGAAGTAAGTAATGAAGATATACAATATTTTAAGGTAGTTGGTCCGAGATAGTCATGCTCAAAAGTATAACTCAGCAACCTAAAATTATAATATAGCTGAAACGTTAGTGTCAAATAGTCTCGTTAAAAACTTTTGTGAAAGTACAGTCTCACTGTTCTCACTACATGTAAATAGTATCTACACGTATATTCAGACATACATCCACACAGCCACATCACTACTGCATATTAAGTCATTTCTTGATTTTATAAAAATTTTCAATGTTTACAAAATTTTATTTCTGTAATGGCGTGGACAATAATTTCCATTTTTTTTTATGTGATTAATAACTACTGTTTCTATAATATATTAAATTTTTATTGAATTTCTTTGAATCGTTTTTATTTTATTCGATAAAAATAACATTGAAATTACTATTTCCCATAAGAGCCTGTGTTAAAATAACAAAAATTTAATATCGTTTTTCTCAATAATGGAGTGGTAAATTTTAATCGACCTGAGGTCAATATGTCTTATAATTAATTAAAGAGCAATTAAATGAAGTTTTATTAAAATCCTTTGAAAAGTCATTCCACGATCCAACTACCTTAAGACATTTATATTGAATTCTTCTTCTTAATATTGGATTCGAGAAAGTATACCGCTTTATTTATTAAGTAATAACGCGATTCACACAGTTATAGCTACATATATGTGAGGTTTATTTAATATAAAATACTTTACCTATTATATAATATTTCTTAGGTTAATATATTGTTAGGATTACATAATAAAAGTTATCTTTCGATATAAATTTGACGTTAATAAAACTTTTTATGCAAAATTATGTAATGTTACATTTTAAATCAATATTTTAATAGCTTAGGTAAAAAATATTACGTTACAGAGTTTACATTTTGTGTTTCGCAGATTATAACCATAGATTTACATCCAGGATTGAGGTAAAATCTTCGAACATTAAAGAATTAAAGAGTTTTTACATTAGTTACAAACTGGTTGAGATTTTCTTTTAAATAAGTTTTCCTTCTTTATTAAATTAAGACAAAGAAGACAAGAGGTGAGGAGACGATGAGAATGAAGGAGGACTATGGAAAATGAAGAGAAGAAGAAACAGAAAGGTCTTTTGGAAATAGAAAGGTCTAGATTAGTTTTAAGTATAAATTCAAGTTGAAGTTCTATGAACTGTATTAAGAATGTAGATTGTAAAGCCGAAAGGCACACAATTAATATCATATAATAAATAAAACGTAACGTTATGTAACAAGTATTACGTATTTACTAACTTTTAAAACTTATTCAACGTGACTAGATATATATATATATATATATATATATATATATATATATATATATATATATATATATATATATATATATATATATATATATATATATATAGAACTGTTGATATTGATATGGTCATCAGGGTGATATGCAATTGCGCATTTAACAGTATTTGCATAATTAGTCTGTATGCGTCCACGCTACTTATTGCACTGTGACAGTGTGACACGGACCTATTACAAACACATCATAAATTTTTAATGAACGTGGAATGAGACCACATGTTTCTACCACAATACACAACAAACGATGAGCAATGGGCAATGGACAATGGGCAACCAGTAACCCAAACCATTGTTGATTGTTGTTTTCATTATTGTGTCCATATAACTGTTTGTTATACAATTGTTAATTATCACTAAAATTGTTTTATTTTTTATACTCTCGTTGTACACCTATACCATCAGTAGGCATTCACGCATCCACGTCCAGTTGTAGAGTTTAATCACAAAATACATATTTCAAATAGTAATTATTTTATTTTTATCATGGTATTTTTATGAATATAAAAAATTAAAATAGAAATAATGTATTTTTGACAACGCACTCGACAATATTTATAATATTTTGATCTAAAATCTTTTTGGAATATCTATTGAGCTTCAGACTTAAGTAAGAAAAACCCCACATTGGCATATACTGCAACTACATTGTTTTTAATTATTTAATGTGTTTGCCGAATTCAATGCCTACAATATAATTTTTCTTCTCATGCTTTTATCTCTTCTTGTTCTCTATTCCTCCTTATTTCACACCAGATCTTCTTTCTCTTCCGTTCTTCTTTGTACTGTAAATTGTCATAGCCCAAAAGACCATTATTTTTAGTATAGTAACACATGAAAAAGGTGCTTTAGTTTCTACTAACTAATGATTAGTTTTCTTTCTGTCTTTCCTTTTCGATCGCCAGCATTGCTTAACGAGTTAAGCCTCATTCCCACTTACTGTTTTGATATTTAATTTACTGTTTTTATCTAATATTTTAATCTAGATTTCAGGTTTTCAGAATAGGCATTCCTTGTCACGTTCGTGTTTTAATTTGAGTTTAGTTGGTGCGCATGCGTCTTTAGTAATATAAATTTTAACAGTTTGAAAGTTGAACAAAATTGAAGATAAAGTAATTAATATTTGTTGTTTTTAATAACAATTAGTAATACAAATTGTTTTTATTTCTTATTTTTGAGAAACTGACATTAAACTTCTTTTAAATATAATTTCTACTGCATTTTGACAGATTGCCACATTTTAGAGGTTATAATATAATATAGTTTTTCTTAATTTAATATTTTTAATTTAAAACATTGGACCTTGTAAGTTTCTAAAAAAAAACTAAGAAAACTTAAAAAATAAATTTAATTAAAAATGATACTGTGAATGACTACGCGTATATACAAAACATAAAATTAAATTAAAGCAGTGAGTGGGAATGATACTTTATTAAATAAGGGCAAAACCTCTGAAACTGGCGGTCCTGATTTGTAGATACTGTTGAACGATTTAAACGTTTTCTCTACATCAGCTCCGATAACATCTACTCGATTTAACGTATTCATTTATTGGGAGATGTTATTTTCAATCATTCCAATTTAACTGCACTACTCAATTTCGTTTCCCAGCCTTGTTTGTACCTTCGCTGATCTTACCATCTTCATAACGGTAGTTGTGCACCAGTATTTTAATATGCCTCGCCCTCTTATCACACTGCTTTCACCCCTCTAACACCCCCGTGACCCAGCTACAGAGTAGGCTCGATGTCTAGTGTTTGATGTTCATCAATGTTTCGCTTATGTTGACATTTGACTTTAACTTTTTGGCCTTTGTTTTATTAACGTGTGTGTTTGTATAAATGGAAAGGATTGCGCCGGATTGCTTAACATAATACAAGGCTATTTTAAAGGTTCAAAAAAATTGTTAGTCGTATACCGCAGCATTCACTTCTGTTGAAAAAAGCGCACAGCTCAATTATATTTATATTTTTTTGAAGTAATCACAAAAACTAATTTGTCTTAATGTTAACAATTTTAGTTTACGTATTTTACAGAACGTGTTGATTCGATTCTGTCTGATTTGGTAGTACTAATTCTAGTTCAAACTTTAATGGTATGACCAGGGTGAAACGACAGCGCTATTAGTAACAAACAACATTACAATGTTGATAATAATTGAAATGATTATAATATATAAATAAATAATTAAATAAACAATTATGAAACTAATGGTTAAACATGTTATTTATATTGATTACAACAAATATCTATATAAAAGGGATTTAAGAGTTAGTTAATCGTCCTGTATAAATATAAAAATCTCCTTCATTTGTGCAGCATTTCCTTCAGCAGTGGTATCAACTATTAGTTTATCAATATATAACAATAACTTGAATGTTTTTTTCTTTGTAAAATTTAAAACAGTGTATATAAGTAAAGTAACATTGGACCAGAAGCAATATCAAAGACTTTGGCAAATATTTGACCTCTTGAACCCTCGGCGGAGATATTTTAAAGTGGAGAATATTTTAAAGTAAACCAACCCCCTGTGATTTTAACATTTCATATATAGATATACTCCTATAACCCACTTCTCTTCACCTTCCTCTCTCTCCCGTGGATGTAGTCACTCAATAGATACTTTGTACATTATCCAAATCCAACCCCCTTCTCCGTTTTTTCTTCCTTTCAGCTATCTTAAATCTTTCAACTATAGGAATTATAAGAAAATCATATTTTTTTATTTAATGTATTTTTTGTACACCAAAGACAATTTTCTTTTTGTTGAAAGGTTTTTAAAAAAATATGAAGCAAATGCATACTATGTAATGTATATGCTTAAAAGCGTGTTACCTTTATTTTACTTAAGCAATTCGCAAAGTATCTAACTTCATTATTTTATATATATAAGGAAATTATAGTTCTTTAGTTGGTAACACTGACTAGATATATTACAGCTGCTTTCTGGTCAGATGAGCTAAAGGTATATACCTTGTAAGTTGTAGGTACTTTCATTGTAGTGTGTGCCAACGGCCAATATTTGGAGTCGACAAAACTCCTGTGCATAATGTTAAGTTATTATAAAATTAGATAAAAATGTCGTTTCGTTAATTTAAGCAGCAACACATAAGTTTGATTAAAAATTAACAATTCCTTTAATCTATAAAAAGAAACTTCAAATTTTATAACCCTGGAAAAGACATTCACAAAAAATTTTATGAAAATACGCAGAAGAGTAGATGTAGTAAAGTACGTTAAAAACCTTTGTATCTTAGGTAACATCTTTTACATAACAGGTAACTTTTGTTATATTAGGTAAACCGAACAAAAGCTCGGCCGTTCGCACTTATTTTGTAAAATTATTATGAACCTTTCCAGTGGATATATATATATATATATATATATATATATATATATATATATATATGTATATATATATATATATATATATATATATATATATATATATATATATAATTGTATTTTCGAATCCTGCACGATTCGTAAGAGGATGGTCGCGACTGGATTCACACGGCTGCCATTTTGTTTTAGCGGACACAACGCGGTAATTATATATCACACGCTGTAACACAAAGGTAAACTCATTCAATGCACTTATTATATATAATTATCTCTTTATATGTATGATGTATATAGATGTATGTTTTATACATAATGTTATCATATCAAAGATGTAACAGAGATAAGCGAACTCTACTACCAACACAAACACAAACCTGAACCCAGTAACAATACTCTGTGCATACATTGTGTCAATGCGATCTCGATTTTGATGAAGGTTTTTTGTGTGAATTTAATGTTGTTTGTTTTATTCATTGTGTAAACTCGTAAAATTTATAAGTTGCAAAGTTGATGGGAGAAGTCGTAAAATAATATTCCGGGTACCACAAGTTACCACACTTAAAAACTATACTAACAATCGTCAAAAAAGTTGCAGAGTTATGTAATGAGTAATGTGTAATGAATACGTTGACCGAATTGTTACGAAAAACTAATAAAATACTAAAATAGATCATAGATATCAAGCAAGATTCAGAATGGGAAATGAAGAGGGTAATACGTATTGGGAAGGGTGTGTAAAATGAGTAAGCGAGAAAAGGAGACGCTAAAGCATATAAAAGTGGAATACGAGTTTAGGATTGTCAGAGGATAGAGGAGACAGAGAAGGAAGGAGGATGGCGAAGGTAGAGAGAAGAATGAGGGAGAAAGAAGAAACGGAAAGAATCATGGAATTTAAAATTGTTAAGTAGAGGAGAAGAGAATAGAAAGAGTGACACGAGAAAAAGAAGTAAGAGATATTATAGGTTTAAGTTTAAGTATTTGAATAGTTTTAAGTTAATTTACTTAAATGTAATTATTAATTTAGTGTGAGAAGAAAGTAAAGGTTATCTCGAGACTGAGGGAGACCATACAGGGGCATTGGCACATCTTCAAGGAAATCATTTGGTGCAAGAAGATATGTGCAATTGTGGACAGGGGGTAGCAGATCCAGAAAACTTGATCTTCCAATGTACAGAAACAAAGGCCTGCCGAAATAATTTTTACAGAGTTTTGGTAAAATATGGAGTGGAGTTGCCAACAAGTATGCAGGAACTAGTAAGATATCCGAAGTGGCCAGTGTGCTTAGTGATAGACACGATATAAAAATATAGCGGGTTTAAAAGTATAGGTGTAATAATAAATGAAATGTAAATATGTAAAATGTTAATAAAATGAATTAAGAAGGGCGAAAAAAGGATCGTGGTCCTAAGAAGCACGAGAATAATTAATAAAAAAAATATATATTAATCACTTTCTATTTATTTATTTAAGCTTTAGCTGTTTTAGACACCTTGCTTAATTATTCTTTTTTTGCATGATATGCTTCTGTTACTTTTATACAACAATTATGTCATAGATTGTAATTCGTATTTGAACAACTTCACATGCTACGATTGTTGTGCCTCTAGCGGCGTTTATAAAAAGCTTTAGCTTGAAGACTTCCGTAATTTACAACACTTCAAACAGTAAATCATAATTAGGTTGCTACCAACAGATAATCCTTATGAATGTGAAAAGAAAAAATAAGCCCTAATTAATGTAACGATAGTTGAACTATTTACCAGAGGAGTACAACCTTTGCCTTTAACCCCATTGTTGTAACAATGAAGCAAAAAAGAGCAAAGTGGTATAATGTGTATATCTACAATTCTGTGGCTTGATGCAAAAAGGGATAATATCACTTTCAAAATATGACATACATAATAAGATTTTATTTCATTACTCAGTTTAAAATTTCTCTGAATGTTGTAAACCTCTGCAATTGAGTTAATAAATTAAAAATGATCCTTTTATTATATTTATAATAATTAGATTAAATCTTAAAAATTATGAGAATTAAAACGTTAATTAAGAAGTTGTGCAACATGTGTTATTAAATTTAATTGTCAGTAAAACTCGTTATAATTAAGGCTACCAACCGCTCTTTCTATGACTGCCAGATTTGGAATCAGCGGGAAATTCTACGTACAAATACATGTTTAAAAGTTGAAAAAAAAATTTTTTATAAAAATTAGACACGGGGTTAACCTTTAAAAATTTTACAAAAAATTGATAGTCTTTAATTTAGAGAATTAAAACGGATCCTATAGTAAAATTCAATGCAGATTTCATATCTGCAATTAATTTTTTTCTTGGACTGCCGGTTTTCGAGTTATCGGCATTTTATAGGTCAAATTTTGGAGAAATCTAGAAATTCTACGTACAAATAAGTCTTTAAATATTTTTACCATTTCACGTTTGACCAACAAGAGCTACTTCACTTTTACATTTATGTTTTGTTAGTATTATCAATTTCATTTGCTGTGATTTTTTATTTTGTGCTGTTACTTCGCAAAGTTGGCAACCCTAATATAATATCATTATTTTTTTAGTAGAATAATCACAACAAACAGAAAAAAATCTTGCATTCACTGAAGGAAAAAATAATGAATCAATTAATTTTCTTTGCTCTTTAATTAAAATATTAATTAAATTATTTACTCACTATAAAAAAAACCGTAACTGTTACTCGGTACAGCGGGTAGAATTACTTAAAAATGAATTTTTCAACAATATTTAAGATTTTAATTGTAAAGGAAATTATTAAGTTGCTATGTATCTATATAAAAATAAACAATATCATTAACAAAATAGAATAAAAACGCAAAATACGTGTCTGCACCAGTGACACTGTATTAAATTATGATAAGACACAATTGAACTTATTGTCCGATTTATATTAAATACGGCTCTGATACCATTATTTTAGATAAAAATAATAAAAATTGAATTCTTCACGCGTAGCTGATTACTATTCGTAATTAACAATAATGAGTGTAATTATCGTACAATTAAAGTCGTATGCATTGTGCACTGTCAAATGTCTGACTGCGATATAAATTATGACGTACCCCAGCTCTTGCCCCTCTGACATAGACTACTACTATAACATCTACACGTGAATTGTTCTACCTGTTGTGAAACCTGTTCACTACTGTTATCTTACTCGCAATTTATCAAAGTTTTTATTATTAATTAAATCGTAGTATTACGATAAAATGGTTTAATAAAATGAATAACATAAATTGCTGGCAAAGCACCGATGCCCGGTACTTGTTTGATGTTTATAAAGCTTGATTGCTAATTGAGTTGATTTCATGAAATGATTTTAATTATAAGCAACGTTAATTTGAATAACCGTCAAACAAAACCACAATTTCCGATTTAAAATGACACAATTTTTATTATTGGTGATAGGATCCGACTTCCAAGGGGTCTCGTCTTTCTTTGAAACTTTTAAACGCGTTTTTCTCAAACCTAGCTTTTTCAGAGTCGGTGTTCTCTCTAGCTCAAAATCTACTGACCCTTTTTAAATTTTGCACACTTTTTCTTTACATAAATGCCGAGGTAGTGCTGTCGAGTTTTTTAATTTTTATATTTTTAAGTATGTTAAAATAACAAAGTTTCTGTTTTTTTTTTCATGAAAAAGTGTTGCAAAAAATTGAAACATCAATAAAAAAAACTCGACAAGGTTACCTGCAGAAACTTATCAACTAATGAAATCATTTTGGTTTTTTGAATTCAAATAATCCAGTGATAAGTTATGAAGCACGTCGCAATGTTACTTTTTTTTCTGACGTCTGCGGAGATTCGCTGTCAATGCCTCATTTCTTGACATTTATTTTTGGAAATTTCGCAAAGTATTCTTTAAAGGTTATTTCATCATGTAGTAGTTATAGAAATAATTATATATTATATGTGTCGTAAGAAACATTATCGAAAATATGGTTTTTTGTATCGATTTTACCTTACTTCCCCTTAAATAAAAAAGGAAAGAGGAGAGGATGGGGGTAATATTTTCTGTTATTAGATACAACACATCGTGGTAACTAAAAAGTGGAATGATAAAGAACTAAATCTATCTTTTTACCATTTTGTAGTATAAATAGAATAGTATATTATCTCCTATTCATGAATTCAAACATAATTGACAATAATTAGTAATTACTAATTGAAATTACAACAATTACATCATGTTAATGAACCACAACAAGCATTAACGCCTCTAAATCTCTGCAGTATTATTTAATCTCCACATATCACTCGATCTGCATAACCCATTATACCATTTAACTTGTTTCATTATAAATTTGAATACAATTACCACATTTTAACATTTCTTATCATATTTAAATACCTGTAGTACCACTACCATGTTGAATACACTGTTAAATTATCGTTATTGGCGACATTCCTTTCAATTTAAATACATTATAGCTATGAATATTTATATTCTATATATTTATAATAAATTTTTGATTAAATCATAGACTACAACCCTGCTTTTTTATTTTTAATGAATGCAAACTGATTCAAATAAGATGTATCTTATACAATCTCTCGGGTTGTTTCCTTCCGCCCGGTAATTACCTGGCTGCCGGTATATACAGACACACACACACACATTGAACCGCTTGGGTAGAGTGCCAGGCCTAAATGTAGAGCAATACACCTGTTATGAACCGTATAGACCTATTACAAGGGACTATTTTAACACCTTATAAAGTGTATGGAGTTAATATAAGACCGTAATATAATAATCCATAATGCGAAGTCAAATATTACGCACTGGTTTATTGAAAAAGGGTCAACTTTCTTTAGATGATTAAAAATTCTTAGGAAGTTTAATAAGATTAGGTTTATTTATTAATTAGTTGCCCTCATCATCTAAAGCTCAGTATTTAAGTCAGTAAATATTTTGGTTTAATTTATTAGGTCTGTCGCACACTGTAAGCAAATTTTAACCAAGCGTATACAACGCTACAACGCTAAACCTATCCGATCCTTGTAACTGTAACTCAAAATATAACTTTCTAAGTAGTACTATAACTAATAAGTTTTTAATTATATTGTATACATATTAAGCATCCAGGTTCAAAAATCAAATTTTGAATGCAATATGCAGTTATGTGTAAAATTGTATCTTCCAAATTGGGTGGCCTTTTAGGTTCATGTATTCAATTCAAATTCATCCTATTTTTAATAAAACCAATACGCAAATTATTCTTGTTTTAACCTGTGTTCCAACATATTGTTAAACACAATTAAGTTCAGAGGGCACTTAAAATAAAAATGTAACCCAACATTCCAAAATTAACATATTATCCAACTAAATTACTAGCTTTATAATAGTTTAATCAATGTGTGCGTCTAGCTCATCAATAAATAAATACCAACTAAAAAAAGATAAAATCTGTTTTTTAATATAATGGTCTAATTTAAAAAAAATTATAAATTCAGGTTTTAAGCAACAGATGTCATGACTGTCATGTCGTAATGGTCAACCGACAAGTACATATTTTAAAGCACAATAAAAAAAAATTTCTAAATTAGCATAAAACAAACGTCGGTGTCATATGTCGTCATTGGTCATATCCGTACGACAAAAAGTTTTAGTTCCCATTTGAAAACTCTATATTTAACGCAGGTGTTTATCAACCTTTTGTACACGGAACCTTTTATAGTCAGTATTGGAAATATGCCATTATATTTAAAAAGAGTAAAAGGTTGCTTAACTCTGCCTTGCTTTAATAAATGTATTGTAACAATTGTGTGTTTGTGTGTGGTTAAATTAAACACATATTTATTATTATTTATAGTTGATGTCTTGTGGGTCACCCTATAAAAATAAAGTTTCTATGAATATTTATAAGGTAAACGGACAAACCAAATGTTGCTACATCCGACGCCCGATGCCCGATGCCCGATGCTCGACGTCAGACGGTTGTTGCAATTGTTGAATGCAGCAGCGGGAAAAATGATAAATATTTCCAGTTGGCATCAAAATAACTTACTTCCATGAAGTAACAAATAAGGTAAATATAGCAAAGCCTGGAGACCGTTATTAAAGATAATCAGAAGAACTTTGGGGCTTGTGTCCTATGTCTTAATTTCTATAAAAGTGTACTATATATTGATAAAGTGGGTTACTAGAACCTAAGCTTAATGCTAAGAGATATTAACAATTAAAAAAGTCATTTTGTCTCTTTAATTATTAAAGGGATTCAACGTTGTACACATTCCAAATGCATGTGACATCACAGCCTTACTGCTCATAAATCTCTGCTATATGTATTTATATATCAAAATATCAAATATTATTTACAACTATTTCAAGGAACAATAAAATTTCAATATTATGTCTGCCTTAGCAGGATTAAATAAAATAAAAACTTATTATTCTTTGATTTGAATGATTATTTAACTACCTACAGCTTTAAAAGATTACCACAGCACTGACCTACTCAACAAATAACTAACGTTAAAATGCATTTCACGTCATACAAATATGACCGACCATTTCTAGCGCTAAAACTACAATTCAAATTTTTAATTGCTATATTTCCGTCAACATTTAGATATTTAATAAAATAGACACGCCAATACACATTTATTAACATCAATTTCAATCAACAACTGAAAAATCGACCACTAAAAAATGAGGGCACAAGCCCATTGTAATATAATAATTGTGTGTTTTTGTAGATTTGCCGTATAAGGGTTGGTATATTTTTGATTTGTTCATTATTTGGTGAGTTAATTCTTTTCCTAGTCATGCAATACATTTATTTATTCCAGCTGGAAGAGAAACATCCCGAACTAATATGATCACTGAAGTGTACTTGTCCGGAAGGGAAATGAAGTATGGTAGTCAACCTAACACTGTTCACCATTGGCACGAGGGGTGCAACGTCATCGGAAATGATCACGATCACAATCTAAAGGAGTACGTCTCAAGAAACGAACCTGAACCTAAGCAAAGCTGAGTGTTAGAACATATGACCTAAGTACCTCGACCACCCAGACGACGGTAGATCGATTTGATTAGAATATTATTGAAGAAAATTAATGCAAAAATAGGGCAACATTTTTCTAGGATAGAAAAGCAAGTTTAGATATTGTAAAATATATTACTAAGTACGTTAATTAGTTAAATAATTTTATTTCTAAATCATGTTTACATAATGTACCACATTATGTGTGTAGGAGTATGTATGTAGACACGCACACATGCATATCACTAGTATAATAGTACTGTAAAACGTCGGTAGGTAGGGTTGCCTCCTCTAGTATTTAACAGTCTGAGATTTCTTCGCGGACAGGCAAGATATGCCTGCTTGCCTAGTCGTATGCCTTGTAGGGAAACGAAGAAATTCCAGAAGTAATGGAGGCAGGAGGAAAATAATAGTAATTGGGATTTGTAAAGGATTTTCTTGGTCTCAAAAGATAAGACACTGCTTCAAGAATTATATGTGTTAAGTAGGGTTGCTACAATAGTGCCCTTCGTGTCACTCCTAAATGTGGTTGCGACGGCCAAGGCAAAATATCTGTACTTAAATATTTGGAACAATTATAATGTTTGATTAGATTACAAAAAAATTTGGTTCTCTGCAAATAACGTGCGTTGTGTACTTGTAGTATTGTGGTATCTTTAAAAAATTTATATGACTAGTAACAATTCTAAGTGTTTGTCATAAATTTTATAACCTTTATTACGGTTCGCTTAAGATTTAAAAGTATATAGAGTATTCGATAATATCCCAGTCGTATAAAAATTGGAATTGAACTAGAAAATATAGCAATATTCATTTTCAAAACTTATTTTTACGGTTCCAACTCATTAAAAGTCATTGGAAGAAAGTATAAAATGTAGATACGTTATTCATCTAACTAATTGCAGCTTTAGATTTTGATTCACGTTTATGCTGTATAGTATCGCCATCTATATTTCGCGATCAAAAATGGCCAAGTATCGTTTCACCTTAATTTAAAATATTGTTATATTATTTTCTCACACAACGATAGACATTTTATTATTGCTTTTTTTATATCTATTTCAAAATTATTTTAACATTTGCTTGTTACTGATGTTGGCCACGTATGATTCGGTCGAGAATTGGGAACCGCAAGCATGCTTGGTTTGAAGACGAGCTCAATTTATTTGAGCATGTATTAGGCCGTTTATATTTTAACTTCTTGAACAATCTTGGCTGCTTTACCAATTAATATGTAACACATATTAAAATTACGCCTCCAGTCCATCAAGCAACTAATCTGTATTAATTTCACCAGATTAAAAAGCTTTAGCACTGAATTTATAAATAATTCTCTTTTATTTTATTTTTGAAATAACTTTTTAATATATAATTTTACTTTTTTTTTCTACTTGAAATGAATATTTGAATATTTAATCAAATTTATTAAAGTAAAAGCAAAGAAATTAAAAGTAAAATTAAAACCGCGAACAGACGAACAAAAGAACAGAAGGACAGAGAGATGGAGTACGATTCTACCTATCCATGAAATAAAAAATACACACGTATTAGACAATATGCAAATTGGGGGTTATTCTGAAATATAATAATTAGAATCAAACAAAATCTTCACGTACCTTCATTTTTAAAATAATAATAAGAATATTTACAGGATATATATTTGTCAAAATATTTACAGCCTGATATATAGGCCAAGATACTGACAGTAATAATTAAAAAAATGTATATTTTCTTTTTATAGAATCTGTTACATTTATAAAATGTAGGGTGAATTTTGTTTTACTTTGTTTCTCATTTTAATTTCAAATTAAAGAAGTTCGGTGTGCATTAGCGACACCCTGACGCCCCCTTACACCCCCGCCTTCTTCTCTTTTAACCATCAACGCTCTACCCAGCGCCTCCACTCTTCGGGAGCGCCTTTCATCTCTAAATAAACTAAATTAGTGTGTAAAACGGTGAAGGGTACACTCCAGAAAAATTGTTTATTTATTGTTTGTTTGTTTGCTTATGAAATCATCATTGGAATTATTGTTTTATAAGAGAAAATGTGCGAAACCGTTTTCATTATACCATAAAAATTCGAACCAAACATATAAACAAATAAACATATAAACATACAGTTGGAACATTATAAATAAGATATTTGGATGAGTGACTATTTCTAGGTAACTTTATATATATATTGATCTCTCGAGAATAAAATAGAGGTTGTGGTCCATTTGGCGGATACATTTCGTAGCACAACAAATTCATCAATAAAAAATATACGAAGGAAAATGCTATCACCTCCTTACATAACTCATATTTTATATATCTTTCGATATTTTCCAGTTTTATATATTAAACCATTATCAAGAACACATATACAGCTATAATACACATACACACATACTATTTCCAAGCATACTAGACGATTGAATGACCAACCGTTAAGTCCTTTGCTTTTCCAGGACCATGTTTTCCACTTTTCTCATATCCACAAAGCAAGCAGCAAGTCATCTTCATGAATAATTCACTAACAAAAATAAATATAACAGATAGAAATGGATGGACACTGAGTCCCCCCCCTTCTCCTACTTCATTTCTCATCCTCCTTTGCCTTCCTTGCATCACGATGTAATGCAGGACTACCAACAGAGATGGCATGAGTGAGTTTCAAGTATGAGGGTGTTTTAGAACCTTTTCCTGCTGGCCTCCTAGCTTTTCCTTCTGCTGTGTATATAGTTATTAATATTTATTTCCGAAAAGTCTGCACAAACTGTCGTTTCATGTTCATAATGTCATATTTCCACATTTGAGCAGAGACGACAAAGAGATATATATCATAATGTGTCTAACTTCAATTTGGACTTTGGGTTTTAACTTTCTGTGTATTTTGAACTATGATTTATAGTTTGGAAGTTCTCGGCAGAGAAGTATCTGTAACTGGAATTCTATAAGAATGAGGATTTTAGTTCATGATACACTCGAATAATTAATAAGGGATCTTTTTTGTAAACGAACATCAATTAATTGTCGTGAACAGGAAGGAAACATGGTCCCCGTTGGATAAACTGTGACAAAACAATAATTAAATATAAATAAGAAAAAGGATATTCATTTCAGATATAGAAAATTCGAAAGTTAACAATTTTTAAGTCCAATTAAAGTTTGAACTATATTCCAAGCTATCTTAAGTAATCCTGAAAAATTGCTCGTGGATAACCTCAATCTGTAATAAATGTGGATAAATCAATCGATTTGTAATTTCCAGCGATCTTATCATCTTAAGTAAGTCATCAGCTTCAACATTTTCTTCAATAGAAATATTAAATGATCCTAAATGTATTTCAAATCCGATTTAGAGATGCGCTTGCCCGGCATTTCATACTTTTAAAGAATTAGAATTCATGAAGTTAAGTATACAATTGAATTAAACGTCACCCGTCGATTTGGTCATTTAGAAATTATAACTAGATGGATTCTCAGACCTCAAATATATCAATTACTCCATGCTTAATATTTTCTGTGAGAGGCGCTGTATATAAATTTGAAAAAACATATAATTCATTTTTATATATTTTCTAAGTATTTAGCGAACCCCATTTTTCTAGATTTTCTGTCTGGATGCTATGTCATCTTATTCCATTTCAACTCCCAAAGAAGAAGACGCGGTGTCCAGAGCCATAAAGTTGTAGCTGTTAAAGAGAAATATGACCATTCTCTACCCCTAACTAGGGGGTTGCGAGTTATGAACCTGACCGTAGTAGAGTCAAAGAGTTTTTATATATAGCTAAAATCCCCTACGGTTTGTAGACATTAGACATTATCAATCGTCGCTCTATTTATCAAATTATAGTACACCTAATGAAAATATAGATAGAGCTGGTTTACTAGATAGTGTAGTACCACATTCTGTGGCAATGTAAAAATACAGCAATAGCAACAGAAACTTAAACTTCACAGAAATTTATAACAGTAGTAGCCATGAATAGATCATTCTTGTTGTCTGGATATAAAGTATAAGCAGAACAGTATTTGAACCGATAAAAGGCCCGAGAAATTATATATAAAAAAAATTAGATATTGTAGTTGAAATATGGTATGGGGTAAACGTTTACCTGTACAAATCGAACACCTGTTCTAAAAATATAATAGCTTAGACGATCTTATTTATATTATTGCCAGTGTGGACGCTGCGTTACTATTGTTAGTGACTATGCGCTATCCTGGCAAAAGCATTTCCTATAAATAAATCCATCTGATTTACGTGGAGGTCACTGCATTTAGTTAGTGGGGTCATGAATTACGTATGAACTTAAAGCATGGAGAAACCGCAAGTTAACTCAGAAGTCGTACAGGAAGTAGCAAGCGGCATCCCGTGGACCGCGAAACCGCCAACGGTCCCCGCAACCGCAAACGACGAGCTATAAAGTGAGTGGTCATGCTTAGTTTGAGTTCTGGACCACCGGGCAATATTAGATGTAGATTACTAAGTGTGCTGGAGCGCTGGAGTTCTACAAATGGTGACACAAATCAGAGATTAAAGTTTTACTGAATATTATTGATTAGTGGGTTGTGATACCTTTATGTCAAGCGCACTACATCCTTTCTCACTGCCTGGCTCCTACCACACGTTGAAGTCTCCTACGAAATACTTATAGGTATAAGCATATATTAGAATTCTAGAATTATTAACAAGTGAGGGAAATGTTTTACATTAAATTTCACAGCGTTCGTGTTTTACGAGACAATAAAATAGTTGATATACACAAGTATATCAAGAAGATGCTATTTTTAAATTAAAATATTTAGTTTTAATAAAGTGAAAAAGTAATTTATTAAAAAGAACTGAATTAATTGTGGTATACCTTTTAAACGTACTAAATTTGCGTTTCCACATAACGAATATATACTCGTCCTATGATTTTTCACAGTTGACAAACTAAGCCTTTTCTACAATATAGGGTTTAAAATAGGCTTGTATTTACGTAACATTTAGCACTTAATATCAGGATAACCTTAAACAACACATTTTCGATAATGTTTTTTGACGACACTGTTAATATATAAATATTTCTATAATTACTACATAATAAAATAACATTTGAGGAACACTTTGTGAAATTTTCATAAATAAATGTCAAGAAATAAGCCATTGACAACGAATCTCCGCAGATGTCACAAAAAAAAAGTAACATTGTGGTGACACTCATAACTCATCACTGGATTATCTGAAATCGAAAAACCAAAATGATTTTATTAGTTGATAAGTTTCTGCAGGTAACCCTGTCGAGTTTGTTTTATTTTTCATGAAAAAAATCAGAAACTTTGTTATTTTAAAATACGTTAAAATAAAAAAAAAACTCGACAGCGTTACCTCGGCATTTATGTAAAGAAAGAGTGTGCAAAATATCAAAAGAATCGGTCCAGTACATTTTGAGCTAGAGAGGGCACCGACTCTGAAAAAGCTAAGTGTGAGAAAAACGCATTTAAAAATTTCAAAGAAAGATGAAACCAGACCAGAGAGGGGTAGACTCTATATCCCCGATAGTTTCACTCCAATCCACTTCAAATTTTCACACAATAAACTTAATATGTTTTACATTAAGTTGAAAACTAAACCCCCCTTACCCCTTTCCCATAAGACTACAACTTTACAGTGGAACGAGAAAATATTAAAATAAATTACGGCAGTAAGTTTAGCTCTTCATTGTATCGTATGCTACCATGGTAATAATTAGGAGGCATGGATTTTGATGATTTCTTAAGACTTCATTAATAAAAAACCTTTATTTACTTCTTGGCACTGTTAACTTTTAATAACAGTAAAGCAAAACATATTGAATGAAGCCATTAGATTATAAATATCGTAGCACATGACGTCATTCCGCTACTTAACAAGCATTATCATATTTTTTCCATTTTGCTTTATTGTACAATATAATTTTAGTGTGTACTTGACTGCCTGGTACCCTCCCTACTCTCCCTTCCTCGTTCTTATCCATTCTGTAAATAGATACTGTTGTTTCTATAGCTTTGATGACGTAATATATCACGTGATGATAACTAACAACGACAAAAGACGTAAGAAAAGTGTCATTTTTTAACTCGAACGTAATGAGCAGGAGGTAAAAAATGAACATCTTGAAAAAGGAATAAAGAATTGGATAAGGCGTCAGTTGCAGGCGCCTGTAACCATTGAGGAATGTTCAAGAAGTCTTCAGTCCTTCACACGATACTGTTTTAGCTTCGGGTCGTAAAAAGAAGAGGGTGTTAAAATAGATCATAGAAAATATAGTGTACAGTCAAATGAGAACTGTTTTCTAAATAATATAATATTAAGAAAACTGCGTCTTTGGGTAAAATAATATGTCAGGGCAAAAGGGAGAACTGACTGCTTTTTAGGAATGTCCTTAAAGAAGACTTCTTTCACAGTCCTACTCTTGACTCAAAAAGCTCAATTCCCACACACTGAATATTTAAGGTTTTAACCTAAGTACTAGTGATTAAATATTGCTAGTATATTAAATAGAATAATTTATATTAAATGAAGATAGTAATTATTACAAAATAATGTATATGTTCCCAAGTTCACAAGGTTAAAACCTCAAATTAAAACTAAAAACAGTAAGTGGGAATGGAATTCTCCAATATATTATTATACTTTTTATTATTTCATGTGATCTTCTGTCGATTTAGACAATTTATTTCGTTTTTATAGAAAGTTATTTCATAAATAAACCATCAATAACGTTCATAAACAGAAATTAACTCAATTTCAAACTATACAGCCTTCTAAATAAGTAAATACCATATTAAAAGATAGTAAAGTGAATAACTTTTTATGAAACTCATTCCTGCATCCATAAAACTATAAACAATGTATCTGACGAGCACTACAGTAACAACAGCATCAGGTCCAGCAACACTGTAACACTGTAACAGCCCTTATTTTCTTGCTGAAAGACGAACAGTGCAAAAATCATCCCTCCGCCTGTATTTACGTATCGTGGTGGTGATGTGATAATTTTCACATTTATTTTTATGAGTCGTCTGCAACTTATGTCTGTTTCATTTCATTCTTTATGATTTTTGCGCTCAATTTTTTGTTATATTTCTGACAATGTCTTCTGTACACTATGCTAAGAAATTAAATGATAATTGCAAAATTTTAATATAAAACTTGCCTAAGAAGTGTAACAATATTCGAATATATGAATAGTCTACTAGATACAATTCTCTACAATAAATAATTAATCTATAATTAATTTTATAAGTTACAACGCGATTAAATAGTGAAAACAATTACTCCGCTCGGTAATTATACGAACTCTAGTCGCAGGCGTAGTACGGCGCATACTGAGAAGATTCCAGAGCCCCATACATCCCCCTTTCACGCCCTTACAAGTTTGTATCCTTTGGTGTTAGAAGCTGAAGACGATAGTTGCTACGCACAAGCCGTCGTCACCCAGTAAAATTGTAACAATATATATATATATATATATATATATATATATATATATATATATATATATATATATTCTTTTCTTCACAAACAAATATATAAAATACACCGTATCATTCCTAAATGCCCATATACCGTTTATATCCTTCCTCGCAAAGCAATACAGGAAACGATAGCCATTTTATTTCCAACCCTCCCTCACCTTTCGTGCTGTAAGTTGAACCATTCCCACCCTCTTTTCTAATACCTCCCACATCTACAAACTACCATTATAACAAGGTGGTAGAGTCAACATCTACGGTAAAGTAATGGATGGAGAAGAATAAGAAGAAGTGCTACGATATGATTCAGATGACGTCAGTTATACGGACGTTAAGGTACAGTTGATATTTGTGTTGGTAATATTATAGATCCATATTTTTGTTTTTGTATTTTTTTGAAGGTTTCTGTATTAGTATCTGAATTTAAACAAGACAATATTATATAGGCCTTTCTCTCTTTATTAAGGTAAGGCTACACAGGTTTGCACTATTCGCATTGGCTTAATTCATGAGCACTTGTAACACTGGGATGCACTTGCTCTCTTCTATCATGAAGGAAAAACATGAAGAAATAAAATGACTATTAATAAATGTTAATATTTATCAAATCAAATAAAAGTTATTAAACTTTAAAAATAATAGTTTGAACTATGATGAAGACAGACATGTTAAAAATATTTGAGTCTAGGCAAAAATAAATAAATTTAAATTGTTTTACACAAGATTAACCTATATTTCATAAGACGTCGTAACAATTTTGTGAGTTACGACGATATTAAACTTGTGGTGGTGTATATTTTAATATCAAATAGTGTGACAAGATGGCGCTGGGCCATTTAAAGTAAAAATGTAACAAAAAAAAACACGTGGTAAAGTGAAAAAAAACGGAGCATAAGAAGAAGATAGCAATATCCTGTCAAATGCCAACAGCAGAGTATATAGTAGTTATATTGTATATAAAAGTTTGAAGAGGAGTTAGTACGTAAATCTGCCATAAGAGTGTGCTTGTGTCGCTGTTGCTGACAGTCATATGTTATGAAGTGTAATTTTAAGAATAAATTTATTTTTGTGTATATAAAGCAAAAGAAAAACTAGGAAAAATGGAGGTGATGATACAGTATTTTACTTCAGGCTTTTATAATATTTTGTGTCATGTTTTCCTTTTTAAAAAAGAGTATATTAAACATTTTGACAGTTGACATTATTTAAAAAAGGGTCACCTTAAGTAAAAAGAAATTATACAAATCTGAAAAATGTCACCATTTGCTTTATTGAAATAAATGAAGACGGAATTCCATTAGTTGCTGAATTTTATTACTATTCTTTATCAGTACAGTCAGCATATGAGGAACCATTTTTAAAATAGCTAAAAGTTAAATATAAAAAGGTTCTCTTTGAATTAATTCAACAATGTCTTAATTTACATATATTTAAGTACACACACAGAAAATTTCAAGTCAATCCGGCGATTATTTTCGAAGTTATGTAAGTTCAAAAGAAAGTGCTTTTTGAAACTTTAAATGCGTTTTTCTGAAAGCTGTGTTTTTAAAGTCTGTGACCAATATTTCTCTGAAACGGCTGAACCGATCCGTCTCAAATTTTAACACAAGCTTCTTAAGTATATTTTTTAGTAATTAATCGAAAGTTTTTTCTCACCGACACATATTTTTTTTTTATAAATAATTTAAAGCTAAAGTTTTGGTCAAGAATCGATTTATTTTTTGAGTAGCCGTCATTTTGTCAAAAAAAATTATTTTGCTTACTCCTTCGATTAATTACTAGATTATACATTACTTCGTTCATCCGTTTGGTGTCTTCATTTTAGATGATTCGGTCCAGAGATATCGTGGTCACCGTAAGATGCCTTTTTTGAGGGGAGCTTTTGGAGATCAGCTATAGCAGCTTTAAAACTATTTTTTTTACAAAAAATGCAGTCTTCCCAGGAAAAATTCTTAAAAAATCCCTTTTCTGGGCCTTTGGAGAGTGTCAGTACATTTATATGACTCAGTGCATTACAGAATTACGGATTTATTTCCGCACTATTCTTTTTCGCTGTGCAGCGAATATTTTCCAAATAATTTCCATGTAAAATAAAACAATATCTACCCACTAATGTCTATTAAACATCCCTTACGAGTTTTATAATATTTACTTTGCACCCCATCATAAAACACTTTACGGGATGGAAAGCTGCTCTAGTTGCACCCTTACTCCTACCCGGAGTGTGTACACTTATATATTTTCGGATTACCATATGTAATATAGGTCTGTTGGAATCTGCAATATAAATATTGTATGTATGTATGTATGTCTGTGTGAATTTTTGCATATGTGTTACATATATTTGATTCTTATTCAAGTTCTTATAAGACTCTGTGAAGATTACCTCTCCTTTGCCGTTCCACACTCACTCGTACAAACTTTGGTTCAAGCTCCTGCTTTTGTTGTCAGTTGTCACCCTTGAGATTGTTTGGAGGACTTTGATTTACTAACCCCACCACGTCAACATCTGCGATCAAGACGTTGCAGAAGATGCTGAATGGTGAACACAATGGTGATACTGAAGGCAACTTCATTGTGCAGCTTTATTTGCAAATGCTAATCATATGCAGTGTATGCAGAACTTGGCTTCAAATATTACAACATTCAGAAATATTGTTATTAATATTTAACTAATTTAAAAAAAATATATTTTCGTCGCGGAAAAACAAATTTCAGCAGCGAAAAAACAAATTTTCGCAACAACAAAAATAGGTTAACGTTAAATAAATTAAATAAAAAGGAAATTTAATTAATTAAGTTCTAGATATTTATCAGTAGCTCATTTAACCAGTGCGAAATAAAGAAAATTGTTTGAAGATATGTTAAATACAGGTAAACTAATTTTACAATATTTGTTGATATTCGATTTGGACGAGTTGTATCAGAATAAGAAGACGGTGTAATTAACAAGTGTATTTTAATGGCAGACTATATAAATAACGTCTTATCATACGAGGGTTCTAAAAGCAAGGGCGATGTATGTTGAATCAAGCAATAGTATATAAACAAATAAATAAATACTCCATGAAATAAATTAGTCCAAATGACTTATGTGCAAGATTGTACATTAAAAAAGAAAGAAAAACAATTTGCCACATTTTGGCACGATACGGGGTAAACCGTACAACGTAGGACGTAGGACGGAGGACGGAGAACGGAGAACGAAGCGGCTGTTACAGCATTATTAAAAACTTCTCTTGTGTTTTTTCCAGCCGTTTCCAAGTCCTTCATTTTAATATTTAATTTGAAATCTACATTTTCCATGTCTGGGGATATTTGAACCACCTTCCTGTTTTTAGTCTTGTGGTTTAAGGGGAATGGGGGATGAAACGAAGGAAGAAGACTGAATACGGAGGATGAGAGGATGAAGGGTGATTTTAAGGTTTAAGTGTATACTGCCATAATACATCTATAATATTAAAATATTATTTTTTGTGTAATTTCATCTATGTGTTTTACTTATAGTCCAGGAAAATTACAGTTTTATTTTTATCAGGGTGAAAGTAATTGTTAAGGATACCTACAACAATAAGGTTGAGATTTTCATCAGTCTAGTTTACATCATAAAACTACAAAAATTCATAGGAGGTCATCGGAAATACGAGTAGTATCTTACATTTTTTGATGTTAAGTAGAATATACTTGCAACTATTGCAATTTAAGTAGCCTTACGTTCTTTTTAATCAAAGCAATACATATTAGTATGTTTTTATCTTGGTATTTTAATTAATTCAGAATATATGTAAACTTAAAATTACGAATTTGAAATAACAAAATATAATTCTTTTAATTTAGAATTCATGTTGTCTTGCTCAGACCTCAAAATTAGAATAGTTCTTCATTTAGAAATAGAATAGTTTTGAGTTTAAAAATAGATTAAAGTGAATTACAAGAAAGTGGCTTTTTCAATACGTTACAGATACAAAAATATCGGGATTTAAAATCATAAATAAATTAGCAAGCTGTAATTTTTATGAATACGAGTAAATCAGTGGCTTGGTGCTGAATTCGAAATTTGACATCCAGATCAAAGTTATAAAGAATTGCATTGCATTCTTATCTAAAACTAATTTAATTTCAATTTACATGAAGCAAAATGTCTGTTTTACCTTCAGCTAAAACAATTTATGCTTCCATAGGATCTGATTATATATTTAATAAACTTGTAAATAATAACTCCCTCTGTAGATTGCTTCTAGCTCTAGTCTAAGCACGACTGGACTACAAAGTGTGTAGTATATTCGTCTGTAGAGTTATTCATCGCGCACATATAGAACATTATGTAAGAAAGAAAAACTTACTTAATATGTATATAAAAGTGAGGCAGACTAAATGCATATATTAGAACTTATTTGCCTAAACGATTTGGTTATGAAAAAGAAAATATTTTATTTTACTTTTAAAGCTGAGAAAAGTCAGTTATGTTAAATATACGAATAGAAAAATACAATCATTTTAGATTTTGTATAAATATAAGGTGTTTTAAAATCATAATTTAGAAAATCAGTAAAACTGATTTGCGGTTTATTTATTTTAGTGTTTGAAATATTTTGATTGATTAGAACAATTGAAGTGGAATACGAATACGAATTCAAATATCTGTAACAATGATGACGATATCAATAAGATTGGTGTGTATTTATTGACAGAGATATAGCTATTTAATTTCACAAATAAAGAAGTTAGCAGTCTGTATGATCGGTTCTAAACATAACTAAACTTTCTGGAAATGATTTTTTTTACCTTTTCTTTTTAGTTTCATCATCGGTTTCAATTATTACAATAAATAAATATAATTCTGTTATTTAATATATTTATTTTTCGTCTTAAGATTTTGAAAAATAATTTAGTTCGCGTTATGTCAAGAAGCACCGACGCCTTACACATAGGCAAACGTCAAGAACCGCCTGCTGACATAATATATTCGACGCTTATGATGATTTTTAGAATGTATAATAAGTAGAGTAAAGTAGATTCAAAATCGACGCAGCGCAAACTGAAAACCAGCGTATTCTGGTTGCCCAATGACTTGGTGCTGGTACTCCGATGCTCCGGTGGTCGTCGTCATCATAGCCGTCGCCTCCTTCTGGTTTACCACCAGTTTCTGGCTTCTGTAAGCGTTCTCTGCGGGTCGGTCGTTGGTTTATGTATTCCACCCGCTTTACAAATGAATACAGCGATTGAGCCAACTTATAATATCAATGCAGCAGTATATATAAATATATATAACATTTTACATTATATATACAACCACGGGTTCGTATACTAGAGTACGAGAATGTATACATAAGTGTATACTGAATATATACATACTCTATGCCTTCTACGTACCACTGGAAACTTTTATGCCGTGGTTCAACAATTTACTTAGGTTTAATTCACTTACAAACATTTAAAAGTATTAGAAACATTTCGAATTTAACCTGATAATATAAAATTCAATGGTAAATTTTTAGTGAAACGTATCCGGACAAAACTTTCTGGATCAGAAGCTAAAGTGACAAATTATCTTACAATGCAAGCATACTTGCAGATAGTATTATATTAGTTTCAGAAACAAAACTCGTTTTAAATCCTTAATGCAAGGTTATAGTTAGAATAATATACATTACAGAATTTGAACGAATAATTAAATAATAAAATTATGTAAGTGCTAGCTTATTTTGAGATTTGCTATTGGCCGTAACAATACCTACTAAAATATATTGTGATCTTAGATAGAACTCGTTTGCCTTTCGGTTTTACAATACACATTAATATATCTTGCAACATTTTATAGAATTTTAACTCAAAATTAATCTTAATTATTCTAGACCTTTCTCTTTCCAACAGTATTTTCTACTTGTTAATTTCTTTACCTCCCTCTTTGTTCCCTACATCTCCTTCCTTCTCACCGTTTTCTGCTTCTCCTTCCTTTTGGGCCCTCTATTTTCTTCCTTTCAGACTTCATTTTCCCTTTCCTGCCTTTTTTCCTCTATCACTCTGTCCAAACCTAAACACAGACTTCTCACAGAGAAGAAACATACCAATTAGTGTTGCGATCTAAGAAATTTCTCTACAAGTTTGTCGCGTTTCCTGATGCGCAATACGAAACCCTCTCGCTGCACGTGGGCTACAGATGACGGCGGGTTGTATAGTACCGGGGCCTCACAGAATGGCCATATTAACTTGATAATTAGGTAGTTATCCGACTTGCAGATGAGCGAAAGATTCCGCCAGAATAAAAAGTAGCTCGCCCGTATATAACAGTAGGGTGATACTGAACATTGTGCCATTCTCGTTGTGGTACCAATCGGGAAACACCATCATATCTGGTAACACCACAACTAACTATATATATAAAAACAAATCTTTTAACAAATAATAAAATATAAACAAAAACAAAAACCACGTGTAATAAATTTAATTAATTGTGTACTTTATTTTATTTTATTTTATTTTGTGTATTTTATTTCTTTTTTCTTATGACGTCACATAACACGTGACTTTACTTTTATTTATATTTTACGATATAAACACATAACCTAAAAATACTATAAACTATTGGATTATTTATAATGACATTACGAGTGTCACGTGGTGCTATATCCGCCATTTTGTTGTTATTGTGTTCATATGTGTTGTGACGTCTTAATTTTATAAACAATTTGTTGAACACGTGGTGAGTTTTTGTGTATATTGTTAGTTTGTGTTAAGAATTTATAATTACTTTTATTTATGTAGGTGAACAAGAGCTAAGGTAAGTCGAACTGGGATGTTCCACTACCAAGCTCCATGCTCCATGTGACACTTGTGACATTAAATGATATGTGGCGGCCATTTTGTTGTTTTTGTGAATTACTTAGTGTCTTTATTTGCTAATTTAATTACTTGGAAAGTTTTGCTATATTATTATTTTAAAAAAATATTAATTTAGAGTGACATATTTTAAAAATAGTTCGAGAAATATTTTAGTTTAAAAATATCTTTTAAATATTTTTTTTTAATGCGATGAATTGGAATACGACTTCTTTGTATTGGGGCAACGTTTCTTTGTATTGAACTAGATAGAATTGAATATAGATTACATATTAATAGCTAATGAATTGTGTCATTAATATTTCGATAATTGATAGGCATGCAAAAGCTGACTTTTTAAATTTGCCGCCATTTCTACTATTCCCAGTAAAGACAATTACGTGTATTTGAAGTTTATCTAGCATAACAAAAGTAACATGTTCCGTAAAATATTTTACCCATTTAGTGACCCATTTTACTTGTTTTTGCGTATTAGCATAGTGATTACGCTACTTAAGAATACCTTTTTAAGGATTACCAAATCTTATGAAGTCCTTGCTAAGGAATAAAGGCTTTTATAATAGCTATAAGATAATGAAAGAAATCCTTATGTAATTCTGAATTATTATTAGGTTTCGATTAAGTAAAATATTAGATGAATGTAAGTTAACATCAAGTTTTGCATCTCTTGCTCTCTTTGTTTAGGTGCATATAAAAAAAAAAGTAGATGGTGAAACGGACATTACTAGAGAGTGCTGTTTTCCCGACTGTTTCTTGTTCCCGAGAACGGGAAAATTAAAATCAAATTTCCCGGAAATACAGTAAAAGAACAGATGGTTATTTTCACAGAATAAATACCTCGGCAATATTTATAGATATTTATATAGAATATGTAAATTTCCGATTTCTTGTCGACAATTAAACTTGATGAAAACTGATATACATTTTGAAACAACAAATTCTTGAAATGTATGTAAATATGTTTAGGGGTATACAATTTGATTGATTATCTATATTTTGTTTCCCTTTTAAATTGGTTCTCGCCCTCTGAAATAGAAATTAAAACCGGGAATTCCCGCTCGATATTTCCTGCCCGGGACCTTCCAAACATGATCATCTTTTATTAGTTAGAATAAATTAATTTTACAACTGTTGCACCTTTACAAATACAATTCATTATCAAAACATATTTTATACAATGTATTTTTTTTAACCTGGCGTCAGTCTGCATTTGTTTCGTTTCACTTAATTATGGATGCGCCGCCGCTGTGACGTCACCATCTAATTTGCATAGCGCCATAATAAGCATACTAGTATAACTGTGATACTAGTTTCATGTGAAACTGTTTTTTATGATTTTGACATAAATATTTTGACCATTTATAGTCATTGAATCTACTCGTTTTTATTTATTTCTTTACTTTGCGTTCTTTTTGGTATTGTTTTATACCATACGTTTATGTTAATATATTTATATTGTAACGACCTTGGTTTTAACAGACTCTGTTGGAATAACAATTAAGCAAACTTCAAGTTAATATGAAGTCGGATTGACACAGGAAAATTAATGTTGTTCCACGCTCAAGTTAGGCTAACTGATTGTTTGGAGCTAGCTATCAAAGTTGACCTTTTATTGTCTGATGAAATTATCCACTACGGATGGGAGCTTCATTATTAAAAGCTCCTTTAAACACGAAAATTTCTTTGCTGTGTTAGTAAGGAGCTAGAAAATCTATTTCTTTTACATGTCACTGCAAGAAAAGATAACAAATGTAGTTCATAATGGGCTTGTGTCCTCATTTTTTAGTGGTCGATTTTTCAATTGTTGATTATGTCTATTTTATTAAATATCTAAATGTTGACGGAGATATAGCAATTAAAAATTTGAATTGTAGTTTTAGCGCTAGAAATGTTCGGCCATGTTTGTATGACGTAAAATGCATTTTAACGTCAGTTATTTGTTGAGTAGGTCAGTGTTGTGGTAATGTTTTGTAGCTGTTGGTAGTCGAAATAATCAAGTAAAGTCAAAGAATAGTAAGTTTTTATTTTATTTAACTTTTCGTTGAGTGAAGCTGACTTGCCAGACAGCCGTCTTCAATGTGTGTGACCTATAGTCGTCATACTAAAACCAGTACATATCACATCGCGTCACATCGCCATCGCATCGTGACGCAAAGACGTCAGTCTTCAATGTATTTTTTTATTTATATTTTTTCGTCTGAACAATGCTGTGAGTCCGAGTATGTGCTTCTGCTTCGGGAATACGTTTTTAGGTGTCATTGAAAATCACCGTGTGAATATTTTTTTGTTGTTTTTATTTCATAAAGTATACATTGTCCAAACAATTGAATTTTAAGAAATATTATAAGTTTATTTTTTTTGAATTTTATTTATTTTAGTTCATGGAAATTTATAATCACGGGTGACGCAAAGTTGTTACCAGTATATTGACTAATAGGAGAATATATTGAATTCCTATAACCAATCCCTTCTTTTCTCCTGTAATCTTTTTTTTATTAATTAGGTTTCTCTTAAAAATATATCATAAGGTGCGAGTTGCTGACCTGACAGTAGACAATTACTCATCTCAGCAGGTCACACGATAATTAATAGTTGCTACACTGTTAAAAATATTCCTAATTTTAATACAAATTTAATAGACAAATGCTTAATAAAATTAAGAACCGGGTATTATTTTTTTTTAAGATTCGTTTTTTGAACAGCCACAATCTTAGGAAGTTCTAGATCAGTAATTTCTCTGATATTTGATTAATGAACAGGCACCTTGCTTAGTCAATTTACAGCAGATATCATTTTCATACTTTTCTGCGTTTGTTAATATTCCATTCGACACACAAGCTGCACAATAAAGGTACTTAAAACTCAATATAAAAAAGAAACAATCATTTCACAGAACTTGAAAATAAATTATAATATTTTTTGTCTTGGCAACAAAAAACATTTTCTTAATAATATAATACCATACCATACAAACGGCATCTTATACTCATGTCTTATACTCATACATAGCTTTAAAATCTCAGTTTATTGTGTATAGAGAAAAAAACGTATTGTTTTAAAATATTGAATACAAGAACAAAATACAAAACCAACAAGGTATAGAACAACAAGAAACAACGTTCGACAATGACCAATATCTGCTTTTGAAGAAGAAGTTCTTCTTTAGCTCGTGGTTTAGTCCAGTCTTTCTTCCATCGCTAGTCTACACGTTACGTTAACATACAAGAAATATGGCTGCGCATTTTTTAGCGATCTTTGTATTTAAAAAACGCACGTGACATGGCTTAACAATAGCTACCTATGTGGTACGATACAACGTACAAACAATGACACAAGTTGCTGTAGGCTGGTGTTTGTATTTGGAAAAGAAGTTTTGGTTCTTCGTGTTGGGACACCAAGTCCAAATTAAGTTCAAAGGTGGCGCTGCCGCCAGGTGACCTCATACGTGATTCAACTATTATTTAGTTTCGTGCCAATTGTTTTCAAACGTTCAATTATTTTTTGTAATCAACCAATTAAATATGCAGTTTAAAGGGACGCAAAAATGAAATAGGCAAACATATAAACGTCATTTTAATTATCTATTTATTTAGTATCTATTTCCTTTATCATATTAAGTCTGGATGGTAAGGGAAGCGGAAAGGTACGAACACTACGGCACTACTATGACAAAAACTGAGATAGGTTTTTTAAATGACGTCATTCGCATGCACTGCAAGAGTTGTCCTTCGAAGGAACATATTGATAATACATTATTGTCTGACTAACCATACAGATAATATTAAAACCTATTATTACTTTCCTTCACTGAATGAATTAAACATGAAATAAACTCACCCCCTACATCCTCATAAGTTGCTACATCCGTGCCACAGCTATGCGGTTTGATTGAACTGAAACAAATAAATAAAATTAGTACAAATGGTATATCAAATTTAACCAAGGATATCTATTCAAGATGAACGCGAAATTGGTGATAAGTCTGATGGATAGTATATGGAATATCAACCGTTTCAATTAAATAAATCTTATTTCAACCTAGGTAGAAAATAATCTTGCAATGCAGGTTGCTACACGCTAATTTCAAAATGAATTTTCTATTTCTCACGTATAAGTTGTCTCACAGCGTAAGCTTCACACTTGTTAGATTACTGCAAAGTAATTTAAGTGTTACATTGCGTTACATTTTCTGCCTGGAAGACAATACGACTTTTATGTAACTTTTAATGATGTTCTCTAATATTGGAAGGTTTTTCTACAAGGTTGGAAGGTTTACTACATTTGTTCACCCATTTATTTCAAGATCGATATGTAAAATGTAACCCTCTGAGAAAGCATAAAAGTGACCCTTAAGTTTTATTCTTTTATTTTCCTTTACCGTTATCATGCAATACAGTTTCAAGCTTGCTAGCTTACTGTATCTTAATTTTAAGGTTAATTTTATAACTTATTTGTAACCCAGTGTGCGAATTTAACTTGTTAGCGTGCTCCAAGCATTTACCAACTTTTGGAATATTGTTTCTATTTCAAAAGTTGGCCAATAAGTTAACCTAACCTAAAAACCTAATTAAATAAAATGAAAAAAAGAAATGAATCAAACTAAAGAGCTTGTGATTTAATCAAGTCATGGCTAAATACATCGTATCCAATGATCCACAGCCTGGTAGGTTGAGTAGGTTGAGTAGTTTGAGTAGTTAAACAAGTATTAAGTGAAATGAAACAGCATTAGATTGGTTGAGGACATTCCATCACAAGTTGAGCAATAAATCTACAACTGTCACACACAAAGAATGTGACGTGCATCAGTTAATAATCAGGGACACGAACCGCACTGGCCACCAGACGACGAGAACGCAAAATGTATGTTCCAGTGCTCGGAGTAAGGTCCATCCACAACTTACTCTTCAGCTGAAGATTCGTTCGTGAGAGTTAAGTTTTAATGTAAGCTCATCAGTTTTATTACATACTTGTTACTCGATATATGAGGCTTCGACACCATAAGAGCTACAACATAATAGGAAGCCGTCCGTGACAGTAAAAATGCTGACGTAAAATTATCTAAACTTGATTAGGTTAGTCTGGTGTCAAACTATCAAACAAATTAATAGACGCGCTCGCGAATGCAATTCTGAATCAAGATCTGTTAAGTTCATTAGTAAGACATCTCAAACAAATCGGAATATGAGTTGACTACGTTAAGTTCGCTACTATTTGCCGAACTCAAGGTATGAGGACTGAGGAAGAATGGAGAAATAGATACTTTTCTTTGTCCCAAGAAGATGAACAACCAAGTTGATGCGAAAAAGATGAAATTGTCTTAAAACACTCGTGTAATGACATAAGTCGTGGTACAGAAGGCACATCCGACGATAAATAATTAAAAATATATTATTATATGTTTTCACTTATGTAAAATACATTCATTTCCTTTTTAATTAGTTTATTAAGTTTCATTAACTAAAAAATCGAAATTTGAGTTGGTCTGATTTAATACTTGCATAACTCATAATTATAATACAAATCTCCCACTTCTGAATTGAACGATTGATATATCTACAAAGTATTAATTGCTGAATTTTGCTTCTATTATCATTTAATTAGTAACGGTACTCAGGGCCGGTTGAAAATGGCGGCTCCGAAAGTGTAAAAAGGGGCGCCTACTATAAATTAATTTCACGGTAAGTTATTCTAAGAAACACTACGACGAATCTTTAACGAATTCATAACCTCGCATCATTAACAAAAATTCTTTCGCAAAATTAACTTTTAATATTTACTGATAACTTTATATTAGCTCTAAATGTGTTAATATATTTAGGAAAAGTCAATGAATTATCAAGCAAGATATAATATACATTAATAATTCAATCATTAAATTAATAACGCATGACAAGGACACAATTTAAGAATTATACATACTTAACCTGTATGTGCAGTGAATAGAAACACCAGGTACCGAATAACAAATACCGAAATCGAAATATTCATTCAGATTCAAGCATCGCATCGCGCTGTTAACGGATTTACAATAAAATTATGCGTTTACACATCAACGTTATTGTAATGATAACAGTAAAACTAATTTATTACTTGGAATTAATATCGTAAATTTTGGAGATCATTTAAATATGCAAATACTAATTAAAAATATAAAACTGAAATTTCATTAATAAATTATTAAAATTAAACCGTTTAGATCGTCTAATGATTAGTGTAATCGCCTTCTATGCTCTAAATAGCAGTTTGGAAGAGATTTTCAATCTGGTAATAATGAATTAATTACAACAAGTCTTCCAGCGAATAAATAGAACTATTACATCTGTAGAATCTTTGCCTGTTAAATTTACATTGTCTCCAAGATTCCAGAGATGCATCCATCGATCTGGATAAGATCACGACATCAAGAAATGTCAAGAATGTTGTAATGAATACGATGTATAGGAAGAAATTGATAAAAATTACATTTATTGCAATGGCATACAACGTTGAGACTCTGATGTTGGGAATTTCTTAATCCTTAGAACATACATTACTTTTTTCTGTAACTTCCAAAGTAACATTACAATTTATCTGCACATAATGTTCCCCGATGTGTCGATGCTTCTTATACCTACACAGTCACAATAATTGCTTAAATATACTAATCAATAAATGAAGCCTTAGAAGTATTTATTGAAATCAGATTAAAAATTATAAAACGCGATTATATATGAAATAAAATATGGATAATACGTTTATTGCCTTATGGCGGAAAAAGAAACCCTTCAAATTGATAAACGACGGGCTTCTGTGCTGCAATATCTAGTTCTGGAAGACAGTAATATGTAATTATTAATTAATATGCTAACCATATTCAATAAAGTAATAAAAGTGAACCATAGTTCAAATTACGAGAATTCGGCTGTCCTTCTCGAATAGCTGCATATCTTTTAGAAGATGTAGTGCTTTCTGGGTATTAGACAAGAACATCCCGAGTAAAGTTTTACCCTAAATGTTGCAAGTAACCTGATAAGAACCTTGTCGGACATTTCTCAATTTCCTAGTAGGGAATGTTAGACTATTGAACTGGCAACCAGTTGGCGAGTGCACAGAGAACTACTGCGTTACTATTAAATGAGACTGTGAATAACATAAATAATTATAAACAATTTTAATTAATGATTGCACAACAAAGCATAATAGTTTACTTGCAAATGGCGCCATGCTTACATTATCTTTAGTACAATACTTTTTTCTCTAGATATAAATACTCTCATATAGAAATATGATTTCATTATGCACAGCTATGACTATAACACTATAAGCCATTATTATCCTATTACATACGTAATAGGTTTACTTTTAATTGTGAGAATATTTGAACAGTATGAGTAGATACATGTCTCTTTGGACGCTATTGCTCTGTCAAATTAATTACGATAATTAAAAGATTCTCGGGTTGCACGCTCACTAAGCAGCACGCAGATTTATATGCGTAGTTCATTTTGCATAATCACAACTTTTTGTTTATTTCATTTACTGAAGATGATCTTAAAATTTACTTTACTTTCTTCTCTAAAAACACAAATTTGGTTTTGTCCAATTTTAATTACGAATAAAGTTTGCAACTCAATTTTGAAGAAACTCTCTTTGTCCGTTTAACAGAATATTTGTTTTTAATTTGATTATTAGAATAAAATATAAGATAGGTAGTTTATTAAATGCAATTCATCAGTGATGAATATTAAAATGACACTGTAATATTTAAACTGATAAAATTCTAATATAATCAACATTGTAACGATGTCGTTTGATTCAGTATTTTACATTTTTACGGTTGTTTAGTTTTTTTTTTGTTTCTTTATTTTTTCTGTTGTTGTTTTGTGTTTTCCG
Organism: Panorpa germanica; assembly: GCA_963678705.1. Classification (NCBI taxonomy): domain Eukaryota; kingdom Metazoa; phylum Arthropoda; class Insecta; order Mecoptera; family Panorpidae; genus Panorpa; species Panorpa germanica. The sequence goes on from OY783222.1 coordinate 1,445,319, forward strand.
GCATCAGTTGGTTTTAAATTTGTAATTCCACTATGTGAATGCAAGCCTGCTTTACCTACCTGAGCTGAATATCGTATTTATCTGTTATTTATTCCAAATATTTATATGTGTTAGTCATTTTATTTACATGTAAAGCATTGGCGTCCGTAGGTAGAAGCACATATTAGTGTTTTACACTAGATAAATTTGTTATACGAGTATATTCATAAAACTACAGCTATTTTCAGATTCTTTATACTTAAAACCCGTAATTTACATCATTATATTTTTATACTAAAAACCATTCTATTTCTGAATTGAGAATTGTCTCAGATTAATATTAACAGCAATATATTTTTGTTACTCCAAATTCATAATTCTAAATAAAACAAAACAGAAAAATAAAAACTAAAGTGTATTTCTTTGATTAAAAAGAGAAACTTATCAAATTTACAATGAATAAAACTGGAATCTGTTAGTATTACATATATTTAAGATTTATTTAACATAACAAAGTTTACTTTTTACATAAAATTTGATAAGTTATATAGTGCCCGAAGATAAATTTACCTTCTGACATTAATGCAACTTTTTATGCAAGATTTTATAACGTAATATATTAAACTAATATACAACTATTTTATTGACTACGTAACACAGTAAAATGTAACGTTAGGTAAACAATATTATATATACTCGTATCTAAAGCAAAAATAATGTATTCTACATAGTAATAAAATCAAAGAAAACTAGTTCTTTAAACCTGGATTCAATCTTTTTATAATCATACATATTAATGGTATCTCAGGACAAATTAATTTACCAGTGGTTTAGATTATTCCTTAAAAAACTAACACAATCTTCCTGTTTAGTAACAAAATGACAAATTGTTGAAATCGCTTCTAATTAAAGCATTCCGACTTATCCGCCCCGCCGCCCTTCTCGCTGCTCCTCCAAACCACTCAATGATGGGATGACTTCACAAAAATCATTGAGCTGGTGATTATAATTATCTCTCGAGCACGATGATTGATTTATTTGGAATTACATTATGTATTTTAATAGAGGAATGGGAGGGGGTGATGTACATAAAGACAAATGATATAAATTATTTAATTGCGATTAAGACCTCAGGCGCAAAAAAATTTGATCCTTTGCAAAAGAAAATTTATAATTTTGCTTTAAAAACAGCAATCTGTTTTCTCTTTTTGGAATTGCCTCTTCTATATGTTTGTAGCCGTTAAAATTGCACCAGTCTCTTTTCGACCAGGCTGCAAATATATTATGCTTCCTAATATACAATACCTCTCTTCATTGCAAGTTTTATCAGGAAAAGTTTACAAAGAAAATATGTACAATTATGATATTAGAAAATTTCAAAGAATTAGAATATAATAATTTATGAATTGGATTAATCAGCTGTAAATATAGTTGAGGTTTTGTAGAACTAGGCTTGCGTCTTGTGCGCCTGCAGTTAAGTTCGCTACTATTTGCCAAACTTTTGTCAAGGTAAAAATAGGTATACTACGCAATATAGGGTATGAGGACTGAGATACTTTTAGAATAAATACTTTTCTCTGTCTGCTTTCTTTATCGGTGTTGTTCAACGCGGCAAATTGACAAGAACGTGGACAACCAAGTTGATGCGAAAAAGATGAAATTGTCTCAAGACAATCGTGGTACAGAAGACACAGCTGTCGATCAGTAATTATAAATATATGACTATATATCTTCATTTACGTAAAATACACTTCGTTTTTAATTAGGACAAGCCACATTAATTTATCATAATAATAGAAAAGTATATAATAAATAACGTCTAGATAAAATAATGATATAATGTTATCAAATTTAAAACTCGCACAACTAAAACCTTTGTACCTGCTTCGGTCGCGTCGCCGTCGGTTTCGTTTAATTAGACATCCATCAAGTCTAGATGCTTGCAAGCGTAAGATTTTAATTACCTTTTTATATTTAATAAGGTAGTTTCATTTTATAAACTGTATTTTACACAGTTATGAATGAAAATTAAGTCAGAAGCAAATATATTTATTATTTAAAATTAAAAATAACAATAAATAAACAAAACAGTAGACTAGACGGACCATGTAAACTAATTGCTCAAAAAATAATAAAAAAAGTTACTAACAGAAATGAATATTTAAATATTTGGTTAGTTCTTCTATTCATATGCAATTTATACGTTCAGTTTTTCTGCAACGATTTTTTTTTTTACTTTTATTTTGTGTTTTTACGAACCGTGAACGCATGGTTTTCTTTGTAGCATTGTATGGCTTTAATTAAATTATTATTCTTAAACGAAGTATATGTATGTTAGATTTACAGACTATGAACTTTATACTATTGAATTTGACTGTATCTTCGGGGTAGAAAGCGCCTTCATTAGACCATCATCTTGAAAATAAAAATTTAATCAGTTTCTTAGGTCTATCTTGAAAACTAAAACTCCCACAAAAATTTTGTGAAGAGCTTTTTGCAGATAGGGATATTATCTACAACTTTTTTTAATGATATTTTGTTGCAACACTTATAATAAAAACGTTAGAATCAAAAGTAAATCTTAAATTTGTTAATAACGTATTATATATATCATGAACACAACTAACCACTTAATTCAAGGTTTATTTTTGATTATAACTTTGTTATTATAAAAGTTGCAACAAAATCTTGTTAACAAAAGTTGTAGTTAATATCTTTATCTACAAAATAACTCTTAACAAAAATTTTGTGGGAGTTATAGTTTTCAAGATAAGCCAAAGAAATTGATTACACCTTTATTTTCAAAATTACGGTCGAAATAAAACTTTTAATTGCAGGTTTACCTTTTTACATGATCAAACTAAAAAAATCCAGTCTGCCCAACAATAAATTAATAAATTTCTAATGAAAAATATCTTTATAATAAAACAAAATGAATTTGTATTTCAGTCTGTTATAATTCTAAAATAAATCAAAATATTTTCTTTATATCAGCATCAATATTGAGCCAGTATTTAAAGAAAAACACAATACAAGTACGCGCTGGTATTCCTCTCGATTCTGATTCTGGAATGTACTCTCAACAAGTGCTTATTCATTTTTACAAATTTATTTTAATTTCATGTAAATGTATGAATTTTTCACATAATCTGTAATGCAAAATAAGAGGGGACGTCAGAACAGGGAAGGGAAGGGAAGGGACGGTTGTCGATCTTGTTTGTAAATGTTGCGTTGTTGGAATTAACATTCTATGTAATTCATTATGCCAAGCACTTCTGTATTTCTCTCGTAATGATGATCTAGATATAAATAAATAAATAAATAACAAAATATAGGAGTATTTATAAGGGCGTACGTAAGGGGTAGGTACAGGGGTGCTAGGTACAGGTAATTTCACTATGGGATTCTTATTAATTATGTTTACTTGCGTTTTCATTTGATTATTGTTTGTTTTATATTTAAAGTCGTGTACTAAAATTTGTATTACTTATAATAGTTGACTAAATATTATAGTACATTCCCAAGCCGGTGAGATTTGTCTGAGCAGTACATGTAGAAGAAAAGATAGAGGCTCTATCTCAATCAATTCTAAAGTTAACATTATATTTTTTATTTTAATTCCCCGAGTCGAAATTTTAGACCTATCCTGATTCTAAAATGGATGCTTGCTCCTCTTTTCATCCTAAAAACAGTAAAGTGAACCTCATCTCATCCTAAACGTTATTATATGACCCTCGCCTGAATCTAAATGAAACCATGATCCTCGTCTTATTTTAAGTCTGTGCTATTTTAGAACTTTGTGAACCTTATTTAAACTTCAAATGGACAAAAGGACAATATTAAAAAGGACAAAACATGTCAGATGGAGAAAAGGACAATACGAAATGGATTTATATCTCAAATTTATATTCTTAATTAAATAAAACACATAAATAAAAATATACCTAACCGCCTTTCTTTGTAGAAGATAATATACGATCACCAACGACGTCATATCTTATCACCTTATGACGTCAGAAGAAAAGTACCGACCTCACAAAATAAAGCTCAAACATATTTTCTCGAAATCAGCCAAGTTTTGTCGCCAATTTCTAAATAAATTCGTTGATGATTTGACGATATTATGTAAATTTATTACATTTCATAGATAGCAATTTCCAAAAACGGTATTTGTATGAAAAATTAGTTCAGGATTTATAACACAGATGGCTCTCTGATATTCTGATGTTATAGAGCATGGAGCATATAGAGATCCGAGCCCTGAAAGAGCCCTACGGCTGCAATACTCAGTTCTGCTGCTCTGTTGTTCTGTTGTTCTGTGTTCCGAACACTGATCTGTTCTATGAGTGTTAGTTAGCATTTAGTTCAGTTTAGCCAACCGGAAATTCACGCCAGAATCAAATCAAAACATGAGTTTAATTTGCACTTTTACATTATTTACTCTAAACGAGGTAAATGTTGATTTTTCTACTATTCCGAATTTTTAAATGATGTAACGTATTTATTTTATTCAATAATATGTGTTTACTTGCTACGATCATGGTCGTAGTGTCTACACCAGCTGAGAAATTTAAAGCGCAATTAGATATAAATATGACGATCTCTATGTAAACTTTAGGGACATAAATACAGCAAGATTTGTCATATATGAATAAGATATATACCTACAAAGGATTTGTTTTCCTTCAGATATTACTAACAAAAGATTGATCCATTGCGTCTTAATCCATTGCGGTTTTTAACCAAATGTTTGTCAATTTGCGCCCTGTTTTTGAATGTGTGCTGAAGATAATTAACTCGCTGCAAATGTGTTCTATACAATGTGGTACAGTCAATCTAATTAATTTACAAATTCATAATAAAAATTATATCTCACACAACCAGATCTAATACTTTTATTATCTTGTAATTTTTATATGCACTTTTAAAGTTAAATATAATTAATTATAACAATTAAAGTATTCTTGAGAGTGTACCATTGTTTATTCTTATTAGTTACTGTCTACAAAATGCAGAAAGCGTTGGCTGGTTTATTTATTTACTATGATTCAATGCCTCAGCGTTACGCTAGTTGCAGATAAAGTTTGTATCACTGAGACTTTGTAGGAAGAGTAGTGGTTGGTAACTGGTACGGCCAACATGCTTGCCAACATGCGTACCAACATGCTTGATCGCATGAGAAGCAAAGGTACGGTAGCAAGCATATAAAAAGACTTATACAAAAGCTTAAAGTATAAGCCTACATAATGAAAAATACATTAAAGCTAAAATAGAAACCCTATTTAATTTTACATAAATATATAAATTAGTTTATTTACTTCTATTTCAAAATTACTCAACTCAAATTACTTCTACTCAAAATTCGGACTCGTTAAAATCAAATGTGTAACAAAGAAATTTGGCATCACTAGAAAATATGAAACGCATATCCTAGAATGCAGTTATAAAAATATAAACAGAAAATACAAATTTGATTTTCAACACGCTATATCTTTCTAAATAATTGATATACTAATTAATGATCTTTTTATAAACGAAGCTTAAACATTTATCCAACTTTTAACGTTTATACGGTTTAAATAGCTCAATCGTGTGCAAAGTTATTAACGTTTTTATTTTTGAAAACACTACAAAGTTCATTTTAGTACACTGTTGCCATCTATATCTAACTGTATAACCATGAAGTAATGTTTCACCTTAACTAACATGTGAACATTGGCTTGGTAACTAATGTTATCTACGGATTAGGATAGCACTTCTTTCGTATAATTGATATAGATTCAAATACAAGCACTGTGATACCTAAACTAGTTATACGCTACTGCCACATAGGAAAGGATTTCTGCACTTACATTAAAGTGACTACCTAAAGAATAACAGGATTGACGAAAGTTTCGAAGCAGCCATTCTGACCATAGATTATAATAAAACTACAGTTAAGTTTAAGGATTCAAAACGAATTAAAATAAAAGCAATATTTTAGTATAACAAATATGAAAGTGTTACAATAGAATTATAACTCTTATAGCTTATATTTCGGACACTCATCAATTAGTTTTAATAATGAATAAGCATCGATAATGATGATGTCCTATAGAGAATACTTATTAAGATAACCATGTGTTTTACTTATAAACGATGCTCTTTGAAATCTTAATCTTCCACTTAACGTGAGTCTGCTCAACGACAGTTTTATTAAGTCGCTGTTTGATCATCTTACTTTCCCAATGCACATAATACATCTCATGCATTATTAACCTTCGTTATCTTAAATACAAGAATATATTTTAATACATTTAAATAACTTACTCGAAATAAAACTTACTACATTGTATAAATCTCACATAGAGTTCATTGATAAAAACAATTTATGTAAAATCAGTTAAAAACTTTTATAGACTTTATCTTGATGATTTGATTTATCATTTAATTAACCTAATTAATGGAAATAAAGACATAAATGAAGTATTCTGGTATGAATTGTTTTAAGATATTACTATCAATTATGGAACTATGTCTGTTATCTCTATCAGCCTCCACATGGTGATAACAGAAACTTTACGGATTGGTTATGTATCATAAGCTCCACCCACCGCGGTTTTTATCCAGCTTCACTATTGGTTCCAACATCACCAATAAGAAAATTCCAATAACAACAAAACTAAGAAAACATTTCTGCTAGTTTTACAGCATTTACTTTCAAACCATATAAAGTATTTGCACTGTGGAACAGATCGTCTGTATTCACCGTAGACGAGAATTTCGCGAGTTTCTAGATGCTTTTATAACTTATATACCAAACTCATCTTATATACCAAGGCTCTTCGTCTTATATACTGTGCTAGAGATAAAAAACTTAAGAGATATAACTTCCAGAAAGGAAAATAAAAAGATCTTGAATAAAAGTAAGACAAGTGGATATCAGGACCGCAGAGGCACTGGAGATTGAGACACTGTACTTGAAATCACACTGTGGTTTTTAACTTCACTTAAAAGAGAGTTGAAAATATTTAAATTTAATGTTATTAATATTTTTTAAGACAAGCAGAGATGATTTTATTCGACTTATGTTAAATCAGTCTGCTAAAGATTGTGATGTAACATTTTATTTAAATTAGAAAATAATAATATTTGTGTATCATTAAATTAATACATTTTGAATATCGCGCTTTATAATTAAACATGATTCATAGTTCAATGCAGAGCCATCTCTTATTAGAACAAAGTACTGATCTATCATGTTAATTTTTAATTGTTATGTCTTATTCTTCAATCATTTTAATACAACTACCCAGGTAGAGAATTGTCTTGCACAAGCTAGTTCCAAAGTTTATTTTCTATTTCTCATACAGAAATTGTCTTACAATGCTAGCTTAATACTAGCTGATTAAAATGTTATATATTCTATCTGTGTACATAATTTTATATTGGTAGATCTAACTTCTTGAATCACATATTTTAGTTAACTTAAAATAGATTATGAATTTACATTTGCAAAATGAGAAGCGAAATTTTACCTGGATATAAATGAATACAAGATTATAGAAATGATGATTAAATTAAACTGAATCTTGCCAACTAAAAATTTTGTTCTGTTTCAAAAACAAACTAGGGCGCTTGACAGTGGCCTAGTTACAATATAATTATGGCCTACCTACAATATAACACACTGCAGCGGTTTCTGGAACAAATAAACTTAGAAAAAGTACATAATTTCACCGTATATTAAATGAGAGAAGGCCCAGAAATAAAAGAGGAGCGAGCTGTTAAATAAATGAAATTAAAAAATAAATAACTCCTCAAATATTTATACAACTTTGTTCACATAATCTGGTAAAGACAGTTAAGTGTATTTAATGATTATCTACATGTGCTTGATAAACAATTTTACATACAATGTCTTGTGACCTATTTTGCTGTTTTTAGATAAATAAATCTACCCTTTTGTGCATTACAACTACTTAGAGCGGCTATAAAATAATTAAATACAATTTTAGATTAAATATTGTTCGCCCTGAGGAATATAGGCAGATATTTGAAAGCAGGTAAAGTCAGAAAAACCTTACTGACTTTATCAATAAAACTAATTTAATCTCTATGTTTTAAGTACCCATACTCGTGTCTATAAGTTGTAAATTATATATTGGAAATGTTTAAAGACTATATATTCTTTTAAGTGCTAACTTTTGAAAGTTGATGTATCCGCGGAAAGCGTTAAACAAGATTTTCTTCTAAAACAACATAAAAAAATATTTTCCAGAAACAATTTTCTTTTATATTCGTAAATCATTTTTGTGCAGTGAAACTGTTGTGATTCATTCTGACATTTTAAACTCCGTTAAAGATTGTTAAAGGTCGCACCGAGACAAGATTTAAAGACAAGTGGACCCGACGTATTCACAAACTACAGCGGTGGGCGTCGCGACGCTGAACATGTTGACATGATGCGATGTTTGACAGAACACATAACGCGATATAATGACGTCTGCTCATGCGGAAAATGACGTGTCAAACCCAAACAACCGAACAACAGAACACGATGATGGCGATGATGATGACGATGGTAAATCGGGAATCCGAGTGATTATGAATGGTTGACTGGACTATGAACAACGTAATCTCTGTAGAATATTAGCATCAGTTTATATAAATGTTGGAATTATAAGTTGCTTCACTGTTGTAGGGTTAATGAAGTTGTAGACGAGCGCAACAGCAAAGGGAGATGAATCTATTAAAATGGTAATAGTTTGTGGTTTTGTTTAAGGTAATGAGAACGACCAAGAATAATGGGAATTTAGCGAGCATTTCTTACATTTGTAACATCAAACATATTTCTGGATCGTATTTCCTTGGTAAGGACGTAATGCGTCTATCGTTTTTGTCTCGTCTCGTCTCGTCACATCTCGTTATTGTGAGAACTTACTCCTAAGATAGTCCTAAGCATAGTAATTCATTATATTATTTCGGCTAATTATTTTTATTATTCTAAATTTTTCACACACTAAGCATATCACTTTTTTCTCACCATTAATTGTATCAAATTTAAAATAAAATTTAAACTTTGAAGAATTTTTTTTATACACAGTTGATCAACTGGTTCAATTTCACTTAATGCATCATCACTTTCATCTAATCTCGATCTTTTTGTCAGGTTGACACTACTAACACCTAAACTCAACGACATTTTTGCGGCAAAATGTCTTCAAACAATCGCATTATAAATAATTTATATTCACATTTATTTTCCAATAAAACATTCGTTTTCGTTCGGCTACAAAATGTTGTAAAAAACATAATTATAAAATAAAATATTTAACAGATGTTTGTTTACCAGATTTTATATTTCGTAAATTTACAACCTAATCTTTTTTGTAATCTTTCTAGTCTCAATAGTTTTCAGAAATGTCTCGTCACGTATCGACTCGTGCTCGTGTGAAACCCTAAATGCGTCGTACAGTGTGTGCAGTTCGGAACAAGATATTCACGTATGATGTAACTTCCTGCATCAACATCTTTTATAGGTACTTCTATTAGGTATTTAAAAAAGGAATAAACGAAAATGCATTCTTAAATATTTGTCTTAAATTATTGTTTCCAGTGCTAAATAACTATCGAAAGTTGATGCACTCAAATTAATATTAAAAAGAAAAACAATTGCAAGTTCTTTCTAGTCTACAAATGATTATATATTCACCGACATCCGTTGGAAACTTTTGAATATATTAAAAAATAGTTTTAAAAATTGCATATATATATATTTATAGAACTGGACGATATTATATGACCATACCATAATGAATAAATGTATTTTAATTGTGATAATATAAATGATAGAACCTCCTCCGCCGCGCCACCCCGGTTATCCTCCTTTTCGTCCTTAACCACCATCAATCATTTGGTAAATAATAGTATTGTTAGGGTTCGGGGGTGCGAATTGTAAACCACCCTACTGGAAAACCACCCTGGTTTCTTTTGTGGGGATAAATGTAACCCTGATGTACCCTCATACATGTATATAACGATATATATGAGTAGAGAAACCAATGTGTTAGATCATACGGTCGACTTTCACACCTCTCCGCCCAATTTAACTAAACTGCAGTGAGCTGCTGCAATAGGGTTACGAAGAGGTGTTACACTGTCAAATTGACGTAACAGTAAGATGAAGTAAAACACCTTATGTCTAATATAACTCACACATTATGATTTACCATAACCAATGTAATACGAAAATATGAGCTTGGAATACGCCTACGATATGCAACCATAATAACAAACTTCCACAAAATATAAATTTACAGTGTTTCCTAAAGTATCATTCCCACTCACTGCTTTAATTTTGTATTTTGTATTTAATTTAAATTGGTTAGCATATAACAATACGCGTAGTCATTCACAGTACCATTTTTAATTCAAATTATTTTTTAAGTTTTCTTAGTTTTTTTAGAACCTTACAAGGTCCAATGTTTTAAATTAAAAATATTAAATTAAGAAAAACTATATTACGAGTATATTATAGCCCCCAAAATGTGACAATCTGTCAAAATGCAGTAGGATTTTCTTTTAAAAGAAGTTTAATGTCCGTTTTTGAAAAATATAGAAGTGAAAACAATTTCTATTACTAATTGTTATTAAAAATAGTAATTTGAATTGTTTCACATACAATTTTATCGAACTGTCATAATTTATAATACTAACGATGCATACGCACCAACTAAATTAACTAAACTTAAATTAAAACACAAATGTGATAAGGAATGCTTAAACGAAAATCTGAAATCTAGATTACAATATTAAATAAATTAAATATCAAAACTGAGAATTTATATTTGATACTAGATTACTGTGACTTCGGGTTCGATCTCTGGACCATTTATTTTTACTATCATTGTATATATAACTTTGTACTAATTTTTATAATTTAGCACTAGATGCACATATGGCCTGATCCTTCCGTAAAAACCAGTCATGTCAAAAATATAACATATACGATATAGTAGCTGCATTAAAGTAAGTAGGACATGCTCCCTTAACATTAAAACATCAACCCCTGTAAGAGCCATAATAAAATAATGATACACGCGGACGCTGACGCCAACGTGGACCGTGAAAACATCCCCTGTTCAATTTTTATCATTATATTTGTTACTAGGGTTCATTCATTCTTTCTCTCAACCCCCTACCCTCTCTCCCACCCTTACCGGTATGCTCTCATTACTTATAATAGTTTTTACTGTGTGTTATATCATATAAATATAGCTATTAATACAATTGTTTGCAATCTGTCGTTATTTTTTGTGTTAACAAATTGATTCTGATTATCTGCTTGTACTACGCACTCGTGTAGTACCATAAAATGGAGAATGATTTGTTGGTTTTGCATATGTTGATTTTACATTATGTTAAATGCGTGCAGTCGTTGTACTGACTGCAGCGCTAAATAAAATACAGCTGACTAATCTCTAGGAGGTGTATTGAAATGAAATTTGTAATATATTCTTGTCTTCAACAGGTTTTGCTTAGCCTGCTGGTCGCTAGAGGTCGCAAACATTTTTAGTCAAACGAGCCAAATATTAGCAATCAAAAACGGGTATTCAAATATCAGATTTTTAAATATCAAAAACTTTGCATCATCGTTGTGTGTATAACTTCAATTAGCTATTTGTCAACAACCACATTAATTTCATTAAAATCGTTTTCAATATATTTAAATTATTAACAGTTCCTGCGAAACACAGTTACGTTAATTGAATTAATTGAAAATTGAAAAACGTTAAACGTATGTTATAATTCTTTATTAAGGTCAAAACGATAAAAAAGCATATTTTCGATAATGTTTTTTGACGACACAGTTAATATATAAATCTGAAAAAGCTATGTGTGAGAAGCCGCATTTAAATGTTTCAAAGTAAACACAAAGAAAATTATGAAGAATATAACAGTATGTCAAGTTTGCAATTTTCTAAAAAATGTTTATTATATTTATGTGGTTTTTCTCGAAGATATTCTTATCTAGAAAGCGGAGACTGTACCATGCAATTTCTTTATAACTCTCGCATCCATAACATGGGGTATTGGCTCTCCTGTAGAGATCCTGTAGAGATAGATCTAGGTCCATACATAAATGCATGTAATGCTTTTATTCTGCGGTTATCAGGTTTAAGTTGATACTAGACGATATACTTCTCTTTATACCTTTTGTTTTTTTTTCTTGTGTTTTTTTTTTTGTTTTTGTTATTTTTCTTTTCTTTTTCAGCGCGCTCTCAGATATATAAAATGACCGGGACTTGAATTTTTTGAATTATTTATAAGTAGAGAAAACCATCAGTTTTAGATACTCACTCGTACAGAAACAAAATACATCTTCAGCAAAACGTAACAAAACGATAAACTCAATCGATTCAATTTTATATTAAATCGTATCAGCTCTTCAACGATATATGAATCTGATACACTCGCTCGGTCAATTGTTAGAATATTTTTAGGTTAGGTAAACTATTTTTAAATTAAGAAAATATTCAATTTGTTTGTAATTGTGTATTGATACATATTGAAGCAGATATTATATGCACAGTTATATATTAAATATTTTATTAATCAATAAGTCCTCAGACTGAAATTATACAGAAAGACCTAAGAAAAAATTTCTTATTGACATAAAACAATTGAATTTAATATAATAGTTTTATATAAACAAAAACAAAACAAGTTTAAGTAATTTAATTTAAGAATGAATGTATTGTAATTCCAACACACCCCCTCAAGACATTCATTTCAACAATTTAAATAATTTGAAGTCCCAATCCTTCAGTGAATTTTTCATGTAACTCTCTTGGCAGTGCTTTTGTTAAAATATCCGCAACCATTTCATTAGTTGATACATGACGTAATTTAATAATTCCTTCATCAACTACATCACGAACAAAATAATGACGAATATCTATATGTTTTGTACGTGCATGATAAATCGAGTTCATTGCCAGTTGTTCAGCTCCACGATTGTCAATTAATATTTTAATTTTCAAAAATTTTTCTTGCTCTAGTTCAGTCAATAAATCATTTAAATATATTGCTTCTTTTACAGCTTCTGATAAACTAACATATTCTGATTCAGTAGATGAAAGTGCCACAGTTCTTTGTTTTTGAGATTTCCAGCTCACAGCACCCCCTGCCAACATAAATACATATCCAGAATATGATCTTCGATCTTCAAGACAACCTCCTTTTTTGTTGACTTTAGTCCAATACTTTCCAACTTATTTGATAATTTTTCATTCCATTGTCGAGCAGCTTGTTTAAGACCATAGAGAGCTTTATTTAATTTACAAACATCACCTCCTTCTTCAATACATTTTAACATTTTTGTAGCTTTATTTTTTAATTCTTCAGACACCTGACTATCATCAATTATCCACATCAAAATTTCATGTAGCATATCCGGTATTTCCATATAAACATTTTCTTCTAATATTCCATTTAAATAGGCAGTTACAACATCAAATTGTCTTATTACAAGTTTTAATTCCACAGACAATGCAATTAAAAGTCTCATTGATTCCATTCTTGCAACTGGAGCAAAAGTTTGATCATAATCAATACCATATTTCTGACTATAACCTTTTGCAACAATACGAGCTTTTCTTTTTTCAATAAGCCCATCTGATCCAAATTTATTTGTTAAAATCATTCGACTTCCCACAACACTTTGACCTTCAGGTAATTTTACAATATTCCAAGTATCATTTTTTAATAAACTTATGACTTCTGATTTAATTGCTCTCTTCCACTCAGCACACTCTTGAGAATTAATAGCATCTTCCAATTTAACTTCAGCTACTCCAACAAATATATTATCATTATCATTATCATCTTCATTAGAATCAGATTCAATCCTTTCTTTAACTTCACAATTATTAACTTTTGAAAATAATTTTCTGGGACGTCCTTTCAAACCTGTTTTAATTAATTTTGGTCTTCCTGGTCCTCTTCTTTCTTCTCTAGTATATTCTCTTGAGTTTCTTCTAGGAGTTTCTTGAATAGATGATTGAATACCAGATGAATTTTCATTTTCTTCATTATCTTCTAAATTTTCTTCTGGAATTCCATCTAAAGTTTCTGTCTCATTACTATTTTTAAATCCTGTTATCAATTCAATCCATGGTTTATCCTTGTTTTCAAAATCATTAATAATCAGCTGTTTAATCTCTTGGTTCTTTAAAACTGTAGTAACATTATCTTCAATAAATTTCACATCACGAGCAACAATAAATTTTCTCTTTTCTGGTAACCAAATTCTGTATCCTTTTGATTCACGTGGATAACCTACAAAAATTCCTTTCATTGATCTATCAGATAATTTGCCTTTTGTTGGATCTTTATCTAAGACATATACAGTTGATCCAAATGCTCGTAAATAATTTAAATGAACTTTATCCCTGTTGAACCATCTCTGATAAGGAGTATCTCCATTAATACTTCTTGAAGGACATCTGTTTCTCAAATGACATGCTGTAGCTACAGCATCAGTCCAAAACATATCCGATAAATTTGATTGAAGTAATAAACATCGTCCCATTTCAACTAATGTTCGATTTAAACGTTCAGCAACACCATTTTGCTGAGGTGTTCTTACAACACTTAATCGACGTTGAATACCTTGATTACGCAGGAAAGAATCCATCTCAGTATTACAATACTCTTTACCATTATCACTTTGAAGATACTTAATCTTCTTCCCTGTCATACGTTCAGCTTGATTTTGATACATTTTGAAAGCTTCTAGTGCACCACTCTTCTGTTTAAGAAAGTATACTTCACACCATCGAGAATAATCATCAATAAATGTAATAAAATATTTTGCTCCATTCACTGATTGTGTCCTAAACGGTCCAACAATATCTGTATGAACTATTTCAAGAAGTTCTTCACTCTGTCGTTCACTTCCTGAAAACGATAACCCTGTCATCTTGCCTCGTAGACACACTTCACATCTTGACAAACATTTCAATTGTTCAGAGGTTACTTTACTTGTAGTATTCTGATTAATCACCCGAAATAAATCCTTAGCATTTAAATGACCCATACGACAATGCCACATCAATAACTCAGAATTAGCTTTATCTTCTCCAATACAAGCTTCTTCATTACCTTCTTGTAAATAATAGAGATCACCACGCCTTTCAGCAACAAATTTAACATTTCCAGTCATATCCATAATTACAGCTGAATCTTTTTTAAATAGAATTTCATGATCCTTATTAGTAATTTTAGCAACTGATACTAGATTTGACCTTAAATCTGGTACAAATAATGTGTTTGAAAAATCTACTGACCTCAGCTGTTTACCATTACTAATCGACAAATTAACAGTACCTTTTCCTTTGATTTCACTATTTGCTTGATTAGCCAAATTTATTTTCCCACTAATTTCTTCATTTAAAGACTTAAATAATTGTTTATCACCACATAAATGTGTTGTACAGCCACTATCAAGAATCCAAGGTCGACAACTTGGAACACTACCAGCAAATTCAACATTAAATACTGCAAAAGTATCATCATCCGCTTGAGAACATTGGTTTTCTTGTGTGTATCTATTCTGTCTATCTGGTCTATTTCTTCTGAAATTTGGTTTCAATTGAGTTGGACATTCAGGAGACTTATGTCCTTGTTTTCCACATTTAAAACAATATCCTTTAAAAATATTTTTGTAACTCGGTTGATTTTCAGCCCTTACATTTCCAGCTAACTCAACAACTGAATTTGAACCAATTTCACTCTTCTCAAGTATCTTAACCTTAAGAGCTTCAACCTCCAAGAGTTCATCACGTGATTCCATAGCACATTTAAAGCCTTCATAGCTATCTGGTAGACTATATAATAACATTACAGACAATAAATCTTTATTCACTTCAATATCCATAGCTCCAAGTCGATCAACTATATCCGAAAACTTGTTTACATGATCCCTGACATCACCACATTCAGACATCTTGTGAAGCATAAGTTGCTTAAGTAATAAAGCTTTTCTTGCAGGTCCTTTGGAAGCATAAACTGAGGCAAGTTTTTGCCAAACTTCATGAGAAGTATTACAACCTCGGACATGCTGCAATTCCGTTGAACTAATTGCTAATATTACTTCTGACTTAGCTTTACGATCAATTTTTATCCATCCATTTCTTTCTTCTTGATTATTTTCCGCAGCAACAGGAATCGGTTTTTCACCACTGACATATTCCCACAAATCATTTTTGATCAATAGCGCCTCAACATGAATTTTCCAGGCTTCATAATTGTCCTTACTCAACAGCTCAAATCTTGTAGCACTCACTGATGTCGTCATATTAATTGCCTGGGCCCATAACCTATTGAAGCAGATATTATATGCACAGTTATATATTAAATATTTTATTAATCAATAAGTCCTCAGACTGAAATTATACAGAAAGACCTAAGAAAAAATTTCTTATTGACATAAAACAATTGAATTTAATATAATAGTTTTATATAAACAAAAACAAAACAAGTTTAAGTAATTTAATTTAAGAATGAATGTATTGTAATTCCAACAATACAATTAATTAAGTATTTTAAAATAACAAAGTTTCTGATTTTTTTTATGAAAAGTCGGTATTTTGACTTTTAAGTGCTGTAAAAAGTTAAAAAATTAATAAAAAAAGAAAAACTCGACAGCGTTACCTGCAGAAACTTATCAACTAATGAAATCATTTTGGTTTTTCGATTTCAGAAAATCCAGTGATGAGTTATGAGTGACACCGCAATGTTACTTTTTTTTGTGACGTCTGCGGAGATTCGCTGTCAATGCCTCATTTCTTGATATTTATTTATGAAAATTTCACAAAGTATTCTTCAAATGTTATTTTATCATGTAGTAATTATAGAAATAATTATATATTAACTGTGTCGTCAAAAAACATTATTGAAAATATGCTTCTTTTTCATCATTTTGACCTTAGAAAAAGAAATAAATAAACCTATTTTGCTTAAAACAAAGAACAACTAAAGTTATTCACTTAAAAAAAATGTCCTTATAGATTTTAATGTAGACTGTACTATATAATAATGATCACCATGTCTTAACTCTATCTCCGTGGGAAATACGTTCTCCAAAAGGGAACGAACCTGATTAATAAAGTTAACAGAAAGTTTTTAAAATGGGAACAACATCTTTCAGTTTTCAGTTTGGAGTTTTCATCATCATCATTCTACAAAAACTCACTCTTAAGAGGAAGATATAAAACCATAAGGGTAAGTAACACCCTTTGAAACACCCTAAAAACACCAACTCTAACATTATGAAGCTATACTCATCATCTAGTCTACATCTACATCTACATCTACATTGGAGACTTCAAAGGAAAAGTATTTTAATATATTCCGATCTCAGAAGTGGGATATGATGTAATATAGTTGGTAAAAGTAAATTTAGAATTACAGGTGGAAGGCGGTTGAAAATAAAGTAGATGATACTCTTCCCTGCTATGTAAAACCCTTCAAATAGAATACATTGAAAATGATTTACAAAAACATCAAATCTAAAATCAAAAACTATTCTCAATGGTTATTAATTTGCTTCAATTTATTGATTGAAGAAAAGTTTTTTAGAAATGTACCTTGTACTAATTTTGTATTCATAAAATACAACACTTAAGGTTTTGCGTTTGGCGCTATGATTTGAAGTTAGTTGCGATCCGTGTATTAAAGTCACCACCCCGGAAGCACGTAGACACCCTTAGCGACAAGTATCACAGTAGAAGCGAGATTAATCTCATTTTAATTCTCTTTAATTTCAGTTCAAATCTCAATTGGATAAATAATAATTTACAATATTACAATTATTCTAATAATTCATTACACAATCCAACATTGCAGGATACTATTGAACCGACGATTCATCTCGTTTACTTTGATATTTATGAAACCACCACTGTCTTTCTCTACTCTACTGTCAACCCTATATGTCTGTATCATTCTTCTCTCTCACCGTTTAGCGCTCAATGAAATAACAAACAAAAACGATAGAATTACGTTATTTACTAACATGCAATCGTCCAAAATTGCTTGGAACTCTGCGACTTGAAGTAAATCCTTTTGCGGCACTTCGATGCCAAGACATATAAAACATAGTATAGTATAAATACGGCTTATTATATATAAAACATTAAAATAGAAACTTCCTCTAATGATAAATGCGACTATACCCTACAGAAAAAATCGTAAATCACAAAAAAATCGGTTGCAGTGTAAATGTAACCTTACGTTATATTAACCTAAGAAATGTAATAGGTAAACTTTTTTATGTTAAATAAACCTAAAATATATGTAATTGTATTTAGCGGGCGTTATTAATTATTAACAAAAAAGGACAACTATGGTAATTTTCACAGTACCATCAATAAAGCGTTCAAGTATTAGTAATTAATTTCTTTTTAGGACACATTTCTTGTGCGTTTTAATTTGTGATAAAAGACTATACTTAGTAACATAAAAACTAAACAAATTATCAGATTGGTTTATAATGTCCAAATCTAATAAAACTGTTTTATCAACACAACATAAACTTAATTAACTAAACCTCTTTTACCCCTCTCAATCCCCTCATCACGAGAAGGATGTTCCAGATTTCCAGAAGATATAGCTGGTCTTTTAACTACTATATACAATTTTCCAGACCATTGGATTTTAGTTTTTATTGTTAGATTTTTCGTAATGGTTTGGACATGAAGTAAAAAAGAAAACATTGAAAGGACAATATAGATAGGGACAGGGATATCTGAAGGACATTACATTAAAAGACCACTTAACAGATTGTCTTCTTTGGTACCAGCCAAATAGAACTAAATAACCCTGTTTTACCACTTCTGTTGACAATAAGATGGCGGTGGGTTGAGTTAGCTGAATCAATGAACAAGAAATGATATGGAGTAAGATCTGGTGAATAAAAAAGAAAAACCATTGCCTATAAATATATCTGAGGACACTGTCAAATAACATGTGTAGTGTATCTATATATAAGTATTGGTTATGTGAAGATGAGATTAGATTTAAATTGTTTTCTCTTTTTACCATCAAGAGTTTAGAAAGGTGAAATAAGTCTTCTTCGGAAAACGTCGGTGTTACTTTAAAAGAGAAACGTGTCTTCTTATTCTTGTCTTCTTAACAAACTCGTATATCAATAAAAAAATAGATAGATTCTTGGCAACAGCATATTAGATGCTGTTACTATGACCGCGTGTAGCTGTTGTTTATAGAGGTCGGATATTTCCGATGTTACTAAGTCGAAGTTGTTCATATACTGACTTTCGAGCGGTGCACTTGACCAAGTATAGATTGTGACTATACATTAACCCTGCATGTGTACACTGGGTCTTTTAAGGAACAGTTGAAATTTCAAACTCTTATTTCTCTCTCATGAGTACAGCGCGCGCTTCACCTATGCCTCCTAAAAAATCTAGGTAGTGATAGGGTCTTAAGATTCCAGCAGCGTGCGGATCTGGCAGCTTACTTGCAAAGGCGAGCCAGTGAAACTTGCCTTTGTTTCCTAAAAGGGTCAGTGTACAAACGACGTAATTTAATATATTATTACTTAGACTGTATACGTAGATTGTTTTTTTATTAAATTCTTTTTTAGTAAGTTTTCTTTTTGACACTAATTATTATTAATTATTATTTTATAACTTTTGTATTTTCAACAATAAAAACTTATTGTATGCCGAATAATCACCGTTCCGTTTATTATGACATGCCTGAATCCGTAAAATATTCCCCACTTTCAGGTGCACAAATAATTCAACTTTTTGGAGCTCACGCCAAAGACACTACATTGTTTCGAAAGCTTATAATCTAAGATAAAAAAGTCTACAATCGTTTTTCTTAATATTTGTTTGTTATAAAGTTACGAATTTTTTAACAACATTCCCTTTTTTCCACGTTTTTAATTATTTGTCAATTTTTATTAACAACGGTTTTAAAGTTTAAACTTTGGCGACTTCTGCACCATGTAGTAGACACTTCAAGAAGTAATCCAGATTTTTTGAAAGCTTAGAAAACTGGAAAAACTGAAAACCTTGAAAGACCCAGTGTACACACCATGACTCGAAAAATATAGTGTTCGCACGGAGGGCTAAATTTGTTATATTTTAACGAGATAATAAGAAAAGTCTGCTTGGATTGTTTTTTGATTTTAACAGTGTATCGGTCTTTGTAGTCTTGCTACACTGTGTGGTGTTTTATCGTTAATTTATGATCAGTTGACCAGAGACGAAGAACTCCAGAGACATCTAGCCACTTCATCGTATATATTACACATAATATATGTGTTTTTTTCCCGTGTTATCGTTTCATTGAAAATAAGATTGTTTACTGTCACGGGATGCTACTGGAATACACTATTGCAACTTACAGTGTGTTCCAATTCCTACATTTACTTTGATCTTACTATTATTTTATCTTGATGTGTAATTCGTTTTCAATCAAAATTCCAATTATAACATATTGACATTATTTATGAATTAAAGTTGCTGTAGAACAAGTATTTAATGATTGCTGTGTGTTTTAGTTTTTGTAGCGGAATCAACTTTACCTGCATATGAATTACAGGTAAATTGAGCTTGTAAGAACTTGTATTTTAGATATTCGCGCACCAATTGGTTGTGACGGGTTTTAACAAAATGACTGGTGGCTGTGGTTAGTTGAGGATGTGGTAATCAATCAATATGGAGATTGGAAATTATGGAGATGAAATGTGATTGCGTAAATAATTAGGTGAAGTGGCGTTTCATTTTAAAGATGGTTTACCACATAAAAGTTCTACATAAATTGTCGTTTTATTATCTTAATTCATTATATTAAAACTCAAGTGGTTACAATAGCAATAAAAAGTAAGACCCCAGATCTTACTACTACGGAGAACGAAAACCAATTCCCTTGTTCCAATTGACTCTGTCTAATACATACAAATGACCAACTCCGAATGACTGGCTTTCTGACTCTCTTGGTTGTCCATCGACTTCTCCATCTATATGCTGGACAAATGGCTCTCCATTTAACTGTTTGGATGAAGTTAAAAGATAGGAGCAAATATCGACATATGGACAATTTGGGTAAAGGAAAATATAGAAATATCGTGTTTTAGTGATTGCTTTTAACATTACGACGTAATCTATGAATTTTATTTTCTTTTTAAATACTATTCAAGTATAGCATTGGCTTGACAAGTGTTATTCGGACTCTAGATTCTCAGTTAGTTCAAATTACTAAACACTTTCATCTCGTATTTAACACAATCTAACAAACATGACATGACCTATACCCCGACACCATGCCTATAATTGAAGTGGATTTACTTTCGTGAGCTGTAATCATTTAGCGTCCTTTTAAATTACATACACATGAAGAACACATGTATCGATACATTAGCGCTAACTTATAAGTATAGGTCACCCTCATCCCTCATTCTACCCTACAATACCTTCCCCATATTGGTGACCGTATAAAATTGTTAACATGCGACAAATCACAACTATTTGCACCAACTGTTCCGTTTAAAACCAATGCCAAACCACAAAACGACCTTAAATGTCCACCGTGGAGAATCCGAAACCCCTAACTAGGACTAAAAGGTCCGTTCTATACGTCGACCAAATTAATTTATGTAATGTGGACAAATTATTCGCTTCAATGAGTATTTATATCTAATTGCATTGGGTCGTTTAATTTATTATCTCATTGACCAATAACCACAGACGACAAGTGATTGCGTCGGATAAGATTTATGTAGGAAATTACTCTGGAAATGGTCATAACGAAATTAATATTGTGGGATGTTTCATATGTAAGAAACTGTTCATTATTTTAGATACTATTAAGGTTGATGTCTTCTTGATTCTAAGTTATTAAATTGGAGAGAAATAAAGCGGAAGAAAAGTGAAGTGGGAGAGAAGGCTGCAGTCTACTGTATCAATAACTAAAGTCGCTCTTCTATCGATTGCAAATTCACAAATAAGATTGATACAAATTTTCGGTGAGAATGAATTTCCACGCGATTCTTATTCACAGTGCGATCTTAGCCTAAAAAGAAAACAATGTACCCGCATGGAAAAATACAATAATTTTTTATTTTAAAATTTAAGGCGATTTCAACAACAGAGTCTTGTTCGCCTGAAGTTAATTTATATTAGTTAAATTTGGTTTATATTAAGTTTATATCAGTAAGAATTTCGATTAACTTAATTTAAGAATTTTTGTAGCTTAACTAAGCAAAATACAAGGGTTACATTTCTCGTAAGTCAATTGAGATCGGTCTATGAAATTTTTAATATAATCAAAAAATTAAACTTCAATTTGAGAAAGACAGATTTCATTAACACAAGTCAGTTAAAAGGAAGAGATTATTATATGTTACATCCAAATTTAAGTAAGAAAAGATGGTTTACAAGTAAGTCCCGCAAAATTATATCAACTGTAATCAGAATCAAAAGTAATCATTGTAAAACTTCAGCTCACCTGTACAAAATTAATATTAAATCCGACGATAGATGTTAATGTGGTGAAGAAGGAACTTTGGATCATATTATATTTGAATGCATAAATTATAGTTTAGAAAGATCAAAATTCAATAGTGAAATATTAGATGTGATTAAAACTTTTCCTGTTAATACTAAATTTTTGTTAAGTGATTCATAATTAATAAGTGAATTATTGAAATATTTAGAAATTTGTAAAATTGAATTATAAATTATAAAAGATGTATAAAAAATGTTTGATGGTGGCTATGACGAAAGAAAGTCAAGGCAAATAAGTAAATAAATAAAAAATAAAAAATCTATGAAAACTAGAATTGAAAAACCCACTTTTTAGGCTAACATCATAACTGTAGTTTAATTTTTTAGATATACGGTTTATTTTTTAATAACATAAAAGCGCTGTAGCTTTAAGTAGTAAGTTAGAATGAAGATTAAAGGTATGCGTCCACAGGTCAGTACAGTTAGTATTGGATTGACCGTACAAATCGTGGTAGGGATCTATGACAAATGGACCATACTACGGTGTGAATTTTTCATCTTCCTCAGCCTTAAACAAATCGCCAACCATCAAGGGACGAGAATCCAAACACACAATCACATATTTTGACTTTGTATTATTTTTTAACATTGTTTGCGCATGTGTGTATGTCGCATAGGAACATTATTCCATTGTTGCATTGTTGTGCTGCTCTATTGGACCATTGTGTCTAACAACAGTACCGGGAAATATGAACTATAATAGCCATTCACCCATTGTATTATACAGAAAGTCAAAAGGGTTGATCCAACAGAGTAAGGGTAGTGGTAAAAGGTACGGGGTGGTTGAATGGCCATTTATTTTTAATATTTAATAAAATATCATAAGGCACGGCGTTCACGGGACGTTGGTTCGTGCTTAACTGTAAGAATAGCGAGGTTAAATGTTTAGGGGGTTGCGATGGAACGTTGGAACCTATTTAGGGGTAGTAAAAGGAGATAGATATGTATTTAGAATAGAAGGGTGTGTGGTTAATATCGTGCCCCATACTGTGTTATGATTATTTTAAATGTCTTTGTTTAATAAAGCATAATTGAAAATATAATTATTTTAAACGCCGTTCAAATGTTTAAACTGATTGTGTTTTTAATGAAATATTACTTGAGATGAAGATAGGCTACAAGACTACCAACAGAACAAAAATAAAAACAAGTTTACGAAGAAGAACCCAAGGCTACTCACATTACTTTTTCTATAACAAGATTCAAAACATGTTGGTCACATTGTAGAAATAATATTTTGAAAAATACCGAATAATTGTGAATGAAATTTCTCATTTTTGCACTAGCCTGTCGTAAGAATTTTGAGTGGCCATTAATTTTAAATTTGCTCAGAGCCTCATAAAATCTATAACGCGCCCCTTTGACCGTTTTAAAAGTTATTAAAACCATTTTGAAAATAAACATTGGAAAGTTACAAAATTTAAATAGTAATTTAAAAAGACCTGCGCTAATTGTTTACAAAAAAAACTATTTCCGTAAAGTGGTAGTACTGTTCCTAATTTCTATACCAAATTTGAGCTAAATCTGTCAACCCGTGTTTTTACAGGAACTGATTGAATCAATCTACTACAGTAGCTGCGATTTTTGCTTTATGGTTTTTTAAATAACAAATTCGTATTACTTTTTCAATGTCGTATTTTGACCAGATTAACAATTTGATAACAAGAATACAACAACTGTTAAAACGATATTAAAACACGGTTACCAAAAAAAATTTGGTACCCCTACTCATACTTAGCATTGTTTTAAAAAACCGTTTAGCAAAAAAATTATTTATAAAAGTGTACGTACAATTGGCAACAAAAGCATTGAAATATAATAAACTGACATCAATCTCAATCGATCATACAATAAGCCCCCACGTTACGCCGTGTATTCGAATAACGACGACGGCGGTCATCGCCGCATATCAAAACGAATTTACCCCAAGCCTACCCCTAACCTCTACCCCTGGGGACCCTAAACTACACTGTGTAAAACACCCCTACGGTATAGCCGTCCTATTATGATGATATACCGAACAGTAACGTACGAATAATCAAATCAGGTGAAGATATTTTCTTCTTCTAATTTCCTGCTTTGGATTTAACTGCTTAGTTTTTATTTTGGACACCAATACCTTTGACAGTAGCAGACGCGCGCCTGTGCCTTCGACTTCTAACTTCACATTTTTTTGACAGTTTGATATGGTGCTATTTCAATTAAGGTGAAACGATACTTTGCCATTTTTTCTCGCGAAATATAGATGGCGATACTATACAGCAAGTTAAATATTTAAAAAAAAACATGTTTTATAAGTAACTATAAACGCGAATCAAAATCTAAAGCTGCAATTAGTTAGATGAATAACGTATCTACATTTTAGGCTTTCTTCCACTGACTTTGAATGAGTTGGAACCGCAAAAATAAGTTTTGAAAATGAATATTGCTATATTTTCTAGTTGAATTCCAATTTTTATATGACTGGGATATAATCGAATACTCTATATAATTTTAAGTCTTAAGCGTAAGTTTATGACAAACCCTTACAAATGTTACAACAACAGGTTAAACCAATTCATAAATTATTATATTCTAATTCTTTTAATTCTTGTATATCTTTTCTTGTAAACTTTTCTGAGATTGTATATTGAAAACAGTAATCCCTTTCTATGGATATATAAGGGTGAACTTTGTACACTAAACTCTCTTCTTATGTACACACTAAAGCAACACAACATCAATTCTAAATTCAACGCTAAATTTCTTTTTTTTTTATTGAAAAATCTGTTCACTGATATTCTAATCATTCAGACTATCAAATAAAATAGAAAGGTATGGTAACATTTTCTTCTGAGCGTGGAGCCTAATCGAGCTAATTCTGATACTGATCTTCCATGCTTCATACGATAAATCCAATGCGTTTGATACGAATCATGCGGATTGTCCCGATAATGTATGACACCCCTAATACATTTATTGACCCTTTCGATAAATAGCTAGCCGCCGCTACTGTGCTCTATGATATTCACAATCCAAAGTAAAGGTAACTCGTCCAACCCTTACTAGTTCCCGTATTGTGTTGTATTGCGTCCGTTTATTCAACACAGTACAGTACAGTACAGCCCTTAGCGTGACATTAGCACTACTCAGGGACATGAGGGGACATGAGGGGCCAGGGGGGAAAGCGCAATCGCCACATCACGTCACTATGCTAACGACTGTTTGATATGGCACAAGATTTGACACGTTTGCCACATTTTAATGCTGAAATATTGTTGTGTTCGGCTGCGAGGTTGAATTCTTAAAGAAATGTAGGATGGAAGCTTTAAGAGCAATGGTGATGAAGATCTTATTGTCAACGTTTTTGATACATGTAAGTACCATTTGAGATTAAGTAAGGGGGGGAGGGGGTGAAGGTTTCAACTTTTTTTTATTTTCATTTTATTTCATTTTTATTATATTAAGTTTATTGTGTAAAAATTTGAAATCGATTGGAGTAAAACTGTCGGAGATATAGAGTTTTAAGAATTCATCTCTCAGGTCTACTTTCGTGTTAAATGCGGATTTTCACACTTAGCTTTTTCAGAGTCGGTGCCCTCTCTAGCTCAAAATCTACTTTAAAAATTCTTTTGAAATTTTGTACACTCTTTCTTTACATAAATGCCGAGGTAACGCTTCCTTTTATTTTTTAATTTTAACGTATTTTAAAATAACAAAGTTTCTGATTTTTTTCTTGAAAAATCGGTATTTTGACTTTTAAGTGCTGTAAAAAATTTAAAAATCAATAAAAAAAGGAAAAAATCAACAGGGTTACCTGCAGAAACTTATCAACTAATGAAATCATTTTGGTTTTTTGATTTCAGAAAATCCAGTGATGAGTTATGAGTGGCACCGCAATGTTACTTATTTTTGTGACGTCTGCAGAGATTCGCTGTCAATGCCTCAATTATTAATATTTATTTATGAAAATTTCACAAAGTATTCTTCAAATGTTATTTTATCATGTAGTAGTTATAGAAATATTTATATATTAACTGTGTCGTCAAAAAACATTATCGAATAAATGCTTCTTTTTTATCGTTTTGACCTTATCCCCCCTTAAATGTTTACGATTTCTGTTTTAGATAAATACCTGCAGTGGACCTAATACTGACCACATCTGATAACATAAGTATATTTATATGTTTCAAAACATGATATATATTTCTATTTGAAAATTCTCCATGTGTGAAAAATATATTTCCACTATTTTGATATTTGTATGTTTTTTTATTTATATTGTGTTATTCATATCAAGTGTAATATTGATATAGATATAGTTTGATAAATTTAAATGACGTTTTTTTTTATGTAGCTGCTGTATATTTTTATAAATTATGATTGATTTGACGGCGATTGAACGGGTAATGGTTTTGAAAAAAATATATTTTAAAATGTAAACTGAAATTATATGGAAATTGCTTCAAAAATATATTCATTGAAAAATATGTTGTATAAATATGATGCATATATATAGTTATATATAGTTATATATATATATATATATATATATATATATATATATATATATATATATATATATATATATATATATATATATATATTTGATAAGGGCGTCAGTATAGAACAGTGCGTCAGTATAGAGTGCAATTTATTAATTTGTTTTACCTAAAGATAACCTCGCATAAGGAGACGAAAGCTGCTAATATTTTATTAAAATAAACTAAGTTTTCTAAAGATAAAAAGGTTGTTTTATTGAACATATATCTAGTATTTTATGACGATTCCAAATTCAAGCTTACCTTTCAAATAGGACTACTGTCGAAAGAAATTGCAAAACTTTTCCATCGAAGATACAAATAACTCTTAAAACCAAGTGATTCTTATATCAAACAAAAGCACCGCAAACTCTATATTTTGGTGTACATCTGTAAAAACTTTTACTAGTAATTTTGCGTGTATATCTGTCAAAAAATATATTTGTATTCAAACAGGTTCTCCACCAAATATTCTTTACCTATTTAAATTCAAGGCCGATGGTGTTCTGCCCAATTTAAGAACAAATCTCTGTTGTAATGATGCCAATAGTGTTCCAACCGCTCTAGCACCCTCTATTCTATAGGATCTATACATCATATAAGCCGTCTAAGCTCACCCCATATCTAACCTCACCTAACACTATTAATCATGCAGCCTACGAGCAGCAACAATGCAATCGAAGCGTCAATGTCGATATAATGCAACGCAACTGTCCGACGCCACGCCGACGGTAGCAGTAAGGGAGTGACAATTCTGACATCAAAACGGCAAAAACGGTGACAGATTTAGAAGACTGACAACTACGTTAAATTTAACAATGTGTCGATTGTTACGGCAATGCATTGTTGTTATTAAAATGTAAAAATCATAACATAAATCGATTGACTTTATAAGTAACAGAGAAATATAGGATGATGTTTGGTACAAGAAAACTGCAATGGGTTTGTGTCCTCATTTTTTAGTGGTCGATTTTTCAATTGTTGATTGAAATTGATGTTAATAAATGTGTATTGGCGTGTCTATTTTATTAAATATCTAAATATTGACGGAGATATAGCAATTAAAAATTTGAATTATAGTTTTAGCGCTAGAAATGGTCGGCCATATTTGTCTGACGTGAAATGCATTTTAACGTCAGTTATTTGTTGAGTAGGTTGAATTGTTGGGTAGGTAATGCTGTGGTAATTTTATTTTATTTAATCCTGTTACGGCAGACATGATATTGAAATTTTATTGTTCCTTGAAATAGCTGTAAATAATATTTGATATTTTGATATATAAATACATATAGCAGAGATTTATGAGCTGTAAGGTTGGTAACCTGTAAACTTGTCAGAGCCCTGTCAAGAATAAATCTCTTTTACGCTCTGTTGTATAAAAGAGATAGTAACTACCGAATGTGATGTCACATGCATTTAGAATGTTGTACAACGTTGAATCTCTTTAATAATTAAAGAGAGAAAATGACTTTTTAACGTATAAGGAGTTATTTAAAAAATAATTGAACATTTGCGGTTCTAGTAACCAACTTTATCAATATATAGTACACTTTTATAGAAACTAAGACATAGGACACAAGCCTAGTGCAATCTACGTTTGAAAAAAAAGTTTTGAAAATCGTTTAATTTATATTAAGCTTAACTCGATTATTAAATAACCGTTTAAATTCAATCAATCACTGCTAATCACAATCTCGTCGAGCTATGCAATGCGTCGCGACGTCGACGTCCCATTGTTATAAGCCCAGCACTGCACGCATTGTCTGGCTAACCCTTTAGGGATTGCACTAACTCCCCGATAAATTGAGTTCTACCCCAGAAGGAGTCTTTAAACCATGGACGATCTCTGTTCTGTTCTCCAGCTCCAGTTCTTCATCAGATCCATGACGCGCGTATTTGTTTGTATTTATTTACAGTCACCCCTCTCTCAATGAATTGTTTGAACGTTGGCCTAAGCTATGACGACAGTCGGCTGTCGGGAGTCGGGAGAGGGAAGTCGGCACACGTCGTGTTATTTTATATTAGTATAATAAAATAATCTTCAAACTCAGGAAAACAGTGGGTACCAAATGAAAAAAATAAATGATGTAATGTGGAGGGTGCAAAAAATGATACAACGACTGTTTTGTGATGTGGGAGGGGGAGGGGGTGGGTTTAGGTTTCAACTTTTTTTTAATTTACTTATATTATTGTACAACATATTAAGTTTACTGTGTAAAAATCGATTGGAGTAGTCGATTGGATGAAGTCGATTGGAGTAAAACTGTCGGAGATATAGAGTTTTAAGTCTTCACCTCTCTGGTCTACTTTCGTGTTACTTTGAAATTTTTGAATGCGGTTTGTCACACTTAAGTTTTTCAGAGTCGGTGCCCTCTCTAGCTCAAAATCTACTGGACCGATTCTTTTGAAATTTTGCACACTCTTTCTGTACATAAATGGCGAGGTAACGCTATCGAGTTTTTTTTTAATTTCTTAATTTTAAATCGGTATTTAGACTTTTAAGTGCTGTAAAAAATTGAAAAATCAATAAAAGAGAAAACCTCGACAGCGTTATCTGCAAAAACTTATCAACTAATGAAATCATTTTGATTTTTCGATTTTTGAAAATCCAGTGATGAGTTATGAGTGACACCGCTTACTTACCGCTAATGTTACTTTTTTTTTTGTGACGTCTGCGTCAAGAACTTTAAATTCGGAACGGTTAAAAGTAGATATAATTAACTTTCCGGTGGATCTAGAATGTGTGGCACTCTTAAAAAGGAAACGCTTTGACTAGATACAATCTTGCGTATAATAATATTTATCATTGGCTATTATAAAAATGGATATTAGATAAAATGAATAAAAATAAAAACAAAAATGATTAAAATAAAGTTTTAGGGTAAAATTATTAAAAATAAACGCGCGCGTGAATTTTTCTGAAAATATAGAATAGAGTAATAATAGTACAATATTAAGGCTAGAGTCTACCCACAAAAAAAACTGTACTAAAACATGTTCCACGAATTTTAAGATAGCCAATGTATTTTAAGAGGTAGACTGGTGATTTTTTGTATTCAATTAATGAAGAAGGAATGATAATTTGATCTTCTGATGTTTTTATTGCATTTCCTGCATATTAAAGAAATGACGGGCAAATAAACAAGAGTAAATTTTATATGGAAACAATTCAAAATAATAAAAAATCGTTTTTTAACGGTTTTAAAATCGTTACCCAAAATGAAAATTCTTTTAATTAATGAAGAACAAACTGTTTTTGATTTGAAACGAACTGAATAAATTTACTAGCAAAACCGATTAACACTTTCGATCATGGTTATCATTAAACAATCGTCCATAATATCACGTATTGCACAACAGATCATTTAGTTCGATATTGTTCCGTCTCCGTGTTCGATCCACGTTTGATAGGGCTAATACAGTAGCGTCATAAACGCGTGTTTGGGATTATAGTTTTGTGTTTTGTTTGCGCGATGCATGGACCCACTCCCTGTTGATCCCTTAGGACACTAAGGGTGGCACTGTAGCAGGGTAGTTTAGAGATAGATACATAGATAGATGGCGTGTGACACCTCTAGTCCCAAAAGTCCTGTGAACGAGTGTCACCATGCAAAAACATTCACACTTACATAATTTATTGAACGGGACGCTATAAATAAATAAACTTATGTTAAGACTAACTGGCTAAATGGGGTCACTGAAATTAGCTAACAGAGATGGGGCTAATATAGCTAAATGCCTCAGTTAACTGAGGTTTGTTATATACCTTGCTTGGTAGTTTTGCAGTTGAACATAACAATCAAAATACCTTGGTTATGCTATAATTAAAGTTTAATAAGAGTTGAAGAAACAGAACAAAACCAATAAACAATTTGGTGCAGTGTTTTGTTTTGAAACGTTTCTATCACTATTGCACTTCAATTATAGTTCGCATCAACTTAACGTGAAACGATACTTGACTATTTTTGGTTGCGAAATATAGATGGCGATTCTATACAGCAATATTATCAAAAAAACCATGATTTTATGTAAGTAACTATAAACGTGAATCAAAATCTAAAGCTGCAATTAGTTAGATGAATAACGTATCTACATTTTAAGCTTTCTTCCACTGACTTTTAATGAGTTGGAACCGTAAAAATAAGTTTTGAAAATGAATATTGTTATATTTTCTAGTTAAATTACAATTTTTATAAGACTGGTAACATTTCTAAGGGTTTGTTACAAATAAAGGTTATAAAATTTATGACAAACCCTTAGAAATGCCCAAGTATTGTATCACCTTTGCGATGGAATAGACATTTCATATGAACGACTGTAAAACATGAATTCTTTCAAGACAAAGAAATCATACGCATCTTCAATATGATGGCAAAGTGACTCCAAAATGTTTACTGGGAAAGAATATATCTTCCTGCATTAGATATATAAAAATATAAAACAATGTGAGACGTATTCTCTCTTGCCAATTCTTTTGGACTCTCCACCTCCCAAATTAAATATTACTAATGATGGTCATCATTTCCTAAAAGATTTACCCTAAATTAATATTCAAACACAGAACCCGTTAATCTTTACAAACGCATTTAAACTCGGTATCATAAAAGTAGAAATTAATTTCAACAAATTTGCATTTAATTAAATCTTTGTAGAGTGAGTATTTCGGTATTAGTGCTCCTATTAATACATCAAACTCAACAACTAAATTAACAATACATGGTGCTCCATTCGCGTATGGAGTAAAGATATACATACATCAGTTGATCCACAGAATAAATGAAACAGTGATATACAAATCTATATAAGCTAGAACGAGATAAAGATAGAACATAACGAATGATGTATTCCCACGGTGATTTTAACATGATTCAATGTGAAAATTATTTAAAACAAAGGTGTCGTGAAATGATTGTTCGTTGTATGTTGTACGCACTGGAAAACGCACGGGTGTTTGTTTCAGTATTTGCATAAATAATATAGTAAGTACCTGTGTCGTTCTATAGAACTCATATTAAATTTTTTATTAACTATAAAAAGAGAATGATTAGATTTATAACTGCTGGGAACCATGTTTTGTGTTTTTCGTTTAAAAAATCTTTATAAGTAATTGTGTATGAGTATAAATCATTTTAATTGACAATTGTTTATTTATATTAATATTCATATTTGTAAGATTTCTTCCCATAGTAAATATAGGGTAACAAATGCGCCTGATATGTTGCAACTCTTTTAACACGTATAAAGAAATATCAAAATCTATGGTCCAATGCGTCCTACTTCAAATTTTGGATGCCCACCTTAAATTCGATTGTAAATATAACCCTGACGAAATGATCTTAAAGAAAACAGTAACGCCCTTAACGACACAGGTTGCTTACGGGGCTGTAAACAAAATCTCAAACTATCTGCCAAAGAAAAGTGTTTATTAAAAACAAAGTTTAAATTGACATTTTGAATATTGTAATAAAAATGAAAACTACACTAAAAATTTTACGTCAGAAATCGCAAGCATGTTCATGTGACGAACTTAGAACCTATAATTAGAAATAAAAAAGCTGACCAAATGGCAAAGCTAGCTGCTTCCTGTGATAACTATAATTCATATTTTATAAAATCAGATATGAAAGCTGAATTAGAAAAAAATGAAATGCAAAAATGGCAATACAAGTGGGATAATTCTGATAAAGGTAGAGAATTTTATAAAATGCAACCAATACTGAGACGTAAGCCGTAGTTTGCCAAACTAAAATGACTAAGAAGATTAATAACAATGACCTCAAGACTAAGAATGAATCATACTGGAGCACCGAAACATCTAGCAAGAAACAAAACCATTCCAAACTCTAAATGCGAATGTGGTGAAGAGGAGGCAGACCCTGACCACATTCTGTGGCAATGTAAAAATAGAGCAATGACAAGAAATGAACTCCAAAGAGCGGTGCTACAGACGCTTCCTGTTAACACCGCCTTTTTGATTAAGAAACCGATGAATAGATCATTCTTGTTGTCTGGATATAAAGTATAAGAAAAAGCAGAACAATATTAGGGACGATAAAAGGCTACGTGCCTAAGGAAGCCCGGGAAACTATATATAAAAAAAACCTACACTTTGCCAGATCTGTGTACAGGACAACGCTTAAAATATAAAAGATCCATTTCATTATACTAACACCTACATCAACCTGCTCATAACTTCACTGTAGTTGATAAAACAGTTTACATGTGTAACACCAAAAATTCGGAGTACGTGTTACACAACACAATTATGAATAATTAGACGATAAATTAAAGTGAGACATGGTATAAGGTACTCGGTTGATATTTCTATGAAATGCAAAATATTTTGTAACTTGTTGAAACGCAAATAAAAAATGAACTCATTGCGTACAGTACATGAAACTGTATCCTTTATAGGAGCATTATTGCTATAGTTGTTGCTGAGTTATGTTGTTCCTTAACTAATGCTCACATTACAAGATAGCTGTGAGTAATTATGAATATATAATTAATGAGAATAACAGAAATAATATGACAACGGAAAACTTAATTACGTTCACAGGAATTTTTAAAGAATTTTATAAAAATGTCATCATATCTGTATTGTTTAATTAATAAATTAATTAGCTAAACATTTAGAAATTAATGTTTAAGTTTACGACATGGAAATGCGTATGTTTCTTATTTAAATAATATTTTTTATTATTTATTTTAATGTTCCTTATTATATCTAAACATTCTCACTCCTTCCAAGAAAAATACCCTTATAAAAGTAAAAACAAAACTGCTACTACTACTGCTTCGCTCCTCCTGACACTCTCCCTCCTGTTTCAACTCTGCCATTCCTTCTCTTTCCTCGCTCTTTTTCTCTATCTCCGCCATCCACTTCTTCCTATCACTGCCTCCCTTTAATAACTACACAATATTATTTTCGCTTATTACCTTTTTCTATTACCGTGCTCCAATGTTTCTATCTCCGATCCGCACACGCTGCACATCCTTTACTCGCTATTTGCACAGAATCTGTTTCCTTTCTCCTTGTTTCCCAATCTGGCAATCCTTCTCATGTTTTTTGTGTCTTTTTCTCTTAAGTATCCTGGTATCTCTCTCTCCCAAATCCTTTATATCTTTTGTTATAATTGCTCTTCTCGATTTTTTCCATTCTTTTAATTTGTCGTGGCCTCATATATGTGTACTACACCGCTGCTTTATAAGTGTTATAATTATGAGAGAGAATATTCTCAAATAAATTTTGATACATACCAAAGACAGAAAGTGTAGCGCTGGTTTCGCGGATTGAATCTTAGGACACAGCAGTGTGGAGTCAAGTATAATAGTCTAGTCTATTATAAAAATATATATTTTCCTCACACCGCTTGTTACTGATGCAGGGCCGGTTCAGGGGGAATTTATAAAAGCTGCGAGATTATGTATAGGCGCTTTCTTCTGTCTTAGAATACCCTACTCTCTATGAAATTAAATTACAGTAGGCATCCCCTTTTATAGTTGGGTTGAGAGTTAGGTTAACTCTGATTTATCAAAAGTATTAGAGGAAGTACGGGCATACGTACTAAATATAAAGACTGTCTACAGTTTAACGTGTTTTGGTTCAAGATATGATACTTGATTCGATTTTTTCAAAAAGAATAGCGCCCAACGTGGGGCTCGAACCCACGACCCTGAGATTAAGAGTCTCATGCTCTACCGACTGAGCTAGCCGGGCTTATAGTTTAATCAGTTTGTTGCCATTAAAAAATATCGACTGATAATACTAAGTTCCCAAATCTTAGCAATAGTTTATTTATAACTAACAGCGCTAGAAATCTTACGCTGCGTTTCAAACCGTCCGTGCTAAGAATAGCTCGAGCCGAAAGACGACAGCACACTGCATAAAACATCTTGCGGCAGATACATACATCTTGAGTCGACATCTCTAACTAAAGTAAACTTAAGTTACTTTTTAACAAGAAATCAAAACCCAGATCTCCTCCCTTAACAGAGGTTTCAACCCCAAAAGAGTATCTACAAAAGTCATAGTCCGCAAAAGAGTTTTGTTGAACTTTCAAATGAGATTTAGGATTTTCATTATATTTCATTTAATTAACTTATTGAATTATTAATTAAATCAATATTCATTTTTTATTAAATACACACAAACTTACTGATTACTTTAATTAAGTTTTGTTGAGACCTATTTCTTTTTATCCATAACTTTATAAAGGGGGTTTTTATATAATAGCGAAATTTACGCTCTGCAGAAACTTGCACATGCGAAGCCGAATTCGAGCAAGGTTAAGTATAACTATA
This sequence comes from Panorpa germanica, assembly GCA_963678705.1. Lineage (NCBI taxonomy): Eukaryota > Metazoa > Arthropoda > Insecta > Mecoptera > Panorpidae > Panorpa > Panorpa germanica. The sequence continues at coordinate 1,480,705 of OY783222.1, forward strand.
AATAAACTATATATAAATATCAGCAAAAACGTGAGTTCTGTCCACTCCAAATATCAACTGTGTTTGCCGTTATCCCTACACCGACATCTATGGCGTTCATTAGTATATGTTTTCAGTGAACGGTCACTGTTTTACCGACAGACTAACTTTGTACCAACTAAAGAAATATAATTTCTTTACATATTTAATATTTTAATAGAATATTAATATTTATTATATCTAGACAGCTGTCACTTTCGACGCATAGGACATATACCTTTCTCTCTCGCACACATTTTGGACACACTTTTAATCTATAGGAAATATAGGTCCATATATATATGCTCTAAGCGAATTACGTGATTTTAACAAACGCGGTGACCGCGTAAGTCGAGGACTCACTGAACATACTTTGTCTATTCTTAAAAACTATCCAAGACTAGTCTTGTATAAAGGCACCTACATAGGCTGCCTGACAATAAAACTTAGTCAAAGTAAGTTGATAACTGCTTATATCAATGAGAGAGCAGCTTAATAATAGCATGATAAACTTTACGCCTGCATGGAAAAGTCTCGCAAAACAAATGTTTGATTATTATGGTACTTCGCACTTGACATACATATATAAGTAAAGTTGACAACGATTGTGAATTACCTAGAAATGGAAGACTGCTCTCGGATATACAAAACAACAACTTGGAGAGAAAGTTTAATTGCTTTTAAACATTCTTGCATGACAATTATTTAAAATAGATTATTTTAGTTGTGTATAATCTGCTCTTATTAATAAATAAGATCATAATAAATTCATTTTCGATTGCACAGTAGCTGCGAGCTAAGAAGTAAAGAATATATCAGTAAGGTAGTTATATTTAGAAGTTCCAATTCTTATATTTCTTATATTTACTTTACTTTTGATTTGCTATAAAATTATTTACAATTTCCTTGAACTCATCACCCTCGTCTTATGATTTTCACAGTGGAAAACCAGTGGAAAATAACGTATATAAATAACATAAAGAAAATTCTTATGTTTTGGTCGTCTTAATCAATCTTCGTTAGAAATTTAAATCTCACCATCCTTTTTGGCCGGCGTCAGTCGTCACCCTTGATTCTTTCTTCAATCTAACCCACCTCGCTCCTCTCCTCTCCTCACCGCTGTCTGATTCTTCTCTCCTCCCCACAGATTTGTAGGGGTTGGGATTTAATTAATTGACTTTGGTTTTAGTTTGTGTTGTTTTATTTTTGGTTTACAGTTTGCTGATGTTGTTAAGTAAAAACTTGTTGGATAAAAAAACCAGTGTAAAAATAGCTACGGGTTTTTCCAATGGAAGGCTATAGCTGTGTAGTAAAATGGTGTTTATCTAAAGGTTATGGGCGAATGGAAAAGATAGAACTGAATAAAGATTATCTTATTTTTTCAGTTTTGCAGTCTAAAGCAATTAGGGTCCGTCTATTAAATACGCAAAAGGAGTACAGGGTCCCCAAAGTGTGGCAATGCATGTCAACGTAATCTAAAATTTGACTTCCAAAAAAATTAAATAACCATGATCAAGAAACAAAATAAGACTATTAAAAAATTAATGTGTGACGTCACAAACGTATACAAAGTGTGACAATGAGGTGGTTATGAAACCTTGAAATTTATGTGGCGTAATTTATGGATGACTCCTCAAAAATAAAGGTTATAAAATTGATAACAAACCCTTAGAAATGTTACTAGACATATAAAAATTGAAATTAAACTAGAAAATAAAGCAATATTCATTTTCAAATCTTATTTTTGCGGTTCCAACTCATTAAAAGTCAGTGGAAGAAAGCTTGGAAGAAAATGTAGATACGTTATTCATCTAACTAATTGCAGCTTTGAGTAGGTATTTACATAAAAGGATTTAAACATAAAAAAACATAGTTTTTTTGATAATATTTAACCTACTGTATAGTATCGTCATCTATATTTCGCTAGAAAAAATGGCCAGGTATCATTTCACCTTAACCAAAATCTAGTAATCATTATTCTAAGGGAGTGTTACTTTATTATAGTTCAAATTATGAAAGTTCGGCGGTGACTCATGCTTAAAATAAGTTGTGCTGTATAAATCTATGATACAATTAAATAGCACTGTCTCACTCATTTGCTTATAATCTATATAAGAACAAATAAGACAAATTGCACCGTCGTATCGCAGATTTATACGGTTTTTATAACCTCTTCTAAACTTGAGTTGTTGACGAACTCTTATAATTTGAACTATAGCTATTTTAAAAGACTTTAGTTCTAAAATAGGGGTTCTTCAGACCTTGCCAATCCGAAGAGGACCGACATAGTCGGCAAAGATTCGCGCTGAACCAAACAGTGCTGGTCTACGAGCTTTCAACTCTGAAAAGATCCCAACAAAATTGTTGTATAGCTTTGATCTTCCCATAATTGATTCATCTTAATGCTTAAGTATAAATACAAGTACATTTCTTATATTTCACATAATTATTTAAAAAAGAAGTAAAAATTAATATATACCTACATGTATAAAACACACCTTTTTAACCTTTAAATAAACCTAAAGGATAGATATATACATAATGTTGTATAAATTCAGATGTGAGAGTAGAAAACTGCTTTCCTTTGAGATTATAAAAGCAATAAAACGCAATTAGGAGCCAGAGACAAATCCGAAGTAAAGCATCACATAAGCGGGCGGAGCGGGGCGCAGAGGGGCGAGATGAACAGAGGAGAACCCAGTTGTTGGAATGAGGAATGGCGGGGTGGCGTGCGTAAGGGCGTACCAAATCAAAACCTATAGGCCAAAGAACAGACTAGGGCACAGGACGTACTAAGAGAACGAGAGTTGGAGAGCTAGAGAGGTAGAGAACTGGAGAACTGGAGAGAGAGAGACATTGGGAAGCTGGAAGGGTGATGATAATATAGACAGAGCAAAGTGTATTAGTATACCTACACAGATACAAAGAGATCCACTTCTGTTGTCTTGTCGGTATTAAATAGGCTGATGCTGATGCTGATGTATATTATTAAAGAAAAGTTTTGCTAAATCTGATAACGATACGTCTCAGTGAATTCCTCATCTTTCACGTGAAATTCTTACCAAAAACATTTCTCACGTGGTTCACACGTTATAGTTTATGCAATATGTTTTTCGTAAAGTAAATTTTGACTAAACTGGCCACTCACTGTCGTTCCAAACTTAAGAGGGGAGTAAGGTTTCAACATTCTTTTATTTATTTATATTAATGTACAACCTATTAAGTTTATTGTGTAAAAATTTAAAGTCGATTGGAGTAAAACTGTCGGAGATATAGAGTTTTAAGTCTTCACCTCTCTGGTCTGGTTTCGTGTTACTTTGAAACTTTTAAATGCGGTTTCTCACACATAGCTCTTTCAGAGTCGGTACCATCTCTAGCTCAAAATCTTCTGGACCGATTCTTTTGAAATTTTGCACACTCTTTCTTTACATAAATGCTAAGGTAACGCTGTCGAGTTTTTTTTAATTTATTTTTTTAATTTTAACGTATTTTAAAAAAACAAAGTTTCTTATTTTTTTCATGAAAAGTCGGTATTTTGACTTTTAAGTGCTGTAAAAAATTGAAAAATCAATAAAGAAAAAGAAAAACTCGACAGCGTTACCTGCAGAAACTTATCAACTAATGAAATCATTTTAGTTTTTCAATTTCAGAAAATCCAGTGATGAGTTATGAGTGGCACCGCAATGTTACTTTGTTTAGTGACGTCTGCGGAGATTCACTGTCAATGTCTCATTTCTTGACATATATTTATGAAAATTTCACAAAATATTGTTTAAATGTTATTTTATCATGTAGTAATTATAGAAATAATTATATGTTAACTGTGTCGTCAAAAAACATGATCGAAAATGTGCTTCTTTTGTATCGTTTTGACCTTACCCTTCCCCCCTTAAGGAAGGATCCAGAGTGACCACCATGCTTTCACAATTACATATTCTCCAATTTTTCCTAATTGGTAATCCGAATACAATCTTGGTGTTAAGTTGGTTATACACTGACGCCGCTTAAAAGGAATTCGGACACTTACATTGGAACTGTTCATCACAGGAATATCTAGACCAGCTCCTCTAGTTTAAGCAGCAAGATCGAGGTAATAAATGCCTGTATCCAACCTAACTTTCTTCTAATATTTGTGCCTTTTCTAGCGTTATGTATTTGTATAAGTTTGTTTCGTGGAAGCAACTGACACAGTTATCAGACGATTAACATTTGTCTAAATTACAATATACCAAAAATCTTTAAAATGTGTGTACGTTATAGGTTTTTAGGTAAAACAGTATCGCAGCAGATACAAATAAATAGAAAGAGAAGACAAGAACAAATAAAGAGAGATGGAGGAGTTAGAAATGTACGGGATCAACTAACATGTAAATCATATGCAAATGTCTTCCTTGAAAAGAAACGAAATGTAAAAGGGAAAGGGGTGTATAGCAAGTACAGGGGAAGAGGGTAGAGTGGGTGTGAGTGGTAAAGTAAGCGAACACACAACTGCTACGACGATGATGATGTCGATGATGAGTACCAAACAGAAGGACCGTGGCGAAATATACCAAAATACAAAGGGTGAGTCACTTTATAGAGTACACAGAATATCAGAGAGGTTGAGAGAGGGTTACTATACGAGTACTACGAGTGGGAGGGTTACAAGTCCACCTACACGACCTCGACGGTCTCGAACCACCCACTTACAGAGATAGAGAAAGTTTAAAAAAGGGTGAGATACTCATAAAGGGATTTTAGAGGCTGCAGACACAAGTTGGATGGGCATGGCAGATCTCTTAATGAGGGAAAAAATAACCTGTGCGGAAATTATTGGAAACGGGAATGAATTTAAACGAGATTCAGGGAAGACAGAGGTTTCAAAACGTTTCTAGTGGTACTACAGGATAAAATATGTTCGAACATCAGCAGGTACATCAGCTAAATGAAACATTGAGGAGTTACAAAAATTTCAATCTAAAATATTACGCATGATTGTAGATGCACCATTGTATATTATAAACGAAAGACTGCACTACGATGATGCCATACCTACAATGAGACAAGAAATTAAAACTCGAACGGCGAAATATAAAGACTGAATGGTAAACCATCCAAATACATTAATGACCAACTTAATGGAAGACAGGACTACCTTCAGTAGAATGAAGAAAAAGGCGCCTCAGAACCTAATTAAATGAAATAATAGCTCAGGGGCGGTCTTAGCCATTTCGAGGCCCTGGGTTGGCAGATCTTTCCAAGGCACTTGTTCCTTGTATAATTTATGTAAATTTTAAGTATTTTTGATGATAATTGACTAGAAAAAGTTAACAAGCACTAAGACGACAAATATTAATGATGATAAACTAAGGTACATGAATGCCTTAAGAGCGAGGCTCGAGATTCAAATAAATATATAAAAATGAATTTTTCTACTTGGGCTGTTGCGTGAGAATGCGAGGCCCTGGGCGGTTGTCCTGCTTGCCACCCTCTAAGGCCGCCTCGGTAATAAGTAGATACGTATCATAAATGCTTACAGTTTTAAATTTAATTAAGAAAGAAAGAACATCCACTTCTATTATATATAAAAAACAAAATTAGGAACAAAGTTAAATACCAAATTGGAACTCTATTTATCTTACGCACAAGTGAAGTTTTCCATTATAAAATGTCCGCAATCAAAGTTACCGCGTATCTCAGTTAGACAACCACAAAGTTCGCATTATTAAAATTTAACATTAATTTCTGAAGATGAAGTAAAATCTTCGTCTACATAAGAATCATTAAATACAAAAATATGAAATAAATTTAGTTAATTTTATTGTCTAGTTTATTACTAAAGAAGAGTTGTTGAGAAATTCTGAAGAACTGAAATACAAAGCTTTCAGCTCGTTTGAATACGTCTGTCTGTTCTTTATAATGAGTAAACCAAATCGGGTGAATAAATTATATGTTCTTAATAACACGAATACTCCTTGCAAAGCGAACTGTCTCGCTAAACACAGTTACGTATTCTTAAAGTTTATTTAACATAATGTAATCATTTTCATGTAGATTTTCAACACGGTATATCTTTCTAAATAATTGATATACTAATTAATGATCTATTTATAAACAAAGCTTGAACATTTATCCAACTTTTAACGTTTATACGGTTTAAATAGCTCAATCGTGTGCAAAGTTATTAACGTTTTAATATTTGAAATCGATTGTCATTTTAGTACACTGTCACCATCTATATCTTACTATATAACCATGAAGTAATGTTTTACCTTAAACAAAAACCTACTAAAACGTAATTTTGTTAATATGTTATGTAAAATCATGTGTTTAGAGGGTAATAAATTGAAAATGGTGCTAATTAATGCTGCCATCTAATTGTCATTGAAGAAACTAATCAAAAATAGTTGCTGTAATCTTCACCAGCTCATTCATAATTCTACTATGATGTTGTATTTTTCTCGAATAGCCTTATAGCATCGTAGTTGCAAGTGAGAAGGATGGCGTAACTTAGATTTTTAATACATTTGTTAAGTTGAAATCGAAGGACACATGCATCTCGTCACCATGTGGTGTGGCGCTGTGTACGAATTCTGTGAAGGGTTTGGGGGTGTCAGATGAGTTTACTGATTTGCAATGCAAATTTGTAGTCGATGGGCACACAAACAGCCCTATACTGATATCTAAAGACCTTTCCCTTGCAAATACATTAGCACATACCTCTGGGAGATCACCAGGGATCAGAACAACCAGCAGAAATCGGAACTCGGAACTCGGCAGTTATTAAAATCACATATAAAATGTCCGTGGAGTGTTTTAGAAAATCCTAGTAGTGACACGCGGGTCCTTTGATCATTTTACACTTAAACTGTTGAAAATACGAAGTACTCCGATATCGTTATTTTAATTGTATGCATAATTTCTTTTCTTGTGATCTGTTTTGAATAGTTTATATTGTTTATAGAACACTAGCTAGCGTAAAGCTTAGAATATACTTCTGGCAAGCTAAGGTAACAATTAGTAGCATGTCTTCCAATTAAACGACCCTTGCCTAAAACACATTTCTTTCAAATAGTTACCAAACACAAAATACATAAATTCTGTTTATTGCCTTCATTATTAATGGTAAATGAAATTTTATAAGAAATTTTTTTAGCACGATAATGTTCCCACAGGAATGGCAATGGGAATGGGAATGGGAATGGGACCACACGCAATTCAACACACCGTATAGGTTAATTCACGTTATCAGTGTATGTTAAAACACATATAATGGGTTTATTAGCACCTCTAGTTCTAAAATTATGATAAGTATGTTTTAAAGTTATATGCGGACTAATTACATCAAATTAATTAACATTTATACGCAATAAATTAAATGAAATTATACATTTATTTAAATACGTCGACATCTGTAACGAAAATAGAGAGTGATGAATGTGTATAGGACAATATGAAAGCAGAAAAGAAATTTTTAATGGAGGACCTATGGTTTGAAACTTTGCTTTACACAGGTCTTGTGGTTTGAAACTTTGTTTCGTACATTTCTTGTGAATAGATTTCAATGGAAACTAACACCATTGAAAATATAATTAAGGCATGAGTAATGCTTATTGTCAAAACTAAAAATCGATGAAATTTGAACGAGCTGGTGTGGCAGTGTACTCTTTACCCAATTTGCACCAAGTTACTGTTCAACCACCAGGAGGTGGTGAGCTTTGTGGCAGGGGCATCATAATTAACTGTATTCGGATTCATTTATTGTAATTTACATAATAATAACCCTTCTGACAAACGTACAATCAATACCACAGATATGTATTTGATTTTAATATGAAAAAGTTTAACATCCTTTTTTCAATTGAATAAAAATTATTTTTTATAGGTTAGGGGAATTGAAAAATTTTGCATAAATTTTGTGTTAATGATAAATTGTTTAAGCGACACAAAAACCGAGAGCATTGATGCTAGGACTCAGCATTGCACATAATCAAATTAATCCGTTTTGAAAACAACCAAATCCAGAGAATTCAGCGATGATCCGGAAATCGAACTCGAAGACACATAAATGCCTCGTTGTTTAGGTTACCACCCCTTACATATGTCAGCAAAAGCTAGTTTGTTTCTTCTTTAACAACCCTTTATCGTACTGTGCTTTTATTTTTGTTATAACTATAATATTTTCGTAGCTAACGAACCTATAGACATCGTACCCTCTTGCAAGCGCCTGCGAATCTACAGGCTGTTACCAGACATACACGCTTAGGGAAAACGACATACTTGTAATCCCACTATATTTGGTGTGGTGTCGTATTGTGGTTGTTAGCAATTTTCTAGCTATTTGATTTTGATTGCGAGTATTGTGATGACAGATGATGTTATCAAAAATCTAGAGTAAGCTGCGTGGAATGAGAGAAATCTGGAACATTGCTTGGGAGCAGAGGATAATCGAATTTACATCTCTCTGTAGGTAGAACTTGAATATATATATAAACATCTATTCTAGAAATTTAGAATATTATTGGAATAGTATTATGTACACAGAAGCTTGGATTCTAGAATATTGTTGCAACGGTATTTATGTTCATAAAGATTTTTTTAAAAGACTTGTCGTTCTGAGAATATTTATAAATTTATTAATTTTTCTATTTATTTATATTATTGTATAACATATTAAGTTTATTGTGTAAAAATTTGAAGTCGATTGGAGTAAAACTGTCGGAGATATAGAATTTTTAGTCTTCACCTCTCTGGTCTGGTGTCGTATTACTTTGAAACTTTTAAATGTGGCTTCTCACACTCAGATTTTTCTAGCTCAAAATCTACTGGACCGATTCTTTTGAAATTTTGCACACTCTTTCTTTACATAAAAACCGAGGTAACGCTGTCGTTTTTTTAATTTATTTTTTAATTTTAACGTATTTTAAAATAACAAAGTTTCTGATTCTTTTCATGAAAAATCGGTTTTTTAACTTTTAAGTGCTGTAAAAAATTGAAAAATAAATAAAAAAAGAAAAACTTCACAGCGTTACCTGCAAAAACTTATTAACTAATGAAATCATTTTGGTTTTTCGATTTCAGAAAATCCAGTGATGAGTTATGAGTGTCACCGCAATGTTACTTTTTTTTTGTGACGTCAACGGAGATTCGCTGTCAATGCCTCATTTCTTGATATTTATTTATGAAAATTTCACAAATTATTCTTCAAATGTCATTTTATCATGTAGTAATTATAGAAATAGTTATATATTAACTGTGTCTTCAAAAAATAATATCGAAAATAACCTGCTTTTTTATCGGTTTAAGTAAATTTTTTAAAAATAATTAAAAATCAAATACTATAAAACCTATATACTTGTAAAAATAACAAAGAATATAATAAATTTCTTTTTAAAATAAATTTCTTGAGATTTTCTTACCGTATTTACATTCCGTGTCAAATATTACCTGTATTTTACTCGGCTAAGATACATGTTACAACGTAGCGGAACATATAGTACACATCACGTGGCTTCCGGTTACCGGACATAACAAAATGGCGGCCAACTGACCGGAACCACCACCGACCTCCGGCTACCTTATCAAACTTCCGGTAAATGGCCGAGGCCGGGGTCAGTTTGTGTTCCACGCCACTCACCGTTATATATAGAGGCCCATTAGGACATTAGATTGTAATGTTAGGCTATTATGTTGTGTATATACATAAACAAGGTGCCCCTCAAATATCTTGACTGTGAGACACAGTAAAAATAACTATGTGACATAGTACCAGTGTGCTAAAATGATTTTGTAACAAACATACCATATATAATAGAATAGGTGTGTGTCCTATGTCTTAATTTCTATAAAAGTGTACTATATATTGATAAAGTTGGTTACTAGAACCTCAAATGTCTAATTATTTTTTAATAACTCCTTATATTTCAAGAGATATTAACAATTAAAAAAGCCATTTTTTCTCTTTAATTATTAAAGGGATTCAACGTTGAACAACATTCCAACTGTATGTGGCATTACAGCCGCTTGTTGCTATCTCTTTTATACAACAGAGCGTAAAAGAGATAGCTGAACTCTGGCAAGCTTACAGGTTACCAACCTTACAGCTCATAAATCTCTGCTATATGTATTTATATATCAAAATATCAAATATTATTTACAGTTATTTCAAGGAACAATAAAATTTCCAATATTATGTCTGCCGTAACAGGGTTAAATAAAATAAAAACTTATTCTTTGACTTGACTTGACTATTTCGACAACCAACAGCTACAAAACATTACCACAGCACTACTCAACAAATAACTGACGTTAAAATCCATTTCACGTCATACAAATATGGCCCACCATTTCTAGCGCTAAAACTACAATTCAAACTTTTAATTGCTATATCTTCGTCAACATTTAGATATTTAATAAAATAGACACGCCAATACACATTTATTAACATCAACAAAGCCAATTATTTTGACAGTTACATCGACAAAAGTTTTTAAAAGTATAATACAAAAGATTAAAAAACAAACTCATATACCTAGCGGATTATTCAATTCAAATCAGATTTATTAATCCTGAAAATTGCATATTCCTACACACATATATATTTAACTAAAAATATAATAATGAAATAATAAATCACTTACGTTTGGAGTTACAATTCGACGTACGTCCCACTAATCAAACTTTACACATACCACTGCACCAATGTTTAAATGTTTTCACACTAATTATTATGGAAAGAATTAATTACATTTATTAGAAATAGTTTATTTAAAATATATTTTAATTTGCAAATGTCAATAAAATATATTCTCTAAGTATTCGCAATGGGTTGCCATGGAAACGATTAAAACAAGTTTACACCGGTCGCTTTTTAAACCCTTCCGATTCGCCACGCGTAAGACAATACTAAACGTTTTCAAAGCACAGTAATTATAACCTCAAAATTTGTTATTATTTTCAAACAAATACTTTTTATACCGCTAATGAATTAAACTTTTAAACTACACAAAGTTATTAACATATTTATTAGTACGTTTTGACACTATTGTTTATATTATTCTTGTTGATTTTATATTTTTTTAATTTAATTAGTTATGCAACAATTTTAATGACATCCCCCCTCTTAGATTAACACAGTTAAACTAATTCATATTAATCCCGATAATCAGCGAGAGTACCCGAATAGACATCTTCGTATGTAAAAAAATCTTTTCCGGATTAGTACAGAGTATATGAAATAATTATAAATTTAAACATGTTAGAACTTGCACATTTTTGTCCGTTATAAAATTAAATATTTAAAAAATTGAATTATGTATTTTGTTATATAATTTGTATTGGAAAATTATAATTGTGATAGATCGAAAGATATATTTTTTTTGTTTATTTAATTCATTAAACGTTGAACTATGACCTCCTACTATGTTTGAAATTTTTATGGAGTCTTTCCATCATATATAAACAACACCCTGCCTAATCAGTTTACGATTATATATGCATATAATCAATGCAACAAATTCAGAAAAATATACTTGAAGACACAGCAGTCTGGCATACAGTATTAATGCTCAATAATGTGTTTATAAATATAGATAGATATCTGATTGTGAAAAGATTTTCTAAATCTTTCTGCAACACCCAGTTTTTTATATAAATATAGTTAGAATAATAACATATCGTTCTGAAAAATGTGTTATTTGTTCGGAATATAATAGTAGCCGTATTATTGTTTTGGAAACATATTAGTGGGAAATTAGCCCTGCAAATTATAGGTTAGGTACATAGTAATTCGTCTTTAGAATAGATTCAAATAACATTGAACTAAGAACACGGTTTTGCTATTTATATTTATCTGTTATAGATGTTTTACTAAAATCTACAAAGTCGGTTGCTAGAGACACAACTGTCTTAAGGTGAAACATAACTTCATGGTTCTACAGCTACATATAGATGACAACAGTGTGGAAAAAATTAAAATCGAATTTTAACTTTGTACTAGCACTCCATGTTTTCAAATACAAAAACGTTAATAACTTTGCACACGATTGAGATATTCAAACCATATAAAAAGGAGGAATTAGAAAAATGTTCAAGCTTTGTTTATAAATAGATCATTAAATAAAATATCAATTATGTAAATGACATATGCTGTGTTGAAAATTAACTTTAGATTTTCTGTTAATATTTAAAGCAATAATGTATGCAGCGAGAACTAGTGGTATCTGTATGTTTAATCGTATAAATGTGTTATTGCCAGCATTTTATATTTTGTATTTGTTTATGACTTCTTGTGTTTCTTAAGTAAATAGCATTTTATCGGCTTTAAGAATGTTGATATTATTTAGTTTTATTTCCTGGCTCTGCAAAAAACAAGTGAAGATTCGAATTCGTGACCTTTTGGTTGCTAAACAGGCGCTTTAACCAACTAAGCCACAGCGACGTAGCCCAGCGCGTTGACTATAGTCACTTCAAAAAGCAACTCGAACTCAGATAGTTGAACGGAGTGATCATGCTTGCATAGAGTACGCCGGCTGGTATATTTACAAATTAGGTGATGTATTTCTTTTCTACTACCATTTAATTAGTCATGAAACACAGGACCGGTTAGAGGTGGAGCCCCAAACTGTAGAAAACGGGCACATACTGTAAAATAATTTCATAGTAGGTTATTCTAATGCAATGTTGCAAAGCGACGAATCTGTGAAATATATTATTTAGTTTTATATCTTGGCTCTGCAAAATACAGGTGATGATTCGAATTCGTGACCTTTTGGTTGCTAGACACGCGCCTTAACCAACTGAGCCACGGCGATGTAGCCCAGCGCGCTGACTATAGTCGCTTGAAAAAGCAAGTGGAGCTCAGATAGTCGAACATTGGGAATCGTTCTTATATAGGTGAGTATCTTTACAAAGTAGATGCTGTATTTCTTTTCTCTTATCATTTAAGTAATCGTGGTGTTCAAGATCAGTCGGAGATGAGGCCCCAAACTGTAACAACAGTGGGCGCATAAAGTAAATTAATTTCACAGTGGGTTATTCTAAGAAAAGGTTAACAACTGGACGAATCTTTGAAATGGAGTGCGAGGGGCATTAAATTATCTACAATAAATTTAATGAAATATACTGTATAACCGGCCCTGTGCGTTGTTATACAGTATAGCGCAGCATGAATAACTTTACATGTTTCTACGTTGTACAGCGAGAAATATAAATCAGTCAGTTCCTATTGATACACCTTTACATAAACCAAAGCTACAAGTTGTGCAATCACATTCTCACTGACATTATTAAGCGTATATTCAACTAGGGGTTTTCTTTTCCTTCTTGCGTCATATATTTCCCTCCCTCCCTTACAACAGCCACTTTAGTAATTTCCCAACAAAGAATAATATATTTCCATTATCTAGTTTGTGTTATATATTTTTTCTTTACAAGCCGTTATTTTCTCAGACATTTGTCCGATGTTTTTTTGAATTTATTGAGTCGTAAATTGTACCCCGAGGTAACCGCCCTTCTGCACAAATGAATTTCATGGAAAAGAAAAACACACCAATATAAAAAAGAAAAACAAAAACACAAAACAATAAACTAAAAAAAAACTGGACGGAAAATTGTATTCAGTATTGAAAAATCCACCTTTTGTTTGTTTTATTATCAAGGAAATTTCCCTATGTAATGTTTTTCTTTTTAAGGAAAATTTATTTGTTTTAGATTGGTTTTAAAATAAGATAAATAAAAGAAAATTAGATTTATTGCTTCAGTATAATTAAACTGGATGATAAGTTAAAAGTTGGTGGAAATGGGGACACGTTTAATTGTCCGCAAGTACGGAAAAACGAGGAAACTTTGAGCGTATTAATTAACGAAATATTCTCTAGGTTTCTCGATATTATAATAAACATAACTATAGTTTAAATTACGAGAGTTCGGCCGCAACTCATACTTAAAACAAGTTGTGGGGTATAAACTGCCGATTTAACTAAAAAGCACTGACTCACTTATTTTTCTATAATGTGTATAGAAACGAATAAGATAAAATTCATTATCGTATTATAGATTTATACCGCTCCTATAACCTCTTTTAAGTATAATACTTAATCTTTTTCTAATAACTATTTGTTTTACCGTCAGGGCTTTGCTTTTGTTCTTGAATTGTATCCTAAAATAGATTTACATTTAATAGAACTTATTATAATGATAATAATATAAATGATGAATCAATCAATAATTATTTCAACTTTAAGATATAAAATATTAAACAGCAGACCTCAAAAAATACGTATTTCTATAAATTTCAATTTATAAGCAGTCAATTCCATCGAAATATAGTTATCTACCAAAAAAATTACTCTTGTATTTTCTGAAAATAAAAAAAATCGTGTTGTTTTTTACTTGGAACGTAATTTTCATTTCAAAGGAAAAATAATTGAACAAGTTCTTCGTTACTTTCTCAAAGCATGTTTTTCTTATATTTATTTTGAAAAGGAATTGATGTTATTCTACCTACAAAAGGTGGAGAATGGATCTTATGTGGTTAGATCATGTTAGATGGAAGATGAATCAACAAATAGGAAATATACAATTTAAAAGCAAATGAGTTACTTAAATATATATTGAACTGAACGTCGTATTAGATCGTGCGAGGCTAGACGATGTGGCCAAGTCAATCTGAGGAAGATATCTCGAGATGTATCCCACATACGATCAAAGAATTTATAAGTCTTCTGTGCCACACGTGTTGTGTGTGTTTTAGATTATTAAGACGGTATAGTCGAGCTACTAAAGAAATATAACAGATGATAAGAACGTATTGGATTTATCGTATAAACGTATGTTGTTGAATAAAAAAATTCATCTAGTGTACAGGGTACCCTCCTGCAGGGCCTCACCGTGTTACTAAAACATACAACTCCCTCGGGAACATAAGTTTATCACGAATTTGTCCATCACTTGCGACTTAGTCACGTGGGTGGCAACTGGTGAGTATTTGATGGACCATTTATATCTAGGTTCTCTTTAGATTTTATACTACTTTTGTTGGAAAAATGTTATTTTTTTTTTTTTAATTATTGCAGTTATGTTCATTATGCTCTAAAATAAAAAACTGCATCATTACATTTTATATATCTAGGCTGGTCTGGCTTTTGCGCGCCATTTTTGAAATTCATGGACGTTTCTTTTTTTAAAAAAAATTGATTTGTTAAAAAACTTTGATGCAGTTATGTTCGTTAGGCTCTAAAATAAAAAACTGTATCATTACATTTTATATATCTAGGCTGGTCTGGCTTTTGCGCGCCTTTTTAAAAATTCATGGAGGTTTTTTTTAAAAAAAAAAAGTTGAATTTTTTAAAAATCTTTGATGCAGTTATGATCTTTAGGCTCTAAAATAAAATACTGTATCATTACTTTTTATATATCTAGGCTGGTCTGGCTTTTGCGCGACTTTTTAAAAATTCATGGAGGTTTTTTTAAAAAAAAAAAAGTTGAATTTTTTGAAAATCTTTGATGCAGTTATGTTCTTTAGGCTCTAAAATAAAAAACTGTATCATTACTTTTTATATATTTAGGCTGGTCTGGCTTTTGCGCGCCTTTTTAAAAATTCATAGAGGTTTTTTTAAAAAAAAAAAAGTTGAATTTTTTGAAAATCTTTGATGCAGTTATGTTCTTTAGGCTCTAAAATAAAAAACTGTATCATTACTTTTTATATATATAGGCTGGTCTGGCTTTTGCGCGCCTTTTTAAAAATTCATGGAGGTTTTTTTTTTAAAAAAAAAGTTGAATTTTTTAAAAATCTTTGATGCAGTTATGTTCTTTAGGCTCTAAAATAAAATACTGTATCATTACATTTTATATATCTAGGCTGGTCTGGCTTTTGCGCGACTTTTTAAAAATTCATGGAGGTTTTTTTTAAAAAAGAAAAGTTGAATTTTTTGAAAATCTTTGATGCAGTTATGTTCTTTAGGCTCTAAAATAAAAAACTGTATCATTACTTTTTATATATCTAGGCTGGTCTGGCTTTTGCGCGCCTTTTTAAAAATTCATGGAGGTTTTTTTTTTAAAAAAAAAGTTGAATTTTTTAAAAATCTTTGATGCAGTTATGTTCTTTAGGCTCTAAAATAAAAAACTGTATCATTACATTTTATATATCTAGGCTGGTCTGGCTTTTGCGCGACTTTTTAAAAATTCATGGAGGTTTTTTTTAAAAAAGAAAAGTTGAATTTTTTGAAAATCTTTGATGCAGTTATGTTCTTTAGGCTCTAAAATAAAAAACTGTATCATTACTTTTTATATATCTAGGCTGGTCTGGCTTTTGCGCGCCTTTTTAAAAATTCATGGAGGTTTTTTTTTTAAAAAAAAAGTTGAATTTTTTAAAAATCTTTGATGCAGTTATGTTCTTTAGGCTCTAAAATAAAAAACTGTATCATTACATTTTATATATCTAGGCTGGTCTGGCTTTTGCGCGACTTTTTAAAAATTCATGGAGGTTTTTTTTAAAAAAGAAAAGTTGAATTTTTTGAAAATCTTTGATGCAGTTATGTTCTTTAGGCTCTAAAATAAAAAACTGTATCATTACTTTTTATATATCTAGGCTGGTCTGGCTTTTGCGCGCCTTTTTAAAAATTCATGGAGGTTTTTTTTTTAAAAAAAAAGTTGAATTTTTTAAAAATCTTTGATGCAGTTATGTTCTTTAGGCTCTAAAATAAAAAACTGTATCATTACTTTTTATATATCTAGGCTGGTCTGGCTTTTGCGCGCCTTTTTAAAAATTCATGGAGGTTTCTTTTTTAAAAAAAAAGTTGAATTTTTTAAAAATCTTTGATGCAGTTATGTTCTTTAGGCTCTAAAATAAAAAACTGTATCATTACATTTTATATATCTAGGCTGGTCTGGCTTTTGCGCGACTTTTTAAAAATTCATGGAGGTTTTTTTTTTAAAAAAAAAGTTGAATTTTTTAAAAATCTTTGATGCAGTTATGTTCTTTAGGCTCTAAAATAAAAAACTGTATCATTACTTTTTATATATCTAGGCTGGTCTGGCTTTTGCGCGCCTTTTTAAAAATTCATGGAGGTTTTTTTTTTAAAAAAAAAGTTGAATTTTTTAAAAATCTTTGATGCAGTTATGTTCTTTAGGCTCTAAAATAAAAAACTGTATCATTACTTTTTATATATCTAGGCTGGTCTGGCTTTTGCGCGCCTTTTTAAAAATTCATGGAGGTTTTTTTTTTAAAAAAAAAGTTGAATTTTTTAAAAATCTTTGATGCAGTTATGTTCTTTAGGCTCTAAAATAAAAAACTGTATCATTACATTTTATATATCTAGGCTGGTCTGGCTTTTGCGCGACTTTTTAAAAATTCATAGAGGTTTTTTTTAAAAAAGAAAAGTTGAATTTTTTGAAAATCTTTGATGCAGTTATGTTCTTTAGGCTCTAAAATAAAAAACTGTATCATTACTTTTTATATATCTAGGCTGGTCTGGCTTTTGCGCGCCTTTTTAAAAATTCATGGAGGTTTTTTTTTTAAAAAAAAAGTTGAATTTTTTAAAAATCTTTGATGCAGTTATGTTCTTTAGGCTCTAAAATAAAAAACTGTATCATTACTTTTTATATATCTAGGCTGGTCTGGCTTTTGCGCGCCTTTTTAAAAATTCATGGAGGTTTTTTTTTTAAAAAAAAAGTTGAATTTTTTTAAAATCTTTGATGCAGTTATGTTCTTTAGGCTCTAAAATAAAAAACTGTATCATTACATTTTATATATCTAGGCTGGTCTGGCTTTTGCGCGACTTTTTAAAAATTCATGGAGGTTTTTTTTTTAAAAAAAAAGTTGAATTTTTTAAAAATCTTTGATGCAGTTATGTTCTTTAGGCTCTAAAATAAAAAACTGTATCATTACTTTTTATATATCTAGGCTGGTCTGGCTTTTGCGCGCCTTTTTAAAAATTCATGGAGGTTTTTTTTTTAAAAAAAAAGTTGAATTTTTTAAAAATCTTTGATGCAGTTATGTTCTTTAGGCTCTAAAATAAAAAACTGTATCATTACATTTTATATATCTAGGCTGGTCTGGCTTTTGCGCGACTTTTTAAAAATTCATGGAGGTTTTTTTTTTAAAAAAAAAGTTGAATTTTTTAAAAATCTTTGATGCAGTTATGTTCTTTAGGCTCTAAAATAAAAAACTGTATCATTACATTTTATATATCTAGGCTGGTCTGGCTTTTGCGCGACTTTTTAAAAATTCATGGAGGTTTTTTTTTTAAAAAAAAAGTTGAATTTTTTAAAAATCTTTGATGCAGTTATGTTCTTTAGGCTCTAAAATAAAAAACTGTATCATTACTTTTTATATATCTAGGCTGGTCTGGCTTTTGCGCGCCTTTTTAAAAATTCATGGAGGTTTTTTTTTTAAAAAAAAAGTTGAATTTTTTAAAAATCTTTGATGCAGTTATGTTCTTTAGGCTCTAAAATAAAAAACTGTATCATTACTTTTTATATATCTAGGCTGGTCTGGCTTTTGCGCGCCTTTTTAAAAATTCATAGAGGTTTTTTTTTTAAAAAAAAAGTTGAATTTTTTAAAAATCTTTGATGCAGTTATGTTCTTTAGGCTCTAAAATAAAAAACTGTATCATTACATTTTATATATCTAGGCTGGTCTGGCTTTTGCGCGACTTTTTAAAAATTCATGGAGGTTTTTTTTTTAAAAAAAAAGTTGAATTTTTTAAAAATCTTTGATGCAGTTATGTTCTTTAGGCTCTAAAATAAAAAACTGTATCATTACTTTTTATATATCTAGGCTGGTCTGGCTTTTGCGCGCCTTTTTAAAAATTCATGGAGGTTTTTTTTTTAAAAAAAAAGTTGAATTTTTTAAAAATCTTTGATGCAGTTATGTTCTTTAGGCTCTAAAATAAAAAACTGTATCATTACATTTTATATATCTAGGCTGGTCTGGCTTTTGCGCGACTTTTTAAAAATTCATGGAGGTTTTTTTTAAAAAAGAAAAGTTGAATTTTTTGAAAATCTTTGATGCAGTTATGTTCTTTAGGCTCTAAAATAAAAAACTGTATCATTACTTTTTATATATCTAGGCTGGTCTGGCTTTTGCGCGCCTTTTTAAAAATTCATGGAGGTTTTTTTTTTAAAAAAAAAGTTGAATTTTTTAAAAATCTTTGATGCAGTTATGTTCTTTAGGCTCTAAAATAAAAAACTGTATCATTACTTTTTATATATCTAGGCTGGTCTGGCTTTTGCGCGCCTTTTTAAAAATTCATGGAGGTTTTTTTTTTAAAAAAAAAGTTGAATTTTTTAAAAATCTTTGATGCAGTTATGTTTTTTAGGCTCTAAAATAAAAAACTGTATCATTACATTTTATATATCTAGGCTGGTCTGGCTTTTGCGCGACTTTTTAAAAATTCATGGAGGTTTTTTTTTTAAAAAAAAAGTTGAATTTTTTAAAAATCTTTGATGCAGTTATGTTCTTTAGGCTCTAAAATAAAAAACTGTATCATTACTTTTTATATATCTAGGCTGGTCTGGCTTTTGCGCGCCTTTTTAAAAATTCATGGAGGTTTTTTTTTTAAAAAAAAAGTTGAATTTTTTAAAAATCTTTGATGCAGTTATGTTCTTTAGGCTCTAAAATAAAAAACTGTATCATTACTTTTTATATATCTAGGCTGGTCTGGCTTTTGCGCGCCTTTTTAAAAATTCATGGAGGTTTTTTTTTTAAAAAAAAAGTTGAATTTTTTAAAAATCTTTGATGCAGTTATGTTCTTTAGGCTCTAAAATAAAAAACTGTATCATTACATTTTATATATCTAGGCTGGTCTGGCTTTTGCGCGACTTTTTAAAAATTCATGGAGGTTTTTTTTAAAAAAGAAAAGTTGAATTTTTTGAAAATCTTTGATGCAGTTATGTTCTTTAGGCTCTAAAATAAAAAACTGTATCATTACTTTTTATATATCTAGGCTGGTCTGGCTTTTGCGCGCCTTTTTAAAAATTCATGGAGGTTTTTTTTTTAAAAAAAAAGTTGAATTTTTTAAAAATCTTTGATGCAGTTATGTTCTTTAGGCTCTAAAATAAAAAACTGTATCATTACATTTTATATATCTAGGCTGGTCTGGCTTTTGCGCGACTTTTTAAAAATTCATGGAGGTTTTTTTTAAAAAAGAAAAGTTGAATTTTTTGAAAATCTTTGATGCAGTTATGTTCTTTAGGCTCTAAAATAAAAAACTGTATCATTACTTTTTATATATCTAGGCTGGTCTGGCTTTTGCGCGCCTTTTTAAAAATTCATGGAGGTTTTTTTTTTAAAAAAAAAGTTGAATTTTTTAAAAATCTTTGATGCAGTTATGTTCTTTAGGCTCTAAAATAAAAAACTGTATCATTACATTTTATATATCTAGGCTGGTCTGGCTTTTGCGCGACTTTTTAAAAATTCATGGAGGTTTTTTTTAAAAAAGAAAAGTTGAATTTTTTGAAAATCTTTGATGCAGTTATGTTCTTTAGGCTCTAAAATAAAAAACTGTATCATTACTTTTTATATATCTAGGCTGGTCTGGCTTTTGCGCGCCTTTTTAAAAATTCATGGAGGTTTTTTTTTTAAAAAAAAAGTTGAATTTTTTAAAAATCTTTGATGCAGTTATGTTCTTTAGGCTCTAAAATAAAATACTGTATCATTACATTTTATATATCTAGGCTGGTCTGGCTTTTGCGCGACTTTTTAAAAATTCATGGACGTTTTTTTTAAAAAAAAAAAGTTGAATTTTTTAAAAATCTTTGATGCAGTTATGTTCTTTAGGCTCTAAAATAAAAAACTGTATCATTACTTTTTATATATCTAGGCTGGTCTGGCTTTTGCGCGCCTTTTTAAAAATTCATGGAGGTTTTTTTTTTAAATATAAAAGTTGAATTTTTTAAAAATCTTTGATGCAGTTATGTTCTTTAGGCTCTAAAATAAAAAACTGTATCATTACTTTTTATATATCTAGGCTGGTCTGGCTTTTGCGCGCCTTTTTAAAAATTCATGGAGGTTTTTTTTTTAAAAAAAAAGTTGAATTTTTTAAAAATCTTTGATGCAGTTATGTTCTTTAGGCTCTAAAATAAAAAACTGTATCATTACATTTTATATATCTAGGCTGGTCTGGCTTTTGCGCGACTTTTTAAAAATTCATGGAGGTTTTTTTTAAAAAAGAAAAGTTGAATTTTTTGAAAATCTTTGATGCAGTTATGTTCTTTAGGCTCTAAAATAAAAAACTGTATCATTACTTTTTATATATCTAGGCTGGTCTGGCTTTTGCGCGCCTTTTTAAAAATTCATGGAGGTTTTTTTTTTAAAAAAAAAGTTGAATTTTTTAAAAATCTTTGATGCAGTTATGTTCTTTAGGCTCTAAAATAAAAAACTGTATCATTACATTTTATATATCTAGGCTGGTCTGGCTTTTGCGCGACTTTTTAAAAATTCATGGAGGTTTTTTTTAAAAAAGAAAAGTTGAATTTTTTGAAAATCTTTGATGCAGTTATGTTCTTTAGGCTCTAAAATAAAAATCTGTATCATTACTTTTTATATATCTAGGCTGGTCTGGCTTTTGCGCGCCTTTTTAAAAATTCATGGAGGTTTTTTTTTTAAAAAAAAAGTTGAATTTTTTAAAAATCTTTGATGCAGTTATGTTCTTTAGGCTCTAAAATAAAATACTGTATCATTACTTTTTATATATCTAGGCTGGTCTGGCTTTTGCGCGACTTTTTAAAAATTCATGGAGGTTTTTTTTTTAAAAAAAAAAGTTGAATTTTTTAAAAATCTTTGATGCAGTTATGTTCTTTAGGCTCTAAAATAAAATACTGTATCATTACTTTTTATATATCTAGGCTCGTCTGGGTTTTGCGCGACTTTTTAAAAATTCATGGAGGTTTTTTTTTTAAAAAAAAAGTTGAATTTTTTAAAAATCTTTGATGCAGTTATGTTCTTTAGGCTCTAAAATAAAAAACTGTATCATTACTTTTTATATATCTAGGCTGGTCTGGCTTTTGCGCGCCTTTTTAAAAATTCATGGAGGTTTTTTTTTTAAAAAAAAAGTTGAATTTTTTAAAAATCTTTGATGCAGTTATGTTCTTTAGGCTCTAAAATAAAATACTGTATCATTACTTTTTATATATCTAGGCTGGTCTGGGTTTTGCGCGACTTTTTAAAAATTCATGGAGGTTTTTTTTTTAAAAAAAAAGTTGAATTTTTTAAAAATCTTTGATGCAGTTATGTTCTTTAGGCTCTAAAATAAAAAACTGTATCATTACATTTTATATATCTAGGCTGGTCTGGCTTTTGCGCGACTTTTTAAAAATTCATGGAGGTTTTTTTTAAAAAAGAAAAGTTGAATTTTTTGAAAATCTTTGATGCAGTTATGTTCTTTAGGCTCTAAAATAAAAAACTGTATCATTACTTTTTATATATCTAGGCTGGTCTGGGTTTTGCGCGACTTTTTAAAAATTCATGGAGGTTTTTTTTTTAAAAAAAAAGTTGAATTTTTTAAAAATCTTTGATGCAGTTATGTTCTTTAGGCTCTAAAATAAAATACTGTATCATTACTTTTTATATATCTAGGCTGGTCTGGCTTTTGCGCGACTTTTTAAAAATTCATGGAGGTTTTTTTTTTAAAAAAAAAGTTGAATTTTTTAAAAATCTTTGATGCAGTTATGTTCTTTAGGCTCTAAAATAAAATACTGTATCATTACTTTTTATATATCTAGGCTGGTCTGGGTTTTGCGCGACTTTTTAAAAATTCATGGAGGTTTTTTTTTTAAAAAAAAAGTTGAATTTTTTAAAAATCTTTGATGCAGTTATGTTCTTTAGGCTCTAAAATAAAAAACTGTATCATTACTTTTTATATATCTAGGCTGGTCTGGCTTTTGCGCGCCTTTTTAAAAATTCATGGAGGTTTTTTTTTTTAAAAAAAAGTTGAATTTTTTAAAAATCTTTGATGCAGTTATGTTCTTTAGGCTCTAAAATAAAATACTGTATCATTACTTTTTATATATCTAGGCTGGTCTGGGTTTTGCGCGACTTTTTAAAAATTCATGGAGGTTTTTTTTTTAAAAAAAAAGTTGAATTTTTTAAAAATCTTTGATGCAGTTATGTTCTTTAGGCTCTAAAATAAAAAACTGTATCATTACATTTTATATATCTAGGCTGGTCTGGCTTTTGCGCGACTTTTTAAAAATTCATGGAGGTTTTTTTTAAAAAAGAAAAGTTGAATTTTTTGAAAATCTTTGATGCAGTTATGTTCTTTAGGCTCTAAAATAAAAAACTGTATCATTACATTTTATATATCTAGGCTGGTCTGGCTTTTGCGCGACTTTTTAAAAATTCATGGAGGTTTTTTTTTTAAAAAAAAAGTTGAATTTTTTGAAAATCTTTGATGCAGTTATGTTCTTTAGGCTCTAAAATAAAAAACTGTATCATTACATTTTAAATATCTCGATTAATTTCGAAGAAATTTGTATTTTTTATACATGATCAAAAAACCCCAATAAAAGCTACAAATGAGATTATATTTAAAATGTAATGATGCAGTTTTTTATTTTAGAGCATAACGCACATAACTACATCAAAATATTTAAAAGAAATCAACTTTTTTTTTTAAAAAAAAACCTCCATGAATTTTTAAAAAGTCGCGCAAAACCCAGACCAGCCTAGATATATAAAATGTAATGATACAGTTTTTTATTTTAGAGCCTAAAGAACATAACTGCATCAAAGATTTTTAAAAAATTCAACTTTTATATTTAAAAAAAAAACCTCCATGAATTTTTAAAAAGGCGCGCAAAAGCCAGACCAGCCTAGATATATAAAATGTAATGATACAGTTTTTTATTTTAGAGCCTAAAGAACATAACTGCATCAAAGATTTTCAAAAAATTCAACTTTTTTTTTTTAAAAAAAACCTCCATGAATTTTTAAAAAGTCGCGCAAAGCCCAGACCAGCCTAGATATATAAAATGTAATGATACAGTTTTTTATTTTAGAGCCTAAAGAACATAACTGCATCAAAGATTTTTAAAAAATTCAACTTTTTTTTTTTAAAAAAAACCTTCATGAATTTTTAAAAAGTCGCGCAAAAGCCAGACCAGCCTAGATATATAAAATGTAATGATACAGTTTTTTATTTTAGAGCCTAAAGAACATAACTGCATCAAAGATTTTTAAAAAATTCAACTTTTATATTTAAAAAAAAAACCTCCATGAATTTTTAAAAAGGCGCGCAAAAGCCAGATCAGCCTAGATATATAAAAAGTAATGATACAGTTTTTTATTTTAGAGCCTAAAGAACATAACTGCATCAAAGATTTTAAAAAAATCCAACTTTTTTTTTTAAAAAAAAACCTCCATGAATTTTTAAAAAGGCGCTTAAAAGTTAGACCATCCTGGATATATAAAAAGTAATGATACAGTTTTTTATTTTAGAGCCTAAAGAACATAACTGCATCAAAGATTTTTAAAAAATTCAACTTTTATATTTAAAAAAAAAACCTCCATGAATTTTTAAAAAGGCGCGCAAAAGCCAGATCAGCCTAGATATATAAAAAGTAATGATACAGTTTTTTATTTTAGAGCCTAAAGAACATAACTGCATCAAAGATTTTAAAAAAATCCAACTTTTTTTTTTAAAAAAAAACCTCCATGAATTTTTAAAAAGGCGCTTAAAAGTTAGACCATCCTGGATATATAAAAAGTAATGATACAGTTTTTTATTTTAGAGCCTAAAGAACATAACTGCATCAAAGATTTTTAAAAAATTCAACTTTTATATTTAAAAAAAAAACCTCCATGAATTTTTAAAAAGGCGCGCAAAAGCCAGATCAGCCTAGATATATAAAAAGTAATGATACAGTTTTTTATTTTAGAGCCTAAAGAACATAACTGCATCAAAGATTTTTAAAAAATTCAACTTTTTTTTTTTTAAAAAAACGTCCATGAATTTTTAAAAAGGCGCTTAAAAGTTAGACCATCCTGGATATATAAAAAGTAATGAAACAGTTTTTTATTTTAAAGCATAACGCACATAACTACATCAAAAAATTTAAAAGAAATCAACTTTTTTTTTTAAAAAAAAACCTCCATGAATTTTTAAAAAGGCGCTTAAAAGTTAGACCATCCTGGATATATAAAAAGTAATGATACAGTTTTTTATTTTAAAGCATAACGCACATAACTACATCAAAAAATTTAAAAGAAATCAACTCTTTTTTTTTAAAAAAAAACCTCCATGAATTTTTAAAAAGGCGCCTAAAAGCTAGGCCATCCTAGATATATAAAAAGTAATGATGCAGTTTTTTATTTTAGAGCTAAATAAACATAACTGCATCAAAAAATTTCAAAGAAATCAACATTTATTTTTTTTTAAATCTCCATGAATTTTAAAAAAGGCGCGCAAAAGCCAGACCAACCTAGATATATGAAATTTAATGATACAGTTATTTATTTTAAAGCATAACGAACATAACTGCATCAAAAAATTTAAAAGAAATTTACTTTCTTTTTAAAAAAGAAACCTCCATGAATTTTAAAAAAGGCGCTTAAAAACCAGACCACCCTAGATATATAAAATGTAATGATACAGTTCTTTATTTTAGAGCATAATGAACATAACTGCATCCAAAATTTAAAAGAAATCAACACTTTTTACTTTGAAAAAACCTCCATGAATTAAAAAAAGTCACACAAATGCGAGAATACCGTAGATATTTAAAATCAAATGCAGCAGATCTTTATTTTAAAGCAAAACAAACATATTTGCTTTAAAATAGCTTAAAGGAATAGAACAGTTTCAGGTTTTTTAAGTTGTGTAGAACACATAAGATGCTGCGTTTGTTTTATGTATAAAACATACATCACCTTTCAAATGAAAAACACGTAAAATTTTCACCTTTAAAAGTAATCAGTTCGCCCAGTCGCTCATCAAGCAAGTCATGCTTAACATTTTCCTCGTTCTCTCAATGTTAGAGATTTTGGTTTTCCAAAACACTAACGCCGAACAATTCGTGATAACGTGGTACAACATTCAAGCTCCATTCTCGCGGGAAGCAAGCCGGTGGTGGATGATTTCAAGCGTAATTGTAAAAATATACCACCGAAATGTAAACAAAACCTTCGTAAGGGTCGTTACAGTTACCGTTACCGTTATATCTACTACCCTATGCCTGTCCCTAGCCATCATCCACTGTTTATCATCCCCCAGTTTTCATAATCATCCCTTCGTTAGTGTTACAAACTAACTGTTGGCTGACGGTCCAGATCCTCTGTTCAATCTATGAGTGATGGCATCAGTCAGGATCCAGGACTCTTTATGTGAATGATTCTCAATCTGTACAATTGCAGTGCAATGGGCCCTGTGTCCTATGTCTTAATTTCTATAAAAGTGTATTGATAAAGTGGGTTACTAGAAACTCAAATGTTCAATTATTTTTTAATAACTCCTTATATGTTAAGAGATATTAACAATTAAAAAAGTCATTTTGTCTCTTTAATCATTAACGTTGTACACATTCCAAATGCATCTTACATCACAACCGCTGCCAACCTTACAGCTCATAAATCTTTGCTATATGTATTTATATATCAAAATATCAAATATTATTTACAGCTATTTCAAGGAACAATCAAATTTCAATATTATGTCTGCCGTAACAGGGTTAAATAAAATAAAAACTTATTATTCTTTGACTTGACTTGATTATTTGACTACCAACAGCTACAAAATATTACCACAGCACTGACCTACTCAACAAATAACTGACGTTAAATTGCATTCACGTCATACAAATATGGCCGACCATTTCTAGCGCTAAAACTACAATTCAAATTTTTAATTGCTATATCTCCATCAACATTTAGATATTTAATAAAATAGACACGCCAATACACATTTATTAACATCAATTTCAATCAACAATTGAAAAATCGAAGAGATCTAAAAATACTAATTTAAATTAAAGTCATTAAAGAAAACTTTCAGTCAAAATGAAAATCTTTTCAGAGAAAATATAACTAAGTACGTATGTAATATGTTACTAGGTTATTTGTAGCTAATATTAAGATATATATCAGCTAAAAGAAAGCTATTAGAATTCCAGACATGTCTGTTAAACGGCGCCCCCAAGACCAAAACGACAAAACAATGAATCTTCCAGCTTTCACTACTGTGACCATAAAAACATTTTTTATTATTCCTAATCCCGCTAAAGTTTCTTATTTCTAATTAATTTATAACAGGACAATATATCCACGACAGACTCAAAGTAATTCATGAGTTTTATGTGTCACAAATTCTGAGAACCAGTGCAACTCAGCACACTCCGGGGCCGCCTTCGCCGTGGAGTTCCACACTCCAGTGTACCCCGTACTCTCTGCTTCAAGCCTATTGCTTTTGGCTATACCATAATATCAAATGTTTTTGTTTGTAAACAATTGGGATAGCCGCAGACCTCACCACTAGGAGGACTACAAACTCCTGGTTCAGTTTAGTTGAGTTTAGTTTTGTTGTTTATATTTATTGCTAAATAGTGCGTACTACTCTACTTCAAAGTCCAATCAAAATAAACTATTTTATTTCCTGTGCTCGATATTTTTATTTGTAAAATATACGGACGATCGGACATTGCTGATGAATAAGAGCCTAAAGCGTTGCAACATATTTTTGTGCGACAGGTTTCGAAAAATCTAATTAAAATACGTGTAAAGACTATCTCACACTGCCACATCCCTTAGCTTGAAGATAATAAAAGTTTAATTATGGTTTTAGAAAAACAAATCTTAGATATCAAACAATAAACAAGTTTTCGTTATATTTTTAACGTCTCCGAATAAAATAAATGAAGCAATCCTATTACTTTATTTTCGTTTGAACTTTATCTACCACTTAGTGGAAGATGCTGATGACACTTGATTTACTACACTCGATATATTCGTTTCACTACATTACATTACATAGAATAGACAATATATTATATATTTTATATATATATATAAAAGTTTTAGGGATACGCCTTCAACATGAGCACATGAGCAACCACTCTTACATCCCTTGCACAAATATTGCTATTGGACGACGTGCTGAAACTTCTATCGTAAAACTATTCTTTTGACCAGTGGCCAAAAAGAATTTCTAATGTATATAAGATCTAGACCATATACTTTTATTTACTTTATATATATACTGGCTTTTGCGATTTCGTTGTATATAGGTATATAGTTTAATTTATTTTTCTAGCAAAGTTTTTTGTTTCTTGTGCTTATTTTCTTTGCTGCACTGCGGTTTTTGATATCTTTTTATATTATTTCGGTTCTGGAATCTCTGAAAAATATCTCTCTTTGATGTTATAAAAATAAATGTTGTTTTTTTTTATGAATTTCCAATTAACTTTTATATTGCTAATAGAGTTTTCTAATTTGATAAAATGTCAGCACTCTATTTGCACTTATTTTAATATACTATTAATTAAACAGATCTACTATTAATTAAAAAATATTCTGTGTAGTTCCACTTATAATCTTAAATCTCAATATTATTGATTTTCTTTTTATAAAAACATACGATTTCTTTTCTAAAATACATTTCTATCACATTAAAAAATAAGGAAATAAAACTTTATTTAAAAAATAATATTTTAACAACACAACTGACATGCTCTAAAAACATTTTAAGAAAACAAACCCCTGACTTAAATCGTGTCACCTGTTTTCTTTTTTCTTTTTGAGGGGGGCAACTTCGCGACACATTATTCAAATGAATGCAGATCTCTTCGGCTTAGCGGCACCCACCGGGCTGGGGCACAGGCATGGGCATGGGCATAGCCTCTGCAGGAAGCTAGAACGAGGGGGCTACAACAAGAAGAAGGACTTCCCCTCTAAACCTCACAGAGCTTCTACGCTTTTTTGTATTTTATATGTACTTAAATATTCTTATACTAAAACAAGACTTTCTTTCAATCTCTGAAGCTCTTATTCTGAGTTTTTCTTTCTTTTTTCTTTTATTTCATGTAGTATTTATACAATATATAAGTTGTAGAATGTTTAGAAGTGATTTTCTTTAAAAACTTTGATTTTGTTTATAATGTTTTCTTTTCTAAAAACTTACATTGTACTTTCCACTATTCTCATTAATTTTATATATTTATATTTAACAATATTTTACTAAATCTTACAGTATATCTTTATGACCATAGAATACATTTCATTTTGCAGTACAGATTACCGTTGTGTTATATTTTTAATTACTCATTCTGCGGTTTGTAATACAATATTATAAATATTAACCGTAGCATGCAAACGTCACGTTATATTTAGAAAAACATATACAGATTGCCCTGGTATATATGCAACATACATAACATGTGTTTTAAAAACAACACGCCTGGGGGTATATGCAACATAGTATACACGCATGTGAGAAAGTTCACGCTACTCAATACTAGAGGCGCTAGTAGCGCGTGTTATCTTGATACGTAACATCTTATTTACTTAATAAATACCTTAAAGCTAAAAGTTTATGCTTTATTTTATATTTATTGTTTACCTACATAAATACATTTATGTTTTTTCGTTAAAACATTTAATGGGTTCTCCCTATTTTACTTTAGGCCATTTTTGTTCATTGTGCGTCCAAGCTTTAAATATAAATAAAATATCTTCAGGCTAATCTAAATAATTCACATCATAAAACGCCACGTGTACAAGGCTAATAGAATAATAAAATAAGGTTAAGTGATCTTAAATATTTTTATTTTTTATCAAATTTGTACACGGGTTATAGTACAAATAATACATACAGAGTTCTACTTTTCAATAGCTCTTTTCGAAGTGGGAACAGGCTACAACCACCATTGGTGAACTTGATAGGGATCACTCCAGAAAATATAGCGTTGTTCCTGAGATGATGCTCTCGATCTTTGCATCATCTAACTTTGAATGCGGAATGCACAGTGGTCAGAATAAAAAGCAGGCTGCTTTGTAGCTTGGTGTGTTAGAATATTGTAAGTGCATAATTGATTGGAATCCTTGCTAATTGCTCTTTAATTATTTTTCTCTATGTCTGAATATTAAACGAATGAAAATGTCATTACTATCGAAAGTAGCAAAGTTTTTGGTAATAATTTTCGTCAATAGAATAATAATGAAATAATATAAATTCGCTATGTTTATATTGCCAATTTAGCAACTATAAATATCAAATGTCTACAGCCCTTCTTTGCGTGTCTCACAGTGCAAAAAACCGAAGGGTACGAATACTGCGGTCAAGAAATTGTATTTTTTTTCATCACATTTTTTCATATTGATATAATAAAGTTTTTTTTATTGTAATATACGAACTAAAAGCCAGTAAAGTCAATAAAGAAAAATATGGGGGTACTTTTTGAAGGGGTAGAGAAGGGTATTATACTTCGTAGTGGATTTTGAACCCCAAAAATAAAATAATAAACAGGGCTATCCCATATCCGCCTATATTATACTATTGCATCGCTTTAGGCTAAGGTTGTTATTTTTTACAGTCAGTTTATGGTCGAATGGTCAGTCCATAAAGAAATAGAATATAAAAAAGTTTGTGGAAAACAGGGACTTGGGAAAACAACATCGGAACTAATATTGAATATTGGAAATATGGATTTTCACGTTGTTTATTAATAGAGAATAAAAACATTGCATGAGAATTTGTTTTAGTTATAGCGGCAGGTTTAGAAGAGTGTGTCACTGATGATACTGTCTTTTAGGATAAGCCCGATGTGATTAAAGATGTTGATGACCTTGCAGTGACCGAAAATAATAAAGCGTTTGCACGAACCTGAAACGACGCTTTATTGTCTGGGTTGCAGTGCAATTTCTTTTAATTTATTATATGGAAAATACATCTTAGCTCTGAATAAAAACCAAAGAAGTTTATAATTGAAGTTACCTTTTACTAAAAACAATATTACAAAATATAAAACGTTTTGTATACTAAGTCTACTTAGTATTCTATACTAAGAATACTTTTTATATAAGATTATAAGTCCTTTTCAAAGACTAAAGACTTTTAGAATAGCTATAAAATAAAAACGGTGAATATATTGGTTGGTGGGCCCCATTAACAGGTGAACCAAACTGTCAGAGCTAGAATTATGGGGCCCCCATATTGATATTAGCTCAGATGCCCAAGAGAACTACTTTTTCTTTTAAAAGTTATTCTCTAAATATAGTATTTATGTATGATTGACGTTTAAACGTATCTGCTACATAGTCTGCTACATAGTACTTATCGAATTATGTTATATTTTTGATAAACCCATCTCTAAGCAATAGGGCCAGTGTGTTGTAGTGTTGATGGTCAATTTATTTATTTGTTTTATGTTCTAGGATACATATTTCTCTTGAGTAGACTACAGACGCGTCATATTTAAATTCTTTTCTTCGGTTTCATCACACCCTTTATATATAAAAGCAATTCTTTTTATGATGTTCTATTTTTTTATCGTAAATGCATAGCGGACGTTCAATCATTGCGTGTCTGGAGTTCGTATTCAAAACCGTTGCGGTAATAAAACACCTGAACCGCCTACATATGTAGAATTATAGGGAAACTGAATTACGTAAGTGGATCTATATTGCCTTACGTGCTATAATTTTATGTAATAGCTAGCCAGCTCTATAAAGACTTTCAATGAATATGATAATAAAAATGCGAACACAATAAATATATAGTTGTAAAAAAAGGAATATATTAGAGATGTTTCATTAATTTATTTATAAATATGTATATTTATAATATTAAACATATTTGTAAGAAGCGCCAAATAAATATTTAGTTCTGTGGAAGACATGCCGTTTACATTGCTTCGTTCGTTTACCACCAATGTTTAATCTCTGCGTTTAATTTGTAAACGTCAAAGCGTTATGGCGGTTGAAATAGTTTTGGTTCTTTTTGGTTATTATTAGTGTTGTGGAGTAGTTCTCAAAAATACTCTAATATTAGAAAGGGTTTTTTTAATTTATTCTGAATTAAGTTATATATATTTTTAATTTAAAATGACTGATACTACTTTAAGTTGTGCGTTGAATATGGAGTGGTTAAATGCACAAGGTTCTATTTCTCGAAAAGTACAGCTGAAAACTGCAACGTTAAGGTTAATTCGTAACGATATGAGAGAGATATTTCTTGAAGTATCTAGTGATAAAACAGCACCAGTTAAATTAATGTTAAAAGGTATAAACGTCCATAAGAAGTTTATGGCTGAAGGAAAAGCAAGTATAAAATTTCAAGAACCGAAGTGTACATTATTTTTGTTTAATGCTCCACCATCTCAATTGTTAGTATTTTTAAGAACACTCTTTGTTAAAATGACTGGTGATAAAGCAGAACCAGTATCTACGCCCAAAACTTTACGGACCAAGTTACTGGCAAGTAATCCAAATGCCTTTGAAGATATTAGTCCAGTTACACTCACAGATATGCATAAAGCTAGGAATCAAATTTCGAAGAGTACTGTTACTACACCATCTCCTCCTGCTAATCGAAAGAGAAAACTTGTGGATAGCGATGTAAAAGCTCCAGTAGCTAAAAAACTATATAATCCTAAACCTTTGAGTGCAGATATAATTCCAGAAACAACGTTAAATGAAGAACAAAATGAAGTCATGCAGGCATGCCTCAGTGGTAGAAATATATTCTTCACAGGATCTGCAGGAACAGGAAAAAGTTTCTTATTAAAAAAAATAATAGGTGCCCTTCCTCCAGATGTTACTGTTGCAACAGCTAGTACAGGAGTTGCTGCTTGTCATATCGGTAAATATTATTTTATTATGCAATTTATTCTGCAAAAGCATGTATTTTATATTCTCATAAATTGAACTTGTAGGCGGTATTACTCTTCATTCGTTTGCTGGAATTGGGGCTGGAGATGCTTCTATGGAGCGATGTGTTCAAACTGCTTCACGAGGAAATACAGCTCAAGTGTGGCGTCGGTGTAAACATTTAATTATTGACGAAATTTCTATGGTTGATGGTCAATATTTTGAGGTATGTTACATATAATAACTTTAGTTGTTCGTTGGTAAAGTAACATATTTCTTTTACGAGATTTAATATATGTATACATATATATCTTTCAGAAAATTGAGGAAGTTGCTCGTCAAGTCCGACGTAACGATAAACCCTTTGGAGGAATTCAATTAATTCTCTGTGGTGATTTTCTTCAATTACCCCCTGTTGTAAAAAGTTTTGAAAATGGGCGTGCAAACACTAATGTCAATCAAAAACGTTTTTGTTTCCAATCTCCAGCATGGGAACGTTGTGTACAAGTATCATACGAATTGCAAAATGTTCATCGTCAAAAAGACTCAGAGTTTGTTAAAATATTAAACAACATTAGAATCGGACGTGTTACTCCAGATATGTCTGATAAATTGTTATCGACAAGCAGACAAAAAATAGAACAGGATGGTATATTAGCTACTAGATTGTGTTCTCACATGAATGATGCAAATATAATTAATGAGAGTAAGCTTAATAAGTTACCAGGAGAAGCTAAAACATTCGATGCTCAAGACAGTGATCTACATTTCAGTAAACAGTTGGAGTTGCAAACACCTGTTGCAGGTAAATTAATTTTAAAAGAAGGAGCTCAAGTAATGTTGCTGAAAAATATTAATATAAATGAGGGTTTGGTGAATGGTGCTCGAGGTGTTGTGGTTAATTTTAAAGAGGGTTTGCCCGTAATTAAATTCAGAAATAAGAAAGAATATTTAGCAAAACCAGAAAAATGGATTGTCAAAACAGCTGGGGGTGCTATTTTGACTCGTAGACAAGTGCCTTTACGTCTGGCATGGGCTTTCTCAATTCACAAATCTCAAGGTTTAACATTAGATTGTGTAGAAATGTCTTTGTCTAAAGTGTTTGAAGCTGGACAGGCTTACGTGGCATTAAGTCGAGCACAGAGCTTAGAATGTTTACGTGTGTTAGATTTTGATTCTAAACAAGTTTGGGCAAATCCTGATGTTTTAGAATTTTATAGAGATTTCAGGAGAAAATTACAATTCGCTGCAATTGTTCCGTTGGGTAACAAAAATAAAAATATAATCACTATAAAGAATCAGAGGTTGAAACAAATTTCCAAATTAGTTAAAAGCTTTGACAAGAAACCTTTACTTAATATATGTTGACATTCTATTTATTTTTAGAATTTAAATTGATAATAATAATTGATATTCATTGTCTTTGCAGTATTAAAATATCTCATGGTATTTAGTTATATTTAAAAATTATGTATGAATATAATTTCTATTTTAATGACTTTAACAAAATATGGAAAACAAATGTTGCAATTTTATTTATCTTTATCTATTTTAGCTACTTCTTTCTATTGTCTTTTTTTTGTGAATGTTAATAGTATGTAATAATATATCGAGTATAAAATTAGTAACAATCCTTGACTGATTACATGTTTTATGTAAGTAAAGTGGTACAATTGGAAATTAATTAATTTTAATTAAAATGGAACGTTAGTGCCTTAACATTGTTTTTTCGAATATATTAAATTATGTGTGACTTTTTTAAGATACGATTTAGAAATAGATATATATATCCCCTTATTTTTATTGAACTTATGCAATAATATAAATTAACTAATAAAAAATAAATTTCTACGAATATATAAAAAGTTTTTTGTATTAAATATTGATTATCTAAACATGTTTCTATAAATATAGTCAGTGATTCTCAGAAAACCTATATGACAATGTAAATATATTTTTTTAAGTCTCGAAATTTAATTGTATCTAGTCTCTCTTATTAGTGATCTAGGAAGCAATCAAACTGTTATTAAAAGAAACATCTCGTGCAAATGGAAAAACATTTTTCCTTTTCACTAATTCTTTTATTTAAATAAAATCCCTAAACATACATAAAGCTATATATAATATATTTATTAATTAATAATTTTTAAATTAAATATAATTTTCAAATTTGTTTTCACAGCTTATTGTTCAACATTTTACATAATTAATTATCTATTAACGAAATACACATAAAATGGCATGATTATACAGTAAGATGTAAAATTAATTAACTGGAATATTGCCAAAACATCCACAACTTTTGGAATATTGCTATTACATTTCCAATTTTGTAAACATAATTAGGTTTTAATGAAATTTGGATAATTTGTTCCAATAACGAAATAAATAAATTTATTAGCACAATAAAAGCGAATCGTAATTTTGTCACTAATCAACCACTGTTATTTCTAACGGAGGAATAAATCTCCACACATGTGCTGGTGGTGTCAACGAATGCCCCATATTGGGTGAATGGGGTGGCCCTTCAACGGAGACATTAGAGGACGGTGCTTGCGGAGCACTACATTGGATATCAGCCTTGTATCTTCCTGGTGTGAAAAAAATCACAGAGCACTCGTGGTGAGCTTTACCTTGTTCCATAAGTGGAGGGAGAAGGATTCTACAAAATTACATAATAATTATTACCAATAATAGAAAAAGAAAGAAATATTTATAAACTTACTTATTAGCACCAGAGCTAGCCACTCTTGTTTCTAATCTATAGTTGTTAACACCGTTTTGGTGATCTTGATAAAAGCTAACTGATAGAGATAAGCAAGGTAAGGGTCGTGGCAAATGATTAATAATTGACACACCAACCCTTAAGCACTGTCCAGCAGGACAGCTATAGTCTTCTTGAGGTCTCAATGATTGCGAATTTAATGTAACTTCTACAACAAAAGCAATATTTCATTATTTAATATATCACGAGAAGTAAATGAGTCGTATCTAAAGTCTCACCCCATTGAAGTGGTGTTACTCGAACTAAATCTAACATATGAGCATCCAATGTGATGCCCTTCAAACTTGCTCTTCCTTTAGTATCAGTAGCTTGTAGTTGCCACCTCAAATCCACCAAACCGGATATATGTTGTGAACACGCCCTATCTATATCATGTAGATATAAATATGGATTTAAAGAATCTGAAATTATATTATGCAACTTAAACATAGTAATATAATTATTAAGAAAAAGTTAAGTGTCAGTTATCATATCTACCAGCTTCTGTTAAACTATCATCTTGCGGTATTTTATCTAAAGGACATCTGTCTACCGGAACTGGAACACGACAGCTTTCTTGAGCTTCAATTAATATATTTTTACTTGGTGTATATTGTAATGTCATTTCTTGAGTTGTTAAATTTAATACATCCAAGACTAAATAAAATTGAGATGGCCTAGAAGCATACCAAAGTATAAAATATTTGCATTACTTATTTTATTTATAAATTAGAATAATTGAAACTAACGTTTCCGCTGGTAACACATCCCAGTGCGTTATTTGAACGCTTGGTATTAATTCTAAACTAATATGTAATGCACACTGACGACAGTAGCCTTCTACAAGACCAGATCCACCGCTGTAACGTAATCCCAAATGGCCGGAGATCAGTCGTGAGGTAGATGTTTGCGGTAAGCTTAAAGTTGCTAAACTGGAATGCCCGGAAGTAGTCGACCTGCAAGATTTGTCTGTTGTAAAAATAGTAGTTAAGAGCAGAAGTTACGAATTTAGTTTCTACATACCTGAAACTAGAAGTTAGTTCGCTTCTTCTGCCAATAGTTGTTGGAGAACTAATTCTGCTGGGTAAACTAGTATGACCTGAATTTGTTAAACCACTTCCGCTATATAGACTGTTTACACCCGTGGTACCCATACCACCAATATTAGTCATATCTCCAGCAATTGGTCCTAGAAAATCAGCTTCTCCATATAAGTACAGCGTTAAACTTGCACTGCAGTTAGGCAATATTGGCAGTTGGGATTGTAAATTTTCTTCCGACCATTTGAATATTTTATTTTGCAGATTTATTTCCAGCACACTTTGCATAGACACTTCTAAGAATTCAATAGCGACGGAACTAGTATTTGTTAATGTTATAGTGCATTCAGCATTTTCACCGTTATACAATGAAATACTTGCAGACGTAACAACATTTTCAAAGTTTCCAAAATTACTAAATGTTGCAGTTTGTGGTAAAGAGGTTTTAACATCCATTGTTGGTAAGACGGGTATAACATCAACTGAATACAACGGCAAAAAGTTTCGTTTAAGCATATTCTTTAATCTGCAGTTAGATTTAACACCTAAAGTATGAGTGCTATATCCAAGAATTTCTAGCTCGCCGTGTTCAATGGGAGTACCCTTCAATGTAATACTTGTTGGTGTATCCGGTTGAAGAGTTATGGTTTGCGGAAGTGATTCAAAGACTACACCGCTGGTCAGTAAGCGCATGTTAGAAACCTTCAAATCAAAAGGCAGCGGATTAACGAGTTTGAGTGTTACTTCACACAAATCATTTTTCACCCATTGATAATCTAAAATATGAAAATTAAGATAATATATATTATTATGTACTAAGCTTTAAAAACAAATAATTTATGCATATTATTAATTACCCATTTTGCTTTTAGGTTTGTTACTTTTCCGGTCCATAGATCCAAAATGTATTGGTGTAAATAAAAATGGACCACTATCCAATTTCTGACGTTCAATCTATAATTAAAATACAACTAATTTAGTTTTAAATTTCTGTGATTAAAATATTAATTTATAAAATATACCTTCTGTGGTCGTAAATGCGGTTGTAAATTATTCAATGTAAATTGAGAGCAATAAGGCAAATCTGTTAGATTAGCTGGTGGAATTACAGTACCATTATCTAAAACAAGGGGTACTGGAGCGCCTTCACATTGTGCACTTAATGATTGTAACTGCATCGCTAAATCTCTTTGCTCTGCAGGAAGTAAATGATTCCACATTGCTTGCAATAAGAATGTCATGTGTCTAGTAGCTAATGCAGGATGCCCCATTCTTCTAGCAGAAACAACTAACTGCTGAAGAAGCTGAATTTGCAAAGCCGGCCATCCTTGTAATATAAATTTATATTATTAATATTCATTTTATACATTTATAATATTCAATTAAAAAATAATCACCAATTTCATTTGCAACAACTTCTGTAGGTTCCAAGCTTAATTTATGTCCTGTAAAACTGTCTAGCATAAGTTGATAGCACTGCCCCCAATCTGGATTAGGATTATTCTGAGATACATATCTAGTGGCCGCCAATCGTTGACAAAAAGCAGCTTTTCGTAAAAATCCAATTTGTTGATATAGATCTGATAGAGTTTCAAAACGTTGAATTCTTTCTTGTTCGCTCAGGGTTAAGTTTATAAAAACAACGTTTTGCAGAAATGATGCAGCCTGTTAACATAGTATGAAAGTTCATCTAAATACTGTATTAATTACATTATGTCCAACCAAATACACACTCACCTGTAAGCAGTGATTCTGTTCAACAGATATTCTTGCAGCTTTAAAACTTGCTTCTGTTTCAATAATACCAGCATTTTGATATTTACTGTAATGTATAATAGCTTCTCTATATCTTTTCGATATATCTTCACCTTGTAACATATTCTGTGGTGGGGCATCTATTTTGTTATCTAGACTTTTAGCAGATTCTGTTTTTAATTCATGATCCTCGCTATCTTTGTTTTCAGACTTCAACGATAAGTTATCAACACTTTCAGTAAGTTTTTGTATACTGGACTTTCTACTGAGTAATTGTTTTGCTATGTCAGCGTTTAGAGTAATTGAGTTTGCACGGTGTTTTTGTGGTGATCCTTCTTGCAAACTTGCGTTTCGTTGAAGATTTAAAGTTTGTCGGATATTTGGGTATAGAAGTATAGCAGAAGCAGCACAAAGCCCTAAATACAACGATATAGATATAAGATATGTTATAGGTATAATTAAGATGTTCAACAGAAACTACAAAATTTTCTATTAATTACCTTCATATGCAGCACCCAACCAAAGCCAATCGTTTACAGTTTTTAAGGTGTCTCCAGCCGCTTGATATAGATTTAAACTTTCGCTTGTTAACCCTGCTTGTAATGTTAAATCTGCTAAATGTTTAGTGACACGGCCCATACATCGTTTACGATTGTTCCGTGACTCCAAGTCGAGACCTTAAATTATTAATAAAAGTAAATATCATTTTAAAAAAGAAGTGTTTAAAAATATAATATAAAAAATGTAAAAACTTCTTACAAACCTACAAAATCTTTCTTTTCAAATGGAGCTAATAATAAAGCAACTTTGTCAATTTTCTCTCTAGATCTTTCTAGCCGTTTAGACTCAAGAACCCAAAATAAGGAGTTTATGAAATCAGCAACCTGAGCTTCTAAATCAACACAAGGATCATTATCGCTGTAAAATAGTGCTCTCGTTTTAAAATTTGATGGTGTTGTATACTCTAAATCTGGCTTAGTAGAACTACTTTTTGGAGGCACATCTAACGTAGTTTGTACTTGGCTATTCACTGGGCTTAACTTTTGTTCCTTTTGTGACCCTGTTGCAACATTTTCTTTATCTGCAGTTGAATTCTCCTGCGATACTTCATCAGATTTTAGGTTCTCCACTAATTTTGTAATATTTTCAGCAATTGAACTGATATTTTCTTGTTTGGTTGGTCCAAAAAGAATGCATCGTGAATCGAATAATGTACTAGTATATTTTACTTTTAATGATTCATGTACTCTACATACTTCATTTAATTCTGTTTGAGATTCATATTTGCCGACAGTAATCAAACCTAGGAGTCGTCTGAAAAGTATACAAATAAAATAATGATTACTTCAAACAAACAAACTATCCGAAGTTTGTTAGATGATATACCTATGTGTTTGGAAGTCTCCCCAATCATTATTTTCAACTGGATGCTCCCGAACATAACGTACCCATATATCTCTAACATGTCCAGTTGAATCTTTAGATTTAAATGATTGTTACAATATTTTACATAAATATAACACTCTCATTTTCACTAAATGCTTCTACCTGTAATTTTGACGTTATTAATCCGATTGAGGCGATCCCATATTTTATTTAGTGTCCGAGGTTTTAAAGATGGGCCAAGTCCTCTCACCAAAACTAGTAAACTGGCATGGTGATGGGCGTGTTGTGGATAATCTGGGTGTGACATCGTCGATTCTCCGCTGCCAGCCGACAGCATATAACTTACACTTGAGCGCATTTATATCATCTACAAAACGAAGTTTTATTTTCCATAAATATAATAAAAAATGTAAACAAAATAAAAAAGTTAGTCAATAACCTCTTACTTCTAAATAGGAAGTCGCCACCCTGGATTTAAAATATAAAAAAATGTTAAAGATTTGTTAGTGTTTACATTCTAGTTTGTAAATAACTTTATTTGACGTACCTCCTGTACAAAATAATTGCTTGACAGATTCTTATATACCAATTATATTTTTAATTAGAACTGTCATAAGCTGTCCACATC
Organism: Panorpa germanica; assembly: GCA_963678705.1. Taxonomy (NCBI): domain Eukaryota; kingdom Metazoa; phylum Arthropoda; class Insecta; order Mecoptera; family Panorpidae; genus Panorpa; species Panorpa germanica. The sequence goes on from OY783222.1 coordinate 1,521,069, forward strand.
ACAAATTGTTCACCACAAAAGTTATGAAGCCATCTGTGAAGGAATAGATGATTAAAATATTAATTGGTTTTATTAATATTCAAATAGCAATAGGTTGTAATAGAATTTAAAATAAATATATTAAAGATATTTATAGATGAAGTATATATTAAAGTATTTTAAAAGTTGTTTTATATTTTAATAAGTCTGATAACAAGAAGGTTTGATTGTAGGATAGGAGCATACAAGAAGAAAAGATTCACACATAGATGGCGCGAGATCTCAAAGCGGCATGCGGTGTTGTCGATGTTGCCTGCCAAGCCCCTTTTTGCTTCAAATTGTTTGCGAAATTATGTGTCAAGTGTCATTTTTCTGTTTTAATTATTAATTATGATGGATTACCCTACCGAAGAAGAGGAATATGAGTTAATGTATGGTGATGAACTGGATATGCTAGATGATGGTTAGCTTTTTATTTTATGTAATAAATTATATATGAAAATAAACTTCTATATACATAACCTAAAATATTTCAGATGACTTTAATCCTTCTGCTAGACAAACTACTTCTGTAGCGAAGATTAACACTCCTGTAATAAATAAATTACCAGCACGTAGAAATTTAGATTTTGATGTAGGATTGTCGCAAAGCAGTGCAATTCCGAGTACTCCTAATTTATCTCAAATATCAACTGTATCTCATAATGTATTTGTACATAATAAACCAAAAACTCGTGCAGTGTCAACACCCTTTTCTACAGCGGGGCCTTCAACAGCTCCTGACTTCGATGAAGAACCCGCTCCAATTAGAAAACGGCGCTTAGAAGATTTATTTGGAGATATTGACGATATACGTGATTATGATTATGAAGACGAACACCTGGCTAAGAAAAGCAAAAAGGATGAAGATCCAGATCTAGTTTTAATTGACAAAATATTGGAAGCTCGTAGACTTTATAAAGAGAAATTAAATCCATTGTCGTCAAACAGTAATAAACGTCTACTTACATCTAGACCTGAGTGGTTACAGAATATGTCTTACAGTATTCCAAAGTGAGTAGTCCTTTAATTCATTTAATTGCGATAGTCCCAACAAGTTCTGACTTTTTAATATTTCAGATGGCCGTTTGTAACAGTTACTAGAAGTGATGGACAAACAATTTATGTTCGCTCTCATTCAACACAATTTGAATCTGAAAGAATAGCAGAATTGAAATTTTCTAATTACAACAGTGAAGGAGGCTTTGGTTTGTTAGGGTCTGTGAAAACTAATGTATGGAGACAAGCAAAAGAATATGTAAGTTAATACCTTACTAATCACACGACAAATAAAATTGCAAACTGATAAATGTTCTAAAGATTATCTTTACATTTTAAAATAGTACAAGTTGTTTTTATTAAATAACCAACTCATGTTTATTACTGTTTCAGTTAAATAAAAAAGAAACAGCAAATAATGATATCCAAGTCGTATCAGAGATCAGAATAAATAATGATTCTGGAAATTTGTGGGTTGATTTGTATAGACCCAGGAAGTATATAGAATTACTTTCAGATGAAGGTACAAATAGAGCGTTATTGCATTGGTTAAAAATGTGGGACCAGATTGTATTTAATAGGTAATATATTTGTAAACATGCATTCCTTTTTATTAATATTCTATTACTGCGTTCTGATTGTTGTTATAAAAATTTAGGGAACCAAAAAAGATAAAAGTGAAAAACACAAACGAAGTTAGTAACTTCAATAAGAAAACTGGAAAATTTGATAATACTAAATGGAAAACTAAAAAAAAGAATCAAGGCCCAGTTTTAAATACAGAAAGAGATGAGCTTGGAAGACCAATGCAAAAGATAGCACTTCTTTGTGGACCTCCAGGTATGGAAAATATTAAATAATTCAGACAAGTACGAAGAGTATATGATATGTTTGAATTTCATTACAGGCCTTGGTAAAACAACTTTAGCTCACACTATAGCTCGTCATGCTGGATATAATGTAATGGAATTAAATGCTTCAGATGATAGAAGTCCGGAAGCTTTTAAAACAGCTTTAGAAAATGGAACACAAATGAAAGCTGTTTTTTCTAATGAAAATAGACCAAACTGTATAATATTAGGTGTGTTCAATTAATCAATGAAAGTTGAAAGTTAAGTTGTTTAACATTTCGAGTATAATATTGTTTGTTGTAGATGAAATTGATGGAGCACCGGTGGCATCTATAGATTTTCTAATAAAGTTTGCATCTGGTACTGTTCCCATTAAAGGAAAGAAAGGAAAGACTGCTAAAACACATACCTTAAGAAGACCTATTATTTGTATTTGTAATGATGTGTATGTACCAGCATTAAGAGCTCTACGACAAATAGCTTTTGTCGTTACTTTTCCACCGACAGAAAACGCAAGATTAGCAGAAAGGTAAAATATTTCATTTCACTATTTGACAGAGAATACTTTTCTAAAACTGTGTTAGTAATATGTGTGTTTTATTTCCAGATTATCAGAAATTTCATCTAAGCAGAAATTACGAACAGATCTTGGTGCACTTCTTGCATTAGCAGATAAAACTCATTGCGACGTTCGAGCTTGTCTGTCTGTTCTTCAATTTTTTAGGTACGTCGAACATAAGCTATCAATCTATTAAATATTAATATCATAAATAGTATTAAACTTTGCAACTATACTGAAAAGAAAAATAATAAATACTTTTAATTTATAGTGGTCAAAATAAACCTCTTCGTATTCGCGATGTTTACAAAAATAATATTGGTCAGAAGGATATGCAAAAAGGTCTTTTTGGTGTATGGAAAGATATATTTCAAGTAAGTCTTAACTTTGTATTAGTTAATTTAATAATACTTTTTGTCATCTTAATTATATATTGGTGATTTCTTCTAGGTACAACGACCTAAACGTAGTCTCGTTGGAATCAATAACAAAGTTGTTGATTTAACAAATGAAAATGACCAGGAGACAGCTATTATGGGGATGACTGATATGTCACTTGGAAGTAGAATGCGTCATGTGCTTGAAACTGTGCAGTCGTCAGGAGATTATGAAAGGTAATCACATTTCAAATATATAGTTTATTAATTTCAAAATTCAATTTTATTTCACTTATGAAATAATAAAAAGTGGTAGTGCAATTCCTTATACGTTTTAGCATGGATGTAGGAATATTCAATAATCTACAGAATAAAATTGATTGACAACTATTACATCAGCATCTTTAATAGTTAATAGTATACAGAATGTCTAAGAAAGTATGCTATTGGGTTCTGTTTTCTTTTTGGAATGTTTTCCTTAATTGGTTTTCAATGTTTGGTTTGCTAGGCGCACTTAGACGATGAAGCACCCAATACAAATAACTCTCTTGCGAGAAATAATTTGTGTCGACACAATTGTGTCACAATTTCAAAGCTTATTTCCTTCGCCGTAGTTAATAAGGCACCCAGCCTACTCTTTGGTAATTAGAATTATTATGATTTTACACAAGATAGAATAGAATTTGAGTTTGCTAACATTTTTACTGGATAGTGGGGCAGTTACAGCTAATGATTGCACAAATAACTACTGCGGCACTGATTACTGTAGTTTTGTGTTAATTATTTTTGAAATATGATCTGGTTGAATATTTTTATATCCCAGAACTACAACTACAAATATTAATTAATGTTTATTTCTTCTCGTCCTTTGAAAAGTACCTATTTTAGGGTCTCCTGTAAAACTTTAAATCATAGCCTATATAAATTACGTAGCCATCAATCTTACCACCATTCTTTTATAGTCACCATTTTTTATAGTTAAAAGTTATATTATGTGGTGAAATTGAGCTAAAAATTATGATTTATATGGAAAATGACTGTTTTTAATCATGTATAAAAAGAAAACTATGAACCCTAAGTCTCTAAAATTTTGAGACAGCATGTATTTTAACTATTTGTATTGACCCTCCAAATTTCACAACGTTTTCATCATTTACGTTAACTTCCTGTACCTCCTTAAATATGTAGTTTTGTTACAATGTATTGGATTATTTCCATTTTATCTTAGTAGAAATCTGAAGGGTGAGAAATTACTGGAGAAAACATGAAGGAAACAGATGGTGTTAACAAGACTGTCTTAAAATAAATTTGTTACCGTTGTATCTTATAAATCAAACAACAGTCTTATCTTCACTATGCCCTCGTTATATACGTTTAAATTTGTGATTTCAATGAGTCTTAGAAATAAAAAAAACTTGAATCTAATTTCATACTATGTTTATTAAAATTAGCACATAATCTTACATTATGTCTCTAATGGACAATACTATAAAATGCCTTAAAATAAACTTCAAAAAGAGTTATAAATTTATAAGAGATCTTTGATTCGTGCTTAAAAAAAGTTGAGCCGTTTAAATCTACGATACAATGAAAAAGAATTTACCATCGTATCGTTGATTATACAACCCAACATTTTTTTAAACATGGACCACATATCTCTTGTAAATTTAACTATAACATTTTGTTGTATTGAATGTTTATAATACTTCCATTATAGAAGCAGATGTATCTTCGGAATATTTTCCTTTGTCTTTTCCAAGAGCAGCAAGGCGTCCTTTAGCGCGCCTATCGATTATGTTCTTACGGTCTTTATCCATCTTTAGTTTCGAAATTACGCATTTAGAGGGATGTATTCCAACATAAACGCTGGCGCCATTTGCTTTTTCACGTTGGATTCTTTCAATGTACACGATGAATTTTTTTCTGTATACTTGCACGACTTTGCCAACTTGCTGACCTTTGTAGTGACCTCGGACGACCTGAACCTCATCATCTTTACGGATTGCCATTGACCGGACATTATATTTTTGTCTTAATTCTTTTGATAGAGGAGATGACATAAGGGTACGCCTTACATGAGAGGGGGCTGTAAAATGCCTTTTCCTATTTTTGCTTCGTGAAGCTGATACCAACTTATTGAATTTCATGATGATAACTTGTTTGTTACCTAAAAAATATCACTTTTATTATAATTTGCACAATGTTATATTTAAAAACAGTATAAATATTTCTATTAAACAAATTACACTCGTTTTGCACTTGTTTTTGTTACCTTTAAATTAGCACAGATATTTTTGTGTTGTGGTGCAAAATGGCTGTTACCTCGTGTACTGGCAGATCAAAAATAAGTGCAAAACCTGAGCAATATTTGTACATGCATTATATGTCACTAGAAATATTAAAATATGTGACATATTAATAGAATTTTTTAAAAAATAATATTTTTATATTATTTTAAAAAAAATTCTGTTTTTTTAGAATAATTACTTGAATATTTCTAATATTAAGATGTTGTCGGTATGATTCATTCAGTTAGTTGGAATATTTTTCAAAGAATTCTTGTACCTGCTTTAAAAATAGATCTTTCTGGAATGTTTATTGTTTGGAAAAGAAAATATATACATTTAAATCCTTTTTACGAATAAAGTAATAAAAATATGCATTACTTTTAGATTTTGAATATTTCTATGTCATAAAAATATAACAAACAGCGGCGCCTGTAAAGATTGGCGTTAAAATATTTAATTTTTGCCGAAATCATATAAATAAAATGTATTTTAGAAATACATTAGCGTAGATACTTATTTTAATAGTTTGTGCTAGATAAAATTGTACTGATATGATAAAATATGATAAGAAATTGTTTTAAATGGTATTTGAAATATTACTTTAATTTATTTAAAGTTATTATTATGTATAACAAAGATATTATTACTTCTATTTGTAAAAAAAAATATGTAACATTGATATATTCATTTAGCTTTTATTGAAAACCAAATTCTATTTATAAATTTGTGGTATGCAATCCCCTAAGGTGATTAACTATTATAACAATATATAAATAGAAGTTTAAAGTGACATAGGTCGTATAGTGTTTATTATGATTCTCGAAAATATCAAAGGTTACGAATTGTTAACTCAAAGATAAGGCCCCTCTTTTGTAACTTTTAAAGAGCGCCCGTTAATATGAAGCGATTTTTCAAAAAGTATTCCTAAAAGAATTGGGCAACTTTAGTTTTTGCCAAAGCTATCAGCCGCCCTTAAATAAATATCATATCTTGGAGATAAGTAGCCTAATTTAAAGGGCGCCATTAAATATATATATATTTCCACTGCAAAAAAATTAAATATGCATTTTCGCAACGCTCCTTTTAATATTGTTATAATGCCCCCAAATTTGGAATGTAAAATACTTAGTACTACCACTGGCTAGTAATAAAAGAATTTCGCATTCAGGTATTAATACAATATTTTAATCCTAAGTTGGCCGTTCTAACCCTTATGGTACATATTTTGTATCTACCCTTCAGTTTACAAAATAAAAAATTCTTGTAGAGGTCTCTGTTTTCAAATAAGAGTGAGACAAACTTATGTATCAACAGTAGAATGAAAAGAGAGGAAAACAAATTGAAATGCAATAGCACTATTTTGAAGTCGGACCCACGTAGTTCGAATAAGTTCGGTTGACTTTCGTATTTTTTGAGGCTATAATGCTTTTGACGAATCGTTTAGAGGTCTCTTTATTTCATCACTCCAACGAAGAAGGTACTAGTATACTAAGAAAAGTGGTTCAGCTCAAAACTGAACATGAAGATTTCCATAGAAGAATTAATATTTAGAAAATCTAAATATAAAACATTGCGCTGAATTACAAAATGAATATTTTAAGTGAGTTTCAAAATATGTATTTGATTCTATTTGTGATAAGTGATTCTATAAGTGATTAAAGTGTTAAGTGAGTTTAGCTATATTTAAGTAATATATTTTATTATGTTACAGGCTTACTCAAGGTGTTTATGAAAATTATTTGCACATGAGGATGCCTGATCCAGATATGCGAGGAGTTTGTGATGCCTTAAAATGGTTCTGCTTCTCCGACATAGTGAATAGAACAGTTCATCAACATCAGAATTATTCTGTTTACCCATATTTGCAATATGGCTTTGTCGCGTGGCATTTTAATTTTGCAAGCCTGGCATGGCAGAAACTGACCTTTCCTTCGAAAGGTTTTGAGGTTAGTTTTTTTTTTTTTATTATATTTTATTTAAATTTAAGCCAATATTTCTGGAAGTCACATGTTTGTTATTTTTTCTGGTTCTTAATTTAATTAATCATCTGACTTGCCTACTCAATCTAAAATATTTTAACAACAGAGTTTTGTTCTAAAAACTTTAAACATATCTTTTCATATTTATTTCCATTTTTTCTGACAGTTTAAATTTACTGATTTCATAATCTTAAACAGTACTAAAGAATAATTATTTATCTTGTAAGACATTTTGTTTGTAAAACTCTTAAAACTCAACAAACTTTAGAAATAATTAATGAACATTTATTGTGTGGTATAATTACTCTAAACTGTAATGTACAGTGCATTAAGTAATTGTAAATAAATGAAAAAGAAATGTTTACTCACTTATTGTGATTATTATTCATCACCACTTGCTCATTAAACAAATAAATTAAATAAATAGCATTTGTTTTTGTATATTTGATATCAACATACAACATTTTATGAGTGAGCCTCTGCATACATAGAAAAGAACTATTTAAATAAATATTGAATCATGCTCGATAAAACCAAATTAAAATTTTATAAAATTTTGAAATTTTCAAAACACGTGTTATTTTATAAAATTTTTTCAAACTTCTTATTCAAACTCTTTATTCAAACCACGTGTTGAATTAATTTAATTTTATTTAATCACATTTTAAGTTCGATATTTTACTTTTAAAATATGCTTGAAATATTTCCAAATAACATTATTTGTTTATTGGTTTTAAACTGATAATAATTCGGTGTTAATATACTAAAAATATTTATTATTCATAAAGACAATTATAAAATATACTAATGAAGATAATATACATTGCCATAAACTCATCTGCAGTGAAAAACCTTTTAAAGAAATGAAAATGTATTTAAAAATAGTTTGAAAAGATAAAGAGATTTTTCGTCTTCTTTCTCTCTTTCTCTCTTTCCCATACTTCATTTTTAAAACATTGTTTGTATATTTAATATTTTTCTTCTGTTTTTCTCTCTTATTTTTCTTTTATTTCCGTAATGAGCTATGCATTATAAACGTGTTAGTACATTCTAATAAAAAAAAAGTATTACCCATTAAAAATACTTTACCAAGAGTATTAACTTCTAATTAGTTTAATTTCAAGAGGAATAACTATAGAAATTATATAAATCTAAAAGTAATAATGATTGCCTATAATTCAGGCGAATAATTCTTGTAAATATATTTTCTTTTTCGTGCATTACTTTTTCTTGTGACTTTACGAAAGAAATCCAGCTCTTAGAGAATGCTGCTTACTCCAGCAAGTGATTACATAATTCTTGGATGAGATTATACGCCCTTTATGAAACGAACTGTGAATAAATAACCTCCGCTTTGCTTGTTAATCCACCATACGCGCGCGACCCCCCATTTAGTATGTTATATTTTTGTTGGGGCGTTTTACCGTAATTATTTCTTTTAATAATTAAACTCAGTTTTTTGATTGTGTGCTAGTGATTGTATGCTGCTTTTATAAATCGTGAAGCATGTACCTCTATAGACATGAATGACTTTCAAGTATAAAAATAAAGTATCATCAGCGTCAAGTGAAATAATGTGCATCAGGCTCTAAAGATATACACTGTATAATGACTTATAATGGAATATATAAAGCAAAAAGAGTTTGTTAGGTCTATACAATTTTATATACAAAAGATTTTTAATTAACATGGTTTATTATTAATAAGCTAGTTTATAAGTCAAATTATTTTTCTTTTTCACGATTAATAGTAATAAAATTTTATTTTTAGGCCTCTCAAAAACAAGCAACTATACTGGGTATAGTAGAAGCATTAAGAAGAGGAGCTGGAATAGGTGGTCGAACCATGGGATCACCTCGTTCACTAGTTGTCGATTCATTACCACTAATACGACGCATTTTGAACCCCGTTTTACGATCTGTCTCACTGCAATTACTTTCACCTAGGTAAGATAATAATAAACATTTAATTTTTTTGGTTACTATAAAATATAATGGTAATTATTAAATACAGCTATACACTTTTGTTTTTCACTTTGTAAAAAAACTACTGCATTTTTATGTTTTATTATGGTTATTGTATTCTCAAAACATGTCAAATTCACTACGTAATAATTATTTTATCACTTTTAATTAATAAATAGGAAATATTGAAAGTGAAAAACAAAAGTGTATAGCTGTATTTAATAATTACCAATATAATTCACAATACAGCTACTTATTTTCATTTGATCTACACTCTTTCATTCATAAATAGTGTTTTGATAAAAAAATTTTCTAAACATTGTAAAATTAAGACACTGTTTTAGCAGTTGCTTGAATTCCTCTCTCCGATCAATTACTATAGACTAGAAATTATATTAAGTGTCTTGAATTATTAATGGTTACAATTTTCTTATTAACAAAATCTGATTTTAAATTTGCTGTCTAGTACGATCTAGTAATTATCATTTAATATATTTTATATTCATTTAAAACATCTATAACAAGTAATCCTCAATAATTTTTCATGTTTTCTTATTTTTAGAGAACGTGCTGATTTAAGACATGCTGTTAACATAATGGTAGACTTGGGTCTTGGTTATTCTCAAGGACGATCTGTTGATGGTACTTATACATACCAAATGGAACCAGACCTCGAACAAATTGGTGTCTTTCAAGGTAGATTAAAAGAAGATTTCTAAGAAAAGAACAATATTAGTGATATTAAAATAATACAGTCTATAATTCCTGGCAGTGAATTTTCAGTCTAACTGTTCAGGAATTAGTGAGAATATCTTAAAATGTTTGTTTGTTTCGGAAATTCTGTTCATTGATTTTGTTGTGTCTATTTTGATTGATTTTGAAGTTGATAGATAATTACTGTTCATAGATAATTCCTGGTTATAGATAATTCCTGTTCAGAGATAATTCGTGTTCATAGATAATTCCTGTTGATAGTTGAGATAGTTGAGAGATATTTTCTGGAGGCAGAGATGTTTTAAGATATTATCTCCAGTACTGTAAGAGTAACAGGCTAATAAAAAATGGTTGTTCAATATAGTACTTGATCAACTATAAACCTTAGCTACATTACAATTCATAATATCTAATAATTCTTATTAGATAGCGAATAAATGAATTTTTTAAATGAAATTTGTTCGTTTAAATGAATATTAGTTTGTTCCAGAGTTCCGAAGATTATAATTTTGTGCTCCTTTTATAGATATATCATTTTCTAACAATCTTCTTTAATTGTAGATATTCAGCCTTTGACGACATTGTCTTATTGGATTAAACAATTAATTGCTCGTGAAGTAGAAGTTGAACGTATGCGGCGATCAGCCCCTAAAGCAGAACTTCAAACCAACTCTGCAAAACCTGGTGCAAGTACTGCAAAACAATCTACAAAAGAAAATTCTATTCCTAATCACCTTCAAAGACTACAACCTAAAAGAGTGAAGCCTAAAGAAGTGGTAAGATTATTTTTCATTAATGTTTAATTTATATAATTTATTATTTTTGAAATATTACGACATTGCTTTTATGTTATAATATTAAAATAGTGCCACATTGTCAATATTCCAAGACTTATGGTCTTTTGTAGTGACTGCCGTTCATGTATCAGGGGCTTGTTTCTAAAAGGGGCAATGTTTTTCAAATTGAGTGATTAAAATCATCAATCAAGACACTAGGACTCAAATTTTAAGTGATTTTATTTATATGGTTTATCGTATTTATATCTAGGGTTAAAGTACTATAATGTATCACTGTTTTGAAGCACTCCGAATTGTATTTTATAGAAAAAAGTGTCGTAGTTGTGAACAGAGGACTTCATACATATTTAATATTATATAAGAACATTTGTTAGTGAGCACAGTGCTTTACTTGGGGACGTGGCTTAATGCAAACAACAGATAATTACTAGAGTTATATAATTTATATGATTTTCACATTTACATTAATGTAACAAAACAATTTGTCTTCTGTTAAATAGGGTAAAGAAGGGAAGGAAGAGAAGTAAGGAGAAAGCGTAGTTGATTTGTCTGAGTTCCATGGTCTATTATACTAAGATATTGTTTAGGGAATGCTTTTAAGGGATGATAAATATTATTTTATGATAATAAAGTTTATATTTCATCTAGACTGAGTTAGGCTTCACTTAGATTCTCATCTAAATATCTTATAATATATGTTTACTGAAACTTTAACATGATTGATGATTCGATCTTCTTTATATTACGTTTTAACTTTGCTTATATTTTTATTTTTATTTTGTGACGTATATGAATTATTTATATTGCATAATAATTTGTTAGTTTTTACTTTTTTATATTAGAGAAATTACAGCTATCAAAACTTTATTCATTTTCGTCGAGGTTTTTTTTGTTTATTTGAATGAGGCGTACTTTATTATAATATTCAAATATGTTTTTGCTATTAGGATGGTTTTAAACATAATATTTAACGTTTTTTTTTATTTTACCACTGCGATTTTGATAGTTGGGTAACTTCGCAATAATTTTGCATTTTGTAGTTGTGGTTATTATAAAATATTTAAGAAGAAGAATTTCTTTTTAATTATAAAATAATTTAACAGTTTTATAAATGTCATTTCTATTTTAATTTTTTAAATCAATAATATTTCTATAACTACTTATATGAATGTAAAACATTTAGATAAACTAAACTAACATTAAATACACGCCCTACCACTTACCAGTAAAATCATCCTCCTTCCCTAAACTCTCAGATACTTGTATTACAAAACACAACCCTTAAAACAACCCCTAAGCCACTTTATATTTGCTATTTAATCGCTACAATACAACTAAGTAGAGGGTAATATGTTTTCGCCTGATATATATACAATACATTATACACATATACGATATGTGTACACTAGAATTGAGTGGGTGATACTTATAAATTGATATACCCTATTATATAATACAATACAAACAATAAGGCTTTTGTTAGGGACCAAATAAACTGAATGAAGATAGATTTAATAGACCATAATGATTACAGAACACTTAACAATTCGGATGTTTGAAACAATTAACTAGAAATATTGTTTGGTACACTTAAGTATGTCTTAAATTATGTTTCCCTCATTAAATTCTCATGCGTTGATTAAACAAACTGATTTTTAAAATTGTTGGGTTTATTCATATTATATTGTATGTATATTCCTAGAAACAAATATATAGTAAATGCGAAATCGTATAAGTAATAAAATAAACATAATATTAATTCAAAATTTCATATCTAAGTTACGGAAGCGTAAAATATATATAATAATTAACAATATGCACATTTGTCAAACATAATAAAGAACCCTCTCTCACCTAATCCACCACGTTTCAATTATATACAGAGTAATATAATAACAGAAGGTTCTGGCCCCGTACTGGGTGCTGGAAACTATGAAATGTTAGTAGCTGCAGGCTATTCAAGGCTTGAATAAATATAATCAAAATTCATATTCAACTATATCATGTATAATAACTAAAACGGAGTATGTTACATTAAGGGAATACATCACATCCTGATTCGCAAAGACAGAACTTTATTTTGCAGCGCTTATTTTTTTTTCTATCTTCGCAATATAACATTATTTTAGATTTACAACATACAACAAATAACAATTTAACAAAAGTTAAAAAAAAGAAATTACTATAGTAGAGTAACAGCCGATTCTGGGACAGCTACGTTTGGTAATATTTTTATTCGATAGCAGTTACAATTACAGGGTAGATACAGATCTGGAAAACCTGATAATCCGGGAATTATCAAGGAATTTAATGCCATCTGAAAATATCAGGGAATTTTAGGAAATTAAAAAAATTATCAAGGAATTTCAGGATATTTAAAAAAATATCGGGGAATTTGATTGCGGCAACTATTTCATATATAGTATATTATATTTCATTTAAAATTCAAAATGAAATGAATCCGAAAATTTGAAAAGAAAACGTGTACCTAATGAAAAAAAAAATTGGCGTCAAAAAATGCTAAATTCAAGTTATTGATGATTTATTTAAAAATATAAATATAATTTTATCTATTAAATATTAAGAGTTAATTTGATCTAGTTTATACTAGTCATTAGCTTATTTTTGTCTTACTTAATTTAAGTTACTTTTTATTAACGAGTAATAAATCGTATTTAATTATTTATTAAACGCCAACTGAGGCAATGAGATAAAAAATAAATCAGAAATAAATATTTTTTTTTTATTAGTTAATACTAGATTTAATTATTGGTAATTACAATATAATCAAAACTTTAAATATTTAAGAAAAGTACGAAAAACTTTACTGGGAAACCTGGAATTATCAGGGAAATTTGAAATCATTTTTTTGTGGTCACCCTGATTATGTTACAATACGTAAATAATATTTTAAAATATATATATAAACAGAAAATGTGATTGCATTTAAGACATGTTGTATAAATTTCCATTTCTTGCATAATCTTCTTTCGTTTATTGCACTTCCTCCAGGAAATATTCCAGTACTCTTTATTATCCAGAAGTTTTCACAGAATAACATAATGTCCTCATGCCAGTAAACTAAATTTATTATCGGAAGTACTTTAGCTAAACGACTGCAACGAATTTCTTAGCATGCACTGTAAATAACGGAAGACATTACGTGATGAAATTCATTAGGTTGTTTATATCCAATCATTTGTGATGCAAATAATACTATTACATTCTCAAGTTGGTATCATTCTTCTTAATAAATTAACTTTGTTTAACAAAGTTTGTTATTAGAATAAAAATTAAATAAAAGTAAAAAATTATCAATATTATAAAGTCAAGAATTTGAAAGTAGGGTTTTTTTTTTTTTTTATATTTATTTACTTATTTGCCTTAACTTTCTTTCGTCATAGCCACCATCAAACATTTTTTATACACCTTTTATAATTTATAATTCAATTTTACAAATTTCTAAATATGTCAATAGTTCACTAGTTAATTTTGAATTACTTAACAAAGTAGAGTGTCGTACTTTATCGTTAGTCAGTTATAAAAATATTTTATTGCTTTACTTTTATTATCATTGTTATTATGTACAATTCCCACATAGAATCCCATGAATGGGGTGACATTTTCCACCCCTTGACGTAAGATAAATTGAATATAACATTTGAAACTTGACACCGCGCGTTTCGTGACAAAGAGAGGGTGAAAAATATCACAAAAGTGATAATTCATAAGGAAACTTTCCGGTAAAAACGACCGGAAAATGATGTTGCATTTGATACTTTAATATGGTTTATTTGATTTTATTATACCCAAGTTATGAATAGGGGTAGAGTCACCCAAGAAAATGGAGATCAAATTTCACTTCTTTAAATTTTTTTTTTTTTAATAAAATTCAAATTTCTAAAATTGAATCTATGTTTACTCTACCGAAATTAAATGCTCTATATTCTTTTCACTCTATATATTTTTTCTAATTAAATACATTTTGTATATCTTCCTTTTTGTGAATGATTTTACGACTCCACGAGTCTGCTCTAAATAGGGGTTGCTTTATCCTTAATGTCTTCTGTTTCTGCACTTCTCCAGCTCACGTTCAGTTGGATACAATGCTTCCGTTTTCTGGACTCTTAATCTTGGTAAATAAAATCTCAATTTTATTCCAGATAAAAACAAACTCTTTTTACTAGCGTGCTGATTACTTTATTTTATTTTATTTTTATTATTTCTTTACCCTCTTCTCTACATTAACTTAAGAAAAACGGAAGCTTTTAGGCTAGTTTACCACAAGTTTAGTTGCAATCACATGTAGTATCACACAAAATGAACTTTACTTATAACCAGCAGGAGCTTTTTTTTGTTGTTGCTGCTTTTACTGCTAGTACCCTTTATCTAGCGAATTGAAATAGTGGTGTCAAAGCAAATTAAAGATTATAATTCAAATAATATTTTTTAATTTATCTCATCTAATTTATAAAGAACACTAATACACTAATTTATTTTGTAATGCAATCTAAAGTTCAAATTTATCTTATGAAAACTTAGATCAAGCTTTAAATATTTTTTTTATAATGCAAGCTTATTTTTTGATGTGGATTTTTGTAATGGATATGAGTAACATTAATTCAATGAAAATTTAAAAATCAAACTAACTTTTTTATAAAAATATTGAAAAAGTTTAATTTTGTCTTTTGTACATCACTATAAAATGGGATTTAGTAGAGAAAATCTTTGAGCGTAGACATTGTTGTTGATATAGATGTGTTTAAGAAAAAGCTTCTAAGTTGGATATCCGGTCGAGACGTGAGAATAAAAAGGATACGGCGATTCGTGGAAATAGGGGATACGGTGGAAAATACTAACCGGGATACATAAAACATTCTTAAGAGATTTATTATTAGTGAATTTTCCATTTATTTATTTTTGATGCAATGTTTTTGAGCATACTTCTATTTTGATATATTTTTTTATTTAATAATATTTTAATATTTTTCTTATATTTCTAAAACTGTCGCATTTTCAATCAATTGGTTTCGCAACGATATGAAAATATTAATTGATATTTATATAGTTTTAAATCTTCATGAAGATATATTACCTATAATAATATTGCTTCATTTTTACTAGTTTAATAACTGTATCAGGTATGCACCATTATTTTTTCTGGGGCCACCAATAATATATATTTTATTAATAGATACTTCCCTGTATATATTTATATCTTAGGTTTTCTTATGTGCTTTTAGTCATATAAGTCATTTAGTCTTAAGCGTAAGATTGAGAACCATAATAAAGGTTGTAAAATTTTTGACAAGCCCTTAGAAATGTTACCAGTCATATAAAAATTGGAATTTAACTAGAAAATATAGCAATATTCATTTTCAAAACTTATTTTTGCGGTTCCAACTCATTATAAGTCAGTGGAAGAAAGCTTAAAATGTAGATACGTTATTCATCTAACTAATTGCAGCTTTAGATTTTGATTCGCGTTTATAGTTACTTACATAAAACGATTTAAACATAAAAAAACATAATATTTAACCTGCTGTATAGTATCGCCATCTATATTTCGCGAATCAAAAATGGCCAAGTATCGTTTCACCTTAAGAAAAAGAATCATATCGAAAGGAATCACATTTAATTAATAGATATTATTTAAGTAAAATCAATTAGAAACAGTAAATAATTACATGTTAATTTAAAGTAATGGAGTATAGATAATGTTAAAGATTCCCACTATTGGCGCTGCTCTCGATGTACGCATAATTATCATTTACAAAATATAACAGCGCTATTAAAGAAGAGAACTTTGGAGCTTTTTTACTAGTCTATTAGAAAAAAATATGGTCTTATTTTAGTAAATTTCAATCACGATATTGTGCATCAATGCTTCCCTCCAATACAGTTGCACCCTCATTTTCTTTACATATCACAAAGTAAGCTTAATAAATGATTTTCAATTTTTCTCGTATTATTTTGTACGTACAGTTTGTATAAATCTTCGAGATACTTTTATACTTTTTGTAACGTTATACGATTTCGATATAATCATTTCATCGTTTCAGTATATTTTCTAGTATCAATAAAATATAAGTGATGTATAAAACATTTATATACTTTCATAGAAAATCATTTTCCATATCGTTTGACACATAGGATCTTATAAATATAAAAATATTCCATTTATATTTACTTTATGAATAAACTGTTCGTAAAGGAAAGGAAATGTTTGTAGTTTTTGGGATAAACAGGGAATAAATGTTTTAAAGAGCTTTTCTCGCGTAGAAGTCGAACTTAAAGTGTATAAGTTAGTAAATTAAGAGAATGGTTGAATTTCGTTTTAATATAAGGCTGCTAAAATCGACTGCTAACTTCGCTAAGTTTATATAAGAAATATGATAGAATTATTTCGTTGATTTTTGTTTTATATTTATACATTATGCACAAGTTAAAATATTTTATTTCAGAAGTCATTATTTTATTATTTCCGGCTTCCGGTTTTCGCGTTCCGTCTCATTGCAATGTAATCATCCTCCCTTATAAATAAGGTTTATTTCATCCTATATAATAAGTCGTTTAGCACATCTTTTGTTTGACTATTTATACAATAAACAACCCTGCTTAACTGTTTATTTACCCCCTCTACTCTACATTTTCACCCTCATTCTCTTCTCCCCACTCTACTCTTAATTCTACACTTGTTAAAACAGATATTTATATACGTATATCTTTATTTTCCATTTTTCTCTTATTTATACTCTGTCGGGAAAGCGGCTGTGTTTTGAATAAGGAAAATGTTAGGTTTTCATATACATATATTAAGACAAACAAAAGTTAAGTATTTTTTATCTTTATTGGTCGTTTAAAGCTATAATTCGTTCTTAAGAGTTACGTTAAATGTAAGATGTGTACGCCCACAAAACAAGATGGCGTTTTCATTCCTTTATAACATGTTAACAATTTTAGAACTGTAACTGTAAGAGAAAAACGGAAACGGAAGGAAATGTCCGGATGGGGGGTAGGGGAAGAAGAGGGATAGGTTACAGTTACATTTACAGTTAGTTCTGTTTTATTCAGGTTCCGTTTGAAGGCGCCACATATTATCTCAAATATTTTTATAAATGGATGAAGACGTTTGGGGAAGATAGATATATTTTTTTAGTTTATTTAATTTATACTTTTTATGTTTTGAAAGATACAGTGATGGAAATGGAGGAAAATATGTGAATATATATTAAATTGTATTACGAAACGGATATAGATACGAAAGAGACACCTTAGAAGAAGTTTTAATTGAAGGTGTCTTCAGGACAAGTTTTCATTGTATAAATATATATATATAGACAAGCACTCATTTATAAAAATACGTCATTAGCCCCATTACTGTATCAAAATTCGGAATAAGTAACTGTGAACCGATTGCTCATACTCCGCGGTAGGCAAAGTGACTCACTTAAGGCTCATTTATTAGTTACGCCACACGCAAAGGGGGGTCTCTAAAGTGTGACAAGATATTACCAGGGGGGATGAGGAGTCCTAAGCTTGGCGGGGTTACTAGGGTGATAATTATTAGGGAATTTAATGCAACCTGGAAATATCAGGGAATTTGATTAATTGCAACAATTTCATATATAGTATATTATATTTCATTTAAAATTCAAAATGAAATGAATCAGAAAATTTAAAAAGAAAACTTGTAGCTAATGAAAAGTAAAAATTTGGCGTTAGCAAAAGCTAATTTTTTAGCTGAAATTCAAGTTATTGATGATTTTAAAATCTTCAATAATTTTATCTATTGAATATTAGTTAATTTGTTAATTTAAGTTAAGTTAAGAGTTAATTCGTTCTAGTTTATACTAGTCATTAGCTTATTTTTGTCTTACTCAATTTAAGTTACTTTTCATTTACGAAATCGAATTTAATTAAGTTATTAAACACCAACTAAGGCAATGAGATAAAAAGAAATAAGAATTAAATATGAACATGTCCTTTTTTTTTAGTTTAATACCAGATTCAAATATAATCAAAACTTTAAATATTTAAATAATACGAATAAAATTTCTTCAGGAATCAGGGATAAGTATGAAAAACTTTACTGGAAAACCAGGAATTATCAGGGAAATTTTAAATAATTTTCTTGTGGTCACTCTGGTTACATTTTAAAATTCTGGATCCAAAAACTGTTCTTTGAAAAACCTATTTTTTAGGTTGATTTCATTTATACTACAACTGTAGTGTATTCGCGTGTATTTTTAGCTTTTTAATTGCTAATTTATATTTTCTAATACATATTTTCATTGATTCACATTTGAAGAACATTACACTTTATCAAATTGAATAATATCTCTATCTTATGTCTTTCATCGTTGTTTTCTTATAAATCATTTGTATTGTTTCCGCTACAAATTGTAGCTGGGCGACTTGCCGACGCTTGATTGATATAACTGAATTCTACAGAAATGGTACATTCGGATGCTGTGTGAATTACATTTATTTTCTGACTCAAACAATTTTCTAATTCTCTAATACCTTAATATATTCAATATAATTGTATTTTTGATTGTTTAATAATTGATACAATAAGAATCAGTAAATAAGTTTGTAATCCTTAAACTATTAAACTATCAGAGAGCTTTAATTAAGCTTTAAGCTTGTAATTTGCAATACTTAAATATTTAGCGGTTTTATGGTTTTTAAAATATATTTTTCATTCACGATTGTACATCACGCCATTACATTACCGAGATAAAATCCTGTAGCGCAATGTCTTGAGAGCAAATCTCGACAAGAAGCTGGATGGCGGATCGCTGTAGTCTATTTAAAAGCTCTAAAAAGCACGTTACATAGAAAAATTTAAAAAATAAATGCGAGTATTTTGACACAAATGGAACACAAATTTGTTCTCATTAAATATCAAATATTTCTTAACTTGATTGAATTTTTTATATGTTATTTGTTATAACTTATCCCTCTTTATTTAATAATGACTGTACATGTTTTTTGTATGTATAAAATTGACAAAAGTTAGAAATGAATTTAACTCTGTTTAACGGCCGACACAAGGAGTTTCGGACTTGTCTGATACACCCTCTTCACTCCCTTTCTTTCTACAGCCATTTATGAGGGGTGGAAGATTGTCTAAATGGAATCTAGCGACCAGGATTTTATTTCCATTTCCAAAACATTATTTCAACTCTACCCCCATTAGGACATTATCGCCATTGTTATTATTCTGTTTCGAGTTTTTATACATAAGACTTTTATACACAACCAAATTGTTTTACAAATATTTCACTTGTATACTTGTATTCAAGGACTTGATCCGCTTTGTTTTCTTATAAATACAAATATAGAAATAATTGCTTGAATTAATAAAAACGGATAATGAGCTTTCAAGCTCATGGAAAAACAATTAGTATTGTGATCCTGAGGAAAGTTGAGCTTTACTAGCATATATTTTAATTCCATTATATAACACATGACTCAATTAGTTCGTAGCATTACTTGATTTTTAGATAGTACCAACCTTCAGACAATGTGTTAAAACTTTTTATAACATTCAGACTATTAGTTTAAGAGTTACAGTATTTTGAAAATTACAAATGTAGAGTCTTAGTAAATCTACTTTCACTATATAAGCATTAATCAAAATGAAATTAATATAAAAATGTTCTTACTTTCCCATCAACAAAATGTTATTTAATTCCCATAAGAGACTACCTTAATCCATTCGCGCCCTTTCACCCTCTAAACCCAACACAACGAGTTATACAACGACGATAACAAATAAGTGAAAAGTGCCTGAAAAATGACCGCGAGATAATAGGGGGATTTACAAAAGAAAATAGGGAAATCCCAAAATCCCATATCGTACAAATAAAGCCTATTCCATGAGAATAACCCCTGGTAATGCCAACAGTGAAATACCATTTCGTAAAGAACAAGACTGAGGTAACAGTGCTGCCACTCGTTTAAAAAGTAATAAAGAGCATTTATTTTGGTTAGGATTTTGTAATGTTGGTATTATTGACTTAGATTTGTTTTGGGATGATTTATTTCTTGTATTAAAAGAATTTTGTTAACGCAAAGTATGAAATATTTGATAATCTTGAAATTTAGACACCATCAGCTTTACTTTTACAATTTATTTAACATCTGGGTATTTGTGATGCTAATGTTGGTAGTGTTTATCACGTATAGCATTACGGCTGCCTTAATTTTGTGGTTTGCGTTATTTCTGTGCCATTAAAACATGTTATTATCTAATTTATTTACCAACATATATAACTCATTCATGGTTACAATTGTGTCTCGCCCATCTTACGTTTGCGCACAAGCACTGTGCACGCTGAAAGCACCGAAGTGAAAATATTTAAGGCGCGATTATTCAAATTGATTACACAATATTTACTCAAATTTTCTTTTATTTTCAGGTTACAAAAGATTTCTTCGGCCGCTTGGTGACAAAACCTCAAACAGTCTCTTCAAAGATTTATGGTAAGTGTAAATTTATAATTATTAATTATAATATACACTTACTAATGACTAATAACATATATTATGTTATTAATCATAATTCCTTATGTATATATCCCCCCCCCCCAATCATGAGATTACTCTCATTTTCTTCCCCTTCCTTATATTATGTTATTCGCTTTGTCGTGTGGTTCAGATTGTAATAGATTGGCTTATTAATTTCACGCGTCGTGTATTTTGCTAAAACATTGTCAATTATATTTTGAAGATTATAGTACTCTGAACATAAATTAAACATTCCCTTTTAAAAGCCAAAAGAAGAACTGTGGAACTATATCTCTTCTTATGGGAATAAATAACACCTTTAAAATTTATGTTGCAGGTACTATAATTTTTGTTAAATTTCTATTCATTTTACATTTTCCGTTAATCTATTTTTTATTTTATTAAATTTGGTTTCTGTGTTCTTTTCATTTTCTTTTTCTTTTCTACAATACAATTTTTCGTTTTTATTACTTAATATCTAAAACAAATTTGTAGTTCATCTTATTTATATCAAGGATCAAGGATGAATAATTCTTTTGGCGGCATGTATTTCTCTTTTTGTTAGAAATTATTCTACTTTGAAACCTTTTATACATAATTTGAATTATAACTTTGTTTATGTCTAACGCAGATTTTATTACTCTTAATTTTTACAATTCTGAGCCATTAAACAAAGAATAACGATTTTTGTATATACTCGTATTTTATTTTGTGTAAAAAGAATTTTTAATTTGGTTCATAATCATGAACCATTTTAGTGGGCGACGAGTTATTACCTCTTTTTATTAAAATATCAGGTCTATTTAATAGTACCGTTATTAATGAATTAGTATTTTAATAAATACCTTGAGAGAGACAGAGTTTAACTTCTGCATCTGTAAGGTTTTAATGTTAGTTAGTTATGAAAATATTTCATCTGGATCAGGAATTACCTCATAGTTTTTTAGATAGATTTACAAAATCTATCATACAACAAAACAATCATACAAATTTTACAATATTCTTAGATAAATTCAATTCTTTCCTTCATTTTAATGATCGTCTTCCACTTTATTCCTTTTTACCAACCTTGCAGCGGTTACAACCTTTTCTCTTTCCTGCGTTCTTGGGATCATTCTAGATTCTTGTTTCCTTTTCCCATTTCTTGTTCATCTTCCTCATTTTTTCCTACTGCTGTAGTTCTATATCCCTTTTATTATCCTCTGCATGTATCTCCCTCTTTTTATTTCCAAACCGGATATTCCACACAACTCTCAGTAAAAAAAACTGTATAAAAGGTTAGACAAAAGCAAGGCAAAAATTACCATAACTTAGTTTTATTAATTTTAGTAATATCCAATAATAACTTATTTTATTACAAAATAAGTATGTGGGGGTTCAATAAAGATACAATCTACTAGTGAAATACTGTCTGATGACATTTGTAGCCGATTAGTTAAGTTGTACATACGGTGAGATTGTTCTTGGGTTAGATTCCCTTGTCGATGTTGTATCGGATCTGGACAGTAATAAGGGTTAGGCGTAAGTTTTTATTTAGGGAAATCGATGTATTTGATGATGATTAATTAGGTAGAATAAGATAATTATAAGATATTTTTAATTCCGTAACGTACGGGAGAGGGATGGTATATAGTACATATTTGTTTAATGTAGTATGTTTAATGTAGTTTTAGTTTAATTAAGTTCTCTGGTAAATCCGCCCCTGGTGGTAAACTCATGCGGTTCAAATTTCAAGTCAAGTCAAGTTTAAGTGTAAAATAAGATTTGTTCTTGTCTGAACATTTAATGTCTTCAGATAATATTCGTGCCGGATATCTTACCATGTCGGAACTATATCGAATAAATTAGTGTTTGTTTTTTTTTCATTTCCTTTTTTACACTTTCTAAATCTCTAATCTATGTTTTACAATTACACAATTTTTTTTTTATTATTTTTTATCAAAGTTCTATTATTATCCATACTTTTAAATATTTACAGTTTCTTGTCTATAATTATTACTTTTTATTTTATTAGTTTTCCGATATCCTGTGTTAATCTGAGTGATATCCGGCCGATATCTATGAAAAGTCTGATCATATTCGTAGTCGATTCGTAGTGTGATTTTTTGCGTGTTCAAATCCATTATCACATCGGTCGCATACCACGAAGCTGGTGGTACAGCTGATATAATCCCGGTGCCTAAAAAAACACTAATTACAAAGTATCAGAATAAACAGTTTATTAGATTTAGATTTTAATAAATGGACTAAAAATTAACTATAGCTTGTTCTGGTTTGCAATATACAGCGCTGTAATGTACAGCGAAACGAATATTATCACAATGAATTTTAACTGTCTATTATAAGATTTATACACTGAGAAAATATTTGAATCTTGTGACAGGTTCATTATCTGTAATATTTGTTTTATCTTACATATGAGCGCTGAAAATTTCAAGCGGGATTAAGTGAGATTGATAGTTCTTTGAAAAATAAGGGAAAAATAATTTTAAAAATGTTTTTTCCATTTATTATACATTAGGATTTAGGTGTTTAGATTATTATAATTTCGCCAAAGTAAATTGGTACGTTAAAGTAGAAAAATACATTTAAAAAATAAAAACATACGTTAATACAGTTAGGTTAGAAGTTAAATACAAACTGCGTTATTTCCTACTGTAGTTTGTAACATAATTAATTATGCAAGAGATTATAGTTTTATGATTTTTCAACTTGAACACCTGTCTAGTGCTGGATTCTTTATATCCGGTATCAATTGCTTCGTCATTTCCGCATAAATTTTACATAATTTGTCAGTAACTTTTCTTGAATATCTGTTTTAATTTCTAATAGTAATTTGCTTTTTTAATTGCATGCAACACTGTAGGCACGCGCTTTTGTTTTTATTCATCTATTAACTGCTATTTAACCTATTCATAAATGTGTCTACCAAAGTATCTACTCTAGCGGCCGTTTATTTAAGTTGTACATACGTTGCGGTTGTTTGTGGGTTCGATTCCCGTTTCGGTGTTTCATATACATTGGATCTGGTGGACCTACATTACATAAGTGACATAAAGGTAGTTGATATATACTAACGCGTGCAGCGTGCTCATAACTTATTAGTTATACAAAATTAAATTAAAAATATAAATTAAAATAAATATAAAATATAAATTAAATTTACTATATTTAATTAGGTTATTGCATTTAATTCGTTGAAAAACTTATTGAAAGCTAAGCTACTTTTTAAGGTGTGTGTTTAAAATATTGACATGGCACTTTTAGATGCTTCATTCCAAGAGCCAATATTACTCCTAACTCACTCGTCCTGAATCGCTCTCTGACTTTTTCTGTTCTTCAATTTCAATTTGATTTTCTGAACAAGAAGTTAATCGGATTTGGATTGGAAGTGCAGCAATTTATTATCGGCATATTTAAAGATTAATTAAGTAAAATAAGGTTTCGAATAAAAAAAAAAAAAATAAAATAAATTAAAAAGTAAAAAAAAATTAGTTAATATAGTTTATAGGACTTGTGAAGCAGAGCGTAATTTCCTACTAAAGTTGCAATACTAATACTACCAAAGTTTTAGTTTATTTATTTTTTTAATTTTAATTTTAATACCGTACCCAATGCCAAAGTTTTCCAGTGACTTTCTTTTCTTGACACTAATTATATTTAGTCTTATTTTCTTCCTAGTTTCAATCTATATTTTTATTTCTGCGCAACAAGTTGTAGGAAGGCGTTACTGCTTCACAATTAGTTAATATTTTAGTTCTTTTAGTTACTAGTAATTTTGCATCTTAAGTAAGTATAGAAAATAAGGAAACAAGTGACAGCGCTGCCGATTAATTAAGTTGTACATACGGTGCGATTGTTCTTGGGTTCCTGGCCGTACGTGAAAGTGATTTAAATTACAAACTGGTCGAGTGTTCTGTAGGTGCTAAGACTAGCATATCTGACAAAAATTAATTATAAAATGGAAGAAAATTTTTCAAAGATGAGCCAGTCAAAATCATATAAGAACTTTTCGCCTAGTTTATTGTATAAATTTATTTTAAGTAGTTCAAATTTAACTTAGTTTTAGTTCAAATCCAAAGAGTTCATATTTTATTTTAAGAAATATCAATTAAATACCCCGTTCCCTATAGTTTCAAAATTTTCAGTTTATCTTTTTCCTCTTAGTTCCAATCTACATTTTTAATTCTTCGCAACAAGAAGTGGGAATAAATCTAGAAATTTGCATTCGAGCGTCCGATGACATTCGTAGCCGATTAGTTAAGGTTGTACATACGGTGCGATTGTTCGTGGGTTTGATTCCCAGGTCAATGCATACATACATGTATGTATTGGATCTGCTGTTGTCGCCTTAAATGTATTAGTTTTAATTAGTTTAATTAGATATTTAAGTCTTAATGTAGCATACAGGTAACAGTCTATAACTTTAGTTATACTTAGTAGATAAGATAGTTTTAACTACATTGGTAACAATGAATTTGGTAGCAAAAGTGAAATGTAGCATAATACTCGTAGTTTGATGACATTTGTAGCCGGTTAGTTAAGTTGTACATACGGTGAGATTGTTCTTGGGTTAGATTCCCAGGTCGGTGTTACATCGGATCTGAAAAATAAGGAGGTGACTTTAGTAAATATTTAATAAATTAATAATTAATTTTTAGCTAATTTTTTACTACTTACTTACATTTAATTTCAAGTTTAAATTTAAATAGTTGCATGAACCTGAGAACTTTCCTATGTTTAGTTTTAAAATAATAATTTCATTTATAATTGCAAAAAAAATGTTGCCTTATTGAAAGTGCATTTAAAGAGCAACATTTTTTGTCATTAAATTGACTTCTTATATTATAGTCTAACGGATATACTACGACGATTAATTTAGTAAGTAAGGCTGAGGACATTCGTAGCCGATTAGTTAAGTTGTACATACGGTGCGACTGTTCTTTGGTTCGATTACCAGGTCGATGTTACATCGGATCTGAATCGAACTCGTTAAAGTTCATCATTAATTAATTAGAATAAGATCGTAATTATAAATATATATAAGTATACTGCTGATAGTTATACTGCTCAACTTATTTTGAATATTATTCATTTTTCTAAACTTTTACATTCATTTCAAAATAAAATCTGGTTAGAAATTCTAATATGCACGTTTGTCTAACAAATTACGTCATTCCAAAGATTTTAGAAATAAATAAATCATAAATAAATATCTGGATACCTATTTTCGGATTATATCAGGCGGCCGACTTTTCAATGCAGAAATCATTGGAAAGGCATTCACTCTAGTGTGGCGGAGTTTTCTTCTTTTCTCCAAATTTCATAAGATTTCTTGAAATAGAAGTAGAGTTATCGTCACGGTGAACTGATATAATCGGACGTGTATACAAAATATGTAATAAAATTGTAACTGGGTATATATATTTAATTTATAATATAGGTTCAATTTATCAATAAAGTAAGACTTGTACTGGTTTGTAACTTCCGGCACTTGTTTTGTAGTGCGAATATTTTCAACATGAAATTTATTCATTTGTCAGAAGATTCTTGTTAATCTTATGGCAGGTGTACATAATTTTCATTTTCTAATATTTATTTCACCTTACAAGAAAGCGTTGAAGATTGCAACCTGGTCAAGTGTGCTATAGGTGATGAGGCTAGCATTTCTGAAAAGAAATAATTATAAAAGGAAAGATTGTTCAGGCAAAAATAACATGTATCACATCGTTTAGTTTATTGTAAGAACTAAGATTTATATAGTTTATCTGTTTATAGCTCAAATACACAAAGTTGCTAAGAGGCGATGCGCCTTTATTTACGCAGATTTCTGTCTTCATTATTTTAATTTTACTATAGTATCAAATTTTTCACCTTTTTACCTTTTTTTATTATTATTATTTTTTATTATTATTATTATTTTTTATTATTATTTTTTATTATTTAAAATTTCAGGCGATTCTAATGTCATGTTTGCCCCTTTATTATTTAGTTATTTTATTTTGTTTAAATTACTTTCATTTCTTGATTTTAATTATTATCAGTTTATATTTTTTTCTTTGTTTCAATCTCCTTCTTCTATCAAAATTTTTAGTTAGCAATAAGTAGTAAAAAGGCGCAATTGCTTCAAAGCAAAGCAAAGCAAATAATTAATTCTCATTGTATTAGAAATTTACTAGTTACCTAATAATTTCAAAATAAAAGAGCACTATAACAGAAGCGCCTGCTAGCGTTACATTCGATTAGATTAAGTTATTCGTGGGCTCGATTCCCACGTCGGTCACATAGGAAATTGCTAGACTAATTATAGATAAATAATTAACGTCAGTTTCATTATTCGACTAAAGGCACGTCATCAAGTGATTTTAAAAAATTGAACCGAATATATGAAGAGACATATAAGACATACAAGAGATATATGAAGAGAAAGACAATTAGACAGTGTCGGATGACTTTCGTAGCCGAGTAGTTAAGTTGTACATGCGGTGCGATTGTTCTTGGGTCGATTCCCAGGTCGGTGTTCGGTTGTGTTAGACTCCCGAGCATCGGATCTTCAATAGACACTAATAAGAATTAGGCTTAAGTTAATTTGGTGTAATTTAAGTAATTTTTATTAAGATTATTTGCGATTTATACTCTTTAGTTTATCTCGTCACATCTTTCAATTAGTTTCCTACTTTGTTTTGTAATTAATATTGCATCAAATTGGACAATAGTTGTATATCAATGATTTAGTAACTCTCTGTCAACTTTAACGCTGATCTAGTGCTGGATGCATTGTATCCGGTGCCAATTCTTAACCGTATGGTGTTCCCTACATTCAAAATTTCTTGGTTATAATTCCCGAGTGGTGACCGGGTATGAAAGAATAGTCCCAATGTTGCTCATGCATGTCGTAAGAGGCGACTAAAATGGGTACCCAGTGCCTGGGGGTATAGCCGGGCACCCTGCCCCTGGGGATTATATCAGGGAACTGGTCCTCCAGGTTGGGGGTTGGGCGTGGTGTTAACAACTCCACCCTGTGAAAAAATTAACGCCCAATTTTATTACCTTCTAAGAGAAATCGATTTAGATTTAGTAAATAAGGCTGATGACATTCGTAGCCGATTAGTTAAGTTGTACATACGGTCTGCGACTGTTCTTGGGTTGGATTCCCTTGTCGATGTTACATCGGATCTATTCTTCGGATTGTATTCTTACCGAATAATAAATAAGTATATTTCATCGTGTTACATCGGATCTGAAAAATAAGGAGGTGACTTTAGTAAATATTTAATAAATTAAGGTTAAAATAATATAGAGATATAAATATCTACTTTTGAAGTATAGGTAGTATTGATATCCTAGTTTTCAATTTATTTAAAAGCAACAATTTCAATTGAAATCTAATTTCAAATTCATGTCTTAAAGAAATAATTTCCGTAATTCACAAATATCATTCAAGTTCAAGTTTAAATTTAAATAGTTGCCTGAACCTGAACTATCGTATGTTTAGGTAAATAGTTTTTCTTCAAATATTTCCAATTATGATTATGTGTAGGAAACAAATTCCGTAATAAAAGAAATTTAACTTAAGTTATAACCTAAAAAGAAGTAGTAAAATATTAGCAGGGTGTTCAAAAATTCTAGTCAAAAATCGTATCTGAAATTTTGATAATTCGATGCGATGTGTGAAATTAGGAATATTTAAAAACAAAGCTAATTTTTTACTACTTAC
This sequence comes from Panorpa germanica, assembly GCA_963678705.1. NCBI lineage: Eukaryota > Metazoa > Arthropoda > Insecta > Mecoptera > Panorpidae > Panorpa > Panorpa germanica. The sequence goes on from OY783222.1 coordinate 1,549,850, forward strand.
TTACATTTAATTTCAAGCTTAAATTTAAATAGTTGCATGAACCTGATAACTTTCCTATATTTAGTTTTAAAATAATAATTTCATTTATAATTGCAATTATAGTTGCCTTATTGAAAGTGCATGTAAAGAGCAACATTTTTTGTCATTAAATTGACTTCTTTTATTATATTCTAACGGATATACTACGACGATTAATTTAGTAAGTAAGGCTGAGGACATTCGTAGCCGATTAGTTGTACATATGGTGCGATATGTTCTTTGGTTCGATTCCCAGGTCGATGTTCTAATAAATCAAACGCTTGAGTCACAGATACGAAATAAACTTTATTCCAAATCTCACATTTACTACTCATATAAAAATACAGTATTACATAGTTAAAGGTAGATGGCACTACTTGTATAATTGACTGATATTGTCGATACAAAATAGACATAAAATAACACCCCTACTTATCGCAATATCCACTATTACAGATAAATACAAATTTAATCTAAACAAACTATCCCAAGAAGTAACATAAATTTATAATGCTTTGCTGAACATAAACTTTTCGTTAAAATGTCAGCTGGCATATCAGCTGTTGGCACATATAGTACTTTAACAATTTTATCTTTTACTAAATCACGACAAAAATGATATTTGATATCAATATGCTTTGTACGTTTATGAAAGACTGGGTTTGCACACAACTTCTGTGCGCCTTGGTTATCATTGAATATGCTTATTGTGTACATCTTATTGGTTATTTCATACTGTAATTCCTTAAGATATAATGCTTCTCTACATGCCTCAGATAGACCAATATACTCTGATTCAGTACTGGAGAGAGCTACGCATTTCTGTTTCCTACATTCCCATGATATTACACCATGAGACAACAAAAAACACATCCCAGTATATGATCTCCTATCTTCAGAGTTAGAAGCCCAATCAGCATCAACATAGCCCCTTATTTCTGAGTTACCATCTTTACAATATTTTATTCCATAAGATTTAGTTATTTTAAGATATCTCAATAATCTCTTTGCATATTCCCAATGCTGTTTAGTGTGGCAATTATTGAATTGACTCAAAAAACTTATAGAATAACTAATATCTGGCCTAGTTAAGACTGACAGGTACATCAAACTACCAATTAGTTGTTGATAGGGCACACATTTATTTACACCTACTTCACCTTTACTTACATTTAATTTGACCTCCATAGGTGTATCAACAACCTTACAATCACTTAAATTAAATTTGTTCAATAATTGATCAATATAAGTTTGCTGGCTCAAAGTTACATATCCTTTATCTTTGTTAAAGGTTACATTCATTCCAAGACATAGTTTAACATCACCTAAGTCTTTAATGCTAAACTTATTAGATAAAATCTGTTTCATGCTCTTAGTTTCAGTTTTATCGTTGGAAAATATAAAGAAATCATCGACATAGACTGTTACAATGGTCTTACATTTGTTATTATCCTTTATATACATACATGGCTCTATTTTTGATCTTTCATAACCATTACTGATCAAACAATCATCTACCTTTTTATTAGAGGCCTGCTTAAGTCCATAAATGGCCTTTTTAAGTTTTAATACTTTACTAACTGAACTACTACTATTATAACAATCTGGCATTTTCATGTAAATGGTTTCCTCTAAATCACCATTTAAGAACGCAGTCTTAACATCTAAATGAGTGACATCTAAACCTAACTTTACAGACAATGCAAATAATAGTCTAAGAGTTGTATGTCTCACTACAGGCGAAAATGTTTCAGCATAGTCCACACCATGTTTTTGGGTGAAGCCCTTTGCGACTAGACGAGCACGGTAACGCACATTGTTTTCACTATCGTACTTTTTTCGCAACACCCACTTGCACTGCACTATTGTACCATCTTTTGGAACATCTACGAGTTCCCACGCACTATTTTTCTCGAACGACTGTAGCTCTTCCTGCACTGCCGCTAACCACTGTGCTTTCTCAGATCCTTCCAAGGCTTCTTGCAACAATATCTCACCCGTTAACATCTGGTCATCTTCTATGCAAGCACTTGCAAATCCAAATCTGTCTGGCTGCTTTCTACGCCGAGGACCACTTATTGTGTTGACATTGTTGAGTAATATGGAGTCTTCACTGTCTGTTGCACCAGACTCTGAGCTATCTAATGTTTCATCTTCACAAGGTACATACATTTCACCACTGTTATCCATGTTCAAGCTATCTGATTGTTCATGTGAATCTTCCTGAAGTGTCAAATCTTCTTCCCCTACTGGAACTGTATTCACATCATCTGAACAATGTTCCTGTACCTCCAGAAGATTATTCTCTGTCTCTATCTTCTCCAATACTATAACATCCCTACTGGTAGTGATGACATTAGACTTCGGGTTGTAAATCCTGTACCCTTTGACATCTTTAGAATAGCCGACAAGGATACACTTTTCAGCTTCCCAAAACATCCAAAACATCAATTCCATAAATGGGAGCACCTTTTACAACATCCTCCCAATATATTCGTTCCAAGTCTTCGTGATCATGATGTAGAGGAGTTTCTTTTTCGCACGATCTCGCATTTTTTTTAAATTGCTTTAAACTCGTTTGTCTTTTTTTCGCATTTAATTGCTCATATATGCCTTTTGTTTGCGTCTCAGTAACATGCTGAGCAACAGGTGTTTTAAGTTTGAACGTCGTTTCGTCCATTTTATACCCATTTTTACTTGGAACCCATTCCGGAGGCGGAATAATTTTGCAAATTCCTGCTTCATGCGCACCAACGGATTCAATGTACGAAATGTATTTGTTAAAATCTTGGAATTCGTCCCAAGTCGGTCGGAAAACTTTTATGGAGGGTACTGGGTATCCAAACTTAAATCCTCGTTGGTTATTAGTCGTGTTTAAATTGTTAGTGCTGTCTCCTCTCTCATCTTCGTGTGTTGTTTGATACTCTTATGAGATTTTATAGACGTACTGAATTTTTGGGTTATCTTTGAATTTTACATCTTATAAGTTGCCTATACAAATATGAAACAGAGCTGTATATAGTTTCACTAAATTGCACTTTTTGAAGAAAATAAGAATTGGTGATGGCTGAAATTTTGTAACTACCTAAGAGACATATTAGTTAACCTATTTATAAAAAAATAATATCAAAAAGTTATGAGGATTTAGATGTTCGTTTGCGTTTTATTTTCCTATATTAAAACAGCAATATAAGACACTAATTGGTGAATTTATACATTATATAATAATATTTAGGTTACTTAATACTTCTACAGTCTATTATTACTTAAATATTTGCTTAAATGTTCCGATTAGCCATGTAATTTTAATTTCGATTTAACACCGAATTAGTTTTGATTTACAACACTAGTCCGAATCGACTGCTATCGAATCGGCTGCTATCTTCACTGACGTTAGTTAAGTTGTACATGCGGTGCGATTGTTCTTGGGTCGATTCCCAGGTCGGTGTTCGGTTGTGTTAGACTCCCGAGCATCGGATCTTCAATAGACACTAATAAGAATTAGGCTTAAGTTAATTTGGTGTAATTTAAGTAATTTTTATTAAGATTATTTGCGATTTATACTCTTTAGTTTATCTCGTCACATCTTTCAATTAGTTTCCTACTTTGTTTTGTAATTAATATTGCATCAAATTGGACAATAGTTGTATATCAATGATTTAGTAACTCTCTGTCAACTTTAACGCTGATCTAGTGCTGGATGCATTGTATCCGGTGCCAATTCTTAACCGTATGGTGTTCCCTACATTCAAAATTTCTTGGTTATAATTCCCGAGTGGTGACCGGGTATGAAAGAATAGTCCCAATGTTGCTCATGCATGTCGTAAGAGGCGACTAAAATGGGTACCCAGTGCCTGGGGGTATAGCCGGGCACCCTGCCCCTGGGGATTATATCAGGGAACTGGTCCTCCAGGTTGGGGGTTGGGCGTGGTGTTAACAACTCCACCCTGTGAAAAAATTAACGCCCAATTTTATTACCTTCTAAGAGAAATCGATTTAGATTTAGTAAATAAGGCTGATGACATTCGTAGCCGATTAGTTAAGTTGTACATACGGTCTGCGACTGTTCTTGGGTTGGATTCCCTTGTCGATGTTACATCGGATCTATTCTTCGGATTGTATTCTTACCGAATAATAAATAAGTATATTTCATATCAGTATATTTACTGATTAATTATGTAGAATAAAGTAGAAATAATAATTAATAGAGATATATCTAATACTTAAAAAAAAAAATTAAAAAAGTAAAAAATATATATATATATATATATGTTAGTTAATATAGAGTCGTTCATAAAGTGGGAGACATGGGGGTGTTTCATTCCAATGTCAATACTAATATTACAACAGGAGTTTTATTCGCTCACTGTCAATGTGACTAAAAGTTCTTGTTCTGTTCAAAATTCCATTTCTAAGCGAAATAGTTTCCCTTCAAATATTTCAAATTATGATTATGTGTAGGAAGCAAATTATGTAATGAAAGAAATTTAATTGAAGTTATAACCTAAAAAGAAGTACTTTTTAAATTTTAATTTCAAGTTTAAATTTAAGTAGTTGCATGACCTGAACTTTCGTATGTTTAGCGAAATAGTTTCCCTTCAAATATTTCAAATTATGATTATGTGTAGGAAGCAAATTTTGTAATGAAAGAAATTTAATTGAAGTTATATCCTAAAAAGAAGTAGTAAAATATTAGCAGGGTGTTCAAAAATTCTAGTCAAAAATCGTATCCGAAATTTCGATAATTCGATGCGATATGTGAAATTAGGAATATTTAAAAACAAAGCTAATTTTTTACTACTTACTTTTTTAAATTTTAATTTCAAGTTTAAATTTAAGTAGTTGCATGACCTGAACTTTCGTATGTTTAGCGAAATAGTTTCCCTTCAAATATTTCAAATTATGATTATGTGTAGGAAGCAAATTATGTAATAAAAGAAATTTAATTGAAGTTATAACCTAAAAAGAAGTACTTTTTAAATTTTAATTTCAAGTTTAAATTTAAGTAGTTGCATGACCTGAACTTTCGTATGTTTAGCGAAATAGTTTCCCTTCAAATATTTCAAATTATGATTATGTGTAGGAAGCAAATTATGTAATAAAAGAAATTTAATTGAAGTTATAACCTAAAAAGAAGTACTTTTTAAATTTTAATTTCAAGTTTAAATTTAAGTAGTTGCATGACCTGAACTTTCGTATGTTTAGCGAAATAGTTTCCCTTCAAATATTTCAAATTATGATTATGTGTAGGAAGCAAATTTTGTAATGAAAGAAATTTAATTGAAGTTATATCCTAAAAAGAAGTAGTAAAATATTAACAGGGTGTTCAAAAATTCTAGTCAAAAATCGTATCCGAAATTTCGATAATTCGATGCGATATGTGAAATTAGGAATATTTAAAAACAAAGCTAATTTTTTACTACTTACTTTTTTAAATTTTAATTTCAAGTTTAAATTTAAGTAGTTGCATGACCTGAACTTTCGTATGTTTAGCGAAATAGTTTCCCTTCAAATATTTCAAATTATGATTATGTGTAGGAAGCAAATTATGTAATAAAAGAAATTTAATTGAAGTTATAACCTAAAAAGAAGTACTTTTTAAATTTTAATTTCAAGTTTAAATTTAAGTAGTTGCATGACCTGAACTTTCGTATGTTTAGCGAAATAGTTTCCCTTCAAATATTTCAAATTATGATTATGTGTAGGAAGCAAATTATGTAATAAAAGAAATTTAATTGAAGTTATAACCTAAAAAGAAGTACTTTTTAAATTTTAATTTCAAGTTTAAATTTAAGTAGTTGCATGACCTGAACTTTCGTATGTTTAGCGAAATAGTTTCCCTTCAAATATTTCAAATTATGATTATGTGTAGGAAGCAAATTATGTAATAAAAGAAATTTAATTGAAGTTATAACCTAAAAAGAAGTACTTTTTAAATTTTAATTTCAAGTTTAAATTTAAGTAGTTGCATGACCTGAACTTTCGTATGTTTAGCGAAATAGTTTCCCTTCAAATATTTCAAATTATGATTATGTGTAGGAAGCAAATTATGTAATAAAAGAAATTTAATTGAAGTTATAACCTAAAAAGAAGTACTTTTTAAATTTTAATTTCAAGTTTAAATTTAAGTAGTTGCATGATCTGAACTTTCGTATGTTTAGCGAAATAGTTTCCCTTCAAATATTTCAAATTATGATTATGTGTAGGAAGCAAATTATGTAATAAAAGAAATTTAATTGAAGTTATAACCTAAAAAGAAGTACTTTTTAAATTTTAATTTCAAGTTTAAATTTAAGTAGTTGCATGACCTGAACTTTCGTATGTTTAGCGAAATAGTTTCCCTTCAAATATTTCAAATTATGATTATGTGTAGGAAGCAAATTATGTAATAAAAGAAATTTAATTGAAGTTATAACCTAAAAAGAAGTACTTTTTAAATTTTAATTTCAAGTTTAAATTTAAGTAGTTGCATGATCTGAACTTTCGTATGTTTAGCGAAATAGTTTCCCTTCAAATATTTCAAATTATGATTATGTGTAGGAAGCAAATTATGTAATAAAAGAAATTTAATTGAAGTTATAACCTAAAAAGAAGTACTTTTTAAATTTTAATTTCAAGTTTAAATTTAAGTAGTTGCATGACCTGAACTTTCGTATGTTTAGCGAAATCGTTTCCCTTCAAATATTTCAAATTATGATTGTAGGAAGCAAATTTTGTAATGAAAGAAATTTAATTGAAGTTATATCCTAAAAAGAAGTAGTAAAATATTAGCAGGGTGTTCAAAAATTCTAGTCAAAAATCGTATCCGAAATTTCGATAATTCGATGCGATATGTGAAATTAGGAATATTTAAAAACAAAGCTAATTTTTTACTACTTACTTTTTTAAATTTTAATTTCAAGTTTAAACTTAAATCGTTGCATGAACCTGATAACTTTCCTATGTTTAGTTTTAAAATAATAATTTCATTTATAATAGCAAAAAGAATGTTGCCTTACTTATTGTTGTGCATGTGCATGAAAAGAGCAACATTTTTTGTCATTAAATTGACGTCCTATATTATAGTCTAACGGAGATAATAGATGATTATTTAGTAAGTAAGGCTGAGGACATTCGTAGCCGATTAGTTAAGTTGTACATACGGTGCGGCTGTTCTTGGGTTGGATTCCGTTGTCGATGTTACATCGGATCTGATGTGGATTTATACTCTCAATTAGAAAGATCAGTACATTTCCTGATTGATTAAGTAGATTAAGGTAGAATAATGCCGAAGTATAGATATCTTGATTTTGTCCATGATTATTATTGATTCTTATAGTTTATTTTATATTTTAAATATTCCCATTCATTTTAAATCAATCTCATTAATCTGGTCTAACAATTTCACCTATTTGGTTGTGTTAATTAATAATTTAATTTAATTAAAATAATATAAAGTTGATATAAGAAATGTTGCAAAAAAGGCAACATTTTTCGCCATCTCTGAATTTTGTCTGAATTTGAAGTAAAATTTGTGTAGTTTCTGTTTCTTTTGTAAAAAGTATTCCTTTTTTTAAAATATAAGAATTCATAACTAGTGGACATTGATATTGATTTTAATTTGAAAAATAAGGCTCCATATAAGTGTGATTAGAAAAAGGTTACTTTCTTTTTTTTGTAGAAAAGTATTGTAGCCTTTGTAGCCATTTAAAAAAAAAAATAAGGAAATTATATAACGAAGACCATCTTAAATCTTAATTTTATATTAGAATTAGGTACAAAATTATTACACTTAATTTTGTTCGGATTGTAACTATACCTCAATAGGATGACTCAAAGGCTACTTTTTCTTCTTCTTAGAAAAATATTACGGCCTTTGTACAATTCCTTTAGCAAGTAAGAAGCATAAGAAACCATTTAGTAAATAAGAAAAAATATATCTGATTATATTGAATTGGCAATGATGACAAAATTAAACAGTGTCTGAAGACATTCGCAGTCGATTAGTTAAGTTAAGTTAGATTCTCTTGTCGGTGTTGCATCGGATCTGGAACAGACGGATCTGGAAGAACTGTACGTGTGTAATTTAGAAGAATAAGATAGAAACAATACATAAATTAAGTTAATTAGAAAATAAGAAAAAAAGAGACGTATATAGTTTTAGAGATTATAGATTTTTTTATTAATCTAATAAATCTTTTCTAAAGTTGCTTCGTTAGCATAAAGTGTCGCGTCGGAAATACTCACTTAATCCAATTAATTTTTTTGTTTTCTGATCATTTAATGTCTTTGAGGAATGTATTGATTTAGAGATCTAGCAAAAGTAAAACCAATTCGCAAGACAATGGCACCAAGGAAGATAATGTTTCTCTTGCTCAAACCATTCCTAATATATACTCTGCACTGCATATTATTGTAATAGTTATCCCCATAACTTTGTTCTTCGACCATTTGCACAAAATTCAAAGCAATAATATGACAGTATTCCATCCGCAAGTATGAAGAATGGCCCGCGCAAATATTTTTTGTTCAAATATTCTTTTTAAGAAATACGACAACATACATTTTTAGCATTTTTTTTACATTGGGCTTAAATCATTTCTAAATTTATATATTCGAGTTTACAATGTTGACATTGACATTTACAATGTTTTACAATTACACAATTTTATTTGAATTTTTTTTTTAATATATAAGTTTTATTTTATATCTTTTTTTTTTTTTTTTCTATCTCGTTTGTTTTTTACAATCATTTTTTTCTCTTTTTACATTTTTAGTTTTCGAATATGTAAATATCTGTTGAAATTTGAGTCATACCCGGCCGATACTTTATAGATACTTAGATTTTAAATTTAGTTTTAATTAATTCCGGTATAATCGACCTTTTATTAGCCATTAGATATATATATATATATATATATAGACCACTTCGAGGATTATAGAGACACCTATAGAGCGTCTGATGGCATTCGTAGCCGATTAGTTAAGTTGTACATAACGATTGCTTACGGGTTCGATTCCTGTACTGATGCATCGCATTGGATCTAGCTATAGTCGCAAAACTACATGACTGCAAGAGTAGTACCTAATAAATGTAGCATAACCATTGTCTGTAATATTTAGTTTTTTTATTTTTATTTGTCCTTTTTTATTTTTTTCATTAAATGAATATTTGTTTTTTTTTTTATTTTAATTATATTTTATATAAAACTACAGTAGTTTGCACTATAGCTTGGCGTTGTTTTTAAACATAGGTTGTCAACGATGTTGGTCCCATTAGTAATTCTTATTATGGAATAACTTATAGCTTTGATCACTCAAGAATAATACTGGGCGTTATTTCTATGTAACTTTTTCAAAACGTTTTATTTAATTTGGAGAAAAAAGAAGAGGTTCATTCAAATTACTAACAAGCAGAAGTCAGAAATAGGACACTCCTAGTGGTGACGTGAATTCAAGAAGTGTAGTTTTTCCATCGCGAGACTTTACTAATATTCCATTGTTTGAATAATACCGCCTCGATGCTTGAACAATTACTTTTCAACGTCATATTATTTCTGATCGTACAATGTTAAAACTCATTTCAAAGTCAAATAAAGTGATGGATTACAGAAATTAAGTTTCTCGCTATTTTCAGAAATAATTAATATTTTAATTATTTCAGTTTATCAAAAATTTATTTATCTTTAACAAAATTATTTAATTATTATACCGCGCAAATTACATTCTCTTTTAAATAAAAAAATGCAGTTTTTACACTAGCAATATTAATTATTAATTAATCAAGAGAAATTGTTAATTGATAATTGAAAATTGCATCTATTCGTTTTATAAATTTTAATATAAGTTAATCTTCTTTACCGAATGGTTAAAAGATTTTTCTTGCTCTACCCCAATATTAATTATAGTATTTGTTTAAATTTGATTACTGTATCTATATATATATATAATACAATTATTCAATAATTTTTATATATATAATTTTGTTCTGAATATAATTTATATCAGAATACAATCAAGTACCTTATAATTTTTAATTATCTTAGTTTTTTACATTAGTTATCGTTCTCAATTTTTTACTTTTTAATTTAATTTTAGTTTTACGTTTCTTTTTCGTTTTTATATTTTTGATTTTATAGTTTTACGTTTCTTTTCGTTTTTATATTTTTCATTTCTATTTATATATACATTTATATTTATATATATTTTTTCCTTTTTGATTTTTTTCTTAATTTACTTTTTTTTTAATTTAATTATTTCTCTATTCGGTCAATTCAAGTCAATTTATTTTTATTATTTTTTAGTAGTTTTAGTAGCATATTAGTTTTAAATTATTATTATTTATTATATATTATTATATTTAATTATAAGTATTCTAAATTTCTTTTTACACAATTTAAAAATTTACCATGTCCTTTTCCATTATACATTTTCCAATATAAGAATAACATGTTATTCTTCAAACCCCCTCAATAGTTTTATAATATATGTTATTCGTCATTAACACTTACTTTTTCTTCCAACAGGTGGAGGAGATGCTATCGTCAAAAGTCCAATTTGGTATCACTTCAAAGAAGGCTGTAACAACGCTGTACGAAAAAATGTTAAAATGTTTGACCTAGTTTGAAATAATTGTTAATGATAAAAGAAACTATTTATTTATTCAAAAATTGGAAGTTTCATTAATGCTAATGTTTTTCATACTGTGTCAAGTCTTATGTTTTCTAACAACAAAACAAATCATGCCGCCAAAAGGAACATAAGTCTTGGAATAGTATATTCAAATATTAAGATTGGAAATTTTGTTATAGATTATATTTTTATTATGGTTGAAAGGTCATATGTTTTCTAACAAAATGCCGCCAAAAGAAGCAGATGACTTTTTAGCACTAATAAGTCTAAAAAATTACATATTTTCATTTTTAAGTATACAAATAATAATAATATCACGTTTCTGTATAGAAAATATAATGTTTTTGTATCACTTATTTCTTATACAGGGTCAAACAATTTAATAAATTAAAATTAAAATATATAGTTCCAATCACGAAAGTTCGCCGGTGAAATCATAGCCTATATAAATCTACGATACGATACATTCTAAAAAAAAAAAAAATTGTAATTTTTCTTTGTATCTTAGATTTATACGGCACAACTTATTTTAAGCATGAGTTGCCGCCGAACTCTCGTAATTTGAACCATAATAGAATCTTCTTCAAAAGAAACTAATACAACTAGCTATAAGAAACCTATGATGCTTGGCAAAAGTCTAAAGCCATCTGATGACCAGGGGCGAACTGGAAAACCAATTATGGTAATAGCATAATTGGTCCATTCACTTGTAGGGAATAGGCCAATTAGAATTATACCTTAAAGCATTAAAAATTGTGCCCCTAACTGGGAAGGGTAGTAAAAGGTTCTCCTTTGAAAACTTTATACTAAAGAATAATTATAAAAATTGTAAAAATAAACATAATTTTTTTAATGATATTTTAGAGTAAGATTTTCGAAAATAAAAAATAATGAAATGAACATTTTAAATTTTAAATTTTTGAATTAATTTCAAATAAAATTTTTATATTTCATTTCATTTTTTTTTAATTAGAAAATACAAAATTTCTTTAATGTTTAAAGGATTTAATTTATATGTAATAATTAGTAACTATAAGATAGTTCTTAAGAATCCAGTGCCTTATTTACTACTAAACTGCAATAAAACTATATATAATTTGTTTATGTATTGCTTTTGCAAAAAGTTGTTAAAATAAGTATGTTAATAATATTTATATTCTTATTACTATATTAATAATAAAATGATAATTAATAAATATAATAAGGAAAATAATTTTCTTCAAATTTACCAAATTCCAATCCTAAACACCAAGTCCTATTGTCAAACCGCGTGATTTTTGACACTGTTATAAAAAATTTAGGCAACTTCAGATGTTTTAAAATTTTCGCAAGAGTGTTCTAACTTTTGTTTGATTATTAATTGCCTGGTACATACATGACAAAATATAATTAAATTAATAATTATAAATAGTTTATTAACAAATTTTATTTAACAATTTTTATTTACCAATACATTTACAAATTATTCGTCTTCTTTAATAAATAATATATTGTTGTGTAATCAAATTTATTAAAATTTAAATATTTATAAAATCTTCACCACCCGATAATCCTTTCATCACTTCTCCTCATACGTCCAAATGGTTTTTAAAAGGTTGCAATATTATAGGAGATATTAATAATTGAAATACTCATTTTGGTCCTTCGCTAATGGGATCAAAACATATAAAAAATAAGTAATCTGTCGACGTCTTGCTTTCTCGCACGTTTGTTACTAACAGGTGGCTTGAGCAACACATAAAATCTTGATATTATGAACGTATAAACAAAAATAAATAAAATCAGTCATTATGGTTAAAAACTAACTCGTAAAATACATCGAACATAAATAAGCGACATTAAAAAATGATGTTACACGCCTATTAAACATTATCAAACATATTACACAATAGTATTCCCAAAAATTTATAAACTAAGTGTGTTTTTAATTATATTTAAAACCGAAACAATAACTAAAACTCAAAATCCATTTAACCAACATTTTAATCTTCGTAATGGCTAATAAATTCATCACATCATTTTTAATAAAATTCCAACAACAATTTATTACACCAATTTACAATTGTGTAATATTTTTTAATTACCATCATTTTTCATTAACTAGTCTATCTGCATTTCCATCGTTTCGCATCGCACACTGGTTCACATTTACGGTTTCAGTGTTTCGTTTTATTAATTCGATGTAATGCACAATTATAATTTTGCAAATGGTTGTATTCACCCTCTCGCTCTATACGGGTTACGTTAGTTATGGATTTGTCTCATAGGTGGTGTTGCTGTATGGCGTTATAAGGGGGGATGGATGGTGAATACTGGATTGGGTTATATTTAACACACAGATGTGTGCAATTTGTACATTTGTGGTTAAACCGATTTATAACTATAACGGTACCGTTCATGATGTCACAGCATTTATAACTAGTAACCCACCCTGGGTTATTTCGTCAGAGTTATGTAGTAAATGGAATAGCGTGTATGTGTATACTTGAAAGGTATGATAATTATATTATTGCAGATTCTGTACCGACGATAGTTTTTTCCCAGTAAACATTTTGGAGTCACTTTGACGTCATATTGAAAATGCGTATGATTTTCTTGTCATGAAAGAGTTCATTTACAGTTCAGTTTCTCATAGGATAGAAACGTCTCAAAACAGGACACTTCACTAAATTGTTTACTGGGTTTTAGTGATATACTACCAACTTTCAATTCATTAGTTTCAGGAGTTTTGAAAAGAGCACCAATTCTAGTTATCTTCATCTTGGTGCTACAGTTGGCCTCCTTTAAAACTTTTCTCCATTCGTTCCAATTGTAATCTTATATCTTCTTATCTGTTCTTATCCCTGACATCCATTTTCGTTAGGTTTTCTTCCACTTGCTCTTTACATTTTGGTCTATAGTTCTTCATGTCGCTCTTATACCCCCAAGATTCCTTTCCAGAAGTTTCTTAGCGGTTTAATTTCGAACCATTCTTTCTACATATGAAGCCCCTAGATGCAAAAGGATGTAAGTGATAAAAGTAAAATTCTTAAACGAAGACGAGTTTAAAGTTAAGATCGTATAGGCGTTTTAGTTCAGTAGGTTTAGAATTCACGCTATATAGTAAAACCTGGCCAAGTTTTCGCCTATATCTCTGTGCCACTAAATAGTTTAGTACATCTTCTATCGTTTGCGCTGGTTATCTCAAATTTTCAAAATTTGTTACTTACATCCCTTTTCTTTTAGACGCCTCATATGTCCTAACCATTGCAGTCTCTTCGTTCTGATTCTGATTCAAATACTCTATCATACATTTTTTTTTGACAAGGATTATCTTTACCAAATTTGCAAGAGGCACAATGGCTTCTTCTCAGAGTCCAAATTTCAGATCCATATAGTACAATTAATTTTGTATTATAACTGTATATACTCTTATAGTTCAAATTACTAGAGATTGCCGGTAATTCATGCTTCTAAATCTACGATTTTATGATATAAAAATTAGTGAGACATAGAAAGATCTATGCGATTTGTGTAATGTAATAATATTTCTTTCTCACTGTAATTGTTGTTGTTAAATCTAATTTTAAGTTTCGTATTGTCCAAATCCAAAGATATTACACTATCAAAATACCCTTTACTCAAATTCAATTTTCCTACAATGAAAAAGTTGCGCTGCTAAATTTTCTTTACCCTGCAAAATTTCCAGAATATCATTTCTCATTTCGATAATCATATTTATAATCCAGTGCGGCAGGGGTATGTGGGGGCAGGAGAATTGGAGCTACATGCAATACATACAGAAACTAAAACATTGAAATGAATACTCACAACACAGTACACAGAACACATTTACAACTTGTACGAGGTCCATGATGCTGTAAACTTCTCCATAGAGAGCACGTCTGTTTTGGCGACTCTCTCTCTCCTCATACGAGTACTCACACAAACCCGGGACATTACATTAAACGAATGAAATTGAAATACGAGTCCTCTGAGTGTAATAATTAATAAGCATGTTAAAGTAATTAGTGAAACTGTCAAAACAGTTTCAAAAAAATAATGCTTGAAGTTCTCACACGTTGTGAATATTATGTAATGCAATTTATTTCATATTTGGAATAACAACTTAGGTAATTAATGTGGAAAATGGCGCGTAAAGGTAAATGTCAATAGATTCACACTGCTCACATCTAACGCATTGGTTTTATTGAATGACACATGCAAGAAGAGGAGGCGAGAAGACAATAAAACATAACTGTTATTCAAAATACCCAATGCATTTACTTGAATTGAAGCTTACCTTTATAAATTGAATCGTTATTAAATGTTGTAACTATTGCACTATCTATAGAAGATTTGTATATAAATATGTAGGTTATTATGAAGATTAAACTATTTTAAACCTAACATGTTACTGACACGGGGGCCATCTTACTTATTTCTTATTTGTTGCTCTGCAATCTTATTAGTCAAAAAAACCAACTATCAGCCTTTAATAATAAAGATTTCTTTGAAGAACCAAATATGATACAAATTTAATAATATCTAGTTACAATTGCATTCCAACCTAGCTGAAATTACCTTATATATTTAGCTCTCATTCCAAGCTGAAATCAATTGTATCTATTCGTTCAGAAAGAGCCGAAAAATGGTTCCTTATTATTTTTATGAAGAAGAACTTAAAAAATACTTTGGGGAACAATGTAACCTCCAAATTATTTTTTAAAAAGCATTTCATTAAAATAATAAGAACATTATTTCTTTTTTAAAGGAAGAAGAAGAGATGAATTATGGAATGTAAAAACTACATCACTTTCATTACACATTTCGTTGTCGCCACAACTTCAGTCTAAATAGGATAGCCAAATTTTTAGAGCATCTGGAGAAACGTGAGAATTTATATAATACATCTACTTTGAGTATTATACAAGTACGATTTTACCGGCGAGAGAATGAAAGAAGAAGGTCATCTTAGGGGGTGAGTATTTTTTGTATTTTTCAAAAATAAAATTGTATTGAAATAACGGGGGCCAAAGTGTGTAAGTTTTTAAGATTAGAATCTTAAAACCTTAAGCCTACTCTACAACCACCAAGTATGAAAAAAGAACTAAGAAGTCACCCTTAAATATAATTAACTAAATACAAGACTACTCAAGATAATAATTAAACTACGTACATGAAATCTCTCAAATAATCTGTAACTAATTAATCTGTATGTTTACAAGATAGATCTAAGCGAAGCCAACGTGTTATGTTTTCCTTTAGCATATTAAATGTACTCACAGTAACTGAATTACATTTGATTATTATTAAACTGAATTATTAAATTTAATTCCATGAATTGATTGACGTAAGTAGATCACACTGCTCATCAGGCGCAGAGAAGCACGGAAGAAACTCGTCTTATGACGTCACACTTCACGATCCGTAAACCAAGGTTGTTAATTATAAATGATATAATAGAGCGTTAATTATAGCAAACATGCCAGCATAATAGATCACACTTCAATCTAAAATGAACATAATAAATAACTGTTATATCAGGATGTTACCCGATCTAAAATCAATATACTACACAGAGTGCTCGACTCAATTATATTTTTTTTTATAGAAGTAATAACAAAATCAATTCCTTTAATTTAATTTTGTATTTAATTTAAATTGTTTAGCATATGGTAATACGCGTAGTCATTCACAGTACTATTGTTAATTTAATTTATTTTTTAAGTTTTTTTAGAACCTTACAAGGTCCAATGTTTTAAATTAAAAATATTAAATTAAGAAAAACTATATTATATTATAACCTCCAAAATATGACAATCTGTCAAAATGCAGTAGGATTTACTTTTAAAAGAAGTTCAATGTCAGTTTGTCAAAAATGTAGAAGGGAAAACAATTTCTATTACTAATTGTTCATAAAAAGCAGCAATTTTACCTATTGCACATACAATTTTGTCGAACTGTCAAAATTTATATTACTAACGATGCATACGCACCAACTAAATTAACTAAACACAAATGTGAAAATTAATGCTTAAACAAGAACCTGAAATCTAGATTACAATATTAAATAAAAACAGTTAATTTAATTTCAAAACAGTAAGTGGGAATAAGGCTTTAGCTACAAATAATTGGACATTCTAGTTGTATTTATTATATCTAATTTTTTATAAAACGATTTTAGGAAAATAATTTATAGTGTTCGAAAATGATTCACAATCTGTCGAAGTATGAGTCACTATCTCTCATAATTTGAGTTATATGTATATATATCATATCACATCTTAATTAAATGTAATTAAACGTATCGTAGTTCTAACTATCACAGCTATCACAAATCAGTTCCTTAATATCCTGCCCCCCTCCTCCCCCCTATTCCCGACCAAATCAAATGTTATATATAGAGATCCTACCATGCAGTGACTTAATTTAATATTTCTAGAACAACAGGGTGACTCAAAATGTTCAATCATGTTGAAAATGGTTTTCTAAGGCTCTATGACTGATTGAAGCGCTTCCCATCGAAATCAATTGTATCTACTCGCGATTTTGGAAGATTTAGGAAGACTTTTTGTTTCCACGCAAAATACATTGTCTCTAATAGTTTTTGAGGGCCTTTATTATGTTCAATTCTTCTTTAGATATCACAAAAAAATATTAAATACATATTATATTCTTTTCATAAAACATATGTCACCAAAGAGAATCACATCTTTGTGAACTCCCTGTATTATACTCGAATACTTAATATCTAACGTCGCATATGTGAATATGATCTTATCATATGAATGATAAATCAATTACAAACTCTTGTTTAATAATTTATGTTCGAGTGTAGTTCATCCCCCATAATCTGGTTGTACTTGCACCACTACCGCCACGCCACTACCACCCAAGTATGAATATCTGTAACTTACTATCGTTGTATAATATGCTGAAGTCACTAATTGATTTTAAGATTGAATGAGGGTGACAGTAATGTGACAAATAAGCATTTGTATGAAAATATTAATTAATAAATAAATCGATAAAGATTACAAGTACTTAAAAGTTTTGTAAAACTTATTGGAGACTCTTGTTTTTAAAATTTAGTGCAGCAATGATAATTGGGGCCTCCTAGGTTTAATTAAAAAAAATACTTATATTCTTTCCTTCTCTCTTAGATTAAAGTACTGTCTCATTCATTTACAGAAGGGGCCCCTTTTTTAGAGTTTGTTCACGCAACAACCCAAGTAGAAAAATTCATTATTATATATGTATTTGAATCTCGCGCCTCGCTCTTTAGAAATCCCACTAGAATCACTGCGTATATCTTTTAAGACATTCATGTACCTTAGTTTATTATTATTAATATTTGTAGTTCTTGTGCTTGTTAACTTTTATAAATCTTCCAATATAAAATTTTATTTCTCGTCAATTATCATCAAAAATACTTACTTACAATTTACATAAATTATACAAAGAACAAGTGACCCGCAAATATCTGCTACCCAGGGCCTCGCAATGGCTAAGGCCGCCCCTACCTCTCGTATCGGCCTTGGATATCAATAGACTGAATTCAAATTAATAAAATTAGGTAGATAAATATTTATAGCTCCCATATCAAATTCAATAGAAGTAGAACAACTAAGCCGGTTCTAGAGTACTTTTAAAGTTGTGATGATATTAGTAGTAGAAGAATGGAATCGTAATATTTCGAGAGGAGGATAAAAAGGAGTTTGACTCATAAGCTTATAATATAAATAATGTCACTAATTTTTTTTCTACGATGAAACAATTTTTTACCGAAAGTTTTTCGTGAAAAATAAATTTCATTTACTGAATGTACCTACAATAAACATCGACATCAAATAAATCTTTTTCTTGTATTTTATCTGTATAAACAAGACAGACCCTTACAACATAAAGAGTAGGTGTTTTAGACCATTCTTTTACCTCTTGCAACCCTTAAACATCCTTTTTGCCTTCCTTTTCCTCCCCCACTCTCCTTCATCTCGTAGTAGGAGTGGAGGGAAACCCACCACACCAATTTACTTATATTGCTACATTGCAATTCCCTTCAAACACATGTACATATCTAACAACTGTTGCTATCTCACTTACTCTATTGTATCTCTTTCTCTTTTTTACTTATTGTAACTAGTATCCTACAATACTTCTACTGATTCTATGTTTAACTTCATCTTTTATATGTATGTGTTTTTGTCCTTTGTACTGCAGACTATATGGGATGAAAAGCGTCGCGACGCGATCAATTGAAACCGACGCCTGTGATTGGCTGAAATAAAGAGGTTGTAATCCAATTCACCCAATCATTTTTCTATAGCGTTCAGAGAATAAATACAGTTGAATTGTATACAAGTTAAAAACACAAAAGCATATATACATATACATATACATATATGATTTATATTATATACAAAATTTTGGAAAAATAAATTGTAAATATTTCTTGTTATAGATATTTTTATTTTGTGATTATACAATTTTTTAAATTTTTATACAACACAAATAAATTTTCATAAGAATATCAAGATAATTTAAAAAACAGAAAAAAGTTCCACAAAAATTTTGTAGACAGCTTTTTTGTGGATAAGTATTTTATCTACAACTTTGAGTAACAATTTCTTGTTGTAAAATTTATAATAAAAAGAACAAATATGTTTTGAATTTTGTTTATAAGTTTTGTAATATAAAAATTGCAACAAAAAGTTTTTAAGAATAGTTGTAGATAATATTGTTATCTACAAAAAAGCTCTTTACAAAATTTTTGTGGGAATTATAATTTTCAAGAAAAACAACAAAAAAAAGATTATACTCTTATTTTAAATCCCTCCTCCTCCTTGATTATAATGAATTTAAAATTATCTTATCATTATTATAAATTATAATAGACACTGTTATATTTTTTACATATTTATAATTTTTACATGTTTTTATTTTCTATTTAATACAAATATTTTATTACAGAGTGGCTCAATTATTCATGATTTAATATATATTTATTTTAATACTGGTTAAACTCTACATGCATTGACTTATAAATTTAAATTGCACAATTTTATATATCATTAATTTTTTGTTGAAATTAAGTTCGCTTTTACTTTAGTGAATTGAATCAATTATGGAATTGGGGTAAACTAACGTTTTCTAGACTCTTATTAAGTCATTCTGAACACTTTGATTTTTATATTTATTTATATATTATTATTTATAATTAATTTTGCGTATTTGTCATTTTTAAATATTGATGCTATTCTTTTGATTACACTAAAGGAACTTTTTTATATATTAATTATTTATTCTTAAGATTTGGTTCTATTTTACAAATTTATACAAGTTCAATTTATACATTTTTGATATTCATTTCAGATGTTGACATTTTATGGAGAATTTTTGAAATTATGTTTATACGAGGCATGTTTTTTAAGTAAGTACCGTTTTGCGATTCCGCCTTTGCAGCGCTACGGTCGGCGTTCCGCGCATGCACGCTGGTTACCTACATCTCTTGTCTACGCACTGACGCCATTACAGTCTGATTCTTCATTGTATACGTTGTTTACTGAGTGTTTAAAATGCCTCTGACAATCGTGAGTCCCGCCGATTGTGAAGTACGGGCTGTTATACGATTTCTTAGTGCTAAAGGCGTAAAACCGATCGATATTCATCGTGAGATCTGTGAAGTTTACGGACAAAACATTATGAGTGATGGAATGGTAAGGAAATGGGTGAGAGCATTTAAAGATGGCCGCAGAAATGTGCATGATGAAGAACAGTCAAAACAGTTGTGATACAGTGGTTAACAAGTCAGGCGGCAGAATTTTATGAGGAGGGTATTCAAAAACTGGTGCCACGTTATGACAAGTGCCTCAATATTCACGGAAATTATGTAGAAAAATAGATTAAGGTACAGGCTTTCATGTAGAAATAAAATTATTGCGATATCTTTGCACGTCTTTTTTTAATTCCAAAACGGTACTTACTTAAAAAACACGCCTCGTATATAATATACATTCTTTAGTTGTATGTTTAGTGAGATAGAATTTACGTAAAATTTAACTTTGAATGCTGCTTCTACATAAATGTTACGTAGATGCTTTATTATTAAAATTCACCAGGTTTTTCCCAGGTAGAAAATGTTTTTACAATGCAGTTTCAAACTTGCTACAAGGTAGGTCTTATTCTACTTCTCATATAGCTTGCTACAAGCAATTTTCAAGGTTTATTTTCAACCCCTCATATAAAAAATTATAACATACTGTAGTTACAAACTTTCTAAACTAATTGCAAATCTCATTTTCTACCTGGGTTATTAAATTTTCAAAAAATTATGAAAATACAGGAATTTCTTTATGACATTTGACTTTTATTTTTGAGTTAAGACATTTTTATTCTTTGAGTTAATGTATTGTACCATCTGTACCCACATGCAGTCCACAATTATCGGAGTCGGAAAATACATAATTAATATAACTTAAACACAATGAATTTAATTTTGAGTTCAGATTGATTATCGCAGCTTCGATCAATAATTAAAACATAATACAGCATTTAAAAGTCCCACTAATTCGTTAGATACTAATCACTTTCTTTAGGTGCGGGGGGTGGTGAAACACTAGGAGCACTTTCAGTCTTCCTCTGCTGTTGTAGAGCTTGCAGAGTTAGTGGTGGCAGTAGTCCAGTTGGAAAAGCTAGTCCAGCAGCTGCAGCAGCTTGCAGACTGTGCAATAGAGCCGCACTATGTTCCTGAGCTTTTCGGCGGAGTTCTAGCACGCTGCTGGACCGGGGATCTGAACCAAGGGTTGATCCAAGGAGGGGGGAATGCGAGGGGGGCTTGATGGGGCAGCATGAACATAAACCAGGGAAAGCTGAAAATAAAAAATTAATATTATTAACAAATTAATTTTTTTCTTAGTCGATGGTGGAACCGCCGGATATCGTTGCTAAATTAATTTTCTTTAAGTATTAAAAACAATTCGCTAACTATTTCTTATATCACTTAAAATTTAATCATAATAAATATGAAAGTGGCAGCTGAAGAGTTTATTTCTTTAATAAATAATATGCATAACAAATTTGATGTCCAATTTAGTTAGGTGAGTGTTAATAAGACGTTATCAGGTTTAACATCAGCGTCGCGATGCTGGGGTGTTACTCACAGCTACACCTGATGCTACGTTTCCGGAAACGAAATCGGATGGAAGGTGACACTATGCCGTTTTCATTCTAATGAAAACACGTCCTCTGCATTTAGTTTTATAAACAAATTCTAGTCAATGTAATTTTTTAAATGTACAACGGATAAAGAATAGGTTTTTTCTTTCACGTAGATTTATTAACTATACCTCTAAGAATATTTTAAGAGTTTTCCCATGCTAATATTCCAATTATAAACTTAGTTATAGCATTTTGAATTGAGCGCGGCTGTGTATATAGTTATACAAATACAATACTTTTTTTTTGCGCTTATCTAACAAACTACTCAACCGAATTTAATAAAAATTGTATCATATCTTTCTTATACTGTTATTTATCGAGTAACACAGGTGTTTTATAATTGGTGACTTGTTTTTGTTTTACATTTCTTTACTTAAGGTCAAAACGATAAAAAAGAGGCATATTTTCGATAATGTTTTTTAACTACACAGGTAATACATAATTATTTCTATAATTACTACATGATAAAATGACATTTGAAGAATATTTTGTAAAATTTTCATATATAAATATTGACAGTGAATCTCCGCTGACGTCACAAAAAAGTAACATTGCGGTGCCACTCATAACTCATCACTGGATTTTTTGAAATCGAAAAACCAAAAAGATTTTATTAGTTTAAAAAAAAATTATTGAAAAAAAAACTCGACAGCGTTACCTCGGCATTTATATAAAGAAAAAGTGTGCAAAATGTCAAAAGAATCGGTCGAGTAGTTTTTGATTTAGAGAGGGCACCGACTCTGAAAAAGATAAGTGTGAGAAACCGAATTTAAAAGTTTCAAAGTAACACGAAAGCATACCAGAGAGGTGAAGACTTAAAACTCTATATCTCCGACAGTTTTACTCCAGTCGACTTCAAATTTTTACACAATAAACTTAAAATGTTGTACAATAATATAAATAAATAAAAAGAAAAGTTTAAACTTTACCCTTACCCTAATCATATTTCTATACATAAAAAAAACAAGTGACGTGTTCTCAAAAGATGTCACACAGTTATCATTTAATACAAAATCATATTGGTTATCAATTTTGATGATTATCAATAAACTGTCAAAGTATGTTATAAATAAGTTGTAAACCACAAAAATAAAATAACACTCAGAAAAAGTTACGTGTAAAACTCATAAAAATATTGAACACATAAATTTTGTAATTTATTTAAGTGAAAAAAATAAAAGTTTACGATATTGGGAAATCAACATGATATATTATATAAGAATTTGATGAGAATTTGGTTTATCATTATCAGGTGGAAATTGCATTTTACTAAATCGTATTTATATATATATTTAGCTAAGTATATAATGGCAGATTGTAAGAAAAATTTTTTATCGTGAAAGATCTGACTTGTACGTGTTTAAAACCGATCGAATAAGCTAATGCGTAAGAAATTTTAATCAAGTATTGGATACGAACCTTTAAGTCCCGGAAACAGTGGCGGAGAAAATTGCGACGATAGATGCGAAGCCAAATGAGGAGGAAAAAATAACGGTGGTGTTGCACGGGGGGCTTGTGAACCATCTAGTTGCAGGGGCCGAAATCCGCCGCCACTGCAAAGAAAAATAAATTGTTAATAAAAAGATTAAGTAACTAAAAGGTAATTTCTTATCCTAAACCTTAAATGCACGATGGAAAATCATTAGATGCGTCAACATTTTCTTGTAGCTCAGACAAAGCAGTTTTGATTTCCAAATTTCGTTGTGATAATGAAATATAATACGTACATATGCAACTGCATTATGCATGTCGCAGTCTGATCTAATAGAAATCTAAGGAGGTGCGGGGGGTAGGGGGGTGTTTCAGGCGTGGTGTAAAGAAGGTTCTTGTTGCATTACAGTGTTCGAGGAGGTGTGGCTTTGGTTCTCTTCTTCAGTCAAATGTATTACGTATTCAAATTACGTAACAACTTTATGCGACTGTGGAAATGTGGTAAGAAGACTGAAGACTGAAGACTGAACACTAAAGACGAACTGAACATGTGACACTAACACTATCAAAGTATGGAGATAGAACTGCAACTGCAACTGCAGAGCACTCTAACGGTGATATATGTCGTGTTCAACAAGAGATTAATGTAATGGTAAGACAACGTTCAAATTGCACTTCACTTTATTTATTGGGAGGAATTACTAAGATTTAATATAAAGCATATAGACGACACAATAGGCGAGAGCATTGATTCTTGACACTGACTGTTTCGATCCCCGTTCCAGGTTTGGTTGTTATTAAATTAAATTGATTATATACATAAATAATCATAAACTTAACAAGCTGCGGTGTAGATAAAATAAGAAAATCATCTATGAAAGAAGGTACTAGCATTTTACTGAATTTGTAAACTCTAATGTGCATATACACTAGTACGGTTTAAACATGATACACATGAGTGTATTAAATGTGTTGTACTTTTAACGTACAGACTAGTTTGACATAAACATGCGACACTAATAAAACACTTACTTATGCTATGTTTTAAAATTCTAAGTAGTATTTTTATGAAACATAAATGTTTCAATTCTTCGTCGAAACTTCTAAAAGTATTGCGATTTGGAATATGATCTCGAGCAAAAGAGTCAGTCTCCAGTATAGTTGTGTTTAGTAAATAAATAAAAATAATTGAAAATTGTGTTTAAATGGACAAATGAAATAGACCTGAACAATAAACCCATGTTGAACTGAGTTTGACAATGGTAACCACGAGTTAGCAGAGACCTTGTTAAATAACTTGAGTTTTATTACTTATTTTCTAAAGCAGGTTGAAGGAATTCGTTCGAAATATGACAGCCTCCGAAGTATTAAGTTGCATGTCGCAATAGTGTGGACGTGTTGCACAACTTCTTGCAACAAATGTTGGATGTTGCATGTTTAAGTCGCACGTATGTGTACGACGCTTAATAAACAACATTTCCCGATTTTACAGCAGAAAATTTTTAGGCAGCTTTGAAAGAGATTATTATATCTATACTGATGTTACTGGTAAAGCTAACAATGGCGTTATCACTAAAATTTACATCAAAATAAATAACCGTCTAAAATAGAAATCTGAATGTACCCTTCCACGGGGCACTAAGCCAAGTTTTAAGTTGTTTAAACAACAAATTTACAAAGCAATAACAAATTTTTTAAACAGGATATTATGTAATTTAGAATTAATTAAAACTTTTAATGTAATAAAAAAAAATCATCTCTTGACAGTGTATATCACGTAGACTTATGTAGGATTTTTATAATGGGGTTGTTTGACATATTTTAAAACCTGGGTTCTTTTTGCATTATCCCCCTAACTCCCACCACACCAAACTGTCTCTTCTCATCCCTTTTTTCACGTAGATGTAGCTTCTCGTAGTCAACAGTCACCAGTTTTAGGGGTGGTTAATACATTTTTTATATTTATGTATTCCCTTAAATATATTAAGAACATTTTATGATTTTATGAACAAGGTAATAATGTACCACCCTGTATACTTTTATATATAATATTCTTATTACAGCTTACTATTATTAAATTTAATCAGAAAATGTCTTTTAAGGTTTATTTTTATACAGTAATAACGTTATTTTATAAATGTAAACCTATTTTCATTATTATTTTAAGTAACGTTGAATTTTAAGCTTCTGGATCTCTTACACTGGAACCGACTACTTTCGACTTACGACTTTTTCAGTAGGGTGTAGTCGCATTAGCACATTTCATAATAAGAGGAAATTTCTACTTTATTGTTTATCAATACACCACTGTACCGCAGAAGTACGTAAAATGTTTCACTCATATAAATCATATCTGTTCGATCACGATCATAATTCGCAAGACTCAAGAATACGGGCCCTGGTTCTAAAACATGCTTTAGAACTGTTCTACAATTGATACAGTTTTCTTTTTGAGAGTGTAGGTTTCTCACAGTGATACTGGATAAAAGTTATTCAAGCTAAATTAAGAATCTGCTTAATAAATGTGAAAATCAAACTTAGCGTACGGTTATCTTAATTAAATTCTTATCTACGAATCTTTTACAAAGACAAGCACATACAAGAATTACTTAATTAACCAAATATTTAAATACCGAAATTTTTAATGCTTTAATAACATTTTCATAATTTGAATATTCTTTATAAAACATTATATCCAGTGTACATTTCACTTGAAAACTAATTGCAAAGGCAAATTATAATTGTATATTTAGATATTTACATATCAAAACCAAAGCCAAGTTGTGACTGTGAAATGCTGAAAATGAGAAAATGGGAAAATGTAACCAAAGTACAAGTGAATTACTCGAATCACCACATTATGCGCATTCTAAATTTAAATTAAAATCAGAATTTTAATTAAGTTAATTCCTTTACACTTTCTGAGTGTAATGTACACTGAATAATAAGAAGACTAAATTCATTAGTTGATTTAATTAGAAAAATATTTTATAAAAATATCAAAATCAGTGTAAACCATGAATTAATTGCAAAAAGGGTTCATAAATTAAATATTTTGTATGTTCACTAGTGAAAATTTAATGTAACTTTTTTATCATAAAAGTTACAACAAAAAGCTATTAATAAAAGTTGTAGATAATACCATTATCTACAAAAAAGCTCTTTACAAAATTTTTGTGAAAGTTATAGTTCTCAAGATAAACAGAAGTAACTGATTATACTCTTATTTCTTACAACAGCCTAATTTTTGGCTTGGCATGGTTCACAACCCCATTGCATTAAAGGGTTGGTGTCTGTGCTAAAACTCTTTCGATTTTACTTCGTGTAAAAGAAAGTGAAATAAATATTATACGACTACATAATAAGTAAATATAGTTACTTAGCAAAACCAAAAATGCTGTAAAATTATTAATATAAATGGAAACATCTTAAGAAATAAATAAATAAAATGTAAAAAGAAAAGCAAATAAGAAAAAGACTAAAGAAAATTATATTGAATAATAAAATACATTGTGTGCCAACAAAAGAGTGAGCACAAATAAAATATAAATAAAACAATAAAAAATACTCGGAGAAATGTCTCTGCATTTTTGTATGGAATAAGAAGAAGAAGTTGAATACAAGGACGGCGCGGCGCTTCGATTCGCTAAGGGAGGTAATAAAGAATTCAAATTCACAAATGTGTCGTCTGTTCTTTTTGTAAAATATTGCATAAATAATATAAGAATGTAGCCGGTAGCAAATGCGGGTAGGGTTAGATGGGGAGGGGAGGGGAGGGATCAATCCTGTGACTGACACAGAAATAAGTGCTGAAGGATAAAACTGGAAGCTGTTTATTTCGTTAAAACTGTTTTTTGTGTTATTGAAAATTTGATTGTTAATTTCATCAAGGACCGAATCCGTTATTCCGTTATTTTGCTAAGTAGTTTAACGTTATGGTATATAACGCCTGTAACGTTTCCCATAATGGTATATAACGATACAAAACGGTAGACTTTACAGCAGAGACGTTATCTCGGTCTCGCTTTAAAAAGTGCAAGTGTTTGGTAAAAGCGATGTTGCCGGTGTTGCCAAATATATGTAGCGGTAATTTTTACGTGATTTGCGCCATTATGTCACCTTGAGAATCTCCCTGGTTATCGTATATTGTAATGTTACAAGTGAAAGTTTATATGTTTACGCAAATCGTATGGTGGCTCGAAAACGGCTCCAGGGAAGTTTTTGAAAATTTCATATTTCGTAGAGAAAAATATTCTAAAACTTTTGGCGTCCTCGGATTTTCCCGCAAAATTCTTAGGAACCCGGAATTTTGGAAAAACTAAAAAAAAATTTTGCTCTATAACTTTTAATTCGTAAAAGATAGAAAATTGAAAATTTGCAAATGTATTACGGTGTTCTATGCTAATTTTTTAAAAAATTAAAAATTAGAAATTGAAAAATGGAAAAAGGGGCGTTATGAATATTAGAGAGCCCGGTACGAAACTTTAGAGAAAACGTTTAAATTTTGTTTTCTTATATTTTTTTAGTCAATTTATATGAAAAAATATTTTATTATTGAACGAGTTAAATATTTCAATTTGTTAAATAGAATTAAAATTACGAATTATTTTATTGAATTCAAATCATACACACTAAAAGGACGTCGCTTTGCGACGGGGGTAAACTCTAGTATATATATAAGTACCGTTATGTTATTGTAAAAATATTATTTGAATCGTTATTTTTATTACTTAAAATATCAATTGTATCATTACGATATGGTTTCGGTCTCTGACGGCAAAGTAACAAAAATGCGATTTTGATTTACTATTGAAAAGAAACTTGAAACTCAACAAACTAAAAAACCCTTAGACAAAGTGCAGATTTCTTAATTCCTAGCTAATTTTGTTTCTCATTTTAAATTTATGTTGGAGTCGAATATACCTGTAGCTTAATCAAGCAAAATACCTCGGTGATATTCTTCACCAACTGTGGTCGGTCTTGGATAAAATTAGAATTACAAAACCCATTTCTTAATTTAAACTTCAGTTATTAACCGCAATTTCATTTCCTCTTATTCCACAATGTCCCGGTATCCACATAAATTGTATAGTATTATTTTTATTTATTATATTGAAATACAGCTCCTTAATTTTGCATGTCAAAATATCATTATTTGATTTGTTATCATTAGAATTTAAATTTTTTAAAACACTTAAAGAATCCGTTATTATTATAATTTTATTATTGTTCATATTTTCATTAATTTCCAATGCTTTTAATATTGCTAATTCTTCTCCAGTATAAGAGCTAACTTTGTTATTTAATTTAAATTTATCATATAATAAATTAACTTTTTCATACATAGCAAATCCTGCTTTATTTCTTTCTAAATCAATGGATGCATCTGTATATATTATTTTTGTAAAATTTGTATTAATATTTTTAATAGATGCAGTGGATGTTGATTCAACAAAAACACTCCTACATAATCTAGAAGAGGCTAAGATGCTGCATTTTCTTAATAATTTAATGGCCTCTTTCATAATTCCTCACCTCTTGACTGCGTTGTTTTCTTTTTAATTTCCTTTTCTCATTTTTAATACAAGAATATTGAGAGTACCATCATTTTTTCAGATCATCTTTCTTTTCCGCTTTTATTAACTTGAGTCTAATCAATTTGTACACAAAGCTGATTTCAACTTGTGTATTATAATGTATATTTAATAGAGTTTTATTTTATTTTTCTTTAGGGTTGAAATACCATTTTAAAGGATTTATTTTAAATCCTTCTTACTTTTTTTAAATCCTTAACATTGGTTGAAAAATAATCTCTATTGAAAATATACCTTGATTCAACCATAGAATAATAAATATTAACAAAACAATATAGGGTTAAAATGGAGTTGATTTAAAAGGTAATAAATGTGGTCAGCAGGGTTCTTTCTTTCTGGTCGCACTCACAAGGCCTGTGGTAGTATCCCTTCTTGCCTCACCTCCTGCAGAGCTGCTCAATAAATATATTTACATAGTATATATTTTCAAATCAAATAAAGTTATTATAAAAAATTATTAAAAATAAAATGATATTTGTTTAAAGTCGTTTCTATCTCCTGCTGCTATTAAAAAGTTCTTTGACTCCATTCAATTAAATTTCAATTTAAAATATCATTTAAAAATCGTAAAGCAAATATTTGCTATCAGTACATTGGCATACACTGACAGCGTGTATGAAGTGATGCATATTCTGTAGGCGTATTAGAAATTACACATTTTATGACTGTAGAATTATTTTTATACAAGGCATGTTTTTCTCTATATGTTTTGCTTTACTTGTAGTTCAGATTCACTTTGCCGTCATGTGCTTTTAGCCAGCTAAGAGTGTACAGAGACCTATAAAGCTTGAGTAGTCATTCCAACACATTTTCAGGTCCAATAAAACCAAAATCTGATGTTGGTTGGCGTCCTCGTTCATCTGATTTAAGAACGCCAGATTTATTTTGAACGATATACATAAGAGTATAAAATACATTGCCTTCTACCATAGACCAGCTCTCAGATATGGAGAAATATTTTTATTTCCAAATGCAAGAGCATTATGAAAGAAACTGTCAATTGCTATATTAATTCACACTATTAGCAAATAATAATATTATTTGCAATCGAAGAGTCGAAATGAATATATAAATGTAATCTTAAAAATATTTTAAATTTGAAGCCAAATTAAAATTATTTCCACTGAACTGTAATGAGCTGTCAAAAAATATTTTTTATCCAAAAGAATATTGATCCACAGATGTGATATTTCAGATTGATCAACGGATAACTGGCATTTATAAACATATTAAATGATATTTTATTGATAGAAGATAATTTAGTATATTTGTAACTTATTTGTGTTTATTAATAAACATTATTTCATCTTTTTAAGTTGTCATGGATCATATTTATTATGGACTATAAAAAAGTGTTACTTCCTTCCACGTAAGTATATCCTCGACAGGTGGTGCAATATGCAGTTGTACGCCGTGCTACGTAATCAACAAGTGCTCCCTACATATCAAAATTTTGTAATTAAAATATTTTCCAAAAAAGTTATTATTACAAATGAAATATTTGTTATAATTTGTAGAATCATGTGTTTAACCGGTGTAGCTATTTACTTTTGTTTCTAAAATGTTATTTGCGAATAAATCTTATAGTTTTCAATGTGCTGTGTTGTTTAGGTTAGAATTTTCCAGATAAAATATGTGCTTCAAATTTGTGAGTTCATATCAAATTTATATCTTAATTTATAGAGGAAATTGTTTAGATTATGATTAAACATATATTTTTGTTGCTAATAAGTTATTTTAAATACAATTTTGATATGTAGGGTACTACGTTTTATGAAAACTGAACGTTATACCGTCGTTTATAGTTACGTACGGTCAATCGTGCGCGTGTTCGAAGTTATTGCCTTTTGTGTGATGGCAGTGTTGCATTTGCAAACGAGTGTCATGTCAAAATAATTTGTTTATATCTTCAAAAACATTTTAACAAATTAACTTTATCATATTATAAAAGTATTAATAAAAGTGTTAAGCATTTATAAGTGAAAGTGGTGTGCTGTGTTGTGTTGACAGGTGATAAACCCTATAACAATAGACACTTGGTTTTGAACATATAAATATTTTACAAATATACCTGGAAAAACAAACCCAATCATGGTGAGTGACTGTTTACAACTATTTTGTATTCCTATTAGTACCTATCTTTATTTTAGTCATTAAACTAGTAAAGGTTTGAAGAGAAAAAGTTTTTTAAGATTCTGGAGTATGTTTTAGGTTAAGTTTACTGTTGTCACCTGTTTGTATTTAGACAAAGGTAGTAAAGAGGGTACTAATTAGTTAACTTAATAGATCTTTTGTAACATTTATTATTCATTTCGTGCAGTTCTACTTAGTGTAAATCTTTACCCACTAAATACAACTGTTTATCATTTATATCTTAAGGTATAGGCTAAGCAAATGATCTGTATTCCATATGTAATTCTACTCGTTGAATGTTAATCTATTTCAATGCTTAACCTAAAAGGTTTGGTGGACCCTCTTGATTTTAATCCTTCTGTAAGTCATTCTACAGTCTAATCAGAAGGTCTACTTTTTCTGTAGTTGATGATTACTGTCATAAATGTCAGATTCATTTCATATTTTTTCAATTCCTATTCAACTCTGTCAAGGTATTGAAATATTGTCTATTGGAAAGGTCATATGTCATGTTTATTTTTTTTTGCATCGTCGTGTTGCCAGTGTTTATAGTTAAAAAGTAATATATGTGAATGGCATTGCAGACTGATAGTGAATGTTGATACCCATTAACCATTGGAATTATGTCAAATCTATGTAATACTTTACTTAAGTTTAAGTAGCACTTAATACTATTTAAACTAAAAAGTTTTGTTTGTTATTTTATTACTTTATAGGATTTTAATAATTAACATCTCTTCTTAAGAAGTTTTGTCATTATCTCAGGCAATCAGGCAATTAGATAAACCTTAAATAAATGTAACTGTGCTTATTGCGAAATTATATTTAATATAAGAAGACTGAAATTTAAAAAATTAAGCGTTGGATTTGGAATCGAGTCTAAAGACAAGTCAATGTTGTCGGCTAATGTCTCACGTTAATTATAGCAAAGGGCTAATTAATTAGAATTACCTACATGGTTTATTGTAAAACACATGAAATATGTACTATGATAAATTATTCGAAAAGTTCTTCACTATATTTCGCTCGTTTCACGTAAGAGTATAATATTATTGCATAAACTCGAAATAACTTCGACTTATTTAATTATTTATTATACCTTGTTAGATGTATATGTATGTACATTTATATTACGATGGCCGACTGTTTCCGGTTACCCGTTTTATACCCGTTCTATGCGCCTCTTCAGAAACGTAACTCCATTCCAGGAAATTTGATTTAATTTGTAAGCTCCGGGAGCGGGACTGCGGACTCTCTTCTACGAGTACTAACTCCAGGAGTTGAGCTCAATGCTCTTTCCAACTTCATGTCCGTTTCATACCAGCTTCTGTATAATTTCTTTTGAATGCAAAAGTCTACCAAAAGAATTACGTTATTTCTACATTTTAAATGTAGTAAAGCTATCGCAGGATAATGTTGCAGCCTTCATGACGATACCATACTTTTTATTTATTTAAGTTTCTATTTGAGAATGAGTTAAAATGGATCGACGGCAAGGTAATAATAATTCCACATTACATTTTAAATATTAAATGGTTAGGAATTAAAATAGCTTTTTTAGTGTTCGACAAAATTTGAAAAGATATTTAAAATATACAGTTGTCGCTATAGCCTGTCGAGTCCGTTTTATTTATTTTTTAGGTAAAAAAAAACTTCTAATGACTTCTTTGATGTGTGCACATCCGTGGTCGATTATTCGTGTTCTTGTCGATTCTCAGATTCGTACACTTTGATGTGTGTTATGTACCACTACTAATATGTTCGTGTTCGTGTACGTATATATGAATATTTGCCTTGTGAGCCGACTACAAGTGCAACCACAGGTATTCATACCACTAATGGCGGCTCACTAATTGGATTTGTGTTGAAAGCCACATATGTGGACACATAGTTAGTGCTCAGTTGGAATTCGTACACAAAGACAAACATTTCGCACAAATATTTGCTTTGAGCATAAAAACAAAACATAACTTAAAATATTATTTTAAGTATTTATGTCACCCAAGTTTAACAGTTGTCAAACAAACAAACGAAACGTTTTGGGATTAGAATATTTGTCATATTTTAGAAATAAGTGAACTACTTGACCTCAAATAATTGGCAAGAAATAATTGAACACGCAAGTGTGAACCCTCCATAATATTGAACATTCGTACCCAAATTCGCCTGTGTGGTCCAGGCATTATAACAAAACGGATATAAATTCGCTAACATCTGCAGGTTCTTTTTGCTAACTGCTATCGTTCTCTACTACGGTAATAAACAACGGTATATATCTCAGCGATTTGTTAAACAAAATTGAAACCGCTGTATTTCTATTCACATACAACTAATAGGAATAATGTAATGCCTTTTGATATAACCGGGAAAAGTTTCATAATTTGAAAAGAAGTTTTAAGAAGGATAATTTATTTAAAAGAAAATTACTCTGATGAAAATATCGCTGTCATTTATATTCTATTTTGTACCGGAGCTAACTAGAGCAGGAAAGTTGGAGGAGGGACGCAGGGGGGGTTGTTGTAATTATTTTCATATAAACGTCATTTCATTTAGTTATTAATTTACGCATTAATTTTGTGAATTAAGTTGTTGCTTATTATTTTTTATGGTTCATTGCTTAATTATTTGCAGTCAAGTTTATTTCGCTTTAATTTATTTAATGTAACGTCGTCTTTATGTTTAATTAGCTAATTTAATATTTATTCGTTTATTTAGAGTACTTATGTTACTCAAATTACTGTATTTATTTTGTAAAGGTCTACATTTTTGTACAATTATGTTAACTTTATTTAAAATACACTGTTATAATTGTTTTTCAAAAAACGTTGAAGAAACTTATTGTTTTTCCAATTCTCCAGTTACAGCATAACTGGATTTAACCTAAAAAGTGAGTTTTTCAGTTCTAGTTTTGTCAAAAACAGACCACAGTTAACTAAAGGGGTTCGCCTCGATTAAAAGAAAAAGATAAGAAGTAAAGTTATCTACCAAGGTTTGTAATAAGTCCTACCTGTGATAGGAAGTACAATTAAATTAAAAAAAATTGTGTTACACCACTCTCATCTTCTTGCTGGGAGTGTAAGTGCAATAGAAACGCACCGGTGTAGATACTGCCTAATTTTAATGAGGAATATAAAGTTTCTATCCTATATACCAAATGGTAAATGAAATAGAGTCTCTAAAATTAATATTTTAAGACTTCAGACAAACTCAAATTGATAAAGTTTATAAAACATATTCTTACATCAACTTGTTTAAAAAAAAATGATGCCTATAAGTTGATTTATCAAGAAACTACAATCTAACAATTAAAAGACATTTATAATTAAGTGTTAATTAGTTTTAATTAAAGAAAATCTTGTGATATTCCATATACAAACAGATGGCAGCATCAGTTTTAAAACTTCAGCTGAAAAATCTTTTTCAATAAAATTTATTTCACTGACCACCTATGCGATTTAAAAGCTCTAGAGATTTATATTCTTGACTTAGTTTAATCTCCTATAAATGCTCCCCGCCGCTGTGCTATTAACAACGCAATTAATTTTGTCTGAATCTTATAAAAATATATATATAATTTGAGAAACACTGGTTTTTGAAGTTATGTATATAACATTATTTAATAAAGAGACGCGCGCCTCACGCAATGTGTTAATTTGTACATTAATTAGAAGCAATTAAGTGGCATCAATCAGTCGGCCACCATCATGCCGCGACAATACATCTTTGGTTATTTCTATAATTATTGATGACGTAGATAATTAAATGAAACAGATGACAAAACATTCTATACCATTTGCATAAGTTTTTAGAAGAATTAGTTTCAATAAAATTAATCTATCTTAAATAAATAAAAATTCATAATTTATAATTTAAAATATATTTTTTACGCCAGCATTTTTAATTAATAATTCTTCGCGTTAATTAAACGGGGTTTTTAATTTACACATTAATTGAAATTTTTATTTAAATTAATTATTTAACTTATAAATGTAAATTATTTAATTATATTTAATTAAATATTACAAGCGATACATAAAATTATAATTATAGTATTCGTTAGGGTAGTTAATTATTTTCAATTTAATTTATAAGAATGTAATTAGAGGGGTGGGAGGAATGCATTAGGACGTTCGCTAGTGTTAACTTATCCCGAAAACATTATTAAGAGCCTAAGTAGTGTAGTACACAAGAGGCGAGTACTATGTAGTGGTCCGGACCAGCGCTATATTTTCTAGGTTTGCTTGTTTCGTTCAACTAATCTGAGAACTTAGAAATTAGCATTGGAAATAGACCGACGTTGAATAAAGTAAATTAAAATAAAAACTACTGCAGCATGATATTTTCTAATTTCTTTCTATTAATTTTGTCATTTCTATGTTGTTTCAACACTACCGATAATTTTTGTAAGCAAAAACATTTACCTAAAGCCCTCAGGTATATAGAAAATACAGATTCAATTGCTAAATTCAGGCTCATTACTCAAGACAGGTTTTATAACATGAAAGGCTATTCGAAAAAAGTCGAAATATTTCGGAATCAGTCGGTCTTGCTCGAGATCAGCCGAAGTAAAAGGATATTAAGTAAACAGAAGTCACAGTTCTTGATAAAGTCTGACACAGAAGCTAGTTTATACATTATACGTCATTAATTAGATTAGCGTTCGAGCGTATCACTTCATAATCAAATGTCTTTCACGTTTCTGAAATGAGGACATTAAGTAGTTTACCCCGGGGCCCCGCATTCCGTAATAATCAAGCCCAACCAACTATGTTTGGACTACTTCTAAATAAGTTACATATACTAAGAAATATAAAAGAACAATTAAATAAATTTAATTCAACTTATAATTATTTTCAAGTACCCTTTTCGATTCGCTGTCACTGGTTACGAATGAGAAGTGCATTAGTTTCATATGACATAAACTGCATTAATAAAATGAACTGTGTATATAACATATTAAAATTATTTTGAATATTTATTGATAATAATATTATCAGAATAATTCCAAACCGCAAATCAAATATCAGTTAAAAATATTCAATTACATTAATTTATATGTATACATGATTAATTCATTAATTCATTAGCGAAACACTGTTAAATGTATATGTATATATATGTGGGATTCAAAAAGGAACATTTCAACTTTTTTTGAATTTTTTGTGGGATAAAAGATAAACTATTTAAGATGGTGGTGCACCAATCCGGAAAATTGAAATTTAGATCTAGGTTTGATTCTTTTACATAATATAAAGAGAGACTTACTAGTGTAAATATTTTGTAATGAATTGTCAGTTACATACTGCTTCTGATTGTAAATTTTCTCACTATATTACGCAATTTTATACAATTTAAACTTAAGGAAACAACTCAATTATCTTTAATGTGTTCTTCAAACACACAAATGTAATGATTTATTTATTTAAAAATTATTAAAAAAAAGTTCAGATATTTTCTATCGGTTCATGCAAATTTTAATTAAAATAATGAGCAAAATCTGTTTAATTGACAGTGTGGTAAGTGCATCGACCGCTGTTGGTATAATTTAGTATAATTCCTTTTAATTAATGAATTGGTGGGCAATGGGCAATGGGCACCGCCATTTACTAGCGTTGATAGTAAAGCAACATTACGAGCTGACGGGCTACGACTGGCCGTTTGTATTTGTCGTTGTTAATTATAAATTGTAAATGTAATACTGCTTTATTTCACGCAATTAAATTAATTTTATAGCATAGGTTATAATATTATAACATAAATAAACTAATAATAGTTTATTTATGTATTATAAGTAAAAGTAACTTCAATATGTTCAAGCATTTCTCGATAATTTCGTATAAAACTGGTTTTAGACGATGCGGGAGTCAAATATTGGAAGATTGACATGGCAAGTTTCCTTCTACACGGTGGAACGAATGTTTGATCCGAATAATTTTTTTATTTTATTAATTTGTTGATATTATTGACACTGACACTGTTTAACAAAAACTTTCGAGTAGCAAGTAGTGCATGACATGTTGATCAAGTGTGTGGTGGGGGTAGCAATTGACCGAACTTCTTCCAACGTGAATGTTGGACACACTTAGTTCCTGTATCGACCATACGATGCGTCTAACGTTGGAAGGAAGCATCTATTATCCGGTGTAGAATTTTAATTCCTCCTAAAGTATATTAATTTAAACTTCCCCTAAAAAAGTTACATTGTACATATTGTTGGTAACAATGCACAAAGATCTTTTAAGCGTTTGTAACAATGTGTTGTTGGTTTTTAAAAAAAACATTACAACAACGGCTTTATAATGACTTCCTACT
Source organism: Panorpa germanica (assembly GCA_963678705.1). Lineage (NCBI taxonomy): Eukaryota > Metazoa > Arthropoda > Insecta > Mecoptera > Panorpidae > Panorpa > Panorpa germanica. The sequence continues at coordinate 1,587,148 of OY783222.1, forward strand.
TCCTGTGGTGATTGCGGCGGGTTATTACAAAACTAAAATATATATTAGGGGTTGTGTTTTTTTTTCAAAACGATTTAACAATTATTATGTTATAAGTCCGCTCGCTTTAGAGTGATATTAGGTTTTTCTTTTTTTTAAATATTTACTTAAAAATGTAACAATCCATAGTAGAACAAGTCACACATTTTACGGGGTAATAACAGACTTCATGTGACGTCATATCTGTTATACGTCACAGCGTGTGTACGTCACGGTTCATTTTAATGACACGTGACCTCAGTGGGGGGCGGGACAATTAATTCAGATTTTTACGCGTTTATTTCTATTATAAAACATCTTTATATGCGAATGACAATAGATCATTGAATTTTTATCAGTGGGGCGTAAAACATTGAATGTTTCTCGTTTATTTTTGTATAAGCCACTCTATTAATATACTGCAGAGGGGGGTGACAGTTAGACGTCAGGGCTATGGGTTCTTGATAATGGTATTCTGATGTAAATGCAGTGACATTTACAATAAGTAAAACTAAAAGACTATGAATTAGAACAGACACAGCAACGTAATACGACGTAATATTAAATAAAAAGTTAAAATTTGTAATGAAAAGACTATTTAAGTATTGATGACTCTACATTTTTAAACCTGCACACTTAGCAGGTGTTCTTAGCAGACTCAGCACAAACTTCTTCCTCTAATTTATTCCAAGAACTATGTAGTGGTAAATAAGCAGTGGCCGTAATTTGTGATTTTTACCTTTTAATTAAAGGTATGTAGTTTCCGTGGTGTAGTGGTTATCACATCCGCCTAACACGCGGAAGGCCCCCGGTTCGATCCCGGGCGGAAACACTTTTTTGGAAATTCGTGCATAAAAACAGATTTTTTAGTGTGCACCCCAACTTATCTTTGCTCTCTTCGCTTTATTACCGCATATTGTAATAATAGAAAATCTTCTTCTTTGATAAAAATTAATATTACGTATGTATAACGTTACTCTTATAATTTTATTGTCTGTAGAACATATATATTAAGTTTCATCACATCAATCCGGAACCGGAAGATGGAACACTGTCTTGTGCAAACTTTTGTTTTGTATCACAAGAGCCATAGATTGCTGTCATTTCCGCTAAAAACGGATCCACCTCGCAAATAAAATTTAGTGTTATTGTTTATTACAGCTTTATATTTTAGATTTATATATATATATATATACATGGTCGAAAACAGGGAGGGAAAATAGAGTATATGCCCCCTTAAAGATAGATTGCAATTTGTGACTAGGTTACAGTCTGTTACAAATTTATGTCAGATAAATTTGAAAGTTGTTATTTAGCTACCTGTGCCTAAACGGCAATGCTTTTAATTTCATGTACATGCTGAAATAAGCACTGGCCATAATTTGTGATTTTTGGCTTTTAATTATATTTATGTAGTTTCCGTGGTGTAGTGGTTATCACATCCGCCTAACACGCGGAAGGCCCCCGGTTCGATCCCGGGCGGAAACACTTTTTTGGAAAAAATATGTGAGTGCGTTCTAATTTTTGCCAACGGCCATACGGTCTAATCTAGTGGAACCCGGTCGGTTCGGTCACAAATTGACATTCAAGGGTCTTACTCGAATATTGGGTTTCCGTTGACATTGCACATCATTTCGCGCATGTTCACCACACCTCGACGATCAAAAACAATTTAGAGCTCACTCGCTTTTAATTAGAATCAGATCTTGTAAACGGCCTGACTCCGGAAACTGAATCTGAGCGGATCGTGTAAAAGGCCCATTAGATTGACAGGTAGATGTATAACATTTGTGTAAATGTACGTAATTTCTAAGCTTCTTTAACTTTCAATGCCATACCCTCCCCCCGTTATTTACGTCCTAAATTCGAAGTAGTTCCGGTTCCTTTATGCACGTGCACTGAATCGTTTTGTTTATTTGTACACAAAACAACACAACTCAGTCTATCCTCTTCATTTGACAATACGACAATTGTCAACTAACAATACATCCAGGTTATAAATCACTTCAACTCAATGATGGGGAGTCCAGTGGTTCAATGAACAGCCACTAGAGGCGCTAATGATGCGATAACAAAATAAACCAAACTACGGGGGGTTTAATCCATGATCCACCCTTCAATTTATAATAATCATAGTTGTTTAGGGGAGCTGAGGGAGTGGGAGACACTAGAATTCTATCCCTTATGTATTGTAGTTTGTTAAAGACAATGAAAGGCTGATAAGTTTATTACTGGTACAATCATACATCATGTGTGATGGGAAATAGAGTGATTATGAGCTAATGAGAGTAAATGACATTTATGATTATATTTGAGGTTAATTTTCTTTCTGTTTCTGCAAACACTGATAAAACAAATGAAAAATTATGATGTATTAGTAATAAAACTATTTTATAAGACGTCTTCTTAATATAATTGCGCTAAATTCTGTAACTCTTAGTGGATTCGTATATATTTCGAGACGATTTCGTATTGATATTATATACTTGTATATTAAAGTGTTTTAAAAAATGTTTCTTCTTACCTGTCACCAAATGCAGAGAAAATATGATGGCCAAATTGTGGTGCTGTTAACCCAGAAGGTCTTAATGATGACGTATCTGTCGGTGAAGCACTAGAAGCAATCGGGCTCAGTGTAGATGCTTGCGAAGTCCTACAAAGAACAATTTGGCATTGTGAATCAACGTTAAAGATTTTTAAAATTTGATAGAAAGCGAAAGAGAAACCAGATTATTGGACTCAGTAGCCAAAAACTCGCGTGAGATCTAAAGAAGACCATTACTCGAAAATTGGTTGGATTCAGTACTAATAAATACATGAGATCTTACCTTAATCCTGGAGAAGGTGTATTAGGTGGTGAATTTGCATCCCTTTCCATACTATTCCCACTTCCCTTTTCTTTTAGTAACGCTTGTGGACTAGATGTTATCCTTTCTGGTTCGCTCTGCCGGTGTGTATCTCCAGGACTTGCTGGAGATACAATATTTGGAGTAGTTCGATCGTCATCTGTTGCTGAAATATCTGGAGTGCTTGTGCGACTTTCTTCAATCTGTTGAAATTAAAATGAATATTATATTAATCAATCTATAATACTTAATTTCATCAAACTTGTTTTTAATTTGTTACCTTATCAACACTTCCGGTATCTCTTATATCACCACCATCCCGTTTTCTTTGTTCTTCTTTTAGTCTTTCAGCTTTTCGCCATTTTGCACGTCTATTTTGAAACCATACCTGAAAAAGACATTTATTCAGTGACGTCATAAATTAAAACAAAATTAAATAAACAATACATAGATCAAAAAATATTTCTTCAAAATCTATAATGGTATTTTCTAGTACAGTATATCTTTCGTAGACCTCTGTAATCTATTCATATAATTTTCAAAATAAAATTTATATATTTATTACGTTTTTTACGTCTGTCAGATTATATTTATATATTTGCGGTGTAATTCTAAAACCAAAAAAGCAAACCAAACGAACCCTCAAACTCAAACCCTTAAAAGAAACGTAAAAGGGATTTATTATTTTAAAATCAACCCTCTACTTGACTTCATCATATATATCTCTTATGGTTGTATAATACAATATAGATCAAAATGTATAACATGCGTAAGGGGTGATTTAAAAAAAAAAAGAATAGGGGTAGTTTAAATCAACCCCACTTCCCACCAACTTCTTCTATTCCTCCTTCATCGCCCATTAGCCTTAAGGTACATACGCTGTATTTTGTTTAAAGAATCATGGAATAGATGTTGAATCAGTTTGTAGACTACCCTTCTGTATTTAAGGGTAGATCTCAAGAGTATTATATCCAACTATTAAATATATGTAAATTATTAATGTAATAATCATCATAGAAAATGTTATTACTTCGTTAGATTTCTTTTGAGCGTAGTGCGGGGGATATACGCAGATGCAGTATCCATTGGCTCGCTTCTAATATTGATTCTAGTCTTTAAGGAAGTGTCTACAGGTTCGCATCAGATCACCTTTAATAAATATCACAACGGAAATGGTCAAATAACATTAATTGCTTGGAATAAAATCAGTTGTAATATTTTTGCCGCGTGGTAAGAATTCGCAAAGTAAGAATTCGCGTTATAGTGGATCGATCCTACTATTCCATAGCTTCCTACTGCAATAAAATCCTACATAAGGCTGCTACATACGTTTTCATATTCTGCAACCGTGGGTCGCTCTAATTAATTTTTGCAATTTAGTACAACATTAATTAGATTTGCAACAATACAAAGAACTGTTATAAGCTTCACAGATTGTGCATACGAGTGTAGGCGTTTCAACATCCTGAAGCAAGTATCTGAAGAGTGCTTTTATTATGTTTCTTACTAATTGGACAGCTAAATCAAGAGCAAGCATCTTGTTTTATATGCTCTTGTTAAACAAATCTATTTGAGACTAACTCAGCTAACAAAGCCCAAAATAGGAGAAATGAAAACTAACTGTGCTTGCAAATTGTATAGAAATGCCGCCCGCCATATTTGTATTCACTTGTGAATTTTTGTTGAGATTTCCTCGTGACACATCTGAGTGCCTTTGTTTTAAGTTTGTTGTATGGAATATAGGAGAAATAAGAGAATGACATGGGCTGGGTAAAGGATATGACAACAAGGACCTTTTAAGTAATCTTAATATGTATATACTACTTCTACCAAGCGTATTATTTTGTCTTGAACAAAGCGAAAGTAACCTTATTCCCTCACACCGAGCTGGTTCGTTGTATTCATAGTTATCACGATAGTTAGTTGTCCCGACGCATATGTGTGTAACTTCACTATATATATTATTAGATACATTTCAATATAATCCATTTATTTATCTAAATGGATGGTAATTATTCCATTTTTATAAATTTTAAAACTAGTGGCATGTAATAGCTTCTGTGGCGATTAAAGTGGCTAATACGTAAAGCGAAGAGCAAAAAGTACAGGGAGGAGAGAGACCAACCCCTATGTAACTCTTTTGTTTCGTAAATTGGATTTAACAGTACAAAGCGGATTTTATAAAATGTAGTACCATTATGGTGGGATTAGGTAGAACACAAATGGATTTCAAAGCATTAATGTTGTAATTATATTATGTGCAAAACTATGTATTTAGAACAACCGGCCTTCGGCTCTGGTTCGAGCATCATCACCATCGCAGCAGCAGGGTAAATAATATATTTATGAGATTATAATGATAATAGGAACTGGAGTAATTATTTTGTAATAAGCATTTTCGGAGTTTGTTCATCAAAATGGGGATAATTTAATAATAAGATATGTTATAAGACTAAATGTGTGAAATGCATTTCTAAATATACTGGAAAAATTTAGTTTTGGACAAGTAATATAGTTCAAATTACGAGAGTTCGGCGACGACTCATACTTAAAACAAGTTGTGGGGTATAAACTGCTGATATAACTAAAAAGCACTGACTCACTTATTTTTCTACAATGTATATAGAAACGAATTAGATAAAATTCATCATCGTATTATAGATTTATACCGCTCTTATAACCTCTTTTAAGTATAAGTCGCCGCCGAACTATCGTGATTTGGACTATGTACATAAATTGTAGAAAATTTAGTCCTTTATGAGAGTGATATCACTGATAATAGAATCCACTGATAAAGATGGAGAGCTAAAACATTAAAATTGAGCTATCAGCTTTTGCGTCAATTTGTCGCATTAAGTCCCGATTCTCCATTTTTTAGTAACTTCCCTTTTTCAAAACTTAATAAAACCATTATATGAATCAGAAAATTCGCGGCGCGCTGGTTTGCGATCAAAAAACATTCGCTCGGCCGCATCGGCAAACGCATGCTCGGGACAAAACTGTATTGTCCCGCCTCTCGAACAAGACCAGTAGCGCTCCGCTACGACATCCACCGACTAAATGGCGCGCTTTTTAAATAAGTTTTAAAAGACCAAATAAAATAAGCTAGCCCACTGTAGAATTAAAACAGTAGTACACAAAAAAAGAAATAAATAAGTTCTTTGTACATTTTTATATAAATACAACAAAATAAAACAGGAACCAGTATTAACTCACAACGAGAGTGTTTAAGATACTTATGTCATCAGCAAAACAAAAACAAGTCCCTCATTATCACATGTGCTTAACAACATGAAACCCCCTGGCACCGCTACTCTCTTGTTCACAATGTGGGTAGGGTTCTCTCCAGAGAATTCTGCAACACTTTTTCAACATCTGAGTACGGGTACATATTTTCTCGTTACACTTGTTTTACGAGTGTAAATGTCATTAAAAGAACTCATTTGTGTTATTATCGTTTCATTAGGATCTTATTTTCCAGAGGCTCTTGCACTCGTAGGTCTTAGGTCGTAGGTGTTGCTTCCTTTATGCAGATAATGATGTTTATTTTTAAAAATATGTATAATTTTTATTTTATTTTTGATTACGTCAACCGGGGATTTAAAACTGAAATTATTTTCTGTTAACATTAAGTCTACCATGTATAGTTCAAATTACGAGAGTTCGGCGGCGATTCATACTTAAAACAAGTTGTGTGGTATAAACTGTCGATATAACTTAAACCCACTGACTCACCTATTTTTCTATAATGTGTATAGAAACGAATAAGATAAAATTAATTATCGTATTATAGATTTATACCGGTGTTATAACCTCTCTTAAGTATAAGTCACCGCCGAACTATCGTGATTTGGACTATATATAGCATTTAGCGTATAACAAATTTCTTATTCTCCCAGCACACCAAAAGTAATTACATTTGAAATTGCAATTACATATTTGTAAATTATTATACATTACAAATTACAAATAATTACACAGATATACATATTTACACATTTACACGGGTGGTTAATCCGTGAACAGATGTGTCTAAGTAAATAAGGGTTGCTACAATCTCCTAAGGGTGCTGATGGTGCGATGTGGAGCGGTGTGGTTGTTGGCTCGATCACTGTATGATGAAGCTAAGGGTTTGTTTTAAGGGTTGCTTACTGGTGCTAGCTAGTTGATGCTGTGATGTTCACTGTTCAGGAGTGTTTACATCATACACGGATTGCCACGAGCTATGAAATCTACCCTTCACCCTTAACAAACTGCGGTAGCTACGCCTTACTGTTACTCTTACTACCCCAGACCCCAGACCTGGATCCCTGCGGCTAATATGCTTTGTATTATATATATGAATATTTCAGGATTTTTTATTGACGGACTTGTTACTTTAAAAACTACTTTGTTCTGAAATGCAGCTCCTACATTAATTATCTTAGAGCTCTGAAACTGCAAACACACTTTACGTTATTCGTCTAACTAATTGCAGCTTTAGATTTTGATTCGCGTTTATAGTTACTTACATAAAACGATTTAAACATAAAAAAACATGGTTTTTTTGATAATATTTAACCTGCTGTATAGTATCGCCATCTATATTTCGTGATCAAAAATGGCCAAGTATCGTTTCACCTTGATATTGTTTTAAATTATTTAAAGCACTTCAATACTTTAGATTTCATTTTTTCGACGTATAAATTATTATTGATAAAATTGTAACCTGAATGAATTCACAATTTTGGAAGCTCCCTTTTGAAATAGCGTGCAGATTATACTGAAGATAAATTGTAGATGGTGATTTATAAAGACTTAGAAAATTGTACTTTTCATTTTTCGTAATTAATAATGTTATATTTTGAAATTCTTTTACCTGAATAGAAATTTAAGTAAATAGAATATATTTTACAATATAACATAGCTGTAGCACACATTTTATACCCCGTTACACGCACTTTACGATAAACGAGCCCCTAAACATTAATTAAATTACTTAAATTACATTAACACATATACAGGCGCTTATTAATTATTACTACGACATATATTTAATAATGTTCCCAGTTTAAGTACTCACTTTGAGTCATATGTTATAATTTAGTACAAAATTTACATCATAGATGGTGTTGTTAACATCCCCTATCTTTATAATACTATTATATTTTATTATTTATAATCCACATAATAAACAACACACACACATGCACACATTGTAATAGTCTGAGGCACTTATAAACACTGTTTTTAATGGTTACACGTTTACAGACGGTGGTTTATTCTGTGGCTTTTATTCCCCCAACACCCCCTATCCCAACCCTAAGTTTACAACTGTATTATACTAAAACAAATATAAAGGGAACAAGTTGTTTTGTTACTTGTTTGATACATCGTTAAACCGCATGTAGCAATCACGAATTATAATTGTTAACGCATATGGTTCTGCTTGTGGAGTACTCTTATTGAGATTTATGGTGGTTGCGGCAAAAGTACTTACAACAAATGAAGCTAACTAATTATGCGATGTAGCTCAACGATTAGAATAAACAACATATTTATATTTGCTATGTTTTATGTAATTTAGTATAATTAATAGAGTCTTATTGTTCCAGGTTAATAAATGTGGAATCCTGCATCTGTTATCACGTCAAATCATAAAATGAAAAATAGATACAATGGTCGGTAAGTTTATATAATTGTATTATTTATTTAATTATCAAAAAACCAACTGAACTGAAATTACAAGAATTCGCCGATAGATATGTGTTCCTATATATGTTATCAAACAATTAGTATGACAGTGCTTTTCATTGTATTGTACACTTATACCCCACATCTTGTTTTAAATATGAGTTACCGCCAGTTCCGGATTTAGAGGTGTGGAGCCCCTGTGGCAACGAAGGAGCGGAGGCCCCTAATTATTGTCCGAATAAAAGGAAATTTTTTTTCCTGTTAAGTCTTTCAAAAATTTATTGCTTTTATCTCTATTATGGATGCTCCGGAGCAGTAGGTCTGTCTACCCTCCCACAAATCAGGGTCTGCTTATCGCCAAACTCTCGTAATTTGAACTATACTAAAATTTTTGAATCTTTGTCCTGGATATCTAATTTTTAGTTGTTTAATTAAAACGTTAATTGAAGTAACATTTACAAAGGTTTTATAATAATATCACTGTGACCTTGACTACAACTTAACTGTTGTAGAGTTAACTATGACAGTTCCGGTATGATATTTGCATTCGTGCTTATCCTAATCTGGGCCTGTATTCCTGAGTCGAGATTACGAGCAATGATCGTAATCGAACAGATCTGATTTATATGAGTGAAACATTTTACGAATCACTTTTATAACAGTATTCCTGCACTATTCCTGAATGTTATTATTAATTATTATTATAGTTTGGAAATACTCTTTCAAAAGTGATTCGTGAAATGTTTCACTCATATAAATCAATATGTTCGATCACGACCATTGCTCGCAAGACTTGCCCTTGGCACGTTTATTCTGAGTAATTCTGAGGAGTTATAAAATGAAACTAAAACATGAATCTGAATATAATTTGATCAAGTAAAAGGCCCAACACTTAAAATATAGATCTGAATCTGAGTTTGGGATTGCAGACATTCAGTTCAAACTTAAGATCGAATGCGTTATACTAGTCGCTCGATACAAATATCCGTCCTGGAAAACACCAGCTATTTATACAATTTCTTAAAAATATAAAATGTGAAATAAAATTCTAAATAAATGAAATAAAAGCTTTCAAAAATATCCGTAATTCGAATTGAGACGATATTATATATTTCATATGTGATATGTGACTTTAATATGACAGTTAACACACCCCATACATGTGTTCTCAATTTAATACCCTATATAAACTACATCCCCTCTAAAAAAAAAGAAAAATTCTTAAAAAATAAAACACAAGTCATGGTCGCCCTTTGACCGAGTGGGAACGTGGCCAGTTAAGATCATCATTTGTCAAATTTATGTTGAATTTGTGAACAATACAAATAAATACGAGGGCTGACTCTTTGAAATGGAACACTTGAGGATGAGAAAGGTTGAATGTCGAGAAATCCGCAACAGGGAGACCCAGAAACACATCTAGATGTAATATTATATGTCTGTCTTTTTCTATTTTGATAGAAATGTGAAGTACGAGTATATTATGTTTTAGGTTTTTGATATCACTTATAAGTCACATGGGTGACGTAAAATAGGATACGGTTACAGTTATTTTTATCAACGTTTTTCTGTCACTTTAATTTATTTCTTGATTTTAAGAACGTCGGACACCTCTGAGAATTCGAATAGAATACTCCTACAGTGAAAAATATAAGATAAGTTTTTCTAGCTGGTTTCACCATTTATTTTCATCCTAAATTCTATTTCTCTCAGTGACAGCGACAAATTTGTTTCTTTGCAATCTCTCAAAGACGCATAAATTTTCCTATGTTTAATTTGTTATATATAGTTTTCCAAACGTATAAAACGTATTTCCAAAGGAACTGTCATTTTAAATCTCTTTCTTATAAATTAAAACTTTTTTTCAATAATACATTAATTTACAAACTTATAAGTCAATTTATTGATAAAAAGAAAATATCCGAGAAATAAACCGAGAAAATCATATAAACTCGGTGAAGTTTATTTAGTCTGACACCACCCTGTGCGACGCGCCCCCTTGTAATAGGTTTAACAGCTAATGTAAGTCTTATATACAATAATATAACACATCAGAAAATATAACAACCCTAAAGAATTATAAGTTAATCATCCCTCGACGACATCAAAATCTATCCAATATTACACAAATATTGACTTACTTGTATAAATGACGATGATGGAAAAGAAAATCTATATTACTTATTTACTTTATTTGGTTTACTGGGTTTGCGTTATCTACAGGATCAATCTTCAGTTATTTTTGATATATTAGTGTCTTATGACATACGAATTTGTTAAATCCATAAATATTGCAAGGTAATTACGTATGAGTAGTGTAACAAAGCATGTTCAAGATCAAAAACAAAATGTTTTTAAGTTTTACCTGTACTCGAGCTTCCGTGAGATTTATTTTCATTGCCAAATCTTCTCTTGTGAACACGTCTGGATAATGTGTCTGAGCAAATGCAGTTTCCAATTCTTCTAGCTGAAATTAATGTATTTAGATTAGATAATTTGAATTTATGTGGAAATAGAGATGATAATAGTTCATCTCTTGCAAATTACCTGTTGTAAAGTGAAAGTTGTCCTATTTCGTCGTTGTTTCCTCCTTACGAAAGTGTCATCATGAATTGCTGGGTGGTATGAGTAACTTGTGTCTGAAATGGAAATTAGAAATTTTTAAGTTGTATTGATTTAGAAGAAAGAATTTCTTTTTTATAAAAACTTGTAATAAATAACCTTTGTGATGTAATTATTTATTTAATAGCTATTTTAATTAAAATATGTATTAACGGTAAAATTAGCAAATAGGGGAATCAATGAATACATATTACATAATCAAAAAATACATTTTAAATATTAAAATTTAATTAAAATTCAGACGTGTTTTCCATATAAAAACAATTAACTGAATAATACAGGGTGTTAGAACGGCATCTCTTTGTTTGTGGGTTGGGGGATGGGGGTGTGGTTTGAGGGAGAACTCTTTCTCTCTCTCTCTGCCTTTGTGTAATCTGTGGTGTTTGCTAATGGGTTCAATGCGGTTTTATAAAATGCGCCAGTTGGATTAACGTAAAAACCTAAAATTAATTTCCTATTAGTTTAATAATTAATAGTCCTTATTATTATTTTTAGCGCATTGCTTTTTGGTTTTTACAAAATAAAGTTTTTAATTTCCGAGTTGATATCATTGTATGTGTTTGAACAGTTATTACACTGTTACACAATTAGGGTAGAAAACTTAAAAAGTATTCCGGGAAAATATTTTGATTGATTATTTTTTATGTTATATTGACGACCGACCTTTTATGATTTTGTATGTTGACAATAATTTATTTATTTCATCATTTAAAAGGGTCTACTTTGAATTTTCGTGGTAGAAGTGAAAACGAATGTGTAATCAGTTTCTCTTGTTTATCTTAAAAACTATAACTCCCACAAAATTTTTGTTAAGAGCTTTTTTGGTGATAATAATAATATCTACAACTTTTATTAAACTTTTATAATAAAAAAGTTATACTTAGTTCAATAACTAATAAATGCAACTAAATAAAATTGAGTTGTAACAGTCCAACAATTATTAAAACATCATTAATTTTTTCTTCATGTTTCAAAATCACAATGTATACATATTTTGTAAATATTATTTCACGAGCAATAATAAATAACTGTTTCGGTTGTACGTTGAATTAACTCGGCAGTCGCCACTGTTCGCTAATTAGCGGTGAAAATTAAAACGAGTTTTCCACCCCCATTCCTAGTTTGGGTTCGGACCGGACTACGGACACGAACACGGGCACGCTGCATCGTTACACGTATATACGAACTCTGTTTTCCGTTATTTGCTGTTGGATGTTAATTATTTTACAATTTAGCTGTTACGTCCTGTGCTATAAAAATAAGTAAAAAAGTGTATCAACATAGATAGAGAAATTTTCAATTAATTTAAAATTTTACGGGAATTTGCATAGTTTGTTTTGCAATGAAATGAACCTAGATAAATAATGTATATCTTTTCTTTCGACGACACTTTTCATAGATTTTTAAGCTGCTGCGAAAATATTAGCTTAAAGTGCTAAGTATAAGCCCGGCTAGCTCAGTCGGTAGAGCATGAGACTCTTAATCTCAGGGTCGTGGGTTCGAGCCCCACGTTGGGCGCTTCCTTTTTGATTCCATTCAAAATTAACTTCCTCTATAATTAAAATATTAAAAACACTAATTAATTTTTCAATTTTCAACGTAGAAATTGCACACCGTTGTAAAATATACTCTATAACAAGTACAAAAGCTTTCTTAAGAACCTGCTATTAATTTCACTAGTTCTTAGATAGTTAAGCCGCTCTGAAACCAATGTTGTTAAGTTCAAAAAAGAAAATCGAGAAAATTACTGTATTAAAATATACTAGAGAACATAAATATATTCAGAAGCTTTAAAAAGAAGAAGCGAATCCTTTAATAATATCAAAAGATCGATATTTATTTCATTCAAATTTCCAAAAATTAGAAAATAACAAGAAAAAGACGTTGTCTTCTGGGCCACTAGTTATTGCGCCCTATACCCGGAGCAGTAATGCATTTTTTAACCCCTTGAATTTGAATTATTTGCCATCAGAGACACTTGCTATTTGTGCCCATTATGGTGAGAGATAAGAAAGGTTCAGTTTTTATTATTATGGTTGAATTTATTACAACCAATGAGTTATAAATACGTAGATAAGCCTACAGGTATAAAACTATGTCTTCAGTAAATAGTGGTCCAATTACTCTGGGCAATCTTTATAAAAACATATTTAATTATTAATAAGTCGAAGTAACAGATAACTAAATAAGCAAAAGGCACATTTTTACGTCATTCTAAATCAATAATTGGAACTTTAAAAGAATTCTATGACAACATAATAAGTAAACAATCAAAAACAAACAATAGAGTTCCACACAAATAAAATAAATATTATAAAAAGTACTTGCACTATATTTGATATAATTCCCAATAATCTCTAATCTGTTTTAAGAAATTATACTTATTGTGTTGACAATTCTTAAAACTATGAATGTTTATTCGTATCCGCTATATTATTATTTAGTGACTGGAAATATGTTGTCACGATCCTAAATAAATAAATACACACCTTTGTGCCTTACAGACAACAGTAATAGAAATTCCAATTCAATAGAATTTATAATAAAAATTTTAACAAAGAATTTAATATTGAAGATAATGTGTCATGGAACTTATAATGTTTCTATTTCTTTATTAGAAATATAAATTATTAAAATTGTTGTTTTGTGTTGTATAGTGTCTTTCAATAAGAGCGGTCATTTTAAATCAATCAAAAACACAATATTTCGGTGAAAAATGGTAATATTTTAATTTTATTTTAAAGTACAAACTCTGAGGTTAGTAATGAAACACAATATCTGCCAAATGCCACCGAAATATTACGTTTTTCTATTGATTTAAAATTATCACTCTTGTTGAAAGATCCTATATTTATTTATTAAACATATCTGTCGTTGCCCACTACATTCTTCAACCTTAATTCTGCCTTAATCTAGTTCAGACTCTTATTCTTACTAAATATCAAGTTTCTTCTCTTTGTTCTTTATCTCTCTTTTCTCACTCCTAATCCAGTAAACATTTTGGAGTCACTTTGACATCATATTGAAGATGCGTATGATTGTTTTGTCATGAAAGAGTTCAGTTTCTCACAATCGTTCATATGAAATGCCTATTTTATCTACTACAAATGACGAAACCACTGCATCTATCGGAATGCATATGTTGATGCGAACTATAATTGAAATGCAATAGTGATAGGAACGTCACAAAACAGGACACTTTACCAAATTGTTTACTGGGCAAAATGAAAATTGTTTGGTTTCCAACTAACAACTTTTTTGCTTCAATTTAAAATAAAGTCTCATAACTCATAAGTTATCAACAATACATACAAAATATTCTCTACAACTTCAATAACATAAACCGATTCTAAGATGTTCTAATTTTATAAAAAGATGCTTGAATACATGATGTTAAGAATTAAGACCCACCCACGGAGAGTATAATAATAGATCAAATGCAATGAATAACTGAGTGATATTCTTGTAATCTGTTTTGCCGACAATGCAACACCATCTTACTTCACACTGGTACGATGTGTTCGTTTCAGAGTATCGCAGTACATACATAAGACAATCAAAGCATCAGAGCATATCAGACGAGAGCATAGTGGAGCAGAGACTTGTATTACAGCATCTCAAACACATCTTAACGTTAGAATCACACTTATAGCACGTGTCCCATATCAACACATAATTGTTTTATTAGTATTGCATTGTTGATTTTGATTTAAATTGATATGTTTGGTTTCAACAATTGAAATTGATGTATTATAATATAATATTGATTATGCAAAATACAAGTATATTGTCTGGAATGTAAAATCTTTGATGGATGGCGTGCCATTATTGATGTGATTGGAATATAGACGTTACACTATCTATGTATTTGTTAATATGTGTGTCTAATGCCGGTCTCACACCATAGAGACAGTTTTGTTGTCAAAAAACAAAACAAAAACATATTTTGTTTTATTTTAAAAGAGTTCCGTTTTTTGGTATAAGCATTGGTGTTTTTGTTTAGAAAAACAAATTTTTGTTCGTGTTTTATTGAACTGTCTCTCTGGTGTGAAACCGGCATTATAGACCTCCAGAATGCGAAAGATGAAATTTAAGATGAAAACTAATTCAATAATATTTTGACCAGCTGTTAGTTGTCTATGATATGAAACAAATAGTCGTTAAGACTTTGAATCGACACTTGTCCTTCCGACTCAATAAACTTATTCATTTATTGATCTAAAATAAAACAATTGACGTCAATTTAATTGTCTATAATGTTTATACATTATTTAAATAATCTCTATAAAATTATGCAAAAATTTTAGGTTAGGCAAAAATTATATACAATTACTTATTGGTTATCGAAGTATAGAATAAATCTATATTATCTTAATAACAATACAATATAATCAATAATTCATATTAAGGGTATTCAACACCAAGACTTTGTTCAATTGAAATAACAAATTTAGACTGGTTATACTTCACGTAGCGAAGTTTAAGTATCCCTGATGTTCTTCCCAACAGTTTGTTTCACATATAGTGAGATGTTTTCATCCCTTGGACTGTACCACGTGGAACACAGTGGCGTGGCCGATGTGGCATGGGTTTCGGGACTCCAGGGAATTAAGCACACTTTGAATTGTAGTTAATTTAATAGTTTAATGTCGTAATGCACTTACGAGAACGGATTATCAGATTATGCGTGTGTGTGTGTTGTGTTATACTAGTCCGGGGGTCGGGCGCTACTGTTCTCATATTACAGTCTTATACACTCTTCGAAATAATGATGATTTCTATTTCTATTATTAGTGCTCACCAAGCTGATATTTTCGGATGTTTGTAAGAGTGGTTGCATTAATCAGGCGCAATCAAAGTTAATCCGAAGGAAAATTTCTTCAGGTAGGACTTATTATAAGCCCGGCTAGCTCAGTCGGTAGAGCATGAGACTCTTAATCTCAGGGTCGTGGGTTCGAGCCCCACGTTGGGCGCTTCCTTTTTGATTCTATTTAAAAATTAACTTCTTCTTATTTAAAATATAAAAACACTAATTAGTTTTGCAATTTTCAATATAGAAATTGCACACCTTTATAAAGTATACTCTTTATACAAGTACAAAAGCTATTATCTTCAGTAGTTCTGTTGTTAAGTTCAAAAAGGAAAATCGAGAAAATTACAGAAAAGAAGCTATAAAAAGAATCCTTTAATAATATGAAAAAATCGATTAAATTCTTTAATATCGGAAAAGAATATTATTGTGCATGTGCTATTTCTGACCATTAAGGTGGAAATAAGGAAATAATTCCTTTTCCAAAATGAAACTTTAATATAATCCTACATCACAGTTAATGAAATAGCGCCCGTTCTTGTTTCGGCACTGGATGGATCAATTTCCATAGAAAACCGCTACAACGATATATTTTCCGTAAAATAAATATACTATATACAGAATCAGAATTTGAGTTTTGGAAAATGTAGTATATTAAATGATGTTAAATTTATTTCTATATTAAATTAGAGTAAGAACTTACAAAATATAATTAAATTCGGCAATAAAATAAATATAATTACTAACGGTGGTGTAATGATATTTCTGGGTTTGAATATCATTGGTCAGTAGTATAACGGCGAAGTAAAGCAATACGTACAACGCATGGTCAAACTACAGGCCTCTACGCCGGCCGTTACACAAGTACGCTAACGGCCTACCAACGTAGCGATACAACGCGGCGTAGAGGATAACGAATGGCCCGCTACGCTTCTCGTTATGGGTGAGTTCGAAGTTGTATTGGTGACGACAGCTCCTAATGGCTAATCAAATTAACTTTCAGCTCCCTCGGGATTGGACGAACTCGAAAGCGTTATAGTACACTCAATGTAAATCGTGAAGGATAATAGAAATAGCTAATTATGTGATAATATAAAAATACAAATATCATTTAGAATTATTTCTAATTTAACTACTTAAAAAATCCGTATTAAGGTTTCGGTGTTATTAAGTAGCCTTTTGTGAAAAGATTTAAAGCATCTTGTACTAAATAGAATTTGAGGATCCCTTGGGGAGGTATTACCAAATAAAACGTAGTTATTTGAAAATGCGTCAAAGAGCTTTTACGCCCGAGAATACCTCTCTAAAATTTTAATATAAGCCCGGCTAGCTCAGTCGGTAGAGCATGAGACTCTTAATCTCAGGGTCGTGGGTTCGAGCCCCACGTTGGGCGATATTCTTTTGCTAAATCAGTAGTTAGGTCGTATACTCTAACATTAAGTTATATTCTTTTATATAGAAAGTCTTCCGTTATATAGAAACTAATTCCAGAGTAGTTAGTTACACCTAATTAAAGTGGATGCCTGAGTCCATTCCATAATCTAGAAGCTTGTGGCTCTACAATACATTGGCTTTTTTATATTTTTCAGAATTCTCTCTCTCTCTTTAGTTTTCAATGTATTAGTACATATATTCAAAATACTTATTTATTTCATTTAATTTTTCATATTTTATATATTAAAAAAAAAAATATTTAAAAAATAATAAATACTAAATAGTTTTTTAATAGACGCGCAAAATTCTATAAATAATTAATAACTTATTTTATCGAGATATAAAAAATGGATTAAAATATTTCATTATGGGAACACACGATGTATGAAATTACCACATTGAATAATTAAATAGGAAAAAAAATATACGAGTTGGTAAATCAGTTTTTAAATCTAAAAAATATAAATTCATATTTAATAATCAATTTTAATTTTAAATATGCAACAACAGGGTATTTGTTAGACTCATATTTGTATATACTTTATTTATTTTAGATAATAGGTCTAGGTAATGGTATCATATTTAACTTGTGATACTCCGTCTGTCCTTTCGAGAAGAAAACTAACTGACTCTCATGCTAGTTATATATCTACATTTGCTTATTTCATTTGTTATTTCTATCACACTATCTGTGAATATGACGAAGGTAGAACCTTCCATGTGGAGACCCGATAATCGTCTCAAAACGTCAGATAGAATCATGCCTTTATCTTTATTTATTTCTGTATTAAAACAATTTATAATCATCCTATAGTAAAGTACATGAAAAATAACAAAACATATTATTAATTTAACATGTAATTATAAAAATCTACTGCATTGATAGATTAAAATGAAATCCAAGAGATTACCCCAGTATTGCGAACGCAGTGGTTTGGTGAATACCAGAATGCAGCAGTTCTGTGCAGTTGGTTTTGAATTTTCTGTATTTAAAAATATTAATATTCAAATTAATTACATATGTATTTATTTTAGGGATTAATTGTTGTCGGCGAACAAGTACGTAGCTTTCATATATCACAACATATCATTGCAAACGAATTTTACAAAATGCAAAAACATATTAAATTATGTAATGTTAATGAAGGGCCAGTGTCATTTTCCACAAGATAAAATACATAATCAGATTCCATGCAAATGTATCTATGTTTTCTCCAAAGTTAAAACAGACATTCTACTTTATGGCAATTAAAATTATTTTAGATTCTCGCTTTCTCGATCCATGTTACCATGTCATTGACCAAGCTACTGAAATACTTCAAGACGCACATTTGGGATAAGTCTGCTTTAAAACTAACATATTAGCATTGCTAAAATCAAGCGCCCTTTACCCAAGTGTGGAGCTAGCCTTATTCTTTAAAGATACATTGAAATACAATTTACCAATATTTTCTTTTGATTAAGTTTTCATCATAATATAATACGTGATACAATTTTCTAACCACGAGCGAAATAGTTTTTAGTTTATCTTATATTTTCATGGTTTTCTACCTCTTTAAATCAAATTTCTAAACATTATAAGAATCGAATAAAGCACCTAAACTGAATTTGTTGAAGTTAGCGCATTTTCGGTGTAAGTTGGTGACAAATTCAGTTTAGAAACTCTTGTGTTGTGGTGTGCTAAGACTTAGTGGGGCAGGGGGAGTTGCCTGCGGTTCCAACACGTATGTCTTAGCTGACAAGGTAATTCAATTTCTGTAATAAAATCATTTATAAGAAAAAGATTAAAACGTATGTCAGAAATCGAATATTGTCTATTTGTCTGAAAGTACGATCGGAATTTGGTTCGTGATGCGTTAACGTCATTAAATGTACAATTAAAAGATCTTCAAGACGTTCTTTGCTTAAAGATACCCGAACTTTTCTAAAAATATCAACGTCATTTATTTTACTAGTGTAGTATCCCACGTTTGACCATAATAACCTAACAAATGAGTGCTACAATAGAAAATCTCACCAATTTCGTTGGGCAACAAACCTACCTGTTCATCGTGACACGACCCAAACATTTTTAGGAAAGGTATTGTCTTCAATGCATCCGATTGTTTAAAGATGAAGAAATAAACATTTATGATGAACAGAGGAAGGTGTGCTTTCTGTAGCTACAGTAAACAATGTGGTGAAGTGTTTCTTTTTGTGACGTTTCTATCACTATTGCACTTCAATTAAAGTTCGCATCAACTTTATCTTTATTTGTATTCCGACAGATGGAGTGGTTTCGCCATTTGAGAAACTAAACTGTAAATGAACTCTTTCATGACAAAAAAATCATACGCATCTTCAATATGATATCAAAGTGACTCCAAAATGCTCCAAAATGTTTACTGGGTAATGATGATCTCAGCAATAAAATTGACAAAAAGGTTCATGAGATCCGTTGACACATGATATAGGAATCTTCTATAACAGTTCTCGCAAATTTTTTAGACTGTTTTTATAAGGCTTTCACTGAAAAATTATGCTACAAAAAATTCTGTCCTCGATTAAGATACAGAGACTGTTTTATGCGAAAGATATTCACAACTTGAAGAAACTCTATTCGTCTTACAAATAAACCTGTTATAAAATTTATATCAAATATAAAGCCTGGTTTACTTATAAGGCTTTAAATTACGACTACGCTGAAAAATTGTATAAGCGAATTAATATTACTTTCCGAGCCTTCGTATATATAAAATAGTGATTGCATTTTCTCTAGTCACACTTTAGGCAAGTTTACTTCCCACAATTTCCATACCAGCATGACATAATTTATAGATAGCCCCTTACATCAATTTTTAATTGAAGTGTGTGTCATATAATTATTATAGAGAATAGCTAATTGTCTATGTATCGAACACAAAGCTGAATGTGACAAATCCCATTTGCACCAACACATTCTCACATGTGAATGCATACTAATAACAAGTAAATACGCGGAATGGTGAGATGTGGTACTAATCCTACTAATTTGCTTTATACTACACATAACCTCTGATGTTACAATGTTGCTAACTCCCTCTCTCTCTGCCATTCTCTCTCGCTCGCACACACCTTCTGTATGTACCAATCATATAGCAGTGGATTGTAAAGCAAGAGAGCTTTACCTAAAATCCAGACACCACCATCAAGTGTTGAATTAAATTATATTAACATAGTTAACAAATTAAATCTAATACTTGATGTGTACGTCCACCACAAAGCAAGTAAATAGAGCAAATTATAAATCCATGTGATAAATTGTATATTTCATTGAGCGAGCTTTCCTTTGATGGAGAGATCAGCGTGATACAAGTGTATCAAGCTCAAGGTTTCAAGCTTAGACTGATCCAACATGCAACCTTTAATGTGGACTTAATTTAAGCAAACACTAGCTCCAATCCACAGATGATGCGAACATGACAATGGACATGATAAAAGAGCATTTTATTCACTGATAATTTAGTTCATTTTTTTCTAAAACAGGTTGAAAGAATTCGTTCGAAATATGAAAGCTTCCGACGGATCAAGTTGCATGTCGCACTAGTGTGGACGTGTTGCCTACAATGTTGCATGTTTAAGTCGTATATATGTGTACCATACTTACAATCCTAGAGCAATGTCTAGGATTAGGTTAATCCTCCATCCAATAATAGTGTCATAAATCAGTGGTGTTAACAGTGTATCACCAGGCAGAGACGGACAACTACAGAGACTACACACACACATATGGGTGAGGGGGTGTATTCGGGTATTAATATCCTATTAAGGGATGTGTATTACAAATTGAGGGGAAATTTACCCCTAACACTCAAATAGGGAGGCGGCTAGTACTGCCATCTAGATAGTAGATTTACATGTGTTTGAATCATGTCTGATGTAATAACACATATCAGTAAATGTGAACGATATTCACAAACAGATAGTGGAACGAACTTTGTTGTCATATTAATTATATATGCTAAAGAAAGAGATAGCTATATATGGAAATGAAGAAGATGAAAAGAGATAGAGACTAGGTTTAATTGATTTATGTTTGTATTCATAATTTATTTTTAAGTGCATTTATGGTGTATTGTAGATGAGTTGTTCATTTACAAAATTTAATTATGTTTAGTAATGCATTATTGCTAATTATGTTTATTAGGAGTATGATGTTTAAAAATTAATATACTTAGGGCCGGTTTTATGGTTCGTCTTACTACCGAATCTAGCTTAGTGCTAGCTAGAAGAGTTCATAGATATTTATAGACACTAAAATTAGAATATTTGGGAAATTTTTCTTGGAAGATGTCCTCATATAAGCCCGGCTAGCTCAGTCGGTAGAGCATGAGACTCTTAATCTCAGGGTCGTGGGTTCGAGCCCCACGTTGGGCGCTATCCTTTTGCTAAATTATTTCCCCTTAGTCAGAGAATTTCTACCTAGAGCACCCTTATCAGAAATAGTATTCTTTTCTGCCCAATACATTTCATTTTCCCCGTTTTTTCAAACTCAAATATAACCATAAAAAGTTATAATAGATTTAAACAAAGTTTGAGAACCTTTCATCAACAAATATCTAAATTAATATAATTAAATTATAACAATTAATTACGTCATCTTTATAATAAAAACCACTTCAGTCAATCATTAAAATTATATGACGTATGTCTATATAATTTAAATAAAAGTAAATTTTAAACACTTCAAACAAATACTTTAAACTAAATTTAAAAATTAACGAACTTTTTTTTTTATCATTATTAATAGTGAAGAGCAAACGGAGATAACCCGCAGTGTAAATTTTAATTCAAGTATTTAAATGAGTCAATTAATATATGGTAGTATCATATGCATACATAGAAGCACACGCACATGTATGCGCAACAAGATATAGACACTACACAGGGGTGAGGAACTTTTATTATGGTTACCAAAATAAAAACTTTTGAGTTAAATGTTAAGTGACTCTTACCTTACAAAAGTTTGTCTACCCCTGCTTTGACATAATACCTCGCTATAATAATATCTCTTTTATACTATATCACCTAATATTTATCTAACTATATCCCCAAATAACCTAGTAGATGGAACAAGCAAGACATATTTAAAATTAAAATATTTCGGAAAATTTCCTTGGTTGATGAACTTGTATAAGCCCGGCTAGCTCAGTCGGTAGAGATAGTTCCCCTCTCTTAATCTCAGGGTCGTGGGTTCGAGCCCCACGTTGGGCGCTTTCCTTTTTGTTTAATTAAAATAATTAACCTTACATAAGCTAAATTAGAGAAAATACAAAATTTCACAACTTTCTATTTTCTCTTTATACTCGTTTCATACATTTTAGTAGTAGCATTCATAATATATTCATGTCCAAAGACAGTCTTGTGTCTAATATTGCATAAAAATGAACGTAGCTTTATTTTCTTTAACGTATAATCAATTATATCAATTTAAATGTTAGCGCCTTAAATAATTTCACTTCGTTTTCATTTCAGTTTCGTATATATCCAAAAGTCTACAATTTCATTTTATTTATTTTTTTACGCGTATAAAAGGTTTGTCACCTCATCTGCTATACATTGCTGTGACAAACAAAATAAATACATTAACGGTCTAAATGAACTACAATTGAATTAAACTCAATTGATATGATGTACATTATTTTATTACATCGTTTTATAACAATATCATGCCATTGCGTTCTGTCATATTGCCTTTGCGGACTGTTGTCTAATTCAATGTGTGTTATATTCTCTTTTGTTTTGCTCAATTTTTTTTCATTTACTCGTAATCACTTAACCATCATATATACTACTTAATTGTCTATGCACAATTACTGTTACATTATATTTTTGTAATTCGTTTTAATAATCATTAAGTCTTCAGGAGTATTCTTTATATTAGAGGCTACCATACGTTATGAGCAAGGGGGGAGGGGATTTATTAATTAATTTGTAAATTAACGGTTGTATTTTAAGCAGAACACATTAATGTTAATTATCTTTGTCTGAGGAACAAACTTATTTGACTGCAAAACATTGTGCAATGATTTAAGAAATATGTATCTTTGTCTTTTTACCAATTGTGCAATTTTACCCTACAACGCCACCAAATTATGTTTACGAAAATGTTGCTATTGTAGCTACTGTACACTCTGCTTCAAATTCCTGTATGATATAAAAGCAATAGGTGTAATATTAATTAGCTTAGGTGCTACTTACAAGGATGCGTTGGTGTAAATGGGTAGTCCAAGGGTGGTAACCGAGGGGGGTGAGGTCCTGCTGCATGTAGAGGAAGCTGCGAAGGGGGACAGTGGTAGCAGAACATGCTGCGACCTCCCGTGCCCCCAATCTGAAAAACACAGAAATTGTTTAAAATTTTGTAAACGCATAACAAACCTATTCAAATTTTTGTAACTGCTTTTTTTTATCAATGACAAATTTATGCTAGATATAATGGAATCTTTGACAAATTTCAAGAATAATTTCGGATCCCCATATCGCGATTTTTCAATTTTTGATTGAAATCGATGTTAATAAATGTATATTGGCGTTTTTATTTTAATAAATATCTAAATGTTGACGGAGATATAGCAATTAAAAAATTGAATTGTAGTTTTAGCGCTACAGATGTCGGCCATATTTATGACGTAACATGTCTGTACTATTAAGGGTAGGTCAGTTACTAAGAGTTCTGTGTTAAATATGCTATCTCTTTTACGCTCTTTTGTTTAAAGGAGATAGCATCTCAGCGGACGTGCCTTAACAGCGTTACCTCGGCATTTATGTAAAGAAAGAGTGTACAAAATTTAAAAAGAATCGGCCCAGTAGACTTTGAGCTAGAGAGGACACCGACTCTGAAAAAGCTATGTGTGAGAAAACGCGTTTAAAAGTTTCAAAGTAACACGAAACCAGACCAGAGAGATGAAGACGTAATACTCTACATCTCCGACAGTTTTACCCTTTAATAATTAAAGGACAAAATGTTTTTTTTTAATTGTTAATATATCCTAACATATAAGGAGTTATTAAAGAATAATTGGACATTTGAGGTTGTAGTAACCTCAGTTCTAGTTTTATAGAAATTAAGACATAGGACACAAGCAAAATTCTGTTATCATTCATGATTTTATTTCATTGATATTATGTTAAATTTGTACAACTATACATTTAAAATAATTGAGTCGTTCCACTTTTCCTGTAAGTACAAATAAATGAAGACATGAAGCATTTATTTTCCATCAACCCTTATTCTTCCAGTCTCGCCCGTCGACTGTCGGCTTGTCAAGTACACTTTTTCGTCTCGACACAAATATATTAAAAGTAGTGTTTCTATCATAGTCGAAAACCGTGACGAAGTCTAAAGCGGTAGAGGCATTAAATATTTATAATAAAATGTATCTAAAATGTATTCATAGGGATGCCAACCTCCACCATCCCTCTGACACCTCAGTTACGTCTCAATCCACATCCACTACACTGTCGCATCTAGCCACCCCTAGTCTACTGTCTAACCAGGGTTAAAACACCCTCTTGTAAAGCTAACATATATGGTGTTTTCTTTTTAATATTTAGTCATTTATTTTTACACTGGAAAGTATCATTCCCACCTAGTACTTTAGTTTTAATTTCGTGTTTTAGTTTTATAAGTATGCACACTCAAAAGTACATAAAACTATATATAAAACATAACTTTAGAACCTACAATCTGTCAAAGTAAAAATACTGAAAAATAAATTAAATACAAATAAATTCCGACGACACAGTGGGCGAGAGCATTGATGCTTGACGCCGACTGCTGTGTCTTAATGGTGCGCAGTGTTCGGTGTCACCGCGTCATACTACCGGTAGTATTTATACTACCATTCCAGGCGAGCACACTTCAGTGATTCATATCTAATAGGGGTATCTCCCCTTATCCAAGGTACCTGACTTCCTACAACCGTCCGTGTTACACAAACAGATGTAATTTCTGTAGCCACATTTGCGCGAGTTTATGGCCTCATATGAGGCTGGTATCGCAAAGTCTCCAGGAGTGGAGGAAGATTTTAACGAAATCATACTATACCCAGTGTAGTATATTACTCGCACTCGACTGCTGTGTCTTCGGGTTCGATCCCCGGACCAGATATATATTTTCTGGGTTTGGTTATTATGAACTTATATTGATTATGGTCATACATAATCGTACACTTATTAGGCAGTGGTGTAGCCCACATATATGAGGCCACGACACCATAAATACTGCCAACATTGAAGGAGGTCGTCGGTGATAGGACTCAGCATCGGAAATAGGCCGACGTTAAATAAATTAAATAAAAAAAAACAAATAAATTCCATGGTTAGTTTTGTTCCGAATTATTAAAAAAAAACAATGAAATTTGTTGCTGTGATTTACTTAAATGTTTAAACAAACCCTCACCGATTTTTCATCCCTGTCTTGTGATACAAGTACCGTTACACAACCCCCACCCAGTCTCCCATTTCTCAACCAAGTAGGGTAAGAGAGAGACGTCAGTGGTGGAAAATATGTAGAATGAGTCTCTCACGATGAGTAAGAGTGGTTGAAATGGTATGGGAAGGTCTAGCACAAATCATATAAGCTAAAGTGCTGTATTTAAGAATGTATACAACGAAATATAATCCCTGTTTGTTATTGTGTAATTAGTTTAGCTTTGGATTAGTAAACTGGTACAGTCTGATTCAAAATTATTAGTTTATTTTATTTATTGTCATTTTTACTTGTTTGTATTTGCATGAAACTAACGGAATTATTCGCTGGACCGAATCTAGAATCTTTGCAAGTGTATTTAGTCGCACATAGTAATTATGAATAAATTCTGCATCTATTTTCGTTTTTATATCTTGTTAAAATTATATCTAAATAATTTTATTTATATTTGTTCACTACTTCATAATATCAAAACTTTATATGTAGTATCTCGTTTCACGTTTATGCATCTCCATTACACTTTTCTGTATACGAGGTTATCTATAAATTACGCCCCCATTATCACGTCTTGTAAGATATTGTGGAAATCACATCTTCTCACATCTTGTAAATTTTTCGTGTGACGTAATTATGGTCCTTAAAAGAGATGGCAATATTTAAAGAGACAAAAAACTATTTTATTGTTAATATTTGTAATAATATTTAAGGCGCAGTATATTTTATCTGTTTTACAGTTAATATATTTAAAAATATTGCCAATATTTAAGAAAATGTATAAAATATCACTTTTTTCTGTACCTACTTACACTGCTTCTGCATTATTCAAACTTCTTTAAATATTAAAAACCATCAGAAAACAAAATTTAATAACACAACTAAAATATTCATCTCATACTTTAAAACTCGAAGCAAAATCCACAGAGCAATTATTAAATTATAAAATTTGATATTATAAATTCTCGCACTATAAATATTGCATAGTAAATTTAATAATGAGAAACATCCCGTGCGGTTTTTAGAACAATATGTAATCACATTTTATGATAATCTCTATATTTATCTCTTTCATATTTAAATATAAATACAATAAGTAAGAAAGAGATAGATAGTAAATGTTATGTAGTGTCGGTCATTAATTGATAATTTCGCGGTAGTATGTGGAAGAGCTAGAGAGGAGTAGTGGGTAAGTTAATTCTATTACAGGCGGAGGTATCAATTCAGTGCAATTCACCCTATTCCCTCACTCCCCGGACTTCCCCTGTTGTCCGTAATGACACCCCCATTATGTATATGAGTAGTTTCGTTTGGCTGTATGCGAGGCACAATCATATTATGTTCTTAATAATAATGGATAGAAGTATGCAATACCATTTGCTTCATTTACATGAACTGCCAAGGTTCGCATGGAGTTGCAATACAGCGGCTGATGATGCTGCCACTGGGTGAGTGGGTGGCGCTGACCGACAGACATTATCGACGAACACGACTACCAACTAATTAAATTGGTGACTTCTCTTGTCACGCTGTGACATGCATTGATGTAGGGTGTAATGCAGGTGTCGCAATTAAAATCTATCTCCACGGGCGTCATTCCCCTAAAATCCTGATCCTAAAAGGGATCTTTACTCCTCTATTCATACTCAATACAGTAAAGTAAACCTCGTCTCGTCCTAAACATTATTATATGACCCTCCCTTGATCCTAAAGGAAATCATGATCCTATCATCTTATGTAATTCAAACTCTGTAAACCTGTTTTAAACCTTCGATGGTCTAAATGAATTTCTCAATACGTGCTATGGGTGTAAGAAATAGATTCTATTGTTAAGGGATGAATATGAAATAATGAGTTAGAAAGAGATAGATAGATGCAATAATGAGTTGGATAGAGATAGATAGTGTTATATTTGTCGGTATTAATATTTCTCTAGTAGATCTCGCCTCGTTTTGGCTTGCCTCGTTTGATGAGTGGTCTTTTGACACAAATCAAAGAAAACTAGAGGTGAGACCAATAGCCATGTTCATTCTCGGCACTTCGACAAATGTTTCGCCGAGAGAGAACTGCCGAAATTAAAGTTTAACGACGAAAAAATTTTTCTGAAAGATTGATTAAAGAGGTAGAAATATTTGTTGCAATAATGTCTTCAAGAAAATTCAAGTACAGAATATTTTAAAGAACTCACATTTCACAATTTCTTTTTTAAGTTGAGTAGAATAAAAATATGTAATACACAATAGAAAATAAGTAAAAATTGTGAAATAGTAAAAATTCTTATGTAGTTATTAAAATGAATTTTTAAATAAAACGTGGAACAAAAGGAAGGCGTATACATCAATAACTATAGTGGTGTCAGTATGTTTACTCGTTTAAATGTGTTGCTGCCAACATCGGTTGCATTTCAACGATGCATTTGCTTCTAAAAGCAGCTCTTTGTTTATTAGATGCATTGGATTTCTCGCATCGAACATGGAAGACAAGGAAAGCAGGAAAAATCAATTTCACAACCCTTGGTATTTACATATTTGATGCATATCGATAAAATTAGAATGTCCACAGCTAGGTAGAGAAGAGTGCTATTCTTGGAATGCCTTATGTTGACAGTTCTAGTGCAGGTAACCAAATTTCTGACGCAGTTATATTTGGAGTCATTACATAGTTCAGATTTAGTTTAACTGACGTCATAAACAAAATTTATTTGAACTGTAATTATCATAGTATAGTAAAGGACTATCCGCAAGCGCAACAACGACAATATTGATGTAACTATAATAGTAATTGGTCTATTATAAATATTAACTAAACGCTGTATTATCATCGTGATAGGCATGCGCGGGGTGACGATAACACGATAATGATGCTCAATGTTCCGTATTATTTTGCACAATTGATATTAATGTGGTTTTAGATTTGCGGGCTGCGTCCTCTTAGCGGATATATTTCATATACTAAATACAAATATACATAAATACACACGGGGAACTTATAGTGGCACGTCTCCACTGGTCTAATATTCTTCAACAATATCAACTTTGAATACAACAAAATATTCTATAAATATCTATATAGAGTTGCGGAAAGGTTGTGACCCATAAGGCTGACTGCAAGATATTTATATTTATCAAAGATTAAGATGAAGATTGGTCCATATATCTAGGAAAAGAATTGATTTGCAAGCCCGGCTAGCTCAGTCGGTAGAGCATGAGACTCTTAATCTCAGGGTCGTGGGTTCGAGCCCCACGTTGGGCGCTTTCCTTTTTGATTTATTTTGTATTATATTAATTATACATTTTAATTAATATAGGGGTAGCTACTACCCATGCCAACTTTTTGTAGAAAGTCTAATTACTAAGGTACATCGTCTTGTTCATGAATATAACCTTGAGGTACGGATGCATATGCTACTAAAAAAGCATGCTTGCAAGTAAGCATGCAATGCCAAAAATTGCATAATGATAACAAGTTTACATTTGCTTTGATTTTGCATACTATTTATACCATAAGCACTTACGGTGTCGATATACATGCCATTTAATGAGCATAGTTAAGGACAGAAAAATTAACTAGCCAATAAACAGCCCGTACTGAGGATTCTCTCAAGAATAGCATGCTTTCATGCTACCTACTGGCATGTGCATCAGCACCATTAAACAATTTAAATTACTTTCAATTAACCTCTAATTACATTAAACAAATTGTAACCAAACAAACTGGAGGAACAACCCTTCACCAATTTCTGATACAGGTAATTGAGTGTACTCAATTTGAAAATATTGTTGTCGTGTTTAACACTTGAAAAGCGTTCAGTGGCTACCAATATTCAATGGTGCAATTCAGCGTGAAATTTCAATGAGTATTGTTCACCAAATCCAATTCAAAACAAACATTAAACGAACAATGATGGTGGGTATACAACACTTGAACAATTCGCCCTCCAACCCTTCATAGCGCGTAAAGTGTGTGAACCGCACCGGGTAGTTCACGGTAAAGGATATAAACAAAAACACTTCAATGGGAATGAATAATTTATTTAATTTTGTAGATTTTAGGAATTGATAAAAATATCCGATAAGATCTTCTTCTGGATGCTGTAGAACCATTTAATTGAAATTATGAATGAATGGGTTGAAAATAACACCACATCAAGGCTAATTTATGAAGCACTAATATTATTAAGAAAGTGATTTTAAAATTTATTGAAGGAGGTACTTGAATTAAAAATACAGGAGGTTTTCTTGAAGGAGCTATTTACAATTACATGAAAATATGTTTTCACGTTCCTTTAATATTCGAGAAATTCCTTTAAAAAAGGTTCATGGGATCATGATTTCCTTTAGGACCAAGGGAGAGTCATATAATAATGTTTAGGGCGAGACGAGGTTTACTTTACTGTATTTAGTATAAAAAAAAGAGGAGTAAAGATTTCTTTTAGGATCAGAATAGGTCTAAAATTTCGACTGGGGTATTTACAAGCTTTCTCTTTCAACTCTTTCCTACAAAAGTGAAGCACGCTCCTCCTTTTTCTTACTTTGTTCTTCTCCATGAGTATTCTCCTTTCTTCGACTGTTACTAACCCAAACAGATTTGATGCCCTTCATTTCCCATTTCGTTTTATCCTCTTCTGAACCTTCTTCTAATCTTTAACTTCTCTTTCCGTTGCCCTTACTTCGTCTTAACCAATTTTACAGTTCTCCATATTTCTACTTCAATATCTTCAATCAGATCTTTAAACTTAGATCAGGTTTTTACCTCAAAATTAAGCATAAAATAATAAATGTATTAATTAATTAGTCTAATTATTTGAATTGAAATATTTTTGTAATGACTTAGTTTTTAATTGATTGTCATAATTAGATCATAGAGTCAAGACAGTCTGTTAAATTAACGGCGAGTTAAAAAGCTTTATTAAACTAACTTAGTGAACTAAGTATATGTAATATTTGTAACAATGGGTCGCAATGACATCAGAGTAAAAGCGGCAAATACTGTAACGTTAGACGCGCGTAAATATATGAATAGTAATTGATATTACGATCGTTCAATCTAAAAAGTATCTAATGTACCAACTGAAATTGTGTTACATTTTAATTACTGTAGTTTGTAAGCTTTAATTTTTCAAAAAAATATGCCGTAACCCTGGTAGGATATGTAACACTTTAATTAGCTTGTAGTAAACCAGCAAGTGTGACACTGCACTGCAAGCAAGACTTGTAGTTTGTCTAGGTAGAAATAAGATAGAAGGTTACTGAAATGACAATATCTAACATGAACCTGAATCGAAATTTTAGACATATCCTGATCCTGAAATGGATCTTTACCCTCTTTTCGTCCTGAAAACAGTAAAATGAACCTCGTCACATACGAAACATTATTATATGACCTCGCTTGATTCTAAATGAAATCATGATTGTCGTCTTATTTTAAGTATGAGCTGTTTTATTACTGCTTATCACAGCTTAGAATTCAAGTTTTTGAAAGTGTTGTTTGTAGACATTGTATGAAGAAAATGTCTCTTAATAGAAGTCGCCTTTAACTATAAAGGATTTTAATCACCATGTCTATAATTACATTCTTAATTATTACAGATTTCGAAACCGTTATTCGCGAATTGTATGTATATGATCTTTAAACTAATAAGGAACATATAAATGAATTAATTACTGTCCAGAGAAATTCATCAATGCAATGACTTGTAAATAAAACTTAATTTGTCGTCGCAGTAATTTAACGTAATAAAAAATTCTTTCTGAAATGAAAACGCGTGGTTTCGATCGCACAATTCAGTTGTCGAGTAGGTCAAACTCGTCGACTCGTCATGTTCGTCTGTCCGTCAGTCTTATAAATTTAATCATCACAAATTAAAACACAACAACTGTAGTATAATTTAACCAGGGCCGTTTTTTAATATTTGTACTGTACTTAACTAGAAAACTAATGTTTTTAAACAAAAGTTTAAAAAAATTCATATTATGTTATCCAGTGTAATTTAAGTTGTTTATAGTAAACAAAATATTTTTAGTCCCTGCTTGTTACTAAATACAATAATGACTAAATGCTGAATAAGCCAAAGCTCAATAAATAAATATAAAAAAAAAAAAACAATAATGACTAAACTATGACCATAAAAAAATGGAATAAAATATCTTCACGTAAAATCAGCTTATTTATTTATTTGTAAATTTAATTTTTTTAACGTCGGCTTACTTCCGATGCTGAGTCCTATCACCTCGACGACCTCTTTCTTTGTTCATAGTTTTTTTATGTACCTTATATATATATATATGGACCATACCGCGTCCTAAAAAGTTTTTGATTAATAATCAAATAAATTGTTTGACTACAATTATACGCAGAAAATATAGCGCTAGTCTGAGATATCAAGCATCAATGCTCTCGACCATAGTGCCATTATTATTTATTTAAAATAAATTGAAGAATACAAATTAAAACAAAAGTGTTTTACTTTTTAAAATCATTTGTTATATTATTATTATTTATTCTTTTGTAACACTCTCTTCTCTAATATTTCTGTTTAGTTTCAACTTTTTCTTTATCTTTTTTTTTTTTGGGAAGTCGATTTTTAGATAGTGCCCCATTTTCGGTCGCCCAGGGCCCACAAATCTTGCGACGCGGCTCTGTCTTTAATTTATTAATATAATGATAATATGTACTTACTTAGACTTATTTAATATGGTATTTATATTTATAATTATTTTAAACTTTGCGTTTGCGTGTATTAAATTGAATAAATGAACATAGGTCTCGCAAGTCGACCCCTATTGTCAAACAAACACAATTCAAAAAGTATCTTATTTATTTATAATGAAACCATGTATGATTTATTTAATACTTAATGATGAATTTAAAATATTACGTCATTGTAAATTTATTATTGTTTTATATTCGTCGCTGACTTAAAATGTGTTAGGTCCGTAAGTGATGAGGATGCTTTGAAATCTCGAGACAAATTACGTTTAGACTGTGAAGTATGGATACGAATTGTTTATATGTTTAGGTACATTCTAATCAACATTTAAATGGAGTGTGTGGTCAATTGTTCCATCAAGTAATTTCAATGTATTGGAGTTAAATTAAGTGTTAATAATGATAATTTGATTTAGGAAAAGACAAATTAAATGAATGCATGATACACTTTAGATTGTTAATTGATAATTAAAACAATAACTTAAAAAAGTGATGTTATAAATATTTTATAATTATTTAAATGACTTCCTAAGTACCCGGACCTTTTTTGCAATATATAAATAGACTGGTATATTTTTAAGCTGCAAAAATACAAAATTTGTGGGATATTCGCCAAGTCCTTGTATGACATTTGCTTGCCCAAATTTTGATCAGATTTTCCGTATTGTCCTTTTGATGTTCTGTTTTATTTCTCAGATGGTTGTATATATTCTGCAAGATATCAGTAGATGTTATTTTCTTATTTGACAGTGATTAAACGTATAATTAATTAAATTGATAGTAACCAAATGCGGAAAATATGATGTTGGTTTGACAATCGAATCTTATTTTATAAGATTCTTATATTATACATTTCACATTTGGAATATTCATTCAAAAATTTGCTTATAGGCTGACAGGGGCTGTAGTTTTGATGTCACATTCCGCTAAACACGGTTATCTGTTACGCAAATAATTTTACCTAATATACAATGCTTTGTGATCTATGTTACAACTTTTTGAAAAATATTATATAAATAAATTAAAGATTATAACATCTTAAAAATACGTTTGGTAAGGATTGAACATTTTTACAATAGCTATAAAATAAGATCCTTTTAGATTTATCTAAATAGTGGAAGGATTACCAAATTTATGATTAGATTACCTTATTTCCGTCGGAAAATATTTTGGCGGCCAAGGCGGGATCACCGCCTATCGTGGTCCAATCAAAAATCTTGAGTTTATTAAAAACACAAAGTTTATATTAAAAAGAATTTATTAATTATTTCTGCCAAATTGCCAAATGTCAACAAATACAGAAAACACTAAGATAAATAATTTTTCCAAATGGAAATAAATAACTATCACAATTATAAAAATCACTAACACTTAAAAAACCACGATAATAATATATTACTTTATTTAAAAATTAATTATTGAGTTTTTATACACATTTTTTATTGCAGAAATATTTATTAATAGCTTATTATATAATATAATAATGAATTAACAATCGAATATAATAAATATTTATTTCATTTTTACGAGATTTCTCTATAGAATCATAATGTCACTTAATCGAGCACGTTCGAACATGGTTAGATGCAGCTTCTCTCGTAGCTTCACAAGATCTACGTCGTGCTACGATAACAGTTGATGCTGTATTAGGATGTAAAACTCCTCCTTTACCCCTACTACCATACTAAACAAGACACACCCCTATTGTATTAGAAGACGCCTATTTTTCATGGTTTAGTTGATTTTATTTAATTTTGAAATGTGTTTTCAAACATTGATTTTATTTGATTGATTTAATGAAATGTAACTTTATTTGTACAAAGCATTGAATTAGTTATTTTTTGATGGCAAATGGATGGTTTGTTGGATACAATGTGATGAAACAAGGGATTTGAATATTTAATGGTGTTTTAGGGGTTGTAATTTATGAATACGAAAAACTGAAAGCTTCGCTGTTTGATTCTTAGATAATTAGATGATCTATTTTTGAAAATTGATATTGTGAAATGTTATTCGGTTGTGTCTGGAAGAAAAAGGTTTCCTTTAATTCAAAATTTGACCGTACAAAATTTTGGGAAAGACATTTCTCTCTTGACTCTGTGCTGAGCCTAACTGGGATTTGACACGTCAGTTTTAATTATTTTTGCCAAAATTTTCCGTTACATTAGTCACAAAAATATGCCAAATTAGTTGCCTTTATAATGCATTGCCTTTCTGTGGGACCTGCGTTTAATTGAGTCAAAATATTTGCTATGAGACTGGAAAGAAATTTAATTGTCTTTTTCCTTTAGTTCAAGTTTAGGTCAAGTTTATCAATGGCAACTACTAGTCTCCATTTTTGAAATTTTCGCAACTTCAACAACACCACAGCTCATTATACTGATTCTATAATATATGCATATCACTTAAATTCATATTTACGATATTCACATTACCATATCTTGTGGGCGGCAACTGGAAATGACCAGATATATGTCTTCTACGTGACAAGAAAACATTATTGTTTAATTAAATAATAAAAGAAATCTTTCTTAATGTATAGATTTAATTAAACGTTTGTTATTTTGTTTCAGATGCTGAATGTAGTCGTATGCTGAGATTCATTTGGTGAGTTACTTTAATATTTGTTTGCATGTACGTACGCAACTTATTTCTAGAAGGGATTTTCGCAAAATCTCCCAAGAGTAGAAGGGAATAACTTATAAGAGTTAGGGAACTCCCGTATGAATGTAATCGATCCTGTAAAAGTTATATTAAGTCTACAATTTTACGTGAAACGGCGATAAGATTTTGTGCCGTCGTTGAGATATCAGCACTTTGACGTTTTTTCTTAATTATTTGTGTTAGAAAATATATGGGCTTTGTTAACTCGATATGGATTGCAATATTTCCTTATTATTATGTACTTGTTTAGTCAAAATGGTCACACCTAGGTTGCAATGTACTCGTTCTTCTGCCAAGTCGAAAACGCCTGCATCTTCCTTGACACCAAGTGTCTATGGACCGATTTCTTATTTAATAGTCGTTTAACTTGTACATTTGTCAAAGAATTGTCACTGTTGATTATTTTTCTTAGGTATTTTTCTTGGTTAATCTTCAGGATTGTTCAGCTAAAACAATAATCAAAACTGAGAAACAACAGCATCAACCAAGGTTTATAATAAACCATGGATAAGTGTGTCTGACTAAGGGTTGGTTGCTGTTCTTATAGATACCACTACAGTTAGTTAACTCGGATAGTTTAAGGAGAAATAAGGTTAAATCGTTCAGCAGATCTATTTGTCAAAGTTAACCAACTATTTCGATAAGTCTATGATAAGATTCGGTGCTCGGAGGTATCAAAGAGTTAAAATCAAACTTTGTGCAAGGATTTATTCAACAGCAATCTTTATTTTTGTATTGTCTTTGTCGATAGCATAGTATACCTGAATTTCTTCTTAAATAAACTTTTAAATAATTATTCGCCAGACAAATCTTCCCGATAAACATCATTAACCAAACTGTTTCAACTTCCAGCAAATTCCATCAATCTAATTTTCTAATCTAAGTTCATAATAAAAAAAAAGAAAACGAGACAAATGAAAATGTTAATATTTATATCTCACTCTTACATATTCTATAGTGTTACCCCCACTACTACAAATAGAATGCACTCTAAATGGGGTGTGGTTTATATTTCAATGTATTTGTAGTGTCCCAGAGGGTTGTTTTATCCCACCACTGAATATCTTGCAATGGGGATGAATTGCTAAGGGCTGTATAGGCTTTTAGGAAGTGGGGGTATAATGATATCACCACGTGGTCTATTAGTGCCGAAATAACAGTAATCAAGTAGCAGATTATAGTCTGTTGCAGTCCAAGTACCAAGCGGATAAACATTCAAAAAATTGGTTTGTGTTTTAAGGTGTTAAATGGCATTTAAAAAAAGGTCATACTTACAAAAGACGAATAGATTATGTATAAAATTATATTAACGAATTATGAATACATTTGGACTGGTTATACACTAGCACCACCTGGAAGGGATTTGAGCACTTACATTGACTTAACTGTTTACTAATATATGAGACTCTTTAATGACAAACCTGACTGGAAGAAGAGGACTGGAGGAGAGGAGATGAATTACTTCTTCGCTAGTTGCGTGTAGCTTTAGTGCAACTGATGAAAATTTAAATAATAGTCAACATAACACTCTGGTACAACACAATTTGCTTAAGTGCATAATATTGACTATGCAAGTCGCTGTCGCCAGTTACTGTCGCATAACTATCTATGCGATAGATGACCTTTCTGTGATGCAGAGGTATTTACTTTTTATTAGAAAAGATAACTCTTACATTTTTAATATTCAAACTTAATGAAGCTAAAAAATGATTAAAACTAATTAATTTTTGGAAAATAATATCAAAAATTAATTAAATTAATTGTAAACTGAATAAAATTAATAATTTTTGGGGGGTGGGGGTGCAAAAAGACATCCCTTGTGGGGATCGAACCCACGACCTTTGGATTAGAAGTCCAACGCGCTATCCTCTGCGCCAAAGGGACACATGGGAGTCTTATCAATGAGTGTTTGGATGAAGAAAATTATTATCATAATATAGTTGAACAAAAAAATAATATAATTAATTGCATATAAACATACCCATTAATTACCTGTACTTTATATAAATGTATTAGTTTCCATAATTCGCATCTTAATTTTATATGCAAGACGTGTTGCATACAATTCAGGCGCTCGCGTGATAGAATTTTGTATTAAAGTTATATTTCGTTTTTATGGAATGTACCAATGTTGGCTTAAGTTTATATTCTTTGTATATATTCGTTGCGGAATATAATAACTTGATATATTTTCAATTTCAATCATTCAGTTCCATTTCAATCAAAACTTTATTGATAATACACTGTTACAAATAATAGGACGAAAACAAATATTTGGTGCGTGCGGATTTAAGAACGTTCGCAAGGAGCAGTCGTGCTCAATCTATAGAAAGATGTAAACTAACATGTTACGTGAGGAAAATTGAAAACGATCAAAAATAGCTCACTTACAAAATATTTTATAATAAAAAAAAAACGAATACTGCTAGCTGTAATTTTTTTTACAGGATAATATTTGTCATATTTCCAATTAATTATTATAAATTTTCCAAAACAATCGTAAGAAAATTTTCATTGTTTTATTACAAAACGTCTATGTCAAAATGTAAAAATATTACAAGGAATATTGAAACTTTTTCTACGTATAAACGAAATTAATCTAATATATATAAATTACGTGTCACGTTGTTCGTCCGCGATGGACTCCTAAACTACTTAACCGATTTTAATCAAATTTGTACACCGGGTGCAGTTTGATCCAACTGGAGAGATAGGATAGCTTACATCTCAATTTATGATTGCAATATTATCTTATTGCAAATTATTTGTCTATTAATTATCTGTTAGCTCAAAACGATTTTAAAAGATGGCGACATCTGTTGACTAGATTGAGTAAATATTCTGTTGACTAGATTGAGTAAATATTCAATAGATGGCGCTATGTAATGTAATATGACAAAAACGTTAGTCACAGCAACGCGTGGCCGGGACAGCTAGTAAATATATATATTTAAATTTTTAAGATGATCGTATGAAAATTCATTTCTTGGAAACGCCCTTAGATAATACAAGAAGCATTTAGTATATTTTACAAAAAAAGCATTAAAAAAAAACAGTGCAATATTTAACAGTGTCCGAAATAAATACATAAGTACAACAAATATGTATTTTGATACCAATTTGTTAGATTTACATTTTTATTGGAAAACATACGAGAATACATCATATAAGTTGTTTACAAGGAAAATATGTTTGACTTCATCTCGATTTGGATCTGTACTGTAATCTACATCCACATCCGGATGCTGTATCTGGATCTGTACCATGTACGTAACATCCAATATTCAATATCCAATACTTTGCTCTTAAAACCAATATACCTATATCGAAAAAGTAGTTAATAATACTTTTGAGAGAAATAAATACAAATATATATTCATCGAAATATATTTACTTAAAGATCTACATAATTCTATTTGCATATCGAAATCAAAATAAATGTTCAAGATACATTTTATTTTGTTTGTTTTCACTTATCCCATACTACTGTCTTACGTTGCTTTGCCTTCACTAGCTTGTCACAGTATTGATTTAAAGATGCTTTTGTTTATTTATTATTTTTTGTATTGTTACACATATTTGCTTCATCCTTAGGTTGTAATGTTATTCTTTATTTAAAGTTAATCTTCTTTTTCTTTTATTTATATTATTGTATAACATATTAAGTTTATTGTGCAAAAATTTGAAGTCGATTGGAGTAAAACTGTCGGAGATATAGAGTTTTAAGTCTTCACCTCTCGTGTTACTTTGAAACTTTTAAATGCGGTTTCTCACACATAGCTTTTTCAGAGTCGGTGCCCTCTCTAGCTCAAAATCTACTAAACCGATTCTTTTGAAATTTTGCACACTCTTTCTTTACATAAATGCCGAGGTAACGCTGTCGAGTTTTTTTAATTTTTTAATTTTAACGTATTTTAAAATTCTGATTTTTTCAGGAAATGTACTGTAAAAATCAATAGAAAAGGAAAAACTCGACAGAAACTTATCAACTAATGAAATCATTTTAGTTTCTAATTTCAGAAAATCCAGTGATGAGTTATGAGTGGCACCGCAATGTTACTTTTTTTTGTGACGTCAGCGGAGATTCGCTGTCAATGCCTCATTTCTTGATATTTATTTATGAAAATTTCACAAAGTATTCTTCAAATGTCATTTTATTATGTAGTAATTATAGAAATAATTATATAATAACTGT
The DNA here is from genome assembly GCA_963678705.1 of Panorpa germanica. NCBI lineage: Eukaryota > Metazoa > Arthropoda > Insecta > Mecoptera > Panorpidae > Panorpa > Panorpa germanica. The sequence continues at coordinate 1,626,561 of OY783222.1, forward strand.
GTCGTCAAAAACATTATCGAAAATATGCTTCTTTTTTATCGGTTTGATTGATTTACCAATTGCAATTTACAATTAGCAAGCAAATTCGCGAGAATGTACCGCTTTAGGTTAATTTAATAATATTAATCAAACAAATTCAGCTCTGGATTTAATTAGAGATTATCAAACACTGATTGATGTAAGTAAACACTGAAATGCTCCGGTTTAACCTTTAATTTACTTTAGTAAACGTAAACAAACAGAAATATGTATATATACATATATATTAAAACGAAATATGTAGAATAATAACCTTAATATTGGTGATGTAAAAAGGATTGAAAGTAGGCGGAAAAAATAAAGAATCACAGAATGGAATATATAATTTTTTAGTGATTTCTCATTGCCTTTGGAACTTAAATCCGCCACTGTTAACAATAATAATCTCATCAGTTATTTATTGTTAAATTTGAAACTAAATCAGTGCAAGTTTCTTTTATGTTTTCGGTTTCTATAATACCCATAATAATCAGCATCATATTTATTCCATTTCAATCACTGCCAATAAATAAATATCTCCATTTCAATATAGTCTGCTTCATTGCCTTATTGATGTATATACCTACCATAAAGCAAAACTCAAATATACTCGCAAAATAACTTTGTTCAAATATTAACGAATGAAATTAATCAATCGCCTGGCAGCGCCTCTGACGGATAATTTGATAATTAATTCAATTCTATCTTGTTAAATAACTTAATTAATATATATCTCTAATAAATGTTGACGGCGAGTTTAATTCATTAACTATAATGGATGGATTATAAAGTTATTAAAAACACGTCATTTATTTTGTTAGATTAATAAAAGTGATTTTAATTTTATAATCAAAGTTTTTAATTTTAATTAAAAAGAACTTTATTATCCTTATATTGATGAAGTAACTTTGTTATTTCGTTTTTATGTAATTACATAAACTTTGTTCTTTGTCTGAGAAGAAAAATCCTTATATTGTTGTTCGTTTTGTATGAGTAGAATTTTTTTTATCTAGTTGCAAAGCATTTAAGAAATTGTTTGATATTGAAATTTTACTTGAAAATTGATAATCTTTTCAATTTGGATCTAATATTTTAAGGACTTAACTATCACACTAGTTAAGCCAAGAAAAAACCTTATGGAAATTGGAGAAAAGGGGAAAAGGTTTTCGTCACATTTTTAGTGAGAAAATTCAATACCCCAAATCAGATCTACGTCTCCGTGTCTACAGATCCGTCAGTCAAATTTTATTGTTTTCACATGTAGAATCTGATCGTGTAAAAGGCCTTCATATACGAATATATATTTACGACTAATTTGAGCCGTACTTATAGATTTTCACTTCTCAAAATAATATAAAATTTCGTTTTCAATATATTTTTACGATTTTTATATCCCACCTATATGCATCTCTTTCTATCTCACAACAACATTTTTTTCTGATCTCTTCATCTGCTTTACCGATATTGTTATTATTATTATAACCGCGTATAGTGGATAACCGTACTTCTGAACGATTTAATAGAAAAATGTGGGCGTTACCAATTTTATAAAGTTTGGTGTTAGTTCACTCTCATGGTGTACTTGACTAGAGCTTTAAGGGAAATATTTATAAAATATAGGGGTAGTTTAGAGAATGAAAAATCACAAGGGAGGGGTTGTAATGTTAAATAAGAACCCGTAGTTATATGGTTATGTGGTTATCAGAGAAATATTAAATTTATTTTAAAATTAGTTTTAGTTGAAAGTATTGGTGGTGTATAAAGGATTGCCTATAATTTTAGAGTAGGCGGAATAAATCGTGTAAATCTTTATGAATATATTTACATGTGGTAATTTTACTAATGTCTTCTTTCTAAAGCAACTAATGTTATCGCCGTATAATAGAAGTTGAACTTAGGTCGTCGCTAGCTATAGAAATGTGTATGATAAACTATCCCGCCGTAATTTTTTACAAGTACGTAGTAAAAATTGTACAAGGTATACATACAATTACTGCATGAATAATGATACATTGAAATATCCTGCAACCAGTGGCGTACTTACCCTTAGCGATATACGAAAACGAATAGCATAAAAGAAAAGGTCCTAGTACTTTTAAAAAATAAATTGTGGCTAAATGGTTTGTTTCTTAAAAGTTACGAAAGGATACAATTTTAATAAAATAAGTTTTTATTACCTATTTTTATTATCTATGATAAAAAAATAATCCAGAAAATATAGCACTGGTCCGGAGATTGAACACGAAGACACAGCAGTGTTCCATCAAGCATCAATGCTCAATCAATCAATTTATTTTTTAACTTTTTCCTGATAGTGCCCAAATTTTTCACACACACTCTTTGTGAAGGACAATGCATAATTGTGCACTTTATTTCCGCTACAAATGTATAAGGGGGTATGTGCGCCACTGCATTTAACTTTTACATACTTAGTAATAATGAAAATGTCAACATAATGATTCTCTTTTATATATTATCTGCATCCGGTCTATCTAATGGATAGTTTTTTAGTTTCTTCGGTCTAGACTTTCATAATCTATAATTAAAAAACTTATGTAAACTTGCTCTTCTCCAGTGTCTCTTTAAATCACACTTATAATTACAGCAGTTCAATAATTTTCATAAAGTTACAAACATACTAAGTCTACATCTATAATATCTTTCATAAAATCTAATTTCAAATATTACATAATGTTTAATACATTACAAAATTTCTCCTGAAAATTTCAACTTCTAATTTATAAAGTTTACTGATTCTTAAAATTCAGTTTGGAAATATTATATACGAAGAATTTTCTCTCTGCCCTCTTACAAGCTACTTAAATATAACTCATATCATAAATAATAAATTAATATCACTATGTTTACATTATAAAGTAGCAAGAAAGCCCGCGTTTAAATTCGTTAGTGTATGATATATATACACCCCGATAAGATAAAGAGAATAACTGCATTACCGACCGAGCAGATATATGGTACTTCTTGTTCAGAGGTTCTAATATCTAATAATAACTGATGTCGTGAAACTGGTGGAGCCATCTGAATGAAACTGTAGGATGCTGCAGCTATATACTATGCATATATATTTAGATGCGTACAAAAATTAAAGAATGGGCTTGTGTCCTCATTTTTTAGTGGTCGATTTTTCAATTGTTGATTGAAATTGATGTTAATAAATGTGTATTGGCGTGTCTATTTTATTAAACATCTAAATGTTGACAGAGATATCGCAATTAAAAGTTTGAATTGTAGTTTTAGCGCTAGAAATGGTCGGCCATATTTGTATGACGTGAAATGCATTTTAACGTCAGTTATTTGCTGAGTAGGTCAGTGCTGTGGTAATGTTTTGTAGCTGTTGGTATTCAAACAATCAAGTCAAGTCAAAGAATAATAAGTTTTTACTGTATTTAACCCTGCTAAGGCAGACATAATATTGAAATTTGATTGTTCCTTGAAATAGCTGTAACTAATATTTGATATTTTGATATATAAATACATATAGCAGAGATTTATGATCTGTAAGGTTGGTAACCTTACACAAGGATTGTGATGTCACATGCACTTGGAATGTGTACAACGTTGAATCCCTTTAATAATTAAAGAGACAAAATGAGTTTTTTAATTGTTAATATCTCTTAACATATAAGGAGTTCTAGTAACCCACTTTATCAATATATAGTACACTTTTCTAGAAATTAAGACATAGGACACAAGCCCATTTTTAATGAATAATGGATTTAAATACTTGCCTCCAACGTCTGAGTAAAATATTAGAAGATTGACATGGCAAGTTTTCTACTACACGGTGGAACTAATGTTTGATCGGAATGATTTATTTATTTTAATAATTTGTTGGTATTATTCACGCTTAAATGAAGAAACTTTCAAGTATAAAACCTTCCTTTGTTGGACGATTCGTGCAGCAGTGCATGACATGTGGATCAAGTGTGTGGTGGGGGTAGAAAAAAGACCGACAACAGCCTGAACTTCTTCCAACATGAACGTTGGACACACTTAGTTCGTAGCATCGTTTGACGCTGGCTATAATATAATCCTAATTACAAAGATACAATAAAAGGTTAAACTATAATTTATAACATGTATTTGTATATACATTTTTTAAGAGCTGTAAATTTGTAATAAAAATATCGTATAACACATCAAGATACATGTAAATATTTTTGAAGTCGACTTTACAACAAGGGTGGCCAAGAGAGAGGGTGTAGGGGTTGGTTTAAAATGATATAAACGGTAAAATATAACCGTAACATAATTCAGAGTTCATTTTAAATTCAAAAACCAACTTTAAACATTCATAAACGTTGATTAAATTATATTAAAATTTCTTTTTGAAAAAGATAGAAAGTAAAGGCAGAAAGAGCTCGCAAGAGGCTACGAACACATTGCGAAGGGGTGTTTTGTGGTGTGTACAGCCCCCATGAGATGAGAGAGAGAAGTGGAATGAGGTGGTAGAGGAGAGGCACTTTACTTAATACTTAGTGCAATCAATTTACAACATTATCAAACATTAAATAAAATTAGATTAAAAATGTTTAAAAATTATATGAATAATGAATAATATACAGATGGAATTAAAAAGTTTATATATTTTTGAGAAGAAATAATGAAGACGCAGACAGAATAACTTGTGTAGGCGAAGGCGGGATAATAATATTACTAGACTTAAATATAACTCATCTACTAATAATGATAATTTCAAAGAAAGATGGCAAAATTCTACAGGATGCAACCCAAAAATTAGTGTAGAAATTGTGATTGATTGGAATAGAGAAAATAGATTTCAGAACTACCCAAAACCAAAATGGGCTTGTGTACTAATTTTTAGGAGTCGATTTTTCAATTGTTGATTGAAATAGATGTTAATAAATGTATATTGGCGTTTTTATTTTCATAAATATCTAAATGTTGACGGAGATATAGCAATTAAAAATTCGCAATGTAGTTTTACCGCTACAGATGTCGGCCATATTTATGACGTAACATGTCTGTATTATTAAGGGTAGGTCAGTTATTTTTTCTATGGATAAGAGTTCTGTGTTGAATATGCTATCTCTTTTACGCTCTGTTGTATAAAAGAGATAACAACTTAGCTGACATGATGTCACATGTCTCGGAATGATCTATAACGTTGAATCCCATAATTAAAGACAAAATTACTTTTGTAATTGTTAATATCTCATAACATATAAGGAGTTATTAAAAAATAATTGCACATTTGAAGTTGTAGTTACTAACTTATCAATTTTACAGTTTTCTAAAAATTAAGACATAGGACACAAGCCCATTTAAAAAAAAAATCGAATCTTGTTAGAATATCTTAATTGGAAAGATTACTGATATAATAATTATTCAATAGATCACATGCTTTCTCTCTTTTTTTTGAAGGTATCTTTGTAGAAATTGGGCGAAATATTGGAATAAACTGCCTCAATTTTCATGTCACCATGAAAACTATAGTGATTGGTCTCCAATATTTAACGAAGGAAAATGATTCAAATTCCAGTTGCTTTTAATAATATTCTTATTTACTTGTAAATAAAGAAGACAAGCCAAACTAACCCAAGCATTATCCATGTAAAATATCGTTGTAATTTGCAAGATGAATATTGAATGATCAATTTAAATTCACTGATGTTATTTTTATTTTTATCTTGTTCCGTGTGTTGGGCATGGGGCATGGAGCATGGAGGAGGCACGTTGTTGGTAAGATGAATGTTGTGTGTCAAAATGATTTGAAGTGAGTCATAAATCGTCCTCAGTAGTTCCCGAGGGAGTGGCTAGGCGGAGCCACCATCAAATAAATAACACAAAACGCCTGGCGCTAAGAAACAAGTTAAACAGCAAAGAACCTTATGGCGAACGAAATGGTAACAGAAAACATCGTATCCTAAAAGTAAAAATATAAAGTGAACGCAAAAATGAGATAATATATTTTATAAAAACGTACGTAGCATACATATTTAATGTTAAACTAAATTCTAAATCTAACACGGATAACATAGGCCATAAATTTTGCGAAGGGGGCGCGCGGGAAATATTGTTTACCCCGTTCAAGGCGGTTAATAATGATATGATATTTATGGGCGGCTTAGATTCTTTAATATATATATTTACTTAGAAAGAATTATGCAATTTTTCTTCAATTTTCTTTGTAAAGGAAGTCTGTCGATAAATCAGTGACCATATACTCATGGACTCCATAGATGACGTGGTGAGGAATAAAGGTCAACACAATTGATATTTGAAGTCGATAGAACTCGCTGTACATATTGTTCGGTTGTTATAAAATTAGATAAAAAGGAATTGTTTATTTTAAAAAATAAACTTTAAATGTCGTTTCTTTGATTTCAGGTAATATAGTATGATTTAAGTTAAACAGTGTAATTATTATAATGTGTATGTAAATTACTAAAATATAAGTATCTGATTTCAGAGCAACACATAAGTTTGATTAAAAATTTACAATTCCTAATAAAATTGGAGATACTGTCTTATATATTAATAATATCTTTACTTTTAATCAGGGACTCAAAACGGTTTGAAAATGGTTTCCAAATATAGGTATCTATTCACTAAAGTAGCGTGCCTTAGACGGGCCCTGTATCAAAAATTTGTTGGGGGCCCAAATGATGGGTAACGATTTTTCACAAAAGGATCAAAAACGCTCGCATTGAATTAAAATAATTATATATTGATTGTACATTATTAGTTACAATTAATACTCCTAGGAACTAAGCTATGTACGGCCTAAGAGTTTAAGTGAGATTGTGAAAAACATTCTACGAACTTTTGCTTACACACGTTTGGGGCCCTTACAGACCGGGGTCCCGTATCATTGATACGGCGGCAGCTACTCCACTGAAATATTGACATGGGCATTCGGACGCAATTATTCCTTCGTTTGTTTCGATTAATAGAAAACAATAACTGCGATTACCAGTTTAAGAAACCATTATTGATAAAAATAGTGACGTAATATAGAACCTGTTAAACACAAATCGTACAGAGTGTGTAGCATCGTATCTTTGTCAGGCGATAGAGATCATAGAATGTATACAATAATGTTAGGTGATTTGTTCTTTAAATCTAAACATGTCGTGTTTGAAACTTTGTGTTAGAATTCCATCAACAACTCCCCATGGAACACGGATATGTTACACGTTTCTTCTATTGCCACTAACGCAACAGCGGCGCCACTTCACTTCCTCTCGCCCAATCAATTCGTAGTTAACTTAATAGTAGCGTGCTTGTTCGCTGCAATCATACATCCAAAATTACATCAGTGGACATCACTGTACGTGGATGGTGTTAAAATACATATCACTTTTGGAAAATATGGAAGTAAAGTTGATCTCCTTGTTCATCAATTTATATGTGATCAGGGATATTCCCCTAATAGAGAAAACATTGCCTCAATTACTATTTTTTATTTAATCAGTGTTTAAAAATAAAATATGAACTACTCAGTAAATATTTTGGAGTCACTTTGCCATCATACTGAAGATGCGTATGATTTTTTTTGTCACGAAAGAGTTCATTTACAATTCAGTTTTGTTCATCTATTTTTTCGGCTACAAATGGCGAAACTCCTCCACTGTGGGAATATGAATGAAGATAAAGTTGATGCCAACTATAATTGAAGTGCAATAGTGATAGAAACATCATAAAACAGGACATTTCACCAAATTGTTTACTAGATAGTTACCAAAATTCTTTTTTATTTGTTGAAAATGTGAACTGCTTTTTTAAATCCAAAATATTTTTCTATTTCTATGTTATATAATATTTAAATTCGTGCCTACGCTACAATTAGTAATCATTACAGTTCTATGGCACATTGATCCAGCAAGAAAACAAGGAGTTTATTTTTTCTAGAAATAATTTGTAGTTAGCTTGGAAATTTCGCAGTATTTATTATTTTATCAAAAAAATATTTAAATAAAAGTTTTAAATGATACATGTCGATATATTATAATGGGTTTAAGAAATATGGACAAAATTTTAAGCGCTCCTATTACGGTTGAATGTCAGTTTTAAATGATTACTAATTTTTGAAGAAGTGCTCCACTTTATAGCGGTGCAGCTCAACATCAAACAAATATACAAAACGAGGTGTATACACAAATTGTAGAAAATTGAGTGCTCTATCAGAATAATCCTTACTATTTTTGTCTTATAAATCGTTTTTAACCGCTATTATTCAAAATTGAAGAAGGCAAATTAAATATTCGAAATAAACATCAAATTTTTTGAATTGGTTATAACTAAACTATGAGGCTTTGAGAACAAGAATATATAAAAATGATTTGAAAATTATAAAAATTGTAACTGGTTAAAATTAAATTTAGAGTGAGATTTCAAAAAAACCTGGATCCTACTACTGCAATATTTATTTTAGTAAATCCAAAAAGAAAAACATGAAGAAAATAAATCTCCCGAAATAGACAAATTTTATTTTATAACCAGCCTTTTATACCCCTAGAGCTGGATATACCTAACGAGACTTTGATCTTCCATATATTTTACAAATGCAAATTTCATTTAAATCATCCCACAGGGCTAAAAACCTCCCCTGTCAAACCCCTTCTCTATAGAACCGCCTCGTACTTCTTTTTTTTTACAGAACTACCACCCTCTTAAAAATATATCAGCTATAACGTTATTTATTATTCAAGCCGACAGTTGGCAGTCCTGTTATTAAATAAAGAAACGACGTATGTTACTAGAATATTGTATAGAACTGTAAGATATATTATCAATAACGTAAGTGTATTACTACTACGTAATCCACGATATTAAATTTGCGCGGGAATTGTATAAGGGAATATATATTTCTGTTTCTTTTTTATAAAATATTTTTATTATATTTTTTATAAAGAAGTTTTTAAACTAAAAATTTTCTATGAAATAAAAGTTTGAATAACTTGGTTCTTTGAAGATAGGTTTTACGTTAATGTCTGAGTTGTTATTTAGAAACTATTGAGATATTTGAAGATAAGATCGAAATGGGAATAATTGAAACAAAGGATCTTAATAATTATTTAAATAGTAATAGTAAGCAACTGTAAATCCTCTTTGAAAATGTCGATTGTAACACATTCATACGACCATACTGATGCTGCAAAGAGCCATGTGAATCTGTGGACACTTACCTCAACGTAGAGAACAATTTTTAATTAGCATCTATCAATGAGTAAGCGAGAAGCACTTAGGTGTTCGTTACGATAACAAAAGAGACAGATATACTCCGTAAATTAAAATAAATCGTAACACAGTTTTACTTTTGTTTCTGCAGACAGTTGTGTCATCAATGTCTTCTCGAAGAAGAAGCGTTTTAATTTATTAAATCTGCCCTACAAAATACATTTTTTAGCCGTCCCATTAAAAAATCAGCCTCTGGTTATAAATCGCTTCACGATAATATAATCTGGTAGGCGTTATAAGTATATTTTGAGATTAACTTCAAACCTAAACAATATATGAAACAGCTTATATCTGTAATCAGTAATCTGTACACTGTGTGTCAGGTCATAGTATAACTCGACCAGCGCTGGTTATTTTCTTTCAGCAGTTAAATCAGGTCAAATTAGATTAGGTACTTACTGCTTAGCGCAGCGCATCTTTGTCCAACTGCCAGTCCAACAAATCTGTAACCACTTTGCATGCATGATGTGCGCTAACGATTGTAAACACATGATTTTGTAAATGTAGAACAAGAAATTATAATTAGTTGGCAACAACTATTTGTCGAATTAAAACGATTATTTCAGTTGGCAACAGTTCTTACAATCTTAACAGAATTAGGTAGTTTCATATTTTTTTTATTTACAAATGCTACTCTGGCTTCAGTCTTATCTTAACATAAACAACTCTGGAATGCCTATGGAGCTACATCTTGCTTTGTATGCAGTTCTTATATTTGTTAATAAATACTATTGTACCAATATTATGTTCGGCTTATGATTTGGAATTACTAAATCCTAATTATTCTTGAATACGTACTTTGTAAAAGACAGGCCCGGATTTATGTTTTATGCTTAAAGGTATTACTCTATCGGGTCTCGTCGGAAAAGGTAACAACTTAACTAGTTTTAATTTATTTCGCCTGATTTTGAAAATATTTTTTCACTCACTATTTTGATACTGAATTTACTGTTTTTATTTAATATTGTAATCTAGATTTCAGTTTCTCGTTTAAGCATTCCTTTTCACAGTTGTGTTTTATTTTAAGTTTAGTTAATTTAGTTGGTGCGTATGCATCGTTAGTAATATAAATTTTGACAGTTCGACAAAATAGTATGTGAAATAATTAAAATTGCTATTTTTAATAACAATTAGTAATAGAAATTGTTTTCTCTTCTATATTTTTTAAAAATTGACATTAAACTTCTTTTAAAAGTAAATCCTACTGCATTTTGACAGATTGTCACATTTTGGAGGTTATAATATAATATAGTTTTTCTTAATTTAATATTTTTAATTTAAAATATTGGACTTAAAAAATAAATTTAATTAAAAATGGTACTGTGAATGACTACGCGTATTGCCATATGCTAAACAATTTAAATTAAATACAAAATTGGATTAAAGCAGAGAGTGGAAATGATACTTAATACATTTAATTTTAGGCGTGTTGCTGTATTCATAGTTATTGCAATAGATAGTTAACTTGGACAGTTAAAGCAGCTGTTTCATTTTCTATCTCATTATTCCATTATTGTTAAAGCAAGTGTCCTAGAATTCAACTAATCAGTAAAACAACAAATGGAATCTTAATATTTATTTTAAATCGTAATCATCCAATACTAATATATCTTTTCTATTCTTTACTAAATATTTGTATAAATATCAACATCTTCCAATACAGCCTCCAATACAAGAATTAACTTGCAAATTACTTGTTTGCAAAACCAAACATCACATTGTACGTATCATGAACCGTGGAGACACAGAAATAAAATGTTCTTTAAAATATATGCATATTATTAAATGTCCAAACATTATTTTGTCATTAGTAATATATTGTTATCTCTTTTAGACAACTTGCTCGTAGGAATGTATACGTACGTCCTTGATAGCACCGTTAGGTACATTTGACCTTTAGTTTTTTAGAGTAAGCTCTAACCTTATACATGCGTAATAAAATATATACATCGATAAGTTACGTGCATTTGCATTTTGTAAAGTGTGGTTATACTTTTGTGTCTCAGTTCTCATTTTTGTTCCTGGTGAATATAACTGTAGCTTAACAACGCAAAATACTTCGGTTTAAGTTTTCGTTAGTTCAGTGTGATAATTTAATTATTTAACTCGCGTATTTTCGCTAAAAGTCTGAGAAAACTGTATACGATATAGCTAATAAATCGAAGAATATTACCACAATAACATTTCCGAAAATATAATATTGATATTTGTATTTCTAAATTTTTAACAAAATCATTAACGCACGGTCGAAGCTGTAGCATTGGTTGAGGATGGGTATCTATAAATTATATATATAGTGATATCTCTACAATAAAGCGATAAACTATGTAAGAGTAAAAGAGACCATATTAGTTGATGAGGTATCTATAATTAACAAATAAAAAACAAAACATTTGAAGTCTGCCTCAGTATAAATTGTTATCAGTTATTTTTGTTGTGTAATATTTTAATAAATTGAAAATTTTAATTGACTTCAAAATGTAAAATTGATCAAAGAAATGTGTTTTTAAATTCTAATGTGTCTACTACATTAAAGTATATACAAGATCACGTTTTGTGTTAAGTGAGAAATATCTTAAATAAGTGTAAACTAAATTAATAAATTTATATAATGAAATTTGTTACATTTAATAAGAAAATATATTTTTAGCAATTTAGATAATGTACAATTTAGTCAAATATGCTTCTTCATTGTGTGCAATTTATAAGTTCGTTCTAAAGATGAAGGAAAGCATAGGAAGATCTCCTTGTGGATGCCATTTTCACTGTAAACTTATAATATATTTTTTCTGTTTATATTATCACTGTTATCATAATATTTAAATAAAATATTGAAATAACTGTAACATTATAATGTGACAGATAATTGCGCGCGCAGCTATTTTCTAGTTACAATACATTGGCAGTGTTTGCGCATAGAATTTCGATGCATGTTACTATTTAGAGCTTGGTTTTTGATTTTATTATTAAATATATTTATATTTAAATACAATTATCACAGAACAGTTTATTTGATAAAACGATATATTAACACTAATACCAAGTGACTTTAATTCTTAATATATATAACAAGTGGCCATTTGTTTTTGTCTAATCGTTTAATATCTTTGACATTTTAGTTATCATTTCCCATACTATCTACACGTGGTTCTAACGAACGTTTACATACAGTGTTTTGTGAATATTAATTACAAGTGGTTTTTTGTAAAGATACGTATTTATGTATTTATTAGTTTTGTGCGTTTTTAAAGTGATTTTAAAATACAGTGTTTTATTTAAATAAAAGCGTTTGATGTTAAATTAAAATAGGTAATTAAATGATATTATTTGTTGTCAGTTTAATGTATGGTAATTCACATGCAAATTTATGTTACATTTTTTGAGTTTTGTAGTTTGACTAGAGATGACTTTTAATTATAACTCTGTTGTTTATTCTTGAATTACAATCTTTGTCATTATTGTTTAGATATTCGTTCCATTGTTTATATTTAACTTCACCGGTATAGATAAACTTGTTTCTATTTTTAACCACATTTGTATCTTTAATGAAACTAATCTTTTTAATAGAATAGAATCTGTTTTGTCTGTATGGCTGATCAACTTTTTTGTATTTTACTTTTTCAATAATCTTTTTTGATATGAAAAATAACATTAAGTTATGGTAATTAATTCTCTGATTATTTGAGGTTAGTTTTTATAAAATATACTACATATTTAAACACTTTAGTTCGTCAAGTTGGAAAAAATGTTCAATTTTTCTGACGCCTACACCGTGTTATTCGGACTCTATTGTATAGTTTTGAAAATTATTCATAAATTAACGGTTATTTAGACATCAGTGTACTGAATTTGTTCAAGTTTGATTGTGCAAACTATTGCAACTTCAACATGCGACATTCTTATAAACTCTACTTCAGTTTTCATACAAATAAAGTAAATAAATTGCATGGCGCTAGTGGTTTAAAGACATTGGCAATCTCCTTACAATCTATAATTAGTTAAACACAAACATTAGAATGTTATAATTTTAGAAATGTATTCCCTCATACAGCTAATAAATATAATTTTGTATTTGCTGGTTTTTTAACTATCTATATATTTCGAAATAGTTTTTTAAACGTTCGCAGTTCTATAGTCTGACAATAATTGTCACGCAACAGAAATGTTATTGAAATAAATTGGCTATTTAAGCTAGAAAATTATAATGCACCATTTGCTATGGTTGTATCATGGCCAAGCCATATAAAAACTGCTTTTTTCACATTTTAAAACGTATAACTTTCTTTCAAAATTATTAACAATAGAACAAAAAATTAAATAGTTCGTGTTGCATCATGTTTTTTTTGCAAATATGGCCTTAAATTGAAATAGACCAAATTAGTTTGCAATTGTATAATTTTTAATTAAATTCAAACAGGAATGCATGTAGGTAGACCAGTAACAAAAAGTATGAACTCTTCGGAAAAGCTTTTTACAAGCTTTTATGGTAATTGTAAAAATCTGAAATTTGTAAAAAGGAAATTCGATCCTGCCAGGAGTCGAACCTGGAATCTTCTGATCCGTAGTCAGACGCGTTATCCATTGCGCCACAGGACCTCTATTAATGTTATGTGTATTTAGGGACGCGTCACAAAATGTAGTCACACGTAAATTCTAAAGGCGTGTCGTCACTGATTTATAAATATCCACAAAATAAGTACAGGTCCTGTGGCGCAATGGATAACGCGTCTGACTACGGATCAGAAGATTCCAGGTTCGACTCCTGGCAGGATCGAATTCTTTTTACCTAAACGCACTTGCCAATTTGTTTACGACCACCCATTCTAAATGATAAAGTTAGAACTAGGCCAACGTCAAATATATTAAAATGGAACTAATAAAGTAATTTATCTCATTACGAAAAGATAATACAATCAGAACACAACAATTAAGCACAAATAACTTTATTCTCGTATATTTTTAGTACGTTACAAATTGCTTGCGCAATAAAAATACAATCATGTTGTTATAAATAAATTGTTTAATGTTTATAAAGGCGCGGAAATAAAACACCGTAAAAAGGTTTAATGATTAATAAAACTATTATAGCTCTGTTCACAATGTGATTATTAAAAGAAAGGTTTATGCCACATACAGCGAATTAAATCAGTGTAAATATTAAAATATCTCTTAAAAATTTCGAGAATGCAATGAGACAAAATTCGCTCCATAAATGGGTCTTCTATTTACTTAATAAACTGTTACTTCCAGTAAGAACCGACTGCCTCTATCTTATAAAGTTATAGGCCAGAATTTAATAATTGAAACCCTCAAGACATATTTTTATACCATGCCAAACACCATTCTTAATAATCATAATTTTCCCAGATGAGAGTTTTAGGACAAATATAGAAAATAAAACAGGAAATAGTTTAAAGTTTACAATTTTTATTTGTAAAAAAGATTAGGTACAGTTAAGTGCATTTTTATATTTAACGGATATTTAATATAAAATCATAGTATGTATTAAATGTAAAATATAAACATTTTGATGTAAAGTACATTACAATTGAGTGTAAACCTTTTACAAAATTGCGTAAGTTAACTTGCTGATAATAAATCGATAGTTTTTATCAGTTATTTACATACTTTATTGAATATTGTTAAAATGGTTGTCTACCAGTAATTAGCGCAGGCGCTTTTAACATGAATAACTAATTTATATCCACTATATCAATAACATTATATAAAAGAAACTTTCGTTTTAACTAAATTTACTATAAGAACTTATTATCTTCATTACATTCTATAAATTTATTCACTTGTCGAAATTTTAAGAAATTACGTGTATCAAATAAATAAATTTGGTTCTTTCTTCATTGCTTTTATTGTAATCAAACACCTTGTAAATACATTGTTATGGTGTAGGACAATAGAACAGTGGTACACAAGCTTAAAGGTGTCTGGTCAACGCCAAATAAAGTAATTAAAAAAATTAATAAAGACTGAATAATTTGACAAAATATTTTTTGATATCACTGCTCGAAAATAACGAAATATCTTAAATAAACTAGTACATTGACATACATTATATTAAGTAGTATATATACCATGATGTTTTTTTTATTCCTATAAATTTAAATCCACGTAACACAGTGAAGGTCACAAAGGTGAGTTACATTTGACCTTGTACACTATTTCTAAAGTTGATTGTCACCTGTCACACTACAAACATATTCTAAAAATAGAATAAAATAGTGTGAAGTCCAAAGAGTAGAGGAACCGGTAACCGCGAGCAAACAAACGTGGTTAGGAGACGGAGTTTAAAGTCGTTTAAAGATTTTCGAACTTTAAATAAAAATACAACTATACCAAGCAACATATAGACTGCTAACTTCTTTTGCTCTTCGATGAAATTTATATTTTTTTAATAATTAATTCGACTAAAGTAACTATTTTAATTGTGTCTGTTTTTAATTCTGATCCTGATAGCATAGTTCACAATCCAATTTATAGCTCTCATTATAAATTACAAAGAATTTAACATTCAAGTTAATAGCATGTCCAATTGTAAATTATTGTTTACATTTATTAGCTATTAACGATTTGTTACACTAGTATTTATATTTTATTGTTTTTAATTTTATTAATTTACAGTGTATACTTATACTATACCTCATATTTTATAAGAATATTTACTATTTACACTGTAAATAATAATTTAGTTTAATATTATTACGTTTGACGTCATTAGAACACGTGACTATCGGGTTTTAACCATGTGAGTTAGTAATGTAAACATAGCGGCTTTAACATTTTTAAATAACACAATATCGCTTGTAAATTAATGGACGTACTTGCAAACATTCAAGCAGAAATACAAAAAGTAGCCGATTTTCTAATTGAGATAAAGTTAGATTCGTTTCTTTCATTCTCAGTTTACTGAACAATTTGGTGAAGTGTCCTGTTTTGTGACGTTTCTATTACTATTGCGCTTCTATTATACTTCGCATCAACTTTATCTTCATTTGAATTCCAACAGGTGGAATGGTTTCGTCATTTGTAGCCGATAAAAAATCATACGCATGTTCAATATGATGGCAAAGTGACTCAAAAATGTTTACTGTGAAGTTTATTACAATACTTAGTCGGTAATTTTGTTTCTCTTGTGAACATAACGGTTTTGTTTATTAATTGTAGTCGATTGATCACAAAATTAGCATTGTAAGCTAATTTCTATATTAAACATTAGTTATACCATAACTGAATATAACTAAGAAACGAAAAAAACATCACATAGTGAATCAAATTTTACTAGAACCGTCTTAGAATTTAAAAAACTGAAAAAGTCGCTGTGGTATAAATCTCTTATTGCAAAAATATGAAACATATTCTAAACATAGCGATAGTTTTGAGAGCACTATTGCTTCAATTAGGTACTTGACTTAAAAAAGCAGTAACTTATAATCAGCTTCTTAAAACTTTTCCTGTTAATACTAAATTTTTGTTAAGTGATTCAAAATTAATTAGTAAATTATTTAAATACTTAGAAATTTGTAAAATATAATAATAAAATGTGTGTATATAAAAGTGGCTATAACGAATAAAAGTCTAGGCAAATAAATAAATAAATTTAAAATATATACATATATAATCAGCTTCGTTTTAGACATTTATTTTTCGGGGCCCATACTGAACCCTTGCTGTTAAAGGAGTTCTACGAAACTTTAAAAATTTGTTCTACATATAATGGAACATAGCACTGCTACAGTATAATATTAGGACCTCACTAATTCTCTCTCACGAGGCTCCACAAAACGAATCGTAAAAGATCAGTTAAAATATTTTCTCGTTTATAATTTTACACATTGGTATACCTTAACCGCTGTATCTACATCACGCTGCTGACCATTTCAAGTCACAAGGATAGCTAATAAGCCCTGTATATTGACTAAAGTAATCTCTCTGCATGGGATAGGCAGAGGCTAGTTGTTCTCTGTTCAGTTGCCTTCGTACTCGCGTAGTTTGAGTTTGTCCACGTCAACGCGTACGGAACTTGATGCATTATTACATATGGGTATTTAAAGCCATATACAACTCATGATACTGCCTGACTATAGTCACATAGTCTCTCTCATACAGTCTCTTATGACCACTAGAACACAAGTGTAGATGTCGTTTTGATCGTCCTCAGCGTGGCCATCTCGTCGCCAACGCAGTCTAAAATCAAGTGAAGAATAAATTGATACCCAACATTCCTCAAAGTATTAGTCCAGTCATATTCTTCCAAAAGATTTCACTCCTATTCTTGCTAGAAGTACGTAGGCGATATTGTCTAGTATATATCAATAGGTTTTTGTCATTTAAGAAAGCATTGCTAATATTTTTTATCTGTAGATTCGCTGGACAAGTTAATATTATGTAGTACTAGCATAATCGTATAATATCATACACATTGTTTAATGATTATTTATTCTTATTTTAGTATAATTATAAATTACACTTGTTATTAAAATGGTCTTTGCTTGTTTAAATCAATTTAGATTTATGTGGGCAGACTGCTTCATATTTATATGGTGAACATACTGAATACATACACGAAAAGAAATCGCTCAATGTTGCTTATGCTATGATATACACACTTCTTTAAGAAGAACGTCATTTATTAGTCAAGAAAAGTAATTGGTCAAAGTAATTTCCTTATTATAAATATAATTAACTTTATTGTTGTTGCCTTACTTTGCTAAGTACATCTAAAGTAATTTACTTATACATGAATGTCTCTTTCTTTTTAAATTAGTAAACATATAGCCTTAGTATGCCTTAGTAGACTTATTTTTAACCATCAGTGAGTTCTTTTTACCATGGCTCCACTACCAATATCATCTCAACTTCAGAAGTGTCTCAAAACCCGCCTAGTTTCTCTACTGTAAATTTTTTCTTGTTCACATTTGTCACTGATATATTCCAATCATTAACACAGTGCCGTACTAGTATTGATAGAAGGGTGGGTATTCAATATAGAGATATTTTGAGGGCTTACTTTAGATCTTACGCGAAATCTATTAACACAAAAAATTTACCTGTTACATAAGATTTTTTAGATTAATATAATGTATGGTTACATAATAAATATTATCTTTTTACATAAATATATTTTCAGACGTTAATAAAGCTTTTTATGTAAGATTATGTAACGGTAAATGTTAAATTAAGGAGGTACAGGAAGTAAACGTAAATGATGAAAACGTTGTGAAATTTTGAGGGTCGATACAAATAGTTAAAATACATGCTGTCTCAAAATTTTAGAGATCTAGAGTTCATAGTTTTCTTTTTATACATGATTAAAAATAGTCATTTTCCATACAAATCATAATTTTTAGCTCAATTTTACCACATAATATAACTTTTAACTATGAAAAAATGGTGACACGGCTTTTAAAAACTAGGGGTATATAAAAGAATCTTTTTTGTAACTATTGCAAAAAGCAAATTATCAAAAGGATACCTATTTACGAAAATATTTAAATAAAACCTTTAAGAAACAGTAAGTGTAGGTTATAAGCCGGCAACGTTGCAAATGCCAATTTGAGCGGGAATTTCAAAATCTGAATAAATATTATATAAAATATAGCAATTTATTTGTCAAAGAACCAAATCACGCATGCGTCAACACACGTAAATTTACAGCGTTGCCAAATTTATTATTCCTTTTTCAAAATATTTTATTTGTATTTAAATTGAATTAATATAAATTTGATATTAATTATAGGTTATTTTTAATTTAATAAACTATTATATGCATAAAAAATCATTTTAACAAGCAAAAAGCGGTTTAATAGGGAATTGAAAAATTCATTTTCAAAGGTACAACCCAATATTTGCTCGTCCCTCATGTACTTCGTATTTTGCATTTCGTATTACCGAGAGATAAACTTTTTGCATTGACGGTACGTGCTGTACCTCCTTAAGCCTGTTACCATTAGTAGTGTCAACATTGTAGGAGGTTGTCGATGTAAATAAGCCGATAATTAAATTCTATAAATAAATATAAATAACATCAATTTATAATCACATATTTCGCCATAATATTGACGTGTTATTAGTCATTAATCAATAAGCACAGCGCGTAGTAGATTAATCAACGAATATGAACGACGTGATTTGTGGGTGTTCAGACAGCAGAATCGACCTGATAATACAATCGTCTAACACAAAATAATACTCCACGTACCTACACCAGAGTTTATTGGAACAATGCGCTGTAAATAGATCGCACAGGATAATTTTAACATTTGGCACAGATTAAATAATTGTAGCATTGTTTATATCAAGGTCTGACGTATTTTGTTTGATAATTACCAATATACTTTGCGTTGTACTTTTTATTTTTGAGACTGACTGACCAATTTTTATAAAAAAAATTGAACTAGCAGTTCCTTAAAAACTATACTGTGAAGTGAATTTAAAAAAATATAATTGCCTTTAATGAATAGGTTTTATACAGTTCATGATTGTCCTATAGTTCTCTCAATACTTATGCAGTTAGTAACTTATAAACCTTTGATAATATACTTTCACAAATACACATACATTATAGATATAATTTACACACACATTAACATAGTAAATTACATCCATGTAAGTTTTATATCTATATCTCTATATGTATATACTTATATATTTTTTAATATTGGTTAAAAGTTGTGGCATGAACATTGTATTCATATGTTTTTATCCACTCTGATTGGTTGATCGGCTCTATACTTACAGAACAGTTCTATACTATACATCGTTTCGTGTTCACTTGTTGTCTCAGATAATGCTTAAATATAATATATTTTATTTTATTTTATTTAGTTTGAGACATAGCTCTCTATGGGAGCGTCTACCGGTCAAAATGATTTTAAGAAAATGAAGTAAATATTTTTTTACGTTCGTTCGAGAGTGTTTTTTTTATTTATTTATAGTATTTGTGTTAATTTTAGTGATTTGTTTATATATTGTGAATTGTTTTGCATTGATTTTGAGATTATATAAATGGTGTTTATTTATGAAAATTTATTTTTAATATTTGAGCGACTCAAATATAAATTAAAAAAATATTATTGTGTTTTGATTTGAAGTCCACGTTGCACTTTTAAAAATTAATTTACAATTAACACCATTTATATTTACAAATTTCATTATTTTTCTAAATATTTAAATATTATACAAAACAGGATGCTGTAGCGTTGTAGATATTGGTTTACTCATTTTGTATTGAGGAAGCACAGATAAATTTTATCTCACGGAAAACATTACTTTTTTTTATAAAATAGCACCAAAATAAAATTTTTGCAGTTGTTAGAAATCTCTAAGCACATAAAGCTAAATATAAGAAACAACTAAAAATGAATGAGGTTTGAAACCCAAAAAAAATGTTTTGTCTACCGGTGTTTTTACTTTCTTTGCATAAGTATATATAGTTAATACTTTAAACTCTTTTAAATTTTGTGTGTTTCATCATCTTGATCCTTTATTCTTGCTCTGAAGGTAGTTTTTGTGTTTATGAACTTCCTATAAAATCTAATTTAAATAAGTAGGTAATACAAATAAATGAAATCGAAAGGGTATTAGTACGTTTTTCTGTATCAATGTCAATGCAAACAATTCACAATAAAACCGCTACACATCCACGAAACAGTTTCTCACCAAATGGTAAATGATTTTCAGTCGTTCGCAGAACATTGACATTAGAATTAGGAGTCCTAATATTGTTTGAAGTTTGAAAACAAAGTTAGATCACACAAGAGATTGGGGAGTGTTGATTATTATTGTCACGCTCACATCCAACAAATTACACAAATAATAAACAAAGAAAAAAAAAACAAACTATTCTTAAAAATTAGTGAATATAAATTTGAATGCGTGTTTGTTTCGACGGGCTGTGCTTCGCCTCGCGACGCCTGGTGGAGGAGGAGGCGGTAGGTGTGTTAGGCGTCGCGACGGAAGCACCAGTTGTAAATCAGATTGGTTATAATAGTCATATAATGGATATAAAGGATATAAAAGAAATAACAAATGATAATTCTAAATGTAATGATGATTTAAAATCATTACTTGAGATAAAAGATGCTCGGATTAAAGAATTAGAAGAAAGATTAAGAAGACGAGATGAAGAAGTTGCTGAATTGAAAAGTCATTTAGATAAATTTCAAAGTGTTTTTCCATTTCGTGGTGGAAGATCTCCGAATTCTCCAAGAAGTAATACTGGACAACAACGACAAAGAGCGCAGGGTATATCTGCTGAGCCGCAAAATGAAATTGCTGTTTTGGAGCTTTCGAAGAGGACGTTCCCGACAGTGGACAAGGAAGACAGGTAATTGCCATTACACTCTACATTACAATATAAATTTGGGATGTTTTCTCTGCAACAACAGATGTCTTGTTGTAATTTGCGTTAAGGTTAAAAATAGGTTGTTGTTTGCGTGCAGATAATGCTATGATTATGCTAATAGCATCCAAATCTTCTAAAGACCTTATAATTGTAATTATGTTTACCTATGATTTTTCCAGGATTACGTTTGTAAGTAATTACAGATATGGTACCAACATTTCAATGATTTTAATTCGGCAAAGATTACAAACATTTTTTAATGTTTTTTTTTTACTGCTGATTAGATTTTAATTTCATTATTATCTTAAGAATTTCCTTATTTCATGTTAAGATAAATATCAAGAGTTATCGTTGTGAACAAAATGTTATCCACGGTATCTTGGTAATGAACTAATAATGACCTTTATTAGTAAATTAATAAATTTAAAAAATAATGAACATTCTATTGCAAGGATTAATTTGTACATGTATTATTTGAATAAGACAGATTATTTTCAGTAGTGCCCTCTGAAGAATCCAATCCAATACAAATAAATATTGAATGGTTAATTTGTCTGATCCATGAACTGTGAACACATTTGCATATTACTTAGCATCGACGTCACAATATCATTGCATCCCAGTGTGGTGCTGCTCAGTCAAACTTACGACCACATTGTCTGCCTCTAGAGTGTCAGACTCCACGGTGGAAGCAGAACTGTTTGCTTTTATACAATATGTTTCCATAGGAACAAGAGATCGTTAATAAACTTGGCTGTCATAATCAGAATCACAAATATTTTTGTTAGTGACTTTCCGCACGTGATTCTCAACTTATTTGTGTATAAATGTATTTGTGTATACAAACATATGGTTATAATATGTTGGACATAATTAAAAATACATTCACATTAGTGGAATATGACATTGCGTTAAATGTCGTGACTAGTGATTCCTGTTGATAGTACATGAGACACCCGCTAACGTAAATATTAGACAAAAAAGTAACGAAAGAAAATGAAAAAAAAAATGTAGACATAATAAGACTTATTCCCATTTCATATATTAATTTTTGATTCTATTTATTGAATATACCGAAGAAAATAAAGAAAACGTGTTTTCCAATAGTGTAAAATCTGCAAATCTTGTTTCAAATTCATTTCTATAAGGCTTCAACTTTTTTTTTTGATTTATAGATATTATTGTACAACATATTAAGTTTATTGTGTAAAAATTTGAAGTCGTTTGGAGTAAAACTGACAGAGTTTTAAGTCTTCACCTCTCTGGTCTGCTTTCGCATTACTTTGAAACTTTTAAAAGAGGTTTCTCACACATAGATTTTTTAGTGTCGGTGCCCTCTCTAGCTCAAAATCTACTGGACTGATTCTTTTGAAATTTCGCACACTCTTTCTTTACATAAATGCCGTTACGGTAACGCTGTCGAGTTAATTTTTTTATTAATTTTAACGTATTTTAAAATAACAATGTTCTGATTTTTTTCATGAAAAATCGGTATTTTGACTTTTAAGTGCTGTAAAAAATTGAAAAATCAATAAAAAAAAGAAAAACTCGACAGGGTTATCTGCAGAAACTTGTCAACTAATGAAATCACTTTGGTTTTTCGATTTCAGAAAATCCCGTGATGAGTTATAAGTGACACCGCAATGTTATTTTTTTTGGTGACGTCTGCAGAGATTCGCTGTCAATGCCTCATTTCTTGATATTTATTTATGAAAATTTCGCAAAGTATTCTTCAAATGTCATTTTATCATGTAGTAATTATAGAAATAATTATATATTAACTGTGTCGTCAAAAAACATTATTGAAAATATCCTTCTTTTTTATCGTTTTTTATTCTTTCTGCTCTTCTAAACAGAAAGAGATGGATAATCGCACAAGTAACCACGTGCGCTCTATCGCAAAATGTAGGCCGACTTAATTAATGTAACAGCAATTAACAGGGCCATATAATAAAGTAATGTGGGATGTTTATTCAATCTGTAATATAATACGTTTATTATCAATTTTTATTATATTTATCTCTGTTATCAACATAACAATGTGTGGAATGATAACACGGCTGCTATCTCTTATCTTACAAACAGCATTGATTTTTTAACGATTTACGTTTGGTTTTGGAATTTATAAAAATATGTTTTAAAAAATAATGATAGATACCATTGAGAAGCACCCTGAGAAAACAAATAAGATACTCAAGATATCAATTGCGTTACACGTAGCATGGAATAGTGTTATAGGAATAATTTAAGTATATTTACAACTTTGTAAGTTGCAGTCTCTTAATAAATTAATATTCTCGCAAGCTTTGCGTGAACTTTTTCATGTGATAGTTAATATTAAATGTATCACTTAATATTTTCGTTTGAAATCTTGTGTAAATATATAATATGATGAATGAATTATGCTATATACCGTTGAATGAATTATACCAAAAACATGTAACATGCCCCGAGATAAAAGTAATCTGGTTTGATTTGAATGGCACGGCTATATCTGTTATTATCTGTGGTATTTCAGATACGATTCATTTATTATCTTGAATCCAATTTAAGAACTTGAGCCCTTTTTCTATGTATATATGTATATTTATTTATTGTTGCTTCTATTACTATTTCATTTCAATATATTTGAATCCTCACAGTACCTAAATCGGACTGTTCTCTCTTTATGTTGTTCTATCCTCTTTCTTTGTCATTTTCCGTTCATATTTTTTGTCATTTTTTCTTCATTTTGTCTTCTTCTATTCTTTTCTACTTTTATCCCCTTCAACTTCCATCTTTTTATTCCTATTAGCAAAGGTCCTGTAGTACTGCATTTGTCTGTCCTCCAGTACTTCGTTGGTTATGATCAGTAAAGTAGCGTGCCTTAGACGGGCTCTGTATCAAAATTTGTAGGGGGTGCCCAAATCATGGGTAAAGATTTTTCACAAAGGGAACAAAAACGCTCGCATTGAATTAAAATAATTATATATTGATTATACCTTATTACTCACAATTAATACTCCTAAGAACTAAGCTAAGTACGCCCTAAGAGTTTAAGTGAGACTGTGGATAACATTTTACGAATGTTTGCTTACACACGTTTGGGGCCCCTGTAGCCCGGGGGGCCCGTGTCATTGATACGGCGGCAGCTACGCCCCTGGTTATGATCTTTTCCGTTCTGTTTCGCCCACCCTATTATTTACTTGATGCTTCCTTTTCCTCCATTGTCTTGCGTTGTTCTTCATCCTTTTTATATGAATTGATAAGAAAAAAGGAAAGAAAGCATTGACATATTTCTCCACTCATTTACTGATTCTGGGAGCGACTTTAATACCGATAATCAGAATAAGTTGGGCAATTCTTGTTTCTTTTTAAATTTCGTAGTTGTTTTTCTAACATGACATGTTATGGGCCAGAATATACAGATTAAAATGTCTATGTTCCATATTTTTATCCACCAATCTGGCAATTGCACTTAAAAATAAATTAATCGTGATATTAAAGAAGTTGTTTTTAGCAGATATGTTAAAGAACAAACACACATTGAAAATTGTCTACTTCCTGAATGTATTTACTCACTGATTAGTGATTATAATTAAATAGGCCAATTAGTAACAAAACAATAAATATATTTAATATGTCGATTGCTGTAACTGTAAGACAAGGTCCTTAAATAAAAACAACTTGTTTGTTCTTAGATAACAATAATTAAAAGTTATAAATAACAATGAACTTTGATAATCAGAAGAATAGATACAATTGTCTTGAAAATCTATTATATCAAATCAAATTTCCTACTTAATAATCTTGTTCACATTATTTGTAAAATTAATAATTTATCCGTTAGGTTTGTCATATTAAATGTTGTATATCTATAAGACTGTCATCATTTACTTTTGCTTTTCTCCAGCATCACAAATAGATGCTCTTCTGTATGTACGATATACAACAAAACAGTTCTATTTTTAAACTTTGTTAACACGGCTATCAACAATTGAAATCAGTGGCCTGCGCAGAATACTAATTCACCTTTGACCGGTTCTGTTACGCTGTAATTGCTGATTCTATTTTTAACTTCTGAGCTTCATTATGTTAGTGTCAGACTGTCATTCACGTGCTTGCTCGTTTGACCCCTGTAACTTACCCCATACAGCTATATTCTAATATATTGACTTATGAATAGATAAACAGCGCTAGAATTAGATAGAAGTTTATCTCTCGGTAAAACGAAATGCAAAATACGAAGTACATGAGGGACGAGCAAATATTGTGACTGTATCTTTGAAAATGAATTTTTCTATTCCCTATTAAACTGCTTTTTGCTAGTTAAAATGATTTTTTTGTGCATTTAATAGTTAAATAAATGAAAAATTACCTATAATTAATATCAAATTTATTTAAATTCAAATTAAGTATTTTGAAAAAGGAATAATAAATTTGGCAACGCTGTGAATTTACGTGTGTTGTCGCATGCGTGATTTGGTTCTTTGACAAATAAATTGTTATATTTTATAAAATATTTATTCCGATTTTGAATTTCCCGCTCAAATTGGCATTTGCAACGTTGCCGGCTCATAACCTACACTTACTGTTTCTTACTGGTTTTATTTAAATATTTTCGTAAATAGCTATCCTTTTGATAATTTTCTTTTTGCAATAGTTACAGAAAAGATTCTTTTATATACACCTAGTTTTTGAAAGCCGTGTCACCATTTTTTCAGTTATATTATGTGGTGAAATTGAGCTAAAAATTATGAGTTGTATGGAAAATGACTATTTTTAATCATGTATAAAAAGAAAACTAGGAACCCTAGATCTCTAAAATTTTAAGATAGCATGTATTTTTACTATTTGTATTGACCCTCCAAATTTCACAACGTTTTCATCATTTATGTTAACGTCCTGTACTTCCTTAAGTTGTTCGGATTATCGTACAAAGTCACAATGCATGCCTTGTAACACACATTACATTAAATAACCAGCTTGTTAGAGTATTATGCATGTAACGCATTCATATCTTGCATATCTTGCATATCACATTATAATTTATTTAAGGCATTAATATTTAAAACATATTCTTAATATTGTCAGTATGATTGCCATTCAGAACAATAATGTATGACACCTGTTTAACTCACTGACAAACACATTTAGTGTTTTTTACTGACACATGCGGCAGCACTGTACTTCATTTGTTAATAGTTGTATTTGATTAATGATCATTACCTAATTATAATACCGTGAAATATTAAAGATCGATATCTAGTGATGGTTATCGATACATATCGATCTTTTCAATTGAATAACTAGCGTTAAGTTATTTTTAAATCATAATTTGTAATGACAATCGATTGGCTGGCTAAACGATTGTTGTTGTTATTGTATTTAATTATAATAATATTGTTTGTTATGATTAATTGTTTATAGTAATAATGAAAATAAAAACAATTTGTAATGTGCTGGTGCAATAGGCTAAATTGGGTGTACTGTTTTCGAATGTTTTCATTACCAGCCTGAATTTGATTATCTAAGGGTTTGTCATAAATTTTATAACCTTTATTTATGACAAGCCCTTAGAAATGTTACCAGTCATATAGAAATTGGAATTTAACTAGAAAATATAGCAAGAATCATTTTCAAAACTTATTTTTGCGGTTCCAACTCATTAAAAGTCAGTGGAAGAATGCTTAAAATATAGATACGTTATTCATCTAACTAATTGCAGCTTTAAATTTGATTCGAGTTTATAGTTACTTACATAAAACGATTTAAACATAAAAAAACATGTTTTTTTTAATAATATTTAACCTGCTGTATAGTATCGCCATCTATATTTCGCGAGAAAAAATGGCCAAGTATCGTTTCACCTTAAGCGATTTCATTTATGCATTTACATAACACAGTTGCTCCTTAAACATTTTTGGCACGGTCAAACATATCTCGCAGACCACCTTTCACCCCCACTGCCCCCGCAAGCGTCTTTGTTTGTCCATTACTTTATTCACATAAAATCTGTTGATCTAGTGCAGTTTATATTTTGATAATGACGTCATATCAAAACAAACTATTCAACATGGAAGTTTGCCAATCGGCTATTACCCTACTATTAGAAATAACAAATCATTTCACAAATAGTTTGATACACAGTACTCCTCCGAATTCTCGTAAAGTCGCTAATGAATTGGTACGGTGTCACTTAGCGCGCTATCACATGTGTTAAATATTATCTATGATTCGTTCTATTGGTTCCTGGTTCGTCAGGGATATCTTAGCGAGATAAAAACTCTACAACAACAACCTGGCATGGATGCCAAGGTTAAGATATGTATGGTACTGCACGCCGAATAAAACAACTAATAAAATTCACTATTCTAGACATTAAGGGGTCTAAATTCAATTATTTTAAGATGCATACATTATCTCTGCCATTGTGTCGTCACAGACAGTATACAAACTTCAAAAGTGACGTCTTTATAAATTCTATTTTACAAATATAGTCCACTTAAATTACTGCCATTGCTTGCTAGATTTCCTTTCCATTTCACAGGTGCAGTTTAAATCTCTCGAAATAGTTCATGTTTTTTACAATGGGCTTGTGTCCTATGTCTTAATTTCTATAAAAGTGTACTATATATTGATAAAGTTGGTTACTAAAACCTCAAATTTCTAATTATTTTTTAATAATTCCTTATATGTTAAGAGATAACAATTAAAAAAGTTTTTGTCTCTTTAATTATTAAAGGTATTCAACGTTGTACACATTCTAAATGCTCACACACAACCGCTGCCAAGCTTACAGCTCATAAATCTCTGCTATATGTATTTATATATCAAAATATCAAATATTATTTACAGCTATTTCAAGGAACACTCAAATTTCAATATTATGTCTGCCGTAACAGGGTTAAATAAAATTAAAACTAATTATTCTTTGACTTGACTTGATTATTTCGAATACCAACAGCTACAAAACATTACCATAGCATTGACCTACTCAAGAAATAACTGACGTTAAAATGCATTTCACGTCATACAAATGACCGACCATTTCTAGCGCTAAAACTACAATTCAAACTTTTAATTGCTATATCTTCGTCAACATTTAGATATTTAATATAATAGACACGCCAATACACATTTATTAACATCAATTTCAATCAACAATTGAAAAATCGACCACTAAAAAATGAGGACACAAGCCCATTCGATAATAAAGCTAAAGCTGTATTTATACCTTATTTTTATGGCACCTATCAAGAACAATATTGCCGTTATTGATTTCCATTAGGAGACACAAATTGACAATCTGTCTCCAATACAAAATTGAAAGTAAACTAACTTACTGTTTTGGACAGTTCAACTTTTGGTAGCCTTGTATTTTATGCGGTAACTTTTTGATCGTTTCAAGTGGTTCGCTCATAATCCCCGAGATTTAATAATATACAATTTCATTTAATGATAATGTTGTTTTAATATCATTTGTTTCATTCATTATTTGTATTTTTTTCTGCAAATGAAAATTATTACTATTTAAAAACGATTGGTGATTGGCCAGCGGGGCTAACACGTTCCCAGCGTACCGAATCGACCCTGGCCTGGATAAATGAATATGCCCATATTATAATAATACTAAAATGTAAATTATTATGTGTGGTATGCTCATGGAATATTGCGAATTGAACAAAAGCAAAGCGAAGAAGATGAACTACTAGTTACTGGTTATTTATACCCAGAAAATTGTTTACAAGCTTGTCACAGGCTAATTAAAAGGTTCTTCTCATATAGAAAATGTCTCACAGTGCAG
The DNA here is from genome assembly GCA_963678705.1 of Panorpa germanica. Lineage (NCBI taxonomy): Eukaryota > Metazoa > Arthropoda > Insecta > Mecoptera > Panorpidae > Panorpa > Panorpa germanica. The sequence continues at coordinate 1,655,948 of OY783222.1, forward strand.
TCTTACACTTGGGAGTTTGCTACAAGCTAATCTAGTCTTACATTACGTTACATTTTCTAGCAGGGTTCTCAAGTAGAACATGTAACTCTTTAACTAGCTAATAGTAAGCTAGTATATCTATATGAAAATTAGAAATGAACCTTGGAATAAGCTAGCTAATGAATCTAGGTCTTTTTCTAAATAATTAAAGTTCTGGGACTACTTCTTTTATACTTTTTGCTAATTTTTTATTTCACGAACGTGTCATTACTTTAAGCACGTTTAGGAGTAACGCCCTGAAATTGTTCAATTATTTTTTATTATTTTTAAAGAATTTACAACACACCGCTCCTCTTGTTTGTACGAGAAATATAATAAAAGCATTCAGTGTGATTCATAAGCATAAAATATTTTTTGTGTTGCCATAAAATTCAATAATCTTACATAATTTTACCAACTAACATTTAATAATCTTTTTTTGCTGAGTCTGTTAAATTTTATATCAAAGCTATTAATCTAGAAATGTTTTAATTCTGTGCCAATTATTTTACAATGCCTTGTGCAAAATATAATAAACTGAAAAAGACAGCTTTAAGTAAACAAAAGTCAGCAGAGTGGAAAGGAAATTTAAGTAAGGAAAGATAGTTGAAAGATGAATTAATCATAAAAAAAATAAGTATCATTCCCACTCACTGCTTTAATTTAATTTAAATTGTTTAGCATATGACAATACGCGTAGTCACAGTACCATTTTCAATTTAATTTATTTTTTAAGTTTTCTTAGTTTTTTTTAGAACCTTACAAGGTCTAATGTTTTAAATTAAAAATATTAAATTAAGAAAAACTATATTATATTATAACCTCCAAAATGTGACAATCTGTCAAAATGCAGTAGGATCTTTTAAAAGAAGTTTAATGTCAGTTTTTGAAAAATATAGAAGTGAAAACTATTTCTATTACTAATTGTTATTAAAAATTTCTATTAAATAATTGTCGAACTGTCAAAATTTATATTACTAATGATACATACGCACCAACTAAATTAACTAAACTTAAATTAAAACACAAATGTGAAAAGGAATGCTTAAACGAAAACCTGAAATTTAGATTACAATATTAAATAAAAACAATGAATTAAATATCAAAACAGTGAGTGGGAATGAGGCTTAAACCTGACGATAGATACCAATGTGCAAAGCCTGGAGTTTTAGATCATATTATATTCTTATTTGCATAAATTATAGTTTACAAAGATTTTTTTTCAGTTAATACTAAATTTTATTAAGTGACTCTAAATTAGTGTATTACTTAAATTTTTAAAAGACACCAAGATAGATTTAAAAATTATGAAACCGTATTTGTGTGACTTTTCTTCCACGTTTTCTTTCAATAAAGCCAGTGCGTTTGATGTTGATCTTAACACAAATTTCACAACAAAGTTTTGTTTCTTCATTTAGTAAATTTTCTTGTTAAAAATATGAATCATGAAAAGGAATGCCATCACTGTAAATAGGTACTTAACATATCTACCATAAGCTCGATAATGCGGTCGTTAGTATAGATAACACATCAACTGACGTAACAAAAGTAGAGTTACTTAAAAATATAGTACTCACGTAAATATCAAAATGCGTTTATTGCGACACAATAATTGATTTCAAGTAGTTGACAATGACCTAAATAATGTGTCAGACTCACTCATTGAATTATTGCGAATACTATATGTATCATACATGCGAAGTTCTATTTATTTGTTCATTTGGCATTGTTCATAGTTTATATCATGTCTATTGTCTACTATGTGTAATTAATATTATTAATATAGTGTATGTCATGCGCATGCGCATATGTTTGTCTGATGGCTGACTATACTGATATTTAAATTTTTATAGAATGCAACGCAGATTATAGATATGCTTATCTATTACACAGAAATTATTATGTAATTGTTTACTTCTGCAACAATTAAAGAAAATGTAAATATTATGCACTTATTTCTCTGTCTCCAATACAATATAATTGGGAATGTGAGAAATTAATTAGTGGTCCATAATTTCATTTTTCATATGAGGCCTATGACTACGATTTTTATAACATATCAAATTTTCATGAAGTTCCTGCATTATGTTTTGGATTTAAACAAAAAAATCTCGTAAAAATTCGTATTTTCGAGTTAGCATATACCTTGTTCAATAACTGAGGTTTTTTTCCAAAACAAGTTGAAGGAATTCTTTCGAAATATAAAAGCTTCCGACGTATTAAGCAGCATGTTGCACTAGTGTGGACGTGTTGTACAATTTCTTGCAACAAATGTTGGGTGTCACATGGTTAAGTCGCACCAGTGTGTACGTTACATTAGATAACATGGGTATTAACAAGAATTTAAAGAAGTAGTTGTCCGAATATATATACAATACATAACAATCTTGGCTGCACATTATATCTAACTGCATGTTCGTTAGTGCATTAAAATCATCTAAGATTATACAATTTAGCAGTGTACTTTGCATTCGTTAGTTGCTTTATATCAATTATTGTAATAGGTAGTTCATCATCCGCATAGCAACAGAGAACGTTTTATTTTATTTTAGATCTACTCATTAATGTTTGTACGTACCAGTTCCGGTTTGTAAGCAATTTTCCGCATGTTTTCATTTCTATAATATGTTATTTATTTGTTTGCTTATGCAACTCATTTTATTTTCATAAAATGTTGCTGTAATTTATAAGTACGACTTGAGAATATATTTTATGCGTGTAGATATCTACGGTGACTTTATTATATCATAGGATACACCTGTTTATAATCTAAATTTATTAAGTGCATCTGCATGTTTATGCAAATGTTGCGTTTTAATAAAAGGCCTCATACACACTTGAATATATTGGATTCGGCTTAGAACTGAGCATGCTCGCGATTTCCGAGAGACGTTCTGAGTGCCTTTAAGGGTGGGGTTAGGGTTTCAGCGTAAAAAAAACCACTTTTTTTGCGATTTTTTTTCTCAAGTATAGATTGAGCAATTTTATTCGAACCTTTTGTATATTATTGAGCATACTTTTGACTATGTTGTATAATTTTATCATGCAGCAATATTGAAGCATAAGCCGGTAACAGAGCTTCCTCCGAAGGTCTTGGGAAAAAAGACAATTTGCGGTGTTCACTATAACTCGGCCGGAAATTATCTCAAAATGAAAAACCATTAAATTTAGTTAAATTATAATCAAATCTTCCCCCCAAAGGTCTCTGATAATTTTTTTTTTCATTTAAAAATTTTTGGCGGCCATCTAAAGTGTAAACTGTTATTTTCCACGAAAAATTCCGCTATTTTGTGGGTGGGAAACATCCTTAATGTAAAAATTTTTTTTTTATCTAAACGTTGGGGGGAGGTATTTTATATGTAGAAAATGTGTACGAAGTTTGAAATGAATCGGTCAATTAGTTTTTAAATGGCAGTGAACACGGACTTTGAAAAAGTAGTTTTGAGAAAAACGCGTCGACAGCTGCACTGCTATCCCGAATGCCCACTGCTGTTAGTGTTATAGCGTTAAAGACCAGGAGATTATTAAGACAATAACTTCTAGAATATTGCTTTGATCGGCCTAAAATTTTAAGGACATATCCTTGAAATGTTAAGCAATAAGATAAGACAAAAAAAAAATTGGATTTTTCGAAAGTGCAAACCCTAACCCCTTCCTTAAGAGAGCGTTCAAAATCAAATATACGCAATTTAAATTATATATACAATCTAAATTACTAAATAAAATATACTAACCAGAGAATCGTAGAAAAATACACCAATTTCTAAATATATTTTGAATGTAAAACAGGTGTATCATACATGCGTCTACCTACGCATTATCAAGTATCTGCCAACCAATAGAAACCCAATATGAGGTGAATTAATCTTTTAATAAATAAAACTAGTCGTAATAAACTGGTGACGGTATCCAGCTAAGTATTAATTTAGTATCCAATCCAATAGTATCCACTGCCTAAACCTGTTCACTCTATACCACGCAATTGCCATACCATGCAACGTGTTGCACTTAAAAATCTATCGTTATTTATGTTAATATTATATCTACAGGATGGCTTATTTTATCTTATAAATATACTTAGAGTTATCTGGTTTGTAAACCTTGTTAATGTCTAGAGATATTAATTATACAAATCAACGAACCCCGTGATAATTGATGTCGAGATTATACCGAGTTTACGAGCTGTTACTGTGCAAAGGGAAACTTCTAATCATTAAGGTGATCAAAGTTCTATCAAAGAAATTCGTAAGATTCTAATATCGATAGGTACGGTATTCGTTTCAGGAGCTCTTGCTCACTTCGTTTTGGTGGAATACAAAATATAAATCAATCTGTTCCAACGGTCAGGATTTCTAAGTTAAAACTAAATCTGTTTTTCTAAATAGTTCTTATTCTTGTTGTTTATAAGTATATGGATCTTTGTTTTTATTTTGAATAATTGTTCAATTTATGGTATATAAATTAGCACTCTATTATCAAGTCTATCATACTGGATAGTAACTGGTTTTAATGTTGCAGATTACAAAATGTCAAATTTTTTTGTCTGAAAATTATTTTAAATAATAATTAACATTAATCAAAAACCTCTAAATCACAAATTGTGGCAGCCTCTATCTTAAAAAAAGACGGCTAAAAACGTTTTCCTTTTTGTAACATCTCTTTATTATTTGCTTCTAAGATAAAGTAGTGATTATCAATCTGATACAGACTCAATTTCCTACAATTTGTGTTTACAATATTTTTTTGTACATCTAATAGATATTGAGCTGCATCACTCTAAAGAAGAGCATTTCATTAAAAATCGGTATTGATTAAAAACAACGAGTGACATTCAACAGCGAGTTACAATTTTGCTGATATAATTAAAAAGGATTTTACATATTCTTAAATTTGTATTTAAATATTATATCCTTTTTAAAAATTTATTCATTTTTCTATTATTGAACTAGTTTCATTTTTATCATTGCAATAATCTAGTGTCTTTAAAAAACATTACGGAGTAATTAAAATTTAACAGCTACTAATTACGACTTAATTAAACTAATAATAAAATATTTATGTATTTTACAACTTGTCTATAAATGTACCGATATTAATAGAAATCATACTTCAAGCTACTGTAAATCTAGAGGCCTCCAACCTCCAATACTATTTACATCTTATCATTCCATTTACTATCTCAACGTGTATTTATAATTAAACCTAATTAATCTAATAAAATAATTAACTTAATAAACGATTGACACAGAAAATAATATTTATTTCGATAGCTCAACGTTGATATTTTCGCTATTTTCCATGTCAGCACTTAAGGTAAACGTATAGGAGTTAAATTACCTGATTGGTTACCTGCATTTAGATTCATCAAGTCCAGTGCATTGGGGGACACCGCCTACTTATCCATCTAAATACCTTCACATTGCATTGAATCTTATGATAGAAAGGGGGCAGTGGGCTAGAGGAACCTCCCCTTTTATATATGTATACTGTATGTGTGATATCTATTAATTACTTTACAAATAGCAACAAAACTCGTCATAAAAATGCAATGAGAGCAGTAAATATAGATCAACTGTATCACATGATGTTAGAATTATTAGAAAAATATTGATAAAGTCACGTGAAAGTCGAGTGTAGATGTCTATATTAGATGGGAACTTCTTTACGGGTATAAATCATCGGTTCTTGCACTTTTCAAGTAGAATCGTTATGCATTTTTATTCAGATAGCAATAAATCATTGATTATTCTGATTAAATCACATTAATCTAGCTAGAAATTATGCTGTTAAGTTTATCAATCATTCGATACTTGCTTCGAGTTATTTTATTACACGAATCATCGATAATTAATGATACTGATCAGTGCAGCTCTAAACATGTTTTTTATGGCGGTCCATTGTGGTTTTAGCGCGACCTATTTCGTCTTAAATCCACTTTAAATCTACCAAGTTACGTGAAATAGCGAAATATAATTGAAGATGGGCAAAATGTTAATGCCTATATAATGTTAACATCAATTAAATGAAAACCATATACCTATTATTTAGGAATATTGATTAGTAATCACTTGCGCTTCAAATTATACTCCATATCTTAGAGTAGGACAGAAGCTGTTCAATAACCTTACTGAATGATCACAAAAAAAACGTAATACTTGTAAAATACCATTCATGTATAATAACTCGTAATTGTGATACGATCAGAATATAAATGAACAAAATGTCTGGTTCGATTAAATGGAACAACAAGAAAATAAAAACAAAAACAAATCATGAAAAAAAAAATATCAGAAACATAAACAAAAACAAAAACAAGACCTCCAACTTCAATAATGTAACAGAAAGTGAAAATAAAATCTAAAAATAAAAACAGTCGCGTAATGTAATGTAATTTGCGGTGAGGTGAGAAGGGGTACAATGCGGTACAAAGTTTATTGTATAATTATGGAAGTGGTTTTAATTAATGAAGATAAAAATAGATGTTCATTGTTTGTTAATTAATGATATTCAACATTAGTAAGTTGAAAATATAAATTAAAATTTGTGTTACTTAATGTTGTATTTAGTATTTGTTGTTTCCAGAAGACATCTTAAAAGAAAGTAAAGGAACAAGATCTATTTGCTCCCTTAAGTGTATGATGTCAATTAAAAGTCAATAATAATATACCAAACATTTGTTAATAATTAATTCCAATGGAATATGTATAATGTCAGGTCTCTTAAGCGAAAAAGAGAAAGAACTTTGGATAAATATATTCAGATAAGTAGAGTAGCTAGGCCAGTTCTAGCTTAAAATTAAGTTTAAAGATAAAGTAGTTTTATTGTCTTACCGAACTCTGACTGAAGTCAGAACTTCGCTCTGACGATGAAACGTAGATTCATTTTATAAGCCGCTAATGCATTAAACACAACTGGTTTTTTTCTGTAGCAATCTATACTGTATCACGATTTTTCTTCGTAAATCATACCTTAACCATGTGGTATACATCAATCCGTGATTGATGCGATACTTTATCGTGATCAGATTTAGAACTGAGATCTCGATGGTTAATGCCCGGTGCTATTTAATCGTTTATTACAAACAGACATATGCGAACCTCCTACACCTACACCAACAAGCCACAAGTTATTACATAAATATTTATACGACTGTTATTCTAAGGAATATGTTGTGTTTTTTAATTCTTAGAACATGAATTATGAGCTAACACCCACTATACTCGAGATTAAAATGAATTTGTGCAAAATGTTAACCATGGTAGAAGTTAAGGAGGTACAGGACGTACCGTCAATGCAAAAAGTTTATCTCTCGGTAATACGAAATGCAAAATACGAAGTACATCATGAGGGACGAGCAAATATTGACACTGTATCTTTGAAAATGAATTTTTCAATTCCCTATTAAACTGTGAATGATTTTTTATGCATATAATAGTTTAATAAATTAAAAATTACCTACAATTAATATAAATATAATATAATTATATTAATTCAATTTAAATACAAATTAAATATTTTGAAAAAGGAATAATAAATTTTGCAACGCTGCAAATTTACGTGTGTTGACGCATGTGTGATTTGGTTCTTTCACCAATAAATTGTTATATCTTATATAACATTTATTCCGATTTTGAATTTCCCGCTCAAATTGGCATTTGCAACGTTGCCGGCTTATAACCTATACATTTACTGTTTCTTAAAGGTTTTATTTAAATATTTTCGTAAATAGGTATCCTTATGATAATTTTCTTTTTGCAATAGTTACAGAAAATATTATTTTACATACACCTAGTTTTTGAAAGCCGTACCACCATTTTTTTATAGTTTAAAGTTATATTATGTGGTGAAATTGAGCTAAAAATTATGATTTGTATGGAGAATGACTTTTTTTAATCATGTATAAAAAGAAAACTAGGAACCATTTGTAATATTGACTGGATGGGGTGGGGGGACTAGTGTCTTTTGTAGTGCACTAACAGTTAAGTAACGTAATTTTACGATAATAGTCTTATAGTTAAATCTCGCTAACATTACTATGGTATTGACAGTACTTTTTGCATGCAGTTCAACTGCTCTTTTCATCTGATCCAAATAAAAACGTCGGTAAATCTGTAGCTTTTAATCACAAAGTAATGCGGTCTCATAAATTTGAAAATTGACCTTATACAGAAATGGCTTTAGCAAACTTGATACATTTTATGATACCTTTTTACATTCGCAAGTAACGATTAATATATAATTACTGTCCGATGCAAACCTGATATATTAATATTACAACCTTGATGCACGCAATCTCGTGCCATTAAAAATGTACTGATTTTGATGGAACTTTTTTTGGATTTTATTGCTGAATAGTGTGATTAACAACAAGTTGTATATACACCTACCGTTAGTCGGTCGTAAAAATGTATTTGCAGTGTGCGTAAATTGTTAATTAACAGTAATTAAAAACTGTTGCAACAGAACTGTTTTATCAATTTATAGCTGCCATGTTTTTTGACGTCATTTGTCAGTTGTTGCGTATTTTGTGAGGTAGGACGTCTCTGTTGAAAAAAGTTATGGTAATAGACGAGACACAGAGTTTAAAGCTCGCAGATAGGATAAACAGAGCATCTGCTCTCCCTTTTCTTTTTCCAATTTACACGGTGAAGTTTTGCACTTCAATTTCCATCTTTCAGCGAATGTCTATGGATATTGGCTGATTCACAAATGAGTTTATTAGCTTTTTAATATTATGAAATATAACTGCACACGTCTTATGTAAACGTAGACAATAAGTTCATTGCGTGGGACGATCTTTGGACAACTTATGCTAAAGCAAAATTGACAGGTTATTTGCTCATGCATGTTGCAAACAAGCCTAGCCATATGGTGACATTTACCAATAAAATCATTGCAAAATATATTCACGGGTTTCAATCGGTGAATTATTAAAATCAGTTGATTTTAAAATCAAACAATTATAGAAGAAAATGAAATTAACTATTTAAAGAAAATACATATTGAATTCAAGACCTCATCATGATTTTGTAGAGCCTTAACCCTTTTAAGATTATTCTCCATTCGTTCCTATTAGCCACCTTCATCTTCCAATTTACCATAGAGCAATTTCAGGAAGCTAGAATTCATCATATAGTTAGCATAGAGTATCTTCTGTCTCACGCACTAAGCGAGGTATCGCATATTTCATAGTAGTTATATTGAGCAGCTACGTGCGTTGTGGAGAATGCACAAGGAATATTTCTTCGAGCGGAAATGACTTTTAATTAATTCGGCATAGAGATTAAGTTGATTCCTTGCAACTTCCTAAGTATAAATTCAGTATGTAATTGTGGTATCATATGATATTTTGTGATTCTTTTTTCTTTTTCAAGTTATAACTATGTGGTAAATTGTTTTCTTTCTAATTTTTGTGACAATATCAACGTCTCGTTGTCTACCATGTATTATTCAAAATTAACGATAACTTTAGATTGAAATAACTGCATTTACATTTTATAAATAATCTTGCTGTTGCAATGTCCATGAAATTTATCTCTTTGAACCAAATCACTGCATAAATTTACGTAATAAGGTTGAAAAACAAAATAAAACATGAACATTAAATAAAGGACACAATCGGTAGCCTCATTATATCAAAAATAATAAATAAAATAAATGCATAAGTTATTTATGACTAGTAAAAACCATTTATTACAATACAAGAAACATCAATTAAGGTAATATGAAAATGTGCAAACAACTTATATTAAATGTACTTGCCAGAGTTAAGTAATCCTTGTAGTAAGCGCTTTGAAAGTTAAGTAATGCTACGAGTATTAACTGGATTTGTACACGAACGACGAACGACGTGATATCAACAGTATTATTACTAATTATCGTGGCAAATTGTTGTCACCATCAGAGAGCATTATTGCAAAAGCATTATGTGACATTACCACTTGCGGTAGTCGCTGTAACACCTGTAGTGAGCCAAGGAATCTAGGATTACAATCTACGCATGATAGAAATGTATCTACATCAGTTGAAGTCGTGTACAGATCATAGATACTTTGAGAAGAAGTAGGCACGTTTTGCTGTACAACAGAACCGAAAATTGAAAATCAAAATTAATATTTTACACCTAAATACTTATCGCCTTACAAATAAACCTGTTATAAAACTTATACCAGGTATAAACTGATAATAAGCTTATCCGGAAGCTTATACTTGATATAAATTTTATAACAGGTTTATTTGTAAGGCGGTTAGTATTTTTTTAAATTTATATAGATGTATTCTTGTGATTCTTTCTCTAGCTCCTTGCATGCTTCAATGTGTTGATACAAAAGAATTCCCTAATAAGCTATTCAGCTTCCATAAAGGCAATTATCTTATTTGTCAAGAGTTGAACGCTTAAGGAAAATCAACATTCAATAACATTATCTATGAACCTAATCTTTGGAATGTTAAAACATTATTTGCTGTGTAGCATTTAAATCGAAATCTACTTGTTTCCATTTGACTAAAATATACTCAGTTTAAAATAAGTGTAACCTTGTTTTATTACTTAAAATTTCTTCAACTAATATATATTGTTTTTGTTGCAGGTATGTTCTATTCAATTCACTGGATTTACAACGTTTTTGAATGTGACTAACATATGGATAATCAACTGGTAAGTCACATAAATATTAATAATTAAAACTGGGGAAAATTGGGGGCAATCATAGTCGAAAATGTCGGTCAGTGTTTCTATATCTACATACGTTTGTTTATTATATGTTGTGTCGTTATTTGAAAACTATTGACTGTGTCGTTATTAAAAAAAAACAACGTAAATTTGAACATGTTTATAATACGTAAAACAGATTCAACATTGACAGTATTTGGGATTATACGAGTTTTTTTATGTATATAGAAGATTCTTCTGCTGATACAGACAAAATTTTCTTTTGCTTACTTATAAATCGTTCTATTTTGACTACGCATTCGCAATACAACTTTTGAATTAGAGTTCTTCGATACAGTGGTGTATTGATAAACATTAAAGTACGTTTAACCGAAAAAGTCGAAGGACACCACATACACCATCCTACTAAGATGTAGTCATACATCTTTATAATAATTGACAAATTGGCACTAATTACTATTGAAATGAAAGATTAGTAAAGTACTTTATCATATCAATAAAGTCGTCAAAACGTATTGTTAGTAAACAAGCAACTTCAACTTCAAAACAGTTTCAACAATGTCAGAAGATAATTATTTCAAAATGAAACTCTGTACCAATAAATCTTTACCTTAAATATAATCACCATCCGACTGGTGCATTCAACAGGTTGTCAAAACAACTACTTTTCGGATGATAAGTTGCAGGATTGGATGCGGATTATTTTATTCCGTGGCCAACCACGATCTCGACCACGTTCATTACATATTGAAGCAATGCATATTTATTTAATTAATTGATTATTCATGTTACTTTAATTTTAATATTATGTTAAATATGTTTTCGAGTCGAGTCCTATGTAATTAAATTGTCCGTTTCATAACCTAAATTATATTAATTACATTATGCAATTACATTGCTTGTTGGCTTATAAATAATATGCAGTAATGAGCCCACAATGAATTTATATTGCAAATTATTAAACTAGATTCTAATGGGATAATAATTTAGAATAAATGTAATGTAGTTACGTAAATAAGAGGTTTCTCAGTGTGTTGTTGGGACAAGCTAGATTGCTAAATTACATTTATTACATTTACTTACTTTAAATATAAGCCAACAATTTTATCGAAGTGCTGTTGCAACAATATTAAATACACGTTATATTTATTCTAGTTTTTTGCTATAATGTACAAATTTTGGCTCTTGTGCACACTTAAATTTTAAGCAAATGTGGTTATTTTCCACAGCTTGGGCATTTACAAATTACAATATTTACCAACATTTTTAAATTTATACAATTAAATATAAAAAAGGCAATGTAAGAGAAAGTTCTGAATTGTATAAAGTCCACATCCAGAATTAGAATCAAGTAGCAAGCTGGTTGAATACTGGAATATTTCCCATTTACTACCAATCCCGCTGATATTGTTTTATTTTATGTTACAACTGGTTTGCTGCCGCTTAAAAAATAAATAACTTATGGTAAATATCACAAGATACAAGCAAGTTTCTTAAACAGAACAGAAATGTAAAGAAAAAAATAAATATATTAAGAATAACCTGATAAGCAGCTCTCTTTCGATTTATAATGCTAAATGACCGGCCGGTGGTACGTAGCCTCTGGTAACGTTGTACTTTTATATTACTTTGTATTAAAATCACGTATTTACTTCGTACAATTACTAATTACTTATTACTTTCTTAAGACTAGACGATATAAGGTACCATTTATACATTCTGATTCTAATTTTGACAAGAATCGTGTAAGATTCATACAAATCAAAGCGAATCGTATTAAAATCGTATAAGAATCGTAGTAGATTCGTGCCGGTATCTTGTACACCGTTGTATTCTCTGTATAATTGAAAACTTATAACGTTTTATGTATTAACCTGTACATCAATTAACATTTTCGTTGTGATATGGAACACCAAATTAAAAGCTTATATAGTTATTGCAGGTAAATGATGCAACTAACACCGTACCGAGTAAGAACTGAAAACTGCGTGTAGTTTGCCGAGAAAGAGGTTGATGAACTTCGAGTTAAAAATGAGCCCTTGGTATGTAGATAAAAATTTTCGGAATTTTTTCGGTGTATTTTCGTAATTACTTAGTTTTTTAGTGTTAAAAACCCCCGTGTTAAATTTGTTGTTTCTAATTTTGCAAAGAAATTTAAAGTTTCCTTACTAACATTTCTTCCTTTTGATGTTTGGTGTATTCAAATCCTTAGTTTGATTTTTATCCTTATTTAAAGCTGTTCTAGATTAAGAGGTTTATAATTTTTAGAGCTGTAGGTACATAAGACAAACTCATAAAAATTCATTATGAGGAAAGCATGTTAAATTTGTTGGAGAGGTCATGCGCGCCGACAGGATTACTTTCTGAGAGGTACATGCTCAGTTTTCATAGAAAAAGAGTAGGGGAGGATACTGAATTCATTGACAAGGTGTTGAACACATTGGACTACAAATTAGACGCGTTTTTATTCAAACACTGTTTTTAATAGTCTTAATCTTGTACTCTCTTCCCGGCGTCAAATATTGGGTCAAATTTACGTTACGTTAATAAACTTTATAAAATAGAAAAGGCACTTACTTTGGTTGATCAAAACAATATAGTTTTAAAATCGAAGCTAGCATAAAATATATTTAAAAACTTAAAAAGCTATTATTCTTTTTGAAACTTATTTAAGGTCGATTGCTAGTTTATTTTTTATTATTTAGCTAGTTTATTAAGCTGAGATCATAGCATGTGTTAAAATTTAAAATAGAGGTCCTTATCTGCTAAAGAAATTTATATGAAATTTATCTAAATTATCATTCCCACTCACTGCTTTAATTTAATTTTGTATTTTGTATTTAACTTAAATTATTTAGCATATGGCATTATACGCGTAGTTACTCACAGCACCATTTTTAATGTAATTTATTTTTTAAATTTTCATAGTTTTTTTTAGAACCTTACAAGGTCCAATGTTTTAAATTAAAAATATTCAATTAAGAAAAACTATATTATATTATAACCTCCAAAATGTGACAATCTATCAAAATGCAGTAGGATTTACTTTGAAAAGAAGTTTAATGTCAGTTTTTGAAAAATATAGAAGTGAAAACTAATTGTTATTAAAAATAGCAATTTTAATTATTTCACATACAATTTTGACGAACTGTCAAAATGTATATTACTAACGATGCCTACGCTCCAACTAAATTAACTAAACTTAAATTAAAACACAAATGTGAAAAGGAATGCTTAAACGAAAAATCTAGATTACAATATTGAATAAAAACAGTAAATTTAATATCAAAACAGTGAGTGGGAATGAGGCTTTACTATCTGCAACGTCGTATACCCATATATCTGCATTTACTGAAAAATGAGTATTTTTAAAATAAGCAAGCATGTGCATGATATTAGATATTATCCTACTGTAGTACATTCCGACCAAATTATATACTAAGATATTTTAGGGTAAATTAGCGTATATCAAAATACATGGATCAATCTAAATCAAATACAATGGATCCACCAGATTATCCAGTGTAAACATTTTTCAATATCTTCAACACGATCTTCCAATACAAACACACAATTAAATTGTCTTGTATTTTTTATTGGATAATTATTTTATCAATATTATCGATAATTTTCCAATTTTTTTGACGTGTGATGTAACACATTGACTGGTTTATTACCCCGTACGTTGATTTGTTCTTTTTAGTTCAATGTAATTGCACTGGTTTTACGATCGCAACCTGCTACACCGATTCAACATATGCATAACATGCAGCTTGCAGAACATTGCTTGGAACTGTTACAACACAGGGATGGGGAACCTTCTCACAATGGAAAAACTACTTTAATTTCTTAGATAGGAAAAGATCATGTTCTCAACAACGAGGTTCGCCATCCCTGACTTAGCAAATGCACTTTACTGTAACAGAAAATACCGAATGTGCTTACGTACTTCTCCTACAGACAATAAACAGTGTTTTAATGGCTCATAAAACAACTTAACTTCTTGGGTGTTAAAATCAATTTTGATTTTATTTATAAATGCTTTGGTTGCTTGTTGCATTTCAATGCAACTCAATGATGTTGAACCGCCAGCTCTGTTACGGGCGTTCTTTCTGGTTCCGCCATTGGCGAAATATCAAGTTTCGAACATATCATTTCATCACATATAACTTGTTTCTCAAATTAATGACATGTTTTACAATTAATAAAACTATTACTTTATCAAGAAATTATTTACTTTTCTTGATGAGATATGAAGTGAATGGATAGATGAGCAGAGAATTAATTCATCCTATACGTTGCCTAAATATATTTTAAAACGAATTCTAATAGAAATAAGTTTTGAAAATAAATATTGCTATATTTTCTAGAAAATTCCAATTTTTATATGACTGGGATATTATCGAATACTCTATATATTTTTAAGTCTTAAGCGTAAGTTTGAGAACCATAATAATTGTTATAAAATTTATGACAAACCCTCAGAAATGTTACCAGTCATATAAAAATTGGAATTTAACTAGAAAATATAGCAATATTCATATTCAAAACTTATTTTTGAGGTTCCAACTCATTAAAAGTCAGTGGAATAAAGCTTAAAATGTAGATACGTTATTCATCTAACTAATTGCAGCTTTAGATTTTGATTCGCGTTTATAGTTACTTACAGAAAACGATTTAAATATAAAAAACATGATTTTTTTGATAAAGGTGTTATAATATATGCACTGGCATATTTATTTTGGAGTCAGCGGTATTCTCTTCATGTACGACACTTGTTTGCGAGTGTGTGTTGCCCTATTAAGGCTGATTTAACGACGCCTAATAAATCACGCTGCAAAAGCTATCATTGCATATAAACATCACAACTCGGTGCTCACTGCTCCGCAAAAGTTACGCTCAGTAACGCGGTATGGTAATCGCAGCCAAACCAATAATCACTGCATGCATTTGTTGGTCGGATTGGAGGAGTTGGAGCAGACACCACAAGAACTCGCACTACTACTACATGGACCAATCGTGAATATGTCTTAACTGCTCATTGAAACAATCACTGATAATGATTTATAGTTATGACATCTGTAATATAATTGTGGGATTTAATTATCGTTGAAAGTCAGTGACGTACCACCAGCTAAACGGAAGGATTTCAAGGGGCTTAGGATTGTTAGGATTCTCTCAATTAAAAGTTGATAATTATTATATAACATTCATTTACCATATTAATAATCAATTACAATCGAATATGTATATTATCAGGTCTCTTAATCGATCTGTATGTGTCCAAGTTCCAATAACGAATCTCTAACGGCGTCCGCAGACGGGGCGACTGGTTTCAAACCTTAGCCCGAATCTGCCCGAACCGAATGTCATTACAACTGTGTTATTAGTAAAAGGACGAACATGTTTACGAGTGAGATAAAACACACGGCACGAACGTAAGTAAACTGATTTGAAACTGGTTTTGAGCATATATTCAGCGACTAGATTTCTCGTTCGCAGGGCACTGTTGGTTTCATGATGACATCATCAACAGAGATGTTTACGAAAAGTATTTAAATACATACATACAAACAAATATAACACAAGAGAATCCGCTGTTTTGCTATTGTTAAAAATTCTGTAGAGTCACGATACACGGCTCGACATGGCTCGTGTTCGTTTTCGTTGAAAACTTCGTTTCGCGTTTAGTTTGCAATCAGCCGACTCGTGTGCCTTTCTCGTGTTTTATCTCATATCTCGATCTCTCACTAACAACAGTTGTAATCACATTCGCTTCGGGTAGATTCGGGGGTAAGGTTTGCAACCAGTCGCGTGTGCGGAGGGTCTAACTGTGTTTGAAACTCTTAAGTATTGTCTGCGTACATCAGTTGCCCTCAGACACGCGTCTTATGGTCCATAAAGCCCGAATCAACATATCTAATAAATGGGCAGCTCTGTTCCCTACATGACATTATACTCAGGTCTACGTTGAAGTCTCAGTGATATATTGAGATTATTTAATAAGGCAAATAGCGCTAACATTATTATTATTAACCATTTCGTATACAACGCGAAAAAATATAAATTAATATGTGATCCCAGTCTTGTACTGCAGTTTTAAGCTTGCTACTTTACTACAAGTTAATTTCAAGGTTAATTTTCTATCTCCAACTTAGGAATCGCAACGGAGTGTGCAAGATTCAACTTGCTAGCGTGGTACAAGCTCTAACATCACATTTATACCTAATTTAATTTCGTCTGCGTGGGTAGCATTAGGACCAGGCGATTTTAAAGGCCAGGCGAAAATTAAAGACCTTGCAAGGGCCTTTCAGTACCGGTAGTTCATTGGCTTGCAATGTCATATAATGGTGCTAACCTTCGGACTCTTAAAAAGGTTTTAGTTACTAAGTTAATATAAACTGGGAATTATTTTTTATTAAAATAATTAAGACAGTTTTATTTTCGCCCGCACTGGAAATAATAATTGAATCCATACGTGATTTCTTATAGATACGTGCATGTGTGTGTGTGTGTTTGTTATAGCATGCACAAAAGTCATGACATGTATAACAGCGATATATCAATGAATAAATACGCTGATCTGAAACAGACTACCGAATAACATTGACCACGTTAGCAGAATTATATTTTCAATTTATTATTTCACTCGCATACAAAATACAATTTATTCTGATCTGATGTCTTATGCAAATATATATTCGCGTTATTTCATTTATTTTCTAAAGTTTTACAGCTACACGTATTATTGAGATACAAAACTTGAAATTGTTGTAATATGTATTCAAAGAAAATAATGAAAAGTAAACCAAAACCATAGCGTTGATAATCACTTGTAAATGAATATCATATTTCTTCATTATGGGAGATTGGCTACACCGCACACATAGTCTGCTCTGGTTTATACTTATATTACATTTATATGCTAAAATTAGAATTCTTTATCAAATTCATAAAAGTGATATGATCAGCACATTTGTACCCTGCGTTTTATTATATATTTAGCATTAAAGCACGCACGCAATTCATGCTTTGCGAATAATGTTTTGTCATCATTAATTTTCTAAAATATGCAAAGTTACGTGACTATTTTAACATTTGAGAGCCCAATGTTTAAAACAGAAGCCAGAATCCGTTATTATTTCTTAACGTTATCATAACGCTTCTTTAGAATTATTTAGTTTACAAATTTGTCTCGGTCTTGAACTAAAAAGTGCTATTATTTAGTAAAAGCGATGTTGCCGGTGTTGATAAATATACTACAAGATATTTATTAAGGGATACCTCATAAAACTTATCTTAAGACAGAATAATTGACAGCAGAGAAATTGAGAATCTGGACTATCTAAAGACAGTCGCTTGTTTAGTGTGTGATCATTTTAAAACAATAGAAAGAGAACAATACAATATTACATACTATAATATTAATATACTTGTAAATTGAAATTAATTATTCATAGTATAAATTAAGTTAATATACTTCTTTATTGATAATTATAATACTATATTTAGAAATGTAATCATCTTCTTCAATTAAATAAATAAATTCATACGATTTAATTCAATTAAAAGTGACATTCCCGCATTGGCATTCCTATGTAGAACAAACTGATCGACGGCGACGCGATACCAAGATCACTAACTCAGTGGTTGCTAAAGCTAATGCTGGGAACATAGGGAGCATTGATACTTGCTCTTAAATTCTTGACATGAAGATAAGTGACACTGTCTGGCTGATAAAACTAAAAATAATCAACATAGTAATGTGAATATTGAGTTGCAATAGTTTTAGTGTTATTATAATTGCCAATACCAAATTACGCAGGCGCTTTCGACTGCTGCCGCGAAGTTTTCTAATTGAAAATTATCTAATAGCATTTATGGGTTTATGCCAGATAACAGCTCCTTCGGATTCAATCGCCAGAAAGCGTTATATTTTCTTCTTCAAAAAAGAAATGCTTTGATTTAAATTACACATCTTATAAAATTCATTATTTAAATAAAACGTGGGCAGTGGCATCTATTGTCTACATCCTTTATTCAGTGTTACTTTCTTTAACGCCTACTTTATTATTTAATTTATTTATGAAATTCTTTTTCTAATATACTTCTAGTTGCATCGTGGCTTGGAGCACTGATGCTCCTAAATTTAGAATGCAGCTAAATCTATAAACAAATTTATATTTATTAATAGCAAAGATTCAAACAACGTAATACAGGAAATAATATTAACCCCTAAAAATACTTCTCTTGTAATATATGCATAAAGTTCCATTTAGTATTATCGTGGTTATGTTATAATCCATTAATTATCAGATTCTTTCATAAATTGCTTAATTTCAATTTGTAATTATAAATTTGTAGAGTCGCCATTCGTAGCAGTGTTTCAAACCATATTAAGTTTTGTTATTTGGCCAATAGATGGCAGCACCAACATCCAAATACGTTAGATTTTCCTTCATGTCTAGTTCTACTTCTAGTGAACCACGTGCTACATTTTATGAGTCATTTCAAATGTTATAGGCTACATACTGCGTTCATTGCTTTATTATTACATATATAAATGCCTGTACATAAAACCGTCCAACGACGTACTAACATAATTAGGATGAATTGTATTACTAATGAATAATAGTTACTGATTATTATGTTTATGTATAATTAAATTCAAATATAATGTATAAGTACTAATTTTGTATGTAATAATTTGCATACAATTTGTCTTTATAATGACAGGCGTTGAAATAAGGTCAAATATTTAAATAAAATAGTGTAGGTTTATTTAAAAATTTTAATTTATTCATTGTCGGTGTTTTTTCTATAGTGATACCTTATAATAATGCGTAGAAAATGCAAATTCATTTAATTATTTTTAAAATGCCTCTAAAACACGCGTAGGTGTTATTGGTGGATAGATTTAAAAATTAAACCCATTACCTGGTAACGTATGTGCGTTAACTATGCCCTAATTGCTATTTTAAATAGCTATATCTCTGTCAACTTTTCCAAGCACTGGTAAGTTGAATCCTGCACACTAATTACCTTGTAGCAAGCTAGCAAACTTGTATTGCAACACAATATCCTTTTTTTATGAAAAAGTTACTAACCTAACTATAAAGTTACATGTATTTAAGTTAATATCAATGTTTTCTTAGCGGGACAGTTTTTTCTTTAGAAATTCATTTACATATACATATGTACATATGTATATAATTTTTTGCAAGTCATTTGTTAATATCTTTAATAGTATCGATAAAATAAGTAATGGTACCGTTATAATAAACGTACCTCCCCCCTCCTCTCGTTTTTTCATTGTGTTACCAGTTAGCCAATCCTCGTCTTCTTAAGTGGTTGTGATCGTGTTGAGGAATAAACAACAACGCATGGTTCATAACTAACTCGGGCTGTAATTGACAGCGGCAAGTGAACATGATCAACACTGGAGACAAGAACACACTTCGGCTTCAGGCTCACAGACAAACTGGCTGTGCTCGGTAAAACGCTTTCATGCTTTAAGTTTTTAACTCAAAGACTCTCAATTTTTTAAATGACCATAATGCATGAAAATTTACATTTTGCTCAAACTAGCAGTTCATTTTCTCGTAGTTATGTAGGATATCTCTCTTATTTAATGGTAAAGTGGTTTGAGAACAACTGTTTTAACCAATTTAAGATGTCATGGAATCAACTTGTTGAATTATTCCACATTTGTTATGGAGAATTCGTATAAAACGGGTTGCCGAGCTACAGCCATATAAGATTCAGATTTTAAAAGAGATATTAGAAATTTTTAAGACATTGACATTTCTGAATCAGCTCGATTAATTAATATATATATTTTTTTTTAGATCTAAATGGGATTTTAATTATAACTTGTCATATTTTGATACGGCGTTTCATAATTATGAAATACATTTACAAAAACTGTTAATTAGTATTTTCCTTTCATTAGAACAGCGGTTATTTGCTGCCAGTCCTTATTTGCTTTAGGTGAAGACTACAGTTCTGGACTACATGTATTTAGATTTGTAAATAACCAGAAAACTGCAATAAGTAAATAGAGAAATTTAATAACTCACGAAAATTTGATTATTTCTATTCATTTCTCAAATTGTACAATTTACTATATAACTATTCTTAGGTTAATATAATGTAAGGTTACATAAGAAAGTTAAGGAGAAAGAAAGTTAAAGAGAAAGGAGTATTACGAAAGGAATGGAATGGCGACAGAGGAGGCAGAGAGAAGAAGGCACAAGTGTGGAAGAGGAACTAAGGAGAAGAGACAGGGAGATACAGCAACAGGAAAGAATGGAAAATATTGAAAAGAGCAATTACAACACAAGATATAAAAGTATTTGAGAGAGAGAGATACCACAATACTTAAGAGAAAAAGACACAAAAAACATGAGAGGGATTGGCAGATTTAGATTGGGAAACGAGGAGAAAGGAAATAGATACTGGGCAAATAGCGAGTGTGCGGAACGGAGATAGAAGCATTGGAGCACTTTCAGTTTTCATGTGAGAAAATGGTAATAAGCGAAAGGAATATTGGGCAGTTATTAAAGGGAGGCAGTGAAGGAAAGAGGTGGAGGGCGGAGATAGAGATATGGAACGAGAAAAGAGTAGAAAAAGCATAAATAAATTTATATTTTTTTTTTCGTTTGGAAGGAGTGAGAATGTTTAAATTTAATAAGGATCAAAATTGAATTAAGCACAATGACATGTAAATAAATGAGTTAAGGCACAAGAATGTATTGCCAAATGGCAAAAACATTAAAAATAAAATAATAATAACATAAGAAAGTTATCTTTCGATATAAAAATACGTTTCCTGACGTGAATAAAGCTTTTTGTGCAAAATTATATATTGTCACGTATTAATTTAATATATTAGTAGCATTTATTTAATAACAATGTAACAGAATTATGTTCAACATCGATAAACAATAAAGCACAGTTTGGAGTAAGATAATGACAATGCCGGTACGCGTTAGTACCTCGTATTCTTTCAGTGGTAGTAACAGGGTAGCAACATGACGCTGGCGTATCGAAAATCGAAATAAATCACTTACAAATAGGTCAAAAACCTTCCGCTAATACATTTTCCTATGTTCGTCACAGAATAATTAAGACATTTACTATTTTAAACCATGAGTACAATAATGAGCTTGTAAATGCGTACAGTAGTTTCCAACTCAGAAACGTTGTCGTCGTGGAGTTAAAAATATGATTATTACGTTATTTTATTTCGGTCCACAAATCGGGATGACAGACAGAGCGGCAGATCGACATCAGGCAGCAACAGAAATTCTAGATACAAATAACGCGCGAACAGAATGATGGGTATGTAAAACAAAGTGTCTTAAATGAACCACTAGTGTCAAAACAATTTATTTGATGTTATATCTTTGTCAAAGTGTGTTACAGTTATCAGAGATGTCCCCAAATTTGTTTCAAATCTTCTAAACGAACTGGTATTGTTTTTCTTTTTAAGTTTTAAATGTATGAACAAAACGAAACACCTAAACAAATAAATTAGAATATATACAACATGTGTAAATCTATTTTTAAAATATGAACTCTCTGATATAGAATATATAATCCCAAGGATCGGTTAAAAGTTGAAGTTAATTAAAGCACACGTAACAAAAATATGAATGAATCGGAATATAGTATTTACAGGGCCGAATTAAAGAAGATTATTAATGCAGAGGGGTTTTTTGCTCTTATACCAAACTTCTTTTCATTTTAAATTCATTCTTTTCGTTCCGTCCACATCTTCCTCTCATTCAAGAAACTTGTTTTCGTTTTACTTATTTCCCCTTGTCTTTGATATTCTTAAAAAATGATAGTTAGTTAAATTAATATCTTAAATTTTTCTTGTTTTACCTATTTTTAAACTCAGAGTTGTTCTGTTTCGAACTCTGAACAGATAACATCAATTCTAAAATCAACATTGTTATTCTAAATTTATATTCTAAATTAATTTAAACATATTAAATTTATTGTGTAAAAATTTGAAGTCAATTAGA
The DNA here is from genome assembly GCA_963678705.1 of Panorpa germanica. Classification (NCBI taxonomy): domain Eukaryota; kingdom Metazoa; phylum Arthropoda; class Insecta; order Mecoptera; family Panorpidae; genus Panorpa; species Panorpa germanica. The sequence continues at coordinate 1,678,670 of OY783222.1, forward strand.
GTAAAACTGTCGGAGATATAGAGTTTTAAGTCTTCATCTCTCTGGTCTGCTTTCGTGTTACTTTGAAACTTTTAAATGCGGTTTCTCACACATAACTTTTTGAGAGTCGGTGCCCTCTCTAGCTCAAAATCTACTAGACCGATTCTTTTGAAATTTTGTACACTCTTTCTTTACATAAATGCCGAGGTAACGCTGGCGAGTTTTTTTTAATCTTTTAATTTTAACGTATTTTAAAATAACAAAGTTTCTGATTTTTTTCATGAAAAATCGGTATTTTGACTTTTAAGTGCTGTAAAAAATTGAAAAATTAATAAAAAAAGAAACTCGACAGCGTTACCTGCAGAAACTTATCAACTAATGAAATCATTTTGGTTTTTCGATTTCAGAAAATCCAGTGATGAGTTATGAGTGGCACCGCAATGTTACTTTTTTTTGTGACGTCTGCAGAGATTCGCTGTCAATGCCTCATTTCTTGATATTTATTTATGAAAATTTCACAAAGTATTCTTCAAATGTCGTTTTATCATGTAGTAATTAAAGAAGTATTGATCTTACATCCCCCTTAAATAAAAAACAAATACCAAAACTTTATTTCTTTGATTAAAAAGAACCTAGTGCCTTTGTTAGAACAATCCATAAAAGAGGTTCCTATTTTGTTTCCTTTGTGTCATTATCATATAATTAATAGCATGTGTTAATACACACATGCAACGCATATCATAAATATATCATGTTAAACAATCCTTCAAATAAATTCACAAATAAAATGAAAATATTGAAATAAAATTCAATATTCACAAACAATCGTGAAATACAATTGTTCATTTATTATTTAGTCATGTACAATAAATATTTTTTCATTGAGAATTTCTATTTATATTGTGTTTTAATAAATAAATTATAGATATGGTATCAGATATACACACACATGTATATAAATATATACGTAATATACAAAAAACCGCGTTAATATTGGTTAAAAACGTACCAGGGTGGGGATTTGAGTAATGGGCTCAGAAATCCACGCGGTAGAGTATAAGTTGTAGTTGATCGAATCGCGGTAGGTTAGAGTTAAAACCGCTGTTCGTTTGAATACAGAATAACGTAGAAAGAAACACAGCATCTGAAACGCGCTCGGGAAAAGTTAAATCATACAAAGACAAGAAAACAACCTCTTCAGACAAGTTCTTTTTCTAATTCTCAAGAGTAAAACAAACTAAATCGTGTTTTGTTAGTACTCTTAAGTTTACAGTAAGAATAAGACGTTTAAAGTGAATGTTGGCGTGTTTTAAATGTGACCGTGTTATTAAACTTGTGAAAATAGTGTCCATTACATTTAATTGTGGGTGAAATGCAGTGTAGTGGTGTTTAAAAAAAGTTATAAAGTGGTCAACCTATCGTAAGATTTAGTATTAGATTAAATTGTTATTGTTTATTTATAGAAATTGTTACCATGCTAATAATTTCGCAAGTATTCGACGTAAAAAGTAGTTAATTGCAAATTATAAATTTAATGACCAAATGTATAATAATAGAAATACTTAAATCGTTCACTTGGCATTCTAATACAGTCAAAATTAAATATATTTAGCTATAAAACTGCATTAATAGCTGAAGCTAAGTTTATACATTTTTCCAAGCAGTTTAACATACTCAATACCTACAAATCTAAATGTCAATTTCATTTAAGTTACTTAAGACATGAATATAATTTAAAGGCACAAAAGACGAGTGTTAGTCCAGCTATTATTTAAAACAAAAATTAAGAAATTCTGAATTATTATAACGGAGATATGACCAATAACCTCAACCTGCAGAAATACATAAATATAATATATATTCTAAACAGTTCTAAATTTTAGTAATCCAAAAAAGGTCGTTTTATAATTTTAATAACAATGAAATAGGTCACAAAATATGTTAAATTATCCCTAAATACATTTAGTTTAATTTAATAAAGCAAATATATCATGCTATATATCAATCAGCTGTTTCAAAGCTATTCCCTGATTTAAAATAATGACCATCTATAAAAGATTAAGATGCTATTATTATCAATAATTAATTATATATAAACCTATTAAACTTCATCGATATTTCCATAATTTAAATGATTTCAAAATTTCCACTGAATTATTTCATTAGCTGTCATAATACTCTTTAAAAAATATTAATAATTAGAATGAAGAATCTTTATTATTAATTAAATAAATTAATAATCTTTTATTAATGTTTTAATATGAAAATATTACCATCTTTTATCATAAAAGTATTATAGCACCTAGACACGATGGTCACATTGCAATTTTTTCTGTGTATTTCTCACAGTGTACTTTTTAAGTTTGTATACTTACGAAAAAGCCGTCAGATAGAATATTGTACATTTCCAAATCGATTTTAAGATATATTCAAACACGTTGCGTTTAGATAGACTAAATGTGTTAGTGAAAAAAGTCCGATGTAAAATTTGATTAAACAGTTTAATATTTAATCCAAAATTATTCCTTGGTAGTGGACTGTCTAATTGCTTGTTGCGTCGGATAAATGATTACACCAAATTCACTTAATTCACTAGTTGTTTATTACAAAATGATACAGCTAATTTACAGGTTATTTATTACATTACATGAGATGTTTTCATATCGAGTTACTGATTTTGAATGAGTACTTTTCTACCAAATCAATATTTGGACCCTAACGGTTAACCTAGGGTTCATCGGAAACATACCTGTTATTCTTCCAATTATTCCCTAAAGGGTCGTAAACATTAAATTGGCAAAGTAAAAATACACTCTATTTGCAATTACGCCGATAAAGTAATCCAGAAATATTCCTAATATCTGGATTTATTTGTACCTTGCGGATATAACATTAAATTTACTTAAAATAGCTAATAAAATCTGGCACGTATTGTTAAGACCGGAACACTTTGCAAATGCCGATATTTTCCTTAACAAAATGTATCTATATACTAAACGTAACTAGATACATATTACACCACTGGACCGAAACGAATCGTACAAAACTTAGAAAACATATTTGTAGGGTAGTTACATTTTGGATCCATTACACAGCTAATATGTACATACTCACGTTTAACAAAGTTGACACAGATACTATTACCTAAAACTATGACTCACGATCAGCCAAAGACAGTAAAGAAAAAATTACGTAAATAAATAATCTATAATTGAGAACAGAATCACAATTACACTAGTTACATGTTACGCCATCATTAATAACGACAATAAATTGTTTGTAGTCTGATTTCTTAATTTAGATTTAAATTTACATACATTAACGATTTGATTTTCATGCGATTTACATATTATTTGCATATTACTTGTACTAAAATGAATTAATTGTAAGATACTTCTCCTGTTGAATGTACAGGTCAGTCATCGGCCTCTATACCATTTCTTACACATTTGTTAATTCTCTAGTTTACTTCATAGAAGTATTGAATCGAACCAGAGACAAGTAAGAACTTCTCATACTATGTTGTATCACGTCTGCATTGGCGTAGTATAAAATTTATGCTATTGCAGAATTTTAGGTAATTGTTGCAACTTTGTCAATTTTAGTTGTGGTCTTTTGCCTTCCTTTTCTTTCACGTTTCATACAATAAAACCAACGAATTTGATGCGTGCTATGTCAACAAATACAGATCTCAGTTATTGTCTCCCAAACCAGTACATTTTATGCAAACCTTGTGGACAATTACCCCTTCAAAACTTAATTATACTTCTGGAAAAGAAGAAATTTAGTAGCACTTTCTATTATTTTGGTTTCACACCAGAGAGACAGTTCAATAAAACAACGAACTTGTCTTTAAAAACTGTTTTAGTAAACAAAACACATTCCCATCTGGAGTTGATAAGATCAAAGGAAAACACGTTTGTTGTTCTTTTTTACTCTGCTTGGTTTGAACACGCAGTTTTGTTTTTTGTGAACATTTACGCTTGTCAGTTGTTGTTTATCATGTTTATAATTTTTCTGGGAGACATAGAAAAACACTAAAATCAAAACCAGTCTGTTCAATGTGAACAGACTGTTTTCAAATGTCTCTCTGGTGTGAAACCAGTGGAATGATAGTTTCAAAGCAATAATTGTGATATGTATTTATATAGGGGAGTGATTAAATTCACCAGCCCGCCACTGTGCAAATAAATAGTATGTCGTACAGTATTTCAGATTAATGAATGTGTAACAAAACTAGTTTTGCGTTTGTTTGGCGATAGAACCTGTCCACATGTTTCAGGGAAAAAGAATTATTACCAACAACTTGTTTGGTGTAGAAATGGTAGCACATACACATCAGAAAACACTATCGGAACTTGTTCTATGTTTTTGATTATAAGATCTAATCGTAAATATGAATTAAATACAGCAAAAGCACACACATGGTACATTAGAGAGAGAGAGAGAGTTAGTTGTACGCGTTACGCAAAATGTTACTTGCGATGTGTGGAACAAGTGTTTTTAATAAGGAACAGTGACTGGGTTCGATTATGCTCACTTGAAAGGGCATATTTGTGTAAGAAATATGATAATTTGTACGTCATATTGTACGATGAGAATTGTCTCATTCAAGAGCGTAGCAATCCATTCCACAGCTAGGTAGAAAAGAATCCGTTTATCCATGACATGTCCTTTATAAACAATTCCAACGCAAGTTCTCGAATTCCAGTCCAAATGTTAGTGTTATGTAAGTTTAGTGTAAGATAAAGTTGATGCGAACTATAATTGAAGTGATATAGTGCTATAGAAACGTCACAAAACAGGACACTTCTCCAAATTGTTATTGGGTGTGTTCTTCTGTTTCTTAAACCGTTTTTCATTTCGTTTTTCCACCTCAGATAAGTCTTTAGACAGAGTTCTGAATCCTACTTTAACAGTCAGAAGTTGTGACTATAAAAGAATTAGAGATTAATTTATGACAGCATATATTGGAATTTGCGATGAGTGCTAAGGAAAGTTAACAATAGATATTTAAAAAATCGACACTTGACCAAATTTGTATTCTTCTCTAAGTTATTACTATTTAATCTTCCCAAACTTATATGACGGATTAAAGATGACATAACAAAAGAAACAACTCTAGAAAAATTATATTGATAGAAACAATACGGCAACACTGATTTAAAAGGTCTAAAAACTGCAAAAAGTGTGCAACATATGTTCCTAACAAGAAACGCTATTATATCATGCACATCTGTGCATTGCCTAGAACTAAGTTTACTTCATATTTAACACTTATTTATTTATTAATTTCCTTGATCTGTTCCTTAACATAAAACATATGGATTCGTATGTTAAAACAACAAATAAATTCTCTTCACGCAGCTGTACTATGTATTAGCATTGATCAACCGCACTGGCTTTTGCCAGCGTGAATAATCTTCAGCTTCCGTACCGATACATCTTTTTAAAAGCTTAGAAGTTTTTGTTTTATTAATTAGTAAAAAAATAAACACGCTAATGTGAAATATATAAATCTTAAATAGGTTTTAATAATGGATAAATTATTATTATATAATTGCTTTTTAATTAATTAAATAATCAGTTTATTTAATTGGTTTTCTTTGATCTTTTAATAGCGGAATGATCTGTTATAGAATTTAAATATTCTGTTAAATTTGAATTTATTTAACAGACGCGTACGGCACTGTATAGAGTGTGATGATAAAGTGTGTTAATGCGAAGCAACACTGATACATTCTACTCATATTAGTCGTCTTTAATCAGCGGTGAAACGTAATCTGTTTTAGTGTAACAGCAGCCTAAGATTTTGACTCAATTATGGCGTCTCTGTTTTGTAACTGATATTTTTTCAAAGAATTCATTATAACCACTTAAATTTGAATAGAATTTTAATCTTTGAAACCACAAAAAAAAAAGAGCAAGAGCTATGTATGACCAGCAAACCATAAAATTTTATGGTTTAATGACATAACTACGTAATATGTAATAATTTTAGTCCCATACAAACATACATTCTTACGCAACTTGACTCAGTTTTCAATTTTACTTACATAATATTCATATAAAGGTATACCTGTATTATAAATTCCAATAGTTTATTATTAAATAAAATTCATCATAAATATCTTATTTTATTTTAATCACCTGCTGTACTTATAATTATATACCCGTGCTATTATTAAGTTGTAATTTTTTCTTCTCGGTTTCATCGTTACTTACTTTTACTTTAAACAGCCTTCAGAGTATCGGCGTAGATCACTATTTTAATGTTGGTACTATGTGCTTTGTCCAATACATTTACGTGTCAGTCTGTCGGTATTTGTCCTGCGGGATACTTCTGTAATCTAGAATATATTTGGCTTCAATCCACTTCTTTGCACCGGTCAGAGACCGAGCCTATACTCAATAGCAGTGTAGATAAACCTATAGTACACGTGCTAACAGATTTAGTAGCTGATGTCGACGTTTCATGTATCAATAGAAGCTGACTATTTTGTTTTATTAATAATACATAACGTAATGGAAATATTTATAATTTTTTAAATACATTTTGTAACTTATAGTTGGGAAATATTTATGAACTATAACAATGTCCAAATAATGCCTCGTCTTCCATGATACACGATTTTTTACAATCATTTTTGTTTTACTCTACTTTGCGTGTATCTTTCTAATCCTTCTACCTTTTTCTTTGTACTCCGCCTTCTTGCTCCTTACTTCCTTGTATTCTGTCCTCAATTACGCCATTTCCTTTCGCTGTATATCTTCTTCTCATTTATTTTAGCGTTGCCTCTACTTCTATTCACCGACGAATTATGCAATTTATAAAATTATATGCCATAAATAATTTCCTGTACCTCTAGACTACCTATGCCAAATTTAAAGTCTCTAAGTAACAATTCTGCAAAACGATGACAATTTTAAAACAGTCACTTCATGTTGATACACTCATTATAAATACCACTGCTTTTTTCAAGCTACTCTGGTACGATTTAGATTAGATGTAAGGAAGAACATAGACACGTTGAAAATGAGAATTAATATTTTATCTTTTTTAAAGGTTTTTCACGTCTGTTTCCGACATTAAGGTTAATGTCTTTGGCTAATATTTTTATAACACTGCCTCATTATTTTATATATAACTTGTTTTACTAGTAGGTGGTTTTTTGGGTTAAGTTGTAGGTACCAGACAGTTGGTCTGCTTTAAAAAAACAACCAATATTTTCTTAGATGCTGACACAGCAACAGATATTTTGAATAGATCCATTTTTGTTTGTCATCGACAAATTACATTCATTGTCTATAAAATGTATACTTTATTAGTTATGTTTAATTGTGAGGTAAAAGTACAGAGTCATACTTGTGATATGTGTTATTATTAATTGTTTACGCTAATTACTCTCACAGAGAAATTTCAAGATTTAACTATATTTAACTATGAACAGGAAAGGTTAAAAAAATACCTATATATATTTATTCCGTTATAAACTTCATCAGATCAAGGCCAATATGTGTAAATTTCATAAATAAAATAAGATATTGGACTCAGAATTAAATAAAAACTGAATAAAATTGATTTGTCAGTTTGGCGACAGCTTTAACGACATTAACAAATATAATTTAAAGATAAATTTTCAAAAATATTAATAAAACAAATTAAATCTTATAACTTTAAGACTGTAATAACTTACCTAAGAAACGTAAAATTTTAGTGATGACATTTTTATATCACCTCGAAACGACAAGAATATATTTATTCCTAGAAAATAAATATGTAACTCAGTAAATATAGATTCATAATGTTTTTATTAATATATTAACTTATAAATATTACAGCTATGTTTATTTGATGTTGCAGGTTTAAAGGAAATACATAATTTGTATTCCTACATCAAATGAATCATGCCTTGCATATTTCTCTTAGCTGCCCACGTGTGAAAATAAAAATGTATTCACAAAGTTTTATAATTTGATGCGAATTGAAATAGCTTTTTTATTGACACTATAAAACAAAATGTACATACGCTTTCAAGTAAACTTTTCGAAACTTCGACAATAATAACACTTACTGTTGGCTTTACTGTTGGCATAAATGTATTTGACAACAGGTCCAATAGCTTTTAGGTTCTTAGGTTCCCTTCCAAATGTTCTTTCGATATCTCTAATCCATAAATGTTACCACTGCTATATAAATATTATGTAAGTAGTACTCTACGTAGTTTATACATACTAGGTAGGTTCATTTCGCTACTCATCGGCACTACTACATGTCCTAAATATTCACAAGCATGTTATTGCAGTCATTTTTAGATTCGGAAGTTGGACAGTCGTCGTCAAGTTTCGCCACTTCCTGCAGTCCGTCATCTTTCTGCTTCTAACCACACTCAACAAGTTCGTTTCAATGTTACCAACTTAAATACGCAAATACATAACCTCAATCTCTCATCATCTTGCTTCGAATGTCATGTCAGTTTTTCAATTTTTGTTTCCTTATTTTTGTTTACCATGTCTACAAGATGTATTTTTAGTCAGTTCATTTATTAGATATGCTCTAATAACAAGCTTTGACGTCTAACTATTTCAGCTGTCTTGGTTTATAAATGAAATATTTTTTTATTTGTACATTTACAAAAACTTCTTATAAGTTAATAGTATAATTTGGTCTTTTCATTTAAATGAAATATTAATTCACTTGTATAGAAATTTTGATTGAATTAATTAAGATGATTTCACTGCCAAAACATTGAGTAATCATCGTCAGGTGCCAAAAGACATAAGTTATAAAGACGTTATTACATCACTAATGTAGCTAATAAAATGATTTATGTTTTTGTTAAGTATATTCTGCCATTTTCTACCGGCATTGATTGTGACTCAGTACTAAGAATTTCACTTAATAAATTAATTATTCTGACTACTTTGGGTATCAACTTTGATGATTTAGGCTCTATCGTGAAGAAATGGCGGCGGTATAAAAATAATTACCCATCTTCTAGGGTACACAATTTCCTACAATTTGTGCATACAATATTTTTTTGTACATCTGATAGATATTGAACTACACCGCTATAAAGTAGAGTACTTCACTGAAAATTAGTAATGATTCTAAACAGTGGACATTCTGCAATGAATGCATACGCTTACAATTCTGCCAATAGTATATAGATATCATTTAAAACGATTTTTAATATTCTGCAACTTTTATTCAAATATGTTTAATTCTGTGATTAATCCATTTTTTTTCAACATCTTTATAGTTTCTATATTAAGATCTATAGTTTTCTTAGTAGATGGTTTCTCCTCTTCTGTACATATTATTGTGCAGTGGCAACCTTAGCCATTGTGAGTATGTAAATTGTAAGTAAGTATTTTTTATAATAATTGACGAGAAATAAAATTTTATATTGGAAGATTTATAAAAGTTAACAAGCACAAAGATGACAAATATTAATAATGATAAACTAAGGTACATGAATGCCCTAAAAGATATACGCAGTGATTCTAGTGGGATTTCTAAAGAGCGAGGAGCGAGATTCAAATAGATATAAAGTAATGAATTTTTCTACTTGGGTTGTTGCGCGAGAATGCGAGGCCCCGGGCGGTTGCCCTGCTTGCCATCCCCTAAGGCCGCCTCCGTTATTGTGCATATTTACTTAAAAACTAACAAGATTTAAGTGATATATACTGCCTTAATAGTTTGAATATAATTGATTATACATGGTATTAAATATTGAACCTACGAAACATCGTCGTTTATAATTATCCTTACATAAGATGCTTAATTAGATTTGTCATTGTTAAGAGAACTCAACCGCGAATAAAAAAACCTCTGACAACTTTTTTAGAAAATAAAAAAAAATTACTTAAAAAGATGAACAGATATCTATAGCATGTAATATATATTTAGTTTGTCCTTGAGCTCGAAATAAACTTAAGAAAAAAGAAGAGTTATGTTCATATGAATACAAGATGATGGTGTTCACGATATGTTAAAAACCTTGCAGTCTGTGAATGCCTCCATACTCTGTTACACAGCCAGTAATATTATAATTAATGATCAAAATGATGGAGGTCAATTCTCATGTCAACTAGATATTAAAAATTAGACTAATAATTGATAGTATTTGTATCTGTTGAATCTGTATACGAGAGAGAGAATTCTTTAAATAAAAAATTAAATTGATGTTGATACGCCCCTAAATAAATCAGCTGATTACAATTTAGAAATAATAGACACATGTTTATATATTTGTTATATGTCTGTCTCTTTCTTTCCTATATGCATATTCGAATGTAGTATGTCTTTTATTTGTATCGTTTCATTATAAAGTCATTAGTAATATTATTTTTGTTCTCAAATTGATAGTTTCGCACTTACCAATGCACTTTTTTGTAAAATTTTAGTTTTATATTATGTTATCATAAGATATATTTAGAATATAATACATGCGCTTAAAACAGCTTGAATCTGTCTGCATATTTTAAACAAAAACACAGCTTCATGATTGATTACACCACATATGTTTTAAATTACATAAGATTATTTAAATAAAGTTACTGTCTATGGATAATTTATACCATAAACATATTCACATCAAAAATTTGTAAAAACATAAACAATTCTATGTAAATAAATATGAAATATGTAAAAAGTTACATTTGCATGTAATCTACTCTGTAGTATGGTCCTTCGAATCCGGATTCAAAACCTAGAAGAAAATCTTTCATAAGAACGCTTTTACCAGTCCAAATAAACATCATATCAAAATAATAAACGTGGAAGCTCTTCTATTTTTAGCTTTTAAAGTTACAGAGTTCTGCGAAATTATCGGCTTACCTTCTTTGATCGCGTGTATGTACTGGACTCTATACCAAGAGCTGGGTATCTGACTAAACGTCAATTAAAAGTAATTAAGAATTAAGTGGTATTTAACATACCGATTAGTTCATTGTTGTTTGCTACTTAAATTGTATGTAAACTGTTTATTTTCGCAAATGTAAACACATTTCTTTGTGTGTTGAATGATTTACTTTGATAAAATTACTTGATGAAATATTCAGTTTATTAATATGTAATTCTAATTGAATATGTATATTGTCAGGTCTCAGTGTACTCTGTGTCCAAGCATGTGCCTAGTTGTAGTAAAATTTAAAACCGTAACACTTGAAAGAAGGATATCTAGATTAGATAACTTGCAATTAATTGACAATGAACTCCATATGCACATATGTCATTATAGTGCAATGTATTTTATTTTATTAATTGATTTCGGCGTTACAGTTCGATTTCTATTTCATTTAGTATCAATCTAAAATAAATATAAACTTAACCCTCCGTGTGAACACTATATTTTTCAAGTCATGGTGTGTACACTGGGTCTTTGAGGGTTCAGTTTTCTAAGCTTTCAAAAAATCTGAAAAAATTCTGGATTACTTCTTGAAGTGTCTACTACATGGTCCAGAAGTTGCCATAGTCCAAAGTTTAAAACCGTTGTTAATAAAAATTGACAAATACTAAAAGACGTGGAAAAAACGGAATATTGTTGAAAAATTCATAACTTTATAACAAACAAATATTAAGAAAAACGGTTGTAGACTTTTTTATCTTAGATTATAAGCTTTCAAAAGAATGTAGTGTCTTTATCGTGGGCTCCAAAAAGTTGAATAATTTGTGCACCTGAAAGTGGGGAATATTTTACGGATTCAGGCATGTCATCATAAACAGAGCGGTGATTATTCGGCACAAAATAAGTTTTTATTGATGAAAATACAAAATATTATTATTAGTTAATAATTTTTAATGTCAAAAAGAGAATTTATGGTGCGCAACCGTTGAATTGTCACCCATCTTTAAAAACTTATTGTAGTAAAAAGATGAACTAATAAAAAAAATCTATATATATAGCCTAAGAAACAATATATTAAATTACATAAAACATTTATTTTAACCATGAAAAAACTGTAAAACAACGAGAAAAGGAAAAAAAAACATTGGAAAATACTAACGTCGTTTGTACACTGACCCTTTTAGACAAGTTTCACTGGCTCGCCTTTGCAAGTAAATAGATTTTTTAGGGGGCATAGCTGAAGCGCGCTCTGTACTCATGAGAGCGGAATTGAATGAGTTGTAATTTAAACTGTTCCTTATAAGGCCCACTGTACACACGCAGGGTTAAGTTTACATATTATTAACAATGCAATATTCACACTATATATATAGTACATAAGATATATTACCATGTACTGTTAGATATTTACGCAATTACTACAAAAAAGGTAAAACCATAATTTATACATGTCGTACAAAGATTTGCACTCCATTTACGGTCTGCGTTTGTGCTGTGCTTATCATTTTCATATTGTGAAACTCCTAAACCGTAAATTCTATTTCAATTTACTATTTAGATTAATACCTTAATAAAAATTTCATAGAAATTATTTTATGTATTAAACTATAAAATTTGAACAATGGTCTATTACATTTAGTTGATTAAATTACTTGTATGTGTTATAGTATTTTTATTTAATATTGTAATATTTCAAATGCTCAACTTTTTCTTTTATTTATTAACTTAAATAATACTTTTCCTTATTACTAAACATTCCGCAAATTTCATTTATTATTTTGAATAACACATGGATAATCTGAAATAGCGCTGTTCGAACTTATCACTACGATTTATGGCTTCCTAGATTAACCAATATTCTTATCACAAACAAACGTCAAATGATATTCAATTTTTAATTATGTTGTATTATTACTTGTATGTACTTCAAAGTTATAATTAACCATTATTTTATATTTAGTTATAATTATTTATTTAGTGAAATATTGGTAGTCTTTATCAATTTCGAATTTCAAACTCTTTTTTTCTGTTTTTAATTTCATGAATGCGGGATTATTTCCGGTGGTTATTTATAAATAAATTTTTATAAATAAACTTAAAAATAGAATTACGTTGTTAGAATTATCGTTATATATTAAATTTATATAAAAAGTTATTGTTATCACAAACAAACCGGAAATGAAACACTGACTACGGTTTTGTGTTTTGTTAGAGTGAAGTAATCAACTTCCGCTTCTAATTAACTACATATATACGCTTAATATAAGGTTACAATTAGTTTAAGGTGCAAGAATCCCTCAAATCAACAAATATCACATTTAAATGGGCCTTAAAATTAATCTGAACATAGTTAGGAATATGTAAGATTTATTTAATATAAAGAAGTTTACCTTTTCCATAAATTATTTTAGGTTAATATAAAGTAAAATTACATAACAAAAATATATATTTTCTGACGTTAATAAAGTTTCGTTTGAAACGAATATTTTTGTAAAATATTTTATTTAATGACTATGCAACAAAATTATGTCAAACTTCTGCTAATAATAGAACGTAACGTTAGATACAAAATTTTACGTTAATTAATACATTAGTTAACGTTTTGTGAGCCATATTTCAACCCTTATCTCAATATTTAGGGATGTATACACAGAAATCGGTTTATCGTTAGCTACTGGTGGTAAATTTCTTACGGTAAATAAACGTTTCAATTCAGTAAAAATAAGAACTGAAATTTAAAATCTCGAGTCACAATCATTAACGCTTTGTTAGATTAAACATGTATTTTTAGAACAACATAATTAAGTTATTTATTGCTTGTCGATCGGCATTCGTAATTTACAACAACCACACTTACACACGCTTGCATGCGTCTTTGTATTGGTATACACTGTCATTATCCGTGTGTACAAATCGTCATACTGTGGTAAACCAATTAAATTGTTAGTTCCTGTGATAATATAAATTAATATAATTAATACATACGGTTTACGAAATGAATACCAAAGAGAATTGAGCTACAATTTGGTTTCTAATGACTAGTTCGTGGTGGTGTTCTGTACAAGAAACATTTCTATCAATGAATCGACGATTTTAGTAGGATTATGTAAATTGAATACAACAACGGTGCGAACAATGATTGAAGTGGTTGCTTTCGCAGTAGGTAATCGTGAGGCCTACAGTCGTTTGGAGTGAATCATCATTTATAAAGTTTTAATCATGTCACTTTGTATATTACGTATCTATAACCATTGCTGTAGATATTTAATTTTCCAAGGGGTATAGTAATTATTTCTAAACTTACTTTAGTATAAAAATTATACTGTTAGAAATTCAATCAAAACTGTATTCAATAAATTCTATTTCATTTCTATTACTTTTCATGAGTTTTTTTGTCATGAACGCGTTTGTTTTGTATTCAGTTGTTCATAGGGAATGTCTTTTATGAGCTACAGACGGCGCAATGACTGCTCACTGTTAAATAAAAGCAACTCCTCTGACAGGTAGGGAATCAATTTAAACTAAAATTGATTTTCTGTGTGTTGCTCCAACTTGTAAAACGTTAGAATTGAAATTTACGAGTGACTAGAACTTCACCTAGCCATTCTATTTCACCAAATGTTTACTGAGTTAATAACAATTTGGTGCAGTGTCCTGTTTTGTGACGTTTCTATCACTATTACACTTCAATTATAGTTCGCATCAACTTTATCTTCATTTGTATTCCGACAGGTGGAATGCTTTCACTATTTGTAGCTGATAAAATAGACATTTCATATGAACGACTGAACTGTAAATGAATTCTTTCATGACAAAAAAATCATACGCTTTTTCAATATGATGGCAAAGTTACTCCAAAATGTTTACCGAGCGATTTTCCTAATCACAATTTTTTTCATAAGTCTTTAAAGTAGGAGGAAGTGAGTCACTGGATCCACTACTCGCAAAACAGTGGCCAAAGTTGACAGCTTGTAAATTAGTTAAATAAAAAATAAAAGCCTATAAACTTTAATATTTTGAAAACATTAAGGTGTGCTAATTCTTTAGTTATTTAGCTGAATCAAACACCTTTTTATTATTTAACTCTAGTTCTATCATCGACGAGTCAACACCTTTTAAAAGTATTCTACAGTATTCTTAAGACAGACTCTTTCCCATTACCTCGAGGAAGTTTTCTTGAAGAAAGTTCTTCGGCACCTTTTCTAAATTCAATCAGCATCATAGAACGACGCCTCTGCATCAGCTAGTATTATATTTATGTAATAATCCCATGTAGGCTGCATTCAATTCAGCTGTCAAATACACAATAGTCCACTGCCCCAGGTACAGGTATCACATGTGAAAATGAATGCGAACTCGAGTAAAATAATAAACAGTTGTTCTATGTAAAGAATTACGATAAGTAATGTTTTATAATGACGAGTTGTATTCATAAACACGAAGTGTCATTAATCATGCATAGATGACTAATGAATGACTTTCTAAATTAATTTATAGCACATTTAATTAACCATCGAAAGGATCTTGGTGTACATTGACCAGCTGTGTTTCTTACATTAATCTTGTAGGTGGTTTCTTGTTACTGCAGTAGGCGTTGGCACTCATTTTATAAGAGTTCTATTGTCTTGTATTTTTTAATCCTTTTTTAATTAGATGTTAATTCTTATTTGTACTGTAGAAGTTTTCTTGTGTTGTAACGAGTTCCAGATTTGTTTCAGTCTTTATATCTGTGGGTCAGAGGTATAGAACACTATATCACATTTATTATATTTTACAGGAGAGAAGTTATTTAAAATCACCGCCAATTTTTTATGTAGGACAAAGTTTTGTATACCTATCGGTAGGGGACAATAAACCCATATGATTGTGCCAATAATTTCATTTTTGACAAAAATGGTCCTAGTGTACTATAGCTCCGACACACAGAAATATTTTCTCCAACTACTAAAACCTGTTTCTTCAATTCTTTGTTAAACTTCAGTTATGGCATAATTTTAATTAACTTATCAAACACCGAACCAACTAAAAATTATATATCAAAATCCGGAAAACTTTCTAGTAAAATCCCAGTGTATATTTAATGGGCTTGTGTCCTCATTTTTTAGTGGTCGATTTTTCAATTGTTGATTGAAATTGATGTTAATAAATGTGTATTGGCGTGTCTATTTTATTAAATATCTAAATATTGACGGAGATATAACAATTAAAAATTGGAATTGTAGTTTTAGTGCTAGAAACGGTCGGCAATATTTGTATGACGTGAAAAGCATTTTAACGTTAGTTATTTGTTGAGTAGGTCTGTGCTGTGGTAATATTCTGTAGCTGTTGGTAGTCAAATAATCAAGTCAAATCAAAGAATAATAAGTTTTTATTTTATTTAACCCTGTTACTGCAGACATAACATTGAAATTTGATTGTTCCTTGAAATAGCTGTAAATAATATTTGATATTTTGATATATAAATACATATAGCAGAGATTTATGAGCTGTAAGGTTGGTAACCTTACACAAGGATTGTGATGTCACATGCATTTGGAATGTATACAACGTTGAATCCCTTTAATAATTAAAGAGACAAAACGACTTTTTTAATTGTTAATATATCTTAACATATAAGGAGTTATTAAAAAATAATTGGACATTTGAGGTTCTAGTAACCCACTTTATCAATATATAGTACACTTATAGAAATTAAGACATAGGACACAAGCCCATTACAAGAAACATATTGAACATAAAAAGTGTCATATGACCTACCATAAATTACTAATTAGGAATATAATCGAGCTCAAAACTTACGAAAATGGGAGCAAAACCATAAACCTCAGTTAACTAAGAATTGACTAAACCACACTAACCAATCTGAAGTTTGCAACGTAACAATCTACTCCTACTGTTACAATTAATTGCATGGTATAAATCAACAAATACTTTTTGCTTTTCAAAAGTAATTATATGTAAATTGCATATATGTAGCAATATGAATAGGTTTGCCGCTACAAACACCATCTATCGGTAAACGCCAACACTATTACTTAATACTTTAATCAATAATAATAAACTGCTTAGTACTAAATCAATTCTATGCCACGGTTCAAATCGATTTTATATACCATGCATAAAATCTCCATATTTACATATTCGTCGGCATGTATCTATGGTTTGTCTTATTGCAGTTATTTTGCCTGCATGATATTTAAATGCAGTAAACCATGATTAAGGTAATCGTCGACTATTCAGTTGCCAACGCATTGGATTATTAAATGAAACATCAACTTCCAACATTAATTTCCAAGATTACTGCTCAAATTAGTGCAAATTTAATAAGAGAATCAGAGTTTTCCATTGTTTTGAAACTTATAAAAGTAGCGCAATTAAAATCAATGTAGCTCGCAAAGTAATGGTCGAAATGTCATGAAATTTGGACACATATCGTTTAAAGGTTGGTACTATCTAAAAATCATTTGATTATATTTGTCAGTAAAAGCGGTATACATATATAATGTCAGTAATATTTAATATTTTTGTCCATCTCTGTTTGTATCTTTTAATCACAAAAACAAGCGATGTAGATATAATTTATACAAGCCTATTATATACCACAAACTTTACGAGCAATTATTCCGGCTAACCCAAGGCTAAATCTATAATTAGCTTTATATAGTTTTGTTATAGCATATCAATTTTAACGATATTTAAATCTACTATATTTTCCTCATTTTATATTGGTATGTATTTTATTAGCAAAGAATACTTTAAACATTCGAATGGTGCACAACAAATACGTAGATCAACTCAACGTCTTAACATTGTAGCAGTCCGCTGCTGTATTCCACATGCAGAAATAACAGTTTTAATATTACTTCTGTCGTGTAACAACCATAAATTCTGCAAATTAATGAAAACAGTAATTGATTTAGTTTTATTACATTAGGTGCTCTGCGTTCGAATACATCGTACCGGTGGGTGACATAAATAACTTAAGAAACCTGTATCTTAAATAAACTTAACTCAGGTTAGAAGTTGGAAGAAAATATCTGTAGGTGTATAACATGCAATAATTTTATTGGAAATTAAAGATCAAGATATGCAAATTATCGCCTAAGAGTACTAGAAACAACCAAAGTATATAACTTTATATCTTGCTGCAAACTGTAAGAAATTTAAGGGACTTCTTTTGCAACTTTTCTTAAATTTTTACACAACGCTACGTTTGATTCAAATGCCAAAGTGTGAGTCAAATATTGGAAGATTGACATGGCAAATTTCATGCTACACGGTGGAACGAATGAAGTATTTATTTTATTAATTTGTTGATATTATTGACACTGACACTGTTTAACAAAAACTTTCAAGTAAATAAAGAAACTTTCAAATATAAAACCTTCCTTTGTTGGACGATTCGTGCAGCAGTGCATCACATGTGGATCAAGTTTGTGGATGAGGTAGAAAAATCCCTTTTGACGCTGGTCAAAAGACCGACAACAGTCCGAACTTCTTCCAACGTGAACACACTTAGTTTTAGCATCGACCACACGATGCGTTTGGTACTGGCTTGAGCCATAGGTGAAAATTGTCCAGGTTTATCAAGGTGCCCTATTGACCCTTTTTAATCATAGCAAATATATTCAATTCAGAGCTTAAGTGACCATTTGATAATAAATAGGAAAATAACTGTGCTTTGTATTTACATAAGATAGTGTGATAAAATTAAATTATTTGTTAGTGTCAATATGGTAACTTATTCGAGATATCAGTTATTTTCCTCAGGTAAAACTTTCTCTTCCACAAACTTGGACTCTTTCTGCACATAATGCCTGGTATGCATATAAGAGTAATGATTTATTAGCATTAGAAATTCCCAAATTAATTAGACTGACTTTTAAAATTAGTTTCTTCTCTGTGGTTAACACTGTTTGACAGATGACAAACCGATTCATCATAATTAATTCAATTTATTTAGTGCTTTAATCGATCCAATCAAAATGTTGACTGATAAAGGTCATTCTTGTCTTGGCTTAACGATCAGATAATATCTATATTGCCTACTGTTTATACATATTTATATACATGTCTATTTTAGTAGTATTAAATCGAGTTTATTGAAATGCGGGCTGTGATCTAGAATTAAATTAAACTAATTGTATTTCATCGGTACTTTAAATTATATTTATGTTCAACGATGTGGGTTAAGGATTTAGCGTGTTGTGGCCTAATCAAATTCAAATCGATAATATGTTATCTCGATCCAGTTGTTCCTGAAGACATCGTAATTCAAAGGTACAAGATATTATATACGATTATGTCATGTAAAATTAATTTCGAATATTATCAAAAGTGTATCAATATTAGATGACTATTTTCTTTTCTTTATAAAATGTAAAATAATGGGTATATTTGTTATTTTTTAAATTTATTGTGACGCTAATGCATGGGAAATAATTATAGAATAAATATAATTATAAAATAAAATATATAAATATATATATTTCTTACTACTAAGAATACTTGCGAAATAGATTTGTGTTTTCTTATTTAAAAAGTGAATTTACTGTGTATTAAATTTAGTGACTGTCAGCTAAGAAGCGCTTTAATTAAAATTATGAAGAACATATCAAAATGAAAAATGAATTAATTCATTACTAAAATATAAAAAAAAAACTTTTTCAAATCTAAAATTTTGTTTGTAAAATTACAACAAAATATGTCAACCTTTAAAACCAGTTCACTAACACCATCCAGCCAGACAATGGAAGAGATACAATCGCTCAGAATTCAACT
This sequence comes from Panorpa germanica, assembly GCA_963678705.1. Classification (NCBI taxonomy): domain Eukaryota; kingdom Metazoa; phylum Arthropoda; class Insecta; order Mecoptera; family Panorpidae; genus Panorpa; species Panorpa germanica. The sequence goes on from OY783222.1 coordinate 1,698,283, forward strand.
TCGGGAACGTTGTGAAGATATCCGCCAAAAAAATGATCTGATCCACCTCTTAGAAAAAGATATCGACGAGAAAGATGCAATGATACGTCACCTTCGTAATGAAATCGATAAATTTCGTCAAGTGGTGCGTCCCTTGACTCAAGCAATGATTGAACAAAGACGTAGCGGTTCCACAACTGTCGAAGATTGGGGACCTGGTGTAGAAAGCACAAGAATTGTTACACTTGTGGAACCACGGATAAAGAGACAAGCTATTAGTGCGGAACCGCTGTCTCAAATGGCTGGTATCGATGGTGAAATGTCCGTCATCAGAATCCCAAAATCTCCTTTGTAAGTTATTGTATTTAGGAGAATATTTAGTGTTACAAAAGTAGTGTCACTAAATCTACTGTAACTCGCAAACTAATGGTCGCAATGTCATGAAATTTCATACCGACATACCTAAAAGTCATATAAATATGTCAATACTGTATGTCATCCTACGAACTTATTGAGTAATTCACTGTATAGTCTTTTATTAAGTTGCTCTAGTTATAATTGCAAACTACTTTATCAGCATGTGTAGAAAAACGTTAATGATCAACGATTAACTACAGATTGATAGTAATAAATCACTGTGCAAGGAAGAGGGAGGGTGCGGAGAGGGGACGAAGAGTGTACATATCCGCTAATTTATTTTTCACGCTTTGTTGAACGCTTGGCTTACCCAGGTGTTACTAAACCATTCACTCTTACCATCAAGATAATTATCAGATTCTGTTGATGCTGCAATATTCCTCTGCTCTGTAATACCATAAACGTGTTTTAATATTTTTCTGAACAACTTTGTGAATCAGTTTAATTTAATAAGGATTACTTTATCTTAATCTTATAAATCCCTGGTTATGATTTAATATTTAAATATATTCAATTGTTCAGTGCTTTCAATTTCATTGCAGAACTTATCTCATAATTATGATCGTAGAATAATTTGCAGCTACATATCAAGAAGAAGTAATTATTATTCTATAAGTGCATTTAACATCGTATGCATTTTCCAAGTCTGTTAATTAACAGGTTTCATTTTATTATAAAATTATTTTGACATATTTCAACGCTATTTCACAAGCTATAATATACTTGTTGCCAAATATATATATATTTAATTATGTAATAATATATTTATTTGTATTTTCAGATCGCGTGAGCTAATCAAATCAGCAATTTTGGATAATGACTTCATGAAGAATTTGGAGATGACCCAAATTCGGGAAATCGTTGATTGTATGTACCCTGTCCAATATGCCGCTGGAAGTCTTATTATTAAAGAAGGAGATGTCGGCAGTATTGTGTATGTTATGGAAGGTAAGATTCATAATCTTGTAATTAATAAGTTAGTAATAATCATTGATTAATATATTTATTACAAATTCCAACCATAGAATATAGTCATTGCTACTTTCTTTAGCGCGGACTACAACCGAATTAGTGGTTCGCAACTAAGCTTTTTATTTAGAGGTCCCTGTAATAAATGATAACATGTTCCGTTTAATAAATATTCCACTAGATGGCTAATTGTGGCTAATAATTACATCAAATTACATTAAGTAAAATGGCGTGTTAGTTGGTGTAGGTAATTTGTTAACAAATAATTCTATTTTATTAATTAGTGTGTGCATTTTTATACAAAGTTAATTACATTTAATAAGTAATTGTGTATTTATATTGCTAAAAGAATAAAGTGACAGTAATCAGACTCTTTTAAAAATATAAGTGTTAGTTCACTCAAACATAACCTTCAACATGTGCTCCAAGCTAATGTAAGTCACATTTTGTCAATTTCTTATATTTAATACTTTTATTATGCTTCTTATATTTAATACTTGGTAATATCTTTATTAAAGTAGGACGCAAGTAGTAGAATACATTTGTGTGATTGTATTTGTTAATTTGATTCGCCAATTAAAAATCATAACATCTCTCTGAAAGGTTCTACTAAAAAATACTATACAAATAAAAAAAGAGCTCAGTTTTTGACATACATAGTATAAGTTCTTTATTCAGTTAAAGCATACAACTAATTATTTGTCAACAACTTTTTATAATAAACTTCTACAAATAAAATATATTAACTGTTAATTTGATGAACAAATATTTAATGTAAATGTAAAAGTAGTCCTCAGTGTCAATTTTCTAGTTGATGAATTAGAGAAATGTGTTTGTTGTAACAGAGCGGTGTTAATGCTTTTTAAATATCATAATTAGGGTCATTTAGGGAAATTAAAAATCATATAACTATTAGTGAACAATACGTTATTAAATATATTTACAATATCAGAATGGCTTGACAGTTACTGTACAATTTTTTTTACCTATATCTTTACTTAATACGTCAGATTCAAGTAAAATAATTGTATGTAATAATTGGAATGTTATTTCTTTTTTTTCAATGGTTTTGCCGTTTTAAAAATATGTATTGAACTTCGAAATATATTTATTTCTTATTATTTATATGATCAGAACTGGATCAACACACAACCAGCAATTTCTGTAATCAATACCTCTACCAAAGTAGAGGTTCATTTTGAGGTTCTTCTTTTCATTTTTCTGGTTGATCTTTAGTTCTCCATCGGTATAGAGTTATGTTTTGACACATACATTTCGAGCAACTTTTAATAATGAAATCTATGTACTTTGTATTTATTGCAAAAACTATTAGATTTGTTTTCAGTTTCTTATTAACTGACGGAAACCATCAATAACTGTTAGCTAATTATTTCTCTAAAGCGACATAAAAATATTTTGAAATATAACTGGCTTGTTTATTGATGTGAACAGTACAGTAGTGTAATTGCAACATTCACCGGAAGCTGCAACGATAAGGAAATAAGCCGTAGCATCATTAAATGATGCGCAGAAATAGAAACACATTGATTATTGCTTGGTACCTCCAAGCCACGCTAAGCCGAGTAGGTCGCAACTCGCAAATCATGTACTGGAGAGCTGCTGGATTAATTAGGGTCACCGCAGTTGCTTGTAAACAAATCTTTGATCTAAACTGAACACATTATATCCACATATTCGTTTTGCAGATAGTTTGTTTATTACATTCTGTTAGAAGGATTATCTCTTGCACTTTTTGTTGACAGTTCGTTGTGTTTAACTACAGAATTAAATATGTTTTTAATTATGAAACTAAATAATTTGTTTCTTAACTTTTGATGGAGACACATTGACGATTCTTTCTATCTCTGATTCTATTTTTTTCTGCATGTTTTTAAAATAAAGCCATAACTACAAACTCGCGTGTGGTATGCACTGCTTCTGCAACTGGTCACTAGACTTCTACTTCTTTTTAATTCTTTCTATCTTACTTCTGGTTATACGTACACTATGGGGGGTCTACTGCAACTGCACTACATAATAAATAAAGATATTACAAGGTGCATTTTAATTTCGTGTATTGTTTTACATACCTTCGGATCCTGCAATTTTTTTTCGATTTACTTTAAATTATTTTCCGCATGTTGTTTTTGATTTCGAATGGTTCTACAACAATGGTTTAGTGTGTTCACTAAATTGACGAAGGAATCAAGCCGTAAAGACCAACTTTTCAAGGTCATGAACACTATGAATATTAACCATTTATTATTAAACTTTACAAAGTAATTATCACATTCAATTTTTTTAATCTTGACATTTGAAAAATAGCACAACACTTTTTTGTAAATAGAAAAGGAAATGAATAATTTGCATACGAAGTGAATGTTGGATTCTTTGATTTATATATAATCCGTTTCATTTGTCTCGCAGCTATTTCTGATTTTATTAGATGCCTCATAAAAAAATGTTGGAATCTATTTACTACTTTAGATTCTTTCACCGGAAATCTAATGATATACTGCCAATTAATAAACTAGTTGTTAATGACTTGTTAGTAGTGAATTTATTAGAATATGTATCTCTCTTATAATGAGAGAATTTTGTATGTTAGTATATTTATTTATTTTATTTAACATTGATCTATTTTCTATATCAACATCGCTTGTTTTCGTCATAAATTGTTTTGGGAATTAAAAGTCAACTTAATTTTGACCTATCTTGGAATTACTAAACGATATAGCAGGAATCAAATTTCCAAAGCTAGTGTTGCCACGTGTAAATTTTTCTAGTATTAATTACATATTCTGCTTTGTAAGATATAGAATATATCACGTCTGTGAAATCTGGTAAGTGATGTCAGATATGCTTACGTCATATATTTTAAAAGTAAATGTTTAGTTTCAAAGAAAAAAATTAAAGGTCAAACAGACCACGCAGAGATAGACTTTCGGACTTGTTATGAACAAAAAATAGAAGCAGAATAACGAATCAAATCCTGTTACATTGCAATATCTTATTTTTTGTTTTACTATAAAGTAAATTTAATATTTTTTATTTTCAAGGTGTTTTTTTATTTATTAATATTTCAATTACTGTTTGCGTTGCATTTGCAATTATAATAAGCTATTTTTATAATTTCGACGGTATATTTAAAGTGTGTATTCTTGAGAAATGAGTGAGAAAATGCATATGAAGGCAACTGTTATCAAGATGTTTATTGAAACTACAATATTTTAGTATATGTATAAAACAGAACTAAACTAACACATCTGTATACCGCACAATAAGTCTCTGCAGCTATTTTCAACGGTATGTGTGAGTCTGTACTACAATATGAATCAGATTAAATGTCTACTTGTTGCACTGCACACCTGTTCATTCTCGTTCTTACTTTCAAGCTGCTTTCATCTGTTGTTCGTCCTTACATGTTAATTTCATTTTAGTAAATACTGGTCTAATACAAATCTCAGGTATCAAGCAAGGCAGGCATACTTGTGTAGTCGTTGTAGCCTTGAAAAACAACTAATACCTCACATCCATTGATGCGAATCTCTCCATAAATCCCCAACAGAAAATAAGGCACAATAAAGGCTTTGTTGTCTGTATGCGTTTGAACACGCAAGAAATATTATCCCTAACATATGGGGGTTAATTGCAAGTGGAATAAATGCAAAAATAATAATAAAATCGTAGTAGTGACAAAGACTGAATAAATGAATATACAGTGAGTGTAAAAAGTATTCGTACACTTCGGTATGCAGAAAGAAAAATGAATTTGCTGGGCTTCCTGGTATATATTTTCTAAAAAACAAAATAGTATCAAACACTTCAAGGTTACAGCATTGTATTTATTAAAAAAAAAAAAAGATTAAAAGAAAGACTGAGTGCGTGGTAAAAATAAATACACACAATATATTCGAAATCACAAACAAAAAGTATTCGTACATTTGATAAATTAGTGATAAAATATAAAGTATTAGTGATGAAATAACAAAAAAAAATAGTAATTAATATTTTGTTGGTCCACCTCTTGCATTAATAATAGCTTGGAGTCTTCGTGGCATAGAATCAACTAATTTAGAAGTGTAAGAAGACGGTATCAGAGCCCATTCCTCGCGAAGCGCGATTTTTAATGTTTCTTTATTCGAAATGTGTCGTGTTCGAATTTTTTTGTCAAGATAATCCCACACATACTCTATAAAATTAATATCGGGTGATTGAGGAGATATTTCAAGGTGTTTTGAAGTGTTAAAGAGGATCCACATCTTGGTATTCCATGCTGTGTGCTTTGGATCGTTATCTTGTAAAAATATACAATCATTATTAAAACCCATTTCTGTTACACTGGCGGGAAGATTTTCTTTTAAGATATTAATATACACTTTTTGATTCATGATTCCATCAATAAATGCAAGTTTCCCCACTCCAGTAGCACTCATACAACCCCAAACCAAAACAGAACCACCACTCACCATTTACACTCACTGTATATTTTATTTACAATTCGATTTTTAATATTCTTGTCTAGAACAAAGAGAGACAGAAGTCAATGGAAAAAATATAGTTTCTATTCATATCATGTAGTTAATTTTATTCTTCATTCTAGAAGATTAAGTTTTATTTTTAAAGTTTATTACCCAAAATTTCGTCCATATGTTGATAAACTAAGAATTTATATGGTAATTTCTTTGAGAACTTATCTTACAAAATAAATATTGTTTTAAGAGTTAACGTACTTACTTTCTTCACTTGCTAAACATCCTGTCAAATTTAAAATACAAACGTTTATTTAAAATAAGTGCATGAATACATCCTGTAATAAACCTGCGGTTCTGGGATTGATTACAACACCATCTATAATCGTAAAGTAAATATTATACAAGCATTACTTAATAGAATAGTGACGGAAGTATTGTTCTAACAGATTACGGAATAAAACTTATAAAAAAATCAAATGCGTTCATTATCGTTGCGAAGTAGTTCCAAATAGATACGGTGGACTATTAATTTGTGTTTGATAATTATGTTAATCAGTTTTACACGAATTTAATTGGTTTTTTCATTATTTACCGATTAAATGCAATGGTATAAGTATTAAGTCATGAACATATGCCACATGTGCCAAATAATATATCGTTGCTAATTAGTCGAACTCAATTTTATCGAAATATGGAGAAATATCATTAATATTGTCCACTAAAATCGAAGTATTTAGTAGTATAGTTCTTACAAGCTAATAAAACTAGCAAATTTAATTTTCCTAATGTAGTAAACTAATCTTAATTCAATCATATCAATATTAAATATGTACTCGTATATAGCAAACCAATCGTTAAAAATGTTAGAGTAAATTGTGTAAAATTGAATCTATTTATTTTGTATACCAATTTTAAATGCACCACGTACTGAAATTTATGTTGGAGATAAGACATTCGTAAAAATTCATTCAATGCAAAATTATTGCAAAATATTTTAGCAAGAAATCTGCTTCTAGGAAGCTGGCAAGTTTAAAACTATATTGCGTTGCAATTTTGTATATTAGGAGGTAGAAAATGAACCTTCGTAGCTGGCAAGTTTGCCACGCCACTAAAAGTAAATTTTCTACATGTTCTAAGACACCTACAACGGTCCATCACTATGTTTATGAGGCATTATCACAGTTATGTATATTTTATATTAACGAATGTTACGGTTCTACGTTAAATATACGTTGTATTTATGTAACATTTTACATAAGAACGAATTAAGTATCATTCCCACTCACTGCTTTAATTTAATTTAAATTGTTTAGCATATGGCAATGATGCATACGCACCAACTAAATTAACTAAATTTAAATAAAATACGAATGTGAAAAGGAATGCTTAAACGAGAACCTGAAATCTAGATTACAATATTAAATAAAAACAGTAAATTTAATATCAAAACAGTGAGTGGGAATGAGGCTTAAACGTTTTATTTTGATTAAATTATTTAATTTTAATTAAATTATTTAATTTTCAATTGTAAAATCAGTTTATGTCTTACTCTAGTAATTTTCAATGATTTTGTTTTTGGTATCAATGTATTCTTTTCAAAATAGTAAAGTTGACGTCGTTATATCTATAAATTGCAAACTAAGGTCAGTTAACATATTTATATTTATAATGCGCATGCGTCAGATAACAGTATCTTCAAGAACTATTATTTATTTGTCAGAATTTCGTTATTTAACGATTTTACAACAATTAAGGTCTTTTAGGTATATTCATAGTCGTTTCTAGTAGCACTAAACTGAGTTTAATATCTTCTGTTGATTTTTTCTTATAAAAGACATGAAAACAGTGTCAAAAAACGAAATCTGTAATAAAATACATAAAACTTATCAAATAACAAATCATTTTTATTAAATACCTGTCTCTAGTGGGAGTAGAGAAGGATGCAACATACATTTCGTTTAAAGTGTGAGTGCAACAGAGTTAATAAAAGAGAGAGTAAACTAACTGGTAAATTGCTCAGCAGTAAATCCTGCATATGGAGTATGGTGAGTTAGTCATGGACAGACGGGGCACACCGCTAGACCTATGACTCTCTGGTTCTGATTGTGCTGCTGCTGCTGGTCCTAGTGCTGGATATAGTTCCAACGGGTTTTCCTTTTGCTGTCTTGTCTCTTGTGATCTTATGATTAGTTTTTAAAACTGGCACAGACGTGTTTGTTGTCGTCGTTGTCGTAAACAAGAACTTGTGCTGTCAGTGAGTTCTAATTTTGTTGTGATAATGTGCTTCGAACAGTTCTTTGTTCCGAGAGTTTTTTTTTTAAATAAAGTGATTAGTCCATTGTAAATATTAACCGTGTTTTGGATATTTTCTTATGGTGTGTAAAAGGAAATCAATATTGTTTTGTAAAAGAATTGGAAATTATTAAAAAGTATGTACATTGTTTTTAAAAAGACGGACGGTACCCCGAATTAATTTAATTATGTGCTCTTTGTTATTGTTCATATATATGAAATGACGATATAATACTGCAAACATCGTCGGTGATAGGACTTAGGGTTATTATTTGATATAGCTACACCTTTTGTTTTGAATCTTATAAAAAAACTACTGCATTTTTATATGTTTTATGGTATTTTTTGTATACTAAAAACATGTACAAATCTTATGTAATATACATTATACCATTTTTAATTTAGGAAAAGATAATATTAATGGTTAAAGTTAAAATTATAAATTTGAGGTTAGATATTATATGACATTTCCATACATAAGTGAAAATGGCGTCATATTTCACATTTATTGGTCAACTTTAAGTATAAATACTGTCTATTTTTTAATAAAAAGTGGTATAATGTATATTACGCAGGATTTGTACATGTTTTTACTATATTAAAAGCGCCAGACAATATACGAAAGTGCAATAGTTTTTTTATAAGATTCGAAACAAAAGGTGTAGCTATATTGAATAATTACTGGACTTAGCAACAAAAATAACCCGACATTAAATAAATTAAATTAAAAAATAAGGATGAGGGTTTTCTCAACTCTTTTTACATTTTATAAATCTTACTATAATTACAATAGTAAAATGACCAAATTCATCAGCTTCTTATTGAATTAATTTGACAAAAATATCAAAATTACAGTTTCCTTGTATAATAGTTTTGCGTGTACTGCAGACTACATGATTTCACATCAGATTTAATAAGAAAAAATTTGTCACGGATGAAATAACAATGGTGGTTTCATTTAAGAATAAGTGGATATAATTTAAAAACACATTTTATACAATCATAAGATATAATCAATTTAATATGTAATTCAATTTAATCAAATCTAGGTCTGTCATTGGTTGAGCAACACTAAAATGTTTATAGCAAATTACACAACATGTTTCATGACTTCATTTCATTTTATTTTGATTGACTTATCCATGTAAATGTTTTTTGGATCTATTGATTTGGTTGAGATTAAATTAATAATCGTTTAATATTTTATTAACTATGTCCAAGTCATACAACTTTTATATTTATTTCCGCCTTGGATTTTAAATTTATACTTAATTTAGTTAACCTTAAGTAATTGTTACTTACGAAATAATTTTTGTTACACTGCGGAAGTGAAGCTATTGCCCATTTACCTATTCAACTATTATCACGTTTTAATTAAATAGCTCACAAAATATAAAAAACACGGATTGTTACTTAACTATCAAATCTTTTGAAACGAATTATTTATGTTCTAAACAAACAAAAGTGTAGAGTCACTTTTTACATAAATCCATGTTCTTTTCGTTTTTCTTTAAATTATAAAAGGTTTATTTAAATCTTGGCTTGTCTAGAATATGTTTTTTAATTCTAATTTTTTTTATTACATGATCTTTTGATCGCTAAGGTCTTAGTAATAACCAGTGCATTTAAAATTATACACAACTGTTACATAAGAAGTATACATTATGCTGGTTTTCAGTTAGAACGCTATGTTTAGGTTATATAGAAAGCTGAGACCTTTGTTATATGGCTTTGTTCACTCCTCTTTATTGCCAGTTTGATAGATAACGTCGTTCAAAAGTTGCAGTAAAAAATAGTGAGGTTAAAAACCGTATTTATTTATGTCTCACGACTGACAGTAAAGTTTTATTTAAGGGGGAAGTAAGGTTTCATTTTTGTATTTATTTATATTATTGTACAACATATTAAGTTTATTGTGTAAAAATTTGAAGTCGATTGGAGTAAAACTGTCGGAGATATAGAGTTTCAAGTCTTCACCTCTCGTGGTCTTCTTTCGTGTTACTTTGAAATTTTTAAATGTGGCTTCTCATACATAGCTTTTTCAGAGTCGGTGCCCTCTCTAGCTCAAAATCTACTGGACTGATTCTTTTGAAATTTTGCACACTCTTTCTTTACATAAATGCCGAGGTAACGCTGTCGAATTTTTCTTCATTTTTTAATTTTAATGTATTTTAAAATAGCAAAGTTTCTGATTTTTTTCATGAAAAATCGGTGTTTTGATTTTTAAGTGCTGTAAAAAATTGAAAAATCAATAAAAAAAAGAAAAACTCGACAGCGTTACCTGCAGAAACTTATCAACTAATGAAATCATTTTGGTTTTTCGATTTCAGAAAATCCAGTGATGAGTTATGAGTGGCACCGCAATGTTACTTTTTTTTGTGACGTCCGCGGAGATTCGCTGTCAATGCCTCTTTTCTTGTTATTTATTTATGAAAGTTTCACAAAGTATTCTTCAAATGTCATTTTATAATATAGTAATTATAGAAATAATTATATATTAACTGTGTCGTCAAAAAACATTATCGAAAATATGCTTCTTTTTTATCGTTTTGACCTTACTCCCTCCTTAAGGACTGTTCTCCCGTATTCACGCGGCCTAATCCCATTAGATTACAGAAATCTAATATCTATGCTTGCATTTATGTATAACTGATTCCATCACTTCTTTCGCTCTAAGGTAAAACATGTTTATAAGTAAGAATACGTTAAACAACGAATACATTTTGGGCAGCTTTTTGTAGAGAGGCATTCACAAGTCTTCTAAATCGTAACGACCTTAAAGTAGCCATCTGTTTCACTATGGATCTTGGAATTTATTCCTTTTCCTTGTGATAACTAATTGAACTTCATCACTTTCAATTAGGCGCTATCAACATTTGAGATTGTCTCGTCTGACGTATACCAACTTCTCTTGGAAGATATTAATAGATTCGATATGAAATTAAACAAGCTGATATTTTGATAACATCATTTTTTGTAAAACAAAAATTAAATACAAAATTTTTAGTGGGACTTGTATTTTACAGAATAAAAATGATCTTACATGTATCTTTTTAATTCGTGTGATTTCCTTGTTTTTACAAAACAATATTTTTATTAATACGTAAAACACAATCTAATGATGTTTTTCCTTCATTTTAATTGCAAATGTCATAAAAACAAAAACATAAAGATTATAAACTGATCGATCAGTGGTTAAAGTGTAAAAATAAATAATGATTTGTACAGTGTATAAAAATAACTTGAACTTATCAATTTCATCCACTGAACTAAAATGTTTATGTTATAATAAAAGTTGAAAAAATGAAGATACAACATTACCCAGGTAAAGCAGTGGATGCTAATCACATAGACCTCAAAATGGGGGCCCTAGATCCGCAATTAGGGTCACTAGAGCCTCAAATGGGAATTCTATATGCAGCTAGTTGGTTGGACGCTCAAAAAACATTATCTGTAATACCTTCATCAAAATCCAATGGTGATGATATAACTATATCAAAATTAGGGAAATACCAGCAAAGTATAGATGAAAGTATTAAAATTCAGGCTAGTGAAAATAATCCAGAAATTACCAGAACTTTAAGAGAAATTAGTGGGTATAGACCTTCAACTTTGAGGAGGAAGCATAGGAGACAATTTAGTGGTTGGGAGGAAAATTTAGAGCAACAAATCAAATCCCAGAAGTATCTGCAAAGGCAAAGGAAGCCTGATGGCCAGGTTGGGAACAAGCATGAATTGCAGAGTAGTAGCGAAGAATTTAGTGATAGACAACCAGAAACAAAGCCAAATTTGGGACGAGTTCATCATAAATCAAATATCGATTTGGCATACAACGTTAATAATTACCAACAACATGAGGAGGAGATTACCAACAAGTTGAATATCGATGACTCTCAAAGATATAACGAAAATTTAAGAAAATTCAACGAAGATCGTAAACGAAGTAAAGAAGTGCATCTAAAATACATAGCAGCAAGGGATCGGAATCTGTCAGCGAAAGCAAAAAACATAGAGAATTGTTACGAGAATCTAAAGCAGTATCAGAACAAGGAATCGAACAATCAAGTAAAGAAGAATCCTCGGTTAAATTATGTCAAATCTTTGAGAATTCCTGGAGAGAATGTGACAGTGACTCAGCCGAAAAGAACTATCTCTCCGATTGAACAAGTTACTATGTTAAATAATCTAAAGAATAATGCGTCACCATCCCCGCGACCGAGAGTGTTAGTTAAGCGGAATAATTCGATGTCTCATCGGAAGCAGAATAGTTCTTCGAGTAATGAGTCAGATAACCAGTTCAGTATACCCAGACCTAAGCTTATTGTTCCGGTGCATACGTACGCGAGAAAGAGACGCACGGGGAATTTAACGGGGGCGGAAGGTAAGGTTCTTTCATTTAATGAACTTCTTACGTTTATAAATAAACCTATCTGGAAGTCATCAACGATTTAAACATAAATAGGCATGTGTTTCTACACCCCTATAACATTTATAGCTCTAGAAATTTTTATTTAATATTTTATGAATTCAAATAATTTTTCGTTAAATTTTGGAGCAACCAAAATTAAATTCAGTTTTTAAAACATAGCGTTACTAAAACCTCTGTAATTCGTAAACTAATGGTCTGATTTCATTTCAACATTCAACATTTTTTAACGCGTATCGTGTGAAGGTTGGTACTGTCTAAAAATCACAATCTATCAAAAATCATCATGGATTTGTGATTGGTGGCGCCATTTATATGTCATCCTACGAACTTATTGAGTGATGTGTTATTTTTATTATTTTTATATTATTTAATATTTTTATTTCATATTTCACGCTTCTAAGAATTGGAGCTAGGTTTACCCAGAGTGGTTCTTTATAATTAACTAAATGCAAAGTCATTACAACAACATTTAATAGTCTCTTTGCAACAACTATAATTACTCACTCAACAAAATTGAAAGTACATACTGAGTTTTATGATGCAAAATAAATCTTTTAAGTCACTTAATATTTCATGCCGCTTGTTTTTACACAATAACATATTCGTATGATGTCATTTGTAGCATAAACTAGATTTACACGCTATCTTCTGTCATAACTTTATCTTATTTACCGGGGATTTTACCCAAAATTAATTAATACACCCGTTTTTGTTGTTGACTCTTAAATGTACGTCATCAAAATTAAAAATTATCATTTTTTGCTTAGAAACTCAGCTAATAAAAATATTTATAGGTTTTTTATGAGAGCAGATTTGGTTTGCATGTAATATATGTTAAAAATATAGTTTAGAGGGCATTTATGCATGATGCTGGATCCACAGGCCAGAATTTATGTTTTCATAATCATAAACCCTATTAGATAGCTGTGTAATACACATAAATGAGGCCACTTCACCATTAATACTTCAGTAGTAAAGCATTCCTCCTTCCTGATAAGGTAATGATAGTGAGTGCAATGTGGTTACCTCACAAGGACCTTGCCAGGTAATACTAACAAGGTTCTAGTCGGGAAAACGTTCTTACGTTCTAGATACATAGCATTTCTTTGTAATACCTGCCCAAATATCTATACTGTGTTTTCAACACAAAGTTAGACTTTATTTATCACTGATACTTTTCCCGTTTCACTAATAACGTGATTGTATACTTACAAGTGGAATAACCACATATTTATAGTGATTCCCTCATAACGAAAAAGAAAATAAACAAACAAAACGAAATAAGATATTTTCATTCCAAGTCACATGTCCAATAATTAATCAAACGTGCGTTATGGAGATTTGATTGCTTTGAGACCTTATTATAAGCGTAATGAGGGTTTTTAATTACCAACTGAAATAAAAATTAATCTCTCTAACTGTTGATTATAACCACATCGAATTGATTACGCGTCATTAATATTAATGACTATATTTATGCTTTGTGTATGTTATTCATGATTTATGATGATGAATGAACACTCTTACTACATTAAGTTTTACTTTGTCACTTTATCAATGCTTCTGTAGAGAATACTGAAATGTTATCAGTTACGAAGATCATTGGTCAACAAAGTTCGCGTGCATAGTAGTTTTATCGAAACATGCGAACGTATAACGAATGGTGCACATTGAGTTGATTGTAAAATAATTGTCAGTAAAACTGAAATTTTATTAACAGCTTTGGTTAAAGGTGAATGTTATATATTTGTGATTTATTTGCAAAGTATAAAAGTAAACTTTCTTTAACTATACATTGTTTATACTTTTTGTTTATCTTAATTTAAAATTCGAATTAGAAAAATAATACTCGTATTATTGCAACAATATTTATTTTGCTTGTTCATATCATTTGTTTATTTCCGTTTTAATAACTTCCGCGATTGTATACTCATATCTGATTTGCAATTTACCCCTTGCTCCTCATCTCCTCCCCATCGTCTAGCAACATCATTGTATCGCAGTTTTGCCAACATCCCTTTTATGTAGGTGTGGACTTATGTGTTCGTTCCGTGAAGTGCATGTGATTATCTTCTCCCACCACGTAGATGTACTTGCAAACCAGACTTATAATTGTGTAATTACCTTAATAGGTTGGGTACTTGGGATTAAATAAATATTTAACTGGATGTGGGATGCGAATGTTTCAATTAGAACTTCCTTTATACTGTTATCATCAGAGATGGATTGATAAAGCAATGAATCATTAAATAATAACAATAGTATATACACCATATAATTCCCAATGGCTAGATTTTTTGCCCACTCATTTTGTGATTTTATTATGAGCAAACGCGCGACACTACAATGCCCCCACTTGCCGTTACTTACCGAACAACACTAGAATATAAATTCCATTTTTTTTTATTGATAACAAACTGTGGCATTTGTTATTTTTAAAATAGTAAAACGTTATATTCTAACAACATAATGACAATGTCATCAAGGTTTCATGAACGTGCTTATCCTTAGTGTGCGCTTATTTTTTTGCATATTATTATAACAATATTATCAGAGTAAACATGAAATGAAATTTCGTAACACAAACCTTAACCCATATTTGGCACTAATTTTTGCTCATGGTTAATAACTTTTATAATAGTTAGTTGCGTGTTGTTTTTAGAGTAATTATCTTAATTAATAATATAAATAAAGATATTAATTGTTAATGTTTTATTTAAAGATCAAATTTATTTAACCAATTTGTTCAATATAATATTCCAAGAAAAAATCGTATTGAAAATTTTGATCTAAAATTATTTTGATTTACTTAATTATATGTTTCAACTTTGGCTCAATAATAGAAGAGTTATATTTTGAAAAATTTAATACTTTACAGAAAGAAATGATATTGATTCTTTTAGCGCCAAGCTTTAGGATGCTTTTCAAATTTAATTGACTTGTTCAAAAGTTTCATCTTGTGCAGCAATGACTAACAATCGTTTTGCCTGAGTTTTATTGCATGCAGATGAGCACAGAATCCCTTTCTACATGTTCGTTCATGTCACAAGAAGAACGGATTCACGATTTAGTTGACGATGGGTCGACTGGTCCATTGCAACAGTTCCCGCCGAGTCTGACACGATCTCATTGTTTACAGATTTTACTTAAATAGGTTAATTTTGTTGCTTTAGTTTTGCTTTCACTTGCATTGTCTACCTTTGGTTTTATTTTATACGAATATAATATAACGTTATTTGATTTAAATAATTTTAACATTTTATTGCGAAATGCACTTTACTAATTTACAAAAATTCGCCGGCGAATTCTCATACTTTGAACTATATACTAGTACATACTACTATAACTTGAAAGTGGATTAATTAAAATTCAAATAAGAATTACACTAAATATGCAAACATTGAAATTGCTGAAGAATTTATTACAAGTTAAAAGAATGAATAAAAATGTTTGAAATGTATAAACAAGTTGTGACTTGATTCGGAGAGAAAATATTTTATTATCTTAGTTGAAGTTGTTATTGACATATCGGAGATTCATTGAATATTCTAGAATTATGGTCGTGTGGGTATGTTAGTGAATATCATAAGAAGAAAGGTGTAAAGTCCAAGTTTAATGTTATCGACAAAGACGTACGTCATTTACATAGTTTGTACCACAAAGAGAATAGCGTCACTGTTTGTTTGGGGGCCATGCTTTGATCTATTTACTTGTAAAAACTATTTGATAATACAAACACTCATTATTACTATGTAATGAGCGATTATTTACTCTACGATAATGTCCATGACATTCTACTATTCTGTGTTGAGCACTGAATGCATTACAAGCCTACTCAACGGTTACGAGTGTTTACATTCTTTGAGCCAGTCGGACAATATTCATGTTTGCATTCTTGTATGTGACATTTTAAGATTATTGCTGGAGATTGTGGAATCTCATGTTGTAGGTTGTCACTATCAACTTGGCATTTGATGAAGGATAAATGTTGTCCAATCCTGTATAAGATCTCTTAAAAGAATTTGATGTTATGAATTGGTTTAAGGGGGGGATTAACGTTCCAACTTTTTTTATTTTTTTATATTAATGTACAACATATTAAGTTTATTGTGTGAAAATTTGAAGTCTATTGGAGTAAAACTGTCGGAGATATAGAGTTTTAAGTCTACCTCTCTGGTCTAGTTTCGTCTTACTTTGAAACTTTTCTCGAGTTTTTTTTTTAATTTTAACGTATTTTAAAATAACAAAGTTTCTGATTTTGTTCATAAAAAATCGATATTTTGACTTTCAAGTGCTGTAAATAATTGAAAAATTAATAAAAAAGGAAAAAACTCAAGAGCGTTAAATGCAGAAACTTATCAACTAATGAAATCATTTTGGATTTTCGATTTCTGAAAATCCAGTGATGAGTTATGAGTGGCACCGCAGTTACTTTTTTTTTGTGACGTCTGCGAAGATTCGATGTCAATGCCTGATTTCTTGATATTTATTTATGAAAATTGCACAAAGTATTCTTCAAATGTTATTTTATCATGTAGTAATTATAGAAATAATTATATATTAACTGTGTCGTCAAAAAACATTATCGAAAGAATGCTTTTTTTTATCGTTTTGACAAAAGTTTAGTTTTATTAAAACTAAAACGTTGATCAGACTACTACATATTACAAGGTGAAAATTATAAACTTTCTTTTATTGGTCACTACAGAAATAATGTCATTATATTTATTTACTCAATGTTTGTTATTTTTCAATATCTGTTAACTTCTTAACTCAGCTCAAAATAGTTATTTTTACAAATGTACAATCCGATGCACGATGCATATTTATAGAAAACACTTTCTAATGAATATTAATTTGTCACATCTCTAATGATGATTTCCCTTTCATGACCATTGCTCTTGATGGAGCGTCACCAAATCTACATAAAAGAAATTTCTAAATAATTGGAATCCACGCACGATCACTCGAATCAATACCGCAGCGAAATTATTTATTTGCTCCTATTTTGAAACATGTCATCGTACTTTTCTTCTAGCAACATTTTTTGCACATGTTTAGTTATTTTTATACGGTTGTGCGTGTCATAGCTAAGTAGAGTAAAGAGAAATTACTTGTTTATATTTTGTAGTTATATTTATAGGTACGTTCATAAATAATAAATATTTATAAAGTTGGTATTGAACAAACTCACATTCCATTGATGTGTAAATATTATCGCATTCGTAGGTCACTAGATGATAAATGTTAGGTTTATTACGAGGACAATTGCTATGACTGATAAGTGTAGCAATAAAAACAGAATCGAAGATTACATGTGTGTATACAAAGTATTACCTTTAACGTTAATCAGTTTTGATTATTTATAGTAAGGTGTCTAGTTGACTGCTGATAAAGTATTGTAGTGGAGTAAAACTATAGTACGATTTAAGGTATGACACAACACTGCACCGTATCATCCAGTCCGTGACCGAGCTATATGTAGATCATCGTTAGTCAGAAAAGTGTAGAATTCAATTCAATCAATACTGAAATAAGTCATATATGCTACCAAACAAAATTACAATGCAGATTATTTGTCAAATACCGCATACAACTCGAATATTTGTCGTTATTCGAACCCTTTAATATTCGATGATGTTTCACTAATGAACTGGATGATCGGCTCCACCTGTGCTAACCTGTCCATGTTTAGAGGAGGGGGGGGTATAAAACGTTCCACGTTCCACTGGTACTGTCTTTAAAAAATACTCATCCAATATTTAGTATACATGACGTTTTGTATTTAATATTAGGATATACTTTTTTCTATGACTACACTCTGACGTAGTCGGAGCCTGGAGATCGGTGTCAGTGCATTTGTTGTGAGTTTTAACTTTTAGGCCCTCCGCACACGAGTCGAGTGATTACAAACTAGTCGAGGCTTGTTTCGTGACTCTATAGAATTTTTAACAATAGCATAATAGGGGATTTTATTTGTATGTCGTATTTGTATGTATGTATTTAAATACTTTTGAATAGTATTTGTGCACATCTCTGCTCATAATGTCACCATCAAAAGCATGCAACCAAACATGCCCTGCGACCGAGAAATATAATCGCTCAAAACGTGCTCATAACTAGTTTAATTTCGTTCGTGTCGTGTATTTTCTCATTCGGTTCGGGCAGATCGGTTTGCAATCAGTCGACCCGTGTGGGGACGGCGTTAGGGTCTTTTTATTATTTATACAATTTCTGAAATCTGATTGCCAATAAACATCTGACAGTATAGTTTTCCATACGATCAGTTCTCCATCTTTGTTCAGATTTTAGTGATATGATAAACGATCAAGCGTGTAATAGGCTTAAAAAAACGACAATTAAATGATAAACAGATGGTACAGCATTGCTACAAATAAATATAAATATTATTATCCATGTCTATGTTTACATATAATTAATACGGTTTTATTAAAACAACCGTCACTCAGCGACGAGTATATAAATCTTAAACATTACAGTTTAAAAATGCAAATGTCTTTGTTAATTATTATTCACTGTGCGTCCTCTTAACTAATAATACATCACCTTCTAATAATCATTAGGTATTCTGGTCTTTTATTGCGAATTCATTAACGATTACCAATATAATCCGTTTCGATCGTTATAACAGCACATTTAACTGTTTAGAAACAAGCAAAGAGTTTTGATAATTTATTACAATTTTTTTTTTTGTAATGTGTGTTATGTCATCATTTGGTACAGTCACGTAATATTTTAAAACATGTAATTTATTCTGATGAAATTTTTAATATATTTTTCGAAATGCATGTTGCGATTTTTTTGCTATAATTATTATCTTATGAGTATTACATAAATCTATAATAGATATTTATATTCACAAAATATTCCATGCTTTATAATAACCCCAGTTATAAAATTGTATTGCTACAAGGTTCATTTTCTACCTTGGATATTTAACTTAATATAGCAGGTTAAATATTATCAAAAAACAATGTTTTTTTATGTGTAAATCGTTTTATGTAAGTAACTATAAACGCGAATCAAAATTTAAAGCTGCAATTAGTTAGATGAATAACGTATCTACATTTTAAGCTTTCTTCCACTGAATTTTAATGACTTGGAACCACAAAAATAAGTTTTGAAAATGAATATTGCCATATTTTCTAGTTTTATGACTGGTAACATTTCTAAGGGTTTGTCATAAATTTTATAACTTTTATTATGGTTCTCAAACTTACGCTTAAGACTTAAAAATATATAGAGTACTCGATAATATCCCAGTCATATAAAAATTGGAATTCAACTAGAAAATCATTCATTTTCAAAACTTCTATAGCCATCTATATTTCGCGAATCAAAAATAGTCAAGTATCGTTTCACCTTAAGTTAATTATTTATTCGCTAAAAATTGATAAAGTGGACTTAATTGCATTGGCTTATGAACGAGTCATATAAGTCAATAATAACTAATTTCTTTTCTATTTTAACCTTTTGGATTTATTTGCATATCGAAAGGTATGCATCTTCGATCTTGTCTCCAAGAGTATAAAGACATTGACATCAACAAGAAATGTCAAATTGCGTAATTGATTAAATAACTACGCTGCAAGTTGTATGTGTTAGTATGTAGCTTCGATATTAATTGAGTCTTCACGAATTTTAATATTACGAAATATTAAGTTTAGTTTTAAAAAAAAGTTGAAGTAATTCAAGAATATTGCTAATATAATCTAATCGGAGCCGCGAAGCACCGGTGTGAATAGACAGTTCTTATTTAGACTTGTAAGAATTTCGAAATACATTTTATTGCCCTATTAAAACATAAAAATTAGGTCTAGGTTATATTACATCATATCCAAAACATGATCACGTTGAACAAGTCTTTTCTTTTGAATACATAACGACAAAACCGAGTTTTCAAATATTCTCGAATAAGTTCTTATTATTTAATTAAATGTGAAGAGTCTAATGAAAGTTTCAGTATAGAGATAATGTTTATTTGTTTTTTTACTCGAACTGAATTGAATTCCTTTTGTTTTGCGCTGTGTTATGCAGCTGCAGACTAGAAAGGCTTATAACAGTCTTACTACAGACTACTTGTGTTGTTAGACAAGCCAAGCACTTTATTGAGAAACTCGATGTTATAATAATGACTTCTTATTCAACAAAGTAAAAGTTACAACACAACACCAATTTATGTAAGATTCATGTTTTACGTAATTCTATTTCACATAGATAGTTGGGGGGATGTAGTGGAGAGAGGGGGTTTGTAGGTTCATTGTCATATTCTAATTTTAATATCAATTAAAGAGATATAATTCTCACTAAAAAATACCAATTAATCGTCATATTAGTTATTAGGCATTGTAGTATAAAATACATTCAGTTTTTCTATTTAATATAATTTAGAATTCTATTCCGAGCAAATTAGGTCCATGTTTAAATATATTACGTGTGATACACAAAATCCTTTGTCCGAAAGTTCATATGCAAATTCAACAAAGAATAAATACTCATCAACAAACATATAATACAAATAAAGTTTATAACCTTTTAAATTATTCAGTTAGCGTTCTGTCTGTTCTCTTCAGTTCTGTTCGTACATTTGTAGACAATAAATAAATCTCCGTTATGAAGTTCCATCGTTCATTGAATTTGAATGAAATACTTGACTCTGACTCTGAACCGAAGAGTACAACAATGCACTTAGCAGGAATACATCAGGTAATCACACAATATCTGAAGTACATTTGTAAAGAGAGTTACACTCTGAAGAGGAAGGTGAAAAAAATTATAATGGTATGAAATTGAGAATAACGGTGCATTGACTTTGAGTAATGTCGATTTATTTGCAAATTATTGCGAATTCTGTGTTTAAAATCATGAGTGAATGTTGCTACTATAAGACTATGAACTCAGATCACTAACTTAATACGCTAGTACTCTTACAGTTTGAGCTACCTAGGTGCTGAAAGTTTCTTGGTTGCGGTAGAATACAACATGGACGATTTAAATAAGTATTGTACACAAAAGAGGTATTTTTGTGGTGGTAGCAACACAACAGTATACTGTATTTGTTGTTTGTCTAGGTGTCTCATTTTATAACTTTTTCTGACGTCGTGCGTGATGATAATTTTCCATTAATATTAGCAAATAGAATTGTAATAAAAATGAGTGAGAATGTGACACTAATTTAACGATCACATTTTCTGTCGTACTTCTTTATTAATGATGATTTTTTACGTTTTTTTTTTTTTTTGACATTCTTTCCGTTATAAATTACAGGCAAAAGAACATTAATTACTAAAGTTAATGTTCTTAGTGATATTAATTTAATGAATATATAAGATGTCTCTCACAATAACATTTCCCACGAAATTTATCACCTTTATTAACATGTCAGGTTTGATAATTAACCTTATTTGTTTGATTATAATAATTATACATCATAAAATCAGAACTTCCGTTTATTTACTGAGAATATTGGAATCGAAAATTTTTACATCTGCTATCTCTTTTGTTTGTTTTAACATATTTATAAGACTCTATCTTTCTTACATTAATAACTTATTTATACTTATTGCGTTGTATTAAACTACAAATATTAAATTTTAGTGTACTTATTAATTTAATATTTTTGTCATATTAATTAGACATTTTTGCAATGTTCGCTTTCTTTATTCTTAAGATTTTCGTTACGATAGCGCCAATACTTTGAAAGAAGGGAAATTGTTGAACCCTTAACAATCTAGATATTTATCTACATATTTCTTCGCGCCTCACGTTAAGTTATTTTTTAATTAATAAGTATCTGTTATTTTCGCTATGCAACAATTGTTTTATTTTTTATAAATTCCTGTAACAGTCTATTTATTTCTATAATTTTGTGCTATATTTAAATTAGGTAAAATTTCTATCGTAATATTATTTTTTTATTTTAATTAAAAGTAAATAGAAATTAATATATGATGTATTAATTATTATTTTAATAATAGTAAAATTTATTTAGTTGTTTTTTAATTTATAGAAAAAACTAGAGTTTACAACCTTCGCAAGCGACGACTTAACTGTATTTCAAAATTCTAAAGATTGCCACTAAAAATAACCCATTATAGATGTAACATCGCCATTCCAAACAAATAACTCGTCAATAATAATTATTCATATAATTTATACGGTCATACAATTCTATGTTGTTTGATTTCACTACTTTGCAATTCATATCATGTCAGGCTAGGTTTGTGAATCGGTGAAGATTCTCAGTAAACACCAGGCTCGTTTCTATCAGCTGTTATATCGTCTTCGTATCGTTGAAGGAAGACACACTGTAAAACCCGTATTAATTTCTTTTTACCACAAACATACTTCCGATATATCTTTGCGACTACTTTTCTCGTTCTATTCATATAATATTTATCTTCTTTATTTTAATTTTCGTATCATCAACGACCTCCTATAATGTTGACAGTATACTTGGTGTATAACCATTATAGAATGAGTTAAATATTTGAATTGAAAAAGGAAATTAAAATTTGAGGTGAAATTCAATTCACACACAAAAGACAGTCGTCGCTTGCGACGGGGGTAAACTCTAGTAATAATTAAATATTACAGCACGTAACATTTCCTATTACAGCATTATTATTCATTTTAACAAAGTAATAATTTATTATTCTAACATATTATGAATTGGTACTATATATTTTACAATATAAGAAAATCTCTAAGGTCTAGAAGTCAGTCAAATGTGACACTAGTACAAGTAATATGAAATAAACCTACTTTCTATAAAAATGATGCCACTAGCAAAACCAGCATGAAGTGAGTCATGCATTCATCCTCCTACTTGCTTCTCGTAAAGATAAAACTATACAATTGTTTTTTAATATTTTATTTCAAGTAAATTTAATTTAATAATTCTAAGATAAAATTATTCATACAAATATTGATCTAGCTTTTCATTGTGAAAAGAAGCTGAGTAACTGATCAAGATAATTGGTTTAACTTGAGATTATTGATGAAAATCCATGTGAATATAATCAAAAAAGTAAAAGTGTTCTAATTATGATAGATTTTTATTAGCGGAAGTTATTTTCTTTGATATTAAATAAATACTTATTTATTACGAGCTCCCAAATATTTAAAAAAAGTAAAAGTACTCAAATTTAGATTACGCAAGCAACTTTCAAATTATTCACTGAAATAAGTGCAATTAATGAGTTTAATAACTGTATTAATAATGGTTTTAAATGGAACTATATAATTAGAATGCCACATATGGTATAAACTTACGATAATTGTGACATCGACTTTCTAAGTAGTGTGTATTCGAGTTGTTCGCAGTATTACACTTTATCATGAGCTGAAGATTCTACATTAATGTGTGTAATAAAAGTACCTATTGTTTTCCCTCTCAACGAAATAATAAACAGAAAGACCATGCTCACGTTTTTTTAAAGCAGATTGAAAGAATTCGTTCGAAATATGAAAACTTCCGACGTATTAAGTTGCATGTCGCATTAATGCGGACGTGTTGTACAACAAATGTTGGATGTCGCATGTTTCAGTCGCACTAGTCTATACGGATCTTTACATTTTAAAGAATGTATTCTTCTTAGTGCAAAATATCCATTTTACTTTTATACAACTGCAATTGGCATTTCTTTAAGTAACTAAGAGTGTATTTTAGTTTATAAACAATGCTATTAACAATGCAATGCAGACAATATGCTATAATTACAGACCATTGTGCATTAATTGTCCGCTTACCGTGGTTACCGACGACCTATTTTCGTTCTGTTTCGTTCAGGTTCACGATTTTGCATGCCTGCTTCGTTACAACGCTGCTTTACCACCTTACATTTACAAATCTTTGTGGTCATGTCGAGCCGGATCGTGTCTTGTCTGTAGCTACTTAGTAGGAACTACAGGAAAGCGCTTTCTCCTGCGATTTGCGGCTGTGCCTAATACACGAAATACGTTCCAAGACATATTGTGACAAATTATGATTGACTTGACTAACTAATTATCACTGCTTTTACTTTTGTTTCTATTCTAATTAGTTATTATCGTATATAGTGATGATTCCGGATACGTATAATCTTGCTTCATCTATACATTATTGAAATTTAGTGCCTTATTTTGTAATGACGTCAGAGAAAAAGTTACAAAATGGGGCATTTAATTTATTTTACCTTGGTATAAAAAATTAAAACTGGTCTATTAAAAGCAGGACGCAAAATACATTTTTGTCTCATTTTACATATTTCTTAGTTAATAAAGAAAACTGACAGACGTAAAAATAGATAGTTGCCTCAATATTGAGACCATTAGTTATTCAAATAAATTGTTTATTTATATTTTAAAAGAAACATTTCGAACCTTGTCAAATATTACCAAAATATGTAAATGAGCGCTCACATTGATAAATATTTTAATTAATTTATTTATTATTTTCCCTTTCCAAGATTGTTTACCTTGAAATGTCGAATTTGACAACCAAAATATTTAATTATGCTGTGAGAAATATTTATATTGATTCAGTATTTTTCAAAATTAACTTTTTTCTACAAAACATGGGGTCGATTCGAGAGAAATTTATTGTGGATGCAAGTTGATGAATTGGTGCGCAAAATTACCCTTCTTGTGCGCGAAATTACCTTGGGCGGTCTTTTTATCATGACGCCCAATGTGGTCGCATTTTTTTAGACCATTTTCTTGCCTTTTTCTAAATATTAGTTTTATCATGAACGACTAGCTATCTGGCATGTGACATAATAGAGAAGCATGACGGGTTCGAGACTAA
Organism: Panorpa germanica; assembly: GCA_963678705.1. Taxonomy (NCBI): domain Eukaryota; kingdom Metazoa; phylum Arthropoda; class Insecta; order Mecoptera; family Panorpidae; genus Panorpa; species Panorpa germanica. The sequence continues at coordinate 1,723,652 of OY783222.1, forward strand.
ATTTGAAGTTGAGATGATACTGGTAGTAGGCCAATAGTGAAAACAGGTTAAAATCACAGAGATTTCTCATAGATTTCATTATATCTAAAATGTAACATTAGTTTAAAGTTTGTTAATATAAAATCATATCTATTACAATAGTAAAATAAATAACACAATGCCGTACCCAGTTATTAGTGCAGCTATTACAACCATTCCATTCCATTTGTTGGTTAGCAGCGCCGTAAATCTGCAACAAGGTGTCATTATCCGGTTCGCTAGACCTTGTAAAAATGCACACAGGGCTTAGGGCTGCGCTTGAACAACATAGTTCCAACATACAGTTACATGAATCCAATTTATTGCAATCTGATACCATTTTTCATAGTTATTAAACAGTACTGTTTTCTGCTTATAACGAATCCGTGATTTCTTTGTTCTAGTTACAGGTATCTTGACGGAAGTTGTATATTTATTGACCGTGTCGTTCTACATCCTTTATACATCATTTTAGCGGTACTGCTATACATTCTTCCGGTTATATTTAACATTTTTATCATTGATCATTATTTTTTTTTCTGAATTTATTTTCATGTTAAAATATATCATATTTTCCTTTATTATTTGTTAATAATACGAGTATAATTTATGTTTTATAGGTTTGATTGTTTTTTTTCTCGCGAAATATAGATGGCGATACTATACAGCAGGTTAAATATTATCAAAAAAAAACATGTTTTTTAATGTTTAAATCGTTTTATGTAAGTAACTATAAATGCGAATCAAAATCTAAAGCTGCAATTAGTTAGATGAATAACGTATCTACATTTTAAGCTTTCTTCCACTGACTTTTAATGAGTTGGAACCGCAAAAATTAGTTTTGAAAATGAATTTTGCTATATTTTCTATTATAATACACTAAGATGATATATTGTATATAACAAATGGCAAATAAGTTGAGCAATGTATAAAAATAGAAATAGACAATTCTTTTCATATTAATAAGAGACACAATAATAAAAGTCCTGACCTTCCAACTAGTCATTCTTATACTTTGAAAGTTGTTCAACTTTTCTTGGGTTCAAATGATACAGGAATCAAGGTTTTTGTTAATGCTAAACAATGAAATGACAAACGTAACGTTTTTTTTAGCGATAGTATAAAAAAAAGATCGTAATATACCAGGAAACGATTACGGTATTGTTATATTAATAACATTGTAATCTCTTGGAGATTGAACTATATCAAAAACTTAAATTGAAACCATAAAAGTCTTTCGCATTTCGGACCGCTTTTGCATATGTGATTAGCTTTAGAATATCGATTTCTTTTTGGTGTTTTTTCATGCAGAATGAATGGCATAAATAGAAACAAAAAGTGACACTAAGAACCAGTTCATTCAAATAAAAGTCAGCCTTGAACTTTTCGCTTATTTCAAATACAATTGAAAGTAATTCTGTCCTGTTCTTTCTTTCTTATTCATCCCACGCGAATTCGAGCTACATATTTTATTTCATTTCATTTTTATTACTCGCAATATTGTTCACTTACAAACTTGCTTTCAGCCCATATCGCATTCTGCATTGCTTTAAATAAATATTAATTACAATATCATTTCCTTTGTTTGCTTTTTTAAAACGTTTTTTTTTTAAATTACTTTTAATATAAAATCGGGTTTAAACTGACATACAGGTAGCGCTCAAGGCTAACTGCTATTCAACAGGTATTTTATGTTCGTGTATGATCTTTGTTCTAATATTAACAGTGCTGTACTTGTGAGAAACAAAAAGTATATTAATATAGTACTTGTATAGAAAACTAGCTAGTGCGTTTGCTGCTTAACACAGAATTTCTTCTTCGATTCTCGACGACAGAACTTTTTCTGTATAACGTATCTAATATGTTTTAAACTTTAAAAAATTTACCAAAATTTGAACAGGGTCGCAACCGAAAACAATAATTACTAATTTGTAAAACATAAAATATCAATCAGTAAAATTTGTGTGACAATTTATAGATGGTCTATATATTTTGCGTGCAACTCCCAACCGGCACTGCCCATATTTGTAGTTCTATGATAAATTAGAATTAAAACTTAATGGTTAAAAATCTACCACCGTAAACTTATTTTTATTTTGAAAGTCCACCTCTGTAAAACAGCATTTTATGTTTGCACGGATAATAATATTATTAATAATAATTTATTATATCACTTCTAATAGCAAAGGTGACACGTTTTTTAATCAAGCGCAATAAATAGCCTTCCATCACGTGCTCAAACACTTCATTTCTTCATGAATTATTTATAATTAAAAATTAATTACATTTTTGTATGATTATTACATTTTTCACACAAGTTTATAGTCCGGACTTAATGAATTGTATTTACATATGGGTCGTTCAAAAGCCAATGCATTCAATGGTTTTTTACTCGTTCTTCTGAATATAATCGATCATGTAATATATTAGCTTTAAATTATTTTTAAAATATGCTTGCTTTTTTAACTGTAATTTATGCAAATTATCATTTGCAAATGTGCTTCAGGGATAGGAGAGATAAAAAGAATAATATTCTAAAATTTTGGCAAATTACACATTTAAATATATAACTTTTCTCTGTAACAAAAAATGCATATGGAGCAATTTCGTATTGCCTTAGGCGTAGTTATTACGAGCTTACAGAAATTAGTTAATGCATACTTATATAAAAGGGGTAAATTTAGAGCCGTTGCAACACTTATTTAATAAATATACACGGTCAATCTTCAGATTACTAATCTCTTTCACACTCCAATATTTTAAGAAATTTTGTAATTTTTAATAAGAGTCTGCCATCTATATTTAAATTTTTTAAATCATAAAATGAACCTTGTAAATGAAGTCCTAACACTGGCTAAGGTTATCCATCCAACCTTTCACATATTTGTGTTTAAATTAAAATAACTAAAGGTAGGCCTTAATAATGAGACTGCAAAAGTGAACGGACTTAACCAATTTTATTTCTCACACAACATTTACAAGTAGCTGTCAAATCTAAATAACCTATAATTTTGTTAAAACCCGTCAAATTACATTAACCTCTAATTTTGAGGTTAATTCACATTGTGTAATTTAACATTCAACAATATCCTATGTATGAGATTTTTACTAATTCTTGTACATAGTATAATTATAATTTGGCGTGTTTATACATTTGGAATTTGAGATAATGATGTTTGAATTTCTCTAGTTATTTGTAATTATCATTCTTTGTTGTATTAAATTGTTACTTTCATAAAATAATGTGAGTACAAATAAAATTATTTTCAATGAATTTTTAAAATAAAGACCCACGTTGAAAGCTGATTCACATCAGGAATAGATCATGCTCTTTATTTGGTGAGAGTACAAAGAAAGTTATTACCCAAAATTATACTTTTTTCAATACAATTCTGCCTAAAATTTGTTATTCGTAATTTCGTCTTCGAAAACCAAATTTCAAATACACTTATTTTTAACTTTCAAAACCCATGTAATCCATTAATATTTCTGGTGTTAATTAGAAATTGCTTCTAATATATGCATTAGTCCAATAACCAGACTTGTGGACCCGCCCCAAGACCAACCTGTTACATAGATCATCGATGTGCCCTATAAATGACAGTAGACATCTCGGTAGTTCCGTTTTACACTTTTATTTCATTTTCCACCTGTCATGTGATATTTATCTAGATTCTTGATTCTACAGTACGAGTTAGTATTAACTCTTATCTAAGCTATAATTAAGTTTTCTCGTATTAAAAAAGTGCACGGTAATAATATGTTATTAGCTTCAAAATAAATGAGTAAAGTTCTTAGGTGATTATAGGTGAATATTTAGATAACAAACTGGATGACGCTCCAAGGTGGCTACGTTCTATCTTTCTATAGAAAGATATTCCTTAGAGTACCTAAAAATTAATTAATTAATATTACAAACATCAAATTAAAATTTTGAAATGAATTACACATTATATGTGTAAACACATATTAAATATTAGCCAATGTATAACTTTCCAATTGGCAGCCATTGTTATTTCAATACTTATTAATTGGATATTTATTTATTTCCAGATGGCAGAGTGGAGGTTTCGCGAGAGGGGCGTTACTTGAGTACCCTCCAGGGTGCGAAAGTACTTGGAGAACTAGCTATTTTATACCATTGTCAACGGACCGCTACTATTACTGCTGCCACTGACTGCAAACTTTGGGCAATCGAACGACAATGTTTCCAAACAATCATGATGAGGACTGGATTGATCCGCCAGGCTGAATACACGGACTTCTTAAAGAGGTTAGTACTTTATCTCATGATTCTAAGATTCGAAAGAAAAGATGCACTAACACTTGTAATGTTCTAGCGTTCCCATCTTCAAAAACCTCCCAGAGGACACGTTAATCAAAATCTCTGATGTCCTGGAAGAGACGTTCTATCAACAAGGTGATTACATTATCCGCCAAGGAGCCAGAGGGGATACTTTCTTTATTATTTCTAAAGGACAAGTTAAAGTTACGATTAAACAGCCCGATGCACAAGGGGAGAAATTCATTCGAACTTTGGGTAAAGGGGACTTCTTTGGAGAGAAAGCTTTACAAGGGTAAGTCATTCGATGGTCATTTAGAAGATTCAACTAAAGTTGCATGTGTTTAATAATTATTGAATTATTTTAGGGATGACCTTCGAACCGCTAACATCATATGTGACTCTCCAGATGGTGTTGCTTGTCTAGTGATAGACAGGGAGACGTTTAACCAGTTGATTTCCAGTCTGGACGAAATCAAGAATAAATATGAAGACGTTAATGTCGAAAGGAAACGGTAAGTTGTTTTCATTTGATTATTTTGAGATATGTTGATGAAGTTACATTAATTTCTTGCTTATTCATTTAAAATGACGTTTCCAAAGGATTTTAATAGAAGTAAGTACGAAATTAATTCCTTGTAAGTTAAGCTGGATCCAAACGACTCATTCCTAATATCTGGATCCAGCTTTACTTTTAACCGATTTGGATTTTGTAATACAGGATCGTCAATAATGACAACGACGATTTAAATACCGTTTTAAGTGTTTACACTGTGATAACACTGTATTTTTTACAAAAGAAACACTTAAAATATTTATAACTTATTATGATGAACTATCAGCGAAAGAGTGTGTTAGATTGAGTGCAAAGAAAATTGAAAATTCCACGCGTATGTTTTGTACCATAAACCCATAAATCTTATAGTTCCAGAAAGTGGCGATAGGCGTGAAGGTGTATATCATTCCGCAAGTCGTACTTAAGTTATTTGAATCAAGTATAGGTGAGCTTAAACAGCTGTTTCGTTTAATTTTAGATTTTTCTCGCCATTAACCGAATAGCAGCGTAAACTAACGAAGCCAACAGAAACATCAATGTCAGATTCGGACATGTGTTGTTTATTACGTAGTGCTGGGCGGTAGAATCCTGTACGATCCAAATTGCGTTGAAATGGTGTTACTGCAGTAATAGTTGTAGATGATGGCGATAAAGGAATGGTTCATTAATCTGTGTAAATATGTGTTTAGGATCAACGAAGAATTCAGCGAGATCAAGCTGCAGGATCTCCGCATTCTGTCCACGCTGGGAGTCGGTGGCTTCGGCCGCGTAGAACTAGTACAAATTCAAGGAGATTCGGGAAGATCGTTCGCTTTGAAGCAGATGAAGAAGAGCCAAATAGTGGAAACCAGGCAACAACAGCACATTATGTCCGAGAAAGAAATCATGGCTGAAGCAAATTGTGAATTTATCGTGAAACTGTTCAAAACGTTCAAAGATCGGAAATATCTTTACATGTTGATGGAGTCCTGCTTGGGGGGAGAGTTGTGGACCATCCTGAGAGACAAAGGACACTTTGATGACGGAACGACAAGGTTCTACACTGCATGCGTTGTCGAGGCTTTCGACTACCTGCATTCGAGGAACATCATCTACCGAGATCTGAAACCGGAAAACCTGTTGTTGGACATCAGCGGTTTCGTCAAGTTGGTTGATTTCGGTTTTGCGAAAAGATTGCAAACTGGAAGAAAAACCTGGACCTTCTGTGGAACGCCGGAGTATGTTGCGCCTGAAGTGATACTGAACAGAGGACATGACATCAGCGCCGATTACTGGTCTCTAGGAGTCCTGATGTTCGAGCTTCTAACAGGAACGCCGCCGTTCACAGGGTCGGATCCGATGAAGACCTACAACATCATATTAAAAGGAATCGATGCCATTGACTTCCCTAGAAATATTACGAGAAACGCCAGCGCTTTGATCAAGAAGCTTTGTAGAGACAATCCGGCTGAGAGATTAGGGTACCAAAGGGGAGGAATCAGTGAAATACAAAAACACAAGTATGTATACTTCCCATTCATATTTATTGAATCGTCTGCTTTGTTGGGTTGAAAACATATTTCTCTTGCAGATGGTTCGATGGTTTCAACTGGGAGGGCCTCCGAAACCGAAGCCTGCCACCACCAATCCTTCCACAAGTCAAGAGTGTTATAGATACAGCAAACTTTGATGAATATCCTCCAGATAGCGAAGGACCTCCGCCAGATGATCTCACTGGCTGGGACACAGAATTCTGAATGGTTTGAGTCTTAAGTTTGGTTTTGTGTATCATATATTATTAGTAATTCGGAATTTATCAAACAATGAAATGATTGATTGGTGATAAGACAGCTTAAGCGTTAGCGTTATTAAATCATAATGTTGTACTTTTAATTATTTTAAGCCTTAACAATCTTTTTAGCCATTTATAAACATTTTTAGTACAACATAATTTAAATATTGTCCAAAATAAATATATTTATATTATATGTTTTTAGATTTATATGACTAGTAGATAATTTTAGAAATTTTTATTCGTTTTTAATATTCAATTAACTTATTTCTTTTACTTCTTCTGCACTTATTTGGCAATCAAAGTGTACATCGAACTGTTACTGAAAGAATCAAATGTTTCATTTGAATCACCAGGCATTTGTGCCATTTGTAATCTATATAAATAATATTTACTTATTCTGATGAGGAGTTTAACACTTTTGTATATATTTTATTGTAGTATAAAAAATTGTTATTGATTTATGGAATTCTGCTATGCTCGTTTTACCGTTAATGCCTTTAAATATATATTCTCATTATAATATGGAAAATTGTAAAGAATTAATTGTTTGTGCGCAAAATTATGTCATTTAGATTTAGAGCTAATTTTTACCATGCCATTATCTCTATTAGAACAAATATGTCTGAGTAGCTTGCCTTTCCTCAAAATAACTTTATTTTATTTAAGTTAACAATAGTTATAGTTTGGTTAAAAAGATGTACTGTCTATTTGCCATTTGTATTTTAAAATGAATTTCAGAATATGTAAATATTTTTAATTAATTTTGTTATAATTATAAAATATATATTAAAATAATATTCAGAGAATTATGTGCTTCCTCCTAAATATAATTGTATTTACAATGTTTAAAAAATATATTAGCTAGTTCAAATTTGTAAAAACAAAATTATAAACAATTGACTAATACCATGTTTAAATATTATTATATTAAAAAGTAAAATATATATATTATAGTATTATTACCTTACATTTTTTATCTATATATTAATCGATTGGGAAATTATTATTTCCTTTCAATAAAATACTTGCCTTTTATTATATTTCCTTAAAGTTGGAACAAAAGCTTGAACCTTCTGCGGTATATCAGTGTATGTTGCACCTCTAGTGATAATGAGGCCATGATACCATTGATGCTTCGATCTTCAAATAGGAACGCCATCCTTCCCTAGGCCAGACCCGATGAAATCTCCATCATACTGAAAGAAATTGATTAAGAAATATTACAAGCAACGTCAGCGCTTTGTAGAGACAATCCGGCTGAAAGATTATGGTACCAAAGAGGAAGCATCAGTCCAATTACAAGTATGTATAATTTTCATTAATCTCTCCTTTTGTCGTTGCGTGTAGAACGTAGTGCGGTACTTTGATATATAAAGAAAATAATATATGATAAATATGATATATTAAAATATAAACTTCCTGTTATGAGTAAGTGTACTTATGCAACCACCCTATTGAAAAGAGTGAGTTCTAGTTGCATAGATTACAACAATCTTGGATCATGCATCTACGTAAATGACGTGAGCATCATTGCGTTTATTATTTGATTTCGAACGGTGAGAGGTGAAAGCAATACCGGGCTGACATTAGAGTACAAATGTACAGTTATGTATTCGTAAATATTAAAGATCACCTCATGATACAGTTTATTAATGCGAAACAACTCGAATAAACCCTGCTCCAAAATATAGTCATCGTCGCATGTAGTAGGCTACAGTGTGAGACCGACCTTAAGCTGTTCTCACACTGCAACCGACTACTTGCAATGCCGACTCTTCTTTCAGTAAGGTGTATTTCAGTTGTTACGCATTAGTACACTTTACCATGAGATGAATCTTTTACTTAAATGTTTATTAATACATCACTGTACTGTAGCTAATAAAAATGTGTCCAATCCAAATCCAGTGTCAGTTGTCCGCTCACGTTATGTACGAAGTTGTATGTTTGCAAGAATGCTCGGATATATTCGACTGCGAGTAGAACGTAATGCGGTACTTTGATATACGTACGAATGAAATACATATTTCTACGGTACATCATACTTCAGTGGTGTATTGATAAACATTAAAGTAGAATCTTCTCTCGTGATTAATGTACTTATGCGATCACCCTACTGAAATGTTGGAGGTTTCAACTACACGTTCCAGTGTGAGAGCCTCCTTATTCTGACTAGCTATTTCTGTTGCTTTTATGCCGGGTGAAACAGATATTTTAGAATAATGAACCATTTATATATGATTCATACAACTATGTTCATTTTATAATATAATATATTTGATTCACCCCACACTCAATAGTAGATACTAGTAGCATGTCAAAAAGTAATGAAACATTTACTTATTATGTTTGTGTCAGTCAATATTTTTTCAATGAAAAGTATTAAGACTAGCTACTGACAAAAACTTCGAATAGCAAATAGAACACATGTTGATTAGAATTTTTTTTAATTTCAGTGGACTGACATCGGAATCTTCGTTGTTTCTTCGGAACATAGAAATGTATATAAAACACTATTTAAATGTATATAAAAAAATTGTAAGTTAAGTAAAGTATATTATGTACATAAAAAATTTAAATGTAATAAAAAAAAATTTAAAAAAAAAATTTTTCATTAAAAAAAATTGCAAAATGTTGTCATAGATTGTATTATTTTCGCCGGGTATATTTTTTGCAGGGTTTGTATGGGATATGCAGGGGGGGGTGTGTACGGTGGGGTGGGGGGAGGTTTCGGTACGCCGGGGTTCGATGCACGGTGGGTGGGGGGTCGGTGTGTACGCCGGGGTTGGTGGGGGGGGGTCGCAGCAGTTTTTTTTTCAGTTTATATGGATCCGGCCGGGTTACGAACCCAGGCCGCACGGTTACGAGGCAACGATGCTACCGCTGAGCCACGGGGCTCGGTTGCTAATAAAAAAAAAAACTTATATTTGAATATAGTTTCCTTTACATAAGTATATGTATATACATTATAGAAATATATATATATATATAATATTGTCAGACGAGGTATGTATATATATATATATAGTAAAAATACAATGGAGGGACCTCTGGTCCCTCCATTGTATTTTTAGTATATATATATAGTAAAAACAGAATAGGGGGACCCCGGGTCCCCCTATTCTGTTTTTACTATATATATATACGTATATTAATTACATATATATTACATTATGTTAATGCAATATATATTAATATACAATAAAAACCAGTACAGGGACCGAAGGTCCCTGTACTGGTTTTTATTGTATATTAATATATATTGCATTAACATAATGTAATTAATATATATATAATTAATATACAATAAAAACCAGTACAGGGACCTTCGGTCCCTGTACTGGTTTTTATTGTATATTAATTCTATTCATTTAAACATACTATATATATATATAGTAAAAACACAATAGAGGAACCTACGGTTCCTCTATTGTGTTTTTACTATATATTAACCTCGTTTAACAATATTAATTCTATATATATATATTTTTTTACAAATTTAATAGCATTTTCAATACATTTTTGTCAATTTTTTTTGTTTAATTTTTTTTGGCTTAGTGGTTTGGAACTTCGCTAACTAATATAGACGTCGCGTTTCCAACCATATATTAGAAATGGTTTGAATCTTTGCTTAATTTTTTTTAAAACTAGGTAGTGGTTTGGAACTTCGCTAACTAATATAGACGTGTTTTCAAACATTCGGAATGGTTTGAATCTTTGCCAAATTTTTCCCAAAATGTTTGTTTAAAATTGCTAGTGGTTTGGAACTTCGCTAACTAATATAGACGTGTTTCCAACCAAACATTCGGAATGGTTTGAATCTTTGCTTAATTTTTGTCAAAAACTTTTGTTTAAAAATTGCTAGTGGTTTGGAACTTCGCTAATTAATGTAGACGTGTTTCCAACCAAACATTCGGTATGGTTTGAATCTTTGCTTAATAGTTTGAAAATCCGCTTCCCACTATTGCCATCTAGGTCTAAATAAGGTAACTACGCTGGTTTGAGTCATCGCTAACTGCTGCTGCCACCTATGATCTGTTAGATTAATTTTTCGGTTTGAATCTTTGATATAAACTATTGCCCTCTATGTTCCAATATTACAACTTCATTGGCTGGAATCCTCGCTACTATGTTACTGTTATCTATACCCCGCGAGTTTAATACAGCGTTTAAAACTTTGCTAAGTGCTATCTCTATCTTTTTCACAATATCCTACTAAAATATTCCTTTAAATATATAATTTCTTATAATCTTATTTATAATCTAACTAATTTTAAACATTTTCTATTAAATATATATTTATTAAAAGAATTATATAGGTAAAAATAATTTTATTACCAAATATTTTCCTAATTAACATATCAATTAAGAATAATTTTATTTTTTATGCCTCGTCCAAATGTTGCTATCCCAGGTCCTTTTGCAGTGAAGTTACCAAAGGGTTTTCCTGAAACAAATAATAATAATATATTATTAAATACTAATACTGATAAAAATACGTACGAAGCATAAGAACTGACCTTTTAATTCGTTTCACCATTAATTCCTTCTGAGGAATGTCTTCTGTAGACATCTTGATGGACGAATCATTGTCATTTCAATCCGTCTTGTTTGACAACGCGTTTCAACAACTGCAGAACCAATGTTCCTTCAGTAAAGCTTAAACTTCCCAAGTCATAGCTGAAAGAGTTTAAATTAAATTAATAAAAACGATTACTCACTTTTATTTCTATTGTTAAAGTAACAGAGAGTACCCACTAAACACAAAACGTAAGTTCATGTATTATGTAATATAATATTAAACACATGCAATTGTAAGTAGCGGGTACTCAAGATCTTAGTCGTGCATTTACTTGTAAGGCACTCTCACATTACAATCTAGTACTTGCGGAAGATGTTCAGAGACTCTAAATAAACTAAGTCGCAATATTCAAGCAATTAATAAAAGCTATTCAACTCACATCAACAATTATTCAACTACAGGATACGCAGAAAGTTCAACACTACTTGTAGGGGCTGCTACTCTCTGCCTGTAGGATTCCACTTTGATTGAACCAGCAAAAAACATCATGTTCAAACAATTTCTAATTTATTGAAGAAACAGCATCATTTTGTACCTCGAGCAATAACTGAAAATATTGGTTATATTATATTCTACCTGTCAATTATTCATTATAATGTGTTTTCATTTGTTTATGTAATCGTTAGAATTCCTAACGATTTGATAACTTTTATCATGTTAGGTTATGAAAACAAAGGATTTTAAAACAAGTACCTCTTTCCAACTAGGACATTTCCTTTAAAACCCGATGGCTTCTAGTTAGAAATAATGAATTTGATATCATTTTAACTACTATACTTTAATTTTTTTAACAAAGTAACAAACACGTTTTTAATGACATCAATGTCAAACAAGATCAAAATAAAATGGCGTCCACACTGACTAAAAGAATTGGTTTAATAGATGGCAACCGTAATAGTAAAGATTCCCACCTTCATAATCAAGATACCCTTAATAGGTTTGAACTAAAGCTGAAAATTAAAACATTTGTTATTTTAAAAAGTGATACATTTTCAAAAACTAAAAACTAAAAGAAAGTTAATTTCTTGAAAGGGTGATATAAGGAGTTATTTTTTTCTAAAATTCTAATATTTATTTCAGGTCTTACAATATCTTTCTTTTTTACAAATGAGTCATATTTTCATTAAAGTTAATCTTAGTTTTATTCTACAATCACTAAGTCTTTATTTTCTATTTATATATTAACACATTTTTTTATATACAATTTTTAAATATAATTTTTTTAGTTATACATAAGGGTATTTTATTTATTACATTTATAAAAGTAAAATTATAATATTTCATCAATTTAGATGATCAACACCACTTTCAAAGAGTAAATAATATTATTAATATAATAATATATTTGCTTTAAAAAGTTGTTCCCAAAAATATCACTACAATTTTTTTTTCTATTATAGATAACTTTTTTAAATAGTTTTTTTTAGTTATTTTTTAATAAATTTAACCACAAGGCTGAAACATTGTCATATTATTTACGTAAATACGATATATACAAATAGAATTTCAAAATAACAATTATTTTCAAATGTTCTAAATATAAAAATTTATGCACAGTTTTTGATTTGAAAATTTACTAGCTATATACAATTTTACAAAGTTGAAAACTACATTTATTAATAAATATTTTACAACTTTACATACATTACTAGGAATAAATGCTATTTACATAGCTTGCACTTACTTGAGGAATGTTTCATTACGATATCAATATTTTACATTCATTATTATAGCTTAGTTACCGTTTTAAGTTTTCTATTTTATCTGATTCAGCTTTATGGTGTTCAAATTTACTAATAAATACCAAAATAACATAATCAAATAAAATTAGCCGAGGAAATTCATCGTTAAAGAGAGCAAGCAGAAATTTTCGTTCTATCATGTAGAAAATCATTCTTGTTGGAAATATTAAGCCTCAAACAAAAATTGTAAAGAGATTTTTTGTAGATAACTATATCATCAATGAATGAATTGGAATGTTTAAAATTATTGCGGAAGTTATTTTATGCATATAAACAGAAAAAAATAATTACAACTTTCTACATCTCTCTCTTCATCACGAAAATACAAATATAAATCCAGGTTAAAACAAATAAAATTGTTGCTTACTTAATGGTGAATTTCGTCGACTATTTAAAATACGGTTTAATAGTAAAAACATAAAGTAAACATATACCCCTTTAGTTTCTGACTTAAACGTATTTTACTTTACGTAACTATCAAATAAAAATATCTATGTTAAACATGATAGTAACACTTACGTATCAGATACGTTTAAACGGATATCTGTTAAGTTCATATTACTTTCGTGTTCTCTTGGTTATCATCAGTAAAACATTACAATAGTCATTATTGACTAGCGTCAACTATTTGTTAATTAGAGCTTGTATATCTAATTTACAATCTATATTTAAATAATACTAATAATTGTAAACTTTATTAAATATAAAATTAAAATAACGAATTTATGTTTCTTCTTTCTTCTATTAAAATATATTTATTTGATACTATGGCACCAACCTCTTGAATCCGACTCCATCCTAATAAGATAAAAAACAAAAATATAAGCAATTCAAGATTTATTAGTTTAAAACTCCACAATATTCACCTGCCCTAATTTCAGTTCTTCGTACAGTGAAGGATTCACTTCTGTCGTCGTAGGCACTTGAAGCGTCGCTAGACTGTGAGAATTTGTTGCTTCTGCTGATACAGCAGGTATCTGAGACAACGTTATCTTAAAGAAACCAGTTCAAATTGTTTCACAGTATTAGGAATAATGTACTTACCTGTATATGATCCATATTTACTTCTCTGAGATAGCTCGGATTCTCGAAAGCGACACCTGCTGTGTTTTTATTGTTACCTCGTCTCTTTCGATACCATATTACACCCCAGAGGGTAGCACCAATCACGAAGAGTAATCCCAAGGCGCAACCAACTCCCACACTGACAGTAGAGCTGGTGTCCAAATGAGATGCACTTGTAATGTAGTTGTCGTCCAATGTAAAGCGAACAGGATCGGTCAACGTGCTTGTACCTACCAAATTAATATAATTAATTATGTTTTCTTGTTACGAGAATACTGGAAAGGCGACTTTTAACACTAACCGTGTTGATTTCCTGCTTTTACGACACATTCATAGACAACGTGCTGCTTGAGTCCGGTAATTTTTATGCTAGTAGCCGAGGTGTCATTTCTTTGAGCTCCTCTTAAACCCCCTTCTCTCCAAAACACTCTGTACATTTCCACCAGCATTGGATTTTTGATTGGTGGATCCCAACTAAAACAAGAACATTAATATACAGTATATCTATCTACATAATATTTTACATGTTTCAAAAGTACTTACTGAACCATAACACTATTTTCTCCAATTAAATCAACTCTAAGACCTTGTGGAGGTCCTGGTAGCTTTTCACGTCCTTCCTGGAAACATCCTATTATAGACTTAGTACTTTGTAAGGAACAGAATGACCCAGGAATGCCAATTGGTTCACCGCGGCACCAATCTAAACATCCTCGTGGAACTCCTGCGGTTGCACAACAATTACGATGATCTGAAAAGTAATAATTGTATAAAAGTGTGTTCAGAAATTTCTAAATTTTGTGTGGTGTTGCCTTACCTGATCCGTCAGCAGCGCATTTCATTAGCTTGTCGAAATCTGCAATACATTCTGGTTTATCAATTACTGATTCAATGTCTAGATAGAAACTGCAAGCATCCATACAAGCAGAGCTGACATTTTGTTGCTGGCAACATTGCGTCACATTATGACTAGCGGCTAGATTTCTTATTCTGACGGAAACTGCACGCGTTGTTGACCCTAATGGATTTTCTGCGTGACAGTAATATTCGAGAGCATCTGCAGCTGTTATCTTGGATATGACCAGCTTCATCGTGTACTTAGCATCCTCCTGTTTATCAGAACATCGCACATGAAGTATGCTTAAGTAGTTGAAATTATAAACTTTTAACTTACATCTTTGTCTGGCGTTATGCTGATATCATGCCTTGGTCCTTGAATTACAGGAATTCTGCCCAAGTGGTCCCTCCAGAATAATGCTTTCGGTTCGGGTCTAGATCGAACAGTGCATTGTAGCGTTACGGTATCTCCTAACGATGCAACTGTTATTCCACCAGCGGAAATTCTTGGAGCGACTGAAATAATTGAAACAAAATCAAGTCATGTTGTAATAGTATTAATGTATCAAGAAACTTAGATTACTCACAGCTGATGTTAATTTTCTTGGATGCTTGCATAGGTGTACCATAGCCATTGTCAGCGTAACAGGAAACTTGCTCCATATCTGTGGTGACATTATTCACTAAAGTGACCATATGCCTCTGCACATCTTGTCTTACCAAATTACCACCGACGTAGAGTGATATAGTGGGCGTAGGCGTTCCCATGGCGATACACAGAATTGTCATTGAACCCCCTTCCGTAACTAGGTCCACCGGATGAATTGTTGGAGGCTGCATCAAAAGAGATTCAGATATATTCATTGTCATTAAACGAAGATATTCACTATTTGATTTGTGTACCTCAACAAATGCAGGGAATGCGGGATCAGTCCAGGCGATTAATGTCTCAGAAGGCAAGGATTGTCCTCTTACTGATACAGCCACAATGGAAATCACGTGCTGAGTATTGGGTCTTAAATTCTTCAATTGTATAGATGTCAACGAAGTCTCTGTTAGATTGAAGCTCTCCGTCATTGTTGCTTTGTGGAAAATTCTTTAATAAAACAAATATTTACTTTATATGCAATGTTTGTTAAAAGTATTGATTGCGTTGGATCGATATCTCACTTGTATTTGATAATTTCATTAGGATGACTAAACTCTGGAGGTTGCCAGGAGATTGTTACCCACGTTGCGCTATGACTTGCAACTGCCAGAGAGTGCGGGGGAGAAGGTACACCAGCAATAACGTCTGTTCTGTTCACTAAAAAGTACAATACACAATATTAAAACATTGATGATATTTCAGCTTTCGTGAATTTTAATACTTACTGATATTAGTGGTGTTTATGAGTAGAACGGATGCAGGAAGCGAGGTTCCTTCAGGACCTCTAGACAGCACGAATATTCTGTAAAGAGCGCCTGGTGTGAGGCCAGTCAATGCAGCACTTGTTTCATTAACCACAAGAGTCTACCATAAGAAAAATATTGGAAATTAATAAATGATTTCGTTAACAAATAATGTACTTGTATATATAAAAATGAACCAACCATTTCTGATTTAGGTAATGTTTCATGAAGCGTCATGTAGTCAACAGGTCCGTAATGAATCTCATAATCAGTGACGTTGCCTGCATCCGTTTCATCTGGGGGTAACCAAGCTAGTGCAATAGTTGTGTTTGTAACAGTTATGGCGTGAAGCTCAGATACTGGAGCGGGTATACCCTCAGCTCCTATTGATAAATACATTACAGTTAATCTAATTATTAAATAGTTGTATTTATAATTTAAAATGTACCTTCTTCAAAACATTGGACAATGTTTCCGATGTACGGTAAGCAGGTTGCTACAGTTGTGGCAGGATTGGGGCCCACAACTCCACGACAAACTCCCATACACGTTGTTGGAACCCCTCGCCGAGAACAACAAGGACCTAGAATAGGAAACAGTATTAGTTTACTGTCAAATACTACAGTTGTTCAACATGTTAGGCTGTCGTCGCACCATGGTCTCTGCCAGCAGCTCCACATTTAATAAGATTTCCGATTTGTGAGCCGCAAACTGCTCCTAGAGCACGAAGGTCGGACATTTTAGCATCGTAGGTACATAAGGGCATACATTGGGAAGTTACACCGTTGTTAATGCAACAGGAAGTGACATTGTATCCTAATTCTATTTCTTCTTCTTGTTTCTGTCAAATTAATTTTAATTTATATAGAAATACATGAATATGAATGAATTAAAAAAGCATTTAATAAAAAATTACAAACCAGACTTTCAGTTCTGAATACAAGTCTAGGAGAAGGTGAACCTACTCCATGACTATTTATTGCTGAAACAAAGACTTCATAATCGGTTCCACTGTTTAAGCCTTCCAAAACTAACGGTGGACGCTCCTTTTCCAATATTTGGAATTCATCAAATCCATTTAGTTCTCTGTAATGGACATGGTACATCAAAACAGTATCTCCCAACGCGCGGGGAGGCATCCACCTGATGACAGCAAAGTTAGGGGCTACATGTGGAGCTCGTAGTCGAGAAGGAGGTCCTGCCAATACCCCATATCCTTGTAGGAGACAAGATGAGTAGTCTGACATATATCTCAGACATCTAAAATAGAGAGTTCATATAAAAACGTATTCAAAAAAAGATATATTGGTATTTGATTTTCATTTACTTGAAGAAGCTGAAATCTAGATTGGTTACGTTTCCGGTACACAAAGGAAGACAACCGTTTGGAATTCCTCTGGCTTGGCAACATGGTGAGTGATCCACACCATTGGCTAAGCACTGGAATGTTTTACTGGCCCATGGAGCGCAAACCATTAAATCTGTCACCTATAAAAATAAAGTTATTAAATTAGAAAATAGGTTCTTAAATTTTACTTTGTTCAAATTGGAATTACAGGTTTTATGACGATATATTTATATTTGCCCGTTAAGTAATATTGTACTTGTATTTCGAATTTACTAAGACTCTCTTTCCGTTGAGAATCTTTGGATTACAGCAAGAATAAAACATTTTTCGCAGCTACTATACCTATGTTATGAAGAAAGCTATTATGATAGTTAATATAGATTAAGCAAATACGTTCTAGCAATGTTGAAAAGTATGGACGGAAAAAGGAATCGCAGAGATAAAAATAATGAATGTATTTTTCCAGGAATGCAACTCTAGATAATAAATTATTTTAAAAGATAATTGCATACCTGCAGAAAGGCAGGCAATTCTGTTTTAACACTTTATTACAATCTGCAGTATGATATTATTAAATAAAGCACGAGAATATAATCAAAGTGATGGAGAATGTAATTATGAATTGTTTGAAAAATACAAAGTGTAAAAGAGCTCTTTCAATTATTTTTCTAGCGTAGGTGCCCCATTTATACTCTGCCTACAAACAAGATTAATTACACCGCATAGAGATGGAGCTACATTTTATCGCTCTTTCTCTCTGGCCTAATGACTCATTTTTATCTTAGCTCAATAATTACAATCTCACACAATGTTTTAAAGCATTTTGCGTTGGAGAACCTGTGTTAATTTGGAACAGTGGTTCTTACTCTTTGCGGAGTCGTGGGATACTTTTAGCAACAACACAAACTTGCAAAATCACAAAATGATGTAAGAGCATTCCTTGGTTAAAAGGATAAGGAGATGCAGGATATAATTAGATAAGTTAATATAATCATTTCTTTGTATTGGAAAATAAAATACTGGCAAAAATTTCCTAAATTGTACAGATGCAAAGGATCTTACCTCGGCGACATCAGCTTTCTTGGGGTCACACAACCGATCCAAGCACATCCTGTGTGAAACACCTTTATTCACACAACAACTTCTAACATCAGGCAGATCCGGTGGCGCAGAGACCTCCACATTCCTCACAACGCCTCCAAGAAGAGTTAAACTCCGAACAGCATAAGAAGGCAGACTGGATCCATGTGAATTCTTAGCTACAACCGTCACTTCATACATAGTGAATGGAGTCAAATCAGTGAGGACGGTAGTATTCGTTAATCCTGGGACTGTAATCTGGACGGTGTTTCCATTGGGATTATTAGTTGAAGGATCGAAAGAAACAAGAGCTGTTTGATTTATCACATATTCTAAAACTGTGAATGAAAGATGTTCAGGTGGCTGCCATGTAACTCGAATTGATTTTTCTGTTAATGGTTCAAGTTCAACTGTTTGAGGAGGACTTGGTAAGAGATCTGAAATATAATTGACATTGTAAGGATTTATTTTTCTTTTTGATGTTGTTAAGGTATAATATCCAAATAGGATTTGTGAGTTTGATAAGATCTGGGTTTAGTACGTACCTACACCTCTTGAAATACACGCCAGCGCTGGTTCTGTGTGGGCGGCACAAGAAACGTGGCTTTTGATGTAATCAGTGATTGGGGTGTAGTGACCCCTGCAGACATCTTGACAAAGATCAGGCACCCCTTCCTTCTCGCAGCACGCTGTGTGATCACGGCCGTCCGCCATGCAACTACGAATTTCATTTCATACAAAATTAGAACAAAATCTTATACAAAATTAGCATAATAATTTACGATGACAAAAGGTTTTATTTTACAGACCTTACAATAGCAGGGAAGTCCACTTCGCATAATTCTGGTTCTCGTCCAGTTGTACCTTCCAGGATATTCTGAACGGTACAGAATCCTTGACATTCGGTGCTGACATTGTTAGCCTTGCAGCATTCGGTGTAGTCGTGTCCTTTATCAGGATTGGCTGTCATGTCGGTTGCTTCACTTTCAGAAAATGATGCCGACACATTTCCTGGAGGTTCCAAAGCGCGTGAAACAACTGGAAGAATTTTATTTGATAAGTTTAAGGCTGACCGAGTAAGATATTGGAGCTATTTAAAAAGCACTGTGTTTAAAGAGATAAAATGACGTATTATATATTTATATTAAAATGATTACCGCTGAGCTCGTGGAAACTCTTCTTTACTTTCTCGCTATTGACTTCACAGGCGTAGACCCCTGAATCAGATGGTTTGGTGTTCTTGATGAAGAGGACCCAAACCTCACCTCCTGTTGGTGGCATACCGTCTGGAGCTAAAACAAAAAGAACCATTATTACTATTACTAGATTATTTTTTTACAAAAAAAAAAAAAACGAAAGCAATATTTAAGTATGTTTAAACATACGTTATACCTAAATATGCAGACGACTATGACAAACTGAGATTATTTTGAAATAAAAATAATTTAATGCCTCAAATTTTAGTTTGAATTATATCTAAACGACTAAAATGTTGTTAACCACTGGCACTAAGTAAATATCATCAGGAAATACAAAAAAAAAAAAAAAAAATTTTATTTATGAGAAATATACGAGTGGTTCTGTAAAACTCACACCATTTTTCAAGTTATTTGAAAACATTTTCACGTTTTCCATTTTCCCTTTAACCGACCATATGTTGTATAATCTTACTATAGTGGTTTCCACTTTTGTTTTTCATTTATCATACGTATATGTTCCTCGTCTTTTCCTGTCCACTTCCTGTCACCGGAACTTCTATCCTTAGCATTCCTCTGCTCTATTTGCGGTGCTACGTTTAACGCGGAGGTTCTTGAGGAACTAGTTCACGTTCTTGAACTATTCTTAGTTTATTTATGCAGAAAGTTTTTTCAATGGGGGTTCATATATTCCTACTGGTACTCGAAGCCGAAAACGTGATTTTGAGGTAATTTTAAATTGATTATGTGGCGCTGGAGCTAGGCTGGAAGACATGACTTGTCGCCTTACCCTCTTCAATCACAAATTGATCGACAAGGTACAAGTTTATTTTTGAAAGTTGAAAAAGAAAAACATTAAGGTAACAAACGTGCTAGCTTGATACAAGCTTATAACTAAGGATCACCTTATACCTACGTTGTAGTAGATGAAATTTAGTAGCTGGTTTTATATAATAGGTAATGGAAACTGTTTTCCGCGCGTGTAATACCATGTTAGCAATGGCATAAAGCAGCTTGCGTATTTAATAGTAAATATTTTGAGATTCTCGAAGTTTCTTTTGGTGTCACTCCGAATTACAATGCTGGAGGTCACTATACACATATATTTTCTTATTTAGATCCTTGAAAAGCCCTCTACTACTCGTGTTAACGTTTTCAGGACCTTCGTCTTTCTAACAAACTTGAATATGTAATATATTTCACCGAGGTGAGTAGGGGTGGTTGTTCACGTAGGGTGCGGGGTATGGGATGAAGATTGCGTGCTTGACACTGCATGGGCAATGCAATAAGATACCAGCATCATGTCATCTCTTCGCCCACCGTGTTGGAAGCCTGGCGTACAGCCAGTGAAGTACAGTCTAAGAAATTTAGGTAATAGCGAGATTCAGACGACTTGGTGAATTAACTTTGCATTACTTATAAGAAAATTTGCTTTCTTTTATCAAGTAGAGTAACTGAGACGGTTCAGTCGTTACTAACAGTATGCCTTTCACGTTGAGACTATGTTTGAGTCTTGGTAATGGCATGTACATATTATAATTTCATTAAATATTGGATATTTAGTTCATCATTTATTATTATTTTAATGTTTTTGCCATTTGGCACTACAATCTTGTGCCTTAACTCATTTATTTACATGTCATTGCGCTTAATTCAATTTTGAAACAAAACTGCTTTGCTCCTCCTGCTACTCTCCCTCCTGTTTCTACTTTGCCATTCCTTCTCTTTCCTCGTTCCTTTTCTCTATCTCCGCCATCCACCTCTTCACTTC
Organism: Panorpa germanica; assembly: GCA_963678705.1. NCBI lineage: Eukaryota > Metazoa > Arthropoda > Insecta > Mecoptera > Panorpidae > Panorpa > Panorpa germanica. The sequence goes on from OY783222.1 coordinate 1,745,292, forward strand.
ACTCCTCTTCCAATATTCTTTTTGCTTATTACCTTTTTCTCACATGAAAACTTAATGTGCTCCAATGTTTCTATCTCCGTTCCGCACCCTGTCTTTGTTCGCTATTTGCCTTGTATCTGTTTCCTTTCTCCTCGTTTCCCAATCTGAATCTGGTAATCCTTCTCATGTTTTTTATGTCTTTTTCTCTTAAGTATTGTGGTATCTCTCTCTCCCAAATCCTTTTATATCTTTTGTTGTAATTGCTCTTCTCAATCTTTTCTATTCTTTCCTGTTGTTGTATCTCCCTGCCTCTTCTCCTTAGCTCCTCTTCCACACTTGTGTCTTCTTCTCTGTCGCCATTCTATTCCCTTCGTAATATACCTTTTGGTTGTTGATCATCTACCGCTCCAAATAGCCCCGAAATAACATTTATAACCCGCTACTGCCATCGAAATAAGTCCTGCTCATTGTACCTAGTCGCGTCCACACGCTCGTATGAACTTGAAAGCAGCCGCGTCACGCCAACTGACGAACTGACGACGCTGATACCGACGCGACGCCGGCGTCATGTTCCTTACGTTTCCTTTACGTATATTTACAAAAGAATCTTTCACAATTCATACAAAGTAAAACGAATATCATCTCTTTATAGTAATCTTAATAGAATTATAGGATTTGTACTGAAAGAACTTTGACCGTTCTCCAAGGTAAAGTGAAAATGTAGAAAAAAATATTTAACGATATTAATACAATTATTTTGTTGTTTTTTTTTTTTTTTTTTATTTAACGTCGGCCTATTTCCGATGCTGAGTCCTATCACCGACGACCTCCTTCAATGTTGGCAGTATTTATGGTGTCGTGGCCTCATAAATGTGGGCTACACCACTGCCTAATAACTGTATGATTATGTATGACCATAATCAATATAAGTTCATAATAACCAAACCCAGAAAATATATATCTGGTCCGGGGATCGAACCCGAAGACACAGCAGTCGGCGTCAAGCATCAATGCTCTCGCCCACTGTGTCGTCAATATTTTGTTGTAGTAATTCGATTCTGAATAAAGTTCTATCGGCACCTAAGGCTAATAATAATATTTCGCGGAGCTGAACCGTAAAACTATTTGAAAATTGATTATCGTATGGTTAATTATCAATTTATTATTTATAGAAATTTGCATGTTTTAAATTTAATGAGTTTTCAACTTACTTAAAGTTTCGTTGATATTAATGAAGTTCAGAATATAAATTAGCAATTTAATCATTAAAGTTAAGCATTAAATTATATCTATTCTAAACAGAATTACAGACAAGAGGGACCTTCTCAATTTTATGGTTCTTGGTATTTTTTCTGATCTTCAATTCTAGAACAAAAATGAAGGCTAACAGAAGTATTAAGGTGAAATGATACTTGGCCGTTTTTTTTAAACCCTTAGAAATGTTACCAGTCATATAAAAATTTGAATTTAACTTGAAAATATAGCAATATTCATTTTCAAAACTTATTTTGCGGTTCCAACTCAGTAAAAGTCAGTGGAAGAAAGCTTAAAATGTAGATACGTTATTCATCTAACTAATTGCAGCTTTAGATTTTGATTCGCGTTTATAGTTACTTACATAAAACGATTTAAACATAAAAAAACATAGTTTTTTTGATAATATTTAACCTGCTGTATAGTATCGCCATCTATATTTCGCGAGAAAAAATGGCTAAGTATAGTTTCACCTTAACCACGGTTTATAACAAACCACATATATAATAGTAGAGAAACTAAGCCCGTTCTGAGACACTTCTGAAGTTGAAATAATTAAATCTCCTGAAAAAATCAAATAATATTTCTTACGAAAATAACATTTTTCACATTGTTACAGAAATATTTAATTAAGATAACATCTATAAATGCCGTTCGAGTTTATCCAATCAAAAATATTCGTCTCTTGACTGCTTGGTCCTTCGTGCCTGATCCGGATTCACCACCCTGGGGGTCTGGCCCTCATCCCGATAGCTGGTATGAAATACCAGCGTTATTAAAATCTAACAATGATACACAATTTCAATTATTTCAACATTGCTTGTCATTTTCATATAATACATATTTTTATATTTGATGTAATTGTTAATAAACAATAGAAACATATCGTTCCATTGTTATACAACAACCTGTTTTAATTAAAATATCAAATTAATTATATATTATGTTTATTTAATATTGTAACGCAATTAGAAAATCAAAATTGCTAGTTCATGGTGCTTAGCCCGATATGTTAAGTGTAATGAAATGTTACAAATTTGTTCAAAATTATTGATAGTTATTGTGACGTCAGCTCTATCTTAAACCTTGTGATATGATAGGGTGGTTTCCATTTTACAATTCATATAACAACCCTTAAATAACCGCAACCCTACATACTCTGATACCAACACAATCGCCCGTACTCAGCGCTCGCGTTGGTCCCTAGTGTCGTGTTCAAAAAATGTACAACCAGGAGGAGACAAGAATGTGATATATAAGGTAAATAACACATAAATAAAATAACTCAGTAAACGGATACTTGAAAAATATCAGAGCTACATACGATCTTACGGGGGTAGAAGTACACCCTCTCCCTGAATACATGATCCATGTGACATGGTAAATTTTAAATGATATTTCCAGAAAAACAACATTACATATAGAAAATCTTTTTACAGGTATTTGTTATACAAGTCTTTAATCTTAATGTAAAAACAAATTCCTATAAAAGTGTACTATATATTGATAAAGTTGGTTACTAGAACCTCAAATGTTCAATTATTTTTTAATAACTCCTTATATTTCAAGAGATATTAACAATTAAAAAAATCATTTTGTCTCTTTAATTATTAAAGGGATTCAACGTTGTACACATTCGAAATGCATGTGACATCACAATCCTTGTGTAAGGTTACCAACCTTACAGATCATAAATCTCTGCTATATGTATTTATATATCGAACTAGCTTTTACCCCCGTCGCAAGCGACGTTTGTTTTTTGTGAGTGGCTTGAATTTCAAGTCAAAATTTAATTTTTAAATTGAAATAATAAATAAACTCGTGTTATATTGATTTAACATTTAATAACAATTAATTTTTCATACAAACTGACTAAGAAAATACATTTTTTATATCAAAATAAAAAATATTTTGAATTTATGCGGTATTTGAACAACTTTTTTTCAAAATTTGGGATTTTCTTTTCGATTCGTAAATAAGTTGCCAAGGTTAGCCTATATACAAAATATCAACTTTCTAGCACAATTTTTACTCTCGGCAAATACTGCCCCCGTGCCCCCCAATAAAATTTTAAAATTTTGAATTTTTTTTTTTTAATAATATACCTAATTATTCTAGAATCCAGAAAATGAATTTTCTCCAAAGTTCCCTACCGGGATCCCGAATTTCTTTAACCCCCCCTTTTTCAATTTTTGAATTTCTAATTTTTGAGAAATGTCAGCATTGAATACTTTAATACACATGCAAAATTTCAACTTTCTATCTTATACGAATTAAAAGTAATACAGCAAAGAAGGGATCACTTTTTTTCCAGTTTTTCCAAAATTACGGGTTTCCAGGAAATTCAGGGAAAAATCCGGGGACAAAAGTCTTAGAATTTTTTTCTCTACGAAATAGGAAATTTTTAAAAACTTCCCTGGAGCCGTTTTCGAGATGCCATACAAAATTCGAACCAAACATATAAACACATAAACATATAAGAATATAAATATACACTTGGGACATTATAATATACTTGAGTTTACCCCCGTCGCAATGCGACGTCTTTTTGGCGTGTATCATTTGAATTCAATAAAATAATTCGTAATTAAATTTCATATTTAACTGTTCTATTTTTAAATTGAAATAATAAATAAACTCGCGCACATATACACACATATAAATTGACTAAAAAAATATTATTTTTTTATCAAAATAAAAAATATTTTCAATTTATGCGTTATTTGACCAACTTTTTTTCAAAATTTGGGTATTTTTTTTTCGATTCGTAAATAAGTTACCAAGGTTAGCCTATATACAAAATTTCAACTTTCTAGCACAATTTTTACTCTCGGAAAATACTGCCCCCGTGCCCCCAAATAAAATTTTGAAATTTTGATTTTTTTTTTTATTAATAATATACTTAATTATTCTAGAATTCAGAATATGAACTTTCTCCAAAGTTTCCTACCGGGCCCCCGAATTTCTTTAACCCCCCCTTTTTTTATTTTTGAAATTCTAATTTTTGAGAAATGTCAGCATTAAATAGCTTAATACACATGCAAAATTTCAACTTTCTATCTTTTACGACTTGAAAGTAATACAGCAAAAAAGGGATCACTTTTTTTCCAGTTTTTCTAAAATTACGGGTTTCCAGGAAATTCAGGGAAAAATCCGGGTACACCAAAAGTCTTAGAATTTTTTTCTCTACGAAATAGGAAATTTTCAAAAACATTGATGGAGCCGTTTTCGCGCTGCCATACAAAATTCAGTACCAAACATATAAACATATAAGAATATAAACAAACAGTTGGAACATTATAATATAGGACTAGCTTTTACCCCCGTCGCAAGCGACGTCTGTCTTTTGTGTGTGGCTTGAACTTCATGTAAAAATTTTAATTCCACCAGAGTTTACCCCCGTCGTAAAGCGTCTTTTTGGCGTGTATATTTGAATTCAATAAAATAATTCGTAATTACAATTCATATTTAACTCTAATATAGTTTACCCCCGTCGCAAAGCGACGTCTTTTTGGCGTGTATCATTTGAATCCAATAAAATAATTCGTAATTACATTTCATATTTAACTGTTCTATTTTTAAATTGAAATAATAAATAAACTCGCACATATACATTGACACATATAAATTGACTAAAAAAATATATTTTTTTTATCAAAATAAAAAATATTTTCAATTTATGCGTTATTTGACCAACTTTTTTTCAAAATTTGGGATTTTTTTTTCGAATCGTAAATAAGTTACCAAGATTAGCCTATATACAAAATTTCAACTTTCTAGCACAATTTTTACTCTCGGCAAATACTGCCCCCGTGCCCCCCAATAAAATTTTGAAATTTTGAATTTTTTTTTTTTAATAATATACTTAATTATTCTAGAATCCAGAAAATGAATTTTCTCCAAAGTTCCCTACCGGGCCCCCGAATTTGTTTAACCCCCCCTTTTTCAATTTTTGAATTTCTAATTTTTGAGAAATGTCAGCATTGAATAATTTAATACACATGTAAAATTTCAACTTTCTATCTTATACGAATTAAAAGTAATACAGCAAAGAAGGGATCACTTTTTTCCAGTTTTTCCAAAATTACGGGTTTCCAGGAAATTCAGAGAAAAATCCGGGGACGCCAAAAGTCTTAGAATTTTTTTCTCTACGAAATAGGAAATTTTTAAAAACTTCCCTGGAGCCGTTTTCGAGATGCCATACAAAATTCGAACCAAACATATAAACACATAAACATATAAGAATATAAATATACACTTGGGACATTATAATACACTTGAGTTTACCCCCGTCGCAATGCGACGTCTTTTTGGCGTGTATCATTTGAATTCAATAAAATAATTCGTAATTAAATTTCATATTTAACTGTTCTATTTTTAAATTGAAATAATAAATAAACTCGCGCACATATACTACACACATATAAATTGACTAAAAAAATATTATTTTTTTATCAAAATAAAAAATATTTTCAATTTATGCGTTATTTGACCAACTTTTTTTCAAAATTTGGGATTTTTTTTTTCGATTCGTAAATAAGTTACCAAGGTTAGCCTATATACAAAATTTCAACTTTCTAGCACAATTTTTACTCTCGGAAAATACTGCCCCCGTGCCCCCAAATAAAATTTTGAAATTTTGAATTTTTTTTTATTAATAATATACTTAATTATTTTACAATCCAGAATATGAACTTTCTCCAAAGTTCCCTACCGGGCCCCCGAATTTCCTCAACCCCCCCTTTTTTACTTTTTGAATTTCTAATTTTTGAGAAATGTCAGCATTAAATACCTTCATACACATGCAAAATTTCAACTTTCTTTCTTTTACGAATTAAAAGTAATACAGCAAAAAAGGGTTCACTTTTTTTCCAGTTTTTCCAAAATTACGGGTTTCCAGGAAATTCAGGGAAAAATCCGGGGACGCCAAAAGTCTTAGAATTTTTTTCTCTACGAAATAGGAAATTTTTAAAAACTTCCATGGAGCCGTTTTCGAGCTACCATACGAATCGCGTAAACATATAAGAATATAAGAATATAAACATATAAACATATAAACATATAAGAATATAAGAAAACAAACATACACCTCGGACATTATAATATAAGATATTATTTACAGCTATTTCAAGGAACAATAAAATTTTAATATTATGTCTGCTGTAACAGGGTTAAATAAAATAAAAACTTATTATTCTTTGACTTGATTATTTGACTACCAACAGCTACAAAACATTATCACAGCACTGACCTACTCAACAAATAACTGATGTTAAAATGCATTTCACGTCATACAAATAGCCGACCATTTCTAGCGCTAAAACTACAATTCAAACTTTTAATTGCTATATCTCCGTCAGCATTTTGATATTTAATAAAATAGACACGCCAATACACATTTATTAACATTAATTTCAATCAACAATTGAAAAATCGACCACTAAAAAATGAGGACACAAGCTCAAGTTTTCAAGAATCAATTCTTCATTCTTTTCCGTGGTGGTCTGTAGGCGCTACCATTAAACGCAGTTTTATTTTATAAAGAATATTTTTTTTGATATAAAATGGTTGATAAAATAAAAAAAAAATTCTCTAACCGTTAAAATCAGTAAGTAAAATTCTGATAAAAATAAAATGTCGGACATTAATATAATATATCTTTTGCGTCCAAAACAATAAATCATCCTTAAGTACCTATATACGAAATACTAAAAAATATAATAATGCATCGTAAAACGAGGGAACGTACATCGTACAGCGTAAAGCGAAGAGCCGGCTACCTTAAAATTTCAACCCCAAAAATCTAATCGAATATACTTTCCAGTCTAGTAATTCATTTCTCTCTGTGACATTTATTAAAACTTTACGTTTTATAGGAAATTCGAAATACATAATAATAAATTATTTATTATAAATTATTCGAGGAATTCAATTAATGTCCTTGTTGTAGAAGGATACGTTGTGAAATGATTGTACATCTATCTGCTTTCAACTTTATTTATAAATGATGCAAATAAAAATAGAAATGTGTACAAAACTGTATCAACGCAAATAAAAAACTTTTTTAGGATTGTAGAAAAAGTAAAGTTGTACTTTTTAGAAAAATGTAGAGTTTCCAAAAAACTGTTTTCTTGGTTCATGCAGTTTCGTTTACCATCACGAGCACTATAACTTACTAATTTCCTAACCTACAATTACCTCGCTAGGCCCTAAGTCCAGGGCAGTCCTTTATTGTGGTTAAAGTATTTTCTTTTAAGTACTCTCAACCCTGTTCATCAAAAAGCTTTTAACAGTGACAATTTCAAACCAATTTCGTTTTAAACAACCCTTCCTCATTCCTTACCCCTATTGTAACTGTTTATTACGTACTTCAAAATAAAATTAGTAGTTTAGGTTCACCTTTATGTTGAAAAGCTTTCTTTGAGCTTTCATGTAAATAAAAGGATTTTTTAATTTAAATGTTATAATGACAAAAAATGTTTATTCATTAGATGATGTTAAAAACGCGGATAAAAATGCCTTTTTTACAAGAAATAACCTTTACACTGCAGACTGTAATTATATTTTTTTAATTGTGTTGGTTTAATTATTTCCTGTGAAGTTCATTACATAAATGAACTCGTCAAAGCTGAAAAGTTAAACACCATATAAAAATCCAGTACCTACTACAAGGTCAGGCTACAAATTTCTCTAAACATATTTCTAAAAATATCTCACGATTTCTGTCAATCCTTAAAACTGTAAGTTTATTTATTCTATAATATATATGTATTCCAGAAAATTAATTTTTATACTGTGGAGTTTTACAAGTTAATTTTGTTTGATTTTTATGTTCAAATATACGACTAATGTTATAAGAAAATAACAGAGAGCTCTTAATATCTTTTAGAACTTAACGAACCGGAAATACAATGTTGAAATTAAGAATTTTGTACAAAACGGCTAAAATATTTATGGATGAAGAGATCATAAAACAAATTAGTATAGCCACAGCAGAAATTATACATTTTATTTAATAGTAGTAGAATATTTTATATCACAGTTTGTCAATATTGAATTTCTAAAGACAGCTTGTGGCAAGCTAGTATGTGTGCATCTTACACTGCAAGGTAATTTTCTGCCAAAGATCCTGAAAAGTTGAATTCGATTCGAAATTGAGATATATTTAACCAAAGATCGAAACAATGAAAGTAAAGAGTGTGAACGAGAGGGTAATACATTTGATGTTTAGGTTATTCAGGTTCGAAGATAACTTGAAGAATAACCTTGTGTATGTTAACAATCCGTTATCAGAGTTCAGCTTTCAAGTCAAATGTAATGACGACTTGCTATGTTCCAAATAACTTACTTATAGATTCTTAAGAATTAATGTTAGTTTTAAGTATTGGAAAATAACTGTGAAGTTGTAAAAAGGAATATAGAAGGAGTAAAGAAAATGGATAAAGCGAATTAAAATAAAAAAAACAGACAATTGTGGAAGAGGAGGATGCCAGAGTACCTGAGAAAACAGGGAGGAGAGGAAACGAGAATGATCGTAAGGAACGAAGAACGAGGAAGCAGGTAATGGAGAAAAGGGAACGAGAAAACATGCTGGATGTGTGTGAAGGAGGATGAGAAATTAGATCACATTAGAAAGAGAGGAGGTGGAAAGTGGGTTAAGCGAAGAGGGGATATTACAAGGAAGAGGATAGATAGCGGAGAAGGAGGACGAACTAGATGAAGATATATTCTGAGTAAAAATTAGGTTAAATTTAGTTTAAATGAGATTTAGTGGAATGCAAAGAAGATTGTAAAAGTAGAAGGCAAAACAATTATAAGCAATACAATACAATACTTTACACAACTTTATATTGTGGTTTAATTAAATAAAATTCTATTTTCGTAACACATATTCATTATATGTGTTTAACAAGTAGCAAACAATATTTAGATCATTTAATTCTTTATTACAGCGTTGTGGTATATATTGTACATACAAAAACGATCTACCCAACACAGTTTGAAAAATGCTGGCAGGTTTGTGTGGTCTAATAAAAAAACAATAACTTTTGTTTTTAACATTACCGAAACCAAAAGCTACAGTAAAGATTAGATAAAGCTGGGATGAAAAACCAATAAAAAACAAACACAAAATATCGACGATGCTGTATCCGGTCAGTTTGCGTGAAAATTATTTTCCGCAATACCCTTTCAGAAAGAAAGGCCATTGTTGGTTTACAAAACATTTAAAAAATGAATTTTTTTTAGCATAAATCAGTTTTATATTGTGAGTATTTTAAATACAGGAAATAGGTTTTTTCTAAGTTAGTGTTAGAAAAGAATTATTTGTATTTAAAATAAATTGTAAAATATGTTTTTTAAATCCTACAACGCAAAACTTTGTAGAAACTAATTATAAAAAAAATATTTCTATATAAATATATACATCTACCCACAATTTTTATTATATTATTCAATATCCGGTTTAAAATATATTTTCCGTCTATTTTGGAGTGTTATTTCCGGCACTGCGTAAGATATTGAACTAGAAATTTATGCGTAGTTTGATGCCTCTAAGCCGTAACAAGTATTCCGCCCTTCTTCCCTTATTGATTTCACATATTTGATATTTGGGGGAAACATACTAGTCGCATTTTCGTGCCTTGCATTTTTTCAATTTCTGTTCCAATAAAATAATTTGTTAAGCGCATAAATAAAATAAAAAAAATAAAAAAAAATGAAAATTATTATCAACGTAATTTTATTCTTCTTTTCTGCAATCTAAATAAAATTTTGATTTGATATTGTTTTGATCCAAGCGTGTGATATTGTACATATCCATGTGTTATCACATCACGTGTGGGTATAAATTTCGTAGCACAGAGCACATAACGGTTGGTCTATTCATCTGTGGAAAATTGAAAGGAAATTGCATACATAGCCGTTGGATTGATATCACTAATACTAATACATACTCGTACTACACTATTCAATGCTATCCCTTAATCTACACTATAAATACAAGATGTAACTGTATGGGTGCCATTATGAATATCCATCTACTACATCCGGTACATCAGGGTTGGGGAAAAAACTGAATCGAGTTATCAGACGTGAAACGGAATTAGCATATGATTACACGGAATCAAATATTAATTATACAGCATGCTAATGGGAATATAGAACGCAGAATTAATGTTCTAATCACGGCATTTTGCACTATTTAAATTAGTAAAATATACACAGATTAAATTTGAACTTTGTCTTTATATTTTTATAAAGATGGTAAACTTTTTGTAGATAAAAAGTATCAAGTGATACAGTGGTAGAATAAAGCAAGATCAAAGACGTTAAAATTGTTTGCCTGTCTGACGCAAATGACAGTCCATCATCTCCTAGAAACCTGCCCACAATATCAAACTCAACGATTCAAACACAGTATCATTGGTGAACTAAAGGACATACTTGCAGGCAATAAATAATAAAATGTTAAGTTTCTTTTTCGTTTTTAATAAAAAATGTAGTGCAGTGTTCGTACACACCAGGGCCCATATTTCTCACATTTCCTTAAGTGACGGAATTCGGAATCATTTTTGTCACATTACTTTCCAAGTTAAATGACATAGTTTATAGCATAATCTGATGACCATATTTTATTTATTTGAGGGTTAGTCTTGGACAACCCTAACCGCACAGAAAACGTGCTTTTATTAGGTCAGCTTATCTTCAAGGGAATTGGGATATGTTCAATATAAAATCAGAGTTATAATATTATATATATATAACATGCAGGGTGAATTTAATGAAACTATACGTATGAAAAACCAAATGAATTAGAATTTTTGTTGGAAACGGTCGTTTAAATGTAGGAAATGAATTTGCGCGCTTTTACACTTTTCTAATATTTTTTTTGAAATGTGTAACCTTGTTTCCAATCACCCATCATTTGCTGCTTAATTCTGTAAACGACCTCCTTGTAATATTTTCTAATACATATATGTATTACATATATATCTGTCCCACACACCCATGGGATAAAAAAGTTATATGTACTACAATTTTCTAGATTTATTTATTTTATTTTATTTGCTTTTTCTTTCGTTTTTTTCTGCTTTTCCGTAACTAGTAATGGAGGATGGTTTCCTATAATTCATTTTATAGAAATTTAACAAATGTACGCAACAGATCGATTGAAATTTCTTCTTATTATATTACTCTACCACAGCATATAACTGAACCGAAGCAAATCAATCATTTTATTTGATTTGTATTTGTTTGATTCATTTTTATTTGTTTATTTATCGGAACGTGTTAATTTGCTTCTATAGATGATCAATTTATTAATCAATTTTATTATGAAGCAAACGAATGTTTGCGTATTGATGTGTTGTGTTTTGAGAGAAGAACGGAAAGATGCTGCCCGCGTTTTAGGTATGTAATAACAATATTTCTTTTAAATAGTTTTGTTATTATTTCAATGAATTAAATTATATTGTGCAGTAATGAAAGTAGAAGGTTCCAGACAAGATAAAAGAAATGGGAATGGCTCTAATAGTTAAGGTTTCCTTAGGTGAAAAGGGCTTACTATCCACGAAGTAATTAATATATAATTTTGAAAACATATTCATTAATTTATTTTTATTTACAAAAAAAACTTTATTTTTTACAAAAAAATATGTTATTAACAAGCGCTTAGCCCGTGGCAGGGTTAAATATGTAGTCTCAATTTCAATTTAACCCCCACACACATACAAACAAAAATATGACATGAAAAATATGATTGATGTTTGTCCCTTATTCATAAAGAAAACTGAAAACTGAAAACTTGCTAAGACACGAATAGATAGTACGTAACTGTAAGAGGGTTAGATGATACGTTGTGCGCGAAAGGGTGGAGAAGGGTTAGATGATAAAGGGGAGAGTTTGTTTATGCGAAGTTCAAAATAAATATTAGTTTATTCTTTATTATAAAATATATTGATTTTAATTTAAAGAAATATTTATTTTGTGGTGACTACAATGTTAACTATTTTGTCATTTTAGGATACAGGTAGAGAATCTGTTTTCAAATTAGTAACTAATCATATTTCAACTACAGTAAAGCGCACCGCTCGAACTACGCATTCGGTACATCATCGTTTGGTTAACGATGCTAGTGAAACCTATCCTACACGCACTTAACTAATATTAGACGATATTAAGATCCAATTTTTCAGATCAATATTTCTAATACATGTTTCTTTTTTATTTAACATTGGTGTTCTATTTCTATGAGATCTTTTGACAAAGACTTCTTTCACCTTTCTATCTTCAACGATCTAAGAAAAAGAGGAATCATTTTCTTAAACAGTAAAAACATTAAATTTTTTATATCAAACTTTGAAAATGTAGTTACTTGAATTTTAGAAACCCTTAGTAAAAATGAAAACTACTAATTCTATTACAGTGTGCTTTTACAAATATGTTACATATATGAATATGTATAAGTTCTGTTGATACAACATTGTCGTATGCAACATAACTTTGATTATTATTTTACCTCCGGGCGCTGGTCTGAGTTATTGATAACAATCTGTCAAAAAAATCCATTTTTGTATTTATCCTTCCGGGTTTATTCAAATTCTAGAAATATGCATTTTAGAAATAGTGTTTTTTTTATCAGAGGTAAATAGTATTTTTTATGAATTCAACTGCTATGACCAGAAAAAGGCGGTTCTTTGCAAATTTGTTTGTAATTACTTTTCTTAATTAAAAAATTGATTAGTATTTTTACAAATCCTCTTTTCTCTTCAACTATGCGATGGATTACTTCGCGATAAATTCCTTAAACAATGAAATGAATCCAAGAATTAAATTAGTAATTTTTAACTTTTTTATTCGAAAATGCAGTTCGTTCCAAGCGGCTTCACTTCATTCCATTTGGAAGAGGTTTACACTTTACCTTTATATGATTCAATGAATTACAGATTTATTTCCACAGTATTCCTTTTCGCAAAAAGAGACTCAAGCATTTTTCCACCAATTCTTTTTACTGTAGTTAAGGAAAGAGGACAAGCCTTCATGCTCACGACTCGTTTTTGGAGTGATGTTTTGGAGTGAAGGAAACGAACCTTTACTTAATAAAAGAATTATTTACAGAAAGTACACTAAGAAATAACTAAAGTAAGTCGAGTGCTTCAATCATAAATTAAAAATGAATTGAAACTACTATGAACAGAGTAAGTTTTATTGGCAACGAATTGTAGATATTTTCAATTTCTAGAAAATCTTTGAAGATATAGCCGCGTGAAAATCCCATAAATTTAAATTTTCCATGCACGACTGTCAGTATAAATCTGTTCCAATCGTAGAATTTATATTGAAATGAAATTAGATTTATAGGATAGTAAGCGGGGACAGGGGGACAGGGTGTTGTTGGGGTTTTGTTTACGATATCTTTACTACCCTGTACGTACTACTGTGAACACATCTGGGGTTGTTTTATTTCATTATAGGAAACCTGAATAAATCCCCTGGAAATGTGTAAATATATATTTTTAGAACATCACTTGTTGAGTAAATACTACAGAGAATCTCAAATAGTTAAACAAAAAAATATGAAATAAAGATAAAGGTTCTAAAAGGTAGATGCTGAGCATTAAACGAACTTTGGTTTAGTTGATTTACCAATGAGTACATCAATAAGTTCGTAGTACGACATATTGTGGCGCCACTATTGATAAAGCCATATGATTTTTAGGTAGTACCAACTTTCAAACGATATTTGTTAAAATTTCATGATCTTCCAACTATTAGTTACTTGCCGCTATTTTTGTAATTTTCAATACAATGGAAAAAAATTGAATGTTATTCCTTTTTAATGGGAAAACAGTAAATCGTAAATATATATTTCTTTGATGCGCTGTTTTAATTAACTTGCCTCAGTTAACCATAGACTAGTTCTAGGTTTATTGCCCATCATAACTCTACGACGAAGCTGTTAATACACCTGGTGCCATAAACTATTTAATTAAACATAAAATGATGAATGTCACTTACCATCATCGTGTAACACCCCTATTCGTCTATCAGAGGTAACTCGCGAGGGACCTGCAGTTAACACCTCAGACTCTCTGCGCCAAAGTACTGTGTCCCCCATCGCCCCCGGTGTAGGGGGGTTGCGTATCACGCAGGTGAGTAGGGCGTCATCACCTTCGAGAACGATGATTGGACTACGGGGACCTGTTCAAATAAAATAATATAGTTAGAGATATTTTTTCATTACTTATAATCGTTAAATTCGAATAACTACGAAATTTATTAAACAAGTACATAGTAAACAAAAAACAAAATTGTAAAAACTATAAAATAAAATATTACCTAGTTGAAAATTCACATTGAAATACCCTACCGTTTTAAATAAATGCCTGGGGTTGTTTACAATATTGTAATGTAATATGAACTAGTAATACTTTTTAATAAGTTTCCCATTGTAATTGTTAATTAAAATGATAAAATAATATCGCGCAATTTCTAACACATGCCTGTCAGTATTTTAATTGAATATCGAACATGGATGAATGCATTGATCAAAGGATCGAAATACGTGACACTTGTTTATCAATCGAATCATCATCATATTGTAAAATGCATTTCATTTAAATTGCAAATAAATACAAATATTGAAACTGTTGTTCTGATTTCAATCTATATGACTATGCATAATGAATTGAAATAATCGTAAGATCGTTCTTATAAATTAGTTATTAATTAGGTTTTTGTAATTTATAAATGCCTTCAATCAGATTTAGATTTGATAAGTTTGATTTCATTATTCTTCCACTGTTTCGAGGTAAGTGTACTGCGCATTAACGTCGCTGAAGTTGGCGAAAAGTTTCAGCGAAAAGTTCGAAAATGAGCAGTACTAGTGGTGTCCAACTGACATTCGTGCAAAAGACTATACACTTGTTGGATTTAATATTTGCAGGTGTATTATGTCTTCTATTTAAATAAATACTTTACAATGTGTACGAAAAAAAATAAAAAAACATAAATAATAATAATATGGTAAAAATACCATATATTTGAATCGGTCAAAAAGTGTTTATAACACACATGGCAAATGTCAATTTTCTCCAAAACAAGGAAAAATAATCGGTTTAAATTTTGCAGGCAGCTTATTAAAATTACAACTAATTAAATAAATACAATTTTATTGACGCTTCTTAATTAATTAAAAAACTACAGACATCAGAATTCCTCCAACTCAAATTCATTCCTTGCATATATAAACAGTGTTTGTTGTAACGTCGAAAATGTCAATTTTCTCCAAAACAAGGAAAAATAATCGGTTTAAATTTTGCAGGCAGCTTATTAAAATTACAACTAATTAAATAAATACAATTTTATTGACGCTTCTTAATTAATTAAAAAACTACAGACATCAGAATTCCTCCAACTCAAATTCATTCCTTGCATATATAAACAGTGTTTGTTGTAACGTCGAAAATGTCAATTTTCTCCAAAACAAGGAAAAATAATCGGTTTAAATTTTGCAGGCAGCTTATTAAAATTACAACTAATTAAATAAATACAATTTTATTGACGCTTCTTAATTAATTAAAAAACTACAGACATCAGAATTCCTCCAACTCAAATTCATTCCTTGCATATATAAACAGTGTTTGTTGTAACGTCGAAAATGTCAATTTTCTCCAAAACAAGGAAAAATAATCGGTTTAAATTTTGCAGGCAGCTTATTAAAATTACAACTAATTAAATAAATACAATTTTATTGACGCTTCTTAATTAATTAAAAAACTACAGACATCAGAATTCCTCCAACTCAAATTCATTCCTTGCATATATAAACAGTGTTTGTTGTAACGTCGAAAATGTCAATTTTCTCCAAAACAAGGAAAAATAATCGGTTTAAATTTTGCAGGCAGCTTATTAAAATTACAACTAATTAAATAAATACAATTTTATTGACGCTTCTTAATTAATTAAAAAACTACAGACATCAGAATTCCTCCAACTCAAATTCATTCCTTGCATATATAAACAGTGTTTGTTGTAACGTCGAAAATGTCAATTTTCTCCAAAACAAGGAAAAATAATCGGTTTAAATTTTGCAGGCAGCTTATTAAAATTACAACTAATTAAATAAATACAATTTTATTGACGCTTCTTAATTAATTAAAAAACTACAGACATCAGAATTCCTCCAACTCAAATTCATTCCTTGCATATATAAACAGTGTTTGTTGTAACGTCGAAAATGTCAATTTTCTCCAAAACAAGGAAAAATAATCGGTTTAAATTTTGCAGGCAGCTTATTAAAATTACAACTAATTAAATAAATACAATTTTATTGACGCTTCTTAATTAATTCAAAAACTACAGACATCAGAATTCCTCCAACTCAAATTCATTCCTTGCATATATAAACAGTGTTTGTTGTAACGTCGAAAATGTCAATTTTCTCCAAAACAAGGAAAAATAATCGGTTTAAATTTTGCAGGCAGCTTATTAAAATTACAACTAATTAAATAAATACAATTTTATTGACGCTTCTTAATTAATTAAAAAACTACAGACATCAGAATTCCTCCAACTCAAATTCATTCCTTGCATATATAAACAGTGTTTGTTGTAACGTCGAAAATGTCAATTTTCTCCAAAACAAGGAAAAATAATCGGTTTAAATTTTGCAGGCAGCTTATTAAAATTACAACTAATTAAATAAATACAATTTTATTGACGCTTCTTAATTAATTAAAAAACTACAGACATCAGAATTCCTCCAACTCAAATTCATTCCTTGCATATATAAACAGTGTTTGTTGTAACGTCGAAAATGTCAATTTTCTCCAAAACAAGGAAAAATAATCGGTTTAAATTTTGCAGGCAGCTTATTAAAATTACAACTAATTAAATAAATACAATTTTATTGACGCTTCTTAATTAATTAAAAAACTACAGACATCAGAATTCCTCCAACTCAAATTCATTCCTTGCATATATAAACAGTGTTTGTTGTAACGTCGAAAATGTCAATTTTCTCCAAAACAAGGAAAAATAATCGGTTTAAATTTTGCAGGCAGCTTATTAAAATTACAACTAATTAAATAAATACAATTTTATTGACGCTTCTTAATTAATTAAAAAACTACAGACATCAGAATTCCTCCAACTCAAATTCAGTCCTTGCATATATAAACAGTGTTTGTTGTAACGTCGAAAATGTCAATTTTCTCCAAAACAAGGAAAAATAATCGGTTTAAATTTTGCAGGCAGCTTATTAAAATTACAACTAATTAAATAAATACAATTTTATTGACGCTTCTTAATTAATTAAAAAACTACAGACATCAGAATTCCTCCAACTCAAATTCATTCCTTGCATATATAAACAGTGTTTGTTGTAACGTCGAAAATGTCAATTTTCTCCAAAACAAGGAAAAATAATCGGTTTAAATTTTGCAGGCAGCTTATTAAAATTACAACTAATTAAATAAATACAATTTTATTGACGCTTCTTAATTAATTAAAAAACTACAGACATCAGAATTCCTCCAACTCAAATTCATTCCTTGCATATATAAACAGTGTTTGTTGTAACGTCGAAAATGTCAATTTTCTCCAAAACAAGGAAAAATAATCGGTTTAAATTTTGCAGGCAGCTTATTAAAATTACAACTAATTAAATAAATACAATTTTATTGACGTTTCTTAATTAATTCAAAAACTACAGACATCAGAATTCCTCCAACTCAAATTCATTCCTTGCATATATAAACAGTGTTTGTTGTAACGTCGAAAATGTCAATTTTCTCCAAAACAAGGAAAAATAATCGGTTTAAATTTTGCAGGCAGCTTATTAAAATTACAACTAATTAAATAAATACAATTTTATTGACGCTTCTTAATTAATTAAAAAACTACAGACATCAGAATTCCTCCAACTCAAATTCATTCCTTGCATATATAAACAGTGTTTGTTGTAACGTCGAAAATGTCAATTTTCTCCAAAACAAGGAAAAATAATCGGTTTAAATTTTGCAGGCAGCTTATTAAAATTACAACTAATTAAATAAATACAATTTTATTGACGCTTCTTAATTAATTAAAAAACTACAGACATCAGAATTCCTCCAACTCAAATTCATTCCTTGCATATATAAACAGTGTTTGTTGTAACGTCGAAAATGTCAATTTTCTCCAAAACAAGGAAAAATAATCGGTTTAAATTTTGCAGGCAGCTTATTAAAATTACAACTAATTAAATAAATACAATTTTATTGACGCTTCTTAATTAATTAAAAAACTACAGACATCAGAATTCCTCCAACTCAAATTCATTCCTTGCATATATAAACAGTGTTTGTTGTAACGTCGAAAATGTCAATTTTCTCCAAAACAAGGAAAAATAATCGGTTTAAATTTTGCAGGCAGCTTATTAAAATTACAACTAATTAAATAAATACAATTTTATTGACGCTTCTTAATTAATTAAAAAACTACAGACATCAGAATTCCTCCAACTCAAATTCATTCCTTGCATATATAAACAGTGTTTGTTGTAACGTCGAAAATGTCAATTTTCTCCAAAACAAGGAAAAATAATCGGTTTAAATTTTGCAGGCAGCTTATTAAAATTACAACTAATTAAATAATAATTGTCGGAAATAATTGTGGTGTACACTTGTGCACCTGGGCATTCATTATAAATTCCGGTAAATCAATTAAATTCTCAGAAAATGATATGCCTTCTATTAGGAATTGGATTCGTAAAATAATATGCGAACATAAAGATGAAGATGACACACACTTAATAGCAGATAAGTTTGAAACGGACAGTAATTTTGTGTTTAAACCTTCTAAAGTGAACATTCGTAATTTAAAATTAAATAAAATTTATAAAGTTTCCGACAACCACTTGTCCAGTTTTAATTTTTGTGCAAATTTAAAAGCAAGTACTCTCTTATAAAGGGGTAATCAACACTCAAGTTTATCTCTTTCTATTGTAAAGAAATTAGTGATGTCAGGAAAATAGCAGCTGGAAGGAAGAAGATGACATGAAGAGAAGAAAGAATAGATGTTATTAGCTTAAGTATAACTAGAATCTAGAATAGTTTTAAGTTAAATTATTGACATGTAATTATTGATTTAATGTACTTCCTAACTATATCTACTTTAATAATGCTATCGATTGCACATTTATTTGAACTTAAATGTGACGTGCAATTTTTCACATAAATGGCAATCGAAACAATGGCAATTAAGTATAACTAGAATCAAGAATAGTTTTAAGTTAAATTATTGACATGTAATTATTGATTTAATGTACTTCCTAACTATATCTACTTTAATAATGCTATCGATTGCACATTTATTTGAACTTAAATGTGACGTGCAATTTTTCACATAAATGGCAATCGAAACAATGGCAATTAAGTATAACTAGAATCTAGAATAGTTTTAAGTTAAATTATTGACATGTAATTATTGATTTAATGTACTTCCTAACTATATCTACTTTAATAATGCTATCGATTGCACATTTATTTGAACTTAAATGTGACGTGCAATTTTTCACATAAATGGCAATCGAAACAATGGCAATTAAGTATAACTAGAATCAAGAATAGTTTTAAGTTAAATTATTGACATGTAATTATTGATTTAATGTACTTCCTAACTATATCTACTTTAATAATGCTATCGATTGCACATTTATTTGAACTTAAATGTGACGTGCAATTTTTCACATAAATGGCAATCGAAAGATGATAGAGTATAATTGTATTCATATAGTGTTTATTAAGTAGCCTTAGTTAAGTAGACTTAGATCTAAGAGCATTTCATTTAAGTCTTCGGATTACAAATTAATTTTCATTATTTATTTTATACAAAAACACTTTATCTTCTGACAATTTTTCATAATAATTATTACTGTAACTAAATAATTACTTTCTAATGACATAGGCAATTTCTCTTTATATTTTCTTCTCTTTTCAGAACTCTTATACCCATTTTAATATTAATCCCATTTCCTTACCATACTATCCCCTCCTGGCTACAATTTTCTCACCTTTTCGCTTGGTGTAGCTATTACATTTATTTACTCACGTCTTACTATATTTACATTTATTAACAGTTAGAAGCAATTCATTTCATTTAAATATAAATAGTATAATAAATTTTAAAGCAACAGTTTCTTTATAGTAAGACGTTTTTAAATAAATAAACTAACGAGAAAAATACGAGTATATCAAATTTTATAATACAATCGCATTGACAAAATTGACATTTTCGACGTTACAACAAACACTGTTCATATGCAAGGAATGAATTTGAGTTGGGTGAATTCTGATGTCTGTAGTTTTTGAATTAATTAAGAAGCGTCAATAAAATTGTATTTATTTAATTAGTTGTAATTTTAATAAGCTGCCTGCAAAATTTAAACCGATTATTTTTCCTTGTTTTGGAGAAAATTGACATTTTCGACGTTACAACAAACACTGTTTATATATGCAAGGAATGAATTTGAGTTGGAGGAATTCTGATGTCTGTAGTTTTTTAATTAATTAAGAAGCGTCAATAAAATTGTATTTATTTAATTAGTTGTAATTTTAATAAGCTGCCTGCAAAATTTAAACCGATTATTTTTCCTTGTTTTGGAGAAAATTGACATTTTCGACGTTACAACAAACACTGTTTATATATGCAAGGAATGAATTTGAGTTGGAGGAATTCTGATGTCTGTAGTTTTTTAATTAATTAAGAAGCGTCAATAAAATTGTATTTATTTAATTAGTTGTAATTTTAATAAGCTGCCTGCAAAATTTAAACCGATTATTTTTCCTTGTTTTGGAGAAAATTGACATTTTCGACGTTACAACAAACACTGTTTATATATGCAAGGAATGAATTTGAGTTGGAGGAATTCTGATGTCTGTAGTTTTTTAATTAATTAAGAAGCGTCAATAAAATTGTATTTATTTAATTAGTTGTAATTTTAATAAGCTGCCTGCAAAATTTAAACCGATTATTTTTCCTTGTTTTGGAGAAAATTGACATTTTCGACGTTACAACAAACACTGTTTATATATGCAAGGAATGAATTTGAGTTGGAGGAATTCTGATGTCTGTAGTTTTTTAATTAATTAAGAAGCGTCAATAAAATTGTATTTATTTAATTAGTTGTAATTTTAATAAGCTGCCTGCAAAATTTAAACCGATTATTTTTCCTTGTTTTGGAGAAAATTGACATTTTCGACGTTACAACAAACACTGTTTATATATGCAAGGAATGAATTTGAGTTGGAGGAATTCTGATGTCTGTAGTTTTTTAATTAATTAAGAAGCGTCAATAAAATTGTATTTATTTAATTAGTTGTAATTTTAATAAGCTGCCTGCAAAATTTAAACCGATTATTTTTCCTTGTTTTGGAGAAAATTGACATTTTCGACGTTACAACAAACACTGTTTATATATGCAAGGAATGAATTTGAGTTGGAGGAATTCTGATGTCTGTAGTTTTTTAATTAATTAAGAAGCGTCAATAAAATTGTATTTATTTAATTAGTTGTAATTTTAATAAGCTGCCTGCAAAATTTAAACCGATTATTTTTCCTTGTTTTGGAGAAAATTGACATTTGCCATGTGTGTTATAAACACTTTTTGACCGATTCAAATATATGGTATTTTTACCATATTATTATTATTTATGTTTTTTTATTTTTTTTCGTACACATTGTAAAGTATTTATTTAAATAGAAGACATAATACACCTGCAAATATTAAATCCAACAAGTGTATAGTCTTTTGCACGAATGTCAGTTGGACACCACTAGTACTGCTCATTTTCGAACTTTTCGCTGAAACTTTTCGCCAACTTCAGCGACGTCTGCGCATTATATATGTTACTAAAGAATTAAACTAGCCATTATTTCATTGATCTTACAGACATCAGGTACCCAACAACTTAAAACTTATGATCAGAGATAATATTTATAACCTGCATAAATTGCAACTCTTTTTACAAGAGGTTTATATAGACTAGACAGGTAAAGAATACCCCAAACTAAGAAACTATAATTACAATGACTACTTCTCTCTTTGGATCACTGAAGACTAATGTACTTAGTTTCTTTATAACTTATTATTCTATTTTAAAACAAATTAATGTAAGTTAAGATATAAGAAAGTAATTGTATTTCTATTGTTTTAATTTCAACTAATAAATATTGTGAAACATTAATAATACCTACGTTAATTAATAAATTTAATTATATATGCATAAAGGTTGTCTCATTGTAATAGCTTTAGATTGATACTTTGTAAATCTTCATTCAGATTTTAGTTACATAGAAAAGGTTAGTTACATTTCAAACGTCCATTTAATATTACCAAATATTTTTGTAAACCACACACACACACATACGATATTACAGGTTACTCATAAAATATTTTAATAAAAACTAAAATATTTATTATTTTAGTATAATTTTTTGTTTAAAAATCAATGACCCTTATAAATATGTGAAGAAAAAATGTAACAATAAATAGCATACATACAACAATGCGAAAAGTGGAGTTTAAAATATTCAAGCCTGAACAATTCACTGAAGGAAATAGAAATAACCACAAAAACCCTCTTCGCAAACATATGAAACCTGGTTAGATATAAGGGTTGATGACATCAGGGCTCGAAAATATATACGCGTACGTTTTTGTTGATTTTGATGGTGGGGAAAGTTTGTTCCAAAAGACGTGGTGGATTTCTTTTGTGTAGTAGTTATGTCTTAGCGAATAAATGTCTAAGAATCTTTTAATAAATTGTTATTTAACACATTTAAGATGAACTATAGTTGTATATCTGTAGTTGATTATCTTTCAACAAGAGGTGTCATTTTAAATCAACATAAAAACACGATATTTCCTTGAAAAGTGGTGATATTCCCATTTTAATCCAAAGTACAAAATCTGAGGTTAATGATTGGAACACAATATCTGCCAAATGTCACGTATGTTAGAAATAAAAAATTGTGCGAAATTTAAAATGGCAGGTCATGTTGAAGGTCATATTATAACGATAATTATGTATTAATTGTATTAAGTAAATTAATTATAATAATATACTAAGCTGTCTAAATAAAAAACATATTTTAAGTTAAATTTTCGAGCACTGTTTCAATACTACAGGGTCCACTTTTGTATGTAAAGTAACTTTCAAAAGAGAACTCGCTGAGGGATGATGAAACCTCAAACTACAGAGAAAAGACAAAACAAATAACACGATGGTAGAATAATATGGTCTACAAGTCCACACCACCCAAACCCTCCACCCACCCTTATAGAAGGGATAAAGGGTGCCAATATAACTTGTGGTAGAATAATCTTATCCAATAAATGTAGGGCATATACATATACGTATATACTCATATTATATCTATATACGGACGTATATAGAAGACGTATGCATTTATATATATTTGAATTACGCGCTTGAGATATCAATTTAAAAATTATATTAGAGAAAAATAACAAAATTAATTATAATATATTACTTATGATGACCGCATCTTGACCGAAAGATCTCTAATAAAATAAATAACATAAATAATTTGGCGTTGTTCTCTAATATAACTTTTCTTAGATTTTTTTTATCAATTACTTTTTTTAATATTGCTACATCAACATCTACTGAAGAAAGAACCATGACCTTATCGCTGTATATGTAATTGCCAAATACCAGTACAACACCTACTGATAACAGACAAAACATACGAAGCCATCCGAGAAACACAACATCAAACGACATGGGTAAAATTGCAGCACTATTAAGTTTCTCATAGGGACATAAATATCCGCTATGACGTAATAATACTCACAATTGAGGAATAATAATTATAAAGGATAATAGATTTATGAAATTTAATATACGTAAATACATTCTATATATAACATTAAAATTGAATTGAATTAAATTAAACAATACTATAAAACTTATGTTGTATAAATAGCTTCACGGAATTATTCCTATTATGAATGTATGTTTTACAAACTTGGTATTCTTCGTGGAAATTTAACCTCATTCAATTCTATTAATAATCTTATTAGGTGTATGTACATATACTCTTATGTAATAATTATATTTAGTACTATTTATTCAATTCGTTAATTTTCACAAGGTCTTCAAAACAAAATGTAAAATTTGTTGAATAGTTAAGAATTATTACCAAGTTCTGTTTTATTTTTTAGTTGGAAAAATAGAATGTTATTTATATTACATATTAGTTAAAATTAAACAGTATATGGAAATGATTCTTTATTATTTGTTTTCTGGTACTAGATTTGTATGCTATATATTTAAACGTGCAAATTTAATGCAAGTATCAAAATTATGTATAATTTCACTTCGCCTTGATGTTTGTAAGTACTGTTATTAAATGGATTGTGAACTTATTATTACAAGAGAAAAATATACTCAACACAATTTGAAACTATAAGAAATTTATTGATAATAATTATAAACACATGTATTTGTTTATCGTACAACTGGTTAAACAAATATTTTTGTTTGTTCTAATTCTGACTCAAACAATCCAGATGGAATTGTGTCAAATAACAAAATTTAAAGAATAATTTTCAAACATTATTAATTGTCAATAGAAACACTATTGCAACATAGGGGCCTTAATTATTACATGGGGAACATGGAGATAATCGCGATCTATTTTTCTATATTCATATAACGACTTATTTTTCTATGTTATATATCAGTCCTTTGAAAGGAGATCTGATCTGAACGCATAAAGGAAGATTAAAAGGGATATCAACCTCTATTGTTCCCATACGAGTATAATTTACGTTTATCAAACATCTCCATATCCGAAGAGAACAAACAAACCCTTTTGGTTACTCTTTGTACGCACACAAAACACATAAAGCCCACAAAATATCCAGTTTCATTAAATTCGCCTTGCAAAGTATTATCAAATGCACACACCAAAGGAAACCAATGTAAAACACAGAACAAAATCCGAAATATAAACGCCATATCTGTTATATCATACAAAGCCTAAAGCCAAAGTAATTAAAATTACATTGTCTGCCATTAGTTAATGATAGTAATTAATTTACATTCGTGTAACATGGCCGTTCAAATTAGAGAATGAAGGATCAGTTGGATCTCCATCCAGCATCCAGGTGTTGGGGACTGTGTACAATAGGAGTAAGAGGGGTGGTACGTAGATAGGGAGAGGTCGCAATTACTGGAAACTCTAAAGATTATCACACACGTTTGTTCCATTGTGTGAACATGCGGAGGAGAACTGTTTTATTGGTAGATGGGAATCGGTAATGTTAGTTGTGAGCATACTAGTATTTAAATCAAATATAGAGTAAACACAGAGATAACAATTAATAACTTATAAATAATTACTACAGGTTATATATCTGTAGTTAATTTATAATTATAATTAATATATAACGAAGTATTTCTGGCAGCAACGACAGTGTGTTATATAAATGTTTTTATTACCGAAATTAACCCTGCGTGTGTACACTGGGTCTTTTAGGGAATAGTTGAAATTTCAAACTCCTATTTCTCTCTCATGAGTACAAAACGCGCTTCACCTATGTCCCCTAAAAAATCTAGGTAGTGGTAGGGACTTAAGGTTCCAGCAGCGTCCGGATCTGGCAGTTTACTTGCAAAGGCGAGCCAGTGAAACTTCCCTAAAAGGGTCAGTGTACAAACGACGTTACTTTTTTCCAATGTTAGTAAATGCACTTTTTTTTTACTTTTCTCGTAGTTTTGCAGTTTTTTCATAAGTGAAAATAAATGTTTAATGTAATTTAATATATTATTTCTTAGATTATATATATAGATTTCTTTTTATCAGTTCATCTCTTTACTACAATAAGTTTTTGAAGATGGGTGACAATTTAACGATTGCGCACCGTAAATTCTCTTTTTCACACTAATTATATTTTGTATTTTCATCAATAAAAACTTATTTTGTGCTGAATAATCACCGTTCCGTTTATTATGACATGCCTGAATCCGTAAAATATTCCCCACTTTCAAGTGCACAAATAATTCAACTTTTTGGAGTCCACGCCAAAGACACTACATTCTTTCGAAAGCTTATAGTCTAAGATAAAAAAGTTCACAACCGTTTTTCTTTATATTTGTTAGTTATAAAATTATGAATTTTTTAACAATATTCCGTTTCTTCCGCGTTTTTTTTACTATTTGTGAATTTTTATTAACAACGGTTTTAAACTTTGGACTTTGGCAACTTCTGGACCATGTAGTAGACAATTCAAGAAGTAATCCAGAATTTCTTTTAGATTTTTTGAAAGCTTAGAAAACTGGAAAAACTCAACTGTTCTCTCAAAGACCCAGTGTACACACCATGGGAGGGTTAAATGTTCGTTCTGTAGAATTTAAGAAAAAATATATTTCTTTTGAATTTTAATTGAAATTTAATAATGGAGACCGCGCTGTAAACAGTGGGATAAAATATTTTTCCGCTTTTAGTTAATTAATCATATTACGTATACTTTAAATAAATAAGAGCATATTTTAATGGAAAAAAAAATCAGAAACAAAAAATTGTGTTGTGTATTTTTTGAAATAAAAGTAAATAAAATATAAATAATTTTTAATTAAGCAACTAATGACTGAATTGTTAATTTATTTTCCTTTTTTTATTTTTATCACTTGTAAATATTTAATAAACCAGTCCGAATAAAGTTCATCTCAACACAGATTTCCAATTTTCAATTTGGTTTTAATTGATATCCCCTCCGCATGTTCCCTCGCACCCCTATCCTATTCCTCTTGGTTTTTATGTACTAGTGTCTGTCCCCGACAAATCAATCAGGTCATTTACAGGTCTGCTGGCTGCATGGTATCGGTGTGATCGTATATTTAGCAATTTCTATTTACTTTGATTACTCCCATTCAACTATCCTTTGTGAGTACCCAAGAATGATGCTAATTGATACCACTGACAATAGATGGAGTGAAGAGGGAGTGGGGGAAAGGGGAAGTGATGAACCGTTGTCAATCTGTAGCTTTATTTTAGTGTTAGTACTTCAGCGGATAAAGTTGTTGCGAATTTATTTTAGTTTTTGACAGAAACTGCTGATTTAGTACTCTTTGTTATACAAATTGTATAGTTTTACTGGCTGATTGATATTTTGACTGATGAATGCTCCCATCCTCTTGAATTAAGTGTTGAGTTATCACTTCGTCAACTAAATTCAATTATACATAAAATTAGTACCCATTTCTTATGAGTTTTATAATGTAAATAATTGTACTTGGAAAATAATATTTTCTCTTGCTGAAAAAATAGGTTGTTAGTTAAGATCGTCATGTGTTGACGAGTGCAGATTATTATTGCCTATTTTGGCATACAAATCTCATGGCAAGATGAACGCCGGTAAAAATTTTAAGATTCCTTTAAGATATTTTCCATTCATTCATGTTGGCCGCCTTCCTTGTCCAATTTATCACACCTATTCTCTTCCATTTTTTCTTTTCACCTCTCCCTGGGTCTTCCTCGCACTCTTACACCTCCCTGGATTCCTTTCTATAACTTTCTTAGGGATTTCGCTTCCGCCCATTCTTTCTACGTCATGCTCCAACTATTGCAGGTTTTTTCTACTAATTTTCATCACCATTTCGCTTTCCCGATTCGTTCTTATTCTCCACTGACCGCTTTCCCATACTACTCTATAAATTCTTCATGAAATCTTCTTTTCCCAAATCCCCAAGAGATCGGTAATTTACAATGGTATCAGGAAAACGTTTATTATCATGAAAATACTGTTAAGAAACGCCTATTTCCCAATTTAAATTCCAATTCAAACAATTGGTATTGGTAAATCCATGTAGATTAAAGTAATACAAGGGATTTACAAAAACATCCCTTAGAATGACCAATATTATAAATATAACCCTTTAAATCCATTCTAGACGTTAGAGTATGGTTCCAATAATTAGTGTAACACTAAATACAACCCTTAATGAACCAACCAACCAACCAGCATCATCCCTTGTTAATATGAATGTAAAAAAACAAGTGAACCATGCCACACAACGGGCTATTGTTCTAGTTTCAATTAATGATGGTGTTCTCCACCACTAATCTTCACTGTAAAGAGACGCACAGCATTCAAGATCTAAAAAGTACCCTTTCGGTAACCCTTAGCACCACTATAACTACCCTATGAATACTGAGGGATGTACCCAAACCTTTAGTCTTTAGCAAAGCTGACAGATCAGCTTACGAACCCATAAGCTCTAAGGGAAGGTAACACATCAAAAACGATGCTCAAATTATTATTTTTTCCTTTTTAGGTGAAAGGTCAAATATCTAAAGATGGATTTACTAAAATATCAGGTGGAAATGATGAGAAAAAAGGCTTTGAGGAAAATAAACACGGTTAAAATTTATGTACATATAAAAAACGGAAGAACTGATGAACATAAAAAGCAAAAACAAAAATCTGAATAAATAAGAACGGAATAATTTCGGTTTTAAGTCTTTCTTCAGAACAACTTTTCTTAATCATCACCGTGTTAAAACTTAAAGGTTTTTAATATGTAATAACCGCTACACTGTAACAAGAACAACGCAAGTTTATCTTCATACTCTTATAATATTAATTAACAAATTTAAAACATTAAAAAGTTTTAATTTTTTTATTAGATTTAGTGGAAATTACCTCAAATATTTAAAACCAGTAAGTGTAATAACATTAATGGTTTTCTCTTTAGATTTTACTCCATTATAGCCTCCCCTACTTTATAGGTACGGAAAGAAGCTAAGGATGGTGGGGAAAACCTCTCCCTTTCGCGGATTAAAGTGCTCAAATTACCAAATAAAATATACTTTCCGGAAAGCATATATATTGCATGGAATTAAGCAGTGACGTTTAGTGTATAGAAACTTTAAACATTTTCTAATAGCTATCCGTGGATTTAACTTTATATATTATTTAATAAATTACTTTGAGGGCTAATTATTATGCAAGGGCATTATGCATAGGGTAATGTGAAACTATTGGATTAAGGTTTCACAGAATTTAACAACAATTAAATGTGATGTTAAAGGTAGAATAGGCTTGTGAACTATGACTTAATTTAAAAAAAATTAAACTTTGTATTAAAAAAGTTGGCTATCAGAATCTCAAATATCAAATTATGTTTTAATAACTCGAGGTATTAACAAATAAAATTGTCATATTGTCTCTTTAATTATTAAAGATCGGACGACATTTTCGATAATATTTTTTAACGACACAGATAATATATGATTATTTCCATAATTACTACATGATAACACTTAAAGAATACTTTGTGAAATTTTCATAAATAAATATCAAGAAATGAGTTAATAGCATAAATTTCATTGCGTGTCCCTCATAACTCATCACTGGATTATTTGAAATCAAAAAACCAAAATGATTTCATTAGTAGATGAGTTTCTGGAGGTAACCCTGTCGAGTTTTCTTTTATTGATTTTTCAATTTTCTTAGAATTCAAAATACCGATTTTTCACGAAAAAAATCAGAAACTTTTATATTTTAAAATACGTTTAAATTAAAAAAACTCGATAGCGTTACCTCGGCATTTATAAAATTTCAAAAGGATTGGTGCAGTAGATTTTCAGATAGAGAGGACACCCACTTTGAAAAAGCTAAGTATGAGGAAAACGCGTTTAAAAGTTTCATAGAAAGACGAAACCAGAATAGAGAGGTCAAGACTTAAAACTTTATATCTCCGACAGTTTTACTCCAATCAATTTCAAATTTTCACACAATATACTTAATATGTTCTATAAAAAAAAGGAAACCTATCCCACGCACCCTCAAATATAAAATTAAAAAACGACCCTTAAAACAAGAATGCTTTAACATGATTATATATAAAATTTGATATTTCTCACAATTTTGAGTGGTCTGGTCATAAGTAGCGACCTATCACAAGTCGACACAATATTATTTTCTATTCAAAACGATTATTTTATATTGTTTTCCCAAGAAACATTTCCAAAAGTAGTTATCCCTTTTTGGAGACCTTGTTCACATAACATCAGACATCATATCACACTGATAACGACGGTATGTCATTAAAGCATGTTTGTACAAGTAATGAAACATCACAAGCATAAGTTCTCGAACTTTCTTAACCTTATTCCTTCTATTAATTTAAACTTTAGCCATTTCACATTTCAGAATCTTGTTACCAACCAGATGATGTTTGCTAATTGAGGTTAACACAAAACCTTTAACACATCTCATGAAAGTGCAATAACTTTCTTGATAAATTAAGAGGTGTCGTATTTAGTGTGACTTAACCTTCAAATTATATATCTATGAGTATGATATTGTTACACTTTTACTAGGCGACGGCGTGTTTTCTTTTTATATGCCGTATTTCGCCTGCGACTGGGTTCTTTTAATTACCGAGCGGAGTAATTATGTTTAATAAATAAGTCGCGTTGTAACTTTTAATTAATTAATAATAGCCACAATTAAAAAATCCGAAGGATTCACACTTTTTATTAGACCGCTTATTTTCATCACAATTACAATTCTAACTACAAAAACAATAGACATAAACACAAGCTTTTGTTTTTGTCGCCGTGATCTGTATATCCTGCGACGATCCCGTAAATTCGTAACAATATGTTCTGTAGCAAATATAGAATATATGACAAATTTAGATTAAAAGTCAATGTCTTCACAGATATAAGCCCAGTGAGATGGAACATATCTTACTAATTCCCTTCTTTCGATATCAAATATTATGGTACAGAGGGGATACGTTTACCGTACAAGGTGGTACACCAAATGAACTGAGCTATTGCTTTGGTTGAACGTACTTTTTCCATATACATTTAATATTGCTTGGTGAAAACCTCCCATATGTATATTCTCATCCATAAAAACAAATATCAACAATTCCATAACACAGTATACAATACATTATACTCGTATTTCAGTGGATTATTTTTGAAGTGTAAGTGACATGAAATACACTTACTATGAAGACAAACTGAAAATGAAAGAAAAAAAAACTAATAACATTCTTTTAAACTATAAATAGACATATAGGATATTACATGAGCTTTTAAGGGTAGAAAATATCACCCTTAACGTAAAAAAAGACACTGTTACGTATCCATTGTTATTTTTATTTATTTTATCGGAAAATATTTATGTTTGTTTCAAATCACATAAGCATGGAAAATACTTCTTTAATGGTGTTCAAATATTACTTTCGAATTTTATTGGTTAAAGCTCACAAGCTTTCTTCAAATAATATTAAAAAAGCTGTGTAAAGATAAAGGATATACAAAACTTATAAAAAGCTTATTGAACAAAGTTTTTTATATATTAAATCGTGGAATATTCATGGTTCGAAACAGGGTTGAATATTTATGAGTTTAAGTATTTGTATATATTGCTGCTTGAACTGGGATGGCATAACCTAATTTCATCCCCTAATTTTGACAACTTATCAGAAAGTAAAGATGATTTTTATATTTGACAATGTTTAAAAAAGATAGATGTCAGTAGCGGATAACAAATTAGAATTGACTCTTGTAAACTTTACAGTGTAAATTTATGTATTTGCTTTATTTCTTACATTGTTTTAATGTTAATGTGAACATAACTAGAAGCTCTATTGTCTTGATAAACAAGCCACGGGCATAATGATCATTTTAATCTCTTTCTTATGGTACTTAAGCAGTTAACACTGTAATGTACTAACATCGTTATAAATAAAGATCGCTGTATCATATTAATAAAGTTAAGGAACGGATTGCTTTAGCTAAGTAGAACCGGATGCTTGTACACATTAAGAAGACAATTTATATATTGTTGAGACAATAACGATTTCTCTGGAAATAATATTTACAAATAATAATAAATAATGTTTATTAGGAATAACAAAAGCACCCAACAGACTGGTGTTATTAATACGTATATTTAGGGGATTATAGAAAACGAAATTTAACTTTTTTTAAATGTGCTTTGTGTATATTTTTAAATATAAAGATTCAGCGGTTTTATAGGAAAGTAAAATACCGCGAATAGTTTTAAGATGTACGTACGATCTTGTAGAATCTTTTACATCTTAATATTTATTTAGTAGAAAATAAAAACACCGGAAAAACTACATGTTTAGAAAAGCATAAAAATTTCATTTATTTATGATTAAAGATTTTTCATATGTAAAAAATAGTAGAGAAAAATTATTCATGTAAAAATATTTTTATATTAAATTTTTTTATTAGTTGAGAAAAATAATAAAGAAAATTGTATGACATATTAAAAATGCATCAGATTTTCAACAAATAGAAATATTCTTATGATACTCGTAAATAAAAAACTGGCTGTTGATTTTGTTATTTGGTATACACATTAGAATATAATATTCTCTTATATGTTTTGTTCTCTTTTTTGTAATTTATGTACTAACAACAAAACTCACTATTGTATTTTATATCTTTTTATATTTATTAGTAATATAAAAAGAGTAACAAAAAATACATGTGCTGAAGGCAATTAATTTATTAGAACAATAATACAAAACAAAAGCTAATCAATAACCAAATCCAACTGAATATGACAAAATTCAATACTCTTAAACTATTTAACATCGTAAATAAATAACTGCATAAGGATAAGTGTCCATCAGCAGCACCAACCGCCTCGTATTTATCGTTTAAATACGGAAGGGAGAGCTGTATGTAGAGCAGCTGTAATCGGCTATTTGAGGACGAGTTACTTTTTGAAGCTAGCTTCGTTGAAACAGTGACAATGCCTCCGAGAACATATTTATACTAATCGTTGTTGCATAGACTTGCCTATTGCTTCACTTCTTCCATGCTTTAACGATAAATGCGATGCGGTAGGTGCTGCTAGTAAGCGTAATATTTATTCTCAAATATGTTTATATTATTGTGTAGAATAAAAATTAAAGATTTTTAATAATATTCACAACTCAAAATAAATAGAACAAATTCATTGTTCTAATCATAAGTTGAAAATGTAAAATTTCCTGCTAGATATCTTGTGTGATTATATAGCATATAACTTGATTTTAATTATAAAGACAGTTCAATCTGTCACCATTTCCACTTCTCGTTTTCTGGCCTTGTTTCATTATCTCCAAGCGATTCATTAACTGTTCAATCAAGTTTTTTTTCTTTATATATTTCGATTCGTTATTTGTTTTTTCCTTGTTGTACACAAGACGTATCACTTGTCTAACACTTCTGAAGTAATAATGAAACAGGTATAGATTGAAAAGGCACAGAACGAATAATATAAGATGTAGTTGTAGGCTCCAAAGCACCAAAATGGTCCTATCTATACGCGTAATTAATTAACTGTCAAGGAAGATTGAGCAAGGTCTGATTTAAACAGTTGTTAGAATAAATTTCTAACATGTAGTACCTGATGGAACTGATGGAAGTCTTGGACTTACCGTCAAGCGTTGCGTTGGATGAAATATCAAATAATTGATAGTTAAGAAAGGAACAGCTAAATGGTGATGTTGATGATGATGATGAGTAAGGATAGCTCGAAGAGGAACTATTGTTGTTCATTCATCATACCAAATCTGTGATTATAAGAATCGCGAATCTCCTTATAATGGAATAACATAGTCAATATGTTAGACGAATGGGAGACATATAAATCATTGTGACCTTGAATTTGTGTTTTGACGTAATAATTTATATGGTTTTGATAAAAGTATCTACAGATTTTACATTTATCGATTTGTTTATATAGGTCCCTTTCAAATTCAAAAGGTCAGAAAAGCAGCGACATGGTCTTGCGAACAGCGTATGTATTTTCTTTTCTATGTATAACCTTTTCAAACCTTGTGAAAGTAATCAGCGATGTCGCGCCGGCAACAACGAAGTCGTACGAATACATACGTTTATTTTAAGGCCGTCCGCACACGAGGCGTCTGGTTGCAAACCTTAGCCCCGAATCTATCCGAAGCGAATGTGATTACAACTGTTGTTAGTGAGAGATCGAGATATGAGATAAAACACGAGAAAGGCACACGAGTCGGCTGATTGCTAACTAAACGCGAAACGAAGTTTTCAACGATAACTAGCACGAGCCGTGTATCGTGACTCTATAGAATTTTTAACTATAGCAAAACAGGGGATTCTATTGTGTTATATTTGATTGTATGTATGTATTTAAATACTTTTCGTAAACATCTCTGTTGATGACGTCATCATGAAACCAACAGTGCCCTGCGACTGAGAAATCTAGTCGCTGAATATATGCTCAAAACCAGTTTAAAATCAGTTTAGTTACGTTCGTGCCGTGTGTTTTATCTCACTCGTAAACACGTTCGTTTTACTAACAACACAGTTGTAATGACATTCGGTTCGGGCAGATTCGGGGCTAAGGTTTTCAACCAGTCGTTTCGTGTGCTGAGGGCCTAAATCTCAGCTAGCTCGGATTGAGTTGCACATTTTTGTCCGTTTCCTTTGCGGTAAATCCAATGATGTTTACCCTAACACTCTTCATACTGTGCTGTCTAAAACCAAGCATTTTTTAAAGAGTTTTGTCTCATTTACAATAGGTTATTATCAGGTACAGATTTTATAGCAGTTATTCTTTTAAAATAAAAAGTACTTTATTTCTAAATATATCTAAAGGTATAAAAAAACTTTCTTCAAGATGGTGCGTTATATCTGACCGTTAGAAAGATAAATACTTGCCATAAAAGTAATATATTCAAATTAGCAACGATTTAAGCGTCAAAAACAAAATCATAAAAAATAATAGTGTAATAACAATAAAAAAAGTTATGTTTTTATTACAAGTATTTTATACTTTTCATAACAGTGTAACAATGGAAAGCAGTATATCTGGTGTTAGCGGAAAATGCTGATCTATTTGTCAATTTGTTGCCTTTATTTTTCCCTTATAACGTTCCAGGGGCGTTGAGGTTTAAACGTCGAGTTGGTCTCCTTCAGTAACCCTAACGTAAAATGTCATTTACAGAAAATGAAAATTCGTGTTACACATTGTATTTACTTTATAAAAAGCTCGTACCTTGTTTTTCCTTTCACTATAAAGCTTAAGGGATTATTCAAGTGATGAAAATTGACTATAAATTATGTGTTTTCCTTGATAATGTGTCGGGGAAAACAAATTTGGGAATAAGATTTGTAGGTGGTAATGATATAGCGGCAGACTGTTTTTTAATGAATGGAAAAATTATTAAGTACGTTGTCAGAATAATGAGAATCATTCTAATTTCAAGCTCTAATGAAACAATATTGATTCAAAATTCATCATTATATTTTTATTCTAAAATTTAAAGGTTCTTTTTTTACTTTACATAGAAATTATAACGCAATGTGCAATATTCAACTTGACAAATAATATTTTTGATCACTAAACAAATAATTATGATTATATCATCGTTTAAAAATAACATTAACATACACCGCGCTATTCTGTGTCTATAGTAATTACTAATTGTTTCCGTTTTGATGTTCGCACCTGTGAATTTCATCATGTGTCATTCATAGATCAGTGTTACACTCGTGTACACTCGTCTCGTTCATTTACAAATGTAATTATGAAAACAAAAAACCACCCTTCAAAATATTTAATAAAACATGTATGACATGCAACAATTATAAAAATCTATATTCACCCTTAAAATGCCAACCCTTTTATGACTAATATTCACATTGTAATTGATCAACCCCTTCAATAGTAAAATAACGAATGTAATGTTGGAGTGGGATGGAATATAGGGTGGCTTCACACCGCATTCTTTATTTTGTGTTCTCATGTTTTACGAGTCAGGTGATTTGAGCATTTTTCACCCCATCTGTACCACCCTTAATCCATCAGCTTAACACACAGTGTTCAGTTTTAGTTTTTGGAATGACATTTCAATCGCTTTTAATTTCATCCCTCATTGCAGACTGTATTACTATTGTATTCATATTTTATTGAAACATTAAATTAAATTTAAAAGTTATTATGTTTTGAATTGTTTATTGATTTGTTACCAATTGTTATTATTATTATAGGTACTTTTATTGTTTGTTTTTATAAAAAATAAAAAATTAGTGTAACTACACGTCCAATGTATTTACCTCTCTTTCACTCTCATTACAAATCCGAAGCGGTGAAATTTCAGGATAATTAAATATTGATATCTTACTATTATAATGTTCGTAATGTTCCAATTTAACATGGAAAACTCATAAGAACTCATAGATATTTATATATATATATATATATATTTCCGGTAACAAAATCTGTATGGTATCTTCTAAACGGCGCCTACAAAGTTTTTTAAATTTTGATATTATGTAAAGGACGAATTTCTAAGACTTTCTACGTCCCTGAATTTTTCCTTGAATTTCCCTGGAAGAAATTATTCTGGAAAAACTGGAAAATTTGAAAAAATACTTTTGCAAATATCTGACGAACTAGAAAAGATAGGAAACTGAAATTTGGTATGTGTATTGAGATCATAATTGTGCACATTTGCCAATAGTTGGACATTTAAAATTTAAGTTCAGTAGCGGCGCGAATTTCCGGGGGCAATGTTAGAATAGAGTTAGGACGTTCAAATTTAATATGTAGGCTCGCTCTAGAGTGTTATTAATGAAAAAAAATAAAGAGCCCCAAATTTCCAGTGGCGGCGGGAGTTGAGTTAGTAAAAGCCAGAAATATTGAAAAAGTAGTATTAAAACTTAGGGCATGTATTGAGACACTAATTGCGAATGTTGCCAATAATTGGATTACCAAAATATTAATTCAGTAGCGGCGTGATTTTTTGGGGGCAATGTTGCAACAGAGCTAGAACGTTGATATTTGGAACGTGGGCTCTATGTAGAGTGTCATTAAAGACCAACTATAGAAAACTGCAACTTTCCAGAGGCGGCGGGCGCTGTGGGCCAAAAACCAGAAATATGAAATATATAGAAATAAAAGGCTATAGTTTAGATTATATGTTCTTAGATATAAATAAAATAGATCCCTGTGTTAAAATTTGACAAACTTCTTCAGTAGCGGAGGTTTGTGGGGGCTTCTAATGCTAAAATATAATTACAAATCTGAAATTTAGTATGCAGATATAGATTGACATATTTATTACGAAAATATAAAAAAAAATACATTTTCTTTAGTTCAACATTAGAGTGGGGGGTGATAAACCGAGTATAAGAACAATATAGAGGTACAACGATGATATTTTGCATGTAGAGTAATAAATAGAAGCACAATAAGTTAGATAGTTAAATTACATTCAATGGTAGAGTTGAATTGATTTTTGGTGCGTTTGTTGTGCTGTCAAATCAAACAGGAGTGAGAGGTATAGGGGGGAAATAGTTAAAAGCCCCAAATATCAAAAAATAGAAAAAGTGAAAAAATAGAAACTATGCATGTGCATATTTGCGAAAATAAATTTAATCTTAGTAGCGGCGTGAAATTGGGGAAGTGGGGGCGGGAAAACGCTTTGCCAAAGAACTCAATTTTGAAATTTCGATCATTTATAAAAGTAGGGGTAGATAAAGGTAGAGAGAGTTGTTACGAGCAAAATAGATTGCTATGCCTAAAATTTGACAATTTTATTTCAGGACCGGGATTAATGGGGAGACTAATACTATAACGTAAATATAAATACGAAATATAGAGTGTAAGATTACAGTACAGTTTTAATCATGTAAATTAATTGCTGTATTATCGAATTGGTAGTGTCTGATTGGAGAAGAGTGTGGCGCTGGGGTTCAGGTCTAAGTAACGGTGGTGTTAAAAGTAGTGGCGATAGATTATAATGGCTCTGGGAGGTAACCGTATTGCAGAATATGTGCTTTGGTGCTGAAAGTGAGGGTGGCGGGGTATGGGGATTAAATCGAAAGTGCAATAACGGTAAGAAAAAGGCCTAGAGATGAGATTTTAGGAGCGAACTGCTAGGCTTTCTTAAAAACATAAATGAATTGATGTAATTAGCAGGTTTACATTGAAATTAGTGAAAATTTTATCAAAGATTTATCTTATCGAATAATTATTAAAAAATAATGTACTTCTAAGGATGAAATTTAGTATGCAGGTTGCCAGTAAAGTATTAATTTGGAAAACTAATTGTTAAGAGATTAGTACGCAGGGGGTGGAAGCGCAGGATTATTTAATTATTGCGCTAAACAGGGGGTATAGGAAAGTGCCCTAATAAGCGATGATGTTCAGTTAAGCTGCAGTGTTGCAAGTGGGCGCATTATGGCAAAGGTGCAGATGATTACAATTAAAAGTTCGAGAACGATACAGAGCATGGAGCCAAGAGGTGATTGATGTTTAGGGGCGGGGCAGTGGACATTGTTCAATACTGTGCCTTATTATGGTAAATGATAATTTTACGCAGCGGGGGCGCTGTGAAAGTACTCTAAGGACCGACGATGCTCAGGGAAGAAGCGATGCAGAGTGCTAAAAGTAGGAGGCGCTTCATGGCAGAAGTTTAGAGGAATCAAATTAAAGGTTCGGAAACGTAAGAGAGCATGGAGCCAAGAGGTGACGATTGGGGCTTATGGGCGGGGGCACTGGAGACTGGTCAATACAGTGCTTTATTACTGTAAATAAAGGTATTATAACAAAATAATATTTTGCATTTTATTTGCGATATATACAGCAGACTTTTAGGGGGTAATGGAAAGAGGACAAGATGGGGGGATATATACAGCATACGCTGACGATATAGTCCTGTTGGAAAAAAGGGAAGGAGAGCTGCAGGAGATGGCTCATCGGCTAGGAAAATATATAGACAGGAAAGGACTAGAGTTAAATGTGGAAAAGACAAAAATTATTGTATTTAAAAAATGGGGTGGAAAAAGAAGACATAAAAGGTGGAAATACAAGACAGAGGACATTGAGGAAGTAGAAGAATTTAAATATCTGGGCTACACTTTTAGAAAGAACAATGAAAAAGAGGCTCAGATAATGGAGGTAGCAAAGAAGGCGGAGCTAGCAATGCGACGGGTATTGGGACTAGGGGAAAAGGTATTTGGGGGGGACATACAAAAGAGAATATGGATGTTTGATAGACTGATAGCCAGTATGATGTTGTATGAAGCAGAGGTTTGGGGGTGGAAGAAGCAACAGGTGCACGCCAGGATACATGGCTATGGAGGAGCTAAAATGGGTTAAGATACGAATTAAAACAGAGGAAAGAGCAGTTAAATACGAGGAGAAATTGAACAGAGCGGAAAGCATAATTTTGAAGAAAATAAGAGAGGATAGCATAAAGAATGGGAGGGGGGAGGCACGAAAAAGACAAAATAGTACTTTGAAAGGAATGGAATGGCGATCGAGGAGGCAGAGAGGAGAAGAGAAGGAGGCGCAAGTGTGGAAGAGAAACTAAGGAGAAGGGATAAGAAGATACAACAGCAGGAGAGAATGGGAAAAATTGAAAAAAGTAACTACAATAAAAGATATAAAAGGTTATAAGAAAATACTGTGCTTTAGTACCTTATAGAAAAAGACATAAAACACAAAAGAAGAACAGCAAGGTTTAGATTGGGAAATGAGGAAAAAGGAAACAGATACTGGGAAAAGAGTGAGAAAAGAAAGTGTAGAGTGTGCGGAGCGGAGGACGAAACACTGGAGCACATTAAGTTTGAGTGTAAGGAAAAAGTAGCTAGCGAAACGAATATTGGCCAGCTATTAAAGGGAGGCAGTGAAGGAAAGAGGTGGATGGCGGAAATAGTAAGAAGGAAAGGAAAAACAGAAGAAAAAATAAGTTAGTGGAGAATAATGTAAATTTAATTGTAAGTTGAAGTATATGAAATGTATTAAGAATGTAGATTGTAAAGCCGAAAGGCGAACAATAAACAATATTTCAGGATCATTTTCTATTTATCAAATAACTTTTATTTATTCACAAATATTAAATACACGTCGCTTTGCGACGGGGCGAAGCGCTAGTCCTATATTATAATGTCCGAGGTGTATGTTTGTTTTCTTATATGTTTATATGTTTACGCGATTCGTATGGTAGCTCGAAAACGGCTCCATGGAAGTTTTTAAAAATTTCCTATTTCGTAGAGAAAAAAATTCTAAGACTTTTGGCGTCCCCGAATTTTCCCCTGAATTTCCTGGAAACCCGTAATTTTGGAAAAACTGGAAAAAAAGTGATCCCTTTTTTGCTGTATTACTTTCAAGTCGTAAAAGATAGAAAGTTGAAATTTTGCATGTGTATTAAGCTATTTAATGCTGACATTTCTCAAAAATTAGAATTTCAAAAATAGAAAAAGGGGGGGTTGAAGAAATTCGGGGGCCCGGTAGGGAACTTTGGAGAAAGTTCATATTCTGGATTGTAGAATAATTAAGTATATTATTAATAAAAAAAAATGCAAAATTTCAAAATTTTATTTGGGGGCACGGGGGCAGTATTTTCCGAGAGTAAAAATTGTGCTAGAAAGTTGAAATTTTGTATATAGGCTAACCTTGGTAACTTATTTACGAATCGAAAAAAAAAATCCCAAATTTTGAAAAAAAGTTGGTCAAATAACGCATAAATTGAAAATATTTTTTATTTTGATAAAAAAATAATATTTTTTTAGTCAACTTATATGTGTGTATATGTGCGCGAGTTTATTTATTATTTCAATTTAAAAATAGAACAGTTAAATATGAAATTTAATTACAAATTATTTTATTGGATTCAAATGATACACGCCAAAAAGACGTCGCATTGCGAAGGGGGTAAACTCAAGTATATTATAAAGTCCCAAGTATCTACTATTATAATGTTCGTAATGTTCCAATTTAACATGGAAAACTCATAAGAACTCATAGATATTTATATATATATATATATATATATATTTCCGGTAACAAAATCTGTATGGTATCTTCTAAACGGCGCCTACAAAGTTTTTTAAATTTTGATATTATGTAAAGGACGAATTTCTAAGACTTTCTACGTCCCTGAATTTTTCCCTGAATTTCCCTGGAACAAATTATTCTGGAAAAACTGGAAAATTCGAAAAAATACTTTTGCAAATATCTGACGAACTAGAAAAGATAGAAAACTGAAATTTGGTGTGTGTATTAAGGTATTCAATGCTGACATTTCTCAAAAATTAGAAATTCAAAAATTGAAAAAGGGGGGGCTAAAGAAATTTGGAGGCCCGTTAGGGAACTTTGGAGAAAGTTCATATTCTGGATTCTAGAATAATTAAGTATATTATTAATAAAAAAAAATTCAAAATTTCAAAATTTTATTGGGGGGCACGGGGGCAGTATTTTTCGAGAGTAAAAATTGTGCTAGAAAGTTAAAATTTTGTATATAGGCTAACCTTGGTAACTTATTTACGAAACGAAAAAAAAAATCACAAATTTTGAAAAAAAGTTGGTCAATTAACGCATAAATTGAAAATATTTTTTATTTTGATAAAAAAAAAATATTTTTTTAATCAATTTATATGTGTGTATATGTGCGCGAGTTTATTTATTATTTCAATTTAAAAATAGAACAGAGTAAATATGAAATTTAATTACGAATTATTTTATTGGATTTAAATGATACACGCCAAAAAGACATTGCTTTGCGACGGGGGTAAACCTTAGACTTTAAAAGAGACTTTAAAGAGAAAAAAATCTAAGACTTCTAGCATTCCCGGATTTTCCCCTGAATTTCCTGGAAACCCGTAATTTGGGAAAAAATGGAAAAAAAGTGAGCCCTTTTTTGCTGTATTACTTTTAATTCGTAAATTATAAAAAGATGAAATTTTGCATGTGTATTAAGGTAAATATTTAATGCTGACATTTCTCAAAAATTAGAAATTAAAAAATTAAAAAAGGGGGGGTTGAAGAAATTCGGGGGCCCGGTAGGAAACGTCAAAGAAAGTTCATATTCTAAATTCTAGAATAATTAAGTATATTATCAATAATAGAAATTTCAAAATTTTATTTGGGGGCACGGGGAACAAAATTTTTCGAATGTAAAAATTGTGCTAGAAAGTTGAAATTTTGTATATAGGCTAACCTTGGTAACTTATTTACTAATCAAAAAAAATCCCAAATTTTGAAAAAAAGTTGGTCAAATAACGCATAAATTGAAAATATTTTTTATTTTAATATAAAAAATATATTTTTTTGGTCAGTTTGTATGAAAAATTAATTGTTATTATATGTAAAATTAATATAGGACGAGTTTATTTATTATTTCAATTTAAAAATGGAATTAAATTTTGACATGAAATTCAAGCCACACACAAAAAACAGACGTCGCTTGCGACGGGGGTAAAAGCTATATATTATAATGTCCCAGGTGTATATTTATGATCTTATGATCTTATCATCTACCTATTATAATGTTCGTAATGTTCCAATTTAACATGGAAAACTCATAAGAACCCATAGATATTTATATATATATATAGAGCGTTATATCTTACTATTATAATGTTCGTAATGTTCCAATTTAACATGGAAAACCCATAAGAACTCATAGATATTTATATATCTTACTATTATAATGTTCGTAATGTTCCAATTTAACATGGAAAACCCATAAGAACTCATAGATATTTATATATATATATATATGGATATATGGATATATATTTATATATCCGGTAACAAAATCGTATATGGTATCTTCTAAACGGCGCCTACAAAGTTCTTCAAATTTTGGTACGATGTAAAGGACGAATTTCTAAGACTTTCTACGTCCCTGAATTTTCCCCTGAATTTCCGTGGAAAAACTTATACTGGAAAAACTGGAAAATTCGAAAAAATACTTTTGCTAATATCTGACGAACTAGAAAAGATAGAAAACTGAAATTTGGTATGTGTATTGAGATCATAATTGTGCACATTTTCCCATAGTTGGAAATTTAAAATTTAAGTTCAGTAGCGGCGCGAATTTCTGGGGGCAATGTTAGAATAGAGTTAGGACGTTCAAATTTAATATGTAGGCTCGCTGTAGACAGTAATTAATGAAAAAAAATAAACAGCCCCAAATTTCCAGTGGCGGCGGGAGTTGAGACAATAAAAGCCAGAAATATTGAAAAAGAAGTATTAAAACTTTGGGTATGTATTAAGACACTAATTGTGCATCTTTGCCAATAATTGGATTACCAAAATTTTAATTCAGTAGCGGCGTGATTTTTTGGGGGCAATGTCGCAACAGAGCTAGAACGTTAAAATTTGGAACGGGGGCAATATATAGAGTGTTATTAAAGACACACTATAGAAATTTGCAACTTTCCAGAGGCGGCGGGCGCTGGGGGCCAAAAACCAGAAATATGAAATATATATAGATAAAAGGCTATTGTTTAGAATATATGTTCTTAGATACAAATAAAATAGATCCCCGTGCTAAACTTTAACAAACTTGTTCAGTAGCGGAGGTTTGTGGGGGGTACTAATGCTGAAATATAAATACAAAGCTGAAATTTAGTATGCAGATATAGATTGACATATTTATTACGAAAATATAAAAAAAAAATACATTTTCTTTAGTTCAACATTAGGGCAGAGGTAATAAACTGATGATAAGAACGATAAAGAGGTACATATTTGGACTTTAATTCAGTAGCGGAGATATGTGAGAGGCTCTAATGCTAAAATGAACAAAACTGGAAAATTCGAAAAAATACTTTTGTAAATATCTGACGAACTAGAAAAGATAGAAAACTGAAATTTGGTATGTGTATTTGGTATGTGTAGATCATAAATGTGCACATTTGCCAATACTTGGAGACTAGAAACTTAAGTTCAGTAGCGGCGCGAATTTCTGGGAGCAATGTTGGAATAGAGTAAGGACGTTCAAATTTAATATGTAGGCTCCTTGTGGACAGTAATTAATGAAAAAAATAAACAGCCCTAAATTTCCAGTGGCG
Organism: Panorpa germanica; assembly: GCA_963678705.1. Lineage (NCBI taxonomy): Eukaryota > Metazoa > Arthropoda > Insecta > Mecoptera > Panorpidae > Panorpa > Panorpa germanica. The sequence continues at coordinate 1,789,425 of OY783222.1, forward strand.
GCGGGAGTTCAGACAGTAAAAAAATTTAATTAAATTAAAATTTAATATTGAAAAAATAATATTAAAACTAAGGTTATGTATTAAGGCACTAATTGTGCATGTTTGCTAATAATTGGAATATCAAAATTTGAATTCAGTAGTGGCGTGAATTTTTGGTTGCAATGTAAAATAAACAGCCCCAAATTTCCAGTGGCGGCGGGAGTTGAGACAGTAAAAGCCAGAAATATTGAAAATGTAGTATTATAACTTAGGGTATGTATGGAGACACTAATTGCGCATGTTTGCCAATAATTAGATTACCAAAATTTTAATTCAGTAGCGGCGTGATTTTTTGGGGGCAATGTCGCAACAAAGCTAGAACGTTAAAATTTGGAAAGGGGGCCATATATAGAGTGTCATTAAAGACACACTATAGAAATTTGCAACTTTCCAGAGGCGGCGGGCGCTGGGGGCCAAAAACCAGATATTTGAAATAAATGGAGATGAAAGGCTATAGTTTAGAATATATATTCTTAGATACAAATAAAATAGATCCTTGTGCTAAAATTTGACAAACTTGTTCAGTAGCGGTGGTATGTTGGGGGTACTAATGCTAAAATTTAAATACAAACCTGAAATTTAGTATGCAGATATAGATTTACATATTTATTACGAAAATATAAAAAGAACTACATTTTCTTAAGTGCAACATTAAATTGGGGGGGGGGGGGGGTGATAAACCAAGTATAAGAACAATATAAAGGTACAACGATGATATTTTGCATGTAGAATATTAAATAGAAGCTAAATAGTTCTCTATAAGTCAGATATTCAAATTACATTCAGTAGTAGAATTGGATTGATTTTTGGTGCATTTGTTGTGCTGTGAAATCGAACAGGAGTGAGGGGTATAGGGGGGAAATAGTTAACAGCCTTAAATATAAAAAAATAGAAAAAGTGAAAAAATAGAAACTATGCATGTGCATATTTGCGAAAATAAATTTAACCTTAGTAGCGGCGTGAAATTGGGGAAGTGGGGGCGGGAAAACGCTTTGCCAAAGAACTCAATTTTGAAATTTCGATCATTTATAAAAGTAGGGGTAGATAAAGGTAGTGACAGTTGTTACAAGCAAAATAGATTGCTATGCCTAAAATTTGACAATTTTATTTCAGGAGCGGGGATTAATGGGGAGACTAATATTATAACGTAAATATAAATACGAAATATAGAGTGTAAGATTACAGTACAGTTTTAATCATGTAAATGAATTGCTGTAATAGCGAATTGGTAGTGTCTGATTGGAGAAGAGTGTGGCGCTGGGGTTCAGTTCTAAATAACGGTGGTGTTAGAAGTAGGGCGATAGATTATAATGGCTCTGGGAGGTAACCGTATTGCAGAATATGTGCTTTGGTGCTGAAAGTGTGGGTGGCGGAGTATGGGGATTGAATCGAAAGTGCAATAACGGTAAGGAAAAGGCCTAGAGATGAGATTATTAGGAGCGAACTGCTAGGCTTTCTTAAAAACATAAATGAATTGATGTAATTAATAGGTTTACATTGAAATTAGTGAAAATTTTATCAAAGATTTATCTTATCGAATAATTATTAAAAAATAATGTACTTCTAAGGATGAAATTTAGTATGCAGGTTGCCAGTAAAGTATTAATTTGGAAAACTAATTGTTAAGAGATTAGTACGCAGGGGGTGGAAGCGCAGAATTATTTAATGATTGCGCTAAACGGGGGGTATAGGAAAGTGCCCTAATAAGCGATGATGTTCAGTTAAACTGTAGTGTTGCAAGTGGGCGCATTATGGCAAAGGTGCAGATGATTACATTTAAAAGTGCGAGAACGATACAGAGCATGGAGCCAAGAGGTGATTGATGTTTAGGGGCGGGGCAGTGGACATTGTTCAATACTGTGCTTCATTATGGTAAATGATAATTTTACGCAGCGGGGGCGCTGTAAAAGTACTCTAAAGACCGACGATGCTCAGGGAAGAAGCGATGCAGAGTGCTAAAAGAAGGAGGCTCAAGTGTGGAAGAGGAGCTAAGGAGAAGGGATAAGGAGATACAACAGCAGGAGAGAATGGAAAAAATAGAAAAAAGTAACTACAATAAAAGATATAAAAGGTTACAAGAAAATACTGTGCCTCAGTACCTTATAGAAAAAGACATAAAACAAATAAGAAGAACAGCGAGTTTAAATTGGGAAATGAGGAAAAAGGAAACAGATACTGGGAAAAGAGTGAGGAAAGAAAGTGAAGAGTGTGCGGAGCGGAGAACGAAACACTGGAGCACATTAAGTTTGAGTGTAAGGAAAAAGTAGCTAGCGAAAGGAATATTGGCCAGCTATTAAAGGCAGGCAGTGAAGGAAAGAGTTGTATGGCGGAAATAGTAAGAAAGAAAGGAAAAACAGAAGAATAAATAAGTTGGTGAAGAATAATGTAAATTTAATTGTAAGTTGAAGTATATGAAATGTATTAAGAATGTAGATTGTAAAGCCGAAAGGCGAACAATAAACAATATTTCAGGATTATTTTCTATTTATCAAATAACTTTTATTTATTCACAAATATTAAATACACGTCGCTTTGCGACGGGGCGAAGCGCTAGTCTTACTATTATAATGTTCGTAATGTTCCAATTTAACATGGAAAACTCATAAGAACTCATAGATATTTATATATATATATATATATATATTTCCGGTAACAAAATCTGTATGGTATCTTCTAAACGGCGCCTACAAAGTTTTTTAAATTTTGATATTATGTAAAGGACGAATTTCTAAGACTTTCTACGTCCCTGAATTTTTCCCTGAATTTCCCTGGAAGAAATTATTCTGGAAAAACTGGAAAATTTGAAAAAATACTTTTGCAAATATCTGACGAACTAGAAAAGATAGGAAACTGAAATTTGGTATGTGTATTGAGATCATAATTGTGCACATTTGCCAATAGTTGGACATTTAAAATTTAAGTTCAGTAGCGGCGCGAATTTCCGGGGGCAATGTTAGAATAGAGTTAGGACGTTCAAATTTAATATGTAGGCTCGCTCTAGAGTGTTATTAATGAAAAAAAATAAAGAGCCCCAAATTTCCAGTGGCGGCGGGAGTTGAGTTAGTAAAAGCCAGAAATATTGAAAAAGTAGTATTAAAACTTAGGGCATGTATTGAGACACTAATTGCGAATGTTGCCAATAATTGGATTACCAAAATATTAATTCAGTAGCGGCGTGATTTTTTGGGGGCAATGTTGCAACAGAGCTAGAACGTTGATATTTGGAACGTGGGCTCTATGTAGAGTGTCATTAAAGACCAACTATAGAAAACTGCAACTTTCCAGAGGCGGCGGGCGCTGTGGGCCAAAAACCAGAAATATGAAATATATAGAAATAAAAGGCTATAGTTTAGATTATATGTTCTTAGATATAAATAAAATAGATCCCTGTGTTAAAATTTGACAAACTTCTTCAGTAGCGGAGGTTTGTGGGGGCTTCTAATGCTAAAATATAATTACAAATCTGAAATTTAGTATGCAGATATAGATTGACATATTTATTACGAAAATATAAAAAAAAATACATTTTCTTTAGTTCAACATTAGAGTGGGGGGTGATAAACCGAGTATAAGAACAATATAGAGGTACAACGATGATATTTTGCATGTAGAGTAATAAATAGAAGCACAATAAGTTAGATAGTTAAATTACATTCAATGGTAGAGTTGAATTGATTTTTGGTGCGTTTGTTGTGCTGTCAAATCAAACAGGAGTGAGAGGTATAGGGGGGAAATAGTTAAAAGCCCCAAATATCAAAAAATAGAAAAAGTGAAAAAATAGAAACTATGCATGTGCATATTTGCGAAAATAAATTTAATCTTAGTAGCGGCGTGAAATTGGGGAAGTGGGGGCGGGAAAACGCTTTGCCAAAGAACTCAATTTTGAAATTTCGATCATTTATAAAAGTAGGGGTAGATAAAGGTAGAGAGAGTTGTTACGAGCAAAATAGATTGCTATGCCTAAAATTTGACAATTTTATTTCAGGACCGGGATTAATGGGGAGACTAATACTATAACGTAAATATAAATACGAAATATAGAGTGTAAGATTACAGTACAGTTTTAATCATGTAAATTAATTGCTGTATTATCGAATTGGTAGTGTCTGATTGGAGAAGAGTGTGGCGCTGGGGTTCAGGTCTAAGTAACGGTGGTGTTAAAAGTAGTGGCGATAGATTATAATGGCTCTGGGAGGTAACCGTATTGCAGAATATGTGCTTTGGTGCTGAAAGTGAGGGTGGCGGGGTATGGGGATTAAATCGAAAGTGCAATAACGGTAAGAAAAAGGCCTAGAGATGAGATTTTAGGAGCGAACTGCTAGGCTTTCTTAAAAACATAAATGAATTGATGTAATTAGCAGGTTTACATTGAAATTAGTGAAAATTTTATCAAAGATTTATCTTATCGAATAATTATTAAAAAATAATGTACTTCTAAGGATGAAATTTAGTATGCAGGTTGCCAGTAAAGTATTAATTTGGAAAACTAATTGTTAAGAGATTAGTACGCAGGGGGTGGAAGCGCAGGATTATTTAATTATTGCGCTAAACAGGGGGTATAGGAAAGTGCCCTAATAAGCGATGATGTTCAGTTAAGCTGCAGTGTTGCAAGTGGGCGCATTATGGCAAAGGTGCAGATGATTACAATTAAAAGTTCGAGAACGATACAGAGCATGGAGCCAAGAGGTGATTGATGTTTAGGGGCGGGGCAGTGGACATTGTTCAATACTGTGCCTTATTATGGTAAATGATAATTTTACGCAGCGGGGGCGCTGTGAAAGTACTCTAAGGACCGACGATGCTCAGGGAAGAAGCGATGCAGAGTGCTAAAAGTAGGAGGCGCTTCATGGCAGAAGTTTAGAGGAATCAAATTAAAGGTTCGGAAACGTAAGAGAGCATGGAGCCAAGAGGTGACGATTGGGGCTTATGGGCGGGGGCACTGGAGACTGGTCAATACAGTGCTTTATTACTGTAAATAAAGGTATTATAACAAAATAATATTTTGCATTTTATTTGCGATATATACAGCAGACTTTTAGGGGGTAATGGAAAGAGGACAAGATGGGGGGATATATACAGCATACGCTGACGATATAGTCCTGTTGGAAAAAAGGGAAGGAGAGCTGCAGGAGATGGCTCATCGGCTAGGAAAATATATAGACAGGAAAGGACTAGAGTTAAATGTGGAAAAGACAAAAATTATTGTATTTAAAAAATGGGGTGGAAAAAGAAGACATAAAAGGTGGAAATACAAGACAGAGGACATTGAGGAAGTAGAAGAATTTAAATATCTGGGCTACACTTTTAGAAAGAACAATGAAAAAGAGGCTCAGATAATGGAGGTAGCAAAGAAGGCGGAGCTAGCAATGCGACGGGTATTGGGACTAGGGGAAAAGGTATTTGGGGGGGACATACAAAAGAGAATATGGATGTTTGATAGACTGATAGCCAGTATGATGTTGTATGAAGCAGAGGTTTGGGGGTGGAAGAAGCAACAGGTGCACGCCAGGATACATGGCTATGGAGGAGCTAAAATGGGTTAAGATACGAATTAAAACAGGGGAAAGAGCAGTTAAATACGAGGAGAAATTGAACAGAGCGGAAAGCATAATTTTGAAGAAAATAAGAGAGGACAGCATAAAGAATGGGAGGGGGGAGGCACGAAAAAGACAAAATAGTACTTTGAAAGGAATGGAATGGCGATCGAGGAGGCAGAGAGGAGAAGAGAAGGAGGCGCAAGTGTGGAAGAGAAACTAAGGAGAAGGGATAAGAAGATACAACAGCAGGAGAGAATGGGAAAAATTGAAAAAAGTAACTACAATAAAAGATATAAAAGGTTATAAGAAAATACTGTGCTTTAGTACCTTATAGAAAAAGACATAAAACACAAAAGAAGAACAGCAAGGTTTAGATTGGGAAATGAGGAAAAAGGAAACAGATACTGGGAAAAGAGTGAGAAAAGAAAGTGTAGAGTGTGCGGAGCGGAGGACGAAACACTGAAGCACATTAAGTTTGAGTGTAAGGAAAAAGTAGCTAGCGAAACGAATATTGGCCAGCTATTAAAGGGAGGCAGTGAAGGAAAGAGGTGGATGGCGGAAATAGTAAGAAGGAAAGGAAAAACAGAAGAAAAAATAAGTTAGTGGAGAATAATGTAAATTTAATTGTAAGTTGAAGTATATGAAATGTATTAAGAATGTAGATTGTAAAGCCGAAAGGCGAACAATAAACAATATTTCAGGATCATTTTCTATTTATCAAATAACTTTTATTTATTCACAAATATTAAATACACGTCGCTTTGCGACGGGGCGAAGCGCTAGTCTTACTATTATAATGTTCGTAATGTTCCAATTTAACATGGAAAACTCATAAGAACTCATAGATATTTATATATATATATATATATATATATATTTCTTTTTTTTTTTTTTTTTTTTTATTTAACGTCGGCCTATTTCCGATGCTGAGTCCTATCACCGACGACCTCCTTCAATGTTGGCAGTATTTATGGTGTCGTGGCCTCATATATGTGGGCTACACCACTGCCTAATAACTGTATGATTATGTATGACCATAATCAATATAAGTTCATAATAACCAAACCCAGAAAATATATATCTGGTCCGGGGATCGAACCCGAAGACACAGCAGTCGGCGTCAAGCATCAATGCTCTCGCCCACTGTGTCGTCTATATATATTTCCGGTAACAAAATCTGTATGGTATCTTCTAAACGGCGCCTACAAAGTTTTTTAAATTTTGATTTTATGTAAAGGACGAATTTCTAAGACTTTCTACGTCCCTGAATTTTTCCTTGAATTTCCCTGGAAAAAATTATTCTGGAAAAACTGGAAAATTTGAAAAAATACTTTTGCAAATATCTGACGAACTAGAAAAGATAGGAAACTGAAATTTGGTATGTGTATTGATATCATAATTGTGCACATTTGCCTATAGTTGGACATTTAAAATTTAAGTTCAGTAGCGGCGCGAATTTCCGGGGGCAATGTTAGAATAGAGTTAGGTCGTTCAAATTTAATATGTAGGCTCGCTCTAGAGTGTTATTAATGAAAAAAAATAAAGAGCCCCAAATTTCCAGTGGCGGCGGGAGTTGAGTAAGTAAAAGCCAGAAATATTGAAAAAGTAGTATTAAAACTTAGGGCATGTATTGAGACACTAATTGCGAATGTTGCCAATAATTGGATTACCAAAATATTAATTCAGTAGCGGCGTGATTTTTTGGGGGCAATGTTGCAACAGAGCTAGAACGTTGATATTTGGAACGTGGGCTCTATATAGAGTGTCGTTAAAGACAAACTATAGAAAACTGCAACTTTCCAGAGGCGGCGGGCGCTGTGGGCCAAAAACCAGAAATATGAAATATATAGAAATAAAAGGCTATAGTTTAGATTATATGTTCTTAGATATAAATAAAATAGATCCCTGTGTTAAAATTTGACAAACTTGTTCAGTAGCGCAGGTATGTGGGGGGGGTAATAATGCTAAAATATAAATACAAAGCTAAAATTTAGTATGCAGATATAGATTGCCAAATTAATAACGAAAATATAAAAAAAAATCCTTTTCTTAAGTGTAACACTAGAGTGGGGAGTGATAAACCGAGTATAAGAACAAAATAGAGGTACAACGATGATATTTTGCATGTAGAATATTAAATAGAAGCACAATAGTTCTCTATAAGTTAGATAGTCAAATTACATTCAATAGTAGAATTGAATTGATTTTTGGTGCGTTCGTTGTGCTGTGAAATCGAACAGGAGTGAGAGGTATAGGGGGGAAATAGTTAACAGCCCCAAATATCAAATTAAAAAAATAGAAACTACGCATGTGCATATTTGCGAAAAATAAGTTTAACCTTAGTAGCGGCGTGAAATTGGGGAAGTGGGGGCGGGAAAGGCTTTGCCAAAGATCTCAATTTTAAATTTCGATCATTTATAAAAGTAGATAGTAGTAATAAAGGTTATAAAAGTAAAGAGAATTGTTATGAGCAAAATAGAATGTTATGCCTAAAATTTGTCAATTTTATTTCAGGAGCGGGAATTAATGGGGAGGACAATATTATATCGTAAATATAAATACAAAAATTAGAACGTAAGATTACAGTGCAGTTTTAATTATGTAAATGAATTGCTGTAATATTGAATTGGTAGTGCCTGATTGGAGGAGAGGGTGGCGCCGGGGTTCAGGACACCAAGTAACGGTGGTCTTAGAAGAAGTAGCGATAGGTTATAATGGCTCTGGAAGATAACCGTGTTGTAGAATATGTGCTTTGGTGCTGGAAATGTGGGCGGCGGTTCAGGGGATTAAATTGAAAGTACAATAACGGGAAGGATAAGGGCTAGAGATGAGATGATTAGGAGCGAACCGCTAGGCTTTCTTAAAAACATAAATGAATTGATGTAATTAGTAGGTTTACATTGAAATGAGTGAAAATTAATTTTATCAAGCATTTATCTTATCAAATAATTATTAAAAAATAATATACTTCTAAGGATGAAATTTAGTGTGTAGGTTGCCAGTAAAGTATTAATTATGAAAACTAATTGTTAAGAGTATTAGTACGCAGGAGGTAAAAGCGCAAGATTGTTTAATGATTGCGGTAAAAGGGGCGATAGAACAGTGCCGTTATGTGCGATGATTCTCAGGTTGGCTGTGGTGTTGCAAGTGGGCGCATTGTGGCAGAGGTGCAGAGGAATACAATTGAAAGTGCGAGAACGATACAGAGCATGGAGCCAAGAGGTGATGATTAGTATTACGGGGCGGGGCAGTGGACATTTTTCAATACTGCGCTTTATTAGGGTAAATAATAATTTTACACAGAGAGGAGGAAACGAAGGATTATTTAATTATAGTGCTAAAGCGGATGCGCTGTGAATGTACTCTAAGGACCGACGATGCTCAGGAAAAAAGCGATACAGAGTGCTGAAGGAAAAAGGCGCTCCATGGCGGAAGTTTAGAGGAATCAAATTAAAAGTTCGGAAATGTAAGAGAGCATGGAGCCAAAAGGTCATGATTGCGGCTTATGGGCGGGGGCACTGGAGACTGGTCAATACAGTGCTTTATTACTGTAAATGAAAGAATTATAACAAAATAAAAAAAAATGTTTAAAAAAGGATATATTATAACGAAAATTACTTAAAAATAATATTTTGCATTATTTTCAATTTAGCAAATAAATTTATTTATTCACAAATATTAAATACACGTCGCTTTGCGACGGGGCGAAGCGCTAGTCCTATATTATAATGTCCGAGGTGTATGTTTGTTTTCTTATATGTTTATATTCTTATATGTTTACGCGATTCGTATGGTAGCTCGAAAACGGCTCCAGGGAAGATTTTAAAAATTTCCTATTTTGTAGAGAAAAAAATTCTAAGACTTTTGGCGTCCCCGGATTTTTCCCTGAATTTCCTGGAAACCCGTAATTTTGGAAAAACTGGAAAAAAAGTGATCTCTTTTTTGCTGTATTACTTTTAATTTGGAAAAGATAGAAAGTTGAAATTTTGCATGTGTATTAAGCTATTTAATGTTGACATTTCTCAAAAATTAGAATTTCAAAAATTGAAAAAGGGGGGGTTGAAGAAATTCGGGGGCCCGGTAGGGAACTTTATAGAAAGTTCATATTCTGGATTGTAGAATAATTAAGTATATTATTAATAAAAAAAAAATCAAAATTTCAAAATTTTATTTGGGGGCACGGGGGCAGTATTTTCCGAGAGTAAAAATTGTGCTAGAAAGTTGAAATTTTGTATATAGGCTAACCTTGGTAACTTATTTACGAATCGAAAAAAAAAATCCCAAATTTTGAAAAAAAGTTGGTCAAATAACGCATAAATAGAAAATATTTTTTATTTTGACAAAAAAAAAATATTTTTTTAATCAATTTATATGTGTGTATATGTGCGCGAGTTTATTTATTATTTCAATTTAAAAATAGAATAGTTAAATATGAAATGTAATTACGAATTATTTTATTGGATTCAAACGATACACGCCTAAAATACGTCGTTTTGCGACGGGGGTAAACTTAGTCTTCTTATTTATAATGTTCCAAATGTATATTTATGATCTTATGATTTTATATGTTTGGTAGTAAACTTTGTATGGCAGCGCGAAGACGGCTCCGTCAATGTTTTTGAAAATTGCCTATTTCGTAGAGAAAAAAATTCTAAGACTTTTGGCGTCCCCGGATTTATCCCTGAATTTCCTGGAAACCCGTGATTTTAAAAAAACTGGAAAAAAAGTGAGCCCTTTTTTGCTGTATTACTTTTAATTCGTAAAAGATAGAAAGTTGAAATGTTGCATGTGTATTAAGCTATTTAAGGCTGATATTTCTCAAAAATTAGAAATTCAAAAATTAAAAAAGGGGGGGTTAAAAAAACCGGGGGCCCGGTAGGAAACTTTGGAGAAAGTTCATATTCTAAATTCTAGAATAATTAAATATATTATTAATGAAAAAAAATTCAAAATTTCAAAATTTTATTTGGGGGCACGGGGGCAGTATTTTCCGAGAGTAAAAATTGTGCTAGAAAGTTGAAATTTTGTATACAGGCTAACCTTGGTAACTTATTTACGAATCGAAAAAAACAATTCCAAGTTTTGAAAAAAAGTTGGTCAAATAACGCATAAATTGAAAATATTCTTTATTTTGATACAAAAAAAATATTTTTTTTAGTCAATTTATTATTGAGCAAGTTTATTATTTATTTCAATTTAAAAATAGAGTTAAATATGAAATGTTATTACGAATTATTTTATTGAATTCAAATCATACACGCCAAAAAGTCATCGCTTTGCGACGGTGGTAAACTCAAGTGGAATTTAAATTTTTACATGAAGTTCAAGCCACACACAAAAGACAGACGTCGCTTGCGACGGGGGTAAAAGCTAGTATTCTTTATAATTGCACAAAATTTATAATATTCTACCGACGACGTTTAAATCTTATTTGTTACTCATCTTTCGTCATTTTTAGTTAAAACTGTAAAAATGTATTTTATGTGTGCCAAGTAATTTGGCGTATTTTCTTTCATGCCAGAATCAGTGTAATTAGACCTTTACAGTCTGTACATTACAGTCTTACAATTTCTCTCCAATTCACTATTGTTCGTTTTTATGTTTCTTTTTTGCGTAACTTCGCAGTTTTTTAGCTTAATTAGTACTGCAGTTGATGTGCGAATTATACCCGCCTTTGTCAACGGTTTTTTACTTAGTCTCTAGTTAAATTAAAGAAAATTCTTTTATTACTCAGTTAAAATAGTCTAGCCATCTGCATCGAGCTATAAATTCGTCTGAATTTGCCACCGTTTTAATTAAGCAACGCAAATCTCTTGTTTTATTTCATTTTGATTAATTGCTAGTCTTTTTAATTAGTAGCTTTTCTAGAATTAAATTAATAAAGGTTCCAGTCTCAGGGTCGGATTAAAATTCTAAATGGTAATTGATATTGAATTAGTTGTTATGTAATTATCAACAAAGATATTTTTTAAAACGTTTTACTCTTAATCCAACGGTATCGAAATCGTGTTTGAGGATTACGCTCTATTGCCGCATTATCTTGAATGAAAGATATTTGCCTCGCAAATCTTAAAACTGATGGTATTGCAGTATTTCCTAATCATGATTCACAATTTTTCTTGATTAGAAAACTCAATTATCTATTGAAATTCAATAGATATTTTCTTGCAGAATGGATAAACTTAAAAATAAAAATTGTTTATATTTTTTACGCAATGTAATACTCCTAATAGCCGAAACTACAATATATACAATTTTTTATAAATAAAAAACACTTCAACGGCATAATTTTTAAGAAAAGAACTTTAATAAAGTTGAACTAACTCGTATCTATGTAAAAAGTTTAAAAGCTCAAAAGTTCTTATGTGCTTTATGGTGATTTTTTTACAGCGGTTCAAGGGAATTAAATTTTATATTTTCTTAAAGAAAAAAAAGAAAAGTTATAAACAAAGTTTCATGGAAATTAAAATAAGTTTTGTTTATAATTTCAAAAGTTTTATCATAACTTTCGTATAATTTTTTTATGATAAACAATAACAATATTACTTATAGCGATCAAAGGTAAGAAAATAACTATTTTTTAGGTTTATAACTATTAAAGGAAGTGATAATTTCTAACTACACTACTCTAAGACTGCATACAAGTAAAACAGAGTAAAGTTAAGCTGTGCTTTTCAAAGAATATGATACACAATTTAATAAATGAAAATTAAACGTTTGATATAAAAAAATCTTTTGAAATTTCAACTAAGCCGAATTATGACACATCAAAATTCTCATTTAAAATTTCAGGGAATATAAAATCCCTACATAAATGAATTTAAAAAAATTTCCTTTACTTATTATCAAAGACTAACTTGATATAAAAGCTCAAGAAAAGATCATAGCAACTTTTACAAAGTAATAACTTAACAAAAGCTCTCTTAGTTACTGGAAAGGTAAAAGAAAAAGGGAATCTCTGAATGGAATTGTTTGAAGTCTTTTTTATACTAGTGCTTAAAGTATGTCCGTAAAAGTTAAGGTAAAAAGATCGATTTAGGATTGGATTTTAGGAGAGAACAATAGACTTGTAGGTGAGGCAGAAAGCGTAGAATGTGAGCCTCTGATAAGTAGACTTCTTAGGAACCAATTTGAGAGAAAATAGAACAGGGATTTTGTTATTTGTTTATTATCTTCAAGTATAAATAATTGTTAGTTCTTTCAAAGTTCTTGCAAAACTAAATGAACGCAGAAGGCAAGATAGTTTTGTATATGTTACGTACAGGAAGATGGAGAGAACACACTGAATAAACAGATATAACGTTACCTTTTTAATTGGATATTTTAGACCTTTACTACGTTCATTTAATTGCACGTTTAGTTGGTAATATTTGTTATACTATTTCATCAATTTATATTGCAACTCAAATATGCTTTATACAATGTAGAATCGTATATACATAATATTTTTTTAGTTAGACAAAATCAGCGAACAATAGCGTTATAAAAAATACATTTTATAAAATATGATCAGCAATTGTTAGCGATGAGAATCGAAATCACGTTGCTTGATTACGTGTCAAACGCACACCCCTGTCAGCAACGCGACCCCTAACAACGCGCTATATTATATTTTATATTCGTATAAGCTACTGCACTGTTATATGCATATACGTTAAAAGAATGTAGCAGAATTCCTAAAGTTTTGGAGGGCATGAAAGTGGATTGAAAAAACTACCATTGCAATTTCAAAATTAATTAATTAATTCTACAATCACCGAATTCTTCTATTCCTATTAGTATGGCTATTTTAAAGAAAGTATATTTAGAAGACTTATTTATCCTAATCCTGAAATAATTTGTTTACCACTTCTTTTACAATTATTAACTTAATTTGTTACAATTTTAGGGTGATGATCTGAATAAATATACAATTTCAAAATTGTATATTTTGTATATTGTAATTGTATAGACGATCAATAAAAACTTAAAATTTAATGAATGTTTTAATAGAAATTTACCTATTCTATCTATTATTTTAAATCATTATCATCCTTTTAAATTATATCAATTAATTGTTAAATTACTTTGGAGAATAGGAATTTGTTAAAACATAATTTTTTGAGAGCATTATAAGATAAACTGCAATGAAGTAGAAAGTACGAGTATATTCAAATATACGTTGAATTATAAAAGGCGATGTTTACCAAATCACCCACTTAAGAAATAACTCTCGTATGGTAGAATAATATCTCTATTTCTTTGAATATAATTTCCAGTTGAAAGAAAATTCAGTACGGTAGTATGTAGTTTTTAGAAATATTTTTTTCTAATATAAACAAAATTTTGTTTGTTCTTAATAAACATATAAAATATGGGATTCCATTTTTTTACTAATATATTTTATCAGGCATTTTGTATTCCGCAAACAATGTTTTTGGATGTTTTATGAAATGACTGGCTGGATTAGTGGATTGTAAATATTTGGAACCAAAAACCGTGATAAACTTGGGATAAAGTGTATTAACTCGTTAGACATAGCTTTAGGGATTATAGGTTTTTGAATTTATTAGAAAAGTGAGACAAAGAAACTAAAATATTTTAGAAAATTACTTTTCTATATATAAGAAGTGGCATTACAGAAATTTAATATATATATATATATATATATATATATATATATATATATATATATATATGTAGGTACATTTATATAGTTTAGTATCCAGTGAATCCCCGCAATGGGCAATTTCCGGTACGGAGCTATAGCTCGTATCCGGAATGCGATTACATCGTAACACATCCTCAGATATCAGAGAGACTCCTGGAGTCTCCAACAGGGATATTACTCTACAAATAAACCCTTAGAGCACGAGTACACTGAACAAAAAGAACACTACCACCACCAGGTTGCATATCATTCAGAACTTACTCGTATTCTAAACACGCTTCGGGTAACACTAGTATTGCCAGTGTTTATTTTCGTTTAATTAAATTACTTTATGTCAACATAAATTGAAGTTTAAATGACGTCATTCATAATTAAGTGGACTGTATTAAATTTAGTGGTATGTCTTATAAGCAACATAGGCTACAAGTTTTTGTAATGGAGAGGTACATGGGGTGAATAAGCAATGGTTAATTGGGGTAGGGTGGATAGCTATGCGATAAATTGCAGTGTAATAAACGAAAAATAATTTCTATATTAAAATTCCATTTAAGCTGAAACGATACTTGGCCATTTTTTCTAGCGAAATATAGATGGCGATACTATACAGCAGGTTAAATATTATCAAAAAAAACATGCTTTTTTATGTTTAAATCATTTTATGAAAGTAACTATAAACGCGAATCAAAATCTAAAGCTGCAATTAGTTAGATGAATAACGTATCTACATTTTAAGCTTTCTTCCACTGACTTTTGATGAGTTGGAACCGCAAAAATTAGTTTTGGAAATTAATATTGCTATATTTTCTAGTTAAATTCCAATTTTTCACCTCTAAAGTCCGAATATAGATGGTTTACTGTATATACATACATTTTTAAAAACACAACTTCACATGCATTTATTTTGTGGTTTTCTTCTCTTCTGTACAAAATATTTGCATTCCATTTGTTGAAATATTTTTAATGAAATTGAAAACCGCATTAATTTTTTTTATAAACCATGAAATTAAATACAATGTTGCTATTTTGTTTTTGTAACACAACTTTTTTGAAATCTCGTTATTTTTGTTTGAATATAATGCAAAGAATATTTTTATTTTCATGCAATTATAACCGGAATCTGCTGTGCGGAGGCACGTCATTTTAAAGCACGCCAGGGTGTTTTCTTACGACAGGGATACTCAAACTTTTTTTTGCTTATGTATCATTCACCTTTACATATTCATTTATCTTTTAACGTTCAAACAGGCAAATTGTTAGTAAAGTGCACGGCTCAATTATATTTCTTCAACTGAAGTAATCATATAAAATTAATCATGTTCTTTCCTGATTTTGTGACTCCGTATTCGTAACAAAAGTTCACCACCCCTGTTTTACATAATTTTAATCAACATGTATATTAACAGGTAAACGAATATTTATGAAGAAAATTAATTTAAAATTAGGGTTCTTAATTAAAACACCCTAATACATTTTCTCTGTGTTTAAAGAAAAGTAATCAAAATCCTATTATAAAAGAGGGTGAGAATCTTAAAAATAATAAAATTTGAAAAATTTTAAAAAGCAGAAGAAAAGTGTAATATAAAATGGTGTTTAAAACGTATTCTTACATTGTTAACGCAAATACCGCATTCCATTTATAGTTCAAACTTTTTAGAAAAATATAAACAATTTTTAAAATATTAGTTCAATCATCCATAAGATAAGAAATATTGCAAAAATATCTTGACAAAAAGCCTGCTTTTAATTAAATATCTATATTATAATTACGTCTGAAAAATTAAGGGTAGTAGTCACCCTTTTGATACAAAATCAACGTCTGGTATAATATTCACTGACGTAGTGAATTTCTAGTCGGTTAAAACAAACCCCTGACCAAAGGTCTACATTTTACACCCCCAGATCATGTGATAGATCCCGTCCAAAAGGTCCCACAGAAGGTTGCGCTATAGGAGTCTGATATGACCATAACCCTAGGTTGTTAGAGGTTATTGGGTTGGTTGAGGGGGAGGGGGGATAGTCTGACCGTGCTGGGACGTTGGACAGGCATCGGATATCCTTGGAACGTTTGCAGAAACGGAAAATGAAGATAAACAACAGAAGTTAGTAGATTTTTTTATATGATAGAAAAAGTAATTGACCGATGTTGAAATCGGAGATGAGATTTGAAAATATTTGGAAATTATACTTTCAAGACTGTTTCCTTTATTGGGTTTTGTTGACAGAAATTGGCAAGTTTTTGGTTCTTCTAATGAGATAAAATAACAGTCAGTTAAATAATAAAATAAAGAGATATAATGGTATGCGTCACACTAGATTCTGATGTACCATACATGGGCTACTGATTTGTGTTCAGCCGATTGATGAAGAAGTTTTTTAATAGTATTACACAATTTATAAAATCGTAATCAAAGTTTATTATTTACTTAACAGAAATATAATTATAACTTGTAAAAACTTTTACTATTTGATTTGTAGTTATGTAATCAAAATATAATTAAAGTAGTAAAATTTATTGTATAAAAGAATACATATAAAGTACATATGCAGCAAGCAAATACCCTATTACATTTAAGACTTAACAATATTCAGTACTTTGTAAATAAATTTCAATGTACTTAAAACATTTTAGTTTAGAAATTTAATCTGGATAAAGACTTAAAGTTTTCTTCAGATTGCTGTAGTTAGTAGTTAAGATTTTCAGTAAATAGAACAATTTCACATTTGTGTATTTTCGACTGAATTTAAAGGATAATGTATTCAGATTTTTGTGGATCATACAACATCCTATTTTAGACGGATATAACATAGAAAAGTATAACAAGGATTACAATGTACTTAAAAATTATATACAACGACGTCCACGAATTATCAGCTTTGGAATAACGCTGCAGTGCTAATTCAACATGACTTTTATCATTAGAGTATACAGTAATTATTATCAGTCAAACTTAATTAACGCACCTACTTAAGTAGCATTCCTAATAAATTCAATGATCCCTATTTATTGAATCTTTAGCAGTGGGGTATCTACACCGGGGGTGGGGTAAGAGGTACCCTAAACTGATAGTGGTACTTATTTGTGATGTATAAATATAATACACCAGACGATATTGAACCACGAAGCAAGTTCTATAATATAATTTCTATTTAATATCAAGGTTTATGACAAGAGCAAAGCGATGGATATCCATTTCCTCACACCCTTATTAAAGAGGGTTGGTGGTGGTTTGTTTGTTATAAATACCCAAAATATGTATCATATAGGGTTGAACGGATCTTATTATATTATTTATGAGATATTTTATTTGTAACCCGATTGTGTTCTATATCTTAATTAAATTTAATATCCTGGTTTATTTTTGATTTACGAATATCGCTCGTACAATGAAATTCTCTGTATAGTGAAATCGATATTTGAATACTTTTGTGTTATATCAGGGGTTCAATATATCGTTGGATTAATATTAATTGCTGGTGAAGTACAGAAAACTAAACCAAACAATTGAAAAACCTAGTTGGTACGCAAGTTGATGTTTAACTACAAAAATGTGTATATATATATAATAAATTACTAAAAGTAAAGGGCTAAAATAACAATAAAATATAATTTACATTAAATATGACAATTGGCGGGATATATAATAGTGTGTGGCGAATTAAAAAGATAAGCTTTATCGTTTGTTATCCATGCCAAATTGTTAAAAGGCGCCAAAAGTCTAGCGCTGGACGTTTAAAAAATATTTTGGGTTTTTATTTATTGCTTAAGAAAATTGTAAATCAAAAATATTTTGTTTAAATGTTTTAAAAGTGCGACCTAAAAACAATTATCGTGTTAGCCAACTGTTTTCTTATTTTGTAAGGCGTATGCAAATGTCCTATCAAAGCGCAATGTTTTATTCAATAAAGGCAATGTGTTGATGTTTTGGCGCCCCATTTCTAGACAATTTAACTACATAGGTAAGTATGTTGTTACCTTCAGTGTAATGGTTTATATTTGTAGCAGCATTTAAAAAAAAAGCATAGTTTTATGAATAAAACGACAGTGTATACAAAACGAATATACAACGACTCGACTACGATGTTACCAGCAGTACATTAAATTCTCTGTGGGCAATTCTAAGACTCCATTTCATTAATCCAAATAAAAAATGGCCGGATGCCAATTTCATTTGATTATAAATCCTCTCGTAAAACGAATGAAATGAAACGACAATTTTATCGAACCATTGAAAGAGTTAAATAACATTCCCACCTATTATATTAGTTTTTACGGTACAAGAATAGTATTGACAGTGGCAATATTCATAAACGTAATCTGTTCAAGCAAAGTTTTGGAAATATGGATTGGGTAATATTAAATTAAACACTGAATTAATAATATTTGATGTTCTTATCCGCATTTAGAGGAATATCTTTACTCGGAGAGTTCTATATTTCGTCTAACTTAAATCGCATAAACATCTAAGATAGCATCATCCTTATGAATAATTTTTTGTTACATAATAACCTCTCTTTCAGGCTCATTATATCATGTTAATTTGAATGTTCACACATAAAACCCTATGCCGTAAAACAGTAAAGAAAATATAACCTAAATATCATATTACCAATATTAAAACTGATGATACTAACTTTGAATACGACGTCAGTTTTTAAACGGAATAAAAACACATAAAATCAACACAAAGCAATGGTTTTTCAATATACGAAATTCAGATTTTCAATTGTTTTGAAAATTACTAGAGTAGCTTCAATAAAACCTTAATAACTTGTAAAATAATAGTAGGAATGTTTTGAAATTTTGGCAGCTATCGTTTGAAGGTTTGTACTAATTAAAAATCATATGGATTTTTCAATAGTGGCGCCATCTATATGTAAAATGAATTTTGCTTGTAAAAAATAAAGAAATAAATACACTTATATTAAATAAAATAGTTTATATTAGATAAAATATATTACTGGCGCATCGGCACTAATACAGTTAAAATTAAAACACTGCAAGAAACGCCTAATACTCTGTTCTGTAACTAAAACGTAAAACAGTAGCTGGGAATGGCCCTATAGCCCAATTGTTTAGTATCTCGTGGATTACAAGCGTTGGCGTTGATGGTGGTGGGTTAGCATGGTTCCAGTGGGTAGAAAATAACGAAATTAATATTAATGGACTAGAATTAAGTATTGGATACTTAATGATATGTTTGCGTCCAAACGAGAGTCTGGAGTCTAGACGAATTTAAATTTATCTAAAGAATATTTTATTTCTTTGATGCAGTTTATTTTTAGGTTTACTAGTACGATAAGCGAATATTCATATGTCATGACATTAGATCTATGGAATTGGATATAAGAACACATTTTTAAGGACAAGGTTAAATACTTATACAATATTTATAAAATAATAAAATGTGTTAATGATTAGACGCTATGACTACTAACAGTCAAGGAAATGTAAAATTTTAAATATTAAAAAAAAAAAGCTGTTAGCGGGGCTTAAGGTCAAAACGATACAAAACAAAAGAATATTTCCGATAATGTTTTTTGACGACACAGTTAATATATTATTATTTCTATAATTACTACATGATAAAATAACATTTGAAGAATATTTTGTGAAATTTTCATAAATAAATATCAAGAAATAAGTCATAGAAAGCGAATCTCCGTAGACGTCACAAAAAAAAATTTCATTGTGGTGCCACTCATAACTCATCACTGGATTATTTGAAATCAAAAAACCAAAATGATTTCATTAGTTGATAAGTTTCTACAGGTAACCTATAAAGGTTATTATTAAAACACAGAAGGTATCTTAAAAGCTAGCGAAATACAATAGTTAATAATAGAAGGTATCAATTTTATAGAAATGTTCCTAAAACATAATTTTAAATCGACCTAATCTATTAGCTGGATTTTCTATTGCAGAATTTCACAGTTATGGAAAAAAATCGTGTAACAGTTATAGCTTATTTACTTTCTACTTTTTTAACGAGAGTGTTTTCCGAGGTAGCTACATTAAAGTTATGGAGTACAAATAATGCTAATAAATGGCACTAACAGCGGTGTACGCAGTTTAAACATAGCTACTACTCTAAAACTACTTTAAATCAATAAAGAAAGTGGTATGTACACGTAATTTAATACAGCAGTTTAATGAATATATCTAACAAGACAATCTACAAATGGTCCGTTTGTTATCATTTTGATGAGTCTCATTAGAACAGTCGTTAGTGATGTTAACGCCAACAATAATTCCTTGACCCATGACTTAAGATTCCGTTTTGTTAATCTCATTGTCTCACAAGTAATTAAAAGCAAGTGCTATTATTCCCTAAAGACTCTTCCTACTCATCATATCATGTTAAGTTTAAGTAGTTGTGTAAGACAATGCTAATAACAAATTGGATCTCATATTTCTAACAATACAAGAACATTAGTCAAACAAAACATTACTCGGTTGAGCAAAGAAGTCTGGCTTGGCTTGACTTGGATGGTTAGGTCGTTGACTGGCTGACTGACTGGTGTTTAGTTATTAACAAAGATTATATTATAAGATATTATAAACAACAACTTGTTAATAATTATCAAAGTTTTCGAAGTTAAACACAGTATGCTGTTGTGGAATAACAGCGTTCTCCTCTTCCTATTCAACCACTCGCTTACCACCAGTACCATTCCCAGAGAGTTTTGTCTTAAGCCATTTGATGAGCAAGTGCAGATGGGACTTACAAGTTTATGTATACCACGCGGTATATTTATAATCTACTCGTACATTTTGTAACTAGCAAAGTTACACTTCTATAAACGGAAGCATTTGATTTTATAAACACTTTAAAGTTTGAATATAGCACAACAATCGCTGAGTTATTAGAATGATAATAAAAAATAATTAAAAATGATCCGAATTACAACATTTTTGGTCCTTCGACTGGACTTAAAAAAATGTTTGGTCCTTCAGCCGGATTCAACCAATAGTAAACTATGTATAGTAAATTTTAAAATTTGTTTTCATAGCACTGTTGTTTTGCCATCTTAAAAACTTTATAGCGTACATCCCCGTATAAAAAGAGTTACATAGTGGCCCAAAACACGACTCTGGTAAGACAAAACTAAAATTGTTTTTATGCGTGAAATACGCACAATCTTAAAAATGATTCAGGGGTTCAATTTAATTCAGTTTATTAATAAAAGATATTTTCTATTTTACGTTTTTCACCGAGTATTACAAAGAAACAATTTGACACAGCAAATTGAAACGCAAATAAAATTTAAAATTTAAATTTTTGACATTGTTATACGAAAGTTATATAAAAATACAATAAATCACAGGCAGCACACAGCACTGTTCATGCTAGATTTAGAGTTTTGAGTGATGCAATTACGTACGTAAATTCAAAACTTATTTCATCGTCAGAAGACTCATATAAAGTACAAGTACAACGCCAAGGCAACCAACGACCCAACAAAACATCTCAACTTTTCGTGTCGCAATTTCCAAGTGCAATATATCATACAGCAGGAACAACCGTCACTGGGTCGGAGAGGCTGTTGCGGTGTCTGTGTGACACGTCACTAGTCCCCCCTCCTCCCCCCACCTCACTCATATCACCAACAGTACCACAACCCTTAGCACCAGACTTGTAATAATAATGTTGACATAAAATCATAGCATCAGTCACGGAGACATTACGTTTAAAACCACTGGCAATCATTATTTTCATCTTTCAACACTTACTGACACCGTTTCAACATTATTATCATAATTTGTGCCAGTAATCTATGTATATCTACATGTATAAATGTATTTTGTAAATATTCATGTAGCCAAAACAATTTTTATTTGATATTATACAAGTGTAATTCAGTAATACTAGAGTAATTCATTTTGGAAATGCAGTAATTACGAGTATTTTTTTACTGGATTTAAATTTGAGTTTCCTGAGTAGAAAGCGGTGACGCTTTTCGATCGCTATCTTAAAAATAAGAAGCTAATTAGTTTTTTTCGTTTATCTTATAAAATATAATTCCCACAAAAATTTTGTAAAGAGCTTTTTTGTAGATAATAATATTATCTACAACTTTTCACAATAACTTTTTGTTGTGACTTTTATAACAAAAAAGTTATAAGCAAAATTAAATCTATCTAATACTAATTCATTAAACACATTTCAAGTCTCAGCAATTTATAGATTAACAAGTTATGCAGAACCATTTTATAATATTTTATATTCCATGAACGTTTCGCTTAAACATCCAAAAACTTAACAAACTTAAAAATTGAAGAAAGAAAAACTATAATTAGAACAAAATCACTGAAATGGAACTGAATGTAATAAAATTATACTACTAAGGCCGTCCGCACATGGGTCAACCGAATGAGAATGCAACTGTGTTGTTAGTGAGAGAACACACACGGCACGAACGAAACTAAACTGATTTGAAACTGGTTTTGAGCGACTATGTTTCTTGGTCGCAGGGCAATTACGTTGCATGCTACTGATGTACACAAATACTATTCAAAAGTATTTAAATACATACATACATACATACAAATATCTCGTATTATGAGTACATACACAATAAAATCCCTTATTATGCTATTATTAAAAATTCTATAGAGTCACGAAACATGACTCGACATGGCTCGTGCTCGTTTTCGTGGGAAACTTCGTTGCTCGGCTAGTTTGCAATCAGTCGACTCGTGTGCGGACGGCCTAATGCAAAAAAACACCAATTTTTTTTTAATTATTACAGAATGTTACAAGTTTGTTTCATGTTTTTATTTGCTAAGCTAAGCATTAATTCAAAAAAAGTAAAACAAACTTATAATATTATAATTTGTTTTGCGGTCCTTCCAAGTGCATCTGCTACAGAATATGACAGATAGGCTGTTTCCTCTGTCTTCCTTAAAATCTATTTCCTTTTCATGCATTACTCATAGAATATTTCATGTGGTTTACATGAAATAATTTAAGTATTTTTTCTAACTTCCTTTGTGTTATACATTATAATCTAAATGATTTCTCCATCAATCTTAAAACATAACATAATGATCATATTTTTCAGTCCTCACCAACAAAATGTTTCAGCTGTACAATTTATATATAAAATACGCACTTATAAAACGTGAAATTTTACTGTAATGTCTTGTAGATGCTTGGATTATACAAAGAAATAGAAAAGTAACGTAGCACATAAACTCTTGAAACACTGAAACCTAAGAAAATGTTTTAGGGTAGGTATGGGGGTTGTCTAGAGAATGGGGAATGTTTTAGGCATCCCCCTATTTCGTTTCGCGCGTTGAGGAAATGTGAGATGGGGTCGTGGAGTTATGTGTTGTATCAAATGTAGAGTTGAAGTATGAAGGAGGGTGGAAAGTGGAATCCTTCATCGTAGTAAGGGTTGCAGCGCCCTTACGCCTTCGTAAATATGTGGGTTAAATTATTCATTATAAATTATGATGCAGAAGGATGCGAAATCAATTTCATTATTTCTTATTAGTTTTAAATTTAATAATATAAAGTTATTGGTTTTGAAATTGGATTGCACATCGGGTTAACAGGATCCGATAATAATCGAATGAGCGCCAGCTACTATAGTGATGAACCACTGAGCTTAATTGCTAGTGCTCTGTAATATATCTTTTATTCCGAATTTAGCAGAGCTCGGTTATTCATCTGAAACGGGAAATATTACATTGAATTTAAAAATTCAATATTATTGAGATGACAGTTATTATGATGTCGGCGCTTCATATACGTATTCTACCCCACTGCGCATAATAGTTTATGATTATGTAAGGATTAAATCAAATAAACTTGATTGTTGGAATCTAACCCGAGACACTGTCTAGCATCTGACATCAATACTCAACCACTATAACATCAGTATCAGTATTACTAAATATACGCAAACAAGATCAAAGTTTACGTTTTTACGATTTAGACGAATGTCAATAAACTATGACGCGTGACGCAACGTATTGGGACTGAGATGACAAGTCGGATTGTCCCGTATCTAGTGTCAAGCGATTGTCAGCTACTTGCTTATAGTTCACGATGTCTTATGACATCACGGCATCAGTATCAATTACTTTCTACAGCGTAGACAAAAAGAAATTACCGAATTTTAACACAGCAGTAGTTGTAATACAAGAAAATTAAATAAAGGACTTAAATATATGTAAGTAACTTAAGTAGGCGAGGTCATTGACCCATTTAAAATAATCAATGACACTGTTAGAATCATAGAGTCGATATTATTTATTGCGTGACCGGTAGATTAAGATAAAACTGCAACCCTTTAGGGAGCGAAATCAGTCGTTAAAAATTTGAATTTAAATTAGAACAATCTGGTTAGAAGATATTCCTATTCAGTCGCCATCTTTAAAAGAAGAATGTAACCAATTTCTTTTTTGGATATCTTCAAAAGTATATCTTCCACAAAAATTTTGATAAGAGCTTTTTTGTAGGTAATAATATTTTGTACAACTTTTGTTATTAACTTTTTGTTATACCCTTTATAATAAAAAATGTATTAACAGAAATATATAAATCTTTATTTTAGTGAAACATCGCAATCGCAAGTCTGCAATGGTTCATGTACAACAAGCTACAAGCTAAAGCTACTGCAACGAGTCAGTCTTTATCTATTTCTAACTGAAGACGAAACTGAATCTGACTTGATCGCAGATTTTCTTTTACGAATTACACATTCGATTTTTACACTACGTCTTACCGGACACATGACTTTTTTAAGACAGTATATGGTGGTAGTAAACGATAAGAGGGTTAAAAGTACGAAAGAAGATAATACAGATCATCAAAGTGTCTTAAAGAATGACTGCCCTTCTCAAAGAGAACTCGTATATAGGTAAAACCCTTCACAATATAAATATGTGAACAATTTCCTGGAATTTACTTCCGCTTGCACATTGTTTAAAATTCTAAATGTCTTCCTATATATAGATACTCGTACAAACATATTTCTGTTTCTTTAAATTCATAAAATAGTACAAAAATATTTCAATAAACCCATATGGCGTCCACTTATGTTTTTTACTGTTTCTCTTAAGAGTCCCATCTTAACAAGCATGAAAATCTTCAATAAAAAGTCAGAAATACATTGACATAAGGAGAAGAAAAAACATATAGTTGAAGAATCTAGCCGTAGGGGGATCCCAAGGAAAGATTCTGAGTTATGTGACGTAACGCTTTGGAGCTGGAATTGGATATGGAACGAAACCATGCGAGCAAAGGTTTTTATTGTGTTTTGTGTAAAAAATATGAAAGAATAGTATTGTGGATGGAAGTTCAGCAAAAAGTTTGACTTACGGATTTAAATGAATATGTTATTGTTCTTATGATTAGGGAGACCTGTAAGTGCAGTTACATATTTTTAACATAAAGAATTTATCTTTTACATAACAATTTTTAGGTTAGTTAAATATACATTTTTTCTGACTGCTATGTCTTCAGGTTCGCCTAGTATCACCTAGAATTATTTATAGTGAACCATAGTTTTACATACTTTTTTTTTTAGTTTTTGTAAATTATAAAAGTGTGTTGCGAACATACATGTTTTAACATAGCACAGGCACTTTCGTTTTTCAATATATTTAGAAAATAACTATTTTGGTATAGTGTATAATAAATAACAAAGTAATTTTACTTACGTGGTCGACTATACTTGAAATTTACCATTTTAACACCAATATCTTGTAGTAACACGTTATATTCATCTTATAACATCCTCCATCCCTAAAATTGTATCCTACTTTACTGCTATTCTACTGCTTGTTATGCATGAAATTTCCTATTTTTTATTTTGTGCACCCCTCTCATACCACCTCATCCCACTCTCGTTGCTCCTAGTGAAGATACCCGTATTTTGTACTCCTAATCTCCGCCCAAGTGTTTAAGCGAACAAAGTATGAAATTATTCATAATATACACAAAACACTACCCTTGTTATATACTGGAACCAACCCCTAAACAAATAAAAAAAAGTGTTAAAGAATACGTTTTTCTACTTGTTGTTGGGAGGGGAGGGGAGGGATAAGTTGAACAGAAAAAAAAATTAAGAATGAAAAGGTGTAAATGTGTGTACAAAGAAAATGAAAACAATTTTAAAATATAATTATAATGCTAACCTTGTAAACTGGAAGAGTGTAATATTCTTTGCTGGAGACGTGTTAACAGATTGAAATTACCTCCAGCTCCAGCTCCAGCTCGAAACAAACTGGAGTCCGTTTTTAAAGACGAAAGAAAGAGAGAGAGAGAAAGTTATATTTTATTCCATTTTTATTTTTTAAATATTTTTTATTGCATATAATTTGCATGAATTATTTTTCTTTTTTTTTTTTTAATATTACTATTAAGAGTTTTATTTCCGTTCCTTAATTTTTCATATAATTATTAAGGAAGTGTTCTATTTATTTGTATAATTATTTGTAGCCTGTGTAGGAGAACCGACAATAAGAACTATTTTGAGCCACTTTCTTTAGATATTTATCGCTTCTCTGTAGCTCAGTCTGATATAAAATGAATGAATAAGTAAATAAAAGACACACATAAACACAGACGACGATCAACTGGAAAGAAACGAAAGAAATGAATTCAAAAATACGCGCCTATTCGAATGTAACGTAGTGTCAAAATTTCAAGTCAATCGACCGACTACTTTTCGAATTTTGCGAGCATAAACATACACAGGCACAATTTTTATATATAAAAAAGAAGATTTTCTTTGCTTCTACGTTTCGTTATACTTTATAATATTATTGTTTGTATTATACCACCGCTGATATTCAATCACATGCACCCAAGACAATTTCCATTCGTAGGCTTTCGTACGAGTTCGGTTTTTTACATGCCAACGTCGATTCGTATGAACGATCCCTTTCTAAGTCTAACCTTTCGATGAGCAAGATCGCTTCGAAGTTTAAACGATTTGACGAAGTTGTCAGCATTGCCATCACGCACATTATAATTTTATACAGGATACACGTCGATTTTTATTAAGAAACCGCTGTTTCATCTACTGTACAAGTGCTATTGCTAGCTAAGTTTGAAGATTACTTTCAGTTTAATTTTACACCCACCTCTTTTAATAATATTCAACATTTTACTATACATATTTCAAGATGTACCTCTAGTCTAGTATTACCAAGAATTCTTTCGTTATTAGTCGGCTGGCAAGATATATTTGAAGAGTTTTCAATTATATTTCAATCTTATTTACAGAGAATTGTTATTTATTTACCTGTGTTTATTTACATTTTAATTATTTGCTCGTTTTGTGTTAAAATAACATCTTAATTTCCAATTATAAACATCTCAGTATTCAATTTCCTAATTAGTAAATAATTTAAGACAGAATAATATGTCTGAGCTTTATAACGAACTAGGAATCTCTTAGTTGTAGGGGTGAGAACACGAGTGGAAGTAATAGAGTGGACTCCAATTTGTGATCGATGTAATAGCCCTTTAACAATGAAACCTTATACATTCATTACCGTGCACTACAATATAAAGTCAGTATCAAATGACAGCAGAACATCGGAGAAAAACACATCAAACGACTATTAGAGGATGATTAAGATTTAAGCAGAAAGATCTGGTCAATAATATTGAAAGAAAAAGTTTTAGCGAATATGACATGATTTTTTACATCAAAAACTATTACCATATAATGAACTATTGTTAAAAGAACACAATATGTAAGTATTTATACATAAATCGGTTTACAAATAAGCTAGAAAGTTGAAATTTGAATGTGGGTATTAAATGATATTAAACAAGGAAAGAAACGTCACATTGTAGAATTACTCTTAGATCCACATGTAATTATCATTTATGTTTGCTATCATCCAGGATTATATTCCACGTTTCAATGTATTATTCAACTAAAAATAACATAAAACCAAAAACAAACTTATATTTTAAAACTATCATGTTGCAATCCTGCATATCTCTTCTTTATTTACTCGAATATCTGTGTTACCAGTGCAGTCATACAGTTTGCTTTTCAAAAGTAATATTTGCAGAAATAGTTCACTTGTTTGGTTTATGAATCTGACAGTTCCATTTTGAAACTAGCTACGTAAAAATGTATACTACAAAAAAATAATAATCTATCTTAAAATAAAAGTTTTAAATATTTTTCATTTCAAAGGGTATACTATTTTCTTATATGTTATAGATATAGAGAGATACGTAAACTTATATAAAAATGTATGTAATATAGTAAGAAAACACCTGCTTTTGAATATATTGTAGTAGGAGTGACATATTAATAAAAGTTTTAATCAGAAAGTTAAAAAAAACTTACCGAGCGATTCCGTTGCACTAGGGATGAAGTGCGCTGCGAAAAGAAGTAGTGCCAATCGCAGGAACCACATTTTGAATGCACAACTGTAAAAAAGAAAACAAATGATAAGCTATTTATTTACAAAAGTTCTGTATATCAATAGAATAACCCGGACAAAATAAACATTTGA
This sequence comes from Panorpa germanica, assembly GCA_963678705.1. Taxonomy (NCBI): domain Eukaryota; kingdom Metazoa; phylum Arthropoda; class Insecta; order Mecoptera; family Panorpidae; genus Panorpa; species Panorpa germanica. The sequence goes on from OY783222.1 coordinate 1,818,148, forward strand.
ATTAGCTATATTTCGCATAGAGCTGAAAGTTGGTACAGACCTTGGGTACACTATTACAAATAAAATACTAAAAGTCCTCACCAATCGCACACTGCAAAAAAGATATTTAAGATTAAAGGTCAACAAAAATAGTTTTTCCAATTTTTCCGGTAAACGGTAGATTTAATCATAAAAATAGATCAGACCAAAGTTGTAGATCATGAAATTATATATAATAATTGTTCTTATACTTTTTTTCTAAGAATCACCATTCCTGAGATATTGCGATGAGAGTTGATTTATCTACAAACGCATAGTTTCTGAACTGTAGGGGATATTCAATTCCTTTTATAACTATATAAGTATAATGGACTTCATCTGTGAATGAACGCTTCATAATCTACGTTTAAATGAGTGAACAAAACATATATTTGCAAGAAGTTATAAAATGTTCACTTTAATTTAAAGTTATGTTCAAATAGTTCAACTTGTTCATGACTTTACGGTGCAGTTGTTCTTGCTTGTTAAAGTCTACATAGAAGAAAATGTTTAAATCCTTTATCCTAGAATCTTAGGATCCTAGAATCCTTGGAGTGTCATTTAACTCAAGTAACTGAAATAATTCACAAAGTAATTTCAAGATTCTTGCACCTACAACATACCTTGCTTCACGTTTCATTGTTTACTGTATGGAATGTACGAGTATAGTCGGCGGAGTACGACAATTAGGAGAACTATTTGGAAAATTTGGATCATTTTCCATTTATCACTGATTTTAGCAAGTATTCTATAACATTTTGTGGTTAATTAATAATAATATTGATATTACTAGTTTCAATAATTTACAAAATGAAAAAGGATTTTTACTGGAGGTTGAATATATTGACTAGATGAGAGTAGAGCAGCTAAGCGGTTCTGGCTCAAATTTGGCTGGAAGTAACTGTTTAAATTTTTACAGAAGTATTGTTCTTTCTAAGGGGTATTGTAGTAGAGGTATTTGAAGTACATTTTTGTGGTGGGATAAATGCATGTGATTAGTTCTTACAAATAAAAAATGTGTGTATTTAACATAATCAGCGAATGAATGAAAGAAAGCGAAAGATATCAAACTGAGGAACTAGAAAGATAATGAGACTAACATTTAGGTTAATCAAGTAGAGACATAGCGCAGGCAGAAATCCAAGTAAGAGCAAAGATAAGAAAGAGAAATCGTTCATCAGTTTCTATTCTCTTTCATGCTTGATACCGTAAATCAAATGTATTTGATGCGAACCTAGGGACACTTAGTTTTGAACGATGAGCAACAATTCGCTGTTTCTTTGTTGTAGTTTTCACGGATTTGCTCCTACTCCTCATTGTCCATAGCCTATGATTTTCACTCTTCATCTTCAGTATTTTGATATATTATATTATGTCTCTTTAATCTCCAATTCTTTTTCATCACATTTTTTACACATTTCTCGAAATAAAGCCACGAATATTAGGTGTTACCAAAAAATCATTTGTAATCTTAAAAATGAACTTTACTTTTGTTTATTTAAGAATCTCCAAGAAATAACCATGGGAGGGAGACAGGGTTTCTGACTAAGAATTAAAAATAATTAAAAACAGAAAAATTAAATCTTTTGTGACAAATGTAAATAAAAGAGAAGAATAAAAAACTAATTAAAAGTAAAATCTTTGAAGAAACTGTTCGCTTATTATTTGAATTGTTAATTGTATTAAAATCTGTAACGATTTCAGACTCATTATATTTCACGCATTGTAATTCGAAAATAATTAATTTTTTTAGTAAATATACTGAAGGTTGTCAAAAACAATTTTTGGTGAATTAAATTTTTTTTTTGTTTACTATAATTTAGTATCAATAATCATTTCAATAATAGGTAAGAAAATTTAAAAGTGTGAGCTCTTTTTATTAAGTCGTCCACACTTGTTTCCTTACATCATTGATTTGAATCCTTTTCTGCGACGGTAATCAAAACAATTCAGTTGTCTACATTACACATTACGCTTCATATTTGAGTAGTAACCTTGAACACACGTAATAATCATAATCAGAATCATAAAGTGCAGAAATGGTGACTATTATAATAACGTATGTGCTATTTCATTTCATTTTCGTCCTCGCGCCGTTTAATTTAGCAACGTTCCTACATGCCGTACGGCGTATCTAATGTAGCCATTTCTTGTGTAATGTTCTGCAGGAGGACTTATTCTACCATGATAGGAATATGGCCCATGATATTATGCTCGGTGTTACATATGTTTATAGGTCTAGCAGCTACGTATATTGGAATATTCATAGAACAGCAGTCGGTGGAAGACGTTATGTGTAACGCAATTATCATTATGATCTGTCGGTATGACAATAATATCTAAACCCGGCTCCAGACGATGCAGAGAACGTTTGAGTCAAATATTTGCCTACAACGTGTGAGTAAATATTGGAAAATTGACATGGCAAGTTTCCTGCTAAACTGTAGAACGAATGATTTATTTATTTTATTAATTTGTTGATATTATTGACACTGACACTGTTTAACAAAAACGTTCAAGTAAATAAAGAAACTTTCAAGTACAAAACCTTCCTTTGTTGGACGATTCGTGCAGCAGTACATGACATGTGGATCAAGTGTGTGGTGGGGGTAGAAAAATCACTTTTAACACGGGTCAAAAGGCTGATAACAGCTCGAACTTCTTCCAACGTGAACGTTGGACCAACCATCAAGCGTCCAACATTGGAAAGTGTTCGTAGCATCGTTTGGAGCCGTCTTAATCAAGAAAGTAAAAGTATTGATACCGGGTTACATTGAAATTGTTCTCTTCCTTCTTCACTGTTTCATATATCTACAAACATGATTGTCATCTCTTCATATTTCTATTTCTTTTCTTCTATCACTACTTCTTATAACCTACTCTGACCTTTCTCTTACTTCTTTACTATTCCATGGATTTTAGCGTGTATAATGTCTCTCCCTTTTTAACCTAAATTTCCTCCAAAGTTTCAAGAGTATCCAGGTAAGAAGTAAACCTTAGAATTAGCTTGTAGTAAGCTCGTAATTGCGAAATTTGTATTGAAAGAAAATTTCTATAAGAGAAGTAGAAAATGAACCTTGGAATAAAGTTGTAGTAAACTAACAAGTAACTGTACGACAGATTTTTACTTAGGTATATGTCATATTATTATTGTAAAGATTTTGGTATCAAAATACATGTTAACAAGGGTGTATTAACCTAAATACAAGCTAAAAATAAGTGAACATATACTACGTAACTTAATATGGTTGCAACTGAACACGTCTTGTACACGAAACATTTTTAGTTAGCTTGCTACACTGTCTACATGCAAGTTTTCCGTTTATAAATTTTCCTTAGGGCTCATTTAACGTTACATCTCATAATTATATAACTTTTACAAAGAAAAATAGGAAAGTTTCATATTTATTATCGCTTACTAAAACACGAATACAAGCACATTTTATTTTAATTACAAATGAGGGCATTTAAAGTCAAACGAAATTCAACTCACCGTTCTTCTTCTTTGTTTATAATTATTTGGGTCGCGGGAAGCGCAATTATTACGTCACTTCCGTTCCATACACCACTATTCCACTACAAAAGCGTTTCGTAAACCTGCAAAAAAAAATACAAAAAAATATTATAAAAAGTGCCAACTTTATAAAACACAAACTAGAATTCTAAGTTTGAAGTATCGTTCAAGTTTTTTAAGGGCTTAGCATTTTACATTTTGTGTTACATTTTAAATAAATAAATATACGTATATTGTAGGTTATGTATTTTTACAGTTTCATAAAAGTTTCGTTTGTTACTACGTAAAGACAACATTATTTTATATGGGTTAGAAAATCCCAAGCAGAAAACTGCATTGTAGTACAAGATTCACATTTGTTAGCTTATCACAAGCTAATTTCAAGGATCATACTTTTCATATAGAAAAATATCTTGCAATGCAAGGTTTCCACGTGCTACCTTACCATAACCTAATTTTCTCGCCGGAATGCTTAGTATTTTAAGTAATTTATTTTTAATGGTTCTGGGTCGTGCACTGTAGTCACGACTGTCTTAAGACACAGATAAATCGTATAAAAGATGCAGTTAAAATAAAAAACATAGTTATATCTAAAGAAGTAATTTAGTTCCATATAAAATTCAATGATTTAATATTTTCAATATATATTGACAGCAGAGACAAAAAATTAATAGAAGTAATAATTCATGAAAAATATCCAACCCTGGATTGCATCGTCTTCTCTGCACCGCGTCCTACAGTGCACTTTTAATCTCAACCACTTCACACCAAAAGAGTAGTGAAGAAGGGGAGTGAGTCAGAAAGGGGTTACACAAAGTTTTATACGAAGATAAATTTAAACTATTCAATGCTAATATCCGCAATACAGTAAAATTTATGACTATCTTAACGTTAGTTTTTTTTTAAATATATTTTTTCAAGTGTCATAGAAAAATAATGTAGCTTTAGATATATAAATATAGATAGTAAGCAATTTATGTGGAGGCATTTCTCAACAGCATTTCTTCGTTAAAAACACTTTTGATTACAATGTCAAGACGTCCTTTGTCAAAACTCTAATATCCTGTCGACTGCGCTAAATAAAAGATGTGTTGTCGTTAATACTGAAGTCTATCATAATATCAGGTTTCTTAAAGATCAATATATTGTCAATATGATATATTTTCTAATTGTGAAGATACAAGTTGTAAAGAAGGAGTGTGAGGTAAATGTTAGATAAAATCTGCTGCGCTGCGGTAGCTAATATCAGTCGCATTGTATTTATCGTATGAAACATGGAAGATGGAACGCTTTATAAAACACACATTTATAAGACTATCCATACGTTGAATCTTAAACAAGTATTCCTATTAGACGAACTAAAAAGTGAAAACAGTTTCAACATATTGGAAAAAAATAACATGAAAGCTTGGAAAACTGCATAACAGACAACATAGAATGGTTTCCACAAGGTATCCTTTAGGGTTTTCTTGAATTTAATATCGCTTTGTTGTCTGTTATACTTTTTTATAAAGATTCCATGAAAATTCAATTCACACCAACAGAGCGTGAAATATGTTTCTCCTTGATATATTGAATACACCACGAGTGATTGATTCTGAAAATATATATTTCTTAAAGATGCTGTGATAAATAAAGAAAGTATTTTTGTTGCATAGTACTTTGTTTATTTTTAATATGTAATTAAACATTTAGAGTGACCGACAGTACTTATGTTTTACACTAGACTGCTATGAAGTTATGATCTCATATGTGTGCTCTGCTTAATAAGTTTTAGTTATTCAAATTCAGAAAAAATAGCACTAGTTCGGGAGATCAAATCAGCAGATACTGCGTCGTCTAAGAATTCATTACTCTTTTGGGTTTTTTATTACGAGTACTTATATTAATTGTACCGGTTACCGCAGCTCTGTAAATATTTGGTATTGCATACTTACAAAACAATTTATAAATATTAAATATTTTCTCACTAAATTCATTTCGATGAATTTCCATTTAACAGCAAACAGACAATTTTATACGTATTTTCATAATAACTGAAACAATGTTATGAAAAATATTAATATCATCCAATAAAACTGTGTTACGATTGGTTAAAAATGACGTATATTTAAAAAAAAGCAATTTAACTCTATTGTAGATGTAACAATGTCGTATTATCAACAAAATAATATTTTTAGAGTAAAAATAAAAACTGTTGATGTTTTTTCAAAGCATTTCACAGAACGTAACCGCATGTAATGTATTATATATCAGTGGCGTAATGTCAACAATTCTCCTCCCCCTTCTCCTTTCAATACTCGAAAGAATAGTCTTTACAAATTCATCTTCGGGTTAGTTTCAATTTATTACTATCTGCAGAATTCCGAAGTCCGAACGTTAACACGATCCGAATCGTTTTAAAATTGTATTTATATTTCGCATTAAATGTACAACCAACGCATTATGCATATAGGAATGAAATATGTTTCATTGCAGTAGCTTTAGCTTGAGAGTTGTGCACGTGCACAAAGCAGCCTTTCAAAACAACCGACGCTAAGCAAGCGACGGATCGCATCGACGCATTTCTTTACACGTTAGCTATTTTATTATAGTTCAAATTACGAGAGTTCGTCAGCGACTCATACTTAAAACAAGTTGTGGGGTATAAACTGTCGATATAACTAAAAAGAACTGACTCACTTATTTTTCTATAATGTATATAGAAACGAATAAGATAAAATTCATTATCGTATTATAGATTTATACCACTCTTATAACCTCTTTTAAGTATAAGTCGCCGCCAAACTATCGTGATTTTCACTATAGCTAACCTAATAGTTAGCTTTTATTACGATTTGTAGGAACTGATTGTAAACAAGAATTTGAGAATATTTCCATCCCATATTTTCAGTTTAGATCAGAGCTCTATCTCGTCCAGATTTTAGTTTCTGTACCTACGATAAATAAAAAGTTCGTCTGAATCTAATCTGATCTGACCGTGTCCTATTAAGGTAGTTCCAACGTTATTCTTATCCTATAAACAAATATTTAAAAAAAAATCTATCAAAAAGTGGTCTCACACTGGAACTACATTAATGTTGAAATCTTCTTTAAATATAACCTATAAAAACAGATTATATTAACAAAAGAATATATAGTAACAATAAAAAAATTAATAATTTAGCAGTTATTTGTTATTAAATTATAAGGTTAAATTTGTGAGAGCTTAGTAATCAAAACAGCGATACCATTGGCAGAATAAAAAAAATGAAGACGTGAGAGGTTTTTTGATATTCAAATTTGCTTCCGCATCAATAATGCAGAACCTTCGAAAGCAGTACCATTACCTTTCAATGGGTTTTTACAACGTATACGACGACTAAAGCTAATGAATAACAATTCTATTTGATAATTATAACATACGCGTATATCAGCATTTTAATATTTAAACATAGATCATGTTGTTCAAAAGAAAATATCAGTTTGTATTGTTTTAAAACATTTCTAAAAGGTTAAATAAAGCTTACAGTATCATTCCCATCTTGCCAGAACCTGGTGCCAGCAGAGAAGAATCACTAACCAAACATTTGCGAATGAGAATCAATTAGTAACAGATTTTGTAAGAAAACACAGTAAGTGTTAAATCTGTTGAAATTAAATTATAACCACAAACTTGTTTCAAAACAATGTTGATACTATGTTATGGGTATAATCTTTTCCAAGGTTATAGAAACGATTTTAAAACCAGCTGATTCTGTTTATATATATTTGCTGAGGTTCATTTTTATTATTAAAACTGTTAAAACAAATTATTCATCTCAGAATCAGGGACACCTTATGCAAATAAACTGGTGTAACTTGTATGAATATAAACAAACAATTCATTTGTTTATATACGATACCTACGTAATAATTATTGATTTAATTTATGACAAATTACTGGGTGATTAAAGTTACATAAATTTAATATAAAATCATTTAATAAAAAGTGTCAAATCTGTCTTTGTCCTGTGGTTGATTCATATTGTATTTATATTTCTTTTATACGATTTTATTTAAGTCACTATAATCACTTGGATAAGAAGATACTGAATCCCTATTTGAACACACTATATTTATTACAAACAATTAAAATTAAAAAGTTTCATCAAAACAATCCATCACTAGAAATTACAATGCAATTCAATTACAAATGAATAAAACAAAAAACAAAATAACAAAAGATATATGTATGTATTTTAAAAGCATAATGGCAGGTCCAAGGTCCATAACACCAGGTGTTCTGGAGTTTTGGCAAAACTATTAAATCGTATACTAAAAATCACTGTTTACAAACTTCTGATTGTTGAAAATTATTCAATTTATAACACCATTAAGTTATTTTACATTTTGTTGAAACCCCCTTTTATAAAATGATAGCATAAAATTTGCAATTACTAACCTTTGATGATTGCCCAAATCTTCACATTTGAGGTTAGAAAAATTAGATGTCGAACAACCACAAAAATTTTAAATATATTAATTATTTCTTGTACTTATTACATATTAATTATATACTACATCTAAATATAGAATTTAATTATGTAGTCGATTAAGATTGTGATTAAAAACACATGGCATGTAGAAAAAACATGTCATTTCTTGTTTCTCAGTTTTTAGAGATACATCAAATATAACCTTAAACTTTAAAACAACGTTTTTGTATTAAATTAAGAGACGCAAAACAAGATGAGCAGAAAAAACATTCACAAAATGTTATTCTTTTTTAATATACTCGTAAAAATAATTAATTATATAAACAAATAGATGACATACCTTGATATATCTTTAACCAATGATGCACAAATAGAAATAGAAAGAAATAATCCAACTTTGATAATACACAATCACTATAATATGTACTAGTTTAATAATTCAATTAATAACTAAAATCTAAAAAACACAGCCGAAAGTAAAAAGGCGATGAAAATCACTGAACGTTGACAGCTCCGATCACCGCAGTGTCACGCTTTGCACTGAACCTGCAGCCAACGTTTCGTGTTATTACTTCGCTCGACTACTCGTACTTTGACAAGACAAGTACGAACTTGTTTTATTCCTCAGCAGTTATAACTGCAAGTTCTTCTTGTGTTTATAAAGATAATACTGGAATATTACCGTAGTTGTTTTCAAACATATGACTGCCTTTAAGAAGAAACAAGTGGACAAGCAAGTCCACTGCCACTCGCGAATAATATTAGCAAGGAGGAAGAATATAAACTGTAGATAGTGTGTACCTTTTGAATGTGTTTGTATTTACAAGTACAGAATGGTAGTAAAGTTTACATTGATATAATAGGCTTCTGTCCTATGTCTTAATTTCTATAAAAGTGTACTATATATTGATAAAGTGGGTTACTAGAACCTCAAATGTTCAAATTCTTGTGTAAGGCTACCAACCGTACAGCTATATGTATTTATATATCAAAATATCAAATATTATTTACAGCTATTTCAAGGAACAATAAAATTCAAATATTATGACTGCCTTAGCAGAGTTAAATAAAATAAAAACTTATTATTCTTTGACTTGACTTGATTATTTCACTACCAACAGCTACAAAACATTACTAGAGCACTGACCTACTCAATAAATAACTGACGTTAAAATGCATTTCACGTCATACAAATATGGCCGACCATTTCTAGCGCTAAAACTACAATTCAAATTTTTAATTGCTATATTTCCGTCAACATTTAGTTATTTAATAAAAATAGGCACGCCAATACACATTTATTAACATCAATTTCACTCAACAATTGAAAATCGACCACTAAGAAATGAGGACACAAGCCCATTATGTTTTCTATTCTATGTTTTCTATGCAATCTATTTTCGATCGGAATAAAATTCTTGTATTGTCCCAAAATCATTCCCTGAGATAATATGATCTACATCTCTAATTTAAAGACGTTTAGAAAAGTGAATTGTAACGTAGCTTAAAGATAAATTATCACACAATTCTATCAAAACTTTATAGCCAAACTTTATAATAATTAAAATATATTTTAATATAATATTCTTACATAATTTACAAATTTAAGTATGTTGCATGTGTGTGTTACATTAATAGGCATGTATTAGTGCTAAAGAATTGACGACATGACTATTAGCGTAGCTGGGGTACTCTTAGTAGCAAAGCAAAATGCTTTGAAGGAACTGCTTCTCCTGGCACAAGGAGTGACCACTGTGACCTGGTTCAAGGTTATTCACAGCTGCAGGCGAAAAATAAAAACAAATAAAAAATAACATTAAAGTAGATACGATATTACGTACACTGACGTACTGTGTGTATGTGTGTGTAATTTACTTGTATGTTCTTTATGCAGAGTTCTGATAGAAGAGAAGAGCTATAGACATCAGGCCATTAATTACTCTGTCTTCCGGCTCTGGATATTATCATTGCGAAAAATACGTATTTTTTATTTTACTTTGTTTAAATTGTTATAAAGAAAATGAAATCTTGTAATTGGACTTAGTACACGATTGTGGTAATTCATCGCATTCTTTCTTTTTCTCCATATTTGCTACCTACGCGATCAACTGTTTGCGATAAATTGCTTTTTCAAAGAGCTTCTAAAAATCTAATCGAGTAATAGATTTTGTACTATACATGTTTTTGGGGTGCAATTTTAAATAATAGTTTAGTAAATTCTATGGTGGGGTAGAATCAATTCGTCACGCGTCACACGGAATGCGTCACGAATATGACGATAATGTAAATATATATCCTTGTACCACAGTCAGATTACGGAAGAGGAAAAAAGAAGCTTCTTCAGAGTATTTTGACCTGTGCTAAGCAAATTTAAATTTTTTTTAATTTTAATTTCATTTTTTTTACAATATAAAAGTAATTTTAAATTCAGGGCCACTCGCTCGTTCGCTAGTGGATTGTTATTATTATTCTTTAATTCAAAATGAACTTGAATTAATTATTACGTAATCGTAAATAAAATTATGTAATCCATATTAAAATAATTGGTGTAATACCTGTACAGGTACACACAAGACAGGCATGCGATTGTATAGACACAGTCATCTAACAAGCAGGTGTTAATGAGGTTTTTTTATTACACAGAGGTTTTGTTTTTATAATTATACAATAGAACACAAATGTGGTGTATTTATAATTTTGTTTACCAAATTTTAAATTCTTCATTAAATTAACGCTGTATTCATAATTTAATAAATTAGAATGTGTCAACATATTAAAGAATGCCCTTCAAAATGTGCTAACAAAATTATAATTGAATGCATTTTGAATTGTATTTTGGTAGAACAGTAGCGGATTAAACTGAGTGGGCGGTACGTATACACGCCTCTGTGGTATTGCAAGTCTTACCACCGAAGTAATAGCTAATCCTGGATTTTAACGAAAAATTTGTTTTATCAGCAAGGATTAACGTTAATTCGAAGTAAAATCGTGAAGTAAGAAATCTCGTCATTCAATCAATGATGAAATCGAGAAAAATAATACTTTCGCCGCGAAAAAAGATATTTTCGCCTTAAAAAATAATATTTCGCCGTAAAAAATAATATTACGACGTGAAAAAAGATATATTTGCCGTAAAAAATATTATTATGCCGCGAAAAAAAATATTTACGCCGTAAAAAATAATATTTCGCCGTAAAAAATAATATTACGCCGCGAAAAAGGATATTTTCGTCCTAAGAAATAATATTTCGCCGTGAAAAAAATTATTTACCGCGGAAAAAGATATTTTCGTCACGAAAAATATTATTTCGCCACAAAAATTTTATTTCGCTAAATGTTTCCGTTTAACAAAGTTATAAATAAGTACATATTTTTAAGGTTTCTTTAACATTAAAAAAAATGTTAACTTTCGCATATACCAAAGCACCATCTCTTGGACCTATTTTCGTATTTATGTACATATAGATACACAGAAATATATATTATATCATATATTTAAATAGTAGATAATCTATAATTAGTATTTACACTTGTTGTAATTTATTAATTTAGCATTATTACAAATTGATGTCAAGGCCGATTATTTACTATTACATTGTTTTTAAAGTCAATGTATTACTCTCTTATTGATTATTAAGTAATTAGCAAGATGAATCACTATTATATGAGTGTATATATATATATATATTTATATATTCATTTGAAAAAGACATAAAATATGAATTTAATTATTCTTTTAAAGTACCTAGAAAGATGTCATAAGAAATATAAGGTAATATTTTAATATCTTTTATACGTTTTCTCCTTTATATAAAAATCTTTTTATACGTTGGTCCCTGAAAGAGTATTAAAGGTATTAAACGTATTACTTATATATGATAAGATAAACTGACTTTTATATGAAAATAAGAATATCATAAGAGAAACGTAATAAATAAGTTCAAAGAAAAAGATGTGAAAGAAAGTAAAAATTTGATATATAGATAGACAAGTCTATATGATTTTTAGATAGTACGAACCTTCAAGCGATATGTGTTAAAATTTCATGACGTTACGACCATTAGTTTACGAATTACAGTGGTTTAAGTGACGCTACTTTTATAAATTTCATACCAATGGATAAATCTGAATTTCGTGTGTCGATAAAGCATTGTTTTTTATTGCGAAAAAATACCGAGTCCGAATATGGCAAACGTTTTAACTATGTAAGCACAAGGTCTATTGTAGTATATTGTTGACAAATTCCTAAGCAACAGATGTTTGCGATGTCAAAGTTTCTCAATTCCATGTATCAATGTCACAATCGTTATCAAATTAAATCATTCATATTAAAATAGTCTAAAATTCACACTAATAAATCTGACTGCATAATTAATCAACCTATTTAATATGTGGTTATGTTTTAATGATACGATCAAACCTTGAATATTTTATTAATGAAGTCATGTTGATCGTTATAGTATCAAGGAAGTGTTTGTTGTGTGAGTACAAGCAAGGATTTATATTACATTGATTAGATAATAAGAAGACATTAATTATGCTGCAGTGTTACCTGTTAAACTGTACCAGAAATGTAGTAGGTACAATCAGAAACAAAATAACTATGAAAATTATTTTGCTTTTCAAACACCATTAACAATTTCTTATATTAGTATATCTGCCCGAGTAGAAATTTTGACCCTATTTTCGACCTAAAAGAACCCGTTTCTGGGTTCATTTACATGCTCCTCCTTTGCGCCTGTTGTGTCAGTTATCGGACAAATTACGATGTTTAGGCTCAAATGAGGATGGTATTTAAAACCTCATATAAACCTATTCACGCCCTTCTATAGTAGTACTAGACTATATTACTATAGAAGTATAGTAGTAGACGAGGTTCAATTTACTGTTTATAGAATAAAGGGCAAAGATCTCTTTATTATATAATACATAGCACACGTATCATAGGTTTGCAATGCCTAGATTATATAGTGTTTTTTTCTACATAGAAGAGTACATAACTTACAATACATTTCGTTGTTTTGTTTAAATTATTATGTAAGCTAAAATCCAGAAAGCAGAAAGGTGGAAGAATTATAAGTCTTTTGTTATTCACCTTGCAAAATCGTACGTAATAGAAACAGAAATAGAACAAAACATTGTTAAATATATCATATCTTATATACAGAGTGTAGTTTTAAGTTCAACATGGAGGAGTATATCATGAATATTCTTATAGAAAACTTGAAGAGCAAATTCGCTGGTCTATATCTATGAACAAGGTGTACCAGTTGGTTTTATAAAGAATGTTTAAGCTGATGTTACTGTGAAATTATTATTATAAGTCCAGCGCGGGTAGTACACTGGGCCGTGTTGTCAAATGAGGTGTTTAGAAGCAAAGGGAAAGTTGATGTTAGTTGATACATCACTATCTGTCTCACTCTAACACATGGATCCCGCAGATTCACCCTGTACTTGATCTACTACTCCTATATCTCTAGTTTAAGTATTACAGAACCCGGTGTGAGAGCACTCACGAGGCAGCAAGCTAACAAAGCTAAGTGTTACTCAAACTCGAACAATGTAGCAGCTGAGCTACTCTGTTCAAACTCTTTAGGGGTGAATCAAGCATTTATTAGAGATGTGCTCCTAAGAAGATATTGAAAATTAAGGATGGTGAAGGTTACTGAAGCTCGGTTGAAGGTTATTGTTAAATATAGACTCAAATTACTATAATGAACAGATACTTTGATTGAGATTATTGTAGCAGTGATGTATCAGCAAGTTTTACGAGTTCAAATCTCAGGTTATTATACGAGTACTATACTATAAATATTATTATTATATTCTTCATATTTCCTTGGTTTATGTTTTATACCATTGTTGACATATGACACATTTGTCATATGGTCCATTTATCTTACGCACTTCTTTGAACCCGTCAGGAATGTCTACTCTAAAACTCTCAGGGTTGCCCCACCGTGGTTGTACAGGTTGTACAATGTAATAAAAAGAAAAGAAACACTTCTAGAGAAAGTTAGACTCCTTGAACAGGGATGGGTATTGTCTTTAAACATTAAATATTAGAGTTCATTTATTTACTTTTGTATACCCGAAACGAAATTTTAGCCCCTCTTTTCGTCCTGAAATCAGTAAAGTGAACCTGGTCTCATACTAAACATTATTATATCAAACCCTCGCTTGATCCTAAATGAAATCATGTTTCTCATCTTATTTTAAGTCTGAGCTATTTTATTACTGTTTGAAGCTCATTTAAACCTGTGCAGGACAAAAAGAATGTTAAGAAATGTATTTATACCTGTACGACATAGATTTTATTGTTAAGGGATGAATATGAAATAATGAGTTAGAGAGAGATAGTTAGATGCAATAAATTATAATTCCTACTTTTTTCAACTCCTTAATTCCACAACAGCTAGCAAAAGGATATTTAAGAAATCAAGCTAGCAACTAGAATTGTGTTATAATTTTCTATATGAGAGGTAGAAAATGAACCTTACATTTAGATTGTAGCAAACTAGCAACTTTGGAAGTACCTGAGATGATCTTGTTGTTGTATCTGAGGCCTTTGGTTGAGATTGCGAGTGCTACGCCCCCATATATCGAAAGGTAGATGAGACCATCATATAAGTTGATGAGCAAATATGATGACATAAACATATGAGTCATAACGAACGACTTGGGCTGCGTTAAGGGATGCAGATCATCACCCCTTGGATACCTACGTCACAACAAAGCAAAAGTATTCCTAATTTATCGTAGTTTGCATTAGGTTTACAGATTTGAAGGCCTTAGAAGCCGCCATTGGTAATATATTTGCATATCCCGTTTCTATAACAACATATTGACATTCCAAAAATAAAAATAAATGAAATCATAGCAAAAGCTAATGAACAAAAATGAAATACAAACCCCTGTGCATATATAAATGTATCTGCTACAGCTATAGCTACATTCTACAGCACTCAAAACTGTCTAAAACATGAATCAACGAAAAATTCAGTGAACCATATTGAAATACAGTAAGACCAAAGGTTCAACAACCAACCTAACAATCTACAACCCCGTGGTAATCCTCCAACCCACCCTGTCTCACTTTTGGAGGATGGTCGTGAGGGTAGAGACTTGTCAGCAGAGGTATTGCTCTAAGAATGACAGAATAGTCGTACTATGTATAGTTCATAAGACCACAAAATGAAAATAATGTTTTATTTATGTGGTTAAAATGGAAGACTCAGCATCAATTTAAATTTGCTCGTAAAGAATTGTGTATATTTTATGTAATATGAAGAATTTAAAATAATTATAAGTTTTAATTTGCTCTTTAGTTTTACTTCTTTATTAATTCAACGTACTTTTCTTCAGACTGCTGTGCTTTCTTTAGATACGTACTAAAAATGAGTTAACATTTGTTATGCTCTTCTAATATTTGTAAAAGTTTATAGTTAAGAATGTTCCAAAGAAAATCACTTTTGTTGTCCTTTATACGTAGAAGATGTGTCAAAACTCTGAGAATTGCATACACCGACACCGACCTATGTTGAAACGGATGTTTTGTTATGAAGCAATGGTAATTTCCTTACGATTCTTAAGAAAAACTTAGAATCTTTAATTGAGAATATGATAAATATTGTCCTGTAAAAAAAGTTATAGAAGCGGTACTCGTTTTTTTGTAGAATATGTTGCAAGGTAGCTACGTTGACCGGATAAAATGAAATTTTTTTATACTGGATAGAATAACGAAATGGTTTCACAATTAATGCAGGAAGAGTGAGGAGAGGTTAACAATATTACAGTTTAATAACATAATTAAATATTTGCAAACTATTATGTGGGTATAATATTTATCAATGTTGACCATCAAGCTAATAAACACAATTCATTATGTTTATTAAACAGAATAAATAAATAATAAACAATTGCATGATCCCAGTTTTGAGTAACTGTTGTGAATTCCCTTTTTGAGGGCAAATATTTGTGTAACTTTTTGTTTGTTGATGTACAAACACACAAGTACACTTCATTAGCTTAATGCTGTATCGGTTTAATACACAAACGTAACAAAGTTTAAAAGTAAAATTTATTTGAACATAAGTTTCAATTGTTTATAAAGTTATTTTGATTAAGAAGAAGAATGGAAAACAACAAGTTCTGTAAAGCAAGGGTTAAGCAAAGTAAAAGGAAGCGCTATATAAGATGTACAATATTTCATAATATTGATATAACATTGTTAGAGAAATTCGGGGTATTAGTTATTTAGGGAAAGTGCTTCTATGGAGGGGTTTGAAACCTGTTGTCAATGTAGAGATAGAGACTATTTTCAAGTAATATGTATTTAAATCAGGGTCCCGAAATTATGGTACGTGAATTCAATTGATGACAATGTTCGCTTCATATTTTAAAAGTATAAAGTCGCATGGAACAAAGTTTGAAGAATAATGTGGATGACTGTCAAGTTTGATGTGGAAACCATCTTGCTGATAAGTTTTTCTTACTCAGTAATTTAGGTAGAATATGAAAAGAGAGATTTAAAATCTGATCAATCTTATGTAGTCTTGTTCTGCAATGTTTCAGCAGGGTATCATTAATGTTAATGGCTATTTGTTGGCAGATTCATTTGTGCGAATAGTACAACTACAAAATTCAGTAAGTACGGTATATTTTCTTCAATAGTACTCATCGCACAGATAAAACTGTAACATGCCTGAAGACTATAAGCAGATATTTGAAAGCAGAGAAAGTCTGAAAAACCTTATTGACTTAATCAATAAAGCTAATTTAATCTCTGTATTTTCAAAACACATACTTAGTATTTATAGACTATAAATTATGTATTACAAATGTTTTTAAATGTATACATTGTTTAAAGTGCTAATAACTATCGAAAGTTGGTGCACTCAAATAAATATTTGTCAAATATTTTATTCAATATCTTTTCACGCTTTGCTTTAGCTTCCTTGCTTAATGGTTTTCTACCAATGCTACATAAGCATGCAAAATTCGTCAAACTTCCAAATTTACTGAAACTTTCTATTTGTTTTCTATTATTAATCATGGTCGTCATCATCGGTCATGGTTAGAATGGTCGTATTTTCGTTAAGTTGAATACGAAAATTATTAGAAGAAAATTCTATCACTATTTTGTACCTTAGTTTTAGTAGAACATAAGTTTCCATAGGTTTTCCTCTCCTGGATTAGTTTTAGGGTTGAGTAATGTACAAGTAATATCACTAATGCGTAAATACTGTTGAATTAATGGCAAAGCGATGTAATTAGCGGCTTCCCTGATACGTGACACCGACACCGACACCATCGCGAATATACATAGATGACGAAACTGTTTCGCTATTATGTTAACTATTCATTCATTTCATTCCCTTAACTTAAAATCTATTAAAAGATGGTTTTACATTCTAGTAACCCTATCCCATTCTCACTCCCCCTCATTCTATTTTATTCATCATCCTCTTGAGACACATTCTTGTAAAGTATAATTAAATGAACATTATTAGCAAGCGATTTAACAGCTTAAGCCAGATTAATTTATTATATAACGAATTTCTTAGTAAGTGTGTTGCATGTTACTTAATCTAAATTTAATGAAAATCAAAATCTTTTGAAGGAATGCTTTCATATTAGTTCTTGTTTGGTTGATTTGTATTTGTTGAATTACACAAATTGTAGGGAATTTCTCTAGTAGATTGATAAGTGTTTTTATCTTAGAATCCACTGATAACCACGTATTGTAAAAAAAAAAACAATTTCAATAAAATTTGTTCCTTTTTGACGCGTCCTTTATCATCTCTAACAAAATTGAGTTTGCTAGTCGAATCCTTGATGTTTTTGTGACGAATTCCACGTGACGCATGGACTAGAATATACTACACATTGATTAATGAACCTTCATTAAGCAACCCTCTTTCCAAATCAATATATTTATTATAATTCACATTCACAACCCCCTTACAGCTCCAACAATTCCAATTTGAGTTAATTTGTAATTAAATTTAATGTTCAAGTTTAGTACTGGAATCGATTTTCCGAATCCATTTATTGCCGAATCTAGACATTTATGTAATTAAGAGGAAATGATTTTGTATTGCTGAGATATTTCTTACAGATAAAACAACTTGAAAATGGGGAAGTGTGAAAGCACAGTGCGAAAATGGACACGTAAAAATTATGCGCTTTGTTGTTTTACAGTGGTGTAAGAACAGGAGATTTCTAAGTCTAATTTCTAATCATTTATTTTGATACAAACTGTCGACAACGTACTATGGGTATTACAGATTTGTTATGATCGTTTTATAGGGTTTACTAAACAACGAAGATGACACAAAAGTGTCTTGCAAAGTAAAGTTTTATAGACTGCTTGACTTTGCAGAATGTACGCCACTGTTGTAGTTTAATTTCTCACCACAAACCGATTTCTATGTTTAAGATAATGAGACAAATATATATATATAAAAAACAAGCGAAACAAAGACAGAAACATTCCATTTTATTTAAAGTTAAATACATACATCTTCAGTAACAATTTATTATACCAAAAGTGTAATAAAGAAGCTATCATTTTGACAAGCGTATTATTTCCCGAACGTTTCGAACCTAAGTCTTTAGAAAGAGAAATAGAGAAATAGGGAAATACTAAGTCGAGTGGGAACCAACAGAAAGTGAGGATTGAAAATTGTACAATTAAAGGGATAATTATGTCTTCTCTTTAAATAAAAGATAAAGGATGATAGAATAAAAAATTGAAGTTAATATATTATGTTTTCTCTTGAATGAATGTTTTGCGAAGGGTTGGTACGAGTAGAAAGAAAATGGGGTTGGAATTCTGAGTTATTAATGATATTTTTATTTTGCTAATGTAAGAAACATGACTGGCACAAGTATTGCGGAAAATTTAAGACATTAATTTTCTTGAAATGTTTTTTTAATTATTTTTAATTTGAAAATAATTTTTTTTTAAGGAAAAATTCATTAAAGGTGCCGGTAATAATACTATTACATTTATTATTAATTAAATTAATTTTTACCAAACAGCACACTGGAATGCCAATATTAAACCAATGTAAAGAATAGGCCAGAACAGGCTTAGTTACTCTACTTACAAGTTTTTTCTTTTATTATATATTTGCCTTGACTTTTATTCGTCATAGCCACCATCTAACATTTTTTTTATACATATTTAACATTTTATAATTCTATTTTACAAATTTCTAAATATTTAAATAATTCACTTATTAATTTTGAATCACTTAACAAAATTTTAGTACAGGATAAGTTTTAATCACATCTAATATTTCGCTATTGAATTTTGATCTTTCTAAAGTATAATTTATGCATTCAAATATAATATGATCTAAAGTTCCTTCTTCACCACATCGTCGGATTTAATATTAATTTTGTCCAGGTGAGCTGGAGTTTTACAATGATTACTTTTGATTCTGATTATAGTTGAACTTTGTGGAACTCATTTCTAAACCATCTTTTCTTACTTAAATTTGAATGTAACAAGGTTTCAAGTAATACACAACATTTTGTGAGTTGTCACCTTGTCAAGAATTACTAATTTGAAGAAGACTTTTGCAAGGAATAAAGTTAAATTTGTATATGTACACGGTCTGTACAAAAAAATAAGGTTTAAAGGTTTAAAATTTAATGCAAACTCTTTGATCCATGTTTTTCGACAGCAGAAAATCGCCGAACACGCAAAACACTTCTAACTTTTATGCCTCTCACAAACAAATTAAATGTGCTATGTAGATAAAACTGTGAACATATGTTCGCGACGAGTGTACCAACATAACAAAATAAAAAAATCGATAATCGAATGTACGTAGCCTGCGAAATTTGAAAATTCACCTTATTTTTTGAACAGACCTCGTACTTAAGCAATAAAGTACCCTGTTTTCCACTACCGCATACCATGAGATAGTAAGTGCCTATTGAATTAGATTTCAAACAATGGAATGTATAAACTCCTTCACAGATTCAATCAGCGGACTGGTCTCTTAATGAAAGATAACTAATCTCGTAAAGGGTTTAATTAATAATGGCTGTCAATCTAAATTATAACAGACCTTCAATAGAATACCATTAATATAATATGTAGACCTTCCTAGTAATACGACTGACTACAATAGGTTCCTACCAAGCAATAAATGGAATTGATTACTCAAGTTATACAGAATCATGAATAATTTAATTTTCAAATGGAATCAAAAATGTCAATATTTAAAATTAGCTACAGAGTTCATTGGCCCATTACTGAGGCTTGTGAATGTCTGACATTTCAGTTCGCTGGGCTCTATTCTATGCTTTGATTTTGTATTCCTTTAAACCTGAATAATAAACCAGAATAAATTCGTAACGACGAAATAACGGGATTGTGGTTTCATGATGTAACGGGTTGGCATTTTTGGTTAAGTTATTACTTTTTTAATTTTCTAAATTTAGTAATTTTGTTTGGTAAACCGAAAGATATACAGGGTATTTGGTAGAAAGGATGATAGTTGACACCATTTAGAACTTTTTGAGCCATACATGTCTTAGGCGAAGTCTGACTATTTATTTCTTAATGCTATTTTTATGTTTTTTTTTTAATTAAAACCCAATTTCTGACAGTTAAATGCCAACAGTGGCCCAATTTAAGTTGTCAGATGTATACCTAAACCAATTAACCAGGTTCCAAGCATCTGTCTTATTTAAAAAAAATACTAGACGCTTTTGAAGTCGTAAAAACTTTTAAAATTAAAAAAGCTGCTGCAGTTTATGGCAATTAAAAAAATAAATAAAATAGCCTTTTATAGGTTATTGGCCTCTCTTTTAAGGTATCATTTAAGCTGATATCTTAACAATTCTCAGAATTAGAGCTTACAAACCAAATTGAAGGAGAAAAATTTCGATTAATAAGTGAACAAATAAAACAAAATTTTTGGAAAAAATAATTTATTATTCATTTTAAATGTGTAAACGAGCTCCATTTATTTTTCTAAATGCCAATGTATGTGTCGGGAAAAGTGTGTTATTGTAAAAGTGCATCGTTGCAATAGAAATTTAAATGCGCATTTAACAGAGACTGTAACAATGCAACAGCATTCTATTCAATTTTTGAAGCTACTTTACTAACGAACTAGAGTCTTAAAGAAAGTTAATGATAAATATAAAGTTAGTAATTAGAAGAAGTCTGGTTGTTGTAACTTTATAATACTTTTACCACATTTTATATTAGATTATTTCCTTCATTCTACTCACCAACACCAGTATATGGTATACGTTCCGTGAAAATTACTATTGTATTTTTCATTTTCTTGTGTACTTTATTTTCTTTGACTTATTTCATTTCTTACAGACAATAATTTAATTGTTTGGGTTTGTCCATATGGCTTTCTGCAAAGGAAGGTCTAATGGTGGGTTTGTTATATTTATGGGATGAAAAATAAATAACAGTACTAGGTTTTGTTAAAGTCAGATTCACTGCTCTGAAAAATGAGAAAATTTGTGGAGTTGAATCATGCAATGAACAGATATTGTTACACGTAAGAAGAGGTTACAAATAAAAGTTGTGTTAGAAGTGCTGGGAGGTAATAAGAGATAAGGAAATGTGTCTTATCGGTCATTTACAAATCTGCGTGAAAACTTAAGATTGTGTTTCAGAAATAAACAATTCAGAATCAGTGACGACGCGTACAATTGTATACGTAGTCAGTTTTTAGGCTGTTACATTTTCCTATTGTTGTAACACATCTCACTGTCCAAACAATGATAAATTCGTACAACAAAAAATGTTTTGCAAATGATTAACGAGAAAGGCTGATTTATAATTGTCTACCATTCATATTTCTTAGTTCCCTTAACGAAAATAACGTGTCTATAACACCCTACGACACCCTTATAACAACGAATAAGGGTGTAGTATATAAACACTTTTGTCTTTTATAATTATTCTAAAATTATGTTAAAACGGTTCTATTGAAAATGAAATATTTATAAATAACTTTTTGTATTGTTTTGTTGCGTGCGATAAGTTTTATAAAGATATTTCAGATGATTGTTTCGTTGATGATGATGATGAAGATGAAGATGAGCGTGATGAAGTTATTCTAACGCTTGTTTTAGATAAAGTTTAAAGATAAGAAAGTTTCTAAAGCATAATTAACGAAAGATAAAAGACGCTAATAACTATAGTCTAGGAGTTAACAACGGGTTGCCTACATCGTTAAATAACGATTTATTTCTACTGCGTTATGTATTCGCAGTTTAATTTATTAATATGTTGATAGTTTAGATGCGTGTAAGACAGGTCATCAATGTTGATCATGGTGGAAGTAGCAAATTCACAGCTAATTTTAAGCTAATTTTGCTGATCAAGTAAAACAAGGTATTTATGTCATAACATGGACATTATATAAATAAAATAATACGTAGAAAGGAATTTTCATTCACAATTTTCAGCTATCTGTTCAATATTCAGTTTTGAAAACAGTTTTGTTGTCAAAAACATGTTTTCTTTTATTTTACAACAGTTCTGTTTTTTGCAAACAGACTGGTTTTGTTTCTAGTGTTTTTGTGTGTATCCCAGAAAAATTATAAACATGATAAACAACAATTGACATGCGCTATTGTTCATAAAAAACAAAACAGCGTGTTCAAACCAAGCAGACTAAAAAACAACAACAAACGTGTTTTCCTTGGATCTTACCAACTCCAGATGGGAATGTGTTTTGTTTACTAAAACAATTTTTAAAGACAAAAATGTTTTAAGAACTGCCTCTTTGGCGTAAACATTGATGTTGTTGTTCAAAATTTCGCTGTTTTCTTTCCATGTGAATTTAAAATCGCAAGTGCGTGTATGTTCATATGATTCCATGTGTTACAGAATTTGCGTATTTTGTCCGAACAAACCTGTTCAACTGTAAAACACACAAACACACGATTTGTTGCAAGTGAACAATCACCAACAACTATATTGACATAGACATATATTTCTTCCAAGAATTGCACCTGCAATGAGTTATTGCAATATAAAACAATATGTGAACAATAGTCCATTATGCAATTTATGTTTAGTCAACCATAAATATTGATTTCTTAGTAAATCAATAAATTTGAAGGTTAAGTAACGGTCATACTTATATTTCTGTATGCTCGGATCCGCGACCTTCCGTGTTTTAAACAACTAATAACCATTTATGTATAAATTGATTATTTTTTTTTGGAATTAGGAAACCAGTTTCATTATCAAGCCATTTATTATAATATTGAATTTTTACTAATTTGCATTTATTGGTTATATAAAAATAAATAAAGGTGTGGATACCGTGAAATTAAATTGACAACAAACAAATCACACCAATGAATTTTAAATCATGCGTAAATTCGTTTTACAAATTGTAAAATATTATGAAAGCATTGTGCAATTATAGTGCAAAATATGTTTTATATTGATATTCGTAGACTGCCGAAACTTGTCGATGTTTTACGAATGATACAGGAATGATAAAGTAATATTATTTTATTTTATTTTTCTAATGTTTTTGCCATTTGTGCCTTAACTCATTTATTTATATGTCATTGTGCTTAATTCAATTTTCAACCTTATTAAATCTAAACATTCTCAAAAAAAATATATAAATTTATCCTTATAAAAATAAAAACAAAACTGCTACTGCTATTGCTTCGCTCTTCCTGCTACTCTCCCTTGTGTTTCTACTCTGACATTCCTTCTCTTTCCTCGTTCTTTTTCCTTCACTGCCTCTCTTTAATAATTGCCCAATATTATTTTCGCTTATTACCTTTTTTTTCTTTTCTTTTTATTATTATTAATTGTTCGCCTTTACAATCTACATTCTTAATACATTTCATAGAACTTCAACTTGAAATTAAACTTAAACTATTCTAGACCTTTTTATTTTCAAAACTACTTTCTGCTTCTTCTTCTCTTGACCCTCTTCCTTCATTTTCCCTACTCTTCCTTCATTCTCACCGTTTCTCACCTCTTGTCTTCTTTCTCTCAGCAAACCGTTTCCTGCTTCTCCTTCCTTATTGCCTTTATCTTCATCTATCACCTCTTGCCTTCCTTGCCTCCTCTCGACAAACCCTCTATTATCTTTTCACTATCCTTCCTGCCTTCTCTCTTCGTTTTCACTTCTCCACTTACGTCTATTATAGGCATAGACGCTCTATCTTTACTATTTCCTCTTGACTTTCTTACTTTACTCTTTCTTCTTGACTCTCTACCTAAACTTATTACCTTTTTCTCACATGAAAACTGAATGTGCTCCATGCTTAATGTGATAAAGTAATATGGTGCAACAATAATGCGTTAAAAAGTGTTTCTAATCGATAATATGTGGTTTAGAAAGAGTACCTTTCAAATATCTTAGTTTTTAGATACAATATATATTTCACCGTGTGATTTGGTGTTTCAGAGACAAAATATCATGCGGATTTGACGTGTACAGATTAGTTGACAACTTGCTTGCCTGGCGGGGTAATTTCAAATAATAAAATATGGAAATATAGATATACAGTTTAAATCCACGAATAATATATTATGAAACATAAAGGTCATCGACCATAATGATGATGTTCGTATGGAGGAGTAAATGACCTGAGTTATCAAATCAAATCACAACAAAACAATGTGAAATAGAAATAAGCGTAAACGTCGTTTTGTAGAATTATAATGTACTGGGATGAGATGTGAATGATATGGATTTAAATTGATGCTGCAATAAAACAGATAGGTACATAACGCAATGGTACTAACGTATGTGTGTTTATTGTTATTGTATTTTCTATTTTACATAATTTATTCATATTTATTTACAGTCCTGATTCGTATGTACATAATCAACGGCCGGTAAATTATTTGCGGAATCAACTGACCAAAACGAAAAAATATTGAGGTCCATTATGTATATACCTATATTGAATAGTAACTATTATTTAGTAGTTATACCCCATTAAACACAGATATAAATAACAAAACGTAACGTTAGGTGAAAAATATTACGTTAAGTAATACATGAGTTCACGTTTTGTGGTTAGCCGAAATAATTGATTACTTTAGAAATATCTTTTAAAAGACACATGTTCATAACGTGACTCTTATTTAGAAGTTTTGAAATTCCAGAGCAATTAAACCTAATTCAAGTGGATGAAGACTACAAGCAAATATAAGAAATATATATAATTATGTAATAAAATATTGTAAATACGAGACATTTTTTGTAGCTTGACCTTCCAAAATTATGTCATTGTTATTATTTTTTAATATATGTGTCATGTTTTACTAAAATTAATGTTTTATTATAATTTATTGTCAACATTACTCTTGCTTCGGTCACCTTGTGCTTAATGCCTTTAATTTAAAGGTGTAAGCGTCATTATAAGATGAAGATCATCATCTTCATTATTAACTCTCGTGATCGATGATCGTTGCGTATGTGGTGTGATGTACCAAATAAAAAAATATATATCTTCAAAAATATAAATAAAGTCGAACCTATTTGCTTAGGAAAACTTGTCATAGGTGTACTAAGGCAAGCTGTAATTAAATAAATTTTAATTGGAAATTGTGGGTTAACTTTGAGATGAAACTACAAAAAAATGAATGAATTTTACACCAGTTATAATGAAAACATATAAAATGTCATACAAAATACAAACAATGATGTATTTATTACATTAGATTAACTGTGTGAAGCATTTTACAAAATATTGGATGTAAAATTTAATTAAATCAATTTTATAAAACTGTCCAATCAATGACATTGTTAACAACGATTATACCGTTAAGCTTTTATACATTAGGTTTTATTGAAAATTAATGTTGTATAATCCGTTGTTTAATCCGAACAGTATTAAATGAATTTAGGACAAATTATAAAATGCATATTTATTTCATGTTTTAAAAAATGTTTCACTGAATAATAAACTGCATTTTTTTACTGAAACAAGAAAAAAGATTTTTGCACATGGTGATTGCAAAAGTCACTACAGTTGGACATAAATATAATCGTATCATATTCACATTGCGTAATGCTGACTATATAATCATTAGGTATTGTAAATTGAAATAAAAATGTGTCTAAATGACAGTAGCGGCACAATGATGATGGTGATTGTACTACGCACTATTGTTACCTAAAGTTATCAAAAAGACAAACATGAGGTCAAAATACTTGCCCCAATTAGTAGCTACTCATTATCAAGGTTCTACAATATTAAACAATACGAGATAAAAGGGCTACCCCATTAATATAACAAGGGTTGTTATAATATTCAATTAAATTTATTTTATTTCAAATATTAATCACATAGAGAGTTTTTGTTAAAACATTACAAATATCTCTCTCTCTCTCTACCATTTTATAATTAATTTTAAAATATTACTCATAATTCGTAAAACCAGTCACAGTATATTTATTCCATTAAATAAAATAAAGATTAAAATAACAATATTTTGAAATGTGAATGTTACAAATATTAAGCAGATTACATGAATGAGAGATGGCATGTATTTGTATTATACATTTACATATACACCTACGTATATGGAGTAGAATTGTATTAAAAATTTGAAAGGTATGTGTAGGTTGGAAGGGTTGAACAAATATACAGATGTTTTCACACACATATACTCATATTGAATGATGGCACTATAGTAAACACTCCATATTAGATACTTCAATGTTTTTCAAGTGAATAATTTATAGGAATATATTTTTATTATCTTCAGTGGGTCATAAAGTATTCTCCTGTTAACAGAATATTGAATTAATATTTGATTAAAATACAAACGTATGGAGCAGAGGTTTGGGGGTGGAAGGAACAAGAAAAGTTGGAAAGAATACAGGTGAGATACATGAAATGGGTACTAGGGCTGGACAGGTGCACGCCAGGATACATGGTGATGGAGGAGCTAAAGAGGGATAAGATCCGAATTAAAACAGGGGAAAGAGCGGTAAAATACGAGGAGAAATTGAACAGAGCGGAAAGCAAAATCTTAAAGAAAATAAGAGAGGATTACATAAAGAATGGGGGGGGAGGAGGTCCAAAAAAGAGAAAAGAATACTTTGAAAGGAATGGAATGGCGATCGAGGAAGCAGAGAGGAGAAGAGAAGGTGGCGCAAGTGTGGCAGAGGAGCTAAGGAGAAGGGATAAGGAGACACAGCAGCAGGAGAGAATGGGAAAAATAGAAAAAAGTAACTACAATAAAAGATATAAGAGGTTATGGGAAAATAATGTGCCTCAGTACCTTATAGAAAAGGACATAAAACACATAAGAAGAACAGCAAGGTTTAGATTGGGAAATGAGGAAAAAGGAAACAGATACTGGGAAAAGAGTGATTAAAGAAAGTGTAGAATGTGTGGAGCGGAGGACGAAACACTGGAGCACATTAAGTTTGAGTGTAAGGAAAAAGTAGCAAGCGAAAGGAATATTGGCCAGCTATTAAAGGGAGGCAGTGAAGGAAAGAGGTGGATGGCGGAAATAGTAAGAAGGAAAGGAAAAACAGGAGAATAAACTGGTGGTAATAAGCTGGTGGAGAATAATAGAGAGGGCCAAAAGAAGAAGAAGCAGAAAGCACTTTTGGAAGTAGTAAAAGTCGAGAAGATTTTAAGTTTAGTTTAAGTTTAGTTTTAAGTTTGGAATGTATATAGGAATGAAATGTATTAGAAATATAATACTGTAGATTGTAAAGCCGAAAGGCATACACAATTAATATATAAATAAATAATACAAACAAAAATAGTATATAATATAGATTATTAATAAAAGAGTGGGGCGTCTAAATAATCTTCATAAATGTTGTGTATTACTATTGAGAATGCTTTAATTTCCTATCACCGAGACTATTGTTATAATGTCGAGAATCTTAACAAGTTTTTGCTAATGAATTAAATTTGTAAAAGACGTAATCAAGAAAAAACCTGAGCACTCACTGCTTTAATTTAATTTTGTATTTTGTATTTAATTTAAATTGTTTAGCATATGGCAATACGCGTAGTCATTCACAGTACTATTTTTAATTTAATTTATTTTTTAAGTTTTCTTAGAACCTTAGTACAAGGTCCAATGTCTTAAATTAAAAATATAAAATTAAGAAAAACTATATTATATAATAACCTCCAAAATGTGACAATCTGTCAAAATGCAGTAGGATTTACTTTTAAAAGAATTTTAATGTCAGTTTTTGAAAAATATAGAAGTGAAAACAATTTCTATTATTAATTGTTATTAAAAATAGCAATTTTAATTATTTCACATACAATTTTGTGGAACTGTCAAAATGTATATTACTAACGATGCATACGCACAAACTAAATTAACTAAACTTAAATTAAAACACAAATGTGAAAAGGAACGCTTAACCGAAAACCTGAAATCTAGATTACAATATTAAATAAAAACAGTAAATTAAATATCAAAACAGTGAGTGGGAATGAGGCTTTAATTATTCTATTAAAAAATTAAGTAATATATGAATTTTATGTATGAAAGTTATAATAAAATAAAAAATTAATGACACCCGAGATAGACAGCACAAAATCTGTTGGTTTTCACGGTTTGGTGATTAAATTGTGTGATAGAATATAGGTACATTCATCAAACATATCCCAAATATGGATCCTGTACTATACTTACGCGAAGGACATAATTAAACCGAACCTGACCATGATGTTAATTACACGTACTCGTAATAACATACTAGTACATTCAATTCCCTAAAAACTAATATGTTAATTTTACCACAGCAATCAAAAAGGTTTACAACTAGAATCAAACATTCGTTTATTAATTCTTGTAATTTGTTTGCTCTTATTGTTAATGCCTGACTACATTTAATTATAGTGTGCAGTTTAATGAGAATTATTCAAATAAAGTATTTTTGTTGTTGTACAACAGGATCAGTTTACAAACTATAACATTTAGTATGACGATGCATCTACAGCAAAAACGATTTTATGTTTAAAGCAGTGAAAGGTTATTCTTAGGTTATTCTACAGGTAAACGGAAGTGTGTTTGTGATAAAACTGTATGCATAACTGTACAGTTTTACCACATACATACTCTGGTTTACCTGTACAGAAAATCGAATCGTAGCTCAAAAACGGCTCAAGGAAAGTTTTTGAAAATTTCCTATTTCGTAGAGAAAATAATTCTAAGACTTTTGGCGTCCCCGGATTTTTCCCTGAATTTCCTGGAAACTCGAAATTTTGGAAAAACTGGAAAAAAAGTGAGCCCTTTTTTGCTGAATCACTTTTAATTCGTAAAAGATAAAAAGTTGAAATTTTGCATATGTATTAAGGTATTTAATGCTGACATTTCTCAAAAATTAGAAATTCAAAAATTGAAAAAGGGGGGCATAAATTAAAAATATTTTTTATTTTGATAAATTGAAAAATTATTTTATTATTGTGCGAGTTTATTATTTCAATTTAAAAATAGAATTAAATATGAAATGTAATTACGAATTATTTTATTGGATTCAAATTGTACACGCCAAAAAGACGTCGCATTGCGACGGGAGTAAACTCTAACTGTAAATATACAATATAATAAAGAAACTATATCCGTTTTATCTTTACAGGTAATCCGCTAAGGTAGATCTGTCAGGTATGACTATACATTAAATTTAAGAATCATCCAAATATATCTCTAACAAGTGTTTTATTATGCAATGACCGCTTGCATCTAAAACTTCTTCTTGTCTAAGGTAATGCAGTAATTGAGTTTTGTATGCCACTGTTAAAATTCAAAACTATATGAATATCAAAGTAATATTCATAATTAGTAAGTTGCATAATATACAAGTGTATAACAACATTACCAGTGATACTAGTAATTCTCAGTGAGCAATCTCAGTTTCAAAACTTAGTCTTTAGTCTACTAGTATAGTAGTGTTCAATTTTATCACCGGAGGGCGCCAACTGATGTAGTTGGCTAATTTAATTAGGTCTATCGCGAAGTGAGGATGCGGAGTTCAAGAACTCCTGTTTCATTCAACTCTCCCATTAATTTCATTTGAATATATAACTAGAACTACTAAAACAAATTTGCATGTCGTAACTAGTGCGGCATCTATTTTACATAGGTTATAGACACACATACATACAGAGCTAGTGATGTTGAATACTATTTCATTATTTTATTATAAATTCAAATTTTAATCAAATATTATATTTAACGGTGACACGATATATATGTAAACTGCATACATAAATAAACGGTAAATTTTCTTATTTGATAAAATATTTACTTTTAATTAAGTAGCTATTTTAATCCAGGCTCTGATGAGGTTCTGGTCAGGTAGGCATGTTTCACGTCCTGATAAAACCCTGGTAAGGAATGTAACGCGATTGCCTTACCGGCAATCTTATTCGGAAAACTTTGGGTGCTCATCGGATAAGTATGGACTTAAAAATTCCTTTCTTTATTATTTCACGGTGATTTTAAAAACTTGGATCCTATTCGTCGACTCCTTACTAGAAGCTCAAATGTTCAATTATTTTTTAATAACTCCTTATATGTTAAGAGATTTTAACAATTAAAAAAGTAATTTTGTCTCTTTAATTATTAAAGGGATTCAAAGTTGTACACATTCCAAGTGCATGTGACATCACAATCCTTGTGTAAGGTTACCAACCTTACAGATCATAAATCTCTGCTATATGTATTTATATATCAAAATATCAAATATTATTTACAGCTATTTCAAGGAACAATAAAATTCCAATATTATGTCTGCCGTAGCAGGGTTAAATAACATAAAAACTTAATATTCTTTGATTTGACTTGATTATTCGACTACCAACAGTTACAGAACATTACCACAGCCTACTCAATAAATAACTGACGTTAAAATGCATTTCACGTCATACAAATATGGCCGACCATTTCTAGCGCTAAAACTACAATTCAAAGTTTTAATTGCTATATCTCCGTCAACATTTAGATATTTAATAAAATAGACACGCCAATACACATTTATTAACATCAATTTCAATCAACAATTGAAAAATGGACCACTAAAAAATGAGGACAAAGCCCATTGCAATATTCGTCTTTACCAACTATGTTTAATAATTGTTCGTGTTCGCCATCTATGAATACACTTATATAATTATATAACGCAATGGTTATGTTCTATAAAAAATACCATCGGAATAAAAAAACCTTGAACTTAAAATATAATTTCTATATCAATAAAAAAGTCTATTACAACATTGTACGCATTGAATATTGGACGATTGTACAATCTGCGTGGACCGACGACCGTCGATCGTTGACATACATCTTGGTTATTGACAAACGCACAAATGACACTGACAATTTCACTCACGACAGTTACTTGTATATTTCAACAGCGTTACAGCTGAATGAACACGCACATAATTGTACATGATGAATATAATTGAACGCAGAACCTATATCGAATTTAGTAGAAGCCAGTAAAGGAGCAATCCAACATCTACTTAATTTTAAGTATCAATTTATTAGTCTAGACTGGTCCGAAACTTTGTACTTTGTTATTGACATTCCAGCTGGTGTTGAAAATTTATTGAACAAGTTTTAAGTTTAAAATTAATTTAAAGTCGAAACGTCACCTAAGAATCTTTAATAATAAAACAAAACTGGACAAGTCTATCAATAAAATCAACTATTACGAATAAGTTTTATTTCCATAGCATCCGTTAAACGAACTACTCTTCGTATTTCAGCAGAATGAACCTTTTTATTTGTAACAAAACTTTGCTTTTATGCTAATCCGTCTTCCGCTTCTGAAAATATTTCAATATTATTCAATAAATGCAATAAAACTCTGACGAAACGAAAACGGAAAAGGAAAAATGATGAATGTTGTGATATTAATTGACACTAATATAGCATAAAACTATTAATATCTTTTGAAAACAGTTCTTCTACTTGAATAATCAGAATTATGGAAACAGGGAAACTCCATTAGAGATCCGAGGTATAAATATAGCAGCATAAATCGGGTAGTATCATCCACAGTGATGCGATACTTAGAAATGGAACGGCTTTTAATATACGAAGAGCAGTAGTATCTGATATTATCAGGCTTTGTTGGGAATAATGGATGTTCCGCATCGACTGTCTTCTGCCTGGTAAATGGAATTGTCATTGATATGAATAATAAATGTGTTGTTGTGAAACTATTATCACACATCTCGTACCTACGTTAAACGTACCACTGGTTTCCGTTTCCCTAAATGTAATTAATAGGTAAGTTTTCATTCATAACATGTTGGGTGTAATTTTCAGCAAGAATTTAACGTAATTTTAACAATAACAAAATGAAATTTTGAACAAATATAATAACCCTGTTGAAAATTCTGACAATAACGCGTTGCTACGACTAAATATACAGGTACCATTAAAAACTGTAGCTCTTCTTGCATACACCTTCCCTCACCATCAAATTTCCATCACCGCAACGCGCGTATCTTATTGAAATTAGGCCACGCAATAGTCCGTTGGACTATTTTTATATCGAACTACAAAATAATGGCTCGCATGAAAAAGATTTAGGTCGAATAATAAAGTTAATCGATGAAATAAATGCTTATTTTACTAAATTGAATAAGTGTGTCACGTGAGCAAGATATATTGTTGATTTTATCCCATATTTCTATTTCAAATAACAAGTCTATACACATTAAGTTGTCGTTAATATAAAATAAGTCATATTTTCTTTTTAAAGTATTTTTAAAATTATGTCTGAAATAATACGACACTTTCCAAGTTCGCTGGACATTAAGCTTGGGTTTTAAGATGTCTTCTATCATATTCAATCATAACAGAAGTGTAACAAGAAGCGAGTGACACAGTTGTTCACTTACTGCTCAGCATTTCATTGTTCAATTTTCAGCTTCTGCTGCGGTATCTATGCTTGATGGGACAGATCAGAAGTGGGAAACCTTTGCAGGAGACATTCGTTCTAAAATCAGTGAATTTTTATATGAAACTTTCTATTTGTTATTTTATTTGAAGAGCCTAAATATTTGTTAACTCGCAGATTTGGATGTTCTTGACCTAAATATGCGTTAGGTATATAATGTATTTGCAAATTCCAACTTCCTCTGCTCCCTATTAGTTCGGATTGTCTTACATTCTACTAGAAAATATGTTTGTTTTTATTATGATTTCTCGGGTTTTCTAGACACGTAGTCTTTTATCGCCCCCAATAATGTTCTGCTTTTTTTTAACTCTATATCCCGACAAGAAGAATGATCTATTCGTAGCCACTGCCGTTATAAATTTCGGTGCGCTATCAAAAAGGTGATGCTAACAGGAATCGTCAGCAAAGTGTGTAACACTGCCCTTTGAAGTCCATTTCTTGCTTTTGTTGTTTTTCTACAAGACCACAGAAAGTGATCTGGATCTTCCTCCTTTTAATCTGGTTTCTTGTAAGATGATAGAAAATATGTTAGATGAACATAAAAGTAATATGTATGTGACGAATGTTTAAGAACATATTTTCATAAAAAATTATACGTTTGAACCACAAAAGACACTTAGTTCTTATTTTAATTAGTGTATTGTTGTTGTGAAGATAATATATTCATCTATTTTTGAAACAAGGAAAATCCCATTAAAGTACTGTAGCATATCTAATATGCAGTTCAATATTCGTGTTTGTGTTAACACTTTTGGAGACTGATTTGCAACACAGATTTAAATTAAGAGACGAAACCAAGGTATATGTTGTAAAGTTTGAATTAATACGAAATTTCTTTCAACAAAATATACATCAATATCAATGAAGCAAGATGTTCTCGCGTATAATATAAATATATTTTCAACATGCATAAGCTCTAGGATAAAAAATAATAAATTTATATTTAAAAACCTAATTAAGAAATTATCATTTACTGTTCTCACATAAAATATGAATATGGGTATAGCATGTGCTCTCTGAAATTAAAAGTAACGTTCCCCGCCCCTGAACTACAGCATTCGTAGCTAAACCAAACTAAGTATAAGCAGATTTAGATAGACATTTATAGGCACATGTATTCTAAGACCTATTGTCATTATATTCTGCTGGCAAATGATACCGACGACGATGCTCGCATACAAATGTGATATGAAAACATTACAATTGAGAGATATACATTGTAGTTCAGCTAAATTCCACCAGGACCAAATTAGATGAGCATTAACTGTTGTTTATTATTTATTTTATTATGTATATATTTATTATATTTCATGGTATAATTAAATTGAATATTATGAATATAAGTATCATGTATCGTTGTGGAACAATTATGTTCTATTACGTCCAAACAAAAATTAATACATCGGCATACTTTGTCGGTACTACGTATTCACTTCAAAAAGTTTTGTATATTTAAATAAAAAATTAATAAAACTGAGATTAATTCTTTGACATGTAGGTCTTGGTTACTAGGTCTGCAGTATATTTTATTTATTTTAAGTTGAATTTGGAATTATTTCATCTGCTGGGTTCGTCCTAGACTACAAAGAATTGTACAAAACCAACAGCAAGTGAAAACATTTCATTAATCGTGTTTGGAAGATCAATGACACAACAAACATAACTTAAAATATATATATTTCATAGAGGTCCCCTTAAGTTCACCTCTGTTTTGTTTGTTTCACTAAAAAGGGAGGCCCGTGGGTTATATTTGTACACTACTGATAATAGAACCGTCAACTATATACCGCTCTAGCTCCTTCTACATTCTCTAGAAGTTCACTTTGCCATATAACTGATATATGTAAGACACATTTATGTAAAACGAACATACACACATACATAAACACAAAGGAGAGGGGGAACAGTGGTTTAGACTTGTTGATTACTGATTAGTAATACATGATATACATTATTGAAGCATCGGGTTCAACCGAAATGAACATAAGAGGCACTATTATGAAATATAAATGATCAATTGCTTGTTTATCAGTAGAGCTTAAGTGTATAAATGATTACAATTTAAATAAATTGATAATTTATTGAATAAATAGTAACAAATGTTATTTATAGAGTGTAGCTATGGTTAAGGATATTACCAATCAAAACTGTCGTTTCATAATCGTATACTGCGTTTTTAAATATGATTATCATGCATCAGTAAGAACTATATACAATAATGATTCATTATATACTACCGGATGCCCACAAAAATCTAATAACAACATCAAACATTCATTAGAAACAAATGTGAATAGACTATAAAGGTACAGCTGCGTAATTACCCTTATAATTAAAGTGATCAAACGAACCAGTGCGGAGTATGAAAGGTTTCACGGAATTGGATCAGGCTCTTACTAAAACTCAATTTTCTCAATTACTTAAAGCCCGATTTCAAATTTGATTGAAGCTTTGTAATTGTAAAGATTTATCCTTTATCATTTATCCTTATGTGTTTTTGCAAATTGTGAGCCATTTAGAAATTAAAACGAGATTAAAAACGAAAATCTTGTGTTTAAGTTTTATTTTCTCTGTACGAGTATGTGCCGCGTAAATTATTTTTTTCACATTATATTAACTAAGAGCTCATTTCTATTTCGTTGCCGGCAAAAAAATATTTTCTAGCATTTGTACAACTTCACTTTATATTATTATATATTTTAACGTACAATTTAATGAAAATTTGTTGTTATATTTTAATATTACATACCCCTAGTTCACAATCCCCACTATAAACTTCACTCTAACATTGTCCCACTTCTGAAACGTAAAAACTGTCCCAGAACCTGCTTCGTTGTTCTACTGATATACGTATGTGTACTGCACAACTGCGTCAACCACTAAACGATCTCGGCTAACAACGACGACTAATTACATCTTTATTTATTATCAATTTAAACGACTCGTAGAACCTTTTATATAAGTTTTGTTCGAATGTATATAACAGAGTTAATCCAAAATAATGATCTTGACATTTTTCTGTGAATTCATAAAGCTCTTTTTATTCGCAAATAAGCTTATGTGAAATAATATATTTATTTTTGGCAAATCCCTATAATCGTTTTTAAAAACTTTTTATCCATAGGTTTTACAATTTGTGAGGTAGATAATATAGAGTCTGGACTTTAAAGCAATTAAGCGTATCGATTAAACATTCTCCCATTCCTATATCCTACCCCATTACTCTCTGTAAAGCCACCCCGCTAAAAATTCAACGCCCTACCTAAGCTCGTTATTCTGTCACAACGAAAATCTCGAGCTGGAACAAAACAAAATAATTATATGAATATTTTGGAACGAGTTGATTTTGTACGTTTTTTGAAGAAGGGTCTAAAGCTCTTAAAAGCTTTGTATACAAAGAGCTTTTAAAAGTTTCGATATAAGTTAATATTGGATAATTAAAAAGCATCTGTTGTTATTAGTATTGATGTATTGAAATGTTCCATGCGACATTAACGAGAAAACTGATATTTGAACAAGTTAGATGAAACTGAAAATAATGCAAACTCTGATGACATTTGCATAGAGTTTAGGAGTAAGTGTTTTAATAAGTATCAGAGAGGTTGATTCTGTAACCACTATGTAAATGTTACTTTTACTGTGCATTAGGTTGTTATACACTGATTGAAAAGTGCTTCATGTATAAGCAATAAATCGATAAAGAGAATTTAATACAATATTTTATAGAAATGAAATTTGAATTTAAAATTGTCTGACTTTTCACACTATTATTGCTTTAATGCCAATATTCGTGCCATACGTGACGTGTTGGCTGCAGAAGGCTTGCATATTGCATTATTCACGTATTATACATTCCCACATATATATATGCATATACATATCAATGCATTTTTGTTTATATTGGTATGTATCGACATAATATTAATATATTAAATTGGTATTCTGTAAAATTCTTAAACACAATATTACAAGTACCATATGAAGGAATAAGGGGGAGTAGTGGGGAAGGGGGTCGCCAAATACAGCAGCCATTATCGGATAAAGTTTAAAGCTTTGCATAATTCCATATTTTAAGCATTAATAAAAGATTTACATATTTTAAATGAATATCTATATTAGGTGCTTGTACTTGTTGTGGGTGGAAGTATATAAGTATGTATATATGCATAATGTAATTAAAAGTGTTAGATACATCAATGTCAAACTTGAAAAAGATAATGGCCAAGGTCAAAAAAATGTCTGGGTTTCCGAAAAATAACTATTTATTAAAAATTTGCTGTAATAATGAAAATGCTGTTATTACAAGATGATAACTTAATCGAAATTAAGCGTAATAAATCAAGCAGTTCCTTTCCTGATATGAAATTAACGGTAGTTAAAATAGTGCGACATTCAAAACGATATTACTTTTAGTAAACCAAATATTTTGCGTTGTTTTCATTTTAAAAAATTTTGAGAATTCATCTAGCAGTTTGTAAATCGATCTGAATTATATTGAAGTCATTTTTGGTACTTAATTGGTATGTAATAATAATTGTATGACACTTTTAATCACTTAGCACATCGGTCAGATCTGTCTGTCTAAATTTTGATTGAATCATCTGTCTTGGCGTACGGTAATTATATTTTGTGTTGGGTTTTTTCTCAGATTTCTGTTTATATGTCAGTAGTTGACATGTTGTACCGTAAGGTAGTGAATGTAAGATCAATTAAATTGACAATAATTAAACCCAGAAAGTATGCTAATGTATTATGAATCGAAACAGAAGACAAAGCTGTCTTTGGCCAACGCTCCCGGCCACTGCGCATTGATAACATTGATTACATTTCTACACAAATTAGAATCTAATATAAATATTTACTCTTCAGTTTTAATAACGATCAAAGCATTAACCGGATGCTAGTAACATGGTAGAATCCCGAATCTATATATAATTGTATGCAGTTAAAACTATGCACGAGTATGTATATGGCATGAGCACTAGAAATGTAACAACATAAACAAAATGACACAAAAATAAAACATTTACAAGTGAAGTAAATTACATAAAATACTCACTCGTAAGTCAACAAATAAATTAATGACATTCATTAATTAATTATTCAGCATTTGACGGAAATGAAACAACTTCGTTCAGTTGGGTTCGTTCATGCTATGCTGTGCAATGCTGGGATGGAACTATAATATGTTAAATAGTTTGAAATAAATTTTCACTTTAGTTTCATCTTTATTTATTTATTGTAATATATTCCAAACGACAACTGTTTTACATTGGAATCCTTTTAGAAAACGCTGGCGGTAATCTTAGTCCACTTAGCTTTAGTAGTGGTAGTGACAGTACAATTATCAAATAACGGAAATGATTTTAAATGGAGACTCGTTAGAAAAGTTTGTGTTAGATAATATGAGTAATTTATAGATCAAGTTGTCTCCACGTGCAAATATAACATGACCCTTGTAAGATCCTACCTAAGGAGCTGCCCAAAATAATTGTGCAATTGGCAAAAATATTAGGTATTGAAAAACGGTTTTCAAATAACGTCATTAATCGGAATTAGAAGTTAGGGGTCATTTATAAATTACCTGACACAAATTTAATTAGGTTTTCAATTAGTAATAACAATAAAAAAGCAATGGAAAGATTTCTATATTTACCTTTCTAAGAAAATCCCCAAGACTGTGTACGTTAGAGTAGTTAGAACAACACTCACCTGGAAAAAAATAAAAATTATTAAATTTAAATTAATTTATTATAAACGGGTTATACCCGCTAATTAGTAAACCCGAGGCCTATATCTTTTATACTAAGAATACAATTTCTCTAAGAAAGGAAATCAAAAAATTTGATGTTTGATTTTTGTTTTATGCTCGACTGCATATCAAATAAAAGTTCGTTTTTTTATTTTTGTATGACATTGATGTTAGGACGGGGTTTATTATTCCAAATCAGTGCCCCACTCTAGTTTGGATGCCTTGGAGCTTTATCTCATACCAGATAACGCATCACTGAACCTGTTGCTGCTGGTCAAAGTTCACAGGGCAATGTGTGCCACCGTTCTATTCCTTTGAACTCAAATTCCAATATAGAAAGTTCCTATACGATGTTATTAACATAGGAAAATAATGCCACCGTCCTGAAAGCTGTCCCCTTGAAAAAAATACGGTTTGCTGGTAACAAACGAAATGCAGCAATTACAGAATGATAGAAAGTGAGCAAATAAATGAGATTAAATTGTTTCTAATATATCTATTGGCTTTTTTTATTTGATTTTGTTAAATATTCAACATTTGATGGCCATTTAAATTTGAATTTGTCATCAAAATAATATTAACTTCTGCAGAATAATAAGCAAAGGTTTTTAATTATATTTGTTCAGTACGTTAGGAATATCAAAACTTTCTGTTAGAAAGAAGCGAAGGATAGAAATCGAAGATACTGTCGAGGGTTTTCATAATTCTGAGGTCCTGATAGCCAATTGTATCAATATATATAGTCTAAATCACGATAGTTCGGCGGCGACTTATACTTAAAAGAGGTTATAAGAGCGGTATTAATCTATAGGTCCTGTCCTATAATACGATACTGAATTTTGTCTTTTTCGTTTCTATATACATTATAGAAAAATAAGTGAGTCAGTGCTTTTTAGTTATAACGGCAGTTTATAGCCTACAAATTGTATTAAGTATGAGTCGCCGCCGAACTCTCGTAATTTGAACTATAGTACAGTTTTATAGAAATTAAGACATGGTTCACAATCCCATTGATAAAGGATCTTAAAAACACATACGCTTAACACATACATTTAATTTTTAAGTTACTATAAAGTAAAATTACATAACAAAAGTTATATTTATATTTTCTAACGTTAGCAAAAATTTATATGCAAGAATATATAAAGTTACATATCAAAATAATATTTTAGTAAAAGATTTTTTAATGTTTTTTGCATTTATTTAATGATTTTGTAAATTTCGAATTACGTTAAAGCTGAAAAAATGATAATGCGCAAAAATATGACGTTAAATAATACATGAGTTTACGTTTTGTGTTTAAAGAGAGATTAAAATACATTAATATGAAAGAACAAACAAAAAGTGTTTAAATTTTTATTAAAAAAATTCAGTTCTTTTATAAATAATGAGTTTGAAAGATGTACGATTCCGGGATTAGTCATATAGAATAAAGGCAAATCTTTCGAGAACAGAGCTATCTAGATATGAAGATATAACATCGAAACTCCTGCCTAAAAATTCTCATCACGTAGTAATAGAAACAAGGCGCACATTACTATGCATATGTGATAATCGGCCGCCGTCTATTACGACGATCGACGAACAATAAAAGTGAAAACGTCAATAGATATGGACATACACACACACACAGATACACGTAATAATTGTTATGTTTATTCTATATTTTAATTATTATGTTTTGTTATTCATAAAATTTATTCGTTTTTAGTAATGGGAATTTAATTTCGGTCTAATGGAGGTCATACGATACGTGTATTTGTCAGATTTAATGGGCATGTTTATGACAGGAATATGATAATATTATAATGAATATAGTAAATTAATTAAATTGTTTATAATTTTCTAGACGTATAAATATTATTTTGTCTGCAGACGAGTATGTTAATAACTTTATTATTTTGTTCGTCTGTCAAGTTTAAAATCTACGTCTTACTATTTACTTAAAAGTAAGTAAAAAGATGTTTAAAATATTACCTTAACTGCTTCTACAGTGGTTTTGCAATACATGACTTTTTGTCATTCAAAAAAATTAATATATATGTATATAAATAATAACGCAGTCGCAATTTATTACATAAATAAAAAATTGTTGTTAAAAGTTAAATTATCATAACTGCAGTGGCGCTCTGTCAAAATAAGCAATGAAACGTTATATTGGAAAGACTTAAAAAATTATAAATATTTGTAGTAAAAATTTGGAATCAATGATGTTCATATATTTTTCAAACTTTTTACGAATTTTTTTTACAAAAATAAAAACACGTAAATTCTTATAATATTTAATATAATATATTTTACGCTTTATTATTTTTCCAACTTTAACATAATTCGAAGTTTACAAAATCATTAAAATAAATGCAAAAAACATTAAAAATCTTCTAGTAATATATTAGTTAAATATGTAACATTATATATTTTTGCATAAAGAGCATAGTTAACGTTAGAAAATGTAAATTTATATTGAAAGATAACTTTTGTTATGTAATTTTAAGTTTAGCGGGCAATTAAGAGTTGCTCCTTTGTTTTTAAGATCCTTAAGCAATGCGACAATGTGAACCATGTCTTAATTTCTATCAAACTGTACCATATATTGATACAATTGGCTATCAGGACCTCAAAAATATGATTTCTATCCTCTTCCCTTCTTTCTAACAGAAAGTTTTGATATTTCTATGGTTTAGAGTACCTATAAAACAGGTGCTCCATTGGAATCAATCATATCGTAAAAATTTGAGTTGAGTATGCACTTATATGCAATCTAATTCAATACTTAGATAACTCATAATTGCAATCAAATCAAGGCTGGAAGTAGTAATATGTAGGCTCATGATAGATTATATTAATCTTACTCATACCTACTTATTCAAAAGAGAATTACAACCAATCGTTCACTAATAGTAAAGCATATTATTCTTCAATGCTCTAAGTATTCATCACACAGACAAAACTGTAATGTGCCTGAAGACTATAAGCAGATATTTGCAGACAAAAACCTTAATGACTTTATCAATGGATCTAATTTAATATTTTTATTTTAAATACCCATACTCGTATTTATAGACTATAAATTATGTATTACAAATGTATATAAATGTATGTATTGTTATGATGTCTCACTAATGAGCTGGATGGTATGTAAATGTTATCCCATCAAATATTGAACCTAATAAACCTAATTGCTTTACATTTAGCTACACAACATTATACGGAGTTGAACATAATACCTCATAACGACAAAGCACAACTACATCGCACTAATAAATCCCAATTTATTGATGAACATAATATCCAAGATATTAGTGTCTCAAGGAAGCTCCAGTTACAGCTACAATAATTATCCATGGATTCGTGAAACCTGTCAGAATTAATGCCAGTCTTAGTATTCCTATTCAATGCATACATATTGCATGAGGTTGATTATCTACACGATGGATCCCTCCTCTCTCTTACCCTGCTCTTGCATGTATCTGATGTTTAAGATGGAGTGACGTTCCAGATCCTTGCATAAAGTTACTCCAGGGTGCGACCTGGCTTATTCAAAACGTCACGTCGGTTGCTATAGCATAATTCAGCGCAATTTAAGCGATTATTGTATTTTTAAATACTAACTCGAATAATCTTGTGCATTTTCTATATCATAGTAGCACTGCCTACGTTTTGAAGTGCATTGTAGGTCGTGGAAATAGGCAGATGAATTGGTTGCTCCGACTACAGCTTTTATATCATTAAATTACATTTCATTTGTGTTCCTTATTCCACATACTCCTTTAAAAAATAAACTTAGCGCCTACTGCTTCTTTCTTCCTGTTTCGTTCTCTGCTATTTTCCCTCCCTTTTCTTCCTTCTTCTCTCTACCTCCGGAAATGAATATTTTTTAATATTATTACCTTCCTATTATATGTTTACCTTCCTAAGTATTTCTCAAGTGAAAAATGCTGACGGCGTTAGTAGTTAGTGCACCGCCTAAGACGCTCATACTAATTAAAATTTAAGACAACTGACAGCAATAAGTTATTCCATTACTTAGAGCAAGTTACTTGTACGGTACATCTTCAACACTCGATAAACTTGAGACAAGTCAAGTTGCTAAATCTTCAAGTCTTCAACTTGAAGTGGGTGTGTCTAAACTTCAAGTAAAACCAAAAACTTTTGAGACATAAGGATTAAGTGATCAGAAGATTAATCGATCCTCAGATTTAAAGATAAGTATTTAATAGCTGTTTGTTTCAGACTAATGAACAAAATATAAGAAAGACAGATAAAAGGCGACATTTAGTAATACAAAAAAAAGACATAAAAAAACTTTTGAAAGACGATCTAATATAAAGAAAATGTAAGTCAGCAGTCTTGAGATTGCGTGAGAAATGATTCATTGGAGGAGTGGACAACAATTAAAGAAATGTACATTCCGTCAATAGTAGCTAATAAAAGCAACCTCTCTCATCTTGTTCAATTTTAATAATATAGTAGATTTTTATCTGAGGTACTTTTGAAGTTATAGTAGTGATGAAACCCAAAGAAATATCTTTATACAGACTTACAAAAGATATAATTACACAAGCTATAATGTTGTACAACTTGTTTAGTTTAATTTAAACTAAGTCCAAGGTTCATCTTCTACCTGTGATTATTATTTTTTCAACAATAATTTTCTTGATGGATATTGGCCGTAAATTAGACTAAGAAATCCAGTCATAAATACTGTTAAGTAAATGATAGAAAGAGATAGAACTACACAACGCTGTGAATGTCATCCATTGCCCTACATATCCTTAGAATCATCCCATCAAATCGAGAGTTGGCTTTGTAATACGTTTTTAAATACACTTCCAGAGACTTTTGTTTCCAAACGGGAGTTCTTGACATTCCCCAATTCCCGGATTCAAAGTTTCACAGAATAAGTCCGGAAATCGTTTTTATTACTCCATCTTCGTTCCCAGTGTTCCCAATGTTTCCAGTATTCGATCTTAACGAGCAGATATGACTGAATACTGTTGTGATAATACTACTCGAGGAGATAGTTAAACCGGATATGGAAGTAAAGCAATTCATATAAGTGAACTTGACTTCCGTTTATCTGATTCATACTTCTTGATAGTCGTATACTGTACACTGAACTGTAGCGCTACCATTAATGACGGATTTCCTATCAGTTCTATTGTCGATTTCAAAAACGATGAAAAAAAAATATCGATTATAGCTAGCTGTAAGTTGTCAGTAAAGGGGAGTACATTTATCTGGTTTAATTCCTTCTCTACAATGCTTAATTGAGATAGAAACATTATATGAAAAGACAGCATTAAATATGAGTATAAAGAATATTGCGTAGGACAAATTTAATTAGGCTCTGTAAACAGTGTTTTTGTACTTAATATTTATGGCATTAAAGAATGTATAATGCTGAGACAGGCGAGATCGAGTGTGTACAGTAGCTCTCGCCTCGGTTTATGAGCGTTTGACACAAGTCAAAGGTAACGAAAGGTCGGCAAGAGACTAGACACACCACTCGGCAAAGTTGCGAATGAACTTGTCTAATCAGGGTCTCGCCACAAAGTCGAGAGTGAACTGCTGGCATAAAAAAAGGTGCGTG
Organism: Panorpa germanica; assembly: GCA_963678705.1. NCBI lineage: Eukaryota > Metazoa > Arthropoda > Insecta > Mecoptera > Panorpidae > Panorpa > Panorpa germanica. Next base: position 1,862,420 of record OY783222.1, read on the forward strand.
AAAATCTCTTGGTATATAATTTTTCATTAAACAATGCAAATAACTATTAGATAATGCAGACTACTTACAAAAAATTAACATTAATGGAAATATTTGAAAGGAATTTGTACATATATGTTTATTAGTTGTTTATTTTATGTAATATGAGTAAAGAGAACACAAGCAAAATGTTAAGTCAACACCTGTTTTACTCAATGAACTTCAGCAACACCTGGTGGCGATCAGGTTTCCATAAATGAATACCGCTTCGTGATTTAATGTGCATGCATTGAATAAATAAAAATAAGCATTGAATCACGGAGTTCTTAGGTCTCTCTAAGACTACAATCGTTTTGCGATTCACTCAGTAGGTTATAGTTGCACTTTATCACGACTATTTTCAAACCTGAAACCATTTTCCTTTACCTCCTGCGTAGGTTTTCAATTTCACAATGAACACGAGTATTAGTAAGTTGTCATAGTAACAAAGTATATAATCCACACATTTGTAGTTTCCACTTTTATTTACAAGTGCTTAACTAAAGTCCGATTTATTCGTGTGTATCAAATTGTTTATTCAGTTGTTCATGAGTATATGGAGTTATCAGCTTTTGCATGCTGAATATACGAGTTATGTATTAGTTTGTCAGATTCTAGTGAACACCTTGACACCTTGACATGGTATACTGTATACGGGAACGGGATTGGGTACAAGTTAATGTTAAAGAGTATGTTATACCCGTAATCCATATAGAATGGATTTAGCGGTGTGCTTTTCAATATTTAGCTACGTCAAGTTGTCTATCACGATCTTAGCTACTTCAACTTATGTTTTGGTTAGGCGAAATATTAGAAAAAATAAAGAAACGTATGTAGTTCTGAATTCCTTGCAAATCTCTGGATTTTAATATATTGTACTATTTATTTTTTTGTTTATAACTATTCAAGGCTTTACAGATTAGGTGTTATGTCCTATTAAGTCTCGCGGAGCGTCACATTTAAGGTGGGGAGAGGGGCTCACAGTTAATATATAATTATTTCTATAATTACTACATGATAAAATGACATTTGAAGAATACTTTGTGAAATTTTCATAAATAAATGTCAGGAAATGAGGCATTGACAGCGAATCTTCGCTGACGTCACAAAAAAAGTAACATTGCCGTGCCACTCATAACTCATCGCTGGATTTTCTGAAATCGAAAAACCAAAATGATTTCATTAGTTGATAAGTTTCTGCAGGTAACGCTATCGACTTTTTCTTTTTTTTATTGATTTTTCAATTCTTTACAAAATATCGATTTTTCATGAAAAAAAAACAGAAACTTTGTCATTTTAAAATACGTTAAAATTATAAAATTAAAAAAACTCGACAGCGTTACCTCGGCATTTATGTAAAGAAAGAGTGCGCACAATTTCAAAAGAATTGGTGCAGTAGATTTTGAGCTAGAGAGGGCACCGACTCTGAAAAAGCTATGTGTGAGAAACCGCATTTAAAAATTTCAAAGTAACACGAAAGCAGACCAGAGAGGTGAAGACTTAAAACTCTATATCTCCGACAGTTTTACTCCAATCGACTTCAAATTTTTACACAATAAACTCGTGGAGTCGTGGCCTTATATATGTGTCATACACTCCTGCCTAACAAGTTTATGTTTATAATCAATTTAACTTAATAGCAATCAAACTAGAAAATATAGCTCTGGTATATTACTGGTATTATATGGTGCTGGTTAATATTTTAAATTGTTTCATATTTATTGTACTACTAATAATTTTAAAACATTTCATTATGGTAATAATATTTAACACGCATGAGAACGAACTGCTCGTTGTATATACATAGGTCCACAAATGTACATTAAGTCCTATTATAACTACGACATAAATCAAATAACTATTATAACTCGTGTACATTAGTTAACTTGATAAATTAGCATACAACATAAAGTACATAGTTATTATTAGTTCGATAATAAATTTGAGGTGTGAATAAAGATATTATATTTAATAAAGTGAACAAATAAAACTCGAATATGGGTCAGGGTGTCAACGGTATCTTTTATTCTCATTTAAGATTCCTCAATATATGGTTGACGCATGATATAAGTGAATAAGCATACAAAATTGTTGTTTTAAAACAGTGCTTCTTAAACTGTGATTCGCCGGGACGAATTAGTTAGAAGTACCATAAGAAATTCTGAAAATTAGTATAAGTTTATTTCAGAAAACGGTATAATGCTTGTCATTATCATCTTCCATGCTTCAATTATAAATCCGATGCGGTAACAGCGATCTATAAATGTTTCTTATGATCTAAAGTGCTACCTGTCTTCAAATAGGTTAAGAACCGCTGTTTTAGATGATGATGATGATGCCACTCTAAACAATCGTCTTCTGTTACCCGTCTTCCAGTGATGCAACGAATGTTTGTACAGTTAATAAGCATAAAATCTGCAGAAACACGACTTCATTAACACCAGGTGATGTTGCAACGACAGAACAGAAGAAAGAAGCTACAGTACTGTAAGAAACAGGTGCATGTGAACTGTAAGAGTTATTACGATTGCTAAATACTGTAATATAACACCCACATTTTGTACATGATATACAACACGTTGAATACCATAACGTTTATAGCTTATTTAATAGCTTAATATAAGCTAGGCGCACGCTAAAGATCAGTAAACGAAAAATATTCGGAAAACGGTAAATAAATTACGCCAAGCTGCGAAATTTTGATATAAATTGATAATATACATTCCCAGTTACTGTTTTGATATTTAATTTACTGTTTTTATTTAATATTGTAATCTATATTTCAGGTTTTGGTTTCAGATTCGTGTTTTAATTTAAGTTTAGTTGGTGCGTATGCATTGTTAGTAATATAAATTTTGACAGTTCGACAAAATTGTATGTAAAATAATTAAAATTGCCATTTTTAATAACAATTAGTAATAGAAATTGTTTTCACTTCTATATTTTTCAAAAATTGACATTAAACTTCTTTTAAAAGTAAATCCTACTGCATTTTGACAGATTGTCATGTTTTGGAGGTTATAATATAATATAGTTTTTCTTAATTTAATATTTTTAATATTACCCTAATATTAGAACCTTGTAAGGTTCTAAAAAACTAAGAAAACTTAAAAAATAATCAAAAAATAAGTCAATTTTTAATAATTATTTTTTAATTTAAAAAGTGGTGTACATATTTTTGAACTTTTACGATATGCTATTAAAAAAACAATTATCTCCGAAGTTCCTAAAACAATAATTTTAAAAATTTCGTACAATTTTGCGTACAATTTTTTTCAGAAAAGAGTTTTTTCAAAGAGTGTCTTCTTATTGCATAAGATTGTCCTTCCTTCTTTAATTAAACTTTTATTTATATTGACAGCGAATATTTCTTGTCAGTTATTTACTTTCACAATGATAAAGTTCTTTCATTGCGTGATGTTTCACCATAAATTCCTAACTTTACAAAGTTTAAGGGAAACTCCACGTAGACGTAAACACCCCCCGCCCTTCAACCTCCTTCCTATGCTATCATCCCTTCGCTAGTCGCGGTCGCTGTTTGACAATAAACTAATTGTACAAAAGGGCGTGACCTGAATACTATTTTCGTGCAGCCTACATCATAACGAAGATAGCTGCGAGTAATAAGGGATATCGTTGATATAAATAAAACATAAAACTATTTTTAGAATAATTGCTTGTGAATAATTTGGTAATAGCGAACATGTCGTGTTTTAGAGACATTAGGAACTAGCCAGCTGATTAAAATTAAGAAAATGCATTAAATAAATATAATAATAACAGAATCTGTATTTAAATAAATTGCCTAACCGCACAAATGATCGGGTATTATTTTGCCAACACTAAAAACTAAAATTTTCCAATTCGAAAAACCTCGGCAAAACTTTCTGTGACAAAAAACTACGACGTTCTTCAGTTTCTTTTAAATATATCGGCATTTGTAGATTATACGGCTTTGGTAGTTATTTTCAACTTTAAAGAGAACTAAATTTTGAACAAATTTCACCTTTACAACTTTGCTCTAAACCTAATAACGACCGCGTTGTGGCGTCAGGAAAATAGGACATTTTTTCCAAATTGACTAATATCATATGGTGATATATTAAGTGCACAAACTAACTATATAAAACAAAATAACTCTTTTACTGAGTTAGTAACAAAATAGGCTTTCAAATTATGGACGAATCGTTTTGCGACACCTTGTTGATCTATAGTATATTTACGACGAATGATCAATGTAATCAATATTCTTTACTTCTGTTTTCGAACCAGATTAAAGAGAGATACACAATTAAAACCTCATCGTAAAATTAAAATAAATTCAATGAAACTACTTTCTCTATACATTACACCAGGTCCGGATTAACAGTTAGACGGAATAACCTGCTGGGTCTTCCAGGATTTCGATAATTACTATTGCTTTTGCATGGCAAGCTTTCGGCAGCAATACCAAAAATATTGTGTATACATTGTCGACACGTTTTCTCTATAAAGCCACCAGCCTTTCAGCCCTAAATGGCTTAAACCGGTACTTCTACAAATAAACGTCACATTCAAATTTAATTACCATCACTTAAATTCGCGAATTAATAACAACTGTTAATTACTATGATAAAATATCGAACTAATCAGTAATTAGCACTATACGTCAACTAGCATTTTGTTGGAATTCCTACTGCATTGTTCACAATACATTGAAACATATACCTGTATATATGTAAAGTGTGTGTATGTGTGATGCTGCGATCACCATCAGGGTATCCTTTACCTTTCTGTATACTTTCCACTCATTTGTAATTATAATAAAATGTATGTAATACATTTATACCACATTTAACCTTGGCACACTGAATTCATAATAAGTATCCATAAAATATGTGTGTTATACAATGCACTGAGTGACAAGGTATTCAATAATAAATACCACAAATAATTTCTTTGTTCGATTCATATATTAACGGATTTTCTTCATCACATATATCTTGAGAATATTGACCGCATGTCGTAGAACAAGTGTTGAGAGTTCTGTCACTCTTTTTACGTTTCACTTACACTAACTATAATTAAATGAGTGTGAGTGAAACATAAAATATAGTCCGGACGGACTATTACGCATCAGTGTATTTCAGTGTACCCATTTATTTAAGTACACCATCCATATTCATCTAAATTCTAGCCATCGGTTTTAACAATTGAATAATTGTTGGCTCTGTACTTCTATTGAACAGATCTCATTCATTGTCAGTTTAATACAAGTAACAATGAAAAATGAATACAATTCTAAGAGTTAGAAGAATTGTTCGTTAACTGTCTAATTTATAAGACTCTAAATGATGTAATCATGTCCTTTTGTGCTCCGTAAAGAGAGTTAAGTGGTGCGATGAATTTATGAAAAGAACTACAGTGATTCGCACTTGAATGCGAAAATGTACTTATTACGAATTTTCTAAATAGCCTTTTGTTTGATGGAAATGAGCAGAATTTATATAGGATTATAGGACAGTAATGAAAGTGAATTTATTGGCTTCATTGATCAAGTTTGAACAATAATTATGTAGGTGTATGCGTTGAATTAGTTGGAGGCGCCGAATTGTGAGATGATTTAAATAAATTCATGATTATAGAAATTGTAAATATGTAGAATTAAATTTGGCACCTGACACAATGGTCAATTCGTTAGCTATCAGTCTCACTTACTCTTTTAGTTTTTGAGTCGCATAGCTTATCAATAATATAGCACATGGTAATATGTGTACATTGTTAAAATAATTAGTCGAAAACTAACAAGCTTACGAAAAAGGCATCTAAAGCACTTTTTGGACCAATTTTTCTTTCCTTGCCTTCTGTCAATAATTTCTCTTTCGCTGTCTTTCTCCTTGCATTCCTTTTTATATGATCCAGTGTTTTTCCTAGTCTTTTAATCACTCCGTACCATCTCCCCCCCCCCTCGTATTTCCAATACCAGTATTCTTTCCCCTCGTTTCCCATTGTTTGTTTTCTTTGCGTACGTTGGTATCAGCATTCCCCAAAACGTTATATCTCTAGTTAAAATTTCCATGTTCAATTTTTGGGGCCTCCACTAAAGAACACATGAAAAAATGTCCATTTCGCCCATAGCATAATTCGCTACTACACGTTGCTTTGTTTTCAGAAAAATTTACCAATTATTTCCAATACATTTTGATATGACATGAGATTAATATAGAACACCTCGGTTAATGTGATTAGTTAATCTTTCGGGTGGAACATCGCTTTACTGATGCAGGGCTGCCAACAATTGATGCGAATCAAACATGGTTACCGATGTTACAAATGATTTGCATCAATTAGTGTAACTGATATTATCAGAATGCTAAATCTATCATTCATTCCATTTCCATATCCGGCTCCGGCTTCAGCTCCAGCTTCATGGCATGCAGATTTACTTCGAATCTAATTATAGAATGTGCCAGCAATGTATATGCATTGCATTATGCAGATAGTATGGCAGACAGTGCTAGGGGTACAAGTATGAACGATATTTTGTAATTAATCAAATGTTATAATTAATTAATCGGGACGCAACGCAGTCTATCTACTAAGTGTTGCTAAATCCTAATTTATTCATTTATTCAATTAGATAATGACTAACAAATAATGAAATAGTGCAGTAATCAGGAAATTTAGTTACGATGCAAATAACTTTAGGAATATTTGAATTAAATCGTATAATACATTGGATTCTTTTTTGAACAAAATGTAAAATGATGTACTAAATTGTATATTAATACCAATCTCTATATTTTTTATTAAAAATAACAGTGTCTACAATCGATTCGATACTTTTCAACCTTTGTTAATTCCGAAAATAACCTATTTCATTATTCATTCACATAAAACATGTATAACATAAATATAAATGACACGCTATAAATATAAAAACAATTATCAAATGAAAACACGTTGTTGTCAATCATTGTACCACCTCCACCCCCACCCTTCATGTCCCATCACTCGATAATCCAATAAATTGATTTATTTGTTAGTTCATTCATTAATAAATTACTGGAATTATTTTGCTACATATAATCATAATAACAGCATTTACATTTAGTTAAATTTTGGTTTGAGGTTTTAATATAAAACAGACCTTTTCAAATAACCTTCAGCAACCCCCAGTCCGTTTCTCACCCCTATTTAATTCGGGTAATAATATTCTAGACTACTCACACCATCAAAATTGTTTTGTTTATATTTTGTTACCATGGAAATGCTATCTGGAAAATTAGGTAGAAAAGTTAAAAGGAATTTGTGAACGGGGTATTAGGGAAACATATTCGAAACGAGCTGGAAATTCTAATCCCACGCAATACTGTTATTTTTGTAAGCAAATACCATCCCTTGGTCATTAAGAAATCAAATATTCAACACTCAATAATAAATTGCTATGTAATTGAATTAGTTGTGACGCATTTTGAAGGTAAAATTATTATTAGAAAATATAAAAAGGTGTGAAACCTAAATCAATATTTCATACGTTTATAAGAAGATAATTTATGTTAATATGATTAAATTGAAGTCTTCTACAAGCTATAGACTTAACACGTAAACGATGGAATCGTCCATATTTGAAAGTTCATTCCTTTATATTTTCCACTGAGAATCATATTAGGTTTGCACTGCTGCGTTATTCCAAAGCTGACAATAGGTGAATGTCGCTGAGGAGAGTTCAGATTTATTTTAAGAGAAAAATAAATATTAAAAAAAGAAAAATAACGCGAATGTGAGTTAGGAATAATAGTTAAAATAAAGAATTACGATTTGTTGAAAGGAGACAGAGACGGAAGAAAAAAGAAAGGAAGAGAAACATGAACAGTATAAGAATGAGAAAGCACTTTCTTGAACTATTAAAATGTTAAAACTTAGTGACAAGAATTATTCTAAGACTTAGTGACTTAGATACAAGAATAATTGTATAATTAATTTTAGGTCAACATACTTTCTGCGCACGATGTACTCAAATTCGAAACACTAAGAACATGACGTCACTAAGGAAGTACGTTATATAATTCTCCTCTAAATATGTACGAGTGCTTACCGTTATAATTATTGGCTTAACTCAATCTTTAATTAAAACATTCATAAATAATAGAACGCTATACGAATATCTCCAGTCCTGAAACAATTAGACCTTACAACTTTCTGCTACGCGTGCGGCTTTGAAATATTTCATGATAATGAGAACGTTCTAGACATTGGGGTGGAAATTAATTATACATAAATGAAAAGCTGTATGTGAAAAAACGTGTATAGGGTTAAAGGGGTATGTGTAGGGGTAGCACTAAGTTCTATTCTAAGACTTTTGCATAATTAACATGTTAAATATATTTTATCGTTTTGCAGCTACTTTGCAGATACTACCAGAAAAATTTATTACAAAAATTTGCATAGAACTTGTTTCCGTCAGATTTAAACATTTATTTATTAAAGTTGAATAACACAGCAACGTTATTTTGAAGCATACGAGTATAATGAAATTATGTATATTAGGTATGAATCGATGCATTTAGAAATTTTATGTACTAGCCCAGTCATTATAGTAAGTTCACCTCGGAATTCGAGATACCCAGCTGTAAGTCTGTAAATACTTGTATATTGACACCCTAAAGTTGTCTCAAAACCTACATATGGTAGAGACACCCTACCATATGTAGGTTTTGAGACAAGTATTTACAGACTTACAGCTAGGTATCTCGAATTCCGAGATTCTTACCTAATTTAAGCTTAAATGACTGGATCATACCTTTTACCTAAGTCTTGAAGAAAATAAACGTAAGTAATCGTAAGTAAAGTTAGATATTAAACACAAAATATATTTAATGGACACTATTGTAACTTAGAAATATTAAGATTCACATCAATACCTTACAAAATACATGATTGATTATATTTGTAAATTAAACAGCACTTTATTAATAGCATAAATACGTATTACTTTAACTGTATTTATATATAAGAAAAGTCAACGTAGTAGATATAATACCCTAAGTTGGGGTAAGTAAAGCAAGAGTACATCTTACATACCACTAACTGTAATTAAAACAGCGCATCCCCTAAAACGCTTAAATGTTTTAATAATATTTTGCTTTAATATTTAGAATAGCTGACTTAGGAATGATTTTAAGGTGAGAAATACAGTAGCTGGTATACTTTCTCCAAGAAGAAGTAAGGGTTCAAAATAAATACGTAGAAATCTGTGTATAATATTATAGGGTGTAATAATCTCAACTCATTAGGGTGAGTTTTAAGTAAATATATTGTGTCTTCGTAATAAACCCTTTATAATAATCAACACAGTGTAAATATCATTTGGGGTGTATTTTGTTTTAATAGTTAATACATATATTTATGTATGAGTAAATATATATGGTGTTTGATTATGAGATGTTTAGGATTGTTTTTAAAATGAGAATAAATCATTCAAAGTACACTTCTTTAATGTAACAATGTAACATATCTTTGCATATTAATTTTATAATTTATTTATTAATTAAGTTTTAAACTGAAAATATTAGAAAGACCTCTTTATTCTGTATTTATATATAAATATATAAAAATATCAATATATATATAAATATATAGATATGTATATATATATATATATATATATATATATATATATATATATATATATATATATATATATATATTTATATATATATCATCGTCGACACAGTAACAACGCGTAACCAAATATAACTAGGCGTGATTAGTGTGTGGCTAAGTTTATATGAGGTTTTGAATGTCATCCTCATTTGAGCCTAAACATAGTAATGTGTTCGATAACTGCCATATGTAGGCCCAAAGGAGGAGCAAAAATCCTACGTAAAAGAAACCAGAAACGGGTTCTTTTAGGTCGGCAATAGGATCAAAATTTGGACTCGGTTTTGGACTTAGTTTTAGTAGCGCTTCCACCACACGTTATTGAATATTTCTATACAGAAATTAATCCTAAGAATGGTGGTTTCCTTGTTAACCAAGTTGCCAATTTTACAACAATAGAATTTTACCAAAGTATACAAATTTTATATGAGCATACGTCAACATAGCACACAGTCTTTTATGAAAGCAATCCTCTCCTCTCATAGAACCTTTATATTAAAAGGCTAAATTAGATCCTTCACAAATTGTAAAACCCTTTGTAACCAGTTTTACCCATATCCATTTCTCCAGCAGACAGTATCAGTTCCAGTAGCATGACTGAAAGCTACCAACAACGTTACGAAGTTACAAAACCACCTCACCATGTCCAATTAGCACAAGTGTGACCCCTTGACCTACCTTCTATGGTATTGAAGGGGTTTTAAGAAGAGGAGTGAACGAAAGGATTCAATGATTTTGAAATGAATGAAGAATCTTTTAATACAAAAATCTTACATGTACTTAAAGTACGTTGAAGTGTCTGATTGAAGGGTTTTTTCTTCGTGGAAAAGTGAGCATCAGCTTTTATTAAACGCCACACTGGAACAGAGTGTGGCTGGATATTGAATTTATATTTTAAATTAATTGTGGATGTACACCAGAGACCGAAATCTGCTGTTAGTTGTTGTATTATGTAATAACGGCAGTTTTACACGTCAATTTGTGTACAAAAATAAGAATAGTTGGTTATATTAAATGTATAGTTATATAATACCGTTTAGGATGAGACAAGGTTCACTTTACTGCTTTTAGGATGAAAAGAGGATCACACATACATTTTAGGATCAGGATAGGTCTAAAATTTCGACTCGGGATTGTGTAAATAAGTATTTGTAAGTAAATCTTCTCTTCTTAATTCCCTGCTTGAAATAATGGTAGAAAAATGCACGTGCAAACGACAGCAGAATTTTGAACTATTTATTAACATGAAGAACGATATATTCTATTTCTATTTATATATATTTCTATTCCAATTGAATACATTTCTATTTCATTTTAATTTTAATTCTAATAACAGCAATAATCTTTGTGAATCATTTCTTTATATTAAATAACTATATTAATAATAGTTTCTGCCATTGCAATATTTCGTCGAGTTAAATATTTAAATGAGATTTCCGTTTTATTTAAAACACTACTTCTGTCGTTGCCAATATAAAACTTTAGCAAAGTTCCTAGCAACAATTTACCCTGGAACAAAATGAGACTAAAGAAAAATACAATGCATGTTAAAGTTTTATCATATCAGCAAAGTTTCATGTTTCCCAAAAAAAGATTATTGTTTTCGTAAGTCATTAAAAAACGAAAAAAAAAGTATTTTTGTAAAAAAAAACAAAGAAATATAGTCACAAATACTGATAAAAAAAACAACAACAATGAATATTAAATATAATGGGAAACAAACAAAAAGAAGAAGAAAAAGTGTTACGGAAATCTAATCTTTGAAATGTAAGCTAGGAAACAAGCCAACCAACAGTGAAAGAAACGAAACTAAATAAAAAAGAATTATGTCTATATATTATGCAATACAATATACAGGAAATAATATTACGTTAAGAAAATTACTGCTAAATTAATAGGCTAGTTAAGTTTTATGTGTAATATTTATCTTTAAAGGGCTCTAAGGGATTTCATCCCTTTTAACAACTGAAAACTAAAAAATTGTAAAACGTAGTTTAGCAAACCAAATATAAAACCATGTATTCAACTGAATTTATTTAGCTTTTAGTAAGGTAACAGGAATGAAAGTAGCTCTATAAATCGATGAAATTACCTTGTGACAAACTAGCAGCTATCAAACTTGTTCTGCAAGACCTGGAAATGCGCAAAATATGTATTTAGAAACACTGTTGCATTTGGCGAACGAAAACGAACAAATCTCCAAACACAACAGCTTGAATTTCCCGTATTCAGCATTGAATGATACGTATCGACATTTACATATGTCGATGCTCAAATACAGCATGTAAACACAAGTGGGCGAATAATCCCGGACGTTTGGGGTATATTTGCTTTGTATTTCTTGCATTATAAATGTTTTGTTTGTTCATCAGACTATGACTATAACTGCAGGGTAGATGTTTTATCATACAACATATATACTACTCGTATTTTTTGTATGAAATCTACAATCTTCAATCAACGAGAGTAAATATATTCCACTAACAGTGTCACGCTATTTTTAGCTGTTTTAATAAAGCACATCATACGTCACCAATGTAAACTCTCTGTTACTAGCTTTGAATGTTGCCACAGTCAAGGTTCTCTGTGATAAAAGTCAAGTTTTTATTATTAAAACGTGTTGAAACAAGTCTGGGAAAATATAGACTAGGGTAAAAACTGTAGAAGAAATATTTTCAAGTCATTTTTGATGGGTTTACAACAAGTGTTGATGTTTATAGAGCTAATATCCGTTTCCAATTTAAACAGGTCATATATTATGTTATTAAATCATAGAAATATGGTTTTAGAGGACCTTAAAGCGCGAGTAGTACGAATTGTGCAAATAGTGCGAATGATGCGAATAGTGCGAATAGTGCGAATGATACGAATAGTGCAAATAGTGCGAATAGTGCGAATGATGCCAATAGTGCAAATAGTGCGAATGATGCCAATAGTGCAAATAGTGCGAAGAGTGCAAATAGTGCAAACAGTGCGAATAGTGCAAATAATGCGAATAGTGCGAATAGCGCGAAGAGTGCAAACAGTGCGAATAGATGAATAGTGCGAATAGTGTGAATAGTGCAAATAGTGCAAATAATGCGAATAGTGCGAACAGTGCGAATAGTGCAAACAGTGCGAATAGTGTGAATAGTGCGAATAGTGCAAATAGTGTGAATTGTTCAAATAGTGCAAGTAGTGCAAATAGTGCGAACCAATATACACTCCAAGATGCCCTGGGGCCCTTTAATTGTAAACCTTTTTCAATTTTATATTTTAAGAAGCCTTGTATGTGCGTTGAGTTTAATAATTTATTAAAATTATTTCTGTGGCGTTTTACATATTTTTTTGCCCGCTTATCTCTAATCTCAATGCGGCACCCTCTCTATATATTTTTATGAGTACTTCTTATAAAACCAGTAAAGGACATGAAAATATTTACATATTTCTTTCATGCGCCTTTGTTGTTCAGTAATATTGAAAATTAAAAGACGAAAAAAATTGTAAAGATAAAAAAAACATACAAAATATATATCTAACCACTTCAATATGATAATCAAAAATATGAATATTGCTATGTGAATGAAATTTAATAATATAGTGTACAGAGGAGCGTCTGATTGAAATCTTAGGTAGCTTGATGCTTTAATAAAACAGCCTGGGTGCACACTTAAGGCAAGACAATGTTTAGATTATGTCTAGGGTGTAAGAACTATTTGTTGTGCTGTCTAAAATTGATTAACACTCATTTACGGCTTTATGCGGTAACTAATTCTAAGTTACTATGCAGTCTTCTTGAGCTCTTGCGTATATTTAACGAAATCTTGACTTAGCAGCTTCCTCTAGAGGAAGGGGTAACCGGAGGGACGAGTATTTCGTTATCTAATTATGAAACGAACCAGAGGATTCTACAGTGTGACCAACTTGACGTTACTTTATAAACAAATGAACATTGCTAATTATATTACGTTACAATTATTGTTATAGAAGCCCAAATATATTTCTAATAATAATTTTACATATATTGAAAGTTTTATGATTAATTAATTATTAAAAACAAAACGGCGTACGTGCAAAACCACTCATATTCCATTCTAATAATTAATAATAATTATTAATTAACTTATACATTATTTACAATTTCCATCAAACTAATTAAATAATTAAGTAAAAAAGCTTGTTTTAAATATTTGATCAGTACAGATTTCATTTGCATTCCGCGAGCTAGCTCCTTTAATTCGCAGGGTGTACTTCAAATTCTAAAAGCTGCTTAAAAGCTCCTCTCTTAATATACTATACTATATATCGCCTTTTTTATATATACATATAAGACAAACTCATGTGTTGCAATTTACATACATATTTTTATAATTCTTATATGTTTGGTACTAAATTTTGTATGGCAGCTCGAAAACGGCTGCAGTGAGGTTTTTGAAAATTTCCTATTTTGTAGAGAAAAACATTCTAAGACTTTTGGCGTCCCCGGATTTTCCCTTGAATTTCCTGGAAATCCGTAATTTTGGAAAAACTAAAAAAAAGTGGGCTCTTTTTTACTATATAACTTTGTATTCATAAGAGATAGAAATATGAAATTTTGCATGTGTATTACGCTATTAAATGCAAACATATTTCAAAATTAAGAAATTCAAAATTTAATAAAAGAGGCCTTGAGAAAATTAGGGAACCCGGCAGGAAACTTTGAAGAAAGCTCAAATTTTGAATTTTTGTTGGTCAAATAACGAATAAATTGAAAATATTTATTATTTTGTTGAAAAATATATATTTTTTATATGAAAAATTATTTGTTTTATATATAAAATTTATATAGAACAAATTGCAAAATTGTAAAATTTGCAATGAAATTCAATCAACACACAAAAGACAGTCGTCGCTTGCGACGGGGGTAATCTGTAGTATTTTTATAATTACACTGTTTAACTTAAATCATATCATTATCACACCTGAAATTTAAAGAAACGACATTTAAAGTTTTTTTAAATTGTCAATTCTTTAGCCTTAGAATCTAATTATAACATATTAGGCATCGAGAAAGAAATTTACTTTTCGAGAAACCTGATTATTTTCACTAACTTCAAAAACTTTATTTAATTCTAAAACACCTTGTATTAAACAGTACGCTAGGGCATTTATACCAAAGTGGTAAATTGCGAAGATAATTTTAACTTAATTTTAAATTCAATTACTAATTTAAGACAATCTTAATTGAATTGAAACATCTATACAAAATAAAGTCCTTTTAACTACTTGTTTAACAAACCTTTTTAGTAAAAATACGAATACAAGTATTTCCCTAGGAAATTGAACTAATTTAAGCTCGTAAACCGGAAACACGATCTGGTTTAGGGCTATTACAGCTAGAATTATTGTGGGTTGGTTTTACTTATTAAGTTTTTATTTTTATATCTTTATATTTATGAAGATTATTCTGTGGAATTAAATTGTTTTAATTTTAAATTAAATTATCAAACGGATGATATTAAAATAATATTTAGAGCAGAACATTATCTTTTAGTAGAAGTTCATAAAATATATCTCTCGGCTCTACAAGGGGAGTCCTTTCTAGAAGCAAACACTTTGACGAAATAAAATTAAGATCAAAATATAACACGAGTTTAATAAATATGTCATATGTTACATTATTTTCTTCTTTAATTTTACAGTAATTTTAATAACTAAACAAGCTTCAGCATTATACGTTAGTTACTATAAAATACCCTCAGGATTTGCTACAACAATGTAGTTGATTTGTTTGTAAGGACAGGCAACCTTAATCATTGTACTAAAGACAGCTCCAAACGATGCGAACGTTTGATTCAAATGTGTAAGTCAAATATTGTAAGATTGACATGGCAAGTTTCCTGCTACACGGTCGAACGAATGTTTGATCCGAATGATTTATTTATTTTATTCATTTGTTGATATTATTGACAGTGACACTGTTTAACAAAAACTTTCAAGTAAATAAAGAAACTTTCAAGTATAAAACCTTGCTTTGTTGGACGATTCGTGCAGCAGTGCAAGATATGTGGATCAAGTGTGTGGTGGGTAAGAAAAATCACTTTAGACGCGGTTCAAAAGACCGACAACAGCCCGAACTTCTTCCAACATGCGAACCATCTTTAAATCTTAAAAACCATTTGTACATAACTAATTCCATGACTAAATAAAAATTTAAAGTAAAACATTTTGGTACTACACTTTATTTAAATACAATCGACGTAAAAATGAATGAATTTATAAAATATCGCAAGAAAATATTGCGTGTATATGTGTTTGTTTACATTTATATTTGTATTAAACTAATACACATATTTTCATAAACACAAAAACTTATACGTTTGTAGATATTTTTACATAAAACGTCAAACAGATGACATTTTAAGTTTTTAAATTTACATATTTGTTCGTGACTCCTACAAAAAAAAATATATGCAATCATTTTAACATTTAGGTTAAAGTGGGCTCTTCAAAATCAAATATATTATTATGCTTATCATGATATAGAACAGCCAATGTTATATTATAAAATATATGTATAAACTTTCATAACTTAAACCATAAATCTTTTCGACTTACACATGTGGACGACATAAATGAAGTTAGTCAAAAAACGTAGTAGCAGTTGGACATAAATTTACCTGACTAGTTGTACCAACCATTGAAATAAAAAACTTGAAGTAATACATTAGCAGTTTACATGAGGAATGAGTTTGTGTCCTACTATGTCTTAATTTCTATAAAAGTGTACTATATATTGGTTACTAGAACCTCAAATGTTCAATTATTTGTTAATAACTCCTTATATGTTAGGAGATATTACCAATTAAAAAAGTCATTTTTTCTCTTTAATTATTTAAGGGATTCAACGTTGTACACATTCCAAATGCATGTGACATCACAACCTTACAGCCCATAAATCTCTGCTATATGTATTTATATATGAAAATATCAAATATTATTTACAATTATTTCAAGGAACAATAAAATTTCAATATTATGTCTGCCGTAACAGGGTTAAATTAAATAAGAACTTATTATTCTTTGACTTGACTTGAATATTTCGACTATCAACAGCTACAAAACATTACCTCAGCACTGACCTACTCAACAAATAACTGATGTTAAAATGCATTTCACGTCATACAGATATGGCCGACCATTTCTAGCGCTAAAACTACAATCCAAATTTGTAATTGGTATATCTCCGTCAACATTTAGATATTTAATAAAATAGACACGCCAATACACATTTATTAACATCAATTTCAATCAACAATTGAACAATCGACCACTAAAAAAGGAGGACACAAGTCCATTGTAACTAAGAATTATAAGGTTATAAAAATGTAAACTCTCTTGAAGTTAGTCTAGGTTTAAACAGTTTAGAAATGGCGCGCAATTTAAAATCGTGTTGCAAAATAACAACAAAATTATCATAAATATCAATATAAAATAACTTGATCTTCTTACCATGCAGCAAAGTGCGGCACTACCACTCCCGTAGATCTCATTATATTATTACGTTGCACATTCTGCAGCTACAATTGCAAATTCCGTGTTTCAATTCATTGTTGTTACCATTTGATGTTGCAATCAGCACTTGTAAGCGTGCCCTTTAGCTAATAAATGATTTTACAAATGTATAGAAGCGTACGTATGTCGGTATTCCGTTGTTGCATATGTATGTGTACTGCATTAGTCATATTCCAGTGAACATAGTGCTACCTGAGGTAACTATTGTGTACGATGCAGACCTTAATGTCCCCAGGAGGCTGTTATTTGGTGCATAAAACAATATGCGGGTTTAATTGAATTTGAATGCAAATTTCTTAATTACGTCTTACGTTAAGCAAGCAAACTGCATAATAAACATTAAGAGATCGTTGTTAAGAAAAACCATATTTGTTTATTTTTGTTTACAGATCCTTACAACTGCGTTGACTTTGTCTTTAAAGTAATTTTTGAGTTGCTAGAAGTTGTAGTTGTTAAATAAAGAAATAATTTATTGTATTGTTTTACGAATAATATTTTAAAGTCACTTTCCCATCACACCAGTCGACTGATTGCAAACCTTAGCCCCGCATCTATCCGAACCGAATGAGAATGCAACTTTGTTGTTAGTAAGAGAACGCACGTGTATACAAGTGAGAGAAAACACACGGCACGAACGTAACTAAACTGGTTTTGAGCACGTTTTGAGCGACTGTGCTTCTCGGTCGCTGGGCATACTTTTGATGGTGACAATATGAGCAGAGATGTGCACAAATACTATTCAAAAGTATTTAAACACATACATACATACAAATACGACACAATAAAATCCCCTATTATGCTATTGTTAAAAATTCTATAGAGTCACGAAACACAGCTCGACATGGTTCGTTTTTCGTTTTCGTTGCTCGGCTAGTTTGCAACCAGTCGACTGGTGTGCGGAGGGCCTTACAGTTCAGTTTCTCATACTCGTTCATATAAAATGTTTATTTTATCGGTTACAAATGGCCAAACCACTCCACCTGTCCGCATAAAAATGAAGATAAAGTTGATGCGAACTATAATTGAAGTGTAATAGTGGTAGAAACGTCACCAAAATGTTTACTGGATACTTATATTCTTCTTCATCTTTCTCCCTTCTTTTCCCACACCACCTTTCCCCTTTCACTTACTTCGTTGTTATATTTATAAATTTATTGTCCAAAACTGTTATGGGTAGCGACATATTAAATTAACAGACGTTTTTAATGTTATCTTGAGACGGGCTTTGTCGGACATGTGTGCAACCTTATATGTTCTCTTGAGAACTGTCGTATCTCCAGTGCGTGGTTGCTTCAAAGTTTACATTTACCAGAAATTTTTAGGACGCGCACAACCAAAAATTGCACTATTTGTTTAACATATCTTTACATAATTAATTTTTAAAGAACACAATCCGTTAAGCCTATTCAATTCAAGTTTCATTATCCCGAATGTTGTGCTTCTATAGACCCTTAAATATTTGAAACGTACGTTTCCTGTTATAACTCCACAATAATAATATTCCCTTGTTTATGGAACAATAGCGCCGGCAACCGGTGAGAGAAATCCTTATTAATAATTTGACTAGGAGTAAGGCATAAACAGGAGCGTAGTGAGGTGGTTGGCGATATTGGCGCAAGAATAAGATAATGGAGCAATTGGTTTCGCGTGGGAACTACTAGAAGTTTTCAGAGTTTGCAGTTCAGTTCTGCAAATGACGTAGATACCCTCGCTACGGCACTGTGCCTAACCATATTACTAGCACACAGTACGAATTTGCTCTGCCACCTGCAGCAGCGTTTGTGTTTTGAATTAAATTTCTGTTAATACAACACACGTATGCAGAGGAGGAGTCTGCAAGTGCAATAGTCAACGTAGCAGAAAATAGGCTACAACTTCCACTAAACATGCATTACATTAAGGATTTAGAGATCCTACGAACGTAAAATCATAGATATAACAACATAAGTCCTCCGCAAATCTACCATTAGTGTAACACGGAGAATCTAAGAGGATTTATGATACAAAAAACACTCTCAGTGACGTCACAGCAGTCGGGAATGACGACTTTCAGCTTAACTACTTATCAAGCCTTTATAAATCTTATAGAAGTAGCGAAATCTTCTTAAAACTATCTGAATTTTATTCATGTGTTAATTTTATTATGGAAGTGGTGTTACTGTCCCGTATAGAAGAGCTGTAATAATTCCAAATAAGCTCTGCATTGTGTGCAATCTTGTTGCCAAGGTCGTATACAAGGACGACCATCAACGACATACAGTTGATTCCAGAGTAATCATTAATCCACTTAATTTAAGATTTGTTTTAGCTTACAACTTTTTTATTGTAAAAGTTACAACAAAAAGTAATTATCAAAAGTTGTAGATATTATTATTATCTACAAAAAAGCTCTTCACAAAATTTTTGTGGTAATCGTAGTTTTCAAGATAAAGAAAAAAAACTGATTACACTGTTATTCTCAATATAACAGCTATATCAACACTATTTGTACTATCTTGTATATGGGGAAAAAACGAAAGGAAAAAATCTATTTTAGATTCGAATCAAAACGAGTAGGATAATTTCGGACAGTTGAATTTTTGGAAAGCCTTAGTTGCCAAGGCCTGCTATTTTCTTTGGAGTGTCCGGTACACAGTAGCTATTAAAATTAATATATCCATCATTTTATATCAAATAAGTCCCAATATGTGAATTTATTGAAGCACCATGGCCTAGATTATAATTGTGGTATATAGGTTTTAACTTTAATAACAAAATATAGCTGTACAACGCCATAAATTGTACTGTTATGACGCACCATAATTTGTCAAGCTACCCCCACCCTATCCACCTTGAGACAACTATACTCGCACATTTATAAATCTCTGTTCCAGACAAATATTTTATTTAAAAATCTCCTTGAATGTACCTTGTACAAAAGTCATAAATAATTTAGGAGTTAAACAGTTGAAGAAAATTATATTTCAGTTGTTGACATGCTTATAATAACGTGATGAATTATTTAATTTATTTCATAATTACAAATTTTATAAAAAAAAAAACAATCGAAGCAAGTTCTTCATAAAGCTGGAGAGTAAATTCTACATGATTCCATTTATGTAATAATTATCATTTTAATTTTTCTTTTAATTTTTTTTAATTTAATTAAAAAATGCCTCTTCTTATATTCTCCAATTTTCATTTAATTTTTGAAAAAGAAGAAGTCATATTATTAGTGACTAAAAGTCAGGAATAGGGCCGCAGATCCTGTAAACTCACATTTGTGTAAAATCTGATCTGATCCACTGGTCTACCTCATATCTAATTAAGTATATCCATCAAATTACAACTTTCAAATTATGAAAAAAATCCAAATAATAAACCGAAAACAACCATTAAATATCATTTTATTTTCTTATGGTATTTTAAAAAAAATGTATTGATAGAGAAAATAACGTTTTATTATTGTCAGATAATTAAATCATTTTATTAAAAAGAAGGCAACAATTATTGAAAAGAAAAAATGAATTTATAGAAAAGTTCGAACCTCCATTCATTAAAACCATTCTTCAATTCTACCTTCATTTATTAATACTCAAATATTTTACAATATAAAAAAATATATCGTTTTCCTTATAATTAAAAAAATTGCTTTCATTTTTCTATATTAGAATTATTAATTGAATTAATTTGATCTTGGTTATGAAACCAATTAATTTTCCACCCCATTTTCTTTTATATTTTAGAATAAAAACAATAAAATAAAATTTAGAAAAAACAAGAAATTCATTTCTGTTAAAATATATATGAAAATAGTGAAAAATTGTGTTAAAGATATATATAGAAATAAGAGAAATTAGCGGAAAATTATTCTTTATAATTAACAATTAAATACAAAATGCGTTATTGCAAGAATTATACAAAAAAGTTCGTAAATATAATATGAAGAATTATTTCTACTTATAAAAGCAAAATGTCCAAAAATAATGCACATACAGTAGGCAATAATATACCGTTAAAAATTAGCCCAAATAAATATAATAATCGAAGCCCCACGCTTTTATTATTTGTAAACTATAATATATATTTATTGTATTTGAAATAAACATTTTGAATTTAATTTTCTATTAAAGATAATATATAATATATTTTCTATAAGCTCTTTCGGAGATTTTATCGAAAAACGATGACCTCGAATAATGTATATTTATGGCGTCATGGACTTATATAAGTGAAATATATAAGCTGCGGAATCGAACCGGAAGACGCAGAAGTCTGACGTCAAGCATAAATGCTCTCGATCGTTTTACAATTAATATTTTTATTTTATTTAGCAGACTATAAACAAAATATATACACACATGACTGACGAAAATAAAGTCAATATCAATTTTTTTAAATAATAGACAAGTAAAGAAAAATTCTAATACGTACAAACGAGTATAAGTAACGAGTATAAGTAAAATAAAATTACCTGTAATATTTACTGCTTGAAAAATAAATGCACATACAATGTTTTTATTACCAACAATTATTAAAGTTTCTTAAAAGTTAAAAAACGTCACATATTCGTATTAATAAATGTTCACATTTAGAAAATAGACACTGTAATGTTTTTACAAAATTTCACTTTTCGTAAAATTATCATCACTTTAATTGTTTCTCATTTAAGTTTATTATTTTCCGGTAAAACACGCGAGTATATACGCTGAAGGGCTGGCTGGCATTCACGATCCAGCATGCACTGCGCGGAGAACAGCTGAATACTGACAAAACCTTAACAAACTCAACTTGGCTTTCTGGAGCGTCAAAGACATATATATATACACAACGGTCTAACTAATAATGGGCATGCGCGTTATAAATCTAAACATTACATACATATGCGTGCGAGAGTTTGTGTGGAATGAAAATGCATGCTATATTCAATTTACTCATATAATTAATATGGAACATCGAAATTAATAGTTTAAAGGTTTCAATTTTCTTTCAGATGCGTTTCATTTTATTATACTTCAGATTTCACGCAGACTCGAATTCGATTGTACTTGTGATCAAATGCTTAAGATTTAATTGTTGTTAACATTCTAAAATTAAATCTCATTTTGTCTTTAACTTTGTTTGTTTATTTCTTAAAACGTCGGATGATATAAAAGTCGTTTTAATTTTGTTATTAAGTCTTAAGTAACCAGAGCTGGATTTTTAGAAGTAAAATATTAATAACAAAAATATAGGAAGTTAGCAGTCTAATGTCTCAGTTCGCCACTGTATAAAACACAACACAATACTTGGTTTTGCCTTAGCCCCTTATAGCAAAGCCTCAAGGCATGTTCCGTCATGCTTAAAAGGGTGACTTAAGATGACATTGATAAGTTAAGCTCTTAAAAGGAACGTTTAAAATCCTCGGTGAAGCAAAGAAGTGAAAGTTAAAACATCCTTATTATATATCCTATACGTAAAATTAAATGCGCAGTTGATTTACATCAAATAAATATATAAATATTTAGTTAACAAGTACTTTGATTCAACAAGATGTTGCTAAATGCGTCACCGTTGAAGAGTGGATCAAGGTCAGATCATGTCTTGAAAGTTTCACGCTATCTTTTACAATAGCAATAGTAACAGTGATTTCTCGTAGGTGTTATAAAATAAAAGTCATTCCTAAGTATCATTTTACTCTAGATGTTCTGATAAGGTTATGGTAGGAAATGTAACGCGGTTGCCTGACGAGAACCTTACCATGCAAACCTTATAGGGTTTCAGTCGGGCAAACCTTGTATAATTTATTAAAATAGTTATTTACTTTTATTTATTTAATTATTATTTAGTTATATAGATATTTTTGTGTTCTATTGCAAAATAAATTACCCTCTAAATATTATGACACGACATTGTTCTATTGCGTCTTTACTATAGTAGAACTATTTTTATAACTGATATTATAAAGTCACCTTCGAAAATGTAAAATTCACATTTTTTATTTGTTATTATTTCATTACTTTATTTTTAACTTGTAACATAAACAGTACCTAATTAACAGATTTTTTTGTAGAAATAATATTTATAAAACGTCATTAATAAAGTCTTCAAATTAATTAACATGTTTGGTAAACATGGAATTCCTAGTTTTTTTGCTACAAACAAAAATATTGATAAAAAATTAATATTTTAGATGAAAATGTCAACCGTATTTGTTTTCATAAGCTAGATTTTTGAGCTGCTTGTTACAAACAAGTTTTAAACACAAGCTGGGTTGGTTAGTAGCTCGGCCAACAAACTTGATCGCTTATAAGTGCGATGAACAGCGTGCTCGGCGTGAAATTCAGGAGCCGAGCACTAAGAAAAACGACCATGGATAGTTTAAAACAACTCTTGGCGTGGTCTAAAATGTATCTTAAGTAGAAATTGACTGCGAATTTAATTATAATGTCATTAGTAGATAATAAGAAGGTTTGAAGAGAATGTATAAGTTCTTGTAGAGAACAGAGGTCAAAGTCACCTCGTAATAGACAAAGAGTCCTATGTCTTAATTTCTATAAAAGTGTACTATATATTGATAAAGTGGGTTACTAGAACCTCAAATGTTCAATTATTTTTTAATAACTCCTTATATGTTAAGAGATATTAACAATTAAAAAAGCAATTTTGTCTCTTTAATTATTAAAGGGATTCAACGTTGTACATATTCCAAATGCATGTGACATCACAATCGCTGCCAACCTTACAGCTCATAAATCTCTGCTATATGTATTTATATATCAAAATATCAAATATTATTTACAACTATTTCAAGGAACAATCAAATTTCAATATTATGTCTGCCTTAGCAGGGTTAAATAAAATAAAAACTTATTATTCTTTGACTTGACTTGATTATTCCGACTACCAACAGCTACAAAACATTGACCTAATGAACAAATACTTGACGTTAAAATGCATTTCACGTCATACATATATAGCCGACCATTTCTAGCGCTAAAACTACAATTCAAAATTTTAATTGCTATATATCTCCGTCAATATTTAGATATTTAATAAAATAGACACGCCAATACACATTTATTAACATCAATTTCAATCAACAATTGAAAAATCTACCACTAAAAAATGAGAACACAAGCCCATTGTGGAGAAGCTTAATTCTTAACAATTAGTTTTATTACTTCTAATTAAAAATTGTTTTAACTATCATGTGAAGCTCGTAACAATTGCTTGTTAACTGGTGTTGGTTCTAACTTTATCAACAACTCTTCACGTTACCTTATCTTAATCTTAACCAGTCATTGGTTCTGCACAAACTGCGCGTTCATCGTTTTTAAATTATTTCAAGGTCATGGTTAACAAGTTGCAGTTGTCACAAGTGCAGTGAGGTAATATACAGGTAATAGCACAACTGGTTTGCACCTCTGCTATAGCTACTCACAGATATATAAGTGTAAGTAGGACAGATGATTTACATTCATGTTTTATAATACTACTTTTTTATTTCAATTTATTTATGCTAATTTCTGATGTAACAAAGATTCCACTATTGCATCTGTGCATGGGCTGGCCTTATTTAACACCATATGTTTCTGCATGATAGTAACATTTAAAGAAAATGTAATAAACTTGAAAATATAGTGTAATTTATGAGGGATTGATGGATTATACTAAATCTATTACTATTATGAATATGAGAGCAAACGTGAAGATTAGAATCGGCTTCGAAAATAGACAGACACTAAATAGACAAAGTAAAAAACATACGAATATGTTTACACAGGCGTGTTAGTTACTGCTACTAGAGTGTAAACGTTCGTGTTCGTGTAAGAATACATGAATCGTTACACTGTGAACGCGAACTATGTGTATTCATACCACAAATATTGAAAATTCGTATACAAACATCGAAATTTGTTCTTCGTCTAATTCAATAAACATTTGTTACAACTAAAAAACACAAAACTTTAACTAAGACATTGTATTCAATGTTCAATTCCAATTGTCGCAGCATCGAACGGAAATCGACCATTTTTTAACGGGATCTCTATTGTTTTTTTTTATATTTATTTTCCGAGACAATAAAATGATAAAATGGTTTTCCAAAGTGGTCATTTATGCCTCCCGATAGTTCGGAACTACGGTTGCTTTATCGCCTGTCGCCCCTTCGATCTCTCTGCTACATTCCCATCCTTTTACGTTACAATAGGGGATGTTTGGTTTCCATCCCTTAGACTTTACCAGTGTTATAACGACTATGGGTGGTAAAAATCACCCGGAGGACCCAAAATAAATTGCTGGGAGTCAAGGATTATACATGACTTTCAGTGAAACTTGTTGTATTAGCGTTGGCTTCGCATTTTATGCAGTTTTATTAATAAATAATACCTACAGCTATACCTACAAAAGGGAATTGTCGTTGGTTTTTAATAAGTTGCAGTATTATAGGAGATATTAACAATTAAAATAGTCTTCTTGTCCCAATGTCAAAACGATAAAAAAATAGAAGCAAATTTTCGATAATGTTTTTTGACGACACAGTTAACATATAATTATTTCTATAATTACTACACGATAAAATGACATTTGAAGAATACTTTGTGAAATTTTCATAAATAAATATCAAGAAATGTGGCATTGACAGCGAATCTCCGCAGACGTCACAAAAAAAGTAACATTGCGGTGCCACTCATAACTCATCACTAGATTTTCTGAAATCGAAATACCAAAATGATTTCATTAGTTAATAAGTTTCTGCAGGTAACGCTGTCGAGTTTTTTTTTTTATTGATTTTTCAATTTTTTACTGCACTTTAAAGTCAAAATACCTGTTTTTCATGAAAAAAATAAGAAACTTTGTTATTTTAAAATCTCGAAAAACTCGACAGCGTTACCTCGGCATTTATAGAAAGAAAGTGTGTGCAAAATTTCAAAAGAATCGGTCCAGTATATTTTGAACTAGAGAGGGCACAGACTCTGAAAAAGCTATGTGTGAGAAACCGCATTTAAAAGTTTCAAAGTACGAAAGCAGACCAGAGAGGTGAAGACGTAACACTCTATATCTTCGACAGTTTTACTCCAATCGACTTCAAATTTTTACACAATAAACTTAATATATTGTACAACAATATAAATAAATAAAAAAAAATGAAAAAAAAAGATAAAACCTTAACCCTCCTTAATCGTTCATTAAAGATTAAAGTAGAAGCTTCCTCTCATGATAAAGTGTTCTAATCTGAAACAACTAGTACCGACTACAAGCGCCAACTCTTGTGTGTTTACTAATACGCCCAAAAAAAGGGAAAAAGACACTCACAACTTCAATACACATCATACGACCCGAGAAAGAGTACTCGACGGCTTGTATACGTATGTGACAAATTGGAAAACCGATATGAAAAGTGATATTCAACAAGAGGCAATAAAAGTACGATTGAGACTTCAAATAAAACGTGAATGGGCTCCACATTACGGCACAAAACTGTCAGCGTTATCAGGTTCAACATTCAATGGAAATTGGACCTAAATAAAATCCTAAATATTCAATTTCAGATAAATACTCATATGTATTTATTTCGTATATTATATAATTTTTTCTACCAGCTTATATTTTATTACGTTTTTCTGAATTTTATGGATATTTCGCCGTATGGTATATTGTTTTTTATTATTCATGTGGATTTAGTTTTCAATATCCAATATTTATTAAGGATTTATAATTCTGTTCAAATCCAACAAGGTATACTGCGGGAAATATAGGGTCCTTCAACAAGAGCGGTCATTTTATGGATGCTTAGCAATATTTCAGTGACATTTGGCAGATATTGTGCTTCATTACTAATCTCAGAGTTAGTACTTTAGATTAAAATAAAAATATCACAACTTTTCATGGAAAAATTGCGTTTTTGTATTGATTTAAAATGACACCTCCTGTTGAAATATAGTATAGCATGCAAAAAGAGATTGTTAATTCTTACCTTAAAATCAGCCACATTTTCTTACTGTCCATCTTACGTTAACCAGAGTCTTACATACGGAGCACCACTTTCACCTACGTTGCGTATTAAGGCCGCCCAAAACACCAGCACCTAGAACAGAAATAAACATTTAATACCAGATTTAAATATTATTTCGGGGGAGGGGGTTTAAGGTTAAAACAATAAAAAAGAAGCATATTTTCGATAATGTTTTCTGACGACACAGTTAATGTATAATTATTTCTATAATTACTACATGATAAAGTGACATTTGAAGAATACTTTGTGAAATTTTCATAGATAAATATCAAGGAATGAGGCATTGACAGCGAATCTCCGCAGACTCCTCATAACTCATCACCGGATTTTCTAAAATCGAAAAACCAAAATGATTTCATTAGTTGATAAGCTTTTTCAGGTAACGCTGTCGAGTTTTTCTTTTTTTTTATTGATTTATCAATTTTTTACAGCACTTATAAGTCAAAATACCGATTTTTCATGAAAAAAATGAAAAACTTTGTTATTTTAAAATACGTTAAAATTAAAAAATAAAAAAAAGCTCGACAGCGTGACCTCGGCATTTATGTAAAGAAAGAGTGTGCAAAATTTCAAAAGAATCGGTCCATTAGATTTTGAGCTAGAGATGGCACCGACTCTGAAAAAGCTATGTGTGAGAAACCGGTGAAGACTTAAAACTCTATATCTCCGACAGTTTTACTCCAATCGACTTCAAATTTTTACACAATAAACTTAATATGTAGTACAATAATATAAATAAATAAAAAAAATTGTTGGAACCTTACTTCCCCCCCCCCCCCCCCTTCCCTTAATATCAAATTTGATTCTACAGCAGCACCGTCAACATGCAATATGAAAATATTATTATTGTTCTGGGCCCCTTTTTTCTATATCCTCCATCTCACTTCCACACTGTGGTGTGAACAACAGAATTTTTCTCGAAATATAAATAAATTGAATTTGACGAACCGGATGCTCCATACAAGATGAGCGTTTACATTTTATGTTCTTCCGGTTTTATTATTTCTCCATTATTGGGTAATCATTTGTTCAATTTTCAATTTAGTATGTTTTTACAACTAAATATATTCGCTTTCACATCATTTGAATTCAATGTTAACCCGTAAAGCTAGCCTGGTCCTGAATACAGTTCGATATTACAAAATAATAAACAGTATCAAAATCGACTCACGTTTACAAAAAATAGAATTGAAAAAATAATATCAAAAATTTAAATATTTTTTATAAGGTTTTATGTTTAAAATTGACTTTTTTTTATGATGTCTGTATTTTATTCATCCACAATGAATTTTTTAGTATCATCAGGCTATATATGTACTGCCTGCTCTGGAAATAAAGTAGCAAGGAATCGTAAACTGCAGGGTACCTGTGTTGAATTTGAGGTTCAATAAATTTATATTAAACATAGCTAAGATTACAGTTAATATATAATTACTACATGATAAAATGACATTTAGAGAATACTTTGTAAAATTTCATAAATAAATGTCAAGAAATGAGGCATTGACGTCATAAAAAAAGAAACGTTGCACTGGATTTTCTGAATTCGAAATACCAAAATGATTGCATTAGTTGTTAAGTTTCTGCAGGTAACGCTGTCGAGTTTTTCTTTTTTTATTGATTTTTCAATTTTTTACAGCACTTAAAAGTCAAAATACTTTGTTACTTTAAAATACGTTTAAATTAAAAATAAAATAAAACTCGACAGCGTTACCTCGGCATTTATGTAAAGAAAGAGTGTACAAAATTTCAAAAGAATCAGTCCAGTAGATTTTGAGCTAGAGAGGGCAGCGACTCTGAAAAACCGCAAGTGTGAGAAACCGCATTTAAAAGTTTCAAAGTACGAAAGCAGACCAGAGAGATGAAAACTTAAAACTTTATATCTCAGACAGTTTTACTCCAATTGACTTCAAATTTTTACACAATAAACTTAATTTAATAAGTTAAAAAAAAAGTTAAAACCTTACCCCCCCCCCTTCCCCTTTACGAAGAAAACAAAGAAAATAAATGGCAAGTAAGTGTAGCGGGCAAAGTCGTCAAAGAATTGGACAAGGTTAGAAGAACATTTAGTTATATTTTTAGTAAATTTAGGCCCGGTTTTATGGTTCGTCTTACTACCAAACTAAATAGCTAACTCCCGTATTAAACGAAAAATGGGTTTTATCATCAAGGGTTAACGCTAACTCGGAACTAAAATCGCGGAGTAAGATATCCCGTCATAAATCAAGGTTTAAATATTTAACCCGGAGTAAGTGTGCAATAGAGATAAAATATCATGCTATCTCAGCCAGTTTAGCTATCATTATTATAATATTTTAGGTTATAATATTAAATTATTGTTTATTATGAATTTTGTGAGTGACCATAATCAATTATCAATAACAGATGATGAGAAAGATCATCTATTATACAAATATAGTACTAAGTTGAGAAATCCGTCATTTTTTAAATGTTTTAAAACAATAATTAAACTGAATCTTGCATTCCCATGGGTTTACAACTGTAAACAAATATTCGAATTTCTTAAAATATGGTTTACGTCTCTACTAACTAACCCGGGATTAAATTTGGATGATAAAACCCGATACAAAAATAAGTACCGAACTAAGCTAACTCGGGGTTTCGTAACCCCGAAGTAAATAAAAAATCATAAAACCGGCCCTTAGTAAGTCTAATTAACGATTACTTATAGAGTCTACAATTAAACTACCTCTACCATCCAGAGGCCCACAATTCCGTATTGATCACACCTTTAAACACATAAACTCTAAAATATATATTCACAAAATAATATCCTGTTAATTAAATATAAGTTGCAAAGCTACAACCTCGATATAAATCCATCATAAACTAAATTTAAACATAATTAAACATGATAATAACTTAATTTCCTGCCAGTAAAATCTTGTCACATTGTCATAAAGTGAAATGTTTTGCATTTAAAATGTGTTATTAAAATTTAAATACTTCTTAAATGTTTTAGAATTTCATAATAAATAGTTTATGTTCAAAGACCGTATCATCTACCCGCCTAACCGTCAGGCAACACCTCTAACATGTAACATCACATATGTTACTTCAGGGATTATCAACCATGGCTACAAGCATTATAATTATAGTTTTATTTTAACAATCGCTCATCTCGAAAAGGTTGCTTACCTCTGTGGAAATGAATGAATGAGTAAACAACGAGTAAGTTAATGTTACCCTCAACGATTTAATTATGCAGGACGGAAAATTTGAAATTGTGAAATTACGTATCGTGGTTAGTTGACCTGGAATAACATCCAACCTTTGGATAAGGTAGTCTTAATGTTAGGAGTGATATTAAACACATTCTATTAGATTTAGTGCAACTATGTAAGGACAGGTAAAGATACAACCTTATTTGGTTAAGAATTGTTAAATTATTTACCTCACTCAATGTTATTTGTTAAATTTTATGTATTATTTAATTAATGAGAAATTTCGTTGCTTGCATAAATATTTATTTCTCTTTTTCTACTACAAGAAAATTGTAACTAATATAAAATACAGTGGTGTCTATACTGTGCGTTACGCCATTTACAACAATCGTAATATCTGAGCCTCTAGTTTGAGCAAAAGAAATATTGTTTCAACACTGAAATTGTAACAATTCAATTACGAAGAGATTAACTGTCTGTAGAGCATTTTCACGCTTTTATTTAAGCTCTACTGTAAAAACGCATTCCCAAAAGACAAAATTATAGATTGATACGACGAAGATATTGAATTAGATATCATTCCCACCTATAGTTATAAATTTATTTTTTATTTTCAATAATAGTATAGCATGCATATTCATGTATTAGTTTTAGAAGTATGTAAACTCCAAACTATTAAAACTAATGCCGGTTTTAAAAACACTAATGTTTACACCAAAGAAACAGTTCTTAAAACATTTTTGTCTTTTGTTGCTGTTTTAGTAAACAAAACACATTCCCATCTAGAGTCTGTAAGATCAAAAAAAGTTTTGTTTATTGTGAACATTGGCGATTGTCAGTTGTTGTTCTTTATCATGTTTATAATTTTTATGGGACACACAGAAAAACATTAAAAACAAAACCAGTCTGTTTGCGAAAAACATAACCATTTTAAAATAAAACAAAACTTATTTTTGTTTTGTTTTTTGACAACAAAACTGTTTTCAAAACAGTCTCTCTGGTGTGAAATCGGCATAAAACTTAAAAATTGATAGTATAATTTTGTTTTTTATCGACCGAGTAAATAAAATAATTTTTCGACTTCTGAAACATAAAGAAATAACAATAATTATATTAAATTTAAAAAATTATAAAAGTATATTACTGACGCACGGCGTATTCGCATTTTAGCTGATTAAAAAATGAATTTTTCACTAATTATATGTTAATTAACTCAGATATTTCCACACCATTCTCTTCCTTATAAAAAAAACCGATCAAATTCGTGTAGAACCGATTTTATGATCAAGGAAACATCCATGCGTTTGAAGGTACAAAAAATGAGTTAAGATATTAAAACTAAATTTTAAAATTAAAATCGTAGGTGGGAATGGTTCTTTATAGTATGAAATATAATACAAACCAGAGCGGTATGTCCCGCATTGAAAACATATTTGTAAAATAAAAAATGTCTAGACATAACAGAAAAGAAAATTCCATTTCGAGAGGATAAACAATAAATTGCTGAAGGTATTGGTTCTATAAATATTTTGCAGTTATTTGCAGTTATTGTTGAAAGGTAATCAAAGGTATTTATAAATAAAATATTTCCAGGAGCTAGAGCAGCTTCTCCAGACTACATGCGAGAAAGAGAAAGAGCGATCTCTTAGGTCACTCAGATAAGAAGTAGTTTTGAATAATAATCTCCAAGGTATTAATATCTTCATGCAAATATTAAAGGATCTTAAGGTCAATGGTTCCAACAGCTTACCGACAACTATGCAAAATATCTTCTAAACCAAAACGACACGATAACATTGTTCTAGCTTTAACTATATTATATTTGAATATGCAAATTGTCTTTACAGTGCTGTAGAGTAGTGGAGACGCAATTGAACGGAATACTGAGGTTTCTGAATGAAATTTGAAATCTAGTGCAGTGAACGAAATAAGTAAAATGGGCTTGTGTCCTATGTCTCAATTTCTATAAAAGTGTACTATATATTGATAAAGTGGGTTACTAGAACCTCAAATGTTCAATTATTTTTTAATAACTCCTTATATGTTAGGAGATATTAACAATTAAAAAACTCATTTTGTCTCTTTAATTATTAAAGAGATTGAACGTTGTACACATTCCAACTGCATGTGACATCATAACCGCTGCCAACCTTACAGCTCATAAATTTTTGCTATATGTATTTATATATCAAAATATCAAATTTTATTTACAGTTATTTCAAGGAACAATAAAATTCCAATGTCTGCCGTAACAGGGTTAAATAAAATTAAAACTTATTATTCTTTGACTTGACTTGATTATTTCGCTACAAAACATTACCACTGTACTGACCTACTCAACAAATAACTGACGTTAAAATGCATTTCACGTCATACAAATATGGCCGACCATTTCTAGCGCTAAAACTACAATTCAAATTTTTAATTACTATATCTCCATCAACATTTAGATATTTAATAACACAAACCCATTACATGAAAAGATAGGGTAATGGGAGATATCTTTTTTTTTTTTTTTTTTTTTTTTATTTAACGTCGGCCTATTTCCGATGCTGAGTCCTATCACCGACGACCTCCTTCAATGTTGGCAGTATTTATGGTGTCGTGGCCTCATATATGTGGGCTACACCACTGCCTAATAACTGTATGATTATGTATAACCATAATCAATATAAGTTCATAATAACCAAACCCAGAAAATATATATCTGGTCCGGGGATCGAACCCGAAGACACAGCAGTCGTGGGAGATATCCAGGGTTTATTTTTAAGTAATTTTCCTGTAGAAAATTGTCTTACAGAAGAAGAATGATACTTGCTAATTTGCCACAAACTAATCCTAAGCTTCATTTTCACATTTTCTACCTTACTACAAGCTACTTTAAGTGTTACATTACGTTGTATTTTATACCTGGATTTAAATACATTATTAACGTTATTAAAATCTATTAGCGAACGAAATTTTAAGCAATTTCACACCCAAAAACATTTACATTTCGACAATCCTATGAGAAAGTGCACTATTTGAACTAAAAAGACGGTTTTGCGACTTTACTATCTCTGACGTCTAGAGCTTCAAATATCTGTATGTTGCAAACCGCAGTCCTCGAGCTACAGTCTAAATTAATGTGTGTGGAGAGAATATTATTAAATTTGATGTTGCAAACGTTTTGATTACAATGTGTATTAAAACTAAGAACAGTTAACTTGTTATGAAGATAATCCGCTGTTACGTTATTTCGTTACTATTAAAAAATTATTCTATCGGTTAAAGAAATTAAAATTCGGTTTCTCAGATATCTTAAAATCTTTTTTGAGATACCTATGTAACCTATATATCTTTTCGTCCCACGTAATGCGTTCTTCTTGTAAGTATATAATAATAATCGATTTACTGATTTCATATTTCTTGACTTTAAAGTTTGATCCGATACCCAAACAAGTCTACTCAGAAATCTCTCTTTATATAACACCTCACTTTACATTTTAAAATCCACTTTATTTTTACTGTCATTATCACCATCAAATCTTTTCGTATAAAACCAATAGGTATTATGTACCTAGCAACTTTTCAATAACTCAAAATCTTTATCTCTTAGAACCTTGCAGTCTCACATATGTCTCCTATTTCACGTAAATCTGATTCACAATGTACTGTCCTCTACATTGGTTCAATTTTATGATAAATACGGCATCAATACTCGATACATCAGAGACAGAAACGAAGCCCTCCCCCCGCATGTGTCAGAAGCATATCTAGAACGTAGCGTATGTCTTCGAAGAGCAGTGTCGTACGCGTTTTTGAGGACCCCTACTTTGTATATCACCAGCTCATGATATAGTGACTCACTTCACTTTAAGTATCACATAAGCAAGACGATTGTTACGACACCACTGTACTCAAATACAGCATATAACAATAGCAATTTCATTGTTAGAATAAATTCTGGCGTTGAAATGAATTATTCAATGTATCCTGCTGGGTGTTGTATCACCCTGATCGACTGTGGCGATGTCCTTTCTGTCAATGTTCTATCAATTCACTATTCTCATGGAAATATAATTTCTTTTTATATTTTAATAAAAAATAAATCACCATTGTCCACTTCGTCTACATTCACTCTCTTCCCGTAGAATCGTAACAGACTTGGTGACAGAAACTTTTAAATCAATTCTATAATAAGATTTTCTTGTTTTTACTAGAACCTCAAATGTTCAATTATTTTTTAAAAGTCATTAAACTTTAAGTCATAAAACTCATTCATTATTAAAGGGATTCAACGTTGTACACATTCCAAATGCATGTGACATCACTTAAGCTAGTTGCTATCTCTTTTATACAACACAGCGTAAAAGAGATAAATTCTTGACAAAACTCTGACAAGTTTATAGGTTAACAACCTTACAGCTCATAAATCTCTGCTATATGTATTTATATATCAAAATATCAAATATTATTTACAGCTATTTCAAGGAACAAGAAAATTTCCTTACCTTAGCAGGATTAAATAAAATAAAAACTTACTATTCTTTGACTTGACTTGATTATTTAGACTACCAACAGCTACAAAACATTACCACAGCACTGACCTACTCAACAAATAACTGGCGTTAAAATGCATTCACGTCATACAAATATGGCCAACCATTTCTAGCGCTAAAACTACAATTCAAAATTTTAATTACTATATCTCCGTCAACATTTAGATATTTAATAAAATAAACACGACAATACACATTTATTAACATCAATTTCAATCAACAATTGAAAAATTGACCACTAAAAAATGAGGACACAAACCCATTTGGATCCGAAGCGTATAAAATTCGAATACGATATTCTATAACGCGACCTAGTGTAGGAATCGTCATCAAAAAAATGTTTGTAGGGATGCAACGCATCCTTTGCATACGACGTAATAAATAATAATAATCCGACGTAACAAAGAATGGAATATTTCGTAGATATTTTGGAATTAGACTCTAACAAATTACAATCTAAACAAGTTGATGAATGATAACATTGTAAATAAACCTACCAACTAAAAAAACAATGAATTACATAAAGTATTTGTTTAAAAATAAATGAAAATTCAGTGCGTAATTACATTTTAGGTTAATGTTTTTAATATATAAAATAAACCTTTAAAATTACCCATTAACATTCTTAACACGCCTTATTAAATAAATAAGTAAAACAAATAAAATTCAGTTGCGAAATATATGTACGAGTAAAATATACCAAACAAATGTATTTTGTAATATAACAGCGTTATATGGTATGGTAGTGTAGTATCTAGTATGTTGGCATCCCGTATGGTATATACCATAGAAGTACACTGTTTTAAAGGGTTAACATTCAGCATCCCTTGTAGGGTGCTGTAACTCTACCCATGTCTGAATCCTTTAATGTCTGCTACGTTTCTCATCCCTTCACACCTCTGAAGTAACGGATACTGCTGTACTACCGGCTACGAAATGAATGGAAGTTGTATACGAGGATCGAGATAGACTGAACAGATATACAAGTGGACATCAGAAGTGGGAAACCCTCTGAACCACTTTTTTATGGTTGAATTTATTGACTCTGTTTTTAGTTCTATTAAAAATCACAAAGTTAACAAAGATAAAGCTATTTAAAATTAGGAATTCTTTTTTTTTACGTTCAATCATTTATTATTATGCCAAACCCACACAATTTTCCCAGACTGTCAGCTTCCTTAGTACTAAGTGCACCGGTTATTATAAACTAGCCGACCCGATGTTGGCCTGTCCAAATTTCAATAAACGAGAGAAATCCTATAAATCAATATGATGTGTGAAGAAAAATGGCAGGTTGAATATTTGGTTTAATTGAGGAACAATTCCATAACTCAGGCACTGTTATGTATTTCTTTTTACATTGAAAATTTGAGTCACATAAATAATCCATCATAAAACATTAATAACATTACAATCAACCAAACTGCATGCAAACACTTTTATGACAATACTTATTTTTGTCACTTACAAGTTTCTTTTATTTTCTGCAAGTTTAACCTCAGATAGCTTATGCGGTTTCTCAAATAATCAATTTCTTTGTACTTGCTAATATAAGATAATGATTGTGCAACAGCAAACCCGAAGTTCAGAGTGTGTTCTTTCTAAAAACTAAAATAAAATGTGAATAGATTTTAAATAAAACAATATATGATTAATTAAAAAGAACTAAATTAGACACAACACTCGAACGTGTTGTTTACAGCCCCTAACTTACTGAGATAGGGTTTAGTTTTGGAGTTTGGGGTGGTTTTTTTAGGGGATGATGCGCCTGTTAGTACCCCGTTAGGTTAACGAGTCCCGTTACATCTTGTCGACATAATTAAAACGATAAACAAAAGGTCTGAGTATTAAGTGGGACTTTACGAGGTGGAAGGGGTGCAGGGGATTAGAGCGGAAGGTCCATAGGGAGGAATAGTGACTGCTGAGCTACTGAGTGTTAGCTGTTAGCTGTTAGAACGACTCGCTAAACAAATGCTATTGTCCAGACGTGAGCTAAATAACAGGGAGAAATGGAAACTTGAATTAGGAGATTTTTAAAATAAAGCAGCCCTGTTTTGTCTGCTCATTGTGATTAATTTGATTAAAATAAGTAATTAGCGTTAAAATACTGTTATTTATGTTAAAACTGAAGAGAATTCCCTAAACAACAAACAACCCTCACAAATATGAAGCATTTTGTCCCTGATTAGCAGTTTCCGTAGTAACACATTAATTTGTAAAGATCTTTAAAGGGATTGTTCAGCATTTAATTGTAGAAGTATATATATCATAGCTGTAATACTTTGAGGATCGAATCCCAGACCAGCACTACATTATACACCCATAGAAAACCCCGACCCTGAAAAAACTTGCAACATGTTAGCAAAAAACACATTTTTAATTATTTTAATTAAGTTTACAGAGAAATATTTCCAAGCAGATGTATGTCTATTGTCAGTACATTTCTTAAAACAGTATATTCACATAGTTATCTCACACCTACCCTATTTAATTTACCACTCCCTGCTCCATAACAGAAAAGACACCCCTGAAGGTCCATTAAACTAAGAAACACAGAGGCCTTATCATTCCAAAAAGGACATCATGTGTATTGGCCTGGGTAGAATTTTAATCTGTCACAACGAATTAAACAAGGACTTCCAGGGTTATTTATGAACTGCTGTAAACATAATTACAAAACGTTGGCATTACAACATTAATAGACATAAATGATTTCAAAGGGTTGTTTCATATGATGTCACATACAAACATTGGTGTATTAAGAGACACATATTATTTTAAGTAAATTATTTCATACATTCTTTACTACTACGCAGTATACACAACCTGTTGTTGGTTTCCAATAAGACAATTAAGTAAGAACAGATTTTAAGAAATACATTCGTTTATATTATATTATATCTTAATCCGTAATCAGAGTTGGATTAATTAGATTAACATATACTTAGACAAAACAATTAAATAATTAAATTAATTAATTACTTTAGTTGCACAAACTTAGAATGCACGTGTTGACAGTTCATGTAGAACAACATGCAAAAGAAAAAAAATAGTTATCTAACCTGCACGTAATAATATTTGAAGTCTTCCATAGATGGCAGTGCAATCGCTGTCACTTTAAACCAAATATTTTCACTAAAATACTTTACAGGTTATTATTTAAAAAAAAATTAGATAAAAAGTAATTATTAAAAACGGATCACTAATTTAATTATTATTCACAACAATTGTTACATTCGTTATTTAGCACTGAAATAATTTGAAAACGAGTGTTTTTTTTCACGACGACGATTACCATACACAAATCTCCGATACACATATATGACTTTAAAAACTTATTTCAACAAAGAGTAAACAATTAAAACAAAGCTTAATGATCTTATTAATGATTACAATTATGTTTTATGTATTACAAAGCATTATTTTTAACACAAAATATATTTTTTAAACGCGACTTACCCCGACGTTGTTGACACTTACGAATTTAAATTCACTACTGAAGATTGACCACAGTGTTGCCATCTTATAAACTTTGCTAAATAATATTGGTGCGATATTTAAATTAAATACTATGAATGTTTCGATGATGTTTTGAAAATATGTAAACGTTAATTAGAATATTTATTATCCACCAGCAGACCACTAGTTTTCTGTGACAATATTCTAACTGCACCACTGGCTATAATTGGTTGTGATTCTCTGTTTGTTGTTTCATTAGGGTTGATTTTAATTATCCCTAAATTTATATGTTACTAAAATACAGCTTGTTAGTTAGATAAAAATAAAATAGCATGTATTAATATTAGAAAAATCAGTGTCCCGAAAATATTTAAAATTATCAAGGGTCGCTGGTCGATTCTTTCATTTCATAGAAATTGTTTTGAAATATATAGATCAAAAACAAATTTGACAAATTTAAATAAAAATACATATTGTCAATTTAATTCCTTTGTTCTCTCTTGAATAATATTGTATATATTATTGGGGCAGAGTAGCAGAAGAATTCTAAACATCATTTATTCTTCTTGACCATTTTTTAAAAGTACATTTAGTTATCAACACCTGTTATATCCTTATAAACAGAGATGTGTACAAATGCTTTCTAAAGCATTTAAATACAAAATGCAAATACCTCGTCATTTTCCTATTTCAAATACAAAATACAAAATAAATTTCATATTAGCATTTAAATACAAAATACGAATTTTAAAATTATGACTGTAGTATTTTAATTTAGGTAAACGAAAATCAGATGTCTTATGGTGGGGGTAACAGGATGGATAATAAAATAATAGGCACATCTATCATTTTAAATTAGAATTCTAAGATAATTGTGCAGATATTTTTAGATCATAGATGGTGCTAATGTTGGTGGGGTTTTAAGTTTTTATCCAAAAAATAATATTTACTGATTAACACTATGAAGTAACAAAAATGAAAAAAGTATTTTGTATTTTCCAAATTGGAAATAGGTTTGTAAAAGTTTTCAAATAAAATATAAAATTATATACTCTTAAAAGGTATTTAAATAGAAAATAGGTATTTACTATTTTGTATTTGCTTTTTGAGTATATGTATTTGAAAAGCGCACATCTCTGTTTATAATAATTATAGCTGGTTTCAGCACCTATTGTTTGTTACTACCTTTAACATATAGATGCAGACACTTTCATTTATTTTTAAACTAAGAACCATTGTAGTTCTGAACTGAGATCATTCTAAATTCAACGTTATATTTTTGTTATTCTAAATTTATATTCTAAATTAAATAAAATATAAATATACAAACCTACAGCTACTCAAATAGCCTCTGTTATAACAAGAGCCATAACAGTACTATATTAATATTTAAATTAGAAATCAATACACAATCTTTTTCTGTTTAATTGCATTTTATGTCATGTTACCGTGGCACTACCAACGATATATTTATTTACAATTATTTATTTTTTAATTTATAAAAGTAATTATTTTATACTACTGACACAGCATGTCCTAAGTTTCAATTATAAATTTCATTAAATTACATTTATAACGAAAAAAAACCAGGAATTGAATTTGGATTTGATTCAGCGGGTAATAAATAATTAAACGTTCCAGATTTTCATATTATTTCATAAATTACATAAAATATTGTACATACATGTTTTTTTCTCGTTGTGATTGCGGCCACAGAAGCTGCTAAATGAAATTACTACAGTCATAAAAGCAGTTTGAGGTACAGTTCAATTAGAAATTAAATTTTTATGATTTGTTAGTTATAAAAAAAATTCCAGAAATATGCGAACGTATATATCTGTATATATTCTAAATATTTCCTAATTCCTACATCAGTTTCTAAAGCATTAAGACCGTCTCTACCTTGCTTAACTCACTAAATATTAAGCTAAACAATTACTGTAATATTAGAACATTAATAAATCAAGTTGAGTGTACCTCCATAAATGCTAAACCATTTTCCCAT
Organism: Panorpa germanica; assembly: GCA_963678705.1. Classification (NCBI taxonomy): domain Eukaryota; kingdom Metazoa; phylum Arthropoda; class Insecta; order Mecoptera; family Panorpidae; genus Panorpa; species Panorpa germanica. The sequence goes on from OY783222.1 coordinate 1,902,779, forward strand.
AATGTTTTAATGTTTGCATCATAACTCTAAGCAGAGATAACGATATATACACTGTCTATATAAATATACGCTTGAGCTTGGGCTATCACAGCCAAGTCTAATTGCTGCTAAATGTCACCCGAATCTCATTTCGTAGTTGCTACAGTGCTTCGCTTACTATTCCTACATATATATACATATATATATTCTACGTCTACCTTGTACTATGTAGAGTTCGTTGGTTTTTCATCAAAATTTAATTTTCCACATTCCAGAGCATACACAACAGTGTCGAGCGTCGAGGTATGTAATACGCCTGCAAATATGTGTATAGGTGACTATACTTACTTGTTAATATTGCATTCGTGTATACGTACAATGTTATTCATTTTTTTAATTGCTTAGTTATATTATTCATAATAATAATAAGAGCATAAATAAAATAAATGTGTAATATAAGGATTAATTGAATTATAGCTAGTGGAAATATTATATCACTGCAATAGGATAATATTTGCTGTACAAATAAGTTAAAGTAAAAATATATAAATTGGAATTTAACTAGAAAATATAGCAATAATAATTTTCAAAACTTATTTTTACGGTTCCAACTCATTAAAAGTCAGTGGAAGAAAGCTTAAAATGTAGATACGTTATTCATCTAACTAATTGCAGCCTTAGATTTTGATTCACGTTTATAGTTACTTACATAAAACGATTTAAACATAAAAAAACATGTTTTTTTTTGATAATATTTAACCTGTTGTATAGTATCGCCATCTATATTTCGCGAGTCAAAATAATAAGAATACTTTCTTTTCATTGTAAGATTTATTTCAGCGTCAATTTAAACGTAATTTTAGAGCCATTTCCTTTTTTAATATTTTCTTGTTTTAGCACTTAACCCATTATTCAAATGCATTGGCATACCAAGACTTCTGTTCATTTTTTTATCATTTTATTAATCTTAACCAGTTCTATCTATCTATACTTGTACTTTTGTGGCTGTTGATTTTCATTGTTCATTTTATTTGGCAAGCTAGCAAAGATGTTATCTCTCCCTTACCCGCAGTTCTTTTACCCCTCCTTATACGAATATTTATTTCTCTTCCTTTGTAAGTCCCTTGGGCTACAATTTGCACTCCAATTCCACTGAGCAGCTGACAGCCGTACCACTAAATCAAGAAACAAGCTACTTTTATATTTATTTGTCCTAGTCTCCAAAAAACGAAACCAGTCTAGACTGTTAGCCGATGTCTTTTTCATTTAATCTCATTTTGTTTTTTGGGAAAACATTGCCAATTGCTTAAGCCAACGTGTAGGTTTCAAAAGAAAAATAACCGGAAATAACGGTTAATAATATGTAGAGTTCAAAATTGTAACTGTCAGATTATAAAAGTGCGAAACAGAAAACCATAGTTTAATGCCTACACAGTCTTAAGATAAAAATAAATAGAAATACATCTCCATAGAGGTTCTACTTTCACATTTACGCCTACTATTTTAACCCACGCAACCAAGCCTACTCCGTATTCAATTTAAGTACAAACTCAATCGCTTTTTAGCTTCACAATATAAATGCAAACTGCTTACGTGGCTGACTATTATCGTAATAGTTAATAGATTTGTAATGACACTCAAGGGCCACCTTTTTGACCAACATCATTTGCTGGCGAACTATAAAGGGAACTTTTTGGAAGCCGTAAATATTCCAATGAAAATAGTAATTCTTTTAAGGAATTGTTTTATTAAAATTTAATAGAAAATAAACGATGACCGAAAAAGGGTATTATAAAGTCATAATATGATTATTTGTATTACTCTATCAAAACTACAGCCCGGGGAAGTAAGGAGAGTTATTTAAAACCGCATACATTATTTAATTAAAGCGATACATTTATTTATAATTAATGACATTGTGAATAATATGATATTTACCAAACCATAAGCATTTAACATAGATCATAAAAATACGAGTACTATTGTTTAACAACAAAAATATTACAAAGTTTTATATACAAACAAACATTTCTATGACTTATAATTAATAATTATTAAATTATCTTTACAGTTTTAATTACGTAACTAATATTGCAACAATATATCTTTGATTATCACTATTCATGAACATTAAGTTAAACTAAGGACCGATTGCTGAACTCATAGTTATCGTAGTGTATAGTTAACTAACTCTTGCAATAGCTATGTGTTCAGCAACCAGCGTAAAGTGTTATAAATATTTTTCAGGCTTGTTTTTATTTATGCACAAATGCAATGCATTATTAAATGCATGTCTCTTTTTGCGTGGATATGCTTAACAACATGAAACTAATAATAAATAGCGTCTCTCTGCAACCTCGCTGGCAATACCAACTAAACCACACTGGTAATACCGTAGCTGTCGCTTCATGGTAAGCGCCCATGATTCAGCACGGAAGAAAAATCGACTGCCAGCACTTTAAACTAACTCTTATTACTTCAGACGAATGTAGCTACCAGTAGCTACATTCCCTAACTGTTTTGACAATAAACGTTATCGTTAAGTTAACGATAGAGTTGCCAGATGTAATGTTTTTACAAAACAACACTGTAACACTGGTAACACTGTTGGTCGTTAACAATATCGTTTAGTTATCAATATAATTAGGGAATCCAGCTACTGGGGACTAAACTTTGCAGAGTCAAACCATTTCACTAGATTGTATATTAGGATAGAAGTATTACTTAATTATCTTTTTATATAAAACACTTTTAAGTATATACATGCATTGTATCTAAATAAAAATATAATAAAAAAATAATAAACATAATTAAATAAAACTAAATACAAAATATATTCCATATGCATAGAAAATTGTTCGCATAAAGTAACCATCAGTTTCTTTTACTTAGGTGAATTTTATTTGGAACATATATTTAGTTATGGATATGCATATATTATAACTAACATATAATAAATTAAAATCTACGACTGCTTGTTTAGATTAAAAATAAATATAAGTATGAATAAGTATAAAATTAAAACTACGAGTACATGCATTCAAACCATCTACAAATTAAGCTACTCAAACGTGCAACGATCTCTACAGGATTCAATCAATCAAACTTAATTTACTATTAGTTTTCCTTAACTGTGCTCTCCAAGGTATAATCTGTGAGTTGTCATCTTCCGTAACATGTTCCTTTTGTTTATCAGATGGTACCGCTAGTTTATTTTGCGTTTCACATGATTCATTCATTGGATGATCATTCATTTCAGAGTGTACCGCTTTATTCTCTTTATTGTTATCTTCGATTGATAAAGTAAATGCTATATTATCAATTGACATAGCTCGTTTTTTGTGTGAGAGTCCGTTTGGTGTATTTGTCGTTCTCCAGAAATCATCGGAATCGTGCAGTTTCGCGGTACGGATGTCTTCCACTTTCGGAGTGTAAATAGTTGACCTAGGATAAATTGAAGGAAGAACTTAAAATTTTATCTAAGGAATGACATACTAGATGTAAAAGCAAGTGGCATTATAGGACTTTGTGTTATTGAAGGATCTGTGTTTCTACTCCAGAGATGATAATGAATTAATATGTTGGAGCATCATGCAATGTAGTTAATCAGTGGCGGATTTATCAACGGGCGCACTTAAATCTGCCACTGTAATTATTAGTTATGAAACATGAATAACAAAGCATTAAATACTTAGTAAACATGAAAGTAAAGTTTCGTTTTTACTGATTTGGTGATACTTTTGATTAATAATGAAGATGAAGTCGCGTAATAAAATAACTTACATTCTTCTTAAGTAGATGTGGGTGCAGTGCGTATTAGTTAAGTCATTCTGCTTTAAGTTAAAAGATATAGGTTAGAAAACGTTACTTTGATTAATAACAACATACTAAACAAGCTATTAAGCGACATTCAAGGTTAGCGAATTCAAGCCAAATTGTTGAAACACTATTTAAAAGCTTTTTTTATTAAACTGTAAGCAGTTTAGTAGTGTTTGCATTTGTTAATGCTTACTTGAGTTTGTTTTCAGCTTCTTCCTTTTTTGCTAGTAGTTGTCGTTTCCATTGAGGTATCGCTTGCAATCGCTTTTGCTCAGCTTCCCGAAGGAGTTGTTCTTCTAAATCCTTCCGAGCTCGCTCGGCTGCTTTCTTTGCTAGCATTTGACGTTTCCAAGCTGGAATTACGTTGCCAGCAGGATCTTTATCAGGAATCTAATGTAATAAATACCAAATCAATAACTAGACGAATCTCTTTTACCTCTAGTGCACTTTCGATATCTTTCGTCGTTACTTTCGATACATTTACATCTAAACTATATACTTTATCAAAAAGATGCTTAAATAAAAGTTGTAGAAAGTTAAACTCCCTTTTAAATGATGTATAATATATTTTCTTACTACAACGGGTTTAGGAGATATGGGCAAAATAGTAAGCGCATGCACTTGCGGTTGAATGTCATTCGCTGTTTTGAACCAGCGAAGTGGTCTACTTTAAAACATTGTAGCTCAGTTTCTATTAGATGTACAAAAAAATGTTGTATGAACAAATTCTAGGAAATTGAGTCCTCTATCAGATTGATCATAACCACTTTTATCTTAAGACGCATTGGTTAGGAGATATTGCAAAGAAACTGTTTTTATCCGCAATTTTTCTCAAGATGAAGTCCTAAATAATTAAAATTAATCAGAGAGTTGAATGTTAAAGTAAACAACATCAACATTTGAGGTTATAAAATACAAATTTTTTTTACTTACTTTTTAGAGTTTCTCATTAAAGCAAATAAAAAGTTTACTGTAAATATCTAATTAACTTCTTTTAATTTCACATTGTAAGTGATATTTTTAATTGCTCTACTAATTTATTAATTACGTATGATATTAATTAGAAAGTTCTGGTTAATTATAATGTACAAAATATATTGATAATCATAAATAAATAAATAATACCTTTTCTACAAAATTACTAGCTGTAAATTGTCGCGTAAATTCAGTATATATTTCTTTTTCTTGAAGATTTTCAATTTTTGCTCGTTCTACTTTTAATTTTTTAATACCTGCAAATAAAATATTGTATAAAGTATTTATATTATTAAAAAATAAATTATTTAATTAAATATGTAAATATTTCAAAAATCAAAAGGAGAAATGAAGGGAAGATGTATGACTCCGTCATGAAAGAATAAATTTGTTATAAATCTTCCCTTCTTTTCTCCTTTTGCAGAAAAATCATTTTTGGTTATAATAAATAAAACATTTAAATATTTTATAAAACTAGGTGAAGATTTTTAATGTGAGAGTTAATTTTTAATCTAATAACTTTTTAAAAATAATTTATTTTTTTGATAAATTTATTTTTCTAATATTACGGCGATTTAAATATCTTCTTACTAAACATAAAACTAAACTGAAGTATTATTTAACGTAATATTATTTACATAACATTCAGTTTTGTTTAACATAATAATTGTCATAAAATAAATGCAAAAAACATTAAAACCTTTTGCAAATATGTTAATTTATTTGTAATATTATATAATCGTATCTAAAGAGATTTATTAACGTTAGAAAATCATAAATTTATCTCGAAATGTAACTTTTGTTATGTAATATTAACCTGGTATACACTATAGCGACTCCAACATGCGCTATTCACAATATAGTACGCTCATGTTAAAATAACGTAAACTTATAAATGGAAATATATGAATGCTGGTTGTCGCATGTTGAAGTCGCACTAGCGTGTTTGTAAAAGGTAAACATTTTTATGTTAAATAAACCTTATATATACGTAAATATTTTTAGCGGGTTATAACATATTCGCCGAGTCCTTTTACATCATGCTAATCAAGTCTGTCTCAGTGAAAAACTCACGCAGTCTTGACATTTTTGATAAGACTATTTGTTAAGGCATATTTCAGAGGCGGCCTTGGGGGGTAGCAAGCAGGATAATCGCCTCAGGCGCTCACCCAAGTAGATCCATAGAAAAATTCATTACTATATATGTATTTGAATCTCGCGCCTCGTTCTATAGAACTCTCAGTAGAATCACTGCGTTTATCTGTTAAGACATTCATGTACCTTAGTTTATCTTCATTAATATTTGTAGTTCTTGTGCTTGTTAACTTTTATAAATCTTCCAATATAAAATTTTATTTCTCGTCAATTATCATCAAAAATACTTACTTACAATTTACATAAATTATACAAGGAACAAGTGCCTCGCAAAGATCTGTCGTCCAGAGCCGTCCCTGGATAGCTGCATATATATTGTAAAATATCGGAAGATGCTGTGCTGTTATTTGGCAAATCTTGCAAAATATATACAATCCTTACTTTCGATCACTGGTAATATTTAAAAAAAAAGAGTTTCACTCAATTTTTCCAGTGAGCGAAAGTCATCAATAGAATTTCTGATCAACAAGATATAAAAAGGACTCGGCGAATATGACCTAAGACAACATGTGGGACAGCAAAATAAAAAGATACACAATTTTTCTCTCCAAAGATTTTATAAAACATATTTCTCTTTCTATCGGTTTGTAACCAACTTACCCGTGATATCCTTGGACATTTTAAGTTCAGCAATTAGATCGATTTTCTGCAGCATGAATGGTTCCGTATTTCCAGTCGTACTCAGACACTGCATGCTGACACTTCTCGTTGGCGCAGAGAAAGTCTTCGACGCTGGCATCTTCTCCGTCCGTCTCAGTTGCACGCTGTTCAAATCTTGAATGGAAATGGATGATAGCGGTTGTTGTTGCTTTCTAGTTGTGGTATCCATTGTTGTAGGTGGTTGCGGTGGTCCTGTTGCCGGTGAAGGATCTTTGTTCACTGGTAAAGGTGGTGGTAACGGCGGAGGAGGTACTCCGGGCTGAGCTGAATTATCCACCTTGAAATTCATTTTACAGTTACTTAAACGTTCTTTGTTGGGTTTAGCAAGGGAGATAGTAGTGTAAGTATGTCGGTTCTGGGATATTTTGTTATATGATGATAAAGACATCGTAGGAATTTCTTTATTAAAACTGAAGTTCTACAAGATATCTGTATTTAGATATTACGTATATTTATATATATAAATTAAAATTAAGATTGGTAATTAGTACAATAGAATAAGTTTGGTAATTAGGACTCAAATGTGTACTACAATACAACATTTTAGTAATAAGCGATTATTTTTTATACAAGTATAATCAATGAAACTAAACAAAAATCTTTTCCTATCTACAACAGAAACAAAGATTAAATTATCTAAACGAAATTCATGCATTTAATTATAAAACATCACTTAATAACTTTACAGGATGAGATAGAGATGGTGCTACAATCGACAAATCCATATGATATTTTGATAGCATAAACCTTCAAACAATATGTATCAAAATTTCATAACATTACAACTATTAGTTCACGCGTTACAAGGGCTTTAGTGGCGCTAGTTTTGTAATTTCGTGTGTTGATAAAGCATTGGGAAAAAGTACCGTTAAAACTAAGCAAAGGCTTTAGCAAGTGTTCTTTGGACTTTTCCATTAAAACTACAAATGTATCGTAACTGTAATTTGTAAACTAATGGTCGAAATATCATGAAATTTCAACACATATCGTTTGAAGGATGGTTCTATATAAAAATCATATGTTAATCTACAAACTTATAGTTGAAGTTACGAGAGTTCGGCGATGACTCATATTTAAAACAAGTTGTGGGGTATAAACTGCTGATATAACTAAAAAGCACTGACTCATTTATTGTTCTATAATGTATATAGAAACGAATAAGACAAAATTCATTATCGTATTATAAATTTATACCGCTCTTATAACCTCTTTTAAGTATAAGTCACCGCCGATCTATCGTGATTTTGACTATACTTAATTTTTTTTAAATTATATAGGTGCAAATCTTGGTACAGTTAAGCGAATATATATTGTACATAGTATAGTTCAAATTACGAGAGTTCGCCGGCGACTCATACTTTAAACAAGTTGTGGGGTATAAACTGCCGATATAACTAAAAAGCACTGACTCACTTATTTTTCTATAATGTATATAGAAACGAATAAGATAAAATTCATAATCGTATTATAGATTTATACCGCTCTTATAACCTCTTTTAAGTATAAGTCGCCGTGATTTAGACTATACATAGATTTATGAGAAAAAGTATTATGTAAAATACAAAAATGACTAGGACTATAGTAATTTTTAATTGATTTTATAGAAATTCGATGTCACAAAGTAATACTGTATATTTCTCACAGTGTGAGTTCACTTTTTTATTATCATGTATAAAAAGAAACTAATCAAGAACCACAGTTATTTCTTGGTATAAGATTAGAAACAATCAGTTAATTAAAATTACAGTGTAAGCGTATAAAGCGCACGCAAATATGCTATTCGGTCTGGTAGATTCAGGTTATAATCCACGATGATTTGTATTAGAACCTTCCATCTAATTTCCCTACAAATTATTTATTATCCAAAGTTGAAAATATAGTTATTAGAACTTACCGTAATAAGCATATAATCCTCTGTATCAGACTTAACACTGGACGCGTAAGATCGTTTATCACTGATAGATTTAAGATATTCCGATGGTTTGATAAGATGGTTCGAGTTATCACCCGTTGATGAAGTTGGAAAACTTGGAGGAACAAATGGAAGAACTAGTTGTTTATTCACAAGGTTTCTCACTGATGGCTTAGTTAGATCCGATGCCAGTTGATCTCCATCGAGATGTGTGGTATAATGGTGATGATTGAACGACGGACCGCTTTGATGATCTGTTGTTGGTCCAAGGTGCTGGGTATTACTGCTGCTTGAAGAAGAATGACTTGAAGCCGTCGTGGAATGCTTGGACTGAGACAGCAGCTTGGATTTCTTGCTCGCTGTAATGGAACAGTAATTATTTTATACATATTACAATTTATGTATGTGTTAGGTTTAAGTGTATGTTAAAAGTATGCAGGAAACCTTTTTTCTGCGGAACTTCTACCTATGATCGATTACTTTTTTTTGGGTAAACAGTTATGTCCGGATGTGCATCCGAAATTAACATAATTAGTATGTAATTATAACAAATATTATTATACTTTCACTAATTAGTTTTAAATTTAGGTGTTAGTAATTCAGGTTACTTTTTTCTCAGTTTCCTCATGGTTTATCGATCTGACACTATGTTGTAAAATATGATTTTCAACATAGATATTCTGTGCTAATCATGTTTTGCTGATTGTGAAAAAAATACATCTTAGGTTGCAAAAATTATGTCATGTAAATAATGAATTGACAAATTTCTCCATATGGTGAAATGAGTCATCAAAAATGTTTTTTCTTTCGTGATTTGTTGTCACGCCTGTTATTTGATGAAGATGATTTGTCTGAATTCGTCTACCAATTATTTCTTGGAATAAACAACTAAATTATATATTTTTTTATTTTAATGTGATTTATTTAATTTAGAATTATGAACCCAGTAAACATTTTGGAGCATTTTGGAGTCACTTTGATATCATATTGGAGATGCGTCTGATTTTTCATAGTCGTTCACAGGGAATGTCTCTTTTATGAGCTACGGACGGCGCAACGGCTGCTCACTGTTGAATAAAAGCGACTCCTGTGACAGGTAGGGAATCAATTTGAACTAAAATTGATTTTCTGTGTGTTGCTCCAACTTGTAAAACGTTAGAATTGAAATGTACGAGTGACTAGAACTTCACCTAGCTATTCTATTTCACTAATTGTTTGCTGGGAATTTAGAATAACAAAAATATAATATTGAATTTAGAATTGGTGTTATTCGCAAGTAGAAGACTTCTAAGTTTAAAAATAGAATGAATAGAGTTATAGAAAGTACCTTCTTCTAAAAATTACAAATATCAACAACTGAAACTATCAATAATTTCAATAATTACATTATAGAGGCTGAGATAAAGAAGGAGTCCTTAGTTTTTGCTATGTATCCTTTATATAGTTCAATTTACATATGCTCTGTATTTGTTCATCTGAAGATATGTTTATTCTTATACATCCGTATATTATTTCACAGAATTGCCACAAAAACAATTATATTTTATTATATTACGTAGCATTACAATTTGGAACTAAATAGTCTTGAAATAGTAAACATAAATATTACATAAGTTGCATGAAAATTAAGCATAACGAACGAATGCATCACACTTATTATGTCACATGTAATGTTTATTACTGTAGTATACTTTATAAGAATTATCAGTCTCTAACGGGTTCGTTTTACATTGTTTTTAGGAAAAATTAGATGTTAGATGTTTGAATAAGAATATTTTTCTCGAACAGTTGACAAAATCTGTTATTAAAATATTTAAGATTAGTAACATAATCACTGAAGCAGAAAGTTATCTTAGGGCTTGGTAAAGTGACCTTGAATTACAATAGTACATTAAGATAATAAAAGATGATGAGTATGGGCACAGCCAAAACGCAGTTATTATATTAGTAATATATAATTTAATAAACACGAGTATATTTAATAAATATGTAAAGAAATTATATTTCTTTAATTGGTACAAAGCTCGGTTGTCGGTAAAACAGTGACCATATACTCATGGACTTCATAGATGACGCTGTGTGGAATAACGACTAAGTAAGGCTAGGTAAAAAGGAATTAACAATTTAAATAATAAACTTTGAATGTCGTTTCTTTGATTTCAGGTAAGATAGTATGATTTAAGTTAAACAGTGTAATTATTATAATGTGCCTTTGTTTTCAAAAGCAACATATAAGTTTGTTTAACATATTTTACAGTTCCTAATAAAATTGGAGATATTGTCTTATAAATATTTTAACATTTTCTGAACAAAAGGTTGCCAACATGAACACAAAATATGTTTTGAATTGAATAAAAACGTGCATCTAATGTAAATGACTGTGATTCTTCACACGCATTGCGTTACGCTATTTCACGCATATTTAAACAACTAAACATACAACATTGAAAAACAATGTAATTTATGTAAGTTTAGATAAACCACGATATTCTATTTCCTTTGAATATTTACTTAGATTACAAACCGTTAATACGGACTTGATCTTTTAAATCATGTAAAAAAAGTGAAATAGATCGACTGATGAATGCTAGAACCACGCTAAGATTGAAACCTCGCTAAGAGCGAACGAAAATAATGTACGATAATGTAAAATACCATTTTTTAAACGTGTCTATCAATTATTCATTTATACGTTTTCTTTAATTCGTCGAATGTTTAAGAGATGTTTTGCGAAGTTCAGAAATACAATTATAGATGGCGCAACTCACGAAATACGTCGTTGTAAGTTTGGCAACATTGGCAACATCGCTTTTACTAAAGAATATTACTTTTTAGAGCGAGAGAGTTTGTCTGTTCATTTCATAACGTTACATACACAGTTATGTCTTTCAGGCTTTATATACTGCAACGTTAAGCTTAAGACATATGTTTTATAACGTTATCAAATCTTCTAATCGAAACTAATTGAAACGTAAAAATAATAAACAAGTTCTCCTTACCCCTAATTCAAATGCAACTACAATAACTTTTCCGTGAAGAATTGTCTGTAAACTTAATGAAGCATATTACAAAGAACACTGTTATTTGCATCTATTATTAAAGTGTATAGCACCAGTTATGTATAATGTTTCACAGTTATCATTTTTTCATCATTAGCAAACAAAGCAATTGATTATTCGGTCTCTTTGTCAGCAAATGATCAAACTTTCGTTTAATTGGATTCGCAACCCCTACTACAAACGATATTAATATCAATACACATACTGCAGATGTCACAGCTGTTAATTTGGCATGTTGTATTGTTAATTGGCATAGTACAGGTAATGATTGCAAGTGCAGGTGCTCGAGATGAGACGATGGGTACATACTTGTACTACCGATTGCCGCTATGTGATCTTCGTATACCGTACCACGTGATCGACAGCTAGCTAACTGTACCAGATGCATATAATATGTAACGGGCAACATTGAACGGAAAACGGAGCTCATTACTGACTATATGCGTACCTCAGGTACATACATGTTATCATTATTATTAACAATATATATATACGTACAGGGCGGTTCAACTGAACACGTCAAAACCATTACAGACAATATTGGATTCTCTTAACGATCAAAAGTGTTACCAGAGTAAGGAATTGTTAATATCTTTTATTAAAGTTCCAAATCTGGCAATAATATCGATAAAGTTTAACGATAAATGTTGCCAGATATTACAATTTTCCACAATTTCATCTGGTAACACTTTCGATCATTAACAATATAGTTTATTTATCAATATAGTTAACAAATCCAGATAAAACAACTGTAGTAGGTACTTAAGAATCACTCTGTACAATTTAGAATAAATTATGCAACTTTCTTTACCATAAACTAAATCCGTTATAGAGAATGGTCAGTTCATCATTCGTACTAAAAATAACTGACATTTGCAATTTAATTAATTTTTGATTAACTTAATTATTTATAGATTTATTTTCCGCTGGCAAATTTAATAGTTGTTAATTCTTATTAATATGCAATTAATGATAATTATTAGGGTCATTGAATTTTATACATATCAATTTAAAATATACAATATATATATTATGAAAATTAAAAATCAGTGTTCTTTTTTAGAGGTTGGTAATACTTTAAACTTTTTGGATTTTTTGAATTATTTTTTGTACTGTTTCAATTGAATTACATATTAATTACAAGAAGACTAATTGATAAATCTAATATTATGCATCACATGCATTGCTCGAAGTGAGTTATATTTAGAGCCAGTGAAGTACCATGCGCGGGGCTACTTCACCCCGACTTTAACGACCACTGGATACAAATAAAATTTGTTTGAGACAAAAGAAGTTATTAACTAGAAGGAAGAAAAAAATTCATTGAAGATTCCAATACAGTGGTGTATTGATAAGCATTAAGGGAGAAGTTAGCTGTCATGATAAACTGTGGTAATGTGAAACAACTCTAATACTGACTACTGACAATAGGGAATTTATGAATAGTTCATTTCCGATTCGGATAAGTTTTACAGTAGCTCTAATTTATGAAATCAACATCAACTTAGCAAAGCAGGAACATGAAGTGAGCCTATTTAATGATCCATTAACTACGTCACCACCAAAGTGGTCAGGACGTGTGAAGTGACGACACATCTAAGCAAATTTTGTCTTCCAAAAAACACAATAAATAAGACTGTAAAATAAAACAAAATTAATAAAAAAATTATTCTAAATGTGTGACGTCACAACGTGGGGAAGTAGTCAATGTGTGACAAGACGTGATAATATTTGACGAAATTTATGGATAACCTCTTGAATAATTATGAGATATAGTTAACCTATGACTGTAATACAATGGAACACAATTGAATATTCGATTGTAATATTTATTACTCAACTAAATTTATTTTCCGGCACGCAGACTCCCACAGGTAACGCTACGGCACTGGTCCAAGTTCTATGTAGTGTACATAAGACAGGCGCAAGGTTCTACTCCGGTAATAAAGTAATTATTCTATCGTGTTTGTACACCAAAATTAATTACATTAAGTGACCCAATTATTTCGAGTTTTAACTTTACAAGCACTAATTATTTTGTAGCACTGTACAGTAGACTACGCATAATTTATGCGCATGCGCACACATTACTTATCACGTACTTAATAACAACTAGTATTTGTTTTTAATTTAATTACAAGTTTTACAAACACATTTTTTTAAAAATAAATAATGAATATTTTAAATGTATAATTAAGTATCTTTGCTTTCACTTATTGCAGTATTTTTGTTTTTTTCTTGTTTTTATTTGATGGAAAATTTTTGAGAAAGTTTTTTTCTTTGACGTTTGATTTATTTCAATATTAAGTACTGTCTTTGATTAACTTAATATAGCATACGGTCTGGTTGGTTTTGTTTTCGTGTTAATGTCGAAAATGTATCTTAATTGTAAAATAGATGTTAATTAAAAATTGTGGAATCTTCCAAAGAAGCTAACAGTAAATTGTGCTAGGTAGTGTAATAATTGTGTTTAATTATAAATCCTATTTTGTTTTTGCAGCGAAAATATTATTTTTTTCGAGATAGAAAAGGTATAATGGACTTGTGTCCTCATTTTTTAGTGGTCGATTTTTCAATTGTTGATTGTAATTGATGTTAATAAATGTGTATTGGCGTGTCTATTTTATTAAATATCTAAATGTTGACGGAGATATAGTAATTGCAAATTTGAATAGTAATTTTAGCGCTAGAGATGGTCGGCCATATTTGTATGACGTGAAATGCATTTTATACGTCAGTTATTTGTTGAGTAGGTCAGTGCTGTGGTAATGTTGGTAGTGGAAATAATCAAGTCAAGTCAAAGAATAATAAGTTTTTATTTTATTTAACCCTGCTAAGGCAGACATAATATTGAAATTTGATTGTTCCTTGAAATAGCTATAAATAATATTTGATATTTTGATATATAAATACATATAGCAGAGATTTATGAGCTGTAAGGTTGGTAATCTGTAAACTTGTCAGAGTTCTGTCGAGAATATATCTCTGTTGTGAAAAAGAGATACCAACTAGCGGTTGTGGTGTCACATGCATTTGTAACCCACTTTATCAATATATAGTACAGTTTTATAGAAATTAAGAAATAGGACATAAGTCCATTATAAAATTCTTACCTGTAACCATGGACATTGATCTGTTATGCCTCCCCCTCACAAGTTCCGACGGTTTCAGTGTTGGTTCTTCAACAATTTCTAAACCAGAATCCTCAGCTTCACTGGTTACTGCATTATTTTCAGGATGAGCAAGAGGAGAGAAGGATCTATGTTCCATCTTGTTGGCAGGTGGCACTAATGGCAAAGGTGGTGGCGGAGGAGGAGGACACATATCCCCCGGTACGGACACAACACGTTTCAAACCCCTAGCTGACGACACAGAGAGATGATTGGGATGCGGCAGAGAATGTCGATGAGACAATTTAGTCTTCTCGTTACCTTCATAAGTGTTGGACTCCGAATCATTTTCTGACACTACGTTGTACACACTCTCCATTCTGCTGGACGAATAATCGTTATTGTGTGAGACTTTGTCGTAATCGTTGTTGTTCTCAGAGGAGAGAAGCTCTTTCAGTTTGTTGTTGGGTTCTTTCTTTGCGCTACTCTTCTGGAGATGGACTTTTTCGATTTTTTGGGGTTTTGGTAAGAAATCGTTGTGTTTCTTTGAAGGAGTGTCGTATTTCTTATCGTACATGTTTGTCTTTGTTGCAGAGGATGAATCGCGGGATGCAGAGCTGCTTCTTAATGATGATTTATCACGGGATGTTGATGAGCTACGATTTGACTGTGAAAAACGAAGAGTCATTAGATAAACGAGGAAGAGAAGCACGAATCGATTGGATTTGCACCAGATGCATCAGAATAAGAATTAAAGGTGTTATAAACGAGTGAACGAAATGCAGTTATGTATATGTAGTATAAGAACAAACGAGACAAGTATATAATTATAATTTAATAAATTTCTACTAATTGTAAAGGATTTAATACTACAAAATTATCAACATTTAAAAACAAATCATCGATATCAGAGTAGGATTGATTGGTTCCTAAATAAATGTCAGTTTTTAGTTCGCTATTAGTTTAATAGATATGGTATGCTTTGAATTTTAATATCTTTAGTATCTAAAGATTATATTGTCATTAATGAGTTACTCATTGTTTATATATTGTCTTTACGGCAGAGGCGGCCTTAGCCATTGCTTTGCGAGGCCCCGGGGTGGCAGATCTTTGCGATGCACTTGTTCTTTGTATAATTTATGTAAATTGTAAGTAAGTATTTTTGATGATAATTGACGAGAAATAAAATTTTATATTGGAAATCTTGTAAGAGTTAACAAGCACAAAGATGACAAATATTAATAATGAATAACTAAGCCACATGAATGCCTTAAAAGATATATGCAGTGATTCTAGTGGAATCTAGTGCGAGGCGCGAGATTCAAATACATATATAGTAATGTATTTTTCTATTTGGGTTGTTGCGCGAGAATTCCACCCACTAAGGCCGCCTCTGTTTTACGATATCTTGTAAACTTTCTTTATTAACTAAGACATAAAAGTACTGCTTTTAAAATCTTATTGACCTCAAAAGTTCCAAGATAAAGACACTGATTACTAAGTCTAATTAAAATTTGTCCGACATTTAATTAGACTTAGTGTAGCGCGAATAAAACATGAATTATATTTGCTATTATCAACGTCAGATTTCTTCGAATCAAATTGTTTTGTGAGCAATTTAATCAACTATCAAACTGTTACTGTTCAAGGAAATTTGTTGAGCCCTGATTTGATTTCTGGGAATGATATTTAATCGATGGTTGAATTTTTAATGCAATTAGTTTATGATTCTCACCTGGGGCGCAAGTTTGACAACGACCTCGCAGCTGTTGGCGGAGCTTGCACTAGCTGACCTGCTGTGAGACCCCGAGTCTCTACTACGACTTCGTCCACCATGTTGGACTGCTTTATTCGTTGGCGTCGTGTCCTGTCCATTGACTTTAATGCTCCCTCGCACGGATCCATTGTGTGGACCTACGGTAACCCCACGTCTTCCAGCTTCTTCTCGGACGAGATAAATATCTTCGTAGTCATGATTGTGCGAGGAGTGCTCTGAGATGTCTGATGATGACAGATTCTCATCACTGCCGCTTCCGGCACCACTGCTACTTGAATGAACGTCTGCTTTTACTGAAAATTTAAATAAGAATCATATTTGAAAATTAATTTTCATAAAGTTAATATTATAATATTCCTAAACTCATGTATTATTTAACGTAATATTTTATACCCAACATTACTTAATAATGTTAGTTTAATATACACAAAATTTAATGCAAACTCTTTGATTCATGTTTTTCGACAGGAGAAAATCGCCGAACATGCAAAACACTTCTAACTTTTATGCCTCTCACAAACAAACTAAATGTGCTATATAGCTCAAACTGAGAACATATGTTCGAGACAAGTGTACCAATATAACAAAATAAAAAAATCGATAATCGAATGTACGTAGCCCGCGAAATTTGACCTTCACCTTATTTTTTTAACAGACTGCGTATAACATTAAATTATTTTGCATAAAAAGTCCACAGGGGCCCCAAACGTGTGTAAAATGTTATCCACAATCTCAATGTGAATAGGAATTGACATCAATTAGAAATACTTCAGTTTCGTCAAATATTTTTTTTAATATTTTAAGAAATTTTGATAAATGTCACTGTTCGTTTGGTAAGAATGATAACATGAAATCTTCCGATAAAGCTGCAATGCCTGAATATTTAAAAACCTTAATATCAAATGAATTACCAAGATAAAAGTTGAATCTTGTACACTACGTCACAATTTTGATGTGAGAGGAAGAGCTTTCGGCAAACTTTAATCAATTTTCTACCTATATAAATATACACCTAAAAATAACGCCTACTTTACTATCTAGGTTCCTTATTACCAATTATTTCATTTTCCTTTTCACTACATTTCAAATTCTCTTCAAATTGTTTCACACTTTTGTTATCATCAGTCGTCGATTCTTTCGATTCTGCTTCTTTAACAGTTGGTTCGTCTGTAACACTATTAATTACAGTCTCTTTGGTTTCACATTCTAATAACTTAACTTGTTCCTTTCTTTCTACACCAGATATATTACCGCCTTCTTTCACAACTTCACTATTATCACCATCTACATTTTCTACTAGATTGTTTCTATCTAAATTTTCAATCTTATTCTCATTGCTGGATTCTACAAGTCTATTCTCTGTTTCTTCAGTTTCACTAAGATTAACCACTGCCACTTTTTTGCCATTCTTCACATGATCTTCACCAATAACTAATTCTATCGTACTGGCATTAGACACACGTTTGGTTTTTAAACAAAACAAAGTATTTTTTAATGATTTAAACATAATTAAACAACAGATATGTCTATAATCTTGAAGAGTCTGTTTCTAATGCATTTTTTCATCGATTCTCACCATTGTGATTCTTATCTTAACTTTGTGGTGTTCGATTATTTTTATTACAGCTATAAAAGCAACAAAAAAATTTAACTGCTGAAGATAACAAAACGTAAGAGATTATCATTTTGTTTTATTGATCCTCGGATAATAAAAAACACACAGCTAAATATACAACGAGGATGATACCACCATATGGAATTACTTAATAAACTATTTTATGCGTGAATCGGCACTTATTTGTTCTTTTGAGTTTGAAAACTTTTAGGTTATGTTGTAGGTTGGTTGTTTACCTCAGAGTCACGTCGCTTTGTTAACAAAAATGTTCCACAAATTAGTCAACGGCATTTGTTATCAATTAATAAAATTAAATATGTGTTTGTTTATACAATTAGTAATAAAAAACAAAATAAACCAGTGGCGTAAAAATGTACAATAGATTTAATGACACAGGGACAGAATTAATCAGACTTCACTGGAAATTATATTTATTAAAATCTATGAATTGTTGTCATGAAAGAGTTTGTTCACAATTTCGTCTGTATTATGGTCTACAAATAGTAGAACAACTTCACCTGTAAGTACAACTACAGTAGAAATGTTTCACCAAATTGTTTACTAATTGAGACAGATAATCAATAAACACAGCTGATGCCATATTGCTGGTATGGTTACATGCTTATGTCATGGTGATTACCAGAACTAGTAAGCTTGTCAAAGATTTAGTGTGAATTTTAATCTTACCTATAATAGCAGTTCCTTCATTTCTTTCTCCTTGCCCAGCACCAAAAAGATCCTTTACTCTATTGTAAATGACCTCCTGTGGATTGTGTAAGTAGAAGGACTCTGCTACACTAGGATCTGGACTTGGAGCACCTTCGGAACCGCTCATCGTCAGAGGATTTATGTATAATCCATTTTGTGGGGCATGACTGCCATGGTGAGATGCATGATTTAAAGATACTCCTGTGTGTGCAGAGCTAACGGTACCATTGTGACTTAAGGTGTTGTTTGCCGTTGGAGGGTGAAGGTAAAATGGTTCCTGGTTTATGCAATCTGGATAGTTACACTGAAAAAAGGTTTAGAAAATATTGTAAGATAAGTAAACTACCAATATTTATTAAACTGTGAACAAAAACTTTGTTTCTACCAAATCTAATGATTATTTCTCATCTATGGAACATATATCCGGCTAGAAGGACCATAGAATTTATTGGAAGCGTTGATTCATTAGAATCCTCAATAGTAAAGACGTGAGAGAAGTCTTCATCAAAGAATTTCGTAGAAATAGAACGCCAATGTCTTTAAAGAAGAAGCTTGTGTATTTGTACCTTGATCCTACTTAAATTTAAAACTATTTTCGCAGTAACGGATACAGTTTCTATTTTTACAACTTCTATAGCGCGTTTATTTTTATTCAAAAGGTTCATTTGTGCCAAATACTTATCTGTTACTCATTTTCACCAACCTGTGACTCTCCCTTACGGCAAAAGCACCCCTGGGGTTGCTGCTGATTACTTTTTTGCACGTTATTTTTAATCGTTCCATCAGGATAATCCGGAGTTGTTCCATGTTGCACCAACACGTTTAAACACTGCAATCAAAGAACGGGGTTCATAATTATTAATTAATCGATGCACCAGCAGCCATTTATTTATTTTAAATGCCTGATCAATGTGATACATTTAATTTTGATTTATATTTCATAAATATTACTGAACTATCAAGTATCACACATGATTAACTTTGAATAAATCACAATTGTTTATCTATTAATGCACTTTGTAATACAGGATGACTAGAAATCTTGGTTTTATGATATTTAAAGCTAGCAGAGTGCCAGATGGGAGCGAATACCATCCAGAAAATTAAAATTTAGAGTAAGGTTCGACATTTTTACATGATAAAAAAGGAAAATCATATTTATGTTTTATTTGTTTTCCTAATGTACCTCAACTTGTTGATTCTCTGCAGCATCATTTATTGGACTTTTTCCAAATTTATCGAGCTGTAAACGTGCTCCATGACGCAGTAGCCATCTAACTGTATCTAGGTGGCCTCTAGATGCTGCAAAATGGAGAGCGGTCGCTCCATCTCCATCTCGAAGATTTGGATCAACACCTTGATCCTGAATCTGTGGGGAGATAAAATACATTTATTAGAAAGGCGCAATGACGTTATTTTTATATTTCAAGACAGTGTTAGTTAGTTATAATGGATTTAAGAAATATGGGAATATTTTAGGAGCACTGTTCAATGTCATCCGCTGTTTTGAATCATTACTAATTTTCAGTGAAGTGCTCTACTTTACAGCGATGTAGCTCAATATCTATCAGAGATGTGAAAAAATGTTGTAAACACAAATTGTACGCAATTGAGTCCTCTATAAGTTTGATTATATACTATTTTTGTCTTAGAACCGTTTTAAGCCGTCATCTTTCAAAATGGCGTACTACTCCTTCAAAATGGAAGCTGGTAAATTTTCATAGAAGTTTTTTTCCATCTCTTTCATCAATCAGCCTCAATTCTCGGCTTTAACACTAGTGTTAGACGTTTCCTTCACTTAATATTATTCTACCTCTAGCAGAAAACAATATGCTATCAAATAAATATAAATTGCTGTACTCCAGTAAATAAATGCACTGCTGAAAATAACAATTTCTGTTATTTAATGCATCATTTAACAGCACTTATCTGTAAACGAGATGCATTCAAGCTTTTGCAGCATCCTGTAGGAATGACTGAGAGAGAAGATTAGTTATCTCATGCCACCCACGGTGCGATAGAATACTGAGGTAACGACTGGAAAAGTTTCAATTTCTGAAATACTGTTTATTAAAGTTACGCTGCGATTATTTTGTTTATGACACATAAAATATACTGCTACTTGTCGATAATTATAGTTAAAAATAATCGAACCGTAATGTTTAATTGGTCATAAATTATAGTATTGATTAGCTTGTTCAATTTACCACATTTTGGATTACTGGTAATCGAAAGTTACACTTGTTGTATTTTTTATTCGGAAGGCGTATAATAGTTTTGTTTTTTAATTTATTTATTTAGGCTTTAGCTATAAGTTATATTTTTAATGTATTATATGAAATTAAATTATTACCATCCATTGAAGACATGGTAAACATCCCATTTGGCTAGCAGCGTGGATTGGAGCCATCCCATCTCGTGCCCTTACATAGAGTGATCCTCCGCCTTCTAGAACCAAGAATTTGAGAACCTCCAAATGACCCTCCTGCGCAGCAAGGTACACAGGCGTTACATCGTTGTCCATTTGAGTATTGGCGCTGCAAATAATTATTGAATTATATAAAAAAAATTGTACAAATTTCCAATATTGTTTTGTTTACATTTAAGGAATGTTTTCAATTAATTATTAATAAATCATTTGTTATATTGTCTTTGGCAATAACAATATAATATTTAATTCTTAGATAAAGTAACTTTGGTATCAACTTTACGAGTTTTTATGTGAATGAATAGTAGTATGCAATTCAGGCGCTTACCACATGAAACTGTGAAAGTTATGATAATAAATTCTGATACACATAAATTTTTATTACATCAGTGGTTCGGAATAAAGATTTAGGATAATATGTATTATAAGGATGTCAACAACTACCAATTTATTTTTATTTATTTTCTGTTCTATAAACATACGGGATTAACAGAATATTATATTCTACAAAAAATCTGGTTATAGCTTGAAGGTAATTTAAATCTGTCACGATCAATTATTATTAAACAATAAGTGGTAGCACAATTCTTTTCGTGAATATAGAACCCGGTAAACACAGAGCCGCATTGCGATCAATGTATCAATAAAATTGTTTACCCACTTTAAGAAAAAAACATTTAACATTCAAATAATTTACAACTAAATTCAACATTCAAAAATCTTTAATTATATTAACGCAATCAATAATATATTTGCAATGTAAATAACCAATTAATTGATTTGATATAACATTGTAATTGCGTAAACACGATAATAAATTTAACCTTTGTGTAATATTTGTAGTGAACTAGGAAGAACGACCTGACCTGATGATATTTGCTTGAACTCAGTTTGAAATTTGTAACGTAATTTGTAAATTTTAAAAACTGCACACTGGTTTTAGGTTAAATTAATTTATAATTATGTAACCTATTAGCTAAGTTGTTTAGTAATTTTCTAATTATCAAGTTAACCTATAAAATATTAAGCAGTTTTAATTATGTTGCAATTATAATTAGTGTGATACGAGTATATAGGCGACTTTAGTTTTCTGAATATTTAATGATTTAGATTTGGTTATAACTTTATAATTACAAAAGTTACAAGGAAAAGTTATTAACAGAAGTTAAGATAATGTTATTATCTACAAAAAAGCTTTTTACAAAATTTTTGTGGGAGTTATAATTTTTAAGATAATCAACAAAAAGTAATTGCACCTTCATTTCACAGATACAAATTGAAATTTAAATTCACGGTTGACTCTTTTACATAATGAAAAGAGAATTGTGCCTAAAATGCACGGTACGATAAAGGATTTATTCGTCTTTATTTGTTTTTACTTGTAGTGTTGTATATTCGGAACATGCTCGGATGCATTATAAGATATATAATAAGAAATCTTATTACATTCTTAATCTCCTTATAAACCTTAATCTCATGATAATTTATCTCTGATGATTGTGATAAATCAGTTCAATATTTCAAGCAAATATATACCCAATTATAAATACTTTATAAGTACTCCAGAAAATTAAACGCTTCTAAGTCTAATTATAATCCAGTCTGGCTGCATCTGCTTCTAGCACATTTTGTTTCTTGTTGATATCCATGCCAGTACCATGCTCTGTACTGTCATGACAATGTAATGTAAAGTCCATCACAGCTGCTTGGGTAGTTTCAATCAAAGTAACTTCAGCAGTAGTTCTAGTGACACACTGATCTACAAACCACACTTCGCAGGCTACTAGACACTTGGACTTGGACATGAACATAGAATACGATACACTGTAATAGTAGAACGAGTCTAAAACCCACAGGCTTCCAAACTATCTCGAACATAACTCTTTGTTCGTTTAACTTTTAATCGGTTCTGTTGAATTTGGTTGTAGTCTAAGCGAAAGTACGTCCTGATAAGATATACCTTGTCAGGATCTCGCTATGCCCTTGTCGGGTACATCACCGCATGACTACCCGATCAGCGCCCTATGGGGAGGTAAGGTTTCAACTTTTTTTTTATTTATGTATATTACTGTACAACATATTAAGTTTATTGTGTAAAAATTTGAAGTCGATTAGAGTAAAACTGTCGGAGATACAGAGTTTTAAGTCTTCACCTCTCTGCTATGCTTTCGTGTTACTTTGAAACTTTTAAATGCGGTTTCTCACACATAATTTTTTCAGAGTCGGTGCCCTCTCTAGCTCAAAATCTACTGGACCGATTCTTTTGAAATTTTGCACACTCTTTCTTTACATAAATGCCGAGGTAACGCTGTCGAGTTGTTTTAATTTTTTAATTTTAACGTATTTTAATGTGATTGTTTTAATGAAAAATCGGTATTTTGACTTGAAAAACTCGACAGCGTTACCTGCAAAAATTTATCAACTAGTGAAATCATTTTGGTTTTTCGATTTCAGAAAATCCAGTGATTAGTTATGAGTTGCACCGCAATGTTACTTTTTTTTGTGACGTCTGCGAAAATTCGCTGCCAATGCCTCATTTCTTGATATTTATTTATGAAAATTTCACAAAGTATTCTTCAAATGTTATTTTATCTTATAGTAATTATAGACATAATTATATATTAACTGTGTCGTCAAAAAACATTACCGAAAATTTGCTTCTTTTCTATCGTTACGCATAATTCCAAACAGTTTTAGTTCCTCTGTATAGACTCCAATCGTGAGAGTTTCACGTGTTAATTAGCACAGCAGGAGTATATACGAAATGCTCCAGCAGCCCCTTCTATATCCCCCCCTACTCCCACTCTCCTCTCGTACACCGCACTGAATTTACTACTACATATTATTAAACTGTTCACCTGTTAGAACGGTGTTTAAGTTATGACAATGTACTATTGTTTTATTGAGAATTACTAAAACAGTTTTTAGTAATTAAAACTTATTTAATTATTATGTTCTATGTGTATAATTGTTTTAATTAACATGCTTTGAATTCAATCTTATACACAATAATATTGTATATGTATTATATATTACAGAATGAATTTAACAAGGAAGGAGATGCTTGCAATTTACATGTTTCTGCGCATAATTATTGAATTTAGATATCTTGAATTGTAAAGTTTTATTTATGTTGCCTATTCCTTATAACTGTTAATTTAATTTCGGGTGTGCAGCTATTTTAACGACGTATGCTAAAATGATTATACATACTAAAAAGATCACTTTGTAAATAATATTTTTTATAGAAGTTTTCTTTTTAATAATAAAAATAAAGAGTGATAAAAACTGTAATACATACATACATACATAATTTGATACGATACAAGCTATAGCTATATAATAGTTTTTTCTAAAGAAATAACGTGCTATATGAAATTGTTCAAATTAAAAAGCACTTAACCGTTACGGTATGCTAATCCAGCTATAAAAAGAGAATGTTTTAAAATGATTAATGATACAAATACAAAACCGTAATAAATTCATCTTAGAACCAGCCTACAAACTGCTTCATTAAATTGAGTAATAAGAAGAATATGTTCGAATCATCGTTTTTAATTTATGCAAAAAATTATATTCATTTTTTTATTGTTTAAAGGGTTTTGTACTATACTTGGATTGTTTACATTTATTAATTATAATTTCATGAATATTTTTTAGGTTTATCCGTGATAATATTTCGAATATTGTTTGAGTTATAGCAATGGGCTTGTGTCCTATGTCTTAATTTCTATAAAAATGTACTATATATTGATAAAGTGGGTTACTAGAACCTCAAATGTTCAATTATTTTTCAATAACTCCTTATATGTTAAGAGATATTAACAATTAAAAAAGTCATTTTGTCTCTTTAATTATTAAAGGGATTCAACGTTGTACACATTTCAAATGCATGTGACATCACAACCGCTGCCAACCTTACAGCTCATAAATCTCTGCTATATGTATTTATAAATCAAAATATCAAATATTATTTACAACTATTTTAAGGAACAATAAAATTTCAATATTATGTCTGCCTTAGCAGGGTTAAATAAAATAAAAACTAATTATTTTTTTACTTGACTTGATTATTTCGACTACCAACAGCTACAAAACATTACCACAGCACTGACCTACTCAACAAATAACTGAAGCTAATTTGAAGTTAACTCTTAAACTAAATTTTAGCAAATATCGCTTGAAGGTTGGTACTATCTAAAAATCATATGGATTTTTTTATTAATGTATTTTCTTTGAAATGATTGACTTATATTTCGAGAACGTCCTGATCGATTCATTAATAATTAATAAAGTTTAATAACTGTGATTTATCGCTACTTAAAGCGCTCATCAATTAATAATAATAAATTAATTAAAAACCTGTCAAATGGATTTTGTTTATAGGTGTGTTCTGATTTACATGTTTCAACAAATCTCTTTAATTAACACTAGTACTTAATTATGTAATAACTGGGCAATTAAAACTATAATTATAGCAAATTTCATTACAATGTAAACGCGGTCATTTATAAATAGTAAAACCTTTAAAATAGTAAACCTTTATAAATAGACCTTGATGTATTTGTTCTGATGATAATGACACGTCCAGAACCCTCTCGCTCACTAAGGTGTGACAGAAACCTATTTTCTTTTCTCCAAATTCGATACGATTTCAATATAAAAAGAAGTAGAGGTTTCAGTCAGTCAACATGCAACATGTGTTACGTTTTTCACACAATTAAAGATGAAAATTTATTCTATATATAACAGATTATCTTTATATGTATTAGTTCAGTCTGCGTATGTTTGTGCTCGCAAAACTAGAAACGTAGTCGGTCGATTGGCGTTCGAAAATCGAATTCATTTCTTTCGTTTCTTTCTAGTTGATCGTCGTCAGTGTAGTGTATGTCTTTTATATACTTTTCCCTTTAATTTAATATCAGACTAGTACTTAGCGGTTAAGCTAGTACGTGGATTAAAAGTAACACGTTACTGTCAAGTTTTAAATATTAATTTTACAACCATACGCTATACTTTTCTTGACACAATAAAATAAAAGTAGAACTAAAACTAAAGACAAAATCAAAATTAGACGCTGTTTTAAATGGATGCTTTTAACAATATTATTATTAACAGATTCTAACTTGAGTAAAATTCCTGGAATGAAAAGAAAACTTTCTTAACAGTGCTGTAAAATATGAGTACATAAAGTACAAGTATTTAGATTTGCGGACCACAAAAGCCACCGTCTATGACTAACCTGACTTTCACTTTATCATAATTATTAATATATTATAATCAGGAATTAGTAAATAGTTTGCGTTTTGTTATTACTATTCTAATATAAAAACTATTTTTAATTGAATATGTAGTTGTAATAATACATTGTAACTCGCATATTAATTAAAAATGACACAAAACAGAAATTAAATAGAAATGCGGCTGTTTTGTGAAAATAAGTTCTAGTTTGATGAATACAATAATTGGATTATTTGCAGTGTTCTTTGTAACTAATTAAATAAAATAAGTTCCTACATGGTCACTAATTATAATTATAATACTGTTACTTAAAAATGTGCAGTAAAAATTTGATGTTGATAAATTATGGTTCATACGCATATTTTTTAAATTATCTAAATTAATAAAGGAAAAGAAGTTTTATGATAAATTTGACAACGTATGACCTGTAAAATTCACACACACAATTTAATTATTATTTTTTGTATAATTTAAGTGTTTAATTATTTAAATTAATAGCAATTTAGCTAGTGAAAGGATTTTTTTGTTTTCATATCGATACAAAGGCACATTTACTAAAGGCATTAACAAAAATACTTTCAAAGTATTGCGACAAGTGTATCTTCCTACATTATGTTTTTGTCTACAAGACGTGACGCGCTGCTTTAAGAAAAGGTAACGCAATTAGCGTAAAGATTTATCCATCTCCAAGTTTATTCACCTGTAACATCTTAAAATAATCAATTTTAATTAGGATACGGTAATTGAAGACTCCTTATCGGGAGAAGTTTAATTATTATGTAACAAGTTTAGCATCAGAAGTGGGTTCTATTATTTATAGTTCGATGTGTGCTATTTGGCGGTACTTCCCATATCTAGCCATTAAATAGATCACACTACTTAGAACATAGGTATGTGTCTAGCAGTCCGACCCGCAAAAAAGTATAGTTTCATAATGAAGAGGAACAATTTGTAGTTTTGGGAAGAAATTACCATTCTTTTAGCCCTCACGGAAATTTTGAGGAGTAAAAAACCAACCTCATTTTTTAAATTTCTTTTTCACGAATTTTAACTACTTTAATAATTCAAAAAAAGGCTGTATATAGGGGGGAGGGAACGCTTTTATTTGTGAGTTAAGTTTAGAAAGCAATAACAGTTTCATTTTAGTAAACAAAATAAATTTAATAACAAAATTTCAACAGACCTGACTTCAAAATTTGAACACAGTTATTTCCAATGGCGTTTGTGATGTAATATTACAAACAATTAACTATAAATAATATTTAATCTTTGTGAAAATATTAATTATTAATTTTATGGTAAAAATTGCACAAACCATCCGCACCATTACGTGAAATATAACAGAATATTTTTATTTCAAAATTAATATTGACCCATAAACATTGATCTTTAATATGTATCATCATATTTTTGATGTTAATAAGATTTTATTGTTTATGATGCATAAGTAAATGAAGTGACCTATAAAAATTACAAAATCACTAATTTTAAGATGATATTATATTGACAGGTTTATTATATTGGTATATTAATAGTGAGGCATTAAAAAATCAGATTAAATATTTAATAATTAAAGACGTTGGTATTTTAGGTGTGGCATTGAAATCAGGAACCGAAAACGAAACTAAATAACAATATTAACCTAAATTTGTACAAGATCAAAAACAGCAACAGATAATAAATATTTCTAGCAAAAATATAAGATTATTTCGTTCAAGTTTTTTCTTTAATCAAATTAAATTATATTTCTTTCAGGAAGACGGTTATTTACTAAAAGTATTACGGTTGTAACACCTCCCATTAAATGTTACTTAACAATTTAATGATCTTTGCAAAAAGCATGTTCCAGTGATTACGTTATGATCGATTAAATTAGATAATAGCTATTACTATTTTATATCGGTAATAAATTATTATTATTTTTTATATACAACAATTTAATATTTTCTAGGAAATCATTTTAATTTACATATTACTTTTGAATGCTTTATTTTTTTCAGGTTATATTAATACAAAATCTCTAATATATTGAAATTTCTCTTCAGCGGACAAGTAATTAATACGCTTAATTAATTATAAGCGTATACATTTTAACTCCAGCGCAGTGTATAATTTAAAGCAACCCTATTAAAACCATTGAAATAAATCAGCAGCTGGATATAAACTTTTACTTTTACTTAGAATTTTAAAAAAATACGTTTTCTATAATTTTATGGATATATACTGTTATACAGTGATGAGAAAGATAAGGACGCGGGCTTAATTCAGAGTAGGCCAAACGTTATGGTACACTTAGGACACTTTTTGTAAGATTTTGAATTGGACTAGAGTCAAATTCATTTGTTTGTTAATATTGGCAAATAAAATTGCAGTGAAAATGCAACTATCAATTAAAAAACAAATTAATATCACGGTAGATCAATTCATGATGCATGACTTCACACAAAAGTTACCAATTAATACTTTTTCAATACATCTGTATACCTTCGTCATATTTTCACTGTGATTTGAAGACATTTGCGTAGGTTAAAAAGAATTGCTAATTGTAAGAAAAATTATTGTTAAACTTTGGTAAATGATACTGCTTATACCGTTCACTCTTGTGAAAGATTAACATACTATAATCTGCTAGCTTTGTTACTAACAATTCCAATGTATATTACATTTCTTAGATTCTAACTTAATGTGACATTTATACTTTGGTAAGATTTATTTGATTATCCCATAAACTTGAATTCACTAAACAATTTCTTGATTAAAGTACAGTTACGATGTAACTAAAAACTAAATGACTAGTTGGCACTGCTAGTACAGGTTGATTACTGCTGTAGTAATATAACAGTTGTCTGAATACACAACACAAGAAATATATATATAAACATTAAGTGAAAGTTACGGAATACATTATGATTAGATATTTAAATGCCAGTTTAAGATGTTACAAAGCTGTGAAGATCATCAGGTATTAGATAAGCACCAGCACCAAATGAAAGGCGTGTTCCAATTTGTTTTTAGTTTTCATTTCATGTACCAGATTTTATGTCATTTGTCCCGTTGTTAGTTGCTGATATATATGCTTAATTTGAATTGGAAAGCGGGATAATCATGGATGGTTTATTTTACAAGGATGCTACCAAAAAGAATTAACTCCGAGATGTTATGCTTTTAAATTCAAATTCCCTGCGTTCTATTTTCTGAAGTTTTTTGTTGTTTTATTTAATGGATTATTTACCAAATATAATCACACATTTATTAGGTAGTGGTCGATAGGAATCTGAACATTTGATGAAGATCATTTCCTTCTTCTCCTTACCCCCAACTCTTTGCATATCTCATATCTTGCGCATCTCTTGTCCTTCCTTCTTTATCTAGTTCATTTTCAACTCTTATTTTGAATGTACTCGCCTCTGTTTCTTTAATTCCTTTGATCTTTTTGGAACAAAGAAAAAAATATCTATAGACTGTGTAAAAATAGTTGCATTCAATAATATTCATTGTTTTAACAATAAATCTCTAACAATTGAAGCAAGGTCCACCGACAAGGCATTCGTCTACCATTCAAGCAACTCGAAGTGTATGGTAATATTAGCTCAGTGATTAAACACTGGCCTGGCGGATAAAGAAAGCATGTTGCTTCGAATCCAGTGGTAATTCAGTTGGTCCAAGATCTTTGTACTAAGTCATGTTAGATCTGAGGCTTGAATTAGCTCCAGGAAGATGGAGCCGGATTTTTTAGCTTAAGCGATCCTGAGTCTTGATAAAAACAGCTTGTGGAATATATTTTAAATAAAATTCACAGCTCTGATTTTCACACAACAGAACGTTTAGTGGAAAATCCTGGTTCAAATTTAGTTTTTGGTAGTACCGAATAGATTGCTGATCATCTAGCTTACGGGTGGCTTTACTTATTGTAAGATATCTCAAGAACGCCTCATCCGATTTTAATAAAAATAACACAATATCTTCTTTCTAATATTATCTATCGAGTAACATAGATTGTATTTAAAGCATTGAACTACAAAATAAATGCGCGCTAAATTCAAACTGCCAATAATAATACTGATACGCTAGAAGTGTCATAACAAGGTAGGGATGTAATTCAAGTATACATATAAGACTTCAACCTATTAAGGATGAATCTTATGAGATAAGAACCCAAGGCATATTACACACAGCCCCACTTAATTGTAATGATTGTGGATAACCGTCTCCGTGCATCCTTGCATATAATAGACGATTGAATGTACTGTATTATGCAGGTGAGAGATTTCATTTACTTATCTTTTAAATAAATAAGTATACTGTTAACGTGTTATTATTCGAATGATGTATGCCTATGAGCAACTCGAAGAGAAAACCTTTAAACGCTGGTTACGTATTTATTGGGCTATGACGAATGTGTTCACTTGTTGATTATACACAGCCAGTGTTTTATATGAATAAAATCACATTAATTGGGTGCACTCCGCCTTAACCGGACTTAGCAGAAAATTATTAAACAGATTATAAAGAAATAATGACTTCCTTTTCTCTTGTGAATTAGATAGAGGAGCTAGAATTACATGACACATTACTCAATAAGTTCAATATATGTGACGAACCATATGAGTTTTAGATAGTACCAACCTTCAAACGATATGAGTTAAAATTTCATGACTTTTCGACCATTAGTTTACGGGGTGCAGTGATTTCAATGACGCTATTTTTGTTATTATCAAAACAAACAAAAAATTTGAGTTTTGTGTGTTGATAAAGCATTGCTTTTTAATGCCATTGCTTAAACGGTACTCCCAGTTGCAAACAGGCTCCCAAAAATTATTTTAAGACACAATTATGACTAGATAAAATAAAAACCGGCGTACAATTGTGACTAAATAAACAACTGATTTTGCGTAGAAGCTGAAAAGAATACCATTACTCTCAGTACACTCTCACTGACAAGACAACGGTCTTAGAACACAACAATAACTTTACTAATCTAAAGTTAAGAAAAATGTACAAAACGAGTGCAACATTTTTTTCTTGAATTGAAAACTTTACTATAATAACACATTGTTACTTTTAGTCAAAATAATTCTTTTCTTGTCGGTTAAATAGATATATATTTTTGAGGCTGATTCTCATCTTTTATTATTATATTAATAATAAATAATATTCGTTAATTTCAAATCACATTTATTTATAAACAAAGACATATTATTAACCTTATGCATCTTGAAGGCGGTCGATATTTCTTTCGGCTACTATCTCCCATTAGAACTAACTTAGACATTGCTCAGACAGTCAACAAAATACACAATTAGAAGATCTTGTTTTTAATTAAATAACACACATTTTAATATCTCACAAAATCACTTCATTGTATAACACAAATCACTAAACAAACTTCACTAACGTCTTAATCGACACACAACAACATCATTCTGGGTAAAACGTTCATTTCTTCACCTCTTACACACACGTCCTCTTAATGCTTAAGCTTCAAAAATAATACTAAACTTCTAAGTTTACAATTACTACTTAAAACATTGTCTATGCTATCCAAAGACAACAGCGGTACTATTACATATGCTACTTGCAGATAGAAATGATAAAGTGAAAGGTATCCGCTGTGCTATCTGTTTTGTCTGACCTAGTGAAATATAAAACTGGAATATAAATTTTATATTAATATTTAAATATAACGTGTTGCACTGGTTTATATTGTGGGAGGTGAAGGAGGGGGGGGGGGGGGAGGTTGTAATTAAAACTAGATACACTTGTAAATAATGTTATATGCAAGTTTAATGACTTTGTAAAACTTTTGTGTTAGAAATTTATTTTAATATTAAATTTTCCAAGATGTAAAATATACTTTACCGACTTTTAGCTAAGACATATATTTACTTAATATTTAATGGGCTTAATTTCTATAAAAGTGTACTATATATTGATAAAGTTGGATACTAGAACCTCAAATGTACAATTAAACAACAATAACAATTAAAAAAGTCATTTTGTCTCTTTAATTATTAAAGGGATTCAACGTTGGACAACATTCCAACTGCATGTGATATCACAGCCGCTAGTTGCTATCTCTTTTATACAACAGAGCGTAAAAGAGATAGCATATTCAAGATAAAACTCCGGCAAGTTTACAAGTTACCAATCTCATAAATCTCTGCTATATGATAATAATAGGTAATAATAGAAAAGAATATAAAAGTGT
Organism: Panorpa germanica; assembly: GCA_963678705.1. Lineage (NCBI taxonomy): Eukaryota > Metazoa > Arthropoda > Insecta > Mecoptera > Panorpidae > Panorpa > Panorpa germanica. Next base: position 1,935,425 of record OY783222.1, read on the forward strand.
GGCAGTATGGAATGATGAAGAAGATGGAGGAATAAGAGAAGTAAGGAATGCCTTGATAAATCGAAAAGTACAAATTGAAGAGGGGGATAAAGAGTGAACATGCAGAATATGGCAAATGAATAGGCATAGAAAGAAAGAGAGAGAGAGTGGAAAGCAAAATTACTATAGTGGAACTGTTGCTAGAGGAAGAAGAAGATATATGACAGAAGCAGGGACAAGTTCCTATGAGACGTACCAAATAGTGTGTTTCCTATTTTGATTGTCTGTATTATTTCAGTTCAATAAATTTAAGAAATAAAATATGTACATACTGATATAATAGTGATATAAAAAAAATAGGTATAAAGATTGCCTTTTAGTCTGAAAGTGCATTAAGGGTCCTCAGCCAACTTGAGTTAATGTGGTTCGAATAAGATCAGACCTTTTGGCTAATAGCGCATATGCTATCTTAAAACTATGACTAAATGTCCTAAAACTAATAGTGGTTGCCAATAGGGGTTCCCCGATGTGTTTATTCGTTCCACGACTGGACTCAAACCAGCGACTTCCCCAAGCACTTAAAAACCAGACTATTAGTAATCTTCACACGTATTAAAGAGTTGCTTTATTGCAATTTTATAGTCAAATTTTATGAAGTACAACATTGTCGAGAGCTACCATCAATGGAAGAACAAAAGTATTCATTCATTCAAAAAATTTACTATTCAATATTATTTCACTGTTAAAAAGAGGCCTGCATATTATTTTCTATTTATACATTCATTACGTTAAGAAAACTTCCTTGTGTCCTATGTCTTAATTTCTATATAAGTGTACTACATATTGATAAAGTGGGTTACTATAACCTCAAATGTATAATTATTTTTTAATAACTTTCAATATGTTAAGAGAAAAATTAACAATTAAAAAAGTCATTTTGTCTCTTTAATTATTAAAGGGATTCAACGTTGTACACATTCCAATTGCATGTGACATCACAACCGCTGCCAACCTTACAGCTCTGCTATATGTATTTATATATCAAAATATCAAATATTATTTACAACTATTACAGCACTGACCTACTCAACAAATAACTGACGTTAATATGCATTTCACGTCATACAAATATGGCCGACCATTTCTAGCGCTAAAACTATAATTCAAATTTTGAATTGCTACATCTCCGTCAGCATTTAGATATTTAATAAAATAGACACGCCAATACACATTTATTAACATTAATTTCAATCAACAATTGAAAAATCGTCCACTAAAAAGTGAGGACACAAGCCTATTTAAAATAAGAATAAACTAAGGTGCAAATGAAACAAAGTCCTGTTCATCTCATAAGGGTACATGAAGCAAAAGAGGAAAGAAAAAAATTAGATTCTTACCCCCTCCCCTTTGACCATATTTTGCTTCCCTTGTATGTGCAGTAATTAATGAATGACTTCTTATTAAAATAAACGAAAAATAAAATTTCATTGCCGTTTTTGGTTCTTTTAAAATGTCGGTGGTTGTGATATTTATAAAATTGACTATCAGTACTTCAAATTACTTTTTAATTAGTTATAATGTCATATTAATAATTAAAATATTTAATAATTTTTGATCATTAATGGAAACCAAAGTTATAAAATAATAAGTCTGCTTGTGATGTCACATTCGATTCGTAACCTCTTCTTTTCTATGTATTGCTATCTCTTTTATACAACAGAATATAATGTCAGTTACTACTTACAGCAGGGTCGTATTATGCTTATTGTGAATGAAGAAAAATAATCTCGATTCTGTGACGTCATATGCAAAACAAACACAATTTAAATCTCTGTCACCTTTGAATATTAAGTAAATAAATAATACTCGTATCAGTATTTCAACGAGACATTAAAAAAAATAAATGAGTTCACAAACCTATTCCTAAAAATCAAGAAAAAAAAATTGTACTTTGTTTTCCATACTGTGTCAAGTTGCTCTACCATTTAAGCTACAAGGAAGAATAAATACATTGATATCACAGTTAAATGTACTAACAATAATTAAGTAGGTTATTTAGCGGGCCACAGCCTTATTGACTAATTTAAGTTATCATTAACTAAACTAATTACGATAAACTATGCTCTAACATTAAACCACTACTGCTACATTGTACACTAACCAAAACTTACAGGGCACTTTGTGAAGGAGAGGGTCTTTGAAATTCTCAGCCACGTCTGACTGTCGAATTCAAGAACTCGCCTCCACGTGTGATTGCCACTATGAGAGATTATCCAGGAAGGCACAATTTCGTAAAGATTGTTTCTCCCCTTCGACGCCCCCTCTCACCCAGTAGCACATCTTCAAGAATTAGACATTTTCGACCCAATAAGGTCTAATCTCACCTTATAATCTTGATGATCTTCTGTAAGGTCCCTAATAATATGTAAACTTATACCTAACGAAAGATTTAAATTTAATATGACCTTGATCCCTTAAAGGGAACTTACTTACTCTCTAAAACATACTATGCACAATGTTATGACCCGATGTTGTGCAGCTTTTTAGCTTGCACAACTTTCTGGATCTTTACAATTCAGGCACACATCTTTTTCGCCATTATTTTGGCAAGATGGTAACCTTTTTCTGACTATCTATTGAACACCGACTTTACAATCAAATACGACTACTTGTGCTAAGTATAAGCCTAAGCAAACATGCAAGCACCTAAAATTCTGCGCTTATATTTTCTTCAACCTTGGAGGGACTTGAACCCACATCTTACTTAATACCACTGGATCTAAGCTCTTAACCACTGAGCTAGTACAACTGATAGATATAGTTTGAAATAACCTGCAATTCAAGAGCAAAGGAACGATAATAAATGGAGAAATAAATAGACAAAAATTATTTATATTTTAACAATGAATTTCATGAGTAATTGTTAACCAATTCAAACTTTGTTATTGATTCAGTGGCCATTTTACGTTACATTTTTCAGTTTGCATAAAATACAAAATTATTTTATACGACCTATTTTCTATCCGAGCAGAAATTTTACCCACATCGCAAGCGACTACTTTGTACGTGAATTGAATTTCATTTCAAATTTTAATTCCATTTTTAAATTGAAATATTTAACTCGTTCCATATTTATTTTACATATAACAACAAATAATTTTTTATAAGAACTGACTAAAAAAATGTTGCGGCAAGAAGCAGAATAAGCTGTAGCCTAATGAAAAAAATAAGCCTTCACCAGCGTGTTCCTATCAACGCTCGATGTCTTGTTTGTAAACCCTATCCGTATGAGCTTACGAACAAGCATTGCAAGAATTGAAGCCTTCAAAACCATAGACAAAGAATCAAAGGTTTTCAACCCGTAACAATCCGCCAGATCGAAACCTGACAACACCAAAGTAACGCTAGGCAGTGTTAAACCACTGAGCCAGTGAGACCTGTTAATATTGTTTTAAGAAAACATTACTTAAACATTAAAAAAAAATAGAATGTTAAAAAAATTGATTAGGTATCACCAGAGATTGGTCTTGATCCAAGATCTTCTCGGTAATACTACGAAGTGTTAAACCACTGAGCCAAGCTATACAATTAATATTTAATTAAATAAAAGCAGCAAAAACAACGTTGACAAAAACTATTATATTATAAACTATTGAATAATTCTGCTTTGTCATTTACTTTTCTTAAACGTATTGATCTATATAACAATATAGATAATCAAAAGAAGAAATTTAGATTTCTTTTCAATCTTAGGAAGACATGACAGTCTTAAGACAACCTGCCTTTTTTAAGTTATAATCTAGGTTTATTTTAAATTTATGCGTGATTGCACTAGTCTAGTTATATCACCTGATAAAATAAATACTTCAAACTAAATATCAATAGACTCTTGTCAAAATTGAAGAGCATACAATAAATGTTTTTACTTTCTACCAATAGTTCGGTCATTGTTACAGTCTAATAATAACCTAACCTATATTATTGAAATCAATGTTCAAGTACATAATACTTGTATATAATGCATTGTTTGGTTATCCCAGAACTGTTGTTGTTGTACTACTGTATTATTCAGTTGCAACGGATATGTACAATGTACATGTCAAAATGTCCAACCCCTGTTTACGTTCGAATTAAGTCTTAACTAAGACTTCTATGAATTATACATTAGAGATATCTGGTACAGTATGTTTACATTTAGAAGAGACAGCCTGGGAGCTACAGAAAAGGGTATTATGGAAAACGGGACGGAGCTAATGCGACCTATCACTCACCGTCAATTATCTTGAAAAACTGCTTCAAGGTACATGTAAGCAACAGCCAACCTAAGTCTACTGCAATCTTTACAGTCTTTATTCTTAAACTTATGCTTCTTATAATAGGTTATGAAAACAGACTATTGCATTCCCTTGCAGTCTGAGACGGCTGATTGCATTTACATAGCATTGTAGCATTTATTCGCTTGGTTAAAATTCGCTGATATACGCTTCCAGTATGAGAGATACGTAACGCCCGTATTCGGACGGCTTTGTCGCTTGCAGTATGCCAGGTTCATTACATTTACAAGGTTCGAATAGTTAAAGCGTAGTAGCGCGTATACGTCCGGTAAAAATTCGCTCAAATACGCTTGCATACGTGTGCCACAGGCCAAGTGCGAAACTAAAGCATACTTTGAAATCTAATCAGATTGGATTGGATATGAATAAAATAAAACTAATATTAATAAACGAATGATTATAGCACTAGTCAAATTTATTACGCATGACGTCAGAGAACAAGTGAAAAGGATTAATAAGCAGGGGGACTTTTCCTGTAAACAGTATTACTTTCAAGTTTCCATTCGTAAACTTATGCTTCCACCTAATATGCTATTGACACAGTACCAATTTTCAAGGCATGAATCAAACCCTATGCGTATTTTTGTAAACCCGACGTTGGCAAATATAATTGCTTTTTAAATGACACTGAAGACTGTTTTATTGAAGGGAAACATGAACGTGCAACTACGCGTGTTAACTTTCTGTGTGACGTTATACAATTAGAAGTATTACTACATATTCAACTAAATATTAAAACAGACAACACCAGAACTTGTCTTTTAATGACTTATTCAACTTTTGTCACCTGTCTGCTCTAATACGAAGGTTAAAGGTCATGGAAATTGGTACAAAATGTTTTACGAAACGTATTACATAAAGTACTCGTTCTTTGATCACTTTTTTGTTAACGTGCGTATGCATAAGACACAAAATAGGCTTTAGATATGCATAAAATATATTATTTATGATTGGCTAAGTCCATAAGGCAGATATCACACAAAAATATTTATTTTTATATTCTTAAATTCTTCCGCAAATGTAAATCGAATCTGGATTAAAGAGAGTTTACTGTAACAACAAGAGTTTCAGCAAAATACATTTATATAAACTTTATAACAACTATATCTTCAATAAAGTACATCTCGAGTTATCAATAATAATTGGATAAAAAGTAACCAAATCAAAGAATAACCAACAAGATGAAAATAAACTAGTAGTGGATTCGAGAAATATCTTAAGTAGTACATATTTTAAATAACAACTTTCAATACTTCTATTCAGAAATTTTAATCAGAGAACTTTAATAAATTGAAAAACTTTCTTTAATTCAACATCAGATAAAAATAAATGTAAGAATATTTAAAAGAAATATTGTAATTTTCGATCTCGGTTTCACTTAAGACGTTTTGTAATTGAAATGATCTACATGTTCTAGTTAAGCCTAGTTTCAAACAAGTTTTTGTCTTAGGATCAAGGCATTTTGATTATAATGCGGTTTAGTTTTCTACTTTCTCCATCTTAAATAATTATTGATATATTGCAGTTTCTATTAATTCGTTTTTAGAAAATAAGATTAACGTGTTTCTTCCAGATGTAATTGTATTTATTAATTAATAATCCAATTAGCTTACTACAAGCTAATTTAAGTGTTAAATTACGTTATATTTTCTACCTGCGTAACGTAAGGCTAATTGTTTTCGTATTTATGTAGTTAATAACTTTTTACACCCTGTAATGGTGGGTTGGAGAAGTACAATAAGGCTGAAGACTGGCGAGGGGTAAGTTTTTCTTTTCTAGCATTAACAAAATGTCAAATAAAGAAACACACCGTCTTAATTTCTATAAAACTATACTAGAACCTCAAATGCCCAATTATTTTTTAATAACTCCTTATATGTTAAGAGATATTAACATTTAAAAAAAGTCATTTTGTCTCTTTAATTATTAAAGGGATTCAACGTTGTACACATTACAAATGCATGTGACATCACAACCGCTGCTAACCTTAGAGCTCATAAATCTCTGCTATATGTATTTATATATCAAAATATCAAATATTATTTACAGCTATTTCAAGGAACAATAAAATTCCAATATTATGTCTGCCTTAGCAGGGTTAAATAAAATAGAAACTTATTCTTTGACTTGACTTGATTATTTGACTACCAACAGCTACAAAACATTACCACAGCACTGACCTACTCAACAAATAACTGACGTTAAAATGCATTTTACGTCATGCAATTGAAAAATAGACCACTAAAAAATGAGGACACAATCCCAATGTAGAAGCTCTTTAAAAAAATATATGTTCATAATGTTTACCTTATTTCAGGAGTGGATTCAACTAGGAGTCTAACGCAATCGAGGCAGCCCCTAGCTGCTGCGTAGTGAAGCGCCAGGGCTCCTCCAGCTGCCCTTTGTAAAGCGGGCATTGTATTTGGTTGGGGACCTCCAGGTCCCGAGCTACCGGATGAAAGAAGCCACCGTGAAAGTCGTGCTCTTCCAAATCTGGAAAAAATTAAATTCTATATTATTTAAAAATCATTAAATGTTTGTAAATGCTATATGTAAATATTTACATTGAGTTATAACAATAATGCATTTAAAAAATATTATTTTTAATAACAACAAATTTTGCGAGAAATTTGCTTGTTTAATCAAAGAAGAAATTGGAAGAAATGCTATTCAAATAATTGAGCAATTTATCTTTTTTAAAAATATTAATATTAATAAAGATATTTCTTATTTATATAAACACATATTAGATATTATTAACCGCTAATTAGAAAACATAGATACATCTACAAATATGTACAGCATGTAATAGCTTGTCGAGATTAATTACGCCTACGAGTTAGCACGCTGCAACACATATTACACTATATGGTATTAATTTATTTTGTAGAGAACCGATGGTGGTTAATGTAAATAGTATATTGAATACCCATTCATGGATTACAAATTACAAAGTGTGAGGTTATTTATACATAGTGAAAATTAAATGAACTTCATTATTAAACTCATAATTAAAATGTTTATTATTTTGTTGTTTATTGACTGTGTAATGCTGTGAATACCTTTGTTATAGAATTAAAAACAATTATATACGTATTTTAATTATATTTAAAAAATAATAGATAATACTAATCTCGATATAACGGACTAATTGGCGGGAAGCATGATTAAAAGAAATGTATATTATGTAACGGTTAGTAATGCAATCTATAAACTACTGTTTAATTTAACGTGTGGCATGAACCGAAAATTTTGTCCGTTTTATCCAAAATCTGTTATATAGAGGGCCGTAATATAGGGGTTAATTTTCCTTAGTTTTCTTCAAGAAACCAATCCATCCAACGTGACATTACTACAACCGTGTTATTGAAATTATTTATTTTTCTCACTTTACTTGTACAAGTGGCTCCAAACTCGATGCCCGTACCTACGTCACTGCATCTGTATACCTTGAAACATCTTCCAGTTCTCAACTCAGGTATACTAAATGCATTAAACACGTTTTCCAATTCTATTATTAATTAAATTGCGATTACAGTGAAAGCAATGGGGTAACGGTACCAAAAACTAACGTATAATAATAATTAGGCTTTATATTTAATTAACATCATAATTAAAAGAAATAAATATGTTAAAAAAATAAACTCTTTTACGACCATATGCGTATGATGCGAGTATAATAGTCAATTATAATAGTTTGTATCGAATAATTAATATCTGTTTGATTTGGAATCAGAATCGTATTCTATGTTCGAGTCCGAGTCCGTGTCGAATGGACAAAGTTGTTGAGATTAACTGTTAAAGCTTCTGTGTACTTAATAATGTTGTAATTATCCAGAAGTTCAATGGATTCATCGTAACAATGTATTATATGTGTTAAACAATCATTTGTGTTGGTTGAAATGACAATTAATATAGTATACACGCTTAAATTATGTTAATTTATTTAATAATCTGTTAGCTAGGCCATTTTAGATGATCAGAATTCAGAATAAGTTCGTGGAAGTGAAATGAAACGGGAAGGAAGGCGTATGTAGTGACAGCTATGGTTTTTAGTTGAATCTATAGGGTTTAAAAACGAGAAGAGCAACCTTCTTCCTTCCACACAACTTATTAACCTAAGCCCTTCCCTAACCCCTCAAAAATAACTTAACCTCGCTCTCTAATTCATATCTCTAACCCCTTCCTGATACCATAGACTTCCACCCACTTCTGAAATCATCCAACGTTCATTTTAAGCTAGAACCTGCATAGCTCTTCTACTACTACATCGTCTAATACTATATACGAGGTCTGTTCAAAAAATAAGGTGAATTTTCAAATTTCACGGGCTACGTATATTCGATTATCGATTTTTTAATTTTGTTATGTTGGTACACTCGTCTCGAACATATGTTCACAGTTTTAGCTATATAGCACATTTAGTTTGTTTGTGAGAGGCATAAAAGTTAGAAGTGTTTTGCGTGTTCGGCGATTTTCTACTGTCGAAAAACATGGATCAAAGGGGACAAAATAGAAATAAATGAATAAATAAATATTTTTTGAGAAAAATGAAAATTCACCTTATTTTTTTAACAGACCTCGAAAGAAAACGCAAACGGTGATAAATTCCGTAACGAAAATAACTGAAATTAAATTATTAAGCGAGGGAATTTTAAATAAACAAAACTGTATTTAATTCATAACATTGGTTTTATTGTTTTCATTTAATCTTTTGTTTAGCTATGAAATTCCATTCTCATTGTATTTATTGATAACAACTAAGAAATACTAAACAATATGGGTCTATTTTGTCCTGTTATTTTTGCTATTTTTAAATGTTATGCATAAACGTATAGTTTGGTTTGAGATCTCTAATCACTTCCTGTTTCACAGGTTATCATTCCGTTCTCTGCCTCACGTATTAAATAGTTCTGAATGCGCGTTTCCAACGGTAAGACAGGGTACTAGAGCTGAATCTACTGGCCAGCGAATAAACAGGGACACGTAACCTTGCATTAAGAAAACGAATCTTCATCTTTTACATTTTCGGTCATAGTTAATTTCATTTGTATCTGATCACGGTTCAAACGTTTTACACATGTTTCGACATGTCGAGCTCAACAAAAATTAAATCTGTTTTTGTACACAGATGAAATAATTTAATCCTGTGTCCAAGGTTGTTGTACCATTAAGTATCACAATAAATATACTGTATTTCTTTGCTATCAGTATTTTATTTTATCAACAGTTCAATCGTACAATTAATCAAACAATGAATTGTAACAATACCATTTCAACTTTAAATAAAATAATAGCTTAAAGAATCTAATTTAAAAAATGTTTTAAACTAAAATTCATCATTCAAATAAACCGCCAAAATTAGAGAAAGACATAAAACAAATTATTATTTCTTTTACTCTGCAAATAACCCAGTAAACATTTTGGAGTCACTTCGCCATCATATTGAAGATGCGTATGATTCTTTTGTCATGTAAGAGTTCAGTTTCTCACAGTCGTTTATATGAAATGTCTATTTTATCGGCTACAAATAGCGAAACCACTCCACCTGTCGGAATACAATTAAAGATAAAGTTGATGCGAACTATAATTGGAGTGAAATAGTGATAGAAACGTGACAACGTGTCGGAAACGTTAAATTTTCTTTTGACGCGTCTGAATTAAACAATTTATATGTTCTTTTAAAGGCAATGAGGTGCCTTAAAAATAAATACAGGTTTTTGAATACAATAAACTTAGTTATATATATTATTTTCGCTAAGAAATATCAGCGCCATGTTGTGCCAAGTATTTTACGTAACGTTTACTTTATATTACGTAAATTGATAAAGGTTACTTTAACAAATTCTTTAAGAAATTAATTATTGTATCAATAATATTGGCTCAAGATCCTTGATCGTCATTCTCTGAAACGTAAGGTCTATCAGTGCTAGGGGAAATAATAACCTCATTGAATGTTACTGACACTGAGAAGTACGAAATATATGGAACAATATGAAGCGTCAAGATGCAAAGGAATGTAAGTGACAAAAGTAAAATTCTTCAGAAAATGAGTTTAAAGTTAAGCTCGTATAGGAGTTTTCGTTTAGTAGGTTTTAGAATTCACGTAATATAATAAAATCTGTACAAGTTTTCGCTTATATCTCTGTGCCTCTAAATAGTTTAGTGCATCTTCTATCATTTGCGCTAGTTATCTCAAAATTTGTCACTTATATCCCTTTGTTTCTAGATCCCTCATATTACTTCTTACTGACACGGCACTGATTTGTACACGTGACCGCCAGATGTTTACGCAAATATTGTTTATGTTTAAACGAGTTGGGATATGTATAAAAGTACAGCACAATGTTTCGATGACTTCAGGTTCCATATCCCTGTCATAGGCACATGCTATGTGTCTGATACCACAGGAAGCTACCAGACCTGTTCACACGGAGAAACGAAACATATCGCGGTGAAAATAGCCAACGGTATAGACATAAGGTGATACAGAATAATATATACTAGGCAATAACTCTTGTCTTGACTATTATGTTTATGTAGCAACTATAACATGAAGTATGCAGAAGATGAACCAAATTGTGAATAAATCAAATAACTTGATGAATAGTAATTAAATAGTTGCTAATGTCATATAATTTTATTAATACTTGGAACGGTATATATATTTTTTAAATTATTTGTTGTTTGCCCCGTTCTTAGACAACGTTTTCTTAACTTACAAATATTTGTTCGGAGTTTACATCACACTATTAAATAATAATTTTGAAATATGTATGCTTGCTTGCATAAATATCAGGGGTATCGTTCTATTATTGTATTGTAAAACAATTTATTGAAGATTTATTTAACCTAGAGCGTTAGTAGATGACGCCTCAAGGAATTATTCTCAGGTTCAATTCCTGGGCCAAACTGGGCTGACTAGTCCATGAATATTTACATAGCATATATAGATTAAGTAGGTTTTAACTTTAATTAAGACTATAAATATGAAAGTTTGTGTTTTATTTGGAGAGCTCAATAGCTCGCATTAGTAAATTGACTGCCGCGTAAACGTAGCTTAGAGCTTATATCAGAACACATGCACTTGTATGCATCATGCAGGTTATTGGCCACAAGTTGCTCCGCAAGAAAATAATTAATTGTCTTAGAATCTATAAATGAAACTAGGTTATAAAAAATAAAGTAACAGCAGATGCAGAACGGATAAAATCCTATATTATAATGTCCGAGGTGTATGTTTATTTTCTTATATGTTTATATTCTTATATGTTTACGCGATTCGTATGGTAGCTCCTAAAACGGCTCCGTCAATGTTTCTGAAAATTTCCTATTTCGTAGAGAAACAGATTGTGCTAGAAAGTTGAAATTTTGTATATAGGCTAACCTTGGTAACTTATTTACGAATCGAAAAAAAAAATCCCAAATTTTGAAAAAAAGTTGGTCAAATAACACATAAATTGAAAATATTTTTTATTTTGATAAAAAAAAAATATTTTTTTAGTCAATTTATATGTGTCAATGTATTGTGCGCGAGTTTATTTATTATTTCAATTTAAAAATAGAATTAAATATGAAATGTAATTACGAATTATTTTATTGAATTCAAATCATACACGCCAAAAAGACGTCGCATTGCGACGGGGGTAAACTCTATGGAATTTAAATTTGACATGAAATTAAAGCCACACACAAAAGACAGACGTCGGTTGCGACGGGGGTAAAAGCTAGTATTTTATAAAGTAGCTACTGACAAAGTAAGTTGAGTTTCTAAAAGGTAAATTAGTACATTCCAAAGATTTAAGCGAAATATGTAATTGATGATTTATATATAGAAAATATTAATAATATTAATAATAATTAATATTATTAATCATATTAATATATATTTTATCGGTTATAATTTGTTTGAAAATATAAAGAGACGCATAAGCGTCTGCAGAGGAGAAAAACGAGATATTGATAAACAATCCCCCGCCTCTCTTCGACCCCTTCTTATCCCGTTTGAAGTACAATAAAAAAAAAATTTGTTGGTATTTTAGATCAATGATTTTACTCAATTGAAATAATCAAAAACTGAATAAAGACGATTCAAAATCTATAAAACAATCAAACAGAAATTAGTTCAACTGTTTTGAACAGATAAATAAATATTTGTATTTCTTTTAAAAACAAGTTTTAATAATGGTGTCTTGTTTTTCGAGTTATCTGTTCTGGTTTACGCATATTTGCAAAGTCTGTTATATGCTTACATGCTACTGGTCGTTATAATTATTTAACACATAAGTGTTTTATTAACACAGATTCAGACTTGATTATCAAGGTCAATTACTTCAGCACGGATGTCCGTATAACGTTGTCTATCTACCGAAGACTGAACACGGAAACTTCCATTATGGATCCTCTTTAAAATAGAAACAGAATTTAATTGGTGGTTAAATACTATAAAATACTTCTTTTTTTGATAATAGTTTCTTAAAATTAAATTTTGGTGTAAGACTAAGTCTATACATATACATATATATCGCTTGCTAAGTTTCTGTGTCTAAATTTCTAGAGTTGTTACTAGAACCTCAAATGTCCAATTATTTTTTAATAACTCCTTATATGTTAAGATATATTAACAATTAAAAAAGTCATCTTGTCACTTTTATACAATCTCTTTTATACAACAGAGCGTAAAAGAAATAGAATATTTAACACAGTACTTTTATCCATAGAAAAAATAACTGACCTACCCTTAATAGTACAGACATGTTACGTCATAAATATGGCCGGCATCTGCTGCGCTAAAATTACAATTCGAATTTTTAATTGCTATATCTCCGTCAAGATTTAGATATTTATTAAAATAAAAACGCCAATATGATGTATTTATTAACATCAATTTCAATGCAAGCCTATTACACAGACCACTGCAAATTTCTATTGCATCATCATGCAATCAATTTACTAATTATTGTAGTTGGTTGATGGATTATCATTGAAGTGGTCATGGAATCTCAGCTATCGAATTAATAATACTGTATATTTATCCTAATTTAACATTACCAGCATATGAGTGTATGGAATTTTTAAAAACAAGGTCTATTTGCTCGCTCATATAATAACGGAGACACGGCTGGTGAGCATTGGAGTTAACAAAAAACCATAAATACAGAGTATAGCGGATACGAGCCGTAATTATTATTAAATGTATAATTATTATTGCACAATTATTGTAAAAATTTAGCATGTAATGCAATAATTTAAAAAGGAACTACCTCTGCACCTCTTAAATGAAAATAAAGAAATAAAATGAAGTTTAGCTTTCCAGAAGCTAATTCCAAGGTTCCTTTACAAGTACAATTTCATAGTTACTAGCTTATTGCAAGCTAATTGTGTTACATTTTCTACCTAGCTTCAAATGAATAAATAAATTCGTTTACAATTAAGTAAATTTACGCTTCAAGCATTATCTTGGCGTACTGCTAGTCTTAAAAACATTATAACTTGAAAGTATAAGTTTATTATATTCAGATTATTTAATTATTACACAATATATTCTACCTTAAGTTTGCTTTGTAAATAACGTCGTAATTACTCTGGTTGTGGCATGTTAAAATATCCGTTCTTGCTGTTTCAACATCAAAGAATACTTTTTGCGGTTTCACTTCGCGCTTTGAGCTTCTGCTCCACACACCAGCACCCCCATCTATTCCCCCAACCCTCCCATGAAGACCAGGATACACTTTGTGAACCTGGGAAGCTCCGTGAAAGTTAAATTGTTGATATTTATTTACCATTATATTATTAATAGTATCTATATTATTATTAAAGTAATAATTATTCTTCTGGATCACATTTTGATGCCTGAACGTCCTTAATTTTAAAGTTATTATCAATCTTATCCTGATATGTCTTATCACATATTTCTGATATCGAAATTGTTCACGTAGTAATTTTTTTTCACGTTTACGTTGTTTTTTATTTAGTTTTTTTATTTTTGTTTTATTAAATTGTATTTTAATTTGTGTTTCTTTTGAATTTTTACGAATTTTTTGTTCTCGTTGTTTTGGTTCTAAATATTCGTGAAAATTAACCCAATTTTTTCTTAATATCCAATCTAATTAAATATTTTATGTAATGTTTCAAACGTTATATTAGAAATATATTTCAAAAATTTAGAGAACAGCATAATTTTAAAGTAATACAGGATGTTTTACATAAGGCAATACTTTTTTTAGAGCTTTATTTCTGTTGTATGTACCGTAGGCATTAGAAAGCAATAGAAAAAATAGTAAAGGAAGAGAGTCAAGAAGAAATAGTAAAGTAAGAGAGTCAAGAGGAAATGGTAAAGATAGAGCGTTTATGCCTGTAATAGACATAAGTGGAGAAGCGAAAACGAAGAGAGAAGGCAGGAAGGATAGTGAAAAGATAATAGAGGGTTTGTCGTGAGGAGACAAGGAAGGCAAGAGGTGATAGATGAAGATACAGGCAATAAGGAAGGAGAAGCAGGAAACGGTGTGAATAAAGGAGGAGTAGGGGACATGAAGAGAGAGGATCAAGAAAAGAAGAAACAGAAAGTACTATTCGAAGTAGTAATAGTCTAGAATAGTTTAAGTTTAGTTTTTAACTTTGAATTTATATAATAATGTAGATTGTAAAGCCGAAAGGCACACAATTAATATAATAAATAAAATGATAATAGTATGCAATAGAAAATGTCCTTCAGAGGTAATAATTTACATAAAATAAAGTCTACACATAATGTTATTAGGGTTATCGGAAAGTAGCTGTGCTAGTTAGAGCATTATACTGCCGCAAATTTGTTTATAAAAATCTCACAAAATGAGTGCAAATGTGCTGAATACGGCTCAAAGATTATTAGTGAATTCGATTGTTTAAAGATGGAGGAACGCAAGAAAAGAAGTTGAAGGAATTCTACGACAAATGGTTAAATTTAAATAGCGACTATGTTGAAAAATAGTAGAAAAGTGTAGTTTTGCACGTTTCTTATTTAAAGACAAACGGAAGTATACTTTCCAAACAGCCCTCGCGCAAATTGTGTTCACAAAACATAGAAACCAAATTTTCATTTCAACTCTTATACAAAAAATAGTATCGCCTTATTTTAAAACACCCTGTATATTATTAATCATAACTTTTACCGCCAGTAACACTTTGAAAATTTTCATTATATTCAAAATAACCACTGTTTTTAACAGGTCTCATTTTAGAATCTGTAATAGACCACGATCTATTTGAACCACACCCACAAATATTAATCACAATCTTTCTTAAAGATTGAAACATATTTTAAACTCATTTTAAATACCACTAATTACCAATTATTATAATTAACACTTATTAAAACTCATTAACTCATCATTTAACACTATGATTTGATGATGAACATGTTAAATGTTCTATAAACATAATTCAAACTAAAAATGAAAAAAACACACGGTAATAATGAGCTAACCCAGCATGCATTATTACTGATTTACCTGCTCCGTTAATAGAAATGTAAATCGAGTTGTTTAAAAGGAATTCCGTTGCTATTAGGGTTGCCAACCATTTTTATGAAACTGTGAAACTGCGAAAGAAATGAAGAGAGCCGATTCAATTATTAAATAATAACAATTTAAATGTGTAATTAATATTCTACATATATAAGACAATGTCTCCAGTTTTATTAGGAATTGTAAATTTTGAACAAACTCATTTGTTGCTTCTGAAATTTAAAGTTAATTTTGGTAATTTACATACATATTTTATTAATTACGTTGTTTTACTTAAATCACACTATCATACCTGAAATTTAACGAAACGACATTTAAAGTCAGTTCCTTTCTATATCATTTTATTATAAGCTGCACTCACTGACTAAAACCGTGAGTTCTGTCGACTCCAAATATCAACTTGTTGCCCGTTATTCCTACAGAGACATCTATGGCGTTCATGAATATATGTTTTCACTGAACGATCACTGTTTTACAGACAAACGAGCTTTGTGCCAACTAATTTCTTTACACTTATTCACTAAATTTGAATTTCTGCTGAAATTCTTTTAAGAGTGTTGGTAGCCCCAATTGCAATGTGCGTACATCCGGTCAAACGGATGTGACAAAGTATTAGACCAACAAAATGGATGTTCAGTTATAATGTGTAAGCGGAAATAAGGGTATAGAATTAAACAAAGAAGTAGCATATGTTAACAATCAAAAAAGGGTCCATGATATGGTTATACACTGTACATGGTCGTGGTACACGGATGGCTTGACAGTGTAGTCAATTATTCACCGAATACGATTTATATGCGAACACGGATGTTCGCGTAACGAAATAATTATTGTATGTATGATACTCTTTAATACATAATACTTTTATTATTAATGTTAAACTAGGTTCATTAGACGGTGGTTTGGAAGGTCGGGTCCTTCATACTGTTTTCGTTGCCTACGTAGATTTGATTACATACAAAATAATCATAAATATATATTAAGGTTGTTACAGTGTGAAACCACTCAATAGCTTTTTTAAATTTTTGTTTATAGGATAAGAATAACGTTTTCTAATAAATCCCGAAGAATTACTAATGAATTCCTGTCCGCCCAACTAATTTCTGCTCTACACAACAAATCTCTTGATAAAATTTTGATAAAATTTGGAAGAATAAAGAAAAAATACCACTTTACCGTTTTGTATTCGAGATATAATAATTGAAAATATCGTATGTGTAGGTATTCTTGTACAAAGGTTTTGAATTTCTGTTCTGAGTATACAATACCACGCTGGAACGTTCTTTAAAACATATTATTAGTCTTAGAAACCTTTCAGTCTCAAAAGTGTTAAACCAAAATTTTAATTATTACTTTTTGGAATGATTGGCGCACCAATTCTTTCTTTCGTTTATCTTGAAGACTATAACTTCCACAAAAAATTTGTAAAGAGCTTTTTTGTAGACAATAATATTATCTACAACTTTGTATAATAACTTTTTGTTGCAACTTTTATAATAAGAAAGTTATAACCAAAAAAAAATCATTTAAAAATTTATATAAATACTTATTTAATAAATTTTTAAAAGTTATTAGTTCTCAAAAAAGATCTCACAATTATTTTTAACTAGTAGTGCATTTAATAAACAAAACCTTTTGTTGGTGTTTAAATTGATCACTTTTCAAATACTAATTACATTTAATCATTTAAATTTAAATGCATAACCTTTCATTTCCGGAACTATACAAAACTTTTGTTCAAAAACATTTTTATTTCGAGTTCAATAGAATTGTTCCTTGCGTTTTACACTTCAGTGACTCATGATGGCATTATATTAGTATGTTAATTCCCATATTGTTAAAACGACTTGCCTTTGCTTGTACCAATCACTAATACCACGATGAAAGCTTTCACACATTAATTTCTTACCATATTGTTGTATGTTAAAATTGACTAATCATTATAATCAATTGCATTTTGCATTATTATTAACAAGTTTCACCATTATTATTTTTAATGAGATTTACATATTTATGCAATCAATTAGTATTGAAAAAAAATTAGAAAATGAAACTCCAATTATAACTGTTTAGAATTCAAAAAACATGGATGTCTCGCACACGCGAATTATAAATATTGCACGATGGTAATTCCCCACAATTAGTGCTCTTAAAATTTTCTTTTAAATTTTCGGAGAGGAGAGCGTCCCCATTTACCGCCATATCCAAAAGAAACTTGCACTCAGTTTTATTTATTTATCTCAAAAACTATACGTCCCACAAAAATTTTGAAAAGAGCTTTTTTGTAGATAAGGATACTATCTACAACTTTAATTAACAACTTTTGGTTGTAGCTCTTGTAACAAAAAAGTTATAAGTAGTGGTGTATTGAACAGACTCTATTACACTTTGTTCATTGCACATATACTTCTTGACGATTTTAGGCCGCATATTTTCAACCTACGACTAAAGTAAACCATAAGACTACTTAAATGAGTGACTATTGACAGTACACGTTAACAAATAATGTAGTCCAACTTCTATAATTAACTTCATTTACGTTAATTAATGAGAAACGAGCAGTCAGTTGAAAGAGGAGAAGAAACGAACGAGCGAACGAACGGCATGTGATTCGAAGTATGGTAACTTAATAGGTGAAACCTAGTCGGTATTTAAAACGAATAACTCAGTAGAAATTATGTTGTCTGGTTTGGTGTGATTACTCACTTCTCAATCAATCACTTGTACAGTGCACCTTACTTTCGTAAAACTCCCACGCCATGGAACACCACGACTTCTACCGCAACCACAAAAGTTGCTGTAGCATTTACTGATTATGGGTTAAATGACTTTGCAAGTACTGTTATATCTGTCACTTCAAAAGTAATTATTGTGTTCGACTTTGTCAAATATGTGAACTTGAACTTGAATTATAATAGGATGAGGTCAGTGGTGTCAAGTTATTTGTAACCTAGATTTAACGATGAAGATTAAGATACAGGAGTTATTGAAAAGATACTTGTTTGTAAGAAGTATATATGTAGTAATAAATTGTTGGGATTACCCAATTGTTTTTGTGGGCATGCATTTCAAAAGCGTTGTTTTTGTAGTCATTTGATAAAAACAAGTAACCCAGTAAATATTTTGGAGACACTTTACCATCATATTGAAGACGCGCGTGAGTTTCTTGTCATGAAAGAGTTCATTAACAATTTATCACTTTATCGGCTACAAATGTCGGAATACAAATGAAGATAAAATTGATGCGAACTATAATTGAAGTGCAAAACGCAACGTCACAAAATAAGACACTTCGCCAAATTGATTACTGGGTTATTACTGAAGAAATCGTGTTTTTACATTTGTCTTATCAATTTTCATCTCGCAAAGATTAGCTTCTCCCCTTGCTTTCCTACAGATTGATTTCTATATGCACAAGATAAGGCATCTCAAGAAATTTTATATAGGTCATTAATTTTTTGTCCTAAAGCGGATTTGAAATTAAATTTATTGAATAAATTTAATTGAAAAGTAAAATAAAATCTGTATTTATATTTGATTTCAAGAATGTAAAAAGAAAGTTAGTAATGAATTAATTATAAAATCAAATTTAAATTGATTACGCTAATTTATTTATTAGACACTGGATTATTAATTGATTTTAATAGAAATAATCGAAGAAGAATGTGCGTCTAAATTTTTGAATTACAATACAACCAGTATCTTCTATTGATTTTTTATTTATTTTGATATTAATTGGAGATACAGATATTTCTAAATACTGGTTTTTGGAAAACATATACTAATCAAATTTCCTAAGATCTTTAAAGATTGAAGGCTTTTAAAATAGCTAAAAGAAAACAACTTTTTGATTAAATATTACTAGGTTTCCTCTAAGTATAATATTACTACAACCGTATTTTCTGTTTTATAGTTAGTACAATTTTGATAAAGCCCCAAGTAACCTTGTCAAAAACTGATACAGTTACCGACAAACGAAAGTAGATCGCAGTACATAATTCTAATGCCTAACATCAAACATGCAGTCTGGGATCAAACGAATATTGATTTATTTGTTTTGATTGTTATTTGTAAATATACAAAGTAAGAAGTCGCTTTTCTTCTTCTCTTTTATATCCAAGTTGTTTCTTGCGCCTTGACATTGAATTTAGCTAGAGGGCAAATACTGCTTTCTCGCGATCAAAGAGAAAGGAATCTATTTCAGCGTTGTGTCTTCTGCTGATAATACGGATGGTCGGTACACTGCTTTGGAGAGTACACTGCGTCTGAATTCAATACAATTTTGGCATAACCTCAAAACGTTTACATAAGTATGTTTATTATTTTTATTAATTTATATCTGTGTTTATTATATTATTATAGTCGGGATTCAAAGTCTATCTAAGAATAATCAGTCTGCTTAAAATGTATAAGACTGCATGCCGCGCAAGACCGCTACTGATCTATTAAGACAAGAACTCCCTTGCCTTTTCTGTTGGTCTCACAGAAAATTACATTTTGTCTAGTCTAATATTGAGGATGAACAAGTTTAGCAGCTTCTATTACCTTCTGCGAACCTTCTAGAACAAATATTACTGATATCTCGACATACAGGACTATTTCTTACATGCGAAATCACCAGATTTACTTCAATTTCATTGGTTCTTTTTATTTGTAATCAAATTTACTTATTTACAACCCAGTAAACATTTTGGAGTCACTTTTACATCATATTGAAGATGCGTATGATTTTTTTGTCATGAAAGAGTTCAGTTTCTCACAGTCGTTCAAATGAAATGTCTATTTTATCAGCTAAAAATGGCGAAACTACTCCACCTGTCGGAATACAAATGAAGATAAAGTTGATACGAACTATAATTGAAGTGTAATAGTGATAGAAACGTCACAAAACAGGACACTTCAAAAAATTGTTTGCTGAGAACTGGCTAAACCCGGCTACACTTGATTGTGACTCAATGTGATATGAAATGAATGGGAAAGTAAATAGAAAACACACACACTCAAACACAAACGACGATCAAGTTCGAGTCGAGTTATTTACCGGGAAACACCGGGTAATTTTTGTTGGTAAATATATAAAGTTATTAATAAGGAAATAAATATTTTATAACAATATAATAATACACTTTTATATTATTTTTATTCTCCATTTCGTGTTTCAATAAAAGTAGGAATAATACAAAAATAATTTCGCTTCTATTGTTTCCCTCTTTTCTTGTAAACAATGGAAATTCTTTTACTCTTCCCACACACTTGCCGTGACTTTAGCTCTTGTCTTTAGCCAAAGATAAAAGTGATCTTTTTTATATGGAAATAATATTTATTGTATAAAACGTTCTTATTTTTGTTTTATGACCTCTCAATATTATTGAATACATTTTCTTATTCAATAAACTGCATTCAATAATTCGCATATTTCAATTTATTATTCTTATCAGCATCAGGTGTTGTAAACTGAGGTAGATAAGGGTAATCACGAGTTAGCAGCTTCCGACGTATTAAGATGCATGTCGCTCTAGTGTGGACGTGTTGTACAACTTCTTCCAACAAATGTTGAATGACACACGTATGTGTACGATACTTAAAGTCAAGCAAATATTAAAATATTAATCTTTTAGCTTAAACACAATAAAATCAACCCCATGCGTTTGAAAATATATTCCGTAAAAAGTTTTAATTAATATGAGAAATATTGCAAGTCAATTCTTGTCCAATGTGGCGTAGAATCGACTAGTTGTGGTGTGGTGATAGCTTCACCATGGATGCTGCAGATCGATGTCGCATCAGAGTGTTTTAATCCCATAGCTAGCGTAATGTTTGTTGTAACGAGGTATAGATACGATTGTTACGTGAAATAGCGGTCGTAATATCGTAATTATCCATAAAATACGATCTAGCGTCATTAATATTTCGAATAAAGATAACTCGCAATGGGCAATAAAGTGAGACTTATTGACTACACTAATGCCTGTGGTATAGAATGAGTAAGTTTACCGGGTTTTATACTTTTTCGATGGTTTATTGGAAAAATGTTACGACCCTATACTTACTTAATAATCCATATTTTATACAATGTGTTTTCTATTCTGGATAACGATAAAAATTCTGAACTCTTGTTTTATGTACACTGTTAAAAATGTTCTTAATTTTAATACAAATTTAATTGACAAATGCGTATTAAAATTAAGAACCGTTATTAATATTTTCAAGATGAATTTTTATCTGAATTTGTTAAGCAATTCTATTAAAGTACACTGTTAAACTAATACCTATACTGGAATCAGAATAGTTTTAAAATATGCTTTAGAAATTTTCTAAAATTTGTTTTAGTGAGTCAGAGAGTGTTTAAAAATGAAGAAAAGGCCTTCAAATTGATTTCTACTCAATTTTTTAGTTATCGTTTACTTTTCTTTGTTCTCAAACCAAATTTCAATTATATTTACTCATAATCATTAATTAGTCTTTAATTTATCTCTTGCGGGCCCTGTAGTGCGCACTATTTAATCCGTCACTGCTACAGCATTAAATTAAAATTAAAAATTGAAAGAATAGTATTTATTGAAGCAGATATTATATGCACAGTTATATATTAAATATTTTATTAATTAATAAGTCCTCAGACTGAAATTATACAGAAAGTCCTCAGACAATATTTCTCAGATACTGAAGACAATATTAAAAACAGATATTATACAATTGAATAAATTCAATAAATTCAAATAAAGTAAACAATTCAAACAATTCAGGAGATTAAATAGGAAACAATTGAATTTAATATATTTTTTATATAAACAAAAACAAAACAAGTTTAAGTAATTTAATTTAAGAATGAATGTATTGTAATTCCAACACACCCCCTCAAGACATTCATTTCAACAATTTAAATAATTTGAAGTCCCAATCCTTCAGTGAATTTTTCATGTAACTCTCTTGGCAGTGCTTTTGTTAAAATATCCGCAACCATTTCATTAGTTGATACATGACGTAATTTAATAATTCCTTCATCAACTACATCACGAACAAAATAATGACGAATATCTATATGTTTTGTACGTGCATGATAAATCGAGTTCATTGCCAGTTGTTCAGCTCCACGATTGTCAATTAATATTTTAATTTTCAAAAATTTTTCTTGCTCTAGTTCAGTCAATAAATCATTTAAATATATTGCTTCTTTTACAGCTTCTGATAAACTAACATATTCTGATTCAGTAGATGAAAGTGCCACAGTTCTTTGTTTTTGAGATTTCCAGCTCACAGCACCCCCTGCCAACATAAATACATATCCAGAATATGATCTTCGATCTTCAAGACAACCTCCCCAATCAGCATCACAGTATCCAATCATAGATTTTGTTTCTTTAGTATAAAGTATTCCTAATTCTATTGTACCAGCTAAATATCTCAATATTCTCTTAACTCCCAACCAATCTTGTTTACTTGGTTTGTTTACAAATTGAGCTAATCTTGAAACAGTATTTGCAATATCTGGTCGAGTTCCAACCACTAAATACATTAGTGCTCCAATAACTTCTCTATAAAATTTACTATTAATTTCTTCTTTTTCAGTTGAATAAAATATTTTCTTCTTTTGTAATTCATTTAAATAGGCAGTTACAACATCAAATTGTCTTATTACAAGTTTTAATTCCACAGACAATGCAATTAAAAGTCTCATTGATTCCATTCTTGCAACTGGAGCAAAAGTTTGATCATAATCAATACCATATTTCTGACTATAACCTTTTGCAACAATACGAGCTTTTCTTTTTTCAATAAGCCCATCTGATCCAAATTTATTTGTTAAAATCATTCGACTTCCCACAACACTTTGACCTTCAGGTAATTTTACAATATTCCAAGTATCATTTTTTAATAAACTTATGACTTCTGATTTAATTGCTCTCTTCCACTCAGCACACTCTTGAGAATTAATAGCATCTTCCAATTTAACTTCAGCTACTCCAACAAATATATTATCATTATCATTATCATCTTCATTAGAATCAGATTCAATCCTTTCTTTAACTTCACAATTATTAACTTTTGAAAATAATTTTCTGGGACGTCCTTTCAAACCTGTTTTAATTAATTTTGGTCTTCCTGGTACTCTTCTTTCTTCTCTAGTATATTCTCTTGAGTTTCTTCTAGGAGATTCTTGAATAGATGATTGAATACCAGATGAATTTTCATTTTCTTCATTATCTTCTAAATTTTCTTCTGGAATTCCATCTAAAGTTTCTGTCTCATTACTATTTTTAAATCCTGTTATCAATTCAATCCATGGTTTATCCTTGTTTTCAAAATCATTAATAATCAGCTGTTTAATCTCTTGGTTCTTTAAAACTGTAGTAACATTATCTTCAATAAATTTCACATCACGAGCAACAATAAATTTTCTCTTTTCTGGTAACCAAATTCTGTATCCTTTTGATTCACGTGGATAACCTACAAAAATTCCTTTCATTGATCTATCAGATAATTTGCCTTTTGTTGGATCTTTATCTAAGACATATACAGTTGATCCAAATGCTCGTAAATAATTTAAATGAACTTTATCCCTGTTGAACCATCTCTGATAAGGAGTATCTCCATTAATACTTCTTGAAGGACATCTGTTTCTCAAATGACATGCTGTAGCTACAGCATCAGTCCAAAACATATCCGATAAATTTGATTGAAGTAATAAACATCGTCCCATTTCAACTAATGTTCGATTTAAACGTTCAGCAACACCATTTTGCTGAGGTGTTCTTACAACACTTAATCGACGTTGAATACCTTGATTACGCAGGAAAGAATCCATCTCAGTATTACAATACTCTTTACCATTATCACTTTGAAGATACTTAATCTTCTTCCCTGTCATACGTTCAGCTTGATTTTGATACATTTTGAAAGCTTCTAGTGCACCACTCTTCTGTTTAAGAAAGTATACTTCACACCATCGAGAATAATCATCAATAAATGTAATAAAATATTTTGCTCCATTCACTGATTGTGTCCTAAACGGTCCAACAATATCTGTATGAACTATTTCAAGAAGTTCTTCACTCTGTCGTTCACTTCCTGAAAACGGTAACCCTGTCATCTTGCCTCGTAGACACACTTCACATCTTGACAAACATTTCAATTGTTCAGAGGTTACTTTACTTGTAGTATTCTGATTAATCACCCGAAATAAATCCTTAGCATTTAAATGACCCATACGACAATGCCACATCAATAACTCAGAATTAGCTTTATCTTCTCCAATACAAGCTTCTTCATTACCTTCTTGTAAATAATAGAGATCACCACGCCTTTCAGCAACAAATTTAACATTTCCAGTCATATCCATAATTACAGCTGAATCTTTTTTTAAATAGAATTTCATGATCCTTATTAGTAATTTTAGCAACTGATACTAGATTTGACCTTAAATCTGGTACAAATAATGTGTTTGAAAAATCTACTGACCTCAGCTGTTTACCATTACTAATCGACAAATTAACAGTACCTTTTCCTTTGATTTCACTATTTGCTTGATTAGCCAAATTTATTTTCCCACTAATTTCTTCATTTAAAGACTTAAATAATTGTTTATCACCAC
This sequence comes from Panorpa germanica, assembly GCA_963678705.1. Lineage (NCBI taxonomy): Eukaryota > Metazoa > Arthropoda > Insecta > Mecoptera > Panorpidae > Panorpa > Panorpa germanica. The sequence continues at coordinate 1,960,834 of OY783222.1, forward strand.
ATAAATGTGTTGTACAGCCACTATCAAGAATCCAAGGTCGACAACTTGGAACACTACCAGCAAATTCAACATTAAGTACTGCAAAAGTATCATCATCCGCTTGAGAACATTGGTTTTCTTGTGTGTATCTATTCTGTCTATCTGGTCTATTTCTTCTGAAATTTGGTTTCAATTGAGTTGGACATTCAGGAGACTTATGTCCTTGTTTTCCACATTTAAAACAATATCCTTTAAAAATATTTTTGTAACTCGGTTGATTTTCAGCCCTTACATTTCCAGCTAACTCAACAACTGAATTTGAACCAATTTCACTCTTCTCAAGTATCTTAACCTTAAGAGCTTCAACCTCCAAGAGTTCATCACGTGATTCCATAGCACATTTAAAACCTTCATAGCTATCTGGTAGACTATATAATAACATTACAGACAATAAATCTTTATTCACTTCAATATCCATAGCTCCAAGTCGATCAACTATATCCGAAAACTTGTTTACATGATCCCTGACATCACCACTTTCAGACATCTTGTGAAGCATAAGTTGCTTAAGTAATAAAGCTTTTCTTGCAGGTCCTTTGGAAGCATAAACTGAGGCAAGTTTTTGCCAAACTTCATGAGAAGTATTACAACCTCGGACATGCTGCAATTCCGTTGAACTAATTGCTAATATTACTTCTGACTTAGCTTTACGATCAATTTTTATCCATCCATTTCTTTCTTCTTGATTATTTTCCGCAGCAACAGGAATCGGTTTTTCACCACTGACATATTCCCACAAATCATTTTTGATCAATAGCGCCTCAACATGAATTTTCCAGGCTTCATAATTGTCCTTACTCAACAGCTCAAATCTTGTAGCACTCACTGATGTCGTCATATTAATTTTTTTTAATTAAAGCCAATTTTTTTAATTAATCTGGGCCCATAACCTATTGAAGCAGATATTATATGCACAGTTATATATTAAATATTTTATTAATTAATAAGTCCTCAGACTGAAATTATACAGAAAGTCCTCAGACAATATTTCTCAGATACTGAAGACAATATTAAAAACAGATATTATACAATTGAATAAATTCAATAAATTCAAATAAAGTAAACAATTCAAACAATTCAGGAGATTAAATAGGAAACAATTGAATTTAATATATTTTTTATATAAACAAAAACAAAACAAGTTTAAGTAATTTAATTTAAGAATGAATGTATTGTAATTCCAACAGTATCCTACACATATTGTATTTATTTAATTAAAATTGACGAGAAATCCCAGGCAGATAATTAGCTTGTAGTAAGTGTGAAACTACAGTGCAATACAATTTCCAAAGGGTAAGAATTAATTAACCTTGGAATTAGCTTGTGGCAAGCCACCTCGGATAAAGCAGATTCATTTTTCTTTTAAGTTTACTATACAATCCTTATAGGACCTAATCTATACAGTGTCAATTTGCCCCATTCCTAAAATAATTACGCTACTTCTCTGCTCTTGTTTGAGAGTTGAAGTAAACTATCAGTGGTTTTGTCGTAGATGCCCAAGCATGTTGGCCGAGCCTTTAAAACGCATATATAAATGGTTTTACGGATTTATCGCCTGTTAAAAAACAATTCATCAAACAACAATGTTGCCAAATCAGCTCCGTATCAAAATATATAAAATAAATCCCCGTTAATGAAATATTAACCCATATGTTTTATTTCAAGAATACTTCAAAATAAAATGTTATCTGTTAATCATGCTATATCTATCTCCATCTAACTATGTATATACAATTACATCATATCTTTCTTCTCTGTCTAACACATTGTATTACGGTTTTAATATAATTATATTCAATTTTAAAACTAACGTTATAATGTCTTCAGTGCCATAGAATTAGTGTGTTTTAATATTATATCCAAATTTTATTCTATATCGTACAAAAGGTTCTGTTTTTTTTAATGTTTTTAACCTACTTTTTACGTGAATGCGCTGTTCGTGATATTAAATTTATGGTCGTAGTCCAGTGGCAGGTTTAAAATGTTACCAATTTCAATAATTTGGATGTGACTTAGATTCTATTCACAGAAGCAGTGGCGTAGCTACAGCATAAGCTAGGGACGTATTATGCAAGAACCCCTGACGGTCCTTGGATAGTTAAACTGAGAAAAACTACCAAATTTTAACAACACGATCTATTGACTAGATTTTGTGTAGTCACGTCTTGTCACACATTGTGGGCCTCTCTCCCATCATTTGAAAAACAAAATTTCTTTTAGTCTTATTTTAATTTTATTTGGACTTGTTTTTATTTCTTTTTAAAGATTAAAACAACGTCACAAAACTTATCACTCCACCCCTACTTATGAGTCCCTCTTCTTGTCACGTCTTGTCACACATGGTGGACCTCTCCCCAATCATTCAAAAAAATAAATTTCTTTTTGTCTTATTTTGTTTTTGATAGTCTTGTTCTTATTTCTTTTTATAGTCAAATTTTAGATTAAATGTAACGTCACAATAGTTCTGCCTCCCCCCCCCCCCCTTGGCACGTTTTGTCACACTTTGCGGCACAAACCATCCCCCCCTCCGCCCCTTTCGTGACCCCTACAATAAATTTGTTTGTGTTTTTTTTTAGGTTGAAATCAACGGCACCAATCGTAATTTATCTCTGCGTGCAATAGCTGGTTCACCGTCCCTGATCTAGAACATTGTATACATTGCAATAACTGACAAGTCCGATACAGATACAGTTTTGTAGAAAACAAGTTTATCCACAATTAAATTGAAAACTAAATGATCTATGGGCATGCTACATACACACACACGTATTCCACACACATAAACATACATTCAAAGTAAATTTTTGCTTGATTTAGCTATAAATCTCTTTAACAAATATTTACAAACGCTAATATTGTACTCAACAAATGATGTATGTACAACGAACGTAATTGCAGTGCCAACGGTGAATAGCAAGCAACTGTAAATAATATTGTAACATTACATTTTTAATCTTCTATTAAGATTCATTCCTCTTAGCAAATTATAGAAGCAAACATAAAGTTAATCAGTTTATTGCAACTTGAGTTTAGTTCAACATTATTTATTTTGTGGCAAAACAAATTGCATAAAATAATAATGTTGGATATAGAATTGATGTTATATCAGGCGCTTATTATTAATTTGAAAAAATAACTATATTTACTTTCTTTGAGAAATATATTTTTCAAACTGACTTGTTTCTATTCGTAAGAATCTGATCCGATTCTTAGCATTGTCTATACGTTTTCGAATAAGAGCAGGATAATAATTTATATTAAATAAAGACCGTAATTAATAATATACGAAAACAGTAGGTGGGTGGGATTAGGACTTATATTAAGAATCACAAAATCTTCATTCAGAAATATTTTCATCCGACTGTATTATGGGTATAACTTTCAGATAGACAGTAAAAATCAAAATAGAAATGTCAGACTTTTCACACATATCATTATTCATATTTGTATTGTGGAGAAAGTTTAAGTTTTATGAATTTACTTTAAAATGCGGTAGTTAACTTAAAGTGTTCAAATAAATAGTTGATAAAATGTACATACAGTGCACTTGCCTTAAAAGAAAATTGTTGAAGGCCACATACGGCAAATTCAAGCAAATTTGATTTACGATTATTTATTTGCCACTTGGAATGTATATTGACTTAAGATTTTTTCATTTTGTTAGAAAAAGATATAGATAACTAGACGGCAAACTTTTGAATGAATAAATCAAGAAAAATGGACCATATTTAGTGAATAAGAAAGTATTGTTTCATCAAGACAGTCGCGTCAGTTCTAGCGATAACAAAAATCACAAAATTTAAGTTCTGACTGCTTTCTCACGCACCCTACTCATCAGATTTACTTCGTCGAACTATATACTGTTCCCAAACTTGAGAAAATGGGTTGGTAGTAACAGATTTGATAACAATAACAGAAACCTAGTTTTTAAAAGGTTTAAAAAACGTTGTTGATTTGAATTTCAGTCGACATAGAAGTTATTTTCATTTTTACTGTTATTATTTTAATTTTACCCCCTTTTTAACTTGATGTTATGATGTTAACAGCTCGATAGTGTATTTAAAAGTAAACTATAAGATGAATCTTACAAATAGTCATATCCTGTGTGAGATAAACTAGGCGCTAGTTGAATTTCTAGGCACTGTGTGAATATTTGTCACTGATGTTATTTGCACGAAGTAAGAAGTGGTACATAGAGATAAATATCAAGGACAAACTTTTGTAATTTATAAACTAAGTACTCAGTAAACATTTTGGAGACACTTTGCCATCATATTGACTATGTATATGATTTTTTTGTCATGAAAGAGTTCAGTTTCTCACAGTCGTTCATAGGAAATGTCAATTCTATCAGCTACAAATGGCGGAACCACTCCACCTGTCGGAATACAAATGAAGATAAAGTTCATGCGAACTATAATTGAAGTGAAATAGTGATAGAAACGTCACAAAACAGGACACTTCACTAAATTGTTTACTGGGTACTATACAAAAATTTTAGGTACTATATTACAATTAAAAGAATTTGTGAATTTGTCAATTTGTCTTTAAGCTACAGTATTGATGTAAGAACCAACCTTTAAATGAAGCCTTTTTATAAATCCTTTAATAAAATAGGGCACCAAAAGTAACGTAAATACTATGTTTGTTACACAACATCACATAAACGTCAAATTTTATCAACACACAAATAACATAATAACACAGCACCAAATAATTAATTAAAATACACAATTAAACACAGTTATTAATTATTTAAATGTTTATATTTGTAAAACTCATAAATAATTTACAATTAATAATAAATCAGAGCACGTGGTAGGTTTCCTCTTAGTCCAGTGCATCTCACGCGAGATTCTGATTCAAAATAATAACAACATACTCGTTTCACCTTGAGCTTGGTAAAAGATTCTTCTGCAACCATCTCCACCATACTCCGTCCTCAACAGCGTGGTTTATATTTCTCCTTCTCCAACTCCATGCGAGATGATGATGATCATTTTAATTTATATACAAATATATACATATGCAGCATTCAAAATTATTTTACATTATATTTAGTCATGTGTAAAAAGTTGCAGTTCAACATTTGCTAGGTGTTAATAATTTAAATCCCCTGATTGTCATATTGATTGTGTATTGTTTCTATTATGTACATATTAGAGCAACCGCAATATCAATCTATCTAAACCAGCGGCATTCTGGAATATCGAAATGTGTTTTGAGGATTCCATGCGGCCAGTACTCGTACGTCATCAGCGGTCGTTCCCTGTCCACATGTCCCTGACAACGTGATATGTTAACGTCTGCTTTCTACACAGTTTTTTTCGCCCCGTTAAGGACTGATCTAGTCGTTGATTACCATTTTGCTGGTAATCTATTTCACCGCTTATGGCAACTCATTTCATTTGATGAAGTTCTAAACAATATACCAGTTCTTATTAGTACATCCCGGTGCAAAATCTTTGAATCATATTAGAACTCAAATAATTATTATTTACATATAAATTTTTGTCATAAAACAATTATAGTCTCTCAAGTGTCCTCTCACAGTGTACGATTTGTCATTAAATTACCTTTATTAGGCATTAGTTTCATCGTTATTCCAAAAGGAAGAGAACGGTGTGTGAAACATTTGAGCTAATTAACATCTAATAACTTTAACGAAAAAAATTGGAAGAATTTCATTTTTCGAATAAAAATTTGTATCTTTTGAATCAGTGAACCGTTTTTCAAATTTGAAACGGAGTTTCGAAGAAGACATTTTCCACTATCCGATTGCTACGTTCAGTTAAGAAAAGATATTTATTTAGGTTTATTAGAACACGAATAAAAACACCAATGTTTACACCAAAGACACAGTTCTCAAAACATTTTTGTCTTTTGTTGCTGTTTTAGTAAACAAAACACATTCCCATCTGGAGTTTGTAAGATCAAAGGAAAACACGTTTGTTGTTGTTTTTTAATCTGCTTGATTTGAATACGCAGTTTTGTTTTTTGTGAACATTTGCGCTTGTCAGTTGTTGTTTATCAGGTTCATAATTTTTATGGGGCACACAGAAAAACATTAAAAACAAAATCAGTGTGAAACTGTTTTAAAATTGAACAAAACCTGTTTTTGTTTTGTTTTATGACAACAAAACTGTTTTCAAATCTGTCTCTCTGATGTGAAACCGCCATAAGACTACTTTTAGATCATCAAATTGAATCTCAATCGTAAATATCGCACAAGTGTAAGGTTCGAAATCACCAATCAAATAATATTAGAATTGAAAAGCAATGACCAGGTTAAAACCGTAATATGAGGACCAATTTTGCGTTCTCTGCGTGGTCGAGGTAGTCAGGTCGTTCACTCTAGCACTCAGCTGTGCTTATGCCCAAATGCGATTCCCGCAGATTCCCAAAAAGTACCGATTTTGGTAATTTTAAAAGCGGAAAACATACAAAATAAACAAAAACGTTGTTCTATCTAATACATTTTTTCCTTCCGTTATAGTACTTACTTTTATTACAGTTAGTTACACTCATAAATTATTAAAACACGAACACGCGTAAATATCGAGTGCAGAATCATTAGAGAAATCGAATATTTTGTATCTCTTCTAAATGCATTAACATTTTTCAATATTGAGTGGTCTTGAACTTGCATTATGTCAAGGACTGTATATTCATTAAGAACATGAACATTAGCACTAGCACAACTGCATTGGAGTAGCTGGTAGTAATGCATCTTTGAAAGTACCGTTTAAGCACGCGGAGAAATGCACTTCTATATTATGCTTTTTATTTATTGACATTTATTAATTAATTATTAATTAAGTATATGACTTGAAATAATTTATAAGTGATAGATTAACCTGATAAAGAACAACGCTTTACGAAATTCACTTGACTATATTATAATGTTCCAAGTGTAAGTTTATTTGTTTATATGTTTACGCTATTCGTATGGTCGAAACGGCTCCATGCATCTTTTTGAAAATTTCCTATTTTGTATCGTAATCACGATTATATCGTAGTTACGATTGTATCGTAGTCATGATATCGTCGTCACGATTATATCGTAGTCTTGTTGTTGTCTATGTATTGTTCGGTCATGTATTTGAACAGGAGCATGCTCGGAGCGAGCCGAGCCGTACATCTTCGAATATTTTTACATATAACATTTAAAAAACCCGCGCAAATTTACAAGCACTTTCGTTGTATATTCATAAACTAATTACTGGTTTGAAACAAAATTTATTGTTATAAATATTGTTGTTTATAATCTACAAATTCCCTGAGGCGTTCTTATTTATATCATTATATATAATAAAGATGTTAAAATTTGGAGGCGACGATACAGATTGAATATAAATGAGTCCATTTAATCCACACTGTAAAGAACAGATGTGTGAACTCATTTGCATAGCACTCCAATTCGAATGCCCACACTGTATTTAAATAAATACAAGTAAATATAATTTGCGTAGCGGTAAACGAAAAGAAATTATCGCTCGAAAGAAAGATACAACCGTAATGCACCAGCTGTTACAAAGAAAGAGATAGAATTATTAATTACGTAGATCTATGGCAATTTATTAACCAAAAGAAAGAGACAGTTAGTTTTTAATACGGAATTTATATTTATTAAAAAACTTAGGTAATAAAATGTATGAACAAAAACTGCTTTATCATTTTTCTAAACCGCATTTTATAACTTTTTATAGATTACGCTAAATACAGAATCATAAGACATGTAGCTAGCAATCACTCGTCTCTACAAAATATTTTCCAAATTAAAATAGTTGTGGTTCTTTTGGTTTTAAACTTTTTTTTTTTTAATTAAAAGTTGAACTTTTTTATTATTTGAATTTTTAAAAAGGGTTGGTTTTTTTTAATTCTAAGAAATATATAACGTATATGTGAGGTGTCCAGATATTCATTATTAATTTGATCGTTCCGCAATATAACTGTCTTGAAAAGTGTCCCTCATTGACCACTTTATTTTTTATTCATATTTCGGGTCCAACGAGAGTTGAGCCTTTAGATCTTCGCAGGATCTCAATGGTGCTCGTCACGAATACCGGCTTGGGTATATACAATTTCACGAATTTATCAGAATCATAAACGGTTAATTCCTATATAAAATAAGTTCCAAAAATATGTATATTTTTCATTTATTTATTATATGTAAATGTTTAAAGCGAAAGCGTAACGTACAAGTCTGCATAGATAGCAATGTTGTCGATGAATTTTAAGTAGACTTGACCTTGAGATAAATAACTTAAGGTTATTAGAAAAATTAATATATATGTTTAACTACTTTATTTGATTTGATAACATACTTAATGCCATGTCAACTTTCTCATTTAATAAAAAATTTATGAATAATTTATACAAACTAAAAATGAAATGAAATTAGAAAATTATAAAAAATGAAAAGATGCATTATTTTGATTGAAGTGTTGACAGTTTAAGATCAAAGATTTAGAACTTGGTTATTAAGATATATGACTCAAGTTGTTAAAATCGATGTAAAAGTAGCCGTATATATCTTATTCGTTCCTGTATACATGTAAAGAAATTATATTTTTTTAGTTGGTAACACTGACCAGAGATATTACAACTACATTTTGGTCAGCTGAGCCGAGGGTATATATTAGTTATAGCTACTTTCATTATAGTGTGTGCCAACGGCTAACGCAGTTAGCATAATGTTAAGTTATTATAAAATTAGTTAAAAAGGAATTAACAATTTAAATGTCGTTTCTTTGATTTCAGGTAGGATAGTATGATTTAAGTTAAACAGTGTAATTATTAATATAAAATAAAAGTCTTTGATTTCAGAAACAACACATGAGTTTGTTTAAAAATTTACAATTCGTAAATTACATTATAAAAAAATCAGTGCCATATATTTATACGGCACAACTTGTTTTAAGCATGAGTCACCGCCGAACTCTCATAATTTGAATTATAAAATATTAACAATATATTAAAATTGATGACAATAGTTCCCGATCTACCTCTCAAAACAAATGGAATAAATCTATCCGCAGAATAAAATGTACGCCACAAATAATTGACCCTTCGACACATTGGACAGTGTCAAGGGTCAGAGGTCAACCAAGGCCACAAACATCAAACAGTAAAGCATCAGGAGCACAGCGGAAGTGAGTCCGTCAAAAACCGTAGAGTCTGTGCTCTTGGTACGAAACGAACGGAGAAGAGAGAATAATGTTATAGTGTTAGTAAAAAAAGAAAACGCAGGCGTAAATGTAGGTCGAGAAATAAAATGTAAAGTATGTCAACAGCAAGAACTTGTGAAGAGTCTGCATACTGTTGGAGAGATGTGAAGAGTGAAAGAGATAGAGAATTAAAATGTTGTGTGTGTTAGAGTAGGAAATATGTTCTGTCTGGAGATCTAATTGAAAATATCTTACTATGTATTGCGCTCGAGGCGGTATTGAAAAGAAATTTCGAATTATGATGGATGGTGACGATTTTTATGATTGGACTGATTGTAAATTTAACACGGTTGATTTGTTTGTGGTAAAATATGATATGAATAACTAGAATATTGTTAAATCAATATGTTATAATTGGAAGTAGTGTTATCCCGTGTTGGATCACGATTTAAAAAGAAAAATATGTCATATATGTAAAGCAGCGACTGTCACTCAACACTAAACCATTTATAGTTCAAATTATGAGAGTTCGGCGGCGCTGACTCACTTATTTTTCTATAATGTATATAGAAACGAATAAGATAAAATTCATTATCTTAATATATATAAATTACGTGTCACATGTTTGTCCGCGATGGACTCCTAAACTACTTAACCGATTTTAATCAAATTTGTACACCGTGTGCAGTTTGATCCAACTTAAAGATAGGAAAGCTTACATCTCAATTTATGATTGCAATATTATCTTATTGCAAATTAAACGATTTTAAAAGATGGCGACATCTGTTGACTAGATTGAGTAAATATTCTGTTGACTAGATTGAGTAAATATTCAATAGATGGCGCTATGTAATGTATAATGACAAAAACGTTAGTCACAGCAACGCGTGGCCGGGACAGCTAGTTATAATATAGATTTATACCGCTGTTATAACCTCTTTTAAGTATAAGTCGCCGCCGAACTATCGTGATTTGGACTATAAATAACTTTAACAGTACAAAATTGAGACTTCTGCTTTTATTTCTTTAACAAATATAAATCTTAAATATGTTATAGATATATATGTGTTACAATATTAAAGTCTATTCATTACACCAACTAATTTTGTTTGTAACTTTTTTATTATAAAAGTAACAACAAAAAGTTGTGAGTAAAAGTTGTAGATAATATTAATATCTACAAAAAAGTTTCTTACAAAATTTTTGTGGAGGTTGTAATTTTGCAGATAAACAATAAAAACTGATAACACCTCTGTTTAACCCAGGTTTAACTGTTTCACATAATGAAAAAATGAACAATATTAAAGTCTATTCATTACACCACATAATTTTGCTCGTAACTTTCTTATTATAAAAGTAACAACAAAAAGTTGTGAGTAAAAGTTGTAGATAATAATAATATCTACAAAAAAGCTCTTTTCAAAATTTTTGTGGAGTTTGTAATTTTGCAGATAAACGATAGAAACTGATAACACCTCTGTTTAATCCAGGTTTAACTGTTTCACATAATGAAAAAAGAACTATATACTAAATTCACATCAATTAAAATGTTTATATTTTAACATATACAATATAGCATTTAATTCGTCGTAGCTGGCAACACCATTGTATATCACACAGCTTAGAAGATTGATTAGGCAATCCGCATTGAATACGAAGAAAGTTTTAACAAACTTACGGTTCTTTTTAATTAACTAAAAACCCTGATAATTAGATTTCGATACGTTTAATAAATATAACATTTCGTTGGTTGGCCCATAGCGCATAGCACTTAAATTAGGTACAATGTAAATTTATTAAATGTTAATGAGGTGAATCTTAATGAGAAAGTCGTTTGCTTTATAGAAATTAATGAACAGTGAACAGTATGAGAAGAAACGAGATCACGTGATTCATTTTGTTGTTGGTTTGCAACGTGAGTTTGAAAAATTTGAGAGTGAATTAAATTTGCTGAATAAACGGAATTAATTAGTTAATTAGACAATGCTGACTAACAATTTAATTGAGTAACTGTTAAGTGAACAAGCTGCAAAACTGTGGCTTAAATGTAACAGATAGCGTGGATGCTTGACACCAGACAACAGACAGCTAAGTATTCGGGTTCAATTCAAGGACCTTTGCATTTGTTTTAGGTTTAATTTAAAACTTTATTTTATACATTTCTCTGTGAAATAAGAATACTAACATCTTGCAAAAATATATACAGCCACCTAAGAAAAAACACAACATCGTAACTACAAATACAAATTGACATATGATCTGATCAAAATTTAGTAAAGCAAACCTAATATGATCCAAAGTTGATATAAAGGGCTATTCATAAACTACGTAACTCCATTTTGGACACTTTAAAAATCCCCCTCTCCCCCTCCCCCACGTGTGGCCTATCTCAGTTGTAAAATTCTTTTACTTTCAGATTACAAGTTAAATTTCAAATAATTTTACGCCTGGTAGTATGCAATTCTTTTAACATATTTATAGATAAAATAAATAGGCGATAGATCAAATAGTGGACTTTTATTTTCGTATTTTATAAACAGAACGCATTAATTAGCTAATTATTTTACTTACTTTCGCATTTCAAATAAAAATAAAAAACGTTTTTATGTTATTTTCTTTTCTTTTCACTGCGCAATCATTATTAGTGTTTTTACATTTCTGTTTTGAGGTTATAATTATTATCCATATGTCATTAAGCTTTAAGAAGTAAATACTTTAATAACTGCTCTCGTTTTAGTGTCTTTTTTTCACTTCCCGTTAGGATACGAGCGTATATGTACATCCGGCTAACGAGTTCGTGAGTTCTTAAACTATGGCTACACATTGAGGACTTCAGCAATTAAACAATTTATGTTGGTAATTATATACAATTGTCTTTTGTCGTTGGCTTGATATTTACATTTCTGTTATAGTAATTACAGTGCTATATACTTTATGACATATATCTATGTAGAATATTTTATGTAGTGTTATTTAGGTTGCATAATCTCCAGGGGCACGTTCAAGCATAACATCTACTCGGTAAACACAGTTATGTGTATTTAATATTTATCTAACATAACAAAGGTTACTTGTTATGTAAATGATTTCACCTAATATACAATGTTTTGTGATCTATTTTACTGCTTTTTAAAAGTGGAATCTATCCATATTATCACTCATATATCAATTATTTAAGGGATATTATTTTAAAAACGATATTTTCACTACTTGACGTCATAACTGTACCTAACCGACTATCGCTGTCCCTCTTCTACAACAGAGATAAGATAGACATTATCAAAAGGTTGAGAAACCTTTTCGTTGCTCTGAAATATTTCTTATGTTAGTTTTTGTACAAGCTATGATACTCGTATTAAATTATTATGTATAATACATTTTTAATTTTCTTGCGCTCTAAATGAGCTTACACTGAACCGGAAGTGACTTTAGCCCAGCAACCGACCCGGTGAGTTGTTAACTAGACTAGCTAGAGTGATTATAATGTAATATCGTATATACAAAAGATGTGAATTAAGAATTAAAATACTTGGGGTATGTTGTCGAGCTGCAATATTATCTATTCTTTTTTAAACATACGCAAAAAATATCATTTACTTCACATAATATATTTACTTCACATTCACACTTTGATTCGAACTTAGATTAAATTTAAGTCGAGTCTGAAACGGTCAATTGACTTCAAACTTTCAGTATAATTACATAATTAGATCATCTTGTTTTCTTCCAATTGGAAGGAAATAAAGCCATTTGGAACGACCGTGAGGGGCCGGTTTAATACTCAATTTTTCATATATCAATGCACCAATTCGTTTGTGCGACTTATCTTTAAGATTGTATATATTAAACGTTTAAGGAACAAAAACTTTCTAGTAGTAATAAATCTTTCACAAGTTTTCAAAATAATTAAAACCAATTACAATTATTTATTAGCATACATTATTGATGATATTGCAATAAAAGATACACATCTTGGATGTATGGCACTTCCTTGTTATGTATGTATTACCATTTTGCATTAACATAACCTAAAACCATAATATTTCTATTATTATGAATATCAATGTGCAATATAGCAATAAAATCTGTATGTTATTCATATATTTCTTAGTATTTATTACTATGCTATTGAACTAACGTGATATAAAAATATACCAATAGAAATAAGATTTTTATTTGAAATAAAAGTCTATAAAATTATTTTACTTTTGTAATATTATTGAGGTTATAATGCAACGTACTTTGGAATTTTATTCACTCGATTCTATTATATTTAAGTCTATTTATTGTTAAAATTATTATATTTATTTAGAAAGTAACATAACATTTAGTGTTGTTAAACGCCTGAAAAATATGCAACTTATTTTACGTTTTCATCTTTTATAATTTGATTTATTAATTATTATTTCTGATGCTTAGTCGTATCACCGACGAATATTTTATATATTGATACTGAAAATGTAAATGAAGGATCGTATTTAAATAAGCAGAGCCGCATTAACCATTATCGGGGCCCTAGACTAACAAAATTAAAAGTTTAGGATAAAATTTTATTTGATTTTTCAACAGCTTTTAACACAGAATTCTTGCATAACGCGTAATTTTCCGCGGATGATCTCATTTTGTTTTCTTATAATTTTAACCAATATCGTACAAGTAGTTTTCATTGAACAGCCTAGATTTTTATTACCTTGTCCGATTTTTGTTTCAACCGATAATAAAAAAATAAAATAAAGTCGAATCCATTAAAATCGATTTATTTTTAATAGCTACGGATTACAATGAGATAATGATGAAATAACGATCTATGCTTTAACTTTAAAACAATCGAATTTAAATTGTTACGCTCTCTATTGTCACTTTACGTGTCCTTCAGTCATTTAAAAACAAAAAACATTTACAACAATACGAAAAAACACTTTTTCTATATATTTTTTACTTTGATAGTATTTTGGTTTTTTTTCTTCTTTTCTTTTTATATGTTAGCAAGGTCACAAAGAATACTATAGGTATAATACAAGTATTTATTCATTAGACACGGTATTGTTAGCCAATGTTTTTATTTTGCGGTTAATTGACAAGAAAATCGCGGTCCAACGCACCCATAGGTTTTCGAATAAGTAGTTGAATGTTGTGCAATGTAAGATTACAATCATGTAATCAAATTTACTTGTTTTCTATTATTGTAAAAATAGTTTATAGTGATTAGAGCCTTAATAGAAGTAAGGTAGTAAAATCAACGGGCCCTTATTTTGAAAAACATACCAGCTAAACACAAAAATACTCCTAGATCTGTGTAGTCTAACCTAGTAACAATTAATCTAACAAAGTTTTGTTTTATTATTTTAAAATTACTTTATAAGTAATGTTCAGAGTGTGGGGCGCCTCCCATCGACCTCTATTTTGAGTAGTAACACAGTAGTACAGTCTGTTCAATACACTACATGATTTCAGATACATTTTTGCTTGTAACTTTTTTTAATATAAAAATTACAATAAAAAGTTATTAACAAAAGTTGTACATAATTTCATTATGTACAAAAAAGCTCTCTACAAAAATTTTGTGAGGGTTGTAGTTTTCAAGATAAACAAAAAGATACTGACATCCTTATTTTTAAGATAATTCGTGAATGGGGCGCAAAAATTTCACATTTAAGTACTGCTTACCCAAAATGCACGGTTAGCATCTTTAACGACGGATTTCATAGACTAATTCTATTATATTCAATTAATTTTCTATAATTCGCCCATATTGCTTGCCTATATATAAAATGGTCACACTTAAACTAACACTATATGTAATATTAATATAAATTCATAATGCCCAAGCCTTTGAGAATAAGAATAACAAGCAGGAGCAGAAGTAAAATAATTCTCACATTACCTGGCTGCCACATGAAGAACGGTGCACCCCAAGTTATCCCTTCCCCACAGGTCCCATTGCGTGTTGTTATTAATCCACTGAATCACCCCTAAATACCCTAAAGCTGCGGCGTCGTGGAGAGGTGAAGCACCCACCCTATTTCTTGGTGGTACCAACAACAATTCATTGTCATCACTCAAAGAACCGAGGAATATCTTCAAAACACCTATCTGTCCCCCTCGTGCCGCAAAATGTAAACATGTCGCTTCAAAGTTATCTGTCACACTCAGTATCGCTTTCAGGAGGTAAGTTTTCTGGATTTTTATTATGAAGTTTATATTTCCAGTGAAAGAAGCTCGTAATATTTTTTTACCAACGATTGATGAAATGTAGACTTGAGAATTTAAGGTTTTTATTAATGATGGATTTTTAGATTTAGGCATTTTTATAAAATAGAAATTAATATAACATATTTTAATTAAAGTCTTGTTTTTGGAAATATTTTTCTTCTTTCTCCACTATCCCTAAATATGAACTGGCACTTAAGTAATATCCAGAATGGATTGAGTAAGTTTTTAAATTAATTTAATCACAGTTTATCACTAGTCACTCTTTTGCAATAATATTTATATTCAAAAAACAATAATCACACTGTAATTAACACAATTAGCTCATTAAACGTAAAAGTAACATTAACACAAGTTCAGAAGCTTCAATTTTATGCCGGAACAGACATAGTTAAACTACTGCTACATCGTTTGAAACTTAAACATAATTAAAACAACTTTACAATTTTAAATGAGTTTTCAAATAACTACAGACTGAACCATCAGAAATCTAACTAAACTATGTTATTCTAAATTTCAGGAACAACTGTATCTGTAAAAAAAATGAATGGTAATCATTTTTGAACAGGTATTATTTATTATATGATACTTTTACTTCGATGCTAAATAAGTATTACTCTAATTAGCTTTGGCCTATTTGACCAACGAGCAATAGATCTAACGTAATAATAATTAAAAATTCAAATTCAATTAACAATTAACAACGAATTTATATCCATTATACATATTTACTCGCATATTTACAATAATATAACATTGATGTACAGTTTAAATTTTGAATAACAAATAAATCAAAACGGCTAGGTGCTAGATCAGATTAATTAGAGGAATTAATAACATAGTAATAGTCAACTAGTTAAATACCATGCAAGACTGTATGGAGAAAGATCAAAATATAAATAAATAAAAAGCTTTATTTTGAATTACATCAAAGTCGTCTAGTTTAGAGTCTGATAAAGAAAAAATAAAATTGAACAAACAATAATGTTAATGATATTGTTACATATTTTAAAATTCCCGTTTATATCTTTTTAATCACTTAGTTTATTCAGATGAATCATGAGATTACAAAAGCACTGATTAACCAATAACAAATCACACAATATTTACAATTATGCTGGAACCATCTGCACAAAAACAACGAGTTACTGCAACGTGTTACTTCAGATTTCGAACTAAATTTGTATTTTTATTTTTTTCACTTTTTTACTTACATTAACTGACAAAAACAATTACAATCGGATACAAACACCTCCGCTGGGTGAATAACGAATTACTTGTACGAATCGTATTGCATGTTCAATTGTTTACACACGTTTACTTCGTTCGGACTCCGACTCGTATTGGGCAATAGTTTGATGTTGCTACATGATAAAGGAAATGATATAATCACTGCGAAATTATAGTCATTTTATTTTAGATTTCCGTTTTGTGTTTAATACGTGTGCTTATAACTATTTGATGCTAAGTAATGCAAGTAGCAAGTAGTAACGCAATATCTATTACTGTAATTTGAAATTATAAGTTTGGACGTGTTGCGTATCACATGAATCAATAGGTTCGAAAAATGATATACAGAGAATGCCGCTATTGGCCAATTGATATGATTTGAAGGTAGTACCAATCTACAGACGTTATGTGTCAAAATTTAATGACTTCTGCCCATTAGTTCAAGAGTTACAGTGGTTTTAAACAATGGAGAAATACAAATTTCGTGTTATTGATTTTTATGATTTTTTGATGCAGTTATATTCGTTACTCTTTAAGAAGGCGAACTGTGTTAACAAATTTAAAATATCTTCATTTTTCTGGATTTTATAAGGGGTTCTAAAAATTCATGGGCTTTTTTTTCAAAATAAAAAATTATTGATTTCTTAATATTTTTTGATGCAGTTATATCCATTACTCTTTAAGAAGGCGAACAGTGTTAATAAATTTAAAATATCTTCATTTTTCTGGATTTTATAAAGGATTCTAAAATTCCATAGACTTTTTTTTCAAAAAAAATTATTATTGATTTCTTAATATTTTTTGATGCAGTTATATTCAGTAAACTTTAAGAAGACGAACTGTATCAATAGATTTGAAATATCTTCATTTTTCTAGATTTTATAAGGGATTCTAAAATTTCATAGACTTTTTTTTCAAAATAAATTATTATTGATTTCTTAATATTTTTTGATGCAATTATATCCGATACTCTTTAAAAAGGCGAACTGTATCAATAGATTTGAAATAACTTAATTTTTGTAGATTTTAAAACGCGATGAAAGAAAAGTCCATGAATTTCTAGAACCCCTTATAAAATCTACAAAAATTAAGATATTTCAAATCTATTGATACAGTTCGTCTTCTTAGTTTACTGAATATAACTGCATCAAAAAAAATGAAGAAATCAATAATTATTTTTTTGAAAAAAAAGTCCATGAATTTTTGGAACCCCTTATAATATCTACAAAAATTAAGATATTTCAAATCTATTGATACAGTTCGTTTTCTTAAAGTTTACTGAATAAAACTGCATCAAAAAAAATTAAGAAATCAATAATTTTTTTTTTTTTTAAAAAGTCCATGAATTTTTGGAAACCCTTATAAAATCTACAAAAATTAAGATATTTCAAATTTATTGATACAGTTCGTTTTCTTAAAGTTTACTGAATATAACTGCATCAAAAGATATTTTAAAATCAATAACTTTTCTTTGGAAAAAAAAGTCCATGAATTTTTGGAACCCCTTATAATATCTACAAAAATTAAGATATTTCAAATCTATTGATACAGTTCGTTTTCTTAAAGTTTACTGAATATAACTGCATCAAAAAAAAATTAAGAAATCAATAATTATTTTTTTGAAAAAAAAGTCCATGAATTTTTGGAACCCCTTATAAAACCCTACTTCAAAGTTGTTTTATTTAAATTTGTCAAACTAAAACAAAGATTGCATAAAATATAAAACATAATTAAGAATATTTAAAACCCTTTGAATAAAATGAAAGTACCTTTTGCTTAAAAATCAAAAGTAACTTTCATTTTATATTTAATTATATCGGCTTCACAAAGATAAATTTAATGTCGAAATTTAATTATAAATGTTTAATTAGGTTTCGTCGTTGAGTTGAGTTGAATTCAGTTGAATTTAGTTTAGTTGAGGACCTGTCCTTGTCCTTGTCCTTGTCCTTTAAGTTAACGGATTCTTTGAGCCGGTAAATCAATCATTTCATTTACGTCAATTTACATCTCACTCGGTTTGAAGAACTTTTTGAATTTCATTATCGTGCTTTGCGTCTACGAAAACATTTACAAGTTTTAAACAAATCAACGTAAAATAGGATTTAAATATTTTAGAATAAAAGATCCATAAATTACTGAATCAAATTCATAGTGTTGTGACGTCACTGTTCCTATTGTCATGGCTTGTCACACATTATAAAACCGCTGCCGTGGTGTGACACATTTGAAAAAGAAAATTTGTATTTGGGAGACATTATAGATATGACGTCACAACGCTTATGACTCCTCTCCCCCTTCATTTCCCCTCCTTTGTATATCTATGTACGAATCTAAAAAATAAGTACAAAATTTTAACCGCATGTTTAATGTCATCCGTTTTTTTAAATCATTATAAATTTTTAGTGAAGCGCTCTACTTTAAGACGATGCAGCTCTGTATCTATGAGATCTACAGAAAAATGTTATATGTACAGATTGTAGTAAATTGAGTCCTCTAGCATATTGATAATAACTACTTTTTTCTTAAAATCCACTGCTAAGAAGATATTACAAAAAAAACGATCACAATATTCGCAATCAGGTACTCAATATAGCTATTAAACTAGTCTATAAAAGAAGAAACTAAAAAGATTTTGATACCATCGAGAAAAACCTATACCGGAGACATACTAGCAGTTAATAACATAACCGAAACGTATGATTTACGTCCCCCCCCCCGCACCTACCTAGTTTCTCCATAGTATCATATCCCTCCTACCATTTTAATAATACCTAATTTCACTTTTATTTCTCCTTTGGAATTTACAATGCACTGCACTTTATTAATTGTGAAATTATTCTTTTATTACATAAAAATACTGCAACGCAAATTGACACGTAGATGGTACATCTAAGTACACGTATACGAAGATGCACCATTATCTTTTAACATCATTTGCATTTTAATTATAAGTAGTTAGTTAATAGACTACGTTAATTAATTAAAATATCTAAGTTCAATAACCGATGAGTACGATAATAAATATATAGCAGGAGCATGCGAAATAGTAATGGGTTTTGTTCACTACCGACCCTGTGAAATTGAAGAAATATTTCACTAATATTATCATTAGAGTCTTATGAATATTTATTAATGGTTATCATGGTTCTATACATAGGTCTAGCAAGGACAGGAGGTGCTACAAAATGACTTACTCTATGTTAAAATGTAATATAAAATGGTGACGTCCCAGTAAACAATTTGGTGAATTGCCCTATTTAGTGACGTTTCTATCACTATTTCACTTCAATTATAGTTCGCATCAACTTTATCTTCATTTTTATTCCGACAGGTGGAGTAATTTCGCCATTTGTAGCCGATAAAGTAGACATTTTATATGAAAAAATGTGAGAAACTGAACTATAAATGAACTCTTTTATGACAAAAAAATCATGACGCATCTTCAATATGATGTCAAAGTGACTACAAAATGTTTACTGGGGTATATGTATTTTTTTAACTGACAAATTTACCTGAGCAGATTACCTGTACAGGTAAACCGGAGCGTGTATGCGATAAAAATGTCAGTTATCCCATCAATATACGTTCAGGTTTCTGCTCGGGTAAACCTGTCAGGTAACCCTTGCGTACTAAAACCAATCTTCCCTTTGTTATATCGGAGTACAGGTTTACACATACACCTATATTTCCTATAGATTAAAAGTGTCCAAAATGTGTGCGAGAGAGAAAGGTATATATTCCCCTTTGTTCTCTATGCGCATGCGTCGAAAGTGACAGCTGTCTAGATATATTAAATATTAATATTCTATTAAGATATAATAAATATTAAATATGTAAAGAAATTATATTTCTTTAATTGGTACAAAGCTCTTCTGTCAGTAAAACAGTGACCGTTCAGTGAAAACTTATACTCATGAACGCCATAGATGTCTTTGTAGTTTTTATTTATATTTATATATAGTTTATTTATATTTATACATATCAACATTATTCTACATCAATATAATGTCATATTTAACAACTGTTACGTATTATATCTAGACAGCTCTGACTTGACAACTGTCACTTTCGACGCATGCGCATAGAGAACTACTAGGAACATATACCTTTCTCTCTCGCACATATTTAGGACACACTTTCAGGTCCAGCATTCTCTCTCCATATATATATATGCTTCAAGGTTCATCAACAAAACTGCAGTTGTGATATACAGCTGTATTAAATCATTAAAAGCTATAAATAAAAACAATTCACTTACCGATCAATTTCATGTCCGGGACAAACTCCCACAACAATCATATCCTTCATAGCCGCTGGATGGTGTTCCCTGCAACGCTCTCTATGTACCACAAATTCACTACAACAAACAGAACCGGATGCGGAAGTATCACTCTCGAATATCGAGTCACTCAAACAATCACTAGATTCATTGGTTGTATTACCGTAAATAACTTTATTTCGTCCACTGGATAATACGTCACAATCGGAATAATAATACGACGAATTATAATTGGAACTATTTTGAAATCTTTCTAAATTCATAAATTCTTCGACGGTCATATGTTGACACTCGAAGTAATCGTCTTGGTGGAATGCAGCCAAGGGGTTGATCGACTTAATATGCGTTGTGTGGGTGGGTTCCTTCATTGTCATGTTATCATTGTATTGGATTTCGTTATATCGTTTTAATATATCGTGGGAAGATCGCGATAAAGTTTTTAATTGTTTTTTATGTCGCGGATTTATCTGCAGACGAAGCAAATCTAATATACACATTTTAACAACACGCTTTTGAATCACTTTGTTTGAAAATATATCTCAGTTATTAGCTGGTAAATTTATTCTTTTGTAAAATGGATTTAAATACGAGAAACACATTTTCAGAATTTTGTTTTATCACTTTTTCTTATTCTTGTCTTTTTATCACAATATATAGTATTTATGCTTTAATTATAATTTCATAATTAATAATTTATCGCTATTTTATCCAATTATTGATCAACGAGTTTATGCAAGCGATATCCAGTAGAACTTGATATACTACTAATTTCTATATTCACTAATTCCACTTCCCGCTAACCACAGTCTTATAATAATTACATCTATATGTACATTATATTACGTAAAATATAGGTTAATCCTTTACTAGATTACGCTTTAATTTTGAATGTTGTTTTGCAAATAGGTTTGTGAATTCATTTTTTAATACATAAGGTAATATAAGTGTATTGACTTTATTATTTTTTTAAATATCCAAAAGTTGATGGAGATATACTTATTTACAATTTTAATTTCTGTTTTATTATCTGTTAACGTCACACTATAAATATTTAAGTTTGTAGACTAATACGATTTTATCTATTTTTGTTCACTTCGAGTGACTGATAACTTTTATCCATCTCTGTTCTATAAAAGTGATGGCATTTCATAGAAGGAAGAGGGTAGGAATCGAACGTGACGTTGAACTTATTACTTTTGATCCCTTTAATTATTAAAGGCTCAAAATGATTGTTTTAATTGTTAATATCTCCTATAATATTGCGAGTTATTAAGAAATATTTATTTTATTAATAATATTATCATTTTATTTGAAATATTGTTAAAGTTAATATGTATTTTA
This sequence comes from Panorpa germanica, assembly GCA_963678705.1. Lineage (NCBI taxonomy): Eukaryota > Metazoa > Arthropoda > Insecta > Mecoptera > Panorpidae > Panorpa > Panorpa germanica. Next base: position 1,983,103 of record OY783222.1, read on the forward strand.
TCTTCTGTTATTACAATCCGGTATTTTTGTTAATTTTAAAACCAAAAGACAATAAGTTTTCTTCACATTTATACACAAATCAAGGTCTATAATTATATATTATTTAATCACTGTTTTTACACGCTAATTGGTTCATTATTTCTAATCTTTTAGGTTATTTTTTTTTAATTAACATATTCCACTATTAAAAACACTTTAATTACACAACTAATATTGTTTATTTTGACGTTTCAATAAACATTCAATGGTTTACTGACAAATATTAATTAAAACATTGTTTTAAAGCACAATAATTTCTTTTCTTCTTTTATTTAATTTTTAGGTTAGAATTTTCCATGAATATATATATTCAGCTGGTGCAATGTTATCAAGCCAAACTGCTTCACGAGACTGAAAAAAACACAATTTAATTTATTAAATATGTAAATGATTATACATTATACAAACATAACCTAAGATTCTAACACTTTTTACTTGGTACGTCTATAACTTTCTTATTTATTATATTTTCTATGCATGCTTTGAAATATGAATGCGTAAAGACAGACTACTGGTAAACAATATGTACAGGTACAGATCGTAGCGCTGATTAAGAGGATTCATTCATTTCTAAGTAATTGAAGTGGAAATTTTATTAATAGATATAATTATGTAATCAACTTAAGAGTTTTATAATGATCTGTAGCTATATTAAGAATACAGACGTAATCACAGTAAATACGAGTATATTAAATAATAATTAAGGCCGTGATACTACTTTTGTTAAATAAGTGCATTCTTTAACTTTAAGGGGGGTAACGTCAAAACGATAAAAAAAGCACATTTTCGATAATGTTTTTTGACGACACAATTATTATATAATTATATCTATAATTACTACATGATAAAATGACATTTAAAGAATACTTTGTGAAATTTTCATAAATAAATATCAAGAAATGAGGCATTGACAGCGAATCTCCGCTGACGTCACAAAAAAAAGTAACATTGCAGTGCCACTCATAACTCATCACTGGATTTTCTGAAATCGAAAAACCAAAATGATTTCATTAGTTGATAAGTTTCTGCAGGTAACCCTGTCGAGTTTTTTCTCTTTTATTGATTTTTCAATTTTTTAAAGCACATAGAAGTCAAAATACCGATTTTTCATGAAAAAAATCAGAAACTTTGTTATTTTAAAATACGTTAAAATTAAAAAAAATACTCGATAGCGTTTTCTCGGCATTTATGTATAAGGAAAGAGTTTGCAAAATTGTAAAAGCTAGAGATGGCACCGGCTCTGAAAAACCTAAGTGTGAGAAAACGCGTTTAAAAGTTTCAAAGTAACACGAAACCAGACCAGAGAGACTTAAAACTCTATATCTCCGACAGTTTTACTCCAATCGACTTCAAATTTTCACACAATAAAGTTAATATGTTGTACAATAATATAAATAAATAAGGGAGAGTAAATAAAAGACACAAACAAACGAAGACGACGATCAAACTGAAAGGAAACAATAAAATGAATTCGATTTTCAAATCACGCGCGTAATGTCAACAAAAAAAAGTTCTTACAGTTCTCTGACGTATAGGAATATAACACAATAGCTCTAAAACATTTTGCAATAATTATCACGCACAAATATTTAATACCTCAATAATAAATTTATATAACTTAAAAATTAAAAAGTGTTAAAATCGAAAGTGTAAGAAACGAAATTTCTTATCAAGTATTAAAAGCAAAGTGTTATACACCGAAAGCTAAACTGTCCGACATGTTTTCAGACGAAATCTTGTCTGCAAGTTAATATCAGAACACATCACTCAATAAGTGCATAGAATGGTATATAGATGGCAGCACTAATAACAAATCCTTATGATTTTTAGATAGTACCAACCTTCAAGCGATATGTGTCAAAATTTCATGACATTCCAACCTCTAGTTTACGAATTACAGTGGTTTTAATGACGCATTGCTTTTCAAGATCGACATCGATGTATTTACACCTCTGCACAATTTATCCTGATGACGTAAAAGACATCATACTAGACATACGCAATATTTTGAGGTTATTAACAAAGTTTCAGTAAAAATCTGACACTGATATTAACCACAAGATTAACAGCTTCCTCTAAAACATGTTAACGACTTATTTCTTCTATCAAATTATTCACAACCAACAAAATCTATCTACAAAATATATTTACCGTTTAAATGATATAAAATAAGTAAGGTTATGTATGTATTGGTGTCACTGCTGATCTTATGCACGGAATTATTTGGGAGAGGACCACGGCACAGCATGTTATACAGGTTTGGAGTTGACTTTCTTCCTGCTTAACTAAACCAGGTACTAGTAGTATAAATAAATAAGAATAAAGCTGATATGTAGAGACCCGCAAAATCGATTAGATATGCAAATTTAGTTTGGTATTTCGTAATTAGCTGATGCCCCGCAGAATTTATTAATGCATTTGCATATGTATGTATACAATATATACATATAGAACCAGTGCCGCACTAGTGATAGCTTATGTATAATGTCAACTACTTAAATAAGCGGACCCCAGTATATTAATTAAATTATTTTATTCAATGTGAATATGAATACTAATTAAAATAAAAGTTGCAGAACGTTTAAAATCCTTTTAAATGATAAATGATTTATTTATATTCTATAATAGGTTTTAGAAATATAAGCAAAATTGTAAAAACGTTTATGAGTTGAAACCGCAAAAACTTATTTTTTCAGTTCCAACTCATTAAAAGTCAGTGGAAGAAAGCTTAAAATGTAGATACGTTATTCATCTAACTAATTGCAGCTTTAGATTTTGATTCGCGTTTATAGTTACTTACATAAAACGATTTAAACATAAAAAAAACATGTTTTTTTGATAATATTTAACCTGCTGTATCGCCATCTATATTTCGCGAGTCAAAAATACAATTAAATTTCTATTTGGAGTTTTGTAATTTTTTGTTTAATATGTAATATACAAATTAATGAGTTGTGGTGAGCCCCCTTCACTGATTCGCCCCTGTTGATGTCTGTAAATTTGATACATCATACATATATTATTTATTATGTATATAAGAATATAATTACCATTCAAATAGTACGGATTACACATTTCAGTATAATAACATATTAGCCTAATTTTTATAATAATGACTTACATATTATAAAGGCTACGATATAGAAATACAGTAGACTTACTATAACGCGAGTTGCAATAGTGCGAGTTCATGTAACGCGTCAAAAATATTACAAACTAATTTTCAATATTTTGAAGGAACATGTTATTATGCAGTCTACTAGTTTTAATTTTAAATGTATTTATTTATACGAGTATTTATATCTTTATTTTTCCTAAGGCGAAAAAGAAATGTTACTTGGACAAATAAAATAGGATACTGAATTATTATGTTCTAAGTTTTAGTAAGTTTATAGTCTTGCATACTTTATAAAACTAAAAATAAAATTAAATCAGAAACTCAAGACAGTTTTATCCACCCTTCTACATACCACCCTACTGTCTCACAATTATTCTTGCAATTTAATATATTGGGTTTATCAACAAGGGCGATCATTTTAAATTAACAGAAAAACTAAATATTTGTATGAAAAATGGTGGTATTTTTATTTTAATCTGAGGGGTAGCAATGGAACGCAATATCTGCCAAATATCACCGCAATGTATAAAAAACGTATAAAGTAAAAAATGGTGCGAAATTTAAAATGACCTCTCTTGTTGAACGACAATTAATTTCTTCTATAACATAGTGAAAATCAGCAGTGAGAATTATTCATTTTCCATTTAATTTTAATAGGATCGACTGTGTATTAATAATATGTATAAAGCGAGCTACTAGAAATAATTAGAAACAATATACTACACTTAACAACAATATATATATCTAATAAACAATGGTTGTTAAGATTTTCATACAAGTAAAACACTAGACTTTCAATTTTTGCATTGTTAGATTTTTAAATGCACATTTAAATGAATACTGCCTGTTATTCTACGAGTAATTACTACTTGACGGCAATTGACAATTCAACACGTTATGAATCCTGTGTTTAACAAGTTTTGAAATTACTGCTTTTCTTAATTATAACATAAATTTAATTAGCGTAATGTTATACATACCTTATTACCAGTAATTAATCTAACAATGAATTAAAACCTGTGATACTCAAACCTAACTGTTTTTATTTTAAGTTTGTCTAAGATTTAACATAGAGAGGTTTTAAAAATCACACAATTATACAATTTTGTCATTCGTATTAAATAAAATTACAGTTTACCATGAGAATTTGTTCAATTTTTTTAATAACTACTTATATGTTAGGAGATATTACCAATTAAAAAAGTCATTTTGTCCCTTTATTTATTAAAGGAATTCAACAGTTTAGAATATTCCAAGATATGTGACATCACGATCGCTAAGTTGCTATCTCTTTTATACAACTCTTCTCCATTGAAAAAATAACTGACCTACCCTTAATAGTACAGACATGTTACGTCATAAATATGGCCGACATTTCTAGCACTAAAACTACAATTCGAATTTTGAATTGCTATATCTCCGTCATTATTTATATATTTATTAAAATAAAAACGCCAATTTATAAATAATTTATTAACATCAATTTCAATCAACGATTGAAAAATCGACCCGAATAATTTTAAGTAATTATAACCTAAAAACTAAAAATAAAAATTTCTTACTTATATAAAGTTTATCACAAAAATTCGTTCACAATAATTAAATCACTCACTGAAAATTATAAAAACAAACAATTTAATCTGCTTTAATTGTGGACCACAACCAACCAGTTCACATAACAAACGGTTTACAAATGCCGGGTTAATTAATCAAGTGATCAAGTGAAAACTCACGAAATACGATTATAAGAAATAAATCGGCACTCTCTTGTCAGTACGATACAAACTAGTTTAAATCTTAATGGTATTTGCCTTATTACCACTCTCGCTGTTTTGTTGTTCAGATGTTTGGAGGCAAGTTCCTTGATCTACCGTACAAACAGTTTCTAATTTCCTCATTAACTTCTGTTAATATCATCATAGTCAAAGGGCACTTTAGAAGAATTCCATTTCTATTATTAGATATTTAGAAACATTAAATATTCAAAATATAAGGTAATTGAATACGATGAGACGACACAGTGGGCGAGAGCATTGATGCTTGACGCCGACTGCTGTGTCTTCAGGTTCGATCCCCGGACCAGGTATATATTTTCTGGGTTTGGTTATTATGAACTTATATTGATTATGGTCATACATAATCGTACACTTATTAGGCAGTGGTGTAGCCCACATATATGAGGCCACGACACCATAAATACTGCCAACATTGAAGGAGGTCGTCGGTGATAGGACTCAGCATCGGAAATAGGCCGACGTTAAATAAATTAAATATAAAAAAAAAAAAGAATACGATGACTAGAGATGTAACTAATGTATGATTTCCTACTTTTCGACTATTGACTTTTTAAATATGGCGCCAAAAGTAAGCAATTACAATCTTATATTTTGATCATTTAGTTACTAAATGCTTTACTTTGAATATAATATCAATCCTATCATTTGTGTTCTAAGTAAAGATATCAATTAAAGTAGTTTAGTGTAATTAAAATTTTGGTAATTTACTTAGCTCCATTGTGCGTTTAAAAAGTTGAAAGTTTATTTTGGTTATTATATAATTGTTATTTTATATTGCAAGTTCAAGTAGTAACTAAAATAAAAATATTGTAAACCGAATCAGTTGCATTGTTATTTTAGAAATTATTTTCACTTTTCTTTGCCAAATACATTCGCATAATCTATTGCGAATGCGAATATTCGTTACATCTCTAACGAGGACTAACACATACGATGATGGGCATAACACATATTGGTATTATCTTATTATAATCTATCACCTAAGATAGGGGTAGTTCGAAATGGTAAAAGGAAAGGTACTATGAAAGAAGAAGAATATCAGTGAAGGAGGCAGAAAAGCTAAGAAAGAATAGGATGGTGATGCAGAGCTTTCTAAAGGTAAGCGATATAGAAGTACAGCAGCAGGAAGGATAAAGAAAAAGGACAAAGCGAAGTACAATGCAAGATACAGACAGTTCTGGGCGAGGAAGATGCCAAAGTACCTTAAAAACAGAGGAAGTAATGAAACGAGAATGATCGCAAGGTTAAGACTAGGAAAGGAAGAAAGAGGACTAAGATATTAAGGAAAAGAGGACGAAAGAACATACGGATTATGTGGGAAGGAGAAGGAAAAATTGGAGTAACTTTCGGGAGAAGGTGGAAATTTGATTAAGCCTGGAGGAGATATTGGCAAAGGAAAAGAATAGATGGCAGAACTATTGGAGAAATTGGTTTAAGCCTGCAGGAGATATTGACAGAAGAAGAAGACAAAGGAAGAGGATAAATGGCGGAAGCAATTGAATTACGTAATTTTCGGGAAATTACCCGCGGACTATAATTCTTTCAGTTGTACTATTTACTCCGTGTTTATAAATTGTCACTCATTATACCGCACTTTTAACTGTACAGCAGACGCTGTGGTTTGAGACAGGTGTCGGAGGCGACGGAGGTAAAGAACAGCGGGACGCACGCAAGAAAAAAGATTACAAATATTGTTTTGCGTGTTTTATTGTTGTATTTATCAGCCTTAGAACATTTATTAGAAATCTACGGCCATCTTTTGTAATTACTTTTATATTTATACCAGTACTTGATGTGCATGAAATATACAAATCTTTAATTAAGTGTAAATTCTCTTTGATATAATAGATCCTAGTTGCAAGCTTCACTCTACAGGACGATATTTATTTATTCTGTTATTGATAATAAACATCAGACAAATAGGAGTAGGTAAGTTGATCACTTACCTTTAAAATCACGTTTATAATTAATTTAAGCCGTTTTAATTTAAATGAGAAAGTTGTACACAAATACAATCTTTACCATATGTCTTGGCTATATTTCTTTTTCAACTTTTTACTATTAATTTGTCATTAAGATAAAAATTTAATTAATATTCTAGTGCTAGTTTATTTTATTGGCAGTTAAAGCTGAAGAAAGGTAATTAAGACAATTCGGAAACCGCTCAAATCGAATTAATTTAAGAAAGGATTAAGATTCCCATATTTTGGGTTAAAAGTCAAGTTTTCTCTACATTTATCAAGCTTGGATAGTATTAAAATTTCAAATGTACTTATTTTCAATTAAATGAAGAAACGTAATCCTAAACAGGACTTCCTTAAGACACATAAAGCGACATTTTTAGGGAAAAAATCATGATTTGAGACATGAAAATACGTAGAGCGGTGCAAATAGAGGACGTACACTGAATTAACACTGGATAGAATAGATTCTATTGATATTCTACATGAGAAGGATTCCCAGATTTAGATTGGGAAACGAGGAGAAAGGAAACAGATACTGGACAAATAGCGAGGGAAGAATGTGTAGGGTGTGCGGAACGGAGATAGAAATATTGGAGCACATTAAGTTTTCATGTGAGAAAAAGGTAATAAGCGAAAAGAATATAGTGAATATAGTATAGCGGAGATAGAGAAAAGAAACGAGGAAAGAGAAAGAATGGCAGAGTAGAAACAGGAGAGAGAGTAGCAGGAGAATCGAAGCAATAGCAGTAGCAGTATTGTTTTTGTTTTTATAAAGATAATTATTATTTTTTTAGTATGGAAGAAGTGAGAATGTTTAAATTTAATAAGAATCAAAATTGAATTAAGCACAATGACATGTAAATAAATGTGTTAAGGCACAAGAATGCTAGAACATTAAAAATAAAATTAAAAAAAAAAAGAATCTACAAATATTTGCATTAGAAAATGGCAAAGCGTATATAAATGAAACGAGGAAGAACCAAGTCACTCTAAAACGCAATATGCGAAGAAGGCATACGAGTAAACAAAACGATGCCGCTTGCATACAACTTTCCCTCGCTTCCCACCTCTCCTACGGTTCATTCATAAAACAGAATTCGTTGACTGCTATCCGTGATGAACAGTAGAACCATTAGAGTTAATTTCCTGTTCACTCACTTAATTGTAAGTACTGGAATCCGTTTCTCGTTGTTCTGCTTCTCAGATATTTCCAACGATTTTCGTGTCACACGATTTATGTGGTTAAACGTCTTAGCAAGCGTAAACAATTATCTTTTATAGCTGTTAAATTTCAAAAAGATATAACGTTCAAATTTACGTTATTCAATTTACGTTTCAGTAGAAATATATTTTTAAAAAACTGTCCCTAGAAGCAGTATTGCAACTGGTTTTAAATTTATATAAGGCAATATTTATTTCATGTCAAACATGCTTCACCCTCCATTATTGCGAAATATTTTGCGCCTGATATATAGTCTTAACTAATAACACAATTATCCTTATATTCAAGTGTTATATAATTCTTACAATGTTTTCGAAATTCTAATCAATATATGTAACTTCCGCTTATAATATAATTATAATAATAAGTTTTTTTATTACGTAATTGTTGAATTCAAAACAGTTCTTGAATAACTAAATCGATTGCAAGATATAATTCAAAACTTTTACTTAAAAGCCTGCAAAGTCATTTAAATCTAATTATAATTATTACACTTTATAATTATAAGATTAACAAATATTAAATGAAGCAGATATCGAGATAAATTGCCTTACGGCTTTTTATATAGGCATCAGACTTATAATTGATACTTAATTTCTTATTAAGTTACTTAAACCAGAAACCTATAATTTGTAAATTTCATTCTTAGAATCCCGTGCCCCAGTAAGTATTACATAACCTTTGCGGAATAAGTTACGCCTTGCATTTGACATTTCATCAAACTCTAATGATGAAATAACATCTGTATTGACTGCCACCCACGATTCAATGACCTGAAGGGTGTCCTAATTGGAGCTGGACTTTTGAATTGCGCGCCATTTCGAAATGTCAAATGTAGATCAGTCATATCTTTTACAATGGGCTTGTGTTCTCATTTTTTAGTGGTCGATTTTTCAATTGTTGATTGAAATTGATGTTAATAAATGTGTATTGGCGTGTCTATTTTATTAAATTTCTAAATATAGACGAATTAAAAATTTGAGTTGTAGTTTTAGCGCTAGAAATGATTGACCATATTTGTATGACGTTAAATGCATTTTAACGTCAGTTATTTGTTGAGTAGATCAGTGCTGTGGTAATGTTTTGTAGCTATTGATAGTCGAAATATCAAGTCAAGTCAAAGAATAATAAGTTTTTCTTTTATTTAACCCTGCTAAGGCTGACATAATATTGAAATTTTATTGTTCCTTGAAATAGATGTAAATAATATGTGATATTTTGATATATAAATACATATAGCAGAGATTTATGAGTTGTAAGGTTGGCAGCGGTTGTGATGTCACATGCATTTGGAATAATTAATTTTAATTGTTAACATCTCTAAACATATAAGGAGTTATTAAAAAATAATTGAACATTTGAGGTTCTAGTAACCCACTTTATCAATATATAGTACACTTTTATAGAAATTAAGACATAGGACACAAGTCCTTTATAAACTTTTATCCTCTTAATTATTAAAAGGTCAAGATTGTGAATTGAATTAAAATAATTAAGTATTTGAGGTATGGAGTCATCCATAAATTATGTGGCTTGGTTAGAGGTGCTACATGGTCAGGGGGGAGGTACGTAATTTTCTTCATTTATCTTATTTGGTACAATGCATTTTTTTAAAGAAATAACGTTTTTTCTTGGCTTTATTGTATACTATTCTTTATTTGTATCCGTAAAAGAACTATGTTCAATTCAGTAAGAGAGGGGGGGGGGGGGGGTATGTTTCATGATAAAAGCTATGGAAGACCATATTTCAAAGTGAAAGATACGGTCAAAAGAGGCCGACAATCCAGTTAAAATTAACAAGCAGAAAAAATAGAGACATGGCTAAAAATAAAGCGACAAAACAGATCTTAAAATTTTAAATAGCTATATCTCCATTAAATTTTCCATATTAAAAAAAAGCGAATAGATTTAAAATTCAACTTTAAAAAGTTTGTTCACAAGCTTATTATAAATAAGTATACAAACGGGACAGTCATTTTGGAAATTGATTTTATAACTGTCACCGATAATAATTACTATTGTTTTACTTTTATTTAACAAATGAAGTCATTTTACGTTATTTAATCGTAACTGATTTTTTTGATTCAAGTAATCAAGTTAACACACATTATACATGCTTTAAATTGGTATTAAACGCTGAGTCAAATATCGAGGCAGTATAAAAAAAAAGCGACGAAAATTTGATTAAGTAAGGCCTGTCTCAGTATGGGACCGTATTTAAGCGAATTTCTGCCGGACGTATACGGGCTACTACGCTTTACCTATCGGAACCATGTAAATGTAATGAGATCGCTCTGGAGCTCTCAGACTGCACGCTACAAAGCAGTCCGAATACGGGCGGCACTACCTCACACATTAGAAGCGTATAAAGGCGAATTTTATCCAAGCGTTACCACTACTACAACGATACCCTATATGAACCTTTGTAAATGCAAAAAGCCGCGTCAGACTGGAGGGGATACCTAAGATCGCCTTTTGTTACGCTGCAATACGCGGTCAAATGAAATCTATCGGCGACATGGGTATGTCTGCATGCAATTTATGTTTGTATTTCAGTGAATCATGGGCACGGATGCCCATACCAATAGGATAGAACTAAATTTAAATTCACGCCCACCAGAACTCAGATATATAATAAATGCTAAAGTCCCTTTAATACCAGTAGTGTATCGATAAAAATTAAAGTTAAAAAAAAAGTTAAAGTTTGCTCTCATGATAAATTATATAAGTGTTAAAGAACTCCAATACACCCCCTAATACACGACTACAGACATCTGTGCCACACATAGGCGGTTTGCTTTGTAGCTCATTCAAACCGCCGATTTACGTCCGAATACGCCGTCGCTTAAATACGGTCCCATACTGATACAGGCCTAAAGGTTACTGTTATTAGAAATGGTATTAACTTATCAAACAATTATTGTACAATAGAATCACTCATAAAAAATAAAGAAAACATATTACGTAAAACATTGGTACAATTTTACGTAAAAAAATAATCAACAAAAGAGAAATAAGTAGTTGGTCATGAAAGTAACAAATTAACAATGGATGATATGCATATCGTACCCGTTTCGTACACTTATCTTACCCACAGTACGAATAGACATTATTACGATGCGACAAATTGTTTATAGGGAAGTGAGTACGAATAAGTTAAGAAATATTAATATTTACAGCCTACAAATTATTTATCTTTTGTAACATCAGTAAAAATGAAAGTGCATACTACAATGTACACTTTCGCTTAATTCAAATCCAACATATGATGTGTTACACTTATTTTCACTTTGCTATTTATGTTCTATTTAATATTTTTATTGGTTTTAACATATTAATGTCATTATTAGCATACCAACATAAATACGAGCCGAGCATATTTCCGTTAACATTTCTTAACTCAACTACCTATAGACTTACTTTCCAGTTTTTTTTAATAGTCGTAATTAAAATATTGCAGACCAGTTTTATGTATAATGAAAGTGGTGCAGTTATTAAATATGTTATTTGTTTTTACCGATAATGGAAAATAAAAGTATTTATATGTTAAATTATAAAGCAAATATCTTTTTAAGAACTTCTGCATGCGAAATAAATTAAAAGGTAAAATATATGTTAGTGGTGACATCTGTTAATCTATTTCGAAACTAAAAATTAATTTTCTTATTGATGAGTAGTGACATCTATAAATAGATAGAAAACTATTTCAAAAATACAAATTATGAATTTATTTAAAAAATATATTTTATGAGGTTATATATTTTTATATATTTTATGGAAGCTAAATATAAAAACAATATTGATTTAAGATTGTCATTAGTTAGCTCTCATCAAAATCTCCTAAAGCTTTAATAACTTATAAACAATTGTTATCAATAAATAAAACAATACTGTAATGATTTTTTTGCTCATACCTTCTAATGCCACATTAGCAAATTCTCTTTGCTTAAAATTTTCTGGTGATTGTTGAACCTCTGGTGTAGGATAATTTCGCTACAAATTGCTGTAAAGTATTTCTTAACACGATCAATTCTTATAAACGTTTACGAATTGATTCTCCGTAGTTTCACTAACTTTTTAAAATTAACACCCCCTACAGTAAAACTGGTCTTGTTATTAACCCGGGTGAATTATTGTCCACTATAGAACCACTTTTAATAACTCTTTTAATTGATGCACATTTTAATTAACCATTTTAAAATAATTATAAACTTTTAACTAAAGTTACGTGTTGTTCTTTCGTGTTAAAAACTAATTGACAGACACAATATTTAAAATAATTAGTGTTGCCAGCTTGGTAAATAGAAAATGTCGCAGAATTTAAGCGCGAAACTTTTTATTTCAAAACAAATTGTCATAGTAAAACTATTTTTTTAAATAACATCTTAGAAAATATAACAAGTGTATAAAATTGAAACTAATCGTCGAGGACGCTCATATCAATAGTGTGTATGTCAATCTCAGACAGTCCCAATTCCGTTAAATTTTCAACACACTTTTCTGTAAAATCAAGAGGCCCATAACAAAATGCATACGTAATAGGTTCATCTGTAGCTGGAGGGAAGAACTGCATCAAATCAGCAATCTCTAAAAGACCAGTTGGTCCAGTCCAATCAGGGGTTGGTTTCTCCACTATTATGCTGTATTTCATTCGTGGATCACTAGCGCTCAATTGATTTAACATTTCTATACAAAATGCATTGTTTTTCTCAGATATATACCACATAAAGTGAATGTATCTTACTTTGACAGTTTGTCTGTAAACAAGATAACGAACGACTCCCAATACTGCTGCTATTTCTATACCAACACCTAAAAGTAGCAGCCGGGTATGAGCTGCCAGGGTGGATAAATCAACAGTTTTTATAGGGTCTGACATGATAACTTGGTTACCAACTTCAAAGTATTTACTGATATGCATTGGATCGTCTTTTAGTTTTACAAGAAATACCAACGGCGTTGTGTTGTAATCCTTCATCATCTCATAAACTAACTCAAAATAAGGATTAATAGATCTTGAAAAGGGAAGAGGTGAATAATACTGAGAAATTCTGCTCTCATCTGCTCTAGTACATGTCAATTTGCAGCTCATCCCAGGCGGAATGTGAAAATAAATGCTTTCCCTAGCTTTCAAACAAAGCAAATATTCATTTTTATAAACCTTTATCTTCCTCGATATCTCATAAGTAATACATTTATTCTCCTTTAGTATTTTATTATGCATTGATCCATGACTATTCCAAATTCTTGAGACAACCTTCCGAAATGTTAACGAAATGAATCCGCTGTCTTCTTCAACCGTTACTTCCGGATTTAATACAATTACACCAGGTAGGGTTACAACTATTTCGAAAATTGTACCGAAATAAGTAATATGTATCGTCAACAGACGACCGTCTTGGTCTAGCTTTACATAAACAAAAGGATTGGCATATTCTTGTGTGTTAAATTCAAAAACTATGTGTTGCATTATTTCATACCAATTTAAAGATGGAGACTGAGCTGCACCTTTCCTGCGAAGACCTGCCTGACATGTGCAATATTTCTTTTGCAGATCTAGTGAACTTGTGTTCGACCTTCTTTGCATCTTGACTTTTTGTATATATTTATATGGCTACAACTTTTAAAAATAAATCAAAAACTTATAAAATGAATTAGTTTGTAAATTGTGTAACAGACCTATTAAATATATTGTTGTAATTTTGTTTAAACAAAATAGAAAGGAAATGATGGAGCTTGTGTCCTATGTTTTAATTTCTATAAAAGTACTACATATTGATAAAGTGGGTTACTAGAACCTCAAATGTTCAATTATTTTTTAATAACTCCTTATATGTTAAGAGATATTAACAATTAAAAAAGTCATTTTGTCTCTTTAATTATTAAAGGGATTTAACGTTGTACACATTCCAAATGCATGTGCTAATTTTACAGCTCATAAATCTCTGCTGTATGTATTTATATATCAAAATACCAAATATTATTTACAGCTATTTCAAGGAACAATAAAATTCCAATATTATGTCTGCCTTAGCACGGTTAAATAAAATAAAAACTTATTATTCTTTGACTTTACTTGATATTTCGACTACCAACAGCTGCAAAACATTACCACAGCACTGACTTACTCAACAAATAACTGACGTTAAAATGCATTTCACGTCATACAAATATGGCAAACTATTTCTAGCGCTAAAACTACAATTAAAATTATTAATTACTACATCTCCGTCAACATTTAGATATTTAATAAAATAGACACGCCAATATACATTTATTAACATCAACTTCAATCAACAATTGAAAAATCGACCACTAAAAAATGGGGACACAAGCCCATTATGTATGCAAAATGTTATTTAATTTTATGTAAACATTTTATTTTCGCTCGATATATAGATTATAGAATGTAACAAAATATCAAAAAGTTTAAACAAGTTAAAACAATACAGTTGTTAATAAATAAACTTATTTATAAAAAAGATAATGTATTTTATTTCCTGTTAAAACGCCTTACTATAAAAGAAATACCTCCATTATAACATTGTTTACTAAAATAAAGATATCGATATAAAAAATTAAGTATAATTTATAAGTGATCAACATAACTTGATACAAAAATAGATTCTTTCGTCATTCCAAGTTGTTGCAATAATTCAAAACATTTTTCTTTAAATTCAGAATCACCAAAAATCAGAGCAAAGGTAATGGGATCATCCAACGCAGGTGGAAAAAATTGCAGTAAATCAGAACTTTCTACATAACCAGAGGGTCCAGTCCAGTTTGAATCAGGCCGTTCTACAAACAAACTGGATCTAAATCTGCTATCAGCTGAATCCAACTGCTCTAAATTCGTCCAGCAAAAAGCGTTTTCCAACTCAGTGACATACCACATCAGGTGAATAAGTGTCACATTCTTTCGAAAGAGAAGGAATCTAATTATGCCTAATATAGTTACAATTCCGTTCTCGTGCGCCATAAGCAAGACACGTGTATGGGGGGCTACTAAGTCGTAATCAAAGTTTTTGGTCATGTCAGACGCAACCAGTTCCTTTCCAATGTCAAATGTCTGCGTGAAACTGCCGGTACTATTCAGTACCAAAACTAATGGAACGGTATTGTGACCTTTCATGACTTCTACAACCAGATTATAATAAGGATTTAATTCCTTAATAAATGGCAAATTGCTGAAAAATCTGGAAGTATGTTCTCCATCATTAGTAGTCCCTGAAAACTTCATCGAATATCCAAATGGTAAGATCGTATAAATCATCTCCTTCGTTTGTAAGCAATATACATATTGGTTTTTGACACAATGAACTTTCTTTGCTACATGATATGTAATAGGTTTTAATTGGTTTAAAATTCTGTTTTTCATTGTTCCATAAGTACCCCAAATTCTTTTATTTACTTTTTCAAATTTTATAAATATCACTCCAGAATCTTCCTCCACTGATGTTTCAGGTGGGAAGACTACTTTATCTACTAGAGTAATATTGATTCCGAAAATCAAATTGTCGTATTTTAAATCAACTGCTACATTACATCGATCTTCTTGGAGATGGATATACACATAAGGGTTGGAGAAATCTTTTGTGTAGAAATGAAATGCTACAAATGACATAATTTCATACCAATTAAATTTTGGTAGAGATTCCCTTAACGCCCGAACTCCAGTTGAACATTTACATTCTCTCTTCGGCATGACTATCAATTTTTAATTATTTTTATTATTAATTTCTTTTATTGTTTATTTTAAAACATAATTTTTTAATTCATTTTCAAGTAAATAATTACAAAATGATACTGATCATTTAATTCAAAAGCATAAAAAACAATACACCTTTCAATAAAGAATTTCGTCAAATAAATAAATGAATAATGGATTTCATTATGTACTTCATGTATTACTAGATTCAATATTATTTTTATCATTTTATCAATTATATTTTCTCTATCATAGCAGGCATAAACTTTACTCTTATTCGCTCTCATAATTCTATTCTATCTAAATATGTAAATGTCTCTTAAAAGAACCATTTCAATTCTTCAAATATATTAATAAGATTTTGCCTTTGATTATAATGGTACAAATAATATAGATATAGACTATAAAATATAATAAAATGTAAAACTCTTCAGGTCAATTTATTTAATTAAAAGTTACAAACGTTTTGCTAATAATAGCACAGAAAGTGTCTGCTGTCCTGGTGCATTATATATATTAAAGTTTTACAATCGTTTTAAATGGAACTTTCTTAATTAGAAATAAACTAATTACTAAATAATTTCTTATAAAATGTATTTTAAATTTCCCTCTTATTAAAAAACAACATCATCATGTAATCTCTGGCAACACTTCACTATGTGTCAGACGCCTAAAATAGCGTAAAAATTATTTCTGACGGTTATAATACGTTTTAAAATATCTTATTTATAATAATTTTTATTATCTGCAATATTATTATGAATACCATGATATCTCTTGAATTCTTTGCATCTCCTCCACCAGGAAATGAGATATCAGTTTGTTATTTTAGTGGAACTGCTTATACAAACGAAACTGTTGATAATAACATACTAAATCATCTGGTAGGTTATATTTTCTAATTTTATTTATCCTTATTTAAAGGAAATATAAAATCACCAGAATTAAATATGTTTTTACTTATAGTTATGCAATCATCCGGATATTGTCATAAGTCGAGAACAGTTAATTCGTGGCAAACATGCAGAAGATGCTCAATCCTTATTTCTTCCAGGAAATGAAATTCTACCAAAACGTCTAGTTCGTATTTACTTTGAAAATGGTTTTATGGAGTCACTGCAAGTAGCTGCAGATCTTCATAACAGCTATGAATCGAAATTTATTACAACTCCGGCGCATTACCTTTTGAAGGCAATAAAATACATTCAAAATATACAGTACGTAATAAAACCTCATCTGAAAGATGTGGGTAACAATCTTATACATCATTTCTCAGAAACTCGAACTTGGGCAAAAAGTCCAATTAGATGCCTGGCATGGCATCCTAATACAATGAGACTTGCCATTGTCACTATCGATGACTGTATCAGAGTATATTCAGACAACGAAAAGAATTTTGTACCTATGCTTAAGGTAAATAATAATTAATATGAACAATACCAACATCTTCTTTCATTTCGATAAAAGGGCATTATTTTTAGGGACGCAATCAAACAAATATTTCTTGTGTATCATGGCGACCTTTTGCAGCTTTTGATATTGCTGTTGGATGTGAGAATGGAGTCTTGTTATGGAAAATTGACCCTGTTTCGTTAGTTAGTCGTCCTTCAATTGCAAATGCAGTTACATTCAAACAGTAAGTTTATACGATATTGCAATAGTTGAACAAACATTTCCAATTTAATAATTAAATCTTTTAGGAAAATGGTATCTAGTGTTTCTTGGAATTATTCTGGTACTTTACTTGCTTCCGCTAGTGTTGTGGATGGAACATTTTTAGTATGGGATTGCGAATTGGAACAAAATGCGCCTGTGTATTGCTGTAGAACAGGCGTCTCGCTTTTGTTGTGGGCTCCAGAGAGTCATTCTTTATGCGCTATTGGAACAAACTCAATGTACAGGTAGTTACAGCTACCATGAATAAAAAGAACACAAAGTATACGTTTTTTACAATATTCTAACACTATGTAATTTTTATTAGAATATACAATACAACTGATTGGAGTAAGAAACAATGGGATTTTCCAAAAGGAATTATACAGACTGCTTGTTGGACCCCATGTGGAAATCATTTACTATTCGCTAACACGGAGGAGCCTATTGTCTTTTCCTTAAACATGTCTTTTGTTAACGGGCCTGAGAAAAGTAATTTTTTATTTATGTATACCAAAAAAAATTATATTTTATTGTTTTCGAAAAACTCAATATGTTTTATGATACGATTATAGATACATGCAGCCCCCAACTGGCCCCCGTTTGTCTTGTTGACACGACAAAATTCAGCGCAACCGATGGTACTTCATTTGGAGGAATCGTTCAGTGTCTTAGAATATCTCCGAATGGTTCTTTCTTAGCAATTATGTTTAAAGACACGTCGTTAATTGTTGTCTGCAAACTAAAAGTTCTTTTTGCTGTTATAAACGTAACTCCATGGTAAGACCACTTTCTATTAAACAAACAAGTTATATTTACGAAAATAATAATAATATTAATTTATTCATAAATTGTATTTTTTCTTTTAGCACATTGATAAAGGGCTACAGTAATGAGTATCCAACATCAATTGAATTTCAAAAAAATATCACAACAGAAGACTCTTCCAAAGTTATGTTAACAATTGCATGGTCTAGCACTAGAGTGCAACAATTTCCAATAACTGCAGAATAACTTAATTTATTAAGAACATAATACCTGTTTGTTTTCAATTTGTCATGTATTATGAAGACTGAAGTCTATGTTATCTAATGTATTTGAAATATATTTTTATATTTTCAATATATGCTATTTTATCATTCCTTTCAATTAAGTAAATAATAAACATTTAAATTACATAACTTTTACGTTTATTAATAGTAAAATTTTGAACATTGTCTTATGTGTGCGACTAATGCCATCTATATTTTTATTTTAAAACTAAATTAATAATCTTTTCTCTTCGTGTGGATAGATGGCGAATTATAACAATACTGTCACTTTGACAATTTAATCTTATTTACACGTAATTATTTATTTATGTTGTCTGTTGATGTCTTTAAGATTAAAACAAATAATTAGAAGTTAAATATATCGTGTTTATAGAAACATATAATATATTGTGTGAATATAAATTCCCAATGAAAACAAAATGAGTTTGAATGAAAAAAGTTTGGAAAATATGTGTCGATTTTGCATTGAGAATAATTCAAAACTTCAATCTATATTTACAGAAAATATGTCGGTACCAAATCAAATATTATTATGTACATCTTTACAGGTGATTTTTACATTTGCTATGCATAAATCGCATCTTCTTTTATAAACATTTAATGTTTACATATTCTACATTACTTTCTAGGTTATCAAAGGAGATGGCTTGCCTGAAGTAATATGTAAAGATTGTATTTTTAAATTGTCTATAGCATATGACTTTCGTACAAAATGTCATGAATCAGAAACATACTTAAAGAAGCAAATAAATTCTTTCAACACAGACATAGATAACTTGTTTAAAACTGATCCTCAGTTTGATTTAATTTATAATGACAATTCGACAGACATTCAAAATTCTCCTGCTAAAACTGAAATTAAAAGCGATTTCACTGAGGTACTTGCCGATATGATAATTGTAGAAGGAGAAAATATGACTATAGTTAAAAAAATTAACAAAACAAGAAGTAAAACACGCAAGGTTACTAGTGCCACTAAGAAAAACATAGAAAATATTCTAAATAATGGCAATGAATCAATTGTAATAAGTAAAGATAAACCTAAAATAAAGAAACGAACAAAAAAGATAAATCCTGTGCACGTTAAAAATATATCTGAAAGTGATAGCGACGATTTTATAGAAAAAGCAGAGCATAACTTGAAGAGTACTCAATCAAAGACAAAACCTAAGCGTATACGTAAACCAAAACAGTGTCAAGTTTGTGGAAAAATTTGCATTTGGTTGCGAACTCATATGTTGACTCATACAGGTGTTAAAGCGTTCAAATGCGAGCATTGTGCTAAAAGTTTCACACAACTATCTCACTATAAATGTCATTTGAACATTCATACTGGAAACAAACCATATCTCTGCGATATCTGTGGAAAAGGTTTTGCTGATCCAGCATCCAAACGATCACATTTAGTAACACACACGAAAGAAAGAAAATACAAATGTAATATTTGTGAAAAAACTTTTGGTTACTCTCATACTTTATCTGCACATAGAAAAACTCATACACAGGATCGTAAACACATTTGTACGATTTGCCAGAAACCCTTTTTATCGAAATATGGATTAACAAAACATTTCAGAATTCATACGGGTGAGAAACCATACAAATGTGAATTTTGTGATAAAAGATTTTCTACTTCGGGAAACATTCAAACACATAAAAGAATTCATACAAGGGAGAGACCTTATAAATGCGATATTTGTGATATGACCTTTGCCTACAGAAGTGTATTAAATACACACGAAAAGAAACATTTCTTAACTAAACAAAAAACTTAGTAATCTCAGAATATTTCTTTGAAGAAAAGTCACAGTAGAATGATTTGTTAACTAAGCTGCTTTCCGTTACTATATTTATTATAAAATTTAGTAATAAATGAATCTATAGCTGGGTTCTCTAACTATATTGATAACTGTAAATGTTTCAAGAGGTAGTGATTGCCAATAACTTTTATTCTTGAAATTAATCTAAAGTTCTACATCTGGGAACAATATCGTTAAAATAGCTAGAGAATTGGCCTACTGATCATTAATGGCGTTGATTAAGTTATCAATAAAAGTAAAAGGGTCTATAATTAGAGCATTCGTATTTCTACAGATGCAATGTTAAAGATGACGATAATATAAAGGCATTACTATCATACATTTGGTCGACCTTTTTGGCACCTTATTGTTTATTCTAATAACAGAGCTGCTCTGATATTACGAAAGTAAAAGATATGCTTACTATAGGTAACAGGATCTATTATTTTAATATATTTTATTTGTACTAAAGCTCTCAAAAAGTACAATCTTTACTATAACAAGTGGTAAAAATTGAAAATGATAAACTGTATTTTCCATTTATTGAGATTTGCATGAATAATTAACTGAAATCATTTGTTCATATAGAACTCATAATCTGCAGTGGTGCATGTGTGTAAAAGTTTCAAATTAATAAGATAATTTTGCATGATATTTAAATAAATGTATAATACTGTTAATTACTTAATATAAAATAATAAAAGATTTAGTTTTATATACATACATATTTGTTTTTTATTTAATAATTTCTTATTTAAATTAAGATTTAATTAATAAAGACTTCTTCTTCTTTCTTGATTGAAAACTGCAAACTTCAATGTACTGTTTACATTTTGTGGTCAATGTGATCGGTAGAATTTGTGTAAGTATAAAAATTTGTAGGTTATGAGTATTTAAAGTATATGAATTAAGTGAATTTTACTAATAGTTTTTATACAAATCCTCAAATATTATTATAGTTGTTTACGGTTATCATTATTTATGTAAAATTGTCAATCTACAGATTTGCTTTAACGTTGTATGTAATAAAATAGTTAAAGAGCATTAACTTAACATGGGCAAATTTAAAAAGAAGACACCTCAAACGAAAAACAAAAATGTCAAAAAAACAAGAAAGGATATTAGAAAGGAACAAAGAAAGACTATAAAACAAAAAAGGCATGAGAGATACAAAATGAAGAATACTACTGGCAAATTTGTACGAGCTCCTTCAAATGATGACACACCTGCTACAGTTAAAAATCAGAATGTGGTACGGATATAAACACTAGGTGTAAATTGTTATGTTCATTTTATTATGATATAATATAGTTTTAATATTAATTCTTAAGGGGAAAAATTCTAAGAAAGATCCAATCATAACTGTTGAACAAAGAGAAAGACAACGCCATGAAGCTCTTAAAAAAGAAATGGAAGGAATGCGAAAGCAGCAACTCCTGAAAGCTAACGAATTGGAAGATGTAGGCATTAAGAAATTGGAAAAACAACTGAAGCTTAATAAAAAGAAGAAGGGTGGCATCGCGAAATCGTTTGCCTCTGACGGATTAGATTGTGTGTAGAGCAACTAATTAATTACATATCATATTTGGACGGTGTTATGCATTCATGTGTCAAGCGCCAAAATATTAAAAATTGAGTTAAGCACGAAATGTTGTTTCTAATACAATAAATAAAAATATTTTTTATGAACTATGTCATAAAAAAATTTGCATTCGATGTAAAAGCTTAAACTTATTATTACAATATCTCAATGCAGAATTCTCGTTTTGCAAAAATGGTTCATCCGCCTAAAGCATTGTTTCGTATTATTTAATAAAAGAATAATAAAAGAATAATTCCAATAAAAATCCAATTCTAATTTGTGAAGTATAAACCTTAAATTATTTTATTAATATAAATAGTCCATAAGTTAATTTGCTTTTATGTGTCAAGAGACTTTGAAACATTTTTACAAATTTAATTAAGCATATTGAATTTTGCAATAATATTTTTTTATATTTTATCAGTTATTCTTTAAATTCATGATATTCCAATGAATAATTCATGAATATCTGTAATAGTTCTAATATTTACTTGCTTATATGATAAAAATAATTCTAATTATTCTTATCTGAACAATTTGAATTAGAAAAACTAGAATGTTAATTTTCTCAAATCCCAGTATCTGGCGCTTGACACATGAATGCATAACAGTGTCCATTTATAAGGCGTGTATAAAATATTAATGATTTTGTTTCTTTCTAAGATTTGCTGGAATTATTTGATTCGGATAAATTAGCCTCAGCAGCTAGTGCGGAAGAAAAATTGGCAGAAACAAATGAAGATGACTTTAACGAAGACTATGATATAGCAATGGGAAAATCAACAGCTGCTATATCGAAAAAGAAATCTAAAGCAAAAAATACCGAAAAGTATGATAGTGAAGACTCTGATTTATCAGGTTAGCAATAAATCCAAATTAAGTTTTGATATAGAAGAGATTATATAACATGTACTTCTTACAGATGTTGATTCAGAATTTGGAGAAAGAAATAGCAAACGCTTGCGTATTGATGAAGATGGTTCAGAAACTGAAGATGAAATAAATGATGATGCAGATATGGATGCATCATTGTCTGATGCCTCTGATGAATATGAATTGGATGATCTCCTAAACTTAAATTCAGAGGGGTCAGACTATTCTGAACCAGATGAAGATGAAATAGATGACGAAGTTGCAAATGCTTACTTAGGTACACTGATTTAAATATTAAATAGCTAATAATACAGTCGCTTACCAAAAATGTAATTACTCCTAAACTTTCTACTATAGTTACTTAATAGACGGTAAAAAATACTGTATAATCTTGTTTTATGTTCACGGAATTCTCAAAAATATATTTAAAGAAGCAGATTTATTACATAACTGGTTTTCTATTGAAATTACGTCAATAGATATACATGTTATATAGGTTTTCTTTATGGAATTTTAGGTTTGGGAGAATTTCCCGATGGTATTTTTCGTCCTGAAAATTTATCACCTGTTTTTGAAGAAACTAATTCAGATCTTGAGGATTATGATAACGGTGTAAACACTAACAAGAAATTACAATTAAAATATACAAATTTAAATAGCGATATGAGTACTTCTTTTGGTGGTCTGTATTTCGTTGTAAAATTGGAGAGAAATATTGGCAAATCGCACTTATCGTTTTTTCTTTAATTAAATATATCGTGTTTTATTTAAGATGAATCTGTTGATAATTCGGAATTTGAAATGGCAAACCCTAAAAAACGTAAAGCAGATTCTAAAGGTTTTTAAATAAATATACTTCTTTTTATAATAGATGAAAATGTAAGTTCAAAGTTTTAATGTATGTATATTTTTTAGATCAATCTAAGAGTCAAACAAAAAAGAAAATAAAATCTGATGAAGAAGCCGAATCTTTTTCAATGGATGGCGAAGAATCTGAAGAAGATGTGGATATGTTGAACAGTGATGACAATTTTAGTGATAGTACTGAAAGCGCAGATGAATCTAAAGAAAAAGATGCTAATTGGGAGGATATATATGGTAGGACTCGTGATAAAGATGGTAACGTTGTTAAAGTAAGTTTTATCCAAATAATAATTTAATGTGTTAGTATGCAAATTTAATATTTTACATGAATTTCATAGCAAACTGTCGGAAAATATGTGCCCCCGCATATTAGAGCTAAGCAGGCCGCATCTGCTCCTACAGAAAAGATGCTACGAATGAAAAGACAGATTAAAGGGTTATTAAACAAAGTTACTGAAAATAATATACACAGCATAGCTTCCGAAATTGATGGCATATACATGAGTAACAGCCGACATGAGACTAATGATTGTTTGGCAAGTTTGTCTATTGAAGCACTTGTTGTTAACAGTATGACCCCTGACCTAATGATTGCGCATCATGCTATGTTAATTGCTATTTTACATGCTAATGTAGGATCAGAAGTTGGTTAGTAAATATACAATTCTAATTAATCATTTAAATTGTATTAAAATTATTTTAAAATATATTTATTTTTATTCTAGGTGCTTATTATTTACAAACGGCAATAAACAAATTTGAGGAACTCTTGTTGGCTAATTTACCTGTAGAAAATAAAACCCTAGATAATGTTGTATCTATATTATCGAATTTATATAATTTTAAGGTAATATATAGTCCATGCTGTAATTTATTTTTATTAGTTCTGTTTATTTTCTAATAATACAATTGTTTCAGATTTATTCAAGCGCTTTGTTATTAGATATTTTAAAGAAGTTATCGAATAAGGTTACCGAAAAGAATGTAGAATGTGTTTTAGTTATTTTGAGAGTATCTGGATTCTTTTTAAGAAAGGAAGATCCAGGAACACTTAAGGATTGTATAATATCACTACAAAAATTAGGAAGCGAAGCCCCTGCAGAGATAGCTAACAAGTACGTATCTAAATCAGAGTAAATATTTTATAATTACGTTTCTCATGCTTTCAATTTTATTTAGCTCGCGATTAAAGTTTATGATGGACGTACTTTTTGCAATAAAGAATAATAATGTATCAAAAATACCTGCATATGACCCAGCTCCTTTGGAACATTTAAGAAAAACTCTAAGAGGATTATTGCGAAAAGGAAATTATGTACAGCCTCTTAATGTATCATATGATGATTTGTTAAATGGTAATTATTTCTTCATTAATGTTTTCTTTTTCTTAACATTGAAACCTGTTAATGGAATTTTTTTGTAGCTGATGAACGAGGTCGTTGGTGGCTTGTTGGTTCAGCTTGGGCTGGTGATCAAGTGAATGAAAGAACTTGTGGCGAAAAGGATGACAAAAACATTGGTGTTTATAGTCAACAATTACTAGAACTAGCGAAAAAGCAGCGAATGAATACTGATATTCGTCGAAATATATTTTGTGCTATTATGAGTGCTGAGGTATATTTTTTGCTGAGGTCGTTTTAATTAAGAATTTAAGAACAATTAACATAACTAAATATTTTTGATTATAGGATAACACAGACGCTATGGAAAAAGTTTTAAATTTAGGCCTCAAAGGAATTCAGGAACGTGAAATAGCTTATGTATTATTAAACTGTTGTTTGCAGGAAATACCTTACAATCCTTTTTATGCAGCATTAGCGGACAAATTTTGCAATATCGATCGAAAATATCAGGTATTTTGAAAGATTTAACTTTAACATAACAATAATTTGTCTATTTTGTGTTTATTAATGTTCTCTATTATTTAGATGCCAATTCAATGTGCTATTTGGGGTAAATTAAGAGATCTGGAAGCACTAACACCGGACCAATCTGTTAATTTTGCAAAGTTCCTAACTTATTTGATAGCCGAGAAAGGTTTACCAGTGTCTGTTCTAAAGGTTATCGAATTTAGTGAGCTACAAAAATTACAATTTAAATTAGTACGCCGAATACTGTTAGGAATATTCCTAAATTATAACGATGATGATGTCAAAGAGATATTCCAGAGAGTAGCAACTGGTTCTAAATTGAAATTGTTTCGTCAAAGCTTAAGATTATTCCTACAACATTTTCTTTTAGGTGCTAAAATTAATAATAAAGATGATTTGATTCGTAAAGTAAATTTAGTAGATACGATTTTAACAATTGGGGAATCTAATTCCCAATATTAAATGTTTATAATGATATTTATTGTAATTGTTAACGTAATAAATTAGTTTTTTTTCTATTTTGTTTATTTTCCTTCTTAAAAAGGTGTGTTTCGAAGTGTAGATTTAAACAAAAATCATTTGGTTTTTTCTTCAGGTATATTTATTGATCAAATTTTAGTAATTTAAATCTGCTTCTTTGCTACGAATCTTCTAAATAAAATATTTTATTTACAATGACTGCTTTATGGTTCATATCATTTCGCAAGAACACTTAGTTACTAGATAATAGACAATGTAAACCATAAAGCTGATCATTGCAAATTAAAATGTTTTTAATTTCATACTTATATGGCCTTCAAAGGCTACTATTACTATTATCTCTGACTATTACTTGATAAATGTGAATGAATTTTGATTTATTTGATATTTTGTTTTTATTCATAATTGATTTTATTATTATACAATCATCTCCATAACTATTAAATTAGTTTATATTGATTATGTTCTAATCTAACTATACTTGAAATATATTCTTAATATTTCGACTTTTTAGCTTTTTGAACAGCTTCAATACATTTTGCCATTGTTGGAGATGCTCTTGAAATTACATCGGTCATAAAGAAGTCTTCCAACGTCTTTTGTTTGACGTCAATCTTTCCTTCTATTGCTCCCGCAACTTTCTATAATAAATATGATAGGTATAGAGGACAATAACTTATTGTCTGGTACTTAACTCAAAATATTTACTGGTAATCAGTACGTACCTGGCTTAAATCCTGAGCCTGTTTGCAGTAATTATTCTGTTCTAAAATTCCGTATCGTACTAAGTGTGGTGACACTTGTTCAAGTCGATTTCTAATTTCATTTAAGTCATCATATGGCAGAGGTGCACCTTAACATTAAAGCGTTATATTCCAAATCTGTCCACACGTATTAATATTTAATTATTTATACGTACCAGCTACTTCAGATATTGCTCTCAAAATTTTCCAATCTTCCCTAGCCAAACCAGGGGGAGAAACGGCTACAGATGTTTGCTGAGCTCGTCCTTCAGTATTTACATATGTAGCTTGTTTTTCTGTATAAGCTGCTCCAGGTAAAACAACATTAGCGATTTGTGCACCATAATCTCCATGATGACCTAAAAATTAAGAAGTCGAATTATATTACATATTACGTGTGCGTGAATTGACATTAAAAATAAATCGAACCTTGATAAATAATAAATGTATCCTTGGGAAGATCTTCTCTAGAAATTGATTGTTCATCAGCACCAAGTAAAAACAAAATTTTTGGAGGATTCTTCCTAATAGGATCTACTCCTGCTGTGTAGCCAATATCTAAAGCAGCCACTTGTCCAGCTACACGTTGAAGAACGTTCAACGGTTTCCAATTGGCCTGTAAAAATATATGTTATACAATAAAAGACATTTAAAATATATATTCTACGTATTTCTATTTACCTCAGGTTTTAGTTGTGATGAAAGTTTTTGAACAGTTTTCAAAATCGTAGCTCCATCAGGACGTGCAAGTAAATCAGCTCCAACAATAATTAAAGGTTTTTTAGCACCCTGGAGACGCTTAAAGAATGGATGAGATCCATCGGCAAGTTTTTGTAATACGTCAGCAGTATCACCCAAATTTTCACATTGGTATGACAACTCAACTTTAGGTCCAACCATAGCTATGTCGGTTTCATTATGAACGTAAGCTTTACGTAATCTTGTATTAAGTAATGGAGCTTCATAACGAGGATTGGTTCCAACTAGCAATACAACATCAGCTTCCTCAGTACCTAGAATTCAATATTTGTTATACACTCAAGATATCGAGAAAGAGGGATATAAATTCCACGACACTTACGAGCGATAGAATTATTTAGTAGATAATTAGATCTACAATCTGTACCAGCACCATCAAGTGGGAACGAGTTTTCAGTGCATAAAGTTTCAGACCCCAAGCGGTTAAGTAAATCTTTAAGTGCTACAAGGGACTCGGCGTCAGCTAGACCGCCTGCGATGGCTGCAATTTCTTTTCCACTAACACTCACAAGTGCTTTGCCTACTGCTAGTAAAGCAGTTTCCCAATCTACTGGTACAAGTTCACCTTCAGTTTTACGTAACATTGGTGTAACCAACCGTTGTCGTTTTAATCCATCATAAGCAAAACGAGTCTTATCGGATATCCATTCCTCATTAATATCCTGTGGGATATAATTTGCGTATAAATAAACATTTTGTTAATATTTGTTATTAATATTATTATTGTTAACCTCGTTGGTTCTCGGTAGGATTCTCATCACTTCTCCAGTTCTGCTACTGACGACAATGTTGCTGCCCACAGCATCCAAAACATCAATGCTATCAATTTTTCTCGTTTCCCAGGATCGGAATGTGAAACTAAAATGATATATTAAAAAATAGAAATTTTATTTGATTAAATTTTCTAAATTTAATGATATGCTCTGGTTACCTATTTGGTTTCGATGTTAGTGCACCAACTGGACACAGATCAATTATATTCCCGGAGAGTTCAGTTAAGAATAGTTTACTAACGTATGTCCCGACCTAAATATCAGATTAAAATTATTTTTATTTAATTTTTTATTTGGATTATAATTCAACTAGGACGAACCTGCATATCGTTACCACGTCCTGTTGTTCCAAGATCGTCTACACCAGCAACTTCGGATGCAAAACGAATGCACCGAGTGCAGTGGATGCAACGGGTCATAATTGTTTTCACTAGGGGCCCTAAATCTTTATCTTCCACAGCTCTAAAAATAAAAATCAACGTTTTTAAGAAACTGTGTGACGAATAAAAGGCAAATAAGTGTGATGTGATATTTACCGCTTTCCTGAGAAGTTAATGTCTGTAAAGCGTGATCTATCAGATCCAAAAGCCATAGCCTGATCTTGCAAATCACATTCACCACCCTGGTCGCAAACAGGGCAATCAAGAGGGTGATTAACAAGTAAGAACTCCATAACACCTATAAACCCAAACGTATTAACACACAGTACGATCAGACTCTAGGTATATATCAGTTTAGGTATATTCAGACCTTCTCTAGCTCGTCTTGTCATTTCAGAATCTGTCTTAATTCGCCATCCTTTCATAACAGGCATAGCACATGCAGCTACTGGTTTGGGACTCTTTTCAACCTCAACCAGACACATTCTGCAATTACCAGCAATAGCCAGACGTTCATGATAGCAGAAACGAGGAATTTCAATGCCAATTTGGGCAGCTGCCTAATAAAAATGCATGATAATAATTCCAGAACTCTTTAATATTGCATTGACAATAGACAATACGTATCGGTCTTGTAGATATATACTTGCAAAACAGTTGTTCCAGGGTATACCATCACTGATTTGTCATCAACAAATACTTCAATTTTTTCAGGTTTCTTTGCAGGTACAGGAGGTGCTGCAGCTGCTGCTACTCCCCTTGTGGCCACAATAGAGGTCCCCCTTGATGGGGACCCCAGTTGTAAAGCCTTTGATATCGGCACACGTAACATTTTCCTTCAAATAAAATGGAAAGTTATATAAGTTAAAACCTAACCTCAAACATTCGGAGTACGTCAGTGACGTTTAGCCAAACTTAGCTCTTAAATAGAATTTATAACGAATTGAAACCACAATGTATAAAGAACCCACAAAATAATGCAATTTTTTATAAAAATTTTGATTAGAATTTAAAAATTGTTTTTGCTTTCAGAATTAAAAATATATCATATGTATTTACCTTCACCATAAATAATGTAAGCAGCCTCATCTACGAAATAAAAACTAGAACTAAATTTACGCGGATCTTTTAAATAATAAATAAAACCACGTTTTATGTGAAAGATGATAGAATAATTTATTGCTTTTGATATGATTTACAAGGTAAAGATATGATACAATCTCGTAAATTCATTAAAATACTTAGTATATAATTCACAATATTTTTCATAAGCCTTTCTACTTATAAACTATTCACAATAAGTCTATAATAGTTTTAAATACTACTACTTTTTAAAACTCTTTATGGAATGATTAGATCTATTGTCTTTATTCTAAATTTATAATCTTTAAAATTTTGTAATTGAGTTCGAACTTTTTTAATATATATTAACTTGAGTACAAGACAATTTTTGTTAAAGTTAAAATGTCTAAAGCATGACATATAAATTTAGAAGACTTTTAATTGGACCCTAAATTAAATACAGATTGTTTTGAATTAAATTTTTTAAATATTATTATTTTTATTGCAATGACACTCTTTAATATTTAAGCAATTTAACCTGTAATATTGGATTCAAATAAAAGACAATATTTTACTCAAGACAATATTTGAATGAGATCACTTTCTTATAGGACGGTTATCTATTTAATATAATATTCTAGGTTGCATTCAATTTAAAATGGCGACTTTTTTCATTCGCGCTTATTCACTTAACATAATCATCAATTACAAATTGCGTCGACTGTGGTCATGGTCTTGCATAAGGATTCTTGGAGGATCGCTTTAAGTTCTGTTCTCGTTTTCCACGTGAACATGCTTGCTATTTCTAACCTCTGTTTTAGTAATCCATTTGTCATTTTTGACAGATGGTTTTGGGAATTTGTTTACACCTTTTTCATCGTTGTACAAGACCATGACTGACCATGACTGTGATCTATTGGAATCAAACTTTGCAAGATAACACCATACAGAAGTTAATTATTCAACAATGAGTTACTACAGCCAGTTCATGACTAACTTCATGTTGCTTCACATGATCAAACAATAGAAATGTAATAAATTGATGAAATATCATTTATTTAACATATTTATCTATACATTATTCTATATTTCGATGTTTTATATTCATTTTTAATTATATATTAAAAAATGTCGCTATTTTTCTAATTGAAATGCAACAATAATTAATTATTGTTATTTTAATAATAATTATAATATAATCAGACGGATTGTAGGACTGAATTAATGTAGATTGCATTTTTAATGATTGTGACTCGGATCAAAAATTTAAGTCTATTTATGAAAATATTTATATATTTATTTTGTATTTCTATTAGCTGCAAATATATAGTTTATATATATCTAGTTATATGATAATACTTTAATGATTTGAAATATATATAGAAATATATTTTGAATTTGACATCTATAGTTTTTAAAAGTTATTTGTATATTTATTGTTGGCTGTGTATTATTCCTATTAGGTTGATTGCCGGAGAAATTACGTATTTTAATATCTAGTCAAAGAATTGTACCACTTGGTAGACTTTTGCAAAGTAATTTATAATTATATGAAAAGATAAAAATTGTTTTTTATAAATTCAATTTCTAAGCTGTATAAGTCGAAGCTAAAAGTAATTTTGTTTATTCAGGTTATCATTTTATACAAAAACAATTGTATAAACAATTTATACAAACAAACTTGCTTCGACTATAGTCAATTTTATAAAATTGAGGTGAATTTAAACATCGCTTTTACATATATTTATTTGAAATATCCTGCTTTACATATCTATAATACGCAAACAGTAATATATATTACCAAGAACCTAAAATCGCAGCGCAACTAGCGGCCAGAAGCATAAGCTAAAATTTTTGCCTCATAAAAATTCAATTTCCTTATTTTAAAATATCTCAAGAGTTACAATTCTGTGTCAAATAAGATATATTTAATAGTAGTACTGTTTGATTAATACCATAAATAAGTGTTTAAAATATTTAAAAAAATCTATTTTCATTATAAAATAATTTTATTTGAATCTTAGTTTATGTCTTCTACGATAGAGTCCGCTAGTGTAATTGTTATAGTAGGAGTTGTCGATTGTTGTACAGGATTGTTTATAGGCGAAGGTGGAGTTATGGCAATTTTAATCTCACTTTTATCATAAGGTTGATAGTTTGTAATATTTAATGTAGCTACATCAAAAGAATGCCTGAAAAATACAATTCGTTTTATATAAAAAATAATATAGAAAGTTAGGTTATAATTTAAACATGTACTATACCTTTAACAATAAAACATGCGACATGCTATGGATTTCACCAGTAATCAAGGTCAATTGTATGATGTCTGCAGTGCGCAAAAATAAACGTAAAAACATAAACATAATAAATATGAAGATGAAATTGAATTGGCAAGAAGAAAAGCGGGAAGGAAGGCGTGTGTTTTCATCACAGAACTAGTGAAAAGCAGAACACAATTAAATCACAATGCTAACCGTCTCAGTGGCGTCCGTGGTGGAGTGCAAGGTTCACTTCGAGTTCCGTTACGGTGTTCATATATCGCATTAACAACCGCAGGCATTTTTCTGATAGCATTTATATTACTATTGCTTGATGCACTAGGTGATTGCATTGTGGGGGGCGATACATGCCCCCCTCGGTAGCCATTACGGGTGCTCGGTTTGCGTCGTACCACACTCAGAAGTTCCAAAATATTATTAGAAAGACGAACGTGCTGAAAATTTCAATAATTTGTATAAACTTAAAATATTGATAATTTGTCAATTTGTTTTTAGGTTTACCGGTATGCAAGACCCCCTCATTTCACGAAGATCAATATTTCTAAAAAGATCACAGAGTAAAAGTTCCTGAATAGAAGAACAACGTCCATCTGGTGGTGCAAAAATCAATTGTAAAATTTCCACCACCTGAAATTAATATAAATATAATGGGCTTGTGTCCTATGTCTATATATTGATAAAGTGGGTTACTAGAACCTCAAATGTTCAATTATTTTTTAATAACTCCTTATATGTTAAGAGATATTAACAATTAAAAAAGTCATTTTGTCTCTTTAATTATTAAAGGGATTCAACGTTGTACAACATCCCAAATGCATGTGACATCACAACCGCTAGTTGCTATCTCTTTTATACAACAGAGCGTAAAAGAGATATATTCTTGGCAGAACTCAACACAAGTTTACAGGTTACAAACCTTACAGCTCATAAATCTTTGCTATATGTATTTATATATCAAAATATCAAATATTATTTACAGCTATTTCAAGGAACAATAAAATTCCCATACTATGTCTGCCGTAACTGGGTTAAATAAAATAAAAACTTATTATTCTTGAGTTGACTTGATTATTTCGACTACCAACAGCTACAAAACATTACCACAGCACTGACCTACTCAACAAATAACTGACGTTAAAATGCATACTACGTCATACAAATATGGCCGACCATTTCTAGCGCTAAAACTACGATTCAAATTTTTAATTACTATATCTCCGTCAACATTTAGATATTTAATAAAATAGACACGCCAATACACATTTATTATAGATTACAACCTGTGGATACTTCTCCAAATCTAGTTGCAAATGTCGCGCAGAAGGTTGAGGATGTGTCAGTTCATACCCTGCACACATTTCAAACAAAATATGTCCGAAGCTAGTAAGGTCACTGGAAGTGTCACATTGTTCAAGATCACCATATGCAGGATAAACAGGAAATCTTGCAGGCAAACCCAGGAGCATATTCTCTAGCCCGGAAAGTCTGTTGTAATTGAAAATATCAGCTTGTGCACTCAACGTTAAAGGTAACAGGTTTTAATATAAGTACCTGGCAACACCGTTCTGTAGGATAACGTTCCCAGAATGCAAATGACCATGTCCTTGGAGCCCACGTTCTTTAAGAAATAATAATGCTTCCAAAATCTGTCTTCCTAGGCGTTGAACTTGTGAAATGTTCAGCCCGCCTCTTCTAGCAGAATACTTGCAACTGTATGGCTCTTGCCAATAACTCTGTAAAAATAAAATGAAATGCTTTTGGTCGTGAAGAACGTGTCTTATGATTAAACGTAAAACTAACCTTGTAAATTAGGTCCTTTAAGCTTCCTTGAGGGTTAAAAGGCATCACTAGGGTAGCGTATCCTCCCATGAAACCAAGGTCTAAAACTGGATAGATATAAGGGTGTTGTAATCCTCCAAATAAATCCAAAATTATATCACGAGTGTCATCTGTACATTCTAAAGGGCAGTCCTTTGTAACTGGTACCTAGAAGGTAGAGTTTTGTTAAGAACCATCAATTGACTGCTGCGAAAGACTGCTAACTTCCTGAATATATTTTATAGGAGCTAATTAAACTTACCAATGTCATGAGCCTCTCAGTTTTAACGGATCCATCTTTGACAATGAACCAATGCTTATCAATCCTGGATCCAATATCATCTAGATGAGCAAGGAGTTCATAACGTCCTGCGACTGTTCCTCCAGGTTCCTGGCCACCGAGATATAGTGTACAGGCTGCTAAGGCTCGTTCTCTAGCTCTTTTGTCTGCTTCACCTCGATCTGGAGCCAATGCAGCACCGTCGAGCGCTGAGTAATGGTATCGACCAGTGTGCCTTGGAAAAATAGTAATTTATAAATAATTGAAAAACTTAAAGAAAGTTTGTGCATGTTTTAATTAGTGTTAACTTGAGAAATGTTATATTAAAATGTTGTCACTGATATAATGAATTAAATAATACGATTAATATTTGTGTAACATTTTATATTAACATACATTTGATATTAAAAAATTTTAAAAGCGCAATAAAATTGAAATAACTCCTGGTAACAGATGGGTTCTTAACAGCGAATATTCTTCTAATATTCTTTTGGTAGTGTTGAAATCGTATTGACAGTTTTTAAATTATAATCCAATAACTGGATTAGGTTAATGACGTTGGCAGTATTTTTGAGGGTTTTATTATATAAGTTTCGTCTATATCAACATCGATTGAAGGCATTGATTGCCTCAAGCTGAAATACGAAGTAGCTAAACTTAAAATATTCTATTTATATCAGGAAGATAGTATTCCAAGTGAATCTAAAAGCTAAAACTGGTATGGCCTTTTACTTTCTTTGCTAAATTAAAGTAATGAGGGTTTCATTAACTGCGTCACTGAATTCCAGTTGAATAATTAACAGTTTTAAATAATCAATAATAATTGAAGTAGCATAGTTGCTAAGGAAATTTATTATTTTCATAGCTCCATTAAAATAAGCTGTATTATTATCTAAAGTTTATTTAGTGACTAATTAGCGTAATAAGGAAACATTCAATTGATAATTAAACAGTATTGAGGTCAATTCCCAATAACTAGACCCCTACTCTATCAAGGGTAGTTAGATATTTCAGTGACTAAACCAATTCATTTTTCAATAAAAGATATTTTTTTCGGCAAAAAATTCTTTATTTATCAACATCAACATTAGTCCAGCGTTTTTTCAATTTTTTTATTCCTTCAAAATGTTTTACTAATTTCAGTCATGACCTCTTCAGTCATGAACAGGAAATAGTCGCAGAGGACTAAATCAAGAGAATATGCTGGACTATTAGCTATTCGTAATCAAATTTATGAGTTTTTGCCATGGTGACTACGCACTCAATCGCAATCTCGGCATCCATCGTGCGGATAGATGCTTTCAATGACTGTCATACACAAATTAAATGACGCAGCTTGTTCAAAATTTGACAGTAGTCTATTAATAAATGGTAGTTGACAAGAGCTGCGCGGGAAATTCAAATTACTGATTTATCAAACTACCCTCGTATATTTAGTATGTTTCTAAATAATTAGTATACTAATTAATAATCTATTTATAAACAAAGGTTGAACATTTATCTGACTCCTAAAGTTTATATGGTTTAAATAGTTCAATCGTGTGCAAAGTTATTAACGTTTTTATATTTGAAAACAAGGGGTGCTAGTACAAATTTGTAAATCGATTGTCATTTTAGTACACTGTCGCCATCTATATCTAACTGTATAACCATGAAGTAATGTTTCACCTTCAGTTTATTATGTACATACATAATCTTAAACTTATTGTGGAGCGGTGTAGCACATATATATGAGTAAAGTAAATTTAAAAAGAATTTCTTTCTAAAATGATCAAGCCTATAAAACCAAACACTTTTCTCAAATGACGTAATAATTCTAACAATCGACTATAAACATATGGAGTGGGTTTTTATACCCTCTAACGGTAAAAAGCCCAATATTCAAATACACCCCAGCTTTTATATGAAGTTTTATTTAAAAATGCACATACCCTCCTTTAAATCGTTTAAAAGGGTGAACTTTAAATAAATATCATATCACAAAACGAAAAAAAAAAAAATATGAAAAAGGGAAAAACAAACCCGTTAAGTTGCTTTTTATCGTTCCCTAACGACGCCTTACTGAATAACTTTGTCAGTGAATCAAATTTATTAACCACTAAATTTGTTTTCTCTTCTTCTTTCGGTTGTTCTGTACTTGAGGATCTAGCAGCGCCAAAAGCGTTTCGTTTATTTGCTGCTGTAAGAGCAGCTGTATCAAATTCGGCTGCAGAATGTGCTCTTCTCTGCATTGGTCGTCTCTTCTTTCTGTAACTCGTTCTAGACACTCTTATCTGACTAAATCGATCGTGGCCAGTGGTTGGAGACTCCTTCTGTTTCTCCTCGTTGTGTTTATTCATCGTTGAATACAGATTGAACATTCCTGATTTCTTTTTTAGAAGATGCACTTTTTCTTCACAAAATTTTCGTTTAATCGTTTGCAGAAAATTGCTGATTAGAGGTATCTGCCTTATGTAGAGCTTCACAGTGGTTATCAACTTTGAATTCATATATAAATTTATATTATTTTACCGTTAAGAATTGAAATCTGGGTTTTGGAACTAATTTAGAACTCGTAATAGAAGTAACACGGCGTTTGAATGGATTGAACACGACTATTTGCATAAATGCGACGCATTACGGATTCTAGCTTCACACAGTGGTGTATTCGTTGAATCATTTCAAATTAACTACAAATCTTTTATAAAGCTATGAAGACAGAGTCAGATTACATTATCAGGGCATCTATACTACTCTACAATATCGTTTGCAGGACTAAGTTGCAGCCCAGGGTTTAATCTGGTACCAGAATTGAGTCCGAAAGCTCAGCATCCTAACGTCAACGTCTTAAATCTATCGTCTAGCCAACGTTAAACAAATTTATTCCTTCAAAAACACTTATATATACATCTGCTTCTTGCTTTTTAAAAGCAATTTTAAAATATCAAGAAGTTTATTTTTATGGTTTAAAGTTCTATATAATCTTAACTCTTTTATAATAGCTATAAAATAATAAATTAAGATCCTATTAGATTAAATAATAGTAGGTTTAATTTAAGTAAAACATTATGTAATAAATATTACACAAACTTGAATGTTTCTTTATATTATTATGTAGTATTTTACTTAAAAAAACCTAATAATATTTCAACTAAAGGGTCTTATTTTACAGCTATTTTAAAAGTCTATAAAGAGGAGGGGGAAAAGGCTCTAATTTTTTTTATTTATAGATATTAATGTACAACATATTAAGTTTATTCTGTAAAAATTTGAAGTCGATTGGAGTAAAACTGTCGCAGATATAGAGTTTTAAGTCTTCACCTCTCTGAAAATTTAAACAATTTCTTTTCACACTTAGTTTTTTCAGAGTTGCTGCCCTCTTTAGCTCAAAATCTATAAAAAAAAAAATCGACAGGGTTACGTGTAGAAACTTATCAACTAATGAAATCATTTTGGTTTTTCGATTCAAAAATCCAGTGATGAGTTATGAGTGGCACCGCAATGTTACTTTTTTTTGTGACGTCTGCGGAGATTCGCTGTCAATGCCTCATTTCTTGATATTTATTTATGAAAATTTCACAAAGTATTCTTTAAATGTTATTTTATCATGTAGTTATTATAGAAATAATTACATATTAACTGTGTCGTCAAAAAGCATTATAGAAAATTACCCATAATTCTTAATTCGCAAAACGGTAGATTTATCGAAAACCTTAATATCTCCCAAAACGTTGTATATTAGGTAAAATGGTTAACATAGTGGGTTTAGCAAGTAACATTACATAAATAATACATAAAATATTAGTGCGTTCTTTACGTGAAATTTCTCATTGTTTTCATTTATCAATATAAAAATAAATTTGAAATTCAAAATATGTCAGCAATTTATTAGTGATAAAAGAGAGCTTTCGGGATTTTTGAATAAATATTTATTCAACCCAGGGCGTTCATACACCCCTTAAATAATATATCCAATTACCATTAACTCGGTACGGCTTCATCATGTCAACAAGAACTTCCATGGATATGTAAATAGGATTGAAATGGGTTCATCAAACACTGATGGCATGTACTCATACTGCTACATATTCGTAAAAAAAAGAAAACGGAAATAATATTCCATTGTAACTGATTCACTTGATGTAGGTACTGCTAATGGCTTATTTATGTTAAGATATGATTTTTTATATAACCCCTCTTTTTTAAATAATTCCTATTTTAATTTATACAAAAGTTAATGCATAAAAACACAAAATGAAATATTTATATTTACAGTTGATAAGATTTAATAGCGGTTATAACAAAAACATACTTGGAGATCTTAAATTACTTCACAGTTTGTAATTCTCCCAGCACAGTAAACATTTGGTGAAATAGAATGGCTAGGTGAAGTTCTAGTCACTCGTACATTTCAATTCTAACGTTTTACAAGTTGGAGCAACACACAGAAAATCAATTTTAGTTCAAATTTTGTGAAATAAACAATCTGATATCTGTAGTATATATATATCTATGTATATATATCAAAACTGGTACACAAAAGTCGCTTTTATTTCAAATTGATTCACTACCTGTCACAGATTTTGTGTTAGCTGTTAGAATTTTTTTCATAATAATATTTTATCTTTTTCCAACATCATTCATTAAGTAACAGCTGTTTCTTTCACACTTGGATATTTTCTTTTAGATCATTTTCATTCCAAAATGACGAAACCATTTGCCAAGCGCACACTATTGCGTGTGCCCTTCTCATCAAATAGTCTGACAATAGCAGATTGAGGAGGACAGGGGCAGCCTTAGCCATTGCGAGGCTCTGGGTCGACAGAACTTTGCAAACACTTATTCTTTGTATAATTTATGTAAATTGTAAGTAAGTATTTTAGATAATAATTGACGAGAAATAAAATTTTATATTGGAAGTTTTATAAAAGTTAACAAGCACAAAGACGACAAATATTAATGATGATAAACTAAGGTACATGAATGCCTTAAAAGATATACGCAGTGATTCTAGTAGGATTTCTAAAGAGCGAGGCGCGAGATTCAAATACATATATATAGTAATGAATTTTTCTACTTGGGTTGTTGCGCGAGAATGCTAGACCCCGGGCGGTTGCCTGCTTGCCACCTCCTAAGGCTGCCTCTAGAGGAGGACCAATATCACGTAAGAGTTGCTTGTATTCAAAAATATCGTTCTCAGCGTGAATATTGTTCCAGATTTTGATGATTGAACATCGAACAAAGCCTCCCGAGAGGGTACTGCTACACCACTGTCCATCTCTATAACGTTTAAACACGTATTACATTTAATATACGATGAATCCTCACCACAAGTACTCAACGTTTTCTACATTTCTGACGCTGACCCTTCTGTTGCCTGGAGAACAGCTAAAACAGCTAAACCATCTGAACTGCTGAATTATAAATCTACTTTCTTCTAAATCCATTTAATCCCCACAATTTATGAACCCCATTACACGTATTCTAGCTTCTAAAACCAACCCTCGCAGTACGTTTATTTTTATTTCAACATAACGTCACAGATATA
Source organism: Panorpa germanica (assembly GCA_963678705.1). Lineage (NCBI taxonomy): Eukaryota > Metazoa > Arthropoda > Insecta > Mecoptera > Panorpidae > Panorpa > Panorpa germanica. The sequence continues at coordinate 2,022,748 of OY783222.1, forward strand.
TTACAAAAGATATAAATTAATTAGAACCTATAAATAAAATCATGCAAACATAACTAAGTTTGTCGGTATCGATGTCGATGTTTCCATTGTCACAATTACCCCTACCACCCTTCCCGCTCACCCGATTTGTACCACCCTTCGCTCTGTATGACGTGGTGTGTAATTAGTATATTATATTAGTAGAGCTATTAGCGACTCTCTTTAGCGTTTAGCAAATGTTAGCTTTGTCATCGTATAAATATAGCAGAATACAGTGGCGTGCATGACTCAGTTACTGCTACTTCCATGAAATTATTTTAATTTAGTTCAATTTAATATATTTATTTAAAATGTATAAGGTTTTCTTTATATGATTTAATTTCGCGCTGTTTATTACATTGTCAATTCAATAGCGAGTTAAGTGAGGGGTTAGGGTTTCAGCGTAAAAAAACCCACTTTTTTTTCTCAAGTATAGATTTTTTTTCGAACCTTTTGTACATTATTGAGCATACTTTTGACTATGTTGTATAATTTTATCATGCAGCAATATTGAAGCATAAGCCGGTAACAGAGCTTCCTCCGAAGGTCTTGGGAAAAAAGACAATTTTGCGGTGTTCACTATAACTCGGCCGGAAATTATCTCAAAATGAAAAACCATTGAAATTTAGTTAAATTATAATCAAGTCTTCCACCCAACGGTCTCTGATAATTTTTCTTTTCATTTAAAATTTTTAGGCGGCCATCTAAAGTGTAAACTGTTATTTTCCACGAAAAATTCCGCCATTTTGTGGGTGGGAAACATCCTTAATGTAAAAAATTTTTTTTTATCTAAACGTTGAGGTATTTTATATGTAGAAAATGTGTACGAAGTTTGAAATGAATCGAATTAGTTTTTAAATGGCAGTGAACACGGACTTTGAAAAAGTAGTTTTGAGAAAAACGCGTCGACGGCTGCACTGCTATGCCCGAATGCCCACTGCTGTTAGTGTTATAGCGTTAAAGACCAGGAGATTAATAAGACAATAACTTCTAGAATATTGCGTAGATCGGCTTAAAATTTTAAGGACATATTCTTGAAATGTTAAACAATAAGATAAGACAAAAAAAATATTGGATTTTTCGAAAGTGAAAACCCTAACCCCTCCCTTAAGATAGACTCTGAACGATACGCTAGCAGCACGCAGGAAAGGCACCTACATTGTGATTGCTCATAACAATCCTTTTGAACTCAATTTCAAAACGCATTCCAACGCATTACTGACGATATATTATAATAAAAACACATTACACGATATCAATTTTAAGTTTTAAGATTCAGAACGAATCAAAATAAAAAGTAAAAAGGAGTATTTCACCCAAAATATAACTAACGTACAGTGTTGCACAGTATCTTACAGTTTCACACCAGTTTTGCAAGTTTGCTGTTAAAATCGCATTAATATAACAAAAGAGAAAAACACATGACAAACTTCTTTTGTTGGTAATTTCAAAAATAACGTTATGGTCAATAGATGGTGCAGAAATATTTCTATTTGAAATGAAAATGTTTTTACTCTCTCATTAATAAACTACAACAGAAATGGGTACAAATATTTCAACGTGATAAGAGGGGTTTACTGTAATTTAAAAATGGAAATGAATAGAGCTTAGTTTATTGATATATACTTTGTTATACAATTTCTTATCAGACAGTTTTTATGGTTAAGATGGATAAATTATCATATAAATACACAAAGGTCTATTTTGTGACACCGAAATAAACTTTATATATTCGACAAACACGTAATCTAGACACGTATTCGTTTATGTAGATACCAGACCAGTATATATATATATATATATATATATATATATATATATATATATATATATATATATATTTTGTTTTAATTTTGACGTGCAATTGTTTTAACGTGGAGACCAATATTGATAAGAGAACAGTTGTCTCGCTAACTGACCATAACTGAGTTTAAGTAATTTTTTGTCAGCTCTAAAGCGTCTGCAAGGTAATACAAGGTATTACAAGACAACTGTTTTAAAACGTTTTACAAGAGGACAGGCCGATTCCAGGGGCCAAACATCCCCTAGACCCAATTTTTATTCCGCTCTGAGTATAGGAGCGAGAGGGCATTATCCGTACGCATGAGAGAGAGTGAGACACAAACCTTGATTACCTGATACCTGGTAAATGGCCGCCCGGTCAAATTAGCTGGTAGGCATACGATCATTGTACATACTAACACTACTCAATCTTACACATTTTGTTCATCAGAAAATAAGTGATGTCTGACGGCCCTGGGATTTTGGACTATAGTATCTTTTTTCTATGATAACATTAAACGTATGTTATGATACAAATCTATCTTCAAAAGAGAACGTATGGTTAAAGTTGCTTCTGGAAACAACTGTTTTGTATTTACAAGTATAACAAAGTAACCAAGTGTTCAGTTGTATTTACAAGTGTAACAAAGGTACAGTACGTTCAGTTCAATTGCAATTCCTACAAAGCACACATTCAATTTATCAACATGAGAGTATCTGCAGTCTTCCTACATCTGGTGGCCATTGTAATCTGCATGGGGATGCTATATGCAGCTCCAGCAGGTAAGAAATTACTTGCAACATCTTAATTTTTCAGTAGGTGCAGTCACATTAAAATACATTATCATGTGAATATTACCAACTTTCATTTATGTAAAATGTTATATGCATTTTATGCTTAGTTTCAGTCTTACTAGCTTCCTCAAGGTTCCAAGAAGCAGTTTCATCACTGTACGCAGAGGCAGCAGCAACAGCAGTGGGGGACGTTGTAATGGGTAGGAAAGAATAGTACGTTTTAAAGTGTTACGTAATTTAACGTTAATTTCTTATTTTTGATTTTCTCTCTATCTCCGCCATCCACCTCTTCCCTTCTCTGCCTCCCTTCAATAACTGCACAATCTTCTTTTCACTCTTAACTCTTTTCTCGTAAATATTCCGCTATCTCTCTCCCAAATCCTCTCGTATCTTTCATTATATTTGCTCTTATCAATTTTTTCCGTTTTTTCCTGCTGCTTCATGTCTCTTCCTCTGTTCCTTAGCTCTTCTTCCACACTTGTGCCTTTTCTCCTTCTTCTCTATCTTTTAAAATGGAAGCCATTAAAACAGGAGGAGAGATAGACCCCCACATATGGGTGGGGTTTTACATGCCCTTACTCTGTCCCTTATATCAAATTACTTTCAACATCCTAATTTTTCAGTAGATGTAGTCACATTAGAGCACATTACCATGGGAATATTGTCAAATTTGTGTCACGTAAAATCTTATATACATTTTACGTAATATTTTTATCAAACAAGTTATTTTCATTTATTTGTGAGATAGTATTTCATTGATATATACATTTTACTTTATATTAATTTCATATATGGTTTCAGACACAAGTTCGCAGTTAAAAGTGTCCCTAACACAAGAAGAAGGTTTACCTGCATCACAAGCAACGGACAGAGCAATAGCATTCTCATATAAAGTAGCCGTCCGTCAGCAAAGAAAAGAATAGTACACACATTGATGCAGCGATTGTTAAAATGTTACGTGATATTACGTTAATTTCTTATTTTGACTTCCTGCAATGTAGTACGCAATTCAATGTATCTTCCAATTAATAAAATTAAATAAATCATTAACCCATTTAATGAAATAAAATTTTAGTTGTTATTATTATTAATATTTTATTTTAATGTTTTTGCCCTTAGGCACTGTTTTTAATGATAAAAAAATTGTTTTAGAAAACGTTAGAACATTAATCGTATGTTATGATACAAATCTACATTCAAAAGAGAACGTATGTTCAAAGTTGTTTCTGGCATCAATTGTTTTGTATTTACATGTGCTGTTAAAAACGACAGATAAGATAAGACAGACAAATTTTGGACTAAAATTGCTATAAATAATTTATATATATGTAACAGGAGCCATTTTGTATTACTCTTGACTTGAAATTGTTTTAACGTGGGGACCAATATTGATAAGGGAATAGTATGTTACTACAGAGTGCAATTTTATAATTTCGAGAAAGCTGAAAGCTGCTAGTATCTTTTTATGATGAAGTTAAGTTTTCTATTATAAAACGGTTGTTTTATCGAACGTTAAAAACATTAAACGTATGTTATGATACAAATTTATCTTTAAAAGAGAACGTATGGATAAAGTTGTTTCTAAAAGCATCTGTTTTGTATTTACATATGCTGTTAAAACTGTGTAACAAAGGCACCAAGTGTTAAACAGTAGGTTCAGTTCAATTTTAATTTCTACAAAACGAACATCCAATTTATCAACATGAGAGCATCTGCAGTCTTCCTAGTTCTGGTGCCTCTGGCAGGTAAGAAATCAGAACTTTCAACATCTTAATTTTTAAGTAGATGTAGTCACATTACAATACATTATCATGTGAATATTACCAACTTTCATTTATGTAAAATGTTATATGCATTTTATGCTTAGTTTCAGTCTTACTAGGTTCCTCAAGGTTCCAAGCAGCAGCTTCATCACTGTCATTATTAAACACTGCCGCATATGCGTCAGCCTACGCAGAGGCAGCAGCAACAGCAGTGGGGGACGTTGTAATGGGTAGGAAAGAATAGTACGTTTTAAAGTGTTACGTAATTTAACGTTAATTTCTTATTTTTGATTTTCTCTCTATCTCCGCCATCCACCTCTTCCCTTCTCTGCCTCCCTTCAATAACTGCACAATCTTCTTTTCACTCTTAACTCTTTTCTCGTATATATTCCGCTATCTCTCTCCCAAATCCTCTCGTATCTTTCATTATATTTGCTCTTATCAATTTTTTCCGTTTTTTCCTGCTGCTTCATGTCTCTTCCTCTGTTCCTTAGCTCTTTTTCCACACTTGTGCCTTTTCTCCTTCTTCTCTATCTTTTAAAATGGAAGCCATTAAAACAGGAGGAGAGATAGACCCCCACATATGGGTGGGGTTTTACATGCCCTTACTCTGTCCCTTATATCAAATTACTTTCAACATCCTAATTTTTCAGTAGATGTAGTCACATTAGAACACATTACCATGGGAATATTGTCAAATTTGTGTCACGTAAAATCTTATATACATTTTACGTAATATTTTTATCAAACAAGTTATTTTCATTTATTTGTGAGATAGTATTTCATTGATATATACATTTTACTTCATATTAATTTCATGTATGGTTTCAGACACAAGTTCGCAGTTAAAAGTGTCCCTAACACAAGAAGAAGGTTTACCTGCATCACAAGCAACGGACAGAGCAATAGCATTCTCATATAAAGTAGCCGTCCGTCAGCAAAGAAAAGAATAGTACACACATTGATGCAGCGATTGTTAAAATGTTACGTGATATTACGTTAATTTCTTATTTTGACTTCCTGCAATGTAGTACGCAATTCAATGTATCTTCCAATTAATAAAATTAAATAAATCATTAACCCATTTAATGAAATAAAATTTTAGTTGTTATTATTATTAATATTTTATTTTAATGTTTTTGCCCTTAGGCACTGTTTTTTATGATAAAAAAATTGTTTTAGAAAACGTTAGAACATTAATCGTATGTTATGATACAAATCTACATTCAAAAGAGAACGTATGTTCAAAGTTATTTCTGGCATCAATTGTTTTGTATTTACATGTGCTGCTAAAAACGACAGATAAGAAAAGACAGACAAATTTTGGACTAAAATTGCCATAAATAATTTATATACATGTAACAGGAGCCATTTTGTATTAATCTTGACTTGAAATTGTTTTAACGTGGGGACCAATATTGATAAGGGAATAGTGTGTTACTACAGAGTGCAATTTTATAATTTCGAGAAAGCTGAAAGCTGCTAGTATCTTTTTATGATGAAGTTAAGTTTTCTATTATAAAACGGTTGTTTTATCGAACGTTAAAAACATTAAACGTATGTTATGATACAAATTTATCTTTAAAAGAGAACGTATGGATAAAGTTGTTTCTAAAAGCATCTGTTTTGTATTTACATATTCTGTTAAAACTGTGTAACAAAGGCACCAAGTGTTAAACAGTAGGTTCAGTTCAATTTTAATTTCTACAAAACGAACATCCAATTTATCAACATGAGAGCATCTAGACTCTTCCTACATCTAGCAGCCGTTGTAGGAATCCTTTCGACGTAAATTCGACAATTTTTTACGTAATATTGTCATTAAACGAGTTATTTTTATTTATTTGTGAGATTTCACAGATAGGAGTGTCAATAGGCTGCCGCACATGCATCGACCTACGCAGTAGCAAAAACACTAAGTCTAGAGGCCAGAGTCGAAAGTCAAAATTGGTACACAAATGATGTTTAAAGTGCTTCGTAATTTTACATTAATTTCCTATTTTGACTTTCTGCAATGTAGTACACAATTCAATTTATCTTCCATTTAATAAAATTAAATAAATCATTAAGCACTTAATGAAATAAAATTTTAGTTGTTATTATTATTATTATTACTTTATTTTAATGTTTTTGCCCTTAGGCACAATATTCTTCCGTCTTAAATCACTAAATTATATATCACTGTCATTACTGTTTTGTTCCTTCCCAGTAAACAAATTGGTTAAGTGTCCTATTTTGTGACGTTTCTATCACTATTTCACTTCAATTATAGTTCGCATCAACTTTAACTTTATTTGTATTCCGACAGGTGGAGTGCTTCCGTCATCTGTAGCCGATAAAAAAGACATTTCATATGAACATTTGTGAGAAACTGAACCATAAATGAACTCTTTCATGACAAAAAAATCATACGCAAAGTGACTCCAAAATGTTTACTGGGTTATTCTATTTACTCCTTAAAAAGAAAAAATAATAATAATAAAAACAAATAAGATAAACTTAAACCACTACTGCTTCTCTCTCCCTGTTACTCTTCCATTCACGATTTATATACTTCATATAAAATTAAATTTACAAATTTTGTAAATTGTACATTCTTATGTATGTTAAAATAATTTTATTGTGGAAATATAAAACATTTCCGGTTACAATTAGTGAATAAATATCAATTAGCATAAATATAACTTATGCGTAAAAGTATTTTAATAATATTATGTTAATAGGTCACGCAATGGGCCATGTATCAAAATCACATCAAAAGTTTTAATAAAAAATGGAACGTATTAAACAAGATTAGAAAAGGAAATTAACAAAGAAAACGCACACCGGAAATATACAAAACAAATAGTCCGCCCACCGGAAATAAACATTAATCTACTACATATAAATGAGCTTAAATTAATGTACTTGATAATAAAGTCGGATTTTTTTGAAAAGCTTTGGCATACGAGCTTTTATAGAAAGTTTGACTGTGCTGTAGTATTATTTTCTGTGATTATAGTTATTAAAGATTTTTTTCTTTAGGATGTATATAAAGTTATGTATTTGAGGATAAGATATATGGCTTTCTAATACACAATAATCCATAAAAGTTACATTACCGCCCCGTTGTAAAGCAACGGGTGTGAGTTATAAGTTGTAATAGGAAAGGGAGCTTCTAAAAAGCTTTTCGTTCAATAAATAATTTCGAAAGTGTAAAATTCTTTAATAGAATTATGTCCGCTACTCGTTAAATTGATAAATTGTTTAATTAATCATAAAATATCGAAACTTTTTTGATCATTTTTGCAACTTTTATGCAATTCTAAAAATAAAGTTAATTTCCTTGAAATTTTTTGACGCAGTTATATTCGTTATGTTCTAAAGTAAAGAAATGCTTTATTAAATTTTAAATATCATTACGTTTATGACTATTACACAACAATGCATCTTTTTATGAATATATTTGACAATTGTTGCATTTTTTTATAGTATACTAGCTGTCCCGGCCACGCGTTGTTGTGACTAACGTTTTTGTCATATTACATTACATAGCGCCATCTATTGAATATTTACTCAATCTAGTCAACAGAATATTTACTCAATCTAGTCAACAGATGTCGCCATCATCGTCGCCAGATGTCATATGTCATATACAGATAATTAATAGACAAATAATTTGCAATAAGATAATAATGCAATCATAAATTGAGATGTAAGCTATCCTATCTTTCAAGTTGGATCAAACTGCACACGGTGTACAAATTTGATTAAAATCGGTTAAGTAGTTTAGGAGTCCATCGCGGAGAGACAACGTGACACGTAATTTATATATATTAAGATGTTAAATCTCATTTCTTTTAAATCTTTGGTTCATGTACATCTCTGAAGGACACAAGTCAATTCTATCTTTTTATAGTTTATTTTATATATTTTCTTTATTAATTAGAAGTTGTGTACATTTGCGTTTTCTGTGTCTGTGTTTAATTCAAATATGTCAAATAATGTCAAATTGATTAAACTATTTTATTTGTTATTCATTTATTAGAATTAGACCATGCAAAATTAGAAATAAATAAAAAACTCTGTGAATTGAAAAAATGTACAACACATAAAGAGCAATATAAACAACGATTTCTGTAAATGGAATTAAATGAAAAATAATAAGTATAGGACAAATTATATCTCTAAAATATTTGCATATATATATTTCTATATCTACTTACACTATTCTACTAAGTGTCAATTCTTTAATTCTCAGTTAACTGTGGTTTATATACAATTAAACATAACTGTAGCTTTACCAACTAATACCTCGGTTACATTTATCATTTGTTAAACATCGTAATTGAAAATTAATTTTTTTATTTACACTAATTTATTATTTCTTAGGTTTTCCCATAACTGAGGTTTAACTGAGAATTAAAGAAGCATTTCTACAATAACAACATAAAAAAATATTATACCTGCATTTTCTTATCCACCATGAAAGCAAGGCTAAAACTCCAACAGCTCCTCCAAGGCAAGCCAGAGCCACCTGTGGTCATAATTATAAACTAAATCTACCAACTAAATCTAGATTATATATAAAATATTTTCTAATATTATATAACTATTTTTAAAAATATTATTTACATTTCTAAATCTATTAGAACAGTTATTATAGAAAAGAAGTTAAACATTTCTATTTAAGTAATTAGAATAATTATGAAATAACTATAAATAGCTGAAAAACCTATTCTATTAAAGAAATTCTTCACATGAACATAGCAGTTATATAAATGTTATTTATATAAAAGCTCCTTTAACACAAGAATAAAACACTTACTACTAAGTCAAGGTTGTAAGTTTTCCAGTTATGTTTAATAGAATTTAAATAAAATATTTCTGAATAATCTGGGTTAAAACAAGCTTTTAGGAGCTTATTATCGATAGGTAAGTTTTTAATAAAATTTGAATTATACTATACATCCTATATTCGTAGGAGACTCCTTCACTGTCCAAGTTAATTAACTATTTCCATAATTCTGAGTACAGCAACCCTTTGTCTTATATATATATATATACATATATATATGTGGAAAACAATACCTAATCCGCTAATCTGATGTGGAATCAAGGTACTCTTATTTAATTTAGGGCAAATGTCAATTCAGTTAATATTCAACTATGCAATATCTTAGTTTCTTGTCAGGATGATAAAGAATCACATAATTTGTTTAATACATTTATTTAATAAAATAATAACGATGATAAGAATACAATAAGGTTACAATATAAACGTTGGTATTTACTTTACAAATACAGAACAATGAATGAACAAACCATCTCAAATTCTAGTTATTATATACTCAGTCCTACATTAGTTTTCAGCTAGATTTAATTGGTTTATTTTTGAGAATGCGTTTAGTTAATTTCGGTAAGCACATTCCTTCACGTATTCAATCAGTGGTTTAAAGTTTCACACATTTTAATTGCTTTAACCTTTGACTTGGTTTCCGTTCACAATATTTACTTATTAATCACATTCTTTTACGACTTTTCTAGTTTGGGTGTTATAGTTATGATTTCTTTGTATGCTCGATTAATTTTTACGATCCCACATATATATATAAATAGCGTAAATATCGCGTAAAGAGAGTTTGGTGGATACGTTCTAAAATTATGTAATTAAACCTAATAGTAACCCAAATCATAAAGCAACTACTTCCGTGAGTTTTCCTAGTGCCCTACACGGTATTTGAAACATTGTTATTGGATTTTCCCCGACACTTTTATGTGTTTGTTCACTAAATAATATTTTCTAGTGATAAAAATAGATTATTGACGAATGACAGCTATAGGTTCGTATCGACGCCAGATTATACGAATAGTGGTTGATTTGAACTCAAACCCTTCATCCCTCTTTTCACCCTTAGTAAATATAGGCAACCTACTTATTGACTATTACGTGTTATTAACAGATTGTATATCAGCTGCCTTATTTATTCATTAGCACATTCGTTTATTTATAATTTATGTACCTAACTAACTAAAAATACAATTTTAGAATAAATGAAACACTGTTTCAGGTTAAGTTGAAACGATACTTGGCCATTTTTTATTCGCAATATAGATGGCGATAGTATACAGCAGGTTAAAAATTATCAATAAACATGTTTTTTTTAAGTTTAAATCATTTTATGTAAGTAGACTTAAAAATATATACAGTATTCGGAATATTATTTTTAAGTCTTAAGCGTAAGTTTGAGAACCATAATAAAATTATGGCAAACCCTTAGAAATATTAACAGTCATATAAAAATTGGAATTTAACTAGAAAACTAATTTTTGCGGTTCCAACTCATTAAAAGTCAGTGGAAGAAAGCTTAAAATGTAGATACGTTATTCATCTAACTAATTGCAGCTTTAGATTTTGATTCGCGTTTATAGTTACTTACATAAAACGATTTAAACATAAAAAGACATGGTTTATTTGATAATATTTAACCTGCTGTATAGTATCGCCATCTATATTTCGCGAGTTAAAAATGGCCAAGTATCATTTCACCTTAAGTATTTTACATATCGAAAACCTGAGGCTGCTGTCACACTGGAACAGACTACTTGCCACGCTATATTTAAGGGTGAGTAGGGTGTATTCAACTTGTTTTTATTACTTTTATTTTCAATATTTAATTTTTATATTTAAATAATTTTTCTATTTCGGTTGCACGAGGGTGAGAGGCCCCTAAGGCCGCCTCTGTATATTTTCTTATAATATCTTTTGAAGTTTATTTTTCATTTTAAAAAAGTATTAAAATTATATATTACGTAACTTCCTTTAACAACATCCGGTTAATGTACATTACCTTAACTCAATATATTATTGAATTATGATATAGACACTTCGTAAAGATAATTACATTACATCGAACCCCGATAAGATGCTTATCTCTTTTAGTTTGGGTAGTCATATAGAAGCTCGGATACAGGGTGTTTCGAAAGATATTCAAATAATTTGTCAATAAAGTATTTCATAGATCAAATAGGCTATAATACATAAGACATTGTCAAATATTGCTCTTTAGTTTCTTCGTAACTTTCACAGAATTAAGTTTTTAATCACTTTAGCTATCCTAAAATGCGCTCACGATCACCCGTGGTTAATCCCTTCTTAAACACCCTGTACCTTTTGCTGCTGAAGTAACTTTTATCTCTTTTCAGTTAATTAACCTTCTGTGGTTTATACCAGTAATTTATGTTACACTAAAATTGAGAATATCGTGTTTGATAAGCATCTACTAATAAATATAGGGATATCATAATATCTTAATCAAATTTACTCAGAATTTTGAAAAGCTTAAAGCTCATAGATAGTATAGGACTGATATTACGGGAGCTTTTAAAGCTTTCGGCATTTTTGGAATTGCTAAACTTTTAAAAGTTATTCTTAGGTATGTCTTTTAGCAATAAACCCTTAATTTCAACCGTTGATAAAAGTACCACTTAGATATTTTGAAACTTTGTTATGAGAGCTTTGTTTCAAAATAATAACTGCGTATGACGTCATAGTAGTTTCGTTAATTCTATATTTTATTTGAGGATTTTTTGTTATCGTTCTATACTTTATGATTATGTGCACAAACGTGAACTTACGCTCTTAAACAAATGGAATATATTTATATTTATGTAACACTTATGTTACGTAAATGACGTCACTGCTGTAGTCTATATTGAATATTAATAAATTACCGTTCATTTTATTTATCTAGCCCGCGACGTTGTATACTTTGTTATTATATTTTTAGATTAAAGTACAGAATTTCATTATGTAAATATACTTTTTCAATTTACATAATTTATAACATCTGACACCCAATGTTGATTCATGTTTTCTTATTAATTTCCAGTGGTGGCGACTGTTGTTGGATTACAGTGTTCGTTTTCATATATATTTCTATGATTTAAAAGTAAATAATATGTCATATTGAATTCCAATCTAAACTGAACCCAAATTCATTGAAACTACATTTGGTGATACTAAAACATGAAGTGAAATGAACGAGGCATCCAACTGAAAAGAAGTACTTTTCGAGATATTGTCTCCACCAGATCAGAAAAAGTAATTTCCAGAAAACTGAAAATATTCGTATTTAAGGTTGGGGGGGGGGGTTTGGTTTCAACTTTTTCTTTTTTGTTATTTATTTATATTAATGTACAACATATTAAGTTTATTGTGTGAAAATTTGAAGTCGATTGGAATAAAACTGTCGGAGATATAGAGTTTTAAGTCTTCACCTCTCAGGTCTAGTTTCTCTAGCTCAAAATGTACTGGACCGATTCTTCTAAAATTTTGCACACTCTTTCTTTACATAAATGTCGAGGTAACGCTGTCAATTTCTTTTTAATTTTATAATTTTAACGTATTTTAAAATAACAAAGTTTCTGATATTTTTCATGAAAAGTCGTTATTTTGATTTTTAAGTGCTGTAAAAAATTGAAAAATCAATAAAAATGAAAAAACTCGTCAGCGTTACTTGCGGAAACTTATCAACTAATGAAATCATTTTGGATTTTTAATTTCAGAAAATTCAGTGATGAGTTATAAGTGCCACCGCAATGTTACTTTTTTTTGTGACGTCTGCTTCGCTGTCAATACCTCTTTTCTTGATATTTATTTATGAAAATTTCACAAAGTATATATTAACTGTGTCGTCAAAAAACATTATCGAAAATATGCTTTTTCTTTATCGTTATGACCTTATCTTTCTTATTAAGAAAGTTTCGAAACGCCACTGGTATTTAGCGAAGGTTTTGGTCTTAAATCCATAGATTATTGTTTATAAATATTGACACAACGAGGAAAGAATAACAATAAATTGTGTAGATATTTTATCGCATTTTATAATATATAATCCTAATTGTTTTTAAATATTTTGAATTATTCTTGTGTTAAAAAGAGCTAATATTCTAACTTGAAATAAGTTCTATAATTAAGTAATTATGTTAAAGATAATTAATTCAAATTTGAAATAAACTTACAATCCAATGAGGGGCACTCGTAGCACCCGGGGTAGCCCCTAGTTTCATTTCCAAAATGTATAAAAAACACACATTTTATTTAAAACAAAAAATCAATATATAATATTAATAAAACCCATTAATTGAAATTAACAACATCACAATATAAGACGATACACATGGACCCCCATATCAAGCTTAATTATTGGTTAATTAAAAACCAAACATTACATTTCCCTATACTTCACTGACAACATCACAAATTTTACATATTTCTTCTACGGGACCACACTATACCTCGCAGGTTTACTTTCTACTATATAAGTATATTATTTTATTTTTTCAATGTTTTTCACGTTTTCCACACAACGTTTACCGAGTTACAATGCTACACAGGCATATTTTGACACAAGCTTTTCCTAGGTAAATTTTCGTTATGGTCCGTGCTATATTAACTATACACTGGTATTGGTATTGATTTTCGTTGTAAATATATTTAATGAGGAATACTTAAGATATAAAGAGAGAATAGTACTTCAACCATATGGGACCAAGTTGTAAAAAGTAACGAGGGTATTCTCTAGGGCAGGCAATTGTTCACACGCAAAGATACTATCATCAAACGAGGCCTGGCTAATTGGGTAGAGTGCAGCAGGCAAATTTTATGAAGAGTGGGGGTGAATACATACCCTTAGGGAAAAACATGTTATTGCTGTTATTATGTTATAAAACTGTGTTGTAATATTGAGGAACATCTTTGTACGCTTACCTAAATGCAACAGAAAGGAATGCCATGTCCTACTACGTGTAATCTACTATAAAAAGAGTATAAAAACATTTCCAATCATTATTTATAATTGATTTTTACTTCGATAGTTTTTAAAATGAAGTTTAAAGCAAAATATATAAATAAAAAGGACAATGTGTGACAAATTCGAGCCAGTAGTTGAAATCAACGAGAAGAATTCCGCTGTAGTCTATGCCTTAGGTTCCCTTTAATCAATCAGTGTAGTTTACAGTGCTGAAAATTACTTTGTTAGGTTTTTACATACAATTCGGTGAATAAAACAAGTAGACAGTTATGGTTTTAGAGTTAAACAGAATCCTTCAGGGACTTTAAAATAAATTGTTTAATATTCCAAGATCTTTGTATTTTTTACATAAAGGAAGAAATCAAATATATCAGCAAGAAGTTCTTATGAAAATTGCAAGATAACTCTAATGAACAGCTGTAGAAATTTAGCATGAAAAACTAGGAGATAATTGAATATTACTGATCCACTTTTAAATACAAAACGAAAATAATGTATTCAGAAGCGGCATTAGTGGGTGGCAAGCAAGTAGAGCAACAATCCAAGCAACAATCCAAGTAGAAAAATTCATTACTATATATGTATTTCAATCTCCCACTAAAATCACTGCGTATATCTATTAAGGCATTCATGTACCTTAGTTTATCATCATTAATATTTGTCGTCTTTGTGCTTGTTAACTTTTATAAATCATCCAATATAAAATGTTATTTCTCGTCAATTATCATCAAAAATACTTACTTACAATTTACAAATTATACAAAGAACAAGTGCCTCGCAAAGATCTGCGAGGATGTATTATTTATTATTATTTATTGTTTATTATTGTTTTATTATTTATCGAAGTTAAATATAAATAATTATGTTATATAGATGCAAACGAAATTAAAAATCTTGTACTAATATATTAATTTAATAAGTAACGTTATATAAGCTTGTATAAAAAGCTTCACTAAAGCTACAAATCTTATGTTAAGTTATCTTATATAATATTATTTCAAAAATTGTTATGTAAATTTGAAATAAATGTAACTGTGTTTTGCAGGATACTTATTGTGATTTGTGAATATATAAAAGAACTGCAAGATAATTTAAAAAAAATTCGTTGTGATAAACTTAACTTATTTTAAATGTAGGTATAGTATAAGTGTATTGTTATAATGGGACGGACCATATGCGCGTCAATAGAAAACAGTTGAGCGCGCCGTTGTCCGCCACCAGTATGAGCCACGGCCGCGAGCCGCAAGCTACGGAGTACGTAGAACGTAGGCTGTAGGCTCCGATACGGAACGAGCTTTCTCTTTACTGGTTGCAGCCCACACACGTACATACATATGATGACGTCATAAGCTTATATGCAAGTGGGGAGCTTTTGCGTAAAAGCTCTGATTCTTTTGCATACGTATTACAAAAGTAAGTCGACTGGAAAATTATGTTTTACGAACAAAGAATTTCTTGTTATATTTTTTATTGAGCTGGAAAACTTTGTAGAGCTTTTTGTTTTTAAAAGTTGATATTGAAGATAAAGCTTTAATACAAAAAAAATATTCTATGTTTTATGGATATGTCTATATATTAAAGTTATTTTAACTTATATGCTAAACCACGTTTTTGAATTAAGCTCCTATATATTTATTTAAGCTTTTTAATAATTCATTTGTGCAACGATCTTTAATATTTTGCATACATTTTTAATATCAGACAGCGGTGTAAGTGTGGGGGGGGGGGGGGTATATTAAGAGTTCAACTTTTTTTTATTTCATTTTTTTTTATTTATTTATATTATTGTTAATACAATACATATTAACTTTATTGTGTAAAAATTTGAAATCGATTGGAGTAAAACTGTCGGAGATATAGAGTTTTAAGTCTTCACCTCTCTGGTCTGCTTTTTAAAACGCGTTTTTTTCTCACATAGCTTTTTCAGAGTCGGTGCCCTCTCTAGTTTAAAATCTACTGGACCGATTCTTTTGAAATTTTGCACAATCTTTCTTTACATAAATACCGAGGTAACGCTGTCGAGTTTTTTTTAATTTTTTAATTTTAACATATTTTAAAATAACAAAGTTACTGATTTCTTTCATAAAAAATCGGTATTTTGACTTTTAAGTACTGTAAAAAATTGAAAAATTAATAACAATAGAAAAATTCGAAATCATTACCTGCAAAAACTTATCAACTAATGAAATCCTTTTGGTTTTTCGATTTCAGAGAATCCAGTGATGAGTTATGAGTGGCACCGCAATGTTACTTTTTTTTGTGACGTCTGCGAAGATTGGCTGTCAATTCCTCATTTCTTGATATTTATTTATGAAAATGTTACAATGGATTTTTCAAATGTCATTTTATCATGTAGTATTTATAGAAATAATTATATATTAACTGTGTCGTCAAAAAACATTATCGAAAATATGCTTTATTAAGCATTGATTTCAGGCAAAATTAAGTCCTTTTTGTATTAAATATTACTTTGCTTCGTTTAAGTACAATTTTACATATGATATCTATGTGTTGTAGTTACCAGGTACTTTCTGTAGCTTGACCCACACCCTATAATACTCCTTGGTTACCCCTCCCTTTCCCCCTACACCATACCTTTCCCTTTGATGGCTGTAGCATTAATTTATTATATGCAACCATGGAACTACAAGTTCATACTTACAGAATACTCGGTAGCACAACCTAGCGATGGCGGGGGATTTGGATTGGATTTCAAACAAACAAACTTTTAGCGCCGGGAAAGCTACAACAACAACGTGTTATGGCATCGTTATTTTCTTTCCACACGCTTTTAGCCGGTTGTTTATTAAAGAAGCTTACGATAGTAAATCAACAACCAAAGAGAGAAGCAACAAAGTTTTAACATTCCTGAATGTAATTAAAAATATGTAACTCATATTTTGTAATTTATTGTTGACTATATTTTGTGAATATTTATGTGTAATATATAGAAAGTGACGGGCGGGAATTCCCGGGAAGTCACATTGATTTTTAGTTGTAGTTTCCCGAGAGATGTGCAAATATTTTTATTAAGAAAAAGTAAATTACATCTATGAAGGTTTAAAACGTTTAGATGGTTCCTATATTATGTAAGACGCATGCAATTAAGGCCCAAAACTTACTGACAATAATACATTTTCGTTATTTATTGTTCTTTTGTGCTGGTAAAACTGGAAAAGTTGTGTCTTTTATTTACTTTCCCATTCATTTCACTTCAAACTTAGCCACAGCAAGTGTGGCAGGATTTACCTAGTATTAAATAAAATATGCAGTCAACCTCAGGAATGGTAATTAATTTATAAATTACAGAATTTTATGATATTTGTGATCACCCTGTGATAAATAACCCTGTAATCTGATATGGAACATAGTTTATAGATATAACTTATATTTTACGTGTCTATACTCAGGTCGTAACGTGAGGTATCGTGTTCCGATACCGATTATTGGTTTAAATATATATAAACTTTGATTTATTATCTACTCCAAAATTGATTTGAAACTAAAATACATGAAATGTTCTAACGTTCTAGCGTTTCATTGCTTGAAAAGAAAAGCCCAGTGGAAAAATAATCACGAATTTAATTTAAATTTATTATGTGAAATGTCAAGTCTAAATGCTTGAAATGTGGGTTAGGTATACGTCCCATATTGAATGTCCCACCCGAAAGATACGGGAAAAATTTTTGGGGGCGGTACTTTTCAGAAAATTAATATAAAACAAATTTATATTAGATAGAATGAAATCTGTGGGTGGAGCAGTGAAAGTATAAGCTTGCTAGTTTGCTACAAGCTAATTCCAATGTTAATTTCTATCTGTCACTTAGAAAAGTAACGTAGTATGCAAGATTCAATTTGCGAGCGTGCTGCTAGCGTTACATTTTGACCAGGATACGTATAAACCTATTAAAAATACAGTAGGGCCTCGGTAATCCGGACTCTCGCTTGTTCGGTGATCGCTGTAATCCGGCCGGGCAATGGGATTCGCGGGGGAGGCCCGGCGGCGTGTAGGTGCGGGGGCTGTCATGAGCCAATGCGCCGTCAGTCTTTTGTTTATCGCCTTTCGTGTAATACGTAGTGTCAATTAAGTGCGCTCGCTAACATCATGGCGCCGCCACGTAAACATTCGACATTAACAATAAAAGACAAATTACGGATTATAGAAATGTTAGATAAGGGTGACAGCTACCCTGTCATTGCTCGGAAGTTTGGTATAGGCAGGTCAACTGTAGGCGACATAAAGAAAAACAAAGACAAACTCTTGAAGTTTGTTAGCCTAACAGAAGCTCAAGAATGGGCTGCTGGTGGTGCCGAAAGCGAGTTACAAAGATATGAAGTGTTAACTGATGAGGAGATTGTGCGAGCGGCTATGTGTGAGGACGATGAGGAAGATGAGGACAATAGCGTTGAAATTCTAAAAATCACAAAAGTTGGTAATTCAGAGGCAGTAGGAGCTTTAAACACTGCTTTAAAATGGGCTGAAGATAACGAATTAGATAGCCACGAAGTTATGTTTCTCCGTCGACTTAGAGACCGGGCTTTCGAAATGAAGTGCGAAAATTATAAACAGAAGAGTATTACAGACTTTTTCAAGAAGAATTAACTAATGTTTTATTTTAACTTACTGATTTCCTTACATAGTTGTAATTTTGAACATGTACATTTTGTCTATATGCTATAATTTAAAAATTGATTAAAGAAACTAAGGTTAAACATGTGTTTTATTAACATTTAATATGGCATACTATAATCCGGACGCCTCGATAATCCGGAAAGGGTCTTGTTTTTGTCTCTCCGGATTAACGAGGCCCTACTGTAATAAGTAATCAAGAAAATGCATCATCGAATCATCCCTTTAATTTATGGGGTGGAAGCCATACCTATTTAGCTTCCATCTTGAAGATATGTGTTATAATCAGTCTTTTTTGTTTATCTTAAAAACCATAACTCTTTTTGGTAGATAATGGTATTATCTACAACTTTTCCTAATGACGTTTTATTGTAGCTATTACAGATCTCCTACTATGTTGCTAGTTTTTGTGGTGTACTATCCAATTTACTTTTTTCTTTTCTATTTCAGTTGTAATGTATAATTCTTTCGGGTGGTGAGCTATTCCAACTACGTATGCAATACCTAGAGGTCTATGAAAGTACTCATACGAGTATAAACGTGTTTATGCTATGGATATGTATATGAGGTCATTTATATTATTAGCACAAACGTATATGATGATGACCAAGCGATTGGGGGCTTAAAAGTGGATGGGCAGCATGTACTAAAAATAGAGATAATGAAAATAAAGTCATTTAAAATTCAGATTTATTTAAATTAAGCAAATATGAGGAAAGAGGGGAAGGAGTTAGAGAAATACAGGGATTTTCAACTGATCCCAGTAAACAATTTGGTGAAGTGTTCTGTTTCTATCACTATTGCACTTCAATTATAGTTCGCATCAACTTTATATTTATTTGTATTTCGACAGGTGCAGTGGTTTTGCCATTTGTAGCCGATAAAATAGACATTTCATATGAACGACTGTGAGAAACTGAACTCTTTCATGACGAAATATCATACGCATCTTCAATATGATGGCAAAGTGACTCCAAAAAGTTTACTGGGATATTTTTAAAGCACCTCCATCAATCAGTTGTAGTTACGCAAAATGGCGGCAATTTAAACCTTGTAAATAAATAATTATGGGTCAATTACGTCAACAGCGCCTCTGGTGTTCATTAAATTAACAATTCAGCTATTTAACACGATACACTAATGGGTATTTTAGCTTCTAAATTCTTATTTATAACCTCACATATTTTCGTATTATGTCACCGCCCTATTACCAACCCTTACCTTATATAACAATGATTAATTGCACATTCAAATAATAAACAAGGTGGTTGGTAATAAGGGTGGTTCTATAATCAGTTGTTACGTAATCAACAAAACATAAT
Source organism: Panorpa germanica (assembly GCA_963678705.1). Taxonomy (NCBI): domain Eukaryota; kingdom Metazoa; phylum Arthropoda; class Insecta; order Mecoptera; family Panorpidae; genus Panorpa; species Panorpa germanica. The sequence goes on from OY783222.1 coordinate 2,042,852, forward strand.
TAATTCAATTAACCCAAGTGTTTTTGTTATTTACATTTTATCCTTATTGATGATATTTAACTGATTGTAAACATGCTATCCCTAACCTTACTTTTTATCATGATATAATCAAACAAGCAGAACACGTAATACTGATATGGTTTTCGATAAATTTATCATGTCTTTTTATTGTTGGGGCTTAGTTTTAAGCTTTATAATAATTCTCTTTGGTCCTTTCAGCCCACGCACATTTAGTTTGCGCTCAAGTTAAACTGAGCCCGTGGTCTGTGCGACTCCTTCAATGTCCTGCCTTTGTGGCCGTTGTATATAAACAGTTTCATATAATAAATTCATGCTATGGCTATAGTACATAGCCCGTCGCCCATATGCCACTGATGCGAGAACAAAAGTACACTCAATTGTAGTGTAGCAATATTTTGAACGTGTACACTTTGCTACTATTAATTTCGTCACTTTTTTTGTCTGCTAAAGATGTACAACTACTAAAACGACAATATCATTGCTGAAATACTATTGTCCATCCACTACTGCGAACTTCTTTGGTATAAACTGTCCTATACTGACATATGGACCAGCAGGATTCGATTTTGCAAGACAATAACATGCAAGAAAATGACGGAATTGATTAAGCCGCTGTGTTGAAGTATACGATACTGAATAGTGGAAGTATTTCTATAAATTATCTTAAAAATAATATTAAATACGAATACTTTAAGACCATTTACTTCAACTTAAGAAACCAACCCATTATTATTAACTGTAAATGACAAATTAATAGCGCTAGCTATAAAACATTTTAGTTCATACTCTTCTTTATAGATGGACGGTGAAGATGAATGGTATCTCCACACATCTCCTAATTCCTTTTTAATTCTTTTTAGTATCTAGAAGGTTTAATTTATTGAGTGTACGACTCATTTGAAATGAATTTTGATTAATAATCACTTTTTAATTATACAAAACGTGTGCCAAAACAAATACACAAAATACAAAACGTAATATTTTTATTGTGGGCATAATCTTTATATCATACAATTTGAATTTCTTTTCAGTATAGATTGAACAAATATGTGTTCTGATTGCATTATTTATTATCAAAATAATCAATAGTTTTAAGTTTAGATACAGTTCTTATTCAAGATTCAAACCTTACCACGCGAACGTTTTTACCAACGTTAATATGTTGTTACCTGTTCGCGTAGAAGTTTTGTATACAGCCACAGATGTCACTGCATGTATGCTGTAAGTCAAAACTTATAAATAATAATTTTCTTAAAGAAACTTTATTTAAAATTGGCAAAGTTTATTTATTATAGTTAAGTGTCTAGAGATTTTACTTTTAATAAAAGAAAGTACTTGACATTTTTAATATTGTTGTGTGAATGAAAATGTTAAAAACTTTATTAAACAATAGTAAGAACGTTTTTGTTTCACACTAAAACTGTTACCGAAAACTTAGGTTAGAATGTGATATGATTCTGAGGGACTATAAAGAAATTATGCTATCAGAAATTATTAATAGTGTCACTTTGGACCTTCCTTTAATTAGATTCGTTTAGCAAACTAAAAGAAACAAATATAATTGTGTAACAAAACTGTGCCAAATTCGTCTGACATTTGTTTTACATCTTAACAGTGATCAAAGTTTAAATTCAGTGTATTGTTTATCAGAAAGAGAAATAAAATAGCTTGTGATAATATAAACTAAAGACCGCAGTACAAGTGACTTTATGTGTATACGTTATGTGCAAACTTATAAGTAGACAACAAAAAGAACCACACAATAGCGGTACCTGTGCATATCAAAGCATTTCGGTAAGTACTCATACTTTTTATTTGAGCATGTATACTTCTGAAACAAAATTCACGGAAGTGACCGCTAGCCCATACAACGCAGCAACACAATGTGATTTTGAACCTCTTATTCTATTTACTTAAAGTCAAACACTTTTTGTTAATCCTAGCTTTCAACTTTTCAACGTTTGGTTGTACATTTAATATAAACCTCATAAGTATACTTAAAACATATTTAAATTGAAACCCACAATTTCATAAATCCCTCCTTTTTTAAACATATATATTTTAGTAGAGAAGATCGACGGAGTCTTATATCGGGATGTCAAAACAATCGAGGTTAACATCGATATTTTTTATGTTTCTTGGAATCATATTTTCGATAATGTTTTTTGACGACACAATTAATATATAATTTTTTCTATAATTACTACATGATAAAATAACATTTAAAAAATACTTTGTAAAATTTTCATAAATAAATATCAAGAAATAGGGCATTGACAACGAATCTCCGCAGACGTCACCAAAAAAGTAACATTGCGGTGCCACTCATAACTCATCACTGGATTTACTGAAATCGATTTTGAGCTAGAGAGGGCACCGACTCTGAAGAAGCTATGTGTGAGAAACCGCATTTAAAAGTTTCAAAGTAACACGAGAGGTGAAGACTTAAAACTCTATATCTCCGACAGTTTTTCTCCAATCGACTTCAAATTTTTACACAATAAACTTAATATGTTGTACAATAATCGTCGTCCAATTATCCAATGGAAACTTGTCAAGAAAATATCACGAGAAAAAAAGTGTTTTTTACCAGGACAATGCATTGCAGTATACATCAGTTTCGCGATAACCAAAATTAAAAAAATAAGGTTTTAAGGTTAAAAACTAAAAATGTGTAAAATTGGAAAATTTCGATATGTAAATAAATGAATGCCATCGATGTTTTTATTCGTTTCCTACCCCTACAGTACTCCCATGCATGGTATATAAGAAAGAATGAAAGATGGAAGGGTTGTGGGTTGAAAAATAGGAGCATCTAGAGTCCGCGCGAGGGGGTGATGGCAAAGGGTAGGTGAGTACTTGGGTGGTGTAAGATACAGGGTTGATGGTCTGAGACGTGTATGAAGGACAAGGGGTTTCCGGAGTAAAGAGGGTAGACGTAAATTAAAGACGATGCGAGAAACTCATCAATAAAGAGTATAAAGAGTATACCATCCCCCCTCTAACACCCCAACCCCTCCAACTCTTACCGCCCTTCATACGTAGTCCATAGCGTACATTCATTTTTTAAATTTTAAAATAAAAAAATATATTTATTTTTGTTTTTGTGTTTTATTTATTTTATTGTTGGATGGTGGTAGTGGTTTTTGATTGTTGAATTTTCTTTTTAGTGGAAGTTTTAAATAATAGAAATATTGGAGAGTTGTGTACATAGTTTAAGAATGAATGTACGTGTATTATGATGTTGTGCAAGTTGAAAATGATTTGGAGAACGAGGTGTTTTGTATTGTCTTATCTACAATGGGCAATGCATTGTTTAGGATTTCATACAAAGAACTGTGAATATACCAAAAATAAATTGTTATTAATCTCTCTGGTAGGTTTTATTTAATGTATTAATTAAATAATTTAACGAAGAAAATTATAAACTAGCATCTAAATAAGTCATAAGCCAATTAAACATATCTATCTGCTATATAAATGTGACGTATAACATAATTTGTACTTACTAATAGCGCTTTCTTTTTAAAATGACTGCTGAACTTTTGCGTGCAAAAAGAAAAAAATTCTGCACTTTAAATGTTAACGTATTCTATTGGAAAAAGTGTCGCCCTGTGTTAGTGAAATAGTACCTTTCTTGATACTCAATTTTTTAATAATCCTGCTAAACACTGTTACATGTTTTTACGGTTTAGCTTCCGTAATAAAGGTTATCTCTTACGTAAATGATTTTACTTAAGGTGAAACGATACTTGGCCATTTTTTCTAGCGAATAATAGATGGCGATACTATACAGCAGGTTAAATATTATCAAAAAAACCATGTTTTTTTATGTTTAAATTGTTTTATATAAGTAACTATAAACGCGAATCAAAATCTAAAGCTGCAATTAGTTAGATGAATAACGTATCTACATTTTAAGCTTTCTTCTACTGCCTTTTAGTGAGTTGGAACCGCAAAAATTAATTTTGAAAATGAATATTGCTATATTTTCTAGTTAAATTCCAATTTTTATATGACTGGTAACATTTGTAAGGGTTTAATTTAATATAAATTTTATAACCTTTATTTATGACCTTTATATTATTTATTTATTAACCTTTGGCCAAGTATCGTTTCACCTTAATAAACGACGTTTACAGATCTATTTTACTGCTTTTAAAAAAATAAATCGAACCTTTTATAAGTTAGCATATTCATAAAACTCTGTACGAACACCTTTTCAAGAATTAAAGTTTTTAGAAGAGCTATAAAATATTATAATTAAGACAGTTATTTGAAAAGTTCTAATTCTCAAATAGAGATGACTCTAATATACCAGGGCCTTACAAATATAAACCGGAATTTTGTTATTTTTGCGGGTTGTGATAAACTGGGAAATCAAAGCCACAAGCGCGAAATTTTGGAGCAACAAACGATGCTGGCAACCGATTCCATGCCATATGTTTGGTCCACTGAATGCAGTATTAGAAGTGCAAAAATTTGAAGATGAAGTTGCGGTGCAACTGGCTACTGGGCAGCCATCTTCTTTTTACTATGAAGGGATCAAAAGGCTTTCTATCCGATGAAGAAAATGTATTTTTGCTTAAGAAAACTATGTAGAAGAATAATCCGCTTATAGTTTAATAAATCGTATCCAAATATTTCAGTTTAATAGCATTTTAATAGCTAGTTTAGAAAGATCTAAATTCAACAGTGAAATATTAGATGTGATTAAAACTTTTCCTGTTAATAGTAAATTTTTGTTAAGTGATTCAAAATTAAATTTAAATATTTAGAAATGTGTTAAATAGAATTATAAAATGTAAAATATGTATAAAAAATGTTAGATAGTGGCTATGACGTATAAATCTAAGCATTGTCTTGAATAAATCCTGTGGACACTGTTGGAAATCTGCTGGACAATAGTAAATTTTGTAGAGATCAACTTTATAGAAAGAGTAAATTTTCCAGAGAGCCGTAAATAAGGAAATAGACTGCTAAATACAATTGTTAAGTGATATAAAATGAAAAAAACAATAAATATTAATTAGACTTGTAACAGCGAGTGTACATTCAGCCAGCAAATATAATACACATCATATAAGAAACAGCTCCACCCTTTTTTACATGTATAAATATATTTTCCACCAATGAAATAATAATAAAAGCAGAGCAGCCAACAAAATAAAAAAGGAAAAACATAGTAAACAAGTCGTCCCCGTGTTTTCTTTCTAGCGTCAATAGAATCAAATTATCTTTAAGTCGTTATAGTTTTTCTGCATGTAATGTCTTAAGTTTTGCTTATAATTCAAAATTAACAAGTACAAATCGAATTGTAAGGTGTTTAGAGGAAAAGCAAGATATTTGTGAAAATAATGGTTGGTTCTAGGTTTTAAAATAAAGATTTTTGGAAATTACATGACTGTTTTTATAATAGGAACAAATTAAAGAATATTCATTCCTTCGCAGCTTAAATAACTGAAGATAAATGAGTTTAGGGGGGGTTTAAGTTTATTTATATTATTGTACAACATATTAAGTTTATTGTGTAAAAATTTGAAGTCAGTTGGAGTAAAACTGTCGGAGATATAGAGTTTCAAGTCTTCACATCTCTGGTCTGCTTTCGTGTTACTTTGAAACTTTTAAATGCGGTTTCTCGCACTTAGCTTTTTCAGAGTCGGTGCCTCTCTAGCTCAAAATCTACTGGACCAATTCTTTTGAAATTTTACACAATTTTTCTTTACATAAATGCCGAGGTAACGCTGTCAAGTTTTTTAATATTTTTTAATAAAACGTATTTAAAAATAACTAAGTTTCTGATTTTTTTCATGAAAAATCGGTATTTTGACTTTTGAGTGCTGTAAAAAATTGAAAAAGCAATAAAGAATAAAAGTCGACAGGGTTACCTGCAGAAACTAATCAACTAATGAAATCATTTTGATTTTTCGATTTCAGAAAATCCAGCGATGAGTTATGAGTGGCACCGCAATGTTACTTTTTTTTGTGACGTCTGCGGAGATTCGCTGTCAATGTCTTATTTCTTGATATTTATTTATGAAAATTTCACAAAGTATTCTTCAAATGTTATTTTATCATGTAGTAATTATAGAAAGAATTATATATTAATTGTGTCGTCAAAAAACATTATCGAAAATATGCTTGACAACTTTCAACCGTCGCTACTTAATGACGACGCCGTGAGCAACATACAAGCATACAAGTCTAATATAATTATTTTATATTATATGTTAATTGTGTCGAATTTAGTTTTAAAACGACTAAGATTTTGCACCTTCTAGTGCAATATTTAAAAAGAATATATTCTGCTAGATTCCACACATATTATAAATTTATAAATTAATCGCTAGAGGACATGAAATCGCCAAGGTAGCTGCAATTTACGTATGCCTATGATTGACTTGAAGTTTGATATCCATGTACTTAGGTATATACTTGAAATTTCAAATTACCTATACAAAATATTTATCTAGACACTGAAATGGCCATTTTACATTACAAAATGATATGTGTTTATGGAAACCATTTAAATTGTACATGTATATGTCGTACAAGGAAAGGAAAATGTTCTAAAAAGTATAATTAAGCCTTCCGTGATTGGAATAACAAATTAATCCACATGGATAGTTTCATTCGTATGTCGTATACTATAACTAAATATAACTACATCATCTATCTCTTTCTTTCTTATATATTTTCCATATGTTTTAAACGTGTCTCGCAGTATTCTGTATGTCATATTTATAATTTCTATCCACGTCTATAATTATATGATTAGGATTCAAATTTAATATACATATACCCTTACCACGCCACCCATTTGCTGGACGACATATATATCGAGTTGGGGGAGTGGGTGGGATGCGGTTAGAGTGAGGGGAGCTTGTAGGACATGTATAGACAAAACTGTATTGAAAATAAATAATAATAATGACAATATATAAAGATAGAAACGATTTCACACTTAATATTATCTGAAAAAGTGTATCAGTAAGAACTGACTGTTTTAAACTTGCCACCATTTTGCAGAAATGTCAGTTAGACATTTTGAATTTCACATATATAATCTAGACAAACAGGAAATTGGTTCTGGAGTTATATTCAGAACTAGAAAGGAGACCAAGGTGATTTTATTTATATTTCAAAAAAATAGTGATTTGAAATTCTAAATTTTACGTTTAAAGTTTCTTCTAAGTAGACAACACTGCTGCCTAGGTCAACAGCACGTAGCGTTCTCTGTCGGTCACTCATCCAAGTACTAACTGCGCCCCTGAAAAGTTACTAGATATGGGTCTAAAGGGTTTGGTTTCTATGCGATTGCTTCCAGCACGTAGTTTTGTACGAATATAACAAAAAGTGTAAAATTTAATGAAATTCAGGTCATTAGTTTACAATTTAGAATAGCTTTAGTAATTTTCTTATTACTATAAATGAAAACCTATGATTTTTTTTTAAATTTCTTAATATTTTACAATTAAAATTTACAAAATATTTCATAGAAATTGATTAGTATATAAACCTAATCAATACTTATCAAAAATAAACATTTGTAAAACAATAACAAAGCAAAAATATAATTTTATTTCTTTGGTGCGATTATTCCCTCCAGTTGAGCCTGAAAAATAAAACAAAATTATTTCATTAAAAAAAATTAAAAATGATCGGTATGTATCAATAAGAGGTGACTGTTTTGTTTTTTGAATAGAATGTAAACTAACAAGAATATTACAATTTTTTGAATCTTGTCTAAACCTAATCCATGGGAATTATTTACGAAATATAATATCATGCAGATGAATGTATCGAAACATATAAATAGTTATAATTTCTTTCTTAAATGTAGGGGCACAATAAGTTGTTTGTTAAAATTAATTCACCTTCAATTGCTGGTTCGTTTTCTTCAGGAATTGAACTTCCTCGGCGTGCTTTTTATCCTCTGCAGCTCTGACTTCTTCAGCTCGTCTTTCTACTTGTTCCGCTTTATTCTTTAACTCTGTAACAACTTTCTCTAATTCATCACGTTCCCCTTGCAGTCTTTCAACATCGGCTATTAAGTCTTCTCTTCCTTGCTCAGCCTAAATAGAATACAACACATTCAAAGTTATAAAAATATGGTCCTGGATTCGAATCAGTAAAATTGGGTATGGGGCTATACTAAGAAAATATTAATCAAATTTATTTAGAAATTATTTTAGTACTTGAACTGCTTTCCGCATTCCAAAAGCAACGCTGCTGCAGTATAAGGTCTGATATGCTTCCATGGTCATTCCCATCTCGTCGCGAACTCGCAGAAGAAGAAGACCACGCTCAGCACAGTTGATAGTGATTTGCCGAATTAATTCATCTAAATTAAAAATTATTTAATTGAGTTTCCATTACTTAAATCATGTTCATTTCCGTATGAGAACTAACTATTTTATCATCTTCAAGAGATACTAAAATTTATGGGTATATATTGTGGATAAGCGTTCACAATTCCGCACAACTCGCACCAAACGCATTGGATTTATTGTAATTGATTGTAACAGCCTCGGGGGGTAAGGTTTCAACTTTTTTATTTATTTATATTATTGTACAACATATTAAGTTTATTGTGTAAAAATTTGAAGTCGATTGGAGTAAAACTGTCGGAGGTATAGAGTTTTAAGTCTTCACCTCTCTGGTTTGGTTTCGTCTTTCTTTGAAACTTTTAAATGCGGTTTCTCACACATAGCTTTTTCAGAGTCGGTGTTCTCTCTAGCTCAAAATTTACTAAACCGATTCTTTTAAAATTTTGCACACTCTTTTTTTACATAAATGCCGAGGTAACTCTGTCGATTATTTTTTAATTTAAACGTATTTTAAAATAACAAAGTTTCTGATTTTTTTCATGAAAAATCGGTATTTTGATTTTTAAGTGCTGTAAAAAATTGAAAAATCAATAAATAAAAAAAAAACTCGATAGCGTTACCTGTAGAAACTTATCAACTAATAAAATCAGTTTGGTTTTTTGATTTAAAAAAATCCAGTGATGAGTTATGAGTGGCACCGCAATGTTACTTTTTTTGTGACGTCTGCGGAAATTCGCTGTCAATGCCTCATTTCTTGATATTTATTTATGAAAATTTCACAAAGTATTCTTTAAATGTCATTTTATCATGTAGTAATTATAGAAATAATTATATATTAACTGTGTCTGTCGTCAAAAGATATTATCGAAAATATGCTTCTTTTATAGTTTTGACCTTATCCTCCCCTCTTCCCCTTTTACTTAATGAATTTAAAGTTGGAAACAAGTTGGAACAAGTTGGAAAGAATAAATACCGAAGCATTGTGTATAAAGCTCTCGTCTTGCTGGACAAATTCCAGTTTCTCGAGCTTGACGCTGCTGCAACTTCATGTCAAGTTGTTCCTGAAGATTTATAACATCTAGTCTCGTTGCAGGAGTGCTTGATACCTACAAATATTCAAAAGAATTGTGTGAAAATATATTGTTTGTTTCTTCACTACATGGTGCGTTTCTCCACTAATTATATAACACGCAAAGCGTTATTGTCATAAACGAATTAAAAAGATCGAGAAGAGTTAAACGTATTTTTATAAATTGTCAATTTTAATCTCGGATTGACAGATTATATTTTCAGTCGATGGTTTTTTTACGACGTAAACAAACGAAAATATAAATTTACCTGTTGTCTCCATAATTTCCCCTCCTCCATCCATTCAAGAGGAGGTAAAATAGATTTTAAAATTTCCTCCGTTTCATTTTTTTCAACAGGACCTTCTTTACCCTTTGCTTTCTAAAAGTTAATTATAATAAAAATGATTAAAACACTTTTTTAAAATTAGATTTAAAATAATTATCATAATTAAAATTGAGTAGGTAGGTTGGTAGGTACGTACCTCATCTTTCACTTTTACTAAATATGGATTGTCATATTTAACCAATGTTGTATTTGATGGAACAGTCCGTTCGGCCATTTTGTAAAAAGAACACTTTTATAAACTAATAACAAAATATTTACATACGTTTTTTTATGAAAGCTCAATTTTTCGAGAATTTCTGAATATGTGTTAGAATTTCTGTGCGTTTGATTTGAATTAGATATTTATTGAATTCGGAAAATGTTTTGAGAAACAAATACGGCTGTACGGTTGCTAGGATACCGCCTGGAAACGAAAATGTTATGTCAATTTAAAGAAGGTGGAGAATGCAACAGGCTTCTATGCCAAAACGATTGATATAGTATTTATGAAGTATATATATATATATATATCCACTAAACGTAGCTGGTACATAAATGTAAAAAAGAATGAATAAAAGTGGTTATTTAATTACTGTCTAGGAGTTTAATAAAGCCCCATTCCCACTCACTGTTTTTAGTTTTAATTAAAGGTTTTAACCTTGTGAACTTGTTAAATCATGCGTCATACTTCAGTAATATACATTATTCTGCAATTATTACTATCTTTATTTAATATAAATTACTGTATTTAATATAATTACATTTTTTTCTTATATTTCACAAGCTGATACTTACATTTTAGGTTAAAACCTCAATTTGACACTAAAGTATCATTCCCACTCACTGTTTTAATTTAATTTTGTATTTTGTATTAAATTTAAATTGTTTAGCATATGGCAATAGGCGTAGTCATTCACTTAGTTTTCTTAGTTTTTTTAGAATCTTACAACGTCCAATGTCTTAAATTTAAAATATTAAATTAAGAAAAACTATATTATAATATAACCTCCAAAATGTGACAATCTGTCAAAATGCAGTAGGATTTACCTTTAAAAGAAGTTTAATGTCAGTTTGTAAAAAATAAAGAAGTAAAAACAATTTGTATTAGTAATTGTTATTAAAAATAGCAATTTTAATTATTTCACATACAATTTTGTCGAACTGTCAAAATGTATATTACTAACGATTCATACGCACCAACTAAATTAACTAAACTTTAGTTGAAACAGAAATGTGAAAAGGAATGCTTAAACGAAAACCTGAAATCTAGGTTACAATATTAAATAAAAACTTTCAAAAATTTTGTCAACAGTGTATTTCGCAATATTATAACAATGTACTAAATTAAACAACTCGAAACTGCCCGACAAATCATATGAATGTGGTGGACGTATTCGATCTTACACTCACATGTTTTTGACATGTTTGAATCAATGTTACCGCCATCTACATAGATAATATACGTATGTTTTCGGTTTGGGATTAAGTTTTATGCTTGGGGGTGGCTACTGGTTTTAGAACTCGCATATACTAGTAACATGTCCATCCGTCCGTCCGTCTTATGCTTTCTCCTTACATCCCTTATGTAACAACATCTCAGAACACAACTGAAAGAGGTGGTGGGGGGAACAGGGGCATCATAACAAACCCCTGGCCGTGTATGTATGTGCTACGTTGTTTAGACAAGGGTGAGTCCGTAGCAGACGGTCAGTAATTTGCAACTAAAGATTTATTTGTCTCTATTATCCATCTGAAGTTAAGGTAGATGTTTCATTTTAGAAGCCCCAATACTTACATACATATGTTGGGCTTGTTTTGAACCGAGCATGCTCGCAATTCGCAATAGATCACCGAAAAAGTAATACAATAATATTTTGTTTGAATGTTAAACTAAATAATTAAATAAGCGAAAGAGTCAATTTCACAAATCTATATAATACTCTATATATTTTTAAGTCTTAAGCGTAAGTTTATGACAAACCCTTAGAAATGTTACCAGTCATATGAACATTGGAATTGAACTAGAAAATATAGCAATATTCATTTTTAAAAGTTATTTTAGCGGTTTCAACTCGTTAAAAGTCAGTGGAAGAAAGCTTAAAATGTAGATACGTTATTCATCTAACTAATTGCAGCTTTAGATTTTGATTCGCGTTTATAGTTACTTACATAAAACGATTTAAACATAAAAAAACATCGGTTTTTTTTGATAATATTTAACCTGCTGTATAGTATCGCCATCTATATTTCGCGAGAAAAAATGGCAAAGTATCGTTTCACCTTAATTAAGGAAATAAAACTGCATTCAAATTATCTTATACTCAAATCAGTGCAACTCAATAATTAAACAACAATTAAACTCTATCAATCGCACCAAAAAATTACAAATGTGACAACAATTTCGGGACTGAGTGAGATATTGTTTTTATTTTACTTAAAAGTATCTACCTAGCTTTTTTACATCTAAGTTCCTATTTTAAATTCATCTATATCTATATAGTGTACAATGTGTTATTATACAAAGTTGTAGTAGTCTGAAACAGTTGAAGGAGCCACTAGACTTGGATTTGGGCATAAGTATAGCAAGGATAGCAGCAGGATCGTAGAAGATCCTGTGTCAGTGCTATTCCTACTGGTAGTGCCCAACATTCCTCTCATTCTATCCTTTACAACAACTCCTTCAGAGCTCCCGTCATCGTATAAATAATCTTTATACCTATTTTAAGCGCTTTCGAAAAGTTTATTATGTTAACTTGTTTTCTGTACTCTTATACTTGTTAGTAATCATTTTCGATACATAATTTATATAGCTTTATTCATTTTTCAAGTGTTTGTTGTATTACATTTTATCCCTGGTAACACTATAATGCTTAAAAACATATTTAAGTATTTCGTTTACTAATATATTAATTTAATATGTAACATCTTTCATCACCTGCTTTATTAACGTCAGAAAATGTACATCTATGTCAAAAGATAATTTTTATTACCTAATTCTATGGTAAAAAGGATGTAACTTAAATGCACATAACAGCAGGTATTTCTATTGATTAAAATATTGTTACGAGTATGTAGAAATTCTCTTAACAATAAATAATATTGAGATCAAATTTATTGAGTGACAATTTGTTTTGTCTTGACATCATATAAGGTAGTTAAATCCACTGATAAATTATGTTATCATAATTTTCTTAGAAGTTATATATATTGTGCGGTTTTATGCAGTGACGTCATTGGAATATATAGATTTCATTAAATTAAATTGAATCCACGATTTATGATTAACGAAGTACCCAGAGTTTGCAATGCTTAACAACTAAAAAAGTAGAGCAACAATAAAGATTCAATTATATGAGAAAGAAATTTTTTCTAATAAAGTTACTATAGTCCAAATTACGAGAGTTTGGCGGCAACTCATACTTAAAAGAACTTATAAGGGGCTATTAAATATATAATACGATAATGAATTTTGTCTTATTTGTTCCTATATACATTATAGAAAAATCAGGACGTATCAAAGAAAATATTCCTTTCATGTTACGTTTTAAGCGCATAGTTTGCAAAATGCTGGCACTGGACTATAAAGTAGAGATTGTATTTCTAAATTCGGAGAAGAAATCAAAACTATAGCAGCAAAGCACGAGTTGAAACTTGGTAACGACGAAAACATCGCCATGACTCAAATGTTGATTTATATAGTAATGATATTCGAAGACTTCGCAGGACTAAACCCTCGAACTAGAATTGTTCATTGGAGCAATCTCTAGCACACCGTGTAATTATAAGTATGTCTATACTTAGTTGTAGTATTATAGAAAATAAAAAAAATTGTAAATAATTAGCCAATGTTTTCTAAATTTCGTAAACGTCTTTAATATCACTACAAGCTATAACATAAGGGCTTGTATTGGATGCATATAACCTCGTGGTATGAAAAATCCATCCTCCGTCACGTATGAAACAACACATACTCTTAGAATAATAGAGCTGGCTTGGTGGCTACGTCATATATGGGCTTTATACGACTTAGTTTCGGGACTTCGTGAAGGACCAGTAGACAAGAGTTCCAAGCACCAGGAAACCACCCTTGATCCCTTCACCTCACCCCCATCTCACCCCACGGCTCACGTCATCTACAGAACCACCACACAGTCAAGTCACCAAGATACGCTGACATTGCAACTTGAGATTTGTAACAAGTGGCGCGAGATGAGCTACCCATATTGTTAATTAAAATAAATTAAAAGATCTTGAAATATGATAGAAATAAATACTCTGCAGATGAAAAGATCCATTTTATATGTAGCACCAGTAACTACTTGGAAAATTACAGAAAATTTCATAAAAGAATATTTATAAATATAAAAAATTCTTTCTCAGTGATTATCTCAGGCAAATATCCTGGTTTCTAATACCCCCCCCCCCCACTTGACACTTCTTGTTACACATTGTGTACTCTCCCTTTCTGTTGTGGTGTTACTCATTTCTTTCTTTGGAGGGCATTGATTTTGAAAAAGCTATGTGTAGAAAAATGCATTTAAAAGTTTCAAAGAAAGACTCTATATCTCCGACAGTTTTACTCCAATCGACTTCAAATTTTCACACAATAAACTTAATATGTTGTACATTAATATTTAAAAAATAGTTGAAACCTTACTCGCCACATTAAGACATATATGATACATTTTTCCAAAGATGGTTGCTTTTGTTTTGGTAAGAGAATTCTGACATTCAAGGTGACCATTAAGTGAAATTTTCCAGTGATCATTTTGGAAGTAGCTACAATTAATTCAAGCAACGCAACCTTAATATGTGAAAACCAACAAAATTACCATCTTAACTCGGACTCGGACCTGGACCCTGACGGAGGAGAACGATATTTGACATTCGGCATGGACCAAACAAGCGCTACGTTGATTTCAATATTCCATCATCTAATATATGCCATATTTACTTGATATTCCTTCACATCTGCATGTTCTTAATCCAGTGAGGACAGTGGCAGTAGCAATGGTATTGGTAGGGTGTCAGGGTGGTAAGGGGGTTGTGGCCATCTCGTTGTTGGTCCATCCTCTGGCTCCTTGAAGGTGGCTGCTTGAATAAACACAAGGGGAGGTGGTTGGTCTAGGCAGGGTTGGTAATAAGGGATGAGAATCGGAATGGTTTGTGGTACTGAAATGTTAAGGGTGTGGGGATGATACGCGGACATCTCAGGCTTCTCATTGTATTGTGTAATATGGTTTGTATTGATTTAGCTTTCTCCATAGTGTGGTTTGAGGAAGGTTTGCTTCTTCCATGGTTCGTGCAAATGCCTTATGTCAGATAATTATTGTTCTACGGCCATCTTACTCTTAGGAATATGTAGATGTACAGGCCAGAATAAAATAGATGCACGTCCAAATATATATTGTTCTAATTAGCATAACTAGAAGAATATTATACTCGAAAGTATCAGTAGAGTAACTGCACAGGTTCTAGCCTGCACACGAATGTATGCAACTATTTATTTCAGTTATAAAAAAATGTCGTGTAGCGGTTTTACATGGTGGTGTTATTAATGGAAGAGAGGGGGTCTGGAAGGAGGGGATTTAAACAATAAAAAACACAGTTATTGTGTGAAATATACATTAATTACTTTACTAGGATAACAAAGACGACAACAAAGCAAAGTTACCGTCAACACATACTCGTACATGACTTGTATCACTAGTTTATTATTTTGTTTCTCTCACGATTTCATTCTCTCTTGATACTATTATTATTTTGTATTTATTTCCGTTTTTGAGGTAAAATAACAAATAGAGAAATAACTACTAGACGTAAAATGTGGTAGTAATTGTTGAAACGATTCAGATTGAAAAAAATTACTTGGAATATTAAATAATATGTAGTAGTACAAATAGAAACTTATAATAGTGCCTTAGATAATATAGATATAATATTATATAGTTCCTGGCGTATCTGGTTGGCGACAAAACTGTTTCCGTTTTCCAAGGCTGCAATATTTTCCTGAGCTTCTTCCACCCATTTTCGGTGCTACACTTTTTTGTAACTACTTACCTAACGATTTTCAAAGGCCTATATTTTTTAAGCTAAGCTATCTTCAGTGAAACTTGGCCAGGTTTACCTAGGTAGTTTATATTTTAAAATAGGGATGTAAAATATTTTATGTAATATACACCCGAGTCGAAATTTTAGACCTATGTTGATCCTACAAGGGATCTTTACTCCTCTTTTCATACTAAATACAGAATAGTAAACCTCTTCTCGTCCTAAACATTATTATATGACCCTCCCTTGGTCCTAAACGAAATCATGATCCTATCGTCTTATGTAATTCAAACTCTGTAAACCTGTTTTAAACCTAAGATGGAAAGAATTTCAGAATCGTAAGATCATTTCTAGGATTTAAAAAAATTGAGAAGACCTAATTCTTGGAATAAAGATTAATTATAATTAAAAACGAATCGATATATTTAAATAAGTAACGGCTATTTAAATTGTGTGTTTAATTTAAAATAGGTTGTAAATTGCATTGAATGATGATTTGCCATGGTGGGGTGTATGGTGTATGGTGCAATTGTTTGATGATACAGTTTCATGAATCTGTGGATGGACGTGGACGTAAATGACTTGGCTTGACTGGATCATTGACTGAACTCCGCCACAGTAAAGTTCTAAACTCTAGAACTGAACAACTGAAGAACAGCAGAGTCAGAGCAATTGACACATGGAGGCAAAAAACGTGACTTCGTTCCGCGCCCTCGAACTTTCTTCATTTACGCCAATTACACTGTTAAATTGTAATTATTTATGTAAAGAAATAACATTTCTTATAACACTACTTTGTTACATACTTTAACTCTTATTGTTTTCTACTGGATGCATTAAAGTAAAGGTATATATGATAACAGTGTCAGAGGAAACATTTGCAATGGGTTAACCCTTATGTTAACCCAGAATAACTTGCATTTAAGATTCACCCAACGTAAGAAAAGTTACCTGTTACTTACATAAACGATTGTATGTAATATACATCATTTCTTGACCTGTATAGGTCATATTCATATTCATCCCTTAACAATAAAATCCATGTCGTACAGGTATAAATACATTTCTTAACATTCCTTTTGTCCATCTCAGGTTTAAATGAGGGTCACACAGTAATAAAATAGCTCAGACTTAAAATAAGACGAGAATCATGCTTTCATTTAGGATCAAACGAGGTTCACTTTACTGTTGTCAGAACGAAAAGAGAGACAAAGATCCATTTTAGGATCAGGTTAGGTCTAAAATTTCGACCCGGGATTATACTGCTTTTAAAAAAGTAATACTTTTACGTGTTTTCAAAAATCGAATTTATTTCTTTAATTTTTTCCAGTTGATCGTCATCTGTGTCTTCAACTGTGTTTGTGTGTGTGTATGTTTTTTACTTAATTTCTTATTCATTTCATATCAGATTGAGCAATAGCTAAACGTGGCCGTGTTTAGCTAGATTTATATATGTTTTACGGATTTAGTTTTGTTCTTCCGTTATTTGAATATGTAGTGTAGCTACTTTCTTAGACAATGTAACATATTTTGTGAATAAGAAGCTTCTTTTTAGGTAATAGGTTTGTTTTACTCAGGTAAAATATCCATGTTTTATAATTTTGCGTGTATCTTTCATTATTTCTAACAGTGTATGTCTTCATTTTATACGTAACACATGAATTACCATCCAAATCTCCGCGGAATGGTTCACAGCAGTGCTCGAACAATTCGTGCCCCAGTCGAGAACGGGGGTGGGGTGACGATACAGCCATATAGGCATACATCAATATCAAACTAGTGAGTACCATAAGTCTGACTGTGATTCTATGAACATTTGCAGACATCTAATACATAATTGCGAGTACATATTTGTAACTTATGTAAACAATTTTAAGCAACTGTCGTTGGTTGGTTCAGTGACTCGCTATTATCTAATGTTTAACAGTGTAACTATTTATAAACTAATTATTTAACCTGTAACTTATTAATTGTTTCTTTATTCAAGAGCTAATGTCACAATACGTAGGTAGAATTAGTCATTTATTTACTAAGTGTTAAACTTTATCAAAAATATCTTATTGGGAACAAAGAACATGCTCGCGATTACCAATTCATGACGTCAGCCAACATCAGTTAACAAGGAAATGTTAATGCAAATATTTGTGTGAAAAAATAATATACCACATTTTGTTTATATAAAAAACTAATAAACTGGAGGCTTCTTACGTCCCTAATACCGCTACCAAACGATACTACGAACACCTTCCAACGTTGCACGCATCGTGTTATCAATTCTGGAACTTAATGTCATGTGTCCAACTATTTTTCTACCCCCACCACACACTTGATCCACATGTCATGCACTGATGCACGAATCGTCCAACAAAGGAAGATTTTATACTTGAAACAGTGTCAGTGTCAATAATATCAACAAATTAATAAAATAAATAAATCATTCGGATAAAATATTCGTTCCACTGTGTAGCAGGAAACTTGCCATGTCAATCTTACAATATTTGATTAACACTATGGAGGCAAACATTTAACCATCAATGACCAACAAGCTTTTTGTCAAACATGTTTGCGCTGGGCTCGTGTTGTCCGCTTGAAACCACCAACGTTCATCGCACCCACAAACGATCAAGCATGTTTCCCGAGCCCGTTACCAATCCAACCTCTTCAACATTTCGGTTTACCAAGTCGGAGTCGCGGTTGTCGATGATAATCAAGTTAACCATCGCGGTTCACCGGTGATGCGACAAACATTACATTCACATACAATACTATGAATATGTATCTACCTTCTTTTTTTATATAAAACTGTTTTGTATTTGTTTTCTGTTTGCGTCAAGAACCGGCAATCGCTTTGTCAGAAGATCTCTGCCGGCATGACAATGCTTTATTTTCAAATTTATTAAAATAAAACAAAAACAACTATTTTAGAGTATGTGTATTATTGAATCAGTTGAAGAATCATTGGATAATCGATTGGATAGATGGAATTCTTTGTGATCACGGAAGAAACATAATATTCATATGTTTGTAAGTCAGAAGTCTGACTACGTATGACCTCTATTTAACTTTAAATTCAGCCAAGAAGACTTAGGTTTTATTTATACAGTTGAATTTGTGATGAGGAATATATGACAGATATCGAGAAATCGATATTGTATCAGAAGTTAGAAAGAAAATACTGTAATAGTCAGGGCAAGAAGAAAGAACGATTAAAAATCTTCTGTGAAGGAGCAAGAGTAAGAAGCCTACAAGACTTGTGAACTATTTCAATGTTCCATTTATAAGATTGAAAGAAAATCCAGGGATGGAAGACAAAAGAACAAGTGAATAAGCCGCACGAGAAGAAGATGATGGAATTTCTTGAAGAAACGGAATGTCAGAGGAAGATAGAAAATGGAAAGAGATAAAGGAATTTTAAAAGGAAGAAGTTGGATGGTGGAAGCATAAGAAAGAAGGAAGGAGGCAGTAGTATGCCGGAAGGAGTATGAAGGAAGATATAGTATGAAGACAGACTGTAACACCGAAACGCAAAAACAATAAGAAATTCATTCATTGAATAGTAAATAATCAAGAAAATTGAAAAAAGTGGAGAAAAACAAACCATTATTTAGTAATAATATACACAAAATAAAAATAAATAATACCTAATTTTAATTGACAGTAATTGTAATCAGTAATCATGAACTAATAATCAAACAAACTTGTTTAATAATTAAATTAAATTAATAACATATTTAACGTCAATTAATTAGCGATTTACTTGTATCATCAGCATCAATCTGTTGATCATTGATCAGTTCATCTCGTCTCGTTATCGGGATATGTTCATCTCGTGTTCTGTTCACAGTTCATTCGCTTGTATTACGCTTAGTAACGTTACGTCATCATATCAAGATCTCCACGAATACGTACAGGTCCAGGTGGACGCAGTGGCCCTCTCGAGATGACTGGACACAAACCGGGATATGGTCCGTCAGCCGGATAGCGGCCACGTCCGCAAATCTATCTGATGGAAAACTTTGTGAATGTTTGTTGACTTTTGATGTTAACAGTTCATTGCAATGATCATTTCGACAGATTAAATGCGTTTGCTTTTGAGCAAACAATATATTTAAGCTTTTGGAAGGAACATATAGTAGTAGAAGAAAAAGAAATAGAGTAAAACAAGCGATGAGAGAGTTTGAGGAGTTGTAAAGGATCAGAGGAGACGTGGAAACATATGAAGAAAGAGTGCGAATGAAAGATAGATAGTGAAAGGAGGCAAAGACGGAAGAAGATGGATTTTGCAAGTGTGGAGAAGAAGAAAGGAAGTAAAAGGAAGACAAGCAGAGGATAGAAAGAGGTTACACAAGGTGAAGAATAGAGAAATGTCTTTAGTTTAAAAATCTATTAGAATTTTAGAAAAGTTTAAAATTAATTAAGTAATGAGATGCGCTTAGATGAAATAATGTTGGAAGGAATACGTTCATTATTCAATTAAAATTGAGTTTCTTGTATTCTTAAATTTCACTAATTTTAATATGATAAAACGGTAAAGAGTGTCACCACCACATCACTCCAATGAAACCATAGCTTACAACTTTCAACACACCTTGTGATTTACCTCTTAAACTTTTTTAATCTACATTACTTGTCGATACAAGAATTACAATCAATACAACGTGAACAGCTCATACAGTTTCTTAATAGTGGTTTTTGATTTGTTGTTATTTTTTACCATTTGATCTTATTTCTTTTTTTCCGCTCTTGTAACACACGGCCTCACGACATATCATTGGGTACTTTTATTTTATTGTAGCCATGTCCGTATCCATCTTATATAAACCTAGTGCTAACTATATCATTCTAAAAGAGTGTGTGTGTGTATACAATTGTTGAACATGCTCAAAATGCCGACATGCCTTAATGATTGTGTGAAATGAGCGGGCCACACGATAGAAATATGTCGGGAATTATACCAGCATCATAAGATATTGAAATGGAGTATAGAAATTTATCTAGATAGCCAGTGTTAAGTTTATTCCAATTCAAAATTATTTCAACTTCAAAAACTTACTATGTGCTTTGTACATTCGACTACAATTTAATTCTGACGAAGTTTCTTAGGAGTTCAGACTAAAATTTCTATATTTTTATTTGTTTGTTTAATTTGGTCGGGTTCTCTTTCAATGGTAACTTTTTATTTGCCTCTAATTATAGTACAGATATTAGCAAACCTAAATATTAAAAACATATCATGTAATACTCGTCAGAAATATTTGCATTTTCACAAAATGCTATAGGGAAGAATACCAAACCAACGACACTCAATTCTTTCAACCTAATACATATTCTATTTATTTGCAGTCAAAATCTTTCACAGCTTTCATTCTATTTACTTTATTATTTAAGACGGAAGGGAAGAGGTAACTTTTCCTTTTACTTATACTTCTAAATCTCTATTTATTTATGTACGTATGTAAATTTATATTTAAAGCGTGCTGCTAAAATTTATGTTTTTCCATAATAAATCATTAATTTTATTTCAATAAATTCACTTAAAATTATTTATAGATTCTGATTAAACTTAAGCTAAATACTTCTCTTCCTTCTTCTCCTCGTATCATTTTCTCTGTCCTCTACTGCTCTACTTCACCATTCTAAACTGCATATTACTCCTCCATTTCCATTTCCATTTTCTATTCACCTTCATTCTTCTCTAGCAGCTCCTGTATCTACTTTTCATTAAACCAAACATTATCCATAACGGCTTTGCCATCCATCTCCTTCTTTCCTTGACTCTTCTCAGCAGATATTTCTCTGACATATATATTTTTTCTAATATTATAAAAAATAATTTCTGAAGGTTGTCAATCTATATAAACTTTAATAGTCCATGATCAGATGTTACTTGTATAAAAATTACAAAGCAATAACATAAAAGATATTTGATATAGATTTAATTTAATTTTTTTTTTATTTATAAATTTATTTTGAATCTCATTGTTATAATGTGTTAAATTTAGATCTTGACAGATAACGTCATCTATATTTATATAAATTATTTAATAAATATAAATTTGTAACAAATCATGAGTAAAGATAAATGAAAGAATGATCTCCTTAAGTATAATGGTTATTTTTAATTTTATTGTTCAAATTTCAAGCAATTGTCACTTTAAATGAGAGCACGAGAGTTGCTGAAGACGTGGAGAGGTGGGAGAAGAGGATTTAGAACTTGACTCACGAAAATATGTCATCCTAATTTTAAGAAGAGTTGATTACTTGTTTGTTTTGTGTTTCTGTAGACACGTGCTTCTTTCCTGAACACTTATTCTATGGTACAGGTGCGGTGAACCTTTTTACGTGTGCGTGCTGAAATGTTTACAGCATTCCCATTCGTTGGAAACTTGGAGAAAAATTATGAGATGCTACGTATGTTTACAATGCACTTTTGGGACTACCCTTGTTACAAATTAAAACAAATATGATAGTTTAATAATTTAACTAAATCCATTACATTTTCCCATTGCGTTGACCTGATGTTCTCGTGTTCAGAACACAACACCTGTTTTACAGTAATTGTATACCTTTTTGCATAACGGATTCACTATCGATAAAATAGCATTATTCACTCAACCGAATATTGTAACGGACTTACAATTGTATTGTTGTACTTAGGTAGTTCATGAATAATGTAATCAATTATTTGCTTAATTAATATACAATATAAAAAATGTTTATGTAAATAAAGCGGATGTGAATTGTAAAAATAAATCAGCTTCAATTAAGTTAGCGGTACATAGTATATAAGACTTCCTACACACAACTGTAATTTAAAAAAACCCGCGATAAATATTTTACATCATTCAACCACCCTATTCACCAGACAAGGATAAGGTTAAAGGTTATTTATTTATATTATTATACAACATATTAAGTTTATTGTGTAAAAATTTGAAGTCGATTGGACTTAAACTGTCGCAGATATAGAGTTTTACGTCCTTACCTCTCTGGTCTCCTTTCGTGTTACTTTGAAACTTTTCTTGAAGCGGTTTCTCACACATAGCTTTTTCAGAGTCGGTGCCCTCTCTAGTTCAAAATCTACTGGACCGATTCTTTTGAAATTTTGCACACTCTTTCTTTACATAAATGCCGAGGTAACGCTGTCATAATACAATATCAGTAGAGCAACTGCACAGATTCAAGCCTGCATTCACACATATAAAATATCTGTACTAGATCGCAGTGACATAATTAAATGCAACGATGTTATTTATAATTTTATAGCTGAACATATTCATATTCATCCTCTCATTTTCCTTACTCCAATAATTATGAATGATTTTCCACAAAACAATTGAATCTTTTCTTAACCAATACAACCAAAGGTAAGAAACATGTCGTCTTATCTCAAAGCTCAACTCGATTGTCTTTTCGATAACACAGGGATCTTCCTTATCGACACAATGTTACATTACTTTCAACTCTGTAAAAGTGTTATCGAATAAGAATGGTAGGTTTCCTCTTGAGTGACTACTTCACACTTATTTCTTTCCAAGTCTCCATCTTTCCACCATTTTCCCTTTCTCCTTTCTCCTTGCATCCCACTTTTACTCCTACATCAGCTCCAGGCTTCTGGACCACTGCTACCCTTACCCGTTCTACAGTTTTACAGTTCACATCTTTTCCTCCCACACTATGGTACTCATCCCCCTTACTCTTACCCGTAGTAAGTCGTCGCCTTCATTACAATTCTTCTATAATACTTCTCGCTCATATACCAAACTCATCAAGGCAGGAAACAATGTATTGATCGACTTCGTTTTGCTTTTAAATGAATATGAGCAACGACTTTAAATTTAAAAGTGGAAATAATGCATTGAAGATGAAACGAAAGATGTTGCTTCTCGTTTTAAATGTATTTAGTGTTTAGGATAAGACGCGTCAATACTACGTGGTGTGAGAGAATCAAAACTGCAACATCTGGAAAACATTGGAAAACTATTTAAAATTCTGTCATTTGTTTTTATGATAATCTAATTCTCTCTAAGAGAGAAAACGCTTGACCTAAAAGTGTGTCCAAAATGTGTGCGAGAGAGAAAGGTATATGTTCCCATTTGTTCTCTATGCGCATGCGTCGAAAGTGACAGTTGTCAAGTCAGAGCTGTCTACATATAATACGTGACAGTTGTTAAATATGACATTACATTGATGTAGAATAATGTAGATATGTATAAATATAAATAAACTATATGTAAATATAACTAAAAACGTTGGCCGTTATCCTTACAGCGCCATCTATGGCGTTCAAGGGTATATGTTTTCATTGAACGGTCACTGTTTTACTGACAGATGAGCTTTGTACCAACTAAAGAAATATAATTTCTTTACATATTTAATATTTATTATATCTAGACAGCTGTCAGCATAGAGAACAAATAGGAACATATACCTTTCTCTCTCACACACATTTTAGACACACTTTTAATTTATAGGAAATATAGGCTATTCACACTCCATATATATATATATATGCTCTAAGTTTTAAAAGTGGTTGTCCAGCGTTTTTAAAACTGGGTTACTGGTCAAATTATTAGAAATATATTAGAATTTTCTGCTAATATGTTTTATTTAAAATTAGATACATTTGTAATCATTTATAATACATAATTAACAACTTATATAGACACGAGTATGGGTATTTAAAATAAAGAGATTAAATTTGTTTCATTGATTAAGTCATTAAGGTTTTTTCTAGACTTTCTCTGCTTATAGTTTATTATTTATTAATTGTGTATGCCTTTCGGCTTTACAATCTACAGTATTATATTTCTAATACATTTCATTCCTATATACATTCCAAACTTAAAACTAAACTTAAAATAAACTTAAAATCTTCTCGACTTTTACTACTTCCAAAAGTGCTTTCTGCTTCTTCTTCTTTTGACCCTCTCTATTATTCTCCACCATCTTATTTATTCTCCTGTTTTTCCTTTCCTTCTTACTATTTCCGCCATCCATCTCTTTCCTTCACTGCCTCCCTTTAATAGCTGACCAATATTCCTTTCGCTTGCTACTTTTTCCTTACACTCAAACTTAATGTGCTCCAGTGTTTCGTCCTCCGCTCCACACATTCTACACTTTCTTTCCTCACTCTTTTCCCAGTATCTGTTTCCTTTTTCCTCATTTCCCAATCTAAACCTTGCTGTTCTTCTTATGTGTTTTACGTCTTTTTCTATAAGGTACTGAGGCACATTATTTTCCCATAACCTCTTATATCTTTTATTGTAGTTACTTTTTTCTATTTTTCCCATTCTCTCCTGCTGCTGTGTCTCCTTATCCCTTCTCCTTAGCTCCTCTGCCACACTTTCGCCACCTTCTCTTCTCCTCTCTGCCTCCTCGATCGCCATTCCATTCCTTTCAAAGTATTCTTTTCTCTTTTTTGGACCTCCTCCCCCCCATTCTTTATGTAATCCTCTCTTATTTTCTTTAAGATTTTGCTTTCCGCTCTGTTCAATTTCTCCTCGTATTTTACCAATATAGTTGTCAGACATATAACAGTTACTTTGAGCCTTGAAGAATAATATGCTTTATTGTTTATGGAATTTTGGTTATGGTTCTTTTTTGAATAAGTAGGTATGAGTGAGATTTGTATGGCCTATTATGAGTCTACATATTAGTACTTCCAGCTTTGGTGAATATATTTGAAATGCAGTGAACAATTTGATTCTCGGAGAAATATTCATCTATTGATCTTTCAAAAATGAAATATATGGTTCATAAAACAGAAGACTTTTATATTCAATATTAATATCACAATTTCTCACAAAAAGCAAATTCTATTTTAAAACTTTTCTCTATAATTAACAAATATTATTTCGAAAGAGCTAACCATTAGGTTTCGTTAAATATAAAGAAGAAGAAGAAGAATAAGAAAATTCAAGTGAAACCTAAAACGCGTTTATAACAATTATATCAAATATCTAATATTATAAAAAATATGTATAATTAATTACTTTGCCTACTTCTCTAGACTTTAGAATTTAAAACCTAGTACCATCTATACCATACCTACCCTCCAACGCTTGCAGCTCCTCATCATTGTTATAAATGCCCACCCTTTATTTTACAACCACCACAGATACAGCTTTCTTTAAGAACCATTGAAATTTTAAAGAAAATTGTTTTATTTAGAATTTTAATTTATTGTGTTAATATTTCGATATCTGATTTTGGTCGAAACTAAAAGCCATATAATTAGCTAGTGTAAACTAATGACGCAGTGGGCGAGAGCATTGATGCTTTACCCTGACTGCTGTGTCTTCAAGTTTGACCACTGGACCAGAGTTATATTTTCTGGGTTTGGTTTTTATCAAGCTAAATTGATTACGTACATACATAATCATAAACTTATTACAACTTGTGACATCACAAAAACTGTCGCAAAAAGCAGATGGTCGTTGGTGATAGAACTCAACATCGAAACACCTTCCCGCTTCTCTCCTCTTCCATGTTTAATGCGATAAATCTAATGATATTCGTAACAATAGCTTTCAAAAAAAATGTAAATAATTATAAATAAAATGAATAAATAATTGGAAAACCGAGAGTGAAATGCCGCAGACGCTGTTTCAGCTAAGAAAGTATGAATTGTTTTCTAAGATACTTGTTAACACAATTTATTTCACCATCCTTATTACAATCAAGCTATGAAACTAACATTTTGTACTCTAATTTAATTATCTAAATAAAACTTTCTAGTAATCTAACTTCATCAGCTTTAAAAGTTAATAGTACAGTGTTAACAAAAATGTTTAATTAAAATTAGTGGATTAAATCTCACAAAATAAAATAAACGAACTGATCTACTGAACGCATACCAATGAGATTGTTGAATTCTTTTTAATTACTGGCTGGGTGTACATCGCTTTATTAATATAAGTAACTCTCCCAATAATATACAGCTTTTTCCATACTTTGATAACATTATAATTGCTCCTAGAAGGATTATGAGACAATAGTAAATAAGGAAACAGGATAGTTATTAGTATTAGTATTATTGTTAATTGTTCGCCTTTCGGCTTTACAATCTACATTCTTAATACATTTCATATACTTCAACTTACAATTAAATTTAAACTATTCTAGACCTTTTTTATTTCCAAAAGTACTTTCTGCTTCTTCTTCTCTTGACCCTCTTCCTTCATTTTCCCTAGTCTTCCTTCTGGACTGGTCTATTCCCTAGTCTATTTTTCTGGACTGAAGTTTAACTGTTTTCTCGCTACTTCATTCTTTCTCCTGCTTCCCTTCACTGCCTCTTTTAGTACTTCCTCTCTCTTCCTGTTCCTTGTGCAACCCAGTCACCAGCTTATTTATTGTCCTGTTTTTCCTTTCCTTTTTACTATTTCCGCCATCCACCTCTCCCTATAATAGCAGGCCAATATTCCTTTCGCTCGCTACTTTTTCCTTACACTCAAACTTAATGTGCTCCAGTGTTTCGTCCTCCGTTCCGCACACCCTACACTTTCTTTCCTCACTACTTTCCCAGTATCTGTTTCCTTTTTCCTCATTTCCCAATCTAAACCTTGCTATCAGGAAACAGGATAGTTTTTGACCTGCTATTCTTTTTTGTTGTTATATTATTATGAATTTAACAGCCAGGTTATATTTCGCATTCATTGTAATATAATAATTGTGTGTTTTGTAGATTTGTTTATTGTTTTACCCAGGTAGAAACTGTAACGGAAGTGTGAAACTGCATTGCAAGGCAAGTTCTACAGAAAATAACCCTTGTAATTATCTAGTTGCAAACTAGCAAACTTTAAAATGTCTTGAATAGAAGAGAATATCACATTACTAGTGAATTAAATTGAGAAACAGAGCCTCAATTTCCTGATTATAATTCAATTGAAATTTTGATTGCAATGACGGTTACAGGTAAATTTAATAACTAATAATTTGTTTTCAATTTAAACAGATTTCTCTACTATTCTTTTATAGAAATGTTCAAAAAATTAGCAACTCTATTTTTACCAGACTGTACTTTTTTCATTGTGGGTATTACAATGCTGGTGACTTGATGACCCATTTCTAATATATCCCTTTTTTATAAGACCCGTTGACACCGTGCATGGAAGGTGGTTGTAGGTTCTTTAAGACATTAGATATCCTTAAACGCAGCTCTGAAAAGATTGAATTTCCTGTTATCGTATATTTTCCTATTCAACTTTCATAATTAAGAAATTAAAATAAAAAAAAGATGAACTTAATAACTTCATTATTAAACATTCTTTCTTAATTTCCCATCTCCAATCTTTTGTAAGTTTTACACACTCACGCACACACATCAAGCATTTCTGATTCTTTCCTTCATCCCTTATAGCAGTGAGCAGTTAAAAACCATCATTCCGTACCCCCAGCCCAGCCCAGCCAGTACCAGAACGCAAGGACGATGGGCTCAGGGCTCAAGTTAACATTCGCCAAACATTCTATTCTTATATTTTGCGTAACTTTGGATAATCTTTTCCATTTAAGAAGAAGCTTAAAACCTCGACAACCCTTCGTTTTGGGTGAGGGTTTTATTTTTTAGAGGATGGGTGTATACAGGGGCGTAAATATACGTCAGAAGGGGTTGAGATGACAGAGGGTATGTGTATATGAGAGGCAGAACAACCCTTTTTCTTAACCACCCTCTTATTTTCTTATATAACCCGTTTCTTTAACTCATACTGCCGAGCCATCACTCAAGGCGAATGTCTAAAAACCATAACTTTATTAAAAAGTGTATGCTACTACACAAAAAGAAAGATTGTATGAAAAATCGGTAGAAGTAGCGCTTGTTGTTAACACCAACTAGAGTACAAGGCTACACAGATAAAATATACGAAGATTTAGGTGCTAAAAACTGCTAGTGGGTCGGAAGTATAGAACTCTATATCACATTTACTATATTTCCCAAAAGAGATAAAATTGAAAATGTTTTACGCTAAGTAAAAGCAGACTTGGTGGTATTTAAAAGCACCGTAACTACGTCAATTTTTTATGTAGGTCAAAGTATTGTATACCTATCGGTAGAGGACAAAAAACCCATATGATTGTGCCAATAATCTCATTTTTGTCCTATAGTTCCGACCCACAGTTACACCTAAAGGAAAAGTTTGCAAATTATGCATCTTATAGTGCTCATAATTACTTAATAATAAAATATCTATATGCTTTAATTTTTAATACGTTTTTTATCAACAAAAGTTACGTGTATATCTTAACCGAGGTTGACAAAACCATAGCCCATTGAGATCTTCGATTGAACACTTTTCACTATGAAAATTTTCTTATTTGCTTCACACTTTTCCCAATATAAGAAAAGAATTAACTTTGAGAAAGGTAAAAAACATCTTGAAATAAGAAAAACGTTACTTTTGTAACTGCATGCTTCCGAACTTGGACAACGAAAAATTTGAAAATCTAAGTTACTACCTATATTAAAAACATAAAATAATGCTAAAAGATGCTAAAGCCCCATTCCCAGCTACTGAGTTTGATATATAGAGAAATAAAAATAATATTATTAAATACAGTAATTTGTATTATATAAGAATAGTAATTATTATTAAAGAAAGTATATTACTAAAGAAATACGCATGAGTTCACAAGCTGAAACTTTACATTTAAGTGGGAATGATACCTCGCACCATACAAGCTGCCAATATTATTAAACATAAATATATTTAAATATTATTCCTAATTTCTGATAAAACATACTTCTGTAATTAATTTATCTAGAGCATTGCATCTTTAATTCTATTTGCATACAAAATCTTAGATAAATTCTGAAAGTGATATTGTTCGATCCACAGAAAAAAAGAATCGTTTAACATACCCAAACATTTTATATGAAGTATTTTTAAATGAGTACGCACAAGAAAAGGGGTGTGTATGGAAGGTTTAAAATAAAGCCAGAGCTCCTCTGGAGTGAAAGGGGTTGATGATGGCCTTCCAAGTTCCACCCAAACACCCACACCCTGGGGTACGCACAGTCGCGGACACCCCTTTGGTTTGGTTATAAGGAACATACACCAGTTGAAGGGCAAGCCAAAGAAAAGTAAGGGAAAGAACGGGGAAAGTATATATAGAATAAGTAAAAAGGGAAGAAAATGGAAAAAGAAGGGGGTAGTTTTTCTTACTTTCCCTTCTCATATATAGCAGTGGCCTGGCCTACATACACTGTGATTTGGAAAATGTTAAATATTTAGATTAATTACTTTGATATTACTTATGGAATATTTATTGTGTGAGATATAAATTATTTAATTACAAAGTCTGGTTAATTACACAATGTTTCTACTACTGCTAATTCAATTGTTTATTGCTTATGTCGGAGTTAATG
This sequence comes from Panorpa germanica, assembly GCA_963678705.1. NCBI lineage: Eukaryota > Metazoa > Arthropoda > Insecta > Mecoptera > Panorpidae > Panorpa > Panorpa germanica. The sequence continues at coordinate 2,073,014 of OY783222.1, forward strand.
CTGTAATGAAATTATAGAAAGAGTTTTTTATTGCCATTGCCGTTAAAAATTTATCGGAACAGAGTTTAAACCAAATAATATCAAAAAAAGAAATAATAAAATTCAAATGTCCAACACACCACAAAGAAATTTTTGTTAATTTCTATGTTATTTGATTGATGAGGGTCCCAATCTTAGTCCTAAGTCTCTTTAGCGATATAATTGCAAAGACTTATATATTTGAAAAGATTTCTAGCTTGGGACTACTCCCAAAGTTTTAGCCTAGATGCTTTCTAAATCAAATTTTAAACTGTTTAGAGATATCACCGTAAAAATGACTATGTGAACAAAGTACCAGATAAAAAATTGCAATGACTATCATAATTGATATTTGATACTATGGAACTTTTGTCATAAAACTATTTTGGCATCTATCCTACTTTCCTCTACTAAATCTTTCCTTAATCGTTGACTTGTTTTACCGATTCATTTCTTGCCACTTTATTTTCTTGTTCCCATTCTTCATTGTCCTTTTTCTCTCCCAAATATGCTTTTTACTCTTTACTTTGGTCATTTACTTGCTTATAACTCTTTTCTTAGATACATTTCCTTTCCATCTTCTTCATCTCTCCATTTCCTTCCATTCAATCACACTGAATTAAAGCTTTACACCTTTTTTTTGCTAATATTATTAATGGGCTTGTGTCCCATGTCTTAATTTCTATAAAAGTGTACTATATATTGATAAAGTGGGTTACTAGAACCTCAAATGTTCAATTATTTTTTAATAACTCCTTATATGTTAAAAGATATTAATAATTAAAAAAGTCATTTTGTCTCTTTAATTATAAAAGGAATCCAACGTTGTAAACATTCCAAATGCATGTGACATCACAACCGCTGCCAACCTTACAGCTCATAAATCTCTGCTATTAGTATTTATATATCAAATATTATTTACAGCTATTTCAAGGAACAATAAAATTTCAATATTATGTCTGTCGTAACAGGGTTAAATAAAATAAAAACTTATTATTCTTTGACTTGACTTGATTATTTGACAACCAACAGCTACAAAACATTACCTCAGCACTGATCTACTCAACAAATAACTGACGTTAAAATGCATTTGACGTCATACAAATATGGCCGACCATTTCTAGCGCTAAAACTACAATTCAAATTTTTAATTGCTATATCTCCGTCAACATTTAGATATTTAATAACATAGACACGCCAATACACATTTACTAACATCAATTTCAATCAACCATTGAAAAATCAACCACTAAAAAATGAGGACCCAAGCCCATTATTGGATATCGTCTAGGTTCAATAATTAAATCAAAAACTAATTTGAAAATGAAGAAGCAATTTTTTTTGGTTATGTTTATTAATAACTGCTTTTTTTAATAACAACAATATTGTTTATATGGACCATATAGATAAATCATAAATAAAAGCAGCAGTGTATGTTAGCAGGCCCAACAGTTCCTCAACCCCCCTCTCTTTATCCCCCCTTTGGACCCCCCTTTCTTTTCCTGCGAAACGAAAGGAACGAAACGAAACTCTGCTCTTTGGGAACTTTTAATTCCGAGCTAATTAGAAACCCTACCACGTACGCGTTCGCGTTCGCGTTCTATTACGTCTTATATATATTTTTACTTGTGAAGAAAGTGTAGTATAGAGTTTTCCCCGGGTTTTTCTTTCGTTCTTTTCCGTTTTCCTTATGTATATATCGTTGAATACTATAAGAGAAAGCGCTCAGAATTATATAGCTTGAAGGCAGTATGGAAATTATTGCATGACATTATCTTAATGTGAAACATTCTGATTTTGAGTGAACATCTTAAATGAGAGGCGAGTGAGGAGGAGGAGGGATTCCACCAGCTACGGCCCTTGAAACGCAGGGATGCAGTGCAGTACTACACTGGACACGGTGGGGATCTTTACATTTGTAAACAAGCATGTTTGGAAATATTACTATCTCAGCACAATACATGTTCGAACATGTTGGCCTCATCTTCGTCAAACCGAGCATGCTCGTGGATCTTAAAAAACAAGCGAACCATACGTAGTCAGCATCAGTTAACAAGAAGATATCATGAGCTTCATATGCTACTTAAAATATTATTTAAATAAATCTAACTTACTATGTTAGATTTGGCGTTTTTTGCTCCAACGATTTTCTTAACTTTTTCCACAACTACATCGAAATTTTCTCTTGTGTATGTATCATACACAAGTAAATAAATAATATAGAGTCAGTAGCTGAACTCATAGTTATCGAACATGACCTATGAAAAGTTAAAGGCAAACTTTGTTCAATAATTTCGTTCAGTGATTCTACCAGTTGCTATAAAGAAACTTGATGAGAGGTCTTGCTCATATTTAGCATAGTAATAGAATACAGTGCTACCAAGCTACGCAAAAAACGGTTTTAATAAAATAATCACTTTGGCTCTTTAAAAATTACAAATTCCCGCTACTATTTGAATCCACATCGTATATATTTTAAACTAACATTTACACATTTAGTAGCCCCTACTTCTATTCTACGGCACTGGTTTCTTCACTTCTAAGTAAGATATATTTACACACTACTCTCTGGCGCACCCTTTTCTTTTTTATACAAATTATTGTACACACTCTAGATATTAAGAAATTTAAATATGGATTCTTCTTCAATAAAATATTTCTATCAAAATAATGAACCTATTTCAAGAATTTATAATTAGTGGTGGCTTAGTCATTAAATTACTGTTTCAAATGCTGTTATTGGTAAAAAGCTTTTGTTAGTAATTGTACGGAATTATATAGAATTCAAATTCCGCGCGTAAAAGTGGGTCGAATAATAAATTACAAAATAATCAAGTGTAGACAAACAAAAATATTTATTGATGTGATATATATTGCATATACTTTAGATACTATGTACATACCTTTGCTTTTGTATATACATATGACATACATAGGATATACATGAATAGTATAAATATCCAAATGTTTTCTGTATAATAACATGAGACAATCGTCGATATTAACGTTTACCTCATAGAGTAAACTAGGTCATTGATTGCATTACCTATTCCAAAAAAATATCAACAATTTTTTAACAATTTATCATACTACAATATTAATAAAACATATTTTTTGAGGTTATAAAATTAGTAATAAATTTTGCATATTGTGCTACATATAATAATTTGACACATGAACAATTTAATATCTTAGTGATTTATTTATTTTAGAAAGTGATCACATTATATAACACTATGCTCACATGTTTCACTATAGTTCAATGCAATAGTGAAATACTTCCTATATTTTCATTCATCTAACAAGCATCTAACATCCAACCCGTCGTTAAAGTCACCTACATTTCGTAAAACCGAATCGTCGTTCTCTTTAGTTCGCTGAAGAGATGTTTTTGCTTCTAAACATATATCATTACTAATACATTTATTAAAATCGATAAATCATATTCACAATAATATTGTGTTTACAATGTGTGTCGATCACCAATACTAACAACCATTGTGTGAAATTTATTGGAACGAATAATTCCGATTTATATAAAAATATTTAGAATTTAGTTTTAAAAAGAATAATACATATATCATTATTATTGTAAATAAAAACAAGTTAAACACCTGTTTTTTTTATCAAAATCTTTTTCATTAAACATCTAAAGATATACTCGTAAAATGCAATACAAGATGGACAAAAAATGTATAAAAATTATCAATAAATATTGCTACATTGTAATAATTATTATTTGTTATGTATTCGTATCATAGAAGATTACTTGAGATTTTAATTAAGAGTGACATATACTTCAAATCATCCACTACATATCTAATTGCACACAAAACTAACTTTCATTTATTTAATGCATTGTTAAGTTAATCATTCATTAGTTTTATTAATGTTTCTTTTGTATTTCATTCAAACCAATTGTGCTTGTAATGTTTCCACTGCCGTAGAGTGCACCGCTTCAACTATATTCTGTGGTTTATTAAAAACCATAGCTTTATTAACGACAAACACGAGTGTACATTATTTTCTATACAGTTTTCTTACAGAATTCTTCAACTAGTTCTTCAATTACTTCGTGAATGTGTTTCCAATGGTAAAACATATTGATATCTCGCTCTATCATGAATAATAATATTTCGTCTCTTTCTAATTCTTTACCCTTTTTGGGAACTTAATACATATTAGATAATCATATTCTGACCTCCCTCAATTGACGTCTAAAACCTATTCATCCACTGCAGAGTGAATCCATCTTTTAGTTGTATTCACTGTTTTGAATCATGACTAATTTTCAGTGAAGTGCTCTACTTTACAGCGGTGCAATTAAATATCTATCAAATATACAGAAGAATGTTGTATTTACAAATTGTAGTAAATTGAATCGTCTATCAGATTGATACGGTAAAGAGATTCTATATAAGAATCGTTTCTGGTCGCCATATTTTCAAGATGGCAGCGCCCGCCGATGAGAAAAACTATGTATTTTCATTATAACACTTAACTTTAAAACATATTGAAGAATTAGAACTACCGGACACGATGCAAAGCAAGACCTTTTTATTTCAGCAGTTAATTCGTAAATATTTTCGCTGCCTGCTAATACAGGTCACTGTGTTACCTGCAGTACCTATGTAAACGCACCTTACAGTTTGTTGTTTATCATCCCTTAAATATTTAAGGGTTGTAACAGTAAAAGAGTTATCAGTAAGCCGGAAAAACGGTTTAAACATGAAATAGTTTTTATTTCTACGCGGAAAACATTGAACAAACAATCCCACCCCCATCCCCCACACCGTGTTTGTGTCCCTTTAAGTTCCATTTTCATTTCGTCATCCATTTATTAATTTACGGAATTATAAAATTTAATATTATATATATAAAGTAAAGCATCAACATTAAGAAAATATAAAACATTCTCCTTTTCTTACATAAAGATGAAGAGATTTTCATTCGTTAATGTTACTATTAGCGTTTTACTTGAGCAATTTTAAGTTGGGAAATCATTTATAATTATTGTCATTCATTATAAGAGCTCTGAGCTGAGCTAAGGGCTGCTTGCAGAGGGTTGTAGGCAATGAAAACGTGAGGGTTTTTTGATGGTTAAGTGTGATTTTTGTTCCGGCACTTTTACCTTTCTTTTTCTACCATATATAGTGGGTGGGGTATAAGAAAAAGGGTGGTTGCTTTTTCTTCAACGAAAGAATTTCTATGTTTCTCCCTTTTACTTTTTTTTAACTTTACCCCCTTTAAAACAAAAGTCACTAACACTAGTAAATGAGTAAAAAAACTACCCCTTATTTTTACGGCGTTTTATGTCATAGAAATTAAAAGTGTGATTTTTGTACTTGAAGGGTTGTAAAATTTAGAAATTGTTACATTTTGATTCAATTAAATATCTTTCTTTTTTATTGACAAACTATTTCAAAAATATAAAAATATTTTCAAAAAAAAAAAGTACTGCTTTTTAAATATTACAGCTTTCCCGCTAAAAAGAGTTACATATATTTAAGGTAATATTTTTTAGGTTAATATAATGTAAGGTTACACAACAAAAGTTATATTTACGTTTTCTGATGGTAATAAAGTTTTTCATGTAATGTTACATATTAAAATAATATATTAGTAAAAAAAATTAATATCTATTGCATTTATTTAATGACAATGAAACAGAATCATGTTAAACTTCGGTAAATAATGAAATGTAACGTTACATAAAAAATATTACGTTAAATAATACATTAGTTTATGATTTGTGTTTAAAGGATTTTTATTATTTTGGTAATAGATAATTTTTATAAATTTCTAAATATCAGCATGTACTAGAATTAATTAATTTTACCACAGGCGATTAATTTGATTGGATACAATTGATTTCGCAGAAATAGTGATTAGATACGACGGTTTTACTATGTGGGAGTTAAGAAAGAAGAATATTTTTTTTAGTAAGGAAGTGTGCAAGATTCTATTCCACTTAGGGCCACAACGAATCTAAATACAACACTGTATTTGCTAATAAAATATATTTCAAATATAATGAATAAATAAACAAAATACAAATTATTTCTTTTAGTTGCTCAGCAGTTTTAAATAATGTAACACTTCGAAATGAATTTCACTGAACCTAATTTTGTATTAAAGCACGTAACACAATTTCTCTTAAGATCAAACAAAATTCTAAATAAATATTTCATTTTGTTTTCCAATGCAACGTAACTCATTAAAAACATTTATTATTAATTTTTAACCCTTTGACTTTATAGAAAGAAAAATATCAATTAAAACCGTCCTTTTAACTTCACATTCGTTTTGACAATTTACATCTCCACTCCGTCCCCCTTGACTTTTATTTCAACCCACTATGGACCACTCACCCTCACCCTCACTCTCACTCATCAGCATCTACTTTCAACTTCTCCATATACCTTACCAGCTATACTCGTAGCTCTACCCCTTAAGTCTTACTTTTTGCTTCTAAATTTCTTAATAAGTTTAGACGCAGGCTGACGCAAAATAAGAATGACGTACGCACTTTTAAGAGAACACACGCATACCAACACACTAAGTATACTCATATTCATAAGTTTTAATTTATTATCATAAAGGTAATATTTATTCTATTTTCTAATTTTTTATTTTTATTTACATGCGACTCTTTTTGTAATGAATGCATATAATAACCTTGTTGAATACATCTGGAATACTTGTAAGTTGAATACTTCTTTCATCGTTATTAAAAAGATCAATATTCAGAGATGTCTCCCTAATGAACTGGATGATCTATATAAATCCTGAAGTTAATGTCTTACCTAATTTTAATGAAACGATAATCAGGAATATTTTTAAAAGTAGTTTTAATAAGTAAAAATACACATGGATTTAGAGAGCAATATTTGTTATTAGTTGTCATCTACAAACCACGTGCTTTGCTTATGTGGTGGGGGAAGGGGAAGGGGTTGTGTGGGATTAGAGAGAAAGCAATGCAGGTGAGAGCAAGGATGAGCTATACTTAAACTACGTAATTTTCTTTATTTATTTTATTTTGCACAATGAAAATAGTTTGCAGAATAAGTGACAGCATATTCTATATTTATTTACATACTTTGCTTACGTTTATATCTTAGGTACGTTAAAATCTTGCACTGTCGTATGTAAGTTAAGACAGCCTTTCTATCATATAGCAGATACTGAACGCATCGTTTTCGAATCGTAGAATAGAAGTAACATAAAGCATGTTCTGGACATAATAGGAAAAAACTACGTTCCATACAATTGAGAGGGAGAATGGGAGTAATTGTCATTGCAAGAGCTACATAAGGATACAAAAAGATAGAGAGGGGTTCCAAAGAGGTCAAAATGGAACCACGTGGTTTTTGGATGTCCTTTAAAGATTTAGCTACATTATTAAGATACTTTTAATACCTATTAATTAAATTATTTACCTCAAAACTTTGAGATCAATCTTTAATACGCTAGCAAATTTAACATCAATAGAAAATGTTTAAATATTAAAATCATACTTGTTCAAGATACATTCAAACCATTAAGAAAGCATAAATACATGATTAGCTTCTACACAAACAATACAAGATGTTGTTTGAAATCGAATAACAATTATTAAATTTTAAATATAAACCGTCAAAACTAAACTCATTAGTTATGTTTAATCTTTAAATTTCAAAAACACATCAGAAACAAAAATTGTCATTTAATATTCAACTGTGCGGCGCGGCGTAGAGAGCGACGTATCTCACTCCCCGTAGCCTGTAGCCCGTAGCCCGTAGCATCGTAACGTCGTAACTTCCTTAATTCCTCTTTAGAACTGTATACATCATTTATCCGTTTAATAATAATTTCGCGTGTCTTAAATGTTTAAGAATATGACAGTTCAGAAAATATTGTATTGTCATATACAGAAAATGGAAATACTTATACATATTTCTATATCCAAGGAATTCAAACAAATAAACTCCAGCCAAGGACTAAGGACTAAGGAGTAAGGACTAAGCAGTAAGGAGTAAGGACTCATCAATCCAAACGTACAGGGGTTTACAGAGGATATTTCAGTACGCGTCGTATATTTTATAATCTTCCAACGCACGTTTAGTCTTATAATTCAAATCCTTCTTTCGTACAATATATCTACGTCTTATTCTACCCTCGGTTCTTTAATTAATCTCGCCCATCCACCCCCCACCCTTCTAACGTCGCCTAACAAAAACCCTTACCATTCATTTTAGGATCTCCATACATATACTGTTCTTCTTACATATTCTTACTCATTCCTTCTTTTTTGTTAATAGGGTGGGTTTTTCTCACACCATGTGGCACTTGATAAAACCTTCCCTTTTATATACGGATGGGGTGGACGTTTGTAGAGGTATGGGGTTGCCGGTTAGAACATCTACCCTGTTGGCTGTGCTGTTCTGTTTCTTAACACCCTTCTCTTTATTTTATACTTCTCATTTATATATTTTGTGTAGGCAAGTGTCTACCATATTACAAATTAAGAAATTTTATATTTGTAGATGGATATTTCTTTTATTAAAAATTATTGATTTATTTGACTTTATTTTCTTAGTTGATTTATTTATGAAATTAAAAATGGAAAGTTTTTTTTTTTTTGGTTTTAGATTTTAACCTGTATACCATAGTTAGTACACAGAATGAATTCGGTTCCGAATGTTACCAGCGAAATCTGGTTAAAATAAAAATATTGCAAAAAAAGTATTTACTGATAAAGTCAGAGGCGGCCTTGGGGGGTGGCAAGCAGGGCAACCGCCCGGGACCTCGCATTATCGCTCAACAACCCTCGCTGTACAAAAATTCATTACTATATATGTATTTGAATCTCGCGCCTCACTCATTAGAAATCCCACTAGAATCACTGCGTATATCTTTTAAGGCATTCATGTACCTTAGTTTATCATCATTAATATTTGTCATCTTTGTGCTTGTTAACTTTTATAAAATAACCAATATAAAATTATATTTCTCGTCAATTATCATCAAAAATACTTACTTACAATTTACATAACTTATACAAAGAACAAGTGCCTCGCAATGGCTAAGGCCGCTCCTGCTTATTATATCTAAACATTTTTACACCTTCCAAAAGAAAAAGAAAGACAAAACATGTAAATTTAAATCTCTACTGCTTCACTCCTCCTGCTACTCTCCTCCTCCCTATTAATATTGATAGATAAAAGATTAAAATAAAATTAAAACTATACATTGTTTATCACTACTATTTTATTTAACAATATTATCAAACAAATGAATATCACACAAGTCCAATCAATGACGCATGACGTCAGAGAAAAAGTGACTAAATAAGGACCTTAATAAATAATAAATAATGGGTGCCAAATTTCGAATGAATAATACCAAAGACATTGACACAACTCGTGTCACTATCTCGACGTATCCCTAGTTTAATTTAAACATGTCTTCTTCTAGAGCAATTCTTCCGAGATACACATCTGTACGCTGTGGTGGTATGTAGCACAAGCACTAGTATGAAGTGTTTTGATATAACATTTAATCTGCAATTAGTTTATTTAAGAAAACTAGATTCCAAACAAATTTGCAACGAGTTAACATCATATTTACACTTTGAAATAGGTAACGCTGAAGTACAGTACGCGTAGAAAACAAAACAGAACGAATAACACCTTTAACTCACTGCAAAGCGTTGTAGCTGTAATAAAGCGTTGTAATTATCTTGTTTATTAATATTTTCACACTATTTTAAAGGTTTCGTACAATAAATGTAGCTTGTAACCGTTTAGTATCGTAGTTACTCTTAAGATACATTCTCCTTCCATCTTGGATTGAACTCTGACTTCTATCAAACAGTTTACCCGCTGCCTAATCTCTACCTAGTTACAATTTGGTATCTACGAGCTCGCAACTCAACAAACTATTCAAAAGTAAAGGTCTTGCAGGTAACTTACCATCGCTATTATTTAATAACGCCGTAAAAGTCTGTGACAAGTTACACAGTAAACTTCACTACTTTTATACTGTCATTTTTCGTTTTTAAAACACTTTGTAATCACTTTATTCTTGAAAAGATATTCTTAAGAAGTATTGCAATTCTATTAAAGCAAAATAGGTTACTTTAAGATTTTAATAGCAATAAAAGGGTAATAAATAGGTACCCGCTAAACATAAAACACTGGTACTTAGTTTTATAGCTAGTTTAAAATCTTTCAATTCTTCAAAATCACTTCTTAAGATGATATAACCCTTGAAAAAGTGAACAAAACGTTGCATATTCGGTAAAATCATTCACGAAATCGGTAACTGTGTTAAAGGTAATACATTTTACGTAAAAAGCATGTTTTATAAACCATGAATGCAGGTAACCATGCTTACTGGATATATTATAATAATTAAAAGTCGAAATTAATTATTTTCTTAAATATTTTCTAATTTGACGGTACTTCCAGTATAGCGTCGTTCAGTAATTTACTCGAGATGAGTTCTTATATTAACCAAGTAATTATTATAAGATTCTGGGAGATCTTGTAGACAGGTATGGTCCATACAGTTACAAATAAATAACATGCACCAGAAGAACCAAGCAGCATCACCATCATCATCGGATACCAGCATGAGTTACCAAATCAGAAGTGGGATGAGATTCAACCAGTACACGGTACTGGTACTGGTAGTGGTAGTACGACAAGAATTAGTGAAACGTATAGAAAATGTAAAGAACCAAGATAAGTAAATGAACGAAATATCTTTAAAATGCTGATTAAAATATTTCTTAAGTATATATAAAATGTCAGAACTTGGAGTAAATTAAAAACATATTTACTCTTATTAAGGAAAAACCTTTTTCAAGTATTTGAAAAGCGTTTGATAAAACTTTAATAATTAGAAGAAGCGTCACCTTGAAATGGATTAGACGGGAAGAGATTCTTAAGGTATCAGTCATTAGAGAGATTTAAGAAATAATTGAAATGTAGAGGAGTGTATCGTAAGAGTGTATCACCAAGCCAATTGCAGCATAAGAGAGGCTTTGAATTCGTTTGGTACACAATCCGGATCTGTGAACGCTTACCTTCAATCTATAATAGTCCAAGATCCCAGGATCGGCAGACATCACTTATTTTCTGATCAACAAAATGTGTAAGATTGAGTAGTGTTAGTATGTACAATGATCGTATGCCTACCTGCTAACTTGACCAGGCGGCCATTTTCCAGGTATCAGGTAATCAAGGTTTATGTCTCACTCACTCTCATGTGCACGGATAATGCTCTCTTGCTCCTACTCATAGCGGAATTAAAATTGGGTCTAGGGGATGTTTAGTCCTTTGATCGGCCTGTCCTCTTGCAAAACGTTATAAAATAGTTGTCTCGCTAACATATAAAATTGAATCATCAGAAAATAAGTAAGTCTGCAATGTAATACAAGGTATTGCAATACAACTATTTTACAAGAGGACAAATTGATTCAACGGGCCAAACATCCCCTAGACCCAGTTTTAATTCCGCTATGAGTAGGAGCGAGAGGGCATTATCCGTGCGCATGAGAGTGAGTGAGATATAAACCTTGATTATCTGATACATGGAAAATGGCCGCAGGTAAGCATATGATCATTGCACATACTAACACTACTCAATCTTACACATTTTATTCATTAGAAAATAACTTATGTCTACCGGCTCTGGGATCTCACTCCATGTTACCTAATATATGCACAATTTTTTAATTTCTATTTCTAAATTCTTACCAATATTAACTTATATATTAAGAAATTGTTTAAAAAGGCGTGCTATTTCTAAAAGCAACATTTTATTAATTAATAGACTACTATTATTCTTCTTCTTATCTTCCAAGCTGCGCCTAGTTCGTGGTTACAACATAAACACATTTTATCCATCTCTGTTTAATTACATATCTTTCAATTTATTTTACACCAAGCCACAATATCAATATCAATTCAAATACTATGAGAAATCTTTTAATAAAATTGCAACAGTTTTTTTATGAGTAGAATTTTTTAAAATTTCACATATTCGTGTTTAAAATTATTAATTGATAAGTATCCATTTCACGTTAAAACTATTAACAGTTCATAAAATGTTAATATCGTGGAAGAGGAATTTCACTGAAATTTATTACATATTTAAGATTCACTGATGAACATAAAAATAAATACCAGATGATCTGGTGTAAAAAACTTTGCTAAAGAGCCAGTTATATTGGAAATTTAACTACGAAATATATGTGCTATGGACAAATAAATATATTCCATTCTTTTTTCTGCCATAAAGTTTTCCGCTACCATAAGTACTACCAAATTCCTAATGCCATAACTTAATCACCAGTGATTTAATTTCATTCCTTCGCTCTAACCCGGGTACCCATTATGTAATTATAATTTCAAATAATATATATTTCAGATTGTAAAGATACGCCCACATAAAAAGAACAAATACTTAAAGAAACAAGCAGAAGCATGCCAGATGGATGTACAAAATTAAAAAACTACTGAAGAAAGAAAACTACCCGGAAATTAACAGGTGAATAAAACTTACACTTTATCGTCTCGCTGTAGGAACAGTGCTACCACTGTTGGACAAATATATACTACGTAAATGCCCTAGCCGGTGCTCGTAACCCTGAAGTAAGAATAACGTTTCGTCATGAGTTAAGTCTCGATGATATTTCACATTTATGCACTTGTACTCCTATACAACGAAAAAAGATAATATTTTAAATTATATAGAAAAATTTTGTTTGAAATCATATTTGCATAATATCATATATTTTAAAAGAAGAATAAAACAAATAAAGAAATAAAATATTCAATTAAGACGTCGCCAAACGTGGTAATAGAAATATTTATAGATATATGGTGAGCGACTGGGTGATTACAAAATATCGAAACGTTAATATGGTTATAATTTGGTTTATTTTCCTGTATTCCGGTAAAGATATTGTACATTTTTATCCTTTTACGCAAAAGCGTACTCATAATGCATTGTAGGAACACCTTTACAGGTAAAAAACTGTATGAATGAAACATATATTTATATATTGGGTACTTTGAGGCAAGACTTAACGCACTGTTAAGGGCGGGAGGGGGATGGTTAAGGTAATTATTGTACAACATATTAAGTTTATTGTGTAAAAATTTGAAGTCGATTGGAGTAAAACTATCGAAGATATAGAGTTTTAAGTCTTCACCTCTTCTTGTTACTTTAAAACTTTTAAATGCGGTTTCTCGTACTTAGCTTTGGAGTTGGTGCCCTCTCCAGCTCAAAATCTACTGGACCGATTCTTTTGAAATTTTGCACACTTTCTCTTTTCATAAATGCCGAGGTAACACTGTCGAGTTTTTTTTTTTTTTATAATTTTAACATATTTTAAAATAACAAAGTTTCTGATTTTTTTCATAAAAAATCTGTATTTTGACTTTTAATTGCTGTAAAAAATTGAAAAATCAATAAAAATAGAAAAACTTGACAGCGTTATCTGCAGAAACTTATCAACTAATCAAATCATTTTGGTTCTTCGATTTCAGAAAATCCAATGATGAGTTATGAGGGGCACCGCAATGTTACTTTTTTTCGTAACGTCTGTGTAGATTCGCTGTCAATGCCTCATTTATTGATATTTATTTATGAAAACTTCACAAAGTATTCTTCAAATGTTATTTTATCATGTAGTAATTATAGAAATAATTATATAACAACTGTATCGTCAAAAAACATTATCGAAATTATGCTTCTTTTTTATCGTTTTGACCGTTTAAGATAATTTCCTTACTGTTGTAAAAAAATAGAGATAATACCATTGAATAATTGGTTTTCTGGAATACCCTGTTTATAACGCATGTAAACATCCAATATAAACAAAACACGACCTCCTGGTGTAAGGCAATATCGCAGGTTTCGTTGCAGACGACAGAAGATGAGCATGGGACCAGCAGACGTGTGGTGGTAAAGTACGAGCAGTTCTGCAGATGAGTTGACGACAAGCCAAGCATGACCGACGCGTATGATGTTCTGTCATTATATTATTTTATTCACAGAGGCTATAATTTGTCATGTTACTGCGGTATATATTGTACCCACAAAAAAATAATTACCTTACATACGAGTATATATGTATATTTATTTATAAAAACAGAGTTTTGTACATTTGCGATAAATTGCGAAAAAAGTATACTCAAATTGATGAAAGAAGCATCATGTATTGAATGCTAGTTGAGGATTGATAGTGACAAGAAGATAAAGGGTTTGCGGGAGGACGCAGGTGAAGGTAGAGCAAAGACAGAGAAACTGTTACAATAACCAAAAAAAGTTAAAATGATGATGAAGAGTTTAAATTCAACACTCATGCTATGTTTGCCTCGTTGTGCTTGGTATTGTGGGCAAGTTACTAGGAGATGATGGCCTGTCATTTGCGTCTGACACGCGTTGATACGACCAATCTAATGTGTTTTACAATTTGTACAATACCACTTCAAATATTCTCAATATGTGCAGAGAAAGAAAATGCGGAACTAACTATCTTCTTAAGTAAATAGATAAGAAATTGATTAGACAAAATCATAATAAATATGACAAGTATATACTTCTTGTTAAAAAGTTAAAAGTACAACATTTTTTCTAATTAAAAGTTCAAAATCTAATAAAGTTTCAAGAAATCCAATTTATATATCAAAAGATTACTAGTTTAATTGGAAATCTGATAAAAATAAGAAAAAAATTATCTTTAGTTTAGTTAGAACATTCCTGATGATATTCCTGAAGGTGGTAAGAAAATTAACAACTAAAAATATTCATCATAATCTTAATGTTACAGAAATTAAATTTCTTTGAATACTTGCTCAAGTACACTGTTAATTATAAGTCAATTTTAATCAAATTAAGACTGGATTAAATTTGTAACAATAGCACTGTAGTGTAATAGGTAATTCAGTAATGGATGACGTTCATAGAAAATATATATTCAGTGGTATTTATGTCGAGTCTATGAAATTGTAAGGAATCCTTTTTTGACACTAAATATTTTATTTCTTATAAAAATAATATTTAAAGCTGTAGCAACGAAGTATCCCTCTGCACGTAGTATATATTGCAAAGAACTTTATTCCCTTTTTTGCATTTAAAAGAAGAGATTAAGATGGAGGACAGAGGAGAAATAAGAAATAAATCAAGAAATATATTAGATAAAGAACATAGTTGCAGATAATCACGTAAAAATTTAGAAAACACTCGATATCCTAACTTGAATAAACTTGTTGATCCAAATTTTCCCAAACAACTCAGTGTTGATCATGCTTCAGACTCTAAATAAAAAAACAAGAAGGAGTGTGAAAGAGTTAAGATTATTACGAAAGGAACAGAATGGTGACAGAAGAGGTAGAGAAGTGTAAAGGTATCTAAAAGAAAGGGGAATAGCATCGGGAAAGTATGCCACTAATTGAACGAGCAAAGTGTGAGAAAGAGAGATTCTTAACTGAAGAGAACAATAAGGAGGCAGGAAGAATCGCTTGATTTGGATTGAGAAATAATGAGAAAAGAAGCGGATATTGTAAAAAAGGTGAGAGAAGGTCTTGCGGATTGTGTAAGATGCTGGAGAATGTGAGAGCAAGGTAGACAACAAAAAAGAAAGAGAGAAATTGTTGAAAGGAGGTAGAGAAGGAAGAAAATTGATGGCGGAAGTACAGAAACGAAGGAATGAAGCAGAATGAGATACGAAACAAATTTAATTTGGAGGAAATAATATTTTAAATTAAGATTTTTATTCTAACATATATTATTTGATTTTCTTTACCTAACAACTTTAATGACTTTGAAGTTGGTGGTATTTTGAAGACAAGTTCGTTCTAGCTATACTTTTACATCTGGAAGGGCTATGAAGGATTTTCATGACTCTATTGCCATTCTCATATTCTTCGGTTCGTCTTCATTCTTTTTATTTATTTTTTACTTTTCTTTTTTTAAATTTATTTGTATATAAAAGTATTCAGCAATGTTCATATTATTGTATCTGTTGTATGTTTAATTAGTATTTTACAATCTGAATGCATTGTATTATTTTGTATAGTCTTGTTTAGTAAAATTAACTTATTTGCAGTTGAAGTATTGCCCGGGCAAGAGCAGGGACGCGAGGGGTTTGAGCTACAAATTTTATTCAATATTTTTTGTTTTATTAAATAAGACTAAATGTTATGATGTTTTAATTTTATTATACTCTTAACTTGTATTAGTTGCTAAAACTTTAACAAAATAAGATATACATTTCTTCTCAATGCTACATAAACTCTAATTGCTAAATCTTCAAGATTGAAAGAGACAACACATACAGATACCACTAGTTCTGTACTCTTTTCTTTCACGTTTCATAGAATAAATTCAATGACTGCCGCGAGGATTAGTGCACGTTTACCTTAAATATGGTGATGTCAGTCGATTACACTTGTTATCTCAGTAGATTCGCAGCGATCTACCTTTTAATCTTTGTCTTTTCTTTTCCATGTTTGATAGAGTATTTATTTCCAATTAATCTTTAAAAAGGATGTCTTAAGTTTCCTTAATTCGTAAAATGCTCTACTAAAGAAGTTTTACGCGTATGTTAATGGACAAAAGGATAGATTTATTAAGTGTATATTTACAAGTGAAATATTTACAAAATGTTAATAATTATTAAAAAGCCTCAATGAGTAGGAGGGTCGCGGTGGGATGCTGAGAAGGGTCTGGAGACGCCATTGGTGGTAGTAACATTGTTAGTTTACTTAACATTACTATGTTAAATACAAATAACAGTCCATAATCTACTAGTAACCTGCCCACAATATCAAACACAAAGAACAAAACACATCAATGATGAACTAAAGGACATATTTTCAGGCAATACAGAAAAAAATCAAAAAGTTCTGGAATTTCTTAATGATATAAATATAATAAACCAAATTCATAACTTCAGACGAATATGACCTTGTTGTTCGCCTCAATCGCCTCAAATTGTAAAAAAAAAAAACATTATCTTAATATATATAAATTACGTGTCACGTTGTATGTCCGCGATGGACTCCTAAACTACTTAACCGATTTTAATCAAATTTGTACACCGGGTGCAGTTTGATCCAACTT
Organism: Panorpa germanica; assembly: GCA_963678705.1. NCBI lineage: Eukaryota > Metazoa > Arthropoda > Insecta > Mecoptera > Panorpidae > Panorpa > Panorpa germanica. The sequence goes on from OY783222.1 coordinate 2,090,153, forward strand.
GAAAGATAGGATAGCTTACATCTCAATTTATGATTGCAATATTATCTTATTGCAAATTATTTGTCTATTAATTATCTGTATATGACATATGACATCTGGCGACGATGATGGCGACATCTGTTGACTAGATTGAGTAAATATTCTGTTGACTAGATTGAGTAAATATTCAATAGATGGCGCTATGCAATGTAATATGACAAAAACGTTAGACACAGCAACGCGTGGCCGGGACAGCTAGTATATATATATATATATATATATATATATGTGAGACTCACAAAAGCAGTTGATTTATATTTGATGTTCAAGACTCTAAAAGCCTCACAAAAATAATACCTTTATTACTAATCTGTATCAATAAAGGTCTCCCATTCTTGTACAATCACCAATTTCTTTCAATGTTGCATTACTTCAAAGAGAAAGTTATGATAACAACAAAGCCAAAGTAACTTTTAATAAAGTAGTGCAATTTAATATATGCATCTCTTTCTAATTACTATGCTAGACCAATATGATTAACAGGGACATATGTATCGCAGCAGCATAGAAAGAAATCTATTGATCTATTTGGTGTTAATTATCATATACTTTTTAACAACCCTATATTCTGATGAAGGGTGTTTAAAAGGGCACAAGGGGTAGGGAATGAAGTAGGTTTTTAGAAAAGGGGTGTTTTTAAGAGATGAAAAATAAGGGAACGAGGTTTTTCTTAACTCTACGGTTTCGTTCAAATATCTCACCCCTTCCCCCTTTTCATTCTCATTCCACCCCTACTCTCTCTCATGCTGTAATAGCAGAGTATACGCAGATGTCATTATTAAAAGTACTACCCATTCTGCTAAAAAATGCTAATCAATAATGAGCGAATCCTTTTTCCATACTATATATATATATATATATATATATATATATATACATGGCAGCTCTATACATCTTAGTATACGTACACTCGTATATTTTCTCGTCTACACTACCTTCTTAGACATGGTTCGGATTGACGCTCTCCATGTATATGTATATTCGTACTATATGAGATAGATCTTAGGAATGAGGTGTTGGTGACGGATGAGAGGGAGGAGGGAGAGGGGATGGGTGGATGGGAGTGATATTTTTTAACCCCCTGTAGATTCATCGTCCTGCAAGGGGTGGTATGTTGTCTCCCTTTCTTTTCTTTTACTTCCAATTGTGGCATATACGAACTCCACTGAATGTTCAATGTTGTTTCCATATGCAAATGAGTACAGTCACTGTCAATAATTAAATTCGGGAAAAAATTATTTTTTGGATTTACTGTTTAATGATCCTATAGATTCATTTATATTTTTATCTATGGAATAGACTGTAGATAATTTATTTATTAACATTGAGATCGTCACTCGAAGTGTTACCAATTAAATATGCTGTAATTTTATCAGTTACTAGAGTTTACCCCTGTTGCAAAGCGAAGTCTTTTTGGCGTGTATGATTTGAAACCAATAAAATAATTCGTAATTACATTTCATATTTAACTCTATTTTTAAATTGAAATAATAAACTCGCACAATAATAAAATAATTAAAAAAATATTTTCAATTTATGCGTTATTTGACCAATTTTTTTTAAAAAATTTAGGATTTTTTTTTCGATTCGTAAATAAGTTACACAGGTTAGCCTATATACAAAATTTCAAGCACAATTTTTACAATTTTTTTCTAATTACGGATTATTTTATTGGATTCAAATCATACACGCCAAAAAGACGTCGCATCGCGACGGGGGTATACTCTGATATATATATATGTATATATATATATATATATATATATATATATATATATATATATATATTATATACATAATCTTAATACAATCAATGTATCCCTACACTCATTATGACAATTGTGGAAATGAGTATACTATATTTTCTCTTTCTTTCTTTCTTTCCTTCGTTAGTAGCTAAGACATCCCCATACCTATATCTTAAAACATGAAGAAGGTGTGGGGTTTCTTTAACTCTCCTTCTCCCTTATATGTCCCCCTGAACGCCCCCACGTGCGGCCATTAATACTTCTTGAAGCAGCGAGCATTTTAATCGATTTCATTTGCGCGCATGTGAGTCTCCCCAAGCCTGAATTTACCCTCTGTCTTTAAATATATATGTGTATGTATATATATATATGTGTGTGTGGGTGGGTGGTTGTGTATGTAAATGAACGAGTATATGTAAATGAGTGTGTATGGTAAAAAATATTTCTTACGTCAGTTTTAATGAAATACTATTCAATATTATTAATATAAGCAGCATCACGTAGACAATTTAAGATAAGTAGGAGGGGAGGGGGAGGGGAAGTTGAGTGGTAGTCATATATTTCGGAATCACTACAGTCATCGTCAAGCTGATGATTTGTTTTTAATGCATCATCTAATAAATCATCTATGCATATGCATTTCTTGAGATTTCATTTGCACTCGTAAAATGCAAAAGAAGTGATCATCGTCATTCTTATTAAATTTAATCAGTGCCGCCTGAATCTAAAGGGGCAATAGGTCAAGGGCCTTTAGTAAGATGTAATTTATGCCTTGATAGAATTGAATTTGTCCTGAAAAGAACAGAAAAGTTATTTTAAACAAAATCTAGAGACGTCCCAATATTTTTCTTATTTAATTTAATATTACACCATCAATATCTACAATACAATACACTAAAATCTCAAGAGACAGTAAATTCAATCAACTTGTACACTGAGATCCTCCCCATATTGACCTAGGTCAAGTGCAGCGGTTCTTAACCCAGTGGCTGACATCTTTTGAATCCTAAAAATACGTTCTTATACCTCACTGAAAATGTGTTTAGATTCGCATGTAAAGAAATTACATTTATTGAAAATAACGCCCGTTAATCAAAAACGCCCACGCATTGTGACGTCATTTTCATTGAGATGGTTTCTGGCTTTGTTTTAATATGAAGGAAAAATTAAAATTCTGTTTTACATATACAGGTAACAAAAGACAGCTTTTTAATTAGTTAAAAGTCTACAGTACAAATCTGGAAGTTAACAATCAATTACTAAGAAGCGTTTTTTAAAATTTAAAAAAAGAGTGTTAAGGCATAGATGCTAGATTAGGCTGCTATTATTAAAACAGCACATTAAGTTTAGTTTTTGTAGTTGCTTTAATTAATTAAGAATATCTAAATATATAATCATGAATTTTCTAGGTAATTGTGTAGCCTATGCAGAGGTGGCCTTAGGGGGTGACAAGCAGGTCAACCGCCCGGGGCCTCGCATTCTCGCACAACAACCCAAATAGAAAAACTCATTACTATACGAGTATATGCATTTGAATCTAGCACCTCGCTCTTTAGAAATCCCACTAGAATCACTGTGTTTTCTTTTAAGATATTCATATACCTTAGTTTATCATCATTAATATTTGCCGTCTTTGTGCTTGTTAACTTTTATAAAACTTCCAATATAAAATTTTATTTCTCGTCAATTATCATCAAATATACTTACTTACAATTATAATATAATTTACATAAATTATACAATGAAAAAGTGCCTCGCAAAGATCTGCCACCCCGGGGCCTCGCAAATATCTACTGCCCGGGGTCTTGCAATGGCTATGGCCGCCCCTGAGCCTATGAGTATAAGAATAAGTATAAGAAATCTTAATACGAACTCGATGTTTTTAACATAAGCCGACTGTATAATTTGTTATTAATTTTATACAAAAATTGTCAATAATAAATTGCAAAAATAGGCTTGTAGATATAAGAAGTTAATTTACATATTAAGCTTTTTTGTTTATATTTAATTTCACGGGCTTCCTAGGCACGTAGCCTTTTATCGCCCCTAATATTGTTCTGCTTCTTCTTATACTTTATATCCCGACAACAAGAATGATCTATTCATGGCTACTGCTGTTATAAATTTCGGTTTCTCAATCAAAAAAGCAGTGTTAACATGAAGCGTCTGTAGCACCGCCTTTTAAAGTCCATTTCTTGCCATTGCTGTATTTTTACATTGCCACAGAATGTGGTCAGGATCTGCCTCCTCTTTACCATATTAAGCTTTCTTGTATAGGTGTCTTTGAGGACACGATGTCTTTATAAACACTTGATGGAACTTTGAATTCTGACATTGGTAAAAATTAATAAAACGGATGAAGATATCTTATAAGAAGTCTGTTATTATCTTAAACATAATAGTTCTATTATTAATATCATCTTCTGTTCTTCTAAAGGGCAGCTATAAATAAACCAGCCATGGTCATTCCTTCAAATGGTCAAGTTCACGGTTTTCCCAGACTTTCAGTTTCAATACTAAATTTATTACCTAGCTATCTTAACAATAGTTTAACCTTGCACATTTTCACCTATTGAATAATTTACAATTTTCTTAAGAGTGTACATCCCTACTAATTTTCCATTTACCCCATATTTCCAAGGAACTAAAAATAACAATAAACAACTATCATCTTATCTGACACACATACTCTTACACGTAAAGTCATATAACATCCCACATATACATATATATAATTTTTATAGATATGTAAATACATACATAGAAACAAACATATACAAGCATATATTTATGACATACAGATATACATATATAATAAAAACCTCTCTTTGTTTTGTTTGCGCTTACGTCATTAAGGGTATAGAAACTAAAGAAGAACGTTGCCCGAACGATGTTGAGGGGGTGGGGGGTGGTCTTCGTAGATGGGTGCCTACTACGGATGGGTGGGTGGTATGGTGCTTGTATTACAGGAATGGTTTACTTGATTGTTGGTGAGGGATGGGATATGGGGTGCTCTAGGTGGTCAGGGGGTGCTAACGGGGTTCTTACTGGGATATTTCTTAGTTACTCGGTAGGCGTGGCATATCTGTGCATATATTTGTATGCATGCTTCTTTATATTTTATATATGAGGTTTTAATATATTATTGAATTCGGCGGGTTAATTAATACATTTTTTAATTACCATTTTTGTGTGGTTCATATTTCACTAATCAGGAGTACTGATAAGATCGCTGGAAAGTGTAAATTGGAAACTACCCCCTGAAAGACCTTGACCCCTATTATTTTAGGTTGTATAGCTAATTGACATAGTCCCACTCTATGCTGTTTAATAAAACACGAACAAAAACACCAATGTTTACACCAAAGAGACAGTTCTTAAAACATTTTTGTCTTTTGTTGCTGTTTTAGTAAACAAAACACATTCCCATCTGGAGTCCGTAAGATCAAAGGAAAACACGTTTGTCATTGTTTTTTTATTCTGCTTGGTTTGAATACGCAGTTTTGTTTTTTTTTTGAACATTTGCGCTTGTAAGTTGTTGTTTATCATGTTTATAAATTTTATGGGAGACATAGAAAAACACATTGAAACAATTTGAATAGTCTGTTAAACAAACGAAATACAGAACTATTTTAAAATAAAACATATGATTATGTTTTATTTTTTGATAAGAAAACTGTTTTCAAAACTGTCTCCCTTATGTGAAATTGGCATTAGATTAGAAAATGATATACGCTGCATACCCCTTTCTTCTTTCTTCACTTCTCTTCCATTTTTATTCAAGAAAACCGATTTCATGTTTGATGTCAGCTGTGCAGACAATATTAAAAATAAATCCTTAAACTAAAAATACATAATTAAATTGTTCTACTCGTTTTTTCTTCCTTGTATTCTTTCTTATTCTTGCCCACCTTCTCCTCTACACCCATTCTGATTTAATTTTTTTTCTTAATTATAACTTACATATATTTTCTTATGAATTTTATTTCGTTAATTAATAAAAGCTCTCCGCCGATGACACACTCTTATCTTGCGGTTACTCCCGACTGTTTGTACCTTCCTCAACAGTTTTAGTTTTTTATACAGTGTCTATAGAATTTTTGGGTTTTATATAGCTAGCGTACGTTTCTATGATAACCCGAAACTTCATATAAACAGCATACATATGTATATGTATAGCTACACATACTTAAAGAACATTTTGTTTTATTGCATGCAGAGAAAAGTCTAAATCACAAAATAAAACCTGTGTGGCACGAGTATAACTTACCAGAATGCACTGGGGGTGTTAAAAGGTCACATTAGATTTTATGGTGAGGTCACGGAGGGATCAGGGATTTAAGAAAACGTTGAAGCTTTTGAAATTTGAGGTTATGTTTGAGAAAAGGGTCAAAACGATAGCATATTTTTGATAATGGTTTTTGACGACATAGTTAATATATAATTATTTCCTTACTACATGATAAAATGACATTTGAAGAATACGTTGTAAAATTTTCATAAATAAATATCAAGAAATGAGGCATTGACAGCGAATCTCCGCAGACGTCACAAAAAAAAGTAACATTGCGGTGCCACTCATAACTCATCACTGGATTATTTGAAATCAAAAACCAAAATGATTTCATTAGTTGATAAGTTTCTGCAGGTAACGCTGTCAAGTTTTTCTTTTTTTAAATATTTTTCAATTATTTACAGCACTTAAAAGTCAAAATACCGATTTTTCATGAAAAAAATCAGAAACTTTGTTATTTTAAAATACGGTAAAATTAAAAAATTAAAAAAACTCGACAGCGTTACCTTGGCATTTATGTAAAGAAAGAGTGTGCAAAATTTCAAAAGAATCAGTCCAGTAGATTTTGAGTTAGAGATGGTACCGACTCTGAAAAACGCATTTAAAAGTTTCAAAGTAACACGAAAGCAGACTAGAGCGATGAAGACTTCAAGCTCTATATCTCCGACAGTTTTACTCCAATCGATTTCAAATTGTTACACAATAAACTTTGTAATGTAATAAAATATGTTGTACAATAATATAAATCCTTACCCCCTCCCCCCTAACTGGACTAGACCCTATCGTCGCAAGATGCGATTTTCTACGAGCGCAAAGTAGAAATAATTAAAAAATAACTTAAAATCACAAAAGTACGAGTATTGACCCGATAATCCAATAACGGTGTTATTAAATAAATGAATTAATATTTATGCGAGCTCAGAACGTGCTTATTCAAACTTCTCTAACCCACACACACACATATACACATATGTATGTACATATACATATCTATGTGTTTATATCTACCTATCTCTGCATGTATGCGAGTGTCTGTATTTTATTTTAAATATGCCTCAGACAGCACAGCATTTTCCAATAAAATTACTGACGAAGCGCGGATGTGGGAGAGAGGGTTGGAGTTGTTTCATTGCGCCACCTAAACCTCTTTCATTTCCACCCCACACCCACTTTTCGTTTTCTCATGCCACAGATGGGAATTAATTTTTATCTGCATATAGAACCACATATATCCTACCTTAAGAGACAGAAAGATGTCTCAAAAAAAGTAGTGGGGGAATTAAGCGGAGTGTTGAAGGGTAAGGGGGAAGGTAGGGGGAAGAGGAGAGTATTTGCATCACCGAATATTTCATGTAAAATATTTCTTATATGTAAAAAGACTTGGATGAATTATTTTTTTATTTAATTTAAACTTATAAGGGTAGTATTTTAAATAATGTAAACAAACAAGAAAAAAAGAAGATATAAATGGATTTCCAGGTAAATTTGACAAAAATTGACCTTATATTTTCTTAATTTATTACAATTAGGACAGTTAGTAAGGTAATTCATATTTTTGAGGCATTATAAATCGAAAAGTGGCCGAATTCTTTTATTTCTAATCATATTATTAATCATGTCTTTTTTTTGTTTAGTCTCACGTCAAAATAAATTGTATCTAGTCAAAAATAAATGAGGCCTTTGTTATGATACATATTTTCTTTCAACGAGGTAAATCTTTTTTCAAAAAGCTAATCATTTGAACCACGATTCTCCAACATTAGTAAGCGTTGGAACATGGAGAGCGCTTATTTTATTTTTAATGTTTTTGCCATTTGGCACTACATTCATGTGCCTTAACTCATTTATTTACATATCATTGTGCTTAATTCAATTTTGATCCTTATTAAATTTAAACATTCTCACTTCTTCCAAACGAAAAAAAAAAAATAATATAAATTTATTGCTTCGCTCATCCTGCTACTCTCCCTACTGTTTCTACTCTGCCTTTCCTTCTCTTTCCTTGTTATTTTTCTCTATCTCCGCCATTCACCTCTTCCCAATATTCTTTTCGCTTATTACCTTTTTCTCACATGAAAACTCAAAGATTTAGTTTTTTCTTAAAAGAATATCTTTTTTCAGAGGAGCCTATTCTACACTCTTCCCTTCCGTGGCACTTCTTTGCTTCTGCGATGAACTACGTGTGGACAAACCAATGTTGAATTACGAGTCAGATTCACCTGCACCGACCGCGAGAAAGGTAACTACAACTAAAGTTATTATTTACCTAAATTTTACATAAAACGATAAATGAAATGTTTTACTAACATATTAGTTTATTATGTAATATATTATCATTTATAAACAGTTTTGCTATTTATATGTTATGCCAAAAAATAATTCTTTTTATGTAACCTCATAATATACAACATAACCTAAAAATATTTAGGCAAAGGGTAAACTATTTTATGTTAAATAAACGTTAGATACTTTATCGACATATTACAATATCTAAAATAATATAAATTTAAAAGTTCACCCAAAATAAATCAAATATTCTAATATAGAAGTATTCCAGCATCTATAGAATATTGTATTCCAGAATATATAAAGTTTAATAAAAAGATTATATGGTTCTGAAGAATATATGCAACATACTAACCGAGTGTATCCCCTAATTTGAAATAAACTTGTATATACAGATACGAATACACGAATGTTCCATATGATTTACTTCTCAATAGCTCTTGGGTTTCCTTATGTTGATATCAGAATTTAATAATATCAGAAAACATTTAAACAAATCAATATTATAATATTTCATAAACAGAAACACGGGGCCCTTCAATAGTATTAATATTCTAAGGTACGTAATCCATCAAGGTAGAACAGGCAGGAGTCATGATAGAATACGGATTCTCTAGTCTACATTGGTGATTCAATTTCTATTAGTTTCATTATCTCGTTTGATATTATGTTTTTTCTCAAATGGATGTATATATTTTGGATTATGTTTTTAATATATATAATAAGACAATATCTTCATTTTTATTTATTGATTGTAAATCTTTAATCAAACTTATGTGTTGCTTTGGAAATCAAAGACTTTTATACATTATAATAATTACACTGTTTAACTTAAATCATGCTATCTTACCTTAAATCAAAGAAACGACATTCAAAGTTTATTATTTAAATTGTCAATTCCTTTTAATCTAATTTTATTATAACTGAACGGTCACTGTTTTACCGACAGGCGAGTTTTGTACCAACTAAAGAAATATAACTTCTTTACATAGATCGTATTGTAATGCAATAAGCTAATGAATTTATATAATTATTTAAATTGACAAAATTTGGATCAAGAATTGAACTCGTAGACATAGGTTCAAGTAACGCTCCTGACCACATTGCTTTCTTTCTTTTGAACACTTTCTCTCTCTCTTGTCCAATGGGAATTAATAAATATGTTTATAGCAATTCTTTTTATAAGAATTACATGCATGTGTTAATTAGTCAACATAAATATTTTTATTTAAAATATGTTTTAAAACTAAACTAAAACTATTTATAAATACTTTGCTTTATTTTCTGCTCAATTTTGAGTTTGGTTTCACTTTAAACAGCCGTTTTGTTATCTATACATTCTCAAAATAATGCATTATACATTGTATAGCATATAATTAAAGTGAGAAATGTATATTATGTGTACTATTAGTCACCATAGTAAGTTTGGTGTTTTTAACTCTTTCGAAACTCAGATAGAAAATGCCTTATTTCAGTTTATTTCTCGAAACTTAACTTACAGAATCCTTATTTTATTAGAACATTCGGTAGGTAGTATATTAGATTGATAGCAAATTGAAATAAATTGTTTTTAAATCAATGTGGATTTTTTTATCTTATTCTGATTTTGATCTACGTATTATAATATTAGACTCATCATATTTCATATCAGTTCTCTTTTATTAATCGCATATTTTTATATCATATAATAAACGAATCCACATCAACTTTAATAAAATTGAAATTATTTTATTTGTTATATGGTATATTATTCATCTATTGTTTTTACTATAGATTCCTCGGTTTTGAGAATGTCTAAATATTTTATAGATAAATAAGATTTTATTTCTCTTGCTTACGGAAGATTTACATTTGCTACTTTGTCACAAGGTAAATAAAGTGTTACACGAAATTTACGTTACATTGCGTTTACATTAAAATTCTAGCCGGTTAGTTCATAATGTTATCAGTATTGTGATAGATAATTGCAGTAAAAATATAAGAAGAATAACTTATTCTTTAATAATATTTCTGCCACCGCAAAATTTATCCATCTTCCGGTATATTCTCCTCATTTAACCATCCATTCTGATGCGGTATTTAAAGTGGTTTCTCCAGAGGTAGCGGTCCCAATTCTACGAAATAACTTATGCTATTATTAGAGCAGATAATACATGATTCTGAATTCACTGTATGTGAATTATCGATTAAGTTTCGGACAAACAACTCCTAATATTCGTGGTTAAATTAGGTAAATTCTTGTATTGCGATGTATAATTCTTAGACAGGGATATATATTATTTGAGGTTAGAATTCAGATAGGTTTAACGTAGCTCTATGTTATACGAATACATACACCTTTCTACTGTATTAAACACCCCCATGCTACGTATCTTGGTGCAGTGTTCCTTCCCTAAGTAACGTTTAGTTGCTACCTTGGTTGGTCTACCTTTCCTAAGTCGAATTCCTAAATGAGTACACTCGATGAAGCATTCTTACAGTCAGCTTCTACCACTACAAAGATTTTCTATAAATTTGAACATTAGTTTGTGTATAAACTTACCAATGTATCAATAGAAGATTTAAATTTGCCGCCATTTTACATAAGTATATACATGTCGTACACCCGTAATCAGGTATAAATACATTTTGTAACATTCTTTTTGTCCATGTCAGGTTTAAATGAGGTTCACCCTGCACCCACTAATAAAATAGCCCAGACTTAAAATAAGACGAGAATCATGATTTCATTTAGGATCAAGCGAGGGTCATATAATAACGTTTAGGATGAAACGAGGTTCACTTTATTGTTTTCAGAACGAAAGGAAGGGCAAACATCCATTTCGACTCGGGTACATTTGCTGTTACATTTCATGGACCTATTTCAAATTAACAGAAGCAAAACCTCCAAAAATTATGGCAATAATTGTGGTTTTGTCCTTGACTTCTAATTTAGTGAATCAAGCAAAGACCAAAGTTAAAGACTTCTTCAAAATATGGACTGGTAGCACTTGAACGACGGATGTAATATCAACGTGTCAATTTAAACCTTCTTTATTATATTTTCCCGTTTGTTACAAATGTCTAAGCTTGATAAAAATTGACAATTAGTTAACGATATTTAGAAGCCTCAAGATTTAGATAGCGTTGAGCAGAAAATATAATAACTACTGATAGTTGCTGTTAAAAAGCAAACAAGCAAAAAATTAATTGATTATAACTGTAGTTACATTTAAGATGGGTTCAAAATATACGTTAAAGACACTTATAATGAATTGAATGTACATATAAGATAAATTGGGGTCAGTTCTATGAATTGAAGGGATTACCAAATACCGGGAAGTTGTGATATGCAATGTTGAATGCTACCAAACATTTATACAGACCAACAGTTACTGATGTTGTAATGTATGTGGCGGAGTTACAACCCTAATCAAAGGGGTGGTATGAGGTAAGGGTTGAATACGTAGTAGAGTTAGACCGTTCTAAGAAAATCGCACTTCCGCGGTTCTGTCTGCAACAATCAAAAAGAAATTACTTCTAAATTATTGAAACAGTTTATTAATATCACTTGAAACACATGACAAGACTAGACGAGCCCCAAAACACAAATCGAACACAAATTGGCACCTTATAACACCAATTTGCGTAACACATAAAATCAAACCAACCATTTATATTAAATATAACATTTACACCCTCACACGACACATAAATGGCTCCCAGAGGTCGTAGAAATAAGGAGTGTAAGACTCAGGGGTTTAAATATTATAATATTCACCCTATATATATTTGATAAGACTAAACACGCGTTGTAGATATGACGGATACAGAAAGGGATGAGAAAAATACGAAGGTAGAAAACTAAAGAAGATTAAAAGCCGATTGCAGCAATAAAATATAAAACGAATTTTCTAGAAAAAACGTTTAACTTGTTGGAAATAAAAACTGCACCACCCCCATAAGGGATGAAAGAACCCTAATAATGGATGATATGTGAAAAATCAGACTCATATAGAAGCATCAGAAATAAGTCGACATTAAGTAAATTTAAAAAATTAAGGAATTATTGTAGGGGGTTGGGGGGGGTTCTTTTTAATTATTTATATTATTGTACGACATATTAAGTTTATTGTGTAAAAATTTGAAGTCGATTGGAGTAAAATTGTCGGAGATATAGAGTTTTAAGTCTTCACCTCTTTGATCTGCTTTCATGTTACTTTGAAGCTTTTAAATGCGGTTTCTCACACATAGCTTTTTCAGAGTCGGTGCCTTCTCTAGCTAAAAAACTCGACAGTGTTATCTGCAGAAACTTATCAACTAATGAAATCAATTTGGTTTTTTGATTTCAGAAAATCCAGTGATGAGTTATGAGTGGCACCGCAATGTTACTTTTTTTTGTGTCGTCGGCGAAGATTCGCTGTCAGTGCCTCATTTCTTGATATTTATTTATGAAAATTTCACAAAGTATTCTTCAAATGTCATTTTATCATGTAGTAATAATAGAAATAATAATATATTAACTGTGTCGTCAAAAAACATTATCGAAAATATGCTTTTTTTATCGTTTTGCGTTTATCGTAACACGTTGTCGCGCAAAAAGGGTATCATGTCACCGCAACGCACCGTTAAACGGATTAACGGTTGGATTAATCAACCACAAAAACGTTCACACATACATCAGGCATCAACGCTTTCAGTTTATTAATTTATTTCAATTTTTGTTACACTTTCTTTTGTGAGTTAAATAAAAAAAAATCTTTAAATCGTAATATTCTTTACCACAACCTGTCATTTTTCATTAGTTTTAACACATTTACATATCACACACGTGTACACATACACACACACAGACACGCATACTCGTACATATAATATGGTAATATACACATAAAATGTGGATGAGCAGGCGTGGTCTCACAGTTCTTTATCTTTACATTTTGGTACGTTACTTCTCATATTTTTTTAACGCAGATATATGGTTAGGTAGACTAGCTAGAAGAGCTGCAGACATTTCTTGATTCATATTTTATAGAAATCTACTAATATGTTGAACAGTGCTCGAATTGTATAGATAATATTTACTGTGCTTGGTTGTTATAAAACTTAAATGGTTTTTGAGCATGAAATTCTCTGGTATATTAGCTACAATTTCACTTTATGATCAAGTTGAATACGTACTTTAGTGGTTCAATCTGCTATGAAATGAATGGGATAGTAAATAAAAGATACACACAAACACAGATGACGATCAACTGGAAAGAAATGAAGGTAACAACGCGCATATTTGAACGCAACGTTCTGTCAAAATTTCAATTCAATCTACCTACTACTTTTCGAGTTTTTAAGCACAAACATGGGCAGGCTGAATTTTTATATATAAATATTTTCACATTAAACTTTAATATATGAAGTTTTTCCAAACCACAATGTGTTGTGGAGGGAATATTTTTCCTAGTATCAACTCAATGGAACAAAAGAAACAGATGTGGGAGATGTGAAAATGAAGACGGAAGGGAAGAAGTATAGTGAAAATATAATAGAGGGTTTGTCGAGAGGAGACAAAGAAGACTAGTGAAAATGAAGGGAGAGGGTTAAGAGAAAAAGAAGCAGAAAGTACTTTTGGAAATAGAAAGGTCTAGAATAGTTTAAGTTTAATTTCAAGTTGAAGTTCTATGAAATGTATTAAGAATGTAGATTGTAAAGTCGAAAGGCACACACAATAATATAATATAATAATATATGATGTTTATCATTATATTATGTAATACTTATGTTTTGTATTTAACGGATATATTATCACTTTATTACATTACATATTATTACATCACCCAATTCGAGCACAGCAGTTTCCGTAACTGCTAACGGTTCCACCCCGCGTATGTTCACAGTTTTATTTTTTTATTTTTGGGATTCGATCAATTTATATTTTCAGTCGTTTCGTAACATCAGAATTTAATTTCTTAAAAACATTTCCGAGGGTGTGTGTGTTTTTTTATTTTATTTTATATATTTTTTTTTTTTTTGAATGTGTAAAATTTATTATAGATATACTATATGTATGTTATATATGTTATATAGTTGATTTGATAAAATTTATGCAGAGAAAAGTGAAAAGAAATAAAAGAAGAGCTCACCTTTGGTATCTCCAGACTTTTGTCAAAGATTTGTAAATAGAAAAGGATAGAGAGATATATATTAAGGTGTTATTAGGCAATGAGATTTGATGTGATAATATTTATAGAAAGTTTTACTACGATTTTTATATAACTTGGTTGTTTGCAAAGTAAGGAAACCTTAACAAGACAAAGAACTTTCTTTAACTATTAAGCACACAAAACCATTTATTGATTTGAAACTTTATATTTATGAAAATTAAAATTATACATTCTAATTAAAACTTCTAATATTGTAGATCCATTTCTATGTGAGACTTGATTATTTTCACTTAATTCTCCTTTAAAAGGATTTAAAGAGACGTAAAAATTAAAGAGAAAATTATTACATGGTACAGCGACGTCACTTGTACGAGTATACTAATATTCTAATATTATTTATCATATGGTGGGTGCAGAAGGGCTTACAGAGTATGAGTGGCCCTCAATAAAGGTAAACGGTCCAATTCATGTGTAGTGTCTAGCTTATAAACACAGTTGAAACAGTTACATTTTGTTCGACGTTTTATTGCAATAGAATTGTAATAGAAACATGTTCCATTTTTATTAACAAATAAGTTTGTATTCATGTAATATTTTACTTAAGCAAAACCTAGTAATATTTTACTTAAAAGCGTCCCATTTTATTATTTATAGCTATTTTAAAAGCCTTTAAATCATTAAAATGACACTAGATATTAAAAATTTCAAAATGGTATCCTTAAGAAGTTTTATAAGTATACAAATGCACCAAAGAGTAGATTTATTTTTGAAATACAATAAGATAAGTTACAAAACATTGTGTATTAGGTAAAATCGTTTACTTTAAATACATATAACTGTGTTTATTGGATTTATAAAAAGGATAAACTAAATTAAGGACCGGGGGTTAAATATTTGTTGTGTGATAAGACCTTTATGTTTGATTTACTTTATATTTTATTGAAAAAGCGTGAAAATATATAAATTAATGCTCGTATGTTTGAATTTCTCAACCCGTCACAGAATTCATTTTTGGGTGGAATCATAAATCTCATTTAAAAGTGGAAATTTCTATAAAAACATCACTTTTCATCAATTCCCGTACAACAGAAAGCAATATCCTCAATTTAATTCCAGGGCAGACACTTTTAAAATCATGAGAATGTATGTTTTATCTTATTTTTTTGCACAATCGAATTTTGTAGTCTGTCTGAAGTGTAAAGGATGTCGACAGGATAAATATCCTTTATTGATGCGGTTAAACAACAGATTCTCAATATGTGTGGGACTAAAATTTAGGAAGTATGACGATTTTTTGTAGGCGTATTAGATCAACCTCAACCAAGCTGTCGAGGGCTCTAATTATTTTCAGAATAAAAGAATTAATTTCTTTTCTTCAAGTCTTTCAAAAGTTTACTGCTTTTCTCTCTATTATGGAGGCCGCTCTCTTGTGGAGTCCCCGTGACAGTAGCCCCGTTTGCCTTCCCTCAAATGCGGACCTGATTTGGTTCTAACTATAATTTTAATATAGCTATTTCTAAAATATTTTCTTGCAATTTAAATATTTTCCTTGCATATTTAATTACATCCTCATATTTATTAAGTTGACATAAAAAGAATAAAACTGCGGTGCATATACTCATGCTGTATGCATGTAGTTAAATCTTTTAACGTCTTCTGCAGTGCTGTTGTTTCCTTGGTCTGTCTTGGTTTACCTACTACGTCTCATAATTAAATTTCCGTATATAAAACTTAAAATCAATAAAGACATCTTCTCGGAACAACGACTCCCAAAGCAAAGGAATAACTGCTTGCTTGTATACGACACTGTGATGATGCACAACACACACACACACACACACACAGCCATGGACAGATCGTCAGCATTACTTTGTGTTTAATTACATTGAAATATAGAAAACTCAGCAGAAAATATACGAGCATGATAATAAGAAAACATACAACTTTGCTTATTTTTAAAATTATTATTACATTTTATAAAATGTCTTAACTATTCTGTAAAAATATATTTATTGATATTTGTAAGGCTACTGTAATAAATATATTTAGTGGGCAGCATGACCTAGGCAGAAAATTGACTTACAGTGCAAGATTCAGCTTACCACAAGCTAATTCCAAGTTTCATGATCTATTTCTTATATAAAAATTGTCTTGTTTAATTAATTATGTGTTCAGATCATAGTGATCATAAACTTATTAAGCAGTGGTGTAATTTATATTCGGGGCACTATATACAAGCGGGGCGAATATATGAAATTAGAAGATAAAACATATTTTTCTGATTCTTAAAAATTTGGGACAACTTTTTATGACCTAAAATACGAAATTTGTGGCTTTCTTTCAGTTTCTTTCAAATATCTCAGCATTGATTGGTTCTAGAGATTTGGTAGGTATTACCAATCTTAAAAAGGACAAAATTTGACAGTTAAAAATTTCTCTAAACTCAATAATGAGCGCGTTGTGGCGTCAGGAAAATAGAAATACAAAACTAGGTTTTCTAAACACGCAAACTAGGTCTAATTAAATGGGCAGAATCACTCCATTGGATAGGGTAATGATATTCAAAATATCACATTAAAATAATTAGTGCCAATATGAAATTGAAAGAGTATACTTAATTTATAAATAAGCAACAAAACTTTGCATTCAATTTATTTTTGACAAATTCTATTTTAATTTAAAACATATTACCAGATACAAAAATAATTATTATGCAAATAACTTGAAACATAACGAAATCAAATTAAATTTCTTTTAAGAAAACATTTAAACATTTCATAGGTAATAATATAAGAAAGTTTTCAAAAAAAAAAAAAATATAAGAATAAAACATAAAATGAAAATTGTAAAAAAATACTTCAATATTTGTCAGAATAACTCATATTACTGTTACCTTAGAGTATTTATATGTATATGTATTGTATCTATACAGGAAACTGGAAAATGACTTTTCCTAAGTTGTTAATCTCTCTGGCAATCTCATTAAAAATTCATAAGCTGAGAAAAAAGACTCGGAAGAGAAAAAAGAATCTTACATAATAGTCTTGAGAAAGAAAAGTATATTAAAAAATAATTAACAAAGAAATGAAGACTACATACTGTACAAAAAGGTAGGACAAATGCAAACCTCCCCCTACAGCCCTAAAAAGTCTGCCCCTCCTAACTTACCTTCTTGAGTTCTTTTAAAATTAGAGTGCATGTATTGTAAGGTAATGTAACTAGTTTGTTTGGTATACTCATTTTATTTGATGAAAACTAAGGAAATTGTTTTTGTGAAACATTATGAAGAAAATAGATTATATAAATTACATAATTTCTACTTGAAATTTTTCCACTTCAATTTCCAATAGCTAGTATAAATTTGGTACAAGATTTCAACTTT
The DNA here is from genome assembly GCA_963678705.1 of Panorpa germanica. NCBI lineage: Eukaryota > Metazoa > Arthropoda > Insecta > Mecoptera > Panorpidae > Panorpa > Panorpa germanica. Next base: position 2,108,039 of record OY783222.1, read on the forward strand.
TTTTAAAATTTATTTATATTATTGTACAACATATTTAGTTTATTGTGTAAAAATTTGAAGTCGATTGAAGTAAAATTGTCGGAGATATAGAGTTTTAAGTCTACACCTCTTTGGTCTGGTGTTACTTAGAAATTTTTAAACGCTATTTTCTCACACATAGCTTCTTCAGAGTTGGTGCTCTCTCTAGCTCAAAATCTACTGGACCGATTCTTTTGAAATTTTGCACACACTTTCTTTACATAAATGCCGAGGTAATGCTGTCGAGATTTCTGATTACTTTCATGAAAAATGCTGTACAAATTTAAAAAATTAATAAAAAAAGAAAAATTCGCCAGCGTTACCTGCAGAAACTTATCAAGTAATGAAATTATTTTGGTTTTTCGATTTCAGAAAATCTAGTGATGAGTTATGAGTAGCGCAGCAATGTTACTTTTTTTTGTGACGTCTGCGGAGGTTCGCTGTCAATGCCTCATTTTTCGACATTTATTTATGAAAATTTCACAAAGTATCCTTCAAATATCATTTTATCATGTAGTAATTATAGAAATAATTATATATTAACTGTGTCGTCAAAAAACATTATCGAAAATATGTTTTTTTTATCGTTTTGACCTGGTAATTCAAGTTGCAATCGAATGACAGATGTTAATAACTTAATTTTTCAGACTACAATAATACCTCGATGTTTAGACGCTGGTTTCTAAATCCTACCAGCTACAAAAGACTGTCATCTTCTTACATTGCTTCACCAGCATCAATTGACACCTCCCCATCAACAAACATCCTCCGCCTACTCCTCCAACACTAGCAAACAATCGTACTTGTCATTATTTGCCATCTGTCACTACCGGCTCCTTCGCCATTTGTCTCTTTGCACATTTTGTCTGTTGGTGGGCTTCGATACGGTATCATTTGGATTTGCTTTGCTTTGCTCATATTTATTGCCGTTTTTTTATTTATATTATTTTATTGTAATTCATCAGGTGGCTTTGCTCTTGCAGTTCCAATCTTCCATGTGTTGTTCTTATAAGATACATATTCTCGTATAGATTTGTGATGCATTATTGTGTTTTATTGTAGCTCTATTGGAATATTGGTTGTTGTGGATTTTTTGTTGTATTTTTTTTTATAAATATGTATAGAGCGCTTGAGTTGAGTTCATAAGTACAAGAAAATGATGAACGCCAAACAATGGAAGGCGCGAGCTCACGATTCAACATGTGTAACAGTGAAAAGAATAGACACAGATCACTGATTGTATAGAGAACCAACAAGAAAAGTTTAAAGTTGTAATGTATTTCATTGTTAATGTGTAATACATTTTTTCATTTACTGTTTTAAGACTGTACTCGTATTAATATATATCTACATTTTCTGTTAGGATCACCTTTTTTAAGGGCCTTTAAGACATGTTTCAAACCTTCCAACTGACCGCTTGTTTCTTTAAATTAATAATATAGATTGATACCGTCACATAATGAATTAAGGGAAATGAAAAAGGTAGAGAATTTTATAAAATACAACCAATACTGAAACGTAAGCCATGGTTTGCCAAACTAAAATAGCCAAGAAGATTAATGACAATAACCTCACGACTAAGAATGAATCATACTGGAGATTCGAAACATCTAGCAAGAAACAAAATCCTTCCTAATCCTAAATGTATATGTGCTGAAGAGGAGGCAGATCCTGACCACATTCTGTGGCAATGTAAAAATACAGCAATGGCAAGAAATGGACTTCAAAGGGCAGTGCTACAGACTTCGCAGACGCTTCCTGTTAACACCGCCTTTTTGATTGAGAAACCGAAATTTATAACAGCAGTAGCCATGAATAGATCATTCTTGTTGTTGGGATATAAAGTATAAGATGAAGCAGAACAATATTAGGGGCGATAAAAGGCTACGTGCCTTAGGAAGCCCGAGATATTATATATAAGAAAAACAATATAGATTTTTCTTAGGTCTTTCTTCTTACATTCCCTTTTTTTCATGAGTTCCCTTCGAGGAATTTGGTATCTTTCTGTCTTCATCCATTCTTTCTACATGTTTCTGAAGTCTTTTCTTTCTAATTTCTGCTACAATGTCGATTTCTCGTTATCTATCATATATTTTCATATTTTTTCTTATTCTACATTGTCTATTTTGACATACCTTCCTAAATGTGCAAGAGATTATAATCGCCCTTCCTCAAATTTTAATGTTCCGGTCTTTCAATTATTTACTATATACTACCTGCTGCTAAATCTGTAAATGTGCCTCTCCTCCTATCCAGAAAGGTTCTACTTTTTCTTTGCTCTACTTTTTGTTAAAACTCTGAGCTTGGAGCAACTGCCCTTCTGGTTTCTCAGAAGATACGGCTCCAAAATTCTTTTTGCAATTCAAAATTTAAATCACTATAGAATTCACAAAGTGGTCTTCAAAAAACTAAATAAAATAAGAGTATATCACAAGTGAGCTATCTATAACACACGTTCTCTGTCTCTCACGTGCATAGCATTAACCCTGAGGCATCCTGCCACACAGATATGTTGGTTACTGCAGCTTCACTGGTTGAATCTGCTTGTACAAGTCATCTAGCACTAAACACAATTGTAATGTGGTCTATGTGCACTATTTCTCGCCATTCCAACTCTACCAATACTTTTATTTGTTGCATGCAATAGCAAAAAGGAACATTAGTATGTGCTTTATCCGTGTGTGTGGCATTGGTGCTCTTGCTTGCTTTTAGTTTATTTTATATCCGCGAGACTGACAAACATTTCAAATTAATGATGTCGCTCTGTCGGAAATACTTGGAGATGATAGACGGTTGATTTATTTTGAAGAAGACAATGATTTTGTTATGGCTAAGATTAAGAAGTACGGAAATTAAACTGCATTTTAGCTTGGAATGAGATAGTATTACTAGTTTGCACACTACGTTACAATTCCTTTGTGGGAGGTAGAAAATTAACCTCGGAATCAACTTATAGCTAGCTTAGAATGTTAAAATTATTTATGAAGGGTTTAGAAACACCTCAAAATGCTCACATCAAACGCATTGGATTTATTCAATGAAACATGGAAGACGAGAAAAGCGGAAGAAAAGATAATGCAGTAATTTTGATCGTAAATTAATTGAATGAATAAACAATGAATTAGATATTTACGTGGGTCACACAACATTAAAATCATTTATTATTTCCAATAGATGCACTACTTTCTAACGGGCACAGGTTTCAAAATCACATAAATAAAATAAATTAGTTCATTAAATAGCTAAGGTTTTCATAACTCCATAACTCTTATTTACAGTGAAATAAATATAATTTATATTCAATAACAGATAAATCTTTCATCGCTGTAATTGCAATGGGTTTTAGAGTTATGTGCAATGTTCTATTAGCTGATATTTCGTTGTACTCCGCTCTCCTTCGGTCCAGTACGATGTGTGGCAATCTCAACTTCTTGTGTGCTCCACATGCAATGAGAGTAAACATTGACCCCTCAGGGGTTAAGTCAAAGTGGTGTACGTGAATCAGCGTGTCGAGGAAACTGACCTACCACGCGCTTCTTACGCCGGTTTCACACCAGAGGGACAGTTCAATAAAACACGAACAAAAACTTGTTTTTCTGAACAAAAACACCAATGTTTACACCAAAGAGACAGCTCTTAAAACATTTTTGTCTTTAAAAACTGTTTTAGTAAATAAAATACAATCCTATCTGGAGTCGGGTAAGGAAAACATGTTTGTTGTTTTTTAGTCTGCTTGATTTGAACACGCAGTTTTGTTTTTTGTGAACATTGGCGCTTGTCAGTTGTTGTTTATCATGTTTATAATTGTTATTGGACACACAGAAAAACACTAAAAACAAAATTAGACTGTTCAGTCTGTTTTCGAAACACAGAACTGTTTTAAAATAAAAGAAAACATATTTTTGTTTTGTTTTCTGACAATAAAACTGTTTTCAAAACTGTTTCCCTGATGTGAAACCGGCATTACAAACTATTCGTTAAATGCAAGGATATATTAAAATATTTTGTTTGAAATATTAACGCTTTAAATAAACTCACACCATATTCCTATTACACAGACGTTGATAAGTGATAATGAATATTGTATATGTTCTATATGTGTTGTAGGATATGCACAGGATCCCTGAGCATGTTTCAGATACACCAAGTTATCTCAATGGAAGCTATAAATCCGTAGGAAGAGAATAGTATTGCAGTGCAAGCGTACTACAAGCTAATTTACGTGTAAATTCGGAGACTTCCACAAAGAATAAATTTCTAAGTTTTACATTGTATAAAACTACACTAAACAAAGCAAGTATCTTCTTGTTTCCAAGCTTTGTGTTATGCTAGTGCAACATCTAATCAAAACCATATGCCTTATTGAATATTAAGCCTATCTATACTTATATATAAAGGGGAGAGAAGTGGGGGAGGGATTTTACACATCGTCAATTCGATGAAATGCCAATTTATAGAAAACCACAGAACGTTAGAGCGTACTGCTTTATGTTCCGGTATGGGAATACATGGGCATTAATGTTTTTGCGTGTGTGTGTCCGTGTAAGTGAGTATCCTAGTGGATACCCCAGAATAGTAAGACTTAGGGGCGCACCTTAAAAAGTAATTTCACACATAATGTTTTATACATATTATATTGAATATATCATTGAAGGAAAATGATTGATCAAGAATACGTTGTCATTTCATCGTAAACAAAGAAATTGTTGAGAACGCGAAGCTCTAATAGCGGAAATATTCGTGGTTTGTTAAAGAATATAATAACCCTTATCATAACAATTATCATTAACCAAATAAATCCAATAGTTAGTCTGGCCCATATTAAACCTTGGTATTTCTACCTACGGTTAAATATTTTTTAAAATCTTTTTTTAAAAAATACTTGAATAATCATCATTCCACATATGTACATATAGAACTACAGAACCTAACTTTTGCTATCCCTGTTTTATTTTACCTTTCACTGCAACAAATGAAAAATGTAAGATATTATTATTATTATTATTGCACAATTCTTATATCGAGAATTCTTTATTCTGATTGTAATAAAAACATAATTATTATTATTACCATAAACGCATGCATAATGAAATTAACATGTTAAATGCAGAGGCTTATAGTGCTAACGCGTCGTGAATAGAAATGATACAGCTAGCTAGCTATAGGCTAATAATTTAATTCTTTATTGAATATGGTCAATTAAAAATTTATTTAATAGTTATCGTTAGACAATGATATATGTTTTCTCAGTTGTATTGTTTCACGCTCTTAAGGTCATTTATTTAACATACTATTGTTAACTAATGATCTCACTATCACATCTTAATGGGGTTCTAAACTGCGTCTTATTTTCTATAGAACTGCATTAAACATAGCTATTAAATCTACCCTTATTTTATCGTTTAATTTGACCGGATTTTAAATACAAAATACGTATTTTAAAAATACTTTTGAGAAAATAAAATACTCTTTATGTTACTAATATAAATGTTATTTTTTTAATAACTATGAGAATTTACATAAAATATATATGTTATTTATGTCATAGATTTTAATACAACTATTTGTTCAAATAATTTGATTTTGATAACTTCATTTTTCGTCGATGAGGTCTCATTATCATTCCATCAAACGAAAAGAGACACTGGGGCAGAACTTGACATACAGGAGTTGTATTTTAAAAATATTTTCTTTATGTATGGATATTTAAATAAAGAATCTATGTTAGTATTATTGTCTTTTAAATACTGCAATCTTCATAATGGATAATTTAAGTATAGGCAGGTAGTTTTAACAGGAATTATTTGTATTATGTAAAAGGATAAAATATTTATACGTAGTTGGGGTAGTTTTAGGGATTAGTGTTAAGGTTACTAGGTAAAATAATATATATTTATGTATATATATTTCAGTAAGGAATCTAGTGGAGTGATTGTCTTGTAATAAAACAAATAATGAACGAGAAAATATGATAAACAAATTTAAGTAAACGAAAATCAGATGTCTTATGGTGGGAGTAACAGGAAGGATAATAAAATAATAGGGACATCTTTCATTAGAATTATTAAGAAAATTGTGCAGATACTTTTAGATCATAGATGGTGCTAATGTTGGTGTGGTTTTAAGTAAGTACTATGAAGTAACAAAAATGAAAAAAGTATTTTGTATTTTCCAAATAGGAAATAGGTTGGTAAAAGTTTTCAAATAAAATATAAAATTCTATACTCTTAAAAGATATTTAAATACAAAATAGGTATTTAGTATTTTGTATTTGCATTTAGAGTATATGTATTTGAGAAACGCACATCTGTGTATATAGTAATAACACAAAAGAAATATATTGAATAACAATATGTGAAGAAACACAAATTCATATCATTCTCTGACAATAATATGTCTTGCTGCGTTTAAGAGCCTATCCATCTTAACCTCCCGCGTACAGTGCACACGGCGCACGGCGGACCACAAATGAAAATCAAAAGACGTGCGGAGGACAGGGACAGACAACTGTGTATCATACATCTTGTAACATTTACATCTGCAAGTCATTTACTATTAATTAAATACTGTTTTTTTAATAATATCTAATTTAATCAAATATTATAAAACGTTAGAGTAATAGCCTTAATATATCATGAAGTTTAAAGGTGTTGCAACGATTTCACATTTGAAATCTATGATTTACTCGCCACTAGGCACGCTGATTACTCGAAAACCATAACAGATAAAAAGATATGGGTTATCAATTCCAAATCGATTCTAAATTCGTATATACCGTTTAATTAGGTGTTTTGGTTTACGAGATATCAGCATGATAAAGCCTAAATAATGAAGATAATCAAAAATGGTTAAATATATACCAAGGTTATTTCCATTTGTAAATTTTTTTAAAAATATTTTATGGTTTCCAACGTTTTTTTTAATGGGCTTGTGTCCTATGTCTTTATTTCTATAAAAGTGTACTATATATTAATAACGTGGGAGCAGAACCTCAAATGTTCAATTATTTTTTAATAACTTCTTATATGTTAAGAAATATTAACAATTATTTTGTCTCTTAGAGATATATTCTTGACACATACAGGTTACCAACCTTACAGCTCATAAATCTCTGCTATATGTATTTATATATCAAAATATCAAATATTATTTACAGCTATAAAATTTCAATATTATGTCTGCCGTAACAGGGTTAAATAAAATAAAAACTTATTATTCTTTGACTTGACTTGGTTGTTTATACTATAGCTTCAGCTACAAAACATTACCACAGCACTGACCTAATCAACAAATAACTGACCTATCCCACTACATATTACGTCATAAATATGTCCGACATCTCTAGCGCTAAAACTACAATTCAAATTTTGAATTGCTATATCTTCGTCAACATTTAGATATTTAATAAAATAGACCGCCGGCAATAACATCAATTTCAATCAACAATTGAAAAATCGACCACTAAAAAGGAGGACACAAGCCCATTTCAAGGTGTTTTGATTACCCAATTCGGTCCTGGAATTATATACCCATAAATCGAATGCACTAAACGTGAAACATAAATAAATAATATAATACGTAATAACAATCAAATAAAGCAATCTAATAATATACATTATTGTTCATACAATATGGTTTATACGAATATTAACATGATGTTAATGTATATTATATGCCTTTAATAAAAGCCAATTACAATCGGGACTGGCTCCGCCCACTTTGTATTAATCAATTCTCGATCATCAATAGTCATTAGCGAGTAGGCGTGGTCAACGAGGTGATGCGCGTATTGTGATATGTCACTCATGTAATATATAATCTTCATAATATATATTACAGGATTAAACTTCACTCGTTACGTTTTAACAGCACGTAAATCAGCATATTATGTTCAACACTATCGGTATCACCTTATTATGTCATTTAATTTGCAAATGTTAATTACATACTAGATATAGGTAGCTTATGTCACATAAAACATAGATTTAATGGGGTGCTTTTTATGTAAAAGCAACTTACTGTGACTCAAATAAATTCACAACGACATTAGTTTAAAATAGCTCTTGAAATGTTCCATCTTTGCCCTATGTTTTACTGTAGAAGGGCTATTATATCGATCACAAATTTTCTATAAACATTAGAACAATATTTTTCAGTTTATATTTAGATTCAAAGCCTTTTTGGGCTAGATTCAAAGGGTTTTAAGCTAAAACTACCCTTAAATCTTTATCCTTCCGAACTCTATAATAGATGTAAACCTTTCTAATAGAATGTAACTTAAAGTTATTGAACCACTAGCATCTAAATGATCAATGATTTTATTTCATGACTGTAAGTCTCTCATAAATATTTCAATTGTTTTTCTTCATGTTATATATATATATATATGTGCTGATAGAGTTTTGCTTGCACTCCTGCAGTAAAGCTTTTTTTCTGCTCTACATTTCTGGGCAAGCTTTGTGGTTGTTGTGTATCTACATATGCAGTGGCGTACACTGAAGGATGTAAAGGGATATAAAGATTAAAGATTAAAGGATACAAAGTTACGTAAAAGAATGTATTAAATATGTAACATATTGTGATCTACTATATTGTGTTTAAAAGAATAAATCTGCGGTTATGTGCATTCGTATCCTTAAGATTAAAGACTTCTAGAATTGTTATAGAATAAGACCATTTTAGATTAAATATTACCAGGTTTAGTAAACTTTAAGTAAAATATTACAAGTAACATCCATGTTTTGTTTGTTTTGCGAGCCCTTAAGACAGGGACGGCCTTAGCCATTGCAAAGCCCAAGGCAACACATCTTTGCGAGGCCCCGAGCCGCAGAACTTGGCGTGTCCCCGGGGCAGCAGAACTTTGCGAGGCACTTGTTCTCTGTATAATTTATGTAAATTGTAAGTAAGTATTTTTGATGATAATTGATGAGAAATAAAAATTTATATTGGAAGTTTTATAAAAGTTAACAAGCGCAAAGACTTCAAATACTAATGATGATAAACTAAGGTATATGATTGCCTTAAAATATACGCAGTGGTTCTAGTGGGATTTCTAAAGAGCGAGGCGCGAGATTCAAATACATATATAGTAATGAATTTTTCTACTTGGGTTGTTGCGCGAGAATGCGAGGTCCCTACAAGAGCGACGTCCGGGTGGTTGCCCGACCGCCTCTGTCTTAAGATAACATATAATATCTTTTACATAATTTTTGTAAGGTAATATAATGTAAGATTACATCAAAACATAAGTCTTTTAACACACATTTATATTTTTGTGATTGTGGAATGTTACAAAACTAAATTAATATACTAATTATTAAATAATACGTTATTTTAAATAAATCTTTTGCATTTTTGTGATGAATATTATATTAAACTACATAAATAATAAAACTTACGTTACGTAAAACATATTACGTTAAATATTACATGAGTTTACATTTTGTGCTTGGTTGTGTACAAGATAAAAATATTACGTTTAATAAAAAATAACTTTGCATGTGTTTTGTGTTCTCAAATCGAAGAACAGCGCTTGATAAATAAAGCCGATAGTATACTTTAAAAAAACATGCGTTTTAACCTACTTTATTTCTATTACATGTTACGCCACTGGTTTTCTATTTATATTACTATACACATACGATTATATACGTTATTCTTCATGATCTGTACATTATTGTTTCATTTTTAGTTATATATATATATATATATATATATATATATATATATATGTGAGTGTATGTGTTTATATGAGAATACCGACCACTCACGATGCAATATAAAAAATAGCTAATAAATTAATTAGACTGATTGAATTTACGATTTAGCCACCCACAGCGAACCAACAGGAATCTCGACAGACCGAACCGCGGTCGATAAAATAGTGATCTGCTGGTTTTCAATCATATTAAATAAATAACCGCTTGCTTCTTTAATGTTCAGTATTGTTCTCATTTAGACATATTTAGTCCAGAAGAAAATTAGTATAGTTGTACAACTTGCTTTTAAATATTATGACAAAATAATATTATAAAAAATGCATTTAATTTTGCATAAAACAAAAAATACGCTGCTTTCAAAATTGAAAATCGTTTCTAATTATCAACATATTTTAAGCTGTGATATGCTGATATCTCGTAAACCAAAACACTTAATTCAATATTAATATACAAATTTAATTTCAGTGAAAAAGTCAGTAGAAGCGCCTTGTGTTTCAATAACGTGAACATATCAACGTATGAAGCCTAGACAACGTTAACGTCATTGCAGTTATCAAAAACAGTCATACGCGTCCATACCCCACCGTTCCTTCCACTTATAACCTGTCCCCCCTCACGTGTAGCATACACACATTTGTCATAAAGGTAATTGGCCATATCGCACGTAAGGAGGCAAGTTAAAATAGGTACATATCAAAATATCTGATGACGTAGTACCGTGTCAATTGCATTAGGATCACGGTTAGGAAAATGTTAAATTTAGTGGCACGAGAGTGTCCACGTTTTGCAACCCTTGTGCACAACCCTCTCGATGACGAGAATGATGTCATGCATTTGGGTCACACACTTCACGTGTAAGTTACATGTACCATTTATATTGATAGAAAATATAGAATGGAAAGGGTAAAGTTTAATTGTAAATTAATACTAGATACAGTGAAGTTTTGGGTCCAATTATTAAAAGCAACCCTTACGTTTTTTGTTAATAATTTACTTAATGCATTATGAGTTTATAAATGCTAAAATCCTATATTATAATGTTCCAACTGAAAGTTTATATATTTATTTGTTTATATGTTCTTGAAAATTGTTTATTTCGTAGAGAAGACTTTTGGCTACCTCAGATTTTTTCCTGAATTACCTGAAAACCCGTAATTTTCGAAAAACTAAAAGAAAATTTACTTTTTGTTCTATAACTTTTAATTCGTAAAAGATAGAAAGTTGAAATTTTACATAATTATTACGGTGCTCAATGATAAAATTTTTTGAAAATTAAAAAATGAAAAATTAAAAAGGGGGGCGTTGAAAAAATTAGAGGGCCCAGTAGGAAACTTTGGAGAAAAGTCAAATTTTGGATTGTGTAATAATTGATATGATAGTAAAGAAAAATAATTCAAAATTCAAAAATTTTATTTAGGGGCACAGGGGCGGTTTTAGTCGAAAGTAAAAATTGAGCTAGAAAGTTGAAATTATTTATATGGGCTAACTAACTTGAATACCTAATTTACAAATCGAAAAAAAAATCCCAAATTTTGAAAAAAAGTTGGTAAAATAATGAACAAATTGGAAAATATATATTTCTTTAATTAGTTTATATGAAAAATTATTTGCTGTTATATGTAAAGTGAATATGGAACAAGTGGAATCAAAATTTGAAATAAAATTCAATTCACACATAAAAGACAATCGTCGCTTGCGACGGTGGTAAACCCTAGTTGTTTAAATTGTAAGAGTTCGGTGGTTTTTAATAAGATAAAATACCGTTCAAGGAAAGCAATGGGTTGACAAGTGTTATTCGGACACCTACAAATTTACAATGGCGTTTGCAGAAAATTTGTGAAAGGTGTAAATATATATTTATTGTGCGCCTCTATTCCATCCAGTATTTCCCCTAATGATGTCACTCCTCTTCTCCTACAGTTCTATCCATTCCTTTCCATTCCATGTTGATTATCTCAGTATTTATCATGTAACAGATATGACCGGTAGCCGAGTATCTTGTCAGAGTGACAATGGCTATTACTCATAGACCATGGTGTGTCTAGAATCATTGTACATGTAATATGTTAATGGGATGTGAAGTCAACATGGACACAATGAAAAACAAACAATTATAAAACTGTATAAAGCAAATAAAACATGTCATAATGATATGGAGGAGTTCCAGGAATTTGAAGTATGTTGATTGATGCTCTCACGTGTTGATTATATTTGTGTGTTCTATTCTTCAAGGAAGTAATGGCATGGTTCGATGACATGGGATGGCAACGCATTCATTACATGGTGTCTAGATAACAGAGATCCGTGTTTTATAAAGAAATTTTATAAAGGGCAAAGGTCGCCACAAGGTCTTATGGTAATTTGGGATGTTGGAAACAATTCCCAGTAAACAATTTGGTGAAGCGTCCTATTTTGTGACTTTTCTATCACTATTGCGCTTCAATTATAGTTCGCATCAACTTTATCTTCAGTGGTTTCGCCTCCAAATGAACTCTTTCATGACAAGAAAGTCATACGCATCTTCAATATGATGTCAAAGTGACACCAAAATGTTTAATGGGTTGTAGTTAGAAATATATTTATTAATTTAATGTGTGTGTCGTTAGACTTTACATTCTTTCAATATTAAATCACTTAATTACATCTCATTGCCAACCTAAACTTAAAACTATTCTAACATTTTTAATAATTCCAACAGCGATGTTTGATTTTTACATTCTTGTTTCTATGTTTTCTTGCTCCTTACTCCTCATTGTTTTTCTTCTTTTAGTATTTCTATTTCCTTTACTATTTTCTTCTTGGCTCTATCTCCGCCATCCACCTCTTGTCTTCCTTATCTCCTCTCCTCAAATCGTCTATTTTCTGAACTGAAGTTTAACTGTTTCTACTCTACCCTTCCTTCTCTTCCCTCGCTCTTTCCCTCTATCTCCGCCACCCATCGTTTCTCTGCCTCCTTTTAATAGCTGCACAATCTTCTTTTCGCCAATGTTTAAATGCAATTATTACGATAGTTCCACAAAGTTCTTTACCTCCTTAACAAAAATAAATGAACATACAACCAAAATGACATGTATTAAAAGAAACAATTTAATCTTGATGCCACATAATTATGTATGCATGGCATTAGATCTTAAAATGTTATTAATTCTCTTAATTTAAGTAGCTACTGTTTATCTATTTTTGTCACAATTTATCTTTGTTTTTATTCTATTGTGTTCTGGTCTCCCGCTGAGAAACGATATGTGGGGTACACCTTAAACTTGTCACCCAAATAACTCAAAAACGAATGTCATTTGTAATATGTTCAATTATTTACATATGAAACATTTAATGGCATTAATTTATAACGTGTGTTATTTTTAAATAAATTATTAATTAAGATTACTGACATGTGATAAGCAAACTGGGTTTTTGTAAGTAAATTAGTTTTTTTGACGTGTTGTTCATGACTGAATTAACGGAGAAGCTGATAAAGAAACCGTTCTGACTAATTTGAGTGTGGTGATTCCGAAAATGTTATGTACTAGCTTCCATCTTTAAGTTTTAGATCGCCATCTTGAAGAAATGGCGGTCAAAATCAGTTTATTAGCAATATCTTGTTACTAGTGCGTCCTATGATAAAAATACTTATTACCAAACTTATAGAAGACTCAATTCCCTACCAGTTTATCATACAATATTTTTTCGTATGTTTTACAGTGGCGGAGTTACGTCACTTCAAAGTAGGGCACTTCAATAGATTTTAAAAATACTTCAATTATGAACTTTGAAATATATACAAGAATTAGAAGTACCGGTGAGAGTACCCTTATGTAAGGTGAGATCTAAGATCAAAATAGTAATTATCAATCTCAATTTCCTGCAATTTATGTATTCATCAGTTTTGTGTATATCTGATTGATATTGAGCTGCACCGCTGTAAAGTAGGGCACAGCTGATGACATTTAACACCGAATTACATGCGCTTACAATTTTACTCACATCTCTTAAACCAATTATAGTATCTAAACATATCATACATTATTAAAAAGGGTTTTTAACAACCTACAATATTTATTTAAACATTTTTTGATAACATCAATAGTTTACTTACAAATGTATAAAACAATTAATAATTAAATTTAAATTTGTTAATTATTTCAACTTCACACAACTTCTCTCCATATCTTTTTTATTCCACGAAAGCTAATGCGTTTAATGTGAGTAGTACGGATCTGTGGACGCTAACCTTACAGCTATACATCCATAACAATGAAAAATACCCTAAAATAAAGCATTTATTGTGACTTTGTTGAAGACTTATAATTATGCTAAGCTTCCTATAACAATGAACGCCAAGCTTTTCTTATTATAAATTATTATTTCTTTATATTTTTAACTATAAGTATATACACATACAATAGCATCTAAGAATACATGACGTTTCGAAGCGCGGCGCAGCGCAGCGTCTACTTATACAAGGTACGTATACAAGGCGTAAACCAGCGTCTTCCCGTGCCGTCTTCTTATTCTTTTTTGAATAGTGTTGGTGTACTCTTGTTCTTGCAGATTTAAATCGGATCATATTAATGAGTAATGATGCACGGAACTCTGCTTAAACATAGTCATTAGTTGTACAGTCCCATGTAGAAATATGTTTGAGTAAAAACACGGTGTGATGTTCTATGTTAGAGACGGCGCGACGCTTTAAAGAAGGCAAACAATTAAAAAAAAATGGAGATTCTTAAGAAAATGAACGGGACTGGAATTTAGTTGACATTCCTTTAATAATTAATACTTTATTTATATCTCAATTATTTCTGTAAGAGATATATGTATAAGACATTTTAGGAATTGTAAATTTTTAAATAAACTTATGTGTGGCTTCTGAAATCTAGTAATTAATCGAAGGAATAAGCAAAATAATTTTTTTTGACAAAATGATGGCGCTCGAAAAAAGAAATCGATTTTTAACAAAAATTTTGGCCTTAAATTGTTTATAAAAAAAAAGATATTTATCGTTGAGAAAAAACCTTCGATTAATTACTAAAATATATACTTAAGAAGCTTGTGTTAAAATTTGAGACTGATCGGTTCAGCTGTTTCCAAAAAATCTTAGTCACCGACTTCAAAAACACAGTTTTCAGAAAAACGCTTTTAAAATTTCAAAAGCACTTTACATAGAGTAAAAAAAATTATTTTCAACTTGTATCATTTCGAAAATAATCGCCGGATTTACTTGAAATTTCTGTGTGTGTACTTAAATATATGTACATTACGAATATGAATATTTTTTTTTTTGAAAATTTTAACTGTATATAACCCCTTAAATAAAACTTTGTAATATTTTTTTTAGTAATAGTTTATTCTGATTGAGATTTTAGTAGTCCAAAAAGATTAAGTAAAGTGTATTAAATATACGTTGCTTTGAAACGGGGTTAAAATTGAATATGTTCATATAAAACTACATATAATGATTAGAGAATCTAACGTTAAATCTCATGAATCAATGGACCAATAAGACAATGCGGCTGTTCTTATTTCATAGACTGGATCAATGATATATGTTTTAATGCTTCTCAGAAACAAATCGTGATTTTGTCCAAGTATAATTAGCGAACGTGGACGGAGGAAGACATGCACCAGAGAACAAAATACTGTGGAGTTGAGAATTTTAAATTTGTAGTACAGGGTGATTAAAAATAAACGCAACTTTATTTAATGCAGGAATTTCTAATAACATTTTTAGTGTTTTTTAAACGCATACTAATAAAGGTCTAAACATAGCACCATCTTTTAACATAATATGGTACTTTATTAGAAGAGGGGACACATTTACCGTACAAGACGGCACACCATATATATTTTACATATATATTTTCTGTATATGATATCAGAGTAATACATTTTACTAGATATGTGTATTGTGTATTTCTATCATCAATTTATATAATTATTTGTGCGCGTGTTACGTAAATATTACGAGGCTAACGCATAACAAATGGTTCAATAAAATATGGTCAGTCTGATGATAATCACTCTGTAGTATATTCACTTGCTTTCGTTCTTTATATGTTTCACGTCCACAAAAAATGCAATATATTTTTCAAATGAAGAATGACATTTCTCTATACGGCGGGAATTTAATAATAGCAGACTGCTCTAAATTATTTACCTCTGCGCTTTCAAACGCCATTCTCCACTGTCCAGAGATATGTAATTTGTAATTGATTATTACATCTAATTCATTTCATAATTGAGCAGCGTTGTGATAATTAATTAGCGTGGTTTCAATAATAACTTTCTATTAAATCTAGCGAAGAATGTCTGCACAAAGATGTACTGTAAATATAAAACATCTTTTCAATTTCGATTGTTACTATTTTGTTTCTTCCCATCACTTATAGTTGGTATGGTATTTAATAACAAATTCTTAGAAGATACCCAGAGCTCAGAGGTTTCTCTGAAGCGATTATATAACAATAGGGTCGTTAAGAAAATTTAAATATTGTTCCTCACAAAATTTCCACCTAATCTTTATATTTTTCCTACAGCAATGAGTTTATAATAGACTATTTTGGGGCTCTCATCGCCTGAGAGTGAATAACATAAGTTTTGCGTGTTATCCAAGTCGTTCGACATTTGTTTTCACCACCATCTTGAAAAAATGGCTACCAAAAAGTATTTTTGCTATATCTCTTTACCAGTAGGTCCTACGATAAATATACTTATTATCAATCTTATAGAACAATCAATTTGCTACAAGTTTGACATACAACATATTTTCGTACATTAAACAGGTCCGGAGCTACATCACTGCAAAGTGACGTACTTCACTAATTTTCGAGCACAATTTTTTCATTAATTATAAAGTAAGTTTTACCATTAAAAACCAATAAATAATTAACTTAGTTTCAATATAAATGCCCTACTATTTCCAGCTAGAGCCCCCTCTAAATTAAATCCGACACTGTGTGTAGTAAGAGTGCTGCACCTAATCTACATATTCTATATAGTAAGAATAATATTTATTTATCAATCCTTAAAACAGATTTCTTGCTCTATTAATCAAATGTAATATGCTATATTTTGTTAAGCCGATTCAAATCAAAATATTTATGAGAATATTTAGTTAAAACATTTTAAATATTGCGCAAATTTTCTTATTTTATGTTGTTAACATTTACATAGAAATACAAACTTGTAGATATATGATGTAGTGTATTTGTTCATAGTATATAAATAATAACTCCAAGGTAATTATATAGCGATATGTTTAGTAAACTGGGTGCATTAGTTATACTTAACAGGGCAAGTGCTTATGCATCTTATATGCTCTTGACAGTGACTTGAAGTTAGAAGTTACTTTTAAAAATATTATAAAAAGTTTGAATAATACTTGTTGAATAAAACAAGCCATTGCTTTGTTTCGAACTGTATTTTTTCACATTAAAAAGCAATGCTTTATTAACTTTTCCATTGTTTTGAAAACTACAAAAGTAGTGTCACTAAAACTATTGCAATTTAGAAACTAATGGCCAGAATATTATGAAATTTTAACACATATAGTATGAAAGTGGTGAAAGTAAAAAAATCCTTTTTGACGCACTTAGTTATTAACCACACACGATGCGTCCAACCATTAAGCGTCCAACGTTGGAAGGTGTTCGTAGCATCGTTTGGCGCCGGCTTAACTCAGCAACTTCTTTCAGCAACGTCTTTGACTGCAATAAAATTTGGCGTGTGAGAAAATAACTAGTAAGATAACGACGTTTGACTTACAACTTCGTAGACAGTATATAAAGATTTGGATATATGTAATTTAGGTATAAATGTAGTAAAAACTAACATAAATAATATTACATTTATACACATATTTTCACATATAAATGAACCGTATATAGAGAATGAATCCATGTATAGAACACATCTAGTACACTGTTATAAAACAATATTCAAAAAAAGAAATTAATAATTTATTTAGTAAAATATGTAAAATTCTTCAAATTTTTGTAGATAACACTATCAAGGAAGCAACCTAATACTTTAATAATAGCATAAAGTTCAATAGAAAAGTGTGCTTTTTTAGCACTGCCATATTTTCTGAGTTTGGTTGTTAGACTGCTATACGTTTAAATAAAAATACATTGATTATCCTACACTTCAATGCAATATGTATTAATGTTAAAAAACAATACAAAATATATTGATACTTTGCATAAATGCGCTCAAAAAACAACAGGATCAAAGCTGTCAATGCTGCGAGAAAGTCTTTGAGACAGATGTGATCAACAAGCTATAAAAGAACTCGGCTAATGATACCCAAAAATCAATTATATGTATACATAATCTTACACTTTATACGCAACGGAGTTGTTCACATATATGAGGCCACGATACCATAGAAACTGTCAATATAGTAGGAGGTCATCGGTGATAGGAAATAGCCAAACGTTAAATAAATTAAATGTTAAATGTTAAAATCTAGAGAATAGAAGAAAAAACTTTTTTTAAAAATTCAATTGTCTTTTAACGTCAATATATATTGGTTATGCTTTTGTTTGCAGATATGTGCCCTTAATCTACGTAAATTAAAGATTGATTCGGGTGTCGAATCCACAAGCTCAACATCATGGAGCCAACACAGTAACCCTCGCCGCGAATCGTAAGTAAATAACTTTTCCTACAATTGAGAAATACTGTATTACTTTTATTAACTTCACATTTCACAATACCTTTCTAAAACTTCTAACAAATTAAATAAATCAAAAGGATGTCATAAAAAAAATCATGTCTGCCCTATTAACGCCTGCAAAAGTCAAAGTAATTTTTTATGTATGACATTTCATCTCCAAGTAAATTATTACGTAATATTTTTATTAACATTGCATTATGGGTAAAACGATACGAGTATATAAAACTAACTCAGTCACTAACTAAACACGAGTACGAAGGGGAGGGGGCTACATTTTACCATTTATCTAGATACAATCCAGGGCACAACGGTTCCGGGGCATTGAGGGGCAGTTTGATTGGCTGGCCGTTGCTCCGTTGCTCCGGTCCTGACCCGTGACGACCTCTATGGTTCCCATCATGCTCAGCGTGTTTCTATGTTTGTTCATTTGTTTATTTCAAACAGGGGCAGGGGGACTCTTACCGTATATTAACTATATAGATCCTCATTCGTATTAACTAAGTACCTGAGATTAAAGATATACACATTGAGAAGGGTGGGTGAGTGGGAGAGGTACAGGAGAGGGGACGGAGGTAAACAGGAATTAATATTAAACTAAATTGTTAAATCGTTTAAACACATATAAGACGATATCTCCAATTTTATTAGGACGATAAAAAAGAAGAATATTTTCGATAATGTTTTTTGACGACACAGTTAATATATAATTATTTCTATAATTACTAAATAATAAAATAACATTTGAAGAATACTTTGTGAAATTTTCATAAATAAAGAAATGAGGCATTGACAGCGAATCTCCGCAGACGTCACAAAAAAAAGTAACATTGCGGTGCCACTCATAACTCATCACTGGATTATCTGAAATCGAAAAACCAAAATGATTTCATTAGTTGATAAGTTTCTGCAGGTAACGCTGTCGAGTTTTTCTTTTTTTATTGATTTTTCAATTTTTTACAGCAATTGAAAGTCAAAATACCGATTTTTCATGAAAAAAATCAGAAAAATAAGAAAAAACTCGACAGCATTACTTCGGCATTTATGTAAAGAAAGAGTGTGCAAAATTTCAAAAGAATCGGTCCAGTAGATTTGGAGCTAGAGAGGGCACCGACTCTGAAAAAGCTAAATTTGAGAAACTGCACCAGAGAGGTGAAGACTTAAAACTCTATATCTCCAACAGTTTTACTCCAATCGATTTCAAATTTTTACATAATAAACTTAATATGTTGTACATTAATATAAATGAATAAAGAAAATATTAAAAAAAAGTTGAATCATTACCCCCCACCCCCGCTCACTACTTTTAAACATAATAAAATAGATAAACGTTTTTATCTATGTTTACTAGTTCTATAATAATATCTATCAATAAAATATGAAACAACCCTATAATAGGGGTATTAATCGATTGAATAGGCACCCCTATGCTATTTAATAATGTTCCAGATCCAGATGGTAATGTGGTGTTACTATAATACTCTCTGCTCTATCCAATTCAATAGAAAAATTCAACAAGGGTTTTTTTATAAAGCAACTGGTGACCTCTATAGCCTCCGTGGCCCCAATCTGAACAGTGAACCCCAGAGGCAAAAGACTGTGAATACAAGAGTTTTCCTATAAAAAAGAACTAAATAAATTTACTGAAAATGTTTACAGGGATCATGTTGAGCGAGTTTAAAATTGCGCAAACTGTAAAATTTATTTTAAATTATGTATATGTATATATATGTGGAATCGTCACCGCAAGTGATTTACACTTAAGAATGCTGTTGTTTTGTCAATTATGAATTATTTTATATAATATTATAAGACAGCCTTGGCAATACATTATTTTCACGAAAAACAAGTCACGGTTCGATTTGGCTTATATCTAGACAGCTCTGACTTGACAACTGTCACTTTCGACGCATGCGCATAGAGAACAAATAGGAACATATACCTTTCTCTCTCGCACACTTTCAGGTTCAGCATTCTCTCTTCGTATATATATGCTCTAATCACTCCATAGACTATCTCGGTCACCTAGAGAAAGCTTTTTCCAAATTTATTAATGAAATATAATTTGAGAGATATTATTTTTGAATAGTCAATAGATCGCGCTGTAACCGATTCATCAACTTATATTGTATCATTAAAGATCATCGCGTAACCTCGCAAAACATACTGTTTAAGAATAAGAAGTATGAACCTAGTTCAAAACCTTATCACTATTAAGAAAAGGAAGGTAGTTAATCGTTTACCCCTCTGCTTCTTCCCCCCGTGTTACCCCGGTGACTCATGACCCTTGTGTCCGTTTGGACGTTGGTCTACATAAAATAAAATAGGGTAGCTACAAGGGTAGCCATTTAAGGGTATTCAGAGAACCATTGGGGCACCGGCACGGGCACCGGCCGCGTTAAATCAGACTCCCAGACTAGACTAACGTGGCGAGGGACTTCCCCGGTGAGGGGAAGGGAATGGGATGAGAACCAGAACGGGAGAATCCTGATGGTGATTTGTTATGGTTCTGTAGGGAATTTCCTGCAAAAAAAGAAAACTAAAATGAATAGAGAGACGAAAATAAGGAAAAGTGAATCACGTTGACTAGACACGCCACGCGCGTCGTACGATTTATGGAAGAGATCATGGTTGGAAATTCGGGCTGTGAAAATATATTTATTTGTATCATCATTTTCATTTTCCAGTCAAAAAGTATGCAATTAATGAAGTAATTATCCTCTTGTCAATGCCTCATTTCTTGATATTTATTTATGAAAATTTCACAAAGTATTCTTCAAATATCATTTTATCATGTAGTAATTATAGAAATAATTATATATTAACTGTGTCGTCAGAAAACATTATCGAAAATATGCTATTTTTGATCGTTTTGTCCAATCAGAGCTGCATTATCCAATAGAGAGGCATCACAATTATTTAGGCCCGTTATTCAAAGTAGATTTCCACCACTTAACACAACTGAATCGCGCGGGACCTAAAATTAGGTTTCCGCCAAAATAAAGTAAATTTCTGCCTTTGAAACCACAAGAATAACATATTCCAAATATCAATACATCAAATAGAAATCCCATTGACGCCACTAGTGTTTTTATAGCTCCTTGTCGCTATCATTTCTACTGAAGGAACAACGAGTTCAGATTTACCCAAGGACAACACAGAAAAAAAACCCTCTTTTTTAAAAACATGTGTTACACATACTGGTATACGTGTAACAATAAAAGTCAATCGGACAAAAGTTAGAGCTCGTAAGGGTTGTAAAGCACGAAGGGTGTGAGGGTGAACGGTACAAGCGTGTGTTAAACGACATGAATGGCTTATTTAGGAGGTATTAGGCATATCAATAACACAGCCTCGTGTGGTAGGTATCGAATTGAACGTATAGTGACTATATCACATTGAAATTACGCATGAAAATGTTATATTATATGTTTTTTGCGTACTGAACCTTTTTTATTGTATATACTCATATATATTGTATTGTGAATTGAGTTAATACTACTTAGTAGCCAAATAATCGAAGAAAATGTAATATATCAGTACTATATTATCAGTTTACGAAGAAAAAGGCACTTTTCTGAGAATTGCACATAGCGACTGAATTCCCGATTGACATGCGCCACTCTGGTTTGTTTCCATCCGATACAAAACTTTATTTTAGGACACCATTCATAACATGATAAAATTGTTACTTTTTTATTGATATATACTACTGCTGGAGGTAAATGAATATTGAAGATTTATTTAAATAAATGCGAGACGGGAGGGGGAGGGGAAGGGGGTATGTGCTCACAAGGTGGTGATCCGTATAGACAATCATATGTCACGTATTTATTAAATATAAATTGACAGAGGATTTAATACGTTGATAACATAACCAAGAGATATATTTTTCTTTTATTCCAATAAATACAACATACAAGTGAAACATAAAAACTAAATAATATATTATAGCGTACATACTTTTCAGTATGTGCGTGTATGCTTTGTCTTTGTCCACGTGCGCAGTTTTTTACGATATTCCGAGTACTAAAAACTGCAATATGTGGGCATTTTTGGTATGCACATTAATAAATATATACGTGTCCTTTCTTCCTTATCCTTCATCGTAATCCTTCATATACAAATTTGTCCGCGTGCGCATTTCCAACCATTAGTTTGTAATTGTGCGTAATTTTCTTCTGTGTCCAGCTCCTCGGTATGTATATTTCATTGAAATATACATTTATCCTACAAAATAATATCAATAACCAAATTTGTCCTTGTGCGCATTTTTCTTGTGCGATTTCCAACCATTAGTTTGTAATTGTGCGTAATTTTCTTCTGTGTCCAGCTCCTCAGTATGTATATTTCATTGAAATATACATTTATCCTACAAAATAAAATCAATAACTAAGTTTGTCATTGTGCGCATTTTTCTTGTGCGCATTTCTAACCATTAGTTTGTACCTGTGCGTAATTTTCTTCGGTGTCCTGCTCCTCGGTATGTATATTTCATTAAAACATACATATATCCTACAAAATAAAATCAATATCCAATCAATTATAAATTCTCCCATTGCCTAGCAGGATTCCCCACAACTACAAACACTTTGCTATTCCTAGGCTACACGTTGTACGAGTATACTTACACAGAACATACGTTTACTGGTCGGTAAAGCGTACCCGGCAATTTCCATACTAACTCGCGTTGTACCATATAATTTAGACATGGTTTGTTTACATTTTCACTGAAATTCCATATATTTATTTTGTTTAGTGCTTAACTTTAAGATGGTTTGTGCATGCTTTGTACATTTTTAACGTGTTCTGTTTGTTATGTTTATCCGTGTGTACCTGTAATCCAACGTGTGTTAAACATTGGCTTTGGATATGAGATTACAGTGTGGATACACTGTTATATTTTAAATTTATTTCGGATTTTTTTTAAGCATATTTTCGATAATGTTTTTTGACGACACAGTTATTATATAATTATTTCTATAATTACTACATAATAAAATAACATTTGAATAATACTTTGTGAAATTTTCATGAGTAAATTTCAAGAAATGAGGCATTGACAGCGAATCTCCGCAGACGTCAGACAGACAAAGAAAATGTCCTTCATAACTCATCACTGGATTTTCTGAAATCAAAAAACCAAAATGATTTCATTAGTTGATAAGTTTCTGCAGGTAACCCAGTCGAGTTCTTTTTATATTATTGTTTTTTCAATTTTTTACATCACTTAGAAGTGAAAATATCGATTTTCTCGAAAATATAGAGAGGTGATGACTTAAAACTCTATATCTCCGACAGTTTTACTCCAATCGACTTTAAATTTTCACACAGTAAACTTAATATGTTGTACATTAATACAAATAAATAAAAAGAAAATTGAAACCTTAACCCTTAAGAACATTCCTCTAGGCAATATTTAACCTTCAAACCCATACTGTATATATCAATACGATGCAGAGTTTTCCAATGTTCTACCAATGTTAAATGCAGCCTGTTCATGTTCTTATAGTTACCAGTAAACACCTTTGCTTTGTGCTGAACGTAGCTGTTGCTAGCTGCATGATTCGTGGACTCGGATACGGATGCATCGCTCGCTAACTTCACTTTGCTTTGCCTATGTATGCACCTCTGCACTGGATTATTCCTCTTCTCCGTTCACTCAGCTATTTGGATGGCTTGTGGGAGCACTAGAACTGGA
This sequence comes from Panorpa germanica, assembly GCA_963678705.1. NCBI lineage: Eukaryota > Metazoa > Arthropoda > Insecta > Mecoptera > Panorpidae > Panorpa > Panorpa germanica. The sequence continues at coordinate 2,132,148 of OY783222.1, forward strand.
GATGGGAGGCTGAGGTACATAGGAATACATGTGCTGTGTTTTAGCATTTGCACATTCAATGCATCGCATCGCATCGGCCGTGTCGTGAACCGCGCGCTATTGATAAAAGTAATTGTTTGATAATTATTACTGATCGAAACATGAGCCATCGATCAGAGATTATTCTGGAATATAGAAAGTCTTGCATGGTTTTGTGACTTCATTTTGGACTAGTTTTGGTCAAATTTATTGTAGGAGTAATTAATTGTGAAGGGGTGGCAGAAAAACTGGCTAATATAAACTTTTCAAGTCCTAAGCTTCCGAATCAATCATAGAAACTGCAGACAAAGTTTTGTTCTTGTCTGAAAGCGTCTCTTTATAGTTCTATATAATCTCTAGTAGATGGGGCTATGTTTTATAGGTAATAAGTATTTGTAAGAGTAGAAGTTGATGTCGAAAACTTTAAACGAGGTTATTAAGAGCGGTTAGTTATTATAAAAGTAATATATCGATAGTTCTGAAATATGCAGAGAAAACTAGAAAATTTGACATCTTAATTCAGCACTGGATACGTAATTTGTTTCAAAAATACCTTAGAAAAGCGGTCTTTTTGTGTGTTTAATCAAGGACCAAAAAAGTATCATACCCACTCATTGCTTTAATTTAATTGTGTATTGTTTATTAAATTGTTTTGCATATGGCAATACACAGTAGTCATTCACAGTACTATTTGTAATTTAATTTACTTTTTAAGTTTTCTTAGTTTTTATAGAACCTTACAAGGTCCAATGTTTTAAATTAAAAATATTAAATTAAGAAGAACTATATTATACTATAACCTCCAAAATGTGACAATCTGTCAAAATGTAGTAGGATTTACTTTTAAAAGAATTTTAATGTCAGCTTTAGTCAAATATAGAAGGGAAAACAATTTCCATTACTAATTGTTATTAAAAATAGCAATTTTAATTATTTCACATACAATTTTGTCGAACTGTCAAAATCTATATTACTAACAATGCATACGCACCAACTAAATTAACTAAACTTAAATTAAAACACAAATGTGAAAAGGAATGCTTAAACGAAAACCTAAAATCTAGATAACAATATTAAATAAAAGCAGTAAGGGTTAAGTCTATCACAATTTGTTTTAGATATTTCGAAGTGTTTGCTCTATAGATACCGTCCTCTATGTCTCATTGCACAGTACTTGTTTCATATTTGCACAGGGGTTGCTTGATCATGCGCGAACACGCTAAATTGCAGTCTGTTTATGTGAGAATGTTTTCTTAGCTTGAAGCTCATTGGTGCCTACAAGCCATGGACTATAGAATGAATATTAAGTCAAGCTTCAATGATACAGCCTAGCTGTTGATCTCGTTTTAGAAAACTAACAAAGACCTGCCTGAGAATGCTGGGAGAATACACAAAAACAATTCCACACAAATTATCTAATAAACAATTAGCTACTTAATTAATTGCAATATTGAGAAATGGGTTTTGTGATTAATCAACAAGATGTTCCACTTCAAATCTAGCAGTAATTGTTGTCTTATGCTTTAAGTTGTCATAACGAAATAAGTATTTTTTGTTTGTCCAAAATTTGTTTTAATTTAATAGTTTAAGGCTCTTAAAACTATTGTTACTCACGCCTCTGAGAAGCAGTATGTATCTTGTACCATATCATAATAAGTATATCATGAAGATTTTATATTTCTTGTACATCCTGCCATAAACATTCTTTGCGGTTTTCGATTTCCTGAACAATGTGTTTCTTTAAACGGCAGCCTTTAAGAAGTTACTCCATGCACTGCTACTTTTTCTATAATGTGTGAAAAACATGCTGATCATTCCTATAAAAGAATTTGTAATAAAAGAAGGTGTGTTCAAAAAGTAACACGAACTTTTAAGCGCCTACGTTTGAGATTTTATCAAAAAACTGTTTTCTGTAAGTAGTTGGTACTGTCCTTAATTATTCTGCCAAATTTGAGCAAGATCTGTCTACTAGTTTATCTAGAGAAGCTGATTGAATCAGTCTATTATTCAGGAAAGTAATTGAAGACCCGATCTGATTTTGTGAAGGCCTTTAAAGAGAGTGTTGTCGTCGTAGAGAGACAGTTCAATAAAAAACGAACAAAAACACCAATATTTACACCAAAGAGACAGTTCTTAAAACATGTCTGTCTTTAAAAACCATTTTAGTAAACAAAACACATTCCCATGTGGAGTCGGTCAGATCTGCTTGGTTTGAACACGCAGTTTTTTGTGAATATTTGCGCTTGTCAGTTGTTGTTTATCATGTTTATAATTTTTATGGGACACACAGAAAAACACTAAAAACAAAACCAGTCTGTTCAGTGTGAATAGTCTGTTTTCGGGAAACAGACTGTTCTAAAATAAAACAAAACATGTTTTTGTTCTTTGAAAACAAAACCGGCATAAGACAGTTTCTTGGTTGGCATCTGTAGCAACGTTTTATTATATTATTTTAAGATGAGTTGCAGATTAATTTGCAGTGTAATTTTACTTATGGTAATTGAAGTTTAAATACATACAAGTATTTAACAAGTTAATTTTAATTTACCATTTAAATTGTTTAAGAAAACAACGCCTGCTAATCTCTGTATCGGTGTAGACATATTTATATCACAAAAAGTTCTTCTTTGTGTTCTTATTTATTAGCATCATGATATATTACGTCTATTTATAAAACAAGATAATTTATAACCATGACTGTACATTAACCATATATACACGAGCTTAAGCACCTTTAAGTATAATCTCCTTTTTTTTAAATACTCATAAAATTAGAAGCATAATAATACAACATAATTTGATAAACCGTACTTAATACTAGGTTTAACTCGCTCACTAGATCATGAGCACATGGTTACAACGAGTGCTACGGCTCTACATATCGTAGCGCGTAGCGTGTAGTGTGTAGAGAGCGGGGCTACGGACCGCAGCAAGCGAGGAAGCGATGTTTGTAATCGCACTAACTCGTACTGGTACTCGAAGGAGTCACTTGACGGAATGTTAAAACGTTCTCTAGGAGTACACTACGCTGGCCTATTACTTGGTATTTTAATCCGTAAATGATGCGATGCGATGATGAGCGAACGGTTGCGTTCAATGGAATATAGAAACTAAAATAAATAAATGTTTGCAAATTGTGAATTTGTCGAATTTCACAAAAGTTAGGTTAGGTTTTTTTAGGGAATCGCAAGTAGAGACACCCAAACAAGCTTTATATTAGTTAAATCGATCCTGGCGATGCAATCTTGTAATTAAATTAATTTTTAAGTTAATAAGACAAATTAGTTCAAATCTGGGTTACTTTGCAAAAGAAGAAATTGTCCAGAATTTAAGAAATATTCTATCAAGTGTCATACCATTTTGGAATCCTTCTTAAATGCGCCAACTTTTAATATTACTTGCCAAACTCGCATAGTCCTTTTTTTCAGTACAGTCACTCAAAGTAGGGCGAAGAATTAACCTTGAATATTTGGTTGTACAAAAAGTGTCAATTTCTTCCAAGCTGGAGCAGTTGGCTTTACATTTTAGGCAAGAGTTTACAGAAATATTATTCAGGATCAAATAACAAAAAATATTTTTAAAAAAGGTCCAGATTTGTGCCAACAGGAGTGAAAAGATTGTCACAGGATGCAGATCTTCTCGATTTTTTTAAATGTCAATTTCTTAATCTGCAACTGTTTCGCCTTTCAAACTTTTCTATGTCTTACCTTGTTCTATGATACATAAATATTTTTAACAAGCTGTGTAGCAGCCCTTACCCTTTGCCCTTCAGTACGTATTTATGTTTTCACAAGATAGTGGCTTAACAGGCATGTTTAACTCTCCAGCCATGCTCCATCCCAACAAGGATTCTGTGCTGGAGCTGCTATCTTCAGGAACGATGTTTTGCACTAAGTATTATTATTATATGTACTAATATTTATTAAAGATTAATCTCAACCTGGAGGAGGATATTTGCATCACACTAGTGCAGGTATTTATGAATATTCATCCATTATCCTAACGTGTTAGGTATCCCACATACTCGTCCGGACAGTAAAGAACTATTTACTGTCTTTTGTTGTAAAATACGCTTTTATAGTATACGCAAATCTCCTCACAAATTATCTATTCAAATTTTTTTATTTAGCAAAATTTGAACTGGCTAGTTTAACAGGAAATGATGAAACAATCAGTTGCAAAGTTTTGACCCTAGTGACATTTACCTTAATGTAGTTCTAGTGCAAAACCTCTTTTCGATAGATTTCTTTCAAATATTATAAAGTAAACTAATATAAAGTATCATTCCCACTCACTGTTTTAATTTAATTTATTCTTTAAGTTTTCTTAATTTTTTTAGAACCTTATAAGGTCCAATATTTTAAATTAAAAATATTAAATTAAGAAAAACTATATTATATTATAACCTCCAAAATGTGACAACCTGTCAAAATGCAGAAGGATTTACTTTTAAAAGAAGTTTAATGTCAATTTTTGAAAAATATAGAAGTGAAAACAATTTCTATTACTAATTGTTATTAAAAATAGCAATTTTAATTATTTCACATACAATTTTCTCGAACTGTCAAAATTTATATTACTAACGATGCATACGCACCAACTAAATTAACTAAACTTAAATTAAAACACAAATGTGAAAAGGAATGCTTAAACGAACGTTCTTAAAATATAGTTACGTTTAAGTTACTTAAAGTAAGAGAAATTGGTAAACTATTATTTTCATAACTTTCTCAGTTTTTATAGAAACTCCTATCTCAGTTATTCAACGCGTTATTAACATAAACACTACTTAAATCTTAAATTAAATTAGTAACCAAAGATTAAAACCTGATTTATTTCAAAGAATCGATTACATTATTAATTTATTACGGCTTATAATTTGTAATAAACAAATTACTGCCAATCAAATCACTGCGTTATTTATAATTCCTACATCACCTGATTATAAACCGAACATGATATTTAAATCCCGTGCAATCAATATCTGACACACTGTTAATGATAGTTTAAACGATCGCAAACCGTAGATTGTTCTAGTTATCTTTATAACAACGTTCTCGCATACATCTACAAATCTGTGTAAGTGTGTGTGTGTAACCTGTTGGAATGTGTACAACATTATCAGATGTAGTATTCAGAGGCTGTTGCTCGATACAGCTTCACAAATATCGAGTATAACTTCATTTCGTATTATTTCTTGTACGATATTCGTTATTGCTTGCTGTCAGATGTTTTCTGAATTGGTGGGACGCTAAAAGTCAATTTCATGACACATGATTCTCCATTTAACTGTTACGTTTTATTAGTGCATGTTTCAGCCACTATACTTAGAAAATGGTTTTCGAAAATTTATTTGTAATGACTTGTTGAGAATACTTGTCTTGATACTTGAAGCTAGGATTCTCTTTACTAAAAATCAGTAATTATGTGACATTCATTTATTATTAATCTATTCCAATTGAATATGTATATTGTCAAGTCTCTTAACTGATCCAGGTGTATATGTATCTCCAGAGACGGCCTTTGGGGGTGGCAAGCAGGACAACCGCCCGGGGCCTCGCATTCTCGCGTAACAACCCAAGTAGAAAAATTTATTACGAAGTATGTATCTGAATCTCGCGCCTCGCTCTTTAGAAATCCCACTAGAATCACTGTGTATATCTTTTAAAGCATTCATGTGTCTTAGTTTATCATCATTAGTATTTGAAGTTTTTGTGCTTGTTAACTTTTATAAATCTACCAATATAAACAATTATTTCTCGTCAATTATCATCAAAAATACTTACTTACAATTTACATAAATTATACAAAAAACAAGTGCCTTGCAAAGATCTGCTGCCCTGGGGCCTCGCAAAGATCTGCTGCCCGGGGCCTCGCAATGGCTAAGGCCGCCCCTGTCTCTTGGTGCGTATCCGCTAATCCATAAGACACTGCATCAGCATTCTGAGGCCTGAGTTGAAGTAACAGCGATGTGCTTCGTTATATTAGGAAGAAGAAGGAACAGTGCTTCTCTCGCTTACTCATTCTGTAGACCCATTCTGAATCTTCCTATTCGTCTTGTACTTTACAGCATCACTTTTCGAATACGGCCCATCGCTTTCGTGCTACAATAAAGCAATTTGAATTAGTTCGCCAATGTAATGCATTGTTCTTACCTGCATTTTTCGTTAAATATATTTTTTGTGTTGTTTACGAGATATTTATGACTTATTTACAAATATCTGAGATGTTTATTATTAAAAAGTCGTGTAATTAGAAACTAAACATTTGTTATTTAATTATATAAATATAAATACAGGCTTTCTGTGAAGTCTTTGATACAGGAGGCTTGTGCAGTGTAGAAATGAAGATGATTTACATCTTTGGTCTTCTCGTGTAAAAAAGTTGGTCAAATGATGCATACATTTTGAAAATTGAAAATATTTTTTATTTTATTCATAAAAAGATTGAACACCTGTTCAATATATATATATATTTGAATGAAATGTTTCAATTTAAAAATATAATTACAGTTTACAATTGTAGATGACTTAAGATAGTTTTTAAAGAAATGTAGCATTCAATTTTTAATGTTTTGTTTTCAGTTGCCGGTCAAACTTACAACAATGGAACATTCTTTGACGGGGCCCAAACTTTGCAGAAATGCTACGCTACTGCAATGAGGTTACTGGTGAAATGAATCTACTTTGGTGTTGCAGACCTATAGGTAAACAACAGATACTTTACAAATATAAAGCCGCCTATAGTTACTCTGTGAAATTAGAGAGTTTCTTAATTTAGATTTTATTTAAATTTGATTCAACTTTTGTAATAAGTTTTCTTACTGATCAAAACTGAGAGATAGAAAATAATATTTTGTTTTAAAAATTATGAAAATTGAAAAGTAATTTAAATTTAATCCGTTGAATTTTAAGACGGCTTTTATTAAAATATAAATATTTAACATTTTTACGGAGCTTACTTTTAAGAATGTGGCACTCTTGCTTTAACACAAGTATCATCTTCTATTGTCTAATTATTTCTAATATTGTCTATATATATTTTAAGGATAGTATATGTATTATCCTACCTATCAACTTAAATATAAAATTCTTCTTTAGGAATGGTGCATAATCATCAAAACTAGAATGATCAGCATCTGTGTCATGAAGCTTGAAAAAATAAACAGCAAACCCGATCAAAATTACAACACTATCAAGATTCTCATCGAGATATATATGGTCAACAAATTATACAAGGAGAACAATCGGCGAATAACAAAAGAAGAGTTTATCCAATTAAATTTGAATGCATAAATTATAGTGTACAAAGATTAAAATTTAATAGGGAAATATTAGAAACATTTCCGAATAATACCAGATTTTTGTTATGTGATTCAAAATTAATTAGTGAAATATTGAAATATTTAGACAATACTAAAATAAAATTATAAGTATAAAAAAAAATTGATGCTTATGGCGAATAGAAGGCAAGGCCAAATAAATAAATAAAATAAAAAAATTAGAAGAAATCAATTGTAGTATATTTATTATAAAAATGTATAATTAAAAATATATGAAAATAAAAACTATCTGAAATATAATTTTAATTCTTTTAATTATACATATAAGTAAAAAAAAATTATTATACTTTAGGTAAATAGAAAATGTAGATATTTAAAAATCGATTCCACACGTGTCAAAGTAGTTGCACATTATTAAAATTTCAAATGTTATACTACTCTTGTTAATTTCATAAAAATTCAACTTTTGATTTTGTTTATTTTTGAATGATTCTTAACGTACTTTTTTACGCTGATTTCAAATCTACAATTTGTTTTTTTCTAGGTGTCCCGGTTTTCAAGATATCGGCATGTTTAGGCATAAATAATAGAGACATTTAAAAATGGATTTCATTTTTAAAAGCAGCATAAAAAACTACGTTCGAATACATCTTTTATTTGTCAAAACAAAAAATTGATTTTGTATCAATATTTTAAAGGTTATACTCTTATTAATTTCATAAAAATTGCAGTATGAATTTTATAAAACGGGGTGCACTGAGTACGGCTGCATAAATTTCTGATTTTAAAGGTTATAACCCCTTGTGAAATTTAAAAAGAAATTAAAAAATTAAAATATTTTATTTTCAACTTTTAAATATGTTTTTAAACGTACTTTTTCCCGCTGATTTCAAAATTAAAAACCATTTTTAAGTATCTCCATTATTAACGCCTTGACAGGCCAATATCTCGAGAACCGGAAGTGCCACTAAAATATAAATTGCAGATTTGAAATCAGCATAAATTTTTACGTTAAGAACTATTATAAATTTAACAATCGGAGACCATCAATTTTTTATCAAATTTTAAAGGTTAACCCCTTGTGAAATTTAAAAAGAAATTAAAAAATTAAAATATTTTATTTTCAACTTTTAAATATGTTTTTAAACGTACTCTATCCCGCTGATTCCAAATCTGAAAACGAATTTAAAATGCAGAAATTTCAATTATTATAAAATTAACAAAAGTATAACCTTTAAAAATGTTCTATACCCCGATTTATGAAATTTGAATTTTAACAAGAGTATAACCTTTGTAATTTTCAATAAAATCATGCAATTTTTTTGACGATTTTAATATGTTTTTTAACGTAATTTTTAACGCTGATTTCAAAATTAAAAACCATTTTTAAGTATCTCCATTATTAACGCCTTGACAGGCCAATAGCTCGAGAACCGGAAGTGCTACTAAAATATAAATTGCAGATTTGAAATCAGCATAAATTTTTACGTTAAGAACTATTATAAATTTAACAATCGAAGACCATCAATTTTTTATCAAATTTTAAAGGTTAACCCCTTGTGAAATTTAAAAAGAAATTAAAAAATTAAAATATTTTATTTTCAACTTTTAAATATGTTTTTAAACGTACTTTATCCCGCTGATTCCAAATCTGAAAACGAATTTAAAATGCAGAAATTTCAATTATTATAAAATTAACAAAAGTATAACCTTTAAAAAATTTCTATACCCCGATTTATGAAATTTGAATTTTAACAAGAGTATAATAACCTTTGTAATTTTCAATAAAATCATGCAATTTTTTTGACGATTTTAATATGTTTTTTAAAGTAGTTTTTAACGCTGATTTCAAAATTAAAAACCATTTTTAAGTATCTCCATTATTAACGCCTTGACAGGCCAATATCTCGAGAACCGGAAGTGCCACTAAAATATAAATTGCAGATTTGAAATCAGCATAAATCTTTACGTTAAGAACTATTATAAATTTAACAATAGGAGACCATCAATTTTTTATCAAATTTTAAAGGTTAACCCCTTGTGAAATTTAAAAAGAAATTAAAAAATTAAAATATTTTATTTTCAACTTTTAAATATGTTTTTAAACGTACTTTATCCCGCTGATTCCAAATCTGAAAACGAATTTAAAATGCAGAAATTTCAATTATTATAAAATTAACAAAAGTATAACCTTTAAAAAATTTCTATACCCCGATTTATGAAATTTGAATTTTAACAAGAGTATAATAACCTTTATAATTTTCAATAAAATCATGCAATTTTTTTGACGATTTTAATATGTTTTTTAAAGTAGTTTTTAACGCTGATTTCAAAATTAAAAACCATTTTTAAGTATCTCCATTATTAACGCCTTGACAGGCCAATATCTCGAGAACCGGAAGTGCCACTAAAATATAAATTGCAGATTTGAAATCAGCATAAATCTTTACGTTAAGAACTATTATAAATTTAACAATAGGAGACCATCAATTTTTTATCAAATTTTAAAGGTGAAACCATTATAACCTTTAAAAATGTTCTATACCCCGAGTTATGAAATTTGAATTTTAACAAGAGTATAACCTTTGTAATTTTCAATAAAATCATGCAATTTTTTTGACGATTTTAATATGTTTTTTAACGTAATTTTTAACGCTGATTTCAAAATTAAAAACCATTTTTAAGTATCTCCATTATTAACGCCTTGACAGGCCAATATCTCGAGAACCGGAAGTGCCACTAAAATATAAATTGCAGATTTGAAATCAGCATAAATTTTTACGTTAAGAACTATTATAAATTTAACAATCGGAGACCATCAATTTTTTATCAAATTTTAAAGGTTAACCCCTTGTGAAATTTAAAAAGAAATTAAAAAATTAAAATATTTTATTTTCAACTTTTAAATATAGTTTTAAACTAACTTTTTCCCGCTGATTTCAAAATTAAAAATAATTTTTAAGTATCTCCATTATTAACGCCTTGACAGGCCAATATCTCGAGAACCGGAAGTGCCACTAAAATATAAATTGCAGATTTGAAATCAGCATAAATCTTTACGTTGAAAACTATTATAAATTTAACAATAGGAGACCATCAATTTTTTATCAAATTTTAAAGGTTAACCCCTTGTGAAATTTAAAAAGAAATTAAAAAATTAAAATATTTTATTTTCAACTTTTAATTATGTTTTTAAACGTACTTTTTCCCGCTGATTTCAAAATTAAAAATAATTTTTAAGTATCTCCATTATTAACGCCTCGACAGGCCAATATCTCGAGAACCGGAAGTGCCACTAAAATATAAATTGCAGATTTGAAATCAGCATAAAACTTTACGTTAAGAACTATTATAAATTTAACAACAGGAGACCATCAATTTTTTATCAAATTTTAAAGGTTAACCCCTTGTGAAATTTAAAAAGAAATTAAAAAATTAAAATATTTTATTTTCAACTTTTAAATATGTTTTTAAACGTACTTTTTCCCGCTGATTTCAAAATTAAAAATAATTTTTAAGTATCTCCATTATTAACGCCTTGACAGGCCAATATCTCGAGAACCGGAAGTGCCACTAAAATATAAATTGCAGATTTGAAATCAGCATAAATCTTTACGTTAAGAACTATTATAAATTTAACAATAGGAGACCATCAATTTTTTATCAAATTTTAAAGGTTAACCCCTTGTGAAATTTAAAAAGAAATTAAAAAATTAAAATATTTTATTTTCAACTTTTAAATATGTTTTTAAACGTACTTTTTCCCGCTGATTTCAAAATTAAAAATAATTTTTAAGTATCTCCATTATTAACGCCTTGACAGGCCAATATCTCGAGAACCGGAAGTGCCACTAAAATATAAATTGCAGATTTGAAATCAGCATAAATCTTTACGTTAAGAACTATTATAAATTTAACAATAGGAGACCATCAATTTTTTATCAAATTTTAAAGGTTAACCCCTTGTGAAATTTAAAAAGAAATTAAAAAATTAAAATATTTTATTTTCAACTTTTAAATATGTTTTTAAACGTACTTTATCCCGCTGATTCCAAATCTGAAAACGAATTTAAAATGCAGAAATTTCAATTATTATAAAATTAACAAAAGTATAACCTTTAAAAAATTTCTATACCCCGATTTATGAAATTTGAATTTTAACAAGAGTATAATAACCTTTGTAATTTTCAATAAAATCATGCAATTTTTTTGACGATTTTAATATGTTTTTTAAAGTAGTTTTTAACGCTGATTTCAAAATTAAAAACCATTTTTAAGTATCTCCATTATTAACGCCTTGACAGGCCAATATCTCGAGAACCGGAAGTGCCACTAAAATATAAATTGCAGATTTGAAATCAGCATAAATCTTTACGTTAAGAACTATTATAAATTTAACAATAGGAGACCATCAATTTTTTATCAAATTTTAAAGGTTAACCCCTTGTGAAATTTAAAAAGAAATTAAAAAATTAAAATATTTTATTTTCAAATTTTAAATATGGTTTTAAACTAACTTTTTCCCGCTGATTTCAAAATTAAAAATAATTTTTAAGTATCTCCATTATTAACGCCTTGACAGGCCAATATCTCGAGAACCGGAAGTGCCACTAAAATATAACTTGCAGATTTGAAATCAGCATAAATCTTTACGTTAAGAACTATTATAAATTTAACAATAGGAGACCATCAATTTTTTATCAAATTTTAAAGGTTAACCCCTTGTGAAATTTAAAAAGAAATTAAAAAATTAAAATATTTTATTTTCAACTTTTAAATATGTTTTTAAACGTACTTTTTCCCGCTGATTTCAAAATTAAAAATAATTTTTAAGTATCTCCATTATTAACGCCTTGACAGGCCAATATCTCGAGAACCGGAAGTGCCACTAAAATATAAATAGCAGATTTGAAATCACCATAAATCTTTACGTTGAAAACTATTATAAATTTAACAATAGGAGACCATCAATTTTTTATCAAATTTTAAAGGTTAACCCCTTGTGAAATTTAAAAAGAAATTAAAAAATTAAAATATTTTATTTTCAACTTTTAAATATGTTTTTAAACGTACTTTTTCCCGCTGATTTCAAAATTAAAAATAATTTTTAAGTATCTCCATTATTAACGCCTTGACAGGCCAATATCTCGAGAACCGGAAGTGCCACTAAAATATAAATTGCAGATTTGAAATCAGCATAAATCTTTACGTTAAGAACTATTATAAATTTAACAATAGGAGACCATCAATTTTTTATCAAATTTTAAAGGTTAACCCCTTGTGAAATTTAAAAAGAAATTAAAAAATTAAAATATTTTATTTTCAACTTTTAAATATGTTTTTAAACGTACTTTATCCCGCTGATTCCAAATCTGAAAACGAATTTAAAATGCAGAAATTTCAATTATTATAAAATTAACAAAAGTATAACCTTTAAAAAATTTCTATACCCCGATTTATGAAATTTGAATTTTAACAAGAGTATAATAACCTTTGTAATTTTCAATAAAATCATGCAATTTTTTTGACGATTTTAATATGTTTTTTAAAGTAGTTTTTAACGCTGATTTCAAAATTAAAAACCATTTTTAAGTATCTCCATTATTAACGCCTTGACAGGCCAATATCTCGAGAACCGGAAGTGCCACTAAAATATAAATTGCAGATTTGAAATCAGCATAAATCTTTACGTTAAGAACTATTATAAATTTAACAATAGGAGACCATCAATTTTTTATCAAATTTTAAAGGTTAACCCCTTGTGAAATTTAAAAAGAAATTAAAAAATTAAAATATTTTATTTTCAACTTTTAAATATGGTTTTAAACTAACTTTTTCCCGCTGATTTCAAAATTAAAAATAATTTTTAAGTATCTCCATTATTAACGCCTTGACAGGCCAATATCTCGAGAACCGGAAGTGCCACTAAAATATAAATTGCAGATTTGAAATCAGCATAAATCTTTACGTTAAGAACTATTATAAATTTAACAATAGGAGACCATCAATTTTTTATCAAATTTTAAAGGTGAAACCATTATAACCTTTAAAAATGTTCTATACCCCGAGTTATGAAATTTGAATTTTAACAAGAGTATAACCTTTGTAATTTTCAATAAAATCATGCAATTTTTTTGACGATTTTAATATGTTTTTTAACGTAATTTTTACCGCTGATTTCAAAATTAAAAACCATTTTTAAGTATCTCCATTATTAACGCCTTGACAGGCCAATATCTCGAGAACCGGAAGTGCTACTAAAATATAAATTGCAGATTTGAAATCAGCATAAATTTTTACGTTAAGAACTATTATAAATTTAACAATCGGAGACCATCAATTTTTTATCAAATTTTAAAGGTTAACCCCTTGTGAAATTTAAAAAGAAATTAAAAAATTAAAATATTTTATTTTCAACTTTTAAATATGTTTTTAAACGTACTTTATCCCGCTGATTCCAAATCTGAAAACGAATTTAAAATGCAGAAATTTCAATTATTATAAAATTAACAAAAGTATAACCTTTAAAAAATTTCTATACCCCGATTTATGAAATTTGAATTTTAACAAGAGTATAATAACCTTTGTAATTTTCAATAAAATCATGCAATTTTTTTGACGATTTTAATATGTTTTTTAAAGTAGTTTTTAACGCTGATTTCAAAATTAAAAACCATTTTTAAGTATCTCCATTATTAACGCCTTGACAGGCCAATATCTCGAGAACCGGAAGTGCCACTAAAATATAAATTGCAGATTTGAAATCAGCATAAATCTTTACGTTAAGAACTATTATAAATTTAACAATAGGAGACCATCAATTTTTTATCAAATTTTAAAGGTTAACCCCTTGTGAAATTTAAAAAGAAATTAAAAAATTAAAATATTTTATTTTCAACTTTTAAATATGGTTTTAAACTAACTTTTTCCCGCTGATTTCAAAATTAAAAATAATTTTTAAGTATCTCCATTATTAACGCCTTGACAGGCCAATATCTCGAGAACCGGAAGTGCCACTAAAATATAAATTGCAGATTTGAAATCAGCATAAATCTTTACGTTAAGAACTATTATAAATTTAACAATAGGAGACCATCAATTTTTTTTATCAAATTTTAAAGGTTAACCCCTTGTGAAATTTAAAAAGAAATTAAAAAATTAAAATATTTTATTTTCAACTTTTAAATATGTTTTTAAACGTACTTTTTCCCGCTGATTTCAAAATTAAAAACCATTTTTAAGTATCTCCATTATTAACGCCTTGACAGGCCAATATCTCGAGAACCGGAAGTGCCACTAAAATATAAATTGCAGATTTGAAATCAGCATAAATCTTTACGTTAAGAACTATTATAAATTTAACAATAGGAGACCATCAATTTTTTATCAAATTTTAAAGGTGAAACCATTATAACCTTTAAAAATGTTCTATACCCCGATTTATGAAATTTGAATTTTAACAAGAGTATATAACCTTTGTAATTTTCAATAAAATCATGCAATTTTTTTGACGATTTTAATATGTTTTTTAACGTAATTTTTAACGCTGATTTCAAAATTAAAAACCATTTTTAAGTATCTCCATTATTAACGCCTTGACAGGCCAATATCTCGAGAACCGGAAGTGCCACTAAAATATAAATTGCAGATTTGAAATCAGCATAAATCTTTACGTTAAGAGCTATTATAAATTTAACAATAGGAGACCATCAATTTTTTATCAAATTTTAAAGGTTAACCCCTTGTGAAATTTAAAAAGAAATTAAAAAATTAAAATATTTTATTTTCAACTTTTAAATATGGTTTTAAAATTACTTTTTCCCGCTGATTTCAAAATTAAAAACCATTTTTTAATATCTCCATTATTAACGCCTTGACAGGCCAATATCTCGAGAACCGGAAGTGCCACTAAAATATAAATAGCAGATTTGAAATCAGCATAAATCTTTACGTTAACAACTATTATAAATTTAACAATAGGAGACCATCAATTTTTTATCAAATTTTAAAGGTTAACCCCTTGTGAAATTTAAAAAGAAATTAAAAAATTAAAATATTTTATTTTCAACTTTTAAATATGTTTTTAAACGTACTTTATCCCGCTGATTCGAAATCTGAAAACGAATTTAAAATGCAGAAATTTCAATTATTATAAAATTAACAAAAGTATAACCTTTAAAAAATTTCTATACCCCGATATATGAAATTTGAATTTTAACAAGAGTATAACCTTTGTAATTTTCAATAAAATCATGCAATTTTTTTGACGATTTTAATATGTTTTTTAAAGTAGTTTTTAACGCTGATTTCAAAATTAAAAACCATTTTTAAGTATCTCCATTATTAACGCCTTGACAGGCCAATATCTCGAGAACCGGAAGTGCCACTAAAATATAAATTGCAGATTTGAAATCAGCATAAATCTTTACGTTAAGAACTATTATAAATTTAACAATAGGAGACCATCAAATTTTAAAGGTTAACCCCTTGTGAAATTTAAAAAGAAATTAAAAAATTAAAATATTTTATTTTCAACTTTTAAATATGTTTTTAAACGTACTTTTTCCCGCTGATTTCAAAATTAAAAATAATTTTTAAGTATCTCCATTATTAACGCCTTGACAGGCCAATATCTCGAGAACCGGAAGTGCCACTAAAATATAAATTGCAGATTTGAAATCAGCATAAATCTTTACGTTAACAACTATTATAAATTTAACAATAGGAGACCATCAATTTTTTATCAAATTTTAAAGGTTAACCCCTTGTGAAATTTAAAAAGAAATTAAAAAATTAAAATATTTTATTTTCAACTTTTAAATATGTTTTTAAACGTACTTTTTCCCGCTGATTTCAAAATTAAAAATAATTTTTAAGTATCTCCATTATTAACGCCTTGACAGGCCAATATCTCGAGAACCGGAAGTGCCACTAAAATATAAATTGCAGATTTGAAATCAGCATAAATCTTAACGTTAAGAACTATTATAAATTTAACAATAGGAGACCATCAATTTTTTATCAAATTTTAAAGGTGAAACCATTATAACCTTTAAAAATGTTCTATACCCCGAGTTATGAAATTTGAATTTTAACAAGAGTATAACCTTTGTAATTTTCAATAAAATCATGCAATTTTTTTGACGATTTTAATATGTTTTTTAACGTAATTTTTAACGCTGATTTCAAAATTAAAAACCATTTTTAAGTATCTCCATTATTAACGCCTTGACAGGCCAATATCTCGAGAACCGGAAGTGCCACTAAAATATAAATTGCAGATTTGAAATCAGCATAAATTTTTACGTTAAGAACTATTATAAATTTAACAATCGGAGACCATCAATTTTTTATCAAATTTTAAAGGTTAACCCCTTGTGAAATTTAAAAAGAAATTAAAAAATTAAAATATTTTATTTTCAACTTTTAAATATGTTTTTAAACGTACTTTTTCCCGCTGATTTCAAAATTAAAAATAATTTTTAAGTATCTCCATTATTAACGCCTTGACAGGCCAATATCTCGAGAACCGGAAGTGCCACTAAAATATAAATTGCAGATTTGAAATCAGCATAAATTTTTACGTTAAGAACTATTATAAATTTAACAATCGGAGACCATCAATTTTTTATCAAATTTTAAAGGTTAACCCCTTGTGAAATTTAAAAAGAAATTAAAAAATTAAAATATTTTATTTTCAACTTTTAAATATGTTTTTAAACGTACTTTATCCCGCTGATTCCAAATCTGAAAACGAATTTAAAATGCAGAAATTTCAATTATTATAAAATTAACAAAAGTATAACCTTTAAAAAATTTCTATACCCCGATTTATGAAATTTGAATTTTAACAAGAGTATAATAACCTTTGTAATTTTCAATAAAATCATGCAATTTTTTTGACGATTTTAATATGTTTTTTAAAGTAGTTTTTAACGCTGATTTCAAAATTAAAAACCATTTTTAAGTATCTCCATTATTAACGCCTTGACAGGCCAATATCTCGAGAACCGGAAGTGCCACTAAAATATAAATTGCAGATTTGAAATCAGCATAAATCTTTACGTTAAGAACTATTATAAATTTAACAATAGGAGACCATCAATTTTTTATCAAATTTTAAAGGTTAACCCCTTGTGAAATTTAAAAAGAAATTAAAAAATTAAAATATTTTATTTTCAACTTTTAAATATGTTTTTAAACGTACTTTTTCCCGCTGATTTCAAAATTAAAAACCATTTTTAAGTATCTCCATTATTAACGCCTTGACAGGCCAATATCTCGAGAACCGGAAGTGCCACTAAAATATAAATTGCAGATTTGAAATCAGCATAAATCTTTACGTTGAAAACTATTATAAATTTAACAATAGGAGACCATCAATTTTTTATCAAATTTTAAAGGTTAACCCCTTGTGAAATTTAAAAAGAAATTAAAAAATTAAAATATTTTATTTTCAACTTTTAAATATGGTTTTAAACTTACTTTTTCCCGCTGATTTCAAAATTAAAAACCATTTTTTAAGTATCTCCATTATTAACGCCTTGACAGGCCAATATCTCGAGAACCGGAAGTGCCACTAAAATATAAATTGCAGATTTGAAATCAGCATAAATCTTTACGTTAAGAACTATTATAAATTTAACAATAGGAGACCATCAATTTTTTATCAAATTTTAAAGGTTAACCCCTTGTGAAATTTAAAAAGAAATTAAAAAATTAAAATATTTTATTTTCAACTTTTAAATATGTTTTTAAACGTACTTTATCCCGCTGATTCCAAATCTGAAAACGAATTTAAAATGCAGAAATTTCAATTATTATAAAATTAACAAAAGTATAACCTTTAAAAAATTTCTATACCCCGATTTATGAAATTTGAATTTTAACAAGAGTATAATAACCTTTGTAATTTTTAATAAAATCATGCAATTTTTTTGACGATTTTAATATGTTTTTTAAAGTAGTTTTTAACGCTGATTTCAAAATTAAAAACCATTTTTAAGTATCTCCATTATTAACGCCTTGACAGGCCAATATCTCGAGAACCGGAAGTGCCACTAAAATATAAATTGCAGATTTGAAATCAGCATAAATCTTTACGTTAAGAACTATTATAAATTTAACAATAGGAGACCATCAATTTTTTATCAAATTTTAAAGGTTAACCCCTTGTGAAATTTAAAAAGAAATTAAAAAATTAAAATATTTTATTTTCAACTTTTAAATATGTTTTTAAACGTACTTTTTCCCGCTGATTTCAAAATTAAAAATAATTTTTAAGTATCTCCATTATTAACGCCTTGACAGGCCAATATCTCGAGAACCGGAAGTGCCACTAAAATATAAATTGCAGATTTGAAATCAGCATAAATCTTTACGTTAAGAACTATTATAAATTTAACAATAGGAGACCATCAATTTTTTATCAAATTTTAAAGGTTAACCCCTTGTGAAATTTAAAAAGAAATTAAAAAATTAAAATATTTTATTTTCAACTTTTAAATATGTTTTTAAACGTACTTTTTCCCGCTGATTTCAAAATTAAAAACCATTTTTAAGTATCTCCCTTATTAACGCCTTGACAGGCCAATATCTCGAGAACCGGAAGTGCCACTAAAATATAAATTGCAGATTTGAAATCAGCATAAATCTTTACGTTAAGAACTATTATAAATTTAACAATAGGAGACCATCAATTTTTTATCAAATTTTAAAGGTGAAACCATTATAACCTTTAAAAATGTTCTATACCCCGAGTTATGAAATTTGAATTTTAACAAGAGTATAACCTTTGTAATTTTCAATAAAATCATGCAATTTTTTTGACGATTTTAATATGTTTTTTAACGTAATTTTTAACGCTGATTTCAAAATTAAAAACCATTTTTAAGTATCTCCATTATTAACGCCTTGACAGGCCAATAGCTCGAGAACCGGAAGTGCTACTAAAATATAAATTGCAGATTTGAAATCAGCATAAATTTTTACGTTAAGAACTATTATAAATTTAACAATCGAAGACCATCAATTTTTTATCAAATTTTAAAGGTTAACCCCTTGTGAAATTTAAAAAGAAATTAAAAAATTAAGATATTTTATTTTCAATTTTTAAATATGTTTTTAAACGTACTTTATCCCGCTGATTCCAAATCTGAAAACGAATTTAAAATGCAGAAATTTCAATTATTATAAAATTAACAAAAGTATAACCTTTAAAAAATTTCTATACCCCGATTTATGAAATTTGAATTTTAACAAGAGTATAATAACCTTTGTAATTTTCAATAAAATCATGCAATTTTTTTGACGATTTTAATATGTTTTTTAAAGTAGTTTTTAACGCTGATTTCAAAATTAAAAACCATTTTTAAGTATCTCCATTATTAACGCCTTGACAGGCCAATATCTCGAGAACCGGAAGTGCCACTAAAATATAAATTGCAGATTTGAAATCAGCATAAATCTTTACGTTAAGAACTATTATAAATTTAACAATAGGAGACCATCAATTTTTTATCAAATTTTAAAGGTTAACCCCTTGTGAAATTTAAAAAGAAATTAAAAAATTAAAATATTTTATTTTCAACTTTTAAATATGGTTTTAAACTAACTTTTTCCCGCTGATTTCAAAATTAAAAATAATTTTTAAGTATCTCCATTATTAACGCCTTGACAGGCCAATATCTCGAGAACCGGAAGTGCCACTAAAATATAAATTGCAGATTTGAAATCAGCATAAATCTTTACGTTGAAAACTATTATAAATTTAACAATAGGAGACCATCAATTTTTTATCAAATTTTAAAGGTTAACCCCTTGTGAAATTTAAAAAGAAATTAAAAAATTAAAATATTTTATTTTCAACTTTTAAATATGGTTTTAAACTTACTTTTTCCCGCTGATTTCAAAATTAAAAACCATTTTTTAAGTATCTCCATTATTAACGCCTTGACAGGCCAATATCTCGAGAACCGGAAGTGCCACTAAAATATAAATTGCAGATTTGAAATCAGCATAAATCTTTACGTTAAGAACTATTATAAATTTAACAATAGGAGACCATCAATTTTTTATCAAATTTTAAAGGTTAACCCCTTGTGAAATTTAAAAAGAAATTAAAAAATTAAGATATTTTATTTTCAATTTTTAAATATGTTTTTAAACGTACTTTATCCCGCTGATTCCAAATCTGAAAACGAATTTAAAATGCAGAAATTTCAATTATTATAAAATTAACAAAAGTATAACCTTTAAAAAATTTCTATACCCCGATTTATGAAATTTGAATTTTAACAAGAGTATAATAACCTTTGTAATTTTCAATAAAATCATGCAATTTTTTTGACGATTTTAATATGTTTTTTAAAGTAGTTTTTAACGCTGATTTCAAAATTAAAAACCATTTTTAAGTATCTCCATTATTAACGCCTTGACAGGCCAATATCTCGAGAACCGGAAGTGCCACTAAAATATAAATTGCAGATTTGAAATCAGCATAAATCTTTACGTTAAGAACTATTATAAATTTAACAATAGGAGACCATCAATTTTTTATCAAATTTTAAAGGTTAACCCCTTGTGAAATTTAAAAAGAAATTAAAAAATTAAAATATTTTATTTTCAACTTTTAAATATGTTTTTAAACGTACTTTATCCCGCTGATTCCAAATCTGAAAACGAATTTAAAATGCAGAAATTTCAATTATTATAAAATTAACAAAAGTATAACCTTTAAAAAATTTCTATACCCCGATTTATGAAATTTGAATTTTAACAAGAGTATAATAACCTTTGTAATTTTTAATAAAATCATGCAATTTTTTTGACGATTTTAATATGTTTTTTAAAGTAGTTTTTAACGCTGATTTCAAAATTAAAAACCATTTTTAAGTATCTCCATTATTAACGCCTTGACAGGCCAATATCTCGAGAACCGGAAGTGCCACTAAAATATAAATTGCAGATTTGAAATCAGCATAAATCTTTACGTTAAGAACTATTATAAATTTAACAATAGGAGATTATCAATTTTTTATCAAATTTTAAAGGTTAACCCCTTGTGAAATTTAAAAAGAAATTAAAAAATTAAAATATTTTATTTTCAACTTTTAAATATGTTTTTAAACGTACTTTTTCCCGCTGATTTCAAAATTAAAAATAATTTTTAAGTATCTCCATTATTAACGCCTTGACAGGCCAATATCTCGAGAACCGGAAGTGCCACTAAAATATAAATTGCAGATTTGAAATCAGCATAAATCTTTACGTTAAGAACTATTATAAATTTAACAATAGGAGACCATCAATTTTTTATCAAATTTTAAAGGTTAACCCCTTGTGAAATTTAAAAAGAAATTAAAAAATTAAAATATTTTATTTTCAACTTTTAAATATGTTTTTAAACGTACTTTTTCCCGCTGATTTCAAAATTAAAAACCATTTTTAAGTATCTCCCTTATTAACGCCTTGACAGGCCAATATCTCGAGAACCGGAAGTGCCACTAAAATATAAATTGCAGATTTGAAATCAGCATAAATCTTTACGTTAAGAACTATTATAAATTTAACAATAGGAGACCATCAATTTTTTATCAAATTTTAAAGGTGAAACCATTATAACCTTTAAAAATGTTCTATACCCCGAGTTATGAAATTTGAATTTTAACAAGAGTATAACCTTTGTAATTTTCAATAAAATCATGCAATTTTTTTGACGATTTTAATATGTTTTTTAACGTAATTTTTAACGCTGATTTCAAAATTAAAAACCATTTTTAAGTATCTCCATTATTAACGCCTTGACAGGCCAATAGCTCGAGAACCGGAAGTGCTACTAAAATATAAATTGCAGATTTGAAATCAGCATAAATTTTTACGTTAAGAACTATTATAAATTTAACAATCGAAGACCATCAATTTTTTATCAAATTTTAAAGGTTAACCCCTTGTGAAATTTAAAAAGAAATTAAAAAATTAAGATATTTTATTTTCAACTTTTAAATATGTTTTTAAACGTACTTTATCCCGCTGATTCCAAATCTGAAAACGAATTTAAAATGCAGAAATTTCAATTATTATAAAATTAACAAAAGTATAACCTTTAAAAAATTTCTATACCCCGATTTATGAAATTTGAATTTTAACAAGAGTATAATAACCTTTGTAATTTTCAATAAAATCATGCAATTTTTTTGACGATTTTAATATGTTTTTTAAAGTAGTTTTTAACGCTGATTTCAAAATTAAAAACCATTTTTAAGTATCTCCATTATTAACGCCTTGACAGGCCAATATCTCGAGAACCGGAAGTGCCACTAAAATATAAATTGCAGATTTGAAATCAGCATAAATCTTTACGTTAAGAACTATTATAAATTTAACAATAGGAGACCATCAATTTTTTATCAAATTTTAAAGGTTAACCCCTTGTGAAATTTAAAAAGAAATTAAAAAATTAAAATATTTTATTTTCAACTTTTAAATATGGTTTTAAACTAACTTTTTCCCGCTGATTTCAAAATTAAAAATAATTTTTAAGTATCTCCATTATTAACGCCTTGACAGGCCAATATCTCGAGAACCGGAAGTGCCACTAAAATATAAATTGCAGATTTGAAATCAGCATAAATCTTTACGTTAAGAACTATTATAAATTTAACAATAGGAGACCATCAATTTTTTATCAAATTTTAAAGGTGAAACCATTATAACCTTTAAAAATGTTCTATACCCCGAGTTATGAAATTTGAATTTTAACAAGAGTATAACCTTTGTAATTTTCAATAAAATCATGCAATTTTTTTGACGATTTTAATATGTTTTTTAACGTAATTTTTACCGCTGATTTCAAAATTAAAAACCATTTTTAAGTATCTCCATTATTAACGCCTTGACAGGCCAATATCTCGAGAACCGGAAGTGCTACTAAAATATAAATTGCAGATTTGAAATCAGCATAAATTTTTACGTTAAGAACTATTATAAATTTAACAATCGGAGACCATCAATTTTTTATCAAATTTTAAAGGTTAACCCCTTGTGAAATTTAAAAAGAAATTAAAAAATTAAAATATTTTATTTTCAACTTTTAAATATGTTTTTAAACGTACTTTATCCCGCTGATTCCAAATCTGAAAACGAATTTAAAATGCAGAAATTTCAATTATTATAAAATTAACAAAAGTATAACCTTTAAAAAATTTCTATACCCCGATTTATGAAATTTGAATTTTAACAAGAGTATAATAACCTTTGTAATTTTCAATAAAATCATGCAATTTTTTTGACGATTTTAATATGTTTTTTAAAGTAGTTTTTAACGCTGATTTCAAAATTAAAAACCATTTTTAAGTATCTCCATTATTAACGCCTTGACAGGCCAATATCTCGAGAACCGGAAGTGCCACTAAAATATAAATTGCAGATTTGAAATCAGCATAAATCTTTACGTTAAGAACTATTATAAATTTAACAATAGGAGACCATCAATTTTTTATCAAATTTTAAAGGTTAACCCCTTGTGAAATTTAAAAAGAAATTAAAAAATTAAAATATTTTATTTTCAACTTTTAAATATGGTTTTAAACTAACTTTTTCCCGCTGATTTCAAAATTAAAAATAATTTTTAAGTATCTCCATTATTAACGCCTTGACAGGCCAATATCTCGAGAACCGGAAGTGCCACTAAAATATAAATTGCAGATTTGAAATCAGCATAAATCTTTACGTTAAGAACTATTATAAATTTAACAATAGGAGACCATCAATTTTTTTATCAAATTTTAAAGGTTAACCCCTTGTGAAATTTAAAAAGAAATTAAAAAATTAAAATATTTTATTTTCAACTTTTAAATATGTTTTTAAACGTACTTTTTCCCGCTGATTTCAAAATTAAAAACCATTTTTAAGTATCTCCATTATTAACGCCTTGACAGGCCAATATCTCGAGAACCGGAAGTGCCACTAAAATATAAATTGCAGATTTGAAATCAGCATAAATCTTTACGTTAAGAACTATTATAAATTTAACAATAGGAGACCATCAATTTTTTATCAAATTTTAAAGGTGAAACCATTATAACCTTTAAAAATGTTCTATACCCCGATTTATGAAATTTGAATTTTAACAAGAGTATATAACCTTTGTAATTTTCAATAAAATCATGCAATTTTTTTGACGATTTTAATATGTTTTTTAACGTAATTTTTAACGCTGATTTCAAAATTAAAAACCATTTTTAAGTATCTCCATTATTAACGCCTTGACAGGCCAATATCTCGAGAACCGGAAGTGCCACTAAAATATAAATTGCAGATTTGAAATCAGCATAAATCTTTACGTTAAGAGCTATTATAAATTTAACAATAGGAGACCATCAATTTTTTATCAAATTTTAAAGGTTAACCCCTTGTGAAATTTAAAAAGAAATTAAAAAATTAAAATATTTTATTTTCAACTTTTAAATATGTTTTTAAACGTACTTTTTCCCGCTGATTTCAAAATTAAAAATAATTTTTAAGTATCTCCATTATTAACGCCTTGACAGGCCAATATCTCGAGAACCGGAAGTGCCACTAAAATATAAATTGCAGATTTGAAATCAGCATAAATCTTTACGTTAAGAACTATTATAAATTTAACAATAGGAGACCATCAATTTTTTATCAAATTTTAAAGGTTAACCCCTTGTGAAATTTAAAAAGAAATTAAAAAATTAAAATATTTTATTTTCAACTTTTAAATATGTTTTTAAACGTACTTTTTCCCGCTGATTTCAAAATTAAAAATAATTTTTAAGTATCTCCATTATTAACGCCTTGACAGGCCAATATCTCGAGAACCGGAAGTGCCACTAAAATATAAATTGCAGATTTGAAATCAGCATAAATCTTTACGTTAAGAACTATTATAAATTTAACAATAGGAGACCATCAATTTTTTATCAAATTTTAAAGGTGAAACCATTATAACCTTTAAAAATGTTCTATACCCCGAGTTATGAAATTTGAATTTTAACAAGAGTATAACCTTTGTAATTTTCAATAAAATCATGCAATTTTTTTGACGATTTTAATATGTTTTTTAACGTAATTTTTAACGCTGATTTCAAAATTAAAAACCATTTTTAAGTATCTCCATTATTAACGCCTTGACAGGCCAATATCTCGAGAACCGGAAGTGCCACTAAAATATAAATTGCAGATTTGAAATCAGCATAAATCTTTACGTTAAGAGCTATTATAAATTTAACAATAGGAGACCATCAATTTTTTATCAAATTTTAAAGGTTAACCCCTTGTGAAATTTAAAAAGAAATTAAAAAATTAAAATATTTTATTTTCAACTTTTAAATATGGTTTTAAACTCACTTTTTCCCGCTGATTTCAAAATTAAAAACCATTTTTTAATATCTCCATTATTAACGCCTTGACAGGCCAATATCTCGAGAACCGGAAGTGCCACTAAAATATAAATTGCAGATTTGAAATCAGCATAAATTTTTACGTTAAGAACTATTATAAATTTAACAATCGGAGACCATCAATTTTTTATCAAATTTTAAAGGTTAACCCCTTGTGAAATTTAAAAAGAAATTAAAAAATTAAAATATTTTATTTTCAACTTTTAAATATGTTTTTAAACGTACTTTTTCCCGCTGATTTCAAAATTAAAAATAATTTTTAAGTATCTCCATTATTAACGCCTTGACAGGCCAATATCTCGAGAACCGGAAGTGCCACTAAAATATAAATAGCAGATTTGAAATCAGCATAAATCTTTACGTTAACAACTATTATAAATTTAACAATAGGAGACCATCAATTTTTTATCAAATTTTAAAGGTTAACCCCTTGTGAAATTTAAAAAGAAATTAAAAAATTAAAATATTTTATTTTCAACTTTTAAATATGTTTTTAAACGTACTTTATCCCGCTGATTCCAAATCTGAAAACGAATTTAAAATGCAGAAATTTCAATTATTATAAAATTAACAAAAGTATAACCTTTAAAAAATTTCTATACCCCGATATATGAAATTTGAATTTTAACAAGAGTATAACCTTTGTAATTTTCAATAAAATCATGCAATTTTTTTGACGATTTTAATATGTTTTTTAAAGTAGTTTTTAACGCTGATTTCAAAATTAAAAACCATTTTTAAGTATCTCCATTATTAACGCCTTGACAGGCCAATATCTCGAGAACCGGAAGTGCCACTAAAATATAAATTGCAGATTTGAAATCAGCATAAATCTTTACGTTAAGAACTATTATAAATTTAACAATAGGAGACCATCAAATTTTAAAGGTTAACCCCTTGTGAAATT
The DNA here is from genome assembly GCA_963678705.1 of Panorpa germanica. Taxonomy (NCBI): domain Eukaryota; kingdom Metazoa; phylum Arthropoda; class Insecta; order Mecoptera; family Panorpidae; genus Panorpa; species Panorpa germanica. The sequence goes on from OY783222.1 coordinate 2,158,780, forward strand.
TAAAAAGAAATTAAAAAATTAAAATATTTTATTTTCAACTTTTAAATATGTTTTTAAACGTACTTTTTCCCGCTGATTTCAAAATTAAAAATAATTTTTAAGTATCTCCATTATTAACGCCTTGACAGGCCAATATCTCGAGAACCGGAAGTGCCACTAAAATATAAATTGCAGATTTGAAATCAGCATAAATCTTTACGTTAACAACTATTATAAATTTAACAATAGGAGACCATCAATTTTTTATCAAATTTTAAAGGTTAACCCCTTGTGAAATTTAAAAAGAAATTAAAAAATTAAAATATTTTATTTTCAACTTTTAAATATGTTTTTAAACGTACTTTTTCCCGCTGATTTCAAAATTAAAAATAATTTTTAAGTATCTCCATTATTAACGCCTTGACAGGCCAATATCTCGAGAACCGGAAGTGCCACTAAAATATAAATTGCAGATTTGAAATCAGCATAAATCTTAACGTTAAGAACTATTATAAATTTAACAATAGGAGACCATCAATTTTTTATCAAATTTTAAAGGTGAAACCATTATAACCTTTAAAAATGTTCTATACCCCGAGTTATGAAATTTGAATTTTAACAAGAGTATAACCTTTGTAATTTTCAATAAAATCATGCAATTTTTTTGACGATTTTAATATGTTTTTTAACGTAATTTTTAACGCTGATTTCAAAATTAAAAACCATTTTTAAGTATCTCCATTATTAACGCCTTGACAGGCCAATATCTCGAGAACCGGAAGTGCCACTAAAATATAAATTGCAGATTTGAAATCAGCATAAATTTTTACGTTAAGAACTATTATAAATTTAACAATCGGAGACCATCAATTTTTTATCAAATTTTAAAGGTTAACCCCTTGTGAAATTTAAAAAGAAATTAAAAAATTAAAATATTTTATTTTCAACTTTTAAATATGTTTTTAAACGTACTTTTTCCCGCTGATTTCAAAATTAAAAATAATTTTTAAGTATCTCCATTATTAACGCCTTGACAGGCCAATATCTCGAGAACCGGAAGTGCCACTAAAATATAAATTGCAGATTTGAAATCAGCATAAATTTTTACGTTAAGAACTATTATAAATTTAACAATCGGAGACCATCAATTTTTTATCAAATTTTAAAGGTTAACCCCTTGTGAAATTTAAAAAGAAATTAAAAAATTAAAATATTTTATTTTCAACTTTTAAATATGTTTTTAAACGTACTTTTTCCCGCTGATTTCAAAATTAAAAATAATTTTTAAGTATCTCCATTATTAACGCCTTGACAGGCTAATATCTCGAGAACCGGAAGTGCCACTAAAATATAAATAGCAGATTTGAAATCACCATAAATCTTTACGTTGAAAACTATTATAAATTTAACAATAGGAGACCATCAATTTTTTATCAAATTTTAAAGGTTAACCCCTTGTGAAATTTAAAAAGAAATTAAAAAATTAAAATATTTTATTTTCAACTTTTAAATATGTTTTTAAACGTACTTTTTCCCGCTGATTTCAAAATTAAAAATAATTTTTAAGTATCTCCATTATTAACGCCTTGACAGGCCAATATCTCGAGAACCGGAAGTGCCACTAAAATATAAATTGCAGATTTGAAATCAGCATAAATCTTTACGTTAAGAACTATTATAAATTTAACAATAGGAGACCATCAATTTTTTATCAAATTTTAAAGGTGAAACCATTATAACCTTTAAAAATGTTCTATACCCCGAGTTATGAAATTTGAATTTTAACAAGAGTATATAACCTTTGTAATTTTCAATAAAATCATGCAATTTTTTTGACGATTTTAATATGTTTTTTAACGTAATTTTTAACGCTGATTTCAAAATTAAAAACCATTTTTAAGTATCTCCATTATTAACGCCTTGACAGGCCAATATCTCGAGAACCGGAAGTGCCACTAAAATATAAATTGCAGATTTGAAATCAGCATAAATCTTTACGTTAAGAACTATTATAAATTTAACAATAGGAGACCATCAATTTTTTATCAAATTTTAAAGGTTAACCCCTTGTGAAATTTAAAAAGAAATTAAAAAATTAAAATATTTTATTTTCAACTTTTAAATATGGTTTTAAACTTACTTTTTCCCGCTGATTTCAAAATTAAAAACCATTTTTTAATATCTCCATTATTAACGCCTTGACAGGCCAATATCTCGAGAACCGGAAGTGCCACTAAAATATAAATTGCAGATTTGAAATCAGCATAAATTTTTACGTTAAGAACTATTATAAATTTAACAATCGGAGACCATCAATTTTTTATCAAATTTTAAAGGTTAACCCCTTGTGAAATTTAAAAAGAAATTAAAAAATTAAAATATTTTATTTTCAACTTTTAAATATGTTTTTAAACGTACTTTATCCCGCTGATTCCAAATCTGAAAACGAATTTAAAATGCAGAAATTTCAATTATTATAAAATTAACAAAAGTATAACCTTTAAAAAATTTCTATACCCCGATATATGAAATTTGAATTTTAACAAGAGTATAACCTTTGTAATTTTCAATAAAATCATGCAATTTTTTTGACGATTTTAATATGTTTTTTAAAGTAGTTTTTAACGCTGATTTCAAAATTAAAAACCATTTTTAAGTATCTCCATTATTAACGCCTTGACAGGCCAATATCTCGAGAACCGGAAGTGCCACTAAAATATAAATTGCAGATTTGAAATCAGCATAAATCTTTACGTTAAGAACTATTATAAATTTAACAATAGGAGACCATCAATTTTTTATCAAATTTTAAAGGTTAACCCCTTGTGAAATTTAAAAAGAAATTAAAAAATTAAAATATTTTATTTTCAACTTTTAAATATGGTTTTAAACTAACTTTTTCCCGCTGATTTCAAAATTAAAAATAATTTTTAAGTATCTCCATTATTAACGCCTTGACAGGCCAATATCTCGAGAACCGGAAGTGCCACTAAAATATAAATTGCAGATTTGAAATCAGCATAAATCTTTACGTTAAGAACTATTATAAATTTAACAATAGGAGACCATCAATTTTTTATCAAATTTTAAAGGTTAACCCCTTGTGAAATTTAAAAAGAAATTAAAAAATTAAAATATTTTATTTTCAACTTTTAATTATGTTTTTAAACGTACTTTTTCCCGCTGATTTCAAAATTAAAAATAATTTTTAAGTATCTCCATTATTAACGCCTCGACAGGCCAATATCTCGAGAACCGGAAGTGCCACTAAAATATAAATTGCAGATTTGAAATCAGCATAAAACTTTACGTTAAGAACTATTATAAATTTAACAATAGGAGACCATCAATTTTTTATCAAATTTTAAAGGTGAAACCATTATAACCTTTAAAAATGTTCTATACCCCGATTTATGAAATTTGAATTTTAACAAGAGTATAACCTTTGTAATTTTCAATAAAATCATGCAATTTTTTTGACGATTTTAATATGTTTTTTAACGTAATTTTTAACGCTGATTTCAAAATTAAAAACCATTTTTAAGTATCTCCATTATTAACGCCTTGACAGGCCAATATCTCGAGAACCGGAAGTGCCACTAAAATATAAATTGCAGATTTGAAATCAGCATAAATCTTTACGTTAAGAACTATTATAAATTTAACAATAGGAGACCATCAATTTTTTATCAAATTTTAAAGGTTAACCCCTTGTGAAATTTAAAAAGAAATTAAAAAATTAAAATATTTTATTTTCAACTTTTAAATATGTTTTTAAACGTACTTTTTCCCGCTGATTTCAAAATTAAAAACCATTTTTAAGTATCTCCATTATTAACGCCTTGACAGGCCAATATCTCGAGAACCGGAAGTGCCACTAAAATATAAATTGCAGATTTGAAATCAGCATAAATCTTTACGTTAAGAACTATTATAAATTTAACAATAGGAGACCATCAATTTTTTATCAAATTTTAAAGGTGAAACCATTATAACCTTTAAAAATGTTCTATACCCCGATTTATGAAATTTGAATTTTAACAAGAGTATATAACCTTTGTAATTTTCAATAAAATCATGCAATTTTTTTGACGATTTTAATATGTTTTTTAACGTAATTTTTAACGCTGATTTCAAAATTAAAAACCATTTTTAAGTATCTCCATTATTAACGCCTTGACAGGCCAATATCTCGAGAACCGGAAGTGCCACTAAAATATAAATTGCAGATTTGAAATCAGCATAAATCTTTACGTTAAGAGCTATTATAAATTTAACAATAGGAGATCATCAATTTTTTATCAAATTTTAAAGGTTAACCCCTTGTGAAATTTAAAAAGAAATTAAAAAATTAAAATATTTTATTTTCAACTTTTAAATATGTTTTTAAACGTACTTTTTCCCGCTGATTTCAAAATTAAAAATAATTTTTAAGTATCTCCATTATTAACGCCTTGACAGGCCAATATCTCGAGAACCGGAAGTGCCACTAAAATATAAATTGCAGATTTGAAATCAGCATAAATCTTTACGTTAAGAACTATTATAAATTTAACAATCGGAGACCATCAATTTTTTATCAAATTTTAAAGGTAAAGGTAATTTTTAAGTATCTCCAACCCCTTGTGAAATTTAAAAAGAAATTAAAAAATTAAAATATTTTATTTTCAACTTTTAAATATGTTTTTAAACGTACTTTTTCCCGCTGATTTCAAAATTAAAAATAATTTTTAAGTATCTCCATTATTAACGCCTTGACAGGCCAATATCTCGAGAACCGGAAGTGCCACTAAAATATAAATAGCAGATTTGAAATCAGCATAAATCTTTACGTTAACAACTATTATAAATTTAACAATAGGAGACCATCAATTTTTTATCAAATTTTAAAGGTTAACCCCTTGTGAAATTTAAAAAGAAATTAAAAAATTAAAATATTTTATTTTCAACTTTTAAATATGTTTTTAAACGTACTTTATCCCGCTGATTCCAAATCTGAAAACGAATTTAAAATGCAGAAATTTCAATTATTATAAAATTAACAAAAGTATAACCTTTAAAAAATTTCTATACCCCGATATATGAAATTTGAATTTTAACAAGAGTATAACCTTTGTAATTTTCAATAAAATCATGCAATTTTTTTGACGATTTTAATATGTTTTTTAAAGTAGTTTTTAACGCTGATTTCAAAATTAAAAACCATTTTTAAGTATCTCCATTATTAACGCCTTGACAGGCCAATATCTCGAGAACCGGAAGTGCCACTAAAATATAAATTGCAGATTTGAAATCAGCATAAATCTTTACGTTAAGAACTATTATAAATTTAACAATAGGAGACCATCAAATTTTAAAGGTTAACCCCTTGTGAAATTTAAAAAGAAATTAAAAAATTAAAATATTTTATTTTCAACTTTTAAATATGTTTTTAAACGTACTTTTTCCCGCTGATTTCAAAATTAAAAACCATTTTTAAGTATCTCCATTATTAACGCCTTGACAGGCCAATATCTCGAGAACCGGAAGTGCCACTAAAATATAAATTGCAGATTTGAAATCAGCATAAATCTTTACGTTAACAACTATTATAAATTTAACAATAGGAGACCATCAATTTTTTATCAAATTTTAAAGGTTAACCCCTTGTGAAATTTAAAAAGAAATTAAAAAATTAAAATATTTTATTTTCAACTTTTAAATATGTTTTTAAACGTACTTTTTCCCGCTGATTTCAAAATTAAAAATAATTTTTAAGTATCTCCATTATTAACGCCTTGACAGGCCAATATCTCGAGAACCGGAAGTGCCACTAAAATATAAATTGCAGATTTGAAATCAGCATAAATCTTAACGTTAAGAACTATTATAAATTTAACAATAGGAGACCATCAATTTTTTATCAAATTTTAAAGGTGAAACCATTATAACCTTTAAAAATGTTCTATACCCCGAGTTATGAAATTTGAATTTTAACAAGAGTATAACCTTTGTAATTTTCAATAAAATCATGCAATTTTTTTGACGATTTTAATATGTTTTTTAACGTAATTTTTAACGCTGATTTCAAAATTAAAAACCATTTTTAAGTATCTCCATTATTAACGCCTTGACAGGCCAATATCTCGAGAACCGGAAGTGCCACTAAAATATAAATTGCAGATTTGAAATCAGCATAAATTTTTACGTTAAGAACTATTATAAATTTAACAATCGGAGACCATCAATTTTTTATCAAATTTTAAAGGTTAACCCCTTGTGAAATTTAAAAAGAAATTAAAAAATTAAAATATTTTATTTTCAACTTTTAAATATGTTTTTAAACGTACTTTATCCCGCTGATTCCAAATCTGAAAACGAATTTAAAATGCAGAAATTTCAATTATTATAAAATTAAAAAAAGTACAACCTTTAAAAAATTTATATACCCCGATTTATGAAATTTGAATTTTAACAAGTGTATAACCTTTGTAATTTTCAATAAAATCATGCAATTTTTTTGACGATTTTAATATGTTTTTTAAAGTAGTTTTCAACGCTGATTTTAAAATTAAAAACCATTTTTAAGTATCTCCATTATTAACGCCTTGACAGGCCAATATCTCGAGAACCGGAAGTGCCACTAAAATATAAATTGCAGATTTGAAATCAGCATAAATCTTTACGTTAAGAACTATTATAAATTTAACAATAGGAGACCATCAATTTTTTATCAAATTTTAAAGGTTAACACCCTTGTGAAATTTAAAAAGAAATTAAAAAATTAAAATATTTTATTTTTAACTTTTAAATATGTTTTTAAACGTACTTTATCCCGCTGATTCCAAATCTGAAAACGAATTTAAAATGCAGAAATTTCAATTATTATAAAATTAACAAAAGTATAACCTTTAAAAAATTTCTATACCCCGATTTATGAAATTTGAATTTTAACAAGAGTATAACCTTTGTAATTTTCAATAAAATCATGCAATTTTTTTGACGATTTTAATATGTTTTTTAACGTAATTTTTAACGCAGATTTCAAAATTAAAAACCATTTTTAAGTATCTCCATTATTAACGCCTTGACAGGCCAATATCTCGAGAACCGGAAGTGCCACTAAAATATAAATTGCAGATTTGAAATCAGCATAAATCTTTACGTTAAGAACTATTATAAATTTAACAATAGGAGACCATCAATTTTTTATCAAATTTTAAAGGTGAAACCATTATAACCTTTAAAAATGTTCTATACCCCGATTTATGAAATTTGAATTTTAACAAGAGTATAACCTTTGTAATTTTCAATAAAATCATGCAATTTTTTTGACGATTTTAATATGTTTTTTAACGTAATTTTTAACGCTGATTTCAAAATTAAAAACCATTTTTAAGTATCTCCATTATTAACGCCTTGACAGGCCAATATCTCGAGAACCGGAAGTGCCACTAAAATATAAATTGCAGATTTGAAATCAGCATAAATCTTTACGTTAAGAACTATTATAAATTTAACAATAGGAGACCATCAATTTTTTATCAAATTTTAAAGGTTAACCCCTTGTGAAATTTAAAAAGAAATTAAAAAATTAAAATATTTTATTTTCAACTTTTAAATATGTTTTTAAACGTACTTTATCCCGCTGATTCCAAATCTGAAAACGAATTTAAAATGCAGAAATTTCAATTATTATAAAATTAACAAAAGTATAACCTTTAAAAAATTTCTATACCCCGATTTATGAAATTTGAATTTTAACAAGAGTATTATAACCTTTGTAATTTTCAATAAAATCATGCAATTTTTTTGACGATATACTCTTGTTAATTTCATACAAATTCAACTTTTGATTTTGTTTATTTTTGAATGGTTCTTAACGTAAGCATTCTAAAATGAACAAAATTAAAAGTTGAATTTTTATGAGATTAACAAGAGTATAACCTTTAAAAATTTGATAAAAAATCAATTTTTTGTTTTGACAAATAAGAGATGTATTCGAACGTAGTTTTTTATGCTGATTTCAAAAATGAAATCTATTTTTAAATACCTCTATTATTTATGCCTAAACATGCCTATATTCGAAAATCGGGATATATATATATAAACTCATACATATTAGTTTTTGGGGATAACATGGTGGACTGTATATGTGGGCATTGTATGTGGAGTGTTGTGAGGTGGGGTACATAATCAATATTTTCGTACCCTTATACAATCACGTGACCTTCTCCTAACGTTATAACCACATGTACATCTATGAATTTGCATACACAAAAACACTGTGTTAAATATAATTGAATTTGTGAAGACATTTTGGAGGCCAGTGAAAATTATTAACGTCATAACTTTGAATTTTGAAACGTCACATGGTTTTGGATTTAGTTGTTTTTATTTATATAAAACACTTCATTTTTAATCAAGTACATATACACTATATATTAGTAATTTTCTACATATTTGTTATTTGAATGATTATTAATTTTTATCATTGTTATTTTCCTCAATTCAATTTTAGCAATTTCAAAACACGTGAATCAGACGCATATGAAGCACCTGTAAATGGTTAAACGAAACCCTAGTTTTCAGTTTCATAATTAGCTTAACAGATTAGTGTAACTAATCTTCTGTTACAATTCATTTCTATATCCTTTAACTTTATTTGTAGTGATTGCAACAACACCACAGCATCCTGTGTTACAATAAAAGAAACAAAATAATAATTACAATACAAATTAAAACTATTAATTTAAATTTTTATTTCTATGTTCAAATATTTGTTTTGTCTATTTCTTTTTGTTCTGTTTCTGCACTTGATCTACCTTCATTATTATTTTCTGTACCTCTGCATTCCACTTACTTCTATCACTGTCTCTCTATTGTCAATCTATTACTCACATTCTCTTTTCTTTTGCTCCCTTTCATAAGCTGCAGAACGTTTCTTCATCGTCTTCCCACTATTACATTCCATTCTCTTCAGTTCCCATTCTAATTCTAGTGATTCTCTTTCGTTAAGGCCACTGGTTTCTCTCTTTCCACATTCACTTTTATTTTCTGTCCTTCAGTTCCATTTATCTCTTCGATTTCTTATACATGCTTCCTAAATTTAAAATTTAATTGTTTCTTTTCGTTATTCTTCTCCTCCTGTTTTACTTCTGTCATGCATCTTCTTCTTCTCTTTGCACCTGATCCATGTTTCACCTCCTTTCTTTATGTCTCCTCACAGCAAATCGTTTATCTTCTTTGGTTTCTTCCTCTTTCCAAGTCTCTCTCTTTTAACTTTTTCTCTATATTACGAGGTAGATGAATTTACTAAATTATGTTACAGAAAATGAAATCCAAACCTGTTCTACTAAAAATATCTAAAGTGACTTTACATGAGAATTTGACAGTGTGGACATACACAGAGTTTTGCATATTTATGACATATATACACAATTATACATTTTCACGTTTCTCAAATATACACATACGATATATCATACATAGTATACAACACTCTCTGCTCTATACTATATCTACAACATACAACATTGTCCAAACTATGGTACACTCTACCCTATACTTGTGTATATAACTAAACAATATAACACTACTTCACCATATATGCTTATATAATAATTCATAGAACAATACACATGGATTTGTGAGCTATAGTGCCGTGCGGACCTGTGGACCAATACAATACAAATATGTACGAGTACGTCTATGGGGCATTTCTAAGACTCAAACAGTACCGGGTGATTCTAAATATCCAACATATTCTTTAAAATTATAAAGCATAATTTCAACAACACCCTTAACTTGTTTCTTGAAATAATATAATAAGGTTAGTAAGGTTTCATCTTATATTTTTGATTTCTTTTATATTTTCTTATATTATTGTGCAACATATTAAGTTTATTGTGTAAAAATTTGAAGTCGATTGGAGTAAAACTGTCGGAGATATACAGTTTTAAGTCTTCACCTCTCTGGTCTGCTTTCGTGTTACTTTGAAACTTTTAAATACGGTTTCTCACACTTAGCTTTTTCAGAATCGGTGCCCTCTCTAGATCAAAATCTACTAAACCGATTCTTTTGAAATTTTGCACACTCTTTCTTTACATAAATGCCGAGGTAACGCTGTCGAGTTATTTTTTTATTTTTTTATTTTAACGTATTTTAAAATAACAAAGTTTCTGATTCTTTTCATGAAAAATCGGTATTTTGACTTTTAAGTGCTGTAAAAAATAGAAAAATCAATAAAAAAAGAAAAACTTGACAGCGTTACCTGCAAAAACTTATCAACTAATGAAATCATTTTAGTTTTTCAATTTCAGAAAATCCAGTGATGAGTTATGAGTGGCACCGCAATGTTACTTTTTTTGTGACGTCAGCGGAGATTCACTGTTAATGCCTCATTTTTTGATATTTGTTTATAAAAATTTCACCACATATTCTTCTAATGTTATTTTATCATTTAGTAATTATAGAAATAATTATATATTAACTGTGTCGTCAAAAAACATTATCGAAAATATGCTTAATAAAATACTATAAAATGCACAGGCAATATTTGAATTAAATACAAAACAACAAAAGGTTGAAGTACCTTGCAATTGTATGGAAGCCAGTGTTCTAATATTGAAACTATTAAGTACCATACTTTACTAGACACCCTGTAATAAGTTTGCATACATTTGATATAAATCCTTGAGTAGCGGAACACACATTATAACTAGTAGTGACGACCAAGGACCGTCGACCATGTGTGTGTATGTATTATAATGTTGATATGTGTAGATTGTAAGGGTAGAAATGTGTCTATAGCACGTTCCTAAGGGTTGCTACCACCGTCAGACCACTAGCTGTACTTCGCAACCCCCCTCCTCCAACTCCTTACTGAATGGTTGAGCTACCCCAAACCACATTACATTTACTAAGATATGTCAAAGTTCTAAAGGCTTATGCGGAATTCGATGAAACACGTGTGAGAGTGCGACGCCGACGCCGACGCTTGCACTGCATACTGTGCAATCCTTGTGGTTTCACTAATTATTATTATATTGGAGAAGTAAAGCTCAAAAAGCTTTTTAAAGCTCTAAACGAAAAGCTCTGCAATGCAAACTAATATGAAACTGTATGTATAAGGTTTCATAAGTTATTTGCTCTAAGGTACAAAACGTGCAGTAATTGGTAATTTGTAAATCAAGACAAGTTTGTTTTTACACACGTGGAGTTTTATTTGCATGAGTTAATTCCACATTGTGTTTTTATACACTGTTAGTTCAACACTGTATAGTTTTACACCTATTTTACAGTTGACAACAGCTTCTTTAAGTTTTTAGACTACAAATATAGCATACTCACTTTTTGAGATCAGGAAACGAAAAACTTATACTGTAATATATGGAAACGATCACTGGAGAAGAAAACATATATGCAAATATTACAGCGATTAGAAATGCGATATCGTGGCGGACTATAACAGAATGGAGATGAATCTTCTGGAAGAAAACTAAGAGAGAGCAAGAATGAGAGAGAGGAAGATCTAAAGAAAATAAAAATTGCAAAGAATTGTAAAATAATATTTAATTTGTCAAAATAAAATGTTTATTTGTATTCTTTGTATTTGTAATTTTTTATGGTGATTTCAAATCTGAAATTCATTTTTAGACAAGTGTCTTGGTTTTTGAGATATCCGGCAAATTCACGCGTAAACAATACAGATATTTAAAAATGGTTTCCAATTTTGGAAGCAGCATAAAAAACTACGTTAGAAAGTGTGTTTAATTTGTCAAAATAAAAAGTTGTTTTTATTAAAAACTTTAAAGGTTATACTCTTGTTATTTTGATAAAAATTTAAAGTTTTGTATCGCTTAATTTTTAATGGTTCTTAACGTAATTTTTAATGCTGTTTTCAAATCTGAAATTCATTTTTAGGTAAGTGTCTTGATTTTCGAGATATCGGCTATTGTAACAGATATTTAAAAATGGTTTCCAATTTTAGAATCAGCGTAAAAAACCACCTAAACGTAAGTATATGAAATATATTTAAACAAGTTGTAAAGTAATTTTGAACTTGCCTTTTCTTATAATTACAATAGCATATATGTATACATGAAATTATAGATATTCGTCATGACGTGTATGCTCACCGTAAACCCTTCCTCCCCCATCCCTTTTTACCCCAAATCAGTCCTACACCTAAAGTACCCCTCAAAATAATCCAAACACCCCTTCGAAGATGATGGCGAGAAGTCCAAGCAAAGAGGCATTTGCTTAGGAATAAGATGAAGGCGACGAGGCGATCTGCTACCCATCCCTTTCTAGATTATAAGTTCGACTTTGAAGGGTGGTTTCAAGAAAGAGACGAAGGGTTGGACGCTGAGAGTTGTTTGGATGAGAATATGCAATGCCCGATGTGCGATGCCCGATGAAGATGAGACAAGATTAATGGATGAACAATGTATGTATATCAAAACCGATGCTATGTGTGTATGACGGGTACAGGGACGTAGGGGGGTTAACGGGGGAGGGGAGATTGATGGAATATTAGTTGTAACTAATGTATATCAATTAGACTGACAAAAATTATTTATACACGTTATGTAGACCTAATAGAAATATAATTGTATGGTATCCGAAATTGAAGTAAAATGAAAAGAAATATTTACTTTTTAGAGAGAAGGAGACAACCCCATATGCATACATTGAACAAAGAGAGACAACACTAACTATCTCGTCTTAAGACAGGTTTGTCACAACTGTGTACGTTCCCATATATTGCCGTGACACTAGTGAACATCCAAACAGCCGTGACTTCAGTTTGTGATCCTTTTAACGCACTGGAAATTAAATGTATCAATTTGCCTGCCTTATCCTTTACAAAGCATTTTAAAAATAAAGTGTGAAAAGCTTTGGTTTACTTTTAATAATACTGTAGTACTTGAGATATAAGTTAAAGAACAATGGTGAGGTAACAAGAACGATAAGGGCTGCAGAAAATGAAAGTAAAATAGAAGAAGAAGAATGATGATAACATTATAGTGGAAGAGGTGAAGATGAAGACCTAAATATTTGAAAAAAAAAGGAAACAAGTTAAATAAAATATATTTTCCGAAAGAAGTACTTAAGGAACAAGAGAGATAGAGCAATTGGCTATATGTTTGGAAGCTCAGAAGGTGCTAAGTGCATAAATAAATAAAAGGAAAGAAATTATACAACTAGAGAATTATCTGTTGATCTCCACCAGTGGCGGCTCCAGACAGTTTTACGACCAGATCCATATTATTTTATAACTTATTCCCAAAATTGAATACATTAGTACGCCACTGAAAATATTGCAATATACTTGTAATATAATAATATATGTACTTCATATACATCTACAATATTTAGTCAATGTATATATAAGATATATAAGCTGTCTGATCGGAACTTACCGAACGTGTCCGATAGAACCTATAATTTTTTCCGATGTTGGTCGAAGCACTTAAACAATGAGAACTACTATTCTAACTTTATATAAACAAATTGTGTTGGATTAAATTGAAATCCGTGTACAAGTGATGAAATCTGGTCTGCTACAATATCACCTACTTAGGAAAACTATTATAATAATAAAATAAATAGGACAATACACACGCGATAGCCTATCATTCAGAAGTGGAACCCATAAGTTTCTAATAAATCTATTAATGCTAAGATAATGTTATTGCTTTTAATAGATCTGTGTATTTATTTATTTATAAAGCGGGGCAATAAATTCATTACTCTGTAAGTCAGGCAACATGAAAAGTAGGCGTTTTTCTAATTTGAATACTTTATTCTTCTTCTTACTTTACCAAATTCTTGGTATTTCGGAGCGTATTTGGATAAGGGATACAACAATTAAGAAACGTTTCATTCAACGTGACATCAATATTTGCTTACATAATGACGTGAATGATATTTTTAACTCCTATCTAATTATTACATTATTTTGTGTTTACAAATGTCAACTCAAATATTATTTGATATGTTTTAACCACAACGGAGCAGAGAGAAGGAGTGGGTAACTTAAATGAGGGGGATATAAAACCTGGAGCAGACGTACCTTGCACCAAATGCATTGGCTTAATTGAATAAGTCGAGGAACAGAGAGATATTTGAGAGATATTTCAGAAAACATTAGGAATATATATAAAGAGAAAGTGAGGAGTCGAAGGAAGATGAAATAAGGAGGAAACATAGAAAAATTGAGGAAGAGAAGAACGAGAAACATAACATCTCAGTAAACGATTTAGGTAAATGTTACACTTAGTGAAATTACTGAAATTTTTGCACTACAATTGTTTCTATTCTGATGTGTGTTGTGATTTCTACATTTGCAACTACGAGAAACAAAATTGTGAACTACCTCTTTCATGTCAAATATGATTTTGAATGGAATCCAAATGATCTACTGCGAATTGGAGAAGGACAATGAATGTTAAGAGCAGACAAATAATAGTAACGCAAAGAAAAACTGAATAAAAGGAATGTCTTCAGAAAAGAAGAAGATTAGAGAGAAGGAAGGTTAAGCTATGACGTTTATACAAAATATAATACGTTACATAGAAACAACATTAAATCATGATAGTTATATTAAAATTTGTGTTCTCTTATGGCTCAATAAGCTATTTAATCATAAATAGTACTTTAATAAATTTATGGTCTATGTTAAATATATTTATTTTATTCAGCAATTTAGAAGAAGGTTTCCTACCCCTATGCGATAGAATAAGGGGTGTGTATGCTCTATTTACACCTATTAAAACTGACGCACATATAAAACACATAATAAATATAATTCATCAATAAACATTTAAGGTGGACATTAGTTTTAAGTGGTGGATTGTACTAGCACTGTCACTGCCACTGTCGTATGTAAACAACTTTTAAAATAAGGGGTTGACCTCGACAGCAGGTTCATGCTCGGCCTTATTCTCGGTATCAGCATGTCATATGTCAAACGGGGTCCTGAACAGGGTCAGGTCAATTTAAAACGAAAACGGACATCGCAAAGGTAAGACGAGTTCACTAGAACTATTTATATAAGAGCTATAAGAAACAGGAGAATGTTTTAGGGTGACTTGTAAACAGACAATAAATAGGGGATAATTACGTAGGGGTAGTTTATAAAATAAGTGGTTTTTTTTATTAGAAATAATGAAAATATATCATGAATAAAAAAGTAATTCTTATATATTGAACACGCTTGGAAGATATACTTTAGTTTTGCTTATAACTTTTTTATTACGAAAGTTGCAACAAAAAGTTGTAAGTAAAAGTTGCAGATAATATTATTACCTATAAAAAAGCTCTTTACATAATTTCTGTGGGGCTTATATTTTTCAAGTTACATAATAAAAGATTGATTAAACTCTATATGAAGCGCTTTTTATCCTGAAAAGTCAAATTTATATCCAGGCTTGATCTGTAAATTGTTACCTATTAAATACTATGTGAATTATGTAAAATATCTTTACAGCTCTTGACAATATCTGGTTTAAACTTAATGCAGAAAATTCGTTGGCACATGTATCATTTATTATGATTGTATAGCAGTCGTATATTCAATTCGGTTCATGTATAATTATGCAGAAGTATCTCAGCCTCTCAATGTTTCCATTGCTCTTTGGTCCATGAAGAGGTCCAAGCCTTCGTATTTCTTGTCCACGTTCTGCCTCCAAACATGTAAAACAGAGACATTTGGAGTATCTTCATTTAACAACTCGTCATTGACTATAAATATAATAGAATTACAATTTGAAAATTACTACTTCTTTGTTTCTTGGACTAAAATAATTATATCACATTTGGAACGTACTATACTCTTATTCATTTTGCTTAATTCTAATAAAATGTAATAAATTTATATAAAAACACATGACAATCCACTAATATAACACCTGGACAGTACACAAACGAGAGCCTAGCATGCAAAATCAAATACAGACTACCGAAAGACATATTTCTCTGGGCGCATTCACACACAAAACAGCCAAGTACATATTACTTTTTATCTAAAATATCACTATAGCAAAGTACGGTTTTTTACACACAAAATATAACACAAGAAATCCAAAGAACATCGACAATGTGGATATAGGCGACAACTTTAACTAATTTGTGAACAATAAACGTTTTTGTGTTCTTATTACGTCTTAAGTCTTGCCTTTAGGCCCCTTACAGCTACCAAATTGTTAAATAAACATAAAACTAACACAGCAAACAAGATTTAGATGCTTGTCCAAATAATTTGACCTTAACAAATCAGATTAATTCCAGTTAAATTTCTATTTGTTCATAAACTTCATGACAATAAATACTGACCGCCTATCTTGAGTGCAAATGTCAGATGCGGAAAGGGACGCGACATTAGACAACATTAAGATTGCGCACCACCCCATTCCTCCCCCCATTCTCTCTCTCTCACAGTCGATCTGTGAATTGTAAATTAAGACATCGCAGTTAAAGGGCCTGGTTTAGATGTGTTTGAATTGAATTCATCTTAGTGGGGGATGGAAGCAACCCCCCTAAATGGGGTTGACAGACGTTAGAGATGGTCACATGGATACATCTTGTATTAATGAATGTTTGTATTATATACGAAGCTAACACACAGTCAGTCCCAATTATCATAATATGGTAATTATGATATTTTAAGCTATTTAGGTAAATGAATTTATTTAAATTGAATTTGATGATAACACTCATTGATGTATAATGTCTAGAATAGCCATTGCATACAGATTTCATTAAAAAATGTGTCTTCTGTTTACTGTTACTTCGACTGACCACGAGTAGGATTGACTGGCACCGAGTTACTCGACTTATTCCGAATTGTATCTTTTATGCATGATATGTATTCTTTATGCATGATAACGTACACCACAGCTAATTAAGTCTAAATGTTTTTTCTCTTTCTTTCTTTTTCTTTTCTTTATTTATTTCTGGAATGACTATAGACCGTTTGTCATTTTCCTATACACATACATATCTAAATTGATTTCGTCGATTAAAGTCACTCGGTCATATCTAATAATAATTAGTAATGTACACAAAGCTGCCGTGTTTATGACAAAACGACGCGCCGCCTTTACTCTTAATGGGCCAGCACCTTGTGCCCCCATGCCCTGTGTATACTTAACCCTTGACTTTATAAAAGAGAGATATATATATATATATATATATATATATATATATATATATATATATATATATATATATTTATATAACATATAAAATATGTTTTCTAACGTAGTTTTTTATGCTGATTTCAAAAATGAAATTCATTTTTAAATATCTCTATTATTTATGCCTAAACATGTCGATATCTCGAAAATCGGAACACCTACATTTTTGACCCGCATTATTTTCGTAGCATAAATTTAATTTAAGAATTGATTATTGTAATAATCAATATGAAAACACTAGTAAAATAAAACAAGTCGATATTTAGCAACCCCACGATCTCGGCTATGATGCCGCAGCCCATTAGACAAATTATCTAAACCCATACAACATAAATAAAATAGAGTTCAAAGCAACATAAGAAAATAAAGGTAAAGACAAAATGACTATATATAAAGTCTTGTCTTGCCTTGTCTTGATACATGGTGCGTTATAAATGATGGAAGAGGTATGTGAAAGGGTTGTAATACTTATGGGGATGAAGAGTGGGGTAAAGTGTTGCGAGACAAACGTTTTAGGGGTGTCGCGATAGTAATTAACAATTAGGCTGTGCCAATGTTTACACTTTAATGTTTAATCAAATGTTTGTGCTTGTTTCTGTTATGTTATAGTATAAAATTATATCGTGTGTACAGTACACCCCTCTTGTAACACCTCCCCTCTCTCCATTCCCATCCCTATACCATTACCGATGTGTGAGCAAACATATTGTCACGAATGGTTTCTTATGTTTTGTTGAATTTGAACGTAAAAGTAATTACGGTTGAAATATATAAATGTATTTTTTTTTAAATGGTAAAAAGAAGAAAACTATTATTGTAATAATGATTAGAGTTTGTTTAGCGATGGTTTGTAATTGATATTTGTTCTGCTGGATAGTTTAAAGTAGTTAGATATTATAATTAAATACACACACTTAATTTTAATTTTATTTTACTTATAACTTTCCAAATATAAAAGATACAACAAAAAGTTTTTTATAAAAGTTTTAGATAATACTATTATGTACAAAAAAGCTATTTCCAAAATTTTTGTGAGAGTTATAGTTTTCAAGATAAATTAATTACTAGTTGACTTGATTAGAACACTAACATATACCCGCTATGGTCCTCGTGAGGCTGCCGCGTTACATTACCTACCAGTGCAATAAAGTATAGAAGTCGATGTACGCATCGCATTAAATATTTCTTGTATGGGTACTTATACAAGCTCAATTTAGCAATTGAGGAAAGTGGAAATAAATAAAAGGGAAAGGGACACCTCCAAAAGTTAGTCAAAGAAACAAACCTGTCTCCACTACTGATATATGCATATTTCTCTATAAATAATAGACATTGACTTACAGGGTGATAAGTGGACGTTTATCTTTATCAGGAAGTAGGGAATGCCTGCCCAGGACCTCATCAGGATACTTGCAATACCTAGGGTAAAGATCTACTCGGGAATCTGCTAAATTCTTCTAGATTTTATAGCAAATATTACTCAAAGATAACATGATCTAGGTGTTCACAGCTTGGCAAATAATAGCCATAGTCCAACAACGAACTATTAGATAATTGAATTTATCCATGTAGTACAGACATTGTCATATAATTTGTGAGTTATCATCTAAAACGATCAAATCCTTGCTAGCAGTAAATATAATCATGAACAAAGATATGATCCATAGTTTTCAATCGAACCGTGTCCAGTACATGATACTCCAGCGTCTCTTTTAACGTGCAGATAATGAAACTAAAGCTTAGATAACTAACAGATTTTGCTCAGAACAAAATAAGATTATTCATTTTCTTAAAATAGGCCCTGCAAATAAATGCACAAAGTAAATTGTAAAATGAACAACGACGATGTACGTAATTATTATCTCATATACCTAATAATAAATATATGTTTCTATTAACATTTAGTTCAGATCTTATAAACAATAGCCACAAAGTTGTATTCCATTTTATGTAGTCCAGTCGAGTAAGAGTTAAAAATTCATGAAGCCAACTTTTTCGACGCTTGGAACGATATCTGTTAAAATTTCGTTTGCGAATTACAGTGCTTTTAATGACGCTAAAAATACTGTTTAAGCAAAGCAATAACTTGACAAGTATTACTTAAATTTGGTTTTTTTGCCATTCAGATTTTTCTGAAAATTACAAAAGTTGCATAATTAAAATCATTGTAACTCATAAACTAATCCTCCAAAAGTAATGATATTTTGACACATATCGCTTAAAGGTTCGTACTATCTAAAAATCATATACATTAGTCAACATCCTTCGATCTTAATAAGTGATATATTATTTACTTATTTTTTTGTAAAGAATTTCTGTTTTTATTGTTTCCCTGGACTATATACATATTATAATACATCGACATAATTTTATTTTTGCAGTTGTACTTCACTTTCGTGCATAAACGAGTATGTTTGTAGCGGACATGTTATATGCCATAAGTTTCACTCTTTTGACTTAGCTTCATTTTTTATTATTATATATGTGAGAGAAAATCGTGTATGAAGAATTGTTTTCTTATGTTACTACATTAGTATAAGTTTATCTCAATATATAACAGTTCTGACAAATTACCGAAAGGAAAATAATCGAATGTACAATTTAAATTCTAAATAAAAAAAAAGTTTTTAACAAAAGTAAGAAGGTTATACTCTTGTTAATTTCAAGAAAATTGAAAAATAAAATTGTTTATCTTTTAATGGTTCCTAACGTAGTTTATAATGTTGTTTTCAAATTTGCAATTAATTTCTTAATAAATACGTTTGTTTATATGATAACTGCAATTTAAAGTCGTAATAAAATAAAAGTTTCAATACCGCTTCTTAAAAAATCGCAAGAGATAATTAAACATGGGTTTCAATTTTGGAATCAGCATAAAAAACTATGTTAGAGAATATATATTACACGTTAAAATAAATTTTGATTTCTTTAACAAAAGTAAGAAGGTTATACTCTTGTTAATTTCATGAAAATTGAAAAAAGAAATTGCTTATCTTCTAATGGTTTTTAATGCACTTTAGAATGCTGATTTCAAATATATATTTAATTTATTAATAAGTATTTCTGTTTACGAGATATCTGCAATTTAAAAGTCTAAATAAAATAAAAGTTTTAACACCAATTACTAAAAAACCGTAAGAGATAATTAAAAATGGTTTTCAATTTTTGAATCAGCATAAGAAACTCCGTTAGAAAACATATATCGCACATCAAATGTTTCTTTGTACAACTAAAACTATGTAAAATGGAATATAAAGCACTTATAAGACAGATCGCTTATATAATTTCGACAATTTGGATGTGAACCAAGTTTCGGCGAACGAATGTTGGATAATTTACGCCGAACGACCTTTTCTCTCAAGGTTAGCACGAGTAACATTATAACTGAAGCGATATATTACCGTCCAGTGAATCATGGGTAATATATATGTGGTCTGCAAGTCCAAGACATGTGGAGAGCAAATGTAGGACTTATCTCTGCAGCTTAACCGATCTGCAGCATCAGTGCATGTGCATTATTACAGATCATCCATTGTAACAACCAAAGAACCATTGAAATTAGATGCCAGTAAATTTGTAAGAGTTGATGTCGAAAACTTTAAACGAGGTTAATAAGCGCTGAAACATATAGAGAAACATAAAAAATTTGACGTGAGAATAAAGTGAAATGGGAAGTAGAAAGGGTATCTTAGTAGCCTTTAATATCTTAATACGGCACTGGATACGTAATTTGTTTTAAAAAGAATTAAGAAAGCGGCCTTTTTGTGTGTTTCATCAAGGACCAAAACAAGTAACGTTATGAAAAATATTTTCAACGTTATCAAAATGTTGAAATGACGTTTTTACTGCTTTAATTTAATTTGGTATTTTGTATTTAATTTAAATTGTTTAGCCTATGGAAATACGCGTAGTCATTCACAGTACCATTTTTAATTCAATTAATTTTATAAGTTTTCTTACATTTTTTAGAACCTTACAAGGTTTAATGTCTTAAATTAAAAATATAAAATTAGGAAAAACTATATTATATTATAACCTCCAAAATATGACAAATCTGTCAAAATGCAGTAGGATTTACTTTTAAAAGAAGTTTAATGTCAGTTTTAAAAAAAATATAGAAGTGAAAACAATTTATATTACTAACGATGCATTAGCACCAACTAAATTAACTAAACTTAAATTAAAACACAAATGTGAAAAGGAATGCATAAGCGAAAACCTGATATCTAGACTACAATATTAAATAAAAACAGTAAATTAAATATGAAAACAATAAGTGGGAATGAGGCTTTAGCTAATGATGTATAACATTATGAATTAGATAAATATTCGATAGCCTTTTGGAAAAGCGATGTTGCCAGTGTTGCCAAATATAAAATAATAATTTTAAGATATATCATAGGTATACATTTGCTTTATAATAAATATATTCCACGGTGTTTTTGATAAAGCTGATACGTCCATTACATCCCATATCCAGTTTTAAAACATTCTGAAGAACGAAGACATGATGATATGTACGATCATGTGGGCGGCAATGTAATTCGATTAAAGCGCATGTGCATAAATGCAGAGAATTAGACATGGAACAAGCAATAGTTGCAGAAGAAGACAATAAGGAATGAAATGTGTAATCGGTAACAACGATGGAACACATGAAGATTATATATTATTCAAGATATTTATAGATAAATGAAATTATCTTCGTTTTATTAAATTAAGGAGCTTGTGGAGGAGTTGCTGCAGGCCACAGAGTGGTTCCAGAAGTGGTCTTTCTGTGTTGTATAGCATGCGCCTAGAAAATTATGTCTTTCGGTAGTCTGTATTTGATTTAGAAGGGTAGGCTGTCGTGTGGGTAATGTCCTATGTGTTTTATTAATGGATTGTACTGTATCATTTTACAGTTTACAGTTTTATTATGGACTAGATGTTATCTATATAGGTCGCCGAATGCGTCAAACCCTACTGAAGAGTGTTAGATCATAATTATTCCTTATCTTTTACTATATTTCTACGTTTATCTGCAAGATCACTAAATAGATTTGTCCCTTATACATCCTACAAAGAAGTAACCCTTCTTTCCACCTATCCTAATCCTTTTTATATATTACTAATCCCTCCTGTGCATGATTCATTTCAGTTATTGTTCTTTTACATTATTTACAGGATGTAATTACCTTCATTGTCAAATCATAATAAAAATCTAATTGATTAGGGATTATCAATTAACACATAAACATTGATGAAACACCTGTGATACCTGTACCTTTACTAAACTTCTCTGATGTTCATTGTCTTTAGCTATTATCATAATTTATGTAATTGTAATTAATTTTTCATTAGTTTTTCAGCAGCTGTTACTTTTATATTGATGCATACAAGATTTTTATTTTTTTTAATTGCAATTAAGTACCAATCCGTCATGCTTACTTGATATATTCCTATATTCATCTGTCATTGTATGTAACAAAATATCATCAAAGGAAATAAAAATCTTTTTTATCATTGTGTCATTTCTCAATCGGTTCTTATGTTGTTTATAACATTGAGTCAGATTTACAATGAAAAAAAAAATTTAATGGCTAAAAAATTTAAATATTTTTATTGTATAATTTATAATAGTTCTTGACGTAATTTGTTATGCTGATTTCAAATCTGGAATTTATCTTTAGGTAGGGGTGCCAGTTTTCGAGATATCAGCTTGTTTAGGCATAAATAATGGAGATATTTAAAAATGGATTTTACTTTTGAAATCAGCATAAAAAACTATATTAGAAAACATGTTTTATTTGTCAAAACAAAGAATTTATTTTTTATCAATTTTTTAAAGGTTATACTCTTGTTAATTTCATAAAAATTCAACTTTTTATTTCGTTTATTTTTTAATGGTTCTTGGCGTACTTTTTTACATATGCAATTTGTTTTTATGTAAGTGTCCCGGTTTTCGAGATATTGTCATGTTTAGGCATAAATAATAGAGATATTTTAAAATGAATTTTATTTTTGAAATCAGCATAAAAAACTACGTTAAAAAACATGTTTAATTTGTTAAAAAAAAAATGTTTTTTTTAATCAAAATTTTAAAGGTTATACTCTTGTTAATTTCATAGAAATTGTTGTGTTTAATTTTTAATTTCAATAAAACTGGCAACGTTAAATACATACTTACATTTTAACTTTCGTTTATTTATTTGTAGCTCCAGTGTAAACCTGACTTTGATTTCACTGTTCCATCATTTGTTCAGATCAGCGTTCTCAGCTGTATCACACGACTTTACGAATTTAAATACATATTGACACACACACGTTTTTGTAAACACATTTTCTATGCGATACATTTTATATCAGTTGTTTAATTCAAAGTTTTACATGTATGTGTAACACATATACAAGTACATTTATATATGGTGTTATTTCTTCCATTAAAATCATTCACACACAAATAAACTGTAGAATGCTCCAGTGCGCTCATTGGAACATTAGAAATATCTAAATCGACAAAGAATTCATAAGTCTAGCATACGAGTATGTATAAAAGGATATGGAATGTTTTAATAAAGTTGTGCAATAAATAAGTACAAGAAGTTATCAATACAGGAAGTCCCTTCTGTAACGCGAGTTTCTGCAATGCGAATTTTAAGAACAAGACAAAAATTATTCGATAACGCGGATTTGAATAATAGTAGTTTCTCTACATCACCAACAGAAAGTAATTTTATGTCTCGCTCTCACTTATATAAAAATGAATTTAAGTTTAAGCAAAGGAAATATGTAATACTGATGTTGGCTTTAACGGAGATGATTCATTGCGAAGATAACGGATGGGTAGCCTATCACCTTATGGGGATTTTTATAACTTTCCTATATATTTTTTTTTAATATTTATTTTATTTGTGCATCAACTTTTAAAAGTTATTAGCACTTATATTAGCACATATACAATTATTTATAATACATAATTCGTAATTTATAATTTACAATTTATAAATATATTTAAAATAAAGAAATTAAGTTTGTTTTGTTTATAAACTCAATAAGGTTTTTCAAATTTTCTTTGTTTTTATATATCAGCCTATATTTCTGAGGCATATTACATTCTTGTCTGAGCGACGAGTATTTTGAGCAATGGCCTCCTATATTTTATTTCCCGTAGTTAGTAAAAGTACTTCTTTGTCCTTATCTTAGAATTTGATTCGTATATAATTCCTTCTAGTTAATTATATATTGATGAATATCGATTTAGATAGAGGTAGATAACCACGTAGTTTTACCTATATATACTCCAATTCGAATACATATAAACTATTCTAGCTCTAGGTGTTAAAAAGCACGATTCTGTCAAAGAAGCTTTTTAATAAATCGACCAGGATTATTCTTTGGTCAATGTTCTGAAATATACGAAGCTAATGATAGTTTTATACCTGTACAGTGTCAAAAATAAGTGAAGAATGTGTGATATACTTGAAACTTTGAAGTTAGCATACTTTGCACACTGTAAATAAGACATAAAACTAAAAGAAAAAAAAAGCTTATACGCATATTACATTTTATACTCCTAAACTTAACAAAACCTAGTAAAAACTTAAAACTAAAACTAAACTTAAAGCAAAACATGAATGTATGAATAGTTTATGCCTAATATACCTAATAATTACAAACCATAAACCTCCCAAAGGAAGTAAACATAAAAGAGACTGCATTAGTAGAAAAAGCAACGAACCTGTTTAAGCTACACAGTAGCTTTTTATAGTTCGTCCAATTTGTGTTCACTGCAACTAGATTCACCAGGTTCTCGTTTGGTAATTAGTATCCACTACCCAGAGCTGTGAATTTTGGTGATCCAGACCTCTCACTCATCACGCCATCTGCTATTTATCTTCTTCCAACTTTATTTAATTCGTTAAATCAGCATTCCGCATTAGAAATTCTGTAATATGCTACAAACACTTAAATATGTTACAGCTGCAATAAGTTTTGATTTACTGCAACCTGGTTCAAACGTTCATGTTGCCACACCTAATAACTTCCTTGTCCGCTCCGGATGGCTCATCTTTGTGCCGGTGGATTGATTCAGATAGTTCAGTTATTTAGCGTTTAGGAAATCCAGGGGCTGCAAATTCATTCTGGTTACATCTTATTTTCTTATTAGGAACTACATTAAATTAAACGCATAGGAGAATTATTTAAGTTTATTAATTAGTTTTAGACAGCTTAATTTTGTCTGAATTGGTTTCCCGCTAAATACAGTTATGTCTAATTAAGATTTATCTAACGTAACGTAAGCTTGCAGTTGCGTAAACGATTTTACATAATACACAACGTCTTGTGACCTATGTTACGGTTACATCTACCTTTTTACGCATTTGTTTACTCATAGATTACTTTTTTAGGGTTAAAAAACTAAAGAACTACATTTTTAGAACAGCTATAATATTATAAACTTAAATTGAATATTACCAAGTTTTGTATAAGTAAAATATTACATGAATGTAAAGTAATGTCCATGTAAGACACAATAATCAATAAAAAGTAAAGCATATTATTTTTCAGGTTGAAAATAATGTAATGTAACACTCTTAATTAGCTTGTAGTAAGATTGCAAGTTTAAACCTTCTACTGCAAAGCAATTTCCATATGAGAAGTATAAAATAAGCCCTGAAATTAGCTTGTGTCAAGCTAGATTAAAATGAGTATGGGTTCTTCATCCCTGTCCATTTTCTTGTCTTGACTTCACATCTGTCTTCTTGATGGTACAGTGATTTCGACATAACGCCTGCTAGCCTTCCTGCGTTCTATGCATGTCAAACGTTCCCGTTTATTCCCAATATATGGACAGGTTGGAAATAAAACCATGTTTGTGTGTGCGTCCATGCAGAACATCAGCAACACACCATTCTGATAATTTGAGGATGTTACACATTACTCTGCCTAATTGTTTATGTATTTATTTCTGTTCTGTTTAATTAGGAACTATAACGAAACTTGATTTATTGTTTATTTAAGAACTTGCTAAAATATCATGCGATATACGAGCCGTTGATTTTTGAGAATGAAGGAAGAGCTTATCTCAAAGATGAACATCATTATTATGTCTTAAGATTAAGATGATAAAGAGTTCTATCTATTAGCATCACAAATGAATTTCAGTCGCGTTACACCATCAAATTTTTTAATTTATTTTTGCTCATAACTTTTTTATTATAAAAGTTACAAGTTAAAAGTTATTAATAAAAGTTGTTGGCAATATTATTATCTACAAAAAAGCTCTTTACAAATTTTTTGTGGGAGTTATGGTTTTCAAGATCGAATGCTTTTGATTTCGATACGTTTTCAATTACAATTTATTTTACTACATTTACAAAATATGACATTTTCTGATCAGTAATCTAAATAAATTTTTATGTAACCAGAAATGAGGCAAACTAGGATAAAATTATAACAAATTAAAAAAATGTACGCTGGTACATTAACCACTAATAACATTTTTAAAACTCTTTCGGATTTGGTTCTATGAATACTAATGAATGATTGAAAATCTCCCATAAAAAATAAAAATAGTTTCTATACAAATTAATAGTTCATAACAATTCGCGCTTTCAAATATATTTGCTCTATCGATTATCAACAACGAAACGAAACAAAACACAACGTTACAGTTTCTAGTCAAATCACGTATTTTATTTTAGTGTGAAGTCAATCAGCAGCTGGTATCATTGTTTTATATCACCAATACATTGGTTTTACGTTAGATCAGATCAGTATCCAACACCACCACCATGTAGAGAGCATCACACCACCGCCAGCAACACCAGCACCAGTCTCACAAAGCGTCGAGCGCGTCGGCCTCGGATCCGATCCAATAAGCAGGAAAATCGTTTCCTAATCGCATAGAATCTACACCGTGTCGATCTCTAACACCATAAACTGTTCCCCGATGTTAAGAAGGATATACATCTCCAGGAAGTGACACTAAAACTTAAGCATTGATAAAGCTAATACATTCGATTTTATTTTATTTCATTTAACACTGCTGCCTAATAAATTTATGATCTGCTTACATTAATGAATCAATATTAAAAGTGTCCTCATTTTACTTGGTGTAATGTTACCTCTACTTCCTCCGAGTAAAGCCGACTATCTCCGAGTTACTTCGGCTGTATTTAACAATTGGCTCAATACTATAGATTTAGGTCCTCCGCACACAAAGCGACTGGTTGGAAACCTTAGCCCCGAATCTGACCGAACTGAATGTGATTGCAACTGTGTTGTTAGTGAGAGATTAAACGTGTATGCGAGTGAGATAAAACAAGAGGAAAGGCACACAAGTCAACTGATTGCAAACTAAACGAGCCATGTCGAGCCGTGTATCGTGACTCTATAGAATTTTTAACAATAGCAAAACTGGTGATTCTATTGTGTTATATTTGATTGTATGTATGTATTTAAATACTTTTCAATAGTATTCGTAAATATCTCTGTTGATGAAACCAACAAATAATAGTCCCTGAATATATGCTCGGAACAGTTTAAAATCGTGTGTTTTATCTCACTCGTACACACGTTCGTTCTTTTACTAACAGCACAGTTGTAATCACATTCGGTTCGGGCAGATTCGGGGCTAAAATTTGCAACCAGTCGCCCCATGTGCGGACGCTCTTATATTTCATTACAAGCAAACCTTATCTTCACGTAATATTTTATTTAGGCAAAAGCTAGTAATATTTTATCTAAAAGTGGTTAACTTTATTAATCCCTAGCTTTTAATCCTTAAACAAGACCCCTCAAACTTGT
This sequence comes from Panorpa germanica, assembly GCA_963678705.1. Taxonomy (NCBI): domain Eukaryota; kingdom Metazoa; phylum Arthropoda; class Insecta; order Mecoptera; family Panorpidae; genus Panorpa; species Panorpa germanica. The sequence continues at coordinate 2,186,733 of OY783222.1, forward strand.
ATAATCCCTGAAAACGTGTTCTAGAGAAGTTTTAAGAGTATGCTAATACGCAAAAGGTTGATTTAATATTTAAAAGGCATTAAAACATGTTACAAAACGTTTTATATTAGGTAAAATCGTTTTAGGTTTTGTTATGTTAGATAAACTTTAAATACTTGTATCCCAGGTTGAAAATGAACCTGTTGTAATTAGCTTGTAACAAGTCTAAGTGTGAACCTTGCATTGAAAGACATTTTTTATGTTACAAGTAGAACATAAACCTATGGATTAGCTTGTGGCAAGGGTATTACTTTTATTGTTAGCCAGTTTTCTACCTGGGTAGCCGTGTTTACGGAGGAGTGTGTAAATATAGAACCAATTGAACCTGATGAAACCTGAAGGCACAATAAGCAAGCAGGAAGCTTTACCGGAGATCTAGAGAAGATGTCTTTTCTGTATTTTCAATTTTTTGGAAACCCAGGTTATAAACAAGCTAAATCCTGTAAGAAAGTGCAATCATATTAATGCAGTAGTAATAAATGCACATGTAAATGAATCAGGGCTATAGTTCCAGCACTGTATCCGTGTTATATATAATGTACAACGAACGTATGAATCACACAAAGATCCGCGCTTCAGGAGTTTCTTATTTCTCCACCTTGCTCTGCTCCTCTCAGCTGGCATTGCCTATCGAAGACACGGCGGTGGTGGTAGGCCACAATACATTCAAACAAACTCACAAACATTCACATATGTTAGTATCCTTATGGTGAGGGTGGGGGTAATTTGAACGATGTTTTATAGTGTGTTATAGATATAGAGATACGATATAACGAACACATGCATACACCCACACCATTGCACGGTTCCCCCACCTTGGGATGCGAGACCCATGGACTATATAATTCTTATTGTGTTTGTAGTGAGAGCATGATACAAGTTAATCTTAGGTCGTGATGAAACAGTGACGTAGATTTTTGATAGGGTCGTCTTTGTACATATAGTAGATGCTATGTTCATTTAAATCTGATACAAAAATGCTCTGGGGATTGGACCCGAAGATACAGCAGTCAGCGTCAAGCATCAATGTTCTTGCCCACTGTGCCATCTTGTTATTTGATAAGGTCTTAAAGAAGAAGAAGAGGATACTATGGAAAGAGAGCAATGGCAGTGGAGAAGCGGATGAAAGAAGAGGAAAATGATGTTCAAGGAATAAGAAAGAAAAGGGATGTATAAGTAAAAGGAATTGTGGAAGAAGATAATACCGGAGTAGAAAGAAAACGAGTGAAATAAGGATATTAGGATTATCACAAGGTTCAGGCTGCAGAATAACGAGAAGGGAAGGAATTATTGCAAGGAGAAGATGGAGAAAATAAATAGCACTTCAGAAATAAGTGTAGTGGAAACTAGATTGTGGAAGAGGTGTTGTTAGGAACGAAGGAGTATAAGAAGTAAATAGCTAAAATAAAGAGGAGGCGAAGAGAGATGCAGGAAGTGAAGGACGAGGAACAAAGTACAGAGACAAAGAAAGAAAAGATGGCTATTAGATGTTTATGTTTCACTTTTTAGACCCTTTTAAGGATGACAGAACCTTAAGAATACTGTTTGATAGGTTTTTAAAATAACTATAAAAGAATATCTTATTTGATTAAATATTTATAGCTTTTGTTTAAGTAGAATATAACTTGAATATAAGCTAACATTCATGTTCTTTATTTAGAGTGCTGGAATATTGTACTATTTGGTAGTTATCTTATTTTTTCAAGAGATAATTCTGTATTTTGTAAATATATTAACATGTAAACCTTTTATTGAATCACAGGCATCGTTGCTACAACTTGTTTAATACAAACTTTTATATTCTTTTACCATAGCTGCCTGTATGTAATCTACGTCACTGTTATAAAATCGTACAAGTAAAAAGTGACGATTGCATTGTTATACACTTTATATATACGATTACCTCATATAAAAATACACACACACACTTGAAATTACCATACATATGCAAAATATAGTATTTTAAAATACTGCATCTGTATCAGTAATCACAGTTAATAATATTGATATATATATATGTATATGTGAGCATCTATGGTATATGGTTATTTTTAAATATATAAACTATATTCTTAACTGCTCTTTAGAGTACTATGGGCACTACCTTTAGTAAGAGTAGTACAATATATAATATAGTAAAATAAAACAAATTCATAGGGCGATTTCTATGAATCCCCATAAACAAAACGAAAAGCTTTTATGGTGGTATTTACTAGAATGTAGTTACTCCAAACAAGAATCAACTCGCAGTTATATCCCAGCCACTCATTGGACGTAGCACATATGTCAAACTGCGCTGATGAACTGCGCAATGGTTTTATATAGAAATTTAAATTGATTATTTAAAAAGAAAAAAAAACGCGGGATTTTATCTTTATTTGAATTTGTGTAAATAAATATGAAGAAGTGAAATGACAATTTAATAAATAAAAGTGTGTTTTTTAGAAACATTTAAAATTAAGTTTATTGTGTTTATATTATATTTGATTAAGTATTAAGAAAATGTTAATTAACTTTAAAAGACATTGTTTTAGTGAGTGATCAATTAAAATTGTTTAAGGGTAAGTTTTTATATTTGTAATTATTTTTTAATTGTGTGACAAGTTGTGATAATTATTAACAGTAATTAGTGACCACTGTAATTAGCAGTAAGTGTGGTAGTACGTTGTAAATTACACGAGCAACAGGTGATTACTCATTTGTTACACCCGTGGACTATAAATTACAAATCGGAATAACTTTTCGAATCGTGTTAAAATTTATTGGAAATGTTGAAGACAATGGAACCTAGTGTATGTTTATGTTCTTTGTTACTTAGTTTTATGAAAATGTAATGCAGTATAATACTTTAGTTAGCTTGTAGTAAGCTTGCAACTACAAAGAATTACCTTGTGATCGCTAGAAAACACATTTTTAATTATTTACTAAACTCAACTAAAAAAAACTTCAACGGATAATGAGATTATATTGGAGACTGAGTACTTTTGTTCGGGATCACAATCAAAACCATAAAATATTATTAGTGTCGCATGTTTATGTCGCACTAGTCTGTACGTTAAAAGTGCAACACATTTACTACACTCATGTCTAAATAATGTCAGCTAATGAATGAAAATATTGAAGAAAGGTTATGATTTTGTTATTTTGACATTTGACATATGTTTAAGTAACTATTAGTTCACTATTTAGTTTTATTTACCCTGCTCATTGTGATTATCGCTACGATTGAAACAAGATATTTCCTGATAAGCTATTGGGCTTAAATTTTGCGCGCACACTCTTTATGGATGACAAAGTTACGTGGTGCAATATTTTTCTTTTAAAAAAAACTTCAATAGAAAATTTACAGTTTGAAAGTTATGCGATTTCGAACACGTTAAAATTTTCCATCGATTTTTCAACGTTTTCAAATTCAATTTCCAAAATTTTACACAAACAATATATAAAATTTTAGTAGTGATTATAATTTAAATTTTGCGTATCAATTCCTTTTTCCGTCGGTAAGATGTTTTTATTTTAATTCAACTTTAATGTATCGCAAAACTTTTTCAAAAGCTTAAGCAGCTCTTAGAACAATATTGATGTAACATTTATGTATCAGATACGTTTATAGTGCTTTCTGAAGGTGTAACATCTAACAAGCATACAATAATTGCGCGGCATTTAATTGGCCGTGGAATCATCTTAACGAGATTAAAAGAAGAACAACGTAATGCCATGGAATTTCAAGTAATGTTAAAACCATAAATACATATCAACAGTCGTAATAACATCAAATTACGTTAAGAGAGCGCATAAATATAAATTCTGTTACAGTTGTATAATAAAGCAGAGCGCACATACGTTGGGTATATTTAATTTTTTGTTTAAAATTTATTCTAGCATTTTATTTATTTTTGTTTTATTTTTTATTTTTACTTGAAATTACAACTGCACTAATATCCTTCAATCACGATTTGTAATTCCCGGTCGTGTTGGCGCGGCAATCAAGTCAAGTATTGAAGAAAAGGATCAAGAATATAATGGTGCGTTTACACGTCATCGCTTTAAAATAGGCGTCAATTTAAAAGATAACAAACGTAGTAAATATATTTCGTGTCTTCTAGCTTTGTATTTTCTGGGTTTCTTTGTTATACAAATTTATTGTTATAAACTTATTAAGTAATAGACATGTGAATATACTTCTAGTGTACAATTTTAAGTGAATCAGTAAACTTGGAATACATATGAGGCGTCTAGAAGCAAAGGGATTGGTGACAAATTTGAGATAACCAGCGCAAACGATAGAAGATTTACTAAACTATTTAGTGGCACAGAGATATAAGCGAAAACTATGTTATATAGCATGAATTCTAAAACCTACTGAACTAAAACGTCTACACAATCTTAACTTTAAACTCGTTTTCTGAAGAATTTTACTTTTGTCACTTACATCCCTTTGGATGTGGATTTAGATCAAACCACATACTTAAAGCAAATTCTCTAGAAGAATTTATATAAATTATATGAAATAAAAAGCTTGCTCCTATGTAATTTAATAGTTTTGTAAAGAAAATGTTAGTTTCTTAGGTCTACACTATATATCAATTAAAATTTTAGCAATAAAAGATGCTAAAAGTATATTCGAAGCTAAAGAAATATCCTAATTTTTTTTGGAAACAATGGAGCAATATGTGTGGTCGTAAAGTTGCTATAAATGTAAAAATACTATTGTTTTTTGATTAAATGTTCTTCTGACATCATTCTGTGTTAGAAATGTTCTTAATTTTAATACAAATTTAATAGACAAATGCGTATTAAAATAAGAACCGGTAAAGAATTGTTTCTAAGAAAATGCACTGTATATATTATGAAAATTATTATTTTAGGATCTGAATTTGTTTTAACACCTCGTTCTAAAATATGCTTTGAGAGAGCAATTACATATCCTAATTTTATAAAGTATTTAGCTAAAAGAATCCAATGATGTATTAAGGAATATTACTAAATTAATACTCTAGCTGTAAACGCATCTACTTAAAAGTATTGTGAATTATATCCGAACAACGTTCATAAGGGAATTAGGGCAGAATGTACAAAGCCTCCTATTTCTTAACGAAATATAAATGTTGAGTCAAGTTTTGCAAACGGAGGAATTTTAGGTAGAGTCTAATACTAATTATCAGTTAAATCCTTTTAACACAGGTTCACGTAAACGTACGATAAATGTGTTAGAAACTCGTACAGGTTAAGGTATGTCAGCTGCAAATAACTCAATCATTTTATCGCTCTTGTTATATATTTATAAATATAAGGTAATTAATTAAAACACACACATACACTTATATACATCCATATATAAAAACGTACGCTGCTACTAGCTCACCTTAATATCTTAATTTAAAATTTATGAGTTTAAATTGCTGTTATTTATATAAAATAATTTTAAAAGCGTTATTTTATATGTTAATTGTTTTTAATATATTGGAAAATATTTTAATATTATTACAGATTGATGTAGTCAAATAATAATGTTTAAATTTCGCGCTTTATATATTTTTAGTTCAGTGTGATGTCGCCACCGTATGTGAATTAATTACTGGCTACTAGTTTATACTTCATGCTTTGAATTTACGGGATCTGAGATTTTTAAAAATACTTGTGGATTATATAATATGATTTTACAAGTATTTAGTTAATCGAAACGTAATTAAAACTCGCGCAAAGTATAAAAATGTTAAAGTAATGTTAAAGAAATCTGGAAATCTACAAAACTCTTTTCTAATTCTTTTAGAATAAGTATTACCTAAATAAAGGGTTGGACACGAAAGTAAAAAAGTGATTATGTTAAATTACGCAGCGGTTTCCATTAATATTGTTTCAACTTTATTTTAGGTGGTAGCTATATATACAGTTTATCAATACATTTTCAAATTTGTCTTTTTTCTCCGAGAATTATTTATGAAGATAACTACACTGTAATTTAATTTCAAATCTTTATTTCATTCTTAAAATAGTAAAATAGTTATAGATAATTTTAAAGGTTATACTCTTGTTAATTTCATAAAAATTCAACTTTTTATTTTGTTTATTTTTTAATGGTTCTTAACGTACTTTTTTACGCTGATTTCAAATCTGCAATTTGTTTTTTTGTAGGTGTCCCGGTTTTCAAGATATCGGCATGTTTAGGCATAAATAATAGATATATTTAAAAATGGATTTTATTTTTGCGATCAGCAAAAAAAACTACGTTAGAAAACATCTTTTATTTGTCAAAACAAAAAATTGATTTTTTATCAAATTTTTAAAGGTTATAATACTCTTGTTAATTTCATAAAAATTCTACTTTTTATTTTGTTTGTTTTTGGATGGTTCTTGACGTACTTTTTTACGCTGATTTTAAATCTGAAATTTGTTTTTATGTAAGTGTCCCGGTTTTCGAGATATCGGCATGTTTCGGCATAAATAATAGAGATATTTAAAAATGGATTTCATTTTGGAAATCAGCATAAAAAACTACGTTAGAAAACATATTTTATTTGTCAAAAGTAGAAATGGGTTTCTTATCAAATTTTTAAAGGTTATATACTCTTGTTAATTTCATAAAAAGTGAAAACTTTACTTTGTTTAATTTTGATATCAGCGCGCATTAAGATCTATAGACATAAGATTTATACTTTTTAGTTTTATGTTATAGAATAATATACCATGTCATATGTAAGATTTACTATTAAGCTCTTTGACTTATTAAGAATTTTGATTAACCCTGTAATTTTAATTGCCGTTTTATACATTCAAGACACAAACCCTATTACCTTCATAGATACGGTAATCTCTTAAGACTCTTTACGAGGAAATACCTTTAACGATATTCACACATACTCACCTGTCAATAGCTTGTCAAATATATTAACGATAAATCATAATTAATTAAAATTGCTTAACACATGCAATCAATAATAAAATGGACGGCATATTGTTTACTGCAGACAAATCGTACGTCAAGGTAATAATCGTTCAGCTCAAAGTAAATTGCCTTGCAGCTACTTACTACATCAGTATTATAGTAAATCATTACTTTACTAAACAATCAGCGAGTCCAGCAGCAATCTGTTCTTAGAGTTGCTGCTGTCATTCCAGAGGATTTAAAAACACTGAGAAATGTCAAAAGAAACACCAAGACTTAAATTATTATGTGCTGTTGCGGAAAAATATTAATAATGATATACAGAGCCGCAGCGAGGAGTTCGAGCAAATTTCAAAAAGACAAATTAAACATATTTTCAACCGTAGCTTTTTATGCTGATTTTAAAACTGAGATTCATTTTTAAATATCCCTATTACTTACTATATTTAGAAACTAAAATGAGAACAACTAAAAATAATTTAAACAGCTGTACTAAGTGCACACCGTTTTATGAAATTCATACTGCGATTTTTATGAAATTAACAAGAGTATAACCTTTACATTTTTGTTAAAAAATCAATTTTTCCTTTTGACAAAAAAAAGATGTTTTCGAACGTAGTTTTTTATGCTGATTCCAAAAATGAAATACATTTTTAAATATCTCTATTATTTATGCCCAAACATGTCGATATCTCGGAAACCGAGACACCTACCAAAAAACATATTTCAGATTTGAAATCAGCGTGAAAAAGTACGTCAAGAACCATTAAAAAATAAACAAAATAAAAAGTTGAATTTTTATGAAATTAACAAGAGTATAACCTTTAAAAATTTGATAAAAAATCAATTTTCTATTTTGACAAATTAAACATGTTTTCTAACGTAGTTTTTTATATTGATTTTAAAACTGAAAATCATATTTAAATATCCGCAATACTTACTATATTTAGAAACTAAAAAGAGAACAACTTAAAGTAATTTAAACAGCCGTACTTGGTGCACCCCGTTTTATGAAATTCATACCGCGATTTTTATGAAATTAACAAGAGTATAACCTTTAAAATTTTGATAAAAAAATCAGAAGACACGGAAGGCTGGGTCAAGTATCGATGTTCTTGCACACTGTGTCGTCAATTTTTACTTAAAGTTACTAAAAATTATAAACAAAAATAAATTCAACATTTCTTTTTAAATTATTTACTGATATAATTTTTTAAATACTTTGTTCTCTGAATAGCTGTGGTATTTAGGTCGTAAACTCTAACACTCAGCTATTGCTGGGTTCGAGTTTGGTTTCCGGAAATATATATAAGGTAAATTTACTTTCTAAGTGCAGCCCTGTCAAGCCAACACTTAAACTAACACGTTTATACAATCAAAAAACTAAAAACTCATAATGCTATAAAATCATGTAGGTTGCAAGAAACAGATTGCATTTTATTTACTTACATGAATCAGTTTTTACTGGTGGCTGCATGTAAACATATATTTTAATCTGGAAACAGTAATTATTTCATTTCTTAGCAACGTCCAACTTAAGTGAACTGTTTTTACAACGTTAAAGAAATGTACAAGAAATAACGGTGTGTTTTGATTTAGTTGTTATTAATTGGCCATGTTCAGTATATTTTATTCTTTCACTTAATCCAGCGCCGGTTTGGTAGTCCACCTCAATAACTTTAAAAATAATAAAGAAAATGATGCAGAATTATTTAATAAATGTCGTTTACCATATGCTATATATTGAAATTCATATATTTGCAGTGTTAGCTATTTTTTAGGTATATAATATTGTGTATAACAAAACATACTACGTATTATTTGAGTCAATTATAATCAAAATAAAATGGTATAAGAAAAAACTACCATATTTCAAGGTCGAACACATAAAATACATAATGTTGGTATCACACGTACAGGATTTGATGTTATACATAGATACAAATATTTGTTATGATCATCACTTGGCGTTACTAACCTTGTTTTTTATTGAATGAATCTCTTATCCTATTATTTGTTTCAATTCACAATACCTACCTTCCTAATGTATAGTACAGACTAGTGCGGCATAAACATGCGACATCCAACATAAGTTGACATTATTTAGACATGAATGTACTAAATGTGTGGTACTTTTAACGTACAGACGTATTAAGTTACATGTCGCACTAGTGTGGACGTGTTGTACAACTTCTTGCAACAAATATTGGATGTCGCACGTATGTGTACCATATTTAATGTCTTCCACAGTTTGCTCTTTACATCTCGCACTTGGTTTTGTTCCCATTGTTGCATCCCTGTGCTGTGTTAACTATAAATTTCTTTACCACAGCGGTCTTTTCCTTCGTGTAAATAGACTCTAAGCTCTTGATGAAGGATACTCTGTAGCTGGACATGGCCAATCGAGAGTCGTATGTGAATCAACGTTCTACATGAAGGTGGGGGTGATTTGGGGGAACGGGGGAGGTAAACAATGAGTAAAGAAGTTGAAGCATATAATTGAGTTTTTTTTAAGTATTCTTACATCGAAATAAACATATAAAAACGATATCATACATGTGCATTTGTTGTTGCAGTACGTGTATTAACATGTGTGTGGCAATGGCATTAGCATCGCATCCTGCAGTGTGTTGCATTTCGCTAATGCACTCCTATTATGCATTATGTGAATGTATATATGCACTGTTAAAATTATTACAAGATGTGTCTTATATATGTGTCTGATTTTGCAAAGATTAATTGCTGAGCATAAATACCATAAATCTTAAATAAACACAGACGACACAGTGGGCGAGAGCATTGATGCTTGACGCCGACTGCTGTGTCTTCGGGTTCGATCCCCGGACCAGATATATATTTTCTGGGTTTGGTTATTATGAACTTATATTGATTATGGTCATACATAATCGTACATTTATTAGGCAGTGGTGTAGCCCACATATATGAGGCCACGACACCATAAATACTGCCAACATTGAAGGAGGTCGTCGGTGATAGGACTCAGCATCGGAAATAGGCCGACGTTAAATAAAAAAAAAAAAATAAATAAATAAATAAATAAACACAGTCTGTTCGTTACAAATAAATATTTAAGATTTTGTTTGATTATAACTTTTTTAATATTAAAGTTACTACAAAAAGTTATTAACAAAAGTTGTAGATAATTCTGTTATCTACAAAATATCTTTTAACAAAATTTTTGTGGAAGCTATAGTTTTCACGATAAACAAAAAATTCTAATTGTCCCTTTTATACCATGATAGCTTCTCTGGCTACAAGAGAAATATTAAACAAAGTCTAATTTTACGAAGCATATCTCTAAAAAAAACTGCGTTTTTTAATCAGGTAAACGTTGTAACTAGTTTTCTTACTAATGTGCTAAATAATGAAATGTTACCCCAATTTACAGAACAGGGGCAATACACAAAAGCAGCAACTTTCCCAATATTAAATGAACGTTACATTACGCTAAAATAAAGCACATAAAGACACGGTTAACAATCACCGTGTTCCCAGCCATGTTTACAACCTCCGTGAAATCAATTTTCAGAATTTATACAACTTGGCTTGTACTTCAACTCGGTCTGTGACCGATAGTGGACTTTGGCCTCTCTGATTTATTGGCCATTTCTCACCGTCGTATTTTATTCTTCACGCGACAATTGTCGACGACTAACGAGGTATAAACATTAAATTCATTGACTGCACTTTCCTTTATTTACTTCCTTATCGCTCGATACAAATACTTAAACTTCTTAAATACACTTAAACAGTTTTCTTGTCAATCTATATAGTTTTATTTGCTAATTAAATAACAATGGAGTCATTTCACGTTGTAACATTTTGAGGTTAGGGTTTGTGACTTTTAATTACGTATTATTTACTTGCATTGTACAACTACTAGTACATCTAATTTCAATTTTAAGGTTGACAATGTTAAGACATTGGATTACAATTAGCAAATTAGGTAACACAACTGTTTAAACCCAATAAAGATCGAATCAAATTATAATATTAGTTTGGTAAGCTAGAGAATTGTGTCATTCAGTAGTCTGTATTTGAGTTTACAGGGTAAAGGTACAGGGTACCTATGTGTATTGTTCCAGATGTGGTTTTGTATGATCTGTAATCTTTTCTTGTTAGTTTTACCTAGGTTTCCTTTGATTTACTTATGCGTATGTATGATACTGTCGGTTTTATACACAACAAAGACAAAAAGCATACGAAAAGTGTGCGTCCACTTAAATTGCTACATAAAACCAACAGTGAAACAACAAATAATCGTTGCATTTATCATAATTATACCATTTTATTGTAATAGATATTTACAAGTAATTAAAATGGGTTTTAAGACAATAGAATACGAGAAAGTAAGCGTACGTAAGTTAATTGTTCGAACTAGTAATAAAATCGAAGTGTCACGTTTTATATTTCTTATACACTTGTGAGTCATGCGTATAAAAATACAAGACATAAGTTTTTGACAGTGTATGAATACGTGTAATTTACTGAACACCTGCAATCGTACGTGAACAACGTCACAAAGTAATAATCTGAACTAAACATTAAGCATTGATCATTGAGCCGTCTTATATTGCACAGATACTTGTAAATATATCGTATATGCTATTTTAATAATTGTAAAACAAGTATCTGTAGTGGACCCTTGCAACCTCCTTCGCATTTATTTAAGGGGGATTAGCTCAAATCAATACAAAAAAAACATATTTTCGATAATGTTTTTTGACGACACATTTAATATATAATGATTTCTATAATCACTACATGATAGAATAACATTTGAAGAATACTTTGTTAAATTTTCATAAATAAATGTCAAGAAATGAGTTAATGACAGCGAATCTTCGCAGATCTTACAAAAAAAAGTAACATTGCGGTGTCACTCATAACTCATCACTGGATTATTTGAAATCAAAACACCAAAATGAATTCATTAGTTGATAAGTTTCTGCAGGTAGCGCTGACGAGTTTTTTTTTGTTATTGATTATACCATTTTTTACAGACACTAAGTCGGAATACCGATTTTTCATGAAAAAAATCAGAAACTTTGTTGTTTTAAAATACGTTAAAATTAAAGAATTAAAAAAAACGCGAAATCTTAAATGACAATATAACAAAATTATGTTAAATTTTGGCAAATTATAAAACGTAACTTTGTATAGAAATATTAAAATTCAGCGGTTTTAAGCTATCTGAAAATTTTCAAATAATTCATCTTATATACGTATTACAAAATCTCTTTTAATGAGTATTTTTTTGTTTACTTTCGCATGTATTTTCCCCAATATCTTCCATCACACATTGATCAACACACCCTCCTCTCTCCCCCGTGTTCTCCACGACCTTCACATTGTCCTCCTACAATTTCATTTTGGGCTAGACATTGGCAGTACATTGCTTGTGCCCGTACAATATGAATTAATACGTGATATTTCAACTAGACATTTGATATTCATACACGGTAGATCCTTATTACATGGGTGGATAGGAGCCTACTAAGGGGTGAAAAGAGACGAAGGGGGACGGGAGAAGATGATTCGGATGTTGAGAAAAGGTGGTCGTGTGGTATAGGGTGGCAGAGTGGCATATAGCATTACAGGCTCAAGGGAATGTAAGGAATTATCTGCTAATGTACAATAAAGTTAAACAGTTTTGATTGTTTATAGTGTATTGTCTTATTAAATGTTTTATTTTTCATTATTAATTAAGTAAATTAACTGCAAGATGTATTTATGGTTATGAAAGTAACTTTTATAAGAAGAATATGTTTATAGAATAAAGTATTTTGTAACTCCTTGCGTTCTATTTTTAAAATCAGATTCTATTCTCTTTCTGAAGTGAGAATCATTCTAGTTTCGAGTCAACAGTAAATTCAACATTATATTTCTTTTATTCTAAATTCATAATTCTACCTTTATATCGCAAGTTAATATTCTAAATTAAATATAATACAAAATGAAACAAATTAAGTATCATTCCCACTCACTGCTTTAATTTTATTTTGAATTTTGTATTTAATTTAAATTGTTCGGCATATGACAATACGCGTAGTCATTAGAACCTTACAAGGTCCAATGTTTTAAATTAAAAATATGAAATTAAGAAAAACTATATTATATTAAAACCTCCAAAATGTGACAATCTGTCAAAATGCAGTAGGATTTACCTTTAAAAGAAGTTTAATGTCGAACTGTCAAAATTTATATTATTAACGATGCATACGCACCAACTAAATTAACTAAACTTAAATTAAAACACAAATGTGAAAAGGAATGCTTAAACGAAAACCTGAAATTTAGATTACAATATTAAATAAAAACTGTAAATTAAATATCAAAACAGTGAGTGGAAATGAGGCTTAACAAACTGTTTTTTTTTTGACACAAATTAATTTTGAATCACTTAACAAAAATTTAAAATTAACAGGAAAAAATCAATCACTATTGAATTTTGTTCTTTATATATTATAATTTACGCATTCAAATTTAATATGATACAAAGTTCCTTCTTCACCACATTGGCATCTATCATCAGATTTAATAGCTGGAGTTTTACAAAGATTACTTTTGATTCTGCTTATAGTTGATATAACTTTGCGGTAGTCATTTCTGAATCATCTTTTCTTATTTAAATTTGTATGAAACATAGAATAATCCCTTCTTTTTAGCTAACTTTTGTTATTGAAATCTTAGTTTCTCAAATTGAAATTCGTATTCATATATAACTAACATATTTAGTATAATAGTTTCTTTGTATTGCGTCCCCAAAGACGTTGACCATTCTTCCCTTACTTAAAAAAAACATATAGTATTTTTAAAATCTATAGCATTTACCTGTTCACATATATAGAACGTTACCATGGTGACCAATCTAAACTACCTGTAAATTGTTATAATGATTTAAACCCTAAAAGATTATAATGCATCCCAGTACACAAAGATAATTGGCAATACGTCAAACAGCCCTTACTAACGGTCAAATCCCAGCAGGGTGCTGCCAGAAGACATGCACATATCTTGCGTTATTCTTCTTGTCACAAAGCCGATGGCGCCAACTTCTGACAGGAGCTAGTCGTAAAGAACCAGAGGGACAGAACAACCTGGTAGTGATGACGATATATGTACCATAATTTATCTCATACTCAGGTTGAAACGATATGAGTCAGGTTAAGGTATATCGTTAAAACAAGTGTTGAATACGTGAACTTTTGAGTGGTTTTGAAAAAAGATTAAGAGCAATCAGTGGTGGACTTAAGTCTGAGAAATATAGTTTGAGAACACCTGAATCCTATATTTGTTTAGATTAAATTTCCATTAAAATATGCATAAAGAATTTAAGGAAATGTAAACAAATCAATAAGGAGTAAAACAACTTAGGAAATTAAGCGTGTGACAAGGAAGTAATTGAAGAGTTTTTATTTGAAAAGCTGAAGGCATCAGGGGGACGGAAGCGTAAACTGCTTGAATGTTTGTCCGTCTGGAAGCTTAGCTAATGCAGTGGCTTTAAGAGGGCTTTAAATTAAACCCTTATAATTTTATACTCAACTGTGATGCCTCTTCAGTTGTGATAAGAATACTTGTACACGCTGAAAAGAAATACCTCTACATTTTTTTAATGTCTCTATGTGTATTCTATGTATATACAGTAGTAATGTAAAAGCTACACTGTATGTCATATGTATGTACATAGTATGTACTGTCATGTTTATTCATTTCATGTATATGATACAGGAGAATATATGTATGTACAAGGTATAACACAAGCAATTAATACAATAGCTAAAATAATAATTTACGTGCCAGTTCTTTCGCAGTGTAGTCGCAGCTTCTTAGGGGTCTCTCCTATATGATTTTGTTATATATGTTCGTAATCAAGAAAGAAAGAAAAACCACCCTTACTTTACATGCAGGGATAAATAAGAACGCGAGAGGGGATGTAAGAGAGTGGTAGGTATGTTCGTTGAAGAATGTATATATTATAAAAATAGAGGGTGGAAATTAACAACAACAAAAAAAAAATCGTTACGCGCTAATGTATGTATATGGGACATGCGAGTTGCTTCATAAACCGGCTGCTGACTAACCACCCCTACCACCCTTGCCCCTCTTCGTTCTGCCACCCCTCCCACATTAAGTTACATGAACATTCATAAAGAAAGAAAAGAAAACTTCACGGTACATACTGATTCTACATCGCACGAGGTATAGGTACACCGTGTATGGCCATTGTTGATATTATTTCCGGTTGAAATGAAGAGAAGTGAATTTTCTATTGTGTTTTATCTGAGTGTTGTTAGGAATCCGATAATCAAAATAAAGACAACGAGAAATTGACATTTAGCAAGTGTAGACTATCTTAATTATTTTAAATATTTATCCACAACATTAGGGTCAAAACGATAAAAAAGAAGCATATTTTCGATAATGTTTTTTGACGACACAATTATTATATAATTATTTCTATAATTACTACATGATAAAATAACATTTAAAGAATACTTTGTGAAATTTTCATAAATAAATATCAAGAAATGAGGCATTGACAGCGAATCTCCGCTGACGTCACAAAAAAAGATAGCATTGCGGTGCCACTCATAACTCATCACTGAATTTTCTGAAATCGAAAAACCAAAATGATTTCATTAGTTGATAAGTTTCTGCAGGTAACACTGTCAAGTTTTTCTTTTTTTATTGATTTTTAAATTTTTTACAGCACTTAAAAATCAAAATACCGATTTTTCATGAAAAAAATCAGAAACTTTGTTATTTTAAAATAAATAACATGAACTTCATTTATTAACATCTGAAGATAGGTTCAATCGAATAATAAGCGCGCCAAATTCAAAAGTTTCGAATTCTTGTATATATGTATATATATAAATAATGTCCCACGTTCAGTTCCGATACAACAATACATGTTCGCTCTTTCTGTTTTCTTAGAACGCCGAGTAGTCGATGCAGATCCAGTAGTAACACCTACGCTACTTTTTCTGCATGTAAAATTAAACCACCCTTAGTCTCAG
Source organism: Panorpa germanica (assembly GCA_963678705.1). Lineage (NCBI taxonomy): Eukaryota > Metazoa > Arthropoda > Insecta > Mecoptera > Panorpidae > Panorpa > Panorpa germanica. Next base: position 2,202,702 of record OY783222.1, read on the forward strand.
GCTCAGCATCCCCATATCCCATCCCCTATGTCTTAGTATTGTTATTTTCAAATCACCCAATTCCTCACTTATTCCAACATACACTCTATACACTTGGTGGATGCTTTTCTTATACAAACTCTTCGTTAAGGGTGGTTTTTCCTAACGTTTACGTTTACGTTTTACCCAATCACCCTGGATACAGCGTACAGCGCAATTAACAACACTCTTCGAGCGCAAAGAATAATACAACGAACTACCTCCCTTAAAAACTCACCCTTTGTATTTAAAAAAAAACCAACTACCCCTTTTTCGTACAAATCGTAGAGGAAGCTAAGGGATGTTGGGAATGAGGAGAGTAGATAAAATAAGGTTTTGTGTGTGACTCAAATTCATTATACATACATTGTTCTTAAAAAATGGGTGCTAAAATAATCAATAGATACGAGTACGTGTATGGGGAAAGAAGGGGAAGATGAGAGGGGTAGGAGTTTATATCAAATCACAACCCTTCAAATAATACTGCTTTTTAAACTTAATTTAAAAATATTGCTTAACTAAATTATAAATTTACGTGAGTAACTTGTAATATATGCTTTATACAATTCCAGAATTATTCAAAACCATTTTTCGATTGCGCATCCAGCGACTTACACTAATATGTGATAGTTGTGTTGCATACGAAGCTGGTGCTTTTTATATTAAATACATTTTTCATTATTTTGCGGTGTTTTCAACTACTAGGTCATATTCGACGAGCATTATCCCTTTTATTACAAGTTGATAAGGTCCGTCTTAGGGAGGAGAACACTCGCAGACTTGCAATCTTTACCAAATCATAAGGTTTCTGTATTTTCTTTCTATTTTTATCTGGCGCTAATTATAATATAATAATTGTGTGTTTTGTTGATTTGTTTACTATGTGGATTTATATATTTCTTTATTACGGGTTCTTTTAATAATAGATATATGGTCTACAAACTTTCTAATTCTTAAAACATGATAATGTTTATATATGAACAAATTTATAACCTACAATCTGCTAAAGTAAAATTACTTATTGGTTTGTAAAAATAAATAATAATAGTTAATAATTTCTGGGTCATTAATTGCAGTCACACAAAAGAGTGTGTGGGGGGGGGGGTGTAACAAGATGTAACAAGGGGGGAGGAGTCATAAGCTTCGTGACGTTAAATCTAAAATTTGAATTAAGAAAAACTGTTAAGGCTAAGAAAGAAATTGAGACTAATATGTGTCTGTTCTAATGTGTTACGTAATCACAGAGGGGTGGGGGGTTGTACACGGTGCGACAAGACGTGACAATGAGGATGAGAGAGTTAAAAATCAAGTAATTTGTGTGATGAAATTTATGGATGACCTCTTAATGTAAAATAAGGTATATTTTGAGGTGCAGTTGTCTTTTGTAACCTACAATCTGTCATAAGTAATATGAATGTTCGACTTGTGATAAATAAAGAAATAAAAATGATTTATTGGCGTATATGAGAAGAAACGTATACTCTGTTATTGTTATGTAACTAGAACATCAATGTAAGGTAACAGGCTGCTCCTTCAAGCGCTGCGTCCCACTATTCAGCTGACATCAGTTTTTCATTCACTTTGTAACACAAATATTTTATTTTACATTTTATCCACTTTAATTACCACATAACCATAAAATTTTTAACCCCGATTTAAAACTAAAGTTAAAATAAAAACTAATTTTTCTCAAATCATCCCCCAGCTTCTCGTATCCGTGTACACACTGAACGTTCGTCGGTCTGAGATGTGGGTGGAGATGCAGGGTGGTTTAGATCTGCGTGAATCTAAGGGATGGGGACAAATCGGCAGCAAGTACTCCACACGTTGGGTCTCTTCCAGTTTCAAGGAAGGGTAAACGAGGACTTCTACCAAGAAGTATCAGCTATAGGGTGGCGGTGTGAAGGAAGGGGGATGGGGATAGGAGATGGGGGATGGGGTGAACTCCACACCGCGCTCATTCCGCATTTTAGCCACACTTTCGCTATCGCTTGTGTTTTAGGTAGAGTTTTAAATAAGTGTACTTAAATTAACGACTTTTTAGGGGTTATGTTGGAAAATTTTAGAAAACATTTTAGAAAATCAATACAACAAATGTTTGAATCTCAGCAGATTAGTCATTAGCTGTTTCATAATCATAAATTCATCAAGATTTATGCGTTGGTGGGATAGAAATAGCTTGTAGCTAGCTAGGAAAACGAGATTATTAGAATATCCACCAGTGATTCTTGTGTCACAATATTATTTCTCGGCTAAATTTTATTTAAAGTTTTAAATGCTGATATCTTAAAAACCGAAACACCTAGCTAAAAACTGATTACAGATTTGAAATCAGCATTCAAAAACACGTCAGAAACCATCAAAAAATTTACAATTTCTTTTTTCAGTTTTTAACGAAATTAACAAGAGTATAACCTTTCAAAATTTTATACAAAAAATATTTTTCTTTTTTTTTTGACAAAATGATATATGTTTTAACGTAATTTTTTACGCTGATTTCAAAATTGAAAACCATTTTTGATTATCTTTATTTTTTAAGCTTGAATGTGCTGATATCTCGAAAACCAAAGCACTTCATAAAAAATTATATACAAATTTAAAATCAGCATAAAAAACTACCTTATTATTTTTGGTAATTAATGGTTTTATTAATTGGTAATCAATGTTTTCTAATCTATTACGGTTTTCGAGTAATCGGCGTTTAAAAAATTATTTGAATGCTTTTTAAATGCCGATATTTTGTAAACCAAAACGCATAGTTAAAAACCGATTGCACATTTGAAATCAACATTCAAAAACACGTTAAAAACCATCAAAAAATTAAGAAAAAAAATTTAAATTTTTATTGAAATTAACAAGAGTATAACCTTTAAAAATTTTCAGCAAAAAATATTCTAATGTAATTTTTTACGCTGATTTCAAAATTTTAAACAGATGTCAATGCACCACCATAGAGCACCACTGCTTGAAAAGTAGTTCAAGTATTAACGTACTTACACAGGGCTCAGTTAGACTGTTCTTCAGTGCCATGTACGTATAAAACTCCAATAAAATCATTCAATTAAATACAAAATTATATTAAACATTCCGCAAAAACCCAAAAGATACAAAGTATGGACCATTTATCCCAAAAAACAACAATTTCTTTCGCACGCAACGAGGAACCATCTCCGGGTTTCTAAGATACACCTCCTTCTCTCCTACCTCCCCCATTCCACCGGGAACACCCCGGGAGACGGAGAGCAATCTCCATTCGAAGCGGCATCCATACAACGATTTATTTTTGTTAGTTGTTGTACGCGAGACACATGAAAATCTTATTTAACCCTTTTCTTGAATTTCCCTTTCTTTTCCACTTTTCCATTTCTATTTTACCACCCTTTCTTTGGTATAGGATATCTTAAACCACCCTTATTTGACTCTGTTACACCCCACAGTTTTCTCAAACCACTACTGATTCTAACACCCTACGTCCCGTTTTACATTTCTTATTTCCCTTCGTTATTTTCTTTCGTTACAGCAACCCTTTCTTTTCCATGTTTTTTGGTACATCCGCCCTAGTCACTCATACTATATAAAATTAGGTGTTTGTTCAAAAACAAATTTTTTAACTTTCAAAATTATTTTACTTCGTATAATATATTATTTAAAGAAGGGTAAATGTATTCTTCTTTCAAAGGGTTTCAGTTTCTACGCTACTAGAGCTAGAGGGTTGTACCAGCAATGAGAGAACACCACCACCGCCAGCACCAGCACCAGCACAAGGCACTCTGATGATGCTGGTCCTCCTCGGCTTTCCCGATCCTCGCTATTCTGCGTGCTTATCAATTTACAGTGTGCAAATATTTGTTGTGTTGATTTTTAATGATATAAATTATAAATATTGGTCGTGGAAATTTTTAACTCTATATTTATGGACTATGAAGAATAAAACGATATCACATATATATATATATATATATATATATATATATATATATATATATATATATATATATATATATATATATATATATATATCATATATATATCGTTGTACATCTGTACAAAAACTTCTTGTTACTTTTTTGGTTCACATATGATTTCTCAAGTGTGTAAACATACATTTGTCAACATCCGTAAGTTTGATGTTGAAGAAATTGTAAATAATTGAATTGACGCATTTATGAGCTTTACCATATGTTCCCCGAGCCCTTATTTAATAACTAAACAGCCTTAAGATAGTCGCATCTCTAACTAGACAAAAAATCTTCTGTCTAAACTTTTAGACCAATATCATAGCAACCGAGATCTTTAATTTCTTGCATCGATAAATTCTACGATTTAAGAAGTCGTTCTTAAAAATCGTCACAAATATTGCATAACAACCCCCCCCCCCACACTCCTCCCTTCCTGTTGTCGTTTTGTTTTCTGGTCTTGTTTTTTTTCGTAATCGAATTTCAGATTAGATCCTTCCTCGTCTAATTTTATATCGTTCCAAACGTATGGGCGAGGCATAACTCCATTCCATTTGGAACGTGTAGTTCAGTAAAGGACGTCTTACACGTCGAACATGAGTGGCCGTCTTCACTGTATAGTAAAGCCGGCCATTAAGGTAGTCGTATCATATGATACGACTACCTTAATTACTGCACTACGATATATTAAACATTATAAAATGAAACTACAAAAACAAATCTCATTTAAATTTATTCGAAAAGATAGTTAGAACACCCTTCATTAGAATGACTATAATCCATTTTAAAAAATAAATAATTTTTATCGAACTGAGTGTACGCAAAGATCTGAAAGGCGCGTACTCATTCTGGAATTCTAATTACTTTTATTTTATCTTTGGTAGATTTATTCAGAAATGTTATATGTAAGATGTATACCCCTATATCGTATAGATATATATATATATATATATATATATATATATATATATATATAAAGAAGAGACTTAGGGTGGGTGGTGACTGATGGGTGGTATAGAGTTAAGAAACTCTCCCTTACAACTACCAAACCCCCATCCCCTAGAGATATAGGGGATAAATACGTGTACATAAAGAAGAAATATTTTAAATATAATATATATATAACTAAATCTATCAAATTATTTATAAGAAAGTGTTCTGGTGTATTTATTTGCATTTATATGTATACATATACACATATTCATATATATGATGTATGCATATATATGTATGTATGTCCAATGATGATTAGTAATTAAGTAGTTATTCTTTATATTAGTGGACTTTGTTATTTTATAATTCGTTCCATGTTAGTTAAAGATTTATCAGAAGTAGGTAATATATCCAGGATAATATGCATTTAGAGTGTAGGTAGAAACACCCAACATAATGTGGGTCAGAATAATGTGTACGATATTTTTAGAAAGTGATAACTGTATAGGATTGTAGTTATAGGTAAACCAGAATATTAATTTCTTTCAAGCGGAATATAATCATAACGATTCTAGGATCGTTCTCTCTAATTAGTTTGTCTGTGATGCAGTAAGGCAGTGTGTAGCTATATAATATTATAGTTTAATATATATAATATACGAGTATATGACACATATGTATGCAACAACCAGTGAATATACGGAAATACATAACTTGATGTTAAATAAAATCAGTTAAAAAAAAAGAAAAAATAAAAAATAAAAGAAAAGTTTAAGAAAACAAAACAAGTTAAGAAGAAAAAAGTACGAATAAAAGATGAAGAAAATTTATATGTATATATCTAAAGGGTATTGATTTTAATCAAAGTGGTAGAAATTAAATCCAGTAAAATAAATTGCGTAATGAGTGAATGTACTACTTCTGGGTTCTTCCAGTTCCTGCTGGAGACTCCAGGGGGCTCTGATGTACTGTGTGACTCTAGGGCTCCGAGTATTACACCCTCTAAGACCTATGCTTACTTATATCTGTTCTCATACTGTATGTAGAAGATGGAAAGATGGGAGGCAAGTATTTTCACTGTGTGGGCGTTCATCTTGCAAGTCCAAACCGAACCAGAACCTGACTCACACTGCTCTCATTTCTGAAGGGGTATTACTTTTTTTACCTATATATGAAAGGCTATAGCATTGCCGCCATGTTTTAACTCAATTCCTTCACTCATATAGAAATACAGTGGTGTAGCAGCAGTACTCTCTCGACGAAATCGTAGAAAAATATTTATCAAAGTTACGTGATAAGAAAGTTAATTTCTAGTGGTCTAAACTAACTAGTAGTCAACGGCAAAGTGGCTAGGAGCATTTATGGACGACGCTAGACTGCTGTGTCTTTATTTTCCTCATAAATCTTATCAACCTAGTAGGACGTCGTTGGTGATAAGTCTCAGCATCGAAAATAGACCGACCTTGAATAAATTAAATAAATAAAAAACTAATTAAGAATTAAATATGAATTAATAAACTAATAACAAACAACTGTATGTAGTTAAACATAATTAAAATCGCCAAAGCATGATATAATTCTTTACAATGCGATTGCGATTTTAAATAAATCATTTATTAATTTCTCTCACTAATTAGTGACTCTTACTACATCCCTGAATATGTACAGAACTTATTCCTTTGTCTTTTCATACTTTCCATCTTTCTCGGGCGTCATTATTTTTTTAAAGTGCAAGCAAGACAAAAATATACACATCTTATTGCAAAACCAAACTATTGCTCTCCCACTCTAACATAAATATAATACAGGGTATGTTTAAAATTTTTAATTAGAGATTTTCTTTAAGAAATATATTTAAATATGAATTTATATTATTTTACTAATGGGAAATATTTAAATAGTTATTATAGTCGGAGCATATATTATCGTTTTTTTATTAATTAGTTTTATTATTTTGTATTCTTCTTGATCGAATTTGTACAGAAGGTGTAATTTGCCTTATGAAATTGATTGTAGTGATTTGTAAAATATAAAAGGGTATCATGTTCCCTTAAATTTATGTTTCAAGTCAATATGCAGTGAGATATAGACACAATAAAGAAAATTTACTTTCGGGCGTAGAAAATTGGATAAGAATAAATAGGTTTTTGCTAAAGAGCCGTAAATTAGAGCATTAAGCATTGTACGACAGGTAAAATTATTTACGTAACAGGTAATTTATGCTATGTTAGATAAACCTTTGTAGCTGGAATATCAATTATTATTAACTGATCATTAAGAAACTTCTTTCGTTCACTGTTGGTGGATTTCTTGCCTCTATTGATGACTAAACAATACTGTTTACGATCAAAAGTGTTGCCAGATGAATGGATTGTTACAAATTTCTATTCTGTTGAAAATTTTGCATAATTTGGACTGTTTGTTTACGTTAGTCATCTTCCTTTTTTCCTCATCTCAGGGTATGGATCAATAAGCGAAACTATGCAGTCTGGGAATAGTGCAAAATGATGAGGAGTATCTGGTTAATTGCTTTAAGAAATTAACTAATCAGTAGTTTAATAAAAAGAGAGCACAACTGATTGAAAATGTTTGTTAAAGCTCACTAACAGAAGGTGGCAGAAAGAAAAACCTTGGAAAGTCTTACTTCCGCGTATAGACAATAACCAAACTCATTCCATATATAAAATATTCAAAAAATGTTTATAATCCAAAATTGTATATCCTATTATATTAAAACCAACAGTAAAAAGAAAGAATTTTCCATTTAATTTTCATTATCACCCTGTGTAAATATACACGCAGCCCATAGCATTTTAAACATCTCGCTCACCCCATTAAGAATAACAGGGTGGTTGGTTTCCTACCACCCCCAACAGTACTCACTTTCTCACACCACTTGAAACATACAGAACCACCATACTCCCTTTTTCCTAGATGCCTCCTCTTTTTGCTTCGTTCCTTCTTTCAGATTCTTAATTAGCAATGTTGTGTCTCACTCATACATTATTTTAATATATATATTTATCTCTTTTACTCTTATTAGAAAATGCGGGAAAATGTGTATGGAAATGTTGACGTCAGGCCGAGTTGAAATTAAAGTTTCCCCCAGTTCTTATACTTACTTAAGTTTGCGAAAACGAATTTCGTATATATGTGTATTTATATATGTGTATATATAAGAATAATTTTATATATACGTATGCTCATATATATATATGTGTTGCGTTATATATGAATTTAAGTAATAAAAAAAATGTTAAGATTGTCAGATATATTTTTTACTATTTTTTTTTTTTTTTAATTTAATGAGTTGTAAACAAAAATCTTGATATTTCATATTTTAACAAAAACGTAGCTTTCCTGTATACAAAAATATACGTACGAGTATACACTGCATGGAAATTTTACGTGAAAACCTATGTATATAGATTGCTATAACACATATAGCTGTACAATTTCAATGTTTCATCGGGTTAATTTAACGTCCCCTGCTTCCGATACTGACTTCTATCACCGTTGCAGGTGTTCAAGTTTCAAATATGTTGAAACGGCAGTTGAAGGAAACAACAAAACCTAAAAAAATATAGCTTATTGTAGGTAGAACACAAAGAAACAGCAGTCTGACGTCACTCATAGTGCTATGGGACAACTTATTAACATAAGATATATTTTTTCTCAAGGCCAACCGACTCCTGTAGCGACTCCAGCTTGAACTCCATATCAATTTCTTTAAATTCAATTGTTATTAAGTTTTCTAAAATATTTAAATAAAATAATAATTAACTAAAGTAAAAACGGACATGGCATAAAATGTCTCCTTAACTTTTGGTAGAGTTTTGTCACTATAACCAGGGGCGGACTTAGGCATTGCGAGCAGATCTCTGCGAGGCCCCAAACGATAAATATTTGCGAGGCACTTGTTTTTTGTATAATTTATGTAAATTGTAAGTAAGTATTTTTGATGATAATTGACGAGAAATAAAATTATATATTGGAAGATTTATAAAAGTTAACAAGCACAAAGACGACAAATATTATTGATGATAAACTAAGGTGATTCTAGTGAGATTTCTAAAGAGCAAGGTGCGAGATTCAAATAGATATATAGTAATGAATTTTTGTACTTGGTTATTGAGCGAGAATGCGAGGCCCCGGGCGGTTGCCCTGTTTGCCACCCCCTAAGGCCGCCTCTGACTATAATTATTTATTTGTTGACGTCCGGCTCGGTGATGAAATCTATAAATCCGTGATAAGTCTGTAACGAATTCACAATGCATAAATTAGAATCAGGCGATGCATTTCCGTTTTTAACAAAGTACAAATTTAAATTACTTCTCTTTGCTTCTACGTGTAATCAACCCTTTGAATAAAGTCGTAAGACAGATGTAATTATTGGTCCATCGATTAGACACAAATGTACTTTGTAATGCCCGAGATAACAATCACGTAAATTAGTTCTATGACCTAAGAGGGTACGTGAACGACCAGGTACAAGGAGCTGCTTAAGGGTTGTCAGTAAATACGCATATACAACACAAAACAACCCCCTTTTGCTTGTCCTACGTTCTGAGAGCGATGGCCGGCATCAGATAAGGGTAAGTAGGCTAACTCGTGGTGATCATGGTATGAAATACTCACCCTTAATTCACCCACGACGTTAGGGGGAGAATAAAACCTTCCGAATGAACTTAATGTGCGGTCAAGGGGTAGCTTATGATGTATGATTTTTTAAATATCTTAATATAACTGTTGATTTTATATTAAATGTTTTTTAATGATGGCTTAAGGGTGGAGGAGGGTGGATTTTTATAGAGTTTTATTTAATGCTTGAATGATTAAGCTATAATTACTATTTATTGTAAGTACTTGCTGTTTAGGATTTTTAATTACTTTCTTGTTTGAAGTGATCTGTCTATATAGTTTAAGTTTTAATTTTTAATTACGTGTTAACCCTCATTCCCACTCACTGTTTTGATATTTAATTTACTGTTTTTATTTAATATTGTAATCTAAATTTCAGGCATTCCTTTTCACATTTGTGTTTTAATTTAAGTTTAGTTGTATGTGAAATAATTAAAATTGCTAATTTGAATAACAATTAGTAATAGACATTGTTTTCTCTTCTATATTTTTCAAAAACTGACATTAAACTTCTTTTAAAAGTAAATCCTACTGCATTTTGACAGATTGTTTCATTTTGGAGGTTATAATATAATATAGTTTTTCTTAATTTAATATTTTTAATTTAAGACATTGGACCTTGTAAAGTTCTAAAAAAATTAAGAAAACTTAAAAAATAAATTATATTAAAAATGGTACTGTGAATAGCTACGCGTATTGCCATATGCTAAACAATTTAAATTAAATACAAAATGCAAAATTAAAGCAGTGAGTGGGAATGGTAATTTAGTATATTATTTTACGTGCAGTTTCTACTAGTTAAATTTGACTTAATGCGATGTAAATGGAAGATTAAATGTAGAAGAATGTAAAGACTAATTGCCTAAAATATTATATTTACATATTGTTTATACTTTTTAAATCTTTACAAATATCTTAGAGTATAAAGGGTGACTCATTAGCCCCAAATCTAAGGGGAGCACTTAGAAGACCATTCTAAACAGTTTCACGCACTCTTTTACTATATAAAAGATAGTTTCCATCATTTGTTATCGAAATTTAAAAAGTATTTCTTCAAAAATGTAGAACATGGTGTATCTAGATATTGTTTTAACGTATCTAGATACTCGTAGTGACAAACTTTTCCTTTAATTACTTAAACAAGTCTATTCTTGTCCCATCTAATCAATTCACAATGCAATGCACCATGCAGTACACCAACAAAACCAACATAAACATTGAATGCACTTCATTTAAATAAACCTGAATTCTCTCGGTACATCGTTTCCGTTTCCCAGAAGAGATGCGTTATTATCCTAAATTAGTCTACCTAAATACTCGGAGTACACACTTAAAGAGGAACAGAGTGAGGGAGGTAGGGAGGAGGAGACCGATTACCCGCAAATGCTCCTTGCTAGCAAGCAAACATACTCGTCGTACGTTTATATCGGTTTGAGTGTGAGAGGTAAAGAGGGTGGTGAAGAGTGGGGTTCGAAAGAGTCAAACACATCGAGTGGTGCTAGAGGGTGACATATGGAAGGGTTTTAAGAGAGGGGGGTGGTAAGTTGAAGAGTTCAGGACACGACCGAGTGCGTGTTGTGCGCGTAACACATATAGTTTTGTGTTTATGTACATTGTTAATTATTTAACCAATAACTTATGTAAAATTTATTAACAATTGTATTAAATGGCCCGACAAATATATTGCAGACGCGAATATTGTCAATATCTAACATAGTTCTTTACAAAGAAAACGTCTAAAAATGTATATAAGAAATAGCAATCAAATTAGCTAATTAAAGCGTTACATTTCTAGCTGGTAATATGTTAAATAAATATACTATATTAGCAGGTTACATTTACCTTACTCCGTGTCCTCTACTTCTAATTTTTGAATATGTTTTAGAGTTTATGTTAATAATAAATTTACAAACAGTTTTTAAGCAATTTCTTCTTACCAGTGGGTCGTATGACAAAAGTAGTTATTGGGAATCTGATAAAAGACTCAATTTCGTACAATTTCTTTTTATAACACTTTGCTGTATCTTAAATATATACTTAGCTACATCGTTTTGAAGTGGAGCACAAACGCAGCAGTTTTTTGACACAAAAAAAAAACAAATTCTTGACATAAATAAAGTATTATCTACGGATAATGATATCAATGCTCTTTTATAATTTTATTCCATTAGTTAAACGTATTTATTCTTAAAAAAATACATTAATATTTGACCCCTATTCTAGCCGTGAGAGAACGTATTTTGTCATTCTGTTGGTCATGATTTCTGACTAAATATAGAATATATTTCGTTTTACAAATAATGAACTAATGTCCAGTAACGAATTACTTTAAAAGTAAATAAACTATTATCCACTGGTCACTACAAATATCAATTTTAATATGATTTTAATGTATTTTTAATCTCGAGTTTGAAATTAACTGTAATATCCATATTAGACTACTTCTTTACATATTAATATCTTGATAATTATTTTAATTCAACAGGAAAATTAATTTTATTTGTAATCTACATGATATAATGTTTATATTTAGATACATCAAGATTTAACGACATAGTGGTCCATAGCAAAGTTTCTGTGGCTTCGCAGTCGATTTCAGGACCCCTCTCTTTGCGTGAGACGTAATGGGCTTGTGTCCTATGTCTTAATTTCTATAAAAGTGTACTATATATTGATAAAGTGGGTTACTAGAACCTCAAATGTTCCATTACTTTTTAATAACTCCTTATATGTTAAGAGATATTAACAATTAAAAAAGTCATTTTGTCTTTTTAATTATTAAAGGGATTCAACGTTGTACACATTACAAGTGCATGTGACATCACAATCCTTGTGTAAGGTTACCAATCTTACAGCTCATAAATATATGCTATATGTATTTATACATCAAAATATCAAATATTATTTACAGTTATTTCAAGGAACAATCAAATTTCAATATTATGTCTGTCTTAGCAGGGTTAAATAAAATAAAAACTTATTATTCTTTGATTATTTGACTTGATTATTTGACTACCAACAGCTACAGAATATTACCACAGCACTGACCTACTCAACAAATAACTGACGTTAAAATGCATTTCACGTCATACAAATATGGCCGACCCTTTCTAGCGCTAAAACTACAATTCAAACTTTTAATTGCTATATCTCCGTCAATATTTAGATATTTAATAAAATAGACACGCCAATACACATTTATTAACATTAATTTCAATCAACAATTGAAAAATCGACCACTAAAAAAATGAGGACACAAGCCCATTCATCGATGGTACCTTATACAATCTTAAGAAATTCATTTTAAGTATAAAAAATATAAGTATAAATTTATTTCATCGCATCCGGATCCAAGCATAGCTGAATATTAGATATAAATGTATGGTAGCATTCACGTTTTGTGTCTAGCTGCTATTAGTACCTATGCACAGTTTTCCCAATTTCCTCAACAGTGTATAATGTATGAGTGTAACCTTCCCGTGTTACTTATGAGTTATGCGTGCATGTGTTACAGGCACATACACACACACTCATACAGCTACACATACATTAATACATGCACAATTATATATTCCTAAATATGAGTACAGTCATTTGAACGACAACGAAAACGAGAACCAAAGAACCCCGTCTAGCAGAAGTATTTTAAGTGTAAGAAATTATTAACAAAGCCAACACATGCCACATGCGTGTGAATAAATATGAAATAAGTTACGAAAACAAAAGCTCAGAGATGAAACTTTCGAAAAGCTCGATAATATAATATAAGATATACGTCATAGAAAATTATGAGCTTTTTACGACGTTTAAATATGGTGTTAGATGTGGATTAAGTTTTGTATGAAATAGAATTTATTATGAAGTAAGTAATAATATGTAGAAGAAGACGTATAAATCGCTTTGGGGAAGGGGCGGTTTGTTACAGAGCCCCACTCGCAAATAGGCCCCAAAATATTGCATTTAGACTCAATTGTAACTGTCAGAGATTGAAATTAGGCTCCGTCCTGAACATAGGACTCCAAGAACAGTTAAAATATAATTGAATTGCGTGGAGCTAAAAAAAGATCCACATATGGAGTACTGCTCCAGGTATTAATTAATATTGGAGCCCCACTGGTTCCAGCATCAGCACAAACTATTTTCTTTTCTTGTACTTATCGGGAAAAGAAATAAAGTGTGTCAACTATTTTAAAATGGCCAAGAAGATTAATAACAATGACCTCAAGACTAACAATGAATCATACTGGAGCTCCGAAACATCTAGCAAGAAACGAGATCATTCCAAATCCTAAATGTAAATGTGGTGAAGAGGAGGCAGATCGTGACCACACTCTGTGGCATTGTAGGACTTCAAAGGGCGGTGCTACAGATTTCGCAGACGCTTCCTGTTAACACCGTCTTTTTGATTGAGAAACCGAAATTTATAACAGCAGTAGCCATGAATAGATCATTCTTATTGTCTGGATATAAAGTATAAGAAAAAGCAGAACAATAATAGAGACGATAGAAGGCTACGTGCCTAGGAATCCCGAGAAATTATATATAAAAAAAAATATTTTAGACTTTATTTCAACTGTTTTTTCTCCGGCAAAGATTCCTCCGTGAGGCAGGTTACGCATCTTACATACAATTACATATTTTTCACACATTCGTCCGCACTCAATTCCTTCCCAAATTGTTGCTAAATTTATGTGTGCATCTCCCATCTTCACTATCTTCCCATTGACTTTCTCTATTGCTTTATAACATTGTGTGTGCGAAGGTGGAACGGGACTTAAGATTAAGGAGTCGAGTCAGAACACATTGGTAATTTCATAAAGTTTCCTTCCGTATTTTAAGTTAAGGAGCAGTCTGGTAAATTTCAACACCAACCTGAGACACTGTACAGAGGCGCAATTTACAGATATTGCGTAATACTGGAATTGATCATGAAATATCTCATATCATATTCCATATCACACAGTTATAGTCATACCCATGGTTGTGGAACACCCCAATTCACCATATCACCCCCCATTTAATACCCTTTCTCTTTCCACGCTTTGGAGACTAACAGAAATGTGTGAGATATTCATTGTAATGTTCGCAGGCAATGAATTTGTTTGAAGTTGGATTGGTTCAATAAAAATCTCACATATATATATATATTGAATGTTGAAAATGATTTTATAAGAAAATAATAATTCTTTGTAATAATTATTTACTATATTTAATTATCATAAATAAAAGTTATAGTAACTAATATCTTGGTTATACAATTAAAAAGTGGGGTGATAATTAACGAAATTTGTAAAATTTTAAAACCTTCGTTTAATTAATTATTTCTTTAACTAAATTTTAATGTAACGCACAAAGGATCATGCATACTTTATGTCAGACAACTCTGATGGTCGTGACATCATTCTTTTAAAGAGAATAATTCTTGTTTACTTTTATTTTCTTTGTAAGTACGAAAACTTCAATGACAAATAACATATTTAGTTTTGAATAAAACCACACCACTCTTCCTTACCACCCACTTAAACCACGAGGGGTTGGGTTACCAGATCACCCTCTGGCCCGTAAGGCTGTTCTTGCTATACATTATTATAATATATTACTATATAAGATATTAGATTAGGGTAATTCCAGAAGGCCATGTGTGTGCTCCCCTCATCCCACTATTTCCAACCCGTTTCTCACAAACCACGCACTCTCTAGAGCGCCACACCACTAAGCGTCGCGACGCCAGGACGTTGTGTGTACAGAGTACAGTGCTCGCCGTTCAGTGATGCCGACGCAGGATTTCTTCTCTTGCGTGCAAACGCGATACCAATCATTAGTTTTGGATGAGGATTTTAAAGGTTTTGAATTACGAAAGATATTTCTAATGGGTTGTGTTATTGATTAGATTTTTATATTTATTTTAGTAGGGAGAAGGGGATTTTAATTCCCCTATGGTTTACACAAGTAAACATTACTTATTTTAAAACTTTAATGTATTTGGCATAGTAATATAGCTATACTATAAGTGCCGATTGCCGAATCGTTAGTCTCTAGAACAATGTACGGTTATTTATACTTAACCGACCATGTTAACTAACTATTGCAATAACTATGACTATATCAACCGACCCTTACTGTTCCTTATCGTTGGAAACACCGTAAAGAAGTTGATCTCACACAAGAATACGTTTATACCTAATCGGATGATTAGTTTTGAGTGCTCTTTCACATTGAAACTGACCTCTAGCGACATTAGACTTGTTCAGTAGGGTGTAGTCACTTTAGAACACATTATCATGAGAGGAAGTTTCTACTGTAATGTTTATTAATACACCACTGTATCGAAAACGTCTTTATTTCATACGTATGCTTTTATAATATGGTATATCAAAGAGCCGCTTTCCGTTTATAAGGGTGTTGCACGAAACTGAGCAACGATAGAACACAAACAATAATCTAAGTGAGTAACTGTAACAACAACAGAAGTCTGGTGTAGATCTGTTTTGTGTAATCATACAAATGTGCTATCGTTGGCATTGTTCAACAAGGCTGCTTCGAAAGTCATACTAAATGCCGTAGCTGTCACAGCCAATGGTTTCCCTCACGGTGGACGCTTACCTTTAAAATCACATGCTTCCTTTTTCTAATTATTAATTTATTGCTATAGTTTTTGCAGTGAAATTTGAATTGAATGGCGACACAAGCTATATAAAACTTATTTAATAATTTTAAAGCTTCACAGAGCTTTTATTCACTTCCGGTTGCGATTGTACCTAACATAAAATTATCACAAGATATTAAACTTAAGAAAACAATTCAATTGCATTGAAACATGTTTCCTTTTTGTTTCTGTGATGTTATTTGTTATATAATTAATAGAATAATTTCTTTGAATAAATCCTGTGGTTACGTCTTAACCGCATTTTGCATCCTTAATCCATGCTCTTCAATTATTCATTATTACTCAAAACTAAACATGGTACAAGAAAATTTTAATGAAAAACTTTTTCTTTAAGAAATAATAAAATAAAAAAAAATATTTATTCTTGAAAAAATCTTATATTTTCTTATTTGTTTACTTTTATTTTGTTTGTATTCAAGAATTTGCGATGCAATTCATATTTACTCTATAGAACACAAAATACTTATAAAATTCAAATAAGAAATATATTATTTTGTTCTATTTGCTATGCTGCCCAATTAACCATACTTAGACTTAAGAAATACTCAGCGCTGGCTCTATAAATGAACGCTGAAAATTCTTAATAATTAAGTAGAAGAAAAAACTTTTCTTTCTGTAAGTTTTTTAAAAACTGAAGTGGCTAGACTTTATTCTTGCTTCCGTATGCACTGTTGGAAACTTTTAATATTTCTTATTATTAGTTGTTATAGTTATGTACTGCAAAGGCTCGTTCACAACCACAGAAACGTTAGGAATGTGCATAAATTAAAGGCAGTAAATTTAGGGAATAAATTGGTCCTTCTACAAACTACAGGATATCCGGGATTAAACATCTAGCAAGAAACAAAATCCTTCCAAACTCTAAATGCGAATGTGGTGAAGAGGAGGTAGACCCTGACTACATTCTGTAAAAATACAGCAATGGCAAGAAATAGACTCCAAAGGGCGGTGCTATAGACTTTGCAGACGCTTCCTGTTAACACCGCCTTTTTGATTCAGAAACCGAAATTTATAACAGCAGTTGCCATGAATATAGATCATTCTTGTTGTCTGGATATAACGTATAAGAAAAAGCAGAACAATATTAGGGGCAATAAAAGGCTATGTGCCTAAGAAGCCCGAGAAACTATATATAAAAAAAGATATCCGGGATTGTTAACAGATTAATTCTTGCAGTCACTGACATTTGACATTTGTATACATATCTTTTACTCTATTGGTTGAAGGGATTAACAATTTGCAATATTGAATAGCTTACAAAATACGTACAAAGAACTAAACATATTATGTATCACGTAGAATTTAACAAACTAATCGTTGACCACACAACCTGGTTCTAATGATATTTGTTATTCATCAAACAAACAATAAAATAAAATGAAACGAATTAATTTCTATAATGAGTGTACTATGTTGAAATGATACCCATACGAGATTGCTGTGTTACTCACAACTAAATATGAAAGAATCATTTTACGAAGAGAATCACAATCAATCGTGACAATGCGTTACGTGCTTTAATTTAATAACCGCATTGGAAATATGCAAATCATTCAACCAACCAGTATCAATATAAAACACAACGCGCAGCATTCTACAAATATTATTCTATTAATGTGGAGAGCGAAAATATTGTGCAGTTCGTCGTAAGATGATGTGGAAATTCAAACAAAGAAACAAATGAAAAGATTGTAACTTATTTAGTGTTAGTATAGTCAGAAATCTCAAGAAAGTTAATAGCTAAAGAGAATTAACATTAGCTCGTTAAAGTTTTCTTTAACAGTCCAAGTTAACTAAATATTGCGATAATTATGAGTACAGCAATCAGCTCTTAATGTGGTACTGGTGGACTGGTAAATAAACTGATGTACAGGGTGTCCAGAAAGGGTATCGGGTATTTGTTTTCGCGCCATATTCGAAACGGGGCGTATAAAGGGTGCGGGGAGGGGTTCGTGGCGTCCGCCATTCTGTGGAGTTTTAGTCACGATGGAACAGTACTCGGGGATGCATCGCGCATTTTGCGTACGAGCGTATTATCGTAATGGTGATTCAAAGTTAACAACGTTAACTGTAGGGTACAATAAAGACCTAGGAGGCTCAAATTTTAATATGAGATAGTCTAGACACTCCTTTATAAAATTTATATAACGTTTTTATTAGGAGCCTTAAGGGGGCCACACTAGAGTCATGCATTCAATGGGTTGCAGAAGATAAGTTACATTCAACAATGACATAGCATGCTTACAACGTTAACTGTAAGGTACAATAAAGACCTAGGAGGCTCAAATTTTAATATGAGATAGTCTAGACACTCCTTTATATAACGTTTTTATTAGGAGCCTTAAGGGGGCCACACTAGAGCCATGCATTCAATGGGTTGCAGAAGATAAGTTACATTCAACAATGACATAGCATGCTTACAACGTTAACTAAAGACCTAGGAGGCGAAATTTTTTGGTCCCAGAGTTGCAGGAGTTTGCAGGTTTCAACTCAAGAACGTGGTTCCAGCAAGATGAGGCCACTTGCCATACCTCAAATAACTCAATAGAAGTTGTTAACGAGTTATTCCCTAATAAAGTCATTTCGCGAAGGGGTAACATCAACTGGCCTCCCAGAAGCCCCGACCTTAGCCCGCTTGACTATTTTGCATGGGGATACCTTAAAAGTAAGGTTTATCAAAACAATCCGACGAATCTAACCCAGTTAAAGCAAAACATCAGGTCAGAAATGGCAGCAATATCGATAGCTATGTGTCAACGTGTTATCGCCAATCTTCGTTTCCGTTTAGAAGAGTGCCAGCAACGTAACGGTCATCATTTGGATAACGTCATCTTTTCCAAATAATTCTCCAATTCATATGCTAATAATAAACAATAAACTTTTTTATTGCATACAAATAATTTTTGTTTCATTGAACTTACAAATACCCGATACTCTTTCTGGACACCGTGTATAAGCTGATATCGAATATTTTGTTTTATCACCTCTACTTTGATATCATAAACCTCCACTGATAAAAAAATGGCGTGCACAAACAATTTCTTTTTGAAATATCTCCTTACCAGTAAGTCCTACGATAAAAATAGTTATGATCAATCTGATAGAGAATAAAATTTCCAACAATTTGGACATACAATATTTTCTCGTATATCTGATAGATATTGAGCTGTGCCGCTCTAAAGTAGATCACTTCTTTGAAACTAAATGCGTAACACTGTTAGTAATTTCAAGTTTATTACTAGAGAAGGAATTGGACACGCGCAGATAATATATCAACTGAAGAAAGAGCTTCTTCTACAGTGCATTAATGTAACTGTCAAGTATTAGTATACTTATCACATGCAAAACATACAAAGCCATCGACAAAAACATATAATTTGTTTTATTTATAAATTTTTTCTGACATCCTAAACACCTTCTGAGCATCCTTCTCGCACATACTCTGTAAAATTCTTCTGTGTTTCTTAATTCTACTTGTACATCTATCCAGTTAACATTGCAAGACGCCCCTTATCAAGAAGGTTTAAACAGACAATGATCAGCGAATATGTTAATACTTCCTTAAACCTATAAAGAAAAAGAAAATGCCCTTTTTATTTCTGTAAATTTCTTTGTAAGAATGTAATTGCATTGTAGAAATTCGCATTGCAAAAAGCAGTATTATAACAGGTCTAATATATTGTAAATAACAATTCGCTAAGGCCTCCTTTCTTTCCTATCAGGACTCTGAGAGGTAATTGGACGAACCATCTTACGTCGGAGACAATTTAAATGATTAAAGAATTCTAATTCAATTGATTGTAATTATTTTAAAACAGATTCTCACTCAAACAGTAGATACATGCTCATACAATTAATAATTACATACAAACCCCCGCACTGCGCTCTCTTAATCAAATGATGATATTCATTACACAAATTAAACGGTTCTGAAGTAAACAAGAAATAAGTATGAGTATGGGCATAAAGGGTAATACGCGATATTACAATTAAACAATAGTTATTGTTATGTTATATAATGTATATCTTAGGATCGTAGAATCGTACACCTCTCGTAAGCACAATATATCAACGTAGAACATGTTCTAAATGTAATTTGATGTTATTCAAAGTGATATTACTATTTGACACGCAAATGCGTTATAACAACAGTTAAAGTTTGTGTACGACAAATACATGTGAGTAAATATGTATAGGTTTGTATGTGTGTGAAGAACAGGGCCGCCTGAGAGAACAAAACCTCTTTTAAATTAGAGAAAAGCTACTGCTAGCTTTTAGATATATGTTATGCATACTCTGTTTGCGTATTAATACGAACTTTTATTACTACGAAGTGGAGGAATATAAATAGAGGAGGAGAAGCTAAGAGAGGAAGAGAACACGTTGAGAGTGTAATAAGAGAAAGGGATATAAAAGTGCTACAACAAAAAAGAAAGAAGAAGCGAAATTTAACAAAAGATACAAAGAAATGTCGACGAGAAAGAAGGAGGAGTACCTGGAAGAACAGGAAAATAAGTAAACGTGAATGATTGCAAGATATAGATTAGGTAACAAAAGAAGAGGAAGCAGATACTGAGGAAAAAAGTAAAGAGGGAAGAGTGTGTAAAGGAGGAAGAGAAATTAAAGCATATTAATTTTATGTCTAGAGAGATATTGCAAGGAAAGAGTGAAGAAAGAGCATAATTTGATTTGGAAAATAAGGAGAAAGACAAGAAAGAAGGTGGATAAACAACAGAAAGATAGATTTTATCTGTGACTTAGATTTTAACTGTAAAATAAGTTACACCAAGTACAATGTAAGGGTTTGTATTTGGAGGTTAGATCATTTTTATCATTTTTAAACACACATAACTATCTGTTGCGGGCACCTATTAACTAAGGCGATCGCTACCCAGTAAACAATTTGGTGAAGTGCCCTATTTAGTGACGTTTCTATCACTATTTTACTTCAATTATAGTTCGCATCAACTTTTTCTTCATTTGTATTCCGACAGGTGGAGTGATTCTGTCATCTGTAGCCGATAAAGTAGACATTTTATATGAAAAAATGTGAGAAACTGAACTATAAATGAACTCTTTTATGACAAAAAAATCATGACGCATCTTCAATATGATGTCAAAGTGACTCCAAAATGTTTACTGGGTACAGTAGTTACAGGTGCATTTTAGATCACTGAAAGTAGAATCTTACTTCATACATTGAACGCACGACTATGTCAAGACATCTTTGTTAAAACTTTACTATTTCTCAGGTTTTTTCGAACCTGATCCGGCTCTGTACCAGTGCGTGTGTGTTCTTCGCGTATGTTGCGTTCGAAGCTTCTTATCAGTGCCGTGTATCATCCATTTAAATTTAACATTTCGGGGACGGGGTCTACAAGAATAAGACTTCTAAAGTGTGTGATAAAACGTAGAACACTAATTACTAATTATATATAGGTCAATTGCACAACGACGAACTCGTAAACAGTAAGCATTTTTAATTTGAGATTATTTTAATTATGTTTTAGAATTAATTTTGTTAAAATTTCTTTAGCAGCAGTAAATACTTTCAGACTGGATGAAGAACATCTGAATGTTCGTGATATATCGAAACAAGTCGTTACTTAACAAAAGCTAATCATTTATGGATCATCTAATTTCTAATACAAATACTTGCAATCGTCTAACACAGCAAGCAGTCAATTAATTTTCAATCTACTTGTAACCTGACAGAACAGTTATTTTTATAGCCGTGTCATAACCAATTAGACTTAATCAGACTGGTCTATTTAAGTTTAATTCGGCTACTTTTAGATCAAAGAAATGTGTAATTTCAGTAATTTATCACATCTATTGTGTGAAATTGCCCATTCACGTTACATATTATTATTTTGAAATAACTAGAATAATAATATATAATGTAAACGATTTAAATATGTAACAAGTAGCTAAGTTTGTGTTTAGAGCAGTGGTTCTTAAGCCGTGTTCTCTAGTGTTTCGCGGGCTAGGATTGAAATATTATTATCTATAGTCCAAATTACGATTGTTCGGCGGCGACTTATACTTAAAAGAGGTTATAAGAGCGGTATAAATTTATAATACGATAATGAATTTTATCTTATTCGTTTTTATATACTTTATAGAAAAATAAGTGAGTCAGTGCTTTTTAGTTATATAGGCAGTTTATACCCCACAACTTGTTTTAAGTATTAGTCGTCGCCGAACTCTCGTAATTTGAACTATATATATATATCACATCATTCAGTAAGTTACCCTTCAAGCAAAGAAATATCTTGACAAGTGTTATTCGGACTCGGTATTATTTCCCATTAAAAATCAATGCTTTATCAACACACGAAAATCAGATTTTTGCATTATTTTGAAAATTGCAGATGCAACGTCACTAAAACCATTGTAATTCATAAACTAATGGTCATAATGCCATGAAAATTTATCACACGATATTCCAAGCTTTTAAACGTAAGAACGTTAGAAACTATACACGTACCAAATTGACATCTTTTAAGTACTGTTTTGTTCAAATATTTCTATTAGTTCCTTTCAATATCTTCTCGAATCTTAGAAAGAAGAGTTTCCTTCCTGTAGAAACATCACACACTTAAAAATGATATTTATTTGTCTTATTTTATTTATTTTTTATTTTAGATATCAAATTTTCGATTAGATGTCCCCTCAAGGCCCCTCCCTCCTTGTCACATTTTATTACACTTCGCAGACCTCTTTGTGACTTCATTTTGTTTTCAGAGATGGAGTTATGTGCATTGGTTTATGAATGCTTTAATTCATGAACTTTTAAGCGCATTTTTTGGAGGATCATGACTTGTAGAGTACTGTCTTGCTGTCTGTGACTTCCAAAAGATTGGGAGCCACTGATTTAAAGAGTACAGTAGCTAGTAACGAATTCAGCTAATTATGTGTGTGTCAAAATACCACGCTCGACTTGAATATCTTATTAAAATTTCTGATTTGTTACAATGATATTTTGATTCCACGTTTAAAACACAGTTATGTTTCTCTACATGAATTATCTTTGTCTAAAAAACGAAATCTTGAGCCACGACACGACACTCGACACTCTTCTTCTTCTTCTTATATGTTTATAATCTCACAGCATGTGAAGACGACATTTTACATGCTACTTTTTGTCGTATGTAGTTTTAAATAAGAAATTATATGCAATTTTTTGTTTTTAAGATTGGTATATAACTTCTTTATACGTTAGAAATGAAAAAGTTTTGTATTCTGTTCTTTCACATATTCGATTTATAAAATAGTTTTTGTGAACAGTGGCGTACCAAGAGTAATGGAGGCTTGGGTATTACCGAATAAAAGAGCCTTCTTTTTAGCTCCAACGCAAACAATTGATTCTAGATATAATTTTTTTTTTTTAATATTTATTTTTAGTGCATCAACTTTTAATGTTATTAGCACTTAAAAGGCATATATACATTTACAAACATTTACAATACATAATTCGTAATTCATAATTGATAATTTACAACTTATAAAATATATTTAAAATAAAGAAATTAAATTTGTTTTGTCTTATTGATTTTAACAGTAAAGCAAATTTAATCTCTTTATTTTAGATACCCATACTCGTGTCTATAAGTTGTAAATTATGTATTGCAAATGTATATATTGTTATTAAAAATATTGCTTACTGATTCATCGTACTTAATGCTTTATGCATTTATTTGCATAGGTACTATTTGCGCTAGGTAGTTGTGTACTCATTACACATTTCAGTAGATAACCTTTGCATTAGACAAGGATAGAGATATTTTTATATGATATATACACATACAACAAAAAATACTTTTAATTATTATAAATGGAACTTGAAGAAAATGGTTTTTCCATGTCCTTGTTGTGAATAATGTTTGCTTGGAAGCAAGATGCCAAAATTTAAGCATAGCTCATGAGTAACGAACCGCAACAATTCGTATGACAGTTGAAATATGATAAAGATGCTGAGAAAAATACAGCGATGTCAAAGGTCATACCATACATACAGTACAAGCATGACACGATCTCGACCTTTACCAACTAAAATGTATGTGCAGTTGTTCACAGTGGAGAAATCGTATAAGAAAAGTGAATTAATCATCAAGATGTTATTATATGTAAAGTTGCTAATAAAATAAAATATCAATTATTTTTATTAATTAATGCTATAGATTTTTAACTAATGTTGTTAAAAAAATTAACAAATTTTTTTTCTCAATTTTTAACGAAATTAACAAGGGTATAACCTTTAAAAATTTTCAACAAAAATTTTTTTATTTTTATTTTGACATGCGACATATGTTTCTTAGCGTAACTTTTTACGCTGATTTCAAAATTGAAATCCATTTTTGATTATCTTTATTTTTTAGGCATGAACGTGCTGATAACTCAAAAACCAAAGCACTTAATAAAAAATTATATACAAATTTAAAAGCAGCATCAAAAACTACCTTAGAATTGATAATCCATGTTTCTTGATATGTAACTGTTTTCGAGTAATCGGCGTTTAAAAAATTATTTGAACACTTTTTAAATGCCGATATCTTGCAAACCAAAACACCTAGCTAAAAACTAATTGCAGATTTGGAATCAGCATTTAAAAATACGTCAGAAGCCATAAAAAAAACACAACATTTTTATTTTCAATTTTTATCAAAATAACAAGAGTATAACCTTTAAAAATTTTGAAGAAAAAATAATTTTTTTTTAAATTGACATATGATATATATTTTTTTACGTAATTTTTTACGCTGATTTCAAAAATGAAAACCATTTTTGATTATCAGCTGTTTTTAGGGGTTGACTTGCTGATATCTCGTAAACCGAAACATCTAATTAAAAATTATATGCAAATTTGAAATCAGTGTAAAACATTACTTCAAAATTTGAAACCTATTTATTTTTATCTATTGCGGTTTTCGACTAATTAACTTTTTAAACATTATTTTAAATTTTAAAAGGAGCAAGACGGAATAGCAAGGAGGAGGAATTGAGGAAAGTCTTAAAAGGGTCCAAGGGCGTAAAAGGGCTGTGCATCATACGGTCAGAAAATAATACCAAATACACAGAAATATATTTTAAATCATAAATTTATTACAATTCATATTTATCACCCTTCCCTACTAAACTCGCAAATGTTTTTCCTTGACACGTAGGCTGAGACCAGGGGGTATCAAACTTCATCCTCCAGCAGTGCAACGGTGTCACGGTACAAACATACGAGTATGTATGTACATTTTACAATTTATTCTTTAATTTCCATTTCATATACCAATAATAAACCTGTACTGTATTTCTACATTTACCTCACTTCACATCTATTCAAAATGGTATCGTACCCATAGTTATTTCAACGAAACATGCAATTATCAATGAAAATGAAATGTGTTCAGGTGTGTAGCTATCAAAATAATAACCGTCACTTCGAAATCTATGACGTCAGATGATGATTAATTTTATATCAAAATATGAATCGCTAATTATTTTTGTGTCATCTTTTTGAAGTACATTTATTAAAGAGGGACATTAATTATAACTGCAGGGGATAAATCTAATGATGCATGACATTTGTAACTTATTTAAGGCTTTATTCTTTTATTAAGATTATTAAACTTGTATGTTTTAATATATTTTTAATTAAAAAAACTCGAAGATGAAATAGGATTTTTTTTAAATGTAAAACATGTTTTGTAATATAAAATGTGTATTAATAAGTTTGCAATCGAGTCAGAAATAGATTGCAATAATACTTTTAAGCAAGAAAAATTGATCCGGTAATGCACTAAGAACTCGTTGTGATAATACATGTGATTCCACAATAAATAAAGAATAAAATTATAGTTAAAAATAAATAATAAATTACCAACGATATTTTAACATTGTCTTCCTTCTAATATGTACCCGCCATATTGAATACACATATACAATATATATTTTTTTAATAGTCGCATTACTAGATAATTTATTCCGCTTATCACATGACATTAATTCATTTGACTCGACTACGCTCATCCTAATCGGCACAGGCCGGCACGGGTTTTGTACATAACATATACACCGAACTACATATTCCTCTTCATCCCACTCTACCGTTTGGTACTGGTGGGTCCTGTCTAAAACGAGCCACCCACTTACTCCCACTCCCACTCCGCTGTCCCATTCCCACTTCACAACGTACTAGTACTAGCAGCGCCTGACTGCAACCCTGATACTTCTACCTTGTCGTAGTCGTATGTAGATAGATATAACATTTAACATTAACATTATTTTGTACCACTCTTCTTCTCAGAGTACTGAAAGCATATTCTCGAAAATAGCTGCGTTTACATCATCAACAACAAGAAGAGCTTAAAGTTTTTTATGCAGGAAGATTTGTATTCAACTACTATCAAAATTTATAACCCCGTTTTGTGACATTGATATCGAAAACAAGGACTCACAATTGCGTGAAGTCTTATATGGACAGTTAGTATTAAAAATGTAGAAATGTGTAAAAAGAATATAACATTTATTAATTGCTTTGTCCTTTATATCGAAGTAACTAGCCCTGAAAATCGATGGAGCTAAAGCGTTATGCCATAACTTGCGTTATAATTATTATAAAGCAGAAGCAGTGGCGGCCTTACCCATTGCGAGGCCCCGAGCAACAGATCTTTGCAAGGCACTTGTTCTTTGTATAATTTATGTAAATTGTAAGTAAATATATTTGATGATAATTGAAGAGAAATAAAATTTTATATTGAAAGTGTTATAAAAATAAACAAGCACAAAGATGAGAAATATTAATGATGATAAACTAAGGCACATGAATGCCTTAAAATATATACGCAGTGATTCTAGTGGGATTTTTAAAGAGCGAGGCGCAAGATTCAAATACATATATAGTAATAAATTTGTTGTGAGAGAATGCGAGGCTCCTACAAGAGCGAGGCCCCGTATGGTTGCTCTGTTTGCCACCCCCTAAGGCCGCCTCTGTGCAGAAGCGTCTGTTTGTGAGAGTGCCTAAAGCCGCATTCGGTGCAGATCTTGGTGGTAGTATAAAAAGCATTTAACAATATTGTATTACAAAGAAAACATTTTATAAACTATTGAATTGATATGTGAAGTGTCCTTGAAAAATATATGTATCTTTGCCATTAACATAATCATAAATCTTATTATGTAGACGCTTTTAAAGTTGTTGAATTTTAAGAACGATGAAATGGTAATAAAGTATCTTTACTTAGACCTTTTTATTGAATAATATTTAATTTCGCAAGTAAAATATAACATCAATGTAAGGTAACATATTCTTTAGGCGAAGATATTTTGTGTAGAAATCTGACAAAGTTACAAGGTAGGCCTGGAATCCAGGAGTCAATTCTTGTGAGACTCAGAACCGAGACTAAAAACGATTAAATTTTTATTATCGCTACAAATTAACTGAAGACAAATCCTAATAAATTAAAATTATTTATAATTATAATAAATAATGTCCCAGATATATTTTAAATGAGGTATTAAAGTAGTCTTCAAAATGTAAACTATCTTTAATATTTATTCCAGTAATACACCTATACTTATCCAACACATACATTTTAGAAGAACATATATTCAAATCCATCCCCAATTTTACAAAACCCACCACGATTTCTTGAGTTTTTCAAATAGGAATGAGTAGGGGTAGTTTGAATGCTCGGGACTGTCTGTAATTAGTATGCATTTTAGTATATAATTTATTTTTAGGATGGGGTCCAAAAAATCATACATACATATATGCTGCTATATGTATGTAACTGCTATATACCTACTGAGGCAACGCTAATTGTGGAAGTTCATCGTTGTTGCTTCTACAGAATACAAGAGCTGTTGTAATTCACAAATTCATTAATTAATTTATTATATTTTCCATAATTGATTAGTTGTAGTAATAGTGTACTGTCAAGATTCAAGTAATTCCAATCCTACGTTACTTTTTCATTGAGGTTTTTAATAAATCTTTATTATTAGGATATAGGGTTGTCTCTGGCAATCTGACAAATCCAATTATGCATCAGGGCCCGATCGGGCGTTGTCAATGCACGCCTTATAAAGGCTTGTCCGAAAGGATCCTATGCGACTACTCAAGAGGTTTTTTTTCTTCAATGTTTCATAAATTATTTATGCTGAATTTTATTATTTTGAATTCTTGGAAACCATGGAAAATATTTGTTCCTTTCAATACTATCTTAGAATAAACTAGGTTTAGTCTTTGATGTGAAACGGATTTAGGAATGTCCTCTGGCTACATCTGGGAATTAACAAGAGTATAATAACCTTTACATTTTTTATGAAAAATCATTTTTTTGTTTTGACAATTTAAAGATGATTTTTAACGTAGAGCTTTATGCTGGTTTCAAAAATGAAATCCATTTTTAAATTTCACTATTATTTATGCCTAAACATGCCGATATCTCGAAAACCGGGCCACCTACCTAAAAACAAATTGCAGATTTGAAATCAGCGTAAAAAAGTATGTCAAGAACCCTTCAAAAATAAACAAAATAAAAAGTTGATTTTTTATGAAATTAACAAGAGTATAACCTTTTAAAAAGTTGATAAAAATCAATTTTTTCTTTTGGCAAATAAAACTTGTTATCTAACGTAGTTTTTTATAGTGATTTCAAAAATGAAATCCATTTTTTAAATATCTCTATTATTACAGCATTACAGCAAAGCGCATAAGTCTGATGAAGTTTAATTATTAGGGTACTTCGGAGTCCGCAAACGTAACTTTATTTCTTTAAATTATAAGCTACCTCCGAATCCAATCAACTAAAACCATTTATAAATAAATAAGCACGATATTATATCAAACAAACTTAACGAATTTAATGGTATAGTTTTAGAGTTTTAGACGAATTTAACGACCAGCCCACCAAAAAACAAAAAAAGCCTCAAATAGCATGTCGTATCAACGAGCAAATCTATTGATTATACGTTGAATTCGTTATCTTATCAATTGTTAATTATCTTTGATTATTTTTAAAGTTTTATTCGTTTTTACAATTGTATATTTTTATATATGTTATTTATTAGTCGCTGACATGTAATTCCATAATTTATGACGATATATTCGGGACGTCTGTCTACAAGAATACGAGGTTATGAATCAGAGCTTAAGAGTGGGTGTGGCGGAGGCGCTGGGGGTAAGGATCGAGGGAGAACGATATTACTATCATTTCATTATAGTTTTTATACTCTTCATTTAAATGTATATGATTTTAAATATTTTTTGACATTAATATATTTGTTATGTTTATTTGAATTGAAATTTACTTCCACTCATTAGTTTTTATATACTTGTCCTACTTACTCTTAATATAAGCTATGTCTTTTAAGCTATTGTCGTCTCTGTCACGCTTATTCACTTATGATCAAAGATGCTTTATATTTTTATGTTAATATCAGAACAATGTAAAAAGTCGTAATCTTACTGTACCTTTGACTATTAAGATAGTCGCATAATTTAAACACGAATGTCTTAAGACAGAATTGTATCATTGGAGAGACGATCAGATCAAAGGATGAAGGCTGTTTCATTGCAGTAGCCTTATGCCGGTTTCACACCAGAGAGATAGTTCAATAAAACACGAACAAAAACTTGTTTTTCTGAACAAAACAATAATGTTTAGTCCAAAGAGACAGTTTTGTCTTTAAAAACTGTTTTAGTAAACAAAACACATTCCCATCTCACGTTGGTAAGATCAAAAGAAAACACGTTTGTTGTTGTTTTTTAGTCTGCTTCGTTTGAACACGCAGTTTTGTTTTTTACGAACATTTGTGCTTGTCAGTTGTTGTTTATCATGTTTATAATTTTTATGGGGCACACAGAAAAACACTAAAAACAAAATCAGTCTGTTATCGAAAAACAGAACTGTTTTAAAATAAAATAAAACATGTTTTTGCTTTGTTTTTTGACAACAAAACTGTTATCAAACCTGTCTCTCTGGTGTGACATGAATTAAAGCCTCTGATTACACATCAGATATATTATTGATTATAATATACAACAATTATATGTGGCTCTAATTTCATATTAAAAATAAACACAGAGTATGAGAAATACGAAGACAAAATTTAAGCCAGCGTAATTATCAACCAATTTATATCTGAAAATTCAACAAAATGTTTGGTTTATTGTAGTCTCGTATCAAAAATAACATAATATATTATGAAGGCACGTTTGTAACTCTAGTTTATGGTAAGGGAGGTAATACGTAGGGGGTAGGAAGAAACAACCAAAAATATTTCATGCATGTCTGTAAATTACCCTTCCTTACATGTTTAAATACATGTTATGAACTGCAATGAACTGCCTACCACCTTTCTACCCTTATACGAATATAGTTCTCCTGTTCTACTTTTACCCCCTATATCCTACCACCCTTATAACACAGGACGCCTGCAATCTGACGGACGAGGAACAGATCTGGCATGTGAAATGATGTGTGTGGTCTAGGATTTGGCATTATTTCATTTCGTTTTATAAATTGTCTAATTTCATACATTCGTTTTCTGAACTGGTATTGAAATTGTAATGAATACCCTAAATGCCTAAATCTTTCGCGTATTAACAATAAAAGAAATACAATTCTGCTTTATTAAATTTAGAATAAAAACTTAGAATTACGAATTAGAATAACTAATACATAACGTTGATTTAGAATTAATGATGCCTTGCTTGAAATTAGAATGTTTCACAGTTCATAAATAGACGTGTTTATAAAATGAAGTGCTTTACAAAAGGTATAGTCCAAATCACGAGAGTTCGGTGGCGGTAAAAATCTGTAATACGATAATGAATTTTATCTTATTCGTTCCTATTGTTGTAAGTAGATTCGAGGGCGGATGTTACACCTGACATCAATGTTGTAAAAAGAGGTCTGATGCTCGTTCTAGAAGGAGATTACTCAGCTTGCTAATACATCACGCAGTGTTGCTAGTTTCTGGAAGTAGACTCTTCAGCTGACGATCATCCACCTTCTTGAATCACTCACGTTGATAAGAATTAAGTCTCTTCAGATGATTAATAGGATTCTTGTTAAGACGGTGTATTGTTGCAATTAGAGAATACTTGAGCGGTCTAAAGTAACCTCGTTGCAACATACGACGGTTGAACAATTAGTATCTTTTTATTACTATTAATACAAACACTTTTATTAAAATATATCATTTATTCGTTGTAATATTATATCTACGTACTTAATTACAATAGTATTTTATTGGATTAATAAAGATGCCAGATATAAAACAAAATGTAATTCTAGTGTTATAATTTGATTAATAGTTAAAATGTGCTCACTATTGAATACTTAGATGTTACAATTGGAGTATTGTACGAACGAAGTACAATTAGTAAACACTTGGTTGAGACTCAGGAGAAGACTGACTTTCTGACTAGCGTGCAGATTAATATATAATGATTTATTTCACATCACAATGTGCCAATACTGAGTTACCAGCATTAAAATAATATAAAATCTCCACAGACCAGAGTCAATGTTTACAAGCGCTAAATACAAATAATTATTTATTACAATATTAATACTAAAATTAAAGATAACATAATATAATTCTTATAAAATAAATAACATTTATATTAAAAATAGGAAGGATAAGTACGACTTATGCGTACTTACAACACCCTTCAACCCTAGAAAAGGAACGCATATTAAACAAACATATGCGTTTCTTTCCAAGAAAAAGAAAAAGGAAGATAGGACGATGTCGTACTATCACAACACCCCCTTCCAAAAAAAAGGGACACGTATAAAAACAAAATATACGAGTTACAATTCTGGAAAAAAACAAAAAGAGAAGCAAAGTGTCGACAACGATTCTGATCCCATCGTATAGAGTTAACACTGCTCCACAAAACAATCATCCCTGACAAAATCCATCTAACACGTCAAGGTTTTGTTCATTGGTACAAAATCTCTTCAATCTATTCCTATTAACTACCGTATACTTTCTAGGTGAAAAAAAGAATTGACCCTTCTATCAAAATTTAATTTAAATTTTGGTTTATTACTAGTAAATTTATTTGTAGCTAAATCAATCGTAGAAGAATATTTTGCACCACTAAATTGGTCTAGTATGTCATGTACGAGAGGCAAAGTATAAACATCACTTGTCGTCTGTTCATTAAGTTTACGATAGTCGATTACAACGCAAAATTGTTTGTTCCCCGACACATCTGCTTTTTTAGGTACCATTAACAGAGGTGCGTTAAACTGTGAGTCGCATTTTTCAATAACGTTGTTAGCCAACAGTTCTTGAATATGCTTCTCAACAATTTCTTTATGCGCATGAGATAATCTATGCGGCTTAATGTTTACAGGGTTAGGTGAGTCACTCAGTGCACTCGCACAAGATAACTTATCTACCGGGAAAAAAAATATGTTATTAAAATTATTACAGATTTCCATTAAATCTGTTAAGTATTTTGAATTAACATTTGAAAAATCTATATTATTAAATAAAAGATGTCGTAAGGATCTTTTAGGATCGTTAGGATTTCTTTTCAAAAAATGGTAAAAATTAAATTTATTTATTGGAATAATATCTGGTTTAAAATTGTCAAGTATTACATCTTTTGCTGAGGAATTAGTTATTGATATATAAAAAGTATTATTAACAGGATTAATTAATGCGTTGGCTAAAAAAACTTCAGGTAGCAATTCCTTGGCTACACAAACTCCTACCGTAGAACCCGACATAGGAATTAATTTCCTAGTACGTGCTGGAACTATGATAATACTGTTTATGTTCAATAATGGTAATTCAAATATTTTGCCATGTTGTGAGAATTGTACGCTGTTTGTTTCCAAATTAATTACTGCTTTAAATGTACGTAAAATATCTAAACCTATGATTCCATCATGCTTAATGGGGAAATCCTCTGACACAACCTGAAAAGTATGTTTCGACCTAGAACTATCTAAAATTATAGAAGTTTTTAGTGAACCTAAAGTATAAGGCGTGCCTTCAGAGATTCCCTTTAATAACACTTTAGATGTACTATCTATTTTGATATTATTTTTTAAAATATTTTGTTTAATTAAAGAAATTTGAGAACCAGTGTCCAATAAAAATGATACAGTCTTTGCTTTGGCTGCGACTATTCTGAATTGAACAGTGTCAGCTGTTTGCTTGTCAATAACATTTTCATTGTTACAGTTAAAATTTGTTATATCATTGGTATTTTGTATTTCTTTAATCTCAATATTTTTATTTAAACTATTAAATTTACGTAAATGGTGATTATAAAAAGAACGTGAATTTTGTTTTGTATTTTTAGTAAAAGATACTTGAGGACCATCAGATTCAAGATGTTTCGATCTTTTACAATAAACAGAAGGTTTTGAAAATACCGTATCTCTCCTACAAATATTAATTTGCGCGACAGGATATACCGTATCCGCATTTTCCTTCTTGATAAAACAATATTTCTCTAAATGACCATTTTTTTTACAATAGTTACAAAAAAAAGTTTTAAATTTTGTTTCGACTTCGTTAGCAAATTGTTCACTTGAAACTGGTTCACTACTAGAAATAGAATGACTTGAATCTGTTTTAAATTCAACATGCCTTCTTCTTTCTAGAGTGCGCCACCGTGTTTCAAGAAAATTCGTAAAATCATTTAGGGTTGGTAATTCAGAAGTATTTCTGTTTTCCCATTCCTTTAATGTGTTAAAATCTAACTTGGTCTTTAAAAAATGTATAAAAATAAAATCTGAATGATTAGAATATATTCCCAACTCGGTTAATGCTCTAATCGATTCATTAATTTCGTCTAAAAAATTTTTAATATTAGTTTCTGATTCTAAACGTATAACATTGTAGTTTATTAAATTGTTTACACAGGTTTCAATAAGTGCTACCTTGTTATCATAACGTTTACAAAGGATGTTCCAAACAATTTCATAATTATCGTTTGTTAAAGGATAATTCTTTATGAGTTTGAGTGGTTCTCCTGTCAAATTTAATTTTAAATAATGCATTTTTTCAATGTTTGATAGTTTGCTATTATTACGAATTAAATTTGTAAATAATTCCATGAAACTTTGCCAATTAGTATATTCTCCATCAAAAACGGTTAGTTGCATTGGACTTAAGTTTAAATTTCTTATTGAATCTATGCTTTTTGAGTCATCCACAATATGTGTATCATTCTCAAATGTTTGCTTATAATTCAACAAGGAAATAAGAGTGTCGTCATAAATACTTTCAACTTCCATAGACTTACTAACGATAGCCGTAGCTTCTTCATTTTTTAGAGTTGGAAGCAGTGCTTCTACGATACTATTATATTTGACCCAAGCCTTATCTAAGTTTTTGATTTTTAATTCAACTATTGTTAAGGATGTTGATTGGACTTCTAAATTTTTTGAAAACTCATTGATTAGATTGATTGTATTCTCAACTAATGTGAGGGAATGAACGTTCGGTGCCATTGTACTTAATTAAAGTTATATATAATATACAGACTAAAGATTATTTTGTACCAATAAACGACTCTCCGAAAAATAGGATTCTGACAAGGAAAAATTGTTAGCGAAAACAGTAACTCACAGGAAATTTCCGATGGGGCTCAGACACCGCAGTTGTAACAGGAAGGTAGTCTCTCTGATTGAACAGACTGCTATCTAACTGCTTCAGCTCTTTACTTCTCCTTTTCAAAATTCCCTCTCGTTCAAAAAAAGATGTTGTTCTAAAAAAATATTAACATAAATTAGTATAATTGCGGAAACAATTATAGAAAAATATTATAGTAAATATTCAAAAGTATTGGATATAATACTAAAAAAATTAATAGCTTCAATGACAAACAATGATGCTACAAAAAAATACTTGGATTATAGCAAATATTCAAAAGTATTGAATATAATACTAAAAAAATTAATAGCTTCAATGACAAACAATGATGCTACAAAAAAAGTTAGGTTATAGCAAATATTCAAAAGTATTGAATATAATACTAAAAAAAAATTATAACCTCGTTAATAATGATGCTAATAAAAAATACTTAGATTATAGCAAATATTCAAAAGTACTGAATATAATACTAAAAAAAATCATAGCTTCATTAGTAACGTTGCTATTCAAAAAAAAATACAATTATCAATTTATAGTAATAATTATATACAAAAAAAAGATACCGTTCTATTATACTTCAAGATTTTCTTATCAGTGATTATAATCTATACACAGCTGTGTGCGGAATTCTGCACGCGACCAACATCGATTTAGATTATTCCAAATGTTCTAGAAGCATCCATCCATTCCCGGGGCGGCAAAAGATTTCTTTTTCCAGGTTCAGCTGGCTGTAGTTTTTGCATCCGCCGGACTCTTGGATATTTATGTGTAGGAATATCTCTTCGAGACCCCACACCTGACACCATTTGTTGTAAGTAGATTCGAGGGCGGATGTTACACCTGACATCAATGTTGTAAAAAGAGGTCTGATGCTCGTTCTAGAAGGAGATTACTCAGCTTGCTAATACATCACGCAGTGTTGCTAGTTTCTGGAAGTAGACTCTTCAGCTGACGATCATCCACCTTCTTGAATCACTCACGTTGATAAGAATTAAGTCTCTTCAGATGATTAATAGGATTCTTGTTAAGACGGTGTATTGTTGCAATTAGAGAATACTTGAGCGGTCTAAAGTAACCTCGTTGCAACATACGACGGTTGAACAATTAGTATCTTTTTATTACTATTAATACAAACACTTTTATTAAAATATATCATTTATTCGTTGTAATATTATATCTACGTACTTAATTACAATAGTATTTTATTGGATTAATAAAGATGCCAGATATAAAACAAAATGTAATTCTAGTGTTATAATTTGATTAATAGTTAAAATGTGCTCACTATTGAATACTTAGATGTTACAATTGGAGTATTGTACGAACGAAGTACAATTAGTAAACACTTGGTTGAGACTCAGGAGAAGACTGACTTTCTGACTAGCGTGCAGATTAATATATAATGATTTATTTCACATCACAATGTGCCAATACTGAGTTACCAGCATTAAAATAATATAAAATCTCCACAGACCAGAGTCAATGTTTACAAGCGCTAAATACAAATAATTATTTATTACAATATTAATACTAAAATTAAAGATAACATAATATAATTCTTATAAAATAAATAACATTTATATTAAAAATAGGAAGGATAAGTACGACTTATGCGTACTTACAACACTATATACATTATAGAAAAATAAGT
Organism: Panorpa germanica; assembly: GCA_963678705.1. Lineage (NCBI taxonomy): Eukaryota > Metazoa > Arthropoda > Insecta > Mecoptera > Panorpidae > Panorpa > Panorpa germanica. The sequence goes on from OY783222.1 coordinate 2,239,198, forward strand.
GAGTCAGTGCTTTTTAGTTATGTCGGCAGTTTATACCACACAACTTGTTTTAAGTATGAGTCGCCGCCGAACTCTCGTAATTTGAACTATATCTCTTATACGTTACATGCTTATCCATGACTTAAAACATAAAATACCTAAAACTAGATGTTGCTATATAAATATTAAGGATCTTTCAACAAGAGGTATTATTTTATATCAATAGAAAAGTGATAATATTTTCATTTTAATCTAAAGTGCAAAGCTAAAGAGTTTAGCAATGGAACAACGAAAATTAAAGCGACATCTCCTGTAGAAAGGCACTCTAAGCGGACCTCTATCTGCCCGCGAAACACTGTCACGTGTACCTATGATTATCTAACGTATTAATAGTTACCTGTTACGTAAACAATGTTACCTAATACCTATCGTTAAAAAGATAAGTCTCTGGTCATTAACTTTCTTATAATACTTTCTAAATATTACTGGATTTCATGTTTTGTGTTAGCGTAAACCAAATAAATTCTTGTTACTAAAATTTCTACCCATAGACATGATAATTTCATTGATTACTTAGCATAGCGAAAATGTACATAGTGAAAACGAAACAAAGAAGACATATTCATTTATTTAAACCATTTTCCAACGAATATACGATACTCAAAGGTACAAAAACATTATACGAGTAGGTAAACTATGAGCTCGCAACAAGCACCCTCGGTTGAACGATCGCACCAATCATAAACGTAGCTTATATGATTTCAAAAGTGTGAATAAATTACTTTGTTGATTAATATTAGAGTTGAGCTGCATGTTTCGTTATGGTTAAAGAGAATATCATTTTGACAGAAAGAGTCTAAAATTAAAACATGTTTTTGTCTAGTCCAGTGATTGTCAAGCTTAATTATAACCTATAGATCTATATGCTGATTTCAAAACTGGAAACCATTTTCAAATACCTCCATTATTTACTATATTTAGAAACAAAAAAGAGAACAAGTAAAAGCTATTTATGCAATCAAACTTAGTGCACCCCATTTTATGAAATTCATACTGCGATTTTTATGAAATTAACAAGAGTATAACCTTTAAAAATTTAAAGGTAAAAAATTAATTTTTTATTTTGACAAATAAAAGATGTATTCGAACGTAGTTTTTTATGCTGATTTCAAAAATGAAATCCATTTTTAAATATCTCTATTATTTGTGCCTAAACATGCCAATATCACGAAAAGCGGGACACCTACCTAAAAACAAATTGCAGATTTGAAATCAGCATAAAAAAGTACGTCAATAACCATTCAAAAATAAACAAAATAGAAAGTTGAAATTTTATGAAATTAACAAATGTATAACCTTTATAATTTTCTATCCAAAAATCATTTCTATTTTGAAAATTTCGCACTATAGGTCGCTCTTAAAAATTTACAAAGAGGCGCATCCTTTTATATTTACAATTATTAAACTATTTGTTAAAGTTACTATAATATTTTGAATTAAAGTTTGAATACAAATCTATATTTAAATACCTGCTCTAAACATGAAATTGATTTTTTAAATTTTCTTACCCTATTGCAAACCTAAAACAAATATTTTAAAATAGTTGAGAACATGTGGACTAGAAAACTTATAGATTAGTAAAATGCTATATCCCATACTAGGTCTAAAACGTGCGTGATTCCCAGTATTTGAAATTATGATTTATTCAATAAATATTGTCAATTCCGTATATAATTATACATTCACTCGCCGTATGACTAAAACACATATTAATATCGTCTAATATCACGGGATCTGCAATTTTAATTTCACCTTTGATATATACCTAGTACCTACCCCGGCCACGTGAAGGCAGCACCAGCGAAAGCACGTTTCCAAAGCGAACAAACTTTAACGATCTTTGCATTATTCAAACTTTTGTAGGATTCGTTCTACCCGTGCTATCAATTGGCTGCATACGTTGTAATTAGACATTATTAGTTGATATTACTAATTGATAACTCCATTTTGTTTTCATGTCATATGTTTTGGTGGTGTTTTAATAATGTAGATTAATTTGAAACCGCAGACTGTCTGAGACGATAGATGTCTAACGCGAAACGAAACTAAATGAAAAACGTCGACCATATAATGAAAATTAAACGACTTGCAGCGTAAACAATAGAGCTAGGTTAGGATTTGTTTCGTTTTATATTTATTAACAGTGTTCTGTTTTTTAAATAAACATAATTTGAATTATAGGTTAATGTAACTAAAGAATATTGTTAAAGTAGAAACAGTTTTCCACGCCTAAAATGTAGATTACATTTGTCGTTTGATGTTGTGTGTTTCTCGAATGGAATTATCATAAGGTGTTGGGCAGGTTTCAAAACAGAATCATTTTTAAATATCTTCATTACTTACTATATTTAGAAACTAAAAACACAACAACTTAAAGGAATTTATGCAGCCGTACTTAGTGCCCCCCGTTTTATGAAATTCATACTTAAGAAAGAAGAAATTAAGAAGAGTATAACCTTTACATTTTTATAAAAAATCGATTTTTTCTTTTGACAAATAAAAGATGTTTTCGAACGTAGTTTTCTATGCTGATTTCAAAAATGAAATCCATTTTTAAATATCTCTATTATTTATGCTTAAACATGCCGATATCTCGAAGATCGGGACACCCACAAAAAAACAAATTTCAAATTTGAAATCAGCGTAAAAAAGTGCGTTAAGAACCATTCAAAAATATACAAAATAAAAAGTTGACTTTTTATGAAATTAACAAGAGTATAACCTTTAAAATTTTGCGTCATGCGTCGGTAATATTCATTATCTTGTAATAATTACTTTCTTAATTTAATAAAAATTATTGTTTTCAATGTAATTAATTTTATTTCTTTATATTTCAAAAGCTGATACCTTAAATTAACACTAAAACTTTGTTAGTGGGAGTGGATGCATCTTTTTAGACCAGTAACTTAGGTGGACCTTGCCAAAGAAACGTATTAGCTTTATTGAATAAATAGTGGAAGAAAATCGTGGTCTACTGTGCCAACAACTGCATAAGCCTTTTCTTTCACTTCTTGTCTTTTCTACATTTTATTCAATGAAGCTAGTATGTTTGATACATGCAGTACGGGCCTGTACACGCTTATTTTAAGTGTTTTTTCTGTATAGCGCATATTTATTTATAAATATATTATATTATCCTATAAAATTGGTGCTCCGTTGCTGGAGACTAGATTTTGTATTGTCATAGGATTCTTGACGACCAAAAAGATCTCAAGGGAAAATCCAAAATTTCGTACATTTGTAATAAAACGTAATAAAACTGTCTATACTATATGGTTTAGTTCCCAACAATTTTAAAACTTTCAAAAATATTTCGCACATATAAAATATTTATTGGTGTTTTACACATTTGGTAAAATAAGAATATTGTACATATTTACTAAATACAATATTGTACATCTAAGAAAGTAATAAAACAGTTAAATTTAAGTAAATATCATTTACAATGTCTTCGGAAACTATTACTTTGAAAAGAACATATTTTGCGGCATGTAAAAGCCATCCCCTATGTCCGTTTTGAAAACAAAGATCTCGGCGATGGGTTTTTATTTATGACTATATTCTTTAAACAGGTACTTTAAAATAATACACCCAAAATATTTTACCGAAGATATACCGGTTTATATGTAGGACAGAACCGCATTTGCATACATACTTAAATAAAGTAATATATAAATTACAATTACTTTTAATTTCAATATTGTTTAGTTATCAGGATCTTTATTAAAACATATTTTATGTGTATTATCTAATTCATTTAACAACACATGTATCACATAGACAATATTGGAGCAACTGTATCACACTATATGTCAAGCTACTAGCAGTTTATTTTCTACGCATGCGCATAAGTCTAAATACTGTAGTAATCATAAGTACGCAGTAATGGTGTGACTGATGGAAAGAACTATTCTCGAGACAGTTGTATGTATCTGCTAACTACACGAGGCGACTAGTTGCAAACCTTTTCCCCGAATCTGCCCGAACCGAATGTGAATGCAACTGTGTTGTTAGTGAGAGAATACTCGTGCATACGAGTGAGAGAAAACACACGGCACGAATGAAACTAAACTGGTAGTCGAGCCGTGTATCGTTACTCTATAGAATTTTTAACAATAGCATAAGAGGGGATTTTATTCTATCGTATTTGATTGTATGTATGTACGTATTTAAATGTATGTATGTATTTAAATGTATGTATGTATGTATTCGTGCACATCTCTTCGCTGATGATGTCATCACCAAAACCATGCAACCAAGGATACTCGTCGACCGAGAAATAGACTCGCTGCAAACGTACTCAAAATCAGTTTAGTTACGTTCGTGCCGTGTGTTTTATCTTACTCGTATACACGTTCGTTGTCTTACTAGCAGCATAGTTCAATTCTAGTTTTGTTCGGGCAAATTCGGGGCTAAGGTTTGCAACCAGTCGCCTCGTGTGCGGGGCCCTAATACGTCCTATTTGGTATAACTGGTTTATTTTCAGAATGCTATTGAATTGAAAGCTAATTGATTTTATATTCCGCTACCAGGTGCTGATGAATTTTCGCTTGCTATTAGCATGTGTTGACATTAATAGCATGCTAGATATAAATAAATGTCTTATAAACACCATGTTTCGTATCTTTACAGAGTTAAAATTATTCTAAAAATAAACTAAGAAAGAAAACAGAACTATTATATAAAAAAAATGATAAATTCAAAATTCGGCACTGTATTTTTGAAACTAACTTAAGCTGTCATAAACTGTTGAAATGAACAATTTCGTCAAAAATATCAGTAAATACCGAATACTTAACGTACATTTTTACCTTTTAAATAAAACAATAAATTTCGTGGAAAAATTTAAAATAGTGTTGTAAATTTGGGTCGTATTGTCGTTCTGGAGGAGATTACTCAGCTTACTAGTACATTCTGCAGGGATGCTAGCTTCTGGTAGTAGATTCTTCAGTTGACGACTTCCAACACCAATTACAGTAGTAATCGAATATCTTTCTTAAGATGATTAATAAGGATTCTTGTTCAGACGGTGTATTGTTGCAATTAGAGAATACTTGAGCGGTCTAAAGTAACCTCGTTGCGACATGCGACGGTTGAACAATTAGTATCTTTTTATTACTATTAATACAAACACTTTTATTAAAATATATCATTTATTCGTTGTAATATTATATCTGCTTACTTAATTACAATAGTATTTTATTAGATTAACGAAGATGACAGATATAAAACAAAATGTAATTCTATAGTGTTATAATTTAATTAATAGTTGAAATGTGCTCACTATTCAATACGTACGAAGTTGCGAATAGTAATGCTTGCTTTGAGACTCAGGAGAAGACTGGCTTTCAGCGTCTTGTGCAATTTAATATATAATAATTTATTTCACATCACAGAACGCCAATACTGAATTACCAGCATTAAATCAATATTAATCTCCACAAACCAGAGACAATATTTATAAGCGCTAAACTTAAATAATTATTCTTTACAATCTTAATACTAATACAAAAACTGTTTACATAATATAATTCTATTACATAATTAACATTTAATATCATTAAAAATAAAAGGTAAGTGCGACATATGCGTACTTACAACACTCCTCAACCAAAGAAAAGGAACGCATATAAAACAAAACATATGCGTTTCTGCTCTAAGGAAAAGAAAAAGGAAAAATTGTGATAGGGGAGATGTCGTACATATCACAACACCCCCTTTCAAAAAAAAAGGGACACGTATAAAAACAAAATATACGAGTTACAATTCTAGAAAAAAACAAAAAGAGAAGCAAAGTGTCGACAACGATTCTGATCCCATCGTATAGAGTTAACACTGCTCCACAAAACAATCATCCCTGACAAAATCCATTTCATTCGTCAAGTTTTTATTCATTGGTACAAAATCTCTTCAACCTATTATTATGAACTACCGTATGTTTTTTACCAATTAGTATTTCTGTATTAACAGGGGATATAATTTTAGTAACTTTATACGGTCCTACGTATAAGGGTAAAAGTTTTTTTGACTGTCCTTTAGTTGGTAACTGTTCATTTCTTAATAAAACTAGTTCGTTTACTTCAGGTGTGAAAAGAGAATTGACCCTTTTATCAAAATATAATTTTGTTTTTTCTTTGCTTTTAACCAAGTTATTTATAGCAAGTTCCCTCGCTACTTGTAACCTGTGTTTGAGTTCTACTATAAAATTATTATAAGTATTTACCTCAATTGGTTCTTTATAAAAAATTGAAGGCAGATTTGCCTTATGTCCATAAATTAGTTCGAAAGGAGTAAAACCGGTCGCTGTATGCGGAGTTGTGTTATACACGAACATTGCATAGGGAATCCAATTTATCCAATCATCCTGCTTTTTACAAAAATTCCTTAGATACTCGGCAAGGGTTCTATGAACTCTTTCTAAGGCACCGTTGGTTGCTGGTCTAAATGCTGTTGTTTTTAATTGTTTAATTTTTAACAATTTGCATATATCTTTAAAAATTTTTGACATGAAATTTGTTCCTTGGTCTGTTAAGATCATATTAGGAACTCCGTACCTACAAATAACGTTAGTTACTAATGCTTTCGCGACAGTATTTGCCTCCTGGTTTATAATAGGAATAGCTTCCGTAAATTTAGTAAGGTCATCCTGTATTGTTAGTAAGTATTTGTATTTGTCGTTGTCGTCTTTCTTGGGAAGATATACTATGTCCAAAGCCAACCTTTCGAAACTATGTTTCGAAGTCGATGTAATTGTTAATGGGCATTTATTTAATTTGCACACTTTATTCTTTTGACATGATACACATTGTCTAATAAAATTTTTAACTTTTCTAATCATACTTGGAAATTTAAAGTGTGATTTTAATCGTTTAATTGTTTTAGAAACTCCTAAGTGGCCTGCTGTGGGATTAACATGAAATTCCGAAATTACATTGTTTATTAACTCAGGGTCACTAATTTTAAGTATATTGTCATTATAAATGTGTACTATTATATTTGTTTTATCAAAGATATGTCTGATCATAGTTCGTAACTGGGCAAAATCTAATTTACTTAGTTCAGACTCGAACCTGTTCATAGCTATGTTAGTAATTTTGTGTAAAGTACAAAAGTTTTTCAGATTCACTAATGCCAAAAATATTTCTTTATAATTTGGTAGATTAAAATGAAATTCCTTAATTATTAAACAGATAATAAATCTAGTATCAATTTCAACATATGCAATTTCTGATACTTCTTTTTCTTGTATTAGAAATGCATTGATACTACTAAATTTATTGATTAATTCAGGAGAATTTCCAATTGAATTTTTAAAATCTTTTGATACAAAATCTACTAATGAAAATGACGTCGGTGCGTCATATAAACTTTTATCATGTTCAATTACTTTATTGTTTATGATAATTTTATTTTTAATTATTTCTAAATAATTTTCGTATGTGACATCCATTGTTTCAACCTGAAGTGAGTATACACGACTTAGGGCATCTACGTGTGGAATCGAACTACCTGGTCTATATATTACTTCGTAATTATATTCCTCTAGTTTTATCCGCCAACGCATAAGTCTAGAACTCGGGTCCTTAATACTCATTAACCAAGTCAAGGCTTGATGGTCTGTTACGATACTAAAAAACTTTCCATAGAGATAGGGTCTAAAATGAGCCACAGCCCATACTACTGCTAATAACTCACGTTCAGTAGTTGTGTAATTTTGTTGTGCCTTATTTAGAGTTCTTGAAGCATATGCTATTGGGTGGCTTTCCTTAATAGTACCTTGTGAAAGGACTGCACCTATAGCATATTTACTTGCATCCGTGGTTACAACGAAATTTTTACTAAAGTCCGGGTATTGCAAAACAGGTGATATGGTTAATTTATTTTTTAAAGTTTTAAATGATTCGTCGCATTGGTCTGACCATTCTAATACTTTAACATTACTGTTTGCTGCATTATATAGTGGTTTGGCTATCTCTGCGTAATGCGGTATATGTCGGCGATAATAACCAGACATACCCAAAAATGTTTTAATTTGTTTAGGACTGTTTGGAATGGGGAAATTCTTTATTGCTTCTACTTTAGAAGGATCTGGTAGAATACCTGTTTCATTAATAACGTGACCTAAATAAATCAAATCTTTATGTAGAAAGTTACATTTGGATGGTTGGAGCTTCAAATTATGTTCCCGTAATTTAGAAAAAACGTTTTTTAATCTTTGGTTGTGCTCAGAAATGTTTTTTCCAAAAATGACTACATCGTCCAGATAGATTAAGCAATCTATTCCTTGCAAACCTGTGAGAACGTGAGACATAAGTCTCTGAAACATGGGGGGGGCTCCTTTAAGTCCGAATGGCATTCTTACAAATTGATAGTGTTTAAAGTTCGCACTAAATGCTGTTTTCTCTTTATCTTCGGGAAGCATAGGGACCTGGTGAAAACCGCTTGCTAAGTCAAGGGTAGAGAAAAATTTTGCACCACTAAGTTGGTCCAGTATATCATGTATAAGAGGCAAAGGATAGGCGTCACTTGTTGTCTGCTCGTTAAGTTTACGGAAATCGACTACTACGCGGAATTGTTTATTACCTAACGCATCTGGTTTTTTTGGTACTACTAATAAAGGTGCGTTATAGGGTGAGTCGCTTTCTTCAATTATGTTGTTGACCAACAGTTCCTGAATATGCTTTTCCACAATCTCTTTTTGCGCATGGGGCAATCGATACGGTTTAACGTTAACGGGTTTAGAAGAATTAATCTTTATCTTATGACTTAATGCGCTCGTACAAGATAACTTGTCTCCCGGTAAAAAAAATATGTCATTAAAGCTGTCACAGATTTCTATTAATTCTGTTACTAATTCTGAATTGACATGTGAAAGATTTAAATTGTTTAATAAAAGTTCCTTACGGTTGTTAGGACTTGATTTTGAAAAATGGTAAATACTAAATTGATCTATCGGTATGATATTCGGTTTGAAATTACTAAGTATTATATTTTTTATTGAAGAATTTATTATTGAAATATAGAAAATATTTTTGACGGGCTTGATTAATGCATTAGCTAAAAAAACTTCAGGTAACAATTCCCTGGCTACACAAACTCCTACTGTAGAACCTGACATAGGAATTATTTTCCTCGTACGTGCTGGTAAAACGATATTGTTTATATTTATAAGTGGGAGCTCAATTACTTTGCCACATTCTGAGAATTGTACTCTGTTCATTTTTAGATTAATTACTGCATTTAGTTTCCGTAAAATATCTAACCCTATAATTCCATCGTGTTTAATGGGGAAATTTTCTGACACAACCTGTAAAGTTTGTTTCGACTTATTACTATCTAAAATTATAGAAGTTTTCAGTGAACCTAAGGTATAAGGCGTGCCTTCAGAAATACCCTTCAATAGAATTTTAGATTTATTATTAATTCTGACATTGTTATTTAAAATATTTTGTTTAATCAAGGAGATTTGAGAACCAGTATCTAATAAAAATGATACGGTTTTAGCTTTGGCTGCGACCATCTTGAATTGGATAGTGTCAACTGTTTGCTTAGCCTTAACATTTTTATTTTTACTGTCAAAACTTAGAATATCATTATTATTTTGTAAATTACCCGTATTGATCTCATCAAAATCATAAAAAAAACATAATTCATTATTTGAATTGTGTTGTGTCTTGTTAGTAAAAGATACTTGAGAACCATCAGATATAAGATGTTTCGATCTTTCACAACAAGTAGAAGGTTCTGATAAAATTGTGGCCTCCCTACAAGTATTAACTTGAGCAATAGGGTTACCCGTATCTAGATTTTCCTTCTTAATAAAACAATACTTTTCTGTATGACCACTTTTCTTACAATGGTTACAGAACAAATTTTTAGTTTTTGTTTCGACCTTATTAGGAATTTGCTTGCTTGAAACTGGTTTACTATTAGAATTAGGAACGCTTGGATATGTTTTGACTTTAATATGCCTTCTTCTTTCTAGATTGCGCCACCGTCTCTCCAGAAACTCTGTAAATTCATTTAAGGTTGGTAATTCAGAATTATTTCTGTTTTCCCATTCCTTTGACGAATTAAAATCTAATTTGGTCTTTAAAATATGTATTAACATAAAATCTGAATGATTAGAATATATCCCCAATTCGGTTAATGCTCTAATCGATTCATTAATTTCATCTAGTAGTTTTTTGATATTGATTTCGGACTCTAAACGTATAACATTGTAGTTTATTAAATTGTTTAAACAGGTTTCAATAAGTGCTACCTTGTTATCATAACGTTTACAAAGGATGTTCCAAACAATTTCGTAATTATCATTTGTTAAAGGATAATTCTTTATGAGTTTGAGTGGTTCTCCTGACAAATTTAACTTTAAATAATGCATTTTTTCAATGCTTGATAGTTTACTATTATTACGAATTAAATTTGTAAATAATTCCATAAAACTTTGCCAATTAATATATTCTCCATCAAAAACGGTTAGTTGCATTGGACTTAAGTTCAGATTTTTTATTGAATCTATACTTTTTGAGTCGTCTACAATATGTGTATCATTCTCAAATGTTTGCTTATAATTCAACAAGTAAATAAGAGTGTCGTCATAAATACTTTCAACTTCCATAGACTTACTAACGATAGCCGAAGCTTCTTCATTTTTTAGAGTTGGAAGCAATGCTTCTACGATACTACTATATTTAACCCAAGCTTTGTCTAAGTTTTTGATTTTTAATTCAACTATTGTTAAGGATGTTGATTGGACTTCTAGATTTTTTGAAAACTCATTAATTAGATTGATTGTATTCTCAACTAGTGTGAGTGAATGAACGTTCGGTGCCATAGTACTTAATTAAAGTTATATATAATATACAGACTAAAGATTATTTTGTACCAATAAACGACTCTCCGAAAAATAGGATTCTGACAAGGAAAAATTGCTAGCGAAAACAGTAACTCACAGGAAATTTCCGATGGGGCTCAGACACCGCAGTTGTAACAGGAAGGTAGTCTCTCTGATTGAACAGACTGCTATCTAACTGCTTCAGCTCTTTACTTCTCCTTTTCAAAATTCTTTCTCGTTCATAAAGATGTTCTAAAAATATTAAACATGAATTAATATAATTGTAGAAACAATTATAGGAAATATTATAGTAGATATTCAAAAGTATTGGATATAATACTAAAAATATTGAACAATGATGCTACAAAATTGTTATTTTATAACAAATATTCAAAAGTATTGAATATAATACTAAAAAATAATAGCTTCAATGAATTACAAGGATGCTACTAATAGATAGGTTATAGCAAATATTCAAAAGTATTGAATATAATACTAAAAAAATAATAGCTTCAATGAATTACAAGGATGCTACTAATAGATAGGTTATAGCAAATATTCAAAAGTATTGAATATAATACTAAAAAAAAAAAATAATAGCTTCAATGAATTACAAGGATGCTACTAATAGAAAAAAATACAATTATCAATTTATGATAATAATTGTATACAAGATAAAAAGATACTGTCTTATTATACTTAACAAAAAAAACTTTCGATTTTGATCTATGTACAGCTGTGTGCAGGGTTCTGGAAACGATTAACATCAGTTTAGATTATTCCATTTGTTCTAGAAGCATCCATCCATTCGCTGGGGGCAAAAGATTTCTTTTTTTTCTGGTTCAGCGGGCTGTTGTTTTACATCCACCGGACTTGTAGAAAAATTATGTGAAATACAGATGAATTGACGTTCTATCTCGTACTCTTCGGCAATCTTGGAAATAATCGATCGACGTAGTGGTATCCAGAATAATTGATCTGCATCCAGGTGTAGAATATATAGAAAAAAATTTTGGGCGTACCTCTTGGATATTTATGTGTAGGAATATCTCTTCGAGACCCCACATCTGACACCAATGTTGTAAATTTGGGTCGTATTGTCGTTCTGGAGGAGATTACTCAGCTTACTAGTACATTCTGCAGGGATGCTAGCTTCTGGTAGTAGATTCTTCAGTTGACGACTTCCAACACCAATTACAGTAGTAATCGAATATCTTTCTTAAGATGATTAATAAGGATTCTTGTTCAGACGGTGTATTGTTGCAATTAGAGAATACTTGAGCGGTCTAAAGTAACCTCGTTGCGACATGCGACGGTTGAACAATTAGTATCTTTTTATTACTATTAATACAAACACTTTTATTAAAATATATCATTTATTCGTTGTAATATTATATCTGCTTACTTAATTACAATAGTATTTTATTAGATTAACGAAGATGACAGATATAAAACAAAATGTAATTCTATAGTGTTATAATTTAATTAATAGTTGAAATGTGCTCACTATTCAATACGTACGAAGTTGCGAATAGTAATGCTTGCTTTGAGACTCAGGAGAAGACTGGCTTTCAGCGTCTTGTGCAATTTAATATATAATAATTTATTTCACATCACAGAACGCCAATACTGAATTACCAGCATTAAATCAATATTAATCTCCACAAACCAGAGACAATATTTATAAGCGCTAAACTTAAATAATTATTCTTTACAATCTTAATACTAATACAAAAACTGTTTACATAATATAATTCTATTACATAATTAACATTTAATATCATTAAAAATAAAAGGTAAGTGCGACATATGCGTACTTACAACAATAGAAATCCTCTTTTCTGCATAAAAATTAAATATCGTTGAACATGTTAAATGTATGTATATAGTTAAGGGTAATCAGTGCCATACTAGAATTTATTTGAGGCAGGGTGTTTGAAGTTTAAGATAGGGCACCCTAAATTTGAAGTAATAAATCTGAATTGGTTTTTAAAAAATTAATAGAACTATTCTATTTCTGATTTTATGGATCTTGTTATAATAAAGGCAATTTTAGTTTAGTGGAATAGGAATACATTCTAAATTCAGCATTATATTTTTGTTATTACAAATTTATAATTCTGAGTTTATATTCAAAATTTATTAAAACAATAATCAAGCATATCAAGTATATTTTTTGATTCAGTTTCATAAAAGTATTTAGGGTAAGCGATGGTACCCCTAACCAGGGGCGGCCTTAGCTATTGCGAGACCCCGGAGCGGCATATCTTTCTGCTACTTCTTTCGGTACTTCTGCTTTGTATAATTTATGTAAATTGTAAGTAAGTATTTTTGATGATAATTGACGAGAAATAAAATTTTATATTGGAAGATTTATAAAAGTAAATAAGCACAAAGATGAGAAATATTAATGATAATAAACTAAGGTACATGAATACCTTAAAAGACAAACCCAGTGATTCTAGTGGGATTTCTAAAGAGCGAGGCGCCAAATACATATATCGTAATGATTTTTTCTACTTGGGTTTGCCCTGCTTGCTACCCCCTAAGGCCGCTTCTGCCCCTAGCTACGGCTCTGAGGATAGGAAAATTCCATTCCATGGTCAAACGTGTGTGGACAATAGACACATTAAAAGGTTAAAACTCTGCATGTGTTCAAATATGTTAATTTTAACTTAAAGAAGGTACTTTCTTAGGTATGTAGAAGATACGGTATTTATCTAATATCCTGTAAAAATATCTACGAATGTGTATTACACATTGCAGAAATGATTTTACGAGTTCCATGTCAAACATGTCAGGCATTGTTGCCAAAATACCGTTTAAAGTGATTAATGCATTGCAGAAAAATAAACACAGATGCTTTTGAATATATTAACCTTATAGAATTTGATTTAAATGTAGAATACAATATTCTAAATAATAATTTGATTCTGTATTCCTTCTATAGTTTTATAGTTTGACAAATTAATTTAACATAAATTTATTTTCTAAAATCGAGATTTATTAGAAAATATTTCGTTTCCAATTTTCAACATTTTGAGCGTAGCTAAGCAAATTTATTGCTTTGTCCAATGTGCGATCTTTCTTAACCTATGTGAAACTGTATATTAAAGTGCATTTTTTTATTATATTATATAGTTTCTATTTTTACAAGATCGTACAGGTTCATTTTTAAACCATAAAACACCTGACATTCTAAAATAACATTATGACACATACGGGTACATCACTCTACCTGTCGGTACGATAGAAATCTGCCACTACCATTACCTGCCTTTTCTTATATATTCCCTATAAGTATAAAATAAATTACAGGTAGATTTTTACAGTTCTTAGGAAGATCATTTACTACAGTTTAGTTACATTAAACATACTTTATTTATAACTGAAAATTAATTGATTTTTTAATTGTTGTAAATAAGTGTAAACAAAATTACTAAATACTTACAATATATCTACAATATTTACTTCCAAGACATTGCAAACATCTTATTATTTATTCAACGTTATCTTCTTGAGCACCTTTAGTTGTAACGTACTACAAATACATTTAATATGTTTGCTAATAATGCATGCGAATAACTAATCAAATAAAACTTATGACACAAATATAAATCTTTACTTAAATATTCTTATTTGCAACAATGTGTCATTGGGTGTAGTGAGTCATGAACATAGGACCATGATACAAATAATCAAGGATATATTTCAAAATCAACAAAACTACATATTAGCTATGCGCCAGTAGTGATTGTCATACTGATATATCAAGAACAATGAGTTTCGCAACCAATTTCAATGGGCTTGTGTCCTCATTTTTTAGTGGTCGATTTTTCAATTGTTGATTGAAATTGATGTTAATAAATGTGTATTGGTTTGTCTATTTTATTAAATATCTAAATGTTGACGGAGATATAGCAATTAAAAGTTTGAATTGTAGTTTTAGCGCTAGAAATGGTCGCCCATATTTGTATGACGTGAAATGCATTTTAACGTCAGTTATTTGTTGAGTAGATCAGTGCTGTGGTAATGGTGGTAGTCAAATAATCAAGTCAAATCAAAGAATAATAAGTTTTTATTTTATTTAACCCTTCTAAGGCAGACATAATATTGAAATTTTATTGTTCCTTGAAATAGCTGTAAATAATATTTTATATTTTGATATATAAATACATATAGCCGAGATTTATAAGCTGTAAGGTTGGTAACCTTACACAAGGATTGTGATGTCACATACATTTGGAATGTGCACAACGTTGAATCCCTTTAATAATTAAAGAGACAAAATGACTTTTTTAATTGTTAATATCTCTGAACATATAAGGAGTTATTAAAAAATTGAACATTTGAGGTTCTAGTAACCCACTTTATCAATATATAGTACACTTTTATAGAAATTAAGACATAGGACACAAGCCCATTGTCAATAGTAATATTTTTTTGTTGCAACCAATCGCCTCGTGTGGGGAGGCCGTTGTACCTCTATGACTGTAACCAATAGATGTTTGAGTTGAATTTATGCAAGGGATATTAAGTAGGCAACGCACTCTGAAAACTAAGTAGAATATATGTCCATCGGGGTACACTGATCGTCAGTTGATTACTGAGTATCTGCAGGCAGGATTACTTTCAGAGAGGTGTATGTTCAGTGTTTGTAGGAAAAGGGTAAAGGAGGACACTGGATTCATTGACAAGGTGTCGAACAAATTTAGGCCAAAACTTAGACACCTGAAGTTTTTATACAAACAGTAACTAATAATAAACATTTTATTATTTAATTTTTTTCTGTATATTTTGTTTCCACTTTACT
This sequence comes from Panorpa germanica, assembly GCA_963678705.1. Lineage (NCBI taxonomy): Eukaryota > Metazoa > Arthropoda > Insecta > Mecoptera > Panorpidae > Panorpa > Panorpa germanica. Next base: position 2,254,887 of record OY783222.1, read on the forward strand.
GGTGAATTCACAACTGTGTTTTTTATGACTTTGTCTTAAAAAAAAGAGACAGCACTATCTAATAACGATGTGTAAAAGGGACAACGCTTCCAAATTTATGTTAAAGATATTTTGTAATATTTAGGATAAGAAAAAAATAATACAATATATTTATATTTCATTTATTAACAATCTCTGATATTTCTAAAACAATAACATTCCTTTCACACCAAATTACTTCTGTGTGTTCTGTTGTTGCTATTTTTGAGCTGTTATAATATTGATTCGAAGTCAACAATAAAAATACTAATAATATAACCCAATTATTAGTTAATAGGGGAACCCGTAACTTCAAATTCCATTACAAAAGCGAAAATACATCGCCGACTCCATTCTGTCTAGTATAAAGTTAAAAATTCAGAGTAGAGAGGTGCCCTATTTGCTAGTAAATACCGAGACTTATGTTTCTAGTAATAATAACTACAGCAGCTACGTTTAAACTGAAGTAATCAATAAGAATTGGACATAGATACAAGTTATATTTAAAAACATTCTAAACATGTATTTTTACACATAAATAGCGCCACTATTAAGAAATCCATTAGATCATTAGTATCAGCCGCATCAATGATACGGGGCCACGGGCTACAAGGGCCCCAAATGTGTGTCTTTATTCCTTTTGTGAAATTTTTTTACCCATCATTTGAGCCCTAAACAAATATTGATACGGAGCCCGTCTAAGGCACGCTACGCCACTGGACAGTACCAAGCCTCAAACGTTATATATCTAAATTTCATGACTTTACGAATATTCGTTTACGAATTACTAATGTTTTAATGAATCTACTATATACAAATATCGTATGTTCTTTTTAATTGAAACAAATTCAAGTTTAGGAAATATATATATTCAATTTTAACTGTGTCCCGTCCCGTGCGTACTTAACTAGTAATATATGCGTATATCACACCAGCGCGTTTCTGCACATTTAAGAAACGCATAGTTACCCCCACTTTCTTTAAAATAAAAAAATTAACAAAATTCTTTATGATCATTTATACTCGCGTGTAAGAACTCGTCATATGTGTTCAAATACTTCGATCTATCACTCTGCCTTAAATTAAATAATAAGTTTATTAATAATTATTTTAATATTTTTGATTGTTTATATTTGATAACAGTGAAGCAAGAATGAACGTGTAAGTAACTTGTTGAATTTTATATTTTATTTTATTTAAAAATTGTTTGTTTGTATATTTATTTGTTATTCAATAAAATATACCACAGCGTACATGTTTTTAAAACGTCTACTGGAATTAAAGGTTTTTATAATTGAGATAGACTTATATACAGATAGTGGTAATGATACAGTGGCGTACTGGATTCCCAGGGCTAACTTATTCTTCCTTGTTTTCTATATACTAAGTTACCGAATCAATTTATTACTTAAATACTTTACTTCATTCATAAACACTTTTTTAAGACCTTTTCCAATTCTTTCCAATGGGCAGACTCATTCTTTCAATTTATAAAACCCACTTGCACTTTCCTTATCGGTCTGGCTTTTCCTTTCATTCTGTTTTGTTCCAAAACTTTCTCAGATTTTCTGTTTTGGTTCATTCGTTCCACGTGTCACAATCAATGGAGTCTTTTTCTCTAATTTTCGTCACAATATCCATTTCTCGATTACTGTCTTATTTTCCACTCCACGTTTTCACTCAGTGGGATTAAATCTAAAAATATTCCAACAAGAATTTGTGTATAGTCTGCTATTTATGATTTTGTGACTTTAAAGAAATAAATTGTGGGTCATAGCAAAAATTTTCCATCACATTTTCTAATGAGATCCAATATCAACTCATTTCCTTGATTAGTATTCAATTATTGGTATTAGTTTGGCATTAATTAACCTAAAAGAAGAAGTTTTCAATTAGGCTCGTCATAAGTACACCTCACCGGCGTGTAGACATGTACGAACCATCGGCGCCATACCGACACCGTAAATTTCTAGAAATAAAAAAAAAAACACATAACATTGTTGATATTTTTTTTTATTCATAAATCTCTGAGGCAATACAATGATACTTGGAATAGGCATGTACCAACCTGTTGCGTATAGGTTTTTGCTAACATATACACATTAGATACACCTTTTTCAAAATATATAAAAATACCCTAAAATAAGGAAAAAAGGTTGCAACAGGTACTAATGTAATAATTTCAAAAAGGTAAAGTTGTAAATATATTTCTTCATGCATTTGACAATGTAGCCATAATGCACATGTATTAATAATATCGTTTTATTCGTTGCACTCAAATTTATGCTCGCAATCAACACACCACGTTTATCAGTTAGTAGTGTTTTGCTTTTTGGACCGGCAACATCAGTTTTGAATCAAGTAAAGAATACTTACTGTCAACAATATATCTATTGTCAGTGTGTTAATCACCAAATAGTGTTCAGTGCAGTTCATTTGTGGATTATTTGATTGATAAGGTACAAGGTTATTACATTTTGTATATTTATGCATTTAGTTAAATATATCTACTATCTACATACACAATCATGCGAATCTATTATTTATTTATTTGATATTTATTCAAGAATATATTTGCTAATTTTAGATGCTATATGAGTTGAAAAATATGAAACTTTGTGAATTAAAAGATACATAAGAAGCTAGTGAATTTATTAATGCATCCACCTTTTTATTACATTTTTAATATATATTTAGAATCATAAATTTGTTTTTTATATGTTACTTATCCATCTAATTCTATTGGTTTTATTTGTATGACCCTTTCAGAATGGTTTTAGTGCTAATAGCTTAGTGAATAACAACGTAATTATTACGATTTTGTTATGTTTATGTAAATAAGTACACACACATACAAAACACATACATTTAAAATTATATTTGATGATATACAATATATATATATACTAATATTATGTTGGGTAGAAAGAAAAAGAAATAGAAGATTTAGTTCACTATTAATCCTAATATTTATTTAGTGATAATAGACGAACTATATTTTATAAATATATGCTAATATGTATTCTCGTAAATGAAAGATTATGTTGCAAATACCTTGCCTTTTATAATTACTGCTTATTTTAGCAAAAGAATTATTTTAGCATATTAGTAAAGTAATTTACAAAATAATTAGCTATGTCTAGGATTGCATTCTCGCAGCTTGATATAATTAAATCTATATAGCTTATTTTTACCAAAAAATATTAAGATACGTAATTATTTTTATCATTTAAAAATCATTATTTAAAATGTGAAATATTTCTAATGACTAGTATGTATTAAATTGGGTTTAATCACAACTGATTATGAAAAATAATTATGTTTAGGGTTGAATGTACTGCACAGAGCTTGATTAATGTATAAAGAACTTAAGAATTAGACCAGGCTCTTGGTTTTAAACTTTTTTTTAAATTTGAATTATTTAATGTTTGCTATTTTCTATACTAAGTTCAAATTCACTAACGATGTTAGCAGTATCGTGATTTAATAAATGTGTAGCTGGCTTTTATTAATTTTTCTAGATGTTACCTCAAATTTGCCTTCATAAGTAATGGTTTTCCAGGGCTGTATTGTTTCAAATAGAATATGCACAATAAAGTATAAATAAAAATAAACAGAGGCGAATTTATATACTTTAATCAAATTTTTTTAATTAATCGTAATAAAAATCTTCCATGTTTTTTCAAATAAATTTTCTCTAATCATTGGCTTATTCAGTCATCTTGATAAAGTACCAGTTATATAAATGTTACTCTCAGCTAGAATATAAAATTATTACATTGTTATAAAATAATAAACATAAAAGTAAAAACTATACATAGTTCAAGTTATGAGAGATCGACAGTGTTTTACCATAGTTTCGTTAATTTACATGGCTTTAGAACTTCTTTTAAGCGTGAATCACATCACTATTAATGTCAACAATCAAATTCATCGCATTCACAGGGTTTATTGTATATTTGCACAAGCTTAATGCTTCAGTTTCAGTTTCTAAGTTGCCATATTGCAACACCATGCGTTCAAGGATATCGGCGGTATGATAATCTTTCTTCTTCTTTGTTAACTCATTCTGATTTGAGACTACAAACGCGGTAACCGCCTCTGCGTACAAACAATTATGTGCACTGATGGTTGTACACTTATACATTTCAGTTAATATGGGTAACATGAATTTAACTATGTATTTTATTAGCTCAAGGTCAAGCCATTCATCCTTTTGTTTGGGATATGCTTTGTCTTTAAATATTTGTGATTGTTTATTGTGTTCTTAATAAACACTAACCATTTAAAAATGCTTCTTATACATCATTGTACAATATATTCAAATATTTATCGTCTATTATGTTCAATTTCTATGAAATTTCAAAACTATTGTGTATTTAAAATAAATTTAAATGATTTTTATAATAATATGTATTTTTTTAGATTAAAAACTTTGAAATCAATGTTTTAGAATAGTATTAGTTAATATTATACCTTAAGTAAAGCTTGTAAATTATTGGACTAGAAAATACAGACATTTTCTAGTTCGACGTGTTAACATTTTTAATAAGAATAACATGATTCGACTTAAGAAAGTCATCATACATGACAATAAGGACATTCTCTTTGATTTGTTCAAATGACATGTTCTCAATAAACACATCACTGGAACGGAACGTTATCGAGCAAGTTTTAATTCAACAACTAAAATGTAATTAGTTTTTTTGTTGTTAATAACAGTTAAACATCTACAAATATATCTACATGATCTAACAATAACAACGAATATATAATATTAGATTTTTAATATTTAATGACTTTAATTTTTTAATAGAAAATTGATATGCATGCATTTCTATACAGTATTGAAAAACAGTCATGGACAAGCTTAGGTGACCGGGCCAATCTCGTATTTTAGTCAACCTATACTCTTGTAGTTTTATGAAAAATTGAAAATGTCTATTGTAAAATTTATAAGCATTCTTGACGTAATTTTTTATGCTGATTACAAATCTGTAATTTATTTTTAGATAGGTGTCCCGAATTTCGAGATATTAGCGTTTTTAAAAATGTTTTTTCCTGTCAAATCTCATGAAAGTCTGTTTCAGAATACATGTGCAACTGTTAAGCTAAGTCTCATCCATGTATTTTTAATGCGCTGTACACTTAATGCGAAACAAATTGCGAGAGTCATGTTTAAAACAAGTTGAGCAGTATAAATTTACAATACAATGAAAAGCGTTGTTACATTTATTTTTCTATAATATATATAGAAACGAATAAGATAAAAATTACCATCGAATCGTAGATTTAAACGCCTCTTTTAACCATGAAACTCTCGTAATTAGACGATGTGTTCAGTTCATTAGTATCTCTTCTTTTTTTTTTAGAAAATCGTAAAAAACTTAGAGAAAGAAAAAGAACTAGTAAATGAAGTCTAGGAATAGGACCCCCTGATCGTCTAAAAGGGCGTTTAAGAATCAGATAGGTTTTAGAAACTATTATTAATATATTGACGCTATCAGTATTAGTCAAAGTCATTGCTAAACCATTTTATAGTTAGGTACATATTCAGTTACTTAATAAAGTAGCTAGATACATTACAACACTGGTAATTATAGCTTACATTACAAGCTTATTCTATTTAATCATCAAGTAATTTTAACGTTAGTTAATGAAAGATCATTAGCATATAATATTTTCTTTCTTTCTACATTTTATAAAGAAAAGTAATATTTTTCCCATATATTAACATCTTCTCAGATATTTTAAATAAGGATCCAGTTAACCAACAATTAACTTTTCAAATAGATTCCATTACTGTACAATACTTTGGCGGTTTATTTCTCGGTCCATAACACTAATTGTAACATGAATTTAAAGAGAGACCAGAGACTCTCATCATCATCATCATATATGGTTCGTATCTGCGTTCACGTATTTGACCGTCTTAAACGTTTCTTGACTGTAGATGTCAATGACATCGAGAGATATGGCTTCCTGAAATGAATTCAGTTCAATTAATCATCTTGCTGCATCATCCACCTTTAGAAAATATAATTTAACTTGGACTTTGTAAGAAAGTGTATACGTTATACATATGATCACATTAAATGTAGACTGTAGAAAAAGAATTTTAATTAGATTTGTGCCTAAAAAAATATTTAAATAATTCTTTATTTATAAAGTTATCATACAGATTAAATTTAATGTCCAATTAATAGTTTTAAATATGTTTTACATATATTGTCTGAGAAGTTTAACCTAACAAAAAGGTAACCGTGGTATTTTGTTTGGTTAAGCTACAGTTATGTTTAACTGGAACCAAAATGAGAAATGGGGATGTAAAAGTACTAATCAAAGTTTATAATAAACCATAGATAACTGAGAACCAAACCAGTAGCGTAGCTACTGCCGTATTTACCGTGTCAATGATACGGGGCCCCCGGGCTACAAAGGCCCCAAACGTGTCTAAGCAAAAATTCGCAAAATGTTTTCCACAATCTCACTTAAACTCTTAAACCGTCTTTAACTTAGTTCTTAGGAGTATTAATTGTAAGTAATAACGTATATAATTAATGTTTGTTTCTTTTGTGAAAAATCTTTACTCATCATTTGGGCCCCCAACAAATTTTGAAACAGGGCCCGTCTAAGACACATTGTCTACACATTTTCTTCTCGAACTTGTCTATTGACTAATTATATTTTTAGTTCCTTTTACATATATTTTCTTGCTTGATTGATTTAAATCGTTTTACGTTAAATTATACTTTTATTTCACATACAAATTATTCATTTAAAACTTTTAAAAATATAAAATGTCATACTCATAAATTTCAACTTGAATTCATTTATGTTTCCCCCTTCCCCCTCGTGCTCCCCTCGCACATACACACACACATTCCTATAAATAAACATATATGTTCATATGTAGCATATCTAAGATTCACATATAATGAAGGGTAGAATTTAAAAGGGGTGAAACACCCATACCTCTTCATTTAGGGGAAATAATATATGTATATTTTTTTTAAAAAAAAAGGGAGGGTGGTTGAATATTCGTAATGAGGGTATGAGAGTCTTCTAGATGTAATTCCCATCCCCGCGACAATTATTGATCAACATTTTCTTCTTGCAAGCACTAAGACTTCATATAAAGATATATAAATATACAAATATATGTGTATTATATGATACTGACATATCTGATGTGTATAATGTAATATATAAATAGTACATGGACTTTAGATCAGTGTTTCTCAATCAGCTTCACAATCTAGAAAGAAATATTCAAATATTTATAATATAGAAGCGTTGGTAGTGGAAATGTGCCTCAACACAACTAAAACTGGTAAATAGTACACGTTTGTGACTGCTTTGGATACTCTGATTCATAATATTTCATTCACCAGCCTGAATTTTGGTGTTTTAAATCGCCATCTTGAAAAAATGGACTTAATTTCTTACAATTTCTATATACAACATTTTTTTGTACAGAAATTGAGTTGCACCGCTGCAAAGTAGAGCACTTCGCTGAAAACAAGTAAAGATTCGACATCTGCTTATTACATTGCCCATACTTCTTAAACCCATCATTTAAAAGAATTCTTGAGGTTCTACAATATTCTTTTGTTAAAATATATATTTTCACATTTATCTAGTCTATATCTTAGTTTGAAAACCTCTGGTTTATACCGTAGATGGTTAGAGTAGTAACATTGTCGTAGCACTTCCACTAAAACTCAACTCTAGTTACTGTAGAGCTGTAGAACCGTAGGCTACGTAGAAGCATACACGTAGAGGTAGAGATAGAGATAGTGCTGATGGTTTTAAAACACGTGTTAAAAGTCACGTGCTTTTCGTTTATATAAGTCAATGCACCACGCTGTACTCTGTGTTCGTCAGCTGTATTTACAGATCTTCTGCGTAGTAGATTATTTTAGTCGAATATTTCATGGAAAATTCGCGTATCTACGTACAAATGACGTCGTATTCTAATTTTAAATACATACATACAAATTTCTGATACAATTTAGTAATTAGATGAAATATAAATTATGTGTACGTTATAACCTTCATTAAGGATAAGAATTTAGTGAATACTAGTCATTAAATTGATTTTACAGCAATATATTATCATGTTGCATCATCATAACCTAAAAATTTGTTTGTTATTCATCTTATATTTATTATAACCTCAATTTATATTTTCTGTATCGTTCTAAAATATATTATTTGTAGCAAAAATTGTCTTGAATCTAAAGGAAGTTTAGGATAGTATGTAGATAAACGTCTTCTATTCATCTTCATCTTTAAGTACAAGAAAAGACATTGACAAGTTTTATAAAAAGTTCAAAAACTAATAATAAAAATAGCACGCTTTAAAAACAACAGTAGAGGTTATCTTGTACATTGTAATATAGGTTATATGTTTACATAATCATAAAGTAATAGGCAGCCCACGTACGTGAGAACTCTATTCTAAAGAAACGATTGCATAATAGTACAAAAGAATTATTTGCAAGTGTGGAAACTGTAACTAAACCTCTCTTTTTTCGAACTTAACTTTCGATAGTTATTGGTACTTGAGATAATACATACATTTATAGTTAAAATTACGAGAGTTCGGCTGCGAATCATTCTTAAAACAAATTGTGCTCTTATTACCTCTTTTAAGAAGAAGCCATCGCCAAACTGTCTTAATTTGAACTGTATAAACATTTGTAATACATAATTTATACTGTATAAATAAGAGTTTGGGTATTTACAATATTAGCTATTATCTTCTTCTACTTCTAAATCAATTTTAAAGTGATGCCTGAGGTTACAGATTACATCTATCATGAACTGCCTTGTAGTGTAGGTTTATGAACAGAGATGTGCACAAATAGTTTTCAAAAGTATTTAAATACTAAATAGACCAGGCTCCCAGAGTAGTTTCTTTACAAAATATGCAGATCGCAAACTGTTTGCAAACGAAGCTGCTCCGGGAGCCTGGTCTATTTTGTATTTAAATACTTTTGAAAATTATTTGTGCACATCTCTGCTTATGAATATATATTTATTAAATCAACATTCAATTAAATTGATAACAAGCAAACTGATATTAGAAGTTATAATAGTAAAAATTCTTAATTGTAATTAAAAATCTAATGAACGCACTTATAAGTTTGGTGCAATTGAAACAAAACCGTCTATTCTATATTTGAATATAGTTTAAAATATCATATATTTATTGGTCGACTTCAACTGTATGAAAAACTAACACATACATACAAAGAATCATCCCCACATACAAACACAAACATAATAAATACTTTAAGTGTATATAAATTCATATAGTAAAAATCTTAAAGACGAAATGAGAGAAACGAATACTGCACGAAGACCTAGCCAGCTCTTAAGGGTTGCTCTATGCTTCCTTAGTAATTCTAGTAAAGCTATACCCCCAACCCGTATTTTAAAATCACCCTATTCTTTTTCCTTACCCCTCTAAGAGTTTTCCGGGTGAGGTATGCGGAGAGCTAGAACAAACGCTTGTAAAAGACTTTCACTTTTATAATTCATTACAGTAGAAATGTAAATCACATAAATAACGTATTGGTGTAAAAGAGATGGATATATATTTATTAATACCTTCTTTTATATTACTACCCCTCATACTCGTGTATGAGATATAAGCACTATAAGAAATGTATAGATGGTAGGTTTTTTAGTGAGGCGTCCATATTCATTTAAATTTATATATAGTTCAAACTATTAATTAATATGTTTTAATTAATTACATAATTAGTTGATTAAGTTATCGGAACAATTATTTAATAATTTATTCAATATTATGTTTCTATTAATTAAATATAATTACTTTTAGTGCTTTGAGCAGAAACCTTACCATGCAAAGGACAATAAATGTAAGTCAAATTACGAGAGTTCGCTGGCGTCTTATAAATGTACGATACGATGGTGCATTTTATCTTATTCACTCCTATATACATTACAAAAGAATTATATTTACACGACACAATTTAATTTAAGTACGTGGTGCCGCCGAACTCTCGTAATTTCAACAACACATAATATAGCAGGTATGTTCCCTCCTAAAATTAATAATAATAATTTATATATAATAAGAACTGAACATAACAATACTGCACTGAAGATTAATGACTAATTCACGTGGTTGCATATATTCACAAAATTTCTCACACTTTGAAAATTGACCCTTATTTTTCTATTATTCATAATATATATTATCATGATTTAATTTAAGAAACTACACTGTGAGAAATACACCGTAGAAATTACTATATAACATAGTACCTCGGTGCTATAATGGTTAAAGAATGTTAAAATTCTCTACAGAAGTTAGATCACAGTCTACACAAATTTTTAAAATATAACTGCTGTTAAAATATTTATTTAAAATCTAATTTCTATTTTCTCCAGTAACAAGTTTTGTATTTAACACGTGCTAGCCACGTGTGCTAATCACCTTTTATAGATAATCGAACTCTGATCATTTATCCTTTCTTATTCTTACAAATTAACACAAGACACTATTCTTAAAATATAATTAATACATTTTTAAATTATTGACAGCACTACAATTTTTCCATACATACATACATACTTAATATATAAGTTTTTTGGTATCAGAAAGAGATGTAAGATATAAGTTTTTTGGTATCAGAAAGAGATGTAAGATATCAGTGTTAATTTAGAAGCGCGCAATTATTATTCTTAATGTGTGCGCGCGCTTTTCTCTACTAGCCTCCCTTATTTAGTCACCCTACCTCACTCCTACAACTCTTTTAAACCCCCTCCTTGTCTTCTCCTTTCTGTTTTTAAAAGAACACCCTTACGTGTGTGGAACGCTGTGCCTACCCTTCTCTTGTACCCGCTAAAAAAGACTTGTTCGAAACAACAGCATATTCGAAGACTATACCGACTCCCTGTATTTTAAAAACTCATATATTGTGGATTCTTTACATTTTCAAATACTTCTTTAACTATGTTTTTAATTTATGATATATACATATTAATAATTAAATTTATTAATGTTAATTTTTATATTTCCTCAAGAGTAGTAGTCTTTCATTCAGTAGTCTTATAGCTAAGAAAAGATTCTTAATCTTAATAGGTTTTGGAATTTTTTCGGCTGTACAAATAAACCTGTTATAAAACTTATACCAGGTATAAACTGATAATAAGCCTGTCAGGACGGGCTTTATACCTGGTATAAATTTTATAACAGGTTATTTGTAAGGCGGTTTTAATAAAAATTTAAAATTTCGTGTTTCTAAATTTTTAACGGCTCCTAACGTAATATTTTATGCTGATTTCAAATCTGCATTTTATTTTTATATAGGCGTCTTGGTTTTCGAGATATCGGCACGTAGAGGCGTAAATAAGGCAGATGTTTCATTTATCAAAATAAAGATGCATTTTCTTCTTGAAAGTTTAAAAGCTAAAGGAAGAATACTTATTCTTAACAGACAAGTTCAATGTCCAAAAACAAAACAAACCGTCTTACATCTCGTACAATATTTAGCTCTATGCATTTCCTCTTCATTTCCCATTTCCCGCCATATAAGTCGCACCATATGACTCTCCCACCGCCCCCCTCATCCGCGTAGACAAGACAGCGTGTAAACAATTCTTATCAACAATATTAACAATTCAGTATGTTTGGTACAGTCAGCGCATGTCGAATTCTTAATACAATATTATTATGTGTACAACATATACATGTGTTCCTCGTAGAGTGTGTAGAGTCTGCCGACGTAGCAGGCGTAGCGCCCGTAGCTCTCTACAACGTAGCGTAGACTCGAGCACATACACCGAATAGAGTTCCTTGCTCGCTAGCGATAGTCTTCTAGACTCAGTGCCTTCAAGTTCGCGGTGGCGAACAGAATTCTATATTTCTCATATTCTAAATGAAACACGCTTGTTTATATACAAGTTAGAACACGTTGTTTTTATTTTTTAGAAATAATATTTAGGATTTAAATTGTGTGATATTTTAAAAATATAATAACTGTGATACTAGAGACATCTTAAGATGACAATCGAGGTAGAGATAGTAATCGAGACGTCCGTTTAAACGATGTGTGTTTCTAAGCAAAGACAATGTATGTGAAACAACCGTGGATATATTTTTAATGACTGATGTTTAATTTTTTATCTGTATAAAATCTTCTGTCTCGTTCGTGCACACTGCAGGACATAGGGAGGTAGAAGGGTGTCGTTGGACTAATTTTAATGTAGTCTATTGTTTATTTAAACACATGCAAAGATTCTTGGTGCCTTATACAAAGTTTTTATTAAAATCATAGCAGAAAGAAGTGTGTATTACTTTACTCTTTTAGTCTTTTCTAATGAATATAAGGTATATTATTTTTTACAACGGGAGAGAAAGGGACAGCACTTACTTGGTACACGATATTTATATACGAATCGCAATTATACACAGAAAATAAGAGAGGGGTACGTGGCATGCAAGGGGAGGAATGGTTAAAAACGAAGGAAAACTCAAACCCCACTACTTTTTAAGAGAAGCAGTAGTATAGTATGCAAAAACAACCCTTTGGAGTCGAGTCGGTTCTCTCCCCCAACTCCTTAACACACGTTTGTTTCTATTCTTTTTGGGGTAGTAAAACATATCAGAAAGGGACAACTATATATACAGTTCTTATTTTATAAGGTATAAGACTTTGGTCGGGTCTGTAGCACTTGCAAGCAAAACCCCCTTTTTTATTTAAAAAACATGTATACTCATATATATTATATAGAACCTGTATATGTAAATGAGTCTGTTGTGCGAGCGAGTGAGTGAAATGCAAATATATGCGTTTTATAATGTGTTTGAAAAGGATAGTTGTATATAAGTTGAAGATGATTTGGAGCGCGTGCGTTCTTGAGACTTTGCAAGCTTTGTCTAATCGGATTCATTAACGGGGATCCCTAGAATTATGTGAACGCCAAAGCGCCAAGCAATACTTCGGCATCGCATAGTATCGCATCGCATCAGGCATATTTTTAAAGACCTTTCGATTCTCGTTCATACAGTTTTAAGCTGCGGTGGCAAGCACATTAAAAATTACTCGAGAACACAACACAACAAAACACTGAACACAATTATTTCTCGCGAGTTTAAATATTTGAATAAATTTCAAATAAACTAAATGCAACCAACGGTGACTTAAATAATAGTTTGCGTTTTCATTCAAACTTTCTGTGATTTTACTTTATTATATTCAAAAAGTGCGCGCTTTTGGAAAACGTCAGTGATTGGTTGTCAGCTGTAGCACATAAAATAAAACGCGTGTTGTTATTGTAGCGTAAACGTGGTTGTGAAAAGTAACTTTAGAAAATGCGAAAACTTTCATAAGCTCAAATGGGTTAAAAACGTGTGGACATTAAACTTAATCTAAAACAAAATCATTTAATTAGGATTAAATAAACTGTTTGTGTACACCGAATGGAATGTCATGACGGAATGTGAAATATTGCAACTTGTGTTTTGTTTTTGTTACAGGTGAGTGCAGGATAACGATGCTAGTTAGTTGTCAAGTGTAAATTGAAAACAAGCAGAACATAAAATAATGGCCGGTCAAGAACATTATAGTCTCCGATGGAACAATCATCAAAGTCACATTTTACGCGCGTTTGACATTCTTCTGCAACACGAAACTTTAGTCGATTGCACGCTGGTTTGTGAAAGATTGAGCATACGCGCACACAAGGTTGTTCTAAGCGCTTGTTCCCCATTTTTCCAACGGATATTCTCCGAAACACCATGTAAACATCCGGTGATCGTACTGAAGGACTTCCAAGGCTGGGAAGTGCAAGCCATCGTGGACTTTATGTACCGCGGAGAAATTAAAGTCCGCCAGGAAAGACTACGGACGGTAATTCACGTGGGAGAATCGCTGCAAGTGCGCGGACTGGTTGACCATCCGATGAGTGAATACACCCCAGGGGGATCTTCTGATGACCTTGAAATATCACGATCCCCAAGTCTATCAGTGCATGAACACTACGAACCACCGATGAAACTACCCCACATGCATCCATTGTCTTTCCCGGAAAGTTCCATACGGTGTTCATCACCGCAGCCGAGGAGGAAACAGGCGCGTCCCAGAAGAAGATCAGGAGAATGTGGACCACAGGACCTTAGCAAACCATCATCACCATCATTCCCAACTCAACAACAACAACACCAAGTCTTGCAAGCATTGGCACACGAAACTCAACAAGAAGTAAAACAACAAGAACAACAACAACAAGAAGAAGAAGAGGAACAACATGAAGAAGCAGAAAATTTATGTGTTAAAAAACCTGTGATTAGTTTAAAAGACGTGAGGAAAGAGAGAACATTACCGCCCGTCAGAATGGGGCACATACAGTTATCACCTCCGCATCTTTTAAAAGTGGAAACCATGGAAGATTCTTCGGAACAACTTGATCTGTCAATACCTTCAATGCCGTTAATGGATAAAGATTATATGTCGAGTCCTCCGCTAGGTTTACCGCCTCCTGGACTTCATCACCCCCTCGACATACACTCACATTCGCCCCTACCGTTTGCTCCGATGCCACCAGGCCTAACACCGCCTCATAGTAAGTTTCAATATTGTAAGTTTAACTTTTATTAATTATATAATAATTAGTAGATTAGTAGATATCGTTCATTTCTTAGTGTTACATCGTTTTGCTTCAATCATTTAAATTAAATTGATATTAAAATTTTGTAAAATCATTTAGTAAAATCAACAACAACAAATAAAAGTCATTTCATACCCAGAACACACAAAACTATATGAAAACATATTAAATAACATTTTTAATTGAAAATTAATGACATGTCTTGCATCAAACTTTCTCTAATCTCTATTTAATTGTTAAATTACATATAAGTCATCTACATATTCATATAATCCTTACGTAACAATTACATTTTCTATTTATAAATTACAGACAACAGTTTAGCTGAAATAATATTTTCATCAGATGGATGTTATATTTTTTGTGTTTTTCTTTATTTACAGTATTTGGTATTGACTCTCCGCTGGGACTTTTCCCGCCAGGAATGGATCCCGGAAAACTCTATCAACCTCTTTTAGATTTAGATCCACGTGGTCCTCCTGGTCATGACACGCCCCCTTTTGGCAAAAAGAAACGTGAGTAAACTTTTCTGCATTTTCATTTTATTCTAGACTATTTTTTTGTCATTTATTTTCTTTATTTTAATTAGTGTTTCGAGAGATAATCTTTAAAATAGCCCGTCGGGATATTCTTGAATTTTAACGTAGTGTGTATCAATAAGAACTGACTTTTTTGTGTTAGGAATAAATTTTACAATTACAGGAATATTTCTAAGTTCTTTTTATGGTAATAAACTTAATGTTCAGCGCTTCTTTAACGAAAAATAACTATAGTCCAAATTACGATTGTTCGGCAGCGACTTATACTTAAAAGAGGTTATAAGAGCGGTATAAATCTATAATACGATAATGAATTTTATTTTATTCGTTTCTATATACATTATAGAAAAATAAGTGAGTCAGTGCTTTTTAGTTATATCGACAATTTATACCCCACAACTTGTTTTAAATATGAGTCGTCGCCGAACTCTCGTAATTTGAACTATAGTTAGTTTTCGTTGCGTTGAACATTATGTTTAATATCATAAAAAGAAGTTAGAAATATTCCCGTACTTGTAGAATTCATTCTTAAGACAAAACAGTCAGTTCTTATTGATACACACTATGTTACAATTTAAGAATATCCCGAAATTAGTTTTGAATTGTTCTGAGTTAGTTTCACAATAATATATACAAATATTTTTCATTTACGTTATTTAATGTTTGCCTGAGTCCCATCTCTATCCGCCTCTTATTATGTTAGCTATTTGATGTTGAATCAAACCCTAAAGTACATTAATCTGAAATATATAAATATATCAATTATTTTACATTTTATTAAAAAGTGAAACTGTCATTCTTTATATAAATTTATAATCCGTCGGGAAAATAACTAATGCGAAAAATATACTCCGAAAATAGTCTGGTACCTTCGCTGTATAAAACTAATACGTTTTTACGTAATTACAAGTTTCGTATAGTGCGCGATAGTTATTAAATTGTATTATAATTACAATGTAAAATATTCATAATGACAACCAGGTTAAGATTTCATTTTATACGATAAAAGCTATTAAGATCCGTTTTAAATAGTGTATTGTGCATAAGATTCCCATGCGACTCGCTGAGATAGTTAATGTGTATTTGTATTTATGCTTTCGATGTTTATCTTCCATTAAACGTCATACACGGCGAAGCACATGTCGTATACCATATCTACTCACCTCTAACGCCATCTATTAAGCAATAGTATAACCTATATTTAATTTGTTTTAACCTCAAATTGTTACGCGTCAAATAATTATTTACATATATAAACATTTTCTAAATTTAAAAAATATTAAAGTTACACACTAGTAGAATTTTAAATGTGTTTGGTTTGTAAATCCACACGGTGTTGAATCAACAAGTGTTTAGTGAGTCCACAGAAGTATTTGAATGGCTTCAAACGATTCGTACGCGATCAAAACATCTTTTATGTCAAATTCACAAGCAGATCTTTAGTCTGCTCTCGTCCGACGATAATTTTAATAGATAGAATTGTTTCCCAATCTTATTAATCCTTGGTGCAAAGTGTTGTATATTTATAGACACGTGTTAAGGCATAAATAATGGAGATATTTAAAAATGAATTCCAATTTTGAAATCAGCGTAAAAAAGTATACTAGAAAACAAATTTAAATTTTAAAAAGAAAACATATTTTTTTCGCGAAATTTTTTAAAGGTTACCCTGGTTATTTTTATAAAAATTCAACTTTTTATTTTGTTTATTTTTGAATGGTTCTTGACGTAGTTTTTTACGCTGATTTCAAATCTGTAATTCATTTTGAGATAGGTGTCCCGCTTTTCGAGATATCTGCTTGTTTAGGTATAAATAATAGAGATATTTAAAAATGGATTTCATTTTTGAAATCAGCATAAAAAACTGTGTTAGAATACATCTTTTATTTGTCAAAACAAAAAATTGATTTTTTATCAAAAATGTAAAGGTTATAATATACTCTTGTTAATTTTATAGAAATCGCAGTATGAATTTCATAAATGAGGTGCACTAAGTACGGCTGCATAAATTCCTTTTAGTTGTTTTTTTTAGGTTCTAACTATAGTAAGTATTAGAGATATTTAAAAATGATTCTTAATTTTAAAATCAGCATAAAAAACAACGTTAGAAAATATGTTTAATAGCGTTGACTTTTTAAGTAGGGTGTATTCAAGTTGGTCTTTTTTAGTACACTTTACCATGAGATATGCATGTATCCTATAATAGTTTGACAGGACAATGACGGACAGTGGTGTATTACTAAACATTACAATAGTATAGTACTTCAAAACAACTCCAATACACCCTTACTGAAATATCGCATATCGTAGTCTGCTCCAGTGTGAGAACAGTCTTACAACTCCTGAAGATCCAGTAATCGTCAGTGTCTGTAGAGACTACAAAGATTGGAGACTTCCAGCCTCACGATCCTTACAGAGTTCGTTTGTTTCTTTGATTGTTTTCTTTTCTTAATATTATTGTTGTTTCATATTTCAATCGTGTTTTAACACCGCTAACAATTAATAATAAACTTGAACATACACAAAAGTTACTTACATTGTACAGTCTGATATAAAAATTACATTATCTTTGTGAATAAATTATTCTGTGATGTACGCTTGCAACGATGTTATCCTATCTAGTTCACAAGGAGAATACAGTGACAAATATTAAAACAATGATCTTCTTAAATTAATGTAACAACCACATTTAGAAATATTTACCAAAGACATAAGTTTAAGCAGATTTTTTGATTTAATGATTTAAAAATTTCGCGAAGGAAATCACGAAAATTTGATTCTAAAATTATGCTATCACTTGACGAATTTATCACTGTATAACATTTACACTTACACCTTTATTTTAAGAGTGTTACAAGACTTACAATTATCTAAAACAATAGCAACAAATATTACAATCACTTCTATAAATTAGATGCAGATTTACTTGCAACAGCTTCTAACATTTCGCAGTGTTACAAATATATAAATTATTACAACATATTTATTATTAATTTAAATTATTTGATCGTTAATCTACTATTTTTAACATGTTACAATCCAACATAAGAGTATAGGTGTGTTTTTTGAGACACGCCTATATTGTACCAATTTTCTAAAACAAGAATCCCAACGTTAAACATCATTAGTAACAAACAGGACGCTCTTGCAGTTGTTCTCTTCTCGATTCCTTTCTTATTGTTGATGAAGAACAAGCCATCGCAGCATCCACTGACAGTGACGGCACAGAATCAGTTTGTTTCATACATGTTTGTCTCTCTGTAGCAGTGAAGAACAATTCATTTATAAAAAGTCTTCTTCAACATGTTTTAATTTGTATAAAACTTAAAACTAAAAAAATTAGAGAAGTTCACAGGGCAAGAAATAAGTTTTGAAAATATAAAAGTGGTCAACAAGGATTAATAAAATCATTTACTTATTATTCTACACACTTTAACACTAGTTGGGTTATGTCATAATATGAATTTAAATTTGAAATAGCTGTATCTTCCACAACTTTTTTATATTAGCATATATTTCAGTAAAAATGCAAAAAATGATGCATGTTTTTAAAATAGGAAGTAAGGTTATGTCTACAAACCTTCACTTGGCAATCACAGCGCCAAGTGGACTCCACATGAACTAAGTGTTGGCACTTTTAATGTGTCAAAACTACTTTATGTATAAACATGTACGAGTCCCATGTGTTCCTAACCTCACATCAATACTTAAGAGTTTTTTCAATCTACATCATTGATCTATATATTTACATGACTTTATTATATGTACTTAACACAGATATTTATATGTATATTTGGTCGTAGCTATAAAATTGTAAGCTAAACGATAATGTCATAAAATTTAAGTAGATTTTTTTTATGACAAATTATTACCTGATAAGTATTTTTAATCTGAAACAAATTTGCAGCCATTTTATATTCATCGAACTTCAATAAGGAATCATTTATAAATTTATCAGCTCTGAATCACACATGAGCGCTCGTATACGTATGCGTATACGAACACGAAGGTTTTTACTCTAGTAGCAGTATATAACACAAATCAAAGCGTACGAATCTGACAATCGGTACAGAGCACAAATACGTCGTTGGCTTATACAACTGAGGAACCTATTTTGTAACTTTTCGATTTGTTTGTAACTTATCGATTTTTCAAATGCCTATATTTACTAAACTAAACTATGTAAGTTTACACAAAACAATTCTTCTTCTTCTTCTTCTTCTTTAGTGGCTCGACAGCCCTGGGTGGGCATTGGCCTTCTCAAGAATTTTTAAATGATTTAATTACTTGAGATTTCGTTACAAGGTTTTTTTTTCACGGGGTGGAGTTGTTAGCACCACGCCCAACCTACAACCTGGAGGACCAGTCCCCCCCTGATATAATCCTCAGGGGCAGGGTGCCCGGCTATACCCCCAGGCACTGGGTACCCATTTTAGTCGCCTCTTACGACATGCATGAGCAACATTGGGACTATTCTTTCACACCCGGTCACCACTCGGGAATACAAAACTATTAGAAGACCTTAAATAAAGAGCAAAATGGAACCCATACCTTGAAAGTGGCATAAGTAGCTTAATTTGTAAATTATAGGGCTTTGAAAAATCGTCAAAATAGACCTCTTAATCTAATACATACAGTCTTAATACTTAAAACTCCTTCTCCTATGAAAATTGAACATTTCAGACCTCTAATTATAAATTTAATATTTTAACAAGAGTACTCAGTTCAGTTTCATCTAAAAATTTAGGTGCCTCTTTTAGCAGGACTCCAAAAGATTATCACAACAAATTTCTAAGATATATTTAGGTGATTTTAGGTTTTTACAAATGCCAAGCTTGATTCGATTAACATAAATTTGTTAAAAATTGGTTTGTAGGAAAATAAATTATACTTCGTTTAAAAAATATATGACTATACAACTTCATTAATTTTGTTTTGTTCGTTCATCTTTGCTAACAATTTTATAACAGCATCTTGCAGATTCCATCGCTTAAACATAAAATAGAATTTATTATCAATATTTCAATATTCAACCTCCATTATCATGTTATTCTTTGATACGTAATTAGGTTTGACACATGCTCAAATTTTTATCTATATATGTACAATATTTTCTTACTTGAATTACACACGATTAGAGTAGGACAACACATAATGAGGCAACTCCTCTCACTTGCACTCATAGAAGTTTTGTGTCAATCTTTTGAAATTGTAATGTTGTCTGTCTAGTAGATTAATAAGCGATATGTAACGTTAAGTTATAGATACCCACTTATTGCAGAAATAGACCAACGTTAAACTGCAACAAATAAACAAAGTATGACATCCTTTTTAATACACTACTCTTTTATTTCATACTGCATTGCACACAATACTAATTAACAATTCTTATATACGAAGATTTTTTTTTTAATTTGTACTTGAAAGTTATAAAAAAATAAATGTTTAATACAAAATCATTGAAGCGTTGTAGGAATAACTGATCAATAATTAGGTCAAACAGCGCACCGTTTCAGTATTCATATATTCCGAGATATAAGAACCATGAAGATGAATAAAGATTGTCGCCGACGCGACGCGACGGTAAACGGAATATTTCAGAACTAGTGATGTCATATAGCGAAGATTAATTAACAATTTGATTGAATATTTTTTTAGAAATGTAAACTACGTATTATATCATCTTAGTGTGCAATTTTAGACGTTCTGGTCCTTACAACAAGAAGCTACACGTTTTTCTAACCTAACCTACAACTTAATCAGCTTGTACAACATCAGATCTTATCAGCCGCCATGTTTAGCTTACCACGTTGTTTTCTAATTGGCAAATTATTAATATCTCTTCTCAGTTTTACAACGCAAAAGATTAAATCACCGATTGATTCAATTTTTATATCAAAATAATGATAATCAAGTAAAATCTAGAAAGATCTTATGCACGATTAGAGATATCTGTGGGTGAATATATGTACTAAACATTTTTAAATATTATAACGGTTTTTTAAAACGTTTTATAATTTTATAGGAAGTTTAGATAATTATAGATTGATCTGATTAAATGTAATAGAGTTTGAAAAGCGTTGTAATAAGGTAATAATATGTTGGATGCATTGTGTCTGCGTTGAAGACTGCATTTTATAACAAGATGAAACATGTTGGTTGGCGGCAATTATAGCACGTGGTCGGGGATTTATTTCTTGCTAACGTGTCAATTATTGTTTATTAAATATTCCGGAAGTATTAGATCTGTTTAGACAGTTCTCTTGACCATTAGACGGTTTTTATTAGTAGTTTAACTTTGTTCAAAGAAGTACCGTCTAATCTTAAACGATGTCTGA
Organism: Panorpa germanica; assembly: GCA_963678705.1. Lineage (NCBI taxonomy): Eukaryota > Metazoa > Arthropoda > Insecta > Mecoptera > Panorpidae > Panorpa > Panorpa germanica. The sequence goes on from OY783222.1 coordinate 2,276,431, forward strand.
AGAAAGTTACAAAATGTGGGTCTAAATAAATAACCTTCATTGATCATAAACGATAGCACTTATATCATGCTTGTCTTGACAAGATCTTTATCTTTTAGTATATAGAATCAGTAGTCTAGTTTCTAGCCTGCTAGTTTGCTACAAGATAATTATACGGTTCATTCTACCTATCATATTGAAGTTTTAAGGAATTGTGCAAGATTAAGCATGATACATTTCTACCTGGACTGCCCCGATGGGTTTAAGGCATCCACTTTGATTGGGTTGAACTGCAATGGAATTAAATTTCTATTTAACGTATTGTTAACACTTCTATATAATAGTTGTTTTCCTACTATATGTTCTTCTAAACAATTCTTCATAAAGACACCCCAAACTAAACAAGATTGAAAGAGATTAGGTCAATTTTGAAAGAGATTAGCGCTTATTTTTTATAAATTTAGAAACCCTGCTAGTCTCAACACCCAGAATTAAGGGGCTTATTTTGTAGCTGCTTATCTGATTCTGACGATTTTTCAAAAGCCTATATTTACTAAACTAAGCAATGTAAGTTTACATAAAACTATCAGAAGAGCTTAAATAAAGAACAAAATTGATCCTATACCTTGAAACTGGCATAAGTAGCCTAATTTGTAAATTATACAAAAGTTTGTTGACTAACTAGAGAAAGTTAGTAGAGAATTTGTAGAAAACTGGTTAATAAACTTTTCTGATTAATTTGGATGTTGTTTTATCAACTTTTTAAGAAGATTTAGGCTTCCATCTGCTTCTAAATGATACACTCTTTAACACATAGATCTAAATATGTAAGCATGTATCCCAAAGAATCTAATCTAGTGAAAGAAACTCAAGTTAACAGTATCTTAGTAAAATAGAAAACAAGAAATAAAATAGGAAACAATGTCTATGATAATTAAATCGAATTATTGTTAGTATTGCCCGATGCACATCATCAGTCAACACACTTGATTGGCTGAATGTGTTCAACCATATAAAAATACAATAAAATAAAAAATCAACAAAACTTAAAACAATATCTTTCCCATTTAAATCTCAAATCAACACTTGTCATTCACTAGTAGTTTTTTTAATTTAATTTTTTTTTTTTTTTTTTATTGTTCAACACAATTTTTCATGTGGAACAACAATAAGTGTTGTGTTACTTTTTTCATCTAACTGATTGCGCTCCTACTTTCAAACGCTGTATTAAAAAAACAGTATCCTATGGGAAATTTAAATCGTGTCAATCAATCGGCACGACGACGACTAGATAACTACAGCTCAGGTTTATTATATACACATATAAACATTTATTTTTACTGTTACATTAAAATTATATGACTAAGTATTTTATTTTTCTGCCATTTTGTGTGTTTGTTTTTTTTTTTTTTTATTTTTATTTGATATGGTATGATTCTTTAACGTAATACGTTTTTTAATTCTCATACTAGCGAGCACCAGCGGTAATGATATGTTCAAGAATACATTGTGTGATTTATTTATAGTTAGATTATTTTGTTTTTGTAAGAAAACGTTTCTCAGGAATGAACCGGTCTTAGTTTGTCAACTGTAACGAATTAACTATTTCAATTTTTTGTTAAATATCTTATTTTTTGTTTATTTATTGTATCAGGAAGTTTCATATGAGTTAAACGGTTTAAAGTAAGCGTACACGGGTTCGCATGGTTCGCAAAAAACGAATTTATCGTAAAATGGATGGAAAGAAGTTGTTGGCTCACTCCTACCGCTCCATTCTCCTCTGTGTTTGATACAATAAATCTAATGCGTTTTATTTTTTAAATAATTGTAAACGATTTTATCAAATACAACGTTTCTTTTACCTATTTTGATGTTTTTTAACAAGAGATCTAACCTTTTATGCATTAGCTTACTCATAAAACTACTTGACACCTTCTTACCGATTAAGTGCTTGTGAAATAGCCCTAAAATATTAAAATATGATCCTTTTAGATTAAATACTACTATGTTTTACTTAAGGCCATTTTTTCTCGCGAAATATAGATGGCGATACTATACAGCAGGTTAAATATTATCAAAAAACCATGTTTTTTTATGTTTAAATCGTTTTATGTAAGTAACTATAAACGCGAATCAAAATCTAAAGCTGCAATTAGTTAGATGAATAACGTATCTACATTTTAAGCTTTCTTCCACTGACTTTTAATGAGTTGGAACCGCAAAAATTAGATTTGAAAATTAGTATTGCTATATTTTTAGTGGAAAATTAGTTGAGAGAAAATTGTGTATTTTTTAATGCTTACGTTACATATCTTTTGTTTGTAGTAAGCAGTATATGTTTTCCAGACCTCCACTACATTCTGAACTCGCTATATTTTCCAGTTACAGCGCGAATGAAATTAAAAGATATTGAATTTGTTTGACAAACAGTCAATGACGTCACATTTGTAAAATGTTCACTTATTACCTATTATTTTAACTCTAATGGCTGGATTTATGTTTAATTAAATTCAATATGTCTTCCAAGGTGAAATTAAACTGCTTCTGATGTTTATTACAGTTGTAATCCGTCGGCAAAGACCACGCAGTTTTTTGTTTAGAAGCAAATCGTTTTTTCTTGCATGTGACTGACTATAAACAACAAATACATAAGAAAGTTGCCTCCTCCGTGCTTTAATGCGTTTACTTGGATACATTAAACGTTTTCAACACTTTATTTCGCGTCGCATAACTGGTCCGAAGCACGTAACTGTAAATTTCTTTGTCTTGTCAGCAAATCGATTGTCACTTCAACTATTACTGTCTTTTGTATTTAAACATCCATGAAAATTGAAGCCTAGTCATCCTTATAATCATGATCTTTCTAAACCCATTGTCTAAATGCACAAACAATGCCCAAAACAAACTGATTTCGTTTCAGAGTTTATGTTTTACTATGCCAAACATTTAAGTTGTTTAATTGTTGCAGTAGGACGCCCAAAAGGACAGCATTCCGCCCCCCGAGGAGGCCCACCACGATCATGGACTAATGCAGAACTCACGGAAGCTTTACAACACGTCTGGAACAAGAAGATGACCACAAGTCAAGCGTCTCGGATATTTGGCATACCCTACAACTCGCTATTAATGTACGTTCGCGGCAAATACGGAAAAAGTTTAAAACTGGAACAACTTAGGAAAGACTGCATTAGTGGCCCTCCGATAGAATTGTTAAATATGACTGGTAACAACAACAACAACAAAGCAAGCTTGAAAGATGACATGCTGATGCCTGGACAACGACCCTCAAGCTCAGAACCAGATTTAATGTCGAGTCCTAACGCAATGTTCAATCCTTTCCCACCTGGTTTTTATCCTGACTTTAGTACTTTTCCACTGCCCTTGTTACATCTAATGCCACCTAGTGACCGTCATCCAGGACGCGAACCTTTAGGTTTAGATTTGCTCGGTAAAGAAGAAGACATGAAGAGAAAGGAGGAAGAAGAGGGTAAATATTCACCTCTATCTCTATCACGAGATGATAGACGAGAACTAATACAGCATAACGGTCAAGACTAAATACAATTGCTGGTGAAAGGTGGTTATTTCATTAAGAAAAAACAGTTAGCAATGACAAGTGTCGATTGTCATAAATTATTTTCGGTAAAGTGCAAAATCAACTAATTTTCAAATTTAAAATTTAAAATGAACTGGGGCAATATTTATGATTGCTAATGAAATGCCGTAAATCATTAGGAAAAATATAAATTCGTAAGTTTTTAATAACCAAATATTAAAATTATTTAGACAGCAAAAGACAGTAGACGTACTACACTTGGACTTGAACTTGGAAGAGAATTAGAAAGAAAAATTAATAAATTAAAAGATTAACTATAATTGTTTTTAATTACAAAGGTGCAAGCAAGCAGTGAAGACCTGCGAATGCAATGATCCTAATTAAATATAATTACCATTAGTTAAAAAAAAAACACAAACTTGTGCTTCCTAAGTTTTGTATTTTGTTTAACGCTATTTTTTGTGATGTCTAAGATTATAATTAGTGTAAGGCACTTTTTATATTGGTATGAATTCTATTATTTTGTTTAAATATATCTTATTTTTTGATGTTAAGCTACATCATTTACAATTATTAATTTACGCATTTGAGAACACTTTTATTTTTGAATTAAAATAACTACAAAATAGACAAATCAAATACAGGGTAAAAATATATAGTAATATTCAAAATATGACAATATCAAAATATTAGTAAAAATTAAAACACCAAAAATAATACCTTTTCTTTGAAATTTTTGAAATACTCTTGATTTGATTACTTATATAATAAGTACAGTTTATGAATTCTTCTCAAATGCGTACCACTTGTCTTTAAAATTAAAATGTACTTACTGCAGTACATGTATGTTACTTAAAAAATTATTTCTTTTCAATTATAATATGAAGTAAATATATTATTCAAATGAAAAACTAAAATAAGACTGATCCATCTTTTAAAAGAAAGAGAATGTAACAATTTTATTCATTATTATCAATAATTGGTGATATTTTTATCATAAAACGTTCGTTGTTCTGTATTTCTATTAGAAATGAAACTTAGAATGAAAATAATTTCCAACATTAACCAACCAACATAATGTTAGAACCGTACTATTCTAATAAGTGAAAAACTTCTAATTACGAATACAGAATCAAGGATGTTTAATAAAAATAATACTTAAATCAAATTTCAATATATATTTAAGTTAAAATGAAAATAAACTTAGCAACAGTATTAAATGAGATTTTAGTAAATTACTAATTAATAGATTATTAATGATAAATTATTCCTATTTAGTAATTCACTAAATAAATGAACTAATTGAATCGGTGATTTTTAATTTATAATAACTCTAACTTACAGTTCCTCTCACATGATAGATTTCATATTATAAAATAAACAGAGCTCTTTTAAGCTACCAGTATTCTCTGTAACCGCTTGGTTACACGAAAGAATTAACAAGAAATAGAAATATATATTCTTATTTTTACAATAGAAATCTTATTCATTTAATATACTACTTAATTATTATAATGTTATTTGAAATATTTGTTAAAATGTTAGTAAAATAAATGATTTAATTCCTTTTATTCTTATAATACTTCAATTTAATTACAAACCCAAAAATTTCCATTTCTTTAAGTTTAAGAAATGAAATATTGAATTTCTCTATAACTTATTTCCGGTTTTAATTACTCAACTATATGCTCATACATATTTTACCGATTTAAATATATTTAACAAATATTTTAAACGATATAGAGAAACATATTATTCTATTTATGTTACACAGAACAGAATATAATTAAATAACAAATATTTTTTAAATAAATATATGAAAAGAAAATCAGCTCGCCATTTTTACAATAAACCTGAACCTATTTACTATTACTAAATAATGATGAAACAATATTTTACAATAATGCAATAGACTAATTAAATAAAACAAATACAAATATTTATAAAATGGAATTTTTTACAGGTAAACATGATATTAATGAAACATAGTTTTTTATTATATTTTTACACAAAGTTTGTTTTTATAAAGGTATATTATTGTAAAACTCAAAAACTGGTACACACATGAATAGAATATAGATATATACTTTAAAATACATTATAGAATCAAATTAAATTATACTCATTTCATCACTAACGCAAATATTAACAAGCTGTTGATACAGCGAATGTTTCCAGTGGAAACAAGTATATGTTCGATCTGCAAATGTTTCAACTGACCTTTTTTATTAGATTTATATCAAACATGGCTGTTACTACGTAGAATCAGATATCATTTTGTGTTGTACTTTTCCTTTTTGAAAATAAATAAATTAAGGATATTATTTGAGACATCTACGACTATGATTTGTTTAAGAAGGCTTATGTTGTAAAAGATATTCGACTGATGAAAAATGGTTGCACAATTTGATTTTACTGATAACGTTTTCTTTTTGTTACAAAATTGTGTAAATATTAATGATAATAATTAAATATCATTTTTAATTTGTTAATTATTATATAAATATATATTTAAAAAATAAAAATAAAATAAAAAAATCGAATTTTAGAAAATAATAAGTCCAGGTAATTAAAATATACGTCAAGAATTGGTCAAAAGTACATATAAAAAAAATTGTAACATTTTGTAAAAAAAAAAGTAAATAAGAATTAAAAATATGTTAAAAATAGGCCTTTTGGAAATAAGATATTTGAAGAAATAAAAATAATACAGTGGAAAATTGTACAAAATATTTAAATGTTAGAAATTTTCGGGACATGTAAAATTTAATGTTGTGGATAAAATGTTATATAAAAAATTGAATCTTTTAGGAACATAAAAATTATACAAATTATCTTATTGTACAAAATATGTTATAATAAAAATTTGTTATTAAAATAATAATTACACACCGCAATTGTTAACTGAAAATATCTATTTTATTTATTACGAACACCTTACCTAACGTGCGCAATTCAATCAAAATATTCTTGGAAAATCATAAGACAAATAAAAGGAAAAGAGTATATATGTTTCTAATACTCTGATTTTCTACAGTGCATCACCTCAGACCAGTGATTAAATATCACATTTTCAAAGTAACTTATCGCTTAAAACTTATCTGAATTATTTCGTTTATCCCACTAATTTCTTTGAACAATTTTTTATTGAAACATATTTTGTATTATGTAAAATATTTAGAAAAAGAAAACAAAAGTCGAGCTATAATCTATATCTAATAACACAGATAAAGAAAACAATAATCAAAAAAATTTAAACAAGAAAAAAAATGTCCAATCAAAAAATGGAAAAAATAGTTGTTGTTAATGTATTTAAAAATAAAAAATAAACAGATAATAATTCTCAAAAGTATACCGAAAGAAAATCCGCAGTGTACAAACAAAGTATAACTTATAGAACGTATTTTGTTAAAAGAGTTTTGTTTTTATTCCGACTTGTTTCTTCACTATTGTTGTTCTATTTTCTTTAAGTTAAGAAAGAACAGAACGAGTTCTTTTTAATTTAAGTTAATTTCAGTTTCTAGGTTTCCTAGGACTCTAACTTTATTGATAACTAAACGATACTGTTAACGACGAAGTGCAAAAGGTTTTATTTCTGTTTTAAAAAAGGTAGACCAAATGTTTCTTTTATTCCTATATGAAATAAAATACTCATTCTACTTAAAGTACGTTCTATAATTAGGTACTGATAAATATTTCACGTAATATATAAAACATAAAAGAAAACAATAATTATAGAATTAATTTAAAAAAGAAAAACGAGAAAAATAAAAATAGGTACCAAACTTTTAGGAAAGAAAAATTAAAAATCTATATATAAAGAAATATATATGTATAAATAAAATATCAAAACAAATTTTGTATTTAAAAAAAGGGGAAATAATTGTTAACTTAAAAAGAACATACAATACAATCAATCTGACATTAATATTTTTTATTTTTCAGTTGCTTCTTAAAAATCTGCAATGACATATTTTATTATTTACTATTTATAGTTGAAGAAATTATTCTCTGCTAATAATGAAACAGTATATTTATATTTATTATATATATTATATTATATATAAATATTTGTTGAATTCTGAAATACAAATTTAAAACTACTAGGAATGTTTCATCATTCTTTTTAAATTTCGTTTGTAGTAAGATATTGTAGTCAATAAATGATTTATGAATTAGATTCTTCGCTTTACAAAATTAATGTGGTTTGATGAGCATAGTTAATGAGCTGTGGCAAATATATGAGAGAGGCTTTACTCTCTTCCATTTGGCTATAAAATTCACAACTCGTTTTTCGAGTGATGTCATTCAATTTGGTAATATGTAACAGCCAAATAAAATTCAGCACATGAACTATGCGCTCTAAACTAAGCGCCGTGAGTGGCTAGCTTATTATTATTTAAATAATTTAATTTCACTATCTGTACCGCTACTTAGTTTTATCAATTAGCGATAAAAATGACAATTCTTTAAGTGTATCACATACATACTTAAACACATACATAGCAGGGTACGATAATGAATTTCACAAGTCAGGTAAACATTCTTATAGCTATTCAATTTTTAATAAAATAGAAAAATTAAAAACTTTAATAGAATAAAAAATAAAAATTTTAATAATAAATCACAATAGTTATTCTGTTCAGACAACTAAAAATTTTAGTTTATTATTTTTGGAAATGAAATTAAATCAGGCTTCCAATAAACTGGGCATTTTTAGATATGTAAAAAAATATTTAAATATGTTTTTAAAGACAAAATATATATATATATTTAATAAAAACCAATTGGCAATAATAACATATTTAAAGAAATAATAAATTTAATAAAAAGAAAAATATATTTTGTCTTTAAAAATAATGTATTTTTGTTCATACGTCTATATGTTAGATAAATTTGCAAAAAATATATACATTAAGTAATTGTATAAATTATAAATGTATAAAATGTATAATTGATGTGATTGTATCTGAGTAAATGTTAATTAGTTGATCGAATTGTGATATAAGAAAGGTAGAGTTTAAGAAATTGATTGTATTCTAACGCAACTGTTATTTTCTATGAAATTGTTTAGCTTTATGTTTGCTGTAACTTTTATATTATAAAAGCTGGAGCAAAGAGTTATTTATAAAAGTTGTAGATAGTGCTATTATCTACAAGAAAGTTCTGTACCAAATTTTTGTGGGAGTTATAGCTTTCAAGATAATGCATACGTAAATAAAAGTTGCTTTAGTGTACTGTCAAAAGTATTATTATTATTTTTATAGCGATTGCATTAAAATATAGTTTTAATAAAATCATAATATTATCGCAATCGAACTGTATAAATGTATATAATCAAATATTATTTCATAAGATTTTTATTAATTAAAAATAATAAATATAAAAAAAGAAAAACATAGTTCAATTTTTAATTTTTGAAATATAAATATTTTGGATGTATAATAATTGGAGAAAACATATGTATAAAAAAATTGTGAAATTAAGAAAAAATGTTACCACTAGTTTAATAAAACAATAGTGATTTAGAATTAGAAATATATATTTAAAATATTAACAAAAAGAAGTAAAAAGAAAAACGGTTAAGATTAAAAATTATTATTATTTAAAAATTATGTCTGCAAAAAGAATAATATTTGTTTTCAAAAATACAAATAATAAATTGTATCTTCATAAAAAAATGAATTTATATTTACTATAATTTATTTATTATTAAATATTTTAGTGTAAATTTATTTTATTATTATTTAATTTATAATAGTTGTATAATTATTATTTAATATTTGCACACTACATTGTTCCTATTATTAATATTTGTTCGCTTAATTATTTTCCTTTTCTCCTTCTGTATCTCTTGTTTCCACTTGTCCTAAGCGATTTTTTTAATTAGTACAGCAATATATTATGATTAATGGAATATATTTAATAGTTGTAATTATTTATCAATGTAATAAGATTATTTATTCCTACATTTAAGTAATTATTGACACATTTCCTATATCAGTATTATTTGTGTATAATTTTTCTTTAGTTATTTTATGTTTAATAATTAATTATTAATGGATTTTAAGGTTAAATTTGTAAAGTTCCTTTATTGATTAATAAAATTTTTGTTTATATATTATTTAATTATTTCATTTGGACTTATAAAAATTCCACAGTTTCTAAAATTTCATTGAAAATACAATGTATTTCATGATGATACAGTCTTGCGGCGTTTTTGGGTTCGATTCCTGGACTAGTTTTATGCATCTATACTTAATAATGTATTGGGAAGTGTTGTCCATCATGCCTGAGACACCATAAAGAGAGGAAACATGGTAGGAGATCGTCAGTAATAGGAGTAGTATTGAAATAAAACCCGCGAAAGCTTTTACAAAGTAATTTACAAATTTGATTCGTCGACTTATGCTGATAACTGAATATAAGAACCATCGAATATTAGTTTGAATCCTTACTAGATTGCTATAATGGCTAACTAATTGGTTTAGTATTTAATCATAGATGTCAGGCTGTAATTTATATTTAAACGATTATAAAATATAAACGTAAATGCAATGTTTGATTTAATAACTTAATTATTTAATTAATGTTTATATTTTTTTATTATTATGTATGCTTTAATCACTATCTTTGACTTTGTAAATTTGTTTGTACCTCAACTCAGAACTAGTTTGTTTCCTCGCTGTCGATAACAAAGTTCGCTGAACTGTTGATTAATAATTAGTCTTTGGAGTAGTAAGTTAAGTAAAGAACCTTTTCTACGTCTATAATTACATGTAGATGTCTACTCTTACACTATTGTGTTAGAGATATTTCTGAGATGTAGATATGGTAACTTAAAACTTAAAATTTGGAGTTGATTATATTTAGAAATTTGCAGCTGTAATCAGTCCTATCTTTTCGTATTAATTTATTATCTAAATCACTTGTTTATAAATAATGTTTAGTTTAAATTTTTGGGTATAGTATTTTATTACCGTTAATAATTCTATGAACCTGTCAACAAGATTTGTGCTATATGTAATTGGAGGAGCTACTAATCAAGAAATAAGAAAAGATAAAGAGTGAACTGTGAAAGAAAATATTGCATTCCGCTAAACACATTTACGTCTCAGAAAACATTGTGGAGTCATTTTAAAAATGCGTATGATTTCTTCGTCATGAAAGAGGTCATTTACAGTTCAGTTTCTCACAGTCGTTTAATGAAATGTCTATTTCATCGGCTACAAATGGCGAAACCACTCCGCCTGTCGAAATACAAATGAAGATTAAATTGATGCGAACTATAATTGAAGTGGATGAAACAGGACATTTTGCCAAATTGTGTACTGAGATGTATTTTACATAATAACAATTACGTAAATGATTTTATCTAATATACAATTGTTTGTGACTTACTTTAATGCTTTTTAAAAAGTTAAACCACCTTTTTGTGCATTATTTTAGGATTAAGTAATAATATTAAAGGCTTAATCAACGTGATTTAATCAATTAGGCGACAAATTAATTACGAAAAATGTATTCTATATACTTATTAACAGGTAGCGATGTAGTACACTATAAAGATACATAGAAGATCGACAGTGACAAGATTCCAACACAAATAAACAAAAATTAACGTATGTATAATTAATTAAATTTAAAATCTTAAACGTATATAAATTAATCAAAGTTTTTCACAGTGAGTATACTAAATTAAATGCAAAGTATAAATATAAAATTAAAACAAAAAATAAAATTAATTTATCCACTTATTACAATTAAGTTTTATGAGGTATAATTTCTAACAATTTGAACACTGTAATTTTAAACTGAATTATTACTTTGAAATAAAATTATGTAAAAAAAAATAAACGCAATGAAAAAGAAAACAAAATGTTAAACGAATATACTATATAATGCAATCAATCGGCTTGTGTTTTGAAGTTATCTGTGTACTGAATTAATCCTTACAGCAGTGAGGACAACCATTTCCTGTGGATGAAATATGACATTACCCTTATTATTTCAGACAGTTCTAATTCTGACGTCGAAGTAGTGAAAATTTTATTTACCATTAACGATTTAGAAAAAGTGTGTTTTCAGACTTGTAATTAAGACTGTGCTTAGACTCCATGTACTACCAACTGCTGTATGTGTTAACTTGAGCGTAGGTATAAATTAGTCATTTAAAATCTAAATATATAAATCATAACAAAATAAATATAAATATAAGAATTGTTGTATAACAAACAAAGCAGAGTACAATGATGTTTAGCGTTGGAAAGGAAACAGTTATATATGTGCTAACCACAGAAAACAAGCAAAGTAAATCTAGTGAATTTCAGTGGCGTGCAGCCTGAAATTGTCACAGGTGAAATCCTTAACAGTAAAGCATATTATTGTTTAACGCTCCAAGTAGTCGTCGCATAGACAAAACTGTAACATGCCTGAAGACTATAAGAAGATAATTGAAAGCAGAGAAGGTTTGACTTTATCAATAAAACTAATTTAATCTCTATATTTTAAATACCCATACTCGTATTTATAGATTATTAATTTTTCTTCTTCTTCTTCTTCAGTGGCTCGACAGCCCTGGAAATTTTTCCGGATGATTTAATTACTTGAGATTTCGTAACAAAGTTTTCTTTTTACGGGGTGGAGTTGTTAGCACCACGCCCAACCCCCAGCCTGGAGGACCAGTCCCCTGATATAATCCCCAGGGGCAGGGTGCCCGACTATACCCCCAGGCACTGGGTACCCATTTTAGTCGCCTCTTACGACATGCATGAGCAACATTGGGACTATTCTTTCACACCCGGTCACCACTCGGGAATTATAAATTAAACCCAGATAATATCTGGCCCGGGGATCGAACCCGAGGACGTAGTAGATAATAAATTATGTATTACAAATGGTTGTAAATGTATATATTGCTTTAAGTGCTAATAACTATCGAAAGTAGACACACACAAATTGATATTTAAAGTTTGCGTTACAATTCTATAAGTCTCATACTTTGGGGATACTCCCCCCTTTTTGTGTGTGACGTAATTAATGGATTACCCTTTAGGAAACAGTCGACTTGCGGGCTCATAAAGTTTTGCAGCATTTTACATTTAATTTTGAATTGACAACATGTGTATCATGATATAAACTTTTGGAATAGTTGAATTATAGAATCTTTTGAGATAAAATACCTTTATTAATACATTTATTACTTCAAGTACTCCCGATAATAAATAGATCGGTACGCCACTGCTCACAAGTTTACAATATAAACAGCTTTCAGCACGGAGTAATGCGTAATTATTGAAATTTATTTAAACCAAGTTCTAACATTATTTACTTATAAACATAAACACGCTGATATTATTCGTTATTGTAGTATTATTTTTGCAGTTCACTCATTAATTCATTTAAAAAAATGGAGAACAAAACACCAAAGGGTAATAAAAGGGAGTTAACCACTTGAATGGCCGTGGTGCGTGCTTTTAAAATGGCATTTTAGTAAACATGAGTATATTAAATAAGCTGGGGGTCCAAATTTGGTTGAAATGAGTACAGAATGCGGAACAAAAGTCATAAAACAGTCATAAAATGTCCAGTCACAAGCACGGAGGCAACCCAGCCATCGGGCAATACAATCCGCAGGCAGAGGAAACCTAAAGTCATTTAGGCTTATGTTCCAGCACCATTTTGTGAAGAAATATGAATCGTACATATGATATACCATCGTGTCCAAAAAAAAAAGAGTAATTATCCAAAATCGTTATCAAATATGCTATAAAGAATCAAAGTTGGGTAATTACTTTCACAAAATTTGTCAAAAATATTACTATTTATAATAAGTGTAATAGTAATATGAATATTTACTATTTAAAGTAAATAATTTGTTAAACAGCTTATACCACAGTTATTTTATTATGTTATTTAAAAGAATTACAAAAAAAAATTCAAGATTTATTGCGAAGTGATGCTTTAATAACATTTCGGCCTACTTCAACTAATCAACTTTGGTTTTGGACGACTCATATATCTGCTAGGAGTGTATAACTATCAAAAGGACAGCTTGTCCGATAATTTGGGTCCTCAATAAGAGAAATTACTGGCTGCATGCAATTCAGTGATGATGCACTCCAAGAAATTTCGAAGGAACTGATGGTAACCTTAAAGCAGTTATTATAAAAATAATACAAACATTAAGTAAATGATGAATACAACAGGAAAGTAGAGGTATCAGAATTTTGGTTGTTTTGAATATGATGAAGATAGCTTTAGGTCTTGATGCACTTTTATCTGATTCAAAAGACATGAAGAAACCGGAAATAAATACTATTACGCATTGCGACACTTGTTGAGATCTCCATCTGTAAATTCTAAAGCACGTATGCAAAAGGTTCACAATTTACGTCAAAGTTAAATAGCGAAAGCCGACGTCAAAAGAGTAAAAGACAACGTGAAACTAAAAACGAGGAATGGCTATAACTTAGAGCAGGTCCAATTAACAAACAAAATAAGACATCACTAAAGCTCATAGCGAAATATGCTTAAATGTGTGGGCACACAGAAGAAGAGCATCAGGTTTTACGACTGGAACAAAGGGTAAATAACCCAGAGATTCTAATAAAATCTTGTAAAATAAAATACCTAGCTAAAAACAAATTACAGATTTGAAATCAGCATTCAAAAACACGTTAGAAACAATAAAAAAATTAACAATTTTTTTCTTTCAATTTTTGATGAATTTAACAAGAGTATAACCTTTAAAAATTAATATTAAAAACCATTTTTAATTATCTGCATGATTTACGCATAAATATGCTGATATCTCGAAAACGAAAGCAACTAATTAAAAATGGTATTCAAATTTGAAATCAACATAACAAATACTCTAAAATAGCAAACTCGTTCTATTTTCTCTGTTATGGTTTTCGAGTAATCATCAATTAAATAATTATTTGAACCTTAAATTGCTTATCTTTCTATAACACATGTACATATTTCTAACAGAGAAAAAAGCTAGTTATTCTTTAAAGAATATACTCGTACACTGATCTTCAAATAACTTTTTCTGTTAACAAAATCTTATCTTATTGGTCCACGCGGATGCTGCAGCTGAATACATTGGCTCTCACGTCGTCACATGTGTCCTGACGTTAGCGGTCATCAGGAGTGGGTTTACCAAGAAGCACGAGCTTTAAATTAAACATTTGGTACGCAGGAGGTCCAATGTATCAATTTTAGTTGACAATTTTATAACAAAAAACAAACAATGGAATAAATTATACGAGTACTAAAATAATGGTCATTTAGCAATTGTCTTGATGGCCCTCGTGATGCGTTTTGTACCCATGGGCCCCACATTATTAAGCGACTCTTCTATCTAGTAAATTTAACACATGTTTTAGTACTTAGCGTCCCTTTTTTAATTTATAAATTTCAAAATATATTTACAATCAAAAAGCAAAGCAAAATTTCAACTTTCTATCTTTTCTTTATTCTAGTGCCTAATTTCTTTTCCACTTTTTACAAGTTTCTAGGAAATTCCGGGACGCCAAAAATATCAGAATTGTTTTCTTTATAAAATAGGTAATTTTTAAAAACATTTGTAGCCACAGTACTATTCTCCCCCGTCCTCTATGTTCGGATTAGCAAACTGTAATATATGTGAATATGAATGTAGTATTGCATTGTGTCATAATATTAAATCTTAATTAAGTTTTATAATACCACAAGTATATTTTATTATAAGCTAACTACAACGTTAAAAAAATGAAGTGGGTTGTAGCCATCAGGCCTGGAGGCACAGAGTAATGGGCGGTGAGGACTGACGAGAATAATTCTGAGCCTGGAGTTGAGACCGACTTCCCTACAAACATGCGAAATACAACGATTGACAACGTGAATGGCGCATGTGCAATCTGTATCCATATTTACAAGATGATGAAAAATGAGATATTTTAAATAACTAAAATTAAAATATTATGGGACACCAATTTAATATGCTACAGCTTTTAAAATTGAAGAAATTTTAATTCATCTATACGTTTTATAACAGTGAAAATTCTTTACTACTTAAAACGAGAAGAAAATGAGCTTTTAACTTGATAATATGTTTTTCTTTTCTCTGTACAAATGCAATTTAAGTAGCCTTAAGTTTTTCTTCTTCACCAAAAAAATGCAGTATTGGTTTTTCTATATTTCATTTAATTTAGAGTATAACCTTAGAATTATCAATTTAGAATAACAGAAATATAATATAGTATTTAGAATTAAAGTTGTCCTTTCACAGTTTAAAATTACAGTGACTTAGAATTAAAAATAGAACTAATTAAATTACTGCAAAGAATTTCCTTCTAACAACAATGCCAAAGTAAAGAAAAGAGGTGCTATATTTCGGTTATACAAACCGCCAAACTGTACAAGTTTTCCAATTTATTTTATCTGTTCCTTCTCGTTAATTCCCTTTTTAATTACGTCAACTGGCCACCGAGATTTGGGATTTCCTTGACAGTTAATTTTAGGTTATAACATGCAACAGTTTATAACCTCAAAACTGTGTAATGTCCGGCAATATATACGTCAACTCCATAAACGTATCTTTAGATTTTTTCTATTAGAGCATTGGAGATGATTTGGCTATTTCTATATCAGATTCCTAAGGAATGTGTGTTAAAAAACTATTAAAGCACCCTGATACTATGTCAAATAGTAATTTTACAGTGTTGGTTAGAATAAAAAGTGATTCTACATTTTTCTTCTAATACTTTAGTTATCAAATGTAGATATTTCTTAAGAGACTTGGAAATTGTACAAACGTAGTCTATAAATACACAAACATTTCTTCTTTTTTCACAATTACTACAACAAATAACCAAATAAGATTAACACAAAATCATATATCATAAGTTTTGCGAGCGAATGTACGTTTATATTTATATTATGAAATAAACCGATGTGAATATCGGAAGGTTTTGATTTCAAGTTTTTGTCGGTTTGTTTTTTTTATACATTAGTTATTTGGACAAAATGTGTGGTCCACTAAATCAAATATCACGAAAAACTTTGGTCGGTCATATATGCAGCGAAACGTTGTACGATGTTGATGCAGTTGGTAGGAATGGATTGGAGGACGTATGGTAGATGGTAGAGAACTATGAGAGAATCTGGTTTAAACTTTAAAGGAATATTGGTAACAATAACACATAGGAAACACTCATCCTTATATTTTAATATTGTGTATAATGATCCGATTAGAACAACGCTTCCCAACAAGTTTTTCAAAATGTCTTACTTTTTATTTTCTATTTTTATTTGTAGCTATGTTGGGGTTCCCTCAATTAAAAGTTAATAATTACCTTTATTTATATAGTTATTTCTCTTAAGTTTTCAAGCCAAATATACAAGAGTTCTTTGCTGAACTGCAGATTCCTCGAAATCTATCCTTCTAGGTCTTGATCAACGAATCGCAGATGTGTATCTTTTCAAACGCAATGCGTCATCGATGTCATGGATCTGAATGAATTTATCCTTAGTAGAAACAGATGGTGTCAACACTAGCCTTACTTAGAGCTATATGGTTCTACTGGGATTATTCATGATGCCAAATATCTCTAACAGTTGTTTCTTGTTCTTTCTGTCGTATTTTTCGTTAGTGGAAATAATCAGTCATTCAAATAGTAATTGGAATCGGATAAATATAAAAATGGAGTGCCGAAATACCTTTTCTTAAACGGAGCCGATGCTTTTTGATCACTTCATAGAAAAAAGAAGATAACTGCATTGTAGGCAATTGCACACGTACTAATCCTCAGCAGCGTTGTCTTTAAATGGACTTCCTTCGGTGTACCAAACACATTGGGATAAGTCTGGACAGTAAGGGGATTTACAAGAGGTTGCCAGTGTAATTTAGTCAGCTTATCACGAGTTGGAGCTGCTTTATGCGACCCTACGTTGTTCTCAAGAAGAATGACATACTGACAATAAAATATTTGCTAAATAAAACCTCTTTAAAAACATAGTTTAATTAAAACAGATAGCTTAAATAGTTTAAAAAGCAGTAACTGATTTTGCTGAGATATTTGGTCAATTTTTCCAGAACAAGACTTCTAAGTGCCCCACTTTTCTTTCCCTGAATGCGTGCCTATTACGCCGCCATTTAATCCGCCAGTGAAATTTATTATTTAAGAAATTATTCAAAACTAATATATCTAAATAAATGTTTGAGAAGCTTTTCTCTTCAAAAGCTTCAAGGCAAAAACTTCAAGAAAGAAGGGATCATTGAACAGAATAACAGTTTGAGAGTTATAAACTAAATTATTTTAAATCCTTTGTTGTAAAAGTTATTAACAATATTAAATTACTTAAAAATATTCGAAGAATTAATTTTAAAAACTTTTTTTTTGTTTTTATTTAAATTTTGTGGGAAATATTATCACCTAATAAAAATTTGTTTTATTTGTTAAGTATTTTATTTCAAAATCAATGTTTTGTACGTGTGAAAACAAAAAAATATTTCTTCTAAGTTTGCTTCAGTAAATAAGGATACTGACCTTGGATTAAGTTTTGATGAACTTGAATCAATCACATAAAAAAAAGGATTTGCTTAAGCAAATAGTAAATATCTGTTATGTAAAATACAATAGATGGATCGCAGTAAAACCTTGTAATATTTCAAATAAAATGGGTAAAGTTTTTTACATTTTATTACATAACTTATATTCCTTAAAATAAAGTTCGTAGGAAGATTTATAATGGGCTTGTGTCCTATGTCTTCATTTCTATAAAAGTGTACTATATATTAATAAAGTGGGTTACTAGAACCTCAAATGTTCAATTATTTTTTAATAACTCCTTATATGTTAAGAGATATTACCAATTAAAAAAGTCATTTTGTCTCTTTAATTATTAAAGGGATTCAACGTTGTACACATTCCAAATGCATGTGACATCACAATCCTTGTGTAAGGTTACCAACCTTACAGCTCATAAATCTCTGCTATATGTATTTATATATCAAAATATCAAATATTATTTACAGCTATTTCAAGGAACACTCAAATTTCAATATTATGTCTGCCTTAGCTGGGTTAAATAAAATAAAAACTTATTATTCTTTGATTTGACTTGATTATTCGACTACCAACAGCTACAAAACATTACCACAGCACTGACCTACTCAACAAATAACTGACGTTAAAATGCATATCACGTCATACAAATATGGCCGACCATTTCTAGCGCTAAAACTACAATTCAAACTTTTAATTGCTATATCTCCGTCAACATTTAGATATTTAATAAAATAGACACGCCAATACACATTTATTAACATCAATTTCAATCAACAATTGAAAAATCGACCACTAAAAAATGAGGACACAAGCCATTATGCTAATACGCAAAAGGGTAGATTGAAATGTACGAGAGACTAGAACTTTAACTAGCCATTCTATTTCACCAAAGGTTTACTGAGATGTAACTAAAACTAAAGCAGGCATGTTCTTTTACGAATATTTGTTAGTTATCATATATTATAATGTCCCAGGTGTTTGAATCTATTCTTATATGTTTATGATCTTATATGTTTGGTACTGAATTTTGTATGGCAGCGCGAAAACGGCTCCGGCGATCTTTTTGTAAATTTCCTATTTCGTAGAGAAAAAATTCTAAGACTTTTGGCGTCCCCGGATTTTTCCCTGAATTTCCTGGAAACCCGTAATTTTGGAAAAACTGGAAAAAAAGTGATCTCTTTTTTGCTGTATTTCTTTTAAATTGGAAAAGATAGAAAGTTGAAATTTTGCATGTGTATTGAGATTATAATTATGCACATTTTCCAATAGTTGGAGATTTGAAATTTGAGTTCAGTAGCGGCGCGAATTTTTGGGGGCAATGTTAGAATAGAGTTAGGACGTTCAAATTTAATATGTAGGCTCGCTGTAGACAGTAATTAATGAAAAAAAATAAACAGCCCCAAATTTCCAGTGGCGGCGGGAGTTGAGACAGTAAAAGCCAAAAATATTGAAAATGTAGTATTATAACTTAGGGTATGTATTAAGACACTAATTGCGCATGTTTGCCAAAAATTGGATTACCAAAATTTTAATTCAGTAGCGGCGTGATTTTTTGGGGGCAATGTCGCAACAGAGCTAGAACGTTGATATTTGGAACGTGGGCCCTATATAGAGTGTCATTAAAGACACACTATAGAAAATTGCAACTTTCCAGAGGCGGCGGGCGCTGGGGGCCAAAGAGCAGAAATATGAAATATATAGAGATAGGGCTATAGTTTAAAAAATATCCTATATTATAATGTTCCAACTGTTTGAATCTATTCTTATCCTATATTATAATGTTCCAACTGAATGTTTATATTCTTATATGTTTATATTCTTATATTCTTATATGTTTGGTACTGAATTTTGTATGGCAGCGGGAAAACGGCTCCATCAATGTTTTTGAAAATTTCCTATTTCGTAGAGAAAAAAATTCTAAGACTTTTGGCGTCCCCGGATTTTTCCCTGAATTTCCTGGAAACCCGTAATTTTGAAAAATCTGGAAAAAAAGTGAGCCCTTTTTTGCTGTAATACTTTTAATTCGTAAAAGATAGAAAGTTGAAATTTTGCATGTGTATTAAGTTATTTAATGCTGACATTTCTCAAAAATTAGAAATTCAAAAATTGAAAAAGGGGGGTTGAAGAAATTCGCGGGCCCGGTAGGGATCTTTGGAGAAAGTTCATATTCTGGATTATTGAATAATTAAGTATAGTAATAATAAAAAAAAATTCAAAATTTCAAAATTTTATTTGGGGGCACGGGGGGCAGTATTTGCCGAGAGTAAAAATTGTGCTAGAAAATTGAAATTTTGTATGTAGGCTAACCTTAGTAACTTATTTACGAATCGAAAAAAAAAATCCCAAATTTTGAAAAAAAGTTGGTCAAATAACGCATAAATTGAAAATATTTTTTATTTTGTTAAAAAAAATATATTTTTTAGTCTATTTATATGTTTCTATGTATTGTGCGCGAGTTTATTTATTATTTCAATTTAAAAATAGAATTAAATATGAAATGTAATTACGAATTACGAGTATTTTATTGGATTCAAATCATACACGACAAAAGGACGTCGCATTGCGACGGGGGTAAACTCTAGGGATCTTATATTCTTATATGTTTGGTAGTAAATTTTGTATGGCAGCGTGAAAACGGCTTTGTCAATGTTTTTGAAAATTGCCTGTTTCGTAGAGAAATTTTTTTTAAGACTTTTGGCGTCCCCGGATTTATTAATTTAATTAAGAAAAAATTTATTTCCTTAGTCAGTTTGTATGAAAAATTAATTGTTATAATATGTAAAATTAATATAGGACGAATTTATTTATTATTTCAGTTTAAAAATAGAATTAAATTTTGACATGAAATTCAAGCCACACACAAAAAACAGACGTCGCTTGCGACGGGGGTAAAAGCTAGTATTTATTATATATTTGTAGAACTTATTATGGATTTTGTAAGTTTTATTAATGCTAATACGAATGTAAATTAATTCCCGGTAATTTCACCAATACTTTATCGGTAAAACCTTTGACGATTGTGATAGTGTGTTGATATGATCAGGGCCGGACACAGTGCGGTGTCAATCGAGACGGCAGAGACGCAGAAAAATTGATAAGTGTTATTACTATATAGAACAAAATAATGAAATAAAGAAGCCATTTCCTCTTCCGATAGATAACAATTTAATGAATCAAATTAATTGGTTTTTAATTACTTTTATCCAGAGCCGAACTACTACATTGCACACCCTAATTAATTATTAATTTACGTAATAATATAATGTAGAAAGTGAATGTTTTCTTGGAACGATTTTCTAAGAATTATGTCAAATTTTCAAGATAAATAAAATTAGTTTTTGGTAATTAACTTCGGTAAATAAGTCGTATTGCATAATTCACATTGGCAATGACCGGTTCTGCAGTGATTACGTAATCGTTGTAAATCACGGCAAACTAGATTCGAACTGTTGATCGGATGGGATGGGATGGGATGGGATGGGATGTCCACGGTTTACCGTGTGCGGTTTGGTTTCCTTGTGATAAAACGCGTACGACTTTAAGAACGCGCGGGACGTTTGTTTGTAACCATAAATGAATTTATCAATAAAATTTTGATGAAATTTAAAAAAAAACCACACATTAATTTTTTAATGGTTTCTAATCAATTTCTCAAGGTTTTCGAGACATCGGCATGTTTACGCATAAATAATAGAGATATTTAAAAATGGATTTCATTTTTGAAATCAGCGTAAAAAACTACATTAGAAAACATATTTAATAACTCAAAATAAAATATTGATTTTTTATCAAAATTTCAAAGGTTATATATAACTCTTGTTAATTTCATAAAAATTCAACTTTATATTTTGTTTACTTTTGAATGGTTCTTAACGTACTTTTTTACGCTGATTTCAAAACTAATTTTTTTTTTTATGTAGGTGTCCCGGTTTTCGAGATATTGGCGTCTTTAGGCATAAATGATAGAAATATTTAAAAATGGATATTATTTTTAAAATCAGCGTAGAAAACTACGTTAGAAAACATGTTTTATTTGGCAAAAGAAAAAATTCATATTTTATTGAATTTTTAAAGGTTATACTCTTGTTAATTTCATAAAAATTGAAGTTTTTATTTTGTTTATTTTTGAATGGTTGTTGACGTACTTTTTTACGCTGATTTCAAATCTGCAATTTGTTTTTATGTAGGTGTCCCGGTTTTCGAGATATTGGCATGTTTAGGCATAAATAATAGAGATATTTAAAAATGGATTTCATTTTTTTAATCAGCGTAAAAAACTACGTTAGAAAACATGTTTTATTTGGCAAAAGAAAAAATTGATTTTTTATCAAAAATGTAAAGGTTATACTCTTGTTAATTTCATAAAAATCGCAGTATGAATTTGATAAAATGGGATACTTGTTAACTGGGAATACCCGTGCGTTCTTAAGGTCACCAGTCATTATAAAAACAACAAATATTTGAAAGTAAATTCTAGATGTGTTAAAGTGAGTTGAACACTTTACAAGAATCAGTAAACAGCAAAACACAAACGACGACGCAGCGAGCTGCAAAGATTTATCAGTGTGATCGATTCGATAGAACTGAGGAGATAATTTCTTGCTAATTATCACATATTAATTATTCTGTATTTTGTTTAATCTTTGTGCTGAAACTACTAACATGTTTGGAATCAAAATCTTGTTGTTTTGTTGTCTCGTTGCCGTTGCAGTCGGAGAATTGTCCAGTGAGTATTAAATTTATCTCTATTTTCATTGCGGGAAGAATTAGAAAATAATTAAAGAAAATTTTCCGCGGTATTAATTAAATACCATCATTGCATGAGCGCTTCGCGACTTCTATTACTAGACGCTTGTATAGAAATGTATGTAATACATTTTTAAATATTTATTTTCCAAATCTCATCAAGATAACTTGATTATTCTCTAGTATTTTGTTTTGAAAGTAAAAGAACTTTTAAAAAAGATTTCCTTTATGTTTTTTCTCATTCTCACCCTGATAGAAAATTATCTTCCAACGCAGTTTCACACTTGCGAGATTGCCACAAGCTTATTCTAAACTTCACTTTTTTTTATATATATATATATAGTTTCTCGGGCTTCCTAGGCACGTAGCCTTTTATCGCCCCTAATATTGTTCTGCTTCTTCTTATACATTATATCCAGACAACAAGAATGATCAATTCATGGCTACTGCTGTTATAAAATTCGGTTTCTCAATCAAAAAGGCGGTGTTAACAGGAAGCGTCTGCGAAGTCTGTAGCACCGCCCTTTGGAGTCCATTTCTTGTTAATGCTGTTAAACTTCACTTTCGATTTCTCATATAGAAATTCATTTGCAATGAAATTTTCACACTTGCCAAGTAAACAATTTGGTGAAGTGTCCTATTTAGTGACGTTTCTATCACTATTTCACTTCAATTATAGTTCGCATCAACTTTATCTTAATTTGTATTCCGACAGGTGGAATAATTTCGCTATTTGTAGCCGATAAAGTAGACATTTTATATGAAAGACTGTGAGAAACTGAACTCTTTCATGACAAAAAAATCATGACGCATCTTCAATATGATGTCAACTATGATGTATGATGTTACTAGCTTACTACAAGCTAATTAAAGCGGTTAATATTCTATTTGGTTCAAAGTTAAATTTCTACATCGATTCATTATCGAAGAAAGCGTACTTAATTATTATTATTATTGAGAAAATAAGAATAAATATTGTAATGTATTAATTTATCACACCTGGCTGTAATTACCTAATGTAACCTCAAAATAATACACAGTATTTACAATGACATAATAAATATTACTTAAAGTTACATAACACTTATGTAACTAATATAACTAAACGTTAAATATTAATTATTTGTATTTGACACATTGAGACTGCATTGATAATTACCCAAACCTGATTATTGCGGCCCTGATAATGTTGTTGTATATTTGACCTTGGCTATATTGACCTTTAATGCAATAAAAAGAGTAATGTTAATAACAAGCTACAGGGTGTCCTGAGGAAAATATTAAATATGTTTAAAATAGTTTACTTCTTGCATGGGAAGGTTCTGTTGTAATATTAACTTGTCCTATATTATTTTAGTGTTTCTAAAACAACTAGTAGCGCATTGTAATTGAATTAACAAAGTCAATTAACATTCTTGTATTATTAACCGCTTGATTCTATTATAAAAGCAATTGCTAATGAATAATATATGACTTTTGCAACAAAATATATTTCTAGGTTATGCTATATGTTTTTATATGATAACTAATGTAAAATTATGTGCAAAACCTGTAGTTATATTTAATAGCATTGTTTTCGTTTTCAGTTCCGGATTTTTGCCTAAAACCTTTCGAAAGCGGAACTTGCAAAGAAAAGAATGTGGTCTACGCTTTCGAGAGAAAGCACGGTCGATGTTACAGGGCACAGTATAGCGGATGTGGAGGAAATGGAAACAAATTCGCCACTCTACAACAATGCATTGACACTTGTATACCAGCCCCAGAACTTCATGAGTCTCATAAGATCGAAAATCGGTTCAAGGAGACGGAAACACCCGATTACAAACTTCACGAGGTCAGAGTCGACGACAACTTGAACTCCTGGGGAAGTCTGTTCGCTGAAGAATGATCTATCTATTTCATTTATCAATTATTTGTAGTAATAATCAATTAATATTAATCCTAATGTGATTTTGTAAACTTTTTTTATAACAAATAAATTTTGTAAATTATATATTCATTGTAATAACTTTAGGATTAATTAATGTGAATCTTGAAAAAATGGTGGCTAAAAATGGCCAGTGGTTCCTAAGATAAAAGCAGTTAATAATAATCTGATAGAGGGCTCAATTTAGTACAATTTATACATAAATAGCGTCAAATTTGAAACAGCTTGTATTGTAAATACTTTTAGAACAGTTTTAAATAAAAAATATGTGTTTATATAATATACACAGGTACAATACATAGTTATTGGCGTTGAACTAGTTCCGATAACCGGTTTGCGTATGAAAATTTGAATATATAATTGATTAATAAATATATAACAGAATAATACGCTATAGCCTAAGAGTTTAATAATATAATCATCATGTTCACAAGCACAGAGGCGGATTCAATTTATTTATTTTTATAAAAGAGTCAAGAAGTACACAAACAAGAGTGTGTAACCTTTAAAATTTTGGTAGAAAACCTATTCTTCATTTTGACAAATTAAACATGTTTTTAAACGTAGTTTTTTATGCTGATTCCAAAAATGAAATCCATTTTTAAATATCTCTATTATTTATGCCTAAACATGCCGATATCTAGAAAAGCGGGACACCTACATAAAAACAAATTGCAGATTTGAAATCAGCGTAAAAAAGTACGTTAAGAACCACTTAAAAATAAACAATTTCACAATTCACAAGGTCACAATTTTTATGAAATTAACAAGAGTAAAACCTTTAAAAATTTGATAGAAAATCAATATTTTATTTTGACAAATTAAACATGTTTTCTAACGTAGTTTTTTATGCTGATTTCAAAACTGGAAATCATTTTTAAATACCTTTATTTTTATATTAACTATATTTAGAAACTAAAAAGAGAACAACTAATAGGAATTTATGAAGCCGTACTTAGTGCACCCCGTTTTATGAAATGCATACTGCGATTTTTATGAAATTAACAAGAGTATAACCGATAGTTGGTATTATGAATGTGATAATTAAATTATAACCTAACTATATCAATATTTTTCCATCTGATTCACCTCTGCTAAAACTATTTACCAATTAGTAATCCGTCATCTTAACAAAAACATGGAAACTGCTACCGCATAAGTAAACAATATTTTTCTACATTTAATATTTCTTAGATTTATGCTGCGAGTATAGCTTACTAGATACGCATCATGTTAATAACCATTATATAAACATTATTAATAATTTATTAATAAATTATTTCAATTAGACAATTATTTTATAATGAAATCAACTTCTGTGAGGTACGCGTATTCAATATTCGCGTATCGCGTTTAAGAACCCAATGGACCATGCTGATAAACTTTTCGATAGAAATACATGAATATTTTTATGTTAATTGAAACTAAACGGTGTCGGGTATGGGAATGGTTGTTAGGCTTACATATAAATAACCCAATCGAGAAGATGACTTAGTTTTAGAGGAGATGCACTAAGATTTATTTTCTGAAGAGATACCTTGCGTGCTTATGCATCTTTGGTATTCATCTTAGGTAACAGCCCCGGGATTGTGACAGTCGCACATACTTTATAGCACCAGTTAGTGTAGTGATCAGAATTATATTTTATAGGGATGAAAATTTGTGGCCTGAAGTTATACGTATGGAACTAAGACTGTCTAAAAAGGAAGATAAACTTATTAACCAATATTCATCACGGAAGAATTGGAAGAGTAAAAATAAGTTGTAACCCCGCGTTTTCTACTTAGGAAGGTTGGTGAAGCAACTCCTCTTTCTACATTAAAAGTATAATAACAGTAAATAGGTCCCAATTAACCCTCGCCACTGGAACTAGTTTTATTAATTTTAAAATATTTATATTCAAATTTCTAGATAAAATTATTACCTCGATTCACTTTCTATATTTAAATTAGATTGCCGAAATCATACTACCAAGAACTAATGAAGTATATCCACCGTGTATACTATTTTAGTATCAAAAACATTCTTACCACACTGTACAAGTTGTTAACACCATCATTCGATGATATGATTACGTGTTCAATATTTTGAACATAAAATATAAATAAATTCTTTCGTCAGTATCGATTATATTTTGATTTATACATGGTTTTACGTATATTATATTTTGGGCTATATTTATTTTATATATAACTAAACTAAAGTAGATATTTGTGAGAGATAATTGCGTTCAATCTAATCTCACACTGCATTCAATCTCAATCTGAACCTTTCCTCACATGCACACTTGTTATTCCCTCGGGACCCTCTGGTTATCTTCGAGAATTCGGCAAAGGATATAGCAAACCGATTTGGCGGGGTCTTTGTTCTTGAGACTATTATTTATTAAGTTTATTATATTATTAAATAATCTGCATGTCAACATCTAACAAGATATGAGAGCTGGAATGAATATATAGATGAGAATACATGTTCGTAAAAAATAATCATAATAAAAAAATGTGGGGCTTCTCTAAAATATAAGTAGCACTATTTAAAAAGTGTACGAATACAGAAATTGTTATATGTTATATAGGTAACAAGTTGTCAAGCATTTCACAATCTATTATACAATCTTTGATATGTGATTCAGCCTACATAATTTAGCACCGCAACAATACTATCACATCTAGTACCAACAAGTTTTTGCTTGTTTAATTTCTTTTCTTTTAACTGATAATTATAAAATATGCTAATTACATGGATAATGAACTCTAAATTTGGTGTAACAACAGTAACGGTATTTTTAGATAATATTTTTTACTTGTTAATAATTCTATTATACTTATTACATATGCATAACTAAAGTTTATCATCGGAGTTCATCATTACCGGTTGATCCGATTCTAAACATAGTCCAGCAGTGTTACAACAAACAAATGAAGATTTAGTTAGTTAGAAAGGTAATTAGAATTGCAAATGTAAATCTAATAGATTAACAATTGAGTTGTGCTTTTTTTTAACTAAAATAAAAAAATAATTATTTAGTTCAAACATTTTTTTATGGTGCGAAACGAGGTATATGAGTAACTTGGTGTTGAATATATTAAATAATAGAGCGATGATGAAATAAATATATGTTCGTATTCTATCTGAACAGATTTCAAGTTATCAACTTAGCAACTTCTTATACCCATTCTCATTAATTGTAATATAATAATTATGTATATTGTAGATTTGTTATTTATTAATTCTTATAATTAGTTTATCATTTGAAGAATTCATTTCCGTTTGGATAATCACCAGAATTTAGGAATGTTATCATGCAATTAACAATAAATAAGATCTGTGCGAATTGAGATGCGTACTAAACCATCAGGCACGGCTCTGTTCTGCCGCTCTAAGCCACATGACACCACGTGCTAATAGATTTTGGAACTGGTCATTCAACTCTACAGAATGAAGCTATTATACATATATCATTATATGCAAATGACCGGATAAGATTGTCTTATTTGTAATATTGTTATAAATAGAAGAACAAATCGAAGAACGTCTTTTAAATTAAATTATAAAAGGTATTGATGCAATACCTACATAAAAATAATTGTTTAGATTGCAAAATAAATAGTATTTAATTTTATAAATACACAAATATCCGAAAATATTAAGCATTTCTTTAAACGAATTCTAAAGAATGCTAAATAGCTTTAAAAAAATTAGTGCAATATATTTATACAAGATTTATAAAAGCTTCTAGCGCGACTAGATGACAGAAATTGTAATTGGATAGAGATAAATATCCTTTGAAAAAATGGAATTCAAAGAAGTACCTATGAAAAAGGAAGTAGAATTCATACAAAGTACATGTGAATTATGAATTAGTGAAAAGATAACACTAGTTTAGTAAAAAAAGATTACAATTTGTAGCCAAATTTTTATATGTTGAAATCATGGCAATTACAAGTCCAATCATTTAAGGAGTGACATTCTTGTCTTTGTTAAATAACCGTTCGATTGTAATCTTCCTTCTTTGATCTTAAACACTCCTCCAACTAGTACTATTAAGCATTTTAGATAGAGATAATGTTAGATTATTTAAATCTAGTTTTCTACAAAGCAAATCATATTGAAGATGCATGAAATGTCCTTTTTATCATCTACAAATGACAAAACCACTCCACCTGTTGTAATACAAATGAAGATAAAGTTGATGCAAACTGTAATTGAAATGCAATATTGAAAAAAAACATCACAACATTCATGTAATATTTTACCTATACGAAACCTAGTAATATTTCATTTAAAAATGTGTTGTTTTACCATTTTATAGGTATTTCTTCTTCTTCTTCAATGGCTCGACAGCACTGGATGGGCCCTGGCCTTCTCAAGAATTTTATTCCAGGCCTCTCTTTTTTTCACTCTCAGAGCGGCGCCGGATGATTTAATTACTTGAGATTTCGTAACAAGGTTTTTTACGGGGTAGAGTTGTTAGCACCACGCCCAACCCCCAACCTGGAGGACCAGTCCTCTGATATAATCCCCAGGGGCAGGGTGCCCGGCTATACACCCAGGCACTGGGTACCCGTTTTAGTCGCCTCTTACGACATGCATGAGCAACATTGGGACTATTCTTTCACACCCGGTCACCACTCGGGTGGTATATAGGCATTTTAAAAACATTTAATCATTTAAAACATGTTTAGAAGAAATAGCATTTAAAGAAATGTCAGTGGAGGCAAAATGTAGATCTATTTTTCAAGAAACTGTAGAATACAAAACAAAATGTAAGATATACGTAACTGTGTTTAGCGGGCTCCGAGATATAAGCAAGACAAATCTTGTTATGTTTACTCTAGTCGTTGTATACACTTTTCCTTCCTTTTACCTTTTCTTCTACACCATAATGTTTGAAATCTTAATTGGAATTATTCTATCAATACTACATAGTCTACATCAGCTGCTACGCATATAGGCGCCTCGCACAATCCTGCAACAAACCCTTTTTACTCTTCACCGTACAAACCAAACGAATGCTGTTTTACGAGCATTTCTTTGAAGAAACACTTACGTTACGTTAAGACCAAGAAGAAGGATCAACAGCAACGGCAACGACAACGTTAGCGTCGCAGCCCCGTGCGCGTCAACGGATCAACTTCGTTCAGTCAGTTAGCTATCGGGATCAGCACTAGCATCAAGCACTAGATCGAGGCACGTCACAGTGTGATCAGTATCTTCATCTTGTGTGACAAACGAGATTTAGACAGATCGTATTCACAGCATCCATCTGAACGCATCAGCCCGCGAAATCAAATCAGTTACCATCGCGTATCTTCAGTGATTGTGATGACAGTGTTAATCAGGAAGCCGTGAACATATTTATTGATTTCATTTTCAATCAAATTTATTTTGACAGTTTTTTTTTTTAATAATGCATTTTAAAATAAAGTTTATTGAGAGCTGATTAATAGAAAAATATTCAGGTAAATCATGTTTCTTAATAATTAATTAAATCTTAATTAGAAAGAGTAGTTTTTATATTACTTTAATTGTTTTATTATTTGTATACAGGTTTTTTAATTTGACAAATTAAACAAGCTTTCTAACGTAGTTTTTTACGATGATTCCAAAATTGGAAACCGTTTTTAAAAATCTGCATTATTTACGCCGTAACGTGCCGATATCTCAAAAACCAAGCCACCTATATAAAAATAAATTGCAGTTTTCAAATAATCATACAAAATTACGTCAAGATATTATTTTACGGGATACATTTTAAAATATCTGACCTATAATATAAAAACCAGTAAATTAGATCATAAAACGTTGTAAATCAGGTAAAATTCTTTACGTTAAAGGTAACTTTGATTATGTTTGATTAACCTTAAAGACACTTTACTATTTTTAACGCGTAGGTTTCGTTATAGCATTTATTTAAGGTAATAAACACATTTTGTGTTTAGTAAATATTATATTAAAAAATATTTGCAATTATTATTGCTTCTATTTGCATTATTTTTCCTACCCTGAATATGTTAAAGTTTTAACTGATTATATTCCCAATACCACTAATCACTGAGCTATCAAACGCGTTGATATTTAATTGATTTTCAATAATCTAACAAATACAATAACATAATTACAATATATATATACGTAATATACTAGCGAATCATTTTTGTGCAAATACGAAGTCGAAAAGCTACAGCAATATTCGATACGTATATATTTTCATCCCCTATGACCTACGTGATGCACCCCTTTATGTTTTACGGTGATCTTTATCTTATTAACGATTCCATTAAACCCCGCTTATGCCGCATGTCGTGACAGAAGTATCGTGTTAGTTGTTTGGGGTTGTTAAAGGGTTGTTCTTCACTTTAAATATACAATTTGTGTTCACAGGAGCGTACCAAGTACGACAGAAAACTATAAGACAGTGGTTCTTAACTTTTTTCGAAGTAAATAAATAGAAATACTTTTATAAAACATAAAATAAGTTACCTTACATTCATCTGATATTTTACAAGAGCAAAACTAGCTTTCTAAAAGTCTTTTATCTTTGAAAAGGGCTTCTTAAGGTTTGATAATCATCTATGCATCTTTTTATGTTTAGCAACAGTTGTCAAAACCCTGTCGAATGAAAAAACTGTTGTTAAAAATATATTAGGTCTTTTATTAATAATTTTGCAACTCCATATGGTATCCATATCAACAGCTAGGTAGAGGAGCGATCTCTATTCCTCGAATGTCCTAAATGATGAACCCCCGAATACCTCTTAAACCGTGTCAGTGTATAACTAGTTCGAATGTTAGAGTTATATTTAAATTCCGTTAATTTAATCCTACACTATACTATATTAAAAAGCAAGGTATCAACTTCACCAGATATTTTTTAAAAACTAGTAATATTTTTACACCCTTTGGCAATCCTGAGTTTCAATGAACAAGGGATGGCAACCCATCAGCCGAGACACGCACCTATCGTGATCCAGTGACTTAATGGCGTGTCCCTATCTGTTTTATGGCTTTGTTACAAGCAAATGATGCACACTCAACGTAACATGCGCTAACAAATGCATTTATGACAGTATACTCCACAATGAACTACTTATGCGTGCAATTAAAAAGTCAATTTTGTCAGAAAAAACTTCGTCTCTCTTTGCATTCCTTAAAAAAACAAGTTGTGCAATTTAGATATTGTAACCTTACATTCATTAGTCAGATATTTATTATTATATTTCTCCAAGAAAGCAAAAGACAAAGTTTAGTAGTTATGTGATATACTTCAAATTACGAGAGTTCGGCGGCGACTCATACTTAAAACAAGTTGTGGGGTATAAACTGTCGATACAACTAAAAAGCACTGACTCACTTATTTTTTTATAATGTATATAGAAAGAAATAAGATAATATTCATTATCGTATTATAGATTTATACCGCTTTTATAACCCCTTTTAAGTACTGCCGAACTGTCGTGATTTTGACTTTATCACACTTCTGAATCTTCTGAATCTCTTCTTTAAAACTGGTGTTTACCATATTGTAAAACACTCTACCTCTTCTTCTTCTTCTTCTTCAGTGGCTCGACAGCCCTGGCCTTCTCAAGAATTTTTTCCGAATGATTTAATTACTTGAGATTTCGTAACAATGTTTTTTTCACGGGGTGGAGTTGTTAGTACCACGCCCAACCCCCAGCCTGGAGGACCAGTCCCCTGATATAATCCCCAGGGGCAGGGTGCCCGGCTATACCCTCAGGCACTGGGTACCCATTTTAGTCGCCTCTTACGACATGCATGAGCAACATTGGGACTATTCTTCCATACCCGGTCACCACTCGGGAATTATAACAAAACCCAGATATCTGGCCCGGGGATCGAACCCGAGGACATAGTAGTCAGAGTCAAGCATCTCTACCTCTAGCATTATTATATTTGCTTAATTGTAAAGTTAGCGAATCTAGCGTAACTTATACGAACTATAATTTACATGTATGTATAATCAAAGTGCGTGATTTACAGGCAACTAGCTTAACTTAGATTTTGTGAAAAACAATGAATTATGAATATCCTAAAGCGTAGTTCTTACGGGGAGATATTAGTCCTTCATAATTGCGTATTCTTACAAAAGTTGAATACTACCTGAATCAGATTTAACGACACTCATTGCATAAATGTCTTGAACAGATCTTTGATAATCGTGAGATTCAACTCAAATTAATATCATACATTTCATTATATCCTTTTTAACGTCTGTCATAGGAGCAGAGCCTATATACTGCGCAACGGCGCCTAAACGTAATGGGCACCTATTTATAAAAAAAATGAAATAAATTTGTTTTTGAAATTCAAATAAGATTCATTCTTTTCATTCATTATTTATTACTTAAAAATTAGAACACTATTAGCGAAACAAATTTATATAACAAAGTAATTCTCTAGAGTGATTCTTTTTATGGATTAAAGGTTTATAAAGTATCCTTATTTAGTTAGAAGAAATATTACTAGGTTAATAATACATGAATGTAAAGCAACATCCATAGTTTTGTTTATTGTGCTCAGTAAAAAGTCTTTCTTAAATTAGTATTGCTAGGCAAATATGACCTTAGTGTTATAGTGCATATTATTACATAATGCACTACATCTCATACTGCAAACGTGTGCAAATTTGAAAGAATATGTAAATGTGAATGCTATTTATATATAAGTATAACTATAGTTTGAAAATAAAAACAAGTAAAAATATCTTTGTCTGGATCAAGATCCATAGAGCAGATACTCGATGCATTCGTTTACCAGAAGAAAATGAAAGTACACTGTTAAATTAATAATAGAAATGAATTTTTAACAAATCTTTACTTTTTTCAGAATGACATTTCCGAAGAATATTGTCTTCATTTTGTGCCTATTTTCATCGTATACAATCTCTACAGTGGAAAGCTGTGACACTTCTAAAGCAGCTTTTAAAAGCGATGAAACAGTGGAATTGAAAACTGAAGTTCAGCACTCGGAGTTTCTTTATACTTGCGGATCAAAACAGTGAGTAGCTAATTACTTTATCTAAAATATAATGTCTTATGATCTATCTATTCATCTGCACATTAGTCTACTTGTTAAACTACTTTTCTCCTAATTAAAAGTCAATAATTATTTCGACATTTATTTATTGATAAGACTTTTATTTCTTAAACCTTTGTTGTGCATTTTCTTTCATGACAAGGGGGAGCAAGTGCACCAATCGCTTTAACCTCCAGTTAACTCCTTCAATAAGGTGTTGAACCCTTCTAATCATCACAATGATTCAAGTTCAATAATATTGTCCCAGTGATTGCTCTGTTCATTATAACAATTTTAATCTTTTATTTAATAAACAAATATTCTGTAATATCAATACCGTCTCGCTTTATTATCGGGCTCAATAAACATTCAAAATCAAACTCAGATTACCAATCCAAAGAATTTTTGTTTTGTTTTTGAATATATTAGTTGTAGACAAAATATATTACCTTTAAATGAATACAGATTTTATAAATAATTAAAAAACAAGAAGTAAACATAATATCCGGCATGTGCAAGGCTAACTGGGCCATTGATATTTGCAGTTTAATCAAAATCTTGTTTGCCATTTAACATTTACAGAATTCTTTATATTTTGTTGCGATTGTTTTTAAAAATATATAAATCGATACATCGATGTAGATTTACGACCAGGGGCGCTATTTCTGAGTTTTGTGAATAATGATCGTGATTGAACAGATCTGATTTATATAAGTAAAACATTTTACAAATCACTTTTTAATTAATTATTATTATAGTTCAGGAATACTCTTTTAAAAGTAATTCGTAAAATGTTTCACTCATATAAATCAGATCTGTTCGATCACGATCATTGCTCACAAGACTCATGAATAGGGCCCTAGCTCTTAAATGAACAGTTGTACATCTACTCTAAAACAGAAGATCTGACGATGAGAGGACGGTAGCATCGACACGTTTGTTTACACAGCAGATATTTCAATATCTATGGCATTTGTAAGATCTGATTGCAAACAAAAATCTTACTCATACTCGAGTCTCACTTCTGATTTTCGTTCACTAGTCGTGTTGCAGAAAGCTTTACTTCTTTTCTATAAATGTCATACGTGTTTGGAATAATTAGGTTAATTAACTTATATACTAGCTGTATACAATGCATCCTACCGTTATATAAAGAATGTCTCAGGTTGGGATTGACCCAGGCTCATATCCATGGCCAAGCAATAAGATAAAATATAGACAGATCTAGAATTGTACTTGGAGCGAAATATCGGTAATATTATTTTCTGACAAGAAAGACCCAGTAAACATTTTGGAGTCACTTTGACATCATATTGGAGATGCGTATGATTTTTTTGTCATGAAAGAGTTCATTTATAGTTCAGTTTCTCACAATCGTTTATATGAAATGTCTGTTTTATCGGCTACAGATGAGGGAACCACTCCACCTGTCGGAATACAAATGAAGATAAAGTTGACTATAATTGAAGTGAAATAGTGATACGTCATAAAAAGGGACACTTCACTAAATGTTTACTGGGGAGTTTCTGTCATATTACCAGGGTCTCAGATGAGATCTCTGTCTCCGTTTTGATCCGTTGTTCAGATTTTAGTGTTTACACATACGATAAAAGTACAGTTCATCTGATCAGATTAAGTTAAAGGCACTTAAAACTGTTTCACTCAAGAACGTATTACTTTCATGTTCACTGGGTAATAAAAATAATTTCCAAGTCCCATTTCTTGTCATAACCTATAAAATTAAAATATAGCAATATAAAGAAATGTTTGAAAATATCTCATAAATAAAAATGAATGTCATTTACGGAAAACCCATGCAGATGCTGTTACAGATGCTGCGATGTCGCGAGACGCAACGTCTCTTCTCTTGTCTTCCGTTCGTACAGCAATAAATCGTTAGTAGGTCAGACGAATAGTCTTTGAAATACGAAAATAAAACACTAAACGATCCTCCTTCCATCACCCTATCACCCTCCCTCCCAGAGTATAGTGTTCCAGACTACAACAGAATCCTAAGGATAGTGGATGTTGAACACAGGAGGCAGCTGTAGCGTGTAGTTTTCCGAAAAGCGTCTGTTAATGTCACCAGTATAAATAAGTAAAACCCATTATTTAAAATGTTTGTTGCATATATTATATTTCTGGATATTTTGTTTTGTTTTCAGCAGTATGAGTTTGTACATTAAGGAATTAGTTTTACACTGTTAAATTAAATATAAGCATTCTATAAATGTGATGTGAAATCTTGCTTTAATTTCTATAAAACTGTACTATAAATTAAATATAAAGTTGACTACCAGAACCTCAAATGTCCAATTATGTTTTAAGGGGGTATTCTACTGTAGAGGCATGAATTTCGCCCGGTTTTTGAAGCGCTGTACGAAGCAAACAAAAAATATTTTTACAATCAATTTATTTATTATTTGTTTATTGATGTTTTATTATTACATAAAAAAAATTTAAAAAAAAAATAATTGAAATTGACAAAGTTATATGCAGTCAAAGTGAGTGGTCAAAAAAAAAGATGGTGTCCTGGCGTGCATGATTCCAACCCTCCTGGTGTTCGGAAACATAAAAAACAGACGGATTCTTAATTATTATAGATGCTGCTATCGCATGAACCTTGGATAAGCTAAAGAAATTTTTTTTCTCAAAATGGCGGCAGTTTGAAAAAAAAAATATTTTTTTTCATCTATTTTTAACAATTCCGAATTTTTTAAAAATACTAAATGAGAAGTTATAAATTTGGGCGTGGTTCACGCGATGTAGCGACGTATAGGGAACATCCTCTTCAAATTTGAAGTGAATCAGTTCATTAGAACTTGAGATATCATTACCGCCAGCTCGAAAAAAGTAGTTCCCAGAAAAACACTTTCAAAGTTTTATAACTCATATAATAATATATATAACTATATATTATTATATGGCTATAACTCATGAAATAATGGGAAGTTTGAAAAATCCTTTTAATGACATATTTTTGAATATCTAAACTTTGAAAATATGAAAAAAAAAAATTTTCGATTTTTTCAAAATACTACAGTAGAATACTGCCTTAATAACTCGTTTCTACATAATTAGCTGTATTACTATTACTGTTATTGAAAAAATAAATTTGCGTTGCGTCGAAAATGTAATAAGAAGTTAGAGATACCAAAAGTTGACACATTGCCACACTTTAAAAAGTGAATGATCCTCATATGTATATAGTAATCAATACATATATACTCGTACACATAAAAATGTATTTAAAGAATACAATAAAAACAATTTAATGTGTTTTAAACTGACTTCTTTTGTTGCATCTTAAGATAATCTGCGTTTGTTCCACTTTAAGAGAATGATGTTACAAAATAGCAAAGTGAAAAAAAGTGAATACAATAACAAAATATATGAATGAAGCTTTACACATTTAAAGAATTGAACACCGCAAGATAACAACCATTCGGTGCGTACTTCAGGGCCGTACTTAGAATCAATTTATTTTTAACAGTTATTAGCACTTAAAACAATATATACTTTTTTAAACATTTACAATACATAATTTACAACTTATAGACACGAGTATGGGTATTTAAAATAAAGAGATTAAATTAGTTTTATTGATAAAGTCAATAATGTTTTTTAGACTTTCCCTGCTTTCAAATATGTGCCTTATATTCGTCAGGCATGTTACAGCCTTGTCTGTGTGACGAGTATCTGGAGTATCGATGAATAATATGATTTACTGTTAGTGTGGTATTATATTGTTCACATATTAGTTGCTGTTGTCATCATATAATCAATTTTACTTGATCCAACAACCAAACGCAGAACCCTTTGGGGATGAAAACCGAAGAGACGGCAATCAACGTCAAGTATTAATCCTCTCCTCCACTGTTCTATCTAGGGGGAGAGGGAGAGGGTTCTTTAAGCTGGTTAAGAGCTTGAGCCACTTCCTTAGCTTCGATCCTGGATTACCTGGAATTGTCGAGTAGAAATAAACGTCAAATATTAAAATAATTTGCTATAAATTATAAAACCACATACAATAACAAAGAAGTAAGAAACAGAGATATTAAAGATGGACATACACACAGAAAAATACACACACACACACAATTACGAAACAGCTTCAATATTTTTATGTGGCAATTAATGAATTTGATTCCTTGGACAGTTATTATGTTCAATTTAAAAACAGTATAATAAAATGTAAAATATATTAATCAGTTCTTTTAAATTTTGAAATATTTCTGTAATTTATGCCTGCGCGGTGCATATAGTGTTCACAAGCGCCTCAAATTTCCAATAAGTTAATAAGTTCCAATAAAAATTGGAATTTAACTAGAAAATATAGCAATATTAATTTTCAAAACTTATTTTTGCGGTTCAAACTCATTAAAAGCCAGTGGAAGAAAGCTTAAAATGTAGATACGTTATTCATCTAACTAATTGCAGCTTTAGATTTTGATTCGCGTTTACAGTTACTCACATAAAACGATTTAAACATAAAAAAAACATGGTTGTTTTGATAACATTTAACCTGCTGTATAGTATCGCCATCTATATTTCGCGAATCAAAAATGGCGAAGTATCGTTTCACCTTAATCAATTATAATATTGTTAAATGCGATTAATTTAGCGTTATGATGTCATTCCCGCGGCTGAGGCTGACGTTTCTGTCCTCCCATGGAGTCTCACTGTCTGTCTGCATCTTTGTTCTAACGCACCGTATGTTAGTGGGGCAGTTTAGTTCACTAGCGTCGGTATAGCAAGCGTCGTCGAGTTGTAGGCTTACTGAGAGCGTCGCGGTGCTCTGGATTTAGAAGAGGTCTTCGTCGGCTGACCCTGAGGCTGTCTGTGTGCTAGCACGTTAGGATACGATCTGAATATCTTAATCTTACAATGTAATTCAAACATATGTGCATTTATGTGACTCAACAGAAAATATTTGCGAAAGAAAGTACACTGTTAGTTTGAAATAATGTGTAAGGGAATCATAAGAAAAATTTACCTAATTTACTATGTTGTAAATACCTTATCTACATAAAAAAGTGTTCTGCTAATTCGAAACAGCTCTTTTTATTGTTGGTTATACATTGGTTTAAGAATACTTTATTATTAAGTTAATTTTAAAATAGTTTTAAGACTAATATATATACACAATATATTTTATCTTACTCTAAAATGAATGCTATCTTCTTTTATTTACGTCATACTTCTTAAATCTTCTTCGATTTCTTCTTCTTCGTTCTTCAAAATGATTGTAACGTTTCCTTAATTTCAAATACATGACCCATACTTTAATTTTGAGCCTAAACCATTTAATTTTCGATATAAACTCACAAATAATGGCAGCAACACTGACAATATAGCCTGCAACCAACATAATAAAGGCGCCTTGCAAATGGCTAATAGATAAGGGCTCGACAGTACTTTCTTCCATAATTTTTAACGTAAATCTATGTAAAACATCTTTCTGTAACTTGTTC
Source organism: Panorpa germanica (assembly GCA_963678705.1). NCBI lineage: Eukaryota > Metazoa > Arthropoda > Insecta > Mecoptera > Panorpidae > Panorpa > Panorpa germanica. Next base: position 2,315,707 of record OY783222.1, read on the forward strand.
ATCAAACCATTAGTCTGATATTTAGAAATAAAGACATTTATCTTATCCAGGAGAGGAAAACCTTTCTTGATAATCATTTGAAGTTGAATAGAACGAACAGGTTCATCCATTTCGCGCAAATGAGAGGAGAAGTTTGCGAACTTAGCTCCGATGCTGTTAAATAATATAGCAGATCTTTTGTCGGTGATAGTTTTATTGAGGGTTTCCCTTTTTAGTACTTCGAATCGTCTAATGATCTCTATGTCTTCTTCTTCATCTTCATGAAACCAATCTTTTACATCCGATGCTCCAAAAATTCGTAGATTGTTTTTAAGGATATCATTAACTGAATTTATTTTCGGGTAATACAATGGCTCTGTGAGCACCATTATCAGTTTCGTTTGATAAGCTGTCATAATGTTAAGGCTGTATATTGTCACCGCAACGAAGAACACCCGCAAAGCATGTGACACCGGTCTTTCGTTGGACGAAACTCCAAGAAGCAAACACAGGTTGCTGAGAAAGCAGATAACGATATTTCGATGCCCCGGCGTTTCGTGAAGCGCTCGACCAAAGAAGCACCAAATGAAGGATGTTATTATGAACAAGACAATAACGGCCAACCAAGTTGCTTTAGCAAAGATCATCACCAGGCCCATCCAATGGGGAAGACGCTTTGCGTACGGCACGAACCAGCTGTAGTCGTCACGGAGATAAGGCAGAGAAGTATCGAACGCCAGCTGGACGTCGTTGTCTGGGAAGTATCCTCCTATGGAGAGCTGTGCGTCACCTTTAAAAAGATCATGCAAAGCCCCGTTCCAATCGGGTTGTTCTCCCCGCTCCATTTCCGCAGGAACACAAGTAACATTCGACTGAAACTGTAAATGTCTCTCAATTTCATTCATGAGGTAAATTTCAAGACCCCCACTGCAGTTTTTATTAATGAAGGGAGGTTTTTCCATCATGACCACATTCACTGTACAATTCTTCAGACCATCTGGAACTCTGCTCTCTATATATAAATGAGTAATTCTAAATTGATTCGCTTTCATTTTTCCTTCCTCGCAATTGGTTAGCTTCCTTGTCTCGATATCAGTGCAGGAGTTTGTGTACGGGAACCCTCCAAACACTTCGTAGTTCATGAGATTTTCTTTCGATTGCAATATTACAATAGTTTTGTACAAATTAAACTTCCACAGCTGACTTAGAATCATGTAAGCCATCCCTAAATTATGGCATGTCGTTTCTGTCGAAAAGACGATCACCTTAGCACGGTTGGACCACGAAACTCTGGATCTAAGTTCAATTAGCTTCTCAATTAGAAGACCGAATTGGTCAATAATGATTATATACATATTATCTTCGACTACCAACTCAGTTTCCGGATCTGAGCTGTTTTCACGGGGTCTTGTGTTCCCTAGCGCCACTACAAGCCATGCGGAGTAATTGTGAACCTGGTAGTAGACCTGGTTGAGTACTTCAGATGCTGGAGATGTCATGTTTAAGGAATCACTCATCACGAGAATACCCGACTTTAATGAACTTCTTGCGATTGAGAAAATGCATTTACTAGAAATGCTTTGAACGGTTGGCCCAAGCGGGTTTATGTTTGGTCTTTGAAGTGACGGTACTGTGATTAACATTATTACCATTATTTTACCAATTAGATTCATTTTTTTATGTATTAAAACCATCACTTTATGTTATTCACTTGTTGTGTCACACAATAGTTAGATATTCTTTATTAAACTGCTCTTGAAATATCCACAAAAGCCCTAATAACCTAATTTATATATGTCGTGTTGAAAACGATGAGAACACAGGGCCGTAATAGGTATAGATGCACTGTGTTAATTTAAATGTATTATAAATCTATTTTAGGTAGCGATTCATTATATTAGTGTCAGTAGTATTTTGTAAGCATTTAAGTAAATCTTCTTCTTCTTCTTCAGTGGCTCGACAGCCCTGGGTGGGCCCTGGCCTTCTCAAGAATTTTTTCCGAATGACTTAATTACTTGAGATTTCGTAACAAGGTTTTTTTCACGGGGGGAGTTGTTAGCATCACGCCCACAACCCTTAACCTGAAGGACCAGTCCCCTGTTATAATCTCCAGGGGCAGGGTGCCCGGCTATACCCCCAGGCACTGGGTACCCATTTTAGTCGCCTCTTACGACATGCATGAGCAACATTGGGACTATTCTTTCACACCCGGTCACCACTCGGGAAATTTAAGTAAATATTAAATATAAATAAAATCCTTGCAAGAATATGGGTTAGATTTTGTTTGTTCAACGAATTATTGTTACTCTTTAGTAAAAGAAAGCTGCCAGAATATGGTATATGAAGCTTTTTAACTCGTGTTCAACGTAATTTGTTATATTTCCTAGTAACCCATGTGTATTAAACTACTACAAATTTAAGATAAAGTGTACTTATAGTATACATGGCGTAATATTCCAAGCGCCTCTGTTCTTTTTCCCTCGAAACACAAACTTTATGCAACATATTATGCATTACTATCTCAAATGTGAATATGTCATGATATTTGACCAATGAGCATGCAATTCCAGTAAAGTTTTATTAAATACATATAACAATAATTATATTAATTTTATAGGTTGCGCCATTCGTCACCACGTGTAATTTGAGAAGCTATATATAGACCGCAGACATTAATTTGCAGCTAATAATGATGTAACACTCATTGGCAGATGGATATACGCCAATAATTAGCTAATATATAGCAAGTGTCACTAATTAGTTCCTTTGGTGTCCACTAGAGTTTTCCTATTCGTGTGAACTTATTAGAAGCGTGTCACTAACTTCACTCTGCTATTTATGTTCAACATGACATGACATGTCGACTTGTATTTTTTAATGCATTTAGAAATTGATGAAGCATCACTCAACGCGATCAAAGATAATTATTATTTATTGTTTTATTGGTCGGTTTTAGAGAGAACAAAGTCGAAAGGAGTTCTGGAGGATGGAGATGAGCTGTAAATAGATCTACTTTGAGCTAGGCCCTTAAAACTAGTTGTATAATTGATTTTAGGATAAAAGAAATAAGGTTTCCCATATTGCGTAACATTACAGAGCCCTTCTGTCTATACAATATGTACAATGAGTACAATATGATTTCCAAATAGAAGTACAGAAAAATACTTATCTTTACATATCTTAAAAAGTTTTAAAAATAAACTTACTGGAAATGAAGTCACTGTGATTTGTGGAAATGAATCGCCATCGAAGAGACAAAGTATAAATAAACAATTCTACCCTTATTAAATACCCAGTAAACATTTTGGAGCATTTTGGAATGACTTTGACATCATATTGGAGATGCGTATGATTTTTTTGTCATGAAAGAGTTCATTTATAGTTCAGTTTCTCACAATCGTTCATATGAAATGTCTGTTTTATCGGCTACAGATGACGGAACCACTCCACCTGTCGGAATACAAATGAAGATAAAGTTGATGCGAACTATAACTGAAGTGAAATAGTGATAGAAACGTCACAAAAAGAGACACTTCACTAAATGTTTACTGGGTACTGTTTATAGTTCAAATTACGAGAGTTCGGCAGCGACTCATACTTAAAACAAGTTGTGGGGTATAAACTGTCGATATAACTAAAAAGCACTGACTCACTTATTTTTCTATAATGTGTATTGACACGAATAAGATAAAATTCATTATCGTATTATAGATTTATACCGCTCTTATAACATCTTTTAGGTATAAGTCACCGCCGAACTCTCGTGATTTGGACTATACTGATTATTCTGGAACAACATTTGGTTTGCGAACCATAACTGAATTTATATAAAGCTATTTTTATTCAATTCACAACTTTATAGAGTTATTAACGATTGAAATAGTTATTTCTGTTATGTTAATAAATAAATGATAAAGCTGTTGACATCATTGCTTCCTCATCGTCTTCCCCATTACCATTTGCCATCGCTGTAGAACAAGAGAAGTGTAAAAGAGATGCAGGATTAAACGTCATATCAATAGCATCTGTTGAGGCAATAAAAAATAACTAAAATTATTTCTCGAGTTATTAAAATCATCAACTACTAGGACAAGTACAAGAATATTACGCAGTAAAACAAAATTAAAACTTGAAATAACTTTTTTTTGGATATTTAATAAAAAAAATTAGTTAACCTCTACTTCAATAAAGAATTTAAAAATCAGTTCATAACACAATTGTCTCATTCAGCTTTAACAATTTCTTATAAATCAGAATACTTAGAAGTCACAAAAGATAGGACTATAGAGATATAGAGTACTTTGTTTATATTTATGTACTACTTACACATAACCTCACTTTATATTCTTTTTATTCTCTTTTTCTCATTATTTCACTAATAGACTTTAGTCTGGACAGTTCTGGCTTTTAAAATCATTCCATTCAATCAGAGAGACAACACTGAACAGGCAACTTGCCAAAAGATCGCACAACACAAAGCAAAGTCTATCACCATCGCTATCGCAATCGCAATCGCAATCGCATCACGTTGTCAAACATGCGCACGCATCGACGACATGTCGTTATTATTTAGTATTTGTCAAAATATAATTAGGTAAACAATAATTAGTTAAGGTGAATTTCACAGCCACTCTGTATAAGCATTCTAAAGCATAATAATTATACAGTATGGTAAAACGTATTAGAAAATGTATAGAATACTTCGCGATAACTCGGACTCAGTCGGTTTCACTCGGGGTAAAGAATACTCATGAAACAAAAAATACATTTTTAAAAAAAATCTTGTCTAAACATTAAATATCTGTGTCTTTAATATCTAATCCGGCACTGCTTTTAGATGTTAGGCGTCTAATAAGATTTCACTCTCACATTCTTGTGAACCACGTTTCCTGTTCAGACAACTTAAGTACATATTATATCTCGTTTAAAAATATATTTTTAAAATATGTCATTTTTTTCTTGATATATATAAATCATAAAGTGACATAAATCATAATCAGATAAACGTACTCTTTTAGAAAACATAATAATTACAATAATTATCTGCAAGATTGTTTCTTTAATGCAGTGAAATATTTCCTTATATATAGCGAGATACATGAGGGCCTTATTAGGGCCGTGCCAGGTGTATACATATGAGGTCTGTTCTAAAAATAAGGTTAATTTTCAAATTTCGCGGGCTACGTACATTCGATTATCGATTTTTTTATTTTGTTATGTTGGTACACTCGTCTCGAACATATGTTCACAGTTTTAGCTATACAGCACATTTAGTTTGTTTGTGAGAGGCATAAAAGTTAGAAGTGTGTTGCGTGTTCGGCGATTTTCTGCTGTCGAAAAACATGGATCAAAGAGTTTGCATTAAATTTTGTGTGAAAAATGGAATCAAGTGTTCCAAAACACTTGAAATGTTGAAAGTGTTCGTACATTAGAGTCACCTTCCCTACTGGAACCTTATCAGAATTCTTACAACACCTATAGTAAAATTCCCCTCTGCTCGATCAATTTCAAAGTGAAATTCGATTGTCTTACTCACTTAAATTAATAAAAACTTGGATCTGCCGTTTTCTCAATATTTTCTTTCAGACATTTTAGGTCCAATGTATTCAAGAGAGATCTACGTTCTGTATTTGATATAAACAATTCGGATTAATCGCAAAAGTATAAAGAGATTTGTAATGTAATCAAATGTTGAAAATATTAAACAATGTTAGTTAAAACTCAGTTCAATGACAGCTTCTGTATTAGGCTAGAGCAGAGCTTTGGAACCTTTTCTGTATAAATATAAAACATAAAAGAGTATTTTCATTATGAACATTTGTAATTTCTGATATCAGAATAATATATTTGAGCGGTGCACTTGTTGTAGATTTTATTGTAATAAATATGATGGTTTAATATATATTTCGGAGTTGAAAATTAAATATTACCGAGGTAACGGTTTAGAACAGGTAAAATTTAAGGTGCTGACTTGTTCTTATTGTGATTAGATCGTTTCAAAGTAAGGAGAACGTTTATTCAAGAAAGAGCGAGAGTTATGTGATCTATGGTGAACAAATTATTGTTTTTGTTTCTTAAAATCATATTTCTAGTTGCTAGTATCTTCTAAAACACATATGTGGGTCTAATAGATAACCTAAACCATATCTAAAATGTGTTTAACTTATTGTTACAAAGAAAAAAGGTTCCATGTCTCTGGTTTAGAATGCTTTACAAAGGTTCTATTTCTGTGTCCTCACGAAGTGTTAATTTGTTGTATTTTATAGACTGTAAACACATGCTCCATCTATTGTTGATAATAAATTTATTTTTATTCAATTATTAATAAATTTAATGTGTATTTTGTTAAATTTATTGCCTAGACTTATTTGATTATAATCTTTAGTTTTCTAAGTAGTCTGACTTTATTTGAACTGTTTCCGGCCATCTGTTGTATATATCTTCTGTTCGTATTTTACTACGTCTGAATTACTCCAGTAAATCACGACATATTATACTTACAGCTTTCTAAGTAAATGTTACTGTCACTATTTATGTTTTAGAGTAGATCAAATTATTAGCAAGATGAATTTCGTAATATTTTCTTATTCTTGCAATATCTTTTTACCAGTAAGTCCTATAATAAAAATAGTTATGACCAATCTGATAGAAGACTAAATTTACTACATTTTCTTCATACAACACTTTTTTGTATGTCGTATAGATATTGAGCTACACCGCTGTGAAGTAGACCACTGAAAATTACTAACATTCAATAGCGAGTGCACGCGCTTACAATTATGCCAATATTTTCTAAACCCGTTATAGTATCTAAAAATATGATATATTATTTAAAAGGATTTTTAACGTTCTAAAAGTTTTATTTAAACATTTTTTTGATAAAATAAATAGTTTATATTATAAAAATAATTTTTGAATATTTTTATTTAATTTTGAAACTTTGATTATAGATTGCGGTTGTTCATCAAAACCGATGGAAATTTGACTATAGTATTGATTCCTTGTACGTCGAATATCTTCTGGACCATTGACCACCAAACGCATTCTCAATATGGTAAGCATTAACATTACTTACTCTAATTTTTTAATCTAACTATATTTAATTAAACCTGTTGGTTATAAACAATAATTGTTAATTTCAGAAAAGAATCAACCAGGAATAAACATTTTCAGTAACAGTTCCGGTCAAATGGTCAGCTTTGGTAACAAAACTGTATCTGCCGGTGTCTACACAATAGGTTTAGTGGCTTTAGAAAGAGACAGCTATGTCCGCCTCTATGCCACACAACGGCCAGGAGGACCACCATTTCTTGCAAAAACTCATGTACCTAATATCAAGTATAAAATTACCAACAAAAGAAGAAATTCCAGAGGAAACAACATGAGCATCAGATGGCGTTGGGATAGAAGGTAGGATTAAAGTATTCATTAAAATACTTTTAGTAGTGTCGAGGGAGAGAAGCTTGCTAGGTTGTTGAAAGCTAATTCTCAATCACATTCCGGCTTTCCGGCTTAAATTTTAATAGGACTAACAGTCTTTATTTAAGAACAAGCTGTATTAAACATTTAGATACTTTCGATGTGTTGGAAAAATAAGTAATATCTTGAATATGTATCTGAATTTATTATTATTGTTTATTGTAATGTTTTTGCTATTAGGCACTACATTCTTCAGCCTTAAATCCATCAATTACCCAGTAAACATTTTGGAGCATTTTGGAGTCACTTTGACATCATATTAGAGATGCGTATGATTTTTTTGTCATGAAAGAGTTCATTTATAGTTCAGTTTCTCACAATCGTTCATATGAAATGTCTGTTTTACCGGCTACAGATGACGGAACCACTCCACCTGTCGGAATACAAATGAAGATAAAGTTGATACGAACTATAATTGAAGTGAAATAGTGATAGAAACGTCACTAAAAGGGACACTTCACCAAATGTTTACTGGGTACTTACCATTGTGCTTAATTACATTCCAATTCCAAAAGAAAAAAGATCTACAACTCTTGTCTCTTCGTCTCTTTGTCACTTCAGATTAAAATCACATATGCTCTGGCATTACTTTCCTCGTTCCTTTTCTCTATTTCCGCCATCCATCTCTTCCCTTCACTGCCTCCCTTTAATAACTGCACAATATTCTTCTCGCTCATTACTTTTTTCAGACAAGCAAACTTAATGTGCTGCAGTGTTTCAAACTCCGTTTCATATATCTGAATTTTAATCTACCATTTCATCACTGTATCAAAAACTGTATTAACTTCCAAGGAAGCTCTGTCATTCGTCTAACAGTCGTCAAGGAAGAACATGTGAGATCTTTACAATTCCCTGTACAGTTACTCTTCTAATCTAATTATCGAAATCAACTTTTTATTCCTTACTTTTAATGTTCTTCAATTTTTTTTCATAATCAACATTCCTCTAAGTAGGCATTCACATTTATTTCTCACATTTATTTAAAATAACGTCATTTCTTCAGATTTACACTTTAAGACGATCATACCAGTATGTTCTCCATCTTCCATGGTCTCGATTCTTTCCTGTTTTGTCTTGTCCATCGTGGCCATCGTGTCCATCGAGGACGTGGTAATGTCACTACTCGATTGTGATAATCAGATAGCTGATTGAAAAACATCTTTTTATAGAACATACTCTCATCATCCTAGCTGAACGGATCAGATCAGATCCAGCATCATGTAGGATGGACCATTCCACTATGGTTTATAGATCACTAACCTTATTGCGATGGATTGACAGTGATAGATTTATCAGTTATAACAACACGTTTCTAAATTAATTATATTTATAATAATTTTCTTGGAAATTGCGCGAGATATCTGCAATGATATTAATCATTGATTGAAATTGATGTTAATAAATGTGTATTGGCGTGTCTAATTTAATAAATATCTAAATATTGACGGAGATATAGCAATTACAAATTCGAATTGTAGTTTTAGTGCTAGAGATGTCGGCCATGTTTATGACGTAACATGTCTGCACTATTAAGCGCTCTATGGATAAGAGTGGTGTGTTGAATATGCTATCTCTTTTACGCTCTGTTGTAGTTAAGACATAGGACACTATCCCATTGTGATTGCAAGGATTGTTATTCAAAGGGACTACGTTTTCACATTTGTTAACCATGCGGACACTTAACTTTAGAGTGTCATATGAAATAAATGAAAACTATTGTATAGGATAATGATTACTTGTCGTTCATGAATTATTTTACCATGTAAAGTGAATAGTTTTGTAGAATGGCTCCTGACTAAGACTTAACTTACAGTTCAGTGCATTTGAACGAACGAGGACTTTGACTAATGGTAACTTTTAACTCGTATTAAAACAAACAAATAATTTCCTATAAATCAGACGATTGGAAACTAGAAGACCTATGGTAAATTGCATTGTTAGCTCATGTCTGTAGATTAATACATATAGTTAACCAACTACACCGATAATTATCATAATATATGTAATGCTAATAAGGCATTAACAACAAAACTGTTGAGAAAGGTCTTTTCAGACCAGATGACAGCTCTTCTACGAAGATTAAAGGTAATAAGACGTGAGAATAATAATAATATGTGAACATATATCGTAATGTTTATTTATACATAATATAGCATAACATAACCTGCCTCAACGTCTTATTCGAATGAATTGAAACATATTTAATTCTTTCATTGTTACTTTGTACAAGAATATACTCAAGCACAGGGTGATGCTAAAGTAACGATACGTCTTTGATAACTCTTTCAAATATTGCATTCAAGTCATGTCCTTATTTATCACTTAACACGCTAATATCTCGAAACAAAGACATCTATTTAAAAATAAATTGCAGATTTGAAATCAGCGTAAAAAACTACGCCTAAAACCATTCAAAATTAAACAGAATAAAATGTTGAATTTTTATGAAATTAACAAATAAAATATGTTTTCTAACATAGTTTTTTATGCTGGTTTCAAAAATGAAATCCATTTTTAAATATCTCTATTAATTATGCCTAAACATGCCGATATCTCGAAAACCGGGACACCTACCAAAAAACAAATTTCAAATTTGAAATGAGCGTACAAGTACGTCAAGAACCATTCAAAAATAAACAACATAAAAACTTCAATTTTTATGAAATTAACAAGAGTATAACCTTGTTAATTAACCTTTAAAAATTTGATAAAAACTCAATATTTTCTTTTGACAAATTAAATATATTTTTTAACGTAGTTTTTTGCGCTGATTTCAAAATTGGAAACATTTTTAAATATCTGCATTATTTACGCCTTAACGTGCCGATATTTTAAAAACCAAAGTACTTATTTAAAAATAAATTGCAGATTTGAAATGAGCATAAAAATTTGTTAAGCGATATAAAATTTTCAATTTGTATCAAAATAACAAGAGTATAACCTTTAAAATTTTGAATAAAAAGCAACTTATAAACAAAGTAATAACTACTTGGCTCTGACTACAGACGATTTTACATCGACAAGGCAAGTTATTTCATCAATAGAAAACAATATATCTCAAGAGTCGTTACCAACGGACTCTCACTTAATAACTAAGTCTAAAACAAAATAGGTTTTTTCAACACAACTCATCCATTGTTTTTTGTGTACCCTGTATTATTGTACGTTTGTTCGTATAATGCACTCCTTTTCATTTCGTTGCGTTGTTCTGTGTGTATTTGCCTTCAAGGTGAGGCAGTATGGATTTCAAAGTTTTTATTTTCCATTAACAAGTTCATTGATATATACAATTTAATATTAACTCGATTTTAAGAGTTGTTTCAAATGATTATATACATTTCTTGGTATTTTTATTATGTATATGTGTTGTTATAACAATAACAGTTTGTTATAATGATTGTTAAATATTCTACAATGAACAGAGAGAAAATAAGCGTTGGTTATAGTGGCTTAAACACCACAAGAAACGGGCTTGTGAACCATGTCTTAACTTCTATAAAACTCCAAGACATGTAACGTCACGTTCGCTTTCTTGCTATCTCTTTTATACAACAGTGGGAGGAGTGCTAAATTATCATCTCTTATCAAACACTAACGACAACGCGATTAATTCTAATTACGATAATTAATTTTCAGCAAAGTAGACCCTCATCTAATGCATTACTGCCTTTCTGTAAACTCCCGTGTAAACTATCCTACACTGTGCCGAGCAATTGGTGATTCCGGTTCCGGAATAATTCCACCATCATCATCAACATCTCTAAGTTCTCTTCAACGACATAAAACAGAAATAGCGCACAAAGCGGCAATATACAACACAAGCCAAAGAGGTAATACATCCGAGAAAATCGTCTCTTATAAACACTTATTTATCTGATGGATAAATTTACCTGCAAGATACAAAAATCGGTACGAAGATAAACCAATCCGTTATATTTCAGGTAGAGGAAGAGTAACTGATGAAAATATGCTTGTCCGATGTGTTAAAGACAAGACCTATACAGATATATCTGGTTTGGAAGCTGGAAAGGTGTACTACTTCGATTTGTTTGCATTTGATACAACAACTAATGTATCATATCTCTATGGATCAATTGTACAAAAGCTTGATAAACCACGATCCTTAACCCTGAGAGATGGTAGAGAAGAAATTATCAATTTTAGAACCTTGGACAAGGCAACATTTAAATTTAAAGTAAGAAATGTATGTATGTTAATATAATACACATTTAACAATATTTAAACAACTATAATATCTTAAAACTAAAGAAGAAACTGTATGTTATAGGTTTGAGTCTTTGCTTTCCTTATTTATGTATTTTAAATTTCCATTTAATATATTTCTTGACAGGTTGGACGTCGATCTGTACCTGAAATGTCTGTATACATAGTAGCTTGTGGTGGAGCTGTCGATGTAAAAATATTTAACAAGAAGCAGCAAGTAGCGCATAAAAGAATGATAGAATCTTATTCTAGAATAAAGGTTAAAAATGTTAAAAAGGGACAGAGATATATCATCAAATTAGCACCTAGTAATGAAGAAGAAGGACAACGACTAACAAAAGCTGAGGTACTTATATATAAAGCTTTAGAATAAGTTTCCAAAGCATCTATAATTATCAAATTACACTAATTCTAAATTCAACAATATATTTCTGATTCTAAATTCATAATTCTAAGTTAATTCATCTTAATACAGTAATGACAACTTTCACAAATTTTCTTCTATTTTTTTGTATTACAGATTCGCGTAACAGCTAGACAACGGCCTCCCCAAATACCAGATTTGCCTAGAAATAGAGAAGTTCAAGAAATAACTGAAATGCGAAATTGTACCTCTACAACAATTAGCTGGATGTTGAGCGCAGACACTCGAAATTACTCGTAAGAATGCTTGTGTCCTTAATTTTTAGTGGTCGATATTTCAATTGTTGATTGAAATTGATGTTAATAAATGTGTATTGGCGTATCTATTTTATTAAATATCTAAATATTGACGGAGATATAGCAATTAAAAGCGCTAGAAATGGTCGGCCATATTTATATGACGTCAAATGCATTTTAATCGAAATAACCAAGTCAAGTCAAAGAATAATAAGCTTTTATGGTATTTAACCCTGTTATGGCGGACATAATATTGGAATTTTATTGTTCCTTGAAATAATTGTAAATAATATTTGATATTTTGATATATAAATAGATATAGCAGAGATTTATGAGCTGTAAGGTTGGTAACCTGTAAACTTTCCAGAGTTCTAACTTGAATATGCTATCTCTTTTACGCTCTGTTGTATAAAAGAGATAGCAACTACCGCTTGTTATGTCAGATGCATTAAAGAGAAAAAATGACTGTTTTAATTGTCAATATCTCTTGAAATATAAGAAGTTATTAAAAAATAATTGGACCTCCTACTATTCTGACAGTCTTTTCATTGTGTCATGGCCTTATAGTACCTAAGAAAATGTTCTTCTTGACTTTAAGGACTGCTTCAGGGCAAAACGTCTCATGAAAAGCTACCCCATGTGGTGGTTGGCATATGAATATAAAACAACATTTCAAATGTAACTAAGTTTTATTTTGATCTAGATATTGTATCTTGGCAAAGGAAGTGTCAAGTGATCTTGAAGACAATCAGATTCCCCCCAATCAATGCCAGTTGAACGTGCAGTTGCAAAGTAACGGTGTAAGGATCTGTTTCTACAAACGAAACGACAAAAAGTAAGTCTCAGTTATTAACAAAGCAATCTAAACCAATATCTACAAATTGCCAAATTATTTTGTATAGTTCTTGAGAGATTTATTAGTTTAGGCAACTTATTATCAGACCTGATTCGACGCGATGAATCAATTTGAGTAATTTATGATTCAAGTACCACCTACGTAAGAGTGTTATAAATCAGTGCCGAATTAATTAATTAATTAAAGGTATGTTTAGTATTAGAGATAAAAAGTTACCTTGTACATAGTTATGAAAGTCTACCGGCTGATTTCATACAAAGCGAATATTTTCCGCGAAAACAATTTTGATAACAACATAAAATATTACAGGGACGAATTTAAAAAGTAGTACTATTATCAAAGGCCTGTATTTTCCAAATTACGTTACTGAAATTTACCCAAAACTATCAGCTAATCTTAAATAAAGTGCATTATCAGTGGCACATTTTGGAACCGGTTAAAGTAGTTTAATTTAAGAAATATAGGCATTTGAAAACCGTCTCACAAAACAGGTGTTCAAAGCTAAAATAAAAACAAAACGTAAAATAATAAACACAAATTCCTCCAACTTATTTTCTATTCTTGCTTTAACATATCTTCTTCTTCTTTTGCGCTTTCTTTTCTCTATTTCCCTCTATTCTTGAGTTTCTCTATTCCTTTTTCCTTGTCAGTCCTTAAATTCATTGTATCTTCTAGTTATACATTCTTTTCCATATTCTTAATTATCTGTATCTTCTCCTGCTCCCCTTTATCTATCTCTTTCTCTTTTTTCCCTATACATTCGTAAGTCTAAATATATATAACTTTATATTTTCAGAAAAGAAGTTCCCTACTCCAGAAAAATTCGATTTTTGGATCCTGGTAAAACCTTCCTTATACAAGTAAGTGTTATTTGCATGTATTGATTATAACATGCCACGAAAGCGCAGTGACGTCATCTTTGTAGTAATGTAGCGTACGTTTAGAGTAATAAAAGAGTAAAGGATAATACACCTTACACGACAAGGTGTTTTAAATTTAGCCTTAAGTAAACTGTAATAATTAGTCATTAGAGAAATGCTCTACATGATATTAACCTTCTAATGTCCTTTTCAGGTGACAGCTCAAGTCGGACGGGGCAGAATCTTAGCGTACAAATTATTAAAAATAAAAACGAACAACGTTTGTAAGAATGATATAACAGAGACATAAAATATAACTTTCAATTAATATTTAATTCAAATAATAGAGTTCGCTTTTGTGGTAGTTAACCCAATAACATAGTTATTTAGCATTTACGTAACATTTACGTTTATATTATAAAGTATATGTTACGTAAATGTTATATTTATGTTTACTGGGTACTAAATTAATAGCGTATTTATAATAATTTAAATGTAAGAGTCTAGAAATATGTAGAATAACGTCCATATGAACATTATTATTTATTTTACACAATATTTTATAAAATGTTTTTTGTTATTAAAAGCTTCTGATTTTTAGGTTAGAATTTTGACAGTTTAGGGAGTAATGGATTTTAAATTATATGTTGCATTTAAAGAAAAACAAGTAGCCGTTATATTTTTGTTAAATATGTACAAACAATTACTTCAAAGACATCGCTACCACATACCATACCCAAATAATTAATTAAATAGTTTTTAATATAAATAAGTTTGACTTAGTATATTATTTTATATTAGAATTTTGTAATACAATTTTGATAGCTAATAAACTTTGTACTTTTATATGAATTTAATACGTTAATGTTTTGTGTTTATTAATTTAATACCCTAATCCGTGCTGGTGTTAAACTCTTGTTATCTAGACCATAATATGTAATTAATGTTGTATTTAAAACTATTTTCAATATTAATTTTGATAAGATATTGATCATATAAAACTTATAGCAGCTGGGCATTTTGTTTTTCTGTTGAATTATTTGTAAATACGTACTGGATGTAATTCTAGTAACTTATTCAATTGTTTAGGAATTTATATGGTTTTAAGATGTAATAGAAATGTAATTATTAAGATTCAGGGCCAATTCTTCAAAATACAGTGAAGCTACAGTTATAATAATACCCTAAAGAATATGCTATTCAATTCTAGTCAACCAAGGATTATGCGAAACCTCAGTTAGCAAAGATTAGCGTTTAGTGATACATGCTAAATAAAATAGCTTGCCCTGGAGCTATAGTCCAAATTACGAGAGTTCGGCGGTGATTTACACTTATCTATAATACGATAATGAATTTTATCTTCTTCGTTTCCTATATAAATTATAGAAAAATAAGTGAGTTCAGTACTTTTTAGTTACACCGGCAGTTTATACCCCACAACTTGTTTTAAGTATGAGTCGCCGCCAAATTCTCGTAATTTGAACTATAACAGAAAACCTAATATGTCATAGGCCTGTCGCACTATTCGAACTCTCAAAATAAGCAGAATCGTGTGTCTTTGCATGTGTTGTGTCACAATACATACATACCACGTACCGATACGACAGTACGCCAGATCAAACTTGTGTACTGTAGCAGAGAAAATTTTTACTTTTATTTTTATTGATACACCACTGTTCCGTTCCAATCTAAGTCGGTCGATGGCACTTACAAGGTATAGCGTTGTAGCCTGTATACGCTTGGTTAAAATTTGCTGAAATTCGGTTGCAATGTGAGAGGTACGTAAACTTTTTCGCTTGCAGTGCGCGAGGGTTAGTTACATTTACACGGTTCGGAATGCTACAATTAATTTCTTTTTAATTGAAACAATTTTCTTTGGTTCTGACGACATGTCTACTCTGTGTCTTAAAAGAGAAGATGTAACACACATTCAAGTCAAGTTGTTCAATAATTTCGAGAAATACTGATATCTACATCACTTCTAGAACATTCCCACTAAAGCCCCGCGTATTATGTCAACGGGAATGTATTTTTTATCATCTCATTTACGACGCACGTCTATTTTTTACACTTTACAGCTATTACATACAAATTTACGAGCCGACGCGTTGTGTTGCGCTGGGTTTGTTTGCATTTCTGCTTCGCGACAGATGTCGTTATTGACACTTTTATTAATTACCAGGCCTTGTTAAGTTTTGCAAAACAAAATAAAAAACACTAATTAATTAATCAGGCTGTAGCTGTGTCTATAAATTGCAATATATTTTTACATGCTCTTTGAAGTAATCTTTTTATTATTAATATGTTTAAATATCCTGCTGAACACAAAACAAATATTTTTAACCTCACGTTACGTTTTATTATTTGACGAAGTGTTGATTTCAAATGTACAATTTACTTTTAGAATGGTGCCTTGGTTTTCAAGATATCAGCCCGTTAAAGCGTAAATAATGCAGATATTTAAAAATGGTTATCAATTTCAAAATTAGCATAAAGAACTACGTTAGAAAACATATTTAATTTATTAAAATAAAAAATGTGTTTTTTTATCAAAATTTTAAAGGTTATACTCTTGTTAATTTCATAAAAATCTCGGTTGCTTTCCATGTGTACTATAAATTGCAATAAAGTAATTTTTTTATATGAAATTAAGTTCGGCCATCCCTGTTTTAAATGATTAAAGTATAATAAATAAATAATGCAATAATTTAATGACCTAATTACAAACTAATCATCATAAATAATATTTAGCAGCCCGATGTTCCGCCGTGTTTAGTGTAGGGACGCGCGTCACTTCGTTGACATGGGCTATCGCACCCTGCGGGACAACAGACGCCTGATAAAGCTATTGTGATGCCTCGGCGCTGTTATCACGACGCGATGCTTTTATTAATCACTTCTCAGGAACAAACCAGAGCAGATCGCTCAAGCGGTAATTAAACTACAATAATTTCGCAAGGAGTTTTAAGCAAGTGTATTAATTTAGTGCGAAAAATGGAACTTCACACAATGAACAAAATTTTTAGTCTTGATGCGTTTTCAATGCCATCCTTGGTAAGTTTTTTTGGAACAAAATATAATGGTTTTTTTGCCATTATAAATCTTTATTGGTGTGAGTGAATAATCTTTGTTTTAGATTGTTGAGACACTATGGGACTCCCGAAACAGAATTCTGGATATTTACATGATAATGTTTACTTATGACCAACGAATTACATTTACTGTGCTAATTTCTATATTAATTATTATTGCTATCGTTGCCAACTTAGCGACAATTTACGCCAACATAAGAAGGTTTGTGTTCAATTTTTAAGTGTTTTAAAAATTTACTTTGAAACCATTTAAGTGATTACTCCATAAGTATAACAAAAATATATTATTTTGACGCATTCACACATATACAGGGTGTTTGGTAGCAAGGTAGTTGAGACCATTGAGAACATTTTGAGCCATACATGTCTTAGCCGAAGTTTGCTTAATTATTTTTATGAAGTACTGAAGGTCCCCTTAAGGCTTTGCACCTTGTAAACTAATATAATACCTAAAAAGCAATGTGTTTTTCTGGAATATATTTAAATTGAATTGATATTTGTGATTAATATATGCAAATTTTACTAATACTTCGTACTTATTGAAAATTTTCTAAACTACAGAAAAAACCGCCCTATGTATCAAGCATGCCTTCTCTCATTAGCTGTCAGTGACGTACTGAATGTTATCTTCAGTGGCGCTCATTATTTGTCTCAAGTTTCGAGAAGACTTTCTGCTGAATGGGTAAGTACAGTACCTTTTGTACTATTTTTATTTTGAGTTTAAATGTTTTAACCTTAAAATTACTCCCGTAGTTTCGATATACTTTTTTCTTATTAATTAATATTTAATTTTCTACTTATACTTAAAAAAGCCCACTTCTGAAATGTTCCAGATCCTTGGTGAGCTGATGTGTTCCATGATACCATTCATTCAAACCTGCGCCATTTTGGCTAGTAGTTTCACTTTGACTGGAATCGCTTTAGACAGATATTGGGCTATCGTCCGAGCTCTGAGAGGACAATGGGAGCCTGGTGGTTTATTTAGTGCCGCATCGGTCGTCATCGTCTGGGGATTAGCTGCAGGTAACTTAATCCTCGTCCTTAATCCCTATTCAACACATCTAGTACTCATAATTATGGAATTCTCTAGGTATTGCAAGTCCAATGTTGTCAACCTACTTCACAGTGGACATTTCGGTAATTGACACCGATCCCAACAACCACACCGTCGCTGTAGGCATCTCGGAAGCTACCCTTTGCTACGGTGCTAAGACGGACACTTCTTACTACTACATCATAATCTTCACTCTGATATTTCTGCCGCTGTTCTGCACCTTTATTTGGCTCTACACTACAATCGCTCGAGAAATCTGGAAGCGGCGTTTACCCGTCGCGCCTAGACAACCGGCAACCAGTAACAACATGAGTAGCACCGTCGTTAATGACACAGCAACTTCCGACGTTAGTAAGCGCACGTCAGATACGTACTACGGGAACAGGGGGGTATCTACCATCTCTGGAAACCCTGGAAAAGGAGAAAACGGTGCGCACAGTCGAATGAAGAAAGAGAAGAATGTCAGGATGGAAAGGAAAGTAAGAACTTTTAAGGTTATCTTGATTTTAATGGCAGTTTTCTTCATCTGCAAGCTGCCTAGCTGGATTTTTACTCTGATTAAGCTCAATAGCAAAGACGACATGGCGTCAAACCTTCACTGGATGCTCCAGTATTCCTTCAACGTCTTAACACTAATCTCGAGTTGCTTAAATCCATTTTTATACACATTCTTAAACGAAACTATCTTCTACACAGAGAAGATTCGAGAGTTTCTTTCTAAAGTGTGTTGCTTTTGTTGCATTTGTAACAAAAATCAAAGAGATGAACAAGTTATAACAACTGAAGATCACAACCAGAGAGCTTCTGTGTGCTCCAATATGGTTCCCAGAGGTCCTTATGCGGAACAAGAAAGGAAGGAAAAGTTTTATCAAAAAAATATTGTTCAGGAGCAGTGGAAACCTAAGATGGAGTCTGGAGTGTATATTGGAACTGAAAAGGAAGAAAATGATGAAAAGATCATCTAAGATATACAATATATACTTATTAAAACATATTTATGAGTTTATGTTACTACAATTTAAATACTATAGACACATTTTTAAATTATTTTAAATTTAAAGAAGTTACTTATTATTTGCTAAGGATAGATTATTTAAGATAATAATAGAGTATTTTACAAAGGTAACATTCTGTTTAGAGATAAATTTTACATAGATACTATCACATGTATTTATTATTCCTGCCTGCCACTTTCCTGTATTAAATTTGTAATAAATAAACTTCAAAAGAATTAACAATTGTTTTAAATAAACCAAACATTTAATCTTCAAGTATAACTCTTTTCTCTGAAAGCCATCTCTTAAAATTAGAAGCCGATTGTTGCGCTAGTTGGTGAAGTTTAACACCAGCGTTATTCGAGTTTAATACTTCATTTTCTAAAATATCCTTACATTTTATAATTAGATTTTGAGCTTCTTTAAGATACTCGATTGCCTTAACCTTTCCGTCTTCATTTAAATCAATTTTCCTTTTCCCTAACTGTACTAAAGCTAAATGTAGTTCATGGACTAGAACCCCTGAGTAAAGTTGCAAACGAGCGTTATAGGGATCTACTTTATCGGTAACGCTTAACAGATCTCTACACATGGTTATTTTTCTGTTAAGTAAATCATCAGATAACTGATTTGGAAGGTATCCTTGTTGATAACCATACAACTGTATCAAACTATGCTTTATTTCATAAATATGGTAATGATTTTTATGTAAAAACAATGACATCTTATCTAGTAGCTCCTCCAAGTCTCTGACGTTTGGTTTCTTAGCTAGAACAGTGTCGACATCTTCCCCCATTTGTAGAACTATTTGCGTAACTTCAGAGTTCTTTAATTTAACAGGGCATTTATCGCAAGCCCATTCTGTTTCTGGGTTTATTGGATCGAGCGGTAGTTGAATTCCTCCACAAGGTTTCAGCTCTGTGCCGAAGCATTTGAGGGCGCTGAGGTAAGTACCAAATTCAGTGGGGTCCTCACATCGTGCACAACGGCAACTAAAGTATTTGGTGGTTTTTAAGTGATCCTGACGAGCCTGAGTGCCCCATAAAGCATGGGTGTACATTGTTGTAATGTTTTCTCCCTTTTTGATTGGTCTAACAGCTTTCACAGTGATTTTAAAACGTTTTTGAGCGTCTGTTGATGTTGTGTCGAACAAGTGAGTTGTATTTGGGATGCAATTGTGTTCCATCAGATAAACAGTTGGATACATGGCTGTCAACTCGATTCCAGTGTTTAGTTGAATGTCCAGAGCGTTCACATCCAGAATTCCAGAGATGCGGTGAAGAAGTGTTGGTGATATGTTCTCCAGAACTTTCATACCGGTTTGATCTTCCATTAGATCCATGACTTTGAAGTAGTTTTCTTGTAGATACCGGATTTGATCTTCTGTTTCTCTGTAGGATAATATTGGAACATGTATTCACGCTAAATTCTTTGGTGATTGTTTAACGATGCTCACCTGTACGCTTCTGTGCCTTCCTTGCGGTGATCCATGTGACTTTCCATTTCGTTTAATTGCTGCCATTTTTTAGGAAATTTCCGTTGCATAACTAAACAACGCAGTAAGACGAGTGCAGAATATCTGAATAGTTATTAGTTCAATTGTATTTGGTTGGTAAAAGTTATCGATATCGATAGATATTGAGTTAGATAGTGAGTTAGTTACCTGTAGTAACGATTTCCAAGTTTTGTCAAATCTGGGCCGGCTCCTAGACGTAGCACCACGCATTCAGCACCATGGTGAAGAGGGTCTGCAAGGCCTGGACAATGGGCGGTACAAACTGGCCACTCACATCTGCAGTGACAAAGAACTTACTAACATATATCAGATGGTCGTGTCATGAAATACCGTACACATTTAGAAACGATCCCAGTCAACAGTGACGTATTAATAGAAACGAAATGCAAAGTAATATAAATCGAGAATGGTTTAAAAAGAATTATAGAAAATGGAACTAACTTAGGGCATCTTTCTCCATGATTGATGTTGATAGGTCTGTAGCAACCTACGCATGGGCCAACACCCGAAAATAAGTCATCATCTTGATGTGTTTTTGGACCTACAGCAAGTGGCAATTCCGACACGATAATATCACCTGGATTCAGATCACGAGATGCCACTAGATGTCGTCCTAATTTTGAGTTGGAAATCACCTAAGAATTAGAAATTATGAATAAATAATTTATTTAAAATTGCTTAGTAATAAGTATACAATTTTTTTTATTTTCCATACCTTATATGGTTTGCAAGCGTCTTTGTGCTTCTTCCAATGTTCCTTCTGGTGATCCTTGCCGCAGTAAGACACGGATTTGCAGCCTGCACATTTCAGATCGGCCGGTTGGTTGCATACAATGCAACTTACATTGGATTCCATGTTTGGCTTAACCTGTGAATAATTTCTTTGTTACAAAAAGAAACGTCTCTATCAAAAATGTAACGGTTATACTCTTGTTAATTTCATAATAATAGCAGTATGAATTTCATAAAACGGGGTGCAGGAAGTACGGCTGTTTAAATTCTTTTTAGTTTCTAAATATAATAACTATTAGAGATATTTAAAAATGATTTTTAGTTTTAAAATCAGAAGAAAAAACTACGTTCGAAAACATGTTTTATTTGCTAAAAGAAAAAATTGATTTTTTATCGAATTTTTAAAGGTTATACTCTTGTTAATTTCATAAAAATTCAACTTTTGATTTTGTTTATTTTTGATTGGTTCTTGACGTACTTTTTTACGCTAATATCAAATTTGTAATTTGTTTTTTTGTAAGTGTCCCGGTTTTCGAGATATCGGCATGTTTAGGCATAAATAATAGAAATATTTAAAAATGGATTTAATTTTTGAAATCAGCATAGAAAACTACGTTCGAAAACATGTTTTATTTGCCAAAACAAAAAATTGATTTTTTAACAAAATATAGAAGGTTGTTAATTTCATAAAAATCGTAGTATGAATTTCATAAAACAGGGTGCACTACGTACGGCATTTTAAATCCGCAACTTCTGTTTAAAAATAATTGAAATTAAATTAAAATTAAGTAGTTTAATTCTTGTAAGATGCTTGTCTTAGCAGATGTGTTACATAAATTATCATAATCTAAAATAACTTCATAATAATGTATCGTGTTACAAGCTCTATGAAATGTGTATAAATATTTAAAGAAATCTTACCTCAAAAACCTGTAAAAACTTGCACAAAGTCACTACTCAAAATACGTAATAAATAATTTGTATCTATCGATTTATTTACTATTAATTAAAGGTACAACTAATTAACTATGTTACAATTAAATCGACAATCCCGCTTTTTTATCCACTGGCTGTGAATTATCAAGGCGGCACACGACTCGCCGACTTTTAACGAACTCATCTACATCGCCCCGAACATTCTCGAACGTCCTCGTGTAGTTCGACCTCGTGGAGCATCGAGGAAACATAGTTTATTTTGGTTTTGTTTTAAATATAGCTTCTATTTCTTAAGTATTTTAAAAATAAACGTTGAACATATTGTGCAACATGTTAATGTATTTTAGACAAGTAAAATTCTAGAAGGACAATACATTCTTTTGTTTAGAATAAGGATACTTCCGTTATTTATACATCAAGGAGTTTTTGTTTTAGTTAGACACCATGGCAAAAGAATTTTGTACATGAAAACTTGTCCCGTATGTTGCTTATCATGTAGTGAATGAAACAATGCTGTGTTTAACCATTGTAACCGCTCTTGCTTTAAAAATGAATCTAGTCAATCTTCTCTGAGGATTTGTTTTCCATACAAACATTACTATGCTCACATGGTACTTTTTACTGCACATTTCTCACAGTGTACAAATATGTAAACACCACATGTTAAATATTAATAAACTGTGTTATGAAATATTGAATTTAATTGCTCTTTGATAAATATAAACATGGCTTGGCCCAGTAAACTGATTGCAGGGGAAACAAGCCAAGGTTGACATTTATGCAACGAATCAATCTTACTTGGCGAACACGTCTGTTATGACTTAAGCAGAATCTGCCCGAAACGAATGTGATTACAAGTGTGTTGTTAGTGAGAGATCGAACGTGTATACGAGTGAGACAAAACACATGGCACGAACGTAACTAATCTGATTTCACACTGGTTTTGAGTACGTTTGCAGCGAGTCTATTTCTCGGTCACTCGGTCACATCATGAACAGAGATGTGTACGAATACTATTGAAAAGTATTTAAATACATACATAAAATCAAGTACGATACAATAAAATCCCTTATTATGCTATTGTTAAAAATTCTATAAAGTCACGGAACACGGCTCGACTACCAGTTTCATTCGTGCCTTGTGTTTTGTCTCACTCGTATACACGTTCGTTCTCTCACTAACAACACAGTTCCATTCTCATCCAGTTCGGGCAGATTCGGGGTTAAGACTTGCAACCAGTCGCCCCGTGTGCGGAGGGCCTTAAAGTACAGAAATATTATATAATATATATACATTTTACTTATAGAGTAACCTATGTAAAAAAGGTAACGTAATGTTACGTTTTAAGAAGCTTGTAGTAAGCTAGGAAGTGTGAAATTGCACTGCAAGATAATTTAACGATTTAAATGTATTTATATCAGCAAGATAGTCATAAAAAGTAGTTAATCAAAACATATTATATCAAATAAATACCAGTTTATATTTAAAACTAATTATATTAAGTAGAATCGACTATTCACTTAGGTTTAAATACCTTAGAATAATATTTCTGTATAACGGATTTTGAAGCCTTTGTATAACAGTTATTTTTTTACTTCGCTTCGGCTGTAGAGTTCCCTAAAACAGAATTATAGCAATGGCTGTGTTTTATAAATTAGAAAAATCTTAAGTCTTCAAGGATCAGGATGCTACGGACCCTAATTTTAAGCTTAAACCATAGATGCAAGAAAGGAAGCACTATTTCAAAAGGTTCTGCTTACAATATGTAATCAGAAATTAGCGTAATATCATTTTTTGCAATGATAATTTAAAGGGACTGAAAACTAGAACTTTAATATATAAAAGAAATTCTTCTCATGATGACGTCACAGATTCAGTTATCGCATCACATACAGAACAGAATAGCACGCCGTTACAAAAAAAAACTATTTTTACAACAAAACCCGAAATAATTCAACGAGCACGTTTCTTTTGAAATACAATAATGGATTTGATCGCAAGATGCCGCTAAATTAATTAAATAACTAAATATACACACATGATTTTCAACTTGAATCGAACTACGCGAGAATGCCTGTTCTCTGAGTACTAAATGTTTTGTTTAGACGGTCAACAGAATTACAAATTAGTTGTAGAGAATCTACAGACACAATTAGAGCCGATAATTCGTGAGAATCTGTGAACAAAGTGCGTGTTACGGTCGGATGTGTTTCCATCGGAGAAAATTAGGTAATGAATTATTTAATTCGCTGGTTTTTTTCATTTAATTTGAAAATTAGATTAACATAGTGATTCTCTGTTTGAATGTAATGATGCAGATGCAAATAGCAGTTCTATAAATAATTAACTAAAGTGCACGTTAATATAAAATTAATTAATCGTACTTAAACGAACAAAAATATAATATTAATATTATTTGTTGTAACTAAACGGAAATCAGTTTGTGAACAGAGTAATTTTTTTATTGTTTTTTAAGTTTTAATATCTTTAATAAGATCGACCTTTGGTGCAAGGTATGTATACAAAAGTCTTAAGTTAATTTAACATAACAAACATTAAAAACGTCTGGTTAAGTATTTTATTATACCTTTTCTCGAACTAGTAGCACCATAATACGTATTAAAATCTGAAATTTATTTTTAATAGGTGTCCCGGTTTAAAGGTTACACTCTTGTTAATTTCATAAAAATTCAACTTTTTATTTTGTTTATTTTTGAATAGTACTTAACGTACTTTTTTATGCTTATTTCAAATCTGAAATTTGTTTTTATATAAGTGTCCCGGTTTTTGAGATATCGGCATGTTTAGGCATAAATAATAGAGATATTTAAAAATGGATTTCATTTTTGAAATCAGCGTAAAAAACTACGTTAGAAAACATGTTTAATTTGCCAAAAGAAAAAATTGATTTTTTATCAAAATTTTAAAGGTTATACTCTTGTTAATTTCATAAAAAATTGGTTTAACAATTTTAACAAGATCTTTTTAATGATGAAAGACTTACCAAGACCAATTACCTCTCTGTGAAATGTACACCTGTGAATTAACATGGTCAGTTAAATCTCACACGAGTTGTTTTGCATTAGTACACTTTTTCTTATGTTATTTCAGCATCAAAAACATAAAATGTCATCCATTAACAAAGCCTGCGCCGTGTGCAACGTCGCCGCTGTGCAACATTGTGGCAGCTGCAGACTAGTCTTCTATTGCGGTAGGGATCACCAAAAGCAGCACTGGAAGGATGGCCACAAATTCAACTGCATAGCCTACAAAATCCAAGTCAACGGCGACCTTGGACGCCACATGGTCGCTACCAGAGACATAAAACAAGGAGAAATAATCCATCGCGCTGAACCACTAGTAGTTGCACCAAAAATAGCATCCCTACCGTTATGTTTAGGCTGCTACAAAAGATTAAAACCCACAGACAAAGTGAATTACTACAAGTGTACCAACTGTGGTTGGCCAATGTGTGATCAGGCTTGCCAAAATAAGAAGGATCATGTTAGGGAATGTGAATTGATGAAGAAAGTTGGCTATACTGCGTCGATTGATTACAAAGCTGGGGATAATCGGGAAATTGCTTACTGTACTATCGCGCCACTGCGTTCGATGCTCCTTGACAAGGATAAATACAAGCAGCTTATGGAGTTGCAGTCACATTTAGAGGAAAGAGCCAACACTCCTTTGTACACCGTCCTTAAAGCAAACGTTGTCACATTCTTCCATAATGTTTTAGGGCTTACCAATGTTTCCGAAGAGGAGATTCTTAAGTTGGCAGCAATTTGGGATACGAATGCATTTGAAATAAGAAAACCAGAAGGTGATATTAAGATAAGGGGGATTTACCACACCGTTTCGATGATGTCGCACAATTGCAAAGCAAATACAAAACACGTGTTCGTTGATTACGACTTCACGCTGCTGCTGATAGCAACTGTTCCAATTTCTAAAGGGGAGTTAATAACAGCAACGTACACCCAAACGCTCATGGGCACCTTAAGTAGAAGATCCCACATTAAGCAGGTTAAGTGCTTTGATTGTGTTTGTGAAAGATGTAAAGATCCTACTGAGTTTGGTACTTACGTAGGCTCAATTTACTGCTCGAGGTGTCAGGTCAATGAAGTTGCACAGGTACCGATGATGATATCTTCGAATCCTCTTGATGTGAAGGCGCCGTGGAACTGTGAGAAATGTGACCATACGCTTCAAGCCAAGCAAATCAATTGGGGTAATGATGCTATCAAGAAGGAAATCGCTGCTATGGATAAATCCAAGCCTAAGCCATTGGAAGAGTTTTTACTGAAATATGCAGCAACTTTACATCCTACAAATATGCACGTGCTGGAAGTGAAATATGCGTTGACGCAAATGTATGGAAATCTTCCGGGGTATCATTTATCTGGTGAGTGTATCCTTTTCCGGATAAGACATTGTCCTGCAGTGCAGTCTTAAGTTAATTGCAAGGATCATTTACTACCTCTCACATAGATATTGTAAGGATTATCTGGGATTGTTAGAATTAAATTATTAGTGCATTGTAAGTGGATTAATTTAGAAAAGAATATTAAACTCCAGGTTGATCTTATTTGAAGTAAGACAATATAAAAATTCAAATTGCGGATTTGTTTCTAAGGTATACTTATACAGTTGCTCAGGAAACTAGTTTTAACAAGTCAGTAAAGTTTGGAATGTTTAGGTTATTTATTTAATTTGATTGCACTTAAATTTCTTTCGTGAAAGAACCAGTTCTTCCCTGACACATGGAAAGTTGATATAATATTTTAACTATAGAAAAACTTGTCCTAATATAGTTTTACATTTTTATAGAGTTGAACGATGCAGCTTTGGAACGTAAAATATCGCTCTGTCATGAACTCCTAGAGATCTCCGATAAACTAGAGCCAGGATGGTCACGTTTTAGAGGCCACCTATTATTAGATTTGCAATCTACAATGGCTGTTCAAGCAAAGAGAGATTTTAATAACGGAAAAATAACTAAAGAAGCTGCACAAGTAGATTAAATATATTTTCACATATTTTCATAATTTCTTTTTTAGTTGTATATTTAATTTTATTTCTGTTTTAGGAAACTATGACTGAGTCGATGGTTTTGTTACAAGAATCGACGAATATTCTAAGTCCAGAACCTGAAATGAAGGAGCTACTTCAAGACAGACTTAAAGCGTTAGCGAATGAATTAGATTTCGACTGATTTACCAATTTTTTTTTCTGTACTGTCCAAATATAATTGAGTGTATATATCATCCAAAGTGATAAGAAAAATTGTAAATGAATGTAAATAAATCATAAAGTATACACATTAAGACTAGATAGACTTGAAGTCAACAGTAAAGGAGAATCCTTTTTCATTCTTTTAAGCAGGCTTACGTTGGGACTTACCAAAACCTTGCTGTATACTTAATTTTTGTTTCAAAAGTGTTTTTGTTTTATTTAGGGCCGGTGTTCAAACAGTCACTTAACTTTTGTAACAATAGCTTTTTTAACGGGGTAGGGCTGTTAACCCTACGCCCAACCCCATTTTAGTCGCCTCTTACGACATGCATTGGGCTACATTGGGACTATTCTTACCCCTGGGTTACCACTTGGTCCCCATTGGGGCACCCCGGTCACCACGCAGGGTACTAAATACATACATTGGTGATTATTTCTTGAATTAAGTTTTATTTAATTGAAAACTTACATTACAGATTTTGAATGTTTATTAACATCCTTTTTTTACATGTTCATGTTACATTGCAATTTTCTGTTGTTATTTTTTATTATTTAACAATCATAATTATAACTATAAGTTAATTAAAATATGTGTTTTATTGATATATTTTCAGAAATATACATTATACATATAGATATATGATATCTTTAAATATTTGTATTATTTCAAATGTTTCCACTGGCTGTCGGTACATGCACAATCATTTATAGACTTTAATGAACCTAGACTTATATGAAACTGAGGCTTGAAACAATGAAGTATAGTCCAAATCACGAGAGTTCGGCGGTGACTTATACTTAAAAGAGGTTATAAGAGCGGTATAAATCTATAATACGATAATGAATTTTATCTTATTCGTTTCTATACACATTACAGAAAAATAAGTGAGTCAGTGCTTTTTACTTATATCGGCAGTTTATACCCCACAACTTGTTTTAAGTATGAGTCGCTGCCAAACTCTCGTAATTTGAATTTGATAAATTAAATATTCGCTAGACGTAGTGGATTTTTATTACTAAATTTATTTCTTTTTTTACAAATATAAAAAACTGCTTGAGTGAATATGTATTACCGACAAAGCATGCCGTGTTGATGTCGCATTGATGTGAATATGACATAATTAAAATATTTAATTAACTGCTAATGCCATCTGCTAAATAAATCATGAAACGTTACAGGTTTAAATTCATGCTTATTAGCACCATAGGAACAAACCAATAAATATTTAGTTGATGTTGTCATTAATAGATGGCATGATAAGTAACTAAAATTGGATAAATTTCTATTTAAATAAACCCGTGTGTAATAGGCAAAGGCGTTAATTTACTTGAATTATTATTTTCATTTGTATTATCTTTTGAAGAACTTTTCTTAGAGTTCATTGAATCTGTAGATTTAATTCTATTTCTATTTATTCGGAATATCCAAAATCCTTGTTGTAACATCTTCTCATCTTGTCCACAAGGTCCTCTTGGTGTTAATGGTCCAGCAGATAAACGGTATTTAGCTTTGACTTGTTTCGTTAGCTGAAAATAAAAGTCACGTTACGTATTTGCTATATAAATATTATGTTTGTGTTTATAGGGTTGCAGTTTATTATGACTTACCTTTTCTTTTGTTCCACATAACAATTTAAATAGGGAAGTAGTCTTGAAAGCTTTTTTGAAATTCTCATTCGTAAATCCGTAGATGATTGGGTTGATTGACACGTTGAAAAATATCAGGTAATGCGCTGTGAACCATAACGTACTGAATGGGCCTTCTACCTGTAAAAGTGTTTGAAATTAGGGTTGCCAACTTCACGAGATGCCTATAACAACGTCTTATAACCTTAGATCATATATATATAGAGTGTGAATAGCCTATGTTTCCTATGGATTAAAAGTGTGTCCAAAATGTGTGCGAGAGAGAAAGGTATATGTTCCTATTTGTTGTCTATGCGCATGCGTCGAAAGTGACAGCTGTCTAGATATAATAAATATTAATATTCTATTAAGATATATGTAAAGAAATTATATTTAAGCTCGTCTATCGGTAAAACAGTGACCGTTCAGTGAAAACATATACTCATAAACGCCATAGATTGCGCTGAAGGAATAACGGCCAATCCAGTTGATATTTGAAGTGGAGAGAACTCACGTTTTTAGTTATATTTATATCTATACATTTCTACATTATTCTACATCAATATAATGTCATATTTAACAACTGTCACGTATTATATCTTGACAGCTCTGACTTGACTACTGTCACATTCGACGCATGCGCATAGGGAACAAATAGGAACATATACCTTTCTCTCTCGCACACATTTTGGACACACTTTCACTCTCCATATATATAAACCTGATTAATAGTAGAAGATTTCTGCATTTCGTTTCTGATGAACACCAACGCTGTAAATGGAACTCTGCAGAGGATGAATGTGATCACCACAATAAAAAGCATCCTGGCAACTTTAGTTTTGTATCTCACGGTTAGCGGGTGCTCCCGACGAAGAACGTGGGCCTCATATCGCTCCAACTGAAATTTAATTAGTATTACATTAGCTCTGGATTGGTTTCTTTGTTTTCGATAATTATATAGTTTAGCAATACCTTCCAAAATATAGCTGAGTAACATATTAACATCACAGTCAAGGGAAGCCAGACTATAGTCGCTATGAGGACGTGCCAGTAGGTTGGAAGGATCACTTTATCCTCGCTGCAATACGTTTCTAAGAAGTTCAGCCATTGTCTTTCCTAAAGGGATGAATAACAAGTAAGATTATCAAATGAATTTCTATCCAAATGAATCTATGATCATTTCCTTTTTTGACGACACAGTTAATATATAATTATTTCTATAATTACTACATGATAAAATAACATTTGAAGAATACTTTGTGAAATTTTCATAATTAAATATCAAGAAATGAGGCATTGACAGCGAATCTCCGCTGACGTCACAAAAAAAAGTAACATTGCGGTGCCACTCATAACTCATCATTGGATTATTTGAATTCAAAAAACCAAAATGATTTTATTAGTTGATGAGTTTCTGCAGGTAACCCTTTAAAATTTTCTTTTTTATTGATTTTTTTGTTTATTACAGCACTTAGAAGTCAAAATACCGATTTTCATGAAAAAAATCTCGACAGCGTTACCTCGGCATTTATGTAAAAAAATTTTTTGTAAAAATTTAAAAGGATCGCTGCAGTAAATTTTGAGCTAGAGAGGGCACCGACTCTGAAAAAGCTATGTGTGAGAAAAACGCGTTTAAGAATTTCAAACAAAGACGAAACCAGACCAAAGAGGTGAAGATTTCAAACTCTATATCTCCGACAGTTTTACTCCAATCGACTTCAAATTTTCACACAATAAACTTAATATGTTGTACATTAATACAAATGAAATTGAAACCTTACCCCTCCCCCCCCCCTCTTAAGCTGGCAATATATCTGTAAACCCACAATAACAAGTAAAAACATATTGAAAGCGAATATATATCATACCTTGATAAAACATATAACATTACTGAATTTATATATTTCAAAACGCATAATTTCCCGCTAAAATAACCATAACATGTTCTCTACATAATAAATAACAAACTTTACACCATATAAACTAAAGTTCATGTTATATTAATTAGTAATTAGCACAATGATGTAATACATTTAAAGTTATACAAATGTATAAATGAGTTCAAACTGTACCTTGTAGTTTCTGTAAATTGAAAACGGTATTGCCAACACAACACCACCAATCCATGTGCATCCAATTAGAATCTTAGCTGCGTATAAAGTGAGTCGCGTCTCCTGTGGCAACACTATTGCAGTCAGACGGTCGTAGCTGATAGCGGTGAGCGTCAGAACTTCTGTGACGAGTAGAGAACCTTCAAGAAATGAAAATAATGAATGTTCTTTCAAGAGAAGATATAATAAGAAATAAGTATTATTACCATCAAGAAATCCTTCAAGTTTGCATCCTATTAAACCAAGTTGATAATTTTGGAAGAAGTCATGTATCAAAAACATTACAGGACAAATGACAATTGTTATAAGATCTGTAGCAGCCATATTTGCAATCAGTAGATTTGTTGGAGTTCTTAATGATTTATTTTTTAATATAATACTTAGTAAAATACTATTTCCAAGAATTCCGCAAAGAATTAGAGGTATGAATGCAGACGTTTTGACAGCAACCTCCCAATTTGGGACTACTATCCACAGATCGTTTGGAAAATTTGCTGTAGAAGTATCCTGGAATTTGAATGGTATTAAGTTTATATATGGTACATGTTTCAATGAGCTTGTGTCCTCATTATTTAGGGGTCAATTTTTCAATTGTTTTTAATAAATGTGTATTGTTTATTTTATTAAATATCTAAATGTTGACGGAGATATAGGAATTAAAAGTTTGAATTGTAGTTTTAGCGCTTGAAATGGTCGGCCATATTTGTATGACGTGAAATGCATTGTATACGTCAGTTATTTGTTGAGTAAGTCAGTGTTTTGGTAATGTTTTGTAGCTGTTGGTAGTCGAATAATCAAGTCAAATCAAAGAATAATAAGTTTATAATTTATTTATCCCTGTTACGGCAGACATAATATTGGAATTGTATTGTTCCTTGAAATAGCTGTAAATAATATTTGATATATTGATATATAAATACATATAGCAGAGATTTATGAGCTGTAAGGTTGGTAACCTGTAAACTTGCCAGAGTTCTAACTTGAATATGCTATCTCTTTTACGCTCTGTTGTATAAAAGAGATAGCAACTAGATGTCACATGCGGTTGGAATGATGTCCAACGTTGAATCCCTTTAATAATTAAAGAGAATAAATGACTTTTTTAATTGTTAATATCTCCTGAAATATAAGGAGTTATTAAAAAATAATTGAACATTTGAGGTTCTAGTAACCAACTTTATCAATATATAGTACACTTTTATAGAAAATAAGACATAGGACACAAGATCATTTAGAAGTGGGGGAAGTTAATGATGGTGAGAAGAAAGAGACATGTGTTATTTAGTGTATATGTAACAAATTACCGTAATAGTTGAGTTTAGCAGCATAGGATGATACTGATTGTTAGCATCCATTTCCAGATTGTACCAGACAGTTTCCTGCGGGGTGCAATTGTCGTCACCAGGGTCTAACATCCCGGGGTAAATCTCAGACGATGATCTGGGGTTCATAGAGCTAATAGTCTCATACAGGTTGCAGTCAGTTGGACGCACAAGGCTGCCGTCAATTTTTGTTATGCACATTGCAATCCTGTATAAGTAATGATGAAATAAAACGTTGATGTTATTTCAAGAGAAGATTGGGTGCATAAATTAATAGCGTAAAACTTAGATGAAATATTAAACACTTAAATGTGACGTTAGATTGAAACTTTACTGTTGCCGGTTCGGTATATATATATGCGACGATTTTAGGGAGTATCAGAGTGAAGTGAGTGGTGAAAATATGCCAACCTCCTTATAAAAGAGACAGTAAAGCGAAAAACATGATAGAATAATGTTTAATGTATTAATATGTTTCGGTTAGTTATTATTTAAAGCTCACCTTTAGTAACAAGCTAACAGTACTCCGTTATTTGTGGTTTGTGTCAAGAATCACTTACTCGGTTAATTTAATGGAGCTTTATGTTTAACTACCATTTAGATACTTCTCTTATCACCGAATATTACGCACTGACAACATTTTATCTGCATCAAATATATTGCACACTTTCAATTTTGATATCGGTATAGTCCATACGAAATTAGTGGTTATCTAAAGAGCTGCTTATCAGGGAGTCCTGGCGATAAATCAAATACATCATATCCTTTATTTGCTGGAGTATTCGCTGTCCTTAAGGGGAAAAAAGCATATTTTCGATAATGTTTTTTGACAACACATATAATATATTATTATTTCTATGATTACTACATGATAAAATGATATTTGAAGAATACTTTGTGCAATTTTCATAAATAAATATCAAGAAATGAGGCATTGACAGCGAATCTCCGCAGACGTCACAAAAATAAGTAACATTGCGGTGCCACTCATAACTCATCACTGGATTTTCTGAAATCGAAAAACCAAAATGATTTCATTAGTTGATAAGTTTCTGCAGGTAACGCTGTAGAGTTTTTCTTTTTTTATTGATTCTTTAATTTTTTACAGCACTTGAAAGTCAAAATACTGATTTTTCAAGAATAAAATCAGAAACTTTGTTATTTTAAAATACGTTACAATTAAAAAATTAAAAAAAAACTCGACAGCGTTACCTCGGCATTTATGTAAAGAAAGAGTATGCAAAATTTCAAAAGAATCGGTCTAGTAGATTTTGAGCTAGAGAGGGCACCGACTCTGAAAAAGCTATGTGTGAGAAACCGCATTTAAAAGTTTCAAAGTAACACGAAAGCAGACAGTTCTTCGACAGTTTTACTCCAATCGACTTGAAATTTATACACAATAAACTTAATATGTTGTACATTAATATAAATAAATAAAAAGAAGTTGAAACCATCCCCCTCACATCCCCCCCCCAAATTCAAGAAACAATAAAATTTCAATATTATGTCTGCCGTAACAGGGTTAAGTAAAATAAAAACTTACTATTCTTTGACTTAACTTGATTATTTCGACTACCAACAGCTACAAAACATTACCACAGCACTGACCTACTCAACAAATAACTGACGTTAAAATGCATTTCACGTCATACAAATATGGCCGACCATCTCTAGCGCTAAAACTACAATTCAAATTTTTAATTGCTATATCTCCGTCAGTATTTAGATATTTAATAAAATAGACATGCCAATACACATTTATTAACATAAATTTCAATCAACAATTGAAAAATCGACCACTAAAAAATGAGGACAAAATCCCATTGGTATATTTAGCAATATTAGTAATAAAAAAGGTTGTTTCTTTGTTGGTTCGTAAAAATAATTTTCATAGCCCTTCCGTCTTTTATTTATAAAGGGCAAACATTAAAATTAACCTGCCATAAATAAAATTTATTAGTCACATATAGAAAAAATAAAAATATTTTTAGGTATTAATAAAGCGTAGCAGGTGTAAAGTATTTTAATAATTTATTACCTATATTAAATATAAAAGCTTATCATAGCCTGTTAATTGTCAACCATATGTATCTTTACTGTTACGTTGACGATATGGTGTTTAACATGTTGCCTAATCAGCAGGCAACTGGTACATTGATATTACTGATAATATGTCATTGTCTGCTTCGTTTGTCCACGAATTTTGTTTATTGAGTATTTTGTTAAAGTATGTACAAACATAGATTAGAGGTTTATAAACATTAAATTTTATATATAAACGTCAGGGTGACCTGATATACACTAGTATATATATATATGTAGGACAAGGTTTGTGTCAAACGCGTTGATTTGTGTAGTAGTCAATGTTCATGCTTTTAATTATCAGGGAAATTATATATTTTTATTATCATTAGATTGCAGAACTAGGGAAGAGTTATACAGATGCTCGTAAATACTTGTAAAATGTGCTGCATGTACATACATAGTATGTCCATAGTGTGTTAATTCATTTCATGTATATGCAATGTATATTATTAAAATTTATTGTAATGTTTTTGCCATTAGGCAGTAGGCAGTTACATACTATCTATCCATTCTCATTTCTTCCAAAAGAAAAAAAAAATATACAAACAAAACAGATAAATTGATACCCCTACTGCTTATCTCTTTCTGCTACTCCTTTTTGTACTCTGCCCTTCCTTCTCTCTATCTCCACACAATCTTCTTTTCACTTTTTACACTTTAGAGCTCAGTCAGAAAGCGGAGATGGCGACACTTCCTAGAGTTTCTTAGCGCTGGTTTCATCAAGGTCAGTTACTCCAGCAGCGGTTACTTTACTGTCACTTTCTATGTATATGCAATGTATATACATGATATTATTTTCACTTTATGGAGCAAATATGAATATACATTGCAACATACGAATCCTTAGCAATTATATATAGTGGTACACCTTTAGTTTTAGTATCTATTTTCATTTTTAATGATACAAACTCAATTTCAAGAAAGATGATAGGACACCTTAAAAATGCTATTATGAACCCATCTCCTGGTGATCTAGATGCAGATCCTGATCTCTCCGCCTCATCCTACTTCCCGTTCCGGTTATCCTATAGTCTAGAAATGTAGAGCGTTGTGTTTTATAGATTATATCGATATTAGACGTACTCGAATTTATCTGTTGTCTACGACTACTACGAAATTGTGGTTATTATGCAAATGACAAAAAGAGATTACAGCGAAATAAATATTATATCGGTCGCTATGATGATGTACACTCTCTCTACAAAACTGGAGCGTTTTGTTCAGACTAAAAATAGTTTTCTGTTTGCTTTTTAGTACCAAATACATTAAGATTTGATCTTAAGATTTTAGTCCGATTTCTACAATGGAATTCACACTTCCATAAATATAACTTTATCTTCAGTGACTTTATTTCATTCATTAGACAATGGCAAAATTATTTCTGCAGGTTTTCGTAGTACTGTATCCTAAATGATGTTGTCTGGATTCGCTCTTTCACAATATTATTCTTCCTAAGATGCGCCACCTCTCCCTTGATTAATACTCCCTAAATTTCTAGAAGAGTGACCATGTAGAAAGTGCTTCAACGGTTCAAAACATATTCATAACTCCGTAACAGTGTTTTCTTTGTAAGATTCTATGACCACTTATTTTAAAATAGCTTATGTTTTGCATAAATTATTATTTATCTGTTTTCGAGTTATCATTATACTTTACATAACATAACATAAAAAAATTACGAAGGTTATGCCATGCTTTATCACTATAATAAATCACTGTAATAGAATTGATAGAACTTCAATGTTGCAAAGAATGCAGAACGCAAAATGTGTAGTACCTTGACAGATTTTCTAGATTATTTAAATAATAAAACTTCTTTATAATTGATAAAATTCAAATTTTAATTGCTTTAGTTAACAATGGATTAAATTTTTTGTATAAGAAAGATATTCGAGGTTATAAGCTAATAAAGTGCGAGACGGTTTCACAGAGAACTTTCATTCATTAATTGTGACACACGCAAAGGGGCGAGAAGGGGGGGGGGGGTATCCACAATATGTATCATGAAATTTGTGTGACATTTGTTACGGATAACGAGTTTTTTTCACGAGAATCTTAGTGTCCAAATCTATTTAATCTTATTGTAAATTAGAACTCCCTCTTTGCATCCCAAAATATGATACTGCAGCTGCCACGCAGTATATTATACCAGTAACAACATAACAGCCACCGTAAACTGTAAACTGATGTCTGGGAAGAAGTTGAAGACCTCCTTCAGAGTTCACAATAACAGTCAAGATAGTTTGCAAGATTAGAGCCGCCAATGTGTTAATTCCAAAAACTAATCCGAAACTGTCTTCGATTAGGTGCTTTGCAATGTTATAGCTAAGAGAAAGAAGCTATGTTATTAGAAGGAAAGAATCGTTCAAAAGTAAGTCTAATAACTAATATTTGTACCTTGAGAAAGTTATGATAAAGTGATAAATAACTCCACTGGAAATGTAGCCCAAGTAGGAAACCCAGAGGATTGTTGTTTGGGCCGCCATTATTAAAAACCCACCTGTCATTGTAGAAGATATAGTAACCGTTAGTAATCCAAAATGAAGGGTCTCGATTTTGATGTGACCTGCTAATAGGGAAGCCGTTGCACCCAGAATCGTTAATGCTGCTTCGACGGCTCCACTCCAAACACTGGATTGCTGGTATAAACATGGTCAAACTTATTAAAAGGTCCATAGTAAACTTAGGCAAAATACAGCTTATGAAAAATACAGAAATGTAACTAACCTCTAAATCTGGTACAATATCCTTCCAGAGAATTTGTACGTAATATTGCACCTGGAGAAAGCTGGCCTTCGCCAATGAGTACCACAAGCTCCATAGCACCACCTCCTTTTGCGAATACGCGGAGAGAAAGTGACTCCATAGCAATTTCACTCCACTACTAATTTTTGGTAACAACGTTACGTGTTCTTTAACAATTTCTTCACTAGTCTCTACATGTTGGTTTAATGATTGTTGGGATTCTGGATAAGAAGGAAGTGATATTCTTCCTTCTAGAGAGGTGGTTCTATGGAAGTACAGACTTCTCGTTACTGGTGGAAGGAAGAACGACCAAATCGAAGCCGTTGCAAGTGCTATGTGTATAAAAGAAATATTAAACGAAGTGATACATTAATTAATGCCAGAACTCTTTAACTTACCGCCCACTGTAATAAACATCAATTGCTTGAAATCCATCACCATCGTAAACAGTAACACTTGACCTAAAACGGAAGCGGAAAAGGATCCCGTTAGAACCGCTGCTCTCGTGTAGGATGTCACCTTCTGATAGTGATCCTTATCAACTTTGGCGTAAATGTACGTGTAGTATGCAATTTCTGTAGCCAAGAAGGTTCCCTGAAAGATACTGTGCAGATAGAGGTATGTCCAATTTGTGCCCCATGTTAGAAAACAAAATGCAGCTGTCCCAGAGATCCCACACAATATTATTATAGGTTTGTAACGGAAGAAATCAGTTATTAAAAATATTAAAACAACATGTGCTAGATAAGCGTAAGTATTTGTGGGAAACATATCTTGATAAATATCTTGGGATGTCAAATTATGCCAAGGACCTGTTAAAAAGTCCACTATAAAAGGTTCGGATGGTCGAAATTCTTTAAAATACCCGAAAACACAAAGTAGAAGACACACACGTAACCACTCTTCCATTTTTCTAATCGAAATTATTAACAACGAATGAAACAACTCCGATTCATTGATAATTTTATTTAATTATTTTTCTTTGTAGAAGGTAGATTTATATTACTGACTTCTACATAATTTATTTCACTAGTAAGCGATTCGTTAGAACAAAAATACGTGTGGAGTTCACTTTTAATGTAAAAGGCATCTAATAGCTATAATAATGACTATGTATCACATTGATGCAACTGTTGGTGAAGTCGCTCTGAACACTACTGAGTGGTCACAGCTTATAAAACATGTTGAGCGAGAGGTCGCTGTTTTTCTCATCAGCCTTGTGGAACGACTTATGCAAATTTAAGGTTTTCCCCCGTGAACATGATAACTTTAATTGTAGACATAAATAACGAGAAATTAATAAATTTATTTATCTTGCGATCTGTCCAACCGTACTTATTTATTATTTCATTTAATTAAGTCCTGAGATGTATTCCTTTCCTGTCTTCCATAAAGTTGGTTAATGTATCTGCTAATTTGGATAGGGTATGCATCATACGTCAATAATATACTATATTTAATATAAATTATTATAATTAATATATTTATTTTCATTTCATTATTTTTTACAAAATGAAAAGTTATTTGAACTCAGATTATGAACTAACATGGCTGTAAATCGCTATGCTGTCTTTGCAACAGATATTGGAACGGCTGTTAAGTAACATTTGCTTATAAACTCATTCCATAAGAAAGAACGCTACATTGTCATGTATTACGTTTACATTTCTTATTTCTAGTGATCCGACATCTTACTCACAACTTTCCATCTATGAAAGATCACTCCCAAGAAATAGACATTACTTCTTTGGTAATTCACTTCCTTTTTATCTTTTAAAATAACAAACTACAGATGCAATGAAGTACATTGTTCCTAAAACGACGAAATAACCGCCATAAACTCTAAATTGACTCCTTGGTGCAAGATTGAAGCCTCCTTCGGATATCACCACAACGGTTAAGATGGATTGAAAGGCCAACGCCATCATGGTGTTTATTCCAAAGACCAATCCGAAACTGTCATCGGTTAAACGCTTTGCAATCTCATAGCTAAAACATATTCACTTTTAACATAAGAGAAAATCTTGTTAATGAAGTTTTTATTTTGTAAATACCTTGAATAAGTTATCATGAAGTTGTACAGGACCCCAAAGGAAACGTAGCACACGTAGGACACCCAGAGAGTGGTTGCTTGGGCTGACAAGATTACAGTGCCGCCTCCTAATAAGGAACATACTGCAAGAAGTAGCAGTCCGAAGTGTAGGGCTCTGATTTTAAGGTATCCCGCTAAAATGGCTGCTGCAGCACCAAGAATCGTCAGTGCCGCCTCTATGGCCCCATTCCAAATAGCGGTTTGCTAATAATCACATGCGTTTATTAATTAACACTTATACTGTTATAGACAGAATGTAACTAACCTCTAAATTTGGTTCAATTTCTTGCCATAAAACTTGCGAGTAGTATACCACTTGTAAAAATCCTGCCATCGCCAATGAGAACCACAGACTCCATAGCACTACTTCCGTTTGAGTATACGCTGAGATAAAATGGTCCCATAGAAGTTTCACTCCATCACTTATCTTTTGTTTGAATGTTACATCAACGATTGCTTCAGTAAAATCGACTTTTTGGAGAGATGATGTTTCTGTGGTTGTGGAAGTTTTTGATGTGATTGTTGTTGGAACGGTGCTATATCTCGTAGCCTGATGGAAATAGAGACTCTTCTTTACAGATGGTAGGAAGAACGCCCAAATCGAAGCGATTATAAGAGCTGTTATATTAAAACAAATTTAAGATATAAAGATCTTTAATATTTGACTATATTTTTAAAGTACTTACCTCCAAGTGTAAGAAAGTTTAATTGCTTTGAGTTCATCATCTTCGTAAACATTAAAATTTGTCCCAAAACGGAACCAGAAAAGGATCCTGCTAATGTCGCTGCTCTTGTGTAAGAAGTCACTTTCTGATAATGCTGTTTCTCAACTTTGGCGTAAATGTACGTGTAATAAGCAACTTCTGTCGCCATGTAGGTTCCATGAAAACCCATTGATAGAGCGATGCCTGTCCATTTTGAGCTCCATGCCAAAATACTCCAACTGATAACCCCAGAGAGTCCACACAATATTATAATAGGTTTGTAACGAAAGAAATCAGTAATTAAAAACGTTAAAACAATAATTGATAAATAGGAATATGTGGAAACAGGAAATAATGTTTGGTAAACTTCTTCGGCTGTTAAATTAAGACAAGGACCCGTTAAATAGTCGACAATAAAAGGTTCAGATGGTCGAAATTCTATGAAATATCCGAATACACAAAGCATGAGACAAACTCGGAGCCATTCCTGCATGTTTTAGCCGAAATTGTCACCGACAAACACACACTTTTCATTTCAAGTTGACTAGTTTTAATTGACGAGTATATTGCAAGTTATACTATTGCATTGTTTACATTTCAATTTGTTGAAAGCAGAGCAGGATTGGAAACGAAGCTAAATATAAAAAATTAACATCGAAGAGCAATTGGTAAAGGACATTCTCCTTTTATTTTAAATGCTGACTTTTGTGTGGTTTTAAGTTACACTTACTCTTTGGATTTATTAAACATTTTAGGCAAGATTTAAAGTTCAGCTCAAGCCCGCTACCTCCACGAAATGGTAATTTTATAAAGAGTGTGGTTAAATACATACCTGTAACGTTATCAATCACGTTAAAACATGATAAAAGAATCACAGATTTATTGCCTGTAACTATACAGTGATAATGCTCGTAGATTGTTGGGCAACACATATAATTATGTTGTTAACACTGCCTAGATTAATGTTAATCTTAATAAACTATGTGCTAATTGCTTGTTAATTGTTTTAATTACTTCAATAACAATATAAATTATAAGTTTATATTAGTGCATCTAAAGTATAACAGTTTATTATTTTTATACTTAATTTTTTTAGTTTTAAAGTGACTATAAATTATAACGCCTGCAAATTTTAAAATACCACTTCTATTACATGTCTGAAATAATTCATAACCGAGACAAAGAAAGAAGATATGGGAATAGAAGAACGAGAGAGAAGAAGGAAAGAAGAGAGAATTGAGAAATAGCAGGTGAAGAGGATGGCAATTGGATATTTTTAATAGAAGAGAGCGGAAAATGGGGAAGAAGAATCGTTAAATTTATAATGGGAAAAGGAGACAGGAAGGTTCTGTAGATTCTGCAGAAGATTGAAAGCAAGGTAAACAGCAAAAAAAGAGAAAGGAATTGTCTAAAGAAGACAAGGAAGTAAGGAAATGGGTGGACAAAGTACATAACTAAGAGGGGTGCAGAAAGAATACACAGAAAACATATAAGAAGTAAAATGAATAGTTCAAGTTCTATATGAATTAGTTTCATTTAATTTATTTTTACATAGAAGAGATGAATGCGATTTTTTTAGATAGATTCCTGGTAATTACAGTCTATATTTACTTTTGACGTTTCTCTGGTTCACTTTCAGGTTGCTTTGAGTCTAATAAACGCCCTGCTCCGCAATCTTTCTGTCTACACAGCATCCGTTACAATATCACAGAAAAATGTTATGTCATGCTACATAAAACAGAAGACTTTGTTCTGTAATTTTTTTAAGATGATTCTTTTTGTTTTTCACTTCTAAAATACGAAACTGCTGCAGCAATGAAATACAGTACACCAAGTACGATGAAATAGCCTCCGTACACTATAAACTGTTCCCTTGGAAGAAGATTGAAGCCTCCTTCAGATAGCAAAACAACCGTCAAGATGGACTGAAAGACCAAAGCCATCATTGTGTTGATACCAAAAACCAATCCAAAACTGTCCTCGATGAGGTGCTTAGCAATTTCATAGCTAAAAGAAGAAAGAAGGTAAAAAATCCTGCGCCAAATATCTTTAATACCATTTATTTTTATTGTACCTTGAATAAGTTATCATGAAGTTGTACAAAATTCCCAAACATACATAGCCCAAGTAAGAAACCCAAAGTGTGGTAGTTAGCGCTGCCAGGATTAGTGCACCACCGCTTAATACGGAGCATGCAGTAACTGTTAACAATCCAAAGTAAAGGGCTCCAATTTTAAGGTACCCTGCTAATATGGCAGCAGTTGCACCTAAGATCGTCAATGCCGCTTCTATGGCACCGTTCCAAATGGCTGTTTGCTAGTAACAAAGATTGTATCAACTGCAGTTGAGGTAATATCAATAATGTTGTGTTTATAAGGTAACTGACCTCTAAATCTGGTTCAATATCCTGCCACAGAACTTGAATGTAATTTTGTACTTGGCCAAAGGCACCCGTTGCTAGTGAATACCACAGACTCCACACAACCACGTTCTTTTGAGTGTACGCTGAGAGGAAGTGACTCCAAAACAGTTTTAGTCCATCACTAATCTTTTGCTTAAATGGTATTCCAACTTCCTTAGAAGATTCTTTTTGGAGAATTATGGATCCTGTTGTATTATTAGAATTAGTACTTGATATTGAACTTATTTGGAAGGTTTTATATGTAGTTGAATTGAGTTCAGTAGATCGTTGAAAGTATAGACTTTTGTCCACTGATGGGAGAAATAATGCCACAATAGTTGCCGTTACGTGTGCTGCAATTGTAAAATAATTATTAATTTCAAAACGTCACGCTTTTGTACCAATTACAATACCTACTTACATCCAACTGTTATATAGTTTAATTGTTTGGAGTCCATTACCTCCGTATACATTAAAACTTGGCCTAAAACAGATCCGGAGAAGAATCCAGTTAATACAGCTGCTCTTGTGTAAGAAGTCACCTTCTGATAGTGATCCTTGTCAACTTTGGCGTAAATGTACGTGTAGTATGCAATCTCAGTCGCCATAAACGTTCCATAAAACACACACGAGAGAGCGATGCCTGCAAAGGTAGTGCTCCATGTCAGAAAACTCCAACTTGTAACACCAGCGAGTCCACACAATATTATTAGTGGTTTGTAACAGAAGAAATCAGTAATTACAAATATTAAAACGGTGTGTGCTAAATAAGAATATGTTGAAATTGGAATTATATCTTGATAAATATTTTCTGCTGTCCAATTTTGAGAAGGACCTGTTA
This sequence comes from Panorpa germanica, assembly GCA_963678705.1. NCBI lineage: Eukaryota > Metazoa > Arthropoda > Insecta > Mecoptera > Panorpidae > Panorpa > Panorpa germanica. Next base: position 2,359,252 of record OY783222.1, read on the forward strand.
AATAGTCCACTAAAAACGGTTCGTTTGGCCGAAAATCTTTGAAAAATCCGAATACACAAAGTATTAGACAAACGCGTAACCACTCCTGCATTTTATCGGTTAAATGTCACAGACAGACAAGAAGTTGTATCTAAAAAATGTAGCGTAGGCAATGTTGTTTATTCGCATTAGATTGTATTACAGACAGAGCTGGAGTAAGGCGGGTTTGAATGTCATGTCAAAAGCACAAACCGAAGTAATTCCTAGATTGAAGATTGTCCTGCAGTACTTGTTTTAAATATGCTAGCTTGTTGCAAGCTAATCCAAGATTAATTATATATTTCTCAAGTATAAATTCTTACAAAATGTTCAAGATTCAGGACGCTAGCTACCTGCAAGCTAATTCAGCTTTATAAATCAATCCTGGGGCAATCGATTTATATTTGTTAAACCGTAATAGCAATCACAAAATATTGGAATTGTGGAAATATAAAAATAGGAGGTTTGCTATCTAGTGGTAATATCAAGTAGTTCCCAAATGTATTTGTTTAATATTTTTTTATAATTTTATCTCAAATCCCAGGATTATATTTCTTAGATATAGTTCATATAATCACTTTAATTAATATGCTTGTTAATTATTGCTTAATGTTAGCTAATTTAGGTTAATTAGTCTAATTGTCAACATCACGACAAAAGATGCAACAGGTTTCACTGCTCCTTTTAGAAATTTATCTCAGCTGAAACTCTTACATGTCTCAAGCCAAACCTGTTAGCCTTACAAAATATTTAGACGTACAATTAAAGACATATGAATACATGCCTGTGTTGTTATCAGCTAAAACAATAATAGCGTAATCACTCCTAATTTAAACTTGATAAGATACTTAATATTTAATATTACCTGTCAAAAGATAAACTTAATTCTTTGATGGTCTAATTACAATGTAGCATTGTACATCACAATACTGACTGCACATAATAATTAAAAAGTGAATAACATAACACAGACTGGTCTAAGTCGTTGGTAAATTGTTCATTATACGTAATACGTTTTTATTACTATAAATGTCATAAGCACTTTTAAGGCGGTAAATACGAAAACGATGTAAGTCAGATCTTCAACATTTTGAGTTAAGGGCAAAAATGACGTTTCCAATTCAGAGTTTAGAATCATTGAAAGCTTGTGGTGATTCATATTCCTCCCTCCGCCTTCTTACATATGAAACTATAGTTGCGATGAAATACAGTGCACTAAGAACGATGAAATAACCGCCGTAAACTCTAAACTGATCCTTATGAAGTAGATTAAGTCCTCCTTCGGATATCACCACAACCGTCAAGATGGATTGAAAAACCAAAGCCATCATGGTATTTATTCCAAAAACTAATCCAAAATCCTTGCTTGTTAATTATTTTAATTACTTCAATAGCAATATAAATTACAAGTTTATATTAGTGCAAGTAATACAAGAGATGGCTGCAATTTATTTAGATAGATTCCTGGTTCATTTTAATGTTTCTTTCAAGTTGCTTAATAGCTCCTAAACGCTCTGCTATGCAATGTTTCTGTCTGCACAGCAAAATTGTCACAAAATCCGTTGCAATATCACAGAAAAATGTTATATCATGCTACATAAAACTGAAGACTTTGTTCTGTAATTTTTTTATTCATTTTATTTTTTCACTTCTAACGTACGAAACTGCTGCAGCAATGAAGTACAGTACACCTATAACCATGAAATAGCCTCCGTACACTATAAACTGATTCCTTGGAAGAAGATTGAAGCCTCCTTCAGATAGCAAAACAACCGTCAAGATGGACTGAAAGACCAAAGCCACCATTGTGTTGATACCAAAAACCAATCCAAAACTGTCCTCGATTAGGTGTTTTGCAATTTCATAGCTAAAAGAAGAAAGAAAGTAGAAAATCCTGCGCCAAATATCTTCAATACCATTTATTTTTAATGTACCTAGAGTAAGTTATCATGAAGTTGTACAAAATTCCGAAACATACATAGCCCAAGTAAGAAACCCAAAGTGTGGTAGTTAGCGCTCCCAGGATTAGTGCACCACCGCTTAATAACGAGCATACGGTAACTGTTAACAATCCAAAGTAAAGGGCTCCAATTTTTAGGTACCCAGCTAATATGGCAGCAGTTGCACCTAGGATCGTCAATGCCGCTTCTATGGCACCGTTCCAAATGGCTGTTTGCTAGTAACAAAGATTGTATTGACTGTGGTTGAGGTAATATCAATAATGTATCCTAGTAGTACTTTATCTACAAAGATACATGATCGTGTTTATAAGGTAACTGACCTCTAAATCTGGTTCAATATCCTGCCACATAATTTGAATGTAATTTCGTATTTGGCCAAAGGCAGCCATTGCTAGTGAATACCACAGACTCCACAGCACCACGTACTTTTGAGTGTACGCTGAGACAAAATGACTCCAAAGCATTTTGACTCCTTCGCTGAATGTTATCCTAACATCCTTAGAAGATTCTTCTTGGAGATTTGGTGATACCGTTGCATTATTCGAAGTATTTGATATTGAACTTATTTGGAAGGTGCTATGTCTTGTAGGCCTTTGGAAATATAGACTTTTGTCCACTGATGGGAGAAATATTGCCCAAATAGTAGCCATTACGTGTGCTGCAATTGTAAAATAATTATTATATTTAAAACGCCTTGCTTTTGTAATAACTACAATATCTACTTACATCCAACTGTTATATAGTGCAATTGTTTGGAGTCCATTACTTCCGTGTACATTAAAACTTGCGCCAAAACGGATGCACAAAAATATCCCGTTAATACAGCTGCTCTTGTGTAAGATGTTACCTTCTGATAGTGCTCCTTGTCAACTTTGGCGTAAATGTACGTGTAATATGCAATCTCAGTCGCCATAAACGTTCCATAAAACACACACGAGAGAGCGATGCCTGTAAACGTTGTGCCCCATGCCAGAAAACTAAAAGTTGCAACTCCAGCGAGTCCGCACAATATTATTAGTGGTTTGTAACAGAAGAAATCCGTGATTACAAATATTAAAACGGTGTGTGCTAAATAAGAATATGTTGAAATTGGAATTATATCTTGATAAATATTTTCTGCTGTCCAATTTTGAGAAGGACCTGTTAAATAGTCCACTAAAAACGGTTCGTTTGGTCGAAAATCTTTGAAAAACCCGAATACACAAAGTATAAGACAAACGCGTAACCACTCTTGCATTTTATCGGTTAAATGTCACAGACAGACAAGAAGTTGTATCTAAAAAATGTACCGTAAGCAATGTTGTTTATTCGCATTAGATTGTATTACAGACAGAGCTGGAGTAAGGCGGGTTTGAATGTTATGTCAAAAACACAAACCGAAGTAACTCCTAGATTGAAGATTGTCTTGCAATACTTGTTTTAAATATGCTAGCTTGTTGCAAGCTAATCCAAGATTCATTATATATTTCTCAAGTAGAAATTCTTACAAAATGTTCAAGATTCAGGACGCTAGCTACCTGCAAGCTAATTCAGCTTTATAAATCAACCTGGGACTTCACAATCGATTTATATTTGCTAAACCGTAACACTAATCACAAAATATTGAAATTGTGTAAATATAAAAATTGGAGGTTTGCTATCTAGTGGTAATATCAAGTAGTTCCCAAATGTATTTGTTTAATATTTCTTTATAATTTTATCTCAAATCTCAGGATTATATTTCTTAGATATAGTTCATATAATCACTTTAGTTAATATGCTTGTTAATTATTGCTTAATGTTAGCTAATTTAGGTTAATTAGTCTAATTGTCAACATAACGACAAAAGTTGCAACAGGTTTCACTGCTGAAACTCTTACATGTCTCAAGCCAATCCTGTTAGCCTTACAACATATTTAGACGTACAATTAGAGACATATGAGTACATGCCTGTGTTGTTATCAGCTAAAACAATAATAGCGTAATCACTCCTAATTTAAACTTGATAAGATACTTAATATTTATTATTACCTGTCAAAAGATAAACTTAATTCTTTGATGGTCTAATTACAATGTAGCATTGTACATCACAATACTGACTGCACATAATAATTAAAAAGTGAATAACATAACACAGACTGGTCTAAGTCGTTGGTAAATTGTTCATAATACGTAATACGTTTTTATTACTATAAATGTCATAAGCACTTTTAAGGCGGTAAATACGAAAACGATGTAAGTCAGATCTTCAACATTTTGAGTTAAGGGCAAAAATGCCGTTTCCAATTCAGAGTTTAGAATCATTGAAAGCTTACATATGAAACTATAGCTGCGATGAAATACAGTGCACTAAGAACGATGAAATAACCGCCGTAAACTCTAAACTGATCCTTATGAAGTAGATTTAGTCCTCCTTCAGATATCACCACAACCGTCAAGATGGATTGAAAAACCGAAGCCATCATGGTATTTATTCCAAAAACTAATCCAAGATCCTTGCTTGTTAATTATTTTAATTACTTCAATAGCAATATAAATTACAAGTTTATATTAGTGCAAGTAATACAAGAGACGGTTGCAATTTATTAAGATAGATTCCAGGTAATTACATTCTATATTTAATTTTAATGTTTCTTTCAAGTTGCTTAATAGCTAATAAACGCTCTGCTCTGCAATGTTTCTGTCTGCACAGCAAAATTGTCACAAAATCCGTTGCAATATCACAGAAAAATGTTATATCATGCTACATAAAACTGAAGACTTTGTTCTGTAATTTTTTTAATACGATTCATTTTGTTTTTTCACTTCTAACGTACGAAACTGCTGCAGCAATGAAGTACAGTACACCTATAACCATGAAATAGCCTCCGTACACTATAAACTGATTCCTTGGAAGAAGATTGAAGCCTCCTTCAGATAGCAAAACAACCGTCAAGATGGACTGAAAGACCAAAGCTACCATTGTGTTGATACCAAAAACCAATCCAAAACTGTCCTCGATTAGGTGTTTTGCAATTTCATAGCTAAAAGAAGAAAGAAAGTAGAAAATCCTGCGCCAAATATCTTCAATACCATTTATCTTTAATGTACCTAGAGTAAGTTATCATGAAGTTGTACAAAATTCCGAAACATACATAGCCCAAGTAAGAAACCCAAAGTGTGGTAGTTAGCGCTCCCAGGATTAGTGCACCACCGCTTAATAAGGAGCATACGGTAACTGTTAACAATCCAAAGTAAAGGGCTCCAATTTTTAGGTACCCAGCTAATATGGCAGCAGTTGCACCAAGGATCGTCAATGCCGCTTCTATGGCACCGTTCCAAATGGCTGTTTGCTAGTAACAAAGATTGTATTGACTGTGGTTGAGGTAATATCAATAATGTATCCCAGTAGTACTTTATCTACAAAGATACATGATCGTGTTTATAAGGTAACTGACCTCTAAATCTGGTTCAATATCCTGCCACAGAATTTGAATGTAATTTCGTATTTGGCCAAAGGCAGCCATTGCTAGTGAATACCACAGACTCCACAGCACCACGTACTTTTGAGTGTACGCTGAGACAAAATGACTCCAAAGCAGTTTGACTCCTTCGCTAATCTTTTGCCTAAATGTTATCCTAACATCCTTAGAAGATTCTTCTTGGAGATTTGGTGATACCGTTGCATTATTCGAAGTATTTGATATTGAACTTATTTGGAAGGTGCTATATCTTGTAGGCCTTTGGAAATATAGACTTTTGTCCACTGATGGAAGAAATATTGCCCAAATAGTAGCCATTACGTGTGCTGCAATTGTAAAATAATTATTATATTTAAAACGCCATGCTTTTGTAATAACTACAATATCTACTTACATCCAACTGTTATATAGTTTAATTGTTTCGAGTCCATTACTTCCGTGTACATTAAAGCTTGCGCCAAAACGGATGCACAAAAATATCCCGCTAATACAGCTGCTCTCGTGTAAGATGTTACCTTCTGATAGTGCTCCTTGTCAACTTTGGCGTAAATGTACGTGTAGTATGCAACCTCTGTCGCCATAAACGTTCCAAAAAACACACACGAGAAAGCGATGCCTGTAAACGTTGTGCTCCATGCCAGAAAACTCCAACTTGCAACTCCAGCGAGTCCGCACAATATTATTAGTGGTTTGTAACAGAAGAAATCCGTGATTACAAATATTAAAAATGTGTGTGCTAAATAAGAATATGTTGAAATTGGAAATATGTCTTGATAAATATCTTCCGCTGTCCAATTTTGAGAAGGACCTGTTAAATAGTCCACTAAAAATGGTTCGTTTGCTCGAAAATCTTTGAAAAATCCGAATACACAAAGTATTAGACAAACGCGTAACCACTCTTGCATTTTATCGGTTAAATGTCACAGACAGACAAGAAGTTGTATCTAAAAAATGTAGCGTAAGCCATGTTGTTTATTCGCATTAGATTGTATTACAGACAGAGCTGGAGTGAGGCAGGTTTGAATGTCATGTCAAAAACACAAACCGAAGTAACTCCTAGATTGAAGATTGTCGTGCAGTACTTGTTTTAAATATGCTAGCTTGTTGCAAGCTAATCCAAGATTCATTATATATTTCTCAAGTAGAAATTCTTACAAAATGTTCAAGATTCAGGACGCTAGCTACCTGCAAGCTAATTCAGCTTTATAAATCAACCTGGGACTTCACAATCGATTTATATTTGCTAAACCGTAACACTAATCACAAAATATTGAAATTGTGTAAATATAAAAATAGGATGTTTGCTATCTCTAGTGGTAATATCAAGTAGTTCCCAAATGTATTTGTTTAATATTTTTTTATAATTTTATCTCAAATTTCAGGATTATATTTCTTAGATATAGTTCATATAATCACTTTAATTAATATGCTTGTTAATTATTGCTTAATGTTAGCTAATTTAGGTTAATTAGTCTAATTGTCAACATCACGACAAAAGATGCAACAGGTTTCACTGCTCCTTTTAGAAATTTATCTCAGCTGAAACTCTTACATGTCTCAAGCCAAACCTGTTAGCCTTACAAAATATTTAGACGTACAATTAAAGACATATGAATACATGCCTGTGTTGTTATCAGCTAAAACAATAATAGCGTAATCACTCCTAATTTAAACTTGATAAGATACTTAATATTTAATATTACCTGTCAAAAGATAAACTTAATTCTTTGATGGTCTAATTACAATGTAGCATTGTACATCACAATACTGACTGCACATAATAATTAAAAAGTGAATAACATAACACAGACTGGTCTAAGTCGTTGGTAAATTGTTCATTATACGTAATACGTTTTTATTACTATAAATGTCATAAGCACTTTTAAGGCGGTAAATACGAAAACGATGTAAGTCAGATCTTCAACATTTTGAGTTAAGGGCAAAAATGACGTTTCCAATTCAGAGTTTAGAATCATTGAAAGCTTGTGGTGATTCATATTCCTCCCTCCGCCTTCTTACATATGAAACTATAGTTGCGATGAAATACAGTGCACTAAGAACGATGAAATAACCGCCGTAAACTCTAAACTGATCCTTATGAAGTAGATTAAGTCCTCCTTCGGATATCACCACAACCGTCAAGATGGATTGAAAAACCAAAGCCATCATGGTATTTATTCCAAAAACTAATCCAAAATCCTTGCTTGTTAATTATTTTAATTACTTCAATAGCAATATAAATTACAAGTTTATATTAGTGCAAGTAATACAAGAGATGGCTGCAATTTATTTAGATAGATTCCTGGTTCATTTTAATGTTTCTTTCAAGTTGCTTAATAGCTCCTAAACGCTCTGCTATGCAATGTTTCTGTCTGCACAGCAAAATTGTCACAAAATCCGTTGCAATATCACAGAAAAATGTTATATCATGCTACATAAAACTGAAGACTTTGTTCTGTAATTTTTCTATTCATTTTATTTTTTCACTTCTAACGTACGAAACTGCTGCAGCAATGAAGTACAGTACACCTATAACCATGAAATAGCCTCCGTACACTATAAACTGATTCCTTGGAAGAAGATTGAAGCCTCCTTCAGATAGCAAAACAACCGTCAAGATGGACTGAAAGACCAAAGCCACCATTGTGTTGATACCAAAAACCAATCCAAAACTGTCCTCGATGAGGTGCTTAGCAATTTCATAGCTAAAAGAAGAAAGAAGGTAAAAAATCCTGCGCCAAATATCTTTAATACCATTTATTTTTATTGTACCTTGAATAAGTTATCATGAAGTTGTACAAAATTCCCAAACATACATAGCCCAAGTAAGAAACCCAAAGTGTGGTAGTTAGCGCTGCCAGGATTAGTGCACCACCGCTTAATACGGAGCATGCAGTAACTGTTAACAATCCAAAGTAAAGGGCTCCAATTTTAAGGTACCCTGCTAATATGGCAGCAGTTGCACCTAAGATCGTCAATGCCGCTTCTATGGCACCGTTCCAAATGGCTGTTTGCTAGTAACAAAGATTGTATCAACTGCAGTTGAGGTAATATCAATAATGTTGTGTTTATAAGGTAACTGACCTCTAAATCTGGTTCAATATCCTGCCACAGAACTTGAATGTAATTTTGTACTTGGCCAAAGGCACCCGTTGCTAGTGAATACCACAGACTCCACACAACCACGTTCTTTTGAGTGTACGCTGAGAGGAAGTGACTCCAAAGCAGTTTTAGTCCATCACTAATCTTTTGCTTAAATGGTATTCCAACTTCCTTAGAAGATTCTTTTTGGAGAATTATGGATCCTGTTGTATTATTAGAATTAGTACTTGATATTGAACTTATTTGGAAGGTTTTATATGTAGTTGAATTGAGTTCAGTAGATCGTTGAAAGTATAGACTTTTGTCCACTGATGGGAGAAATAATGCCACAATAGTTGCCGTTACGTGTGCTGCAATTGTAAAATAATTATTAATTTCAAAACGTCACGCTTTTGTACCAATTACAATACCTACTTACATCCAACTGTTATATAGTTTAATTGTTTGGAGTCCATTACCTCCGTATACATTAAAACTTGGCCTAAAACAGATCCGGAGAAGAATCCAGTTAATACAGCTGCTCTTGTGTAAGAAGTCACCTTCTGATAGTGATCCTTGTCAACTTTGGCGTAAATGTACGTGTAGTATGCAATCTCAGTCGCCATAAACGTTCCATAAAACACACACGAGAGAGCGATGCCTGCAAAGGTAGTGCTCCATGTCAGAAAACTCCAACTTGTAACACCAGCGAGTCCACACAATATTATTAGTGGTTTGTAACAGAAGAAATCAGTAATTACAAATATTAAAACGGTGTGTGCTAAATAAGAATATGTTGAAATTGGAATTATATCTTGATAAATATTTTCTGCTGTCCAATTTTGAGAAGGACCTGTTAAATAGTCCACTAAAAACGGTTCGTTTGGCCGAAAATCTTTGAAAAATCCGAATACACAAAGTATTAGACAAACGCGTAACCACTCCTGCATTTTATCGGTTAAATGTCACAGACAGACAAGAAGTTGTATCTAAAAAATGTAGCGTAGGCAATGTTGTTTATTCGCATTAGATTGTATTACAGACAGAGCTGGAGTAAGGCGGGTTTGAATGTCATGTCAAAAGCACAAACCGAAGTAATTCCTAGATTGAAGATTGTCCTGCAGTACTTGTTTTAAATATGCTAGCTTGTTGCAAGCTAATCCAAGATTAATTATATATTTCTCAAGTATAAATTCTTACAAAATGTTCAAGATTCAGGACGCTAGCTACCTGCAAGCTAATTCAGCTTTATAAATCAATCCTGGGGCAATCGATTTATATTTGTTAAACCGTAATAGCAATCACAAAATATTGGAATTGTGGAAATATAAAAATAGGAGGTTTGCTATCTAGTGGTAATATCAAGTAGTTCCCAAATGTATTTGTTTAATATTTTTTTATAATTTTATCTCAAATCCCAGGATTATATTTCTTAGATATAGTTCATATAATCACTTTAATTAATATGCTTGTTAATTATTGCTTAATGTTAGCTAATTTAGGTTAATTAGTCTAATTGTCAACATCACGACAAAAGATGCAACAGGTTTCACTGCTCCTTTTAGAAATTTATCTCAGCTGAAACTCTTACATGTCTCAAGCCAAACCTGTTAGCCTTACAAAATATTTAGACGTACAATTAAAGACATATGAATACATGCCTGTGTTGTTATCAGCTAAAACAATAATAGCGTAATCACTCCTAATTTAAACTTGATAAGATACTTAATATTTAATATTACCTGTCAAAAGATAAACTTAATTCTTTGATGGTCTAATTACAATGTAGCATTGTACATCACAATACTGACTGCACATAATAATTAAAAAGTGAATAACATAACACAGACTGGTCTAAGTCGTTGGTAAATTGTTCATTATACGTAATACGTTTTTATTACTATAAATGTCATAAGCACTTTTAAGGCGGTAAATACGAAAACGATGTAAGTCAGATCTTCAACATTTTGAGTTAAGGGCAAAAATGACGTTTCCAATTCAGAGTTTAGAATCATTGAAAGCTTGTGGTGATTCATATTCCTCCCTCCGCCTTCTTACATATGAAACTATAGTTGCGATGAAATACAGTGCACTAAGAACGATGAAATAACCGCCGTAAACTCTAAACTGATCCTTATGAAGTAGATTAAGTCCTCCTTCGGATATCACCACAACCGTCAAGATGGATTGAAAAACCAAAGCCATCATGGTATTTATTCCAAAAACTAATCCAAAATCCTTGCTTGTTAATTATTTTAATTACTTCAATAGCAATATAAATTACAAGTTTATATTAGTGCAAGTAATACAAGAGATGGCTGCAATTTATTTAGATAGATTCCTGGTTCATTTTAATGTTTCTTTCAAGTTGCTTAATAGCTCCTAAACGCTCTGCTATGCAATGTTTCTGTCTGCACAGCAAAATTGTCACAAAATCCGTTGCAATATCACAGAAAAATGTTATATCATGCTACATAAAACTGAAGACTTTGTTCTGTAATTTTTTTATTCATTTTATTTTTTCACTTCTAACGTACGAAACTGCTGCAGCAATGAAGTACAGTACACCTATAACCATGAAATAGCCTCCGTACACTATAAACTGATTCCTTGGAAGAAGATTGAAGCCTCCTTCAGATAGCAAAACAACCGTCAAGATGGACTGAAAGACCAAAGCCACCATTGTGTTGATACCAAAAACCAATCCAAAACTGTCCTCGATTAGGTGTTTTGCAATTTCATAGCTAAAAGAAGAAAGAAAGTAGAAAATCCTGCGCCAAATATCTTCAATACCATTTATTTTTAATGTACCTAGAGTAAGTTATCATGAAGTTGTACAAAATTCCGAAACATACATAGCCCAAGTAAGAAACCCAAAGTGTGGTAGTTAGCGCTCCCAGGATTAGTGCACCACCGCTTAATAAGGAGCATACGGTAACTGTTAACAATCCAAAGTAAAGGGCTCCAATTTTTAGGTACCCAGCTAATATGGCAGCAGTTGCACCTAGGATCGTCAATGCCGCTTCTATGGCACCGTTCCAAATGGCTGTTTGCTAGTAACAAAGATTGTATTGACTGTGGTTGAGGTAATATCAATAATGTATCCTAGTAGTACTTTATCTACAAAGATACATGATCGTGTTTATAAGGTAACTGACCTCTAAATCTGGTTCAATATCCTGCCACAGAATTTGAATGTAATTTCGTATTTGGCCAAAGGCAGCCATTGCTAGTGAATACCACAGACTCCACAGCACCACGTACTTTTGAGTGTACGCTGAGACAAAATGACTCCAAAGCATTTTGACTCCTTCGCTGAATGTTATCCTAACATCCTTAGAAGATTCTTCTTGGAGATTTGGTGATACCGTTGCATTATTCGAAGTATTTGATATTGAACTTATTTGGAAGGTGCTATGTCTTGTAGGCCTTTGGAAATATAGACTTTTGTCCACTGATGGGAGAAATATTGCCCAAATAGTAGCCATTACGTGTGCTGCAATTGTAAAATAATTATTATATTTAAAACGCCTTGCTTTTGTAATAACTACAATATCTACTTACATCCAACTGTTATATAGTGCAATTGTTTGGAGTCCATTACTTCCGTGTACATTAAAACTTGCGCCAAAACGGATGCACAAAAATATCCCGTTAATACAGCTGCTCTTGTGTAAGATGTTACCTTCTGATAGTGCTCCTTGTCAACTTTGGCGTAAATGTACGTGTAATATGCAATCTCAGTCGCCATAAACGTTCCATAAAACACACACGAGAGAGCGATGCCTGTAAACGTTGTGCCCCATGCCAGAAAACTAAAAGTTGCAACTCCAGCGAGTCCGCACAATATTATTAGTGGTTTGTAACAGAAGAAATCCGTGATTACAAATATTAAAACGGTGTGTGCTAAATAAGAATATGTTGAAATTGGAATTATATCTTGATAAATATTTTCTGCTGTCCAATTTTGAGAAGGACCTGTTAAATAGTCCACTAAAAACGGTTCGTTTGGTCGAAAATCTTTGAAAAACCCGAATACACAAAGTATAAGACAAACGCGTAACCACTCTTGCATTTTATCGGTTAAATGTCACAGACAGACAAGAAGTTGTATCTAAAAAATGTACCGTAAGCAATGTTGTTTATTCGCATTAGATTGTATTACAGACAGAGCTGGAGTAAGGCGGGTTTGAATGTTATGTCAAAAACACAAACCGAAGTAACTCCTAGATTGAAGATTGTCTTGCAATACTTGTTTTAAATATGCTAGCTTGTTGCAAGCTAATCCAAGATTCATTATATATTTCTCAAGTAGAAATTCTTACAAAATGTTCAAGATTCAGGACGCTAGCTACCTGCAAGCTAATTCAGCTTTATAAATCAACCTGGGACTTCACAATCGATTTATATTTGCTAAACCGTAACACTAATCACAAAATATTGAAATTGTGTAAATATAAAAATTGGAGGTTTGCTATCTAGTGGTAATATCAAGTAGTTCCCAAATGTATTTGTTTAATATTTCTTTATAATTTTATCTCAAATCTCAGGATTATATTTCTTAGATATAGTTCATATAATCACTTTAGTTAATATGCTTGTTAATTATTGCTTAATGTTAGCTAATTTAGGTTAATTAGTCTAATTGTCAACATAACGACAAAAGTTGCAACAGGTTTCACTGCTGAAACTCTTACATGTCTCAAGCCAATCCTGTTAGCCTTACAACATATTTAGACGTACAATTAGAGACATATGAGTACATGCCTGTGTTGTTATCAGCTAAAACAATAATAGCGTAATCACTCCTAATTTAAACTTGATAAGATACTTAATATTTATTATTACCTGTCAAAAGATAAACTTAATTCTTTGATGGTCTAATTACAATGTAGCATTGTACATCACAATACTGACTGCACATAATAATTAAAAAGTGAATAACATAACACAGACTGGTCTAAGTCGTTGGTAAATTGTTCATTATACGTAATACGTTTTTATTACTATAAATGTCATAAGCACTTTTAAGGCGGTAAATACGAAAACGATGTAAGTCAGATCTTCAACATTTTGAGTTAAGGGCAAAAATGCCGTTTCCAATTCAGAGTTTAGAATCATTGAAAGCTTACATATGAAACTATAGCTGCGATGAAATACAGTGCACTAAGAACGATGAAATAACCGCCGTAAACTCTAAACTGATCCTTATGAAGTAGATTTAGTCCTCCTTCAGATATCACCACAACCGTCAAGATGGATTGAAAAACCGAAGCCATCATGGTATTTATTCCAAAAACTAATCCAAGATCCTTGCTTGTTAATTATTTTAATTACTTCAATAGCAATATAAATTACAAGTTTATATTAGTGCAAGTAATACAAGAGACGGTTGCAATTTATTAAGATAGATTCCAGGTAATTACATTCTATATTTAATTTTAATGTTTCTTTCAAGTTGCTTAATAGCTAATAAACGCTCTGCTCTGCAATGTTTCTGTCTGCACAGCAAAATTGTCACAAAATCCGTTGCAATATCACAGAAAAATGTTATATCATGCTACATAAAACTGAAGACTTTGTTCTGTAATTTTTTTAATACGATTCATTTTGTTTTTTCACTTCTAACGTACGAAACTGCTGCAGCAATGAAGTACAGTACACCTATAACCATGAAATAGCCTCCGTACACTATAAACTGATTCCTTGGAAGAAGATTGAAGCCTCCTTCAGATAGCAAAACAACCGTCAAGATGGACTGAAAGACCAAAGCTACCATTGTGTTGATACCAAAAACCAATCCAAAACTGTCCTCGATTAGGTGTTTTGCAATTTCATAGCTAAAAGAAGAAAGAAAGTAGAAAATCCTGCGCCAAATATCTTCAATACCATTTATCTTTAATGTACCTAGAGTAAGTTATCATGAAGTTGTACAAAATTCCGAAACATACATAGCCCAAGTAAGAAACCCAAAGTGTGGTAGTTAGCGCTCCCAGGATTAGTGCACCACCGCTTAATAAGGAGCATACGGTAACTGTTAACAATCCAAAGTAAAGGGCTCCAATTTTTAGGTACCCAGCTAATATGGCAGCAGTTGCACCAAGGATCGTCAATGCCGCTTCTATGGCACCGTTCCAAATGGCTGTTTGCTAGTAACAAAGATTGTATTGACTGTGGTTGAGGTAATATCAATAATGTATCCCAGTAGTACTTTATCTACAAAGATACATGATCGTGTTTATAAGGTAACTGACCTCTAAATCTGGTTCAATATCCTGCCACAGAATTTGAATGTAATTTCGTATTTGGCCAAAGGCAGCCATTGCTAGTGAATACCACAGACTCCACAGCACCACGTACTTTTGAGTGTACGCTGAGACAAAATGACTCCAAAGCAGTTTGACTCCTTCGCTAATCTTTTGCCTAAATGTTATCCTAACATCCTTAGAAGATTCTTCTTGGAGATTTGGTGATACCGTTGCATTATTCGAAGTATTTGATATTGAACTTATTTGGAAGGTGCTATATCTTGTAGGCCTTTGGAAATATAGACTTTTGTCCACTGATGGAAGAAATATTGCCCAAATAGTAGCCATTACGTGTGCTGCAATTGTAAAATAATTATTATATTTAAAACGCCATGCTTTTGTAATAACTACAATATCTACTTACATCCAACTGTTATATAGTTTAATTGTTTCGAGTCCATTACTTCCGTGTACATTAAAGCTTGCGCCAAAACGGATGCACAAAAATATCCCGCTAATACAGCTGCTCTCGTGTAAGATGTTACCTTCTGATAGTGCTCCTTGTCAACTTTGGCGTAAATGTACGTGTAGTATGCAACCTCTGTCGCCATAAACGTTCCAAAAAACACACACGAGAAAGCGATGCCTGTAAACGTTGTGCTCCATGCCAGAAAACTCCAACTTGCAACTCCAGCGAGTCCGCACAATATTATTAGTGGTTTGTAACAGAAGAAATCCGTGATTACAAATATTAAAAATGTGTGTGCTAAATAAGAATATGTTGAAATTGGAAATATGTCTTGATAAATATCTTCCGCTGTCCAATTTTGAGAAGGACCTGTTAAATAGTCCACTAAAAATGGTTCGTTTGCTCGAAAATCTTTGAAAAATCCGAATACACAAAGTATTAGACAAACGCGTAACCACTCTTGCATTTTATCGGTTAAATGTCACAGACAGACAAGAAGTTGTATCTAAAAAATGTAGCGTAAGCCATGTTGTTTATTCGCATTAGATTGTATTACAGACAGAGCTGGAGTGAGGCAGGTTTGAATGTCATGTCAAAAACACAAACCGAAGTAACTCCTAGATTGAAGATTGTCGTGCAGTACTTGTTTTAAATATGCTAGCTTGTTGCAAGCTAATCCAAGATTCATTATATATTTCTCAAGTAGAAATTCTTACAAAATGTTCAAGATTCAGGACGCTAGCTACCTGCAAGCTAATTCAGCTTTATAAATCAACCTGGGACTTCACAATCGATTTATATTTGCTAAACCGTAACACTAATCACAAAATATTGAAATTGTGTAAATATAAAAATAGGATGTTTGCTATCTCTAGTGGTAATATCAAGTAGTTCCCAAATGTATTTGTTTAATATTTTTTTATAATTTTATCTCAAATTTCAGGATTATATTTCTTAGATATAGTTCATATAATCACTTTAATTAATATGCTTGTTAATTATTGCTTAATGTTAGCTAATTTAGGTTAATTAGTCTAATTGTCAACATCACGACAAAAGATGCAACAGGTTTCACTGCTCCTTTTAGAAATTTATCTCAGCTGAAACTCTTACATGTCTCAAGCCAAACCTGTTAGCCTTACAAAATATTTAGACGTACAATTAAAGACATATGAATACATGCCTGTGTTGTTATCAGCTAAAACAATAATAGCGTAATCACTCCTAATTTAAACTTGATAAGATACTTAATATTTAATATTACCTGTCAAAAGATAAACTTAATTCTTTGATGGTCTAATTACAATGTAGCATTGTACATCATAATACTGACTGCACATAATAATTAAAAAGTGAATAACATAACACAGACTGGTCTAAGTCGTTGGTAAATTGTTCATAATACGTAATACGTTTTTATTACTATAAATGCCATAAGCACTTTTAAGGCGGTAAATACGAAAACGGTGTAAGTCAGATCTTCAACATTTTGAGTTAAGGGCAAAAATGACGTTTCCAATTCAGAGTTTAGAATCATTGAAAGCTTGTGGTGATTCATATTCCTCCCTCCGCCTTCTTACATATGAAACTATAGTTGCGATGAAATACAGTGCACATAGAACGATGAAATAACCGCCGTAAACTCTAAACTGATCCTTATGAAGTAGATTAAGTCCTCCTTCGGATATCACCACAACCGTCAAGATGGATTGAAAAACCAAAGCCATCATGGTATTTATTCCAAAAACTAATCCAAAATCCTTGCTTGTTAATTATTTTAATTACTTCAATAGCAATATAAATTACAAGTTTATATTAGTGCAAGTAATACAAGAGATGGCTGCAATTTATTTAGATAGATTCCTGGTTCATTTTAATGTTTCTTTCAAGTTGCTTAATAGCTAATAAACGCTCTGCTCTGCAATGTTTCTGTCTGCACAGCAAAATTGTCACACAATCCGTTACAATATCACAGAAAAATGTTATGTCATGCTACATAAAACTGAAGACTTTGTTCTGTAATTTTTTTAATACGATTCATTTTGTTTTTTTACTTCTAACGTATGAAACTGCTGCAGCAATGAAGTACAGTACACCTATAACCATGAAATAGCCTCCGTACACTATAAACTGATTCCTTGGAAGAAGATTGAAGCCTCCTTCAGATAGCAGAACAACCGTCAAGATAGACTGAAAGACCAAAGCCACCATTGTGTTGATACCAAAAACCAATCCAAAACTGTCCTCGATTAGGTGCTTAGCAATCTCATAACTAAAAGAAGAAAGAAAGTAGAAAATCCTGCGCCAAATATCTTCAATACCATATATCTTTAATGTACCTTGAGTAAGTTATCATGAAGTTGTACAAAATTCCGAAACATACATAGCCCAAGTAAGAAACCCAAAGTGTGGTAGTTAGCGCTGCCAGGATTAGTGCACCACCGCTTAATAAGGAGCATACGGTAACTGTTAACAATCCAAAGTGAAGGGCTCCAATTTTTAGGTACCCAGCTAATATGGCAGCAGTTGCACCTAGGATCGTCAATGCCGCTTCTATGGCACCGTTCCAAATGGCTGTTTGCTAGTAACAAAGATTGTATCAACTGCAGTTGAGGTAATATCAAGAATGTTGTGTTTATAAGGTAACTGACCTCTAAATCTGGTTCAATATCCTGCCACAGAATTTGAATGTAATTTCGTATTTGGCCAAAGGCAGCCATTGCTAATGAATACCACAGACTCCACACAACCACGTACTTTTGAGTGTACGCTGAGACAAAATGACTCCAAAGCAGTTTGACTCCTTCGCTAATCTTTTGCCTAAATGTTATCCTAACATCCTTAGAAGATTCTTCTTGGAGATTTGGTGATACCGTTGCATTATTCGAAGTATTTGATATTGAACTTATTTGGAAGGTGCTATGTCTTGTAGGCCTTTGGAAATATAGACTTTTGTCCACTGATGGGAGAAATATTGCCCAAATAGTAGCCATTACGTGTGCTGCAATTGTAAAATAATTATTATATTTAAAACGCCATGCTTTTGTAATAACTACAATATCTACTTACATCCAACTGTTATATAGTGTAATTGTTTGGAGTCCATTACTTCCGTGTACATTAAAGCTTGCGCCAACACGGATGCACAAAAATATCCCGTTAATACAGCTGCTCTCGTATAAGATGTTACCTTCTGATAGTGCTCCTTGTCAACTTTGGCGTAAATGTACGTGTAATATGCAATCTCAGTCGCCATAAATGTTCCATAAAACACACACGAGAGAGCGATGCCTGTAAACGTTGTGCCCCATGCCAGAAAACTAAAAGTTGCAACTCCAGCGAGTCCGCACAATATTATTAGTGGTTTGTAACAGAAGAAATCCGTGATTACAAATATTAAAACGGTGTGTGCTAAATAAGAATATGTTGAAATTGGAAATAAGTCTTGATAAATATTTTCTGCTGTCCAATTTTGAGAAGGACCTGTTAAATAGTCCACTAAAAACGGTTCGTTTGGCCGAAAATCTTTGAAAAACCCGAATACACAAAGTATGAGACAAACGCGTAACCACTCCTGCATTTTATCGGTTAAATGTCACAGACAGACAAGAAGTTGTATCTAAAAAATAAATAGCGTCAGCAATGTTGTTTATTCGAATTAGGTTGTATTACAGACAGAGCTGTAGTGAGGCGGGTTTAAATGTCATGTCAAAATCACAAACCGAAGTAATTCCCAGGTTAAAGATTGTCGTGCAGTACTGGTTTTAAACATGCTAGCTTGCTACAAGCTAATCCAATAATTATTAGCTACCTGTCAAGTAAAAATTCTTACGCAAAGTTCAAGATTCAATTAGCTGCAAGCTAATTCGATCTTTATAATTTAACCTGGGACAATCTAATTAATTTATATATGCTAAACCGTAACAGCGCAAAATATTTAAATTATGGAAATACAAGGATTTGAGGTTCGCCATTTAGTGATAATATAAACTAGCTCACAAATATTTTAGTTAAAATTTTTATCTCAAATGCCAGGACTGTAATTAATATGCTTGTTTATTATTGTTTAATGTTAGCTAATTTAAGTTTGTTAGAGTAATTGCCAACACCATTTCGATAGTTGCTACATGTTTTACTGCCTCTTTTTAAAAATTTATCTCTGCTTAAAATATTAGATGCCTCAAGCCTAACCTGTTACTCTTACAACATATTTAGACACGTAAGTACAATTAAAGATATATTAATAAACTTAAATACATGTCTGTGTTGTTATCAGTTAAGACAATAATAGCGTAATCACTCCTAATTTAAACTTGATAAGACTGTCAAAAGATAAAGGTAATATTTTGATGGTCTAATTACAATGTAGCATTGTACATTATATACAATAGTATCGGCACATAATAATTTTGATGTAAATAACATAACACAGTCTTGTCTAAGTCGTTGGTATATTTGTTCAAAATACGTAATACGTTTTTCTTGCTTTAAATGTCATAGGCACTTTTAAGGCGGTAAATACGAAAACAGTGTAAGTCAGATCTTCTACATTTTGAGTAAAGGGCAAAAATGCCGTTTCCAATTCAGAGTTTTGAATCATTGAAAGCTTATTTGGATTCATATTCTTCCCTCCGCCTTCTTACATAGGAAACTATAGCTGCAATGAAATACAGTGCACTAAGAACGATGAAATAACCGCCGTAAACTCTGAACTGATCCTTGGGAAGTAGATTAAGTCCTCCTTCAGATATCACCACAACCGTCAAGATGGATTGAAAAACTAAAGCCATCATGGTATTTATTCCAAAAACTAATCCAAAACTGTCCTCGATAAGGTGCTTTGCAATCTGATAACTAAAGAAATATAAATATCATGAGAAGAGGAAATCTTCAATAAAATTTATTTTTATTGTACCTTGAATAAGTTATCATGAAGTGGTACAGGATTCCAAAAGAAATGTAACCCACATAGGACACCCACAGGGTGGTTGCCTGAACTGCCAGGATTATTGCACCACCCGCTAACAAGGAGCATACTGTTAGTGTCAACAGTCTGAAGTGTAACGCTCTGATTTTAAGGTATCCTGCTGAAATAGCTGCAGCTGCACCAAGAATTGTTAATACCGCTTCTATGGCCCCATTCCAAATTTCGTTTTGCTAACGAAAAAATAATAATGATTCAATTTCTAGATGGAAGCACAAAGACCACAGATGATAGAGATATTTTTCCTACTGACCTCTAAATTAGGTTGAATATCATCCCAGAGAAGTTGTATGTAGTATTGCACCATTCCATAACCGCCCATTGACAAGGAGTACCACAGACTCCAATGCACCACTTCCTTTTGAGTATATGCTGAGACAAAGTGACTCCAAAACAATTTCATTCCTTCAGTAATCTTTTGCTTCAATGTTACTTTAACGACCAATTCAGTAAAATCTACTTTTTGAAGTGTTGAAGATACCGTTTCTATATTAGATGTAGTTGTTGGTCTTCTTGATTGTGAGATGCTTTGTTTTGCAGATCGATGAAAGTATAGACTTTTTCCTACTGGTGGAAGAAAGAGTGCCCAAATAGTAGCCGTTACGAGCGCTGAAATTATTAATAATCTGTAGGATCTGAGAACAATTGTACCTATAAGTGTCAAAATAACTCACTTCCAACTGAAATATAGAGCAATTGCCTCGACTCCATTACTTCCGTAAACATTAAAACTTGGCCTAAGACAGATCCAGAGAAGTATCCAGTTAATACCGCTGCTCTCGTGTAAGAAGTCACCTTCTGATAGTGCTCCTTATCAACTTTGGCGTAAATGTATGTGTAGTATGCAACCTCTGTCGCCATGAAGGTCCCGAAGAACACATGAGCAACAACGATGCCTGTAAAGGTTGTGCTCCATGTTAGAAAACTCCAACTTGTAACACCAGCGAGTCCACACAATATTATTATTGGTTTGTAACAGAAGAAATCTGTGATTAGAAACGCTACAACAGTGTGTGCTAAATTGGAATATGTTGCAACTGGAAATATATATTGATTAACTTCTTCTGCAGTCAAATTTTGTGAAGGGCCAGTTAAGTAGTCCACTATGAAAGGTTCGGATGGTCGAAGTTCTTTGAAAAATCCGAATACGCAAAGTATAAGACAAACGCGTAACCACTCTTGCATTTTATCGGTTCAATATCACACACAGACACAAACTGAAAGTTACGTTCTGCAGTGAATAATTTATTTACACTAATTTGCATTAGATTAGAAGACAGAACCGGCAAATCGTAAATGAATCGACGCTTTATTATAAATACGAGTAATATGCACTTTATCATTGAAGGTGATAACTAAAAATAACGTACGGTTATCAACAATTTGCCCTACTTGAATACCTCAAGTAAAAATGTGATATTGTTTACAATCTGAGCAGTGGCAGAATTACCATACAGGGGCCCGATATCTGAAGAGATGAAAAATATTTACTTTAATTATTGCTTCGTTCTTCTGAAATTAAAAGATCTTCATTGAATTTAAATAAGATTTATTTAAGAAATTATATTGGTGCTGCGGAAGCTGAATTGTTGAGAAAATAAACTCAAAAGATACTTACAGATTTTGAAACAAATTTAAGTTTGAAAACATTAAACACCAATATTACTGTTTCCTTGTTTATCTCGAAAACTATAAATCTCACAAAAACTTGTTGAAGACATTTTTTGTAGATAATAATATTGTGTACAACTTTAATTAATCACTTTTTATTATAGCTTTTATAATAAAAAAGTTATAAGCAAAAACAGATCTTAAATTAAGTAGTGTAATGAGCAAACCGTTCTGCTGTAGTACGCAGTGGTTATTACATTTTTTAATTACAGTTTTCGAGATAAAGAACAATAACAATTTTAATTTTATTTCCAAAATGGCGGCCGAATGGAAACGCAGTGCAATTCCTTTACATAATGAAAGAAGAAAATTTTATCCTACTCAAAATGCATGTTTAGATGACGAGTTTTCCCATCTATATATATTTAAAAGTAAACTTATCATTTCATTTTCACAAAAATCTTCCTGAAGCCTGTAAAACTATTTCGCTGACTTCAAAATAAAATTTCGGGTTCATGTCTGGAAAGTTATCAATAGTGATATAATCGCATGCAATATAATTTTGATAAAACAATCTTTGTTTTATCAGCTGATAGGTGATAATAGAACAATTTTAATTTTTTTAATTGGTATTATTTGTTTTTATTATACAGTAAAAGCACTACAAAACCATCGCTGTTAGTTCCAGAAATACATTAAAATGTAACACTATCCTGAAAGTGACACTATCCTGACTTACAACACTTTAATTTTAACCGCATAAAACGAAATTAATAATAAATTTACACTAGATAAAATTGAAATTAATATTGTGTAAAACTGTCATCAATTATAAGGTATAATTTGAAAACCTGTGGTGTCACTTGCTTCTAAAATATGAAACTATAGCTGCGATGAAATACAGTGTACCTATAACGATGAAATAACCGCCATAAACTCTAAACTGATTCTTGGGAAGTAGATTAAGTCCTCCTTCGGATATCACCACAACCGTCAAAATAGATTGAAACACCAAAGCGATCATGGTATTTATTCCAAAAATTAATCCAAAACTGTCCTCGATAAGATGCTTTGCAATCTGATAACTAAAAAAAATAAAAACTTGATGAGAAGAAAAAAATTCTGCAACAAAAATCTTCAACAAAATGTATTTTTATTGTACCTTGAGTAAGTTATCATGAAGTTGTACAGGATTCCAAAAGATACGTAACCTATGTAGGACACCCACAGGGTGGTTGCTTGCGCTGCCAGGATTATTGCACCACCTCCTAACAAGGAGCATACTGTAAGTGTCAACAGTCTAAAGTGTAACGCTCTGATTTTAAGGAATCCAGCTAAAATGGCTGCAGTTGCACCAAGAATCGTCATTGCCGCTTCTATGACCCCATTCCAAATACCGGTTTGCTAAGGAAGGATAATTAAGCTTTGTTTTCTAGGTAGAAGCATTATGCGACTTTGGGGGGGGGGGGAGGATTGTGATGAATATTTACACATATGTCTTATTGATAGATTTCAGAAAACAAAGGATGGGGATAGTAATTATTTTAGGTTATTAATTAACGAAATAATTATTCAACTAACCTCTAAATTAGGTTCAATATCCTGCCAGAGAAGTTGACTCCAAAGGAGTGTTATTTCAGTAAAATCTATTTTTTGGAGGGTTAAAGATTCTGTTTCTATAGTAGAATTAGTTGATGGTCTTCTTGATTGTAAGGTGCTGTGCCTTGTGGATCGATGGAAGTATAGACTTTTTCCTACTGATGGAACAAAGAGTGCCCAAATCGAAGCCGTTATGAGCCCTGAAATCAATAATAATCTGTAGGATATAAACAATTTTACCTATAAATGTCATAATAACTTACTTCCAACTGAAATATAGACCAATTGCTTGGAGATCATTAATTCCGTGAACATTAAGACTTGGCCTAAAACGGATCCTGAAAAGTTTCCAGCTAATCTAGCTGCTCTCGTGTAGGAGGTCACCTTCTGATAGTGCTCCTTATCAACTTTGGCGTAAATGTACGTGAAATATGCAATCTCAGTCGCATTAAAAGTTCCAAAAAACACAGATGCAGAAATGAGGCCTACAAAATTTGTGCTCCATGCCAGAAAACTATAACATGCAACACCAGCAACACCACACAATATTATTATTGGTTTGTAACGAAAGAAATCAGTGATTAGAAATGCTAGGATAGTGTGAGCCAGAATGGAATATATTCCAACTGGAAGTATATATTGATTGACTTCTTCTGCTGTCAAATTTTGTGAAGGACCAGTTAAGTAGTCCACCATAAAAGGATCAGAGGGTCGAAATTCTTTGAAATATCCGAATGCGCAAAGTATGAGACAAACGCGTAACCAATCCAGCATTTTATCGGCTAAATATCGCAACACAGACACGAACTTTAAATTGGAAATGCGGGTCTGTAGGAAATAAGTTATTCAGGCTTATTTGCATTAGATTGTACAGGGACAGAACCGGCAAGTTGTAAACGAATCGTGCTAATGTGTGTGAGTATAATAAACCAGAATTATCATGGAAAGTGATAAGGAAAATTAACATATTGTTTATATGTCGTAATACATGTTGTAATACATGAAAGTGATAAATAAATACATTTTTATTTATAATTAAATTATTATATATTATTATCTTCAAAAAAATCTTCTACTTAAACTTGTAAAACTATTTCGATGTCTTTAAGATGAAATCCATGTCTGTAAAGGTTAAAGAGTCTTTGTTTTATCAGCTGATAGATGATAATAACAGCTGACAACATTTGGTAATCTTCGTTTTTATTAGTTTTAGTGTTACGACTACAAAACTGCCGCTCTTAGATCGTGTAATCTATTAACTTGTTTTGGTCCTAGTTCTATCGAAACATAGAAAGGTAAACGTCCATCAAACATGGAAAGCTCTGAGAAAAGCTTGGCTGTGTTTTTCAAAGCCATCTTGTTAAAAATGTTATAAAACACCGATATCTCTAAAAACCGTAATGCTCGCTGCTCTACGTCTTGCATTCTTTCTCGCGATGCGTTGATGCGAGCCATATGGACTTCTGGACGCTTACCTCAAACTAGAACCAGTTCTTTCTCTTTAAATAATTATTATCGCACATACTCGTAATACAGGTTATTTATTTATAAATTAGAATATTAACAATTAGTAATTAAATTAAAAAATTCAAAACTTTAGAGAGTTTATAAAGTATGTGCAATAAATATGTTCACACTAGATAAAATGTAATTCAAGATTTTGAGAAGAGATCATTAATTATAAAACTTATACTAGGTCTTGTCATAAAAGAAATCGATACAAAGGTGATTCATATTCTGTCTGCTTTTGAAACCACAGCTGCGATGAAATACAGTGCACCTAGGACGATGAAATAACCGCCGTAAACTCTAAACTGATCCTTGGGAAGTAGATTAAGCCCTCCTTCAGATATGATCACAACCGTAAAGATGGATTGAAAAATCAGAGCCATCATCGTATTTATTCCAAAAACTAATCCAAAACTGTCCTCGATAAGGTGCTTTGCAATCTGATAACTAAAGAAAATATAAACTTGATGAGAAGAGAATATCCTGCAACAAAAATCTTCAACAAAATTTATTTTTATTGTACCTTGAGTAAGTTATCATGAAGTGGTACAGGATTCCAAAAGAAATGTAACCCACATAGGACACCCACAGGGTGGTTGCCTGGACTGCCAGGATTATTGCACCACCTCCTAACAAGGAGCATACTGTAAGTATCAACAGTCTGAAGTGTAACGCTCTGATTTTAAGGTATCCTGCTGAAATAGCTGCAGCTGCACCAAAAATCGTTAATGTCGCTTCTATGGCCCCATTCCAAATTTCGTTTTGCTAACAAAAAGATAATAATGATATAATTTCTAGAAGGAAGCACAAAGACCACTGTGAGGTAACATACTTAGCAACAAATGATGGGGATATTTTTATTACTGTAATCATTTTTTTCTGATTAGCTTATTAATTAACGTAATAATTATTCCACTGACCTCTAAATTAGGTTCAATATCCTGCCAGAGAAGTTGTATGTAGTATTGCACCATTCCATAACCACCCATCGACAGGGAGTACCACAGACTCCAATGCACCACCTCATTTTGAGAATATGCTGAGACAAAGTGACTCCAAAACAATTTCATTCCTTCAGTAATCTTTTGCTTCAATGTTACTTCAATAAAATCTATTTTTTGGAGGGTTAAAGATTCCGCTTCTATAGTAGAACTAGTTGATGGTCTTCTTGATTGTAAGGTGCTGTTCCTTGTGGATCGATGGAAATATAGACTTTTCTCTACTGATGGAAGAAAGAATGCCCAAATCGAAGCCGTTACGAGCGCTGAAATTGTTAATAATCTGTAGAATCTAGAAAAATTTATAAATGTCATAGTAACTCACTTCCAACTGAAATATAGAGCAACTGCTTTGACTCCATTACTTCCGTGAACATTAAGACTTGGCCTAAAACAGATCCGGAGAAGCTTCCAGTTAATACCGCTGCTCTCGTGTAAGATGTCACCTTCTGATAGTGATCCTTATCAACTTTGGCGTAAATGTACGTGTAGTATGCAACCTCTGTTGCCATGAAGGTTCCGAAGAACACATGAGCGACAACGATGCCTGTAAAGGTTGTGCTCCATGCCAAAAAACTCCAGCTTGTAACACCAGCGAGTCCACACAATATTATTATTGGTTTGTAACAGAAGAAATCTGTGATTAGAAATGCTAGAACAGTGTGTGCTAAATTGGAATATGTTGCAACTGGAAATATATATTGATTAACTTCTTCTGTTGTCAAATTTTGTGAAGGACCTGTTAGGTAATCTACTATAAAAGATTCGGATGGTCGAAGTTCTTTGAAAAACCCGAATACACAAAGTATTACACAAACGCGTAACCACTCTTGCATTTTATTGGTTAAAAATCACACACAGACACAAGTTTCTAATTGGTAGTTAGGTTCTGCAGGTTTAAGTTATTTAGAGTTATTTGAATTAGATTGTATTAGGACAGGACTCTATATTTTAAAACGAGTAATATAAATCAACTTTAGCGTTGAAAGGTAAAACTGAAAATAGTGTATGGTTATCAAGAATATACTTTACTTAAATATTTATTGAGAATTTTAACATTGTTTACAATCTTGTCTGATATGAATACTGTAGGTAAAAGGTTCCTTAAAGCAGTGCTGGAACTACCATATAGGAAATCACAGCCTGGAGGTGGGAACGATGTTTGAAGGGGCCCAACATTTTTACTTTCATTATTTTTTTCATTATTTGTTCTCATTATTTTTACTTTCATAATTTGTTGTTCAACCACTGCCTAAAACTCTTCTCGTAATTGCAAATACGCACTCGCAATTACTGCTGTGGCATGTGGGAGAGGAATGTTGATTGGAAGAATCGTTGACAGGTTTAGTGATATGATATCAATGTAGCACTAGAAGTTATCGCGACAATAGCTATGGGAACAGGAAGCCTTAGTGAGTGCTCTAGTTAAAGCTCTGATGTTCAACATAGTTGATGACTTTGAAGTGCAGTCGACCCCAAAAATTCAAATTTAAATCCAGTAAATAAACGCATATTTAAGATACGTGATGTAGATTAACGTTATAGGGCCCTGATATATCGTACAAATTATAATAAAGAAAGAAAACAGTGTTACTGGACTCATACCGTGCAATAGACGCCTAAACCCCCCAAATTCAGCGAAATTGTACTAGTTGTTGCCATTTTAAAATATCATAATTACATATATGTAACAGATTTATTTATTTATCAATTAAAATAATAACAATTATTATTATGTACTAATTATTATCTACTCTATTAAACTAACTTTAGATTTTAATTGTGTTCTTGTTACGATTTACATTTAATTTGGTCTTCTAAAATATGAAACTGCTGCTGCAATGAAGTAAACTGCTCCTAGAACAACAAAATAGCCACCGTAAACTCTAAACTGACCCCTTGGGGGTAGACTAAAGCCCCCCTCAGATATAACAACAACTGTCAGAATGGATTGAACGGATAGAGCAATCAACGTGTTTATTCCAAAGATGAATCCAAAACTGTCATCAATTAAATGTTTTGCGATCTTATAGCTAGAAGAATAATACATTTTATGAGAAGAACCATATAGATTTAACAAATATCTTGAACGGAATGTACATTTCTACCTTGAGAAAGTTATCATGAAGTTGTACAGAACTCCAGCAGAAACATAGGCCCCGTAAGACATCCAGAGCGTGGTTGCTTCGGCTGCCAGGATTATGGCACCACCTTCCAAAAGTGAACATACAGCAATTGTCAGCAATCCAAAGTGTAGGGCTCCGATTTTAACGTGGCCTGCTAAAAGGGCAGCTACTGCACCAAGAATCGTCAGTGTTGCCTCAGTGGCGCCATTCCAAATCGCAGTTTGCTAAAACAATCCGATCCTATTAGTATACGAGGGTGGATTAATAAGATCGTAGTTAGGATGTGTCAGACCTTTACATCGGGTTCAATATCTTGCCAGAGAATTTGAATATAAGAGCGTACTTGACCATAGGCAGCCATCGCCAGTAAGTAGCACAAACTCCATAGGATCATTTCCGTCTGGGTGTACGCTAGGAGAAACTGACTCCAGAGTAGTTTCCCTCCTGCAAAAACCTTTTGCTTGAATGTTATCCTAACGACAAAGTTCGCAAATTCTACTTCTTGGAGTGTGGGTAATACTGCTTTGTTATTGGAAGCACTTCTTTCCTGGAAGGTGCTGTACTTCGTGAACCGATTGAAACTCTTTGGCACTGGTGGGAGAAGGATAGCCAAAACCGCAGCGATTACAAGTGCTGCAGTTATAAAAATAATTAAAAATTTGAAGGAGATTATTAAAATAATGTATGTCAATACAACTTACCTCCAAGAGTAATGTAATGTAATTGCCTGGAGTCCATCACCTCCATAAAAATAAGAACTTGACCCAACACGGAGCTGGAGAACGTACCTGCTAATACCGTAGCTCTGGTGTAGGCTGTTACCCTCTGGTAATGTTCTTTGTCAACTTTGGCGTAAATGTACGTAATAAGCAATCTCCGTAGCCATAAAGATCCCAAAAGTGACATGTGTGACAATAAGGCCCGACCAGGTGGTAAACCATATAAAGAAACACAAACAAACCACACCACTCAGTCCACACAGAATAATTAGTGGTTTGTAGCACAAAAAATTAATAACTAAGAATGTTAAAATAACACTTGTCAAATAAGAGTAAGTAAAAACTGGTGTTAATGTTTGATAAACTACTTCCGCTGATACATTTACCCAAGGGCCTGTTAAATAATCGACCAAAAAAGAATCAGATGGTCGAAATTCTTTAAAATATCCGAAAGCACAAAGTGCAAGACAAACTTGCAACCACTCTTTCATGTTGTAGACCACGTGTTGCTAAGTCTCAGTCTGATACGAACCAAATGAGAAAGTAAATAAAGGACACACCAATGCACAAATGAACACAGCTTCAAGTAAATAAAGCAATTACTTTTCACAAGAACACAAACAAACGCAGCCTGCGTATATATTGAAGATACGGTTATCACATGTGCACTTACACTTTTATTTATAACACTTTGCATGCCTAAGTGTAATTAACAAAGACAAGCATTATTTGATTCGGAAAATAAGTGCAGTATCAGTAGCATATTTTTATTTACGATGCAGTTTTTAAACAAGCTTTTGCTAATGATATTTCCTGATACAATTTGCATTAATTATAAAATAGCCTCGACAGAGTGAGCGATAATGAGGAACTAAGTGCATCTATACATTGTAGTTACACATTGTAGTTATACCGCTCGTGTTATTACATGGAGGGGGAATCTGGGAACTTGCCCGTATCACTTATGATTTTAAGACACAAATTTAACCATTTTGTCTATTCAGCAGTCCTAATGCTTGCGAGTCGGTTTCAACTCTTCCGCTTAGCTGTTATAAGTTAGTTATATATATTTTCTTGTTAATCTCTCTCAATCTTTTCTCTCTCTTTACATTACAAATTAATACATTACTATATCTCGTTACGATTCGTATTCTATTAATAAACAACACAGCTGTGAATTTATTTTTGTATTTTTTATGTGCAATATTGAATTTGCAATAATTGCATATCATTTTCAAAAAATGAAAAAGAAATTCTAGGTAAAAAGCGCGCGAATGTTTACAGTAAGACAATATATAGACAAACTACAAACTAACTACACATGGCGTAATTATTAAGGTTCACAAACAGTAAAATATTAGTTAATTAATTACGATTCTTGTTTGGAAGACATTCTTCACTTAAATAATCATTTTAAAAACGTAATATACCTTGTTTATGTTTTATTAAGTAAACAAAAAATTTCGTTATACAATTTTAAGTCGATTTGTTGTTCTTATGTCTTGTAAGATATGATACTAGAGCAGCAATAACAAAGATGACTCCTAGAACAATAAAATAACCACCGTAAACTGCAAACTGACTCCTGGGAGGTAGAGCCAAGCCTTCTTCAGAGTTGACAACAATAGTTAAGACGGATTGAATGATTAGAGCCACTAAGGTGTTTATTCCAAAAACTAATCCAAAACTGTCTTCGATTAGGTGCTTTGCAA
The DNA here is from genome assembly GCA_963678705.1 of Panorpa germanica. NCBI lineage: Eukaryota > Metazoa > Arthropoda > Insecta > Mecoptera > Panorpidae > Panorpa > Panorpa germanica. Next base: position 2,389,727 of record OY783222.1, read on the forward strand.
TCTCGTAACTAAAAATACCAGAAAATTCATAAGAAGATAAAACCCTCCAGCTGAAAATATTTACCAAAATTGCTCTCTACCTTGAATAAGTTATCATGAAATTGTATACAATTCCAGCAAAAACGTAGGCCGCATAAGATACCCAAAGACAACTGGTTTGACCTGCAAGAATTATACCACCTCCCGTCAGAAGGGAGCATATAGTAAGTGTTAACAATCCAAAGTGTAGGGCCCCTATTTTAACGTAGCCAGCTAAAAGGGCTGCTGCCGCACCGAAAATTGTTAAAGCTGCTTCAACAGCTCCATTCCAAATAGCAGTTTGCTAGAAATTAAGTCTTTGTGTAATAGTTCTTGACCAAAATAAATCGCAGTGTAAGTTTATTAATTAACATAATGTAACTAACGTCCAGATTGGGTTCAATATCCTGCCAAAGAACTTGTCCATAATATCGCACCTGGGAAAAGCCGCCCATTGCTAGTGCGTACCACAAGCTCCAATGTACCACTTCCTTCTTAGAAAACGCTGAGACAAAATGACTCCAAAGTAGTCTTACTCCATCAGTTATCTTTTCCTTGAATGTTGATTTATCAACCGAATCCTTAATATCAATTTTTTGGAGAGATGGAGACACTGTTTCAATATTATAAGTAGTTGATGTTCTTCTTGTGTCAAAAGTGTTATACTTCGTTGATCGATGGAAGTAGAGACTCTTTGATACAGATGGGAGAAAGAATGAACAAATAGTAGCCGTTACAAGTGCTGTAATCGACAAAACATTTTAGGAAGAGTATTTTATTAAAGAGATTTTAAAATCACTTACCTCCAACTGTAACATAAGTCAATTCTTTGGAGTCCATCACCTCAGTAAACATTAGAACTTGTCCAACGACGGAACCAGAAAAGTACCCCGCTAATGTCGCTGCTCTTGTGTAAGAAGTCACCTTCTGATAATGCTCTTTGTCAACTTTGGCGTAAATGTAAGTGTAATAAGCAATCTCCATAGCAAGGAATGTTCCAAAAAGGACATGCGCTCCGATAAGACTTGCATAGTTTGAAAACCCAACAAACAGACTCCAGCAAGCAATTCCAGAAACACCGCATAGTACAATAAGCGGTTTGTAGCAGAAGAAATCAGTAATTAAAAATGTTAAAACAACGTGCGCTAGATAAGAATATGTACTTATAGGATACAATACTTGATAAATATCTTCTGCTGACACATTCCGGTGAGGACCCGTTAAGTAGTCCACTACAAAAGGTTCGGATGGTCGAAATTCTTTGAAATAACCGAACGCACAAAGTATAAGACAAACTCGGAGCCATTCTTGCATTTTGTAAGAACACAACTTAATAAACACTCGCTTTTAATTATAAATGATTATCACGCAATTGTTATACTTTGTTTACATTTTATAACAGATAGAGCAGGGCCGCATCAGGTATGATACGGACTGTGATGTATTTATAAATCAAACACATCATGAAACTAGAACACGGGGAAAACATATATTGTTATCAACAAACAGACATTGCATGAACGTCTTGTGAGATAAAGTATCATATTATATCATTTCAAATGTAATATTACACCATTAACCGACTGATAAGAGATGTCATGGCTGATGATACAGTTATCTCTATTGTTTATATTTTTATTTCTTGCTTTAGTCTGCATAAACAATTGACATTTGTCATTAATACAGTTCACTAGAATAACCACTTTACTACAGAATTTGATAAAATTTAAATATGATGTGTTACAACACAGTGGGAGGGAGCATTGATGCTTGATGTTAGATCCTCAGTCGAGAGCTATATTTTCTTAGTTTAGTTGTTATCAAAGAGTGAAAATAAGATTGTGCAGTTATTGAAGGGAGGCAGTGAAAGGAAGAGGTAGATGTCGGAGATAGAAAGAAGGAGCGAGGAAAGAGAAGGAATGGTAGAGTAGAAACAAGAGGAAGAGTAGCAGGAAGAGAGAACCTATTGCTATTTTTTTTAGAAGGAGAGAGAATGAGTAGATAGTATAAGGAACACAAATGAAATGTAAATAATTACAATGATATTTATATTAATTATTTAAGGCAGGAGAATATAGTGCCTAATGACAAAGACATTAAAATAAACATAATCGCAAACTTATTAGGCTACGATGTATCCCACATATATACATCATAATATATCGTCAGTGTTAGGAGCGGAATTAGACCGACGTTAAATAAATTAAATTTAAAAAAATTGATATTAATATAAGTGTCCTTAATTTAACTACAACATTTCAAATGTTTTGATCAGCTTTTGATAAATATAAAGGTTTAAAGTTGATGTTGTTTCTTATATTCGTAGTTGTACATTTGGAGCAAAATCTAAAAGGTTTAAATTGTTACGTATCCTTTTCTAATTTACTAAACCTAATTACAGCTCTGAACAATGCACGAGTATAGTACTATTCAGATATGATGAGTATGCAAAACTTGACACTGTTAATGAAATATGTCTTACAATTTCTTTACTTGTAAACGCAATGAAGCATCAACAACAACTAATATTAATATGGCTAATATTTTCATGAGAATCTTTCGACGCATGCGCAATTATATTCCAGTTATTTTTGATGAGTAGCACCACTAATAATCTTAAAGTAAAATGTATCACAAAGAAAGCCTCTTACCTCTTAACAGAGACAGACCCATAACCTCATATACCGGACGGTCGAACTCGAAACCGCTAACTTAAAAAAATATTTTAATAATCGAACAACAAATATTGTTACAATTAAATACATATCTGTAGTGTTATCAATGAAAACAATGGTTCTTAATCAGTCTGTTATTTAAAGTTGATAAAATATGTTTTATTGCCCGTCAGAAATAGATGACGTTAGGCAATTGACAGTTGTACGTAATAATATTTACCATTAGTAACACATTTTAATATTTATATGATTATCCAAACACAGTCTATGTAAATGTTAAATTTTATTTGGTATATACAACTGGTTAAAAATAGTATTTACGTTCTTAAAACAATTTTGCACAGGTAGACAACTTAATTTAGAAAATGCACATGTTGCTGTTTGCAGTAATTATAAATAAAACATCAATTACTGCATTTTATATATCAGTGCGAATATGTACAATCATATCGCCATGGTTTTCGGTACTACGTATTCACTCAGATAGTTTTGTATGTTTACAAAAGAAGTAATAAAACTCAGATCAATTATTTAACATTTGTATCTGGCTTACAAAACAAGAGAATGTTTTTTTTATTTACTTTCATTGAGAAGTAAACATGAACCTTAGAAATAGCTTGTGCGAAACTAGCATGTATAAAACTTGCACTGCAAGACAATTTTATACTTAAATGTTAATTATATAATTAACTATGAACAGAACCTACCACAACGTTGATACAAACGTTAATTTGTTCCGTTTAGTGCAGAGTTCCAACTGTTAACACATTTATCTTTTATAATTTCCAAGTAGATACTGACTAGATAATTAAAAGTCGATGGTTGAAACAGAAAACTTTATTCCTTAATTTTTAGTTTCTTAAAATACGAAACTGTAGCTGTAATAAAGTACACTACTCCTAGAAGGATGAAATATCCACCGTAAACTGTAAACTGACTCTTTGGAGGAAGATGAAGCCCGTCTTCAGAGTTGACAACAACGGTCAAGATGGTTTGAATGATTAGAGCCACCAACGTGTTTATCCCAAACACTAATCCAAAACTGTCTTCGATTAGGTGTTTTGCAATCTCATAACTAAGAAAAATTAGCATTTTTATTGGCACTTTAAGTAATAAAAAATGTTGAGTTAAATTGACGTGTACCTTGAATAAGTTATCATGAAGTTGTACAGGGCTCCAGAAGAAATGTATGCTACGTAGGACACCCAGAGAGTGGAAGTATTTGCAGCCAGAAATATAGCAACGCCTTCCAGAAGAGAACATACTGTCAGTAGCAACAATCCGAAGTGTAGAGCCCCTATTTTAATGTGGCCGGCTACTAGAGCTGCTGCTGCACCAAAAATCGTCAAAGCTGCTTCGACGGCCCCATTCCAAGTAGCTGCAAGCTAAACATTAAGAAGAGACAAAATAGTCAATGATTGCCTTAATACGTAAGACCATTAGTCCTGCGTAAGATAAGGATACAACAAACGGTCTAATCATTTGAAACGATTTTCCAATAACTTAGCTATATATCGCGCGAGAAGACAAAGACTGTTTTCCTAAAAGAACTGACCTCCAAATCAGGTTCAATATCCTGCCAGAGAATTTGTATGTAGTATCGCACTTGTCCAAAACCGCCAAACGCTAGAGAGTACCACAGGCTCCAAAGCACGACTTCCTTTTGAGTATAAGCAGAGATGAAATGATTCCAAAGCAATTTTAATCCATCCACTATCTTTTTCCTGAATGATATTTTAGTTCTTTCGTTACTAACTTCAGAAGAATCTACTTTTTGAATGGATAATGAAATTGGTTTTAAATCGGAAGCATTTGATTGTCTTCTTTTAGGCAAGGTGTTCGTTGTAGACCGATTGAAGTAAAGGCTTCCTGACACTGGTGGGAGAAAGAAAGCGCAAACCGAAGCAGTTACGAGTGCTGTAATTATTAAAACAATTTGGTATTTTAAGAAGTTTAGTAATACATAATTTGAATGACTTACCTCCAACTGTAATGTACATCAAACTCTTGGAATCCATCATATCTGTAAAAATTAGAACTTGTCCTAAAACGGAGCCGCAGAAGTTACCTGTTAAGATCGCTGCTCTCGTGTAGGAGGTCACCTTCTGGTAATGCTCTTTGTCAACTTTGGCGTAAATGTACGTGTAATACGCAATCTCTGTCGCTACAAGTGTTCCATAAAGCATAAGTGCTACAATGAGACTTGCATAATTTGTAGACCATGCAAACAGGCTATAAGCAGTAACTCCAGAAAGACCGCAAAGTAGAATAAACGGTTTATAACATAAAACATCAATAAGTAAAAATGTTACCACAATTAGCGCTAGAGTAGTATAAGTAGTAATAGGAAACAAAACTTGATAAATTTCTTCAGCTGACATATTTCGATGAGGACCCGTTAAATAATCTATTAAAAAAGGATCCGAAGGACGAAGTTCTTTAAAATATCCGAATGCACAAAGCATAAGACAAACACGGATCCAAACTTGCATTGTGACGACTAAATTACTACAACTAGATGCATGCACACAACTTGCATTGGATAAACGATTTTAAAGAAATTAATAAATTGGACTTAGATTAAAATTAGGACAGAGTAGGAGTGAGGCAGTTCTGTAATTCTGTACAAAGAAATTAGATACTTTAAAATAATTTGTCAATTTTTCTACTCACATAAACATTAAGCAATGAAATGGAACGATAGAAATCTAATCACGTCGCTCAACTCCATTTCACGTAGAGAAGTGGAGTGACGACATTCCGTTTGACCGACAATATAACGAATTTGAATTTAATATATGATATTACCTTTTCTTTATATCACTTCTTACGGAGGCGCGGAGCAATGACGAGAAGGAATGGAACGATGGAATTTAAACCAGTTAATTTAGACAACTTTTTACACTCACTATAAGTTTATGGAGTGACGGTATTCTGTTTGGCCTTCTCGCAACTCTATAGTGTTGGGATATTACAACAAATGAATCCAACATCCTGTGGAATGAATCCGCTACTTTCAAAAAGTGTTATGATGGGCTTACGAAAGTTATTACAATTAAATGTCTGATTGTAACGTTATCAGTTTTCTCGGCATTAAAAGTTGATAAAACATTAATTGTTTTATAATCCGTCAAGTATATATATGAGCAGTTGTCACACATAATAAAATATAACATTAATAACTCATAATAATTTTTATATGATTATCTAAACACAGTGTATGTTTGTTACAAAGTTATGTTGATCATTAATATACCTAAACAACCTTGCACTTTTACTGTAGATGATATGGCACCGGAAACAATTTAATTTAGTAAATGCATTAAAACATAACTGCGTTTAGCGGGTGTTTACAGTTCAAATAAAAAATGAAAGAAAAATACGAGAGCTTGGTGATCATGATCATAAATAACATTTTCTAGCAAATTACGAGCTTTCATAACTGAGTTGATTCTCCTTCTACGCGGAACTCTACAATACGTACATTCAAACAACGCGAGAAAAATATTATACGAATTTTTTTGTCGAAAAAATAATACTTTATTTCGTAATTTTTAATATATCCTTTTGTATTCTAAAATAGGAAACTCCTGCTGCAAGGAGGTATATTGTTCCCAGAGCGATGAAATATCCACCGAATACTGTAAACTGACTCCTTGGTGGAAGATGAAGCCCGTCTTCAGAGTTGACAACAACAGTCAAGACGGATTGAATGATTAGAGCCACCAAAGTGTTTATCCCAAAAACTAATCCGAAACTGTCTTCGATTAGGTGTTTTGCAATCTCATAACTAGGAAAAATAATTATTTTTATAAGAAATCAGTAAAAGTAAAAGTAATCAATAAATTGGTATGTTTACCTTGAGTAAGTAATCATAAAGTTGTAGAGAACTGCAGAAGAAATGTATGCCACGTAGCACACCCAGAGAGTGGAGGTTTTTGCTGCTACGGATATAGCAACGCCTTCCAGAAGAGAACATACTGTCAGTGTCAACAATCCGAAGTGCAGGGCCCCTATTTTAATGTGTCCAGCTAATAGTGCTGCTGCTGCACCAAAAATCGTCAAAGCTGCTTCGACGGCCCCATTCCAAATTGTAGTTTGCTACAAATTAAGACTTGATATATTTATAAATATATTCAAAGACCAATACAGATAAGAATTCGGCATTTTACGATGCATAAGAATAGAATTGAATACAAGCTGACCTCCAAATCAGGTTGAATATCCTGCCAGAGAATTTGTATGTAGTATCGCACCATTCCAAAACCGCCCATCGCCAAGGAGTACCACAGGCTCCAAAGTACTACTTCCTTTTGACTATAAGCTGAGATGAAATGATTCCAAAGCAATTTTAATCCACCCATTATCTTTTTCGTGAGTGTTACTTTTGTTTTTTCGTTACCAACTTCAGAAGAATCTACTTTTTGAATGGATAATGAAATTGTTTTAATATCAGAAGCTCTTCTTTTACGTAAGGTGCTCGTTGTAGACCGATGGAAGTAAAGGCTTTTTGACACCGGTAGGAGAAAGAAAGCACAAACCGTACCTAATACGAGTGCTGTAATCATTAAAATTATTTAGTATTTTAAGAAGTTTATTAATACAAAATTTGAATAACTTACCTCCAACTGAAATGTAGATCAAACTCCTGGAATCCATCACCTCCAAAAAAATGAGAACTTGTCCTAAAACAGAACCGCAAAAGTTTCCTGCTAACGTCGCTGCTCTTGTGTAAGAAGTGACCTTCTGGTAATGCTCATTGTCAACTTTGGCGTAAATGTACGTGTAATATGCAATTTCTGTCGCAAGGAACGTTCCAAACAGAATATTTGCAATGATGAGGCTTGTCCAGTTTGTAATCCATACGAACAGGCTAAAGGAAGCAACTCCGGAGACGCCGCATAATACAATAAGTGGTTTATAACAAAAGAAATCAGTCACTAAAAATATTACCACAACGTGTGCTAGATAAGAATATGTACTAATAGGAAAGAATACTTGGTAAATATCTTCTGCTGACACATTCCGCTGAGGACCCGTTAAGTAATCCACTACAAAAGGTTCGGATGGTCGAAATTCTTTGAAATACCCAAATGCACAAAGCATGAGACAAACACGCAGCCACTCTTGCATTTTGTAGGACTAATTACCTCATGAACACAGACTCCTTGAAATAGAAAAACGATTTCAACGTACTTTTCTTTTATTTATGTAAGATCTTGCAACAAGAATTGTCATTTAAAAGGAATCTTTTTTTTAAAGACGTTACCTTTGTCATAACTCTTAAAGAAATCAACAATTCTTTCAACAAGAAGTTTTATTTTAAATTTCGCGCCATGTTTTATCTGTCAATATACAATTATACCTTTATTGTTGTTATGATATTTGTAGATAATATGTTTCATTACTAACCTCAGAGTTTGTACTTGGATTAAAATAAAAATATCACCACTTTTCATGGAAATATATCTTGTTGATAGACCTTTACAATGATACCTCTTGTTCAACGACCCTTTCACAATAAAATAATACTTAAATTTGTTGTTAATAATATATAGAACTTACTTTATATTCCGATTAACAAGATAAAATATTATTTTAACATTATTTATTGTTTACAGTTCTACATCGTTTCAATAGCACATCACACTAAGACTGATCTCTGACCACATGATCTGTAGAAAGTCGCCGAAGGTGGTAATCATCGAGAAACCAGTTTTAATGAGCATACAACCAGGTTGACGATGCAATGAACGTACAAAGAAATATAACAACTTACCAGTGGTGTATCATCAGTGGAGGGAATGGAGTAAAGACTCAAACCTTTGTGAATTCCATAAGAATAGGACCGTAAAGTTTTTCACCTAATTAAGAATTCAATTTGAACTAGATACAATACATTTTTGGTTATTTACGTTTACTCTAATGAAGCTACGACACTATGGATTAATTAACACAAATCAATACTAATAATATTTGTTAGTATCTAAATAATTTAACACATTCAAATAATAAATGAAGTATCTCTAAATTACTAATACCAATAAAGATTATTTATGAACAATCTATATAGATTATTCTCATCCCGTAATACAATGTGGCTCTTTAATTAGTTTGTACTGGTCAGAAAATTTAAAACTTGCATTGCAAGACGATTTTCTTATGTTATTTAGATATTTTTGGACGGTTCCTCTGTGTTCTAAAATATGAGACTGCAGCTGCAATAAGATATAATGTTCCCAAAACAACAAAATATCCACCGTAAACTGTAAACTGACTTCTAGGTGGAAGATTCAAGCCTCCCTCCGATATCACCACAACGGTCAATATTGATTGAATGATTAGAGCCACCAATGTGTTTATTCCAAAGACCAATCCAAAACTGTCATCGATTAAGTGCTTTGCAATCTCATAGCTAGAAAAAAATTCAATTTCAATAACAGAAAAAAATCTTCAATGAAACTTTTCAATGTACCTTGAGTAAGTTATCATAAAATTATACAAAACTCCAGCAGAAACATAGGCCACGTAAGACACCCAGAGAACGGTTGTTTGCGCTGCAAGGATTATTGCACCACCTCCTAATAAGGAGCATACGGTAAGTGTCAATAACCCAAAGTGTAGGGCTCCGATTTTAAAATATCCTGCTACTAGGGCTGCTGCTGCTCCAAAAATCGTCAATGCCGCTTCGGTGGCCCCATTCCAAATAGCAGTTTGCTAGGGATGAGTTTGTTAAAAAGGTACACTGCCCCTGTGTAAATTTCTTAAGTTTTAATTACACTGACCTCTAAGTTGGGATCAATATCCTGCCAAAGAATTTGTATATAGAATCGGATTTGTAAAAAACCGCCCATGGCCAGCGCATACCATAAACTCCAATGCACCACTTCCTTTTGCGTATACGCTGTGACAAAATGGCTCCACAAAAGTGCCATTCCGTCAGTAATCTTTTGCCTAAATGGCACTTCAACAATCAATTCAGCAAAGTCCATTTTTTGGTTAGGCGGTGAATCTGTTTCTATATTAAAAGTACTAGCATTTGATGTACTTCTTTTAGGTAGGGTACTATATTTGGTAGTTTGATGAAAATAGAGACTTCTTGCCACTGATGGAAGAAAGAGAGCCGAAAAGGAAGCTGCTACAAGTGCTGGAAACGTATACCAATTTAAATATTTGTGTAATTTACCATTAATCATATTTAGAACAACTTACCTCCAATTGTAATATAGTTCAAGTCTTTGGAGTCCATCACCTCAGTGAACATCAGAACTTGTCCTACGACCGAACCAGAAAAGTACCCCGCTAATGTTGCTGCTCTTGTGTAAGAAGTCACCTTCTGATAATGCTCTTTGTCAACTTTGGCGTAAATGTACGTGTAATAAGCAATCTCCATAGCAAGGAATGTTCCAAAAAGGACATGCGAGATAATGAGGCTCGCATAATTTATTATCAATACGAATAGACTCCAGCAAGCAATTCCAGAAAGACCGCATAATAGAACCAGTGGTTTGTAGCAGAAGAAGTCAGTAACTAGAAATGTTACGACAACGTGCACTAGATAAGAATATGTACTTATAGGATACAAATGTTGATAAATTACTTCGGCGGACACATTTCGATGAGGACCCGTTAAATAGTCCACTATAAAAGGTTCGGATGGTCGAAATTCTTTGAAATACCCGAACGCACAAAGTATAAGACAAACACGCAACCACTCCTGCATCTTATAAGTTAAACTAAGTTTTCACTCTGAGGCACACACTTTTATTTAATAATAAAACAATTGTAGATCCCATTACATTATGTTAGAATACAGAGCAGAACTCAGATAGGTTTAAAAGGAACAACTGCTTGCAGTATTTCACAATATAGGTACAATGGTATTGCCGAGATAAAAGTAAGTTGTTTAGCTAAGTAATGAACAGAAATGTAAATCATTAATTAATACTTTTAGATTTTTTACAGAGTTCTATTTTCTTACTTTTTCTTCTTCTTGCTTAAGTAGAAGGATTTGAACTAAATAACTATTGCTAGTAGCACTGAACAAATTAACGGCAATTATATGTAAATAAAACCAAAATAATTAACGTTCATTTTACATTCTGGATGATAAGATAAAATATTTCGCTAGTGGTCTAATTACTGAACAAGTATATAGTTTTTAATTATTTTTAATATGGCCTAATGTCTTTTTTTCCTTTTTGCCCCGCAAGTCAACGTTGCAGCGGTTTCCGCTACAACTAGCTCACAAAGAATTCAAAAATATCTAATTGCAACTCTGTACATTAGAACATATTTATAATATTTTATTTTTAACCGGCTGTTATACTTTGTAGCACATTGTAATGACACGCCAAAAAAAATTGATCATGACCCAAGAAACAGCTGTATTAAAATATTTAAAATAAAGAAAGTCAATGTCAAGTATCTTTAGACTTCTGTGGAATTCTGAATACAAATAAATTATTAATAAATTTGTTAATTGATCATGTTTAATCAGCTAATTTTATTCAAAGAACAGACTGAGGCTCTGTGTTGCGGATATAAGGACACAAATCTTCTTCTTTTGCGTTACTTTTACTTAATAACTGTACGATATAATGAGGAGTTGTTCATAACCTACGCAGCTCCATTTTAGGACCTTTTGGAAACCTCCCCTACATGTGGTCTATCGTACCTTTTTATGTAAACCTCCCTTTCCTTGCAGAAGAAACTTATTTGGTAAAAAAAAAGACCAAAAAGAGTTATTAATTGTGCCAATGAAAGTAACTGGCAATACTACGTAGCTTCACAGCAAATTTATACGTCCCCACCCCCCTCTTGCAGCTTTCTACCGAACCTCTCCCGACCCCTAATAACGCTACTGGTATACCATACTGTCCTTATACCGGCTAGTACATTCGGATTGTCTGTTTCCAGATATGACTGAATTAATAATTCTATAGATTATGGCCCGTTTTTGAGCCGGCCCTGCGAACGCATCTGGCATAAAACAAACATATTATTGTTCGATCAAATAATACACATAATTTTACATGTTTTCCGTTCCAACACTTTATTGTGTTAAATAAGGAAATGTTGATACAGATATTATGAATTCTTATTATTAGAATGACAATACAATGTGAGAGATATCTCACACAGCGTCTTCGGGCTTGGTTGCTAAATTAATTATATACAAACATAACAATAAACTTATTAGTAGAGGTTTACCATTTAAACAAAGCAATGGTATTAGTAGCTTCAGTAAAACCACAGATACTCGTAAACTAATATTCAGAATAATATGAAATTTTAATACATATCGTTTGAAGGTTAATACTATCTAAAAATCTTGTGGATTTGTCAATAATAGCGTCATCTATATGTCAACCAGCTTACTTTTTAAATCACCTTGTTATAATTTCACACTATTTTATTTATTTCCTTAAACAAATTACTTAAAAGTGTTAAAGATATAATAAATAATATTTTCTTTTATATAAAACCTGGTATAAAAATAAATTCATATTTTTGTCTATTGCTGTCACACTCTCCCACATAAAACACAATATAAAATAAGCGAGATAATCTTTTGATATGTTTGTGTCTCCAGCATCCAGCATCTAGCATCGTCTGCTACCTATCCCTTTGCTCCTCCTTTGTTGCTCCTTTCCAGGTTCTAGCCGTTCATCGTGTATTCCCCTATCTTCTTAGCCAAAGCTCACAATATATTACTCTTAGACGAGCAGAGTTCAGCATTTTCTGACTGCGGGAAGATAGCGAGAGACTGTGGTCCAGACTACAACTGGTCCTGCTATAATTTAGCAATCTTATGGATTCTTAAATAGAGGTTTAATATTGTTCTCCTTATTTAAGCTTAAGTTTTAAAACTTTTTGTTTATTAATTGTTTTAAAATCCTTTTAAATGATATGTAATATGTCATCTACTGTTTTGAATCATTTCTAATTTTCAGTGAAGTGCTCTACTTTACAGCGATATAGCTCAAAATCTATCAGGTATATAGAAAAATGTTGTACACACAAATTGAAGGAGATTGACTCCTCTATCCAATTTATAATAACTATTTTTAACCTAGGATAAGTACTACAAGGTTTAAGATGTATTTTCTTAAGTTATTTGTTCGCTCCTCTTTTATTTCTGTTTTGAGAGAACATATCTTCTTTGCGCCTTAAAATCACTCCGTCCTTTTTGGATAAATGAACGTATAGTAACCTTAACTTTACAAACTTATTAATAATATTTTTGTAAGCCATCACCACAATACTCTGCTGCGAACTGAATTTAAATAAAAAAGGTGATGACCTATGTAAAAGAAATTCTTTTGATAAGAAACTGTTTCTTTACTGCTAGTCTCGCCACGCCGTCATCACCATCGTCAACGTATTGAATTTCAATGAATCAAACAATCAACTTTATTAAAACCTTTTACAAAATTTAATTATAAAAAATATTAAAAAAGTCTTTTAAAAATCTTAAGAAGCAATTTGTAATAATACAACACTCTACATTTCTACTTAAAACTCAATTATAAAAAAATCTTGTGCAAAAGCTTTTGGTGAAGAGGTTAAATTAACTATATTCATTCGCCCAGGAGTACGTCAAAGCTTCTGTTCACAGTGTTTACAGTGCTGTATTTATTTAAGCTTAAGAAAATATACTTTTTGTAGAAATTGATTAAATACTACTCTCAGAGAAACTTAATTATGATGAAACCGATTATAATTTAATTGATTATTTGAGGGTAACTTTACGGGGGATAAATAAAAGTTGCGGGTGAAGAAATTAATGCGATTTGCATGGAGTTTGATTGATTCTAATGTTGTTAATATTTGCAAAATAAATAATTCAGTTTTGACTCAAATTTTCAATGGAAAAAGAAACTTAAGTTGAAACGATACTAGGCTATTTTACGATACATGGCGATACTATACAGCAGGTTAAATATTATCAACAAAACCATGTTTTTCTATGTTTAAATTAGTTTTATACCATAATTATATTCCACGTAATATTCAAGAGAATAAAAAAAAAAAATTAAAATCCAAATGGAGCAACTTAATTCTATAAAAAAGATTTTTAATTTGAAATTCTGTTTGCTTGACGTAAATGTTTCCACCAAGTGAAGACGAATTATGTGTCTTCACAAAGCAAACTCATAGTGGTCCAATTAACTTGTTGACATTCAAATATTTCTTTCTTTTGTAAACGTAATTCTCGTTTACTTTCTTTTTCCCCTCTCCCTTCCCGGATGTTATTTTTATAACATTATATAAAAGCTTGTCGTTTTATTATCCTTTAAATTAACGTAATTTGTTTTTTGAAATGAGTATCACTAATTGCTAATTAGTTATTGTCTAAGCAGCTTATTAGCTACACAATATATGAAAGATATTAACAAAATTATTTCTAATGAGAATAAATATTTTAAAAGTTAGAATATACAAATGTTTTCAATGCCTCGTACAGATTGGTGCATTTATATATTTTCATTCATAAGTTACCATTATTTAGACATGAGTGTACTAAATGTGTTGTACTTTTAACGTACAGACTAGTGCGATATAAACATGCGACACTAATAAAACCCTAAAGCCTCATTCCTACTCACTGTTTTGATATTTAATTTACTGTTTTTATTTAATATTGTAATCTAGATTTCAGGTTCTGGTTAAGGCATTCCTTTTCACATTTGTGTTTTAATTTAAGTTTACTTAATTTAATTGGTGCGTATGCATCGTTAGTAATATAAATTTTGATAGTTCGACAAAATTGTATGTGAAATAATTTAAAATTCTATTTTAAATAACAATTAGTAATAGAAATTGTTTTCACTTCTATATTTTTCAAAAACTGACATTAAACTTCTTTTAAAAGTAAATCCTACTGCATTTTTACAGATTGTCACATTTTAATATAATATAGTTTTTCTTAATTTATTATTTTTAATTTAAAACATTGGACATTGTAAGGTTCTAAAAAAACTAAGAAAACTTAAACAATAAATTAAATTAAAAATGATACTGTAAATGATTACGCGTATTGCCATATGCTAAACAATTTAAATTAAATACAAAATACTTTACTTATGCTATTTTTAAAAATTTTAGGTAGTATTTTTATGACACAAAAATGTTTCAATACGAAGTCGGAACATCTAAAGAAATTACGGTTTTGAATGTGAACAGGGATACAGTGTGTCGTCACACATATCATATTTAAATTTTCTTAAATTCTCTCGAGAAATATAAAAATTAGTGAACGACCTTAAATAAAATTAAATATTAAAAATAAAATCCTTTTTATCAATCCCAACAGACTTCTACGATTCTATTTTCGTTGGTCAACGTGTGTGGTCACCGAAAGAACGGCTTAGACAGTTCAGAAACCAATAACTACCTCATTATATGTAGAGGATTGTGAGGGGAAAGTAAGTGGGGATTCTATTTATAGGATATGTGTAATATCATAGAAAAGAAAATGGAAAGAAAATGGTAGGAAAATTGTTATGTGGTTATCGTTAACTTAGCAGTAAACCATTTTATATCTCACAAAAATAAATATTTTTTGAAAGGTTAGTGCTGTCCATGTGGAAGACAGGGATATATAACATATCGCCATCTCTGGACAAATTAAGTAACTACTATAATAAATGAGAAAGTTTCTAATACTGTATTTATATCAGTAATTATCAACTGTTTTGAATCATTACTAATTTTCAGTGAAGTGCTCTACTTTACAGCGATGCAGCTCAACATCTATTAGATATACAAAGAAATATTGTATGCACAAATTGTAGGAAATTGAGTTCTCTATCACATTGATAATAACTATTTTTAACCTAGGACGCACTGGTAAAGAGATATATCAAAAAACAGTTTTTATACGCCATTTTTTTAAGATAGCGACGTGCGTGGTTATTCTTCGATGATAAGTTTAACTTTAAAGCAGCGGTTCTCAAAGTGTGGGGCGCGACCCCTAAGGGGGGCGCAATGAAGGCTCAGGGGGGGGCCCAAACCTTGGTTGAAAAATTAATTAAATTTACTTACAAAATAATAAAGCAAACTTCTTTTTTAAAAATTACAACAAGTGTATAATTTTTAGCCAACGTCGTAAGAGTGCCGAACATTTTTTTTTGTTTATCAGAAAATACAGAAAAAGATGCAAACCTTCTGCAATGGATTGAAAAGGTGAAAAGCTTTGTAATGAAGCTAAGTTTGTACGAGGGCGGTCTGAAAAGTGACTAATCTTAAAATTATGATTGAAGAAATCGATCTCAAAACTATTCCCAACTATGCTTTCTTAAACACTTAGAAATCCTCAAATCTTGTTTGGAAAAATATTTTAATGAGAACTTGGACGGTTTGGCATGGATTCAAAACCATCAGTTGATGAGTATCTTCCTCAACATGAAGGAAAAAGAAAATCTCATTGACCTCCAAAACACTGGCCTTAAAATGAAGTTTTACGAATCTACTCTCACATCGTTCTGGATTGGTGTACAAAAGGAACATCCAATTTTGAGTGAAAGGGCATTGAAAATACTCACTCAATTCGCAATACTCACTCACTCTTGTGAAACTGGGTTTTCTGCTCTAGCTGCCATGAAGAGTAAATATCGCTCAAGACTGGATGTGACCAAGGAACTCATAGTAGCGTTATCAGAACTGACACCGCGTTTCAAGAAACTATGCGCAGAAAAAAACAAGCACATCCTTCACACTGAAGCTCTTTTTATTATTATTGCTTTGAGTTACAAATAACAATTATGTATTATAGTAGCTAATATACCTAAATAAATTGTAATTCTTTGTATAGAATTTGTTGTTTGAGTACGATTAAACATATTGCCCCATTAGAGTATGCATAGAATGTGCAAAACTTAACTAAATAAAAATTGACTGTAAAATGTTAAAATGCGACTCCTTTATAATAAATAGTACGCTTACATGTAGGAGGGGCCAGGCTTACAGCTGGATTATGCAAGGCGGCTCGAAGTAAAAAGTTTGAGAACCGCTGCTTTAAAGCATATCCAAAAATAGGAAGGATGTAAGATAACTACTGCAAGATTTAATATGTATTTTTTAAAGTTATTTGGTCGCCCCTATTTTATTTCTGTTTTCAGAATCACTTCGTCTATTTTGGATAAATACATTTATAGTAACATTAAGTTTTCAAACTTATTAATAATATTTTTGTAAACTACCACCACAATACTCTGCTGCGAACTGAATTAATATTAGAATACAATCTGAGCGGTGCACTTCTTGTAGATTTGTTAGCATTAGAAGTGTTAGAACAAATTTCTGTTGTATTCTTTTAAAGCTTTAATGAAATGGTAGATTGACTTGTCTTACAGAATTCATAAATAAATTTATTTTAACCATTTACAAAAGATATATTCGAAGTATAGAAAGTGACTGTTCTTTATGATTCCCGTTACAACAGCTTTAAAATCTAATTAATAATAAAACGAAACGAATTAAACTTCCTGTCATAAAATCCACTTTCGAAATGACGTCATAAATAAATCCTAACATTTGTCACTGTATGCACGGGGTGGATGATGAACTATTCAATATTTCTTTTTTGGAATTATCCTCTGGAAAAAGGAGATCAACATTTCTAAACCATTGGTTTTTGGCATTAACTTCATATCCCACTCTCTCTATATCCTTTCAGTTTCTTTGATATTATCCTGGAAAGTCTCGTCCTCTTATTCAGCATCTCAGGCAGCCCCGGTAGGCCACGCAATCTCCACCTTACAGCCAGTATCTCACTCGCGGTATTTCTCAGTTTTGTGGCTGCGTACGTCAAGCGGTTTTGTGCGTGCCAAAGCGTAAGATTACTTTATAGACGCTAAGTTAAGAGTTTCAGGGAGAAATGTACTGCTTATTGTTCACTAGTGGGGTTCACACTAAGAAAATTTGATAGTGTCTTTCTCTATATAAAATTACTGTTCAAATTACTGTTGGTAACTCATTTTGGTATTTGTCGAATTTGTAGCATCAATTAATTAATTTAATAATCAAACCATTGCTTTCCTTGAACGGTATTTCCCCACTAAAAAGCAATGCTTTTCCCACTCACTGTTTTTATTTAATATTGTAATCTATATTTCAGGTTTTCGTTTAAGCATTCCTTTTCACATTTGTGTTTTAATTTAAGTTTAGTTAATTTAGACCAAATAGACATTTCATATGAACTACTGTGAGAACAAGAACTCTTTCATGGCAAAAAAATCATACGCATCTTCAATATCTAACTGGGAATTATAACCTGGTAATTTTTACAACAAAAAACAAGTCTACCTTTTTCACAACCCTGTTATATATATATATGTGGTTTACAATATACACCCCTAGCTATGTAAAATATATAAGAAAGTAAAATAGGGATGATCCATAAAGAGTCGGATACGACGGAGGGAATTCCCTCAATCCTGTAATTTACTCAATGGTAAGTGTAAGTACTCCTACTAATGTAAATACGTTAGAAATTTGAGATGAAATAAACTTATTTCAAATTATACATTGTAAAAAGAAATACGTGTTTTGAAATTATAATTTGCTTGTGCACGTGATATAGAAATTAATCGTACGCCACTGCAGTAATTATCATTTTGTTCGAATTATTGTTTGTGGCTAAACCATGGGTTTTAGTTTTGTTTACGCTGGCGTAAAGGTGAGGTGTTTTGGATATGGGAAATTCCACACAATTGATTAAGATGTTTTTGTTATTTTACGAGAATTAACTAGATAATAATAACTAAAATGTTATTTGCAATTATCAAACAAATACAAATGTGTCCTACTATAAATGTTGCTATTGCTTTATTGGTGGCATCACCTTGGAGATATCTTTTTGCCTGGCGGAATCGAGTAGTCTGTTACTTATGAGATATATTACAACTTGAGAGGTATTGTCTTCAGAATTTCAATCTAGTTGAAACGACTATTAAATCAGCTGCTACGCAATTCAGAAATACGAAGTTGCGCGAATATATATATATATATATATATATATATATATATATATATATATATTTATTTACAAATAATATTACATGAAGCGCGTTGATTCCAAACGCGCATTTCCTTTCGGATGATTAATTACGCGTCAGATGGTGAAAATTCAATTACTTAGTGAAAGTAAGCGCCTTTAAATAAAAAGTTTTTGGTGATTTTATCATTTGGTTTTGTGAGAAAGTCTGCGATAATATTGATTTTGGGTCTAGTAACATCAAATACGTGTATACGTGTCCACTGCCCACAAATTTTATAACTTTTATTTATGACAAACCCTTAGAAATATTACCAGTCATATAAAAATTGGAATTTAACTAGAAAATATAGCAATATTCATTTCCAAAACATAGTTTTGCGGTTCCAACTCATTAAAAGTTAGTGGAAGAAAGCTTAAAATGTAGATACGTTATTATAAAGACACGTTAGCAGTTCGCAACAGACTATATTTGACATAAGAAAAAGTTTTTACACAACAGATTACAGATGGCGTTACTAGTTACAAAGTAGTGATATTTTGATACCTATTACAATACCCCCACTTATCAGAATAATCTAAGTACACATGATTACACAGAAACAATGCCAAGTAAATTCATAAACTTATAATGTTTCAGATGACAAAGACCTTTTGTTAAAATATCTGCAGGCATTTCTTCAGTAGGAATGTACTTAACTTTTACAAAGTTGTTCTTTACAACATCTCTAATAAAATGACAACGCACATCTATATGCTTGGATCTATTATGACTCTGACTACTCGAAGCTAACTTCAATGCACTTTGGTTATCACAATACAAATCAATTACATTAAATACATCAGTAATTTCATGCATTAAATTTCTTAGATAAATAGCTTCTCTTGAAGCTTCAGAAAGAGCAGTGTATTCCGCCTCAGTACTGGATAATGAAACCGTTTTCTGCTTCCTACTTTGCCAGGAAATGGCAGACCCTGACAACATAAAGCAAAATCCAGTATAGGATTTTCTATCTAGAGCATCACTTGCCCAATCACTGTCTACAAAACCTTGTAAATTACTATTGTTATTATTGGTATATTTTAAACAATAACTTTTAGTATGCAGTAAATATCTTAATACACGTTTACAATAATTCCAATGTATGTGACTATAACAACTATTAAATTGACTGAGATAGCTAACACAGTAAGCAATATCTGGTCTTGTTAATACTGCCAGATACATCAGACTTCCAATAAGTTTTTGATAAGGAACATCAGGTAAACATTTATCAGATGACTTATCTAAATTCAATTTAGGCTCAATCGGAGTACTTTGTGTCTTACAATCAGACATTTGAAATTTAGAAACTAACTGTTCAATATATTGTTGTTGATCTACAGTAATAACATTTTTATTTTTATCTAAATTTATTCTCATGCCTAAATATTGTCTTACAGGTCCCAAGTCTTTTAACTTAAATTCTGAACCTAATACACTTTTTAATTTATTTGTTTCAAAATCATTGTTTGAAAAAATCAAAAAATCATCCACATACAGGGCCACTATCACTTTAATTTTACCAGTTATTTTTGTAAACAAACATGGTTCATATTGACTATTTTTGAAATCTAATCTACTCAAAACTTCTTTAACTCTTTCATACCATGCCAGGGAAGACTGTTTTAACCCATAAATGGCTTTATTTAATTTTAAGACCTTTCCCCCACTTTTGTTTACAAAACCTTCAGGTAATGACATATAAATATTTTCTTTCAAAAAACCATTAAGGAAAGCAGTGGTTACATCTAGATGTGTTATACTCATTTTCATTTGAACACTAAGTGCAAACAACAATCTTAGAGTAGAATGCCGCACTACCGGTGAAAAAGTATCTGTATAATCAACACCTGGTTTCTGCGAGAAACCTTTTGCCACTAATCGAGCCCTATACCTTACATTGTTTTCAAAATCATACTTTTTATTTAGCACCCACCTACACTTCACTATTGTCACATCACCTGGATGGTCCACAAGCTGCCACGCATCACTGTCCTCAAATGACTGTAATTCATCAGCCATTGCCTGCTTCCACTGCTCCCGGTCAGGCCCTTCAAGAGCCTCTGAGAATACAATCTCCTCCGATGCTGGAACAGTACTGGAAACACATATGTTGCTAATACCATAACGCTCAGGCTTCTTTCTCTGACGCTTACTTGGCACATCTGGCACTTGCTCAGGTATTGATACTGCTTGTTCTGGAACATCTTCAGTGTTTATTTCAGTCAGTGTTTCATTGTCATCAGTATGTAATGAGGAACCTGAAGAGCAATCTAAAAAATCTGTTTCTGAAACATTATTAGACAGATCCCCCACTGAATCTCTGCTCTCCCCCACTTTATCTTTACTTTCCTCCACTAAATTGTCGGTAGGATTTTCTTCATTGGATATCCAAATAGCTGACTCTTCACTGACTTCCTTGATAGGTGTTACATCTTCCATCACTATTATATCTCTACTGATCATTACAGTGTTCTTAGAAGGATTGTACACACGATAACCTTTAACACCATCACCATATCCAACTAGAATATGTTGTGTAGCTTTCTTGTCCCATTTCAAACGTTTCTGTTTGGGTACATGCACCATAATTTTGCTTCCAAACAAACGTAGGTGACTTAAGTCTGGTTTTGATCCATACCATAACTCATAAGGTGTTTTATCCAATCCTGATGCAATCGATCTATTTTTCAAGTACACAGCAGTATTGGCTGCTTCCGCCCAAAATTTCTTATCTAAATTTGCATCATATAGTAAACATTTGGCTTTCTCAACAACTGTACGATTACTCCTTTCACAAAGTCCATTTTGCTCAGGTGTATAACAATTTGTTTTCTGGTGTATAATTCCAGCTTGCTTCAAATAGCCTTCAAATTCCTTGTTACAAAATTCTAGTCCATTGTCTGACCTGATCACCTTTATTTTCTTACTCTGTTGATTCTCAACCAATGATTTGAACTCTTTAAATCTGTTCAAAGCTTCATTCTTTTGCTTCAGAAAATAAATAAAAGTCATGCGACTATAATCATCAACAAATAACAGGAAATAGCGAGCACCACTCAAAGAACTTGTTTCCATTGGGCCGCAAATATCTGTGTGGATTCTGTGTAAAGTTTCTGTACTCCGCTCACCCACATGAGAAAATGGTAATCTCATTTGTTTTCCCTCACAACAAGTAGTACATTGTGATTTGGTTATGTCAAGTGAGTTATCATAAGACAAACCATCAACAATACCATTTCTCATTCTGTGCATGTCTTGGCTGTTTATATGTGCCAGTCTTCTGTGCCATAACTTTGCACTAGCTGTAGTAGCCAACATACAACTTTGTGATTGTAATCTCAACTTATAAACACCATCAGATAAATCAGCTGTCGCCACCAAAACATTGTTCTTGTCTCTAATATAACAGTTTTTCTTTGTAAATATCACATGATTGCCATTCTGAATGAGCTCACTAACCGACAATAGGTTGGTTGTCAGGCTAGGCACACACAACACATCTTTCACTGTTATATTGCATCCAAGTTCAGAAATAATATCAACTTCTCCGGAACAAACAACTGGCACTTTTGATTCATTTGCTACAACAATTTCTGGTATACATGGAGTTGTGTTCATGTTCTTTACCCAATCTTTATTTGCTGTTATGTGTGCACTTGCGCCGGAGTCAACGTACCATTCGTTTTTGTTATACTTTCCGTTTAGGAAAACAACGTTAAACACGCATTTATTTGTGTTTTTCTTCAACATTGGGCACTGATTTCGATAATGTCCATCCTCTTTACATTTGAAACAAGTGATTGTTTTTGCTGTTGTATCTGCCGCGGTCTTTTTGTTCGACATTGGGTTGCCGCCATATTTCTTTGGTTTACCGCTGCTGCCAGAATTATATTTATTTCTCGCTGCAAATGCCGCCGTACCGCCAGCTGCACCTTCAAAATCACTGGTTACTTCCATGTCGAGTAACTTCGACTTTATAGTATCCGCACTTATCGAAATGCCAGAATGTTCTATTGCCATTATCATTGGAGAATAGCGATCAGTCAAACCTGCTAATAATAATGATCCGACCCATTCATCTGTTATTGTAAATCCAGTGCCATTTAACTTTTGAGCCGTTTCGATCATTTGTGTGACATAGGTAGTCATCGAATCACAGTTTTCAAGTCTTATCGAAATCAAATGTCGAAGTAAGGTTATTTTTCTTGAGAAACCGGAGTCATCGAACATGGCTTTCAATTTTGTCCATAATTCTGCCGAGCTCCTGGTATTCCTTATATGCACGTACAATGCTGGATCGATGGTCAAAATTAGCTTTGCCTTCGTTTTGGAGTCGTCCACTGGCTTAACTTCGAAGTCTGCACTAGGTTTGATGTACTTTTCCATCCCTTCTAGTACCAACAAGTTTTCGGCCGCGAAACACCACTCATCGTAATTCTCTCTGCCTTTTAGCTTTGGCACACTCGCAATATAGTTCGTAGTCATGTTTCCGCGAAAAAAAAAACGTAACAATTTATCTATTTTATACTATAAAATAACTGATAAACCGGTAAATTTGCCCATAACCTATAAAGACACGTTAGCAGTTCGCAACAGACTATATTTGACATAAGAAAAAGTTTTTACACAACAGATTACAGATGGCGTTACTAGTTACAAAGTAGTGATATTTTGATACCTATTACAATAGTTATTCATCTAACTAATTGCAGCTTTAGATATTGATTAGCGTTTATAGTTACTTACATAAAACGATTTAAACATAAAAAAACATGTTTTTTGATAATATTTAACCTACTGTATAGTATCGCCATCTATATTTCGCGTTTTCACCTTAAATAAACCTTCCATGTGTGTAAATAACTGAGCTTAATGGGCATCTAAAGTAGAACAATGTATTTATAAATACTAATTATATAAAGTTATACATTTTTACAAAATAGCACTAATTAAAAATAATATGCATTCAAATTTATTATTGATAAAACGTTGCGTAATTTATTTGAACTATTTTTTAATGAGTTCTTTTCAACTGCGACTTAAGACCTACTTAAAATAAACAAATAAATAATTTAAATGTTCTCCCTATCGTTCATTACTTAATATTTAATTACCCGTTTGCTTTCAGTGACTTTTACAAATTCAAATACAAACTTTGCGATTTTAATTTGACTTTCTTAGTCATTAGCAGAACATGAACTTTATTATTTTATGTAAGTTCTAGATATTACTTTACTTACATGTGCAAATATTTACCGTTTCATTTATTCTCTTATTTACATTCATTTTACTTTGTATGTATTTCAACTAAATATATTCTACTCATAGAATGCATTGTGTGTACGTACTACATAACTATCTAGTGAAAACCTGTTAGAAGTGTTGCCTGAATAGCAATTGCAAGGCGCCAGAAAGCAAGTTGAGTCAAGTGTTAAGAATAGTATTACTACGTATGCTATAATAAAATAAAATTATACAATGTATGAATTTAGAAATTATTGCATCATTTACAACTTCCTGTATATTATTAAGTAAATATACTAAAATATTTATAACATAGAACATCTACATATAGTCGGAGAAATCTGACAACGAATCGTTGATTTTAGTTAGGCAGCAAATGTTTTCTTTCTATCAAGTAAAAAAGTCAAACCTGGATTTAAATTTTAATTTTTACGGTGGAGAGAGCGCCCATTTGGCCGCCATCTTAAATAGATGATTGTAATTATATTCTTTATTGTTTATCTTGAAATTAAAATTCCACAAAAATTTTGTAAAGAGCTTTCTTGTAGATAATGATATTATCATAACTTTTTGTTCTAACTTTTATAGTAAGAAAGCTACTACAATACAATGATTTGGTTATAGCTTTTTGATTGTAAAAGCCACCACAAAAAATATTAAGAGAAATTGTTAATAATATTATTATGCACAAAATAGCTCGAAAGCCGAAAATTTTTTTTATATGTTAAAAATAATCATAATTGCTGTCTACTAAAAATACAATTTTGACCCGTTTTTTAGCCACGTATTTCCCCGAGTACAAGCGATAAAATAAAAGCTCTACATCAAAGTAATAGAAAATTAATTAGGAGAATAAACTTGTTGTAAATATGCTACAAAAAATAACATGCTACTGTAAACAAACTGTACTGTTATCAAACGTATCAAACGATTTATGTAAATAATTAAATAAAAAGAGCTTTTTAGAATACTTTGCAGATGGCGTACGAACGCAGGAAAGCATGTAGAGGGGTTCTAAAGAAAGGAAAAGCAAAGGAAAAATCTGTGGTAAATATAAATACGGACTTTTATATAGCCTAGTATTCATATTTATAAAAGTCTTGTATTTTTTATTTAATAATCCTTATTTGGGAGCAATTTTAAGGTTCGTAAGGTTTCAAAAGGATTTAACGTGGTACAAAATTCTACATTTTATATTTATTATGTATATATGAATACAAAAATTAAATAAAAACTTCCTGTAGCATGTTGTTGCAATTTGCAGAGGTGGATTCGTCGTTGTCTGTTAAGAGGCTTTAATTTAATGTGTAAATAATATTGCAGTGTGGAGCTTTTTTGCGTTTGTTGCATAGAGCTTTTTTGTAGATAATAATACTATAATATTATACAGTAGTAGCTTATATAATATAACTTTCTTACTATAAAAATTACAACAAAAAGTTATAATAATATCATTATTTACAAAAAAGCTCTTTACAAAATTTATGTGGAATTATAATTTCAAGATAAACATTTCAAGATGGCGGCCAAATGGGGGCTCTCTTCACCTTAAAAATTTAAATTTAACGTAGACATAAGTCACATCTGGCGAAAGGCAAATTTGCTCTATCTTCTCTCGGGAATAAAACTTTCGCGTAATGTCAATATAAGATTTTATAGAGTAGATAACTTTTGTATTCAATCTATTTTAAACTTAAGTTTCAAACAACTAAATATATACAAACTATAATATACAACTATAATATAAAATGAAACATTCATTTTCAAAGTAGGATAAGTCAAGTTGTGCTTTAAAAAAAAATACGTTAGTTTACCAAAGTGAGTTATCAACAAAACTGAGACAAAGTTTGTGATCTTTCCTCAATATAATGTTAATAAGCTTAACAGTTTTCCTAAGATCTCTTAATTAGATTAAGTATGGCACGTTAGCGATGCAAGGATCTCATTATTCAATGCATTAAGTCAACATAAATAAGTCGATCACAACGTCTTCTTCTCTGATAACACTTACTTGATATAAAACTTCCTTCTGTTTACAAATAGCATAAGATTTATTCTCATATTTACATAGATAAGTATAAGACTTTTCTAGGATTGAATTATTTGTTCCATTGACAGTCAGCACTCAGCAAACAAATAAAGTCGTGTTTACATTACTGGAAAATGCTAAAGATTTTCTATAATTCTACAATTCTTGTGACAGATATAGATGTAGATGTAGATGTTTGCAGTGAATTTCAAATTGGTATGGAAAGTTTACTTTATCTGATATTAAAACGTCATTTTATTTACTTCTTTGATTTATGTAAACGACTGTTGTAATTAATTCAGAGGTGAACATATTACACTACTAACACTAGGCAACTTGGACAAATTGAGAAGAGCAATTACAACACAAGATATAAACAGATTTGAAAGAAAGAGATACCACAATACTTAAGAGAAAGAGACACAAGAAACATGAGAAGGATTGCCAGATTTAGATTTGGAAACGAGGAGAAAGGAAACAGATACTGGGCAAATAGCGAGAAAGAGATGTGTAGGGTGTGCGGAACGGAGATAGAAACATTGGAGCACATTAAGTTTTCATGTGAGAAAAAGGTAATAAACGAAAAGAATATTGGGTAGTTATTAAAGGGAGGCATTGAAGAGAAGAGGTGGATGGCGGAGATAGAGAAAAGGAACGAGGAAAGAGAAGGAATAGCAGAGTAGAAACAGGAGAGAGAGTAGCAGGAGGAGCGAAGCAATAGCAGTAGTAGTTTTGTTCTTATTTTTATAAGGAAAAATTCAGATACATTTTTTTTTTCGTTTGGAAGGAGTGAGAATGTTTACATTTAATAAAGATCTAAATTGAATTAAGCACAATGACATGTAAATGAATGAGTTAAGGCACAAGAATGTAGTGTCAAATGGCAAAAACAAAACAACAAAAATAATAATAATGATAGTTAGCCAACTTTCAACGCCGCTTCGTAATTGAAAAACACCTATTATAATAATAAAACAATCCAAATTATATTGTTTTAATTATTTTCCTTATTTTTACAAAATATTTTCAAGGATATTACTTATAAAAACGATAACGACATGCCAGTAACTGGTCATCAACTTTTTTCAAGCCAAAGTATGCGACATAAATAAAGAAAGCTCTTTATTTCTAAAAAGCTCCGGTGCTTGTCTATTAACCGGACTTTGAATATAAAAAAATGTTACATAAACCTTACTTGAAAGTAACAAAGAATTGAAATATAATATTTTATGTTGAAAATACGAGAACCACGATTTTTCTTTTCATAAGTTATAAAAAAAACATCATCTTTGAGTGTAACTGATACTTCAAACTAAAATAAATGGATTTTTATTTCAATTGAACATGTCATTGTCAGAATTTTATGGCATACAAAGATTTAATAAACTTAAAATATCAGTTTTATATTAATAGGCTAAGGAGCAGTTCTATATTTTAGAAAAAAAAGTTCTTGTCTCGTATTATCGAAGACTTTGCTGATATTGACAGAGCGCTGGTCCAACCAAAAATGTTCTCAACAAAGAAGAAGTTTCACATTCATTAATTACGTGAACAATCCCCTCTCCCGTTATGACGTCACAAATTTGAAAAAAAAAGTTATTAATTTTAGAATTATTTTTCTTTTTGGTTATGATTTTGGAAGTTATATTATAAACTAACCCCGCCATCTATTCCCCTTTGCATGTGGCGTAATTAATAGACAACCCCTTAACATGTAACTTAATATATCAACAAGCTTTGTTGGTGCTACGAATTTACGCAGACAGTTTTATATGTTTATAAGTAAGAAAAGTAGTAAATTAAGAAAATATACTCAGATTAACATTTTGTTTTGGTTCACAAAAGAAAAGGAAATGTTTTTATACCATTTTGAATGCGAGTTTCGCATTTTATAGCTTAATAAAAGCTAATTCTAAGATTCAGTTCCTACTTCTTATATAGAAACTGTCTTGCAATGCAGTTTAACACTTTCTACCTTCCTACAACCTAATTTCATGATTCATTTTCTACCTGGGATGTGTTTCCGTTCCTATCTACTAAGGATTGTGCATATATTAACAGGTAGATCAGGCTGAATATAGCAAAAATATGTTATATGAATGTCGCATTGATAAGGACTATAAAAATTTAATAGATTTACAACACTCATGTCTAAAAAACGTCAAGTTGTGATTGATATATGAATGTTATATATATTGGTGTCACAGTGGTATGCCCAACGCATTACATGTAATAGATTAAAAGGAGTACAGTCCACTTTTATATAATTTAGAAGTAGTTTAGTATACAATATATTTCCTACAGCGCATTACATACTTAAAACTAATATTTTACATTAATAAATTTCACATAGGAAATACTCTACACCATATATGAGATATTCTAAAATAGAGCAAGTCCCTTAAAGGAAATTCTAAACACTAATTGGAGCATGACCTCGGACTATATATAACACGTTACGTAACTCGTACAACTAAAGTGTTTGTTTTATGTCAATAAGAGATGACGTTAGTGGTCATTTTATATGTTTCATACCAAATAACAATAAAGTTTAAATGTTAACAATTAAATGACGATATGTGTTTGTTTTAAGAGCATACAGATGCTGTGTGTACAGAGAGATAATATCTGATGGGTACAGTGGAGGAATAATCATGAAAAACATATATTTAACCTAACTTTGAATATTGCTCAATAGTTTTAAAGTATACTTCTTTTAATGAGCAGTATCAAAAAGGACATATTTATAGAAACTTCTGTAACAGTTTTCACAATAACTTTGTGAAATTTTAACACTATTAGTTTGAGATTATGTTCGTGCCTTCTATGATAGAGTCATGGGGTGTGACGTCATGTCCGTTTAACATTTTTGGGCACTTCAGACATGTTTTAATCAATCATAATGAATTATAGAACGGTGAGTCTGTAAATTAGACATGTTTTACCCAGAACCGTCCTAGTTATTCTACTTATATAATATAATTACACGTTTTTCTTGCAAAAACGTGATTTTAAATCCTAATAAAACACATATTACTTGTACTATGTATTTCGCATGCACTTAAAAGTAATTAAATATTTACTTACGAACGTCAAAGTGAATGCACTATTTATCTATTCACCGTGGCAAAGTGCAACGTCACTAAATTATTTTTATTTATCGTTTCAGTTCTCTGTCTGCTACACAGCACAGTTATATCTTCTGACATAACAAATTATTATGTTAGCGTTACACGACAATGGAAAATGTCCCTTAAGTAAAGATATAATAAGGGTTACTGAACGGGATTGTTATTTTATGTTTGTTCTACCACGAG
This sequence comes from Panorpa germanica, assembly GCA_963678705.1. Classification (NCBI taxonomy): domain Eukaryota; kingdom Metazoa; phylum Arthropoda; class Insecta; order Mecoptera; family Panorpidae; genus Panorpa; species Panorpa germanica. The sequence continues at coordinate 2,419,059 of OY783222.1, forward strand.
ATGTAACTTTGGTAAATAAAATAAAAGATCCTGGTTGATGCAAGTACGGAACGGTGCAATGGGAGTACACTAAACATTAACTAGTAAACAGGAGGACCAACGTAAAGCTGGTGCAATATCTGCTGTTGTGTGGTTGGGAAACTGTCTTCAATTATTATGGGTATGACCCGAATTACATAGTAAAATTATGTGTGTAGTAAACAAACTATCTAATGGTAATGGGCTCCTTATATTTTACGAGATATTCACAATTAAGGAAGGCACTTTTTCTCTTTAATTATTGGAGGTATTCAACGTTATAGAAAATCACAATGCATGACACGTCACGTTCGCGGATGTGCCAGCTTTTTTATACAACACAGACACATATGAGCGTGTGTGTGATACGTCATTTACTACTAATATCTAGATTGTGTATGCCATTAAGTATTACATTGCGATGGTTGTAACAAGGGAAAAATAATCTCCATTATTTATTTCTTCTGTGACGTCTTATGCATAGCGAAAACATGTGGTAAAAATATGTATATATTCGACAACTTTTGGATATTTAAGAGCATGAAAAGGCCCCGGGAGACAGAACTTTGCGAGGCCCCGAGGTGGCAGATCTTTGCGAGGCACTTGCTCTTTGTATAATTTATGTAAATTGTAAGTAAGTATTTTTGATAATAATTGACGAGAAATAAAATTTTATATTGGAAGATTTATAAAAGTTAACAAGCACAAAGACGACAAATATTAATGATGATAAACTAAGGCACATGAGTGTCTTAAAAGATATACGCAGGGATTCTAGTGGGATTTCTAAAGAGCGAGGCGTGAGATTCAAATACATATATATTAATGAGTCTTTCTACTTGGGTTGTTGCGCGAAAATGCGAGGCCCCGGGCGGTTGCCCTGCTTGCCACCCCCTCTTTGGTATAATAGTTTAATAAATCCAGCATCTAGATTTAAAATTTAGTTTTCAGAGTCACCATTAGACAGTCATCTTAAAAATAGGGATCTAATCAGTTTTCTTTGATTATGTTGAAAACCACAAGTGTCACAAAAAATTAGTAAAGAACTTTTTTGTAGATTATAATATTACCTACAACTTTTGTTAATAACTTTTTGTTGTAACTTTTACAATAAAAAAGTTATAGGCATATTTCAAGTGAAATTGTGGCTATTTTCTTGTAATCAATTAATCGTTGTTGTCATTAAAATCAGATACAAATTCTTCGCATTATACTCCACAAACACCAAAGAACGGTTCGACCAAACGTTTTAATGGCTGCGAATTGCGAACAATGGACATTCCATGCAACACAGCAAACTTCCAGAGAGATAAAGACATTGAATAAATAACATGACCTAGTTTAACGTCTCTTCTTCTTGGCCATATTGACCGGAGCCACCCGGAAACGGAACCATAGCGGTTGCGATGTACAGGGATGCAATCTAAGGACCGTTAATAAAACATTACTTCATCCGTATCACAGGAAGGAAAACCAGGTGTGGAAATATCATGGAAATTGTTTGCATAATTTATGTTTGTGTTAAATTTGACTTGGAAGTTGAAACTGACTTTAATAAGTAGCAAGAAAACAATTTATAAAGATCTAGCATTTACAATATTGTAAGTTCAAAACGATAAAAAAGAAGCATATTTTCGATAATGTTTTTTGACGACACAGTTAATATATAATTATTTCTATAATTACTACATGATAAAATGACATTTGAAGAATACTTTGTAAAATTTTCATAAATAAATATCAAAAAGTGAGGCATTGACAGCGAATTTTCGCAGACGTCACAAAAAAAAGTAACATTGCGGTGCCACTCATAACTCATCACTGGATTTTCTGAAAACGAAAAACCAAAATGATTTCATTAGTTGATAAGTTTCTGCAGGTAACGCTGTCGAGTTTTTCTTATTTTATTGGTTTTTCAATTTTTTACAGCATTTTAAAGTCAAAATACCAATTTTTCATGAAGAAAATCAGAGACTTTATTTTAAAATACGTTAAAATTAAAAATTAAAAAAAAACTCGACAGCGTTACCTCGGCATTTATGTAAAGAAAGAGTGTGCAAAATTTCAAAAGAATCGGTGTATTAGATTTTGAGCAAGAGAGGGCACCGACTCTGAAAACGCATTTAAAAATTTCAAAGTAACACGAAAGCAGACCAGAGAGGTGAAGACTTAAAACTCTATATCTCCGACAGTTTTACTCCAATCGACTTCAAATTTTTACACAATAAACTTAATATGTCGTACAATAATATAAATAAATTTAAAAAAAAAGTTGAAACCTATACCAGCCTCCCCCCCCCCTCCTCCGTTAATTAAACATCATCTAACAATACTAAACACACATGTTGCTTCACAATCTATAACCTAATCTAACAGATTTCAATAAAGTCTTACATTGATTTGATGCTAATCCAAATTGAAATTGAATTTTATCTGCAAAATTAAAATTCGAATTATTTCGACGGCTGTTTAATACTTTTTTAATGCTCTTTTTCAGGAAAATAGTTTTCCACCATGTATAACATATATGTATGTAGATCTACAGGAGTTTTCTATAATCCTCCTTGCCAAGAATTACTGAACTGAATAGAAAATATCTCGCTACGGTACTTTCAACCTATATTCTACCAGAAAGTTTTACTCACGATCAGTTGATGGTATAGACTGAATACGTATACCAGGCTTTCTAAAATGGTTCTCTTCAAATTCCTTCAATAAATAGTTTGCATTGTATTTTATTATAATATTACACTCTTAAACGATAATCTAACACTAGCTACTAGTTTCGGTCGGACTGCCAGAGTAGACTGCTAACTTCCTGATCATCATCGTGCTGTATTATTTTATTTTAATGTTTTTGCAATGTGGCACTACATTCTTGTGCTTTAACTCATTTATTTACATATCATTGTGCTTAATTCAATTTTGATCTTTATAAGATATAAACATTCTGACTTCTTCCAAGAAAAAAAAGTATCCTCATAAAAATAAAACTGCTTCTGCTTCGCTCCTCCTGCTAATCTGCCATTTCGTCTTTCTCCTCGTTCCTTTTCTCTATCTCCGCTATTCACCTTTTCACTTCACTGCCTCTCTTTAATAACTGCTCAATATTCTTTTCGCTTATTACCATTTTCTCACATGAAAACTGAATGTGCTCCAATGTTTCTATCTCCGTTTCCCAATCCTTCTCATGTTTTTTGTGTCTTTCCCTCTTAAGTATTGTGGTTTCTCCCTCTTTCTCAAATCCTCTTATATCTTTTGTTATATTTGCTCTTCTCAATTTTTTCCATTCTTTCCTGTTGCTGTATCTCAATGTCTTTTCTCCTTAGCTCCACTTCCACACTTGTGCCTTCTTCTCTTCTTCTCTCTACCTCCTCTGTCACCATTACATTCCTTTCATAATACTACTTTCTCTTTTTCAGGTCTCCTTCCCAGCTCATCCTATATTTTTCTTAGGATTGCGCCCTCAGTATAATAAGATTGTTCGAGATAGAGCATTCTTTATCCGACATGAGGTCAATATTTAGTTTAAGAAACACTGAAACGTATTACACGGAGAATTTTCACTAATATTTGTATCAGTTGTGATACCTAGAGTCCTGGTCCCGTTGGGTATCTCTCCAGAGTCTTCCCCAGTCATCCTTGACTTACTCGCACACACTGGCACCGGCAACCAGGACCTGAGAAGTGATAACCCGATAGAGAATTGAACAGCCGTGTAAGAATAATGTCTCTGCTAATGCAGCTGCCGACTTCAAGTTATCTTCACTGAACTAAAAATAAAGTCGCGAACGTTCAAAATAATTTCTAATGTTTTTAGATATAACATTATCTTTTGCTGTGGATAAATGATGGGATTTTTGACTTGCAATGATAAAATAAGTCTGCTAGCTTTGGAGACTTCATTTTGTGATGTATTACATTCAACGAAAAATGTTTTATGTACGTAAATAACTTTAGATAAATTAGTTTTCTATTGGAAAGAATAGAAGACTATAAAATATTTGGGGATATTTGATGTTCGATTCCCTGGCTAGAATTATATTTGCTGGATTTTGTTCCTATCAAGTTTTAATCACCCTATAAATGATTCGTTTCAAATACAATTAAGATAAAGTTGATTAGGGTGTTTAATAAGATGAAGAAAAGATACAATTCATAGCTCCTGCATTTCATGTAAAGAGCATCAGTTCGTTTGTGTCGTTGGCAAATAAAATACAAAAGATGTAACTACAGATCTATCACATTGTGTTACGAGAATCCTGTATAAGTTTCGGACTTTGGCAGATGCAGCTGCACATGCACATGCATATATAGATGCAAATATATGTGGATTCTATGGATCTGATGCAGCTTAAGTATTCATGGTTTTATTGTAACATAATATATCACTTTTATGTATTACATATGTCGAACGTATGAATATATCAAGAAAAGAATATCGTGAAATATTTCGTTCTATCGTACTGAAAATATATTCTATGTAGACAGACTGTAAGCTTGTCTTGGACATATTACTTCTTATAGGTATATATATGTTATAAAATTCATGTTATATTTTTTACCTAACGTTATGTTTTGTCCGAACTTATACGACTACAAAATGCTACATCCAAAATGCCATTTATAAGTTGGTCTTTTAGACATGTGTACTACTTTCTTGAATTTTATGGTCCAAACCAATGTGACATTCATATAGACGTGTTCAACGAAACAGCTAATAAATTTTTACAGAAATATATTAACAAAAATATACTCTATGTAATGATAATAATGGAAAATATATACACTTCAAGGTTATGTAAAAAAAGTTTATTTTTTATGCTAGTTCTTTCGAGCGCCAGACATATTCTGTACGTTCCAAACCAGCATAACAATACCACCATATCAAAGTTACCTTATTCTATTTGTAGGTATACATACATTTATAAATTTCACAGCAATTATATTTTTTTCAAACTCTGCAGAATACATACACCGTATTCCTCCATACTCTATGACATCGTACCGCAATAGAATTTTCATGCATTGCTGCTGCTGTTGGTAGTGTTGGTAGTACTGTTACCTATGGTCTCTATTTACTAATTAAATTTTTAATAACTTCGCTGTAAACATCACTGTCCAATGTTTCGTGCTCTACAGATTGTTTGGTAGAGATTGCATTTTATACAAATTTTAACATCAGCATTAAAATAGCTCTAAATATTACTTTTTAATACAGCTTTTGTGCATTTTATGGTAATAGAATTCGCTATTTGTTACTTGAATTACTTTTAGAACAAACTCGTTGACCGTTCATTAATATTTGTATCATAATATTATTAAATATACTGTATATATATATATATATATATATATATATATATATATATATATATATATATATATATATGTATTAAAGTTTAAAGTTTATTATTTAAATTGTCAATTCCTTTATATCTAATTTTATAATAACCTAACATTATGCAAAGTGAGTTCTGTCAACTAGAAATATCAACTGTGTTAAATAACCTAAAATTTTAGTATAAAAAAAACATTATAGCTAAACACTTTAAAGTCCTAATTACAATTACCTAATACTAATATAATAAAGTGATTATGTTGCTTGATGGTATTAGAGTACTCGGCCAAGTCCTTCTTAAGTGTACTTAACAAGGTTTGCACTAAGATCTTGTCACATTAATGCTCTGTGAACCCTCACAGCCTTAGAGTGAAGCGCTAGACTTAGATGAGAGTACACAGATGCCCCGTCTGGTCTCACCCTACCCCACCTGCGGTCATCGGGGTCATGCATCTTAGGTATTTAAGCAATGTACGACATTACCGCGTGCCACCACCACCGGAAATTGTTTTGGAAGTGTAATTACAGTAATATCTTAATCGTATTCAAGTTTTAGTCAATTAATATTGCAATGGTTTTATCTATTATGATGCAAATTTAATGAACGATGTTTCACAGATATCTCGATTTATTTTCCTCATCGTCGTTGGCGAGAAAACAAACACTTTCGGTTTGTTCATGGCGATACTGAAATGGCAGACGTAAGTGTGCGAGTCATATGTAAGGCTATCGCCTCTTTATGCCCCAACCAATGGTTTCCCAGCGCGCTGCGCTGCTCACATGACTACGTGAATCAATTGAACAAAATTCCTGTTTTTTAAATATAAAGTTCTCGTTTTTGAAACGGTTTTTAATATCTTCAAAATTAAATAAGTAATTACCAACAATAAATCAAGTGAGTAATTTTTAATGTTTCTCTAACATTATTTTGCAAGCATTTCAAAAGAAGATTGTTTGTTCTTTTTCCCCTCTCTTTTAATTCTTTCCAGACTGTATCTCCAGCATCGAAGCCAACAATTTCTTGTAAATCATCAAACCACGAGTGCATGGGCGTCTGTTGGTGTTCAACACAGTGGTTGGTTGTTCCAGGGAACAAGAATAAGGGTGTAAGGGTGCGACATATGTTCTTAATGTTAACCAACAGGAAACAATTTAATTATCTAATTGTTTCATTAAATTAATAACAACCATGACTCTTAGAGAGCGCCAACGGTGGATAACAGTTGGTTAATGGTGTGTTGAAACGATTACACTCTGTGTTAACAAATTGTCTGTTTTATTTATTATACAAAACAGCGGTTTATGATGTTAGTTGTGACGTCAAAGGGAGATGACTTTATTACTACTTGTGTCTGTGTGAATTACAAACTTAAAACTAAATTTATGTATACCCTTAGTGCACTGCAAGCAAATACGTACTTAATACGACGCGTACAACCGTCATATGTAAATTTTAGCAAGTTCTATAGAAAAATGATTTTACTAGACTACCCTAAAGTTAAAATACCGCATTAATACAAAAAGCAATAGTAAATATCACCAGTACAATTTGTTTTAGTCTCCAGCCAACATTGTAAACACAACATACATTTGCCTAGGTTCATAAACTCACCGTCAGGGGACAAAGATATTGCTCCCTATTCACCAACATGGCCACAATGCAATTTGTATTCAATTGTATTTTGTTGGCAAGTAGGTTAAAAATACAAACTATTGCATATTTTTATTCTTTCTAAAGTTAAAAAATATATGGTAACGATTCTTTAGACTTGCTACATGCACTAATCTCTGGAGATTTGAGATACATAACTGCACGTACAGATATTTTTCTTTAGTGAGTGTTAAATATTAAGATAAAGTAAGATATAACTATAGGGATTGAGAAACATGACTTTGACGCCAACTACCGAGAAAAATGTAAAGCAAAGTGGTGGCAAGTGGTATAGAAAACAATAAGGAATTTGTTAAATTAATAATTTTTTTAATCTAATCGAAATAATTTTAAGTAATGTCTTCTTCAAAAGTATCGTGCTGTATCCGTGGCTGTTTCAATATGCCATATAAAAACAAAAACCAAAATACAAGTGTGAAATTTTATCGTTTCCCTGCGAGTACTCTGAATTCAGAATGGATAACCTTTAAACGTCAACAATGGATAAATGCAGTGAAAAACTATGTGTAAGTAAATTATTTTAATAAAAAAATTTAATTAATCACAATCAAATTTGAAAAGCTAAGTATTATAAAATAGAATATTAAACTATATAATAATTATTTTATGAAATAAATAAAATAGTAATAAGTAAAAGTAAAATTTAAAAAAATTGTGTTTCAGAAAATATCTAAAGGATTGGGAACTAATTAAAAATACACGCATTTGTAGTGATCATTTTGTGAATAATCAAAAGTCAGAACATCCTCGGCATCCTTCATACACACCAACAATTTTTCCTGGTAAAGTAAATACCAAAAAATCCACTCAGTCATTTGAACGTTTCGAACGATTACGGCAACGGAATGTACGAAGTGAAATGAATATCATTAATAATAATAATAATAATGAAATTGAAATTCAAGAGGATAATTATGTAGATATTGAAACACAGAGCGTTGAAGATCATTATGCTTCTGATGCTACTCCACAAAAAACAACTCGTAGTATAACATGTCAAACTGATGAAATTGTTGATGAAAGTGTTTTAGATGAACATAAGTATTTTTTTTGTAACATAAATTCCCGTGATGGTGTAACTACTGCAGAAGTGCAAGTAAACATTCCAATTAAAAGGACAGCCGAAAAAATGTGTGATGTTAATTTGCCGCTTTTACGAAAGAATGTTGAAGATGTTGGATGTGATCCAATTACTCCAGATCCTATTAAATCTGATTATCAAGGTTCAAGATTATCAAGAACCCGAATTTAATTATTTTTTGCATTATTTATTTCAATTAATACTATTTCTATGCTGTTTGCATCACTATCCTTTACATTTATGACACCAGAGCGCTCCACTTTCGGCAGTAGTGCTGCTTCTACAGTTCTTTCTCAATCCCTATTGTATGTAGTTTTATTCTTGCGGATTGAAGTTATTCTGAATGTAAATTGAAATAACTTTGATCGTCTTTTTTATCATCACTTTATCACTAGTTTTATCTTTGTGAAAGAATAAGAAGAATTGTATTGTTTCCTAGTTGCTTTATACTGTTTAGAAAAGAATGTTCTCTTAATACGAGTACTAATTGACTACGAATAGCAAACAACGCAAATATCATATACATCGTAGTGGGGAGGGGGTGTCCGCAATGTTTAATAGGGGCCATGCATTAATTACGCCCCACAAAGCATGACAAAAGGGGAGAGAGAAGGTCATAAGGTCCGTGATATTTTATCTATATAATATTCGACTTTAAAAACAACACCGAAAAAACAAATTGAGACAAAAAAAGTAATATTTTTCAAATCTGTGACGTAACAATATGGGGGGTGGGGGGTTGTCCAAAATGTTTAATAGGGGCCATGCATTAATTACACCCAACATAAAAGAAGAGAGAAGGTCATGAGCTTCATGACATTACGTCTAAATAATAGTGGACTGCAAAGAAAAGCAAAATAAGACTAAAAGAAAATAATTTTTCAAATGTGTGACGTCACAATATGGGGGGGTGGCGGTACACTAGGTGGGGGGAGGGGATGAATTAATTTATTAGAGAATATGCACAACATGCCAAGAGAGAGAAAAAGATTAGAAAGAACTTAGTGTAATAAAAACACATTTAAAAAAAAATTAATAAAGATAGTGCCAAGATTGTTGATGCTTGGTTTAGCTCTCAATATATCGTATATTGTGTTTTTCATTAAATTTCATTTTCTGGTGTTCTACAAAAGAATGCGTACCGTCAAATGAATCCATATTCTGTTGCAACAATTGATTGTGCCACTTGAACAACTATTTCACCTCTGCAAATGCATCCCTACAATATGACGTAGTACATTTATACATAATTCTAGCTATTTAATAATTAATTTGTTTTAAAGTAGAACTACGTATTAACAGTCTATGTTTAAATTAACATTTACTATATGTTTATTTAATGTTATACATAAATGCAAATTTCCATAGCTGGTAGAAAACTAATATTTATATGAAACTACAAATCTAATACACGAGGAAAAACAAAGTCTGCTTTTTAAACGTAAGTATGCAATAACATAAAACATACAATGTATAATGTATATCAATGTGTACGTGAATGTAGCAAAAATGTAATTTATTTGGAATGTTGTAATATACGTTAGTATTACATCTCATGGAAATATTTCGTATTAAAATTATTAGTGCATAGTTTATTAGAAGCAGTAGCGTTCAGTAACTATTACTGTTTTGAAAATTACAAAAGTAGCGTCACTAAATCTGTTATAACTCGTAAACTAATTGTCGGAATGTTATGAAATTTTAACACATATTATTTGAAGGTTGGAGTTATCTAAAAATCATATGAATCTATGTATAATCCTACGAACTTAGTGAGTGATATGTTATAGATGACAGACTTCCCTATAAATAATTTTATAAAGTTGTTCTTATTAGTGCTGTAACATTGTTGTGTGCATGACGTCACAAGGAAATGATGAAACGTAATATTAGAAGGTATACCCATTAAAGTAGTGACTTCACTGAAACCCTTCGCATATGGAACTCATTAAATATACACCTTTGCTGTAATTAGTGTCATATACATACGTAATTTAACGATGTGTGTAAATACCAGAAATTCATATTAAAGGTATCTACCCTATAAATTAATTAAATACTAAAATTATAATTAGTTTTGTTAATGTCGTAAAATCTTCAATTAAAATGAAGATCTTAGTATAAGACAGTGAACTAATTTTGAGAATATAATATGCTAGTAGTTATATTTGTACGTGAGCTTTAGATGATATTCATCAAAGTTTTCGTTTTAAATCGAAATTTTGATTTAAGCAATGGTTTAGTAGGGGGCATGCATTAATTATGCCCCACAAAGTATGACAAAAGGGGATAGAGAAGATCACAAGCTTCGTTGTATTTGATCTATATAATATTCGACTTTAAAACAACACCGAAAAAACAAATTGAGACTAAAAAAGTAATATTTTACATATCTGTGACGTCACAATGGGGGGGGGGGCTTGTCCCCAATGTTTAATAGGGGTCATGCATTAATACGGTCATAAATTTTGTGACATTACTTCTAAATAATATTGGACAGTAAAAAGAAAAACAAAAAACAAAGTAAGACTAAAACAATATAATTTTTCAAATGTGTGACGTCACAATAAGTGGGGGGGGGGAGAGATACACAACGTGTAACAAGACGTACGATGTGAAGAGAGGGGGAGTGGGTAAATTTACTTATTAGAAAATATGCACAATATGCCAAGAGAGAGAAAAAGATTAGAAAGAACTTAGTGTAATAAAAACAAATTTTAAAAAAAATTAATAAAGATAGTGCCAAGATTGTTGATGCTTGATTTCAGACAGCCATGTCTTCGGGTATAGCTCTCGAAAGACCTTACTACAAGCTTAATCCGAGGTTCATTTTCTACTGGAACTTGCTAAAGTTTTACAAGCTAATTCAGACATTACCTTTCTACCTGTGATTATATAAATATACAATCAGTTGGACATGAGAAGAGATTTGCAGAGGTATTGCTCAGAAATATCATCGTATATTTATTATTGAGGTATTTCCAACAGATTTGCTGTTGGCTGTTACCAACTTTTGGCATTTATTATTTTTATTTTTGGTATAAAGATACCTAAGGTGGAGACGGGGATAAGCAGATGCTTCTGATGTTGTTTTAGAAATTTGTTTCTATTTTTATACAGAACAGTGTTTTTTGTTTTTCTGAGCACTTCATTGTACGCTGGAAGTCAGGATTGCAACGCGAAAGAGATTTCATTTTTTTTTGTTTCAGCTTTTATTTTCTTTACTTCCTTCGACATCATATGATCACAGAGATTTATATAACCTACCACAGATAAAGATGACTGACCTATTCAATCAGAATGAATTCGAATGACGTCATTGGCAGTCGATTGACGTAGCATGCGGTTTAACAGGAAAGAAATTCAAATTTTAAATAATTATACCTTTGTTATTTTTTATTATACTTCTTTCAATAAAGCTTTATATATTACAATAAAATAACAGTACTCTTTAATCAATTTATGTAGTTGCTAAGGCAAAACACATTGATTTCCATGGTAATAATACACTTGAAGTAAAAGTATCTAGTTCCATCACTCGATACGACATTAATTATTTGTTATTTGTTATTTTTCTAACTATATACACATACATATACGTATATAGCATGCTGATACTAATACTAATGCAATAAATTACATAACACATCGTTGTTATCCTCGTTACGCCTCGACACAGCGTTACGCAACTTATAAACATTGCTTGACATTTTTCACGGAAACCACATTTCCCCTAATAGTGAACTATTTGTTTGAAAGGAACAGCAGGTGCAATTGACACAAACAACTTTGATACACACAAACACAATGTATTTGTATTGTTCTACAATCTGAAAATAGGGATTTACAACATGTAGCACGCGTAAATGTAATAAATAACAAAAAATGAAGAAAGTAACCTATTTTAACTAAAAATAAAGTAAATTCAAAATATTTTGAGGGTAGACAACTAAACAACAAACACTGGTTTTTAAATCTTTCATATTTTCAGTAGACATTAATTTAAATAAATAATTTTATTCTTTTAATTTATTTTGAACGTACTAAAGCCTTATTCCCGCTCACTGTTTTAATATTTAATTTACTGTTTTTATTTAATATTGTAATCTAGATTTCAGGTTTTCGTTTAGGCATTCCTTTTCATATTTGTGTTTTAATTTAAGTTTAGTTAATTTAGTTGGTGCATATGCATCGTTATTATTATAAATTTTGACAGTTCGACAAAATTGTATGTGAAATAATTAAAATTACTATTTTTAATAAAAATTATAGTAATAGAAATTGTTTTCACTTCTATATTTTTTAAAAACTGACATTAAACTTATTTTAAAAGTAACTCCTACTGCATTTTGACAGATTGTCACATTTTGGAGGTTATAATATAATATAGTTTTTCTTAATTTAATATTTTTAATTTAAAATATTGGACCTTGTAAGGTATTAAATAACTAAGAAAACTTAAAAAATAAATTAAATTAAAAATGGTACTGTGAATGACTAAGCGTATTGCCATATGCTAAACAATTTAAATTAAATACAAAATAAAATTAAAGTAGTGAGTGGGAATGATACTTCAGTCTATTAAATTTATATTTAAATTAAGAGCATTTTAACAGTACACCTTACCAGTAAGTTATTAAAAGAAGAATAACAGTATGTATATGTAACTAAAAAGAATATTAGTGTAAATTTGTAGGTTTGTGAAATAAGAAACAGGAAATCAATAAAACGTTGCCAAGCTCTGTCCAATTACGTTTTAGTATTGATTCAACCTGCACTTACTGGTAAAATCGTATCAATTATTTATAATGAATACAAATTAGTAGTTGACAAGTAAATATGCTGAGTTGATATATCGGATAATAGATGATGTGGCATGACTTACGTTTTAAAAGTAATACTTTTGTTATTGATTAGAAATGTCAAAATCTAATACATAACGACTTGTCACTTGTCTTTGACTTAAACAACATATAATAACAATTTTATGGAATAAATGTGTACGTGTACTTTATTCTATTCATAATAGATGTAATGTATTAAACCGCTATATCTAGAGAAGGTCAATAATGATTAATTCCAGTGACATATGAACCTAACCTATAATTAGTTGGAAAACGGTTTGGGTAAAATTTCCTAGAAATGTTGTATTGATTGTAACAGGAATATCATATTAATTAATAAAATATTGTACATTTGAAATGTAATATATAAATAACTAGCTGTCCCGGCCACGCGTTGCTGTGGCTAACGTTTTTGTACATTACATAGCGCCATCTATTGAATATTTACTCAATCTAGTCAACAGATGTCGCCATCTTTTAAAATCGTTTGGAGCTAACAGATAATTAGACAAATAATTTGCAATAAGATAATATTGCAATCATAAATTGAGATGTAAGCTATCCTATCTCTCCAGTTGGATCAAACTGCACACGGTGTACAAATTTGATTAAAATCGGTTAAGTAGTTTAGGAGTCCATCGCGGACAAACAACGTGACACGTAATTTATATATATTAAGATTATTTATATTTGTGTGAGTTTTTTAATGAGGTTTTTTGACTAAACAGATTACAAAAATAAATTCTGTTTAATTACTTTTTAGATCTAGAAGGTCGTTAAATGAGAAATATAGATATATATATATATATATATATATATATATATATATATATATATATATATATATATATATATATATGTAGGTATTTTCCCACAATTATAAGTTTCAATTAACATCAGCCTAAGGTTGATGTACAATACAACAATATAGTTTCTTTTAAAATGAGTAAACACTTAATTTGGTTATTAATAGTTTGTTTAATCACTAATCAAAGTCATAAACTTATATCTAAATAATGTTAATCAATCTTAATTATATTCACAACAAAATACAATTAGAATAAAATGTCTTTTCACAATGTTTTTACGTCTCAGTACACACTACGCAGTTGTAATTGTCCATAGTTATCAGCACAATAATTTCAATGATAATACACCTTAGTACTAAAATATTAATATCGCTGCCTAACTCTAACAAAAACAATGATCAAAATAACAACTATTACACCGTAATAAAGTTAACTTAATTATAAAACACTCAATAACGACCATATATACTCTTTATACATTTCTATCGCCATTTGCATTATAAAACTCTGTACACGTATAACCATCATTATATTCTAATACACAAAAATAACAACCAAATGCAACTAGCATTGTTCAATCGCCATTTTGCTTCAGACTGCTTTTTGCACACGGCACCACGTACGTATGTTTTTAGCTAACGCCCTGATGTCGTCATCTTTACAGCTAGCTAGTGAACGGCGTCCTGATCAGTTCGCTTTGGCGTTCTGCCCCTGCGTTCACTTGCTTGTCTCAGCAAAGATTTACACCTAGGTTTACAGTTATCTTACTATTACTTAAAACTAAATATAATCTAACTTAAAATTACACCTAATTAAAAATAACCCCACATATATATATATAAGGTATTGAAATGTTAGAGCGGCGCTGGAATGATTGCGTTGCTCTTGATGGAGATTACGTTGATGAATAAAGCTAATTTTGAACCAAAAAAACTGTGTTTTCTTTGTTTTCATATATATATATATATACATATATATATATATATATATATATATATATATATATATATATATATATATATATAAATATATATATATATATATATATATATGTCACGATAAAAAAAATCTAGTCACTATTAAGATTCTATTTTGTATCATAATATTCTATAAGCAAATGTGTAAACATACTTATACATATTATTTATCAAAGTAACAATGATTTATATGACAATATACCAATAATAACATATTTAGTCGATGAACCCCTTTACCTCCCTCTCCTCCCCTACCTCTTTAATGTAATATCACCACAAATACGACATTATCAATTCATAATCCAACAATCCGTCGTCAGTTTTTGACATCTCAAAAACGAGCATTTTTTTCTACTAACATTTTTAGGTTACATTTTGCCGCATTATTTACTAGCTCTCCTCTTTCTTTTTCTTTCACACTCTCTGTCTCGCTCACTCCTTACTGAATTTTCTATTCACTCTGAAATAACCCAATTTACTATCGTTGAATACAACAATAGCGATGGCCTAGAACGGCTAGCTTTGGTTTACGCAGGGAAAACGACACGACGACGATGGAAAATGGTGAAACTGGTGAAAATGTTGAAAAGCGTGAACAACTTCTATAGAATGATTGATTGTGGGAGATTTTTTTCTGTTGAGGTATTGACGTGATTGTCACCTTTGGACAAGAGGGTGGTTTTCACAATAAATGTTATATAACATATTACTAAAGATACAACCCCCAATAGGGGTCACCAGCAAATAGAGTTGACAGAAGAAGATTATTCTTTTAAATCTTTAAATAAAAATATAGTCGTTGAAGAAAACTTTAAACGGATGACTAATATATGAATGAAACTTAAGGACGCCTACCTTGAGCAAAGCTAATTTCAACACGTTATTTAAAAGCAAGGAAAATCTGAAAATCCTAATTGAGTATACCTTATCTTAAATCCTTATTTAGTTTTGGAGAAATAAAAACATGTTTTGTTTTATTTTAAAACAGTTCTGCTTTTCGAAAACATCCTCTTCAGACTGAACAGACTGGTTTTATTTTTAGTGTTTTTCTGTGTGTCCCATAAAAATTATAAATATGATAAACAACAACTGACAAGCGCAAATGTTTACAAAAAACAAAACCAAACAGACTAAAAAACAACAACAAACGTGTTTTCCTTTGATCTTATCGACTCCAGATGGGAATGTGTTTTGTTTACTAAAACAGCAACAAAAGACATGTTTTGAGAACTGTCTCTTTGGTGTAAACATTGGTGTTTTTGTTCCGAAAAACAGTTTTTGTTCGTGTTTTATGAAACTGACTTTCTGGTGCAAAGATATTTAGAATATTTATCGAAACAAACAACATTTTTCTGGTCTACCTTTATTGCGATCAAATCAGTTAATAAGCTTTCGAGAAATGTGACCATAAATCCATATTTTGAAACGTGAATTTGCATGTACCAAATGTCACACAGAAATGAAATATACTTTCAGCCGGTTGTGAATGTATCTCTGCAGATATGGATGATACATATTTCGAGGAGATGTGCTCATAAATAATGTGATATGAGTAAATAAATAAAAAGGCACACCGCCTGGTTGACAAGTCAGGAGTGTCACTGCCATTTCTAGTTCCATGTCATCTGTGGTGACACTTCGGCGCTAGTCAAAGATGTGAAAAGCACAGATATCATGTTTAAAAAATAATCTCTCTGTGATAATAGCTTTAGATTTTCCTCCTCTTGTCATTTTTTAACTTATAATGTTCGTAATATATGTAGAGTTTAAAAAATATCTTCTAAAGAAAAGCAATGATGACTGTAATTCAGATAGCATGATATATATATTTGTGAGAGAAGAATAATTTAGGCATTAAAAGAAAAAATGACAATATTTTGTTATAATAAAAGTTATTTGGAAATAAAACTAATAAATAAAAATCTGTATAAGATAAGAGATAAAATATGATAACAATTTGCATACAATCTTTAACTTTATTAAAAAATAAAAAAAAAACATTTCTTTTGTCAGCAAAGTGTAAAAGATCCTATAAAAGTTCTTAATCTTTTATATTTTTCATATAAACTTTTATTGCTGCAATTTTGATAAAATATGTATTTTTTAAGTCTTCTTTGATATAAAGAAGGGGTTTCGCATTTATCTCTTTTGTAAATTATGACTTAGACTTAGCGCACACTGGAGGTGCGACTATTTTAAGATAACATCACAAAAACTCTGAAAAAAGTGTTCCTGATTTCCTGTTTAGGGAATTATCGTGACTACAATTTTATCGTGACCATGATATTATCGTAGTCACGATATCGTAGCCACTATAATATCATGAACACAGATAACTAATATACAGAATAATACAATATATGAGTAAATAATTAACAAAGAAAAATTATATTTCGTTTTGTTATTTGTAGTTAATAAAGTTCAATTTAAATAGAAATAAATTAAAGGAATATTTGTCTAAAATAGTGTAAAATAGTTTAAAGTTAAAATATTTGTTTAATTTACATGAGAATGTTGAATCGTACCATCTTCCATGAGACCTATCTCAAACTTAGAATTTATTCCATGTGTGTGGGGTAAGGGGGAAACAGGAGCTGGAGCTGGAGCAACTCCAATCATTGAATAGTGAAATATTCTAGGAATGCATGGGCAATATCCTGAGCAGAACATCAAGACACAAGGACCTTTAAAGTTTTGTCAGTTAAGAAGTATGTTGACAGTAGTTCAATAGAATTTAATAGCTGTTTAATATACAGTTGGTATGCAGACAGGTGGCTACAAATTAAAAGAACGATTTAAAACTATTATTTTTAATATATATATAAGTTTACATTTTTAAGATATTTGGACAAAATTAATATTTGTTTTATTACTTCAATAGAAATTTATGGTTTGTTTAGAGGTGTACAAAAAGGATTACATGCTGTTATTAATTTTTCATTGGATGATATTTTGCATGCTAAATGACAGGCCTTTTCTGAAACAAATTACGAATATGTTAATACTGGAAATAAAGTTGTTGTTGATTTATTCAAATACTAATAGATATGTAGATTAAATTAGTGACTTCATGCTCGAAGGACCAATGCCAAAATTCCAAATTTGCGATGTAAAGTTTGAAAGAGTCCCATTGAAACTTGTTATTTGAAAAAACTCTGTGAGAAAATATTGTCTTTTATACTGATTATACGTTTCGTGTTTCGGGCAATGAAAAGTCGAAATTTAAGTTGAATATATAGTTAGATGTAAAAATGAGCAAATTGATTAAAAAAGAATAGAAAGAGAAAGTGATATAATGACATTTATTGTAGAGAATGTGGTAATTAAGACTATATGGCGAAAAAATGTATCTTTAATAATCCGAAAAAAGAAATTATCTGAAGATTTTAATAACCTATAAATCAGATGATCTTTACTATGATGTTAATAGTAGTAAAATAGGTCAAAGTTTGATATAATACTACGTAATATATTTTACGTAGTATGTAACATATTTATGTTAAATAAACCTTCAATATACATAACTAAGTTTAGCAGAATATTAATTTTTCTTTTATTTATTTATTATTAATTGTGTGCCTTTCGGCTTTACAATCTACCGTATTCTATTTCTTAATACATTTCCTATCTTAACAATTCAAACTTAAAACTAAACTTTATTAAGTTTACCAGGATATTAATTAATAAGGATAACTTTAATAGATGAATTGGAAGGTGAAATAACTATAGTTACCTCTAACTCTTTCACTTATTGAAACCAGATCTGAGCCTTGTGTGGTTGGAGGATTTGCGTTAGAAAACGCCACGTTGGTTATTATCAGACCAATCATTGCAAGAATTAACAAGCTCTTCATTCTGTAATCTTAATTAAAAGTATCACTTGAAATCTGTTTTAATCTTTCCAAGAGACCTTACTTTACCTCGTCTGAGTCACTTCAGGTAATGATAGAATATAAAATTTATTATTAGTTGCTTGTTAAAAAAAAACATATTCAGAAAGTGAGTCAGCAAGCTAGAGGGTACCAGCATTTTATACGTTATACTGCTGTTCATTTAATCGTTTTTGTAGCAAATTGAAAACACAAGATAAGAAATATAAGTTTATTTATAGAATTATAATTCTAACTAAATCTATAAATTAATGCATACATATTTAGCATTGATATTGTTTTTTGTTAGAAGATCTTAATTTGTTAGGGATTGTTCCGTTTTAGCCCGTCCCGACAGATTAGCATTTTGTCCCGGTACATTCATTTAATTTTAATTCCATAAACAAAATAATAAGAAATATTTTCAATTTTCAAAATTTATGTGGATTTCTTTACTGGTTTTTAAATTAGATACTAAAGTTAGCCTCCATCAAAATAATAATTTCTTTCGTTACTTAGATACAGACAATTTAACATTTCAAGTTAATCCGAAGTTTCTTAGTGTGCCATCTAATTTTCTTAAAGCCATTTGTTTCCATTTTTGAATTTATACTTCACGAATTATATTCACAATCAGTAGTTATACATATACAAAATTTGAACTTTCTATCTACTAGAGAATATAAGTCATAAACCTAAAAAGTTGCTAACTCTCCCTCTAACAAATAGCTGACATTGTGTCTACAAGAAGTTGTGAAGGAGGGGAAATGTAGACCACAAATACAGTGTGAGAGAGGGGGAAGGGGGGATTTATATTTATAACAACTTTTCTCTGTGTAATATATTTTATTATGGGTTTATTACCGTGAAGAAGCTTCAGAAGCTGGTATATCTTAGACTCATTGAAGTTTAAATCATTTGTGCGATAAAAAGTAAATTTTTAAGATGATTATGTCCTTATAATATTAAATCTCTTTCCATTTCTTCTGAAGTTGACAATTTGTCAAAGATTTCGTCTGATTTGTCAAACCAGTATACAAAATATTCTTCTTGTGTTTTCTCCTTTCTCAGTTTACGAGGACCTGTGGTAAGATTTGTATAAAGTGGCTTAATAATGGAATTTTAAAATGGATACACGTGCTATTTAATAAGCATGCTCCGATTCATACAAATAGCACTGCTAAGAAAATACTAGCACAAAAACAAAACCTGGTAGTATATATACCTGCTAGTAGGTAGGACTTTATCAAGAATAACATGGCTTCATGCTACATACTAGCATGCCCAGTTCATTACCGAGACAGAATTAGATGTAATGAACGGAATTAGACGCGCTAAGAAACTTATGGAAGCGGTGCGAGGAAGAACAAGAGGAAGAAGACCTAAAGAGGAGAGGTGTAGTGCCAAGATTAGGATGATGATATAGTTACACGTAAGATTACATCCGATATCTGATTCAATACTCACGCAACTCATAAATACCTGCAAACAAAAATCAAATAAGATATTTGGAGTTATCTCACTAATGAACTGGACGGTATATCTTAATGAAGGTTGGAAAATATTTTATAAATACCTTCTGGGAAAAGTACTTCCTGTTCTTTAACATTTTTAGTAACTTCTTCCGTTTGGCAAGCTACGAGGTTACTTATTTGAAATACAATTAAAATATATATTACAACATTTCTCATCATGTTTGGTTATAGACAATTTCTAGAGTATATAACATATATATGCATATATCTATATATATACCTGTGATATCAACGTAACCCATATTTTTATTATTATTGAATATACGTTATATTTATTTTATATCAAAAAATGTAATTATTTATATAGTTTTGTTATTATTAGATTTAAAAACTAATTGAAAATTGTATCCGAAAATTCTATTAAAACCAAGTATTGGACTTATATGTGTTTGAAAACAAATTTTATTAGTTGAAGTTTTTTTATGACTTTATTTGAAAAAATATATAAAAAAGTGAAAAGCAATTATTTAAAGATAATTGAAAGTACCGTATCATAAAGTTAGAAAAAAAAAGAATTTTAAATTAGGTGGTGTAATAAGCAAATTGTGTTACTATAGTACTGCGAGTACATCAATTAATTTCAGGTTTATTTTTGCTTATAACTTTTTTATAGTAAAAGTCACAACAAAAAGTTGTTAGTAAAAGTTGTGGATAATAATATTATCTACAAGAAAGCTCTTTACAAAATTTTTGTGAAGCTTGCAAATTTCAAGATAAACATAATAAACTTGTAACACTCTAATTTTAAAGATGGCGGCGGAATATACCGCCCCTCCCATACGAAAATTCAAATTTAAATCCATGTTTGGCATATTTACATGACGAAACAAAACAGGTATCTTTTTATTAAACGATTTACGCATTCTAATAATTATGAATACATATTCAAATATTTTTTATATAATATTGTACGAATATTAAAAAACCAAAAGGTCAAACTTAAGATTAAGAAGATTGTATATCGTGTAACACCATTAAATGTTTAAATATAAAATCACCATCTCTATGTGTGACTTGTAATATTTAAAACAACTCCCTATGGTGTTACAATAAAATAATGCAGTTAGTTTCTTTAATTAATTTTATTACAAATATGTAATATCCCAGTATCATTTAAATATCATTTCCATATACAACTAGAGTTGAACTAGAAAAAATAATTAATAACTCTTATAGATACACAAGTATCTAGATATTTGTAATGAGATACATTGGAACATTGGTTATTTTTAACGACTTTGGCTATTTATAATTGCTTCCATCATTTTTTTTAACTTTCTATATCTAGTTTGTTGCTTTTTCAGTTGCCTGTTAAGTCTTTCTATTTGCCTTGTCACATCTTTTCTTAATTGGGGATCGATAATAGTCTGTAATTCTTTCGTTAAATCCAGTTTAATACTAAGGAAAGAGTCTATATCATTTCTAACTTTCTTCATTTCAATAAGAATGCTCTCCGACAGTGAAGGAGCATTAGTTGCACCTGAAAAATAGCAGAACACCGTTTTTGTTCAAAGGAAAATCATCACTACATCATCTGCGCATTTACTGTTATATTGTAAGTACCAACTCACCTGTATTAACTGCTGGAGGCTCCGAAATTATTTCTGTAAGATATTCTGTGCTTGTGACTTGAGAAGATTCTTGATCTTCCTCAGTTTGCTCATTACTACTTTCTTCTGTAATTGTATATGTAGATGATTCTGTGTCTTCATTTGATTCCGTCTGGATCTCTGGTTCTTCTGTCAGTAACTCAGAAGATTCTAGTTCACTTGAAGTATTGGAACTGACATCTGCAGTAACATCTTCCTCTGGTTGCTCAATATTTTCTTCTATTATATTAAATGTTGTTGGTTCTTCGTCAACATTTGATTCCGCATCAACCTCTGTTTCTTCTGTAAATGATTCTGAATTAAGATCTTCATCTGTTTGCTCATCACTTTCTTCTGAAATGTTATCTGTGTCAACATTTGATTCCGTCTGAATCTCTGGTTCTTCTGTAAGTGATTCTGAATTAAGATCTCCATCTATTTGATCATCACTTTCTTCTGAAATGTTATCTGTGTCTTCATTTGATTCCGTCTGAATCTCTGGTTCTTCTGTAAGTGATTCTGAATTAAGATCATCATCTATTTGATCATCACTTTCTTCTGAAAGGTTATCTGTGTCAACATTTGATTCCGATTCATTCTCTGGTTCACTTGTAAATGGTTCAGACGATTCTAAATCATTTGAAATAGTGGAATTATACTCTGAATTATTATCTTCTTCAGTTTGCTCATCACTTTCTTCTGAAATGTTATCTGTGTCAACATTTGATTCCGATTCGTTCTCTGGATCATTTTCAGATGGTTCAGATGATTCTAAATCATTTGAAAGAGTGGAATTATACTCTGAATTATTATCTTCCTCAGTTTGCTTACTACTTTCTTCTGAAATGTTATCTGTGTCAACATTTGATTCCGATTCATTATCTGGTTCTGCTGTAAATGGTTCAGATGATTCTAAATCATTTGAAATAGTGGAATTATATTCTGAATTAAGATCTTCCTCTGTTTGCTCATCACTTTCTTCTGTGTCAACATTTGATTCCGATTCATTCTCTGGTTCACTTGTAAATGGTTCTGATGATTCTAAATCATCTGAAAGAGTGGAATTATACTCTGCATTAGGATCTCCATCTATTTGCTCATCACTTTCTTCTGAAATGTTATCTGTGTCTTCATTTGATTCCGTCTGAATCTCTGGTTCTTCTGTAAATGATTCTGAATTAAGATCATCATCTGTTTGCTCATCACTTTCTTCTGAAATGTTATCTGTGTCTTCATTTGATTCCGTCTGAATCTCTGGTTCTTCTGTAAATGATTCTGAATTAAGATCATCATCTGTTTGCTCATCACTTTCTTCTGAAATGTTATCTATGTCAACATTTGATTCCGTCTGAATCTCTGGTTCTTCTGTAAATGATTCTGAATTAAGATCATCATCTGTTTGCTCATCACTTTCTTCTGAAAGGTTATCTGTGTCAACATTTGATTCCGATTCATTATCTGGTTCTTCTGTAAATGGTTCAGATGATTCTAAATCATTTGAAATAGTGGAATTATACTCTGGATTAAGATCTTCCTCTCCTTGCTCATAACTATCTTCTGTATTGTTATATGTAGTAGAAATTTCAGTTGTAATAACTAGAGCTGATATAACGATCAACGTGCTTCCTGGTTCTAGAGTTGGATTTTGTGTTTCTAATTGGTCAAATTGGATCCTTGATGATGGTGTTGTTGGTGGCAGATCTTCTGAAAGCTGCTCAGATCTTCTTGAAATAGTCCTTGAGTCTATATCTTCAGTTTGAAATTTGCAATAAGTAATAATTGTAAGGGAATGTTTATTATTTGACATGCTCAGCTCAAATACGGAGCAGTCTCCTAATTCCAACGTTACGTCTGTAAGTAAAATGTGTGAGCTATTGAAATAAATTTAAAAATAATTCTTAATAATATGATATAATACTTTGAAGATGTAAAAAGAAGAGTAGGAGGTGAAAGTCTTCGTCTTATTATAAATAAAGAAATAGTAAAATGTTGTAACTTACTTGATATTAAGGGGTAATTCGAGGTTAGCATTTGATAATAATCTGGATGACTTGCTGCTGAATTAACCACGTAAATAAAAAGAAGATGCAAGAACGAATGGACGATTAAGTTATCCATTTTTAATTTCAATTTTGCAATGATTTGTAGTTAAATGAAAATATATATTCATTTTAGTATAATATGTATTTAGAATAACTAATAAATTGAATATTGTCGGAAATAGTAAATAAAACTAAATTATACATGTTCTTATATTAAATGTTGAGAATAAAATATACAGCAATATATGTCACAATTTGAAAGGTATATTACTTTTGAAAATTGAAAAAAATATTAATACACGTCGGTTGATTTATATATACAGGGTGTTTAGTAGCAATAAACCTTTTTTTGGATATTACCTGCGTTTTCAATTTCAACATCCTATCTTTTATAGTTCATGAGATACTGTACATTGAAAAGTAAGTGCGACAGTTACCGTGCGGATTACTGAAAGGCTAAATAATAACCGGATGGAATGATTTGAAAATGAAATAATATAAATATTATTTAAATAAACTTATATTTAAAATAAAATTTTCGATGCGAAAAAAAATAATATTTTCAATTTTAATTCACTCGCTAATTCAAATTCTACGTATAAATACATTTTCAATAGTTTAAAAAACCTTCTTTTTTTTCAAAAATTAGATTAAAATTAAAAAAAAAATTGATGGTATCCGATTTGGAAAATTCAAACGTATCCTATAGTAAAATTCAACGCTGATTCTAAATCTGTAATTTATTTTTTCTGTCGACTGCCGGTTTTTGAATTACCAACATTTTATAGATCAAATTACAAACCGATTTCAAAATGGTTGCCAGATATGGAAACAGGGTGAAATTTTTGGCCGCCGCGAAATTTTTTTTGGAGCGGCGAAAACAATAATATTAAATAATAACGTACATTTTACTGTGATATTAAAAAGTCTCGATTCATTCGCAATTTCAACTGGTAAGGTGGAAACAATTACTTTAATTATTTGCTGTACTGTTTCTTTTTAAATATAAGTAGACATATAAGAAGTTGAACACTAGTTAACTTTCAATATACATCTCTATTACCACATTATGAAATACAATATTATGAATAAACAAATAGAGTCAGCAAATAATACAACTATCATTTGCAAACTAAGATTAAAGGTTGACAATAACAGAGAAGTACGTTCCCCAAACTTAACTCACTATTCTATCCCATAGTTATATTCAGAAATTATATAAAGTACAGTCAGTATACCATCATGAATTTTCTATATTTTATTTCTAAAGTTTTAAATTTAAATATAAAAAAAGTAAAACCCAGATTTAATTTTAATAAATTATTTTATTGTCTTAATTCATCGGAGTAGTAATAAGACCTTTACATCATAAGTAAAGAATTAGAGAGAGACATCTGTAGAAGATAAGCTATAAGTAAAGCTAAGACTTTGATAACGGTAGATTGTAGTATTTAATAACCTTGTATTTTTTTCTAATATATTTTGGATGGCTTCCAAGGACTTTAGTCTTGTATGAAATATTATTTTATGTTTTCTAAATAAATTAAGATACTATAAGTACAAAATGACTTAGACATTTCTTCCAAACAATTTAGATATCGCATCGAGTATTGAATTCCAGTAAGAATAAGATTGCTCGTCTGTAGGGGCTTCATATATTTCTTCGGAAGACTCTACAGTTGGTTCTTCATCTATAACATTATATCCAAGATTCATGCAACGTCTATATAGCGAATTATAACGTTCTCTTAAATCATTTTCGTAGTGCGTACTACACGGAGATATGCATGTTGTTACATTCAACCCGTTTGCTAATTTTTTCCTGTCCTCCAAATCACGACACTCTTTAGCACATCTACTATAAACTTGTTCCATATTATCTTCAAAAGCTTTCACGCTTAGTTTTATGCATTCCTCTGAAATATAATAACCCTTTTATTATAGCAACAGAATAACTGTACAATATTCAAAGAATAATTTGCTTCAACTTCTAAAATATATTGACCCTATTTGGGATTCTTTTGCTGCCCTGCTTAGGTCCTCCACATAAGTGCGACTTCAACATTCGATATTCAACATTTGTTGGAATATTGTCGTTTCTAATAAAAAGTAATAACAGTAAAAATCGTATAGTTTCAACAAATTTGTGCATTCGTGTTACTCACACAGTCGATGCCCTTTCTAGCTCAAAATCTACTGCACCGATTCTTTTGAAATTTTGCACACTCTTTCTTTACATAAATTCCGAGGTAACGCTGTCGACTTTTTTTAAATTTTTTTATTTTAACGTATTTTAAAATAACAAAGTTTCTAAATTTTTTCATGAAAAATCTGTATTTTGACTTTTAAGTGCAGTAAAAAATTGAAAAAATCAATAAAAAAAAGAAAAACTCGACAGCATTACCTGCAGAAACTTATCAACTAATAAAATCATTTTGGTTTTACGATTTCGGAAAATCCAGTGGCACCGCACTTTTTTTTCGGAGATTCGCAGTCAATGCTTCATTTCTTGATATTTATTTATGAAAATTTCAATAAGCATTCTTCAAATGTCATTTTATCATGTAGTAATTATAGAAATAATTATATATTAACTGTGTCGTCAAAATACATTATCGAAAATATGCTTCTTTTTTATCGTTTTGGCCGTACAAATGATATTTATCGCATGTTGGAGTCGCATTGGTTTGGACAAAGCTTTAGGTTTACAGTACGTACCGCGCTCCGAGAATAAATCCTCAGATGTATCTGCGTTAACAATAAAGAAGATTATTAAAAGAAGATGCACCATAACTAAAGCGATAACATTCTTCTGAATTTCCATTTTCGTATAAATTTGACAACGTTAAATTCGAACCTTACTGATTATTTGAGACTCATTGGCTAACTTTATTCATTTTGTAATGGACTTCAAATGTATAATCTTTTATTTAGATTATAGTTTAGTATATATATACGTAAATAAATTTCATTTTCTCATAAATATTTTATTTCAAAATATCGATAAGAATAAATAAACACCTATCAATTTTACGAAAACCAAACTTATGCATTAAATATTCTTATCAATTTTATTTTATTTTATTTATTTATATAAAAATAAAATTTAAAGAAAAAAAAGATGATGTGGCATAAGTTAGAGTATTGATGCTTGAAGCGTAACTGCTTTGTCTTCGGATTCGATACTTAAACCAGCGCATTATTTTCTGTGTTTTTTGGTTATCGAAGTTTAATTACTTAGTACAAGGGTAAACTGTTACAAGTTTTAACAAAATAAAATATAGATATAATACATAAGACAAATGATCCCAGTAAACATTTTGGAGTCACTTTGAAGATGTGTATGATTTTTTTGTCAAGAAACAATTCAATTACAGTTCAGTTTCTCACAGTCGTTCATATGAAATATCTATTTTATCGGCTACAAATGGCAAAGCCACTCCATCTGTCGGAACACAAATGAAAATATAGTTGATGCGAACTGTAATTAAAGTGCAATAGTGATAGAAACGTCACAAAATAGGACACTTCACCAAACTGTTTACTGGGATCTATGAAATTAAAATATCTTCAAACTAATTTAAAAAAAAAAAGAAATAGTAGAAGGTCATCGGTGATAAAAGTGAGCATAGGAAATAAGATGACGTTAAATAAATTAAATTAAAAAATATATAAAAATAATTTCAACAGATTTGATTTAAAAAATTCAATATTATTTTTCCAAAACTTTTTATATAGCGTCTGTAATATTTGACATAAGCAAAACTGAGTAAGATATAATATTAAAGGAATTTAGTTTTTATAATTTATAGTTACGTAAGAGATTTAATCCTTAGAAAGGGCTTATTAAACTGTGTAATCCTTAAAAGGGTGTTCGTAAGAAGTTTTACGACTACACTGATACGCAAAAAGGTAGATTAAGGCCGTCCGCACATGGGTCGACTGATTGAAAACGCCAGCCACGAATCTACTTGAACCGAATGAGAATGCAACTGTGTTGTTAGTGAAAGAACGCACGTGTATACGAGTGAGAGAAAACTGATTTGAAATTGGTTCTGACCGACCGTTTGTTGGTCGCAGGGCAATTACGTTGCATGCTTTTGATGGTGATGTCATGAGCAGAGATGTACACAAATACCTCAGAATACGACACAATAAAATTCAGTTGCGCGGCTGGCTTGCAACCAGTCGACTCGTGTACAGATGGCTTAACTTTTCAAAAAGCAATAATATAGATCACAAAACGTTCTTTAATAGTAATTTTGTTTAGCGGATAGTATCTTAATCAAGGTAATTCAATAATATTTTAAATATTGATGTTTATTAATAATTTTTATTGTAATACATTACGGAAATGGAATATTTGTTGTATTTAATTGCAACTGTTGTTTTTTCTTCTATGTTGTTTCACCACTATTGCTATTTTACTAGATAATAGTTGTTCAATAACTATTCCCCTCCGCCACAGTGTTTTTGGCACGGCGGTGTGATTGTATCCACCATACCTCGAGTATACATTTTGCACATTTCATGGCAGATGTCAGCTGAAAGACAAAATTATTAATAATATGCGTTATTTACATTATTCATTCACTAAGTTTATCCCATTGTCCAAGTATCAGTTTCAATTATAAAATAGCCTGAAGTCGTACATACCGGAAGACGCTTCTGAACTGGGCGTTGTTGTTTCAGCAAAACCACCTTGCAAACGTAATAGAATAACAACAGAAAGCAAGATTAATTTCTTCATAATCTTGCTCTTTTGATCAACTCTCGTGAAGAAAATAGTTGCCATACAAATTTCAATATTTTTATAAACGGGTTCTATCAATTACATGCAATGACATGTTCAAATTGTGTTTACGGTTAAGAAATAATTGTTATTTATGTTGCATTTATTTAAATTAAATTTATTTTTATTCAATTTATAAAATAACTACGTAACCATTGTAAAAACTTTGTTTTTTTTTAATGGGGCATTGACAATATCACCGTCGCAAGCGACGACTGTCTTTTATGTGTGAATTGAATTTCATTTCAAATTTTAATTCCATTTTTAAATTGAAATATTAAACTCGTTCCATATTTATTTTACATATAACAACAAATAATTTTTCATATGAAGTGACAAAAAAATGTATTTTTTGACCAACTTTTTTTCTAAATTTGCGAATTTTTTTTTCGAATTGTAAATTAGGTACCAAAGTTAGCCCATATACAAAATTTAAACTTTCTAGCACAATTTTTACCCTCGGCAAAAACTGCCACCGTACCCCAAATAAAATTTTTTAATTTTGAATTTCTTTTTCTTAATAGTATATTTAATTATTACACAATTCAAAATTTGAGCTTTCTTCAAAATTTCCTTTTCCTTTTCCTTTTATAAATTTTTGAACTTCTAAATTTTGAAATATGTTCGCATTAAATAGCATATTACACATGCAAAATTTCAACTTTTTATCTGTTACGAATTAAAAATTATACAGGAAAAAGTGATTATTTCTTTTCCAGTTTTTCCAAAATTACGGGTTTCCAGGAAATTTTCAAAAACATCGCCGGGGCCGTTTCCGTTTTACCATACGAATTTCAGACACATATAAGAATATAAATATACACCTGGAACATTTTAATATAGGATGGCAAGTTATTTCACATCACTCTAAACACAAAACTTTAAACTCATAAACTCTCAATAGAAATCATCTAAATATTTGACAAATGTAGAGTCTTTCGGCGAGACATTTTAAATCAACAAATAAACTCAATATTTCCATGAAAAGTGATGATATTTTTATTTTAATCTAAAGTACAAACTCTGAGATTAGTAGTGGAACACAATATCTGCCAAATGTCACCGCCTTCAGTGCGAAACTATTTAATATGAGAATAAGATATATCCCAATTTTATAATAAATGAATAGCGCATTGGTTCACAATAATAATTTGGCTGCCATTCTATTACATCTTGACCTATTTTAATAGGTCATTTTCTGTTTCTATATCAGGAAAGTCGTCATGTTTTCAGAAGAGTCTGTCTCTTCTTCTTCCAATCTTTTAATAGGTAAGCTTGTCACTTCTTCTTCTGGTTCTATTGAATTGAATTCTATTGATAAATCTTTAATAGCACTTATTTGTACGGATATCGTTTCTGCTTGTATTACCACTCTTAAAGGCTCTATGTCTTTTGTGTCTTCTCCCAAATGGTCCAGCATTTTAGGTAAAAGTGTCTTTTCTATTTCTGGAACATCTATGTTCCCTTTTTTCATTTCATTCTTAAGTAAGAGTGTCTCACTTCCTTCTGTTCCCATTTCTAAAAGCCCTTCATCTCTTGGGATCTTCAAAGTTTCTATTTCTTCCTCTTCTGCTGTCGTATCTATAGGAGGCTCTATCTTTCTATTTATTATTATCTCTTCAGGGGGACTTGTCACGCTCATTTCGGGTGACTTTAGAGTTTCTCGCCCTATTGCCATTTTCGGAGAAGCTACTTGTTGTATTGGAATATCCGAAGAAATTACTCCAGCCATTCCTATTACCATCTGCCCTTTAACTCCACTATCACAAGGTGCTACATTTCCATTTCCCATGGCGCGAGAGGCAATTTCATCCGTCTCCATATCAGGATCGTCTCGTTGTCCCATTCTATGTCCCATTTTATATCCTATTCCGTATCCAATTCCATATCCCATTCTATGTACCATTTCAGGGGTCTGCATCATTCCTGCTTCCGTTTCAAGGGTTGTTAGCCTTTTTCCTTGAATATCCTTAGCAGAAGAGTCCTCTCTAGCTAACCCTGAAGATTTCCTCCTGTTCATCCTGTTTTTCTTTAATTCCTTTGGTTGCCAAAATGGCTTTGTTTGTCTTTGTCTTTCAGTACGATTCTTCCTTTTTCTTTCCTTTCGTGCATATTTCACGGTATCGTTATCTCCATTTTCTTCAGTCGTTGTAATAATATTATTATCAGTTTTATCTCTACCAGTCCTCACCATATCGACGCCTTCAATTCTTGAATTCATCAGCCGGCTGAGCTTTGAACCACTATTAACCAACACTATGTTCAGCGGTAGTAATCCAATTAAAATACACACAATGGATGACTTCATGATAGAGCAAGTTCTTCAGCAGTACTGACGCTTATTCATCTACTTTTATATAAAACCAAAAAATGTTTGGTGTCATGACTGGACCATTATATTTGTTAAATAAATTGTTTAATATACATAAATTTGTTTTTGAACTTTATAATTATGGAGGTTTATTTATTTAAATTTATTTGAAATACGAGTCATATTTTCAAAATACCACTTAAATAAAAACAAGGTGAAAGCAGTTTCTTAGTCATTGTATACTCTTATTTGTATGTAAGGTGTTGATATTGTTCCATTCGCTGGCACAGTTTATTAATGGGCTTGTGTCTTCATTTTTAGTGGTTGATTTTTCAATTGTTAATTGAAATTCATGTTAATAAATGTGTATTGGCGTGTCTATTTTATTAAATATCTAAATATTGACGGAGATATAGCAATTAAAAGTTTGAATTGTAGTTTTAGCGCTGTGAGATGGTCGGCCATTTGTATAACGTGAAATGCATTGTATACGTCAGTTATTTGTTGAGTAGGTCAGTAGGTCATTTAACCCTGTTACGGCAGACATAATATTGAAATTTTGTAGTTCCTTGAAATAGTTGTAAATAATATTTGATATTTTGATATATAAATACATATAGCAGAGATTTATGAGCTGTAAGGTTGGTAACCTGTAAACTTGTCAGAGTTCTATCTTGAATATGCTATCTCTTTTACGCTCAGTTGTATAAAAGAGATAGCAACTACCGACTGTGATGTCACATGCATTTGGAATGTTGTACAACGTTGAATCCCTTTAATAATTAAAGAGACACAATGACTTTTTTAATTGTTAATATCTCTTAACATATAAGGAGTTATTAAAAAATAATTAAACATTTGAGGTTCTAGTAACCAACTTTATCAATATATAGTACACTTTTATAGAAATTAAGTCATAGGACACAAGCCCATTGTCCTCCACAATGTTACCTGACAAGGTTATAAACATTTCTAAAGAATAAAAAAGGTAAAGAAGATTTGCTTAAGTATTAAAAGCACATTTAAGAAAACATTTTTTTATTAAATACTACTAGACTTTGTTTAGGTGAAATATTACATGAATTTTAGTTATCATCCCCCCATTTATTGTAGATTTATCCTCCTCATAATCATTCAACTAGCTATGTTCCCAATTAGCTGTTAATGAAGAAAAAACATAACATATAAAATCTTAATTTGGGTGACTTTAAAAGAAAAACGTAATTTTAATTCATCATTTAATTTATTGCCTTAAAAACATAAATGGTGAAAGAAATAATTGTTTTTGGTGCTTCCAAAGTAGAATGTCCTCAGCGCATGTACCTCCTGTATTTCTTCAATCCATTTTACATACCCTGTTGCATGCTCTTTTTACAACTTTTATTTTAAATTTCATCAAAAGAGTACAGATTCTATGACATATTTTATCTGATACAAAACAAAAATATTAGAATCACATAATATGTTAGATGTGGAAGCTTTTGATAGTATTAGTACATACCAAATAGAATGATCTCAATATTTTCATCAGATATATCTTTTTCTTCTTCTTGCATTGCCACCATCTGCACAAGTAATAACCCAATGAGAATATATAAGAAAAGGCTCTTCATGGTGTTGCTTGCAGCAGCAATTTTCCGGTAATGCTGGTTACTTTTCATTTTCTTTAGACCTTATATGCATTCTTCATGCATGTAAAATTCAATTATGGAGTGAAATTACAATTCTAGCATGTCTTTACTTGTTTCACATGAAACAATTACATTTTATTGTAAACAATAACTATTATTTCTTTAGCTTAGTTATAGTCACCTTTTATATCTACCGGCATAATTATTTTTTTATTACTAAATTGTGCTTATGACGAATAAAAAATTAGCGAATAGTAGCGATGCTTTATCAACACACGAAATTCAAATTTTTCATTGTTTTAAAAATTACATAAGTAGCGTTACAAAAATAATTGTAACTCGTAACTAGTAAGTCTGGTACACATTTATGCGACATCCAACATTTGTTGTAAGAAGTTGTACAACACGTCCACACTAATGCGAAATGCAACGTAATACGTCGGAAGCTTTCATATTTCGAATGAATTCCTTCATTGACGGTTAAAACGGTTGTTTTTAAGAAAAAATAAATAGGGAAATAGATAAAGGCCGAAATATTAACCTAATTTGGATACCGTCACATAAGGGAATTAAGGGAAATGAAAAAGCTGACAAAATGGCCAAGCTAGCTGCTTCCTGTGATAACTATATTTCATATTTTATAAAATCAGATATGAAAGCTGAATTAGAAAAAAATGAAATGAAAAATTGGCAAGACAAGTGGGATAATTCTGATAAAGGTAGAGTATTTTATAAAATACAACCAATACTGAAACGTTAACCATGGTTTGCCAAATTAACATGGCCAAGAAGATTAATAACAATGACCTCAAGACTAAGAATGAATCATACTGGAGCTCCGAAACATTTAGCTAGAAAGAAAATCATTCCAAACTCTAAATTTGAATGTGGTGAAGAGGAGGCAGATCCTGACCACTTTCTGTGGCAATGTAAAAATACAGCAATGGCAAGAAATGGACTCCAAAGGGCGGTGCTACAGACTTCGCAGACGCTTCCTGTTAACACCGCCTTTTTGATTGAGAAACCGAAATTTATAACAGCAGTAGCCATGAATAGATCATTCTTGTTGTCTGGATATAAAGTACTAGCTGTCCCGGCCACGCGTTGCTGTGACTAACGTTTTTGTCATATTACATTACATAGCGCCATCTATTGAATATTTACTCAATCTAGTCAACAGATTTCGATTTACTTAACAGAATATTTACTCAATCTAGTCAACAGATGTCGCCATCATCGTCGCCCGATGTCATATGTCATATACAGATAATTAATAGACAAATAATTAGCAATAAGATAAATAAATTGAGATGTAAGCTATCCTATCTTTCAATTTCATTAAAATCGGTTAAGTAGTTTAGGAGTCCATAGCGGACAACACAGTGACACGTAATTTATATATATAAGTTAATAATCTACATGAAAATAATCTACATGAATGCTATCCTAAAACAAATAAAGTACCTACTATATAGAAAACAACTACAAAATGAAACTGTGTTTAAAAAGTAATATTACGATGATAATTATATCGCATAAACAAATTAGCGCTGCATTCAACCGTTCAGTACGGAGCCGACCGCGCGAGTGAGCCGGTATCTCGTTGAGCTACACCCCCTCCCGGCTTGCCGCAAGCACCACATGTCTCCCGCCGCGTCGGCCAGCGCAGAGAGCGACTTGGTTTTGTTATTTATCATTGTAATCTTTAAAGTTTTTTGTTGAAATACCATAAAAACGGTTTTTGTGAGTTAATCTTAAAAGATAGACATATACTATCGCGGACTTTTTTTTAGATCATTAAAAGAGGTATTATTCTTTAATACATATTTTTTGTGTATCTTGAACCGTTTTCACGGCGCACGCAACGGAAGACTTCAAAGATGACGTTTTTTACACATTTACCACTATATCTTTGCTCCTATTGGTCGTAGCGTGATGTTATATAGCCTATAGCCTTCCTCGATAACTGGACTATCGAACACAAAAAGAATTATTCAATTCGAACCAGTAGTTTTGGAGATTAGCGCGTTCAAACAAATTCAAACAAACAAACAAACATACAAACTCTGTAGCTTTATAATATTAGTATAGATAAGAAGAAGCAGAACATTATTAGGGACTATAAAAGGCTAGGTGCCTAGGAAGCCCGAGAAACTATATTAAAAAAAAAACTCGGTTGTTTAACAAGATCTCTGCTAACTCGTGATTAAGTAAGATAAGTTAAAGTTGATGCTAACTATAATTGAAGTGCAATAGTGATAGAAAAAGGACACTTCACCAAATTTTAAAGTTTACTGGGTACTAAAAAAGTTGGACGTCGTACTTAGTATATAATACTTGCCGTTTGACGTAAAAAGCGTTTTAAAAATTAAGCGGCAAAACTAAATTCAAATTTTAAATCACAATAAGAAGAAAATTAGAAACAATTACGGAATAAATTATTAATAATCAACGAAGTACGTTTCAATTCAATTTCAATAAATATTTAGATATGTTATTATTATTTTGTAAACTCACAATTTTTTTTATTTGTCATCTACGCAATTAAGTAATAAAAAATTGATTATACCGGTAGATATAAGCAAAACGAAAAAAAAATTAATTTAACTAGAAAAATGTTTATTATTGTTTACTGTTAAATATAATTGGTTCAAGTAAATAAGTTCTACACAAAAGGAAAGCTAGCGTCATTACTCGAAGTAACTAGCTTCAGAAAACAACATCATGAAGAACCTTTACGTGTATATTTTCATTGGGTTACTGCTTGTGCAGATGGTGGCTTTGGATGGAAATAAAGATATAGAGATCATTCTCTTCGGTATGTACTAACAAACTATTGGTTTATCATTATTAATAAAATCTGTAAAGAGATTCTAATATTTTTGTTTTGCTTTAGATAAAGTATGTCGCAGAGTGTGTGATTTTTTTATGAAATTTAAATTAGCAATGATAGACAAGGCCTGCAATAGATTTTGTGCAAGAGAAGCCAAGAAAGTCAGGAGACAAATGTAGCTATTGCTATTCTACATTTGGACCACTATAAACAATTTTTCTTTAAGCAATTGAAGATTTTGAATAGTGAGTTCGGTGGTGACTCGTGCTTAAAATTTTATTTTATTCGTTTTTATATAAATTATTAAAAAATGAGTGAGGCAGTTCTTGTTTAAAGCATGAATCACTACCGAACTCTCGTATTTGAACTGTAACTTGTATTTTAAAGGTAATAAACAAAATATAATAAAGTTGTATATCGAATTTTATATCCTTTTCCATCCGCTTTGTCCTTGAACAGATTTTGTACGGCTGTGGATTTTTAATCTGATGATTCTTCTTACAAATTAGATTTTAAACCGTTTTTATGTTTACCGAAAAATAGGTGAATTTACTAATGCAATACAAGGAACACTACAATTGAACTAGCGAACCATAAGTAAATTTACAGTATACGGGTTATCCAAAACCTACGTGGTCCCATTTTAGGCCCTTTAAAACATGAACATTGACAACACTTCTTTCCTTATCTATTTCCCAACTACTATTTGCTACCTTTGCAACCCCTGTTAAGCAATACAAGTGTGAAAGAGATCGTGCTGTACAACGAAAAATAAATAAGATTGCTTATGATATTCTATTGGATAAGACAATGGGCTTGTGTCCTATGTCTCAATTTCTATAAAAGTGTACTATATATTGATAAAGTGGGTTACTAGAACCTCAAATGTTCAATTATTTTTTAATAACTCCTTATATGTTAAAAGGAATTAACATTTAAAAAGTCATTTTGTCTCTTTAATTATTAAAGGGATTTAACGTTGTACACATTCCAAATGCATGTGACATCACAACCGCTGCCAACCTTACAGCTCATAAATCTCTGCTATATATATTTATATTTAAAAATATCAAATATTATTTACAACAATTTCAAGAAACAATAAAATTTCAATATTATGTCTGCCGTAACAGGGTTAAATAAAATAAAAACTTATTATTCTTGACTTGACTTGATTATTTCGCCTACCAACAGCTACAAAACATTACCACAGCACTGACCTACTCAATAAATAACTGACGTTAAAACGCTTTTCATGTCATACAAATATGACCGACCATTTCTTGCGCTAAAACTACAATTCAAACTTTTATTTGCTATATCTCTGTCAACATTTAGATATTTAATAAAATAGACAAGCCAATACACATTTATTAACATCAATTTCAATCAACAATTGAAAAATCGACCACTAAAAAATGAGGACACAAGCCCATTAATATTGACGGTGATCTGACAATATCAGTCAACTAACACTTTTTTCTCCTCGGTAAAAACAATTCAATTAAAACAATATTTAATTATAGAAATAATAATATTTCAAGAAATAATTTCTTATACAATTTCATTTATTGATATTTGCAATTTAAAAAGTATTAATCTTCATTAAATATGATAGCTTTCCTATTATTCAGGATTGGGAGTATCAGGGCACATTGCCTTGCATCTTCCAGAAACTATCCTAATTGTTCCATCTTTATACATGCTACAAACTTTCGTGCAAACTTTATCTGTAACAATAATACAAATATGTTAAGTTTAAATGACTATCATTCTTTTTTTGTTTATTAAACACATTTTTATTAATGAGGATTTAAATTAAATAACACATACCAATTAAATGTTGTACAATTTTCATCTTATCCAGTTTCTTATTTCCTTCGTCAGAATCTTCTTGGCATGTTACCACTTGAAGAATTAGTAGGCCAATCAAACTATATACAAATAAATGGTTCATGGTAACAACTGTCGAAGTAGAAGTGAATTCAACTCTAAGTAAGAATGGTGTAATTTATATATTTTATATTTAATTATCACAATGACATTACAGTTTTAAATCTATTAATACAAATAATTCATTGTTTTCTTTAAACAATGATAAGTATTTCTTTTCTAAGTTAAATTACACACTTATTTTAAAAATTCTGCAAAATCTATGTATATCCTACCTGCATA
Source organism: Panorpa germanica (assembly GCA_963678705.1). Taxonomy (NCBI): domain Eukaryota; kingdom Metazoa; phylum Arthropoda; class Insecta; order Mecoptera; family Panorpidae; genus Panorpa; species Panorpa germanica. The sequence goes on from OY783222.1 coordinate 2,456,578, forward strand.
ATAAGAGTTTTACATTATAAATTTATACAGTTAAGTTATTGAAAATTACATTTCTTTTAATTTATATTTATTAATTTTTCGGTCCGATATATTTATATATATTACTACAGAACACACTCTGATATAGAAAACAATATAAAATACAATTAAATGTTGAAGTAAAAAATAGAATCAAAAGAAATATAAAAAGCAAACGTCGCTTTGCGATGGGGAAAACGATAGTATTTATATAACGTCACTATTAGTTAAGAAAACTTTTACACTACTTCAATGAATTTTATATTTATTTTTACATTTACAAATACAATTATTTTAATAATAAAATAAGTAATATTTCAACTTTGTTTTATGCAGATTAACTTTCATCATCATCACCGTCTTCCTCTTCAGTATCTTCATCACCTGTCTCACAAAATACCTTGCATCTCTTTGTTATCAACTTTCGATTAATTGCAAGTAGACGGCATTGGACTTTACATGCTTGTTCTAAAAGTAATGAAATGTATTTTAATTCTAATATGTGTATCTAGTTTAAAATATACTGCATCAAAAATAGCATTAATTTTATATTTCATAATTAAATTGTAGTATGCATACTTACCTACAACATTTTGCACCATTCCAATCACTTTCAACTTTAAATCATCTCCGCGAACAAATTGGGTAACTACCAGCCCGGTTAAAAAAATTAAAAACAAAATTCTCATTGCTAAAATCTGTCTTTACTAAGAATTTATATTTTTTATAGACAAGGTACAAGAGCTACAAGAGAACTGGCACCAAATATATATTCCTACATTCATATTTATTTTTATTTTAGACAATTTTATGATTTAATCAATAACTACAAAATAATTATGATTATAATTACAAGGGTAATTTGTAAACGAATATCATATACCTACAAATGATATTTAAAATGAGATAAGAGATATTATATTGTAGTTGAACAACAGGAAGTAAAATTAAATGATTTCCTGCAATATACAATAAAAATTGTAGTATATTGTAATAATTGTTGCATTGAAACTCACTTTTTAGAAATTACAAAAAAGATGATGAAGTAAATAATATGTACTAAGCCTTATTCCCAACTAGTATATTTTTACAGTATCACACAATAGAGCTAGTGGAGTGGTTGCTGCAGAGGTCAGACTTTCCTATGAACTTAACGATAATTTCCCACAAGAACCTAATAATTCTAGACGAGACACTAAATATATCAATAGATAAACAACTTAAAATGAAAGACAAAGACGTTTACTGTACACAATAAACTTAAATAAATAAAAACTCAGATGGCATAGTATTTGAGAAATCAATAATGCGATTAAGAATAGGATTCGCTAAGGTAATGCACCAATATCTCCTTAAAGAGAAACCTCAACAATAATGTGGTATATATCATTGCCAAATAAAAATACAACACCTAATAAATCATGCACAAATTATAAAAGTATCTAAGAAAAAACAGAATCTTATTTAACAGCTTCTGCAGGACCTGTTTGCAATGTTAAAAGAGTTTCTACTTCAGACACACCCTATTTCCTTATATAAAACTAATACTGTAAGACAAATATGATCTAACTAGTGAAAATAATTATAAAATAACAAATTAAGAAAGAAGCAACGACCCAATATATAAGCACTACTTGTAGATATAGTAACTAATACAGAAAACTACTGATTCTTAAACATTTTCTTTAAATTTATTAGGGTATCTATGAATATATAGCAGCAGAAGTAACTAATACATCTAGAATTAAAAAATTGGACACAAAAAATATATATTTTAAATGCTAGCTGTATTTATTTAACGTGGGTACAATTATTATCTGAATCTACAGCTTTTAATATTTTAATTTAATAAAAAAACGCTTACAAAATCACAATTTGTCCTTATAAAAATATTATACAATGAAGGATTGTGATCAATTATTTGTTTAAACATACAAGGACATGCTAATAAACTTATTGCACTTACCAGAATCCTTCTTCTTCAGTTTGGTGAGGATGCAGATGCTTTTTCATTTGCATACAAAATGTCCAATACACTACACTGTAAGAGTAGCATAACCGAATTACTACTCTTAATAAAACTAATGATTAATTATTTATAATAGCACTTTCACGTTTATTTATATTGTTTAATCACTACCTAATTGGGAACATTTAATACTTTTTAAATAATTATCCTAATCTTCCTGAGAATTATTTTAATATATGAGTAGCTCATGTAAAAATGTATTTCTTTGAGAGTGATCAGTTATGATAAATAGAACCTATTTTAATTGATCTATTCAATAAAACTACTGCATAGAATCGTAGACTAGATCTTTAGATAAAAATATAATATAGTTTGTATCTATTCAAGAGTGAGTAGTATATTTTATGAAGGGATTTTCAAACACCCTACAGGACCTTAGTTAAGATCCATGGCAATCATCTTACAAATTATTAATATTCAAAGGAACCTAAGCATTTACTGTTCCAATGATTTCATTATTTAGTTAAAGAATTGTTAAAGTATGTTTAAATAAACTTGTAGGAGGCAGAATATGTTTAATTTAATATTGTGCAATGCATGGGAATTGAGTCCAACAGCTAAGACCCACGTCAGCAAAGAAACAAATTATATGGCATATGTTTTAGAAAAGATTGTATCCCAGCTAATTAATAGTATATTTCATTATTTAAAAAGTATTGAATGATTAAACAGTACCTTTGAAACACTAATTAGGCGACATTTAATTAGTTTTACTGCGTAATGAACAACTTAACCTCAAATACACTTGTATTTTAATTTATACGAACAATTAATTTTATAACTCGAATGTTTTTACTCACAATTTCCAATAAAAAGTTAAGAAACACTAACATACAATCACAAATATTACTTAATTAATATAAACGGTAATAAAATAATTAATTTAAAACCGTAAACGTAAGTAAACCGTCCGCTAAAATGTTACACTACAATGAATGCAGCAATTTCAGGCGTTGGTCATACTTCCTTTTGCTGATACACGGAACTGAAACTCTAAGTAGATAATTTATTTATATAAAATTCCTTCACTTATTTAATTTAAAATATTAAGAAAATATTCTTTATATTTTTTTATATATATATTTCATAACAAATAATGAATTAATATATTTTAGCAATGATTCATTTGACGCCTGATGACATGGCCGGAAGTCTTACATTTTCGATGGTGGTAACACTTCGAGATCATTGCATCATCAATCGTTTGCTAAAGTGTGTACGTGTCCATAAATAATATAATTAAAAATAATTTATTAATTATTTAGAGTATTATATATTATAAAATAGTTTCTCGGTGTGTTACATACAAAGGTTAAACATAATAATTAGTGGGAGTCTTTACTTTTTTGAATTTTTTGCTAAGTAAAGATTCCAATACGTGTCATCCTTATTTGCAAACTATAAAATTGGTTCGAAGTTATAATAAAACTATAAAATACTATACAAATTAATTATTAATTAGAATATTATATTATAAACATTGCGTGTGATTAATTAGTGCTTTAAAATTTGAACATTCTAACCATTAGTGAACCTAACCTAACCTATCTTTCAACGGGTAGCGTCGTTTACAAAATATTGCGCAATAATTAATTGCATGTGTTAAGACTATATAATATTTTTGAATAAGATATTTAAAATATCAATATGTAATATGTGTTAGACAAGTGTGTAGTGTTTGTGTTTGTTTTGACTATTAGTTTGTGGAATATTTTCTATTTGTGTTGTGTATTGCAATAAATGAACTTTGAATGCAACATCTGGGAGGTCTACCAGGTGCAGAGTGTGACGAGCTCAAGGGTAAGTGCGTATTATTATTCTGCATGATTATAAGAGTAGAATGGAAGTAGATTCCGTAAGACTTGTGCTTAGAGGTATGCACAAGTTGTGTTTATTTTTATTAGACTAATAATAAAACGAAAATAATACATTGTATAATATTTTTATAAGGACAAATCATGATTTTGTAAGTGTTTTTTTATAAAATTAAAATATTAAAAGCTGTAGATTCAGATAATAATTGTATCCACGTCAAATAAATACAGCAAGCATTTAAAATATATATTTTTTGTGTCCATTTTTTTTATTCTAGATGTATTAGTTACTTCTGTTGCTATATATTCATAGATACCTTAATAAATTTAAAGAAAATATTTAAGAATCAGTAGTTTTCTGCATTATTTACTGCATCTACAAGTAGTGCATATGTCCTAGGTCATTATTTCTTGTTTTATTTATTTTTTTAATATTTATTTTCACATGTTTGATCATTTTTGTCGAATAGTCTTAGTTTTTTTATCAAGGAATAAGGTGTGTCTGAAGTAGAAACTCTTTCAACATTGCAAACTGGTCCTGCAGCAGCTATTAAATAAGATTGTGTTTTTTCTTTGATACTTTTATAATTTTTGCATGATTTATTAGGTGTTGTATTTTTACATTACTACACATTATTGTTGAGGTTTCTCTTTAAGGAGATATTAGTGCATTATCTTAACTCATTAAAAGTCAGTGGAAGAAAGCTTAAAATGTAGATACGTTATTGATCTAACCAATTGCAGCTTCAGATTTTGATTCGCGTTTATAGTTACTTAAAAAACATAAAAGGACATGTTTTTTTTGATAATATTTAACCTGCTGTATAGTATCGCCATCTATATTTCGCGATAAAAAATGGCCAAGTATCGTTTCTCCTTAAATAAAATGTTACAGGCATTTAAGTAATTTTGTTTATTTATATTTTGGTAATTATACTTTTTTATCATCAATTTCTCTCTATCTGTATATCCACATTTCACGCCACAAACTCTTAGAATCGTGTTCGTGGGTGACTTCTTAATTAGAGTGTGGTTTTACCAGTTATCCCCTTTAGGCATTTACGCGTTTGTTATATTACTTGCTTGAATTTCTCCGTCAGCAAAACATTCTTCTTCTAACAAGTTCTTGTAGACGTAGACCACTTCCACACGAACAAAACTTTTAAACAAGAAGCAGAAACTTTAAATTGTATCACAGAGAATAACGGACAAAATAACAACTGAACTAAAAGAGAACAAGAAGAAGAATACTTGAGGTGGATTGTATATGGTGATACTGAAGCTGCTGGCTGATATTGAGAGCTAAGAGCTTTCCAGTGATTTCTAGTTTACTTTTTGTCGCTCTTGTAACTCTCTTTAAGTCAAAATAATTTGAAACAAACTTGATACCTTAAGTAGATAGACTGTGAGCGAGTGAATGTTAGTTTTAGAGAATTTTTCCGATGAAAATTAAGTTTAAGCTATTGTAAAAGTGCACTACAAGACGTATTTTTTATATGGAAAGTAAAAAGGATCCTTGAAATTAGCTAATGGAAGCTCAAACGTTCATGTTGGAAGAAGTACGAGCTGTTGTCGGTCTTTTGACCCGCGTCAAAAGTGATTTTTCTACCCCCATCACACACTTGATCCACATGTCATGCACTGCTGCACGAATCGTCCAACAAAAGGAAGGTTTTATACTTAAAAGTTTCTTTATTTACTTGAAAGTTTTTGTTAAACAGTGTCAGTGTCAATAATATCAACAAATTAATAAAATATATAAATTATTTGAATCAAACATTCGTTCCACCGTGTAGCAGGAAACTTGCTATGTCAATCTTCCAATATTTGACTCACAATATTCTAATCAAACGTTCACCGTTCGCCTTGACTTTTATTCGTCATAGCCACCATCAAACATTTCACATTTTATAATTCTATTTTACAAATTTATAAATATTTAAATAATTCACTAATTAATTTTGAATCACTTTAAAAAAAATTAGTATTAACAGGAAAAGTTTTAATCACATCTAATATTCACTATTGAATTTAGATCTTTCTAAACTATAATTTATGCATTCAAATATAATATGATCCAAAGTTCCTTTTTCACCACATTGACATCTATCGTCAGATTTAATATTAATTTTGTACAGGCGAGCTGGAGTTTTACAATGATTACTATTGATTCTGATTATAGTTGATATATTTTACGGGAAACCATCTTTTCTTACTTAAATTTGGATGTAACAAATAATAATCTCTTCCTTTTAACTGACTTTTGTTAATGAAATCTTGGTTTCTCAAATTGAAGTCTAATTTTTTGATTATATTAAAAATTTCATATGAATGTAATTTCACTTTCATCTCAATTTCCAAATTTATTGATTCTTTTGCCAATTTATCCGCAATTTAATTTCCTCTTGTTCCACATAAATTTTATGGTATTATTTTTAGTTATTTCTTTATTAACAACATAATTATCGAAACCAATACAATCGAAGTACCATAAAAAAACAGCAAAATCAATCTTTTCTAATTTAACACATAGAAAGATTCATATATATAAAAGCATAAGAGCATAAGGGGCGCGTTGTTCATCCCTGTTCTAAATAGATATATCTCCATATAAACGCGCATCGTAGTGCAATAAACAACCTAATCAAATAAAGCAACAATAACTCTGAGTAATAATTGTTTTGTAACGATAAATGTTACGATGGCACTAGCTATTAACATTTATAGTTCAGTCGTTCAGCGGATGTCCACTAGAAATATACGATTATTATTGGTAACATTAGATTAAAATTTAATCAAATTTTAACTACTGATTAAATCCAATTAAATATTAACCAGTTCAATAATTATGTATTTATCATCCACGAAATTACTAAGTTGACTTATTTTGTAATTAGTTTTACAATTATTGTTGAATACCATAAATCGAATTATTAAACAGATATCATTTTCTAACTACTTTACAAATATTTAGAGATTGTTTATGAAACTAATAATTCATTCAATTACATTTCTTCTTAGTATATAGTTATTATTTTCAAATATGTTTGTTCTTCTTGTCGTATTTCGCTCCCGCTTTCATTTCAGCCTCCTGTTAACAATTTTTCCTCTTCTTCGCATTCCCATTTACTTAATAATTACTAATTTGTCCTCCTTCATTCTAATCTTTCTCCTTTCTTCCACCATCCATCCTCTTCCTTTTCAATAACCCCACCTTCTCACGACTCCAATTTAGAAATTTATTTATATGCTTGGAAAATAATGCGCAGCATTGTTAATGATATTTGTAGTCGACAGAACTTATAAAATTAGATAGAAAGTAATTTCTTTGTTGGAAGTCGTTTCTTTGATTTCAGAGCAACACATAAGTTCGATTAAAAATGAACAATTCGTAATAAAATTCTCCTATAAATATTACTGCTACTTTATTTAATTTAATAAAACTTTATTAATTTAACACAAGCATTTAGGTACTGCCAGTTTATACCATAACAGATTCAAATATTTTTTCTAGCTTTAAAATGTATGAACAAAATGATAAGTTTTTTACATTTTTATGATTAAAATATTTGTGACAAAGAATTTTTAATATCGTTGTTACACTAGAGTGGTCACTTGATAATATTCTTTGCGGATGAAAGTTCGGGAACAGAAGCAGGGACAGGGATAGGGATAGGACTGATAGTTTGACCTAATGAAGCTTTTTCGTTTCTGGAATGTTTTAGTACATTCCAGACAAAATTGGTTCTACAATTATACTTTATTTATATTTAGAAAAATACGTTTTTGTATTTTAATATCAAATTCTCGATAACTTTTCTATTTTCAAAAGATATTAATAAATTTACATTCTAAAATTGCGTTTTAAAGTTAATATCATTCACAAAGAGTGTTTGCGCCATAGGTTATTAAGGATTAGTTTAAAACCAGTTGCAAAGTTTTGACTCCAAACTCTATGTGTGTATAAAATAATAAAATACAAAACAAAAACATATTTTTAAAGAATGTTTGAGGTACAGACGTTCTATGGTAGAGACTGTACTCAAAGTCCTTTCATTTTCTTCATTTTCACGCGTGTTCGTCTGTACGAAGTATTTTATAGTTAACAGTTTTCAGAAACGATTTGTTCTCGCTACAGTTAAATGATAGGTAATCTATAAAAAATGACAGAAATCGATTTGGCGGTTAACGCAATGTGACAAGTCTATATATCTCTGATTTCCTGATGATATTTTATATAAAAAAATCATATATTTTTATATAATGTCACCTAAATCAAATATCTCAGTCAAGCAGCAGAAACACCGTTGACAGAGGCGTAACTCATGTTGACTACTCTTCAGGCGCATTGAAGTAGGGAGAGAATAAATCTGAAGTATCAAGTGTATTAAGTAAATATCTTTATCAGTAGCTTAACTACGCCACTGGAAATGTCTGGGGTACATATAAAATAAAGATTATTAATAAATTCCAAAATATGATATATTTATGTTGGTATCCATGATAAATGTCTTTGTTTTTGTTTGTTTGTTTGTTTTTTGTCAGTTCAGTTATTTACTGAAGCACAACCAGCGCCACTACCACACCGTGTTACGAAAACGTTTTATTTAAATCCGTTGTATAATGCTTATTTAATTACATTTTCATTTGAGTTTCGTTTTCCTTTGTGTTTTCTTGTTTGGGAAAAGATACGGTGGCTTAGTTATTGTTATTGTAAAGTAATTTGTAGTTTGTCTTTTGAAATTATGCACTTTCTTATCTTACTTGCTAAATACCGCGATGGCTTTAATTTTCGTAGCTGTATCAAATTATTTATAAATTAAATCAGGAATTCTGAGGCGCCCTCTTCTTCAGTCTGCTGAAGGTCTTCCATTATATTTGGATGGCACACTACTCGGCCAAGAGAGACCTATTTTATGAATTTTTAAAAAGTAATTTTCGACTAATAATTTCAGTAATAAATTACCAACTAAAATTATCATCATTTTAACTTTTAACGACAAAAGTAATTTTTTAATCCAAAAACAGATTATTTTTTGATATGAATAGATAGTTAATATTAATAACTTGTTAAAACACTTTTTTTTGTCCATACAGTTTTTGATTTAAAGGTATTTAAATAATGTAAAATATGCACTTCGTTAAAAACTTATTTCTAGTATAGTCAGCTACAAGGGATGAATGTACTCTTACGTTAAACAAAGAGTCATCAATCGCACTATTCACACTATTCACACTATTCGCATTTTTCACACCATTCGCACTATTTGCACTATTCGCACCATGCGCAATATTCGCACTATTCGCATTATTCACACTATTTGCACTATTCGCACTATTTGCACTTTTCACACTATTCGCACTATTTACACTATTCGCATTTTTCACACCATTCGCACTATTTACACTATTCGCACCATGCGCACTATTCGCACCATGCGCACTATTCGCACTATTCACACCATTCGCACTATTTGCACTATTCGCACTGTTCACATCATTCGCATTATTCACATTTTTTGCACTATTCGCACTATTCACACCATTCGCACTATTTGCACTATTCGCACTATTCGCACTGTCCGCACTGACCGTATTTTTAAGCGACTGTCTCTACTCAAATAACAGCGAATTAGCTATTTCTAATTCTAATATCGCGACAAACTTAGAACCACTGAACTGAACTAGTAATACCCTTTTAATTAAACGACTATAATTTAGAATATATAAAACTCGTTTTAATGTTTAGATCTTTAATTGTAAATATATATTATACGAATTTATGCTAATAGCATTTATCCTGTTGTACAAATTCCACCTTTAATTAAGGTTATAAAACTGATGTAATAATTGCTACATTAAATTAGTGGTGTGCAGTAGGTAGAGAAACATCATATAAAACACATCTTTAATAAACAAATCTACAAAAAAGCACTATTATTATATTTGAATTAATGTAAGTTATAACCTAGCGATAGAAATTGCTGTTATTTATTCTCTTCTTCAATTAAATTCCGTTTTCCTGCTTCGGAAGTTTTTGTTCCTATTTTCAGCCCTATTTCTAGTTTTTACTACCTCCACAATTTTCCAACGCTACGTTTAACAAAACTTAATTTTTAATCCATTTTCATTTCATTTCGTTTCGTTTCTACACAAAATTCAAATAAAACAATCACGAATAACGTATTTTAATAATCCGAATTATATAATCTTCAAAAATCTTTAATTCAGGAATTTAATTAGTAATTTTATTCATTAAAATAATTGAATCTGCGCTAATACCTTACCGATTTTATTAGATATTGATTTAATAACTTTTCCATTCATAAATAAAATTAGGAGAAACTAAATACAATAATACATTATGCAATAGATTTATACACAAAATATTATAAACATAAATTGATTCGAAAGATTTAATAGGTTTTAAAAGAATATCCTACTAATTTTATAAACTTGATCATTAATCATGACACTTCTTCAGTAGACCCTTTTAAGGATTATAAAATCATAAGAAGTACTTTTTACGTATTAATGGTAATAACGCATTTTTAATGGGCTTGTGTCCTCATTTCTTAGTGGTCGATTTTTCAATTGTTGATTGAAATTGATGTTAATAAATGTGTATTGGCGTGTCTATTTTATTAAATATCTAAATGTTGACGAAGATATAGCAATTAAAAGTTTGAATTGTAGTTTTAACGCTAGAAATGGTCGGCCTGCATTTTAGCGTCAGTTATTTGTTGAGTAGGTCAGTGCTGTGGTAATGTACTGTAGCTGTTGGTAGTCAAATAATCAAGTCAAATCAAAGAATAACAAGTTTTTATTTTATTTAACACTGCTAAGGCATACATCATATTGAAATTTGATTATTCCTTGAAATAGCTGTAAATAATATTTGATATTTTGATATATAAATACATATAGCAGAGATTTATGATCTGTAAGGTTGGTAACCTTACACAAGGATTGTGATGTCACATGCACATGAAATGTTTACAACGTGAATCCCTTTAATAATTAAAGAGACAAAATGACTTTTTTAATTGTTAATATCTCTTAACATATAAGGAGTTATTAAAAAATAATTGAACATTTGAGGTTCTAGTAACCCACTTTATCAATATATAGTACACTTTTATAGAAATTAAGACATAGGCCACAAGCCCATTAGAACCATTAGGTTTCGTTGGATGGATCGTTTCTGATTCGTTTCGAAGTCTAGTATAATTCTAGTATACAGCTATAGGCTATATCACACGGAAAACGTGATGTACAGTGGAAAATGTCTGCGCTTCACCGAGAATATTAAGTGGTTCCCGATCCCATTATATCTCACACGACATGAAAAATCGTACCTATACCTATATCCGCTGAATATTAGTTTTGAAGGCAAACATATGATTATACTTTGACTTTAACCTTCAAATTGCAATATACTTTTCTTGAAGTGAAACTTCTTAGACACATTATTGTGAAATTAACTCCTGATTCGTTCTCTGGATGGCTGAGGTGGTTAGGTCGTTAAATAATTCAGCTATTGGGCCTTGGTTTAACTTACCTTGTCAACAAATATACTAATGAAAAAATAAACATATTTGTATGCTTCACAATAACGCCTGCAACCTATCGAGTTTGTCTTAGGGTTGTCATCGCCATCGCTATCGTATTGTGCGTGCTGCGTGTGACGTATTAAGCCCAGTGGTCCTTAAATCATAAGCATAAAATTTATGACACAGAGGCGCCTTGATCACAACTTCTAAATCAAACTAAATCTGTTCCAGTATTTTCCAGTAAAAATATGTCTTTTTCTAGAGGAAAGAAAAGCTCACGCACATCTCAACTTTTTTATCATTTCAGCATTTTGAAGGAAATTATTAGTCGTATTTATCATTACAGCCGTACGATGGCACCACAGTCGCACAACATGGATCAAAGCAGGCTCAAGTTCTAGAGATTTTAGTAAAAGGACAATGGTAGCATGAAAGGAAGGTTCAGGGTCGATACCAAAGCTAGAAGGTTGTGGAATGGGAGACATTAATAAAAATATACAGACTCTAGAACTCTGGAGAAGAAGAGTCAGATTAAAGTGACCTTTAGACAAATAGAGGTCATTAGTTTAAAACCGGAAATGGCCGAAATATGATAAGCCCTTCATTAGTCATAATGTCGCATTACGCTAATTGAGCATATTTCAAGACAGGGCTGTATTCAACGTTATGAGGATCATTTAAATTCGAAGCGATGTTTCTTCTTTGTTAACTATCGAATATAGGAAATTTCCACGAATTACTACGAAAAAAACAATCAAGGTGATGTAAGGCTTGTGTCCTTATTTTTTAGCGGTCGATTTTTCAATTGTTGATTGAAATTGATGTTAATAAATGTGTATTGGCGTGTCTATTTTATTAAACATCTAAATGTTGACGGAGATATAGAAGATATAGATAACGTCAGTTATTTGTTGAGTAGGTCAGTGCTGTGGTAATGTTTTGTAGCTGTTGGTAGTCAAATAATCAAATCAAGTCAAAGAATAATGAGTTTTTATTTTATTTAACCCTGCTAAGGCAGACATAATATTGAAATTTTATTGTTCCTTGAAATAGCTGTAAATAATATTTGATATTTTGATATATAATTACATATAGCAAAAGCTTATGAGCTGTAAGGTTGTCACATGCATTTGGAATGTGTGCAACGTTGAATCTCTTTATTAATTAAAGATTTTATTAATTGAACATTTGAGGTTCTAGTAACTCACTTTATTAATATAAAGTACACTTTTATAGAAATTAAGACATAGGACACAAGCCCATTATTAAAACACAAGCTTGACTTGGTGTACTGTCGTATTGATCACAGATTAATTACTGTTTAATATAAACACTTCCTGGGGGAGGGCGTGGCTTATAAAGAAGTGCACTAATCACATTAAAACTAAAGATATGTCATTATTAATCAACACATGTTTTCATTAACATTTTATCAAAGTTGTTAAAACAATTCTTTTTAACTATATTTTGAAAGTAAAGTACAAATAAAATCTTTTTTAATTCAAGTATTTATAAAACGTGAAAAATTCTTTTTACTATAATTATAGCACATTCCAACGTTTTATAAAGAAGTCTGTTTTACCGACTGTAGATTTCTGTTTAGTTAGTAGTTTTATAGAGAGAATAACATTCTTAAAATGATAAAGTTTCTACTATATTACTTTTTAACAACAGAATCTTGTATAATAGCAGCTTGCAGGCAAAGTCAGATTGTTCAGAGCTAGATATTCTAGGTAAACCAGTATTTTTATTTTTATTCTGTGTAATCAAAAAATAAATAAAATGCATTATTTATAGAAACGTTTTACTATAATCTATGATAATTTTATTTAAAATAATATTGAATGTAAAATGAATCATGCAGTGGCGAACTTTGAGGGTCCTATAAGTTGATGACGTAACAATTAATCATATTTGTAGACTCTGATTAAACGACGATTGCCCTGTGCTCTCAAGTAAAGAGAAAGGCCGACATTAAATAAATTAGATCAAACAAAAGTCTTTCAAAATATGTAGGAAGTTCTAAAATGAACTACAAACTTCTCAACAATTCAACAATTGCCCATTGTCCAGGAAATACACAAAATATCATTTATTTATTTCGTTGTACATTTAATATCTCCAATTCACATTGTTTTTCCCCATTTTCTATTCTATGTGTTTTCCATTGTTCTTCCCATTCATTCTCCATTCTATAGCCCAGATATTTTTTATTAAATTCTTTTCATAGTCGCCTTTTTTTCAATTACCGTTTTGAAAGCAATACAACAAAATGTTTAGCGATGAAGTTTTTCAATTGATTCGGGGCCATTGTTGTTGCCTGTAATTTATCAAAACATAACAACAACTAGAAACTTCTCTTGTATACCAGTTGGTTGTACTGAATGAAGAGTGGGTGTTGCGGGGGACAGGGGTACGTGGTTCTAAACGATTTTATAGTACATCGATGTATATGTGACTTACACAGTTAATTTTTTATAGAAATTAATTTTAGGGCTTCGCACGAGATGAGATAAGGCGAGAGTTTCAAAAATCCTTATATTATTTCGGCTAATTATTTTTTTTATTCTAAATTTTTAACACACTAAGCATATCGCTTTTTTCTCACCATTAATTGTATCAAATTTAAAAGAAAATTTCAACTTTGAAGAATTTTTTTTATACACAGTTGACCAACTGGTTCAATTTCACTTAATGCATCTTCACTTTCATCTAATCTCGGCCTTTTTCTCAGGTTGACACTACTAACACCTACACTCAAAGACATTTTTACGGTAACTTAGGGCTAAAATGTCTTCAAACAATCGCATTATAAATAATTTATATTCACATTTATTTTCCCTTAAAACATTCGCTTCCGTTCGGCTACAAAATGTTGTAAAAGACAAAATTATAAAATAAAATATTTAACAGATTTTATATTTCGTAAATGTACGACCTAACCTTTTTTGTAATAAAAAAAGGTTGAACGTTTATATTGCTGTTAGTTTAGAGATGTGAGACAAGACAAGAAAAGTCTCGTGCTAATATAATAAAGAATATAATAATCATAAACTTATCAGGCAGCTGTGTAGTAACTGAAGAGGTCATTAAAAACTGTAAAGGTTATAGAAACGGGAATTAAAAATAAATCCCGGGAATTCCCGACAGCACCCCGTATCATTATTGTGATCCGTTACCCAATCATAATCTCCTAATTCAACCTTGAACTTAGTTAATAACTAATTCCTACAACTACATTAATATAACTACGAACATTTTTGTCATGTTACAACATGTTTAACAATGCGAATTATAATAGAAACAAGAAACTACTTGACTAATTCTCAAATGAAACTATTCCACAAGTAATGGTTGAGTTAATATATGTTGGCATTTGTCACAACTAGTTTAGAATTTCCTATTTTGGGAATCACATAGATACACACTAACACAAAATATATACACACAACAATACATACAAACCAAATCACACATTGAATACTAATTCCATGAAACTACAACATACAGTTTAGGTGAGAATTTTATCTCGGTGTAGAGTATCGCTATCACATACATTTCAAAGTAGCGAGAGCGGAGAATTGAAACAAACATCACAGAACACTATGCCACCATGCTAGGCCACGGTTTATCTAATACAAATAATGACAATTCAGTCACCCCTATTGTACGTAGAGGGTGGTAACTTGTGTAGTGTGTATACCAGTATGTAGATTACCCTAGCAGTCATTTCATTTGAATCACTGATTTGTGTGAAGAATGCTGCATCATGGATTCCAACACGTCACATTATGTACGGTTAATTAGTTGAAATGACAATGACAATGTTTTTATAAAAATCTGTAAGCAATTATTTCTTATTTAAATAATGTACAAAAAAATTCTTCACAAAATTTTGTGGGGGTAACAATTTTCAAGATAAATAAAAATAAATTGATTAAATAAAACATTGTTTGTATTGCCTACTCAAATAGCGAATTGAGTAGACTATTACTGTATTAATGTATTTAACATATAGCCCGAGGGATTGAGTTAAAATGTTGCACTTTCCCACTCTATTGCACACGCTGTATATATTCTCGTGCATATGTTATGAATGCCATGCGATACCACCACAAAATGTAACACTACACCTATTATTCATTATGCAACAATATTTTTGGACGAATTTAAATGATACTAATGGTTTCGTAGCGTTCGTGGTTTCTAGTTTGTATGCATTGAATGCAATTTTGGTTTCGCAACATTACCCCGCATCATACCGAGGTCAACCTGGTTTAATTGCTAAATATACCCGCACCTATAATGCTGAATAATTTCACTTGTTTCTAATGCCATTGCTTGGTATACATGGCATTTCTTTATGATATTTGAAGGAATCTACTATGTATTTTGTAAAAAAGAAATATTTATTTAATAAGCAATGAATAATTTATTTTGTGATGGCATTTCATAATCACAATAAATGTAGACGTATTTAGAATCCATGTGTACTTATGCTACACAAAATATCTCCTGCTACGGCTGAGTACACTGTACAGGGATATGGAACACATTTGCTTAATACAAGATTATGGTGAAGCAGCAAAAGAAACTAAGCAAGACGATTTTTTAAAACAAACACAACATTTTTTTCAAATTCTATTGTATTATTTAGTATACATGGTGGAAAAGAAATATTTACTTTTAGAATTTATTTAATAAGCGATGATTAATTTATTTTGTGATGGTCATGGAATTTTGTGATGGTATTTCATAAATCAAACTAAATAAAAGTAAACGATAATTTCTTGTTAAAATTAAAACTATAACTTCTCTTTACTTTATGGTTTTCTTTCCCATAACAAAATTAACACATTTTCTTAGATAAATGAACTAAGTTTCAACTTTCAGCATTCCAAGAAGACGTGACTATTTGTTGTTTGCAGTTTACTTTTTTAAACACCCTCCTTCTTAATTCCTCTTTCATTCTTTCCTCCCTGTGTTTGATTTATATTGTCAAGATAAATGTTTATAGAATTTTTCACGCTCCAGACTTCTTGTGATAGTTCTTGTAATTGAGTTTGCGCAACTTTCCCGGATGTGACTACGATCGGTTCGCTGCTGGAAGTTGGAGAATATGAAGATGATATATAATGTTAAACTACACGTCTAATAAATATTTTCAACCAGTTTTTGTAGATAATATGCTAGTGTAGGATGCTAGTAATGTTTCTATACTTCAACCAACTCATTTGAAACATATGCAGGCGGTAAATACACCCCTAACGTGAAACCTTGACTTGCTTAGCTTTCTAATAGCTATCATAGTATAACCACTACTACTGCTTAAGTGTGTACATTGTATTATTAATGTCTCCGTGTGTGCGTTAGTGTCGCATTTGATGTTTCTCCGCCCGGAATATTAGCGGTGGTTTGATTTATTAATGACGCAACTCGATCACAGGGCTCTTGTCCATTTCTGACGGCAAACACATTACAAGTCATTTATTAAGCTTGTAGTTGATTAATCGAACCTATCGAATCTTTGGTCAAATAGCCAATCAGGATATAATGTCCACTGGAATGACGATATCGCTGGGACCGTGAACGTTGCTGACGTTGAAATACATACGAGTATGTGGGGAAATCCATAAATAATATCTGAAACTGGAGAACAGTGCTTCGCAGAGATACAGCGTTTGTAATCTGTAGTTAGTTTAGAATTGGGTAGTTTGATAATTAAAACATATTATTGATTTATCACATTTTAAAAAAATTACAGTGAATACTACCTTATAACCCGTAGTTTAAAATAGTGTATTTAGAATGCATATCTACGTATGTTACTTAAAATATCTCGCGCTAAGGCTGATTGCACTGTACACAAATATGGAACACATTTGCTTAGTACAAGATTATGCTAAAACCGCAAAAGAAACTAAACAAGACGACTTTTTAAGACAAACACAACATTTTTCAAAAAAATCATTATTTTCATAATCTATTGTACTATTTAGAAACAGGTTTTAGAATAGGTTTTTGTTAAATAGGTATAGGAAATGGTAACCCACTCTTCTGCAGTGATGTCACACATTTGAAAAAAAAACATTTCTTGTAGTTTTGTACATTCCTTTTTTTAAGTAGAAACACCCAAGCTTAATGTGAATCTGACTAATGTTTAAGAAATTTTTTGGTTAATGACAACTGTTTAGGATTTTTGTTATGTTTGAATCGGTTTAGTCTGCTATAGGCTATATGATGTGTGTTTGTTTGTTTGTTTTACACTTTTTTCCTTGACTTTTATTCGTCATAGCCACCATCTAACATTTTTTATACATATTTCACATTTTATAATACTATTTTACAAATTTCTAAATATCTAAATAATTCACTAATTAATTTTGAATCACTTAACAAAAGTTATAATCACATCTAATATTTCACTATTGAATTTTGATCTTTCTTAACTATAATTTATGCATTCAAATATAATATGATCCAAAGTTAAATAAACTAAATAGATATATAATTAAATATCTGTCATTTTTCTACGAGTACATAAAAAGTTAGACATAATAATTAAAACTTATAAAAATAATTCAACATTAAAAGAAAAACTTTGTTTTATAATTCTTTTTGTTTTCCAATCATATATAAACCACAAAGTTACTGTTGAGTGGTTTTATCTTAATTTTCCTTCCATCTCTTAGTTTTACTTTTCTTCCCCTATATTTTAAGGTGAATTTTATATACATTGACTTGAATTATAATTTCATGTATAATTTTTGTATTTTCTTCTGTAATGTCAACATGTTTTTAATTATACTAACTAGGTCATATAACTTAACATTTTTCGAATTTAAAAATAATATAAAATGAATAATAATTTTACATTTTCTCTTTTGAATGAAATGTATTATTTCAAAGTTTAATTACTTTTGGCTGAACAAAGAAATGTGTTTTTATTAAAATAACAAAAGAATGTTTCAATGTGGTCGTGCATGTATGTGTATCAACTTTATATTTAATGTAAGGTATATATTTAACAACATTGTATGTGTGTCCATATTTAGAAACCAGAGAAGATCGTTTAAAATAAAACTAGAGACAAAACGTTTACATAACTTATACATAAAAATAACATAATTATGTTTAATGGATAATTAATTACATTTACTTTAAAATTATTCTAATTATTTTACTTGAAATTATAATTCAGACGGGTTATTTTCTAAATATTACCCCATATTTGAGCTAGACGCATAACTAACCCTTCTGCGAGAAGTCTGACATCCCCTATTCAAGGTTTCAGGGTTCCGCTGCCAACTGACGTGTTAAAAGGACTCTAATTAGTTAAACTTACCGTGAAGAACCTTCTACCCTTCTATCCCTTTCACCCTTTCAAGATTATTTCAGGTGTATCAGATTCTGGAGCGAATAATGAACTACAATTATACAAATAAACTATACTAACAAGACAGGATTAGGGATTATAGGGCTAAAGGTTAGGGATTATGTTTTTCTGATTAGAAATACAGGACACTATAAATATGTGTATACAGCTATTGAATAATGCGCTTGTGTCCTTTGTCCTAATTTCTACTAAAGTGTACTATATATTGATAAAGTCAGTTACTAGAACCTCAAATGTTAAATTATTTTTTAATAACTCCTTATATGTTAGGAGATATTAACAATCTAACAAGTTTACAGGTTACCAACCTTACCTCATAAATCTCTACTATATGTATTTATATATCAAAATATCAAATATTATTTACAACTATTTCAAGGAACAATACAATTTCAATATTATGTCTGCCTTAGCAGGGTTAAATAAAATAAAAACTTATTATTCTTTGACTTGACTTGATTATTTGGACTACCAACGGTAACAAAACATTACCACAGCACTGACCTAATCAACAAATAACTGACGCTAAAATGCATTTCACGTCATAAAAATGACCGACCATTTCTAGCGCTAAAACTACAATTCAAATTATTAATTGCTATATCTCCGTCAACATTTAGATATTTAATAAAATAGACACGCCAATACACATTTATTAACATCAATTTCAATCAACAATTGAAAAATCGACTACTAAAAAATGAAGCCCATTGTTCCATTGGTGTGCTTTGGCAAGCACTGGCCTCTCAGCTTCTACGGAGCGACCACGCCTGAAATGTTTGTAATCAGATTTACATATTATCACCATACACTAATAATCTCCTAGTTAAACCAAAGCGCGATGATGAGTAGTGGGATAGTTTTCACTGTCCTTTGATACGTAACTACACTGATGACAAACAAAACTCTTCTAACCGTGATCTACTATCTGTCGTTACCTTTCTAACATCACCTGACAAGATTCCTGTGTTCCTGGTATCAACAGCCACCTTAATACGTCCCTCATGACCCTTTAGGCCTTAGGGTTTGTAATAAAAGGCTCCATGTATGTTTTGTGCTAGGCTGTGTGATGTGAGATATACCCGTAAGGGCGCAGGGCCCTCTACATCTAGTTCTAGGTCTAGGTAGGTTAGGATCCTTTACTTTTACTCTATATTGTATCAGTGGTATATATCAGCGGTAATTTGAATTGTTTGTGGCAGCGAACTTAATGGTTTGATATTGTGTAGACAGAACTGTTATTCTGCGTTAAGGTTTTGTACACAGACTATTTTTAAGGTATTCCTAATACTGCGTCCACATTTGTATGGGTGTACGAATTGCTAAAATGAATATGTCAGTTGTCTAGAGCGAAGAAATTCGTGTTCGTGTATAAATATCGTATGTTTACCCTGTGAGCTTGTAGACGTACATTCGCTTTAACTATTGGAATCATATAAACAAACACTTACTAAAAACCTGAAAAAGAAATCTCGATATAGCGGTTTTCTATATAAAATATTATGGGTAAAATTTTCGGTACGTACCACAAGTAAAACAACAAATAGATTGATTTTTTTTTTCTCTAGCAACATTTTCTCTATGTTTAACACTTGTTCCTTATTTGTTCCTCTTTCTCCTTCCTTTTGTCTTCCTCCAACACATTTTCTGTCTTCTTTTCATAAATTTTTTATGTTATTTAATTTTTTTTAATGTTTTTGCCATTTGGCACTACATTCTTGTGTCTTAACTTATTTAATTACATGTCATTGTTCTTTATTTAATTTTGATCCTTATTAAATCTAAACATTCTCACTTCTTCCAACCGAAAAAAAATATATAAATTTATCCTTATACTCTCCCACATGTTTCTAATCTGCCATTCCTCGTTCATTTTCTCCATCTCCGCCATCCACCTTTTCCCTTCACTGCTTCTCTTTAATAACTGCCAAATATTCTTTTCGCTTATTACCTTTTTCTCACATGAACACTTAATGTGCTCCAATCCTCGGTATTTTTCCAGTATCTGTTTCCTTTCTCCTCGTTTCCAAATCTAAATCTAGTAATCCTTCTCATGTTTTTGTGTATTTTTCTCTTAAGTATTGTGGTATCTCTCTCCCAAATCTTTTTATATCTTGTGTTGTAATTGCTCTTCTCAATTTTTTTCATTATTTCCTGTTGCTGTATCTCCCTGTCTCTTCTCCTTAGCTCCTCTTCCACACTTGTGTTCCTCTCATTAATAATAACTTCTGTATTAAAATCAACATCAATAGAAGGAGGGAAATGAGGAAGGGAGACTGAACATGTTCGATTTTTTCTACCTACGACACTGCTATACCATATGAAGTAGTTATAGTATTTTTCAGCCTTCATTGAATTTAAATACACAATTTATAACAAAGTCATAAAGTCACAGAACTGTTGAACTAATGTAAATATTGTTCGACAAATAAACTAAAGTATCTGCTATACGTGTGTGCGTGATCAATACGAAATTCATTTTTGATAGTCACATTAAATCATCGTTACGTAACACTTTATCAAATAAACGATATTTAGCATTCGTTATATATTCAAATCACGTTCTAAATGTATATATTTATATTAGCGAAGTCCAAATAAAATGGCCCCCCTGTCAAAAATATGATGGATGAAATTCTGTTTAATATATTATGTTATACGATGGACCTATGTTATGTACTGGAATATAATATATGTCGGTTGAATATTAAATATATTAATATTTGATTTAAAAGCTGCGATTTGTGTAAACAAACGATGTGTTTAGGAAAAGCTGTTTGTGAATAACTCTATATAAAGCTAAATAAGCTATATAAAGCTATATAAATATAGCAATACTTATCTTTAAAAGTTATTTTTGCGGTTCCAACTCATTAAAAGTCAGTGGAAGAAAGCTTAAAATGTAGATACGTTATTCATCTAACTAATTGCAGCTTTAGATTTTGACTCGCGTTTATAGTTACTTACATAAATCGATTTAAACATAAAAAACATGTTTTTTTTTGATAATATTTAACCTGTTGTATAGTATCGTCATCTATATTTCGCAAATCAGAAATGGCCACCTTAAGAAATATTTTTTTATTGATTTAAACATCTAATACACACGTTGCTTTAAGATGGGGAAAATCACAAGTATAATACAACAAGACTGTCTATATTTCTTCCGAATTTAGAAAGTACTTGTATAATAAATCCAGCTCTACGTACCTTGTCCTATCTAAAACAAACTGTTTGTTATCAACACTTTGAAAAACACGTACAAGATAATAAATAAGACAATTAATTAGCCATTAATTTAGTTTTACAACCCTTCTGAAGCCAACCCCTTTGTTTATACTACAAAGCCTACACTTTATGCGTTACGTAAACGTGAAATAAGTTACAGGTTACAATATAACTCTTAAATAAAATTAAGTGGATTTAAAATAATTTGGTTTATTTGTTTTCTAGAAAAGCATAAATTGAAAGTATATATTAAAGTTGATTGTATTGGTGCTATAGGTTATAAGACTTATCAATAAATAATGGGCTTGTGTCCTATGTCTTAATTTCTATAAAAGTGTACTATGTATTGATAAAGTGGGTTACTAGAACCTCAAATATTCAATTATTTTTTAATAACTCCTTATATGTTAAGAGATATTAGCAATTAAAAAAGTCATTTTGTCTCTTTAGTTATTAAAGGGATTCAACGTTGTACACATTTCAAGTGCATGTGACATCATAATCCTTGTGTAAGGTTACCAACCTGACAGCTCATAAATCTCTGCTATATGTATTTATATATCAAAATATCAAATATTATTTACAGCTATTTCAAGGATCAATAAAATTTCAATATTATTTTGTCGTAACAGGTTTAAATAAAATAAAAACTTATTATTCTTTGATTTGACTTGATTATTTGACTACCAACAGCTACATAACATTACCACAGCACTGACCTACTGAACAAATAACTGACGGTAAAATGCATTTTACGTCATACAAATATGGCTGACCATTTCTAACGCTAAAACTACAATTCAAACTTTTAATTGCTATATCTCCGTCAACATTTAGATATTTAATAAAATAGACACGCCAATACATTTATTAACATCAATTTTAATCAACAATTGAAAATTCGACCACTAAAAAATGAGGACACAAGCCCATGGAACATTTTAGGTCCAACTTTATCAATTTTGTTAGTTCATATAGTTAGTTCAATGAATAAATTTAACAAGGGTAATTAAGAACATCTTATATATTAACATACGCAATAGATAAACTTCTATAAAAAGTAAAAAAAAACTCTACACCACTAACAAGATATGAATGTTAAATGCACGTTCATGATTTCCATAATAGATGTCAGCACTAGTAACTTAAAATTGTAAAAACAATAAGGAAACAAGAAAATATGTCACTGTTTCTATCACGAATCAAAACTCTTATGAAAAATATGTATATTTAACACATAACACAATGTACTTGTTGTTTCCATTTCCATATGACAGCACATATTGTTAAATATGCGGTTATGACGTCACTAAACCTGACATCCGGTTGCAATCACTCAATGTTCTCATTCTTCTTGTTATTTACTTTTCACTTTTGGTTTTTTCCAGTCAGACATATGACATATATCTTTTGTTTCATTATTTTAAATGTGTCACTTCATATATTGGGTAGTGGGTGTTGTTATACATGGTAGAAGTGTTGAAAAGATCACATTTGTATTGTTGTTAGTTAGCAATTAGCGTAGAGTAAATATATATACTGTAACAGAGATGGCACATCTATAGCAAACGTGCACATATGAAAATTATGTCAACTGTAGTTCGATAGACATAAAGGTTCACCTTCCCTGTGCTACACAGCTTGTATGTAAATATTTTCTGAAAATATTTTATAAAATGAACATTAATTAATATTTTAATTAGTAGATTTCATAATGTTATAGATGGTATTACTTGTTTTATATTATTTTATTAAATAAACATATGGGCGATTTATTTACAGTACCGGATTAGGTTTTGATGGTGCTCTGCACTTAGCAGAAGACAGGGCCCTTGTTCTATCAGACAAATCAACATTGTTAATATTCCCTAACATATAAGAAGTTATGAAACAATAATTGAACATTTAAGGTTCTGTAATCCGCTTTATCAATATATGGTACACTTTTATAGAAATTAAAACATGGGACACGAGCCCATTCAAGTATAACTCTATAAACATATTGACAAGGTCGTTTAAATGTTCTTCTAGCCATCTATTATGATTTTAATGCATATTTTCTCCAGCAAACAATCCTTTTATCCAATGTTAAACTTGCAATCAATCTTTCTACAGGTCTTTGTTTGTTTTTTCTCTTTTAAATAAAATATGTTTTCCTTGCATTGTAGTCATGCATTTGAATATATTTGTTAGAGCTAAGTATCAAAGCATTTCATATTCCATTTGAATAAAACATCATGTTTAAGAGAATAATAAAACAGACAATATAATATTCCAAGATCATCATGTGTGGTTCTTAGGGATGATGGAAGGGGGGTGGCTTTTTAGTCTGCTTTGTTATGGTATTCAATAAAACAGAGATGGAAAACATTTTGGAAAGACAGCGTTACAATTTCAATGAATGTCAATATATTGTGATGTTCAAATTTAATTAATTAACACTTCTTTATTGTTACCTAACTTATTATCCGGTTTTATTGGGAACTGGCATGTGTTTAACGTCCCCGATGTACTCGCGATGAATTATCGTTTAATTAAAAATATAATAGTGTTGTACCCAAAAGATTCCAGTTGAACATGAACAATTTTAGGATAATATAAAGTTATAAACAAAAGTTACCGTTCGACAATATTTTTACATTTTCTTATTCATTCATCATTTTAAAACATTTATTATCATTTTACATTTACAAATGGTTTCATGCAAGATTATATAATGATACAGGAGGACGAAACACTGGAGCACATTAAGTTTGATTGTAAGGAAAAAGTTGTGAGCGAAATGAATATTGGCCAGCTATTAAAGGGAGGCAGTGAAGAAAAGAGATGGATGGCGGAAATAGAAAAAAGGAAAGAAAAAACAAGACAATAAATAAGCTCGTAGCTGTGTTGCATAAGGAACATGAAGAGAGAGGAACTACTAAAAGAGGCAGTGAAGGGAAGCAGGAGAAAGAAAGAAGTAGCGAGGAAACAGTTAAACTTCAGTCCAGAAAAATAGAGGATTTGCGGAAAGGAGATAAGGACAAGAGGTGGATGACGGAGATAGAGAGAATAATAAAATAGTAAAGGAAGAGAGTCAAGAAGAAATAGTAAAGATAGAGAGTCAAGAGTAAATAGTAAAGATAGAGTGTTTATGCCTGTAATAGACATAAGTGAAGAAGTGAAAACGAAGAGAGAAGGCAGGAAGGATAGTGAAAAGATAATAGAGGGTTTGTCGAGAGGAGACAAGGAAGGCAAGAGGTGATAGAAAGATACAGGCTATAAGAAAATAGAAGCAGGAAACGGTGTGAATAAAGGAGGAGTAGGGGACATGAAGAGAGAGGATCAAGAAAAGAAGAAACAGAAAGTACTATTCGAAGTAGTAATAGCCTAGAATAGTTTAAGTTTAGTTTTTTAACTTTGAATTTATATGAAATGCATTAAGAAATATAATAATGTAGATTGTAAAGCCGAAAGGCACACAATTAATATAATGATACAAATTAAGTTCATATATTAGTAAAATATTTTTAATGATTCTTGCAACTTCGATGAATAATAAATATTATTATTTCATTGATTCATCATCATTTGATTTATCGCAAAGTTAGGTAAACAATATTACATTAAATAATACACGAATTTACGTTTTATGTTTAGCGAGATTCATTTATTTTGTTAAATTTGTTATACCTTTCACTTTTATATTTAAAAAATATATTTTATTTTGTACTTTTTTTAATGTACTTTTCTTCACTGCACCCCAGTTTCTCTGACTGTCATCAAAGGAAATTAAAACGTTTACAAACAAGGTTTAAGTACTCATACATTAGGTTGTCCACGACTACAATAAACTATATGAAATATATTCCATTTATGTTTAAAAATATTTAAATAAAACTCATATAAATAAATGTTCGATTGTTATCTTTTGAGCTTTCATTCAACTAAATGCTAATTCTTTTTATTGAAAGTAATACTTTATGGAGATAGACAGTTTGTGTCTATACTGGGCCTGTCCTTTATGTTCGAACTGTCAGACAAGACTCTCAAAGTGCTGACTTCTTTTCATATGGTACGTTCGAGATAGAAGAGAGATGCGGGACGTCATAAACGGGACATTATTGTAAATATATGTTCTATATATAGAAAAGTCTTTCATTCTATTTGCAGGAGCTTTAAAAGCTTATTTGCAATAGAAGCTTTTGAATTTTATAATAATAATAAAAGTCAGTTATTCAACATGTAAACAAAATGCATATAGTTATAGAAGCAAACAAATTAACTTAATGTTAATCTTCTATAGGTCAAAAGGAACAATAGCACATTGTATTATGAAAAGTGTCACGGTTTTAAGATATCGGTGTTTACTGAGTTTTTCAATAACAGAAATTTTAATTTTTTCTAGTTATTTAAATATTTTTTTTTCACGTTTGTTTAGCTTCGTAATTAATCACTATGTCGTATGTTTAATGTTATACCATAACCAATATTTGACGATTAAATTTAAAAACAAAATTTAACAAATTCAGAATTCTACATTTACAATTGCTATAAATATTTTAATATAGTTCAACAATGAGATTTTGTACCGTAAACGGCTTTCATATTTTACAAGCCTCAAAAATAATCTACAATACATTTTTGTATAAAACAAAATTAATTTTTTTGTTTTTATTATTTTAAACAACTTTTTAAATATGAATTTGACATCTCATCCCACTCTTCCTGCTATTCCCGGTACCCTTAAGCTAAATCCGTTTCCAGGATGCATCTCAATAGACAATTAAACCACACTCCAATCTCAATCCCACTTCTGATGCTCTATTTTATATAAAATAGAATATCTTTTATTAGCACAACAATGAATTTTGATTGCTTAACTTTTTATTATTTTCTGTTAACTACAAATTGCTGTTACAACTGTAAATTAAATTGTTAATGGAACTATAATTATAAACTTTGTTTTTACATGTAAAGTTATTTGAAGTTAAAAAAACAGGGTGCACTTAAAATTACGTTTTAAGGAACAATTAGACGTAAGTAACTTAGTGTAAAGAAAGGATTAAGTAAAGATTATTACTGTGCATAGTTGCTGAAAGTAGTTGCGCTTACGGGAAACATAATGATGTGAATTAAATAATTGGGAGAAAGGAAAAGTTGAAAAGTTTAAACTATAAAACTATTTTTTTGTGCAACTATCTTTCAAATCTTTTCCACGATCTTATGACTTCAAATATTCTTTCTTCTACTATAGTCGCATCATACTCGTTGTATAAAATGTGTTTTATTTGGTGGAATCGAGGCCATAGTCACAGATTGTCTGCTTATGCTTCATACTCTACTGGTTTGCCCTGGTCTGGGTCCTTAGTCTTATAAAACATTTCCTTGATTCAAAGATACAAATGTTTTGGCTCCCGATATAAATTGTGTATTAAAACGAGGCCAGAATAACGCCACGCCAAGCCGCTGAGAAAAATAATAAAAGAAAAGAGACAACACAACGAAAACCAGATTATATTAAAATCTAAATGAAAATACCACTGCGTTTTATTTCATTTTTTTATATAATTTAAATTAAAATTTTCTTTGTTTTTAAATTGATATAACCGTTAATATACATCGTAACACTTTGTCAGTTAAAGAGATATATCGAGAACAATAAAATTTCAATATTATGTCTGCCGTAACAGGGTTAACTTGATTATTTACCACATTACCATAGCACTGACCTATTCAACAAATAACTGACGTATAATATGCATTTCACGTCATACAAATGGCCGACCATCTCTAGCGCTTAAACTACAATTCAAATTTTTAATTGGTATATCTCCGTCAACATTTAGATATTTAATAAAATAGACACGCCAATACACATTTATTAACATCAATTTTCAAATCAACCCCTAAAAAATGAGGATACAAGCGCATTACAATATATTATTGCAGATAATTGATTGGAATCCTTACTAGCATACCTTAATTCCTTAACACCTTTTTCCAGCTGATCCAAATAAACATTGAAAACTAAATTAACCAACAAAATGATTGTAAACATCAATACTACAAAATTAACATTAAAAATCTTTGAGCTTCAACAATAAAATCACATTTATTTGTATTTCTATGTCAAAAAAATCTTCTTTAGTATTAATATTATTTTATTATTACACGTTTTATAATAAAATAGTATCTGCTTGTAAAGTAAAATAAAGTTATAAAATGAAAAATCAGTAAATTCAATTAATAACAAAGTTGCTTAATACCTAATTAAATTATTAAAATAATATTATAATAAAAACATTATTAGAATAAATTCAAAAATAATTCGTTATAAATTGCTTTGATGTATTTAAAAATCAAAAATTATAATAAATAAATTGAAGTATAATTTAATATACTGCGTAGACCAATTTATAAAAAGTCCAGACTTTGTCTCATATCAACTTTTTTGTTATCTATCGGCTGAAATCTCTAGTGGTTCATTCGTCTCACAAATCACTGTATTCTATATATACTGTGTTACATATATGGTATGTATCGACTCTGTCAACATTTGGGTGTCGATAGATTGCTTTTTTGTACACAGTTTTTGTTCAAAACTTTTTTTAAAAGTACTTCGAACCTGAACAATTCCATTGACAAATGATATTTTTGACAAAGTTTATCGTAAAAATGTTCACGAGGGTTTTTTTTAACACAGTCTTAGCTGCAGGGGTACTATTTAACTATTTAGGGGTATTAACATTGATTAGGTTAAGGGGGGAGGGGTAAGGTTTTAGTTTATTTATATTAATTTATAACATATTAAGTTTATTGTGTAAAAGTTTGAAGTTGAATGGAGTAAAACTGTCGGAGATATAGAGTTTTAAGTCTTCACCTGTCTGGTCTGCTTTCGTGTTACTTTGAAACTTTTAAATTCAGAGTCGGTGCCCTCTCTAGCTCAAAATTTACTGGACCGATTCTTTTGAAATTTTGCACACTATTTCTTTACATAAATACCGAGGTAACGCTGTGGAGTTTTTTTTATTTATTAATTTTAACGTATTTTAAAATAACACAATTTCTGATTTTTTTCATGAAAAATCGATATTTTGACTTTAAAGTGCTGTAAAAAATTAAAAAATCAATAAAAATAGAAAAACTCGACAGCGTTACCTGCAGAAACTTATCAACTAATGAAATCATTTTGGTTGTTCGGTTTCAGACAATCTAGTGATGAGTTATGAGTGGCACCGCAACGTTACTTTTTTTTTTGACGTCTGCGGAGATTCGCTGTCAATGCCTCATTTCTTGATATTTATTTATGAAAGTTTCACAAAGTGTTCTTCGAATGTCATTTCATCATGTAGTAATTATAGAAATAATTATATATTAATTGCGTCGTCATAAAACATGATCGAAAATATGCTTCTTTTTATTGTTTTGATCTTATATCCACCCCCTTATAATATTTACTCGTAGATCATCCTGATTAATTTAACAGCAGTATACACCGAACCGTATATATCTCTCTACGGTAGAAGGAGAACAATTGTATACAACAAGGACATTTACTCGTATAAATGCGTTACTGTCAACATTTCTACGATACTTGGTTCAGATACGAGTTCCAAATGAAGACATTAACTTACATATGAATAGATCTTTCTCTGAAGACATAAAGTAACCACTATCTTCAATGACACGAACATTTTATGGTCCCCTTGATGATCCTAGCTACGTGAAATCGTTAGAAGTCCATTGTATGAGCACGC
Source organism: Panorpa germanica (assembly GCA_963678705.1). NCBI lineage: Eukaryota > Metazoa > Arthropoda > Insecta > Mecoptera > Panorpidae > Panorpa > Panorpa germanica. The sequence continues at coordinate 2,486,355 of OY783222.1, forward strand.
GGGTCATATGTTACAGAAACTAGGATGCAGGTTGAATTTCAAAGCAATCTCTTTGGTTACAGATTCTGTTTGGACAGTACTTGCACCTTGCACTTTGATGGATCAGTCCTTTGATAGGATTTATCTTGATGTTGACAGACTAAATCTAAGATAGATAGGATGAAATAATCATTCCCATATATATATACTCTCTGCCAATGTGACGTCACTCTTTTTGATGTAATTTCATGCATTCATAATTTATGTTATTGTTGCTGCGTGTTGATCAGGCGTTAAATTATATTAACTAGTATGTATAGGCATATAGCTATATGTAGGCAGTTTAGCGGGCTTTCATTTGAATATTATTTGTGGTTGTCGTATATATATAGTTGTACTCATATATCCACCAAATACAAATACATACATATCCATATGTAACCATAAAATAACATTTATTGAAATCCAATTATTTCCATATTCAATATTTTCCTTTCGCTTTTCTCTGTTTGTTCTGATGGTCTCCCTATTTTCTGTGTTTACGCTTAATTTTATTTTCAAATTTAACTGTGATTTGTTTACCCATTCCTGTTTTCTTAAAGGTTTTATGCAAACATTCAAATATGAAAAGCATGGGCAAAGTTTAATATTTGCACAAATAACAACAAACGAAAAGATGACGTCATATGGCTAGTATTAATCAATATTATTAAAAGTAAAGTTTCAATTGTGTGTCGGTAATACTTAAGGAAAATTGAGTGTGATTGGAACGCTCATAATATTGTTCAAAACAGCGCTTGGTGTGGTCCATCGGCTTATGTGTAACCTGTCACTTATCAAGATTTATGTAAACCACACGTCATTACGCTCAAAATTTATTTTCACTAATTAATAACACGACTTTAGTATTTAAAGTTTTCGTATTCAATATTCTACCGTTAGTTAAGTCACACTCTGAAGGAATGGTTCTCAAAGTTGTTCGCTGTTTGAAGCAAAAGCGTGATATAGTTCAAATTACAAAAGAACGTTAAAAATTGATATGGTACAACAGTCTCGAACTCTCGTAGTTTGAACTATATGAACTGATAAAACGTAATCTCCGTAGGTAGGTACTATACTAAATTGACTAAAAATATAATAATACCTATAAAAATATCAATTATGAAAATATATTTAATGGAAAATTATGTATTAAATAATATTAAATCTTTAATAAGAAAACTCATTCGTGAGAAGGTTAGCAATGGATTTAGAAATGGTTAAAACTTGAAAGTACATTGGTCAACAAGGACAAGACCTACACGAGAAGGAGAATTAATATATTTGGAAGTTTAAAGTAGGTTAACTTTAGTTTTATATTAGTTAAATTTAAGGAATATTACGCCTAAAGAAAAAAACGTTAAATAAAATGAAATAATGAAAAATACAAGAGGATTTGGGAGAGAGAGATACCGAAATTTATACGAGAAAAAGAGACAAATGGAGGAAATGGACAGAGGAAGAGGAAAATAGAGAGAAATGAATGTGCAATTTGTGCTGAAGAGAGATAGAAACGCTGGATCACATTAGGTATTTATATGAGAAAAGAGTAAAAGAGTAGCGGAGATAGAAAGAAGGAAAGGCAAAGTAGAAACAGGAGGGAGAATAGCAGAAAGACAGCAGAAGTAGGGGTTTTAATTTATTTGTTTTGTTTTGTATTTTTCTTTTTTCTTTTGGAAAGAGTGAGAATAGGATCACAAAATGTAATTCATCATAATGATATGTAATTTAATGATTTAATGGCGAAAGAATGTAGTGCATAACACCAAAAACATTTAATAATAATAAATAAATAAATACAATGTACAGCATATGGATTTTAAAGAACTAGATGTGCAATAATAATTTTCTCATGAAAATGTACGCGTTACATGAATTCGCACTATTTAAACTCGCATTGTTGAGAGGATTCACACTCAACTCTAGTTCATAACTTTCGGAATACTTGTTAAGAACCTCTGGTATGTACATATGTATACCAATACAGCGAACGTACTTAAGAATTGCCTTAGTTAAAAATAGGACTAATTAATTTACCATGTCACGAACTGCGGGGTCAACGGGAAAGAAAAGAGAAGGAGAGAACATAGAACGAGCATTAAAATGAAAACATTACCTCCCCATGCTTATGCTCATGCTCATGTTGGATTAAATATGAACAAATTGTTTTTATTAAAACGATAAGTTGATATAATCTTAGTGTTAATGGATTGTTTTACTCGTAGCACTATTATAATTTGAGGTTATTTATTTATAGTCATAGCTGGTACTTTGTAATTTATATTTTATGACGTGTGCTATGATTTATGTGCAAATGGATTATAAATATGATATGCAAACCGACAAAAACATTACAAATAATTATACATTTTTGAATTTTATTAGCTAACTAATCGTGTCGAAGTGTGTATATAATCGAAATTGCGAAAGTTCGGCGGTGACTTATGCCTGAAAGAGGTTATAAGAGCCGCATAAATGGTGATACGAGGGTGAATTTTATCTTACTAGTTACAATATGCATTATAAATAAATGTGTGAAAATGTTCTTTTCTATTGTATCGCAGATTTAAACAGCACAACCGATTTTAACCATGAGTCGCCGGCGAACTCTCGTAACTTTAACTATATTTATCATATATTTCTCACAGTTCATCTACTACATTAATTTTTATTATTTAGTTGCAAGAGTAGTATTGCATAAGGTTATATGAGCTTTAAATGAGTCGTTTTTTGCATATGTTTTTTAATTTATTTAACTTAAAAATTTCCATTGATAAAAGTCTTATCACCGATAACTTTTTACTATATTGGCAGTATGTATGGTGTCGTGGATGTTATCAATCATAAGTTGATAACATCTAAACATAGAAAATATATCTATTTCGTGGATCAAAGTCAAACTGAGTCATCTATATTTGTTCTATATTTATTTATTAAGCTTTGGCTTATTCAGCCTTCTTGCTATTTTAAAATACATTTGTTCTAGAAATATGGAAACCTTAAACTTTTAAAACTGGATAGTAAATTATCCTTTATTACTAGAAAACGTGCCTTTGGGCCAGTCCTACCGGTCAAAATATTGACTGTATACAACTGTTTTCGGCGAAAGGCAATTGTGAGTGGATATAATTGGTTTTTAGAGACCCGACCCTGATTTTGCAAATACATTTCTACATGGATTACTAAAATATTTACAAATCTATAAATAGTGTTGTACGAAATAAAACCATGCGAGTATTTGTAGATTGAATAATTATTCAATTGTTTAATGATAAAATAATTTTACACTTTTTAATTACTTTGAACCAACATTCTTATAATAACAAGATGGTTGGGAATTATGATCTTGACAGTGTAGAAGCCCAAAACACAACTGACCTGATTGCCATACGGCCGTGTCGTACACAGCAGTCATCGTATTGCTGTCATGCGCATTACTTCTATTAGAGACAACAATGTATTATAATGTTGGAATGCCAACAGAGACATCTTATGTTCTGTGCTAATTTTGTACTGAACATAAATTGCCAGCCAGCAGAAGTAGATAAGCTCACAACCAATATCAAATTATACAATGTTACATAAAATTATTATAAACCAATTTACAAAAAATAATGTGAACTTCTTAAAACTATTATAAACAAAATTACACAAAATAACATAAACTTCTTAACTCTATGGTAGTCTACATAATTTTGTGAAAATAATATAAAACAAATTAATTACTATCCTAAATATAACAGAAACCATAATTATCAATGTAGCATACATTATCATTTGCATAATGTACACAACAATCATCAACTCAATAGTTACAATGTTATTGAAACAATTATCTTTTAACAATTCCAACAGTACAGATGTTTGTTTTACATCAATGTTGTAAACATTGCAATTAATATCTGATGGAAGTATTGTATTTGAATCAAAAATTTTATTTGTTGCTTGTTTGATTCGCACCAGCAACACTGCGCTAATAATCTCAAGCTGGGGTATTGTAAGTACCTTACTTGATGGAGCTACACTGGACTTGTAGCAAATTAAATTTGTTTTTATTTTAATATTTATAAAAATAATATTGTGTTTTAAACCTAATGTCATAATACTGGTTGATCTGTTTAATAATGTTTTATAAACCTCCAATAATGAAGGATTGTGTCTAAATCTTTTTTCCAACACATTAAATCTTTGCGGGGCAACTGAGAAAGAATCCTCCAATTCTATTTTATTTACTAGGCTGAGTAATGGCAAATCAACAGTTAAATTATTTTTAAGTGCTACTGAATTTTGAAAATTATGTTCAGCCTTTAAGTAATCCTCAGAAAACTTATCTGATTCCTCTGGGACTTTCTCAGTTGTCCAAGATTGTTCCATAACATTCTCAAGGTTAGTATATTCACAAATAGCAAGATTACATACAATATTATTATGTGAATACTTATTTTGATTATACAATTTTCTTGGAACCACATTTCCTTTATTATTATTGTCATGTGACATATTTTTATAATCTAAACTATACTCAATTGCAATTGCACGTCTTTCTAAAAATGAAATAAATTCTGCCATAGTAGGCAGTTCTTCTAAATTTCTTTCCATGTGGAAAGTGCGGTTAGTAACGATATCTAATTTTCTACTTAAGGCCGAGATTAAAATCATATCCCACTTGTCTACAGGCTCATCAAGATTTTTTAACGCTTGTAATTGCTGTTTTACTTGACATAAAAAAGCCCTTATATCGACTGCAGTACCTTTCTGCATGTTGGGAATATCAAGTATTATATTAATGTGATAAAAGATTAATCTCGCCTTATTTTCATACCGCGCTAACAATAAATCAATAGCCTCTTTGTATGAGCTGTTCACAAGCGGCAGATTTATAATTATTGAGAGAGCCTCATCAACGAGATACTTTCTCAAATAAAAAAGTCTTTGAACATCGGACAATGATGCATTATTGTGAACCACTGCTTGGAAGAGCTCATAAAAGGGCTTAAACCTGGTTATATCCTTGCCATCGAAGGTTGGAATTTCCACCGCTGGGAGCTTCAATGGAACTAATTCAGGCCTATTAACTTCTTTTAACTTATTGATGCTAGCATTTAATTTTGCAATAATGTTAAAATACTTCTCTTCAACTTCTTCAATGTCTTCCTCATCTTGATCATCAATTTCTAAAATGCTGTACTGCGTGAGCTCGTACGATTGGAATGTAGTCATCATCTTTTCTTTTTTCACCTGCAGCACCTCCACTGTAGCGGAGTCGAGAGCCCTTGGGTCGCTGACGTAATTTTCCATCCGTGATATTGCACTTTTTGCAGCCGTCCGCGCCGATCTAAGCCTTTTCAATCCCTCCATCTTGCTTAGGTGATAGATTCGTACTTATATGATAGATGAAACGTGGATGACAAACTAATCCAGGTTAATCCAGCAACATGAGAAGTTTTTAATAGATTGGTACTTGCAGATAGTAATAATAACTTTGTACCTTCATGAGTAAAGAAGTATTTTACTGTCCTCCAGCATCCATGTATCCTCTTCCGTAATGAATAATTTTTCTTAAAATATAAACGTGTAGTAATCCAAATTATATGCGAATCCGCTTAAATCAAACGTTGCATTACCCAATCAATGGCAATTGATGACTTGCCAGGCCGCCATAGGGTAAATGTAACAAAATAGCTTGCACTTGTGCTGGTTACTATACAGATGTAACCTCAAAACACCACGAAATCACACGCGGGTACCAATGGCTTGTAAGGCCAGTTTTTTTTTTTTTGTAGGATTTAAAACCTTCTTGAAATGTAATTGTAAAATATCCAGCTTCGCTTGTAAGGCTTCTGGAAATGTAATTGTAAAATATCCAAATCCTCCGTGAATCCGCCAAAATAGAGCGTCCCATTTACCCAATCAATGGCAATCGCCAAGGGGCAAATGTAATAAAACGCCAAAAATACAATGAAAAACACACGCGGTTAATAAACTCGAAGGATCGGCTTTGTAAGACTCGAAGGACCAGCTTCGCATGTACGAAATAAAACCATGCGAGTATTTGTAGATTGAATAATTATTCAATTGTTTAATGATAAAATAATTTTACACTTTTTAATTACTTTGAACCAACATTCTTATAATAACAAGATGGTTGGGAATTATGATCTTGACAGTGTAGAAGCCCAAAACACAACTGACCTGATTGCCATACGGCCGTGTCGTACACAGCAGTCATCGTATTGCTGTCATGCGCATTACTTCTATTAGAGACAACAATGTATTATAATGTTGGAATGCCAACAGAGACATCTTATGTTCTGTGCTAATTTTGTACTGAACAAGTGTGATATACGCTTTAGAACTTGTGACTCCGCTTTAATTTATCCTCCACACATGTAAACAAAACACATCGTTGCTAAGATTAATGTTTAAACGTTGACATTCATGTGATAAATTAGTAATTTTCTGTTATTTAAAATAAAAATGTTGACATTAATTACACGGCTTCTAAATCGCATCATTTTTTACCCAAGTTCTTACAACGAACGCAGTGGCGAAGTGGGAGGCACCTAAATGTGAAATATGGAGAGGACCACCATGTGAGGAAACTTTTTTTTTTAATTAGTTACATTTTTATGTGTTTTCCTATAATTAACTGTTTATAGGTGGCGCTAGTTGTTTGTTATGTATCCAGATTAATTGCATTCCACTCCGCTGTGGCGCTCATCACGCTAGTGAAGAGGAATGCATCCTTTGTTGTAGTTTTATTGTTTAGATCAGGGGTTAACAAATCTTTGGAGTGGTTTGGCTGGTTTATAAAATGGACAAAAATATGAAAATATCAAGAATTTGATTTAACTGCATTAATATCTGGGTGACATATATATATAGCTTCAACTGAAATCTTAGTTAAATATGAATCATTTGAACATGCACCGTCGTCTACATATTTAGCAAATTGATGCTTTTTGGTTTTCAAACATGAAACCTAAAATGTTATCAAATGAACGGACAAATCATTGCTGAAAACAACAAATTAACGATTAAAAAGCTAGTACAGTTCAAATTACGAGAGTTCGGCGGCTACTCATACTTAAAACAAGTTGTGGAGTATAAATTGCCGATATAACTAAAAAGCACTGACTCACTTGTTTTTCTATAATGTATATAGAAACGAATAAGATAAAATTTATTATCGTATTATAGATTTATACCGCTCTTATAACCTCTTTTAAGTATAAGTCACCGACGAACTATCGTGATTTGAACTTATACGTCAATTTAATAAGTGTACCGGATTACGTATATTGAAAACTACTTTGAATTAAAACAAATATTTTCTATATTGTCAAATATAAAAGTCAAGGCAAATAAATAGATAGATATAAAAAAATAATAATAACTAGACAGTGTTCGATTATACTATCTTAGGAAAATTGTCTCTGTTTCTGTATTGATAATGTTTTCCTTTGCCCGTCGATAACCTTAAAGAAGCCAGCCGGTTTAATTTAACAAACTTTGATGATGATGAAATGCCCAAAATGTCTTCTAGATTCAATAAATGACAAGGCAACTAAAAATGAAGAAAGTTTTTTTTAAAAGTAAACTGTATATAAAAGTTTCTCATTGTAAGTTTAACGATCGAAGCCGACATCATGTTAGAATTTTAAGGGTTCTTTCATTCGAATTTTCAAAGTTTTCACATTCCATCGTTCTTGTTTCGTTCATTTTAGTTTAGACCTCATCTAGATCCATCCCTCTTTTCTCAAGGTCTCTAGACCTTATGGAGGTTTATAGAGTTGTTTTTATATATATATATATATATATAATTATAAACATGAACAAAACCTATCCCTTTTTAACGGTGACATTGATGAATTACTTTAATGTATAATTCTTGTTAAGTTGAACACATGATTCTCTATATTGATGGATTAAGAATACTTGTTTTTAAGATTTCATTGACTTAAAGTTCTAATTTAATTTAGACATTGATAGTTCGTACCTTCTTTCAGATACATTTAGATTCCATTTAATTAATAGTTTTGTTCAACTAGATTCTTATTTTGAACCACTGCTAATTTAAATAAAAACAAATAAAGATATACAATAGAATCCCACAATTACATCAATAGCGATCTAATGCAATAATTTTAAGAGGTATTGAAAACCACAGATCGAGGGAACTTCAAATAACCTACGCCTTTCCTTAACCTGGCTTCTCATCCCAGCATCCGCAGCTGCATGAGAATAGCGGGCGTCGGGACGTTGGACTTCATACACGTCCTGGAATTCCACTTCACTATATTTCAATCATTTTTATATTTGTCGGTGGCGAATATTTGATGAAATATTCACGGAGAAATTTGCATGCAAATGATTAGTATTCAATTTTATTTAATAAGATTATGGCGGTGTAGAATTTAGTAAAAAATAAACAATGGTATTTAAAAGGTAAAGGTTACTTAAACTTGACATTGAGATTTTCAAAAAATCAAATTTTATATTGGGTATATTTATTAATTATACTTTTATGTATTGATGATTATGTAAGTACATAATCATAAGCTTATTACGGTGGAGTATAGCCTACATATATGTGTGAAGCCACGACACAATAAACACTGCAAACATAGAAAGAGATCTTCAGTGATAGAATTAAAGGGCCTATTTTCTAACTGCTTACATGACGTCTGTTAACTTCTGACGATTTTTCAAAGGCCTATATTTTCTAAACTAAGCTATGTAAGTTTACACAAAACTACCAGAAGAATTTAAATAAAGAACAAAATAAATCCCATACTTTGAAACTGGCATAAGTAGTGTAATTTGTAAATTATAGGGCCATTGAAAAATCGTTAGAACTTAACACACGTCAGCTAAGCAGTTTCAAAATAGGTCCCTAACTATCGGAAATAGGCCAACGTTAAATAAATTAAGTAAGAAAAATTAGTTGTAAAAGAATACGGCATTATATATATAAACCATACTTTCTTTTCTTTTGTGCTTATTTTAAAACCAATTTTCTTGAACTGATCGCTAAGATATGTGTGTATATATTAGCCATTATATTTAATTTTTTAATTTGGTTTCCCGACAAAAGTGTTCTACGGATCAACTTATATCTTTGTCATTTTTTAATAATTTTTCTCATAAGTATATTTACAAATGTATATACTAATAAATATTATAATATAAGGTTGCTTAATTTTTTTAATTCGTGTTTTTACGAGCGCCGGGGTAGTTATATTTAATTATGCATTTATTCTTCTCAAGTTATGCTGGAACGTTTTTAAGAAAAAATCAAATACAATATTCGAAGACAAATATACGACCTTCATCTACAGGCAATTGACATTGTCTATCGAAATCGTATTTTAAAATAACAAAGAATATTTAGAACTCTTTCTTTGTATGTCTAGCGGTTCATCGCAGTTCTCCACCACGCGGATCATTACGTTCAAACCTTGCCGTATTGTTTATTTTTCTCCAAAAAGACATTTTCCAAACGCTACTTCAACGTCTCTCTATTTTATTCATCTGAATTGGTTTATAGCCGTTCCTTTCTACGTTTCTTTGTGTTTTTTTGCTGTATTGCGTTGTGTTTTGTTTAGATGACTATTTTAGTTTAGTTCAATAAAGATTTGCTTGCGTTCTGTTAACACATTTCAAACAGAAAGATTTTTATAACGTTTGTTACGCTCAGTAGACCGAATGAATATTCTTACGCATGTTTGAAGAAGATGTGAAGATCTTCTCTGGAGAAACCGTTGAGACGGTTCAAAAGGCGGAAAACTTCACTTCAGTTCGTAGGGGGTTTTATTTATTTTTATATTCGATGTTAATGAGATAAAGAGATTTCTTATAGTAAAAAGAACGTAATTTATTAAATAGTTTCAATTAGAATGTGAAAAAGTCGCGTCGCCCTCTTGTCACGTCTTGTCAGACATTTTGAACCCCCCTCCTCTGTTGTGACATCACACATTTGAAAAAAGATATATTTGTTTTAGTTTTATTTTATATTTTGTTTTTGTGAACAAACTTTAGATTAGATGTGACGTAACAAAATTTGTTCCTCCTTCTTGTCACGTCTTGTCACACATTTTTGTCTTCCTCCCTCTATTATGACATCACACATTTGAAGAAATTTGTATTAGTTCCAGTTATATTTAATTTTTTATTTTTGTAGACTAACTTTAGAACTAAGTTGTCACGTCACAAAATTACCCCTCTCCACTCCCCCCTCTTTTGCAACGATTGATACTAGTGAACTACCTTAAGTTGTTTAGTTTTAACATATATCTACCAGTATTTTACCTTCGGTCGGTAATGTAGTCGTCGTTTTTACCATCAAACTCAAACTTCTCCTTCGTGTAATATCATTTGATTTAATCTCTAACTCAATAAATTATTTTACCGCAGTAAAACAAAGTGCCGCTACGAAAACATTTAATCGTAATTAATTTACCATTACCACAAAATGTTTGTCAGCAATAACCGAGCGTCAAAACGAACAAAAAAGTGAACTACGGCAACTTTCCACGAAAAATATGATAGATCAATACCTGGAAAAGCGCCCCCTCTTGTCGACCACCTCTACCCTACAAGTACTAGTAAAACATCCACTTCCTGGTTCTGATCGTAAGGGTATATTAGTTTAATTATTGTATTAATCTACAACAGAAGATCAATTAAGTTTTAATTGGTTGTAAGTACTTGGTAACAAGTTGCTTTGGTCATAAGACACAGAGCAATTATGAGCTAAGTTTAAGACACGTGCTACATACCGAAGAGCCCTATAAATTTATGGATTAATTCTAAACGGTTATAGCAAAGGAGGGTGAAATTTTAATTACTTGTAACCGTGTACGTCATTAAAATGTACTCAGATATATATATATATATATATATATATATATATATATATATATATATATATATATGTAGGATTTAAAATCGCCTATTAACTATTAGGTATGTTATAAGATTATAATAACAAACTTTTGAGAACTTAATTAATTGAGTCAATTATTACCTAAGGTCATCTTCAGTTATACACCAAGACAATTATGAATTGCACTTTATTTTTGGTCAACTGTTTTTTTCTTGTATTATATTACTGTGATTTCAAAACCTAGATTATATCTCGCCTTAATTATAATATAATATTTGTGTGTGTTTATCATATTCATGAATGAATAAATTTATTACCCTCTGGTTGTTCATTTTGGGTGACTGTCATGACTTTCTTATTTATTGAGTCTATGTTATAAATAACAAGTTTAACCAATTTTTATTCTAATCATTAATTAAGTCTCTCTAATGTCAAAATGGCTAGCAAAAGGTTTAAACCGGTACTGTATATAAGTATTTCCCACTCTGTAGTAAGCTTTAGTACAAAATACATCCCAATTGATATGATCTATTGGTCATTATAACGTAAAATCTTCCTTTTTTTGAATGTAGCTTCCAATATGGTCATCAACTATTAGTATTTTTAAGAAGAAACCCTAATAAAGTGTATAAACTAATGATAAAGTTAGATAACCAGTTTCTAAAAATAAAATAAAAAAATTAATAAAACAAACTATCAGTGAAAATAGTTTCACTATTTTTATCATAGTGTGGTTGTTATGTACTCGTTCATTCCAAACTATATGATTCAATTTCAAAAATACTAAATTTTATATTTTTACAACTGAAAGTAAAATAAAACAACATCCATAAAGAAATGGCCATTTATCCACCAGAAACGGAAGCTGTAAAATGAAAAAAAAATCACTAAAACAGTTGAAACAGATAACTAGGAGATGAAAAGGGTTTGAAAATCCACCCCTTACACCTTCTCGTACCCCACTTCGTCATTCTAGAGGCTGCGTTGCCTGGAGATATTCTTATCTAAGCTACATACATTTATCATTTTATGAAGCAGCTCTCTCATTGGCTGAATTCAGATTATAAAGAATAATTAAAAGATACTCGACGAAATCTTTATAATTATATAATAATGTTAATGAATGAAATAGACATTTTTATTTTATAATTACAATTTAGGGGATTTGATATAGGGTGTTTCTTAATTAAGCAAAATAACATAAGCAAAAAATAGCAAAAATGTTCCCTACATCTGATAATCTTTTGTGTTATGTACACATCAAAATATTCCATATAACACTACACTGTCTACCATACTATATAACTCATAATTTCAAGTAAAAATTCTATAAAATTGTCCTATATATTGATAAAGTATGTTACTAGAACCTCAAATGTTCAATTATTTGTTAATAACTCCTTATATGGATATTAACAATTTAAAAAGTCATTTTATCTCTTTAATTTTTAAGGGATTCAACGTTGTACAACATTCCAAATGCATGTGACATCACAGTTGCTTAATTATATTCTTGACAGAACTCTGACAAGTTTACAGGTTATCAACCTTACAGCTCATAAATCTCTGCTATATGTATTTATATATCAAAATATCAAATATTATTTACAGCTATTTCAAGGAACAATCAAATTTCAATATTATGTCTGCCGTAACAGGGTTAAATAAAATAAAAACTTATTCTTTGATTTGACTTGATTATTTGACTACCAACAGCTACAGAACATTACCACAGCACTGACCTACTCAATAAATAACTAACGTTAAAATGCATTTCACGTCATACAAATATGGCCGACCATTTCTAGCGCTAAAACTACAATTCAAATTTTTAATTGCTATATCTCCGTCAACATTTAGATATTTATTAAAATAAAAACGCCATTTATTAACATCAATTTCAATCAAAAATTGAAGAATCGACCACTAAAAAAGGAGAACTCTTGAAATCAACCCTTGTGGTTCAACCCCAGTACGCATTGTATAGGGTGGTATAGTGAGATGCATCATTCATACCACGAAAACCGTCGCTTCGACACAGTTGATAAATTCTAAGTCAATATCACAACTACATAGCAAAAGTTGCCAAGTTAGGGTTGGGGGTTAGGGTTACTGCTAGGGTTGTACAAATCGTGATTACAATAATCCACTTGATGAATATTTAATTCATTTATATAGCTGCTTAGTTGTTTTAAACATTATTCTGTTTTAATCTAATAATCTGTATAGATTATTCATTTCCTAATCTACTAATAAGTTAAATATGATTATATGTGATGGAAAAATTTCTATTTTTTCTTGCGATGAATTTTTCACAGTACAGCCTTAGCCTGCATAAGTTTACCTACTCATTTACTACCATAGATTACTGCCTACGAATTTAATAAATGTCAGTCATACTTTTTGTCTTACTAGTTAGGGATATCTTTCCAATAACGAAGTACCATTAAGTTTGAAGTTTTAACTTCACGAACCGTTCAAACAGTTTTGCATCTAGATCCTTCTAAATTTAATTACATGGTTCCACAAATACATATCATATCTCAACCTTCATCAAGTACAATTTGTCTTCTGACATGCGTGTACCGTAGATACGAATGTCATTTTCTCTGTGTGACAGACCACTCATTTTATTGATGACATAAAACATGACATTGGTCGATGTTGAAGGCTGCTACCACGCAGTACTTCTTGCTATCTTCATCACAGTGTATAAGTGATACGTCACTTTGATAAGAGAGAAAGTAAAGAACAACGCTTGAGGCGTGGGGAGGGTGACCAACTCTCTCCTCACTCAGATGATGACAACATCTAGAAAGATATTAGGGTGTCTGTTTACTGGTGGCTAGTATTGTGTGTGGGATGGGAAGGAGATGGAGAGGGGGAAGCGTCATTTGTTTAGGATGAGTATCAATTGTCAATGTATGTAGTAAACAAAGGATTCTTCTCTTTAATTTCATGTAGTGGTTTGAATCTCGCATACAAGTTGAAAAGGCTTTACTCAAACAAAAATATTATACTTCTTTTATGTGGTTAATGCCCATCCATTAATTACGTCACAGTCAGGGCTTCTAAAATGTGACAAAATGTGATGAAATATCTAATTTAAAATTAGACTTGCACTTTCTTTTTTTAAATATGTGTCAGCGGGGAAAGTTGGCAACAGTATGTGATAATAAGGTCGAGAGTGTTAAAAATCCATGACATTTGTGTGACGTAGTTTATGGATAACCCCGTAACATGGATCAAATATAACATATTACTGTAATCAAGAATACAGCATTTAGAAAAATGTATGTGATAAGATATAAATACAAAGTTTAATCAAAAAGAAATTAAAAATAAAAATTTTCCATATCTCTATACTGTGTATATCAAATATAAACTGGTAAAAATATACTGGTGCATAATGGCGATATATTTGAAACAATCAGTTCTTATTGATACACTCTTTTCTATGCATGTATACTAACACATGTTTGAACAAATTTGTAAAGCCGTAGTACATTATTTTTTATTCATAAAATTGTGAGATATATATATACTGATAATATCGATTTGTACATTTTGTATTATACAGATCTATGTAATGATAAATATATATATATATATATATATATATATATATATATATATATATATATATATATATATATATATATATATATATATATATATGTATATAAAAGGCAGTAGCAGATTTAGGTTACTGAGTGCCCTACCCAGTAAACATTTTGGAGTCACTTTGCCATCATATTGAAGATGAGAATGACTTTTTTGTCATAAAAAAGTTCATTTTCTCACAATCGTTCATATGAAATGTCTATTTTGTCGGTTACAAATAGCGAAACTACTCCATCTGTCAGAATATAAATGAAGATAAAGTTGATGCGAGCTTTAATTGAAGTGCTATAGTGATAGAAACATCACAAAACAGGACACTTCACTAAATTGTTTACTGGATAGGGACAGAAAAAACTTTCGGTTCCTCCCCAACTATAAAAATTACAGAGAAAATTGAAATACGTGTTAACCATATTCTGCTTTTTCTAATATCCAACTAGTTAATTCACTCAAATAAAATATTAAAAAAATTATCTGATTACAATTGTCTGTAGCGAAATAAATTGCATTGTATCTATTCACATTTGCCTTTCAAGGTGGCTCTTGGTTTTTTGAGCCTGTGGTTAATCCTCTGCTTAAAAAGAACATATTAAAACATTCTTACAAACCAAATAAACCTACAAATACAACAATATCTCCATTACAATCTGTTTCTACAAAGCATTCATCTGACTAATACATATCCGTGGTATGTACATACGTTTAACCCATATTGTAAGACCATTACAATTATTTCATGTTCTATTTGGTTGGATTTTCAAATCAGGTCAAAAATATGGTTATGGAAATGTGGTTTGTTATTCCAATTGGTTTTATTAACATTTAAAATGATAACATATTGTTATTCTCATTATATTATATACTCAATACATTTACAACTAGTTGGGGGATTTCCCAAACATTATCAGAGCTTTATAAATAAGCAAGATATTACTTAGAAACTTCCAACTCAGTAAATTGTGACTAGGTACAGTTTAATTTGAAGTTAAATCAAAAGAAAATAGGTTCTTTAAGTATCTGAATAGTAAATTGTATCAGCTGTATGATTCTTCAATTTATTTCCAATTTAGTTCTATCTAGTATAAATTTGTTTGAACAAGAATAAAAACATAATCATATTCAGAATATATAAGTAAGAGTAAATCCTTTCGTAATAGAAAAGGGCAACAAATCTTTTAATAACTAAAAGGATGCCATAGCAGTAGAAATCGCCGCGAAACATTAAATAATTTGTACAACAGTTTTAGAAGCACTGAAGGTTATGTAAATAGTAATAACTGAATATCTATTATATTTATTCAATGTTTAATGTATCGAAATAATGAGTTTTTATGTACTAGACAATTATTGTTCGAGTCATTTACAAAAATACAATAGTTGTATATTAAATTCATTGTGATTATATTCATAACCAATATGTACGAACTGAGTATATGAACTTTGAACTCATCTAGTGATTTAATCGCTATCTGATATGGCTATATTGTTGCTATTAAATATACAATAAACTCTTTAACAATAAAAATTTATGGATTAGAATATGTATAATAGGATATTATATTTTGGGTAATAAAAGAAACCCGGTCATTTTGTATATTATTTGTAAAGCATTATTGAAATATACTAAATCTGTGTAATATATATTTTTTATTATATTACTGTGATGTCAATAGCTAGGTTATATGCCGCATTGTAATACAATAATTGTGGGTTTTTGTGGATAAGTATATCTGAGTCTTAGAGCTGGAGTACGAGTTATATACTACACTGTGTGCAGTAAATCTTAATTGAATTTTGCGTTGCTAGTCTTTATAGACCCTAAATTTGCGGAGTGTAAGCTGAAATTGCATCAGCATGTGCACAAAGAAGCTGGAACTTAAGGTAGAGAAACATCCCAAACTAATATGATAACTGAAGAGTGTTCGTGCAGAAGGAAGTGAACCGAACACTGTTCACCATTGGCACGAGGTGTGCAATGTCCACATAAAATACCCTCACTCGCATACCACCTAAGCTAATATGTATAAAGCTTATGGTACAAGAGCTTGAAACTTCTATGGCTCAAGAATTTGAAGCACTTGTGAAAGAAAGTACACAGAAAATGATTAGGATTAAGAAATTCACTGAATAAAAATTTAAAATGTTTATGTTGGTGTCCAAATTTGTCCCCTCCTTTACCATTTTCCTATATTTTTTTCCTGAGCCCTTTCATCACTAAGTCACTGATATATAATCCAGTATTTATCTTGAAAACATGCCGTGATCTTAGTACTTAAAACTGATATTGATTACATATTAATTCAATTTTTCTTGATTTCAGATTTTGGATCCAACAATATGTATTCCTGCATTTGAACTTGCAATGGTCCAGCAAAATTGGTGAGTGACTGAAATATACTTATGATATTTTATTAATTTTAAATTTATGTTATAATCAATGGCGTTCCGATATTAATGGGGGTAATCTAGTCATAATTGAATCAAGTTTTCAGGGCTTATGATGGGCTGCGACATGTAGCGCCCCTGCCCCTGATACACTTCTGATTATAACTCACATTCACTACATTATATTCCACATTGACGTATATATACGATACTTACAGATTTGACTAAGTTATTGACCCAATAATCAGAAATTATGTATGTGTAAAACTAGTAAATTAATTTAAAATTAATGATGGTTTTTTATATATATCACTGATATTTTAAAAACAAAGTTTACCAATTAACAACCCATTCCAGTAATTTATTTTAGTAATTAGTAATACTTAGTACAATTAATACCTATTAGTAATAAATACTTTTTAATTGGTATTATATTTATGATAAAAAATATTTGGTATATAAATCGCTCAGTAGCCAATGCGGTTAAGTCCATTTTTAAAAGCAATAAAAACAATAACAAAAAAAATATTTTCTGTAAAAAATATTACGTTAAAACACGTTTATGTTTAGAGGGATGTACTAGTATGTATATATAGATTTTACTCCCGAAATATTTTCATATAAATCCTTTTTAAAGTATAATCCATACAAATCCACAAGTTGCATATATTACATAATTATTAAGCTATATACTTGTCAAAATGCTTCACACATCATGAAATATATTGTTACTGTAGCCCTAGCGGCATCTATGTAACTTACAATATGTTATATACCAATCTCATATGTGTACCATAGAGTCAACTTCTATAGATTCTCATTTGGGTTCTATGCTTCAATATATACGAGTATCTAGTGATATATCCGGTTTATCAGAGTCCCGAAAATTCGTAAATGCTACATTACTATAACTATATAGTATAGAGAAAGAGATACGTAGATCTTCTCACCCCATATTAACTTTAACCACCATCTACCACCCTCCCCTCTCCCCGTACTGTTGATATCACCCATATATCAGCTACTATGTCCCGCAGACGTTTTGGTAACACGCTCGTAGCGCCTTCTGGCTATCCGGAGTTTCACTTTACAAATGTGCTTTGTCAAGGACGAAGAGGAAGGGGAGGGATAGTAGTTGTTGTAGAGTGGGGACAAAAAGTCTCAAATATACAGGAATTGTACATCTCCATAAACCTGGTACTAGCGATAGTCAAATATAGGTAACCGATATTAATAACATCATAAAAGGAATAAAATTGTATGTTCACCTTTCAAAAATAACAGATCCATGAGTTGTTAATTCCTTTTTACCTAATTTTATTATAACCTCACTATATACACTTAAGTCACTAACTAACACAAAACGTGGGTTCTGTCGGCTACAAATGTCAACTGTATTGGCTGTTATTCCTACAGCGACATCTATTATGTACATGCGACATCATATATGTTTTTACTGAACCAACAGGTGAGCTTTGTACTAACTAAAGAAATATAATTTCTTTTCATTCTTATAAAGTAATTGTTTGGGAATCTGTGATAATATTCTCCAGATAAACGTCTTAAAGCGAAGACCGATGTAATGTGAGAATGAGCAACGAAAAAGGGTAGTATCGTTGGTCGTTCGAGTGCAGCGCCTTACTTATCTCATATTACCCCGTGTTCACTTGGCGCGATTTAGAAGCGTTTGTCACATAAGTGCAAGCGAGAGGTATTGCTTCCACATAGTGCTGGCCTACTCGAATCGCGTGTAAATTGCACCAACATTTTTATATATTTGCCTTTTTGTATATTTGACAACATTTCTATATGACGAATTATTGTCATCTTAATCTTCATTTTCATTTTCTTCAATATCATACTCAGATATTACTGATACCACAACCTGTGGTTTCACTAAGATCACTGTCTTAGGTAAATCTCTGTGAGATTGCGTTGGTGGTGTTGCCTCATTTGAAGTTGTCTTAGATATACCGTTCACACTTAATGGTGGTAATTATGTACAGGCCTTTAAAGAAGGTCTTTTTCATTCTGTGCACTTCTCAAAACATCACCTCCGCTAAACAAATTGGTGCCAACCAATTATAGGTATATGATATTAATAAAGGTTTATGACGCATAAAGATATTTCAATTATATAAAAGTGTTTCCACTGCCTGTCAGTAAATGCACAATCTTTTGTAGACTAGGAAGAAGCTAACAGTATTATTATTAAATATAGTTTCTCGGGCTTCCTAGGCACGTAGCCTTTTATCGCCACTAATATATTCTGCGTCCTCTTATACTTTGTATCCCCTTTGTATTCACAAGAATGATCTATACATGGCTACTGCTGTTATAAATTTCGGTTTCTCAATCAAAAAGGGGGTATTAACAGGAAGCGTGTGCGAAGTCTCTAGCACCGCCCGTTGGATACCATTTCTTGCTATTGCTGTATTTTTACATTGCCACAGAATGTGGTCAGGGTCTGCCTCTTCTTCACCACATTCGCATTTAGAGTTTGGAGAAGCTAACATTTGAATTAAAAATGTGTTCTGTAAAAAGCTGTTCCTTAAACATTTGTTCTTCACATTTCATAATCCTAAAAATTGTTTCATATTCAAGATTGTTTACGTAACAGGTATGTGTTGTTATGTTAGATAAACCTTGTTGTAGTTAATGCTTATAACATTTTGGTTAAAAACGTTACAACAAAATATTGTATACAATACTATTACCTACAAAAAAGCTTTTCACAAAATTTTTGTGGGAATTAAAATTTGATTTAGGTTAGTTATGCTATTCGTAAGCTTTGGAAATATGGTATGTGTTTTTTTTCATATATATTTTTTTTATTTTTGCGTTAGTAAGTTCTTTTTCTTAAGAAGGGTTGCGCTAGTATATAAGATACCTATATCTAAATATAGGGTTAGGTCTCTTTAATATGTACGGCATAAATAACAAATACCATATTTCATTAATAGGAAAAAACTCCAGTTATTTACCAAATTAAAGTTCCTTGAATTGTGTCAGAAGAAGAAGAAAAAAAAAAGTCAAGGAACGTGTTCTGGTGGTTTGAATAGTCGTGGAATGAAGTAAGAAGAAGGGTGCGAGGAGGGTGTGAGGGAGTAACTAGAAACGAGAAAAGACACGTCACATCGCCCGACCCTCCGGTCATTATTCTGTGGTGTCTATTTCCTAGTTCCATAGAACCATTAGTAGATATCAAAGCTTCCTGGCCGTCACCCATTCCTCGTGTTGCCCGAGGGCGTACATCCCGCGCCTGTAGTAAACGTCGCGGCGCTGCGCGTCGTTCGGGATAGAAAGGAACAACACGCTATTTTCTGAATTTTTATGAAAGTGTACTTTAGAGCTTTATTTGGAAATAATTTAAAAGGATTTTAATATAAATTACGAGTATATACTATTTAATCAATAAAAGTAATATTTTTATTATATACATGCTGATAACTTTTTGATTAAAAAAGTTACAACAAAAAGTTATAAGTAAAAATTGTAGACAATATTATTATCTACAAAAAAGCTTTTTACAAAATTTTTGTGGGACTTATAGCTTTCGTGTTAAATACACAAAACTAATTACACTCTTGTTTTTAAGATGGTGGTGGAATTGAGGTGCCTTCACCCCGATATTTAAAATTCAAATACTGGGTTCTACTACTAGTATATACTAGTAACGATAAAGTGAAATTAATTTCAAATTATGCAATTATTTGAACGGGAAATATCCATTTTATTGAATGTATGTATTACAGGAAATACACCAGTACCGGGTAATCATTTATAGAATTTTCCAGTTTAATGGCGTGAGAAAAATAATAGATAATAGATTTTCTAAGGATAAATTATTACTTAAGTAATATATAACATTTAATATTGACTATTATAATGGTATCAGGCTCGTCAGTACAGTGCCGTTGTATCTAGTACAGTCTTTTTACTTTTATAACATTTAATAATTCTATAAGTTTTTAGTAGAGAGAACTAATACAGTTTCATCAAATGCAATTTCCATGTCTTTCCTGTTATACACTCTTCTTTCAAGTGACTTTCTAAGTAAACATCATTAAAAAGAGTAAAATGTTATGTCAATGCATCAACAGTGTGTGTTTTGATTGTTGAGTTCAGCCAAGTGTTCTTTTGTACTCACTGTTTACCGGCAATTTAATTAACTCGTCAACGGAAAAAATCGTCTGAAAAATTTACTAAAGGAAAAAAATAAAATAAAATAAAAAAGTGATTAAGACGACATAGTGGGCGAGAGCATTGGTGCCAAATCCAGAATCTGAGGTTCGTTGTTATCAAGTTAAATTGTTTTTGTACATACATAATCGCAAAACCTATTAGGTAGTGGTTATAGCCTACTGAATTTAAATTTCTTTAAATATTGTATTCTCGCTTAAAGTCTGCATTATCTGAATCTAATTTTGTTTAATTTCCTAATACACCTCTGGTCGTTGTTTCCGGAATATGAGCATCGTTTCTTGAAAGGTGCATGATGCATTGCACCTCTATTATCCCAGGGGAACTAGGAGTATATCGTTATTATTATTATTATTTTATTATACACTAAAGCTTCCTTATAACATTTCATGAACTCTAAAATATATTCTTGATTTTTGTATAAATTATTTTACATTAATATAATAAGTTATTATAAAGAATAAGTAATTCTGATTGTCATGTTTTTTTATCAATAGGCTAGATTCTTTTCTTTATTATTTACTTGCATAAGATACTTTACCAAATTTGATTTGCAATTTCCAGTGCGAAAGAAATAATATTAAATGTCCTTGCTATAAGATTTTCATACTATCTCTATTATGAACCTTATAACAGCTTTATATACGGTTCACTTTACATTGTTCAATGCAACTATTGCTTTACCACTATCATAAGTAATTGATACACTGATAAATTTAACTTATACATTACACCCTTTTATAATGCGAATGCCAAATCAAACTTTTTAATTTCAGTCTTTTAGTGCCAATTCTTTATTTTCAGTCTCACGTTGAGTTTGATTGTATCTAGTTACAGTTTACTAAGTTGAAATCATCCCTCTAATATCCTCCTCAGGGATCTATACGAGTTAAAATGTTTACAATTTTAATATTACTCTATTTTCCGGACGAGTTTTTGCAAGAAAAGAAGGAAGGAAGGGTATAGATAACGGAGGTAAAGAGAAAGAGAAGAGGGAAGAATTAGAAAGTTTGTAAGCAGAGGGAGTAGGGAGGAGCGATTGCAAGAAAGGAGAAGAATGTAGATAGGTGGAGGAAGATAGCAAAGGAGACGATTTCTCAATTCTATGGTGTGGCCTATATCTTCATTGTCGATGTTGTTATTTGTTGTCTTGTATTATATTCCGCCTTGTGTGTTTTTGTAGAAAAACTTGGTCAAAACCCCTCCTTTACTATGGTGATGTTTTAGATAGAAACAAATATGTATTTATCTCTCTGTCTGGCATAGCATTCGTATAGAGAATTACGTCCTTCGGTAGTCTGTGTTATTTTTAGGGTGTGTGTACTGCTTCAAGTGTTATATTAGGAATTGTCCTGTGTTTTATTTTGTTGTACATATAACGACTAACGAGTTAGTTTCTTCATGTAATCGTGTGGTACTCTAATTAGAAGGCAAGTTATGTACTAGTTTTAACATTTGTTCTATATGATCTGCAGTTTCTTCTTGTTCTGTACGACCTGCTAAATGAAGCAGTTATATATATCGTATAACATCGGAATATTTCGTAATACAAATTTGAAAAAGATATACTAATAACTGGGCAATATGTAACTTAAAAGAGACCGATATCACAACCAATATATTAGAAAATAATGAACAAATAAATGAAAGGAGTGATCCTTCCTGTCAAGCACACATACCTACATAAAAGTAAATAATTATTAACCTGGTGCACAGTATTCAATAACATTTTCTATTCAACCCTACAGTCTATATATCCAAAGGGTAATTCTATCTTATTTCCCGTATAGTCATTTATACGCCCTTGCATTTCCATGCCACATGGTGAGGGAGATGGGGGTGAGGGTGGTACGTACTGATACTGTATCCTCTAGTAGAGTTCTTTTGGAATTTAGGGGCAAGGCAGACTTTAAGTAGGAAAGAAGTTGTTGATACAGTCTTGATGCATTTGATTTAGGGGAATGGATCGTCGTAAGTAGATATACAAATTTATATACAACGTTTGGGAAGGGGGGAAAAGAGATTTAGAGACGTAGGTCTCAAGATACAAGATTTGGCTAAACTAATATCGTAAAACTGTCATCAGACTCAAAAAGGAAAATAAATTACAATAAAAACACTGTTAGAAAAAATGTATGTTACTGAAAAACTTCTACATACGGGTAATAAGATCTACACAATATATATAAAATAAAAGTGGGCGTGACCTGAACAATTTCTTTTAAAGAATTTCAGTCATAAGGTACTGTTAAAAAGGTCAAGAGCATGGCAATTGCTCTTCTTAGAACGAAAATGTACATATCCATGTATTAATTGTGCCTCAACCTCAATGCAGTATATGTAATAATTAAATAACAGTACAACACCTTCTGATAACGATGAAAAACATTCGAAACCATCCGAGAAAAACATAATTTCAAAAGACAATGGAGCACTGAAAACAAACTCCTACTCTACAAATCGGTATGGTCATATTATATTTAACTGTGGGGTACTGCATGTACCTCTTATATTGAAATAATCCAAAATGCTAAGGATTGTCACGAATGCACCATGGTTTATGCCTAATCACATAATACATGAGGATCTGGATATACCCACAGTTAATGAATAAATAGTGCTTTGAATCAAAGCATACAAGGAGAGAATACTTGAACATTCCAACAATTTGGCCAGCTGTCTAATGTCCAATAATTCAAATTAAAAAGGAAAGTATCTGAAGACCTATTAACCATCTAAACAGAATCTAGGATCTATTAAAATTGAGGGATGCGTCGATGGGAACATCCCGCGCAGGACACTTTATTTACATGTCTATCACTGAATGTCCTCTAAACAGGACAGATTGTAATAATCTTTAGTAATCAAATAAAAAATAGACAATTAAAGGATACCATGGAAAGGTACCAAAGGTACCATGGTACCATGGTAGGATACGAAAGATTATTATCGAAACATAGCTTATGAACAAGTTAACAATAAGGTAAAACATTGTTAAATTGGTTTTCGTTGATAAAAACACGGACAAATTAATTAATAGTAGCTTTTCGGTAGACTATTGTACCTTACTTCACTGATCATAATGTTACGACTACCACTGCTTCGAATCTAGTGATCTACAGGTGACTCCGCTAGATTTTTAATAAAATATATGAAATAATATCGTTCCGAATAAATGTTGGCTATCCCCCTCCCACTTCTGTAAGGTATACAGCAGAAAGTTTCCATTTAACAAGAATGATACCTTCATAACCTAAAAAACTTACGTGTCAAAAAATCTCGAGATGTTTCTTAAAGTTAGGCAGCGCTACGTTTAGGAGTAGACAGTAGCTACGTTTTCACTCTAACTCAACGTAGCTGTCTGCAGCACCTGCTACGTCAGTAAAGCTTGCTTTAACTCAGAAATAGGTACAGTCAGCTTATTGATAATATCAAGTAATATCTATAAGTATAAACGGGTTCAGACGGTTATTGTATTTAACTAGTCGTATCTATCTGTAACAAAGGCGCTGATAATTTAGTAGGAACGTAGACAGTAAAATTTCAATTTAATTGCTGCTACGGGCAAGAGCTTTATGTTATTTTATACATCTTATATCGTTTTGTAGTGTTATCACAATTGTATAAGTGTGAGTGCGATGTGATAAATATATTATTACACACAATACCAATAAATAAATGTTTTGTGATGCTAGCTAATTTCAAGGTTTATTTTCTACCTATTCTACTTGCTAGCGTGCTACAAGGAAATTCAAGCGTTACATTTTTAACAACAAACTACGATATTATTAACATCTTGTTAGATGATATGCATCTCTATAAAAAATAATTAATCTTTGATCTAGTTAATATCTACTAAACAAAAAATAAGCAAGTCTTATCTTATCTATGAACACTTTTCTTATTAAAAGGGCAAAAGAAAGAACTGCGCATCAACTTTTATATTTTTTATTGTACTCATAATCTGTTTGATCTTTCAGTAGGTTAAAAAGATATTCTAAATACATTCTATGATTCTATTAATCCACCAAAAGGTGTAGATTTATTTTTCAAAAGCAGTAAAATAGGTACCAAAACGTTGTATATGCATTCTTTAGTAGATAAAATTAACTACACCTGAGAAATATTAACCCTGCGTGTGTACACTGGGTCTTTTAAGGAACAGTTGAAATTTCAAACTCCTATTTCCCTATTATGAGTATACAGCGCGCTTCACCTATGCCCCTTAAAAAACCAGGTAGTGGTAGGAAGTTAAGGTTCCAGCAGCGTCTGGATCTAGCAGTCTACTTGCAAAGGCGAGCCAGTGAAACTTGTCTTTTCCCTTAAAGGGTCAGTGTACAAACGACGTCAGTATTTTCCAATGTTAGTAAATGCACTTTTTTGCTTTTCTCGTTGTTTTACAGTTTTTTCATGATTAGAATAAATGTTTTATATAATTTAATATATTATTATTTAGATTGTTTATTTAGATTTTTTTTTATTAAATTCTTTTTTAGTAAATTCTCTTTATGACACTAATTAAACTAATACTAATTATTGTTTCATAACTTTTGTATTTTCAACAATAAGAACTTATTTTATGTCGAATAATCACCGTTCCGTTTATTATGACATGCTTGAATCCGTCAAATATTCTCCACTTTCAGGTGCACAAATAATTCAATTTTTTGGAGCACACGCCAAAGACACTACATTCTTTCGAAAGCTTATAGTCTAAGGTAAAAAAGCCTATAACCGTTTTTCTTAATATTTGTTTGTTATAAAGTTACGAGTTTATTAACAATATTCCATTTTTTCCGCGTTTGTCAATTTTTATTAACAACGGTTTTCAACTTTAAACTTTGGCAACTTCTGGATCATGTATTAGACACTTCAAGAAGTAATCCAGAATTTTTGAAAGTTTAGAAAAGCCGAAAAACTCAACTGTTTCCTCAAAGATCCAGTGCACACGGAGGGTTAATAAATTAAAAATTATTTTAGTTACTTCATATATATATAATTTTAAGAAAAAATTTAAAATCATAAATTGGTTTAACACAATAATAATATAAGTACTCGAAAAGTCTTTTAAACATATATGGGGCATATATACTTGTATGGATAAAGCCCCCCTCTCTCTCTCTCCTCTTCCTCCCCCCCTCGCCCATCCACTGAACTTTATTCTGAAATACTCACTCATACTATTTAATATGTATCTCTACTTATAAGACGTCATTTTAGATCTGAGTCTGCGCCTAGTCGTACTGCTAGCAGCGCCGCGTCGCCCCTGGACGGCCGGGTATGGAAATGACTCAGTCGACGCCTAACTATCACTAACGTCTGAACGTCAGTTTACGCGCGGTTTCGTACCTCCGATACGATATCGGACTTTACCTACTAAATTATATTGTGTTACAAGCGAACGTAACTTTTAAAAACTTTGTGGAATGTGTTTTGTTTTTTAATTAAAATTAAATTAAATTTAAATAAAGGTATTTATTTATATTTTAATTTATTTTATATATTAGATTTATTTTTGTGTTTTGTGGTGTTTTTTGCGTGCGTGGGTTTTCAATAATTACTTATTTTATTTAATGTGCTGTCAATATTTTTAATTAATATAATAATTAATAAACTAAAATTAATTTTAATTAATAAATACTAATATACATCCATTATAATATTTGTGTTTATTGTTTAAATCAAATAATTAATTTAATTCATAAAAATTAAATAAACATATTATAAAATCGCTGAATAAATTTTCGAATTATGATAATTAATTAATATATTCTGATTTATTATAATTCTAATTCAATATCGGTTTTTTCTTTTTTAAATAAATTAATAGTGTATTTTTAAAATTGCGTTTTTCGTCTTTTCGTATTAAGAGGTGATTATTTAAGGTTTTAAGAACAACTGGAAATAAATAAAAACAAATCCGGTAAACACAAAACTTTTGCAGAATTGCTTTAAATATTTGTAATTTGTTTCTTAAACAAACCATGGTGATATTTTTTCTAGAATGGTTTCAATTTTGCCGAAATTCTATTAACGTAATAATAGATTTATCATTTTATGATTCTAATAGCAATAAAAATATAGTATTTCTTACGTAAAAGATAATTATATTTATTAATTAAACTTTGGTAAATTCAGAAAATGTGTTTAGCGGATAATATTCGAAAGTGGAATCTTACAATCTCAGTAAACATAAATGTAACATAGCAAATACGTTTAGAAGTAAATATTACATACATTCATTTAGCAAATAAGTTTAATGTTTAACATTTATAAATATTAAGGTTATTGTAATTGATAATAACTAAATTGAAATTTCAAAATTATGTTGGTGGTATTTTTAAACAATTCCACTACATTTTAAAGTATAATTTTTGTTAACAATTATTATGCACATAATTCCTTTTCTTTTAAATTTATTATTATTGGCTTTAACTTATTCATTCACCTTGTGTACGACATTTACATAATATGTTACAGTTATATATGTAATTTTATATTTCAAATTACGAGAGTTCGACGGCGACTCATGCTTAAGAAATGGTTTAAGAGGAAGAAGTTATAAAAACCGCATAAAACTAGGATACGATGGTGAATTTTATTTTATTCGTTCCTATATTCATTATAAAAAATTTGTTAAACAGTGCTCTTTTATTGTATCGTAGATTTATAGGGCACAACTTGTTTTAAGCATGTTTAAAACCACAATTACTTTGTCAATTCATTCCCAACATCTTTAATCAAGACGGAAACATTCCCTGGGTCATTAATTCATTTACTGATTTGTCATTTTCTATTTTTGTCCCTTTTGAAGCATCATTTTGTTTGAATAAAATGTTTGAAATCAAAGTAAGGATACGTTATAATTACCAATTGATTTCAGTTTACTGTTTGGGGTAATTTTTTTTGTGGTGCGTGAATCCAAACCCACGGTAAGTCCGACGGGGGATGGATATGTCTTTTGCTATAAACCAAATCTTTATTTTAATATATTGGGCGACACAGTGGGCGAGAGCATTGATATGAGATGCTGACTGCTGTGTCTTTGGATTTGATTATCCGGATCAGAGTTATATTGAAGCCTATTAGTTAAATTTATATATTTGTTGTTTCTAAATATTCAAACTCGCTAAACACAACACACGGATGCTACCTTACATTAATTTTATATTTTACTTAAGTAAAACCTAGCAAAATTTAAACTGAAAGTATCTAGCTATTCTTAGGAAGGTGTTCTCAAATAGCTTTTGGATTAAAGTTATAATAATTAAAAAAATAGGCCACAAAACATTGTGTATTAGGTAAAATATTCTACGTAGTAGGTAACTTGTCCTATGTTAGATAATCCTTAAGCACACGTAACTGTGTTTCAAGTAAAGTTAAAGTACCTATCTCAATTTCTATTTATAACAATTTTTTGAAGATATAAATTTAAAGTACATATATCATATTTATATTGTTGTACACCACATTTTCCTGCTGCAATCTTAAAGTCAAATATTTACTTTTGTAAGGGAGTTTGACGAGAAATACTCTTTCTCTCTATTCACTCCCACGAGAAATGTTTAGAATTTTATATAATATTATGTCTTAAAATTAAATAGGTTTTGTAAATTATTATTAAATATACAATGTATATTGAAAAAAGTTACACATTTTTAACACAAATTGAAAATTAAAATAATTGGCTATAAAACACAATAGATAAAATATCTTTTTTAATATTTGTATATTTTGTTACGTTTCAAACAATCGAGATAATTGTATTGTACAATCAAATTGTATGTTTATAAATGTTATTTATTATTCAACTCAACATCGAGTTTAAAATAATTAAAATATAACATGAGGTTTGTTATTGAATCACGTTAAATTATATTTTAACTTTGCGCTATCTAAGAACACGCATAAGAGCATTCGTACATCATATTCGCAATGTAATAATTAATCTATGTGTAAATCAAATGAAAATCATAAACATAGTTCAAATTACGAGAGTTCGGAGGTGACTCATGTGTAAAACAAGTTGTACCGTATAAATCTACAATGCAATGGAAGAGCGTTGTCTCATTACTTTTTTTATGATGTATATACCAACGAATAAGATAAAATTCACCATCGTTTTGTAGATTTATACGGCTCTTATAACCTTTTTTAGGCATGAATCACAACCGAACTCTCTTAACTTAAACTATAAATAAATTATCAATATATAAAATAATTACTAATTTCTATTCGACAGATAACACGGCTAAGGAGATAAATCTTAAATATTATCAGTTGTACCACAGAAACCAAATAAAGAGACTCATTTTCTGAAGAAACTGTTCTTGAATAGTTTTATCTTAGATAGCTATTGATGTTGTGAATAACATATTAAAATTTCATACGATTCGGTTGAATAGATTTTTTTTTTACATCATCATGCCGAAAAAAGTAGCTGCTTCATTCCATTCAACTTCTGCTAAAACGGTTGTAGAAACGAAAACATTGTCAATATCCTTACAAAAATTTAACAGTATGTACTTAAAGGACTATACTTTCGAAATATATATAAAATAGCAGATTGTCTTGCAAAAAAATAAAGTATAATCGCTTTTCCTCAATAATGGAATTTTAAATATTTTTAACATATGTAATTTACATATTAATATTAAATAAATTTGCTGGGTTGCAAATTTAAGATAAAATAAATTGCATTTTATCGTTAAAGGTTTATTTTTTATGCATCATTGTAAACTATCTGTTAAAATAACTCGCTCTAGTAAGTTATCCTAAGACTATAGTTCTTTTTTTGCTATATGAAACTATTTGCTGTAGTTTCGCATATAGCAGACTTCATATACTGCAAAGCATTCGGACGTTCACAGATTTCATTCCCTATCAAAGCACGGCGCTCACAATGTTGCCGCTGGATATATCTATAGACTCTTTTTCTTTTATTAGAGATCAATATTTGTATATATATATGTATATGTATATATAAACGCGCTGTAAATATTTCCAGGAAAATGACGTTTCCCCGATGTGTTGTCAAATATTTGCTTTTGATTTAAATGGCGGTATGTAATGTGGGTTAGGACCATGTTGTTGTTTTTACTTCAATACAATTCTCATCATCATTGTCATCATCATCGTCATCAAACGAATATCATCACAAAGGCATGACGCTATTCGCAGCCAGTATCACAATAACATCATGTGCACAATTATTTTTAAATTTATTGTCAAAAATTGTATAGAGGGAAGCAAAAAAAAACGTATTAAAATTAAAAATTTAAATTGTATGTGACATATTTATTTGTTATTTGATTTAACTTGCGATTGGTAAAGCTCCACGCCGTCGGTTGCGTTTCCGTTTTTTGAATATTATCACTAAATAATTTGTGCATATTTCTCGTCGTGAATTAATAAAATATTATATATTGATATTTGTATTTATTTAAGGTGAAACGATACTTGACCATTTTTTCTCGCGAAATATAGATTTTCTAATTTTTATACTCTATATATTTTTAAGTCTTAAGCGTAAGTTTGAGAACCATAATAAAGGTTATAAAATTTATGACAAACCCTTAGAAATGTTACCAGTCATATAAAAATTGAAATTTAACTAGAAAATATAGCAATATTCATTTTCAAAACTTATTTTTGCGGTTCCAACTCATTCAAAGTCAGTGGAAGAAAGCTTAAAATGTAGATACGTTATTCATCTAACTAATTGCAGCTTTAGATTTTGATTCGCGTTTATAGTTACTTACATAAAACGATTTAAACATAAAAAAACGTGGTTTTTTTGATAATATTTAACCTGCTGTTTAGTATCGCCATCTATATTTCCTGCTACACGGTGGAACGAATATTTGTTCCGAATGATTTATTTAATTTATTAATTTGTTGATATTATTGACACTGACACTGTTTAACAAAAACTTTCAAGTAAATAAAGAAATTTTTAAGTATAAAACATTCCTTTGTTGGACGATTCATGCAGCAGTGCATGACATATGGATCAAGTGTGTGGTTGGACACATGTAGATCCAAAATCGACCACACGATGCGTTCAACGCTAGAAGATGTTCGTAGCATCGTTTGGTACCGGCATAGTACACCTTATACCATGCTAATTTCAAATTCCGAAGACACAGCAGTCTTTCGTCAGTCTAGTCCATTGGACCACTTTGTTTCTTTGCTGATATTTCAAGGATATCTACAAGTAGCACAATAAATAATTTCATAAACCACGTGACCCACGAATATTACAAGTAGCTGCAGATATTTATTTAACGTAACAGCCCAGTCGACGTGGTAATTGCCTAAACTACAGTTCCACATAATAAACAACAACATCGCGTGCTAGGCGAACCGTTCTTATCTAAAGCAGACTATTATAAAATAGTTTTAGATTATCAAATTCTAAATGTGCTATTTTACAAGTATAAAACGTTTTGGAAAATAGATTTTCACTAAGATATAGTTTGACAACGTATTATTATTTCTATAAAAGAAATTTATAGAAAACTTATAGAGAAAAATACCAAGGAATATTTACTGCAGTGAAACTTTTTTTGTACTTTAAGAGTTAATTTAGTCTTACTTCAAAAATGTATTAAGTACTCTTTAAATGCGTATTTACTCTTTTACAGACACTTACTCCCCTCCTTGATAGCCCTATGGTCAACGAAAATAAAAACCGGTAACAAAATTATCCTTGGAGTAGTCAGGAATCTAAAGGAATAATTTTATTTTCGTGAAGTTCTTCTACACTACATATTAAGTCTAAGGTTAGCTTCTTGGAAGTTAATAAATTTATTTTAGCCCCCGGTAGCAACACAAGCATACTGTTGTTATTGGACAACTCAATTTAGCAGCGTGCGTTGAATATTAACCATGGTTTAAATTTTGACAAGGTCGCATATGTATAGAACCAGTCAATGTATTGAGATGGATAGAACGACATATTAAATTACATGTAATTTAATCCAATAAATTTTATATATACTACCTATTATAATACTTTTAACATTAATAATAATACAATACAAAATTGCTCTCGTTTTGCATAACTTTTGAGCCATTTAAATAAGCTTACGAATAGCTGCTTTGAAATTGATTAAACTTCGCTGTTCTTTATTAAAATTTAATTGTTTTGTTTAATTTGTAACATACCATGTATAACACAGCAGTGCAACATACATATCGCCCTATATTTATTTAATTATTTCTTATTTAAGTTCATACTATCGATGACTGCTGCCACCTATTGATTGTTAGTTTTTGCACGATATTAAATATGCATATATATTCAGGAATATATTTTCATTTTATTTTAAAAAGAGTTTCATTTAAGCATCTTGATGTTTAAGAAATATTAAACACTTCTTAACTGTGGTCTACATCTTTAAAATAGTTTTCGATTGAACTTTGTCATTTTAAAAATATGAGCTGCACAAAATGCTACGTATGAAAAGTGCTACAAGCTAACAGGATTAGTTTATAATATATAAAAACATTAATTAATAAAAGCAAAATATTATAATGAATAAATGTAGTAAAACTTTAAATAAAACCACCTGACTTTAAAGTAATTAATTGATTTAATAACCTAATACTTTTATTTTTAAAATATAAAAACTAATTTTTAAAAACAATTAATAAATTTTATTGTCTGTCAAATACAATAGAAGTAACATAGGATTATTTGTTGTGCGCTTTTAAAAATTTAGTAAACTAAAATAATTCTACATATTTATTAATTATTTTTATTTATGAAAAGTGTAATTTAAAATTGGTTTTGTGCTG
This sequence comes from Panorpa germanica, assembly GCA_963678705.1. Taxonomy (NCBI): domain Eukaryota; kingdom Metazoa; phylum Arthropoda; class Insecta; order Mecoptera; family Panorpidae; genus Panorpa; species Panorpa germanica. Next base: position 2,519,275 of record OY783222.1, read on the forward strand.
CAAAAAGCGCTCTACTGTAGTTTTAGTATATGCACATGCGTCAGAAAATATTCCACTTTATTTATTATGCACTTTTTGACGTCACAAAATAACATAGTGTTTCTCCCTTTAACTTTTCTCATTAAATCACACTATTAACTGCTAATTTTTTTTATACTTTGTATTTCTCACACCACTACGTGTAAAAGCACGTCACTGTGCATATATTAGCGATTAATTGTTATTAACGAGTGTAAATTAATTAATTTAAGACACCACAACGAATTAATGCGTGCGCATAAAATGCACACCGCTTATACCACTGCAACTCGTAAACTCCTGATTGGTATATCATGAAATTTTGACACAATTCTTTCGAAGGTTGGTACTATCTCAGAAACAAATGGATTTGTCAATGGTGGCGCCACCTATAAATCATCCTACGAATTTATTAATTGATGTGGTATTATAGCAGTATAGAAGTACTTTCTAAGGTAATAACTCTATCAATTATAAGATTTACGAGTAAAGAAACTATCCTATTATCACACGTAATCAGTGCTTCATTGTATTTGACTAACATAAAAATTATACTGTGTACTAAACCAAAGTGTGAAGTGTATAGTTTTATTTACAACACTAAAACTTAATGTTATATTCACAGGTGTCGTCATCAATGACGTCATAACTATCCAACTCACATGTAATAACCTATTTCATTAACTTTATAATAAACTGTAATGTAATAATTATATAACAACTACATAATTCATTATTTTATAGAAAATAATGAACTAATATAATCTCATCTCATCTCATCTTTTTCTCGTCTAAAGTATTAAAGGAAGTAATTTAAAAAATCCGTTTTAATTAAACTCTGTAATAGTCTAATATTAAATAATCGTGAAACTTATAAAGTTGTTAGAAGATTTACACTCTGAATGAAATAATTTGAATTCATTAACTATGATAACATGATAGTAGCACATACTGTAAAGTGAAGTGGATTAACTTGTGGATAAGCAACCAACTACTTAAAGGTAAGATCTTAACGATTTTCTGTTGCATATGAAACTGTTCTATCGTGTAAATGTCCTGTTATAAAATATACTGTTATAAAATATACGTCGTCGTCATTCACATCTTCTAGACCTTCTGTGAAAAGCTTGTACCACTTGTAAACATTTTTTTGGCTTAAAGTAGACTAACCGTATGCCACTTTCAACATTTCAAGTGTTTTGGAGCACTTGATTCCATTTTTCACACAAAATTTAATGCAAACCTTTTGATCCATGTTTTTCGACAGCAAAAAATCGCCGAACACGCAAAACACTTCTAACTTTTATGCTTCTCACAAACAAACTAAATGTGCTATATTGCTAAAACTGTGAACATATGTTCGAGACGAGTGTACCAACATAACAAAATAAAAAAATCGATAATCGAATGTATGTAGCCCGCGGAATTTAACCTTGACCTTATTTTTTGAACAGACCTCGTATACATTCAATAATAAATGTATGAAATTTTATTTGTCGTAAGTTGAGAACACAAAATACAAACAAAATATTTATATATTTTAAAAATACTTTAGAATTTCTAAATAATTAGATACGAGTTTAATTATTATACTCAGTATAAATTTTCCATTCTAAATTTCCACTTTAGACAAAACTATTCTAAGCCTAACGACAGCGTCTCAGACGTTGCTCTAGATTTAAAATAACATGTTTTATTTCGGCTTAATTTTATGTATATATTCTCCTAAAAAATATAAAGAAAAATAAAAGAAAAAAAAACATTTCCATCATTAATCAAAATATAAGATTCCTAAATTTAATATTTCACATCAAAATGTCTGCTGAACAAAATGTAAACTTGGAACAAGCGGTACTCGCCGTAAAGTTTCTCCTAAAATCTATTGTCTAGATCCCTAAGGGTGTTTATCAGAATCCAACGGGATTGGGGGATGCTACGTATATACACTTCTGGACACTTATAAACTATTGCGTATGAATCATCACTGGTATTTCTCATCCCCTATTTCTCGTCTACGTAATGGCATAAGGGTTTCAAGAACGATTATTAGGTATATTACAACTATATAGTGTCCAATAAATTTCGCCGTTTATTAGAAACAGCATAGGGCTCGGATTCGGCCCGTTAGATATAAAATGATTTAGTAATTAAGAGGCATTAAAACGTTATACCTTATTGAGTAGAAGACGAGCGAACATAGGTATTTATCCGTGTTCAATAGAACAGAAGACAACAATTTGTGCCTTAGACACTTAATCATTAGTAAATGAAGTGATTTATAATTAAAAATTAGGTATAAGGTATTTATATTGTTGGTAACATCACGAAGTTCATTAAAAAAATATGTAGAATTTAAATAAACCCTTATCTTAAACAATGGGCTTGTGTCCTATGTATTAATTTCTATAAAAGTGTACTATATATTAATAAAGTGGGTTACTAGAACCTCAAATGTACAATTATTTTTTAATAACGCCTTATATATTAGGAGATATTAACAATTAAAAAAGTCATTTTGTCTCTTTAATTATTAAAGGGATTCAACGTTGTACACATTCCAAATGCATGTGACATCACAACCTTACAGCTCATAAATTTATATATCAAAATATCAAATATCATTTACAACTATTTCGAGGAACAATAAAATTTCAATGTTATGTTTGTCGTAACAGGGTTAAATAAAATGAAAACTTATTATTCTTTGACTTGACTTGATATTTCGACTACCATCAGCTACAAGCACTGACCTACTCAACAAGTAACTGACGTTAAAAGTCATTCACGTCATACAAAAATGGCCGGCCATTTCTAGCGCTAAAACTACAATTCAAATTTTTAATTGCTATATCTCCGTCAACATTTAGATATTTAATAAAATAGACACGCCAATACACATTTATTAACATCAATTTCAATCAACAATTGAAAAATCGGCCAATAAAAAATGAGGACACAAGCCCATTATCATTTACCAAATCTATCCAATAATTATGTCTAGACATTAGTCTGACCCACATTAAACCTTAATATTTCTAACCACGGTCAGAATCCTTTAAATACCCATTTAAATAATCATATAAATTTATTTGTACTCGTATATTAAAAAGTTTTATGAAATACTATCATAAAAAATTTATACTAGATAGAATGAAGTATGAGACATATTTTTGGAAATTATTTTGTTTTGGAACAAACGAATGGTAACTTAAGATTGTTTACACAATTTATTTTTGAAAAAGTTTTACTTAAATAATAAATGTGATTCGATTTACGAACAAAAGCTGCTTACATAACAGATTCTTATTGTCGATCACAATTTCAGATGTCAAATTCTAGTAAACTAGTTAAATAAAATCTTCAGGACAGTTCGACTTTACGATGCAATATACTAAACTATCCAACGATAAACTAAACTACTCTTAAAAATGTTGTAGACGGTAGTCTCTTAAGTCTAATGAAATGTCTAACAATTTTATTGCCCTGTTTTACAGAAGGGTTGTTTTATCGATGCTCACTATAATTTTCAGTTCACGAGAATCAAATCTTAACAATTATAATACTGTAAATGATTTGGTTCTGGGTAACCAATGGAATTCTTCAATTAATTGTGGATTGTTAAATTGGTGCTCCATTGAAACAATATAGTTTTGAGGGATGAGTATGTATACAGAGTGTCCAAAAGAAATATATATATATATAATGATAATGAATTAAAACTGTGTATACATTTGTTTTGTGACGTCCTACATACATATATATATATATATATATATATATATATGTAGGTTTTCGATTTGTTAAGTTTTAGCTATGTTTTACTATCGTCATGGTTAATTTTAGTTTGATTCTCACAAACCCTGGTATTTATAATTACGGTTTAATGTGTGCTTAAATCTTTTAAAATACCACCTAGAAATAATACTTACTTAATAAATAATAAATCCCAAAACTAACATAAATAAATAATATAACTAGTTCATAATTTCTCATATATATATATATATATATATATACATACATATATATATATATATATATATATATATATATATATATATATATACATATATATATATATATATATATATATATATATATATATATATGTATTTCTTTTTCGAAACTAACATATGATAACATATTTTTAATTAGTTGATAGTAGCAATTAATTAATTTTTTTAATTTACATCATAACGTAATTGCCTTCATATATTGAAATCTCATTAATTTTATAATTAGTTTGAAAACATACATATAAATAAACAAGAACAAACATATTTGCATATATGTATGTATGAAATGCATATATGTTATACATACATGTAAACTATATGTATTTTAATCACAGATAGTGAATTTTAAATAAGTACTTTTTATAAAAAGTAGAGTTTTGAATTTAGCGCAAACTTGATGACCTATCGAAAGCATATTTTTCAATTTTTCTTTAAAATAGCGTTTTAATAGGTCATCAAGTTTATCTATATTTTAAGAAGATTGTATACTTTAAATAAGAGACTCTCTTATTTTGCTGAACTCAAGTTTGAGCAAAAACATTTCAGTAGAACTCTACAAATAAAATCAGAAAAGAAACAGCATGAAAGAAAAGTGTTAATATAATAACTAAATCAGATGTCATCAACATAAGAAAAGCACCAAAAATATATAAGTTTTTATTAGATTAACTTAGGATATGTGAAGGTTTTCCATCGTCAGTTTCCACGCGACAAAATCCAGCGACATTCTCGTTCGGTTCATAAATAATTTATGACAATTAACATAATATTTAAATGATAATGTACAACTGTTTGTGAATATCACGACATTATTATTTACGAGGTACTTACAAGACTTGAATGTTTTAGATTCCATCGCGTTTTACTTCCTTTTGTAACACTAGGAGGCCGTGTGAAAACGAGTGTGAACATTTTGCGTGTTCAAATATTGCAGAGTATATGGTATATAAAATATACTTATTTAACAAAACACTGCTATGAAGTTATTCACTTTAAATTATGTATAACTAAATTATATTTCAGGAAAATATTATAACTGCATTCTGGTCAGGTGAGCTAACGGCATATATTAGTTATAGCTACTTTCATTGTAGTGTGTGCCAATGGCTAACGCAGTTAATTTCAGTTAATTGGAGTCGACAGAACTCACTGTGCATAATGTTAGCTTACAATAAAATTAGATAAAAAGGAATTGATAATTTAAATAATAAACTTTAAAAGTAGTTATTTTGTTTTCAGATAGTTTGTTTTAATTATTATAATGTGTATGTAAATTATTAAAATAAAAGTCTTTGATTTCGGAAGCAACACATAAGTTTCTTTAAAAATGTACAATTCCTAAAATTTCTAATAACTATATAAATTATATTACTATAAACAATTATCAGATATTTTCTTGGACGGGCCCCTCAAAAAACTAATCCATCTCTGCTTTAACTAAATAAATACACTGTCTAATTTTCTTCCTACCTAAATAATTATTTAATTATTAATTTATTAATAACAAGCTCTACAACTTTGATTTAATTAATTAATTATAATGAATACTTGGAATGATATTTTCAAACGTTTATGTCTGATGAGGTGTACCACAAAATTTTCACAGAATTCTGTATTTGAGTATCGCCGTTATACACTCGTTAACTCTCCCACTCCCCTACTCCTAATTGGTTTAAGAAAGGGGTTATCAAACACTTTAGGGGAATATTTAATTGAAAATCTATGACAGTAAAAACTAACTCAATTAATAATAAGGATGTTAACTTAAAATTAATAAACACACACATAGATATATATATATAGAACTATTTGTTTATGATTAGATTTTATTTGTTCTCCGGAACTATTTTTATTCTAAAAGGGATCGTGAGAAATGAATTGCTCTTAGTTTGGCTATACTTTTTAAAGCTAAGTCGCAAGAAGTTTTGTAACTAGCTATAATTTATTTAATATAAAATTTGAGGCGATTCTAAATTCAAGGTCATGTTCACCTGAGGTTATTTTATTTAAGTTAAATTTGACATATCAGTTAGAAACTTGAGCACTTTTTGAATTTCTTCTGGATTGTCTGAAAGTATGTCCTTTAGTTCACCACTGATGCTCTGTTTTGTTCGTTGAGTTAAATATTGTGGACAGGTTATTGGGAGGTGATGGACTGTTATTTGCGTCTGACAGTTGCTGCACTGCGGAGTTGTTATTTTACTCATTAAATGTTGATGCGTCAACCTCGTTTGTTTAATCAATTTCAATTTGTTGCTCCTTATTTGTGTCCAACAGCAGGGTGAGATCGGGTTACCCTTCAAATACTTCGATTTATACGATAAATCCAATGCGTTTGATGAGCTTTTTAATATTTATAAATATAATTCTACTATCTATTGTATCTCAAAGATATTTATACGGGTTATGTACATATTTTTTCTTATATCCTCAGGAATGTCGCAACAAGTAGTAAATCAAACGTATAACATCAAAACACGCATATTGAAATAAATTCCTAAAATTCATAACATTTTTTCATAACATACAAAATGTACGCATAACGCAGTCAAACAAAACGAACCATAATATTTGTTGAACCTTTATTAAAACAATCAGCTAATTTTAAAGTAAAAACCAACCATGTTTTATTTGCTATGTTTGACATTAATTCCCTATTGTCTGCACCATATTTCCTGTGACAACCCTGCTTTGTTCACCTAGGGGTGCATTGTCACGTAGCGCAGGAACCCTGTGTTTAATGTTACGGTGGTGGTTTTTGGTTAGAACAGGGGTGTACTAAATATGAATCAGTAAATAATACATATTGTAGAAGGAACATGAAAATCTTATCCTTTATTCTTTTACTTTTATTATATTCAGTTAATTTAAATTAATAATATTTCAGAAGTTGTGCTGAAGGGAGATTAATAGCTTTATTAGGACACTGCAAGCGTATTTAAGCGAATTTTGATCGGACACTGCAAACGACAAAGCCATCCGAATTCTATAGCTATACATCACATATTGTCTTCCCTGTGCTTCTTGTTTCTTTCAAATTTTAATTAGTTCCTCATTGATTTCGTTAATAATTTGCTCATTTGATAACATTTTCCGACATTTAATTAGTAAATTATAACGGACGAGGGACTTTAGACAATATATACGCACTGAACCATTTAGTTGAAAAAGAGCTAAGTGAAAAAGGAGGACAGATATATGCAATGTTCATCGACCTTAAAGCGGCGTTTGACATGGTCGACAGACAGAAATTGTGGAAGTACATGAGAAAGAAAAAAATAGATGAGGACATAATGAAATGTATTGAAGAAATTTACGAAGAAACAAGAATGAGAATAAGAGTTGGGGGTGAAGAATCAGAAGAATTCTGGACAGACAAGGGGTTGAGGCAAGGTTGTCCTCTGAGCCCCATTTTATTTGCGATATATACAGCAGACTTGGAGGGGGTAATGGAAAGAGGACAAGACGGGGGGGTGCTAATAGGAAGGCACTACAAGATATGGACTTTAGCATACGCTGACGATATAGTCCTGTTGGCAAAAAGGGAAGGAGAGCTGCAGGAGATGGCACACCGGCTAGGGAGGTATATAGACAGGAAAGGACTAGAGTTAAACGTGGAAAAGACAAAAATTATGGTATTTAAAAAAGGGGGTGGAAAAAGGAGACTTAAAAGGTGGAAATACAAGACAGAGGACATTGAGGAAGTTGAAGAATTTAAATATCTGGGCTACACTTTTAAAAAGAATAATGGAGAAGAGGCGCATATAAGGGAGGTGGCAAAGAAGGCAGAGCAAGCAATGCGACGGGTATGGGGACTAGGGGAAAAGGTATTTGGGGGGGACATACAAAAGAGAATATGGATATACGAGAGACTGATAGCCAGTATGATGTCGTATGGAGCAGAGGTTTGGGGGTGGAAGGAACAAGAAAAGTTGGAAAGAATACAGGTAAGATATATGAAATGGGTTCTAGGGCTGGACAGGTGCACGCCAGGATACATGGTGATGGAGGAGCTAAAGAGGGACAAGATACGAATTAAAACAGGGGAAAGAGCGGTAAAATACGAGGAGAAATTGAACAGAGCGGAAAGCAAAATCTTAAAGAAAATAAGAGAGGATTACATAAAGAATGGGGGGAAAGGAGGTCCAAAAAAGAGAAAAGAATACTTTGAAAGGAATGGAATGGCGATCGAGGAGGCAGAGAGGAGAAGAGAAGGTGGCGCAAGTGTGGCAGAGGAGCTAAGGAGAAGGGATAAGGAGACACAACAGCAGGAGAGAATGGGAAAAATAGAAAAAAGTAACTACAATAAAAGATATAAGAGGTTATGGGAAAATAATGTGCCTCAGTACCTTATAGAAAAGGACATAAAACACATAAGAAGAACAGCAAGGTTTAGATTGGGAAATGAGGAAAAAGGAAACAGATATTGGGAAAAGAGTGAGGAAAGAAAGTGTAGAATGTGTGGAGCGGAGGACGAAACACTGGAGCACATTAAGTTTGAGTGTAAGGAAAAAGTAGCAAGCGAAAGGAATATTGGACAGCTATTAAAGGGAGGCAGTGAAGGAAAGAGGTGGATGGCGGAAATAGTAAGAAGAAAAGGAAAAACAGGAGAATAAATAATCTGGTGGAGAATAATAGAGAGGGTCAAAAGAAGAAGAAGCAGAAAGCACTTTTGGAAGTAGTAAAAGTCGAGAAGATTTTAAGTTTATTTTAAGTTTAGTTTTTAAGTTTGGAATGTATATAGGAATGAAATGTATTAGAAATATAATACTGTAGATTGTAAAGCCGAAAGGCATACACAATTAATATATAAATAAAAATAGTAAATTATAAAAACCTATAATCTAATTCTCCTATCTTCATGGAATCATTTCAAAAACCAGCTTCTCTACCCCACGCTCCCACTGATTTCAAACTCTATAAGCTATATTTCATTCGGTCCACTACAAAACAACTTTGTGCAACGCGCGTTCGACCGAGTTAAAGTTCCGGATGTACCTTATGTAGCCGTGGACTTATAGCGGTGTTTCTGTGAAATCTGTTCTAATCGATAGGGGTGGAGATGGTAGGGGTTGATATAGAAAAGGGTGTTAAACAACGGTTAATATTTGGTGAGAAATATGGATGAATATAGCTTTAAGATATTAAGCTTTGCTGTTGATAGGCTTATAGAAAAATCCGAACGGTAAACCTGCTAACCAATACACAATACTAGTAGAAGGTAGTATAGAGTATAAGATAGAATACATGAAAGACAATACACTAGTTCAAATATTGCTTTTTCATTTATTTTTCATGTACAAGGGAATTTAATACACTCTAAACTATAAGAATTTATGTGATAGTCACAGGAATGTTTTTATTGAGGTTTCTGCCGCGTTTAATTTCAACAACCACATGTTTAAACATTTTCTTACAAGCTTAAACATGAATATGAAATTTTATTAAAAAACAATTAGTAAAATAGAGAGTGGACCATTTGTTAGTTTCTTTTTGATATTGCTATAAAAACTAATCTGTTGAATATTTTTGAAAGGTTGTTGCTTTATTTAATAGAGTACAGCTTCAGATATTTATAAAAAACAACTTCCGGTAAATGGATGCCGTGACAAGCTTGGAATTAACCAAATTACGCAACTTATTGTAGTTTTTTGTGGCTCATTGCTGCACTCACCCAGTATACATTTTGGAGTAACTTTGACATCATATTGAAGATGCGTTTGAGTTTTTTATCATGAAAGAGTTCATTTATAGTTTAGTTTCTCTCAAATGGCGACACGCTCCACCTGTCGGAATACAAATGAAGATAAAGTTGATGCGAACTATAATTGAAGTGCAATAGTGATAGAAATGTCACAAAATAGGACACTTCACCAAATTGTTTACTTGATTCAGTTTCTCCTATAAAGTCAGCAGAACAATTTATAGTTATTTCTCTATAAATATTTAAATTAACAAAGAATGAGAACAGCAACTGGCCCAAGGAATCTTATTCTTAAATAATTGATTGCAACTCTATTGCACTATATATACAGTTTTCCAAGAAGGGCGGGTCGATTTGTATCATCTCATATAAAACACCTTGATACAACTTATATGAAAATAATACAGGGTGTGTGTTTTATATGAAATGATACAAATTGGAAATCCCAATATAAATTAATTTTAAAATCTTTCTGTTTAAAACTAACATAATATAATTCATAATACATTGTAATAACTAATAAGAAACAAGATGGTGGAATGAAATAATTAAATGTCACTTCAATATTCATGTAACTAATAAAATCTATTATGACATATAAAGTTAATATCTCACTTAATATCACGATACAATGAACCCAACGGTAACTCTTTAATGAAGTATGACGTACGTAATCTAATCCCTAAAACTTTCTAACAGTTGTGGCTTCAAAGCTGATAAAATAGTTATAATTCTGTCATGGAATGGTAGTTCTATGTACTATGTATTATTAGTACAGTAAGAGTATTACTCTCTGGGAATGATTGAAGCTATTCAGAAAGTTAATGGTAAAAGTTTAAGCCGAACCACGTGGCATGGCTAATTGTATAACTACAATGTACATCCATATCTTTGTATTATTATGTAAAGGTACACTTTGAATAAGAATTAACTGGAAATGTATTTTAAACATAACGGTTTTTTCTATTATGAAAAGATATGTTTACATGTACACGTGGTTTTTACTCATTTACGTAATTTCAACTAGTCTAATGTCCAACCAGCAATTTATCCATTACCAATACATATACATAACATACGATATTAAGGATCGTTTTTAAACACGTTTTTCTCACATTTAGTTTTTTCAGAGTCGGTGCCCTCTCTAGCTCAAAATCTACTGGATCGATTCTTTTGAAATTTTGCACACTCTTTCTTTACATAAATGCCGAGGTAACTTTAATTTTAACGCATTTTAAAATAACAAAGTTTCTCATTTTTTCATGAAAAATCGGTATTTTGACTTCTAAGTGTTGTAAAAAATTGAAAAATCAATAAATGAAAAAAAACTCACAGACATGGTTACCTGCAGAATCTTATCAGCTAATAAAATCATTTTGGTTTTTCGATTTCAGATAATTCAGTGATGAGTTATGACTTGCACCGTAATGTTACGTTTTTTTTGTGACGTCTGCGAAGATTTGCTGTCAATGCCTCATTTCTTGATATTTATTTATGAAAATTTCACAAAGTATTCTTCAAATGTTATTTTATCTTGTAGTAATTATAGGAATAACTATATATTAACTGTGTCGTCAAAAAACATTATCTAAAATATGTTTTTTTGTACCAATTTTATAATTGAAGTATCGAAAGGTTTCTTCCTCTTAAGTCTTCTAGTTAACGCTTGGTTGTCCAACAGTTGGAGTACCTCGTCATTCGGATGACAGTGCAGTCTGCCATGATGCTTGGAAGCATATCTTTTTATTTCCTCGGCGACAGTCTTTATCTTAGGATCCCGGTGGAGGTCGATATTTCGAATATACCAAGGAGCGTTTATTTTGGAAATGTTAGTTTCCTTTGAGCAGTATATTGACAGTATAATATATTGTTCAAGGAATTCGTATTATACAAGAATCTACTGTAATTTGTACACAACACTTTTTTTTCATTTAACAATAATAATATTATTCATCTATGTATTTGCGTCTTGAATTTTCCACAATTTCCGTCACAAAAACTCTAGAAAAATAAACCAAATCCCAACAGGAGCGATGATATATATTTTTTTATATTTTCCTTCTAATTGATGTCTTCTATATATTATTCCATCAATCATAGTTACAAACCACCCACCACCCCCACATTTTCATATTTTCTAAATTATATATTCATCAAATCAAAACTAAAAGGATTTGTATATATCGCCTAATGAATACTTGCAAGCGATCTGTCAAAATATGTATTAAAATTAATCTTATAGAATCTGAGTTGTATACAGTAGTATAGAGTTGTGTTTTCCATAGTCATTTATTTGCAAATATGACGTCAGAGTAGTTCATCAGTTAGGTTCGTACTCGTATCGTTTGTGTGACACTTACAGCAGACAGGCCAATGAATGATTATGTTAACAACACTGTATTATAGTTTGCAAACAGCAAAATAGCAAAACAGTGAAGCTGTTGAACAGAGCAGTGAAACTTAAACGTAAAACGAACGAGTTGCTAGCTACATCCTGGCTACATACTAATATCGTGTTCCTTTCATCGCAATGTGGAATAGTACTGGTGGTACTTGGTTGTTTCATATGCATAATTTAATTTTCAACAAAGCAATTCTAGATTAATATAGGATGCAGGGTTAGAATTCTCTATTCGCTAATTGTTATTATTAATTAAGTAGTCTTAAGGTCTAAATAGAGATTGCACTTGGTTCAATTATTTTTAATTAGTCAAAATATTATAGAACATATATTGCCGAGAGTGTTGTTGCTTTACAAAAAATGGATGTGTCTTCATGTTCGATTTCATAACATTTTCACAGAGGTTTTGGAACTGGTTTTACATCAGAGTACCAATACAAGAGACAAGATTGTACAATAGAGTACAATAAAACACGAACAAAAACACCAATGTTTACACCAAAGAGACAATTCTTAAAACATTTTTGTTTTTTGTTGCTGTTTTAGTAAACAAAACACATCAAAAGAAGATCAAAGGTTTGTTGTTGTTTTTTAGTCTGCTTGGTTTGAACACGCAGTTTTGCTTTTTGTGAACATTCGCGCTTGTCAGTTGTTGTTTATAATGTTTATAATTTTTATGGGACACACAGAAAAACACTAAAAACAAAACCAGTCTGTTCAGTATGAATAGTTTGTTTTTTAATTGTTAATATCTCTTAACATATAAGGAGTTATTAAAAAATAATTGAACATTTGAGGTTCTAGTAACCAACTTTATCAATATATAGTACACTTTTGTAGAAATTAAGACATAGGACACAAGCCCATTATTGACTTTTAATTGAGAAATTCATAACTGCTTTGTACTTTAACAACAGTCAGACGCAAATGATAGTTCTTCATCTCTTGAAACCAAGCTGATGAAATCGGTAGGGAAAAACAAAAATTGATATTTGACCTTAAGAATTGTTACCCCATATCTCATTTATATGTAGCCTTAATTCCACTGGCCATTACGACATCTAGCATTCGGAAATACAAACAACCAATAAACAGATTGTACCAATACCACATGCACGTGGAATATATGCATTGGACAATGAGTTGCACAAGCTAATAATAGATTAATACAAACAGTTTACAAGACTGTAATACGATATATATGGTAGGTAGTTGGGCTTAATATTAATAACATAGATAAATGGACGCACTACTGCAACCAGCAGGAGTACGAGCTCCAATACCCACAGCGAGATGACAATGGCCATCGTGATCATCCCATGATCTGACATCAATGATGACAATAGACCGAGACTACAAACACTCGGTTGACTATAACACACACCATGGTTGTGTCAGTGTGGTGGGGGGAGGTGTGGTCTAGGGGGCCCTAGTTCCGTTCATAGAGCTAATTAACATTTATTATCTAGAACAATAATTATATTAGTACAGTCATTGCTTTTGCTGTGTTGTGATTTCCGGAAACGCGTATTATGTATATAATATGAATATGTCAGTCCTTTGATACGTTGAGATAGTTTTAATTAGGCATGTGTTTAATTCTCGGGTCACAGTTTTTGTATAATTAAAAAAACTAAGAAAAGTGTAGACTACAGTTAAGAAATGTGTTTTATATATTTTACCCATTTTTGATTCGCGAAATATAGATGGCGATACTATACAGCAGGTTAAATATTATCAAAAAAATCATGTCTTTTTATGTTTAAATCGTTTTATGCAAGTAACGATAAACGCGAATCAAAATCTAAAGCTGCAATTAGTTAGATGAATAACGTATCTACATTTTAAGCTTTCTTGCACTGACTTTTAATGAGTTGGAACCGCAAAAATAACTTTTGAAAATGAATATTGCTATATTTTCTAGTTTTCCCATTTTTATATGACTGGTAACATTTCTAAAACTTATAAATCTTGTAACCTTTATTATGGTTCTCAAACTTATGCTTAAGACTTAAAAATATATATAGTATAAAAATATAATTAATTTTCAAAAGTTATTTTTGCGGTTCTAACTCATTAAAAGTCAGTGGAAGAAAGCTTAAAATGTAGATACGTAATTCATCTAACTAATTGCAGCTTTAGATTTTGATTAGCGTTTATAGTTACTTACATAAAACGATTTAAACATGATTTTTTTGATAATATTTAACCTGCTGTATAGTATCGCCATCTATATTTCACTAGAAAAAATGACCAAGTATCGTTTTACCTTAAATAAAGAAAAGTAATAGAGGTTCTACTTTGTTTTTGTCATTTATTTCGTGCTGGATGCTGTCAGTGACAATCCGACGTCAATAATATTGAAATACCATATATTTTAATGTTTGAAAATTTCTATATAAATAATAAATTTGATATGAAAAACATACAATTGACTAATATATGTTTCCTGGTATAAACACATCCCAATTATATTTCTAGAATGAAATATACTATTTATGCCAAAAATATAATATATTCAAGGAAAACATCCCCTAAATATTTCATATTTGTGGTATGGTACATTACACAAGGATAACTCAAATAATCTCGATGAAATACCCCTAAATAAAATACTATTATAGGGTGGTATACAACACAACACATTCATATCAATTTCTATTTATAAATATGTACTCCAATACAAGGGAACCACAGCCCTCCCACATTGTTATTGATTCATGTATGCTAAATATGTAACATGCTCTTGTATGGGGATGATATTATATGTATTGCACCCCTGTGGATTCTTCGATTCGGGGATTCATTTAAACCCTTCATTATTAAATTTAAATTTATGTGCTTTATTATGAGCACAGTGTAAAATATTGTTAATCCATCATGAGTGGAACTAAAGGTAAACATAGCAGTATTTATTTCATAGATGTCTCTCGACACTACTGCCTAGTTTTAAAGTTTAACACAGGAGAGGCGAATATGAACTTCGCTGCTTATAAAACTCATGATAAATACATACTAATTCAAAACAGAACCACAAACAATTTATGAGCGCCCCACGAGCAGTTACATTGACATTTTTCCACAATTAAAGTGCGCTTTGTCGTGGATTGCGTTGAATTCTGGTCTTCATGTTTGGAACCATTTCTGGCGATGTTCCTGCTTTTAGAAATCCACCTCTATTGCGTTTATTGATGCTACCAGTATCATTGTCACGTGTAATAGTTCGATACATAAACATTTTGTTCACATGTAACTTCTCTTAAGTGCGACGTAAAACTATATGCTTTTGTAGGCTTGTAAACAACATACCAGATTGACGCTCGTCAAAAAATGAGCGAGTTGTCATTAGCTGTTTGGTTGCTACTGCAGCTTGAAATTGATAATACATCGAGCGTCCTGTATTTCTCTGTTAGTTTATTAATGGGCTTGTGCCCTATGTCTTAATTTCTATAAAAGTGTACTACATATTGATAAAGTGGGTTACTAGAACTTCAAATGTTCAATTATTTTTTAATAACTTCTTATATGTTAAGAGATATTAACAATTAAAAAAGTTATTTTGTCTCTTTAATATTAAAGGGATTCAACGTTGTACATATTCCAAATGCATGTGACATCACAACCGCTGCCAACCTTACAGCTCATAAATCTCTGGTATATGTATTTAAATATCAAAATATCAAATATTATTTACAGCTATATTTTAAGGAAGAATAAATTTTCAATATTATCTGCCGTAACAGGGTTAAATAAAATAAAAACTTATTATTTTTTGACTGGATTTGATTATTTCGACTACCAACAGCTACGAAACATTACAACAGCACTGACCTACTCAACAAATACCTGACGTTAAAATGCATTTCACGTCATACAAATATGGCTAAAACTACAATTCAAATTTTTAATTGCTATATCTCCGTCAACATTTAGATATTTAATAAAATAAACACATTTAATAACATCAATTGAAAAATCGACCACTAAAGAATGAGGACACAAGCCCATTCTACTTTATTTATACAACTACATTATTAATTTCAAATAGATGTAACATATAATATGTAAATTTATTAAATATTACCTGCATGAAGGAGGTCTAGTAGAAGAAAACACAGAAAAATTAATTTATCTAAAATGGTTTTCTTCATGTACTCCTTGCAGCAGATACTTCGTCTTCAGTCTTGCACTAACATCACGCTGTGATACTTCACTACTCTGCAGGACATCTAGAGTCTACGTCTGGAGTGTCCTGACACCCACGTAACAAAATACATCCCCCCACCCCCACACACAACCCAGTGTGGAGGAGATTCATTGCACGTACTTCCGCAATAAGAGTTATTTCTATTCTTGATATTTAATTTATTTTTAATTAGTCTGATGCGGAACAAATAGAAAATATCACTTTTTTATTTATTTAATTTTGTGTGGCTTTTCTTCTTTAATTACTTTATTGAATATAGTCTTTAAATACAGTTATGTAATATGGACGTAGCATTTATATATGGATCGTGTTGTTTACTGAAGTATTCCATTGAATGTAACTTATGTGTTGCAAGGAATGCAGTGAGATTCAAAAGAATATTTTGGCCGCAACGCCCCTTTTATAATATGCTCCAATTTTAAGTTATGTTGACTTCGATTATGCTCTCTGAATATCCGAGATAGTTAGGCCGTAATCTCTTGTAGATAGATTAAATTTATTCCATGACAAATTATGGATAAAGAAGAATTTGGTTAGTGGTACAGTCTTTGCAGTCTCATACGAGAGGTTTTAATAATATGCTACATACCGCGAAATACCCGAGACCCGGAGTAATCCGAGAAGAGTCGAATGTAGCCGGACCAAAACGTGGATATGGTAAATGAAAGAGATAGCAAACTTATTTATACCATTATATACGTTTGTTAAAAAGGGAGAATATATTTTATACAATTCTATTAACTACAAATTGGACAAATGCATGTTAAGTTAATTTACGTAATATATCGGACTACTACTTCGCTTAGATTTCACTAAGTTAAAAGCCATTTCATCAAATTATTTACTAAAGCTAAACAAAGATTGACTTTTAAAAATGTAATCCACGAAATACAATTACAGAAAAAGCTTAAAGATTGGTTAAATATTAATCAATAACCAATTTATTTTACCTCGAAATGACATTAATGACTAAATCCCTATTGTTTCGACACACCCCTAATCCCAACATGGTGTTCGTTTCCAGCTGGGACGCCTCAGATACCTGTCACGCAGTCCCGATACCGATCTACAGGACTCGGGAATCGGGATAAAGCGTTTGGTTTTACAGGGAATGGGAATGGGAACTAAAACCCGTGATCACATTCCCTATCAGATTTATGGCTATAGTCTTCGGCAGGAATAAATTGTTACGCTTCAAGAAGGATTGTTTTAGTATGGGAGATGGGAACGAGATCATTACAGAGATTTTTGGTGTCGGTGTCTGAGAATCTACAGGTAGCTTCAGAGGTATCGAAGGCATATTGCTGCTATATTATGCAGTCTAAATGAATCAGAAAGAAATGTAATGGATTAAATTCACTAAGGATAGAAAGAGATGGACAGGTGGGGTCGAAGAGATTGACCTTGCAGCTAGCTAAGTAAAAATCTAGAACACGTTAATGCAAAAGTGTTGAGCTGAATCACTCAGTAAGACAGCTTGCAAAGATTTATAAGTAATTTATCTTTTAAAAGTAACTACAGCAACTTTCCTTTATTTTGTAGAGAAGGAAATGTAGATTCCAATGAAATGGCGTCCGTTGGTGTCGCTATGTAAATTTACCCAAAACTATCAAACGATCTTAGATCGATAGAATAGAGAGCAAAACAAATCCAACACCTTAAAGCGAGCATAAGTAGTCTAATTTAAATCTTTGAAATATTGTCAGAAGTTAAAACGGTCCAGCAATTTGGCCGTAACTTTTTCCACCGCTTTTTGGCGCCAGTTTTTTGACTTGTAAAACTCATAATGTGAATCCAGTATCATTCAAACTTTTAGAGCAATGTATTACGATATTTTCCTGTCTTAGAACTTATGAATTAATTTAGATTAAGGAAAGTAATCGAAAGAATTATAGCCACATAGAAATCCTATTTTATTAATAATATCTAGCTACAAACTATCTACAACATTGTGTGCTTTGCTATTAAATGCATGGTTTCATTATTTAAATTAGAGTACTAAACTAAATGATAGATCAAAGAACACTGGCGCACCACATTTAGGTTTCTCATCGTATTCCATAGCCCGTACATTTCCCTATTTGCAATGCCATTACTTACCTCTAATTCCCATTGGAATTCATTACATATTCATCTGCATGCCTTTGCTTATACATATCTGCATTTCTAATAGTTCACGCCCACTGGCTCTATGATTATTGGATTAGTTTAATTATTCTATCAACTATTGGTGTACCATTACGAGTTGTACCTGACTGTTTCGCTTAATACTATGTAAATTTGACAAAGAGATGATCAAGTTACAACAACCCATGTACAAAATAGTCTTGCTAGCTTACAACTAGCTAAATATAACCTAGGTAGACTTCTATAACACTAATCAATGAAACATAAATATTCTTATAGTTTTTCTTCATTTATTACAGCGATCATTTAATATAATTAAACATCAAAACAATTATTTTTAATACAAAATTAAAACTTTTAAGAAACTCATACATAAATACTTTTATAAAAGCGTGTTTTTTCACATAAGTTCACCTTAAATAAATTAATTTATAGTAACATATAAACAAAGTATTTTTAGAAAACTAATGTTTATAATTTGAGCTTACTAAACATTGTTAATCCCAAGATGGTGGCTGATCTGCAGGAGGTGCTGCGGACAACTGCATCTGCTCCTCCTCTCCTGGATTCTCAACTACTTGAATCATATCCTTACTAAATTTCTTCTTCGTAATCTTCTCCTCGTTGTTGTAGTAACTGATAATCATGTTGTCTGCAGGAGAAGGAGAATTGTTGTTATCAAACGCGCAGATAACCCCATCTCCAATATTAAGACGCTTCATTTGCTCCTTGGCTCTAGCCATCTTGTCGAGATTGATGGCTGTGGAACAATCGCACGAGTTGCGACGATCCTTACCGCTAATTCGAGCAGCTTTCGATGGTTTTCCTTGCTGGTGATGACCAAACATCTCAGTGGGGTATTGCAACTCGTAAGCCACTCTGCTCCTCTTGCTCACGTCTCGAACCTCCCTGTAATTGTGACGCATATTATAAATATTATTTTTAGCGTTCATGTAGTTCTCCCATAATTTGTGACGCATCTGATCGAGGGATTCCTCCTCGCCATTTGCTTCGTGAATTCCAAGGAAGATATTCTGGGCGATGTTGACATTATTTGGTGTTACACATGTCGGTGATATTGCTGAAATATTTACTGGAACAACTGGTATTTTTGCTCTGTGATTAAATTTAAATTCAGAATGATTTAGAGACATTTTTTTTTAGTAAATTACGTAATCTAGGATTTACAAAATATTTTATAAACTTTTGTTTCTGTCAGAAGGACATGTCATCTACACTATTTTAAAATGACTGCTGTGATATGAGGACAGGTATACCAATAAATAAATAAAAAACAAAATATTTGAATTTAAATTTTTTCCATAGACTTAATCTACATGGACTGCTGCTTGTGTATTTCAATAGCTAAAAATGCTATATAACATATTAAAAACCGGATTAGTTTTTATAAAATAAAACAAATAATTGAAAGCCATATATAAAACGTAAAATAACTAAAGAAACAAACATAAAAGACATATTTAAGAAACCAAAATTACCAGCGGTCCATGATTGAACGGTCTAAGATTTATTATGTAGCAATATTCACACATGTGGCATATCAAATAATATTTTATTTTTATTTAAAAAAAATATATTGTAGTAATTTGCATTATTTGAATTTAAAAAATATTTCTCTTTGCAATGTAATAAAATTTGTGTTTAATATTTTAAATTTAAATTTTAAAATGAATTTATGATTATCAGCGGCAAATTTAAATTATTATTTGCAACTACTGGCTTGAAGAGATTATGTTTATTGATTTTAATTTGATCTGATAACATTTTAAAGTGTTTATATTTTCTTTTATTATCATTAAATATAATATAGATTATGAATATATTTACGTAAAAATTTATTAAAAAATGGTAAAGAAATAGGGAGTGGAACACGTTTGCCGGAAGGTTGGCCGAGTGTCGCTTGTTCCTTTTAGTCCTATTAAGTTTATGTACTCAAATAAATATGAGATATTTAATATTAGATAATATAAAAAAAATAATTTTTTTTTTGAAATTATAAGTTAAAAGAATTAATGAACATAAATCAGTGGCATATGATTATTATGATAGATAATAGTAT
The DNA here is from genome assembly GCA_963678705.1 of Panorpa germanica. NCBI lineage: Eukaryota > Metazoa > Arthropoda > Insecta > Mecoptera > Panorpidae > Panorpa > Panorpa germanica. The sequence goes on from OY783222.1 coordinate 2,539,828, forward strand.
AAAGAACATATAGTATAATTTTTGTTAAAATCGGTTTTACAGTTCTCAAGATATCGCCGCGACAGTAAGAAAGTAGTTTCCAGAAAAACGCTAAAGCAAAAAAATGTATTTGTATATACGAGTATATACTATAGCGCTCATTTCCAATTGCTGTAACTAAAGTAATATATAAGGATGAAGGGAAAAAGGCGTGACAAGTGTTTATTCAGACTCCATATTGTTTTCCATTATGAATCAATGCTTTATCAACATACGAAGTTCAGGATTTTTTATTGTTTTGAAAATTATAAAAGTAGCGTCACTAAAATCGCTGTACCTTGTAAATTAATGGTCGGAATGTTATGAAATTTTAACACATATCGCTTGGAGGCTGCTACTATCTAAAAATAATATGGATTTGTCAATAGTGGTGGCATCTATATGTCATACTACGAACTTATTGAGTTATACGTTAACCCCGGAAATTAATTTTGTGTCATTTGAACGAATAATACTTCAAGAATTGTTTAAACTAATGGATTTATGTGTATTGACAAATTGTCATTAATTTTCAACAGTTTATTTACTAATTGCTTAAATGTTTGATACAGTAAGCTTCTAATTAGTCAATGTTATGAGCACCGACAGATGAATGACAGTCTCTAATTGCATAGGACTACACTGAATGTACACATAGTGGCCAACACTATCATGGACTGTCTGCTTCCATCTCCCACATTATTCATATCAATATAACTGCAATGAATCTATATTAAACCAATGTTATTATAAGGACTCATATAAATGATAGGGCGAGTTCGTTGAGGTCACAGGTTCTTAAACTATGAACACTTTGAAACCACAGACTCAGAAACGAAACGATTTTGTTGATCTAAGTTATATTATTCTTTTTTAAAAAATAGTGCAAGAGTTAGAAGATTATTAGTTTATTCTATATTAAAAATGTGATAGAAAGTTGCAATTTGGTATGAGGGCTAACTTTATTACCTAATTTACAAATGGAAAAAGCCCACGAATTTTGAATAAAATGAAAAACATATATTTAGGGTTAAGAAAATAAGTACCCATCCCTTTCTTTTCTGTAAAAAATAAATAAACTATCTCTTTCCAACAACTTTGAGTCACGTGTTCTATAATTACTAGTAAGGGCTAATTTTCTTTTCTTTTTGTTACAGAATGGCGCCGTCAGTTGTATTACTGTGGCAGTTGGCTGTTTTGTTTCTGTGCTGTACAACAGGTAAGTCAAATATCTTTATTAAGCTAAAGTATCATTCCCACTCACTGCTTTAATTTAATTTTGTATTTAATTTAAATTGTTTAGCATATGGCAATACGCGTAGTCATTCACAGTACCACTTTTAATTTAATTTATTTTTTAAGTTACTAATTGTTATTAAAAATAGCAGTTTTAATTATGTCACAATTTATATTACTAACGATGCATACGCACCAACTAAATTAACTAAACTTAAATTAAGAGACAAATGTGAAAAGGAATGCTTAAACGAAAACCTGAAATCTAGATTACAATATTAAATAAAAACAGTAAATTAAATATCAAAACAGTGAGTGGGAATGAGGCTTTACTTCATTCTCTTGTTTGCTACGGGTCTAATCGTTTCAGACAACCAATGCGGACCAGTATACGTTTGCCATTGAAGGCATGAATCAATTTACAGGTTACTCATGTAAAAGAATGTAACACTTATAGTACTTTAATAAGTGAGAAGCTTACATTGCAAGTAAATTTCGATGTGACATATAGCTTGTGGCAAGATAGCACTGTTAAATTTAAATACAATAATTTTATTTATCGTTCAAGTATTTTTATACAAAGTTTTCGATTCGTATTATTTAGAATTTCACTTATTCTTTCTTGATGCCAAATGGAAAAGACTAAATCCGGTGAAGAGTATGATGGGGTGGGTGTATGGTGTATTAGGCGTGTAGGATCTATGGTAATGTTATCCATCAATCTTCTGTTCTGTCTTTTAACTGTTCTTACTGTTTCCTTCTTTATATGCGTATTGTTTGAATACATTTGTGGGAGTTAAGACTTAAGGATCACAACATTTGATATTCTGTTTGAATAAAACATTTTTAGTTTTGAATAAAACAACTGACGTTTCGTTTCGCACTGTAACTGACTTTGAATGTTAGCTAGCTAGTAGCTACTAGCTAGTAGATCTTTTGGGTCAAGCTATTATATATTTCACTTCTGTATTAATATTTATATAGATACAATAAAATATTGTTGGATATATACAAAAGAGAGGTTATAAATCTTGAATGAAATGTCAATAAATATAAAATGGAACATATGTTAGGGAAGCGGAAAACTGACAGATTTGAAAGGGAGAATTTAGAGTTGGAAAAAACTCAATAATTTATGTAACACATTAAAAACTCTATACGACACTGAATGCTGTGACTCCAGGTTCGATACCCGGACCAGTCTATATAAATTAATTATGTACATATATAATAGCGGCAGCTATGTGGTCCACATATATGAGGCCGAAAATCACAAGAATGGGCTTGTATCTTAATTTTTAGTGGTCGATTTTTCAATTGTTGATTGAAATTGATGTTAATAAATGTGTATTGGCGTGTCTATTTTATTAAATATCTAAATATTGACGGAGATATAGCAATTAACAATTTGAATTGTAGTTTTAGCGCTAGAAATGGTCGGCCATATTTGTATGACGTGAAATGCATTTTAACGACAGTTATTTGGTGAGTAGGTCAGTGCTGTGGTAATGTTTTGTAGCTGTTGGTAGTCGAAATAATCAAGTCAAGTCAAAGAATAATAAGTTTTTATTTTATTTAACCCTGCTAAGGCAGACATAATATTGAAATTTCATTGTTCCTTGAAATAGCTGTAAATAATATTTGATATTTTGATATTGTATAAATACATATTCAATTGTGTATACATGTATAATACAATTGTGATGTCACGTGCACTTGGAATGTGTACAACGTTGAATCCCTTTAATAGTTAAAGAGACAAAATTACTTTTTTAATTGTTAATATGTCTTAACATATAAGGAGTTATTAAAAAATAATTGAACATTTGAGGTTCTAGTAACCAACTTTATCAATATATAGTACACTTTTATAGAAATTAAGAGATAGGACACAAGCCTATTATACATGAAACTACTGCTTTCGGGTTCGATTCTTTGTTTTCTAGGTTATGAGTTTGAATTTTATTACTTTCATTTGATTGAGTCTATATGAATGAGGATAATAAAACTACAAGGATATTAAATCAATACTTCCGGTAATTAAAAAACGTAAATTTCTTATTAAATTTTATGTAATATTTATTACCTAACACTATCTTTTTATTATTTACCATAGCTTAACATAATTCTATCAAATTGTCATTAAATAAATGCAATGAACGTTAAAAATCTTGTACTAATATATTAATTTAATACGTAACGGTATATAACCTTGCATAAAACGTTTTATTAACATCACAAAATGTAATTTTATGTCAAAAGGTAATTTTTATATTATCTATACCAATTTTTTATATTAAATAAACCTTATTTATTAATTATTGCCATTAAATAGCTATTATCTGTGCTATCTATTCTATTTCTACCTATTAAGGCAAATTATTGGTAGCCTATTCTATTTCTATTTTAAAGCTACCAATAATTTGCCAATTTAGTTTTAATCGCTCCAACTTGCAAACAGCTGCGTTTAAAAGGGTATGGAACACCCTTCGAGTAATTTTTAAACAATACAATTAATCAAAGAGCACCCTGTTAGATAGAATTCTTCTTCCCACCGCGTACTTCAACATTACAACAGTTTCCCAAATAGAGTTTTTCCTGTTTTCAGATTTTCCCTATTTCAGATTTCTTTCTTGTGTTTCTCGGTTTTTTTTTTGGCTGTGTTTTATTATTTAGGGATGATTTATTTGTTGGTTTATTCTTGTCATAACATTACTGTTTCCTCTCACTCGTCACCCCATACCTAGTTCACCCCCTACTCTGTGTGTATATTACGAAGGGTTTTTCGTTTCGAATGTCGGCTTGGATTTATTGTTTTGTATGTGATATGATGGAAGTAGCAAATGTTATTGAATAATAAATTAAAATGTTTTATTCTTGCATGTTGCTTTGTTACTTTGAGAGATAGAAATATGCGTTACGTTCAGTGGATGTTTACAGATATCACATTTTCTTTTTCTCATTTTTTTAATTCATTTATATTAATGTACAACATATTAAGTTTATTGTGTGAAAATTTGGAGTCGATTCGATTAAAACTGTCGGAGATATAGAGTTTTAAGTCATTGACACTTTTAAACGCGTTTTTTGCACGCTAACCTGCAGAAACTTATCAACTAATGAAATCATTTTGGTTTTTCGATTTCAGAAAATCCAGTGATGAGTTATGAGTGGCACCGCCATGTTACTTTTTTTTGTGACGCCGGAGATTCGCTGTCAATGCCTCATTTCTCGAAATTTATTTATGAAAGTTTCACAAAGTATTCTCGAAATGTTATTTTCTCATGTAGTAATTATAGATATAATTATATATTAAGTGTGTCGTCAAAAAACATTATCGAAAATGTGCTGAATTAATGTACAAGTTTCTCAACTCCAAATCAGATTCATATTATTAATAATATCCTTGAAGATGTTCTTGAAGGTATCTTCATTATATTATAATTAAGGTCTACATAATTGTGGAAGCAATTAGCAAGTCTAGCAGTAATTTGATGTGATAGTCGAGCACGGTTTAAACTTGGTTATTATTTCAATAAATATATCGAAACGCGAGCCTGAACCCTTTGGAGTGGCATATCTATTTCATTAACATGTAATTAATATTTTGATAATTAATATAATTTTGCTTAAACAAGAGATTGTTGTTCATATATTAGCAGACACTTTATTTTCATAACATAACTCTTACAACTTAAAGACATCAGTAAATATTATTTGTTAGTTATAAACTAACTATAGTCTTGACAACCATCGCTTCATTTCTTTATTTCACACTGTAAAACTGTACTTGTTTTCTTGTTAATTCAATATAACTTAATTAGCTGTAGAATTCGTTAAAATGAAAACTGTTATTTTCAATATCCGAAAACTGCTTCTCTACAACCAAACTTTATTTTTTTTTCTTTGGCATTTATTTTTATCCAAGCGACAAACATATTTTATTTGGCCTGGAACATAAGTTCAATATTTCTTCAAAACTTATAAGTTTTTTTTTATGAAAACATTTCATTTGTAATAATTTCTTTTAGATTTTATATCTGGAATGGATTTCTCTATGGAATATTGGTCTTTCAAACTTATCAAAACTTGTGCGTTACATTTTTGGGTTAGTTTTATATATAATATCATATTTTGATAATAAATTTATATTATTATATCTTTTTATGGTTATAAACTTGTTTCTGTTGGATATATTTATTACTATAAATAATCTAAAAACACTTTAATGTAATTTCGGAAGAATTTTGAGGTTATTTAATACATTCTAATGAAAAACTTCATTTATTAAAGTATTTAAAGTCTATAATATATTTAATTAAACACATTTTGTATATTTTGATGTTAATACGCGCTTGACTTGCCAGTAAATGTAGTTAAAATAGCAACTTTTCGAAGAAACATTAGTAAAACAACCTTCTAATATAATTACAAAATTTCAAAAGGTTTGGCTCAGTTGCAAAGCGAGATATTAATAAATAAAGTGAGCTTATTTTTTAACAGTGTTATTGCATTTGGTCTGTACTTAATATCTGACTATATTTTTGTCTACGGTTGTCATTAGCGTACTAATTATCTTGAAGATATAATAGTTCTTCTTGTTTTACAACAATGTTAACATTTAAATCGTATAAGGTACGTTTCAAAAAGAAACCTTCATAGTTCTGCAATTTCAATCAGAACACCTGCCATGATGTCATGTGTTTGCACTTTTATATTACGTTTTTCTCGGATGGCATTATATTTAAATGGTTCTTCTACCACTACCTGGAATTTAAATAAGGAAATCGTCGAATTTAATATTGTATTCAGTGAATCATGCTTCAAAAAGTGCAGTCGTTTATATCTACGGTTGAGTAATGGCATAGATCTCTATCACCCTTGATAAGTCACTGGCTTCAAGCGATGTTGTATAATTATAAAATGATCCTTATGTATATCTATCATAAGGTGTATCTCCTCTCGTCAGAATAAAAGCATTAGTAATGGAATAAATGCAAGTAATTTTTCAAAATTTAAAAATTTCATGAATAATTTTCATATTTCCGAGTAAGTAATTTTTTAATATTCTCCTAGACGTATGAAATATTCGCTGAATATGTATTACATACTATTCATGCATATTTATAGCTTAATGCAATGGACGTCGTCTACCACCGAAGCACGAAGTACACTTAAAACTTCTCCATAGAAACACACACGACTCGAGGACGACTACGTTAAACTGTATGGAAATTTCTGGACTATTTACTTAGCAAAGTTCACTTAACTTTTGAAATAACCACTGTTTAATTTGTTTAAACTCTAACACAGTATGTTATTTTAATATTATTAACGAAAATGTTGTAACCTTAGTTATAGGAATTATTGTACTACCAGTATGTAATTATATGATACAGTGGAATACTATTAAATAATTTAATTCAATAATTCTATGTAAAGTTGAACAGTTAGGGGTAGTTTAGTTTGTCATTATTCTTTAGTTTTCATTCATTTCTAAATTCTGAGGTCCTGATAGCCAATTGTATCAATATATATATAGTCGAAATCACGATAGTTCGGCGGCGACTTTAAAGGCGAGAGGTTAAAAGAGCGGTATAAATCTATAATACGATAATGAATTTTATCTTATTCGTTTCTATATACATTATAGAAACATAAGTGGGTCAGTGCTTTTTAGTTATATCGGCAGTTTATACCCCACAACTTGTAATTGTAATTTGAACTATACCTCTACTTACTTCATTCTATTTTTAAACTGAGAACAATTCTATATTCCAATCAGACAATCGTTCTAATTTCGTACTCTAATTCTTATTCTAAATTCAAAATTATAAGTTTATATTTTAAATTGTTATTCTAAATAAAATGAAACAGAAATTAATGATTAGAAAGTTAAAAATCGACTTGAGAATTGTTGGATAAGTTCATCAAAAAAATATAAAGATTTTAGGTTAATATATTTTTTAAGCGTACGCGTTATACGGATAGCTAGCACAACTTGGCAACGTTGTATGTTGTCATGCTTTCCGCGCGTTTGCATTCGAAGCACATATGTTATATTTGACTATATTTTTGGCTATGAATATCACAGTCTATTTTAAACTTGAATAAAGAATCATTTGAAATAAATCTTGCCGGCTTGGGTATTTACACAACGTGAACTGTATTAACGAGTATCACAGAACATATTCCTTAAAAAGTGCACTTAAAAGTGATGAATGAAGAGAGTACCACTAATCTTCCTAAGTCGTAATGTAGTAGTAACATTAATATTACATAAAAATGTGATGTAACGTATTTCACGTTTAATGGCACGTTGAGCACGCATGACGCGATACACGGGCATAAGTACAACAAGCATAATACCGTCGCAAAAGCAGTTAAAATGTTAATTTGATTATTTTTTAGCGAAATAAGAATTTTTGTAAAAAGAAATAATATGTGCGTTTCTCAAGCGGGTATAATAGGATAAAAGCAAACGAAAAAATACGTGGACTAAAAACCGGGAACAGAAAAAACCACTCCCACTCATTTGATGGCAGCTTGAAAGGAATGTTAGGAGGAGAAACGGGAATATAGGGAAGAGAAGAGAGTGTTTGTACATGGGAATAATAAACAGAGAGCTACGTTTTTTTAAAATGCAATTATTTTAATAGGAAAGATAGCAATCTAATTTTTTCTTCTTTTTTGACAAAAATATCATTACTAAAACGAAAAAAAATATATGTTGAAGAAGGAATAGAAGGTTAAATACTTAAAATTATTTAATAACTTTAAAAATTTATCAACGATGATTAATATATAAATATGTGAATACATTATATATAGATAAGTAGAGTAGTAAGACGTGTTCTGGAATGGTTTTGAAGTCGAGGTGATATTGAAAAGGAGAGAGTCTTTAGTTTCGTAAACCACGGTTTCTTTACACTTCATTCTTATGTAATTTTAGAATTTAGTACGTAATACTTCCAGGTAGTATTTGAAGGATAAACTGTAGATAGAAATACCAAGGTTTAATGTGGGTCAGATTAATGTCTAGACATAATTATTGAATTGGATTGGAAGTGGAATAAATTTCTAATATTTCTATATATATAACTGCACGCATATATATTAAATTAAATGCCAGATAAGCTATAATATATTAATTAGTAGCTTTAATTTACAACATCATTTTCAGGTATAAATAACTCTTATCTTTAACACTTTTTTATCACAAAAGTTCACTCGAAGTGTTCTGTCATAATTTATCCCTTTATTGTGCAAACAACACATATTCTGCATTTATTTTTGAAGCAGTGGCGTACTTAGGTATAGTTTTAACGGCTATACGTAATAAATTGATGTATAAAGTACTTTTTGTATTATGAATAGGGTGGGATTACGAGCTGCCTTGAGACAGGTATGAATCTTTTTGTAGTTCTCTGTATCTTTCTACAAATGAATGTAATTTTTATATTTCTTTTAATAAAAAAAAAGTTGAAAGTCTTCTACTGTTTTGAATTATTACTAATTTTCACTGAAGTGCTTTACCTAACAGCGGTGTAGGTCAATACCTATTAGATGTACAAAAGAAAGTTGTATATAATCCTCTATCAGATAGATTTCAACTATTTATATATTAGGATCCACTGGTAACGAGATATTGATAGAGAAACAATTTTAAACGCCATTTTTAATCGCCATTTTTTCAAGATGGAAGTCTATTTCATGAAAATGGAGGCTGGTAAGCAAGATATTCAAATTTAACGCATTTTTCTTGCTAATTTGTTGCTTTCAGTGTCAATTCTCGATTTTGTGCTACTACTCAGTGTGATCCATGTTACGCCACTGCCCTTAGGGGTGGTTTAATACGCCCCTACGGAAGTTGCGTGATTCACACTAGTTTGTAACGTCGAGTGGTTTAATTATAAATCAGTAATACGTAGAGGGCGCACAGTAATGACGTATGCATGTTATAACGGAATCTATTTAAAAATGTATCAAAAATACATCATAAAAATAACAAATAGTCATTGAAAACTAACCCTCTCACCACAACCCACTCTACTCCAAACAGAGTATTGATGAAATGTTTTTTGCGATGGTTCATTATTATAAATGTATTCCATTTTCTTTTTTGTTTTATTTTTATGTTTTTTTGTTTGGTTTATATAATTTATGATATAAATGATGAATGTTATTAAAATATTACTTTGTAGTTTTTGTCTCTTTTTATTCCTGTTTCTTGGCATCTTGTTTCCTTCTCTTTCTTCGTATGTATTTAATACCAATGTTACTGGATTATGTATTGTAAGTTTTTATTAAGAGTCTTTAACACGAACTGCTCACGTTTAGATTTATTTCCAATAGCTTATTTGCGATTTCAAAATGACACATCAAATATTTTAATAACCTATATCATTTAATTAAACAATATTTGATTAAAAACAAAAATCATACAGTATGCTCCTATGCCATGCTTTCAGTATTACTAACAATTGATACAACTGAAGTGAAAATATTCAAGGCGGGAACATTTAAACTAAAATAATAGCGTATTGTTTTTTTAATTAATAAGCAGCTACAGCACGAGCACAATATCTTAGAAATAAAATATTAAAAAGTTGAAGCTTTATGCGTAGTAGAATTTAATTAATTATCTTTCCAATTACGTGAATTGAAGAAATATATCTTTCAATTTAATAGCTGGTTTAAACTGATTTAAAAAGTAGCTATTTCTATTTGTTATATAACAATTACTCAGAACGCGGTTGATCTAGGTGTTGATATATAAGTAAGTTTATACACATACAAATACATACATAAGAAAGTATATAAAGTATGTTTTGTTCAATAAGTTTTAAGTTTAAAGCAGTTTCGAACGCCAGCAGGTGGCCGCTATGTGAACTAAAAACTTTTCCGGTAACATGGCTATGTTGTGTCAAAAGTTTAATCCTAATAAAACAATAAATGTTGAAAATTTTAGTAATTTTCATTTATTATGACTATAACTTTCTTATTATGACACATGTCAAAATAAAAGTAATATACTTTCAATTCTATCCGCTAGAGAAAAGTGGCGCTGTTTAGGATTTAGGAGTTTTCTAACTTTTTAAAATTTTATATTAACAATATCAATTTTATTTTATATTCTGTAATTTGTGTTTACCTTTTAGAATCTAATATTCAGGGCACTAAATATTTACTAAAACCTGTCTAAAGGCTATGCGCTTTCTGTTACAGTTCCGTTCAAATTAAATTAATAAATTATGCAAATAATAACTTAATAAAAATAGTTAACTTTAAAATTCAATATCAAATTTGTTCTCCTTCGTTACTTTCAATGAAAACAAAAAAAAGCAAAATAAAAATACTACTTTGATTGCCTATTTGAGATGGATTGAGCTCCAGAGAAATGCTCTTCACGCTGAATCCATTAAGACCATGGATGAGTGGATGAGTAGATACAGAGTAAGAGAATGAGAGAGGCGGGGAAGAAGAAGTAAGAAGTAGTAGTAAAAGATCTCCACAAAAAGTTAAATGAGAAATGGATATTATCAAGAAGCGAACTTGGCGAAAATAGTAAAAGGCTTATTTACAGTTTATTACATTTGTATTTTTTCTTTTGTTAACAATATATTTATTGTTCAAAATCAAGATACTGCAGCAAAAAGTTATCTTGAATAGTCAGTTAGAAAATTCGGGACATAAAATGGCAATTAACTAACTTTGAATGGGACTAGTTTCAGAGATATATATTACAACTTTTTTATTGACTATTTTTAATGTGGTTTTGATTATGTTTTGGTTTTACTTGGTTGAAAGGTCATTGAGTTCAATATATCCGTTATTAGAAATACGCCAATCGTTTATTTCATGAAATAGTAATGTTATTTCATTATCTATAAGGATGAAACCTAATTTTTTTAAATTTGGGGTCCGATTTTTCTTTCTTAATTGTCTGCAAGCATATCCATCGTTGATGGTGGACTGTCATTTGCGTCTAACAGAATTTGGATTTAAATTTGAACTAACTTGGTATAATCACACTTTTTCCTTCGTTCTTGTAAACCATAATTTCCACAAAAATTTTGTAGAGCTTTTTTATAGATAATAATATAATAAACATAGCGTTTATTTTATAACAACTTAATAGCGATAATTATTATTGTCAAAAAGTATTAGACGACCTCAAATTTTTTTATAGAGAATGTCTTAGTGCGGGCTCACACTGCAAGCACAAGTGTCTGTAAAATTATCTTTCGGCTACACGAACAAAACCAAGACAATTTTGTCCTATGACTTTTCAGTACCCTATATATTATACCATATTATATAGTATACCATAGACTAGTTTTTTTTCTGGTATGGTTTAATAATATAATAAAATAGTAGTATAGCCAAAGCCATGTCTTCGAGTTTGACTAACGGACCAGATAAATATTTTCTGATGGCTTTGATTGTTATTAAACAAAATTAAAATGTACATACATAATTAAAAACTTATCAGGCAGTGCTGTAGATCACATATGTCCACTACACCAGATAAACTGCCAATATAGTATATATATATATATATATATATATATATATATATATATATATATATATATATATATATATATATACATATATATATATATATATACATCGTTCTAACTTTGTCACAGATTTGAAATAATAGTTTCAAATAAGAATTTTTTTTAGTTCATACTATAATATAAATTACTGGTGTAAATCTTATTATCTTATCACTTGTTTAATTACACTAAATAGCTAGAAGGTATATTAAACAAATTACAAAAAAACTAATTATTTGTTAACAGTTGAAAACACCTCTTATTTCAATTTCATTAAAAAGTTTTTATTAAATGTTTGTATCGTAGTTTCTTCAAAACTATTTCGCAGTATTTCGAGTTCTTGCAGGTTATCTTCTTTCTGTATATTGGCACAGTTTAAGAAGATCAAGTATATTTAAGATATAAAATGAAACTCTCTATGAAACTATTCAAACAAACTTTGTAAATTGAACTTTATTCTTATTATTTAATTTTAAATTGAGTTCAACTTTTTAATAATGTAGGTGTATAGAGAAAAGTTGGGTAATTATATTTTGTATTATGAAATTAAATACAAAAATGAGATTAACTTGATTTTAACGACAAATAATACTAAATGGAAAGTAGTTGTACAAACCATGGACCGGATTTTTTAGAGAGTCATGGAATTTTTGGCCTAAAAACTGGCTAAAGTAAATTTAATATTGAGACAAATCCATTTAATAATAAACTATACTTTCTACTTGACAGTAATTTTATTTTGAATCTTCAATTGCTTTGCAATTATTAATAAAGTTTAAACTTTCACATTTTAAAACCTTCCATCCTCCAGTTTCCACTTCCGGTTATGATAGATCTAGAAACACAATCCAGTTGACAGTAATTTTGAGTTATATATATGATTGGAAAACAAAGAAAATAAAAAACGAATAAAAAGAATAAAAAAAAAAAAAAAAATGAAAAAGTTTTTGTTTTTGTGTTGAAATGTTTTCATAAAGTTTAAATTGTTCTGTCCAAGTTTTTAGAAGATAAATGGTCCATTATTTGAGCAGATATTAGCTTGAAATTAATTGTAGATACTGTGGCTGGGAAGAAGGAGAGAAGAGAGAGAGAGAAAGTGGGTGTAGTTCATTTAAATGTGTGGTATTGTTCGTACATCTTATATAGTATTAAGCTCTGACAATAATTCATTTTGGGTTTTAATCTATTGTGAAATATGATGAATAACTTTATACATAGATATTTTAATACGATTTAGGAATTTCATTATTTATTGCGTATAAGACGATCTGTTGTAACCGAAGTTTAACGCATCACTCAATTAGTTCATAGTATGACGTATAGATGACACCACTGTTTACAAATCCATATGATTTTTAGATATTACCAATCTTCTAATATTATGTGTCAAAATTTCACGACATTCCGACTATTTGTTTAAGAGTTACAGTGTTAAAATTCCGTGTTGTATTTTGTTTTAAAAAACCCTATATAATAATGTATTTAAGATTGTTTTATAACATAGCTATAAGAAGTTTTACTTCGCATTTATTTTATTCCACAATATTAATATTTAATGATTTTGTGTGTCATATTTAAAAAGTAATTAACTTTTATAACAAATTAGCTTTTTTAAAATAATACTAATAATTATCGAAATGTTATTATTTATATTTACAATTAATTTGTTATTATTTGTTTTGTTATCATTTATTCATAATTGTTATTGGAAAATATATACATGAGTGACATGCTCTAAAAATATTTCCATTTCAGCTAATAAATAAATAAATTTCGATATGGTATATGCAATAATAAAAATACTCTCTTCTACAAATAAATAATTTTATAAATATTCAAATCACGTGTTTTATCACAAGTTATTTATTTTAGTGTTTATGAAATAGAGGATGTAATTTGCATTAGCAGTGGAATGTGCAATATAATTTGGTGTTTTATTTGTTACCTATTATATATGTGCAAACTTGATTATGGTATTTTTTCAATGTAATAATTTATCGCGTTATATGAATTCGCATTGAAGTAACACGCGTTATATGGAGGACTGCTATATAGTATGCCAATATTAGTTTTCAAATTATTAGCAAAGTATATTGGCATTAATTAAACTAGACAACTAGTTTAGCCTTATTATATCTAAATACAACATTTGTTTGTTTAATATGAGGTCATTTCGCTGCCATTATTAGCATTCCATCCTAAGCTAACACCTGACACTAACCTTAAATGACATAAGGGCCTGTTCTACGTTTTAGGTTGGGTCTACACTGCTACCGCTACGTTCAACAAAACTAATTAGGTGATTTTATCTTGTCATCTAACAATTATAGTTGAGAACGAGGACACAAAACTCTGAAACAGACTTTAAATTAATGTTGACAATGAGGGAAATGTTTGTTTCCGGGAAAACTCAGATTAGAAGCAGACTTTGTTGGTTTTTCTGAGAATTTAGTTATTATTTTAAAGTGGTTTATTGCATAGTTACGTATATATAAGGTTCCTTTAACATAAGAAAGTTAATAAAGAAAATAATAAGTTACTATAACAATGAATGATCAGAATGTTATAAAATTTTGACACATATTTTTTGAAGGTTGGTACTATCTAAAAAACAAATGGATTTGTCAATTGTGGCGCCATCTGTATATCATCCGGTATGCTAAGTGGGGGGGGGGGGGGTAAGGTTTTTATTTATTTATATTAGTGTACAACATATTAAGTTTATTGTGTAAAAATTTGAAGTCGATTGGAGTAAAACTGTCGGAGATATAGAGTTTTAAGTCTTCACCTCTCTGGTCTGGTTTTGTCTTACTTTGCAACTTTTAAATGCGTTTTTCTCACACATAGCCCTCTCTAGTTCAAAATCTACTGGACCGATTCTTTTAAAATTTTGCACACTCTTTCTTTAGATAAATGCCGAGGTAACGCTGTCAAGTTTTTTTTATTTTTTAATAATAACGCATTTTCAAATAACAAAGTTTCTGATTTTCTTCATGAAAAATCGGTATTTTGACTTCTAAGTGTTGGAAAACATTGAAAAATCAATAACAAAAAAAGATCTCAATAGAATTACCTGCAGAAACTTATCAGCTAATAAAATCATCTTAGTTTTTTGATTTGAGAAAATCCAGTGATGAGTTATGAGTAACACCGCAATGTTACTTTTTTTGTGACTTCTGCGGAGATTCGCTGTCAGTGCCTCATTTCTTGATAATTATTTATGAAAATTTTATAATGTATTCTTCAAATGTTATTTTACCATTTAGTAATTATAGAAATAATTATATTACCTGTGTCGTCAAAAAACAATATTGAAAATGTGTTTTTCTTTTATCGTTTTGGCCTTGGTAGTACAAAAGTTTTCGTTTTGTGTTTTTAAGTGTCTTTAAACTTAGGATGTAATCTATGAAGCAACGTAAGACGTTATAAACTCTAACTTCCAAGTCAATACGTGCCCTGTTTCGTTTCCATGTGATCACACATTCCAACGCGTATCTTCAGGTTGTTAACTACACGCTATATGAAGACATTTATTATTCGTTTCCCCCAAAATAAAAATAAAAAAGTTGTAGCCAGCTTTTTTACATTTGTGGCAATTATGTTTACCCAAAGTAGACATTATTTCTCATTGTGAATTCCTTGTCGTAAAAAAAGTAACTTACAGGGATCATAGTCTTCATTTTGACATTTTTCTGAAGGGTTTATAGAAAGTCTTTGAATTTATGAACTCATTATACGTGAACGCAATTTAAAACTGGAAACATAAATTTGTCACAAATATTACTTTTACAAAATTAGTTCATGTTATTACATTTTTCTTTTTTTATTTTATCTATTTCATTCTTTTGTCTATATCTTTCTCTGTCTCTCTTTCTATTTCTTATGGTCCCAGATGAGAAAACTTATTATAACTTTTTTTTTTAATATTTCTTTAAAAAATTAAATTGCTTTAAAGTTTGAAGGGAATAAATATTCTTGTACGTTTAAATGATTGTAGTTTGGAAGATATTATACTGTAACAAGAAGAATAGTGCACCTAGTGTTTTGATGGAAATTTGTGCAAATATCCTTGGTAATATATTTTTTCCTCTGACGCCGAAATGCAACCCATTCAGTCTTACCTGACAGTTTTTAAAAGACGATAAATCTATAATTGACGAATTCGTAATCAAAAAATGTAAAACTATTGGCAAAGCAGACAGTAAGGGCGTCCGCACACGACGCGACTGGTTGCAAACCTTAGCCCGAATCTACCCGAAGCAAATGTGATTACTTTTGTTAGTGAGAGATCGAACTTGTATGCTAGTGAGATAAAACACTAAAGGTGAAACGAAGTTTTCAACGAAAACTAGCACAAGCCATGCCGAGCCGTGTATCGTGACTCTATAGAATTTTTAACAATAGCAAAACAGGGAATTCTATTATGTTATATTTGATTGTATTTAAATACTTTTCAATAATATTCGTAAACATCTCTGTTTATGAAACTAATAGTGCCCTGCGACCGAGAAATATAGTCGCTGAATATATGATCAAAACCAGTTTAAAATCAGTTTAGTTACGTTCGTGCCGTGTGTTTTATTTTACTCGTAAAAACGTTCGTTCTTTTACTAACAACACAGTTGTAACTACATTCGGTTCGAGCAGATTCGGGTCTAAGGTTTGCAACCAGTCGCGTCGTGTGCGGACGGCCTTACTGTCTCTATCAAGTCAGCAGCTTCTCTAGTCTTAATCGATCACATGATCTCTAGTCATGGTCATGATACAGGCGAGTGCTTGCTGTGATTTATGATGTGGTGGGGGAAGCTTAATGATAGTGGAAACAAAAAACGTTGTAGTAACTCGCATGCGAGCTACTGAGGCGATTGTACATGATAGTAACTCGCATAATATGGTCGCACGGTTTGTGTAGTATGTAAAAAAAACAAGAGAGACAGTTTTTCCTAAATAGAAAATGCCATAAGTGTAAATAAAACGTAAGAAAAAATTGGTCCATGACATGAAGTGTGACGCAATAGTGACGTAACCAAGAAATAAAACATACAGGCTAATATATATAATAAGTAGAATTTCAATGAACTAAATCGATTAATCCTATTTAATAAAGTTACTTTACTAAGCGGTCAGTAGTTAATAAGTTGACTAAAACTTTTCGAATACGATTTGTGGTTTCAAGTTTCAATATAACTTGTTAGGGATGTAGCAACCCTTTCATTTTCCGCCCCTGTATTCGGAATATCATCCCCTTAGTTTAAATAAGTATCGTTTCAGACGGTCAACTGTTTGAAGGATTATTGGGGGTGAAAGGCCCAAAGGTGTTGACCGGTCCGAGGACAACCAGAGCTTGGGATTAAGTAAAGATTCAAATGCATGTTAAATGTGACTCTTCTACCATTAGAATATCTGCGGTATTGTGCGAGGGGTGATGGGGCGAGGGAGTGGTGAAGGGGAAGGGGTTGCTGCCGAACAAGCTTTTACAAAATATTCATATTCCAAGCTTGGATTATTCACGGTGCAAAAGGTTTTTGGAACAATCCATTTGTTAAATGGGATTATGCTTTAATACCGTGTTTGATCAAAATTTTAGAATACTTATAAAGTGTTCAATGTTGCCGCTAGATGGTATTCGCGCGTAGTCGGTTGATTTATGAAAAAAGGACAAATAAAGATTTTGATTTGTTTTGTTTTTCCCTCATTTATTTTATTTGTATAATCTACTTTGCAAACTGAAATGATCATGCACGAAATCTTAATAATAATCTAAATAACTAAAGCAGCGAATATAATAACTTTATTTGTATACAGACTATGAGATATTATATCCATGTTTGCTTAACGTGAAACGATACTTGGTCATTTTTGACTCGCGAAATATAGATGGCGATACTATACAGCAGGTTAAATATTATAAAATAAAACATGTTTTTTTATGTTTAAATCGTTTTATGTAAGTAACTATAAACGTGAATCAAAATCTAAAGCTGCAATTAGTTAGATGAATAACGTATCTACATTTTAAGCTTTCTTCCACTGACTGAAACCGCAAAAATAAGTTTTGAAAATGAATATTGCTATATTTTCTAGTTGAATTCCAATTTTTATATGACAAAAATTGCCAAGTATAGTTTCACCCAATACATTTGATTTTTTACTTTAGAT
Source organism: Panorpa germanica (assembly GCA_963678705.1). Classification (NCBI taxonomy): domain Eukaryota; kingdom Metazoa; phylum Arthropoda; class Insecta; order Mecoptera; family Panorpidae; genus Panorpa; species Panorpa germanica. Next base: position 2,557,806 of record OY783222.1, read on the forward strand.
CCAATGAGAACTAAATTATGCAGCATAGTTTCACAAAGCAATTAAATTTACTAAGGGTAAATTCTGCTTTATTAATAATTGCTATATGTGTTCTACATTTCTGCATGTGCAGAATAATAACCAGGGTTCGTTAGCATTGCACAAAGTGCATTTAGAACAAATAGTGACGTCATTGTTGATGTTCGTTTGTCAGAGACGACTACGATTGTTAAAGGAACAAGAGCGTCCTCAGTTAAGATTGTTTAATTAGTCATTTGTGTGTTAATTATTGCAGTTACACAATGAAGAAGCACATCGGTTCAAAGTAAAGATATGTCTAACTAGATAAAAGGTAGTCAAAGTAAACATAGCACGACGACATTTAAGTAACTGCAAACAGACTTTCTTGATACAAGCATGAAGCATTCATTATCTATGATTTTAAAATTTAAAAAACAATATTTAAAAAATAACGATTTAAATAACAGTTCATTGCACTCTGCTAATGTTTTGTTTTAATTATAAAGTGCACGTGTTACAAAAATTAATTTAAATACAATTAGAGATATTTAAATACATAAATCAAAAATTGTTTTTTAAATTTTGACAGTTTGCAATTAGTTGACCTTGGATTTGTTTATTTAGAAAAAAATATTTCTAAAATGTACACTCGCATAATTCACTTTTAGTTAAATTAATTTTATGGCATTTAAATAAAAAAAAGTAAAGTTAAATATGGGTTATACTCGTATTTAAAAAGATTGTGTGTTGTACGAGTATATGTATTAATTTAAAAAAATATTTGCACTAGTGTACATATTTTCAAAAACAAACATGCAGGTGCAAGTTAAAATATAACAAATAATGTTTACTAAACGCTGATTGGTCGGCAGTCTCCACATCAGAGTATCAGATCGTAGAAGGGGTGGGGATATTAGTGCTAAACTTGACTTGATGAAACATGTTCAAACTTGTTAAAAATTAATATTATGTATTAAATGTTAATACAATTAAAATAAAATTTAGTTGTGATTCGTCTTTTCGTGCGAAAGGTCGTCGCGCTGCGTCTGTGTTTTTTTTTTCAGATATATTTTAGACTTTTGTGTAGTGGAATAAATCGGACTACAGATGTTAATTAGAAATGTAAGTTTATATTCTGATATTTTATTACGTATACCCTTTTAAAAATATTTGTACAATCTCCTACTTTTTGCACTAATTGAGTTACAAAATAATTTAAGTTTAATTTGTGCTGTCATTTCTGTAATCAAATATTTCATCCTGCAATTAGCAAGGAATTTATTCCTGTTGTTGCTTGTATTTATGTACTATTACCTCCCTAATTTTCAAGCTAATAATTATAAATAGGATTGGAAGGATGCTCCAAGATAACGAACGCCTGGGCAAGGGCTAGCTAGGGCTTAAACATTTTCATACATACCCTCGGACTCGCAGATATTATAATTAGATTAAATACTAATTTACCGTATTAAAGAAATTGTGTTTTTAATTAGATTTTCAAAGCGATGTTATTTATTTGTTTTTCCTCGAATTATCAAATGCAAATGTACGTATTTATCTGGTTAATTAAAGTTAGAATAATATTTAACATTTTATTAAATGGGTATGGGTTTTGTTTTTAATCTGAAAGTAATTTAAATTAGCAGCTTTTAAAAAAACATATGAAAACTCATTAAAAGTTGAAATTAGAAGTAATATCATTGTCAAACGAATTTACGAGCATCTCCTTTGTTTGATTTTTTGTTTGGGCTTTTTTATTACTTAAAAATATTCTTATTTTTATGTCAAAGATAAATATAAAAAAAGAAACATTCTTAAAACAGGCCGTCATTAATTATTACTGTGTTAGTATGCAAATTATTTTTTAATCACTTTTATTGAATTTAATGTTAGATATACTGGTATAGTTCAAATTACGAGAGTTCGACGGCGACTCATACTTTAAAGAAGTTGTGGGGTATAAACTACCAATATAACTAAAAAGCACTGACTCACTTATTTTTCTATAATGTATATAGAAACGAATAAGATAAAATTCATTATCGTATTATAGATTTATACCGCTCTTATAACCTCTTTTAAGTATAAGTCGCCGTCGAACTCTCGCAATTTGAACTACATATATGTAAATCGCATAAACCCGGTATCAAACGAAGCTACGAACACCTTCAACATTGGACACATCGTGTGGTCGTTGCTAGACTAAGTGTATTCAACGTTCACGTTGGAAAATGTTCGGGCTGTTGTTGATCTTTTGACCTGCGTCAAAATTTATCTTTTTTTCCTACCCCCACCACACACTGGTTCCACATGTCATGCACTGCTGCACGAATCGTCCAACAAAGGAATGTTTAATACTTGAAAGTTTCTTGCTAAACAATTTCAGTGTCAATAATATCAACAAAGTAATAAAATAAATAATTCATTCGGTTTAAACATTCGTTCCACCGTGTAGCAGGAAACTTGCCATATCAATCTTCCAATATTTGACTCACACGTTGGATTAATACTAATAATGATTTGCTTCCCATTTAAGCTTTTTAAATTTTTTATTTAATGAATTATTTCTTTATGAAGAAATTATTGTAATACGTTAAAATCGTTTTGAATAATTAAATAAATATTTGAATATTCAATTTAAAATATTGAAACAAATTGAAATTATTTTGTTATCTTCACCTAATGTTATACACACATCGTATCTAATGGGTTAGAAATTAGAATTGCAAATCTTCAAGCTATTCGATAAATAATGATACGGTTACAAGCATGCAGTGTTGCTTAGTTTATTATGAGACTTAATTTAAGCAATAACTTACAGTACATAGATAACGTCAACCCATATAGGGAATAGACTAAGTCAACATCACTTCAAATACACCTTTAGATATGTAGTTCAGTAGCGCAGGTAAATAAGGGGTTAGATATACTCAGGACATATTTTAAATCAACTCTTTTTAGTTCACTTTTAATATATAATTTTCTTGTAGTCAAGAAAACGTAACTTCTGATTTCTAGTTCCCACTTCTGATTTGTTCCTACAGGTTTCCTTTGGAATATTAATTTCAAAGACTTCCTACGTCTTTGTAATCCACACGCCCACAAAATCTTAATTAATTGTTAGCAGTTTCTTGTATACCTCTAAGTTGGCTGCCACAAACAATTCAAATTAACACTGATATATAACACTGTGTATGTACCACTAAGACACGATATATGTAGAGTAAAAGTAAAGGATCCTAACCTACCTAGACCTAGAACTAGATGTAGAGGGCCCTGCGCCCTTACGGGTATATCTCACATCACACAGCCTAGCACAAAACATACATGGAGCCTTTTATTACAAACCCTAAGGCCTAAAGGGTCATGAGGGACGTATTAAGGTGGCTGTTGATACCAGGAACACAGGAATCTTGCCAGGTGACATTGAAGTGGAACCAAGCTGCAAATGGTGATAGGAGATGGTTTTCTGAGAGAAGTAGAGAGGTAGAGGGGTTCCACTGCGAGGGTTCTGGGAGTGACCCAACTTTTACATTAGGTATTCACCTGGCATGGTAGCTCTACATGCTAAACTGCTGACATATGAGTTTCGCTTCGAATTCCCAAGGTCAATCAACCTACCGCCCTTTGGATATATTATTTAAATAGCGTTTGGCTTTAGTTTAGATTTTGAATTTGAAAAAAAATGCGTTTAATGAACTAGTATGCGTTGTACATTATTTTGGTGATAAGGTTTCAACTTTTTTTACATTTCTATTTATATTATTGTACAACATATTAAGTTTATTGTGTAAAAATTTGAAGTCGATTGGAGTAAAACTGTCGGAGATAAAGAGTTTTAGGTCTTCACCTCTCTGTTCTGGTTTCGTCTTTCTTTGAAACTTTTAAATGCGTTTTTCACACAAAACTGTCTCTCTAGTGTGAAACAAGATGATCGATATATAAAACCGATTTACACAAAGATTATATAGAAGTATTGATCTACAACAAAGTCACAACTAGTATCTACAAATGACAACAACATATTTCACTTGTATCTATTTAATGGCGAACGATATATCTCCCACAGCATGTAGCTAATTATTTACATAAATTTGTCAGGCTATTCTCCACTCGTACGAGGATGTTCTCCTCCCCTATAATAAACTTAAGCATTATTGATAATGTTAACATCATATTTTATCTAAAATAAATGATAATAGAAATATATGTTATGATAATATTTGAATCTTATAAGTATGATATATTATTATAGTATATAAGTATTGTAGCATATATATCATAAATAGAGCTGCTACAATGCCGTTATCAAATTGACAAAGTTTTTTGGCGTTGGCACCCTTGTAGAAATACTATTGATCACTACCACCGAGTTACAATCTTAGCGAGATGTGTCGTATTTATTAAAATATGCGCTGCCGACTGTAAAGGGTCAGAGGTTAAAATATATAGCTATGGTAGAGAGATTTTTTAAATTATTTTTTACAGCTACTGTATATCCTTATAACACTAAGACCTACTAAATTAAGTAGACCTTGAAACATGTAATATTTATCAACTTATAATTTTCGTAGCATATTTGTCATTTATTTATTTTACCCGCTACTTTTCCAAAATAAATGAGGTGGGGGGAGATATTTTGTAGTTCTACATTTTAGGAGATTATAAATATGCAAACACTAAATTTGAACGAGATTTAATGTGATCTGATAGAATGGGAAGACCTTACTGTCAGAGCTTTATTTGTTGCAACAAAGATCTCTTGCTGTACTTGCAGTTCCAGATAGTTAAGAGAGAGGAGGGGGGGGGGGTTGTTAGATTTTGTCGATAATGTTTTTTGACGACACAGTTAATATATAATTATTTTTATATTATATTTTTTTCAAAATTTTATTATTCCAGCCGGTGCCCATGATTAGAAAAATACTTTTTTAAATATAAATCACATAAGACACAGAGATTAGATACTAAGTTATCTCTTGCTAATCAGAATTATTTTTCAAAACAGCAAATGCGTTCATTCAACCCTTTAAAGAATTCTATATCAGATACAGAAAGCTTTAATTCCTACGTATGACAAAAGCACTACCAACTAAAGCTCCTCTAAAAGCTTTCCGCCTCACTTTAATTTAGCATTAGCGTTGGTTGCACCAGTGACTGTAGTACATCATCCAGACAATTCACAGTGGGTGGTTATTTTCAAGGGGTTTGTGTTTTAGAGGGGATGCCCGACAACAGGATACCGTTCTATGTGCATTGCAGTTACAGTACAACCAACTACCCTTAGAGAAATATGTTAATTACGTAGACTCTTCGCCTGGAAAAGTAAATTTAACGTGGAAGACACATCACTTAGGCCTGCCTGACGTATGTTATTTATGAAGAGCCCTTCATGAATGCCTTAGAGTTTTTACGCTTTTACCATGGTGTGTTAGCGCCTCTCGTGGTACACTGCTGAATTAAATAGAAAGGAAAAGTTATGTATTTTTATTTTATAAGGATTTAAGCTAATAATCAAGTAACTATTCATTTTACAGAGTAGTTAACTTCAAAACTACGAGTACTATTATTTTCTTATTTTAATAACTCAGATGTTCTAAAGGGCTATACCGACCTACTGCTGCGATTTCATATTTTAGAATGAAATGATATTTCTATACCTTACCAATATTACCAGTCATATAAAAATTGGAATTTAACTATTTTATCAAAGTTTTACGTATTTTATTTTACTTTATAACGTTCTTTAATCAACTAGTTAAAATATCACCCTATAGAAATATGTGACAAAAATATTACATGAGTGGTTCTGTTTCTTTATGTTTTAACTATAAATTTTTATTACAATTTAATTAACAGTGTAATGTATACCTGTATAATTTTAAAATTATAAGGCGAATATTTATATAAAAAATATTTCAGGCTTACTTCATAAAATAGGGGTGAATTTTAAGAAGGGTTATAAAACAAAATTAATGTTAAATTAATTGCTTAATTTATGGCGTCCAACGTCTTTTGCGTCCTGGTTCTTGCGTGCTTGTAAGAGTATTTGCGTTGAAAGCAGAATCTTGGTCTTGAATCTACGGTACAAGTAAGTCTAAGTCTATAAGATATTTTCCAGTGGCTCTCAATATTTTGTAATCCGTCATCTAAGATGATTTTTAAATATGTTCAATTTGAAGAAAGTAAATTTCAAAAAAATTCGTGCTTAGTTCGGATGGATCTAACCCATAAAATATGATGAAAAAATATCCTGAAAGTCGTTCAATTAATTCAAGGTGTACAGTGAGATATTAAAGCGCTCATATTTCACATGCAGGACTCTTACACATTATGAAAAAGATATTGTTTTAACGTTTATTTCCAGAACAGATTAAAAACAAAATTAATATATTGTACAGGAATAGATTAGAAAAATTTTAACTATTTTTTAGATTGTTTGATCACTTAGTAAAAAGGATATGAACGTTTTTAAAGTGTGTTTGTATTGAGTACAATCACAAAAAAAAAACCAAGCGATTACACGTTAGCCTAAGATTGTCACTAGTAGACTACCCTAAGTCTTAATCCTCAAAAGCTTCCATTTAAAGTAACTTAACATGTTTAAAAAGCTCTGGTTAAAAAGCTTGTAGATTATTTACTGTTGCTGCTACAAAAAATTATAACTTTTGTGATTATAACATGCGATATAAACCCTGAAGAATAAAACAGAAAGACGAGGGGTGTTTTTCTTAGTCAGCTATATAAATTATTATTATTTTAATTGAGTTTTTCACAATTATAGTGTTATAAATTACTCAGTATACTTTTGTGTAAAGACCTACCTTTCTACATCTAGAACTCTATAAAAAGTTCACGCACTTTTTTTAATATCTTGATTTATTTACTTTATTTATTAGGATTTATTAATTGTCAAGTGAACACCATCATAAATTTGGGAATTTAATTGTTTTTACAGTAAGAATTACTGCGTTTTCATTGTTGCTTTAGGGTTAATGATTTAGCTATCGTTAAGGTTTATTTATTGTTAGCGTTTATTAATTTTCGGGTCGGTTGCTCAATTTTAATTGGTTATTATTTTCACGTAAATTTCTCAAATATTTGATAATAATCAATTTTAATTAATGTGCTATGGTCTTCACTTAATTAATTAGGAAAACTATGTTGATCGAAAAGTTTTGATAATACTAGGAAGGTGAAATAAGTCTTCATTAAATGATTTCGTAGAAATTAACACATGTAAAATTATACAGATAGCTGTTTGTAAAATGTTGAATGTTCGTGCTTGTAATTGTATCTATAAGCCGTCTAATACAACCCAAACGGGTTTAGTTAACCGAATAATGAATTCACTGAGAAATAAAATGCATAGTTCGAGTTGTGTGCTCTGCAGTAGATGGAAAATGTTTTGAATGTTATTTACATCAAAGCGGATGACTTCTGAGATACGTACCAGTGACTTTAGGTGTTGCTGGTGCGACGGTTCATTTATGTAAATTTTACATACGTTTTAATATGTTCAAAATCATCAAAACTATTTTGAACCGTCAATCCATTAACAAAATTTTATATTTTCATTAAATACCCGTATTAACAGATGCACGTAATAAACTGGAAACAATAAAAAAATGATTACCATTATAAATTCGCTAATTCAATAGTCATTTGTTGTAGAACCATTGTCAAACAATTCGATAAACACTGATGCAATAAAATGTTCATTTATTTGCAGAATCAAATTAATATTTCTAAATTTATGGTCATAACCTATAAAATTTGTTTAAAATCCATTGTTCTTTTTGATTATTATAGTCATTGTCTGATAATTTACAGCTAAACTATAAAAATTATATGTACAAAATTATATGAATAGCGACCGATTATATTGTTTATTTTAAAAGAAATTTATTGAAAATCATATTCATAAAATTCATTCATTCCCCCCTCTTTTCCATTTGAATATCCTACTGTCAATAATTATCTCATTTGAAATGTTGGCGCCATAAATATTTACATTTCAAATATATCAGTTAGTCTGACACTGCTATAGTACGCTGACTATATATAAATAAATAATATTCTAATTAACATCCTGATAACAAAGAAATACAATCATCCACAAGAATTGCCTACACTACACTTACAAGTCCATCGATGTATTTAACCTAAATATATTTATTATGTACGAAAGTCACTTCTCCTGCAAAAGAGACACTCTCACAGATTTTCTTCGTTACAAGAATCAAACTATAGCTACATTTATTAACTTTAATACAAGTCTTCCACTGGCAACTTCAGTATTTTAATAAAAACAAAATATAAACATAAATGCGTGTGTGTATGTGTGTACAGTAATCAAATAAGTGACACCACAGACCCAAAAACAGAAAATAAATTGCATAAAACATATAAAGAAAAGATGAAAATAAGAAAAACAAGTTATTACAAGTCAATTTTCTGGATACATTTATTTTCACATACTCGTCTAATGCAATTTGTGAGTATTATGTTACAAAAATAAATGAAACTTTTGTGACATAGAAAGAAAAACACAAAATAAAATCAAATAAAAAAAACACGTTGTCATGAGAATGCTTTGATCTTTCTTTATGAGTGGTTTTCTTTTGTTTTTAGGAAAATATTTGTAGAGGAAAAGTAACGTATGCATATGATTCTGCTATTTATTTATTTCTTTAAGATTGTATAAAAACTTTTATATCAAACAAAATATTTAGATATTACTGTTTCAGTAATTACTAATATTAAAATACTAAAATTCAGTTAAAATATGCTTGTCTGCTAAACACAGTTACCTAAAATACATGTTTCGTGACCTATTTTATTGCCTTTAGCAAAATAAAGCTTCTAAAAGTATTGACGAACATTTAGCCCGCAGAAAACTGCAAAAACAATTAGATATATTTGTAGAAATAGCCTTAAAGACTTAACCTAAAATTATATGGATATATATTAATTAATTAATTGTTTATTGTTCGCCTTTCGGCTTTACAATCTACATTCTTAATACATTTCATATACTTCAACTTACAATTAAATTTACATTATTCTAGACCTTTTTATTTCCAAAAGTACTTTCTGCTTCTTCTTCTCTAGATCCTCTTCCTTCATTTTCCCTAGTCTTCCTTCTGTACTGGTCTATTCCCTAATCTATTTTTCTGGGCTGAAGTTTAACTATTTCCTCGCTACTTCTTTCTTTTTCCTGCTTCCCTTCACTGCCTCTTTTAGTACTTCCTTTCTCTTCCTGTTCCTTGTGCAACCCAGCCACCAGCTTATTTATTATCCTGTTTTTTCTTTCCTTCTTACTATTTCCGCCATCCACCTCTTTCCTTCACTGCCTTCCTTTAATAGCTGGCCAATATTCCTTTCGTAATACTACTTTTTCCTTACACTCAAACTTAATGTGCTCCAGTGTTTCGTCCTCCGCTCCGCTCCGCACACTCTACACTTTCTTTCCTCACTACTTTCCCAGTATCTGTTTCCTTTTTCCTCATTTCCCAATCTAAACCTTGCTGTCCTTCTTATGTGTTTTATGTCTTTTTCTATAAGGTACTGAGGCACATTATTTTCCCATAACCTTTTATATCTTGTATTGTAGTTGCCTTTTTTTAAATAATTATTTTTTTTTTTTTTTTTTTTTTATATTTATTTTCTTCTTTGCCTTGACTTTCATTTAAATAATTAATATATATATATATATATATATATATATATATATATTAATTATATATAATTATTATATTATAATTATATTAATGTATATATATATTAATATATATACATTAAGTTTGAGTATATATACGAGTATATGTATATATTCATATATATGTATATAAGAAAAAGTAACAGTTCTACATTTTATTATAACAGTAAAAAGAATTTAAAAAAAGTCAAATTCATTGGGGGATTTACTGTCCCCTAAGGTTCGTTGTCTTATATTTGAATATATCCGATTAAAGATAATCTTCTGGTAATACAAAAAACGGTACCTTTTCCGTTTTTTGACTACTAAGTAGATCTTCAAAGCTTCTTAAGCATTCTTTTTAAAAATAAAATCAAAATTGTATTATTTTAAAATGAATTGTTTCTCATTGTAGTATAATTAAATTATTAAGTAATGATATATACAAATATAAGGGCAGCTATATAGTTAAAACAAGATTGTCTTGAGACAGTATTGCTTTTGTTGTAGAAACAGTGTGCTATTTTATCTTAGGAGAGATATTTAAGCGTCTAACTAAGTGAGTTAATATAGTAGCTGCTTTAATGTGTTCATATAGTGCTGTTCCTCTCTTTCTCTGATAAAGAAGCAATTGTGTCTCAAGTCTACGCACTATCCTATTGTTTATTAATGCGAAACATTACTTCATGGTTCTACAGTTAGATATAGATGGCAACAGTGTACTAAAATGACAATCGATTTGCAATTTTCTACTAGCACTCAATGTTTTCATATATAAAAATGTTAATAACTTTGCACACGATTGAGCTATTTAAACCATATAAACTTTAGGAGTTAGATAAATGTTTAGGCTTTGTTTATAAATAAATCATTAATTAGTAAATCAATTATTTAGAAACATATAGCGTGTTGAAAAATCAATTTTGTATGTTCTGTTAATATTTTTATACATGCATTCAGGGATATGCGTTTCATATTTTCCAGTGGTTGCAAATTTCGTTTTTACATAGTTAAATAGTTAATATTATGAACTAGTTTTAAATATGTATACGAGTATATCAATCGGCTTCCTCTTTGCCTTCCGTATTTGATACGATAAATTCGATACGTTTGATGAAGACTTGTGTGTTTGTATAACATTCTTTTCACGCTCTATTTTCTTTATTTATTCTTTTTTTACATGCTCGCTAGTACTTTTAGTAAAATATATAAAATTATTTCAACTTCTCTGTTCGTATTTTAATTATACGTTTCACTCATCTTCTCCTCTGCTTTACTTACAGTTATTCTTCATCATTTTGATGAAGAGGGGGTAGGTGGAGAGATACACCATGTTATTACACTTTGTGATTAGTACATATCTGAAGGACGACTGAGTTCACCCATAAAACGCTAAATATTACTGGGCGCCCGGAATAATTAAACGATGTGCGGAATATCACGTCCGGGGTCAAATATTACTAAAGTCACGTACGCATCTGCATCATAATTTTGAATTTCATTCGATAAAAGTCTATTCTAAAAATATAAAATATGCGGATTATTTTACTGTAGTATAAACTTGTATGTTCCAATAACTATGGCTACGTGCAAAACGTAAGCGGTATTTTGATCTACGTACGTATAAACCATGTGTTATTTAATAGAAACATCTACCCTACGATATAGTGACATATTGATAAACATGTTCTCATGATAAAATGTGTTAAAGCGCTTTCATCCCACATAAAAAGTCAGATATCACAAATAGTTGATTCTAGTGTGAGAGAGCATTAAAATTTTTATGTTGCTACTAATTCTTTTTAAAGTACGTATGTATTTTAACAATAGCAAAGTCATAATGAACACACGACTTTTATAAACTGCAAAACGCTTGAGAAACTAACAAACGACTAGCATTCTTAAAACTTTATTCAAAAAAAGACTATTTATTCTAAAACTTGTGCCATTCATTACAAAAAGCTAACACCCCCAACAAACACATGGCTGCACTATTATTCACTATACGGAGAAAGCATTCGCGTACACGGAAGGAGACAATAAATTAGAATTTGCTTCTAGAAGAATTGGAAAATTATATGCGGACGGCTATGTTGAGAACGTATTCCCATTTCATTTTTCAAACGCTGTGTGTAAAAGTACATATACAAGTAAATCGATACAATAATTCAAAGTTTTAAACTATTTTCATACAGCCGTATATAGCTATTCCTTTCTATTACATTGTTATCGCAAATATTTTTACTCTTTCTTTCTCATTGTCGTTGGATATCTAGCTAGCTGCTTCTTCGTGTTTCTGACGTGCTGGTCTACTGATAACACTGCAATAATAAAGTTCTATTTTTGTTATTGTTATTTTATAATACACTAAACGTTAAAAATATTGTTATAGTCCAAGATTCCAGGACCGGCAGACATCACTTATTTTCTGATGAACAAAATGTGTAAGATTGAGTAGTGTTAGTATGTACAATGATCGTATGCTTACCTGTATCAGAAAATAAGTGATGTCTGCCGGCTCTGGGATTTCACTCTATTAGGAACAATAGTCTAATCCTGTGTAGAAGTGTTATTTTCTCTAATGTTAATACTTTGATTAACTTTAGTAATAATTACTCATTAGCAAGAATGGTTTATGATTCTATAGTCTTGTAAGTTTCTTTTCTTTTGTTATTATATTTAAAATCAAACATTATCTGATATCATTATATCTGTGCTATTTTAATGTAACAGAGATGACTTCTTATGTAAGAAACTTAATCTTATTTTCTAATGTATATAAATTTCACAACAAAGAATTTAATACCATGAAACGAAGTACCAAACAGTTCTTTCTGATCAAAAGAAATTTCACTATGTATTGCTCCAGAGAATCTTTTGGCAATAATGAAATAGCATCGACCTACAAAGAGGGGTAGTATTCTCCCCCAGGACCAGTTATAAAATAGGGAACAATAACGAATAAAATAACAAGATGTAATATTAACGAAGCAAACATAAAAAAGCCAAATACCAAATATTTTTAAAGGTTTTTTTTTTCTTTTGTATAAAATATTAAAAACGATATTCAAATACGTCATTGTTTACTTTCCTTTCATTCGCCCCTCCCCCACTCGTTATTCTAGTAACCCAATCTCCTCTTTTATCCCATTTTATTCATTCGCATTTTATCATTTGGGATTCATATATTCGGGTTCTTCTTCTTCCTGCTGTCTTGCTCTTTCCTATTTTCTTTTTTTTATTTCTCTCAGCGGCTTGGCGTGGCGTTATTCTGGCCTCGTTTTAATACACAATTTATATCTGGAGCCAAAACATTTGTATCCTTGATACAAGGAAGTGTTTTATAAGACTAAGGACGTCGACCAGTAAGGTCGTTGAGTCCTCTGAAGCATAAGCAGACAATCTGGGACTATGGCCTCGATTCCACCAAATAAAACACATTTTATACAACGAGGACTGTTACTGTTCTTTGAGATATAGTTGAATTGTGATCGTAGCATCGTCCGAAAGATGAATCGTGTGAATTGTTGGACGAAAACTACTTGGGTAGAAATAAATGCAGCTTTTAACTAAAGCAGCTATTTGAAAAATATAAAATGTTTTTTTTCTAATACGATACAACAATTATAGTATATGTAGATTATATTTCTAGAAGAAATTAACGATACTAAATATCTTTGAGGACTTGTTTTCTAGCCAGGAAGTAATTATTTTTATTTGCCTTTTAATGTAATACAGATTCAATGTAATATATAATTTCCGCGCTATTCTTCTTAAATGTGCAGCCTTACCCTAAGAAAATGACGTCTAATTTTTCAAGTGATCGTAAGAAATGTGATTTTTCTTGTTCCTTCTAAAAGTTTTTATTACTCACGTTATTTTCTTGTATTTTGTTTTCAGGTTTAATTTCCATTTTTCAGACTGATAATGAATGTAACACATAAGAATGCATTGCTAAAGAAGTTTCACTTAAGACACTTTATTTATAATATTTTACAATATATTAAGTTTATTGTGTAAAAATTTGAAGTCGATTGGAGTAAAACTATCGGAGATATAGAGTTTTAAGTCTTCACCTCTCTGCTGGTCTGCTTTCGTGTAATTTTGAAACTTTTAAATGCGGTTTCTCACACTTAGCTTTTTCAGAGTCGGTGCCCTCTCTAGCTCAAAATCTACTAGACCGATTATTTTAAAATTTTGCACACACTTTCTTTACATAAATACCGAGGTAACGCTGTCGAGTTTTTTTTAATTTTTTAATTGTAACGTATTTTAAAATAACACAGTTTCTGATCTGAAGGTATTTTGACTTTTAAGTGCTGTAAAAAATTCAATATCAATAAAAATCAATAAAAAAAGAAAAACTCGACAGCGTTACCTGCAGAAACTTATCAACTATTGAAATCATTTTGAGTTTAAACCGCTCTTTTGTTAAAATAAGAAAATAGTGGACAAAAACAAAATCAGTAGACCCCTAAATTATGGAAACATAGAGCCCCAAAAACATGTAATAATGTAGAACATTATTAAGAACTAATAAAAATAAATAAAAAGCGACAGCCACCGTACTTATTTATTGCATGACTGGGTGTTGAGAATACAATATAGAAATAGTTTAATAATAGTCGTACATTAATAAAAAAATTGAGTAATTTAATACAGTAGCCTAAATTAATAAAATAGAATGTAAATGAACCTTCTTGTAGGAACTAACAAATCCAACTTTCCTGTCCCACTTCTGAAATATATCCACATTAATTAGAAAGCTAGGTTAAGTAGAGTAAACAGCATGTTCAAGGGTAATAAATATATTCCACATGACCCTACGGGGTAATTAACATCCGGGTAATTAAAAAAGATCATTTTAAAAGCTATAAATATTTAAATAATACGTCCATATATATGTTCATTTTCAACCAGCTCACATAATGTTATGTATGAGATTATTAAATTCTCATTGCGTGTAGAGTACTCCCCCTAGTATGTACAGACATTCATCCATCCCTTATTTAATTACCCCCAGTGTGACGGAACGTATGTAGAGATTATTATAGAAGGAGATACATTTTTAATAGCTGGTACTTTTAGTTTTCTGGTACTTGACTTATATCTGACCATGTAATATTCATACTTTATGCTACATTGTTCTTCTGGAGAATCTTTCGGTGGGTTTTCTAAAACATCCACCCACTTACTGGTCGGGCCAGCCTTCTCGACAGGGCTGACAGCATGTAATATAAATGTATATGTTAACTATAGAACATTGATGTCCATAATACGGGCCTAGACATAATTTACTCTTGAAAATAGCCAAATTTTTAAAGCGTATTCCTTTTTTACAAGTAATTGACCACCCCTGTTACTATGTTTGCAATAGTTTCTGGCACATAGCGATATCCTTCTAGCTATAAGCATATAGTATCAAAAAAAGAAAGTGAGATAGTGTAAGATAGAAAGGGACAGCAATATATATATGTATAACTGAGGGTCTATGTTGTAACAGATGAATATTCATAAGGGGCTTTAATTTAAGCGCGACTGGTGCGCCTGAAGAGACTTGTATGTATGTGTGTGTGTGTGGAAATGGTACTAACTCAACTCAGTGGTTTCATACAGTGGTAGTGGGTAAGGAATAGTAGAGTCCTGTAAGTCCTGCAGGCGACAAGAGCACTCAACCTTTTGTAGAAGGTGTTATGCGTTATTTGTTTCGTTTTTACAGGTGTTACTCGCGTATTTACATATATTTTTTTCAAGTATTTTATCAAAGGGTTTTTAAAATTCATATTTGCTGAAAAACTTAACCTTGACTTTAAACCTTTTACCATTGAAACTCCTAATACAAATTAAAAACTATTATTTTCCAAACTTTTCATGTTTTAATTACACAACGCATGTTTCAAGCTAATTTAAAGGTTAATTTTCGTATTAGTAAAGTAAAAAATAATAGTAAAAAAAGCATATTTTTGATAATGTTTTTTGACGATACAGTTAATATATAATTATTTCTATAATTACTACATGATAAAATGACATTTAAATAATACTTTGTGAAATTTTCATAAATAAATATCATAATATACCATATCATAAAAATACCCCTCTTAGTATTTCTTAGGTAATTTTATATTTTCACTTAATATCTTTGATACTTTGGCAAGATCTCTAAAATCAGTTCAATCATTAGTTTTAAGGCAAACTTATATTTCAAAAATACAAACTTTTTTATATTTAATTTGTTAAAATGAAAATGTTATGACCCTCTGTTGAGGTGGATTAAAAGGCCCTCCCACTTTAACCATCCGGGTTATTGTGGTACCCTCATCGTCCACTGGTTGCCCTAGCCCACCCCAACCCTTTCTTTAGCCCGGGAGGCTCTTGATCCCATGTTATTTACTGTCTACTCTGTGTTAAATCTCAACTTTACCGAATGTCCATTTAATATGCATTAAAACTCTGGGTCATACGCGTAGGTCATATTTTGTATATGTTAATCTTATGTATGTGTATATAAAATTAGGTTTATATTCGTTAATATATGTGCGACCTTCAATATGTTTTACGCCGGCTCTCTGAAAAGGTAACTGATTTTACAAAACAACGAGAAAATATGTAATAATTAAAGCTTCACTATTTTGATTAAAAGGAAAAACAAAATGGATTGATTGAGATTAAATTTGTATTTCTTATGTATCTGATTTGAGAAAGAGATATTTTGACATGCAAAATTAAGGAGCTCTCTATTTAATAACTAAAAATAATACCATAAAATTTATGTGGATACTAGGACATTGTGGAATAAGAGGAAATGAAATTGCGAATAAATTGGCAAAGGAATCAATAAATTTGGAAATTGAGATGAAAGTGAAATAACCTTTATATGAAATTTTTAATATAATCAAAAAATTAAACTACAATTTGAGAAATCAAGATTTCATTAAAGGAAAAGATTATTATATGTTACATCTAAATGTAAGTAAGAAGAGATGATTTAGAAATGAGTCCCGCAACATTGTATCAACTATAATCAGAATCAAAAGTAATCATTGTAAAACTCCAGCTCACCTGTACAAAATTAATATTAAATCCGACGATAGATGTCAATGTGGTGAAGAAGGAACTTTGGATCATATTAAATTTGAATGCATAAATTATAGTTTAGAAAGAGCAAAATTCAATAGAAAAATATTAGATGTGATTAAAACTTCTCCTGTTAATACTAAATCTTTGTTAAGTGATTCAAAATTAATTAGCGAATTATTGAAATATTTAGAAATGTGTAAAATAGAATTGTAAATTGTAAAATATGTATAAAAAATGTTTGATGGTGGCGACGAATGAAAGTAAAGGCAAATAAATAAATTTAAAAAAAATATTTGTGTAAGAATTTGTAGAGGCTTGAATAACGAACAATATTTAATCAATCAGACAACAACGAATACTTTCATAGAGTGCACAGCTCTAGTATTTAATTCAGTAAGAAATATTCCATCCAAATAAATTATATTACGTTTCATTTAACGAACTCTATGCATGAAATATGATTTAGAGGGGATAGGTAAATATTCCGTGAACTTGAAACTGTGATTCTTATTTAACTTAATAAAACTCGCGAAAGAGATATTGGTAAAAATAAAGAAAATAAATGAAAATAAAAAATAAGAAAGTTGTAAAAATAATACACTCCTTTTAGACACTATGGCTCAACATTTCATCGAATATTTCACAGGTCATTGCGCATGTGCAGCTGGAGTTTCAGTGATTGCATCCTTGGGGCAATGTCAGACCGATTTCATTTTATTTTATCAAACGTGAAAATTCGAGAAGAACTTTTATTTTTTCTATGTTTTTTTTACATGGAGTTAATCCCTATTTATTTATGTTTGAATCACATAAATGTGCACAAACTAAATCGTAAAATTAATATAAAAACAACAAAATTTGAGTTCAAACATCGTAATATGAATATGCAAATTCTTTTGATATCTTCTCCTTATAACGATAAGAGCTTTTGTCTTTTTAACGTAAATATATTATATAAATTAACGAACTTTTTATGCGCATACAATTTCACGAGATTTTTCGTCTACTTCCTTTTATAGCCTCTCTTCTTCTTCTTTTTCAAAGTTTTGTAAATCTCATTATGGAATCAGGAATTCACAAAATATATTATTCTCAAAGTTCCTACAGTTTGTTATAAAAACATTGACTTCTTTATCAGAGCGAAACGTAAATATTTCAAATAAAGTAGTTTAGCTACTGCCTCCTAGTTGGTGCTGATCCTGATCCTAACTTGGAAGGAAATCCCTTAGTAAGTTTTAAACGAGTTTCGCAAGAACTAAATTAAATGCATTATATATTCTTTGAGATATAGAAGATGTCGATGGAACCGTAAATTTAATTACAAGTATACTGGTTTATATTATAGGTGAATTATTGTTTCAAAAGTTTGTAATTGATTTTGATCTCGATTGCAATAATATCATTTAAAGTAAATTGCATTAAATGAACCAGAAACTCAGATAGCTCAGCAAAGCAATGCAAAGGAAAACTGTTTTATAGAAAATGCAAATACTTTAAAAGTAGTGGAAACTATTGAACGAAGTAAAAGTTTGATTTTTCCTGGAATAAAACTTCACTTGAAAGTCACTAGGTATTCTTGAATGTCTTCAGTACTCCAGGAGATCTTCAGGGAATACACGGAAATATTTATTCAGATGTTAATCTCTTTTGCAAACATTCTTTCAAAAGTTTTTATGCATAAATAAATAATGTTTATTTATTTGTATATTTACGAGATTCAAACTATCCGGAACCTTTAGTTTGTTCAACAATTTAACTCAAATGTAAGGTGCTGCCATTCATCGTTAAAAACTGCAACTGAAATATCTGATTGGATAACTATATATACTTTTAAGGGGTGAGGGTAAGGTTCAAACGATAAAATAGAAGCACATTTTCGATAATGTTTTTTAACGACACAGTTAATATATAATTATTTCTATAATTACTACATGATAAAATGACATTTGAAGAATACTTTGTGAAATTTGTATAAATAAATATCATGAAATGAGGCATTGACAGCGAATCTCCGCAGACGTCACAAAAAAAAGGTTCATTGCGGTGTCACTCATAACTCATCACTGGATTTTCTGAAATCAAAAAACCAAAATAATTTCATTAGTTGATAAGTTTCTAGAGGTAACTCTGTTGAGGTTTTCTTTTTTTTATTGATTTTTCAATTTTTACAGCACTTAGAAGTCAAAATACCTTCAGATCACAAACTTAGTTATTTTAAAATACGTTAAAGTAAAATAATAAAAAAACTCGACAACGAGTGTGCGAAATTTCAAAAGAATCGGTCCAGTAGATTTTGAGCTACAGAGGGCACCGACTCTGAAAAAGCGTATTTAAAAGTTTCAAAGTCACACGAAAGCAGACCAGAGAGGTGAAGACTTAAAACTCTATATCTCCGACAGTTTTACTCCAATCGACTTAAAAAATTTACACAACAAACTTTATATATTGTACAATAATATAAATAAATAAAAAAAGAAATTTCAAAAAAAGTTGAAACCTTAACTATACCCCCCCTTAAATCGTTGTAAACTTCCAAAACTATTGTTGTTGGCCAAAACATTCGAAACCCTTGATTAAAGCCAAAAAAAATCACGTTGCAGTGTTATTATCCTACTCCGGAAGATAGTTCCGGTATAGCAATAACATTTTTAATTAAAATATGTATTTGATTTCAACTAAATTAATAACACATTCTTTTTTTTCCAGGTAAGATGCATCCTCTAATATTTCTACACACAATCTTCATTTTAAATGAACGGGGTAAGATAAAATATATTATTAATTAAAAACTAAAATTATCATAAATCTAATAAGTATAGCAAAGTTATTTTTGTTCACCTCCCGTGTTCTTAAACCTACCTTTCTCTTAGCCAATATATTTAAAACCATTTTTTATTTGAAATTAGTATTTCATTTTTATTAGCATTTTTAATTTTGTTAATCAAATGAAGTATAAAATTAACTTAAAAAGATGATGTTAATTAAGTCGCAAAGACCCTCACCTCTCCCTCACCTTCTTCTTTTATTTAACGGTAAAAGATTGCCAGTGGAATGGGTTACCTTCCTGTAATGGAATATGGAGATTTCACGCCGGTGACAATTTTCTGATTTTTTTTCTTGTATATAAAGAAATTTTATAATTGACATTTTTGTAAAGATTCGCAGGAATTTTAATTTGTTTAAAATACGTGTTTCAGTATCTTCTTTGGGAATATTTATTTTAAAAAATACGTTAGACTTGATTCATTAAAACTAGACCATTTTTTGTGCTGAATTTTTACCCATAGAATTCTATTGTTTATTAACTAAATTAAATTATTAATTGACTTAATAAAGTATGTAAAAATTGTTCTGAAAGTATTTTAATTATAAATAGTGTTATCATACTTCTGATGTGAATGTAGAGACAACACCATGGGCGTCCACAGAACTTTTAACAGGGGCGGATAACATAATCGCAAAATATTTGTATTATTTTAAACTTGTGTAGTATTTTACTTAAGGTGAAAAGTTACATGGCCATACTATACAGCAGGTTAAATATTATCAAAAAAACATGTTTTTTTTGTTTAAATCGTTTGATGTAAGTAACTATAAACGCGAATCAATGTGTTTGAACATTTTTAAAATAAGACTTTTAATTAAAGCACGCTCTATAACATTTTAAAAGAATTTCCAAAATTAGGAGTTAAACACATTCTTTAAAGACAATTCAAACAAAGAATAAAAGTATTTCTATTTCTATGCTTGTAGAATTCTTTCTAATTTTAGTTTCGTAACTAAAGGGAATTTTAAATACCGCAGTTATTTTGTTCTATTTTTAGAAGTACGAGATATGTTGGAATGTAAATATGCAATTAACCAGATAATTCTTTTTTTGTACAAAAACTCACAATGATTTGTAGAAAAATTCTTGTAGCAGTAATTATGTTTACAAATTCCAAACTAATTTTAAGTAGTGATTGTTACATCAGTAGATGCTCTTGCTCATCGACATCCTTTGACAATTTATATTATTGTACAACATATTAAGTTTATTGTGTAAAAATTTGAAGTCGATTGGAGTAAAACTGTCGGAGATATAGAGTTTTACTTTAGAGATTAAACTTTTAAATGCGGTTTTTTTTAATTTTTTAATTTTAACGTATTTTAAAATAACAAAGTTTCTGATTTTTGCCATGAAAAATCAATAAAAATAGGCAGCGTTACCTGCAGAAACTTATTAACTAATGAAATCATTTTAGTTTCTCGATTTCAGAAAATCCAGTAATGAGTTATGAGTGGCACCGCAATGTTACTTTTTTTTGTGACGTCTGCGGAGATTCGCTGTCAATGCCTCATTTCTTGATATTTATTTATAAAAATTTCACAAAGTATTCTTCTAATGTTATTTTATCATGTAGTAATTATAGAAATAATTATATATTAACTGTGTCGTCAAAAAACTTTATCGAAAATATCCTTTCGAAAGGTTGTACACTACTGATTTTCAACAGCTACTTGTAATTACAGCCGAGCCAAGTGTCAACCTTTAAATATTTACGATAAGTGTATTTTTACCACATCAGTTAAAGTAACGACACACATTTTTTTGTACTCGTTGTACAAACGCTTGATGTGAGTAAATAACAATGGCGTTAAAAAGCAATCAATACACGTCTAAAGAAAACAGAATTCTAAACATACACTGCCAACGTAACGTGAACGTAAGCGTAAGCCCAAGGGAACTATTTAACGGTTTGTTAATTTGTTTTAAATAAACACGTGGTTAACTACCGGTTAAAATTAACTGACTGGTAAGAAACTAAAATGTCGTGTCTTAGTGTAATACAATAAAAGAACAAAAAGGAAAAGATTTGAAGAGATATAAATGATGATTGTTGACAATAAAGAAGAAGAAGACGATACAATGTTGTCGTGTTATCGCATAATGATTATAAACGTTGTTTTTTTAAGAGTGATAGAGAGAGAAATATGTTAGAAAGTCACGCACGGGTTGTATTATATTTAGTTTTAAAAATATTTACCGTAAAACTCGCACTAGATGCATTGGACTTATTGCATATTACTAGGTACTCTAGACTTCCAATTTCTTTATCTTGAAATTTTACTCTCGCTTCATAGTACTCTGAACTGCGATAAAGGCAAAGAGAGAGATAGCTACCGAGTGTTCTTTATGTCTCTTTCTAGCCGAGCACTGCGTCTGCTTGCTTGCTTACCCCCCACCTCACCGCCAATCATCCAAGCCAGCAGCAGCGGGTTGGCTAGAAAGAGACAGATAGAACACTTGTCTGCTGTCTCTCTTTGTCTTTATCGCTTCATTTTACACGCGGCTGTACCCTTCGCACACTCTATTCTTACATTTCTATGGGTAACACATTTAACCCTTTTAAATCTGCTTCCCTAAATTCAGAAATCCATCGCGTATTCTTAATGAGTATATTTTAAGTAACAGATTTTAAGTATATGTATTTCTGTGCCTGGTTTACCGGGCAACACCGGACATATCTATTCTCTCATAAAATATATAAAGCTGTTCTTCAAACGTTTGAAACACCCAAATCAAATATTTAAATAAAGTAACGGAAAATACATTTTTGATTGTTGAACTTTACTAAACTTGTTCTTTTCATTCAATATTTCTTCGATGTAAATAAAAGAATAAAAGATTATATATCTCGCAGAATACCTTTGATCTAAAGTTGACATCATTTTATTTGAAATGGACCAATCACGATGAAAACATCTCTTTCAATCTCATTGTTTATAAATATCAATTTCTTATTGATTCCAAATTTTTATACTCGTTTCAGTGATTCTCAAATCAGTGAAACAACATGCCTATTCTCCTATGCGTTTGAAGCAAACTGTGTGGAATTGTAAATGAATATTTTCTACTTCATTTATTTCTACTTTCAAATTAATTTATGAGCTGCGTTATAGATGAATAGTCGTTCGTATTTAACGAGCTACTGTTTCATTTCACGTCTCGTGTTCTCATTTTTTTTGTTATTATATTTTTATAAATGAGTTAAGAAAACTTTTCGTCTGGCTTTCGCAGACAATCGCTGTCTAGCAAGATAATTAGTTCAAAAAACTGAAATATTCATTATTTTTTGTACCTTTATTTATATTTCTCTACAAAAAAATGTCAGCTAAGAAACAGAAATAGGTTTATCTTTAAATAACAATATTTTAAATATGTTCTCAAGAAAATTACTTTTCTTACTATTAAAAAAGTCATTTTTTCTCTTTAATTATTAAAGGGATTCAACGTTGTACACATTCCAAGTGCATGTAACATCACAGCCGCTAGTTGCTATCTTTTTTATACAACAGAGCGTAAGAGAGATAGCATATTCAAGATAGAACTCTGGCAAGTTTACAGGTTACCAACCTTACAGCTCATAAATCTCTGCTATATGTATTTATACATCAAAATATCAAATATTATTTACAGCTATTTCAAGGAACAATACAATTTCAATATTATGTCTGCCGTAACAGGGTTAAATAAAATAAAAACCTATTATTCTTTGATTTGACTTGATTATTTTGACTACCAACAGCTAGAAAACATTACCACAGCACTGACCTACTCAACAAATAACTGACGTTAAAATGCATTTCACGTCAGACAAATGGCCGACCATCTCTAGCGCTAAAACTACAATTTAAATTTGTAATTGCTATATCTCCGTCAACATTTAGATATTTAATAAAATAGACACGCTAATACACATTTATTAACATCAATTTCAATCAACAATTGAAAAATTGACCATTAGAAAATGAGGACACAAGCCCATTAATATAACCAAAAGAAACTTTCTTTTTTGGATTAGTAAAATCTTAAACGTATAGTTTTAGCATCCTTAGAATCATAGTTAAGCAGGTGTGCTATGTAGTATATCACGATCAAGTAAAGCTCACTATTTTCGCGTATGATGCACATATTAAAACTTACAATGTGGCGTACAAAAATAGAAGTTAAACAAGAATCAAGCTCAAACATTCACGTAGAAAGAGTTGCCTACCTACCAGGCAGATAACAACGATTTTAATGTAAATATCATCAGATTATGCATGCAAAACTTGCCATAAATCAGTGGCTGCTAGATAACGGTGAATGTTCGTTATTTTCTAATGACCCCCGCCCATCCCCCGCGTATTCCGCAACCCCATCAACCCATAACCACCAGATCCACTCCAGCGCCACCCTACTACGTGAATTAAAGTACCCTGATCGGTAAATGTGGTATCTTTATTACCTAACTGACTCCCATCCATAGAGGATATACCACGCATTCATATATATAGCTGTTACATTGCGACTATCACGCCACAGCGTTTTAAATTGGAACTTTTCAAAAAGTATGTGATACTTTTTTTTGTGTGTATTCGTTTAAAATTAAACGGAAATGGTATTTAATAGAATTTAAATAGAACAGGGATAATTAGAGAATAAGGTTTAAATGAAAGAATAATAAGAAGAGATACAGTTTAAATTTAGATTAATGTTGGAATTAATTCATCGTAGCAAAGAAAATTGGTTTTACATTAAAATTACGAGCTTTTCTTGGAAACATTGTCGTATTTCATTTTCACCGTGGTGCTGATAATGCTGAGTATTTAAGAGATTTAGCATTAATCGTTTTGTTAGAAGCAGGGACAGACTAAGAAAACATTGCTATTAACTTTCATTTTTTATTCCACTCACTAAACTAAAAAGCGTTAGAGTTAGGGCTCATTCCCACTTATTGTTTTCATATTTAATTTACTGTTTGTATTTAATATTGTAATCTAGATTTCAGGTTTTCGTTTAAGCATTGCTTTTCACATTTGTGTTTTAATTTAAGTTTAGTTAATTTAGTTGGTGCGTATGCATCGTTAATAATATCAGTTCTACAAAATTGTATGTGAAATAATTAAAATTGCTATTTTTAATAACAATTAGTAATAGAAATTGTTTTCACTTCTATATTTTTCAAAAACTGACATTAAACTTCTTTTAAAAGTAAATCCTACTGCATTTTGACAGATTGTCACATTTTGGAGGTTATAATATAATATAGTTTTTCTTAATTTAATATTTTTAATTTAAAACATTTTAACTTGTTCTAAAAAAACTAAGAAAACTTATAAAATAAATTAAATTAAAAATGGTACTGTGAATGACTACGCGTATTTCCATATGCTAAACAATTTAAATTAAATACAAAATACAAAATTAAATTAAAGCAGTGAGTGGGAATACTTAACAGGAGGAAATGTTTTAACGTGAGTACTAATATTGATAAGAGAATAGTATGTCAGTAGAGAGTGTAATTTTATAATTTGTTTTACCTGAATATATTTTCGCATGGGATGTTGAAAGTTGCTAGTATCTTTTTATAATAAAGTTTATTGAACATATACCTAAAAATTAAATGCCGATTCTAAATCGTTATCTAGAATTATTGTATATATATATATATATATATATATATATATATATATATATATATATATATATATATATATATATATATATATATATATATAAAGTAAAGTACTTGTTTCGAAACAAGTACTTTACTTTTTATTTAAAAGAATATTTCGATTTAATAAATTAAAATTATCAAAATATACATCATTAATAGGTTACGTGCTATAGAATACATTGGCTGCGCAAATACGTTTCGATCGACAAAAAAGTCCAAGTAATTACCTACATATACTCCAACTCCAACTACATGTACTGATTTATTATTTATAGGTATTTTACGGATATTAAAAACAAACATGTTCGTTCGCGTTGTGACTTCGATACGAATATCTTTTTTGTATCAAAATAAATACCCAGTTCGTGACTGTGTGCTATCTATTTTCCTGTTTCCATTTTCTTGTTATTTCCCTTTGATACATTCATTTTCTATAAATATTGATACAAATCGAATTTGATTCCTTTTTTTTTTTTTTGTTTTTATGGAAGTACACTAACACCAGTTCAACCAGGTCATATCATATTTTCAATGGAATTTGATATGAATTATTAAATTACATTGCTTGTAATTTCTTCATTTTGTATTTACGAATCATGTTCTTTGAAGATTAATTGCTTTTTTACTGATCATTTTAAAAGTGTATTTTGTTAATAATTATAATTTGTGATCTCACCCACATCTCTCCTTAAGATTATCATCCATGACGTAACACCCTGCTTACATTTATTTTAATTTAAACGTCACTTGACTTTACTAGAACGTAAAAGTGACAACTTCCGCAATAACCTAAAAACTCAACACAATATTATAAAGTGCAGAGTTTGAGTGAAGCAACGCTTTGTTTAAAGAATTTTATGACCGTAAAAACACTTGAAAACTTGTGACGTAAACAAAAACAATGACACTTATGGTGTCTATGACGTCATGAAAAATACTTACATCGTTATTTTTAGTTATTTATGGAAATCTTTATGTTTCCTTGTATTCGCATTGTTGATGATGGTTTATATCTTTATTGCTTTTGTCAAACACAAGTTGTAACAAGACATAAGGTTACAAAATGTCATCTAGCTTGGCGACCCGCGGCCTCATTTTATTAGAACTTGACTTATACACATCTATACATTTATATATACATGTATAAGAGTATATATACATATACACTGTTATATTCCTATTAGAACTTTAAACATAGTAGGAGGAAAAGGATTAGAAATTAAACAAAATTAATTATCATAATCGGTAAACTTTATTGTCCCGCCTCTTGAACAAGACCACTAGCGCTCCGTTACTGAATAGCGTGCTTTTTAAAAAGGAAGTTATGCACCCTGTATTATTCTACTTGTTACATTTACATTGTGTTTTAATTACTAAATAATTTCTACCTTTAGCGTCAGATTAAATTATTCTTCACTTTCCTAGTAATATATTTTTTAACAGTGTATGTATATGCAGAGTCGGAAAAAGTTATAATCATTTGCTTGTTATGTGAACTGTAGAACAAAGTTGACTATGACCTAAGCTTTAGATATTATTCATAGCTTTTATATGTCTTTTTGAAGTGACTCAGCGAGACTTTGTTTATTTGTTCGCATATACTTTGTTAGAACTATAATATTATAGTATTATATAATTATGTTATTTAAGTATATGTCTATGTACAATCATCCTTATATTTCTGTGAAACTTAATAGAAAGTTTCTAGTTTTAAAATATGTACGAACAAATGTAGTTTTAAATGCAATTCTATTCAATAAAACTTGAAAAGCTCCGACAAAGATTGTGTAACGGAGCTTTAACTATCATTCCCGTATCGTTAAAATAGTTGGTGGGGATTATAGTTTAACAACAACGAAAAGAATGTTCACTGTATTCAGAGGAAAAGTTGAAATTTTGTTTAAAATAAAACAAAATGTATTCTTATATAATGTAAGCTTATTACTCCTTCTCCCTACTTACCACATCTTTTGGTAAACAACCCTTTCTTCACGTGTAGTTTAATTTATGGTTAACTATTTAATGTTATAAAAATATCAATATCTCGAAAATCATGACACTTCATAGTTAGCAGATTGTGTTATTTATAAATTGTTATTTCTAAGAGAAATCATGTTTAAACCTGCGCCACCTTGTTATTGATATTGCCGCCAGAGTGCTACTATCTAGACTACCTGTTCTTTTTTGATCTTACTAGCAATATTTCTCGAGTGATATTTAAGAAGAGTATTTGATATTATCTCGTCTAAATAATAGAAGAGAGAGAAGATATAAAGTTGAAAACACCGTTAGTAATGAAATAGGTAGTAAAACTTATGTAAAATAGAGGGAAAGCTGTCGCTGAAGCTTTAGAAGCTTTCTAAAACTTCATTTCAGTGAGTTGTACTTTTTCATATTTGTTTACCATATTAAAAAAGTTATAAAGGAAAGTTTTATCCACTCTAAACTTGATAGATGATCGTGTTTTGTTTGGTGTTTTGTTACTGGCTTAACAGTAACTTTAAAAGTGTAAGTTGAAGCTTTGAGCTTAAAGCTTTGAGATTGAAGCGTTACTTACTGCAAGTGTACTTATTTTGAATATTAATTTAAAATAAAAAATATATTTTATATGAAAATTTAAAATTTAGAAGTGTAGTAGTCTGTTATTATATAAACTACAAACATGTTTCTTTTGTAAAACTTTTAAAAATGTTTAAAGTTTGTATTTTAAGTATAGGGAGCACATAAAATAACAAGGCTTTTGCACCCTTACACCCTTATTTCATATAAAAGTAATAAAAAAAGTTAAAAGGGCACGTTTTTTTAATGTCTATAAAAGTTCACGCCGAAAGTTATATAAGCACATCGTAAAATTTTAATAATACTTCATCTTATAAGCCCGTGTGTAACACAGGGTTTTAATCCGATTCTGATGGAATATCTTAATTGAAAAATGAGATTTCTCTTTCTTTATTAATGGAAATGGAGGCATTTAGGTGAATGTTTTATTACACAATAAATGCTTCTTAATCTCTGCATTAAAGAAAGATTAAAAATACTAAACTTTAACAAAGATCAGAAAGTTTAAGATTATCTTCATCAAATTTCTTGTTCAACTTTTTGTTATCTATGCTTTACTACACTAGAATTTTAGCGCGTTATTAATCTCTTTAAGATTTGTTAATTAATTATCTATGCAAATATTTACTTAAGACACTTTCTCATCGTAAAAGCAAACATTGAATTAAAATTAAAATTGTGTTAATCTCGTAAATCTTTCGTTAAAAATATTCGCAGTTTTTAAAGAAAGAAAACCAATTGTCCTTTGTATGTATGGCGAGCATATTATGCCCGCAGAACAGTTTTGTAGACCCTTAATGAATATTCAGGAGTTAAAGTAATATTGGTTTAAGCTGCACAATCAATAAAAAGAAACATTAACATCGAACGATAGCTATCCTT
The DNA here is from genome assembly GCA_963678705.1 of Panorpa germanica. Lineage (NCBI taxonomy): Eukaryota > Metazoa > Arthropoda > Insecta > Mecoptera > Panorpidae > Panorpa > Panorpa germanica. The sequence continues at coordinate 2,586,510 of OY783222.1, forward strand.
GCACATTTTTGTAAGTCCATTGAACAAATATTTATATACAGTAGATTCCTGAACATGTTGGCGATATTTAACATATTAAAACACTTACTCCCTCGGGTTGTATTTAAATAATTCATTATAACATAATATGTGTACAATTTTTTTTATTATTTCATTCATAAAATGTAAACGATTAAAAAAATACAACGCAGATAGCGACCGTTTGAGTTATCTGTTTGATTTGTGCTGTGAACTTGACAGCACTGTTGTTGTTTTTATTATTAAAGATGTTCCTTCCTGTTTTATTGTTTCAGGACGCTACTGCATATTGATTCATATCAGAAAAAGTTAAGGGTATATTGTTAATTGGATTTTTCTTTATATTTACAATATGTTCGCTGAAATGACTTTAATTTTATTTATGTTTCGTTTGATTATGCAAATAGCCTCCTTAAAACCAAGCTATTTATTAATTAATAGCGTTCCTCTTACAATACAAACATAAAATACGTTTTTGTTTTATAAAAGTCCGTTTTTCATATTTTTTTTTATTATTTCAGCATTTTTTTTTATCACGCTTAATTAAAAAATTTGCATACCTAATTAGTGGTGAGAATAAAATAATATAATCTGCGTTTCTCTGTGCGTGAAGTTATAATTCCAGTGAAGATTTATTTAACGTCCTTCACCCCGTGCCCCGTGCCCCGTGCCCTTTTCTCGGTTTATTGGGTTTTACAGATATATCAAGCTTTTCTGGGTTTTTGGGGTTTCTATATTTCAGCAGACTGTTTATTGTGCCCCATATTTCTTGTTTAAATTAAACTGGCTATCACAAAACAAGAGATAATATTAAATACAGTGAAACATGATTCAAGTGTAAAATTATGGAAGTTTTTAGTAATTAATGCGAATTGAAATTCTGTATTTATTAGCCATTGAAAATTCAATCCGCTGAATATTTCCATTAGAGTTCAGTATTGAAATATGGAAATTAGTTTCAATTTGGGGTAGCCCTAGTTTTTTTGAGTTGAATTAACCTATTCACCACCCCTGCATTCACAATAGGATAAAGAGCTATATTTTTAATGTTGCAATAAATTTTTAATTGCATTTTTACAAATTAAATCTATTTAACGATTTTAAAATATTGAAATCGACATCTACCATTAGTTAGAAGAAGCTTTACAACACGTCCAAACCTGTCCACATGTAACTTAATACATCCATGTCCTTTATCAGTACTACGTTTTCACTGAGGCACTTATAAAAACGGAATAATTTAAGTAATAAAAGTCAGACTTATTCTTTAACATTATTAAGCGTCAGTTTCATGTCTGAAAACCATGGCATGAGAACATTTATAGACTAATATTTATAATTTGCCTAATCTTGAATTTGCGAACATTATCGTTGCTCCTAAAACCCCATTTAGAATGTTAACATCACAAATGAGTAATTTGAATACTGACACTACGACTAAAATGTATGAGAGTGACCCCAATTAATTAGGATTGACCAGTAACTACCTATTTCCCATTTCCTTCCCTTCGTCCCTCGTTGCAATGAGTGCCCCCGCTCTCGCCCTCTCCTCCTACAACTCCGGTAATGATTTGTATACATCATTAGTTATAGTTATATGTACAAATAGATATATATTACATGGTTATACATGACAAACACCTGAATTGATATGTAAATTCATAAATATGGCTGTCACGTACTTAATGTGTTGTAAATCATGTCAAATGTTGTAATTACCGGAAGTTAATGTATTGAACTACTACAGACTTAACAGGAAACTTTCAAATCTGCTTCAAATCGATGTAACACAACAATGTACTTCGGAAAATTATTTATACTTAAAATAAAACAAAACAGGTGGAAAGTTCGGCGGTGACTGCCCCAAAGATATTAAAACAAAAATGAAATTATGGTTGTCCACTTGCAGTCCAAAGAAAAGTTGAGGTATATTAGCTTGTAAAAAAAGGAATGGAATGGAATGGCGATCGAGGAGGCAGAGAGAAGAAGAAAAGGAGGCGCAAGTGATACAGAGGAGCTAAGGAGAAGGGATAAGGAGATACAGCAACAAGAAAGAATGGGAAAAATCGAGAAAAGCAATTACAACACAAGATATAAGAGGATTTGGGAACGTAATATACCTCAGTACTTAATAGAAAAAGACACAAAAAACATAAGATTGGGAAATGAGGAAAAGGGAAGCAGATACTGGGAATGTAGAGAGAAAAGAATGTGTAGAATATGCGGAACGGAGGACGAAACACTGGAGCACATTAAGTTTGATTGTAAGGAAAAAGTAGGGAGTGAGATGAATATTGGGCAGCTCTTAAAAGGAGGCAAGGAAGGGAACAGATGGATGACAGAAATAACTAGAAGAAGGAAGGCTGAAGCTATGCAAATCTTTTGAAAATGTGCATAACCATTTATTTTCTTGTAGATATTAGTAGAATTGACGTTTTTGTTTTTGGTTCCGATGGAAGGAAATATATATACTTATGGATTAAAATGTATTGTACTAAGGCAGAAGAATGTAATGCCGAAAGGAAAAACATTAAATAAATAAATAATAATAATAATATTAGCTTGTATCTTAAAAACCAGATGTTTTAAACCAAAATCTAATCTGGACATGATGTGTTCGTTGGAATAGCTAGAATTTAATGTGATTGCAACATCTGTACACATTATACTCTTGAAATGTTGTAAATCGCCACACAAAATCTTAAAAAATTGTGGTTAGAATACTGACTGCTAATATTTTATTGATTAATAAGAATCAGGCAAATGAGAGTACAAAAAATTTTGTATATAACTATATTTATCTGATAATTTCCCTGCGGTTTTTTCCATCGTTCATGTGCGCTAGTCGCTAACCAGTTTGAGCATTTGTATCCTTTTCAAGTAGGCTGTTGGGAATTAAAGCTTCTACCCACAATGCTCTGTAGTAATACAATCCTTTACGTTTACTATATAGTTAGTTGTATGTTGTTCCATTTCGTTGCGTAATGTGAAGGCAGTAATACATTGTATATCCAAAAGGTTGTGGAAAGTAATATATGTTTATTGGTACATTAAACGCAGTTTTACTTCCTCAATGTTTCAAGTGGTGGGCAACCATATCATCCTATATATTACTTTAAAATAGTAGCACCTTTTCTGTATGGGAAACTATGTTTTTTATATAAGTTACCCTTCTTGTAAAATCAAGTACGGATAAAATGATTTCATTGGTATGTCATTGGATTGATTGTAGTTTTGAATATATGTGATTAATATTTCAAGTTGAAATTTAGTACAACGTATCGTGAGGTGATTCCATGCGTTCGCTACTTGGGTAGAAATATTAGAAACCACATGTTGGCAATAACTGCATTGATATTATTCTCTTCCTCATTTCATGTACTGAACTACTAGTGCTTATCCTACAATTTTATTCTAATGTTAATGTGATGATATATACTTTTTAATGACATTCATAAAAGTAAAGTATAAAAGCTTCCTTTATCGCATTTTATAAGTGTGTGTGTGTGTAATGTATGTATGTATGTACATATATACAAGTGTTTGTATGATTGTGAACTGTGAATTGTGGGTGTGGGTGTATTATTATAAGGAAGATGACATTTCAATTTCATTACGTTCACTTTATTACTCAATAAAATATAAAATGTTTTTGATATTGGGATAATATAAAAGTACTATTTAATATGAGGTTGCCAGTTCTTAAAGTTAATTCTTTTATTCTATAATAAAACACTAGATAGATTTAATTGTTACAGTTACGATATTATACCATTATTATGTGAATTGTGACACTGTACAGAAACCAAATTACGATGTGATTCATATAGCTACTACAATTTAAGTAAATTGAAGTATTCCTGCCTAACACAGTTACATGTTTTTAAGGCTAAACTAACATAACATGGGTAATCTATTACATAAACGATTTTACCTAATGCTGCCCCAAAAACATAAACAAACACTTATAAAATTAGTCTGTATCTCAAAAACTGGAGGTACTACCAAAAGAGCCAGGTATTTTCGAAATAAACATAAATAACCATAAATCAGTTACCAATAACTTTTTTTTCATAAACGAATTCACCCCATTGTAAAATAAAAAGCTCTAATATTGCAATATTGGGGGAGTACCCTTCCAATTGTGTTTCATATTTGCTCATTAGATTCGATATTTTCATGGGATTTAGTTACAAGTACCACCAGTATACAATTTATTAGCATTAAAGCGTGTTTGATCCTGTAAAATCCGATCGACAAGTATAAATACAAACAAACAATGCTGTGCAGTGCAGTATGGGTGCCTGCAGCTTGTAAATCTCGATTTATTTTAAACTTGACAATATTTATGGATTGCTATATCATGTATGTATATACATGCTTTTTATATATATATATATATATATATATATATATATATATATATATATATATATATATATATATATATATAAATTACTTAACCTTAATGGATTAAAAAAATAAAGTGTTTTAAAAATAGTACCAGGTCAGTTCGAGTGTCCGTTATATTCACCAGAGTAAAAGCAAAAAAAAAGAGAGAGCAACGCTTGACACCGTAACATAGAGAAAAGCTCTTTAGGTATGTAACTATACTCGTATGTTTCCACCATTTCAACGTTTCCGGTTTTTCCATGTAAGTCATATCCAGACTCAGGTTACTCCATGTTTTATCGAATGACTCGCCGATTTATCCAACATAGTTGGAGTACCACTCAAGATAATCAATTTGATGTAATCCAATTCGAATCCTATCCAGGATCGTTCGGTTGTTAATTAAACTCATATTGGACAACGTCGTACGATTTTAGATACGTTCGTATCCTACCTGGTGTTGGAAGGTAGAACGTGTCGTTTTGTGATATTGATTTCAAATTGATTGTTGGGATTGACAATTTGCTAGCTTGGTTGATGGATAATATCGTTTAAGTCATGAGCAATATGTGATCATATTAAATGCACTGATTACTTCGTTAGAAATTGATTTATTAATCTGTATATAAATATTATCTTACTATCTCTTCAAATTGATATAGGATTGACCAATATTAAAAGATATTGATTGATGCAGAAAGATTCTCACAGGAAATCTATGCTTTTAAGAATTGATCTAACTATGATAAATATACATATGTAATATGTAAATATGTAATTGTTTCTTTACAATTATTATCCCTTAATTGGAACATACACCACTTAATCTAAATTAAAGTTAACACTTACAATTACACAATGCAGTAAAGGGAAGAAGTGGATGGCGGAAATAGAGAAAAAAATGAGGAAAGAAAAGTAACGCCAGAGCAGAAGTGATTTTAATCCGAAGTGAGTAAGAGATAAAGAAGACAAGAGGTGAGGAAACGATGAGAATGAATGAGGACTAGGGAAATTGAAGGGACAGTGTCAAGAGAAGAAGAAGCAGAAAAGTACTTTTGGAAATTGAAAGGTCTAAAATAGTTTTAAGTTTAATTTCAAGTTGAAGTTGTATGAAATGTATTAAGAATGTAGATTGTAAAGCCGAAACGCACACAATTAATATAACAATAATCAAAGTTAACAACTAGTGACGTCTAAACCGTTGGTTCGGTAACATCTAATAGCTAAGACTCCAAATCGGATTATATTTAACATCACATTAAATTTACTGTAAAGTGCACCGCTCAATTAATTTAACGTTACCAGTGAAAAAACAACACACGTTGGAAATAGCCTAATACATACCACAAAGAACCAATAGGTCGTTGGAAATTGCAAATCAGAATAATGCCTTAAAGACATTATGTTATAACATTCTTATTTTAAGATAAAATGAATTAACCATATAAGTTAATCGTCCAGTTTATTAGTGAGATATCTCCAATGAACTTGACTTACATAAGACTTGCATACATTTCATCATTTATCATCTAGACCTAATTCAGATATGCAGATTTCTGATTTGCAATTTTATTTAGAAGTTACGAAAATTATAAATTACCATTTACATGTCTTCACCTTTTTATTATTTCTCTATTTTCATCTTCATGAACTGCTGACCTACTTGAAGCAGACAACAAATAAATCGACCTTATAAATTCCTTCCTTCCTCCGTTGTTATTAACCGGGAGCAGTAGTTCAAGTATATAATATTCCATGCACCATACATCATTTATTACAACAAATAGGACACACTGAATCAGCCCGTCTTGGCAAAACGTATTTTGATTATCTAAAATAATAGCTTGATACACCGAGCCATAGTATAGCTCCTGTACAACAAAACATATCACGTTTCCTGTTTCCTAGTTCCTAGTTTCTAGTTCCTGTATCCTGGTACGTGCGCTACATACAATATTTTTAAATTAAACGAGTTCGCTTTTCCTGATGTGCTCTCTTACTCTCTCAATTGTTCTTTCTCTCTATTTTCTTGATAAACCATCTACAATACAGTTGTCTTGATATTGCTGGAGTAATCAAAAATAGATTAGAAGTAGATGTGACTTACAAAAGTCTGCTAAATTGATATTTGGATGAAGTTAGAATGAGAGAAACAATTCCCTTAAGACAAGTAGTTAGTTTTATTTATGTTAACTTACGTAACTGTTTACTGTTTGTAGAAACTTATACCAATAATATTAATTTGTTATTGAGAAACATATATACCTACTTGGACTTGATGTATTCATTAATGTCTACCAGCAAATAGAACTAATTTTGTATTCATTGTTAATTATAAACAAAAAATAAAAACTGGTGTAACAACATGTCAAATGTATTTGCCTCTCATTCACTCTCATTGTAAACGATTCAAACTTTGATTAAGTTTATCTCGAGTACGAATAGGTCAATCGTCTTCAAATTTTTAGGATAATTACATAATAATATCCTTTATTAATGTACATCAATTATAACATTCTAGCGATTAGGCTTATACCACGGCAACTACCTTAAATATTTCAGTGTCTAAACAAAACTAATTTAAGATGCAAAAATAGAAAGAGTCAAATAGTTGTATTACTCAATATTATTTGTAAGTACACTAATTTCACTGTGATCGTTTTATTTTTAATATAAATGAATAAAAATATTAATTTTACTATTAATAGTAATGTTAAACTTAGTTAAAACTTAGTTAACGTTTGCTTTGGTTCCTCATTTTAATGTACAGTGTAATTAATTAGATAAGATTAGTTTTAATTAATATGAAACATAATGTGAGAAATGTCACATTCTCTTTATTTGCCTTGACTTTTATTCGTCATAGCCACCATCAAACATTTTTATACATATTTAACATTTTAAAATTCTATTTTTCAAATTTCTAAATATTTAAATAATTCACTAATTCATTTTGAATCACTTAACAAAAATTTAGTATCAGCAGGAAAAGTTTTAATCACAACTAATATTTCACTATTGAATTTTGATCTTTCTAAACTATATATTATGCATTGAAATATAATATGTTCAAAAGTTCCTTCTTTACCACATTGACATCTATCGTTGGATTTAATATTAATTTTGTATAGGTGAGCTGGAGTTTTACAATGATTACTTTTGATTGTGACTATAGTTGATATAATTTTGCGGGACTCATTTCTAAACCATCTTTTCTTACTTAAATTTATATGTCACATATTTTGTAATTGACATACATAAGCAAGAAGGCTGAAAAAGATAAAGCAATTTAATTTTAACATACTGTAATACATAAATGAATGGACATTATTTAATGATTATCCCTGATGCTTCATAACAAATAGAACTCACTAGAAAATACGTTTTTAAACGGAAAATTTCACGAATTCTCCTATTAAATATAAGTTAACTAAACTGATTCTTTATAACGTAATATACGTTATACTTTTTTATTATACAAAATACGAGATTACTTTTACGTGCCCCTTATACCTCATTTCATTTTTACTGCTCTTGGAGAATTACACACGATGTTACCGACTGCGTCTTCTACCCCGCCCCCGCCGTCGCTCTCCCTCGCGTTCCTGTTTCCCAGATTTTCAAGTATCAGCCATACTACTGCACAAGGAATGTGATTTATATTTTTAAGATAAATGTTTATGGAATTTTTCACGCTCCAGACTCTTTAAAATGATGCTTGTGTAATTGAGTTAAGAAGATACGACGACAATCTTGCTGGGTGTACTAGAAATCCGTGTATCTAGGAAGAGTACATCTCTTGTGAGATTTGAGATGGTAAAATTGTAATAAATGGAGCATTGGCACTCGATTTTGAATTATTATACTTAAGAGAAGATATTTTAGTAAAATATTTTACATTTACATCTAAAACTGATCCTGCCAAATTGACTCCAACAAGAGTCGTAAGTTCGAAAACGTGTCTTTTTTTCTTATGGCATTTGGTGGGATTTAAAATTTCAAAACATCAATTTTTCCATCTTATTAAACAGTTCAATATGTCTACAATATTCTCCCAAAATTTTAAATCAATTGGAGTAAAATTCTTAGAACTAGAACCTTTAAAAGTTCCCCCCCTTAATGCCAGTGTTATTCCAATTTAAAATCTCAATCACATTTTTCTTGGAACTCTATTTTTGAAGTCGGTTGTCATGTTGAATAAAGGACTTTATAAATATTCAAAGATACAGTTTTATATTTTATTGAGTAGTCTGAAAATTCTTAGAAATTATTACAAGATGAAGTTTTCTCCAAACTACTTTCATCTTCCTAGTAGATCCTTCTACTAAATAAACTCTAACTGGTTCTCATAGCGCTCAATTGCAAGCTACAATTTTAAAGCTTTATTTTGAAAAGGTTTTGTACTTTATGATATAAAGGTACAGCGCCATTATACTTCAGTTAAATATGTCCCTCTTAAAGGTTAGAGCTTAATGAGCAAAGTTGAGATGGAAAAGCAGTACGTCTGTACCTTTGGGGTTTGCACCCGTACTGGATAAGTAAAGATTCAGTAGACCATGTTTAACGAATGGTAACAATGCTAAAGCAAATAAGTTTAGTTTAGCGTTCCGTACAAGCCTCTAACTAGACGCTCATGCCGACTAGACGATCATTTCAGTAGGCACGGTGTCTCTGTCAACTCGAAGGTTAAAAAAAACTTGAAAGATATTGAGAGTAACATAATTTAAACCGTAGGTCGGTAGACAAGATTGTCAGTAAGTCGCTTTATTCTTTAATACAATCTTTGACCAACTTATTTTTTTATACAATGATACTTTATTTATTGGTTTTATTTCTTTCATTAGATAACTAGACTTAGACGTACAATTTCCAAAATATAATAAGTTTACGTCTTCTATAAGACACTGAAAATAAGATTAGATTTTATATTTCTTTTATTTATTATTATTATTATTTTATTTTTATTGTTTTTGCCATTACATAGTAGTGACATTCTTGTCATTGTGCTTAATTCAATTTTGATCCTTATTAAATTTAAACATTCTCACTCCTTCCAAACGAAAAAATATATATAACATATATAAATTTATCCTTATAAAAATAAAAACAAAACTGCTGCTGCTACTGCTTCGCTTCTCCTGCTACTCTCCCTCCTGTTTCTACTCTGCCATTCCTTCTCTTTCCTCGTTCCTTTTTTCTATTTCCGCCATCCACTTCTTTCCTTTACTGCCCCCCTTTAATAATTCCCCAATCAATATTCTTTTCGCTTATTACCTTTTTCTTACATGAAAACTTAATGTGCTCCAATGTTTCTATCTCCGTTCCGCACACCCTACACATCTTTTTCTCGGTATTTGCCCAGTATCTGTTTCCTTTCTCCTCGTTTCCCAATCTAAATCTGTCAATCCTTCTCACATATTGCTTCTAAAATATTCTCTCCTAAGTACTCGTATTTATCTAGTTCAAATTAATTCTCAAACCATTACGATAATTCGATTTTGAAAAGCAGATCACTTAATCATAATAAAATCAAAGTTGTAAACAATAAAATAATAATAATGTTTATGTCTTAAAAACATACGTTTTTAAGACATTCATGTCACTCATCTCTATCAAGAAATACTCTTAAATGTTTACTAAATTCACAATATTAATTAATTAATTATTTAACCACATTATCAGTAAAATTTTAGTTGAAAAAAACGATTTTACGTTTTCTAACTTTTTGTTTGCTATTTTTTGAAAAACAAATTTACCTTTTTGGAGTATTCTTTAATCAAATGATTGGGTTTCTATATCTTAAGAGCAGCGTAGCATTGTGAAGAGAAATTTGATAGCATCACTATTTAGATCCCGTGCTGCCTTAACTTTTCCTAACTAGGCTCAACAGATCTACGTACTCAACCCACGTGACATAACCATTGTTACATTGGAACGTTAAGTAGCATACTATAAATAGCCAAGTAGGAGTATGTCAAAAATGTAACCGTAATATTTAACTTGTTAACTTAGGCATAAGAGAGAGCCGTTCATCGTTTTAAGTGACATAATTATTGTCTCTGGTAAACTACGTTAAATAAATACATTCTGGTCTAGCCTACTTTCCGTTGTAAATCATTTTCTGACAACTCAATTAAAATTCAACATTAAACTAGTTATTTCAATGTTTACATATGTTTTACAGTGACTGCTTGTTATAATGGGGGGGGGGACTTATAAATAAATATTTAACTTCGAAGTTGCTACAAGAATTACTACTACGATACTAGCAATAGCACTGTAAAAGCACGCGTTCGTTCACTTATCAGCAGGGATGGCACAACTTTTTTGTTACTAAAGTTACATGAAAAAGTTTTTTATAAAAGTCGTAGACAATGGTATAATGTAACAGTGTATAATGTGTAGTCGGAGACACGTAATAAAACAACAAAAGTTTCAGCCTGTCAAAATTCCCTAACTATTTACAAAATGTATTAATATATCATATTTATTTCTATTCTCAAGTAGGCGTATGAGAAAATATTCTCAAAACACGTAAGTCTCTTCGTGACCTTTCTGAGGGTTATTATCGCCCACTTCTGATATTGTTCGAATAGCATCGACCCCTGACTGTGTCTATTCACATCGTTTATTAATAAACAACAAAGGACTTAATTAAACGATAATCATACACTTTCCTTATTCTCCTTCAAAAGGATATAGGAGGAGATGGAGAGGGGATGATTTGATACTATTTTATTGGACAAATATACCGGCTAATAGATGTTATTTGATTAAATAAAGTAGTAAATTGATAACAACTTCTTTAATGAAAATCATGAGACCTACAAATCAGTAAATTTATATCTTATATACAAAGGCCTATTGTTAGTAAAGGCTTTGGCTTTATCACATAATCTGATTATAATACGACTAAAGAACAAAAGGGTTCTCGTTGTTGGTGAATTAATCCATCCTACTGTATACTGTACTCTGCTATTCCATTTCATTCCGTTCCGTTATGTTCTGTTCTGTTCTATGATGTACCGTGTTTACGAAACCTTTTCAGTGTGACAGAGGTTGGCAACCCAAATAGAAATACACAAAAGTTATAGAATGTTAAAATGATATATGATTTGTTTATGTACTACAATGGGTTTACGAGATATGTACGAAATTGTAAACGCTTGCACTAGCTATCGAATGTCATCCTCTGGTTTGAATCATTACTAATATTTAGTGAAGTACTCTATCTTACACCTATGTAGTTTAATATCTATCAGACTGATAATAAATGTTTTTATCTTATACTCTCTGGTAAGGTTATATTGCGCAAGAACTGGAGGCTTGACATTCAAATTAGTCAGATAAATTTATGTATAGTCCAAATTACGAGAGTTCGGCGGTGACTCATACTTAAAACAAGTTCTTGGGTATAAACTGCCGATATAACTAAAAAGCACTGACTCACTTATTTTTCTATAATCTGTATAGAAATGAAAAATAAGATAAAATTCATTATCGTATTATAGATTTATACAGCTCTTATAACCTCTTTTAAGTATAAGTCGCCGGCGAACTATCGTGATTTGGATTATACCAACTTTTCCAGCAATTTTCCGCATTAATTGGGAGGCACATTTCAGAATAATAAGAAAGAAATATATTTAAAGTAAGGTGAGAAATAAATAAGTTATATTATGGCACGGCTAAGAGTGCTAAATTACTCAAAATAGAGTAAAAGCTCAAAGTACATACAAAAAAATATTCCATTGTAATTTTTAAAGTGTCGCAGACAATATGTTTTCAACCTCTGTTCAGTATTCCCTGTAATTCAGTCTTAGAGTTAGGGTAATGCTTCTAAACCAAGCAAATATAATTAATATATAATTATTTTTAAAGAGATCTTTGAGTTTTAGAACCACTGTGTGTCAACGAAATAGTCTTGCGTCGCAGGAGAAGACTAGCTGAAAGGATAATGACACTACTTTGTGAGGATTAGTTAAGTCTTCCGCGTTGCTAATCAATAAATAATTCAAAGATTTTGTGTTTTGAGAATTCTATGTATGTATAAGCTCGTGTTACTTCAGGTAGAGCTAAATTGCATAAATAATTTAATGATTTTAATTTATTTTTGAATTAAGTATTCTAATTTAAGTAAGTTGGTCTATTTTCTAAATTTAATTCATATATAATTAGACAATGAATGATAAACCAGTGGTTTTGAGTAATTAAAGAATTTGATTGCTTTCTTTTTATCCCCTCTTCAATATTTGCTTTCTCTTTTTTCGTTTCCTGGCCTAAATCTTAAAATCATTCAAATTTCTTCACTTTCCTGTTTAGTTAGTTCGTCCAAAATTGTCTGTATCTCTCGTTCTGCTTTAAATCCTTCATCTTCTTCATTTGTTGCTGCAGCTGCACTCTTCCTCTTGATCTCGCATTAACGCAGTTTTCCCTCTCTGATTTTGATCACATTTTATTCCCCTTCACCATGTGAGATCCAATGATTACTAAACTGAAAATTCACTCACATTTCTTGCTCACTTTCTCACACCATCAGTGAATGGTTTTTAGGAGTTCTTTACTTGCAATGGTGGTCGTATATCACTACAACTAGATCCTTTGAGCGAGCACTGTATTACTGCAGAATACAATGACATAAAATATATTGAAAAATTCAACAATAAAATAATTTTATAGCGTTAATCTTTCATGCCGCATATTTATAGTCCCTCCCCTCCCCGCCCTATAAACTACTGCAGTAGAAAGAGAAAAAATAACGCTTTAAGTAATATCTTTAAGAATAAATAAATATATTATAACATTTACAACTAGCAATAAAACCAAATATGTTATTATAAAAACAAATCAAAATAAAAGAAAATATTCCTTTATATGTTTTCCGCAATAAAACCTAATCGTATGGAAATGCATATCCTTTCCATCCCGTCTTGTCCCGCTCCGTTTAGTTTTCTATGCCGAGTTTCTCCGAATGATTGACGACTCATGTGGAAATCTAGCGTCAAATATCATGAATTCTGATGCTCCCTGCATGATAGTTAAATAGACATAAAATTATGCTGCGTAATTTAAAATATTATGACTTTGGAATATCATCGTCATATTCTCAGAGTCCGAAAAACATAAATATATTAAATGTGTTGTGGTTTTTTTCTGTTTTATTATATCTTTTTCTAGGCTTTTCTTGACCTAGAAAGTTAATATATTCGTTTTTCTTAGACAGAATTTCATAAAAAATATTAAGCTACAGATAGCAAGGAAGCCCTTAACAATTGAATCAATTAAACTTATTTTAGATGTCCATTCCAATAGTAAACAGATAAATCTGATATTTATTAATATTCAGTCACAATTTGTAGCGCAAATTAGAGATAGATCTATCACTGGACCACCAACTGGAACCACCAAAAGACATATTCTTCATCGACTATTTGGAAAGGAAAAGAACGGACGCATTTGACAACGCATGGAAGAGTTAACATCTTCATAAATAAGGCAGATTAAGATGATGTTCCACCATGACAAATCGTATGCTACTTGTCCTTAGTCGCCTTATCGAAATTCGTGGAATTAAACTACGAATACCACCTGATTTAGAACGTTTGCTACTTCTGCCATCGCCGAAACTAAAACCTTTTTTCTAGATAATTGCAAATCCTATTTTTTGGAGATCTTGAAATAAGTTGACAACATTTCGAAGAACCAAGTGAATCTGCGTTAAAAAAGAACAAAAATTTTAAGAAATACTAAATTATGAACAAGTAGTCTTCTACTCCCTTTTTTAATAAAGCTGCTTAACTCCTAATGGTACTTTCTTTTTAAATTTATTGAATATATTATATCGAGAAGGTTTTTTCTAATACCCTATCACAATTATAAGTCCCACTCATCAGGCTTATTCGAGGGATATATAATCTAATATCATATTGTTCTTAAAATTTATAACGAGTATTTGTGAATAGTACATATATCTTTCATAAAACGCGCATAGCAACTCAGCCAACGAATCTGTTTTCCACGACATGAATGTATTTCCACCCACCCTCCAGCGCAACCGTCTAGCAATTACAAGTGTGGAAAATCCTCGGAAATAGAAAAGACAATGTTGGAAAGAGGTACATTAATAAAGTACACTAAACTTAAATAAAAGAAGAAGAAGATTATTTAGTCAGATAAAAGTGACCTTAGAACAAATGGTGGACATTTATTTTAAAGTGTAAATGGCTAAAATATGATAAGCCAGTCATTAGTTTGAATGTCGGAACATACTAATTAACTTTGTTTATTATAAGTACGTCTTTAAGAAGTTAAATACTGGTGATTATTTTGTAGCGCTGGTTCTTTTTTTCTTGTTAAATACTAATGGTGTTGTTTTCTTTTAAATGAGAATTTTGTTTAGAACGGCACAGTGGGCGAGAGCTTTTATGCATGTAAACAGATCTATTTAGATGAGTTATCCTGATAGAATATTTTAGTAAAAGTAATCATGTCTACTTCACTTTAAAACAACTCTCTACACCTACTCTTAATGTAATCTAATTTTTACTTTTCCTTGTCACACATCCTACATATTTCCTTTTCCTCTGCACTCCAATATCTACTTCTTCCTTCTTCATTCCCTAGTCTAATCCATTTTCTTTTCTTTACCTCCCAGTTTTTCTAGGTACTCCGGCAGTTTAAGGCGGAAGAGTGTAATACCTATAGACAAACATGTTACATTAATAAAATATAACTTCAAATATCATTCCCACTCACTGCTTTAATTTTATTTTGTATTTAATTTAAATTGTTTAGCATATGGCAATACGCGTAGTCATTCACAGTACCATTTTTAGTTTAATTTATTTTTTAAGTTTTCTTAGACTTTTTAGGACTTTACAAGGTTCAATGTTTTAAATTAAAAATATTAAATTAAGAAAAACTATATTATATTATAACCTCTAAAATGTGACAATCTGTCAAAATGCAGTTGGATTTACTTTTAAAAGAAGTTTAATGTCAGTTATTGAAAAATATAGAAGTGAAAACAATTTCTATTACTAATTGTTATTAAAAACAGCAATTTTAATTATTGCACATACAATTTTATCGAACTGTCAAAATTTATTATACTAACGATGCATACTAAAATAACTAAACTTAAATTAAAACAAAAATGTGAAAAGGAATGCTTAAACAAAAACCTGAAATCTAGATTACAATATTAAATAAAAACAGTAAATTAAATATCAAAACAGTGAATGGGAATAAGGCTTAATGTAGTTATTTTCTATTTACATTTGTGCACCTCCAGTCTACCTATCCACCTGCCATCTAGTTCATATTGCTACAAATTAAGTTCGAAACAAAACTAGGCAATCGTCTATACTCATAAAACAATTATTTTACATACTAGAGTTCAATCTATATCCTGTATTGTTTTTAAATTGTTTTTTATTGAAGCATATGTGAAATAATACACATCGATAAAATGTTACAACGATAATAAATACATGGGATGCGTGAAGCATTGGATATTTGTTTTCGTTAGTTCACAGCGAAGCCATTAAAACGTAGCAATATTGTTATTCATATTAATCAAATGAATTTTATTTGAAACCATATTTCAGTTATTAAATTATTGCTATAAATATGTATGTATGTATTTGTAAACTGTAAATGCATTGTTTATTTTTTGGCTAATATATATCCAAAGTTGATGCACTCAAATAAATATTAAAAAATTTGTATATACATGGGCTGAAAAGTCCCGGGCCTAACACATAGATGGCGCTAGTTTTATTGCAGTCACCCTTTTTCAGTTAATACTAACCTTTAAAAGACAGCTGTTAAAATTTCATGATATTCTATTCAGTAGTTTGTGAGTTATTGTGCTAAGAGTGACGCTACTTTTGTTATTTTCAAAACAATGGATCAAAAACAATTTCGTGTTTTAATTTTACACTGCTTCTTGATGAGAAAAAATACCGTACAAGCGAAGCAATGGCTTGAAAAGTGTTATGGGGACTCCGCTCCATCAGAAACAACAATAAAACGTTGGTTTGCTGACTTCAAACGTGGTCGTAGAGACACCGATGATGCAGAACGCAGTGGACGTCCAAATGAGACGGTAACACCAGAAAACATAAAAAAAATCCACAAAATCGTTTTGAATGATCGAAAAGTGAAGTTGCGTGAGTTAGCTGACATTGTAAAGATATCAAAAGAACGTGTTGGCTTTATATTGCGTGAGCATTTGACTATAAGAAAGCTCTGTTCAAAGTGGGTGCCGCGTTTGCTTACTGTTGACCAAAAACGAGAACGTGTTACATGTCCTTGTTCATGAATTTATGTCCTTTTGGACTATGCATGGTTCTATACACTGATTTGGCAATAATGGGACGTTGTTAATACAAAAAATGATGGTCATAAAGAGGTTGCCCGCTAGGAAGCGTTTTAAACTAACGTTCCAATCAAAAGAAGAAAGAAATGCAGAGAAATATTTAGTTTTTAATCGAATTTCTCTATATATTTGTGTATATTTTGTATCCTGCCATTAACACGTTTACAAAAAGTTAGGTTAGAAATCGCTACGCTGATCATTTACGTCATGGACAGATATTACGAACAAGAACGAATATGACATCTTAGATGTTTTGGATATCTTATTCGTTTTCTGTAAAGGAATTGCGTGACAAACTCCAGAAGATTACTCATTACAGGGTTTTTATTAACCTTGCATATTATATATATATATATATATATATATATATATATATATATATATATATATGTATATGTATATATATATATATATATATATATAAACTGGCAAATATATTTTATACTCGTAATATACCTAAAGCAACTTTTTATTTCTTAATATTATTCAAATTTAAAATAAAAAGGCAGCTTTGTACTTAACTTTATAATTAGATTCAGAAAAAACATATTAATTTTACTTTTATATTTCCACCCCTTGTACTCACCCCTCACCCGTATTACTGTACCCGCCCTTATGCGAGCACGAGTATTTTGTTGTTGTTTTGTTTTCACATTTCAATTTTCGTATAAAACTCATTATCAATTCAATCAACGCAAAGTAGGAGCTTTATGGTAATAAGATTCTCATTACTATTCTTGCTGTTCCTGTTCCATTCATATATATTTTTTTTTCTTTTTCTTCTTCTTGTTACTTCTTCGAGACAAATGTAATTTCAAGTCTGGTTCTTGACCTTGAAATACGACATTCAAATCACATGCTGAGATTTTATTCTTTTCTCGGCGTCTGCAAAATATATTAATATTTAAGTACTGATTTTACAATGTCAAAACCAGTCTCAATGTGCGAGATGTATTAAGTGTGAAGTAGGTAACAGACGCCGTGGAACCAGAGACACCTGGGATTGAAACGGAGGGTGAGGGGAACGTAAAAATGTCAAGTGAGACTGAATAAATTTCTAATAAATATCGTGTCAAAATACCAATGTTATTTGTTATTAAAAATATCTCTTTATTAATTATTTTTATTTACTTTTTTATTTTCATTTTCCAGTCTCGAAGGCATCAGTAATTAATTCCCAGCAGAATGTAGCCATTTTTCTAACTCTCAGTTAAACTTTGGTTATGGCATAACTGAAATTTAACCTAAGAATATGTTTTTCGATTCCGGATTTGTCAAAGACTATAGTTAACTAACGAAAAACGTAACCCAGGAACATTGCTTGGTTAAGCTACAGTTATAAACTTTTACTGTTGTAAGTGTATAAAGCTTTACCCTTTGACTTATTAAATAAGTGTTTATATGTGGTAAATTAGAAGGAAGTCCTTTAAAATAAAATAAAAAATACAGATAAATTTTAAAGCAGTTTTTATTATATAACTATTTTCATAAGAATATTTTATATTTAAGGGTGGGGGTAAACTTTTTTTCTATTTATTTATATTATTGTACAACATATTAAGTTTATTTTGTAAAAATTTGAAGTCGATTGGAGTAAAACTGTCGGAGATATAGAGTTTTAAGTCTTCACCACTCTGGTCTGCTTTCGTGTTACTTTGAAATTTTTAAATGCGGTTCAGAGTCGGTGGCCTCTCTAGCTCAAAATCTACTGGACCGATTCTTTTTAAATTTTGCACACTCTTTCTTTACATAAATGCCGAGGTAACGTTAGGCACATAAGATATCAATTTAAAATTACTTTATAGAAAAATGCCAAATTAATTATTATTTGGTATTTATTTTTGTAGATAATATCCAAGAATAAAATAATGGTGACCGAATCTCGATCGAAGGATCTCTAGGGAAATAAATACTATCAGTAAGTTATTAAATTAGCGTTTTCTCTTAAGTAATTTTAAAATAATAAGCATATTATTATATCAACACATTTTTAGAAGTAACAAATATTTTCCACAATGAAAATTATTGAATTTAAATTATGCTCATTTTGTTTCTCATATTATAAAAATTTTAAATTTATAGTTACCTCGTTATAAACAACGGTTGCTCATCCCTGGTGTAGATGATAAGAGATTAATGAACCCTGTATTCAACGAAATAAACTTTTCATGATAACCGAATGCCACCCCACCCGGCCGATACAAGTTGATTTACAATATTCATTTCGATCCCCTGTTACAAAGTTCTATACAGCGCAACATTTTAATTAGTAGGTTTCTCTAATTAATAGCATTCTATAATTAGTGTCAGTTTTCTTACAATCCAGGTCATATTTACATTCTAATTATGTTCCTTTAGGGGTCTAATAACTTCTCACAGAACATCAAACGATAAGCTTTATTCGTAAGGAGCTGTTTTGAACTTGGCTCATTATTTTGATAACATTTTAATTGAATAACTATATTATGTTATATTACAAGGACTGCTTTAACTTTAAACCAATGGAAATATATTCTAGAAATTAAAACAATTTATTTCATTGAAATTAAAAAAGCTAAAATAAAAGCAAAAGTATTTTAAACTAACAGTAGTTAGCCGATTCCGTTTCTGCTACATGTCCAGCAGAAAAGTTTCTCTCTGACTGCCAAAGTAGTTTAGAAAGATCAAAATTCAATAGTGAAATATTAGATGTGATTAAAACTTTTCCTGTTAATACTAAATTTTTGTTAAGTGATTCAAAATTATATAGTGAATTATTTAAATATTTAGAAATTTGTAAAATTGAATTATAAATTGTAAAAGATGTATAAAAAATGTTTGATGGTGGCTATGACGAATAAAAGTCACGGCAAATAAATAAATTAATATAAAAAAAAACTGTTCAAGTAACTAACTATTACGATAACTATAAATGAAGAAGAGGAGATATTGCAAGTGTGAAGAAAGAGGATAAATGATGGAAGCAAGAAGAAAGAGATGATAGAAATAGAACAAAGGAGAGAGAGATAGATTTGAATTATAAATTAAGTTATAAATGGAATGTAAAGCCGGAAAACAAAACAGTTATAAGAAAATGCAATGCAGATGTGATAATTCTACTAATTCGCAACCTACACTAACGATATACGAGTATTTTACAGTTTAACACTAGTTTTATCGTTTTTCCAATTTTCTCACTGAAAATTTTCCTCGTTGGCCATGTATCTATTCATCTATTTGATTGTTAAAGAAATTCAAAAACAAATATAATGACGAAAAAGAAGAAGAGGTTCAGTATAATGAAGTTTAAATATTTGTAATTTAAATAAAATAAAAAGTAATACTTCAAACATTCTCATTAAAATATCACGCTGTAATAAATTGCACAGATTTTAAAACCCGTATTGCTTTTCACTGTAACTTCGGTGTCTAATGATGGAAATGCAAGTTTTAGAGCAAGCTCTCACTCACTAACAACAAACTACCCGCACTTGTGTACTTCTGGTGCATTTCTATTATTAAAATGTTTTGTTCGAACTAGGTAATGTTAATAAACATAATGCTCAGCGAATAATTATATTCATATGTGCCATAGTTGGATTATTATAATTTTGTCATCACTTGACATTTTATTTTTTACGTTTTACTTCTGTTTTAATTTGTTTTGTAGAGCGACGTCCTTGAACACTGGGTCTGCTTTTAATTATAATATAATTTTAATTAAAAATGTCATCACTTGTTCTCCTTTTTATCGTATTATAATTTATACAAGTATATTCCATAGGCGCGCGAAAGGGAGGGTATTGTACCATCTTGTATAACTCAAAAAGAATTTAATGCTATATTACAATTTTAACTTAAACTTAAGAAACATTCGGCTATTATTGATACAAGAATATCAATAATAGAATAGAATGTGTAGAGTGTGCAGAACGGAGGATGAAACACTGGAGCACATTAAGTTTGATTGTAAGGAAAAAGTAGTGAGCGAAATGAATATTAGCCAGCTATTAAAGGAAGGCAGTGAAGAAAAGAGGTGGACGCCGGAAATAGAATAAAGGAAAGAAAAAACAGGACAATAAATAAGCTCGTAGCTGGGTTACATAAGGAACATGAAGAGAGAGGAAGTACTAAAAGAGGCAGTGAAGGGAAGCAGGAGAAAGAAAGAAGTAGCGAGGAAACAGTTAAACTTCAGTCCAGAAAAATAGAGGATTTGCATAAAGGAAATAAGGACAAGAGGTGGATGACGGAGATAGAGACAATAATAAGATAGTAAAGTAAGAGAGTCAAGAAGAAATAGTAAAGTAAGAGAGTCAAGAGGAAATAGTAAAGATAGAGAGTTTATGCCTGTAATAGACATAAGTGGAGAAGTGAAAACGAAGAGAGAAGGCAGGAAGGATAGTGAAAAGATAATAGAGGGTTTGTCGAGAGAAGACAAGGAAGGCAAGAGGTGATAGATGAATATACAGGTAATAAGGAAGGAGAAGCAGGAAACGGTGTGAATAAAGGAGGAGTAGGGGACATAAAGAGAGAGGATCAAGAAAAGAAGAAACAAAAAGTACTATTCGAAGTAGTAATAGTCTAGAATAGTTTAAGTTTAGTTTTAACTTTGAATTTATATGAAATGCATTAAGAAATATAATAATGTTGATTGTAAAGCCGAAAGGCACACAATTAATATAATAAATAATTGATACAAGAATATCTCATTATAAATCAAGCAATAAAGAAAGTAGTAGGCAATTTTATAATCTTATTGCAAAACATAAAAATAAATAAATTGCAACAATAAAATAATTCCGAAACAAAAAGAAACAAGCTAATTTTTTGCACATATTCAAGCTTAGAATATTTCCCTAAGCATTAATGTAATAAAAAAGATTTATCACACCGTCGAGCAAGATGTGTCACTATCTGTTTCATTTTTAATTCAGAAAACACGCTTTCTCTCTTTTGGGAATTTTTGGAATGCTATATTTTCATTAAATATTTAGTACTGAAATGTATTTTTATTTTCTCAGATGTTGAATTTTATGATTTATAGCTACTCAAGCTGGATTATGTTAGAAAATGTCATTACTTTTATATACGAGTATAAGTAAGTAAATATGATGAGTTCTAGATATGTAATCTTATTTTATATAGAAAGAATATATAATGTTTAAAACTTAAATAAAGAATGTATCAATAAGAGATGACTACTTTAAATGCACCGCCATTTTGTAGTAGTGTAAGATTTACATTTGAAATTTAAGGTACGTCTTTTACAGATACAGGAAATTATTAACGTATTACATTACTTAATTGGTTCGTATGATGACACATAGATGGCGGCACTATTGACAAATGCATTTGAGTTTTAGATAGTACCAACCTTCAAACGATATGTGTCAAAATGGGCTTGTGTCCTATGTCTTAATTTCTATAAAAGTGTACTATATATTGATAAAGTGGGTTACTAGAACCTCAAATGTTGCATTTTTTTTTAATAACTCCTTATATGTTAAGAGATATTAACAATTTAAAAAGTCATTTTGTCTCTTTAATTATTAAAGGTATTCAACGTTGTACACATTCCAAGTGCATGTGACATCACAATCCTTGTGTAAGGTTACCAACCTTACGCTCATAAATCTCTGCTATATATATTTATATATCAAAATATCAAATATTATTTACAGCTATTTCAAGGAACAATCAAATTTCAATATTATTTCTGCCGTAACAGGGTTAAATAAAATAAAAACTTATTATTCTTTGACTTGACTTGATTATTTCGACTACCAACAGCTACAGAAGATTACCACAGCACTGACCTACTCAACAAATAACTGACGTTAAAATGCATTTCACGTCATACAACTATGGCTGACCATTTCTAGCGCTAAAACTACAATTCAATCTAGTCACTATCCTTGCTATATCTCCGTCAACATTTAGATATTTAATAAAACAGACACGCTAATACACATTTATTAACATCAATTTCAATCAACAATTGAAAAATCGACCACTAAAAAATGAGGACACAAGCCCATGTCATGGCATTCCGAACATTTGTTAAGAAGTTACAGTGATTTTATTCAGCTGGACATATTTGTTAATATTATATAGAACTTGAAGCAACTCTTCCTAAGCCTATTTATAATTGAATATAGTTGTCTATGTAATGTAAGTCCTTCTAATTTCGTTGTAACAAAAACATAATCAGAAACTTAACGACACCAAAAACTATTTCTAGTATTTAAGTTCTTCCTGTAATTTCGTTTAATGAAGCAACATATGAACATTAATGTTTACTAATGGCTGGAGCCGCATTAGGCGAGCAGATGGCGATGATAGAAATTATCAATTATATTAATGGCACATGTAGTTTTCATTTAAATTCATAATGGGAGGAAACGGAAGTAAAGGAAAGCAATGTGTTTGCAGTTAATAGTTTTGAGTGTATTAGGAACTCATTTAATTTTGTACACCTAATTATAAAATAGACAAAATCGAAATTTTGAATTTTGATAAAGAAGAATTTGTACTAACTTAATCCTAAATCCTGTATCGGTCAATGAAGATTTAAAATATTTGACTGAAAAGTTAATAAGCCAATAAAACAATAAAAGTTTATAGTTATTACGAAAATTACAGACTATTAATCCTTTTGCCGAAAACAACGCTTGTGAAATTTTGCATTTTCCCGAGAATTCCCGCTTGCGATATACCTATATAATATCTTAGAAATTATACGTCCTTTTGTAAGGTTGAAGATAAAATTCAAAAGCACAACAATTTAAATAAATTAAACTAATAAATCAGTATTATAACTATAATTATATAAATCCGAATTTTGAATTCTAATTATTGAAAATAATTTTCCTTTGAATTATAGATTTGTAATACATAATAAAATTAGTGCCATTGTATTCCTCGTTCATTATTCATCTTCCCTTAGGTCTTTACAAGGGTCGTGTTTCACTGAGTTGCGTTTCCAGATAAACTTTCAAAAGGGAAGTAAATAAATGAATTTTCTTCATAGGGCTAAGTCGATGAATTGGATTACCTTCTCGCAGAGTTCCAAGATCTTTTAATTTTATATTGATAAAGAAATCACCCCTTTATCAATTAAAGATATAACGTAGTTGCTTTAGGGGTTGACAAAAGTTTTCTTAACTAAGTTACAAGTAAAAGTAAAGAAGGTAACTTTTAATAATACCTGCTCATTTTTTTACGATTTAGTTTATCCGGTATTATAACTTGAATATAAGATTTTTGTTCACCCATTGTTGTGATGATAATAATGGGAATTTACGAGTTGTATATCTCTTATTCTGATGAGTTTAGGAAATGAATGTAAGGTTCTCTATGCTAACGTGCCACAAGCTAATTCCATGGATAGATGTAACCACATTCATTATTACTAGTTCGTATCGTTAATTAAATTTTATGGGCAATAGGTACTGGGCCCATAACCTACAGATGTATAAGCATTTATACTTTAGAATTAATAACATAAAAACAATTACCCTCTCTGTCTCTTCTAATATTTCTATTTCTAATATTTATTATTGAAACTTAATTAATAAATAATTGAAAATTATGAAAACCATAGTGAATTCTTTCAGCGTACATTAAATATATGTTATGTTTACGTAAAATTAAATTCCATTCCATTATCAACAAAATAAATTCAACCATAGTCATATAAATGGAGAAGAGCTTTTACC
Organism: Panorpa germanica; assembly: GCA_963678705.1. NCBI lineage: Eukaryota > Metazoa > Arthropoda > Insecta > Mecoptera > Panorpidae > Panorpa > Panorpa germanica. The sequence goes on from OY783222.1 coordinate 2,610,999, forward strand.
ATAGAAAACCACAACATTCACGGAATTTAATTGCATTTCACTCCCGACCAAATAGTCCAAGAAGTGTACAATAGGACTATCTACTCCTAAAGCATCCCTACTACCCTCTTCACCCCCTCAACTTCCCCTAAACTCTACGCGCCGTTCGTTTAACGACAATACAAATAGAGCAAGTAGGTAAACATAAAGAAAAATAACTGAGAATAGTGAGAGAGAGAGAGAGGAAGATAGAAATATATTATATATCATATGTAGTTGTCTCTATCGTGCAAATATCATTACCATGGTCTGAATACTAAATGAAATATTTGCTGGAACAACGTTTCTAGAACTTTATCAGCATTTCTTTCAAGACTATTTATTAGCTATTGGGGAAAATTATTTTTAATTTTGTTTAAGGTAGTTCGTTCATAAGCGTAGCTAAAAAGTTGGAAACACTTTGACGGAGATTTTCGCGCAAAGCATGACGACATACAACGTTGCCACATAAATTTTAGGTTTAAATAATAACTGTTTTACTTACAAAAAATAACTTTTTTAAAAAATAAGTGTTTTTTTATAAGAATCTTAAAAACCATTCTCAATATAACGAAGCGATCAGAGCTCGAATAATGTGACCAAAACCTTGGTAAATATTTATCCGTATTTAGATCTGTATTTACGACCGTGTCATGTTTAACATTGTATTTGTAATCTACTTAACCCTTAGTTTCAGAAACATTTTGCTCAAATATTATGTACAGTTTTACCATTTAATAATTTAATGGTTTTTCTCTTGTCAGTATTTCCCAGGATTAAATAGAATTACCTACTACATACATATGTTTCAGAAAGACTGACAGTGTTAATTAGCAAAAGGTAACCAACCAGTAGGTGTGAAAAGTAATTATATATTACAATAAACTTTACTTAATTTTTTACGTCATAAATTTTAATTAATAACAAAATATAATTTCACGTTTGTGAAATGTTGTAATAATAAAATTACACAAACAGTTTTATGTGTCTGCTTAAAATTAGTAAGTTTCAGAGTCTGGAAAATTTTATATTTTATGATGTATATTACGAAGTTACGCTTAGGGAACTTAATGTGGTACGTAAGATAGGTGTGTGTTACCTTTATATATAATAAGAAACACTTTCTAAAGAATGGTTTAACACCATGAAAGTTTTCGCCACAGAAACAACTTTTGTGTTTCTCTATGCATGTTTTAAGTGAACATTTAGCGAGCTATGGATGATATTTTATGACATTTGATTACCTTGATGATTAAAGCGATATAAATTCATATCAGACATAGTAAACATTTTAGAAATGTATATTTTATTTATTAATTTTTTTATTTATTATTTATTGAAAAGTTTTTGCCATTAGGCACTACATTCTACCGCCTTAAATCAATACATTACATATCATTGTGCTTAATTACAAACCATTCTCACTTCTAGAAAAATAAAAAATAAATATATGAACAAAATAAAAAAAGAGCAGTTGCTTCAGAAGCGGGTGCTCTACTTTCTAGAAAAAGGAGAAAGGAGTATTTTGAAAGGAATGGAATGGCGATCGAGGAGGCAGAGAGAAGAAGAGAAGGAGGCGCAAGTGTGGCAGAGGAGCTAAGGAGAATGGATAAAGAGATACAGCAACAAGAAAGAATGGGAGAAATCGAGAAAAGCAATTATAATACAAGATATAAAAGGATTTGGGAAAGTAATATACCTCAGTACTTAATAGAAAAAGACACAGAAAACATAAGATTGGGAAATGAAGAAAAAGGAAGCAGATACAGGGAATGTAGAGAGTAAAGAATGTGTAGAGTGTGCGGAACGTAGGACGAAACACTGGAGCACATTAAGTTTGATTGTATGGAAGAAGTAGGGAGTGAGATAAATATTGGGCAGCTCTTAAAAGGGGGCAAGGAAGGGAACAGATGGATGGCAGAAATAACTAGAAGAAGGAAGGCTGAAGCTATGTAAATCTATTGAAAATTTGCCAAACCATTTATTTTCTTGTAGATATTAGGGCAATTGAGGTTTTTGTTTTTTGGTTCCGGTGGAAGGAAATATATATATATATATATATATACTTATGGATTAAAATGTATTGTACTAAGGCAGAAGAATATAATGCCGAAAGGTAAAACATTAAATAAATAAATATAACTATAACATATTTTGTATTAAACAATCCAAAGCAAAAAAAGAAATTAAAAGTAAAGTTGGTTCACAAGCCCATTGTATCCGTAATTAATTTAACAGAATATGTGCGCGGTTTTATCTCGTTATCTTGTTATATACAAAGCTTACAACGTTCTTTAAAACATAAGTACAAGCATATACGAATATATTAACAATGTCTTCGAACTTAACAACCTAAAACACACGCATCCCCGCGTTTCTTAAATTTAAGTGAAACTTCAAAGAAAATAATCTTAAACCGCTTAAAGGATTTAATATAACATGAAATGCAAACGGAATTACCTGAAAACAGTACAAAGTACTCGCTTGCACGATTACACAAGTATCTATCTATAAAGTCTACTAATTAACAATTAGCAAAGTACTAGCGTATAATCAAAATAACGTTGTTACATATTCCAAGTATTTACTAATTTATTAATAAATAACTAACTGAAACGTAATAATTAGGTTATGCCAATAACTACAACGAAATGTTCTTAACGGATTTCACAACGAATCATTAACGATTCCGTTAGGTGCTGTAAACGTTATTCGCGACTACGATAACCCCCCACTCCTTCCTCTCCCCACTCCGCTACGTTGTTACGACATGTGCGTATAGTTAACGTTAATGTTATATTTAACATGTGATTAGGCGGCTAGGAGGGTTGTTAAGCGTACTTAAACTCCCTGATGTGAGATCCTTGTTATCATTATGATATGTATTTTGTAGATTCAAGAAATGCTGGAAAATCGGTACAGTCATTAACATACGAAATGTTTTTTAGAAATACTGAAAAAACGCATATGCAGTTTCCCAGTTTTAATTTGATATTTAGTTAGCAACATTGCGTTACAATTTTTAAGTGAGAGGTAAAAAATGAACCCTAGAATTAGCTTGTAGCAAACTAGGAAATTTGGGGTAAAGTCAAAACGATAAAAAAGAAGCATATTTTCAATAATATTTTTTGACGACACAGTTAATATATAATAATATTATTCTATAACTACTACATGATAAAATGATATTTGAAGAATACTTTGTGAAATTTTCATAAATAAATATCAAGAAATGAGGCATTGACAGCGAGTCTCTGCATACGTCACGACACGAAAAAGTAACATTGCGGTGCCACTCATAACTCATCACTGGATTTTCTGAAATCGAAAAACCAAAATGATTTCATTAGTTGATAAGTTTCTGCAGGTAACGCTATCGAGTTTTTCTTTATTTTTTTGATTTTTCAATTTTTTACAGAACTTAAAAGTCAAAATACCGATTTTTCAAAGAAAAAAATCAGAAACTTTGTTATTTTAAAATACGATAAAACAGCGTTACCTCGGCATTTATGTAAAGAAAAAGTGTGCAAAATTTGAAAAGGATGGTTCCAGTAGATTTTGAGCTAGAGAGGGCACCAACTCTGAAAAAGCTACGTGTGAGAAACCGCATTTAAAAGTTTCAAAGTAACACGAAAGCAGGCCAGAGAGGTGAAAACTTAAAACTCTATATCTCCGACAGTATTACTCCAATCTACTTCAAATTTTTACACAATAAACTTAATATGTTGTACAATAATATAAATAAATAAAAAAAAAATGAAAAAGAAAAAGTCTAAACCTTACCTTACCCCCACTTAATAAAGCTTTTTTCTTGTTATATATATATATATATATATATATGTGTGTATGTATATGATCTATATAATATGATAGTATTTAATCCCACAAAGCCTTATACATCCTCTTCCTCACTACCAAACAGATTCTACACTCCCTAGTATGTAGTTATACCGTACATCGCTTTCCTTCCCTAAATCCATTTCAGATAATTCCACTAATAATTAACTCAACGAATCACGTATCTCTTTTATTACTATATTTTGTCCCGCTCGCACTTATTATGAATTAAATAATGTCATCTCTTTTACTAATAAGGTTATTAAATAACGTCAAAATGACCCACAGATAAAATCTTAATTAAACTTATAGATTTCACGTATGTTAGTCTTACATCCGATATGATTTTTGTTATTACGTTGTTATAGAGTCGGGTCAATTCTACCCATACTTTTTATCTGAAATACATTTCAATTTTTATGGATAGTTACTTTTTAGTTCCAATATTCTTCAAGTTTTTATAGCAGTTGGAACTTTAGTTTTATACTCAGTAGTGTAGACTGCAAACTGCTAAGAGTTGTACAAGTTTTATCTTTAAAATGTAAAGTTTATTACTTTGAATCAAATGAACAAGTCTAAGCGAGGAATTTGAGAACGTTTTAGTTATTTTGTATATGAATAGTTTAGAAGTGATAATATTTTTATATATCTAAAAAATGGACGCCGTTGCACCCCCTGCCATGAAAGAAAACACACAGAAAATGATTAAAAAATATCATGTTTAATTATTAATGACACTATTTGAATACGTCTAGGTTATTGTCCAAATTTGTTCAATACCTTATCAATGAATTCAGTGGCCTCTTCTATCCTTTTCCTTTTTCTGTTAGATACATTGAGGCCCACTTCTGAAATGTAATAAATGAATAATATAAAAGAAAAACAATCAATTTATAATATAATTTCACTGTTCTATTTTCAATAAGCCTCTCTGTAAACACTTCATTTCCGAAAAGGAAGTAAAAATAAAATAATATTAATTATACAAATTGTCATAAAAATATAAAAACAAATATAAATAATGAAAAAAAGAAACAAGAGAAAAGTATGTGGTAAATTACATTAGAAATGCATACTGTCAAAACGAAAAATGTCATGAATGATAGGTTGGTTTGTGGTGAATATATGGGGAGTATGGGGAGGGGGGAGGTTGGATCTGGCCACGACAAAATGATTTATTTATTTTATGTTCTATATTCCGGTTTTTGGTTTTGCGTTGGATAACTATCTATGTTCTATGTTGCTGGTTGAGTTTTGGATTTGTGGATGGAGAGGAATTGCTATGCGTATAAATGATGGTAGTAAATGTACTCGAGCAAACGCTCGTGCTGCTCTCTAGAACGATCTAGATTACTTAATAAGTTGATGTAAACTCTGCGTATGACAGAATAAATACGTATTCAAGATTATTTTTCTTTGTTCACAACTAAACTTGATGGGATACACAACGCAGTGTTAGTAGTTTTTTTTTCTTTATATTTATTTACTTATTTGCCTTGACTTTCTTTCGTCATAGCCACCATCAAACATTGTTTATACATCTTTTATAATTTATAATTTAATTTTACAAATTTCTAAATATTTCAATAATTCACTAATTAATTTTGAATCACTTAACAAACATTTAGTATTAACAGGAAAAGTTTTAATCACATCTAATATATCACTATTCAATTTTGATCTTTCTAAACTATAATTTATGCATCCAAATATAATATGATCCAAAGTTCCTTCTTCACCACATTGACATCTATCGTCTGATTTAATATTAATTTTATACAGGTGTAAATTTAGTAGTAAATGACGTATCACGCACGAAAATCATTATATATAAATACAGTAATAATTACATGAAAATTTATTTTGTATAACATTGAATCCCTTTAATAATTAAAGGGTCAAACATTACTATTATAATTGTTATAATTATATAGTTAATATATATATATATATATATATATATATATATATATATATATATATATATATATATATATATGTGGAAACGAGAGTACCATGCCAATCCTGATGTGGAAAACGAGAACTATCCAACTTCTTATGTGGAAAACAATAATCAATCCGCTAATCTGATGTGGAATCAAGGTACTCTTATTTAATTTAGGGCAATGTCAATTCAATTAATATTCAACTATGCAATATCTTAGTTGGTTTGTCAGGATGATAAAGAATCACATAATTGGTTTAATACATTTATTGAATAAAATAATAACGATGATAATAATAATGATAATAATAATAAGGTTACAATATAAACGTTGGTGTTTACTTTACAAATACAGAACAATGAATGCATAAACAACCTTAAATTCTAGTTAATATATACTCAGTTCTACATTAGTTTTCAGCTAGAGTTAATAGGTTTATTTATTGTTTCTAAGAACACGTTTCTTTTAATTTCAATAAGCACACACCCTCATGTATTCAATCAGTGGTTTAAAGTTTCACATATTATAATTGCTTTAACCTGTCACTTGGTTTCTGTTTAAATATATACCCTCATTAATCACACTATTTTACGACTTTCCTAGACCGGGTATTATAGTTACGCCTACTTTGCATGCTCGACTTATTTTTTCGTTTCACACATATATATATATATATATATATATATATATATATAATTATAATATTTGCTATAATTTTTCGACTTGTTTAAAAATAATTGAAAAATAATAATAGCCAACTTTATCAATATATTTTCTAGAAATGAAGTCATGGATTACAAGCCTCTATATTCTATAGATAGTTCAGAAAAGTATTTTATATTTTACATTCCTTAAAGTTATTATTTTGTTGAAAAGATATAAAGAAGTATACTATAAAGCGTTATAAATATTTTATAATAATACAAAAGCCAACAATGTTTTTCGTTTATATATGTATGTGTCTATATATATACATACATAACAATATATATAATATAGGTCTATATATATATATAATACCTATAAATAAATTGAGTTTGTATTCACTTCAGGCAATTTCGCATTTACCATCCGCGTTATTATATTGTATATTTTTATCTCCTTTCAACCAATTTTTAGTACCTTCTTCTGCCACAAAAAGATTTATTGTCTATGGCGAATTGAACATATTTTACTCACAGCATATTTTACTGTCTATGTTTCTTTAATTTGGATACAAAAACACTCTACTTTTTTGTGTTTTTATTTTATTTTTTGGGGTGCGTTAGAAATTGTTTTTTTAACACATAGGTGGCAAGACAGTAGTTAAAATTAAACTACTTCAAATTTACTAAGTTCAGTTTTAATTAATGACAATATAAAGCCTCATTCTCTTTCATTGTTTTCATATTTAATTTACTGTTTTTATTTAATATTGTAATCTAGATTTCAGGTTTTCATTTAAGCATTCCTTTTCACATTTGTGTTTTAATTTAAGTTTAAGTAATTTAATTGGTGCGTATGCTTTGTTAGTAATACTAAATTGTATTTGAAATAATTAAAATTGCTATTTTTAATAACAAATAGTAATAGAATTTGTTTTCTCTTCTATATTTTTCAAAAATTGACATTAAACTTCTTTTAAAAGTAAATCCTACTGAATTTTGACAGATTCTCACATTTTGGAGGTTATAATATAATATAGTTTTTCTTAATTTAATGTTTTTAATTTAAAACATTGTACCTTGTAAGGTTCTAAAAAAACTAAGAAAACTTGTAAAAATAATTAAATTAAAATTGTACTGTGATTGACTACGCGCATTGCCATATGCTAAACAATTTAAATTAAATACAAAATACAAAATAAAATTAAAGCAGTGAGTGGGAACGATACTTAATAGAATTATATTAAACTTCTATAAATAATAAAATAATTAATTAAGTAAACGAGTTTGCAATTTATATTTATACTTTTTAGATCTTCTTCGTAAGCTAGTTGTTCCGTGAACCATTATTTCTTAAGACAAATATCTTTATTGCAAGATTTCATTATCTTTACGTCCACAGAAACCAACCATAATCAATTCATTTGGTTCGTTTCAATTTATTTTTTCGTTTTCATGTCAGTTGTCACAAGTGAACTATTAAACATTTTATTTCCGCTTCAGAAAGCATGCCCTAAAAATACACCAACACACACATACAAGAAGAGAGAAGGAGAGAGAGAAAAACCATTCTGTAAAGATGACAACTTATAGAAACCAATTCTGTATATCTGTCCAGTGTTAGATTGATATACATTGGCGTACACAATTGTAGAAAGCTGTAATTTTAAGCAAAGTTTGAACATCTGTCTGTTACAAAATGTACCAATAAGAGCTGACTGTTTTGTTTTTGAAATAAAATGTAAAATAATATGATTATTTCCGATTTTTTAAAATCTTTATAAAGCAAATATATAGGAGTTATTTATGGATTCTAATATCGTTAAAATTTCTACTTGTAAACGGTCATTCTCTTAGACATATCTTATATGAGTTTTACATTTCATTTACTTTCTTTTATTTATTATTAATTGTGTGTGCCTTTCGGCTTTACAATCTACCGTATTCTATTTCTTAATACATTTCATTCCTATCTTAACAATTCAACCTTAAAACTAAACTTTATTAATTTTATTTAAAACTAATTATTTACTTAAATAAACTAAACTTTATTTATTTATTAAAACTAAAAAAAATATTCTAGACTTTTAGTACTTCCTCTCTCTTCATGTTCCCGATGCAAACTAGATAACAAGATTATTTATTGTCCTGTTTTTCGTTCCTTTTTTCTATTTCCGCCATCCACCTCTTTCATTCACTTCCTTCCTTTAATAGCTGGCCAATATTCTTCTCGATCACTACTTTTTCCTGACAATCAAACTTCTTCTACACATTCTTTCCTCCCTATTTGCCCAGTATCTGTTTCCTTTCTCCTGGTTTCTCAATCTAAACCTTGCTATCCTTCTCATGTTTTTTATGTCTTTTTCTCTTAAGTAATGTGGTATCTCTCTCTCCCAAATCCTTTTATATCTTTTGTTGTAATTGCTCTTCTCGATTTTTTCCATTCTTTCCTGTTGCTGTATCTCCTTGTCTCTTCTCCTTAGCTCCTCTTCCACACAGTTTTACATATTTTCCTAATAAATTGATATGCGTAATATCGAAAAGAATCCGAACTCGTCTCTCTGCCCCAAATTGGCGGTAAACAGTGGCTCATTATTATTAAAATGACTCGTGCAGAGTGTCACCTATTTTACAATTAGCTGCTTGCTGTTGCCACACGCTTAACTTTCTGAAAGTTGATATAAAAGAGCGCGCCTATGCTAAGCAAAAAATAATAAAACAATTGATATACCTACATGATAGTTATTATTTTCTAGAAATATTATTTTTATGTCATATTTACGAGATGCTGTTAAAATAAAACAAGATATTCTATAACATTTCTGAAAAAACATGAATAAAAAAATATGGTATTATCCAGAACTGAACTCGACATAAGCCTGGTAGAGCAATCTACATTTATTTTGGAATTGTTTGGGAGGAACCACATTGTTCAGTTCAGAATTTGAGTAGTAAACCAAGAGATAGATATTTCAAAGATATATATTTTGTTGTTTTATTGGTTATCTTCTAAATGAAATATTATTGCTGGGAGATCTGAATATGAATTTGTTATAAAAACAGTAATAACAACTCAATAATATATTTTACATGTTATAAATAATAACGTACTAGTATTGTTATTTTATGTGAATCTTTATAAGGAAAAGTATATCGTACTTTTTATGTGTACGTGCCAAAATTTTCTTTTTAGTTAATTTATAATATAAACCTAAAGTTATGAATTAAAAATAAAAAATATAATGGTAAATTTATAATTTATGTAGTCTGTAAAATGGGCTTGTGTCCTCATTTTTTAGTGGTCGATTTTTCAATTGTTGATTGAAATTGATGTTAATAAATGTGTATTGGTGTGTCTATTTTATTAAATATCTAAGTATTGACGGAGATATAGCAATTAAAAGTTTGAATTGTAGTTTTAGCGCTAGAAATGGTCGGCCATATTTGTATGACGTGAAATGCATTTTAACGTCAGTTATTTGTTGAGTAGGTCAGTGCTGTGGTAATGTTCTGTAGCTGTTGGTAGTCAATTAATCAAGTCAAATCAAAGAATAACAAGTTTTTATTTTATTTAACCTTGCTAAGGCAGACATAATATTGAAATTTGATTGTTCCTTGAAATAGTTGTAAATAATATTTGATATTTTGATATATAAATACATATAGCAGATATTTATGATCTGTAAGGTTGGTAACCTTAAACAAGGATTGTGATGTCACATGCATTTGGAATGTGAACAACGTTGAATCCCTTTAATAATTAAACAGACAAAATAACTGTTTTAATTGTTAATATCTCTTAACATATAAGGAGTTATTAAAAAATAATTGTACATTTGAGGTTCTAGTAACCAACTTTATCAATATATAATACACCTTTATAGAAATTAAGACATAGGACATAAGCCCATTACATCCAAATATAGAAATTTTTCAAGCTTTACTAAATTACATTACTTTATTTATTTTATTTATTTACTTCATTTGCATTTAATTATATTTTATTAAATAAATCAGACATTTTTTAATTATATTTTAATTAGTATACATGCCCAGCCTTTAACACACGTAACTGTATATCTGACGGGTTTGTCTGTGAGGTAAACCGGAACGCGCATGTATACTAAATATAATCGGCACGAAACGCAACTGAAAATATTGATTCTATAAATCCATCTTTATAAATCAGTGATTTCAATTCAAATATCAAATCTCAAGACATAACCCGTCAATTCTTTTCTTTTCTTCTATTCAACGATTTTGAGTGAGGTGAGACGGGGAGGGGAGAAACTTGACAACCTTTTAACGCTTTTCTGGGTTGACCCTTTATGACAGTAAATATTTAAAAGATGTACTCACTCACACATATATACACTTATATATACATAACACATCACTTAATAACTTTGTAATATACATATAGATGGCACCACTATTAGATAAAATTAGATTGTACCAACTTTCAAACGATATGTGTCAAAATTTCATAAGATTCCAAGTATTCGTTTACGAGTTACATTAGTTTTAGTGACGTCACTTTTGTAATTTTCTCGATTATATTAATTTTTTCTTTTTTTTATGTTTCAGGTTCAGCGATTCAACGACGCGATTTATTCCAACATGAATCACATAATCATGACCTAGATAACGATGAAATTGTTCAACAAATACCATTAGACCGAGGACCTTACTTTGATCCAACTGCTTCAAAAAATGTAACAGCTTTAGTTGGTAAAACAGCTTACTTAAACTGCAGGGTTCGAAACTTGGGAAATAGAACGGTAAGTTTTAAGATAATATTAATTATGAAACTTTAAATTAAAAGTTTGTACTTCATTAATAATAGTTGTTAACGTAACTGATATATTAAACAAAGGTTAAGTTTAACACATTGGATTGTAAAGTGGGTGATTATAAGTTATAACAATGTTATGTGATTGGTTCTAGTTGTTTTGTCTTTATGATATTCATTACTATCAAAACTAGTATACTATAAGTTTGTGTGTTGCATATTTAGTAGTAAATATGTATATATAGGTACAGGTATAATACTGGTTAATATCTTAACAGTTTACCTGACAGTTTTACCGTAAAAGATTACCTGTAGGGTATAACGTTGATTTTTTTCTGGATTATATATTTTCTTAACATTATTCTTTTGCCATTAAAATAATTCAGTTTAGATTTGAAGTATCCCATTTTGCTACAAAGTATAATAATCTTAATTTCTACTGGCACGCTCAAGACATTTCTGTACCAATAAAATGTACCCATTAAGAAACATAACAGTAAGATATATAATCTTTATAGCATCGTTATTTCATTTAAATCTGAAAATATTCAAAACTCAAGTAATTTTCCAGTAAATTTAAGTTTCATAACAAAAGCAAATAATTTTCTAAGTTCACTTGAGTTTGTCAACCCCATCAGTGCCATCTCTACGTCATTAGAAATATTACAACATGAATATTACCGTGATATGAATCTCTTATTCGTTTTGCATATACTTGTACTCATAAATAAGATCTTACAAATTCAACACAATGGTGTAATTATTTCTTTTATAAGATTTATACATATCACCCTGTAACTGTATACAGGGTGATTCAGAAATTTCATTGCAAATGTTAAACGCACATACTCTGAACTCATCAGAGAGCAAATATATACCTCTCTAACTGTTACAGTTATAGTTATTTGTTAAATTCAATACTTAGATAACTCATAAATGAAAATAAACAAAATTATAATGCATTTACTTGTCGAATACCGCCGGAGATTCTGTAACCTTTAAGGAAGGGGTAAGGTTTCAACTTCTTTCATTTTATTGTACAACATATTAAGTTTATTGTGTAAAAATTTGAAGTCGATTGGAGTAAAACTGTCGGAGATATAGAGTTTTAAGTCTTCACCTCTCTGGTCTGCTTTCGTGTTACTTTGAAACTTTTAAATGCGGTTTCTCACACATATCTTTTTCAGAGTCGGTGCCCTCTCTAGCTCAAAATCTACTAGACAGATTCTTTTGAAATTTTGCACACTCTTACTTTATATAAATGCCGAAGTAACGCTGACGAGTTTATTTCTATTTTCTAATTTTAACGTATTTTAAAATAACAAAGTTTCTGATTTTTTTCATGAAAAATCGGTATTTTGACTTTTAGGTGCTGTAAAAAATTGAAAAATTAAAAAAAAATAAAAACTCGATAGCGTTACCTGCAGAAACTTATCAACTAATAAAATCATTTTAGTTTTTCGATTTCAGAAAATCCAGTGATGAGTTATGAGTTTTCTTGTGACGTCTGCGGAGATTCTCTGTCAATGCCTCATTTCTTGATATTTATTTATGAAAATTTCACAAAGTATTCTTCAAATGCCATTTTATCATGTAGGAATTATAGAAATAATTATATATTAACTGTGTCGTCAAAAAACATTATCGAAAATATGCTTCTTTTATCGTATTGATCTTACCCTCCCCCTTAAAGGATTTTTTAAGAAGATTTACAATTGTGTTAATGGGAATAGAGTACTCTTATTTTTTTAAAATTCAAAATATACGTCACAAAATGTTGTTTATTTTTGTAAAATTATTTACGTAACAGGTAATCTTAAATAAACATTGCGGCAATGCTAAGCGAGTATTTACAGACACCTTATACTCGCACACTCTAGTACAATTTCTATAGAAATATTCAAATGGAATAGGAAACTGAACAAAACCTAAAAGGGGTTAAAGGAAATGAAGCTTGGATGCCGGAAGGCGTAAGTGGTTCTCTAGCACTGGTGGATAATTAAGGAACTACCCTTAAAGTGGATGCTATACGACTGGGGTGCGGTCATTGAAACCACATAAAAATAAAACCCGTACACAAAATGTATACCATACCATACACTCGCTGTAGGCTTTAGTTTTAATTAATTTCATATAATATTATTAATTTTCGCTTGGTTATGCTGGAAATTTGTTAATTAAATCTTTTAGATTACATTCCACAGATGCGTTCAGTTTTTTATATTTGTAACATTAGTAACATTGCTAATTGTATGTGCGTTCAGAACTATGCATTTAATATTTAAAATGTGATATGAAAATATTCACATGCAAAAAATATATTTTGTATTAAGGTATGTAGGTATGTTTGTATGTAGGCGAAATATAGATGGCAATACTATACAGTAGGTTAAATATTATCAAAAAAAACATGTTTTTTTATGTTTAAATCGTTTTATGTAAGTAACTATAAACGCGAATCAAAATCTAAAGCTGCAATTAGTTAGATGAGTAAAGTATCTACATTTTAAGCTTTCTTCCACTGACTTTTAATGAGTTGGAACCACAAAAATAAGTTTTGAAAATGAATATTGCTATATTTTCTAGTTAAATTCCAATTTTTATATGACTGTTAACATTTCTAAGGGTTTGTCATAATTTTAAAACGTTTATTAAGGTTGCCAAACTTACGCTTAAGACTTAAATATATAGAGTATTCGATAATATCCCAGTCATAACTCAATTATTAAACAATTGCAAATAATATATATTTCCTTGATTTATTCAATTCTTATGATGGTATTTCTTATTTTACAGTCTATTTCAATTTTTTTTTAAATAATTTGAGCGGGCTTTTTTACTCTCTTAAATAAGAACTATAATTAAATTAATATTATAATTACACTAGAAAGTAGAAAGCAACATAAGAAATTTAGTACATATCTTCTCTAACATTCTCACACTACAGTGAAAAAACTGTTTACCATATGCAGTTTAAAGTACAGTTATCTTTTACGATTTAAATCCGTCCTTGTAATTTCAGTACATCTGCTTAACCCCAATCACACACGTTAACAAAAACTTGTTTGAACATGAATGCAGTCCTTTGTATACAATGACTCACATAAAAACTCAACGACCTTGAGTTTCCTGTATTAAAATAACGCATTGGTACTTCAATGATGTCCAACCTCCTTGCAAATAATATAAAAGAAATCAAAGATGTACTTGTACAATTATTTAAACACCTTTGATATATCTGATACATATATAAAAAAATAAACTAACGCCATTTTTGTTTACGTTGAATAAGAATTTACTACAGACGCCTGCACTAGTGAAATATTTGTATCGTAACGAATAACTGGTTTTGTGATGAATGGAATTCTTTGCCAATGGATTTAATATATTGTGTAATGATGCCTTTGACCTTACGGTTTTTAAATAAATACATATTGTACTTAAATGCATGGTGATTTTTATAAAGTTTTAAATAAAAGTTTGCCTCAAATCGTCTATTCGTATCAGTCGCATTTAATGATATTAATAAAACATTGCTAAATTATTATTTGAATAAATACAAATTATATAAGCCTATTTATTTTTAAATTAACCAAAACAATTTATTTCAACAAATTATTTTAAAACAAAACCAAAATGTTGCAATTTTAACACGGGCTCTTATGGAGAATACTATTTTTTATGAGATTTCTTTGGTTTAAATTCCAAACGTATTGCAGAAACTTAATGAAAATTTCGCTTTCATATTGCTACGAAAAGCGCGGTTATTTAGTTATGTCTGCAGCTGTACGCTAATAAAATGCACGGATAACTTTTAGAGTAGTTGTCACAATCATTTCTGTATCACTATTACTATTTCGTCGTAGTATGTGCCAACGACCAATGCAGTTGATATTTGGAGCTGACAGAACTCACTGTGCATATTGTTAAGTTATTATAAAATAAGATAAAAAGAAGTTGACAATTTAAATAATACTTTAAATGTCGTTTCTTTGATTCCAGAAGCAACACATAAGTTTAATTAAGACTATACAATTTCTAAAATGTTTTATATATATATATATATATATATATATATATATATATATATATATATATATATATATATATATATTTATGTTTATTTATTTTAACCACGTTGCTGTGCAATGGAAAAATAGAACAAACATTAATGTACACGAACGCATGTATTTTAAAATTACTAAGCTGATATTAGCAGAAAATCAGAGCACATTTCCTTACTCATGAAATTTACTCATATAAAAATGTAAGCATGATGTATAGACATTTAACCTTTCCTTAAAATAAGGGTCAAAGTTTATTTAATAAAATATTATGAAAAATATTTATTTTAAAAAATATATAGAAGCAGAAATACTTTTGAATATTTAATTTTAGCATTCCCCAAAGAGAGAGAGAGGAAAAGGGGGGGAGGGTTTGTGAGAGTGTGTGGGTGAACGAACGAACATCAGGTTTTCAATTTTGTTTAACAAATTGCGCCAAGAGATAGTCACATGACAGATACCTGACACGGGTTTAAACCAGAATTCACCAGAGGGACTTTGACAGCTAAAACTAAACTAAAATGTTACATTTTATTTTTATTTAAAAAAAAAATCATTTAATTATATTTATAAATAAACAATTGTATTCCCCCTTAACCAAAAATGCTGACCACACTTTGAATTAGATTCAAATTGACTGACCTTTCACGGTATTCACCAAATATAGCCCACAGCGATATATTTTCTATTTCCTACATTTAAAGTTTCGCTGAGAGATTTTCAACAAATGAGTAGGCTCGCATATTCTTAAAACTAGTTGGATGGAATAAAGACAAGGAGACTATGTTGACAAAAAATACTTGTTTCTGCTTTAAGGTGAAACGATACTTGGCCATTTATTCTAGCGAAATATAGATGGCGATACTATACAGCAGGTTAAATATTATCAAAAAAGAACCATGTTTTTTTTATGTTTAAATCGTTTTATGTAAGTAACTATAAACGCGAATCAAAATCTAAAGCTGTAATTAGTTAGATGAATAACGTATCTACATTTTAAGCTTTCTTCCACTGACTTTTAATAAGTTGAAACCGCAAAAATAACTTTTGAAAAATAATATTGCTATATTTTCTAGTTAAATTCCAATTTTTATATGACTGGTAACATTTCTAAGAGTTTGTCATAAATTATATAACCTTTATTATGGTTCTCAAACTTACACTTAAGGCTTAAAAATATATAAATTATGAAAATATAAAAATTGGAATTTAACTGAAAAATATAGCAATATTAAATCACACCTGGAATATTATAATATAGGATATATATATATTAAATTTAAATGCATATTCTTCAACATAATGTCAAATATAAATAATTTTGTAGCATGTAACCCACGTAAATGTATTTTAAATTGTATAAAACCTTTGTTACTTGATAAGGGTTGTTGTCCTCTTATTATTTAAAATAAATAATTGAAGCTTCAAGCACGGTTAAGTAATCCACCTCAATTAGTGCTCGCGAATATGCTGCCCTAATGGTGGGTGGTCCACTTCACACAAGGAAACCGTCAAATGATAAAATCCCTTTGCTCTCGCTTGACTTATATATCTGAAACCCTATATAAATAAATGGCCGATACTCTTTATATAATACATATTTTAAAATTAAGTTTTCTTTTTTGTCGACCTTTTTGTGACGATGTTGATTTCGAAAGGTCCAGATAAAACGCCGTGGGTTTTTCCTAGAGGGGATATTTTATATCCTAGCCAAAAGATATAGCCTAAAGATAAGTATGAAGTTCGTTTATGCCAGAACATTTAAGGGTGGTTAGTTCTAGCTAAAACATCCCTCGTATATAAACTAAGAATGACATTTTTGTCGCCGACGTACACCCAAACAGAAAAATTATTTTTATTCTTTGTTAAAATATTTTTAAACCACATAAGTAAATTCTTCTTTTGAATTCGTACTTCAAAATAAATATTTGGTTTTCTGAAGTATGCTTAAAATGTACGAGCCAAAAGGTTCAAACGGTGCTTTCCCTTTTTGTATAACATTTACATTCTTTTTCTTTTACTGTAATTGAGATAATTCAATATGGATGGTAGGGGTGAGGGCGCAGGGGTGTTTTAATGTGGCTTGATTGTGAATGGAAATGAAGTTATAACTGATTTAACAAAATTGATCCGTCTTATTTCCGTACCGTTCGATTCAGCTCCATGAGTCTCGCGTTGTAGCTCCAACACGGTATCGTCTGTGTAGATGTCTATTTATTAAATTTATCTATGCTAAATGTTTGCAGTAGCAAAAGTACAAAGAGAAACTGGGGAGGGGTGAGGAATGGTTAGCGCATTTAAAGGTTCTACACACACTTGAACACTGGTTCGGCACAAGCTTGTTCGTTTATAGATGTGATAAACATAGTTGTCGGCTCGATGTTCAGTTCGACATCCAACACGAGCCGGTTGCCAACATATCAATCGCCAAGTTCATTAGCTAAACATCTCTGAACATTCTAGATTTGAGATAACAACGAAAGCAAGAATCGAGTTACAATTTGGTTGCATTTATAGATTATCAGAGTTTTGAATCAGATATAGGATTTAATTTTACAGATATATATACTCTTACTTTTCGGAGATGTCTCCCTAATGAACTGGATTATTGCCATGCATACATGTGTGACTTAAAAACGCATGAAGATTATATAAAGAGAGAGAGAGAAAGTGTTACGATTTACTTGTGGAAAAACTTAAAATAGTGAAAAATACGCTATAGCTCAAAAATAATTAATATTTTTATTGACCTAATAATAATAATTAGTTTTAAACATACCAATGATTCTAAAAAATTTGGTAACATGTTGTACAAACTTTTAGAATACAGAAGAATCAAGACTCAATTCATCAGATTAATTAAATCAATAAAATATATATAATAGAATATATGTAGAATAGATGATCATTGTAATTAAAATATTCTAAAAATTTAATTTAAAAAAAGAATTAGTTTTACAGTTAAGCCCCATTCCCACTCACTAAATGTTATAAAGAAATAAAATGAATTATATTAAATACAATCATTTATATTAAATAAAGATAGTAATTATTATAAAATAAATAAATATTACTGACGCATGACACATGATTTCGCAAGTATAAAATTACATTTATTGTTAAAACCCTAAATTAAAACAAAAACAGTGAGTTTAAATGTGGCTTTACAATAAAAAAAAATATTTATGTTATTTTTTCACATAAATATAAAAAAGAGAGTTTT
Organism: Panorpa germanica; assembly: GCA_963678705.1. Lineage (NCBI taxonomy): Eukaryota > Metazoa > Arthropoda > Insecta > Mecoptera > Panorpidae > Panorpa > Panorpa germanica. Next base: position 2,629,523 of record OY783222.1, read on the forward strand.
ATTATTTCTATTTTAAAATTATTTTAACTAAGAAGTAAAGCTCGTGACACAACCGATGTTGACCACTTCGTGAATTGGGAAATATTCTACTAAGTATAGAATCTTTTATGGTGACCCCAAACTAAATTTTAATCCTCGAACCCTATTAAATTTCCGGACCCCATTAAAATGTTAAAGAAAAATATAATTGACTTGAATTCAATAAACAACATTATTTGCTTTAAAATCAACGAATTTACAGAAAGGGTAAATGACTAAATTGAATAGTCAATATACCATTAAGCTATTTGCAGATCAGTGTTAAAATGATTACAACTATACCATACATCGTATCAAAGACTTAATTCACCCCTCCCTCCACCTTCTTTCTTCCTTTAAGACCACGAATCAAGTAACCCTTTACGAGCTTTAAAAGCTTAAAGCTCCAATGCATATGTTTAAGATGTAAATGTTCCCAAGTTCAAATGGTCCTAATGTCCTTATGACGGATGTATGGATGTATCCTGAATAGCTTTGCAAGGTCCTGAAATAGCTTAACGAATAGAATGTCCTAGTTTCACAGAAAGGGTTCGGAAACACACACACTGACACACTGATTCATACAGGATGCGGGTGGTGAACCACACAGGGATGTACTACACGATTATAGGGCTCCAATATGTTGTGTTAATTAATGCTTTTCATGTTGAAACCTGAAGAAAATTGAGGCAGGTCAAGAGGATCGCAAGGAAAGCGATGAAAAGCGATGAAAGGCGATGGAAAATACGACTAGTCGTAGTTGAGAGGATTTATTATGAATTAAGTGTTACAGTATGCCGTGTTTAATTGCCCGCAAACTTATCTGAATTAAGTTGTGATGATTGATGTGAATTGAAATTAATTTAATTATATTCGAGGGAACGAAAGTAACGCTTTTGATTACGACGGTAGAAATTATTGTTAATTAAAGTTTTGAATCGTAAGTACAATTACAAATGGATTTCGATAAAAGTGTATATAAGGTTTTAAATACTTTCGGCATCCCCGGATTTTTCGCTGAATTTCCGGGAAATCCGTAATTTTGGAAAAACTGAAAAAAAAGTGAGCCCTTTTTTGCTGTATTACTTTTAATTCGTAAAAGATAGGAAGTTGAAATTTTGCATGTGTATTAAGATATTTAATGCTGGCATTTCTCAAGAATTAGAAATTCAAAAATTGAAAAAGGGGGGGTTGAAGAAATTCGTGGCCCCGGTAGGAAACTTTGGAGAAAGTTCATCAAAAAAGTTGGTCAAATAACCCATAAATTGAAAATATTTTTTATTTTGATAAATTAAAAAATTATTTTATTATTGTGCGTGTTTATTATTTCAATTCAAAAATAGAATTAAATATGAAATGTAATTACGAATTATTTTATTGGATTCAAATCATACACCTCAAAAAGACGTCGTATTGCGACGGGGGTAAACTCTAGTACATAAATATATATATATATATATATATATATATATATATATATATATATATATATATATATATATATATATCTTAGTCTTGTGCCTTTCTTATCCACCCAAAGTTTTTACACTTACCATCACTCAGATGTGGTGACAATCTGTCAGTCTAAACACATTTCTCGAGAACCCTTAACGCCGACCACACCCCAACTCTAAGAATCAACTATGTCACACTACCCCCTTCACACACCGCACCGGAATTACCCTTTACAGGATATAGATAAGGCACAACCCGAACATGGATAAAATACTTATTGCTTTTCATGTATTACTGTACTAAAATCAAGTGCTTCATATCGTTTGCGGTCTTCTAAGACATTTTTTTATTAAAGAATTGTTTAAATTCTAGTTCTCGTTGTGATTTAGATGATATAATATATTACTGCATGCTAAACTATTAATGTTTAAAGAACTCTGAATTACTTTCGGTCTTAAAAAATGTAACAAGGAAGTTTAAAACTATTCTCAAATGCTCAAAAAATTTAGAATTTGAAGCATTTATTTTTTATAGTTAGTTATTTTTTTTATACCACTTTTTACGAATAAATAATTGACCTTAGCAAAACAATCTATTATTATTTTATTTAACGATTAGGCATTACATTTCTCTACAAGTACAATACATTTTCGATGATGACTTTCTAATAATTAAATTTAAAAAACTAACAGCCTTATTTCGTAACATTTATTCTGATATCGTGCTTCATGAATTAATTGGACTTGTAGAATATTATTTTGATTGTTAATATTGGCAAATAAAAGCTTAACTTTAAGTTGCACTTTCACTATAGTTTTATTTGCGAATAAACATCACACTAGTACAATTCACATGCACGACGTCAGAGAAAATGTTATAAGATGACCATAAACTGAAAACTAATCTAAGCGGCGTATTTTGTAACTGCTTACGTGACGCCTACTAATTTCTGACGAGTTTTCAAAGCCCTATAATTTACAAATTAGGTTACTTATGCCAGTTTCAAGGTATGGGATCCATTGTGCTCTTTATTTAAGGTCTTCTGAGAGTATTGTGTAAACTTACATAGCTTTGTTTAGAAAATATAGGCCTTTGAAAAATCGGCCCCAAGATCAAAGAAGAACTTTAAAACGATTTAACATTACATGTTATATAAAAACAAAGTTAAAAAATATGCTATGACTATGTGTGTGATACCAGTCCTCAATTTTATTCTTAAACAAATATTGAACCATTATGTTTAATTAAAAGAAACATAATTATCAAATATTCTTTTTTAAAACTGTTAAACAAGGGTTTACAAAACAAACATCAAGTTTTAAATGAATATTAAAAAGTTATAATTATGAAACTTTTTCTGCGTATTCCTTTAATGTATGTATATGTATGGAGATCAATACTAAGTAATACGCATTTAATTAACTCTACTCCTACATCAAAATTCCTTTTATACTTTATTTACAAAAATAGCAAAGTCTAGTCATGAGCCCCTGGTGCTCAGTCAACAACTCTAACATTACATTACATGACTTGCCACATATAAAACCAGTATTTGCGAAATATAATACACTTTATATATTTGAAAAGTATGTATCATTCTCTTTATAAAATGGAGCTGTATGGTGTATTGTTGATAAAAGTAATAGTCTTCAAGGAATAATTCAAGCAAACTTTATTGAATGAACTTGTTTTCTACAAAGAATTGTTGTTCCTTAATCCGGGCTTAAATCCTAAGGCAGACGATGTTTGTGATATAGCTTGTACCTTATTTTATGTTAGTAATACTACAATATTACATAAAAGAGTGTACATACTATATTTTTACTTTATAGTCCAGTGGAAATATATTTGAGTATCAATATAAAATTATTGGTATGTTGTAGAGCTGCTTATAAATAGATGCTAGTAATAGATGCTGCTTATAAAAATTTCCGCTTGTATGACGACGGCGCTGTAATCAAAAGACGAAACCACACGCTGTTATTTATATACATTATGTTCATTAGTTATTTTATAAATTTGAAATAAATATAAGCTTCACATGTAGGAAATTTTCTTGCACTGTAAGTTTCACACTTCCCAACGTTCTTTTGCAAGCTTGCTGCAAGCTAATTACCCCAATATGTACGATCAATTAAATGCGATTTTCTTAAGTAGACTATTGTTAAAGAATATATTTTTATATTTCTTAAATAGCAGGATGAAACTCTTTTTAAAATAGAATAAAGATAAATATTCACAAACTGGTGCATCACGCCATTACACAATGATAATTGATAAGGTTCTCTTTGTACTTCTTCCACTTTATGCTACTAATATTATTGCTTATATATAATTTATTTAAATAAGAAATAACTGCTTAAACTTGCTTGTGATCTGCGTTAACACAGCTATATTAATAAATGCTTCGGAACTCTCTATGTATAATATATAGAGTTTACTACCTCCCAAACCCCTTCCCCTTCCTCGTCTTACCACAGCAGTCTATTTCCAACAATAGAAATAGAAAATGCACACAATTCAATTTTACCTTAAACCATAAATGGATTTTATGATTTTTAAAGAAAAAAGTATATCAAATTTATAGTACCGCTTTTATAAACTGATTGTAAACTTTATGCCTTTATGAGGAGGCATTGTCGTCTATTCAAAATATTCTGTAATCTTATGGACTCGTATACTTGTATTCAGAACGACAAATAAAGAATTTTAAAAAGTTTTCTCAATTTTCGTAAAAAAAATCGAATAATACACGGGTTATAAAAATGTATCAAACGAAAAGCTCAAGTTTTATTTGATGTAAAGTTGCTTATGTTATTTTACAAATTGGGTTACAAGAATTTTTTGGGTACTGACCCCTTGTTACTCTCGCTTTATTAATTATAAAACACAACGGTTCGTGAAAAAGCTAAATCCAGTACAAATCCAATCAGCTGTGATGTTATCAGCAAGACAATACAACTATAAAGGAGATTGTGTTTACGAGTTGTTTGTGAAAAACATTCAATGTATTAGGCGAGTTTAATCGGATAATGATATTTTCCTTTTTCATCGAATTACTTTAGATTTTCTTTAAGTGCACCCCGCCATGTTTGTAATGCCTATTTACACAGAATATCTCTATTCAGAACACCAGCACTAAACGAAGCTGAGGAGATACAATCATGCGGCTTTTCGGCTGTTAGTTTTATTTTATTTAACATTTTATCAGATAGTTCCTTTAAATCGTTGATAATGTCTTTGTTTTGTATTTAAGAATTTCAGATAAAATTTAGTGGAAACAATCAAATTAAATTGAACCTGAAATGAAGTTATAAAACCGCGGGAGGAGCAACTCGTTACGAAAGGTGATTTCTAAAATAAGGGAAGATTTTATTTTATTACACGATTGTTTACACAAAATAAACATTCTTAGATTACCAGACTGGAAAATATAAAAAAAATCCAACAAAGATATGCCTTCTTTTACGATATTTAAATTCTAGTTAAAAATAAACTGATATTTATAGTCTCTGTTAATGCTATCTTACTAATAAACATATAGGGGTTTCCAATAGGGGCAACCCGATGTTGTTTTGACGGTATCTGTCAAATCTATTGTTTATTAATTCAGTCACTGATGCCAAATCACCATGACAAGTTACACGATTGAGTAGTTCGTCCAAATAATAAAACTTTATTATCAAAAAGACACATTTTTGGATAATTGGCTTTGTTAATAAGCAAAACTCATGTCAATGCTCTCAAAGTCAACATAATCAAGGCCATTGCTCAAATTCAGTACGATCTATGCAGCAGTGTTACTGAAAATTGGACTTACCGAATTCGTAACACGTGATAATTGATCTTAACGGATCTGATGTCTATCCAAGGTATCACTAATGTAATGGAACGAAATTGCTTAGATTTTAGTCAATATCTTAAACTAATTATATTTAAGTCTTATAAAGAAGTGTTATTTAACTGTTTTATAGCAATTTTAGACACCTATAGTTCTTAAAAATGAATTCCTAATCAGGGGCGGCTTCAGCCATTGTGAGGCCCCGGGCAGCAGATCTTTGCGAGGCCCCGGGCGGCAGAAATTTGAGAGGCCCCGGGGTGGCAGATCTTTGCGAGTCACTTGATCTTTGTATAATTATAAGTAAGTATTTTTGATGATAATTGACATAAAATTTTATATTGGTAGATTTATAAAAGTTAACAAGCACAAATATTAATGATGATAAACTAAGGTACTTGAATGCCTTTAAAAGATATACGCAGTGATTCTAGTGGGATTTCTAAAGCGCGAGATTCGTATAGATAAATAGTAATGAATTTTTGTACTTAAGTTGTTATGCGAGAATGCGAGGCGCCAGGCGGTTGCCCTGCTTTCCACCCCCTAAGGCCGCCTCTGTCCTTAATATATATTATAATCCTCAAAATGGTATTCATGTCTGAACTCTTACTTGTTTAGGTATCTTATTTAGGTGAACTGTACATAATAGCGTTTGCATTAACTATTTATATAATTTCAACATTTTAAAATCATCTCAATAAGCTGAAGTCCGATTAAATGACAAAGTATTCAGCTCAAGTTCAATTACGTTCGCAATATTTGTGATAATCCAAGCTTTCTTTTCCAAGTTTACTTTTTAACTTACAGACGCATCTAACGAGTAAACGATGGGCGTAACGGACTAGATACGGGATGGGCAGATGCCAGCTGTCTCAGATGGATCTAAGAATGGAGTCTTAATCCCATCTAGAGCGATACGCATTAGAGTTAAGAGGTCTTTATATTCTTTTAACGAAAAGAAATACCCCTATACTTGTGTAGGTCGAATCATTGAAAGCCCTCACTAAAGATATTGCTTCATTATTGCTATAAAATGTCTGGAATGAACGCTGATGCTGGAGATGTTGAAGATGTCGGAGATGCTGGTTCGCTGAGAGTAGAGCAGTATGTCTACGACTAAGTCTAGAGCAAAAAAAATTTCTCTGCTTTTTTATCAGGTTATTTCATACGGTAATAAAAAAGGAGCTTTGCAATCTAATTATGTATATATATATATATATATATATATATATATATATATATATATATATATATATATATATATATATAATTCTTAGAATAAAAGACTGTTAATCCAGTTGTAAAAAAAGATAAAAAAATCTAAATATATTTAAGTTTGAAAGACAAACAATTTCTAAAAGTATAAAATTAAATTTAGAACAAATATATTAAGTTTATTGTGTAAAAATTTGAAGTCGATTGGAGTAAAACTGTCGGAGATATAGAGTTTTAAGTCTTCACCTCTCTGCTCTGCTTTCGTGTTACTTTGAAACTTTTAAATGCGGTTTCTCACACATAGATTTTTCAGAGCACTAGCTCAAAATCTACTGGACCGATTCTTTTGAAATTAGGCATACTGTTTCTTTGCATAAATTCCGAGGTAACGCTGTAAATAACAAAGTTTCTGATTTTTTTCATGAAAAATCGGTATTTTGACTTTTAAAAGAAAAACTCGACAGCGATACCTGCAGAAACTTATCGACTATTGAAATCATTTTGGTTTTTCGATTTCAGAAAATCCGGTGATGAGTTATGAGTGGCACCGCAATGTACTTTTTTTCCTTAAGGATTTTAAAATCTTAGCAAGAATTTTTTAAGGATTAAATACTTTAAAAGTAGCTATAGAATGAAGACATATACATTAAATATTATTTGGTTTTGCCTATGGTGTACGAATTATATATATAATCGATTAAGGACACAAAATGAATCAAGTATAATAATAAATTTCATACGTCATATGATGTAGGTCTGGAATATTACCATTATCTCATTACTATAATAATAGCTCTCAAAGTTTCCCTCCAATTTCAAACCAGTGATAACATTTGGAACTAGATTTTTACAAACTTGTCACCAAAACAAAGTTTTCGAAGGTAGCGTAAAGTTTCTAATCGAAGTAAGGTTGAATACGATATCAAATAGTATTATAGCATATAGCTACCTACATATGTATATATATATATATATGTGAGACTCTGAGAGAAACCCTTCCATTATGCGGGGATCCCAAATCTATTTAAACTATTTGTACAATTCTAGATAGAACCTTCTGTTCTTTACTTTCTGGACTCCTCCTCCTCTCCCAAACCATTCTCTCCTTCGTCTTCTCAACCTCTGCCAGTCAACATGATAGCGAATTCAAAGCGGACTTCTGAGTTAGTGGTATCAAAGCTACACCAGCTCTGTCTCAGTGAACCAATTCTATGGGAATTTGGAACTCTGATTCTGGAACGCCACCGATATGTACTTATCTCTGGAGGTGATAGCTAAGCAATGGGATTAAATAAATCCTGGAACTTTAGATCGTTTTGCTGTGTTTCCAGTAACTACAGTTAAAGTCTGATATATATATTGTCTGGGAATAATTATTGAATAGTTTTAACTTCGCTGATGATAAGGAAAGTCGAATTTAATTTTAATTATTACAATTAGGAGTTTCGCTAATATTTACATATACCTAAATAAGCGAAAGATTAAAGAAATTTAGACTAGATTTGGTAAGAATTTATTTCTTTATGTAGCATTAGCAGATTTTTATTTTTTACATTATTTAAATTACTATTTTGCATTTTTCATTTGGAAAAGTAACTTGCCATCGTAAGCTGTGCCTTTGTGCCCTTTCCAATTTAGAAAATGTACTGCACTGAATCTTGCATTGTTGAAGAATATTTTTATAAAATGTATAAAGGAATCCGTAGAACTGGCTTGTGGTTAGGTAGCAAGTATTGTCATAACATACAAGTACGTACAAATAGGCTTTGAACTAATTTTTTAGTGGTGTTTTTTTTTTAAATATTGTTTTATAAGTAGTAGATTTTATTTATTGTTGCATTCCGCCTTGATAATATGTAACTGAATGTGATGCTGAGACAGTGTAGTGTGTTAGATTACGCATCTCTTTTACACCCTGTTGTATAACAGAGATGACAATTCATAGAGAGAAGTAGAGGTGTAGCTCAAATTGCGAGAGTCCCTCGGAGACTTATACTTAAAAGAGGTATTAAGAGCGGTATAAATCTATAATACGATAATGAATTTTATCTTATTCGTTTCTGTATACATTATAGAAAAATAAGTGTGGACGAAAACCAACAGTAGTACCTCATATAGTCAAAATCATTGTAAAATTGTTTGATATTTCTAATGCATTTCTAACAGTTGTACGTGTCAGTTATATCCCCTCTATTCCCCCGCCTTAAGACATCGCACCAACCAAAACCTTGTTCTTTCAATCCTATTCAAATACACATTTCTTTATCTAGTCCAACAGCCTACTTTGCAAAACCCGTTCCTTTCCTGTTATAAACAAAACAGCATTGTTTTATACAGTATTTTATATAACAAGTGAAATTAAAAACTAAATTTAACTTTGTATTTGTATATAACAAGAGCTGTGAGACGCTAAACTTAACTTGGTAATAATTATAACTTGTAGAAAATAAAGATATTAAATTAAACGAAGTGTACTGTTTCCTTTAAAAATCGGTCCAAATTGGCTTACACCCAATTGAAAAGACCGTTGCACCAAGATCATCAACGAATCGACTTTTGATTACGTTATAAAGTTAGTCAATGCTTTTTAGTTATATCGGCAGTTTATACCCCACAACTTGTTTTAAGTATGAGTCGCCGCCGAACTCTCGTAATTTGAACTATATGAAAAGCACGTCTCCTTTAATAATAAAATGACTTCTTTAAACGTTAATAACATTTGTAATATTGCGAATTGAATAACAATAATTAAACATACAATGCAGTTATTAAGATATTCAGTTATTTAAAGCGACTTTAAAGTGTTTGTCTAATATTGAACTATTCTGAAATTGACAAGATGCAACATTCAATAAAAGTAGTCGTAATAAACTCGGCAACCATTGCCGAGTATCAAATGGTACATTGTGCTCTACAAATGCAGGACTTCGTGCTACTTCGGGTAACAACGGTGAAGTTCGTAGCAGAGAAGCCAAGAAATCTCTAAGTAAACTTAATAAAAGTAAATATACATTAAGCTTCAATGACTTGGAAGATGCTTGCATGGTCGAAGCGAACGGTTATTGAATTACGCGAGTTTTTTAAAGTTTAAAACGAATTGAATGGAGACTACGTAAGTAAATATATTACCATGTTTATTCGGATAACACGTATTCATATTACACGTTTTGATAAACAGTGATAGAAAAATATATTATCTTTACTTATTTATTATGATGTAAATTATCTGTATAAGGTATTATCGTACTTGAAATATTATTATTTTCAATTTATGAAAGTTAGTTCTAAATCCACTAGCGTGACTGCCCTGCTTACCACACGGTTTATAACAATTGTTTAATTGTGAAATAAATATTCTTGTAATGCTTCAATGCTTTCATGTGGTTTGATCAAATTAATATAAAATTTTGCATGTTTTTGTTTCATGTGCATTATTGTTTAATGGTGAAACTGCGGTAAATATCATTGGTCATTATGTGTAATTGGCATTTAATGTCAAACATTATTATGTATAGTTGAAAACATTTATACGACTAGTGATTATGTCATTGTTTTCGATATAATTATTTATTATGGTTTTGTTTACATAGTTTTTACTCAGAAGGGTTGAGATTTTGGTGAAATGATATGTAAATTAAAAATCATAACAGTTAGAATATATATATGTGGAAACAAAAGTACTATCCCAATTCTGATGTGGATACAATAACCAATCCGCTAATCTGATGTGGAATCAAGGTACTCTTATTTGTATTTGGGGAAATGTCGATTCAATGGATATTTAACTATGTAATATCTTAGTTTCTTGTCAGGATATTAAAGAATCACATAATTTGTTTAATACATTTGTTTAATAAAATAATAACGATGATAATAATACAATATGGTTACAATTTAAACGTTGGTATTTACTTTACAAATACAGAACAATGAATGAACAAACTATCTTAAATTCTAGTAATTATATACTCAGTTCTACATTAGTTTTTAGGTAGAATTAACTTTTTTCATTTTTATTACTTTGAGATGCGTTTAGTTAATTTTGGTAAGCACATTCCTTCAGTGGTTTAACAATTTACACTTAGTAATCACATAATTTTACGACTTTTCTAGCTCTGGTGTTATAGTTTTTATGTCTCACATATACAGTTTTCGACCCCCCATGCGTGGTCATCTTCAGGTAAAACAAATTAAAAAATTACACGCTCTGCTGACACACTATTCCTTATCAATATTGATCCCCATGTTAAAACATTGCAAGTCAGAGTTAACACAAAGTGACTCCTGTTACAGTCAAGCAGTTTGAAATAATAAACGAAAGAAGAAGAATATATATATATATATATATATATATATATATATATATATATATATGTATATATATAACCGCACATCACTAACGTCTTAAGTACGTCACTAACATCTCTAGTGATTACCATATAAATACATGCTTGTGCCTGCACAATTAAATTATTCACGATTGCTGATAATTGAATTTACAAACGGCTTATATGCGAGTTGTATTGAAATGCTTAACTCCGTGTTCACAAGGCATTCTATACATAAGTGCAAGCAAGAGACATTGCGTTCCCATAATGCGTTGTCCTACTCGCACCATGTGTAAATCGCGAAATACGAACACAAGGTATTGCATGAGTAATAACCATACATGTTACAATTAATATATTACATACATAGTACAGTATTTCATAGATGCATTGCACGCAATACAGAACAAAATCAAACTAGTAAAGTAATTTACGAAAGACAACTCGAATCTAATCACGAATGTGCACGAACATGAACACGCTACTACGCTTGCTAGCACGCTTCACTTTACACGCTATTTTCTGTGTTAAATAATACTTCAACGTATAACGTAATAAGTCAAGCAGTCAACGTCGTAGAAGTCGTAGATGTAGTGCTACGAGTAGTAGTATCATGCAGAAAGGAAATTATTTCAATAAGAACTGCTTAATGGAAAAGAGATGTTCAGTTCTAGTAGACGATTTGACATTTTGCTTTCGTTTCGATGGTAACACAGAACTACTTACAGTTCTATAATAGACGGAAAAGTCATTAGGCTTAATGTCAGAGTAGTATAAGCTACTCTTTCAAATTATATATATATATACATATATATTTGCGAGTAAAAAGGTTAAAACAACTATAATAGTGACACTAATTGAATACACTATAATTATATTTTTTGTATTCATATAACTTAGTGAATAAAGGTGATTCAAAATCCTAACAGTCTTAATAATTCAATAATCGATATTGTTCAACAATAGTAAGTGATTGATTATTACAGGGTTACATTGCAATGTGCAATAAAGTTACAAAATGAATCATGCTACGTTGTAACAATGAGATTTCTCAATATATTGAACGTTATGAACAGTTCAATGAGCAGTTATGAACATTCTGAGCAGTTAAAGCTATTTTCTGTAGCAATTTGTGCTAGAGATTTAGGTTACCATATCCTACTGTATCTAGGACTCTAAGAGCCACTTGCGGATCTTATCAAGTTACTTTGCAATACTCTCCTAGTTCTCAGTTTATTCACAAACCACTGGGCTACTATTAAAATGTTTTTAAAATTCACATATGCCACAAAACTTTGAAGAACTTAAGAATGTGTAAGATTATATATAATATAGAAACAAAACTTTATTAATTTCATTTTGCAAGCACTTAGCAATTAGATTTCTTACTATAGTATATTTATGTTAATTTTATATGAAATTAATATATGTGTGATGCTTAATATATCGATTGTGCAATTCACTAGAGACACATCTCACATTATCCATAAAATTGTACCCTCTTGCATGATTTCCAAACAAAATTTTAATGCAGGAAACTTGTCGGATTAAAAAATGTCTCACTAATGAACTAATAATAATAAAATGTAATTAGTTTCATTAGTATACTTCAGTTCGTGAAACTTATACGTTGTCCTAAGAATGCTTTAATTTGTTGATAAGGTATTTAATTATACCTGAATCAATTACATGGTTACTTGACTATGCATGAAAATTGATAGGTCTTGTTCTATGATAGACATTGATATAGTCCAAATCACGAGAGTTCGGCGGTGACTTATACTTAAAAGAGGTTATAAGACCGGTTTAAATCTATAATACGATAATGAATTTTATCTTATTCGTTTCTATATACATAATAGAAAAATAAGTGAGTCAGTGCTTTTTAGTTCTATCGGCAATTTATACCCCACAACTTGTTTTAAGTATGAGTCACCGAACTCTCGTAATTTGAACTATATATCCTAAATAAGTAAACTGAATATAAATATTGTATTGTGTCGTGTCTTCACATTCACTAAATAATGGTATACCTTTATTTAAGTCCAGGGCTCTTCAACAACAGATATTGTAAATTTCAATGAGAGTAGTAACTGAGTGAAATCACGTATAACTCGTCTAACTATAACTTCAAAGAGTTTGTCAATCACTGATTATATAAGAGTAGTGTTGACAGTATCCGGTGTAGTTTCCCTCCCTAGCCTTAGTTTATTGGTCCATATACCTCCTGTAGCCTACAGAGAATTGATACCCCCCATTATTATTTCACGATCCTCTGATGCACATCTGTACGTGCCTTTAAAACAATTTCATATTTCACATCAACAAGGACACAAACAAAAGTGATGCTTTTAAGTAACAAACACTCAAACTTTAACTCAAAAACTTTACAAAAGAGTTATCAACTTTTACAATTAAGATAAGATAAAATTTATAACGAACACAACAAACCTTTCTGGTCTACAGATGTAATTAAACAAAATAATTAATATTATTAAGTTATAGAAGTAATTAAAATTACTCGTACTTACTGCCTTAATGATATTTGTTGAAAGGTTTTAGTCAATTAGAAGTATGAGCGACGTTTCTATACATTTTCACTGCAATATGTATAATACAGAGTCGGTTTCATGATAGAGACTTTTAAATTTTATAAAATATTGATTGTGTAAGTAAACTAATTTATAATTAATTAGCTAATTTATTAAAACCTTAAACATAATTAAGATAAACGTTAATGTTAACATATTGAACAATTTTTGGTGAGTTACATACATTGAGTTATATGTAACTCACGCTATATTTGGTACAGAGATTGCTTGAGTTAAATAAAGCAAATGCCGATAAATTTGATTTTATATGTTGTACCTTGAATACGCCTTCATATTACTATGTTATGTCAATTCATTTATTCGTCTTGACGTTTCGTGAGTTACATATAACTCGTTGTATGTAACTCAAATAAATAATTTTCTAAATTTTAATGTTATTTTAACCCTATTAAATATCGTAGTTCCACATAGCGATATTTTACACAATATGATATATAGAAAATGTGCTCTCCTTTTAAAATAAATAACGCGTTAATTAAATTTACTAGAGCGATAGATGCGTGACATCTATTTCACCAATGTGTTATTTTACATATACATCTATAGATAGTTTGATTGTATTTCATTTTAATGATGCGGCCTTTCAAAATCGAGTTTATAATACGTCCCTTTGTGCCTGTCAGTATGCAACCATGTGCACATTGTGCCACGCTAAGCTCAATGCTGTCAGATCGTGCATCAGACAGAATTCTGTTTCATTTTCCATCGTACGTTATTACATTTTCAATAGGAGTTCATTTTCTGCACTCTATGTTGATGTATTGGTGTGCTATTATTTATATATTATGTAAAACAAACTAAATTCGTATTCTATTTGAAATAATATGAACTCGATACAGTGGCGTAGATGAGAGGAGTTTAAAACATGATTGATACGATAACAGATGTCATAAAAAGATAATAAAATGTATAAACCATTTGTAATTTATTATTATTATTTTGTTTCTGATAAATATTTAAACAAATGCGTTCCATATCCTTGCCTACGCCTCTGATTCAATAACATGCAGTATGCAAATCACCTATTTGCATTCCATTGCCTTCTACAATTTTGCTTATTTCGTATAATGACGTTACTTGAATAACCCTTATAATATATAAGTTATAACAAAATCATATTTAAATATTTTTATTGTTAGATTAACGTATATGGAAACTTACAAGTTCATATGAAGATACTTACTTCTTCAGAGTTTCTATAAAATATAATGCATTGCTCTAAAATATTCTATATCTATTGTATGTCAAATATGCTTTCTGTACTCACAAATCTAATTTTAAGATTAAAGAAATACTGAAATTTATTCTTGTGAAACACTCTACAAGATCATTTAATAAAAAGCTTGTAGCATTGCTTTTAAAAATTGTAACAAAATTGTTAGCTCTATTGCAGTAAGATATCGAAATAAATTCTTTAAAAAAGTTTTGTGTTTGTTGTGAGTCACGAGTACCGACTAGGACATTTACAATTTATATTTCAAGTTAAACTGTGGGTTCGTTTGTTGTTTATTGCGCGTTTATTCTTTTTAAACTGTTAATAATTTTAGATTGTGTGTAACTTTTTTATTTCTTATTTTCCAGGTTTCTTGGGTGCGTCATAGAGACATTCATTTATTGACGGTTGGTAGGATGACCTACACGTCAGACCAGAGATTTCAAACCGTGCATAATCCTCAAACGGAAGACTGGACTCTGCAGGTAAACTATTCATTTTAAAATTTGTGACCGTTGTTTCTTTAATCCAAAGGTAAACTTCAGTTATGGTATAAGTGAATATAACCTAGGTATTTCGCTTGATTAAGTTATTTTATTCGACTGTAACAAGAATAACTGCTTGGAAATGAAAGTATCTACCAAGGTTTATAATAAACCTCAGTTACTGAGAATTAAAGCATCTTAAGGCGTCTTTTCAATGCATAGTTATCTGGGTTTGGTACTTCTGTTTGCCGGATCTTATTTTTTTTTCTAGTCTAATATAAGTGTAGTGAACAATACCTTGGTTTTGAAGGTCAGGACAAGGAACATTAAAACAAGACATTATTGTAAATGAATTATTATAATTTTCTATATAGAAGAGCTCAGAATGTGCAAATACAGCACTGTATTTTTGTTGTATATTCTTATTGAAATATTTTGTTTCAGGTTCGGTTTCCACAGAAACGAGATTCAGGAATTTATGAGTGTCAAGTTTCAACGACACCACCTATCGGCCATTCAATGCACTTGTCTGTAGTGGGTAAGTAGTATTATATCATAACTACAACAGTTATTTTTAATTAGAACTAAAAACAATTAAATTCTTCAGTTATTTATTCCACATCTGTGTAATTTCTTTTTGTAACAGTAGCTTATATGTATTTATCTCGATTTGCACTGTGTTTATTGAATAATAGGGCGTGCGTCCACTGTCAAAATCATTTGACGAAAGCCGAAGGGCCTGTAGTAGCTTATCTTAATAGCTTATAGTTACTTCAAACAAATTCTAATACTGTTCTAACTTTAAGTTATAAATTTCCTTTGCTAGCAATATTAATGTACTGTAAACAAAAGATTATTATTTTTAGTAATGTATTTCCAAAATCAATATTATTCTTGTCGTTATATTTACAAAGTACTTCAATTTATTTTATAATTTGTAATCTCTTTTAAATGACTTTCTTCTTAATTTTAGAAAACAAAGACAATTCAGAAAATACGTTCACTGTTTTTAACAACTCGAGATTGATATTTATCATTTGTATCTATTTTTAGCTCTCGCTTTAACATCATTTTTGGTCTGTTTCCATGCTTTATTTGTTTTCTGCTTAATTTCATCAATTAGCCCTACCGAATGAAAGCATAAACATAGTCAAGTGCTTTGTGGATAAATACTCCACATCCCCCTTCCCCCACTCCTTTCACCATACTCTACATTTCCCTATTTTCATTCAGTTTTCCTTCGTTGGTCTTTTGTTCCAACTCCAAGCAGTTTATTTTCAAGCATTTCTATTGTTTTTCGGTTTATTGATTTTATAATATACGTATATTATTTTTCATATTTTATGGTAGCGGTGATATTTATCAAAAAGTGGCTTACTTTATTAAAAATGAAACCACTTATGGGAGGTATATTGATGAGTACCACTTTTAAATTAAAATTCAATAAGTGTTTTTTTTTTGTGATAAAATGGTTTCTTCTATTTGTGAAAATTATACACAGGTCCCCTTATATATAAGAATTAATTTCATGCGGAAATTGAATACTCCATTAAAATTGTACAAAATCCGTTAAAAAAATAATTACACCACGTGGAAAATAGTTCAAAGTTTTTGGATTATTGAATAATTTTAATTTACTATACGGTGTTTAAGAAATCTGTTACTTAACTGTTTTTACACACCTCTGTACTCCTAAAACCGACTGAAGGTGTGGTCGCATTAGCACATTTTATCATGTGTTTACACGTGGTGTATTGATAAAAATAATACAATCATTTTACCTTAGGAATATCTATTTTATACGTCCTTGTTCATAATATGATTCATACGTTTGCAGAACAATCTAAAATGTATTGGTATATAATATAAATACTTAATGTAACACATGGGCTGAAAAGTCCACGTTTAAACATGGCCAAACACTGCTCAGAATCATCAACACGTTGTCGTTTTTGGTCAACAGTAAGCAAACGCGGCACCCACTTTGAACAGAGCTTTCTCATAGTCAAATGCTCATGCAATATAAAGCCAACACGTTCTTTTGATATCTTTACGATGTCAGCTAACTCACGCAACTTCACTTTTCGATCATTCCAAACGATTTTGTGAATTTTTTTTATGTTTTCTGGTGTTACCGCCTCATTTGGACGTCCAGTGCGTTCTGCATCATCGGTGTCTCTACGATCACGTTTGAAGTCAGCCAATCAACGTTTTATTGTTGTTTCTGATGAAGCGGAGTCCCCATAACACTTTTCAAGCCATTGCTTCGCTTGAACGGTATTTTTTCCCATCAAGAAGCAGTGTAAAATTAAAACACGAAATTGTTTTTGATCCATTGTTTTGAAAATAAGAAAAGTAGCGTCACTCTTAGCACAATAACTCACAAACTACTGAATAGAATATCATGAAATTTTAACAGCTGTCTTTTGAAGGTTAGTATTAACTGAAAAAAAGGTGACTGCAATAAAACTAGCGCCATCTATGTGTTGTGCCCGGGACTTTTCAGCCCATGTGCTATCTAGTTACATTATATCTTTACTTAGGAAAATGTGTTATTACTACAGAAAATGTAATAAAAATAACAGTCGTTTGTCATTCACCAGAAAAACTATGAAGATAACTAAAGAGTCAAACTCAATTATATGTACGTGTAAAATATAATGTCTCTTCTGATACGGAAGCAAGTTTTTATAAGGAAATGCAAAGAAAAACTAACCTCAAAGACAAAATTTGAAATTTAACAAAGAACTATTTGAATTTTCGGTTTAGATAAACTTTTGTGTGGTGATTGATGAATCGCCGGATCTATTCACCAGTGAGCACAGTTCACGGTGGTAGTTGTGGGTTTTGGCACGCTATGCTACGAAAGAGTTGGGTGCAGAAAAAGGGTGAGGCGGTACTTCACCCTTCAACCGCTGATACAGTGGGTGGATATCTATGTCAATTGTGCTTGCGTATCACAAAGATGCGACGACACAACCGTTAATAGGTTTTCCTTTTCCGTTCCTATTCTCGTAACGTTCCATTTGCCGTAGTACGTTCGCTGTTCCATTCCTGTGACGTCATCTTATCAAACATTGACAAATTGTTGAATTGTACACAGATATTCAGGCGTATGGTATGAATTATTAAGGAAGAAATTAAATCTCTTTCGCTAGAGTACTTTAAATTGAAATTACATTCAAATGGTTTTAATTTGTTTTTGTATATAAATAAGAAGATTAATTGAAGCTGGTTCAAGTTACTGGAGATATTGTTGATTTATTTTTATCTCCATTTTATATAACAACTCTGAAACCTACGTAATAAATGTTTTTTGAAAATATTAAAAGAAGTATCCAAGGCTTTTGGTGTTCTCCATCTAAGTTTAAGAAGCACTGGTATATAGAATGCTGGGTGTGACCAACAACCGATGATCAACGATTTTCAGTGTCGCTTGATTTACACAAACTCCAGAGAATGTTTTCGTATTCGAACGAGCGTCGGTATCGGCGTCGGCGTCGGCTTTAGCGTCGGGCAAGACTCTAATGGTCATGTAGTCAGCGTTCGTTGGTTTTCACGTGGTTCGACCCTCGGTTCATTGGGTGCATTCGCAATTAACACAATGTTGACCAGTGTGGTACACTGTTGAAATATAAATAAATGTATACACTGTCATTGTGTTGGAAATATCCCAAAAAAGAAAGTGTAAATGATCTAAAATAATCAATCAACGTGGTTTAGAATTATTTATTAACTTTTTTTTATGCTGTAAGTAAAACGCCGCTCTGATGTGTCTCTAAATATTTTGAGGAAAATATAAATAATTTCATAATAATCTTGTGTCCTATGTCTTAATTTCTATAAAAGTGTACTATATATTGATAAAGTGGGTTACTAGAACCTCCAATGTTCAATTATTTTTTAATAACTCCTTATATGTTAAGAGATATTAACAATTAAAAAAGTCATGTTGTCTCTTTCATTATTAAAGGGATTTAACGTTGTACAATATTCCAAATGAATGTGACATCACAACCGCTGCCAACCTTACAGCTCATAAATCTCTGCTATATGTATTTATATATCAAAATATCAAATATTATTTACAGCTATTTCAAGGAACAATAATATTTCAATATTATGTCTGCCGTAACAGGGTTAAATAAAATAAAAACTTATTATTCTTTGACTTGAGTTGATTATTTGACTACCAACAGCTACAGAACATTACCACAGCACTGACCTACTCAACAAATAACTGACGTTAAAATGCATTTCACGTCATACAAATATAGCCGACCATTTCTAGCGCTAAAACTACAATTCAAACTTTTAATTGCTATATCTCCGTCAACATTTAGATATTTAATAAAATAGACACGACAATACACATTTATTAACATCAATTTCAATCAACAATTGAAAAATCGACCACTAAAAAATGAGGACACAAGCTCATTATGTATTGTAAATGTTTGTAAGACAATATCTCTGTTATTTCTACAGCGAAATCTATTTAGCAAAGTGTCACAATTAGTCTGATCCAGTGTAAGAACACCCTAACACTAACGCTAACAGTCGAGCAATGTGTTCCCCAGCAAATTATTTATGAACTTTGATCAAAAGCTGTCAAACGGAAGATTGATTTCCATAGCATGTAAATACGGAACAGATCAACCCTGTGTGTCCTTTACCTGCATAAATTGAACTGATTGTATGCTGATATGGAAATGTACCAGTTATTTATGTTTACGAATACAATTGATGGTAAACATTAACGAAATAGGAAAAATGGTTTGTGAATTATTTACTACGTGTTATTATCGTTATCTGCGAGTCTAATAGTTTACATATTTATTTTATAAATTGTGTACAATAAACATTACAAATGTATTTTATCAATCAAATTCAAATCAAATCAATATTTATTTTAATGTTGATTTATTTATAATAAGAGAGGAGAGTAGATAGGAGGGTGGAAGAGGAGGAACGAAAGGAACAGAATGGTGACTAAAGATACAAAGAGAAGAAGACGAAAGAGTGAGAGAGGAGCTGAGGAGCAGAGACAGAAAGATACAGCAGCAGGAAAGACTGTAAAAAAATGATATTAGCAAATATAACAAAAGAGGTAAATGCAAGAGGTTTTGGGAGAGTGAGAGGTACTGGAATACATACGAGAAAATGAGGCAAAGGAATAACGACAGAAAAAGCAGAAAGGAAAAAAGAAGAATGCACAAGTGTAAAAGAGGAGCTAAGGAGCAGAGACAGAGAGATACAGTAGCAGGAAAGAATGGAAAAAATTGATAATAGCAAATTTAATGAAAGAGGTTTTGAGAGAGAGAGATGTACTGGAATATATACGAGAAAAAGAGACAACGAACATAAGAAGATTTAGATTGGGAAACTAAAGAGCAAGGCAGCAGATACTGGGAAAATACCCAGTAAACATTTTGGAGTCACTTTGCCATCATATTGAAGATGCGTATCGTGAAAGACTTTATTTACAGTTCAGTTTCTCACAGTCGTTCATATGAAATATCTATTCTATCGGCTACAAAGGCGAAACCACTCCACCTGTCGGAACACAAATGAAGATAAAGTTGATGCGAATTATAATTGAAGTGAAATAGTGATAGAAACGTCACAGTAGAATAGGACACTACACTAAATTGTTTACTGGATAGAAATGGTGTGCTGTAGAGAGACAGATACGCTGGAGCACATTAAGTGTTTATGTAATAAAAGAGTAAAATTGCATTTATTAAAGCGACAGTGTAATTACATTGAACATGCTCTAATTACTTAGCAAACCTAGCTAAACGTTGGTGATACCAGCATATCCTGATTATTAGGCTGCTTTCACTCTGGAGCTTGCAACTACTACAACTAGACTACTTGCAACGGCGGCTATTTCAATAATAAAAATATTATATTACCAATTTATCATTTCCCTCTGTCATCATTTCAAAATACTAATAAATTAAATAACAGTATTATATAGGCTTATGTTTGAATAACTCCAATAAACTAAACGAATCTACAACTTCCTGTTAAACATTCATCATATCGTAACTTCCGGAACCTTCAAATTTACCAACAAAATCATTCACACCCATCTAATAATACACTCACACCACCTTCACGCGTATATACTAACGCCATCTATTCAACAAACAACGAAGCGAGTTACTAAGCCAAACCATAACCTCACTTTGAGGGTGTACAACCAACCACCCAACCACCCGTCCGCCCATCAAACGGAACGCAATAGAACGCAGCGCGGTTTCTCTAATATCGATTCTAATTTCGATGCTATAATTCACTTAGAGACCATTGACTATTTGACATTGTTGTGATGATAATGTCTGCCTTTCTACATGTTGTTGTTCCGCTTTTGTTTGCATGATGCTGTACTGGATCTAGCTGGTAAATGTTGGGCGAATTCACTCGCATATGGGTCATTGAATGTTTGTTTTAGAGAATAATAAAAATATATGACCGTAAAAAATATGATTTACTGAACGGGGTCACTTAACATGACCTTTACAACATTTTTTTTTCTTTTTTGGTTCAGAAAGTTTCCCTAAAATCCCTAAAACAAGTCTTCGGGATCTAAAGGAGAAGTAACTTGTGTACAAAAAGTGATATATTGGTTTAGTTGAAGGATTTTCCTGCTGGAACTCTGTAAAAAATGTGCTGAAAAACATAAAAGTTATTTCGGAAATCGTTGTCGGATAATCGGGTATACTTCATGATTTTCCAGTTTAAAGAGGTATTTGGGAAAGTTTGTATTTTAACGATAGAAAAATAAGTGTTTTTATTTTAGAGAATAAGTTGACGGTGAAACGTTTTTCTCTTCTGAAAGACTAACACATATGAGTAAAATAAATGATATTAGACGCTGGATCACGTCTATTTGATGTCACACAGTTACATTAATAACGCGAGTAGCCACTAGCGAGTAGTATTCTGTTAAACAGAATAAATAATTTGAGCGGTGCGATCTGTAGTAGACGTAACGTAAAAGAAAAACTATAATTTTTTAATAACTTAACTTAACGGTATTTCTTATGTTATGCGCTTGTTTCAACAACTATTCTTAAAGGGGGGTAGGGGTAAGGTTCCAAATTTTTATTTTTATTTTTATTTATAATAATGTATAACATATTAAGCTTATTGTGTGAAAATTTGAAGTCGATTGGTGTAAAACTGTCGGAGATATAGAGTTTTAAAACGCGTTTTCTCACACTTAGGTTTTTCAAAGTCGGTGCCATTTCTACCTCAAAATCTACTGGACCGATTCTTTTAAAATTTTGCACACTCTTTCTTTACATAAATGCCGAGGTAACGCTGTCGAGTTTTCTTTTAATTTCTTTAATTTTAACGTATTTTAAAATAACAAAGTTTCTGATTTTTTTCATGAAAAATCGGTATTTTGACTTTTAAGTGCTGTAATAAATTGAAAAATTAGTAAAAAAGAAGAAACTCGACAGCGTTACCTGCAAAAATTTATCAACTAATAAAATCATTTTGGTTTTTCGACTTCAGAAAATCCAGTGATGAGTTATGAGGGACACCGCAATGAAACTTTTTTTTGTGACGTCTGCGGAGATTCGCTGTCAATGCCTCATTTCTTGATATTTTTTTATGAAAATTTTACAAAGTATTCTTCAAATGCTTTTTTATCATGTAGCAATTATAGAAATAACTATATATTAATTGTGTCGTCAAAACACATTATCCAAAATATGCTTTTTCTTTATCGTTTTGACCATAAGTGTAATAAGAGGCCTTAAGTGTAATAAGAGATTATATGGAATAACCAACATGGTGTTCTCTATCTACCCTACAAAATTGGAAAAAGGAATTATGTTTAATCTAAACCAAATCAATTAATAAAGCAGAGATATATTTCGAAGTATTGAACCAGGTAATCCATGACAAATGATAGCATCATCGTTTGTAAACATTAAGCACAAAGCGTAAAGCAAAGCTCCAAACCTTTTTATTATGACATTGTGATTTATGACATTCGATTGTTTATCTACGAAAGCAAACTGTAAATAGGATTACTGAAAATATTGAACATGGGACATAGAACTCAAATCAAAGGTATTGTTTTACAGTTCGTACTACTGTGTACAAATATATCTGACATACGTATATATAACGTATATTTTATGAAATGAAATGGGATGTGGAACAAGAAGTAGGCGTTCATTTTAATATTTTTAATTTTAATTACAACTTAATTTATATAAGAGGAGGAGGAGGATAGCACACACTGGTATGGCCATGGCTCCCGTATATTTGCACCAAGTCTGTTTTAAGACAACATTACAAAGTACATATCCTACCGATACTGTTATTATTTATTTACGAATGCTAAAGTTTGCTAGCATCTGACATTTCGAACTCTATATTGCATGAGACATTTTTATATATCTTATATTGAATAGCAATTCGAATCTGTACTTTATGGACATCTTTTCTAATATCTTCAGTTTATTTTCTCTACACTGTTATTATATTATTAAAATATGGTTTTATATCCTTTTGGAAATATAACATTGTAATTGTGTTTCGCTGTTTAACAGGCGGTTTGATTAACGATGCAAATAGCAGTCTATTAAAACAATATTAAACACAGGTTAATATTAGCTAATTAACAGCAAAGCCAACAGACGAGGAGTGAACACCTCCTCCATGCAGATGAATGACCAATTTCTGAAGTGGGCAAATCAAAATTTCGAAATATAAATAGAATCGAAATTAACACTGTATTTAATTGATGGAGTCAGAACCGATTGAAATTCAACTGAAATTTTTCAATAACGTATCGGTACTTTTTGTAACACTAAATTAGAGTTATGTAGTTTAGAGTTAAGGTATATAAAGCCTGCAATTTTTTACATAACAGTATATAACGTACATAAAATAATCGTTTGATAGTAGGGAACCTTCCTATTTAAATAATGGTATAGACGTTCCATTTAAAATATTTTTGGCAAGTTTCTCAAGCTTCGTCCATTTCCGTTGGCAAAAGTAACTTAATAAATGCCTCGTTGTATATTTGGCAACATTGACAACATCGCTTTTACCAAACAGTATTACTTTTTAGTGCGACAGCGAGAGAACTTGCTAGCTGTCAAATATGTGTCTGTATATAAAAATTTACAAAGTATAAGTTAATTCTTACAACAAACTGCCCAAAGTAGAAAATACATGCTTGCTAGCGTGCTACAAGCTAATTCAAGTGTTACATTTCTATGTGAGTATTGTTATCATAAATTAATTAAATGTGCCGGAACGAAATAATAATTGGTTTCTACCTATATACGAGTGTATTCAATTAACAGGATATTTTTGAAGAATCTTTTACTTTATCTTCACCTGTCATAATGTATTTTTGAGTGTAATCTGTTCCAATAGAATTTGATCCATTTACTTACTTTCAATATAAAAGATATCAGAGATATATAATCATTAATTTCAAGTGCTTTTTGATAGGAAACTACGAGAATGACAAGAAAAAAACATCTCATGTAACAAAACTCATCAAATTCAATTAAGAAACGTGAAGCTGATACATTAGTGGTCCATTATTTAAGGAGGATCTCGTTTCCTTGATATTTTTTCTATTATTTGTTTTAAGATAAGTTGTAAATGGGCTAGCTCACTCTCAATATCTTGGTTGGGAAGATATGGTTGTATTAATAAGTTTGTATCTTAAGGTCTTAAAATCATATTTACTTAACATGCTAAAACAAATTCAGATTTCGCTCGTTGAAATGTCATTCTTTGTTTAGTTTTTATTTGCTCTTTTGATACAGTTGTACCCGGTCTCTAAAAATGTTTAGCGCTGTTTGGATTACCTTATTTTCCGCATTTAATTAATATATTATACATTACAATCATGATCTTGTTTATTTAGCAGTGTATTTTAAATTCAAAGCTCGTGAATAAGAAGAACTAATAGAGAAATAGAAAAGCCTTTTGTTCTCCTAATAGAGTAGCGTCTTGTATTGCTGACGTACTTGCTTGAATATTAAGTCACTAATACATATGTGTGTTTACTACACACATACATACAAAACTCTATCACAGATAGAGATAGAGAAGAAAGTTAACAAAGATAGAAAGAGAAAGAAAGTAGTAGATACAAGTATATGTATCTATAACAAAATGTTTTTTAACATGTCAGAGCTAATGATGGTTTTTGTTTGAGCATTGTATTCTGGGTGAATATCGACTTAGTGTAGTTTTATTTTCTTGTATTTACCGTATTATATATATGATAGAATACAGACTGATATAAATTAAAAATAGAAATTTTCTGCGTTATATATTCGTATATTTCTTATTATTGCGTTTAAATTGCTTCGCGATAAACATTAATTATCTGTTATGTAAACGATTTTACTCAATATACAACGTTTTGTGACCTACTTTTTTTAAACAAATTCGCAACATCTTTTGGGTATTGTAAAAGTGATAACTATCAACAACAACAATTTATGAAATTTGGTTCTTGTTTAGAAATAGTATGTATAATTTTTTTTATTGCTAGTTTTCCTGGAGTATTATACCATTTTGGAATCCTGAAGAGTTGCGCCAATTTTTAAAAAAACTTACCATAGTAGTGTTCATACTTTTTTTTTACACCACGATGAGTTAAAGTGGACTGAAAGTAAAAATCTTTAACAATTTTAGAGAAAAAAATAATTTCGATTGATTTTTGTGTAAAAGCTACTAGCATTCTGGGATTTTTAATGGTCGTGGTGGATAGCAGTGCTATTTAGGTTGCCGATACAAAAAAAAAATCAGAAATATTTTAAAAATTGTGGTCATGGTAGTTAAAAACATCTTAAGGTGTTTCAATTCTCGAATTTTTTAAATTTCTTTTTGTAATTTCTAAACAAAATGAGATAAATTTTTTTGCTTCTTTTTTTCTCGTGTAGTTATGAGCAGGACCATCCTCTGGTGCCCGCTTATCGTTGAATATTGGGACACCCTGAATGTACATAATCAATTTAATTTTATTACAACTAAAACTAGAAAATATATCTGCGGTACCATCAATGCTTTCGCCCACTCTGTTGTTCCTGAATCCTTTAAATATTGAAATAAGGCTATTATTTTGGTATTCTGCAAACTATTTGAAGCCATCTGAGAACAAATTGTCCAAAAACAATTATAGGATATCATGACAGATGATCATCATTTCAAGAACGCGAATGTTCTAAATCTTTGAAATCAAGACAAAAAATATAAAGAAAACTCGTAATATCTACTCGAAAATTTACAACTGAAAGCAGCTAATTAAATATGAAAAGATTATATAATTTAATACAATACACTGTTAATTTTGTCCATTAATAAAAATTGCATTATTAAAAGTTGTGAAGAGAAAAAAAGAATTTCTATATGTTGAATCAGAAAACAAATTAAAACAGAAACAATGCAACAAATATCATTCTGGAAAGAGTACGAGAATATACAATTGTAAAAATGAAATGAACCCTTTTCACCCCTCCCCACCCACTTCTCCTGTACACCATATCTCGTGTATTGTACCACCCTTCTACCATTTTGTTTGCAATTGTTCCATCCGTAGGGTTTAATTGGAATTTTTGTTAAAATATTTCATTTCCATTATGTGCTCATACTCATACTCGCACACACTCAAATGTATTTTATGGTAAAGTGGTGAACATTACATTTTTTTATATTTTTCGTTTAATAATAATTGTATGTATTAGTGTTTGTTTAACAATAGATTAGTATGAACGCTTATCATATTGTGGTTTAAAGTAGAACCGACTCAAAGCTTAAACCAGTCACTCACGGTCATCCCATCAGTCACGCACGGTCTGATAAGCTGGAATAACGGCACTCCGAAGAAGTGTCGAAACTTGTCTTCTGTTCTTAACTACTTTGGAACGATCGCGAGTTGCTGGTTTTTGGTTTTAGATTCATAGGAACAATTTTAGTGGAAATTAAAACCTTTTAAAGGAATGGTTCAAGTAAAATGTTAGATGTATTTAAGTTAATATCCTCATGTTGTGTTAAGGCAATTTGATTTTTAATGTTTTAAGTTTAGAGCTGTGAAGTTTTTGATAATTATACTTATTAATTGATCTGCCAGTTAACGTTGCAATATATCTTCTAAAATTCATTTGCGTAAAAATACTCTAAATGAAATACAAATAATATTACTTTTTCTTTGTCTTCTGTGTGTTCAATTTGTAAATCCTTCTATTTTCTTTCGCATTGCTTTTTCTATTAATTCCTATATTTTTTTCTGCGATTTACGTTGCTCTTACATTCTCGATGCATTTACTCCATTGTCTCCTCTACTACCTTAAATAATCTGCAGGACCTTCTCTCACCATCTTTTTAATATCTGTTCCCTTTATCTTCACTTCCCAATCCAGCAATTCTTCTTGTGCATTTGGTGTTTTGCTCAAATAAGTACTATAGTATTCCTGATTGTATTATTATTAAATATATAATTTAAATAGTAGCATTGTCACTTAGGCCCATCGCACACGAGGCGACTGGTTGCAAACCTTAGCCCCGAATCTGCCCTAACTGAATCAAATCAGAACATTGCCGTGCATTTTATCTCACTCGTATAGACGTTCGTTCTCTCACTAAAAACACAGTTCCATTCTCATTCGGTTCGGGCAGATTTGGGGCTAAGGTTTGCAACCAGTCGGCCCATGTGCGGAGGGCCTCATCTCTATACTCTAATCCTTCGCTCAAACCAAACCCTTTGACTCTTTAATTGTATTTGACTTGTACAAATTTGCCATTCTTTTCTGCTGGGTCTTGTCACGCTTTTTCTTTCAGGTCTAT